>CM077468.1:47363116-49993116 GCA_039654755.1 Calcarius lapponicus | reverse complement strand
ATAGCACAGTGCTCTTTGCCACTGTTTACTTTTGAAGTTTTCCCAAACAAGCCCAGAAATTTAGCAGTCAACTTCAGTTAATAAAGCTACTTATAAACAGCATAAAACATGCAGCTATGGATTTGTGCATGCAAGGATAATCTATGACATCCATCCTGATTTTGCTTAGAGTAGTAGTCAAAACATTTTTGCTTCTTGCAGGTCATGCTGATCTGTGGCATAATTTGAATTCTCAAGCTGTTATCCATACATCATTCCCAACAACTCTCCAAAATAGAAAATAATTTCCACTTCTTTAATTAAAACAGGGAGCTACAGTGTACATTTGGCTGGGTCCTGAGTTGCTGCTGGGGAGAGCCTTGAGCTTAGGAGTAAGATCCTCAGCTGAGATAAACTGGTGAGGCTCAGCTGGAATTAATAGGGCTATCCCAATTTACCTTAGTGAGGATTTAGTCATTCTGTATTTCTAGCATCAAGCACTGCCAACTGTTTTCAAATACACCTGAAGTGCCTGAATGTCATTATTGCTAATTGGTATCTATACAGCACCTTTGATGCAGATGGCTATAAAGCTCTTTACATATTTTTTATGCCAGATTCCACCCACAGGAAAACTAGATTAAATCAGGAGGAATGCCACCAAAAAAAAGCAGAGTGAAGAGAGGGAGCAGCACATCTTGAAACAGAAAGTGCATCTGGCTGTTAGCAGAGTGATTTTTTGCACAGTGTTTGCAAATATAACCAGTTCTAGGGTAGAACAAGGCAGCAGTTCAACTGTATCCATGTACAACTAAACAAGTTGTGCATGGTAATAATTCCTTGATTTTACTTATGACAAGCAGTAATTAGCTCATGATTATGTAAATATATTCTTATCCAGGTAACATTTTTCACTGCTTGTATTGCAGACAGGAGCTCTGCAGCTAAGAAGTATGCACAATTAGTAGGGGAAAAAAGTTTATAAATTATGATAAAGAGCTTCTAAGATTTATCATGTCACAAAACCTCCCAGTGTTTCTCCTGCTTTCTCGCTACCTGTATAGTTAATCAAGCAATAATTGATCTGTAAAAAAGCACAAGGCATGCTGCAGTAGGATCAGAGTGAGACTTTCTGCTGAGGAAGATTGTTCCATCCTGGGATAGAGGTTCTTCATCATAACCCAGAATGGTTATGTCCATTTCCCACTCAATTCATCCAGAGAGCAGTTGGCTGTATGACTGAAGAGGAGCACAGCTCTCACTGCCCAAGAAGTGCTTCTTCATACAGAAGAGCATTAATCAGTTGAGGATTTACAGATCAAAGCCTGAGCTGATGCCAGCCACAGTCCTAGAGAAAAGAGTGGCTGTACAGAGCCCTGCTGTGTTCCACACTTGTTCTGGTGGAGACCTGGCCGCTGTACTCTGCAGTGCCACAATCTCTGTGCTGCTACTTCAGTTAGCTTTGCATGCAGTGAATCAAAGTAATCCACTTCAGATTTGACAGACTAGTTTCCATGGCCATATCCTCATATCCTCATCCGTGGTAGAAGAGGTGCAGCCTTTTGGCAATGTTTTGGGTATGTCTGTATGGCACAAGTGCTAGTGCTGCTGCCCTGTGGGCACTCACATCAGCACAGTCCTGCACATGAGCCAAGGGACTACAGCAAAGAATGCAGTATAGTGTTTGTGTAGATGTAGATGTAGATGTAGATGTAGATATATATATATGTAAGTATGCCAGGAATAGTTCAGAGCTGTAATCACAAGAGTCCACAGAAGCATTTGGCCAAACACCCTGCATGGAGGGTCTGGTCTTTGTTCCCATAATTGTTGTACAAGTACAAAAGAATACTATTACTTGTATAATGTCATAGAAAAAAAAAATATGTGTGGCTTGAGAAATAATCTTTCTTGTTAGGAAAAAAGCAGGTATACAGCCTGAACACTGTAATGCCTTTTAGGAAGACAAGATCTGAAAAGAAGTTGTTGGTTAACCCTCCAGAGTTCTTCCACCTTGACTAGCTGCATAAAGAGATTAGCAGCATTTTGTAGCCAGCTTGGCAGAAGTTGCAGAGATGCAGCAATGTAGTACAAATGTCTGAGAGTTGACGTTTGTACTACAACTAGAAGACAGAGACCAAGAAGTGACAAACATGCAACAGTCAAGAAAAGCTTGGGACAAGAGCAGAGCAGAGAAGGAGCTGCAAGAGGTGGACTGAAAGTAATTTCAAAGCTGATATTTCTAGTGCTATTTTATTTTTGTGAGGTATAAATGGAGCCTGGCATTTTAGAATGCACTGTGACAGTAATGGCTGTCAGAGTATGCAGCTGACTATTCTCAATCTATCAGACCCCTGTAGCATCTGTGACTCGTTTAAAAGGCCTGTTGTAGTGTGTAAATGTGGGACATTGTGATGAATCTGTGTCGCTTATGAAATGGTGGACTAGCCCTGAGAAATTATTTCATAGCAGAGGCTTGTGCCAAAGAATCACTGATGAATAAAGGGTTGCTTTCTTTGTTGAGCTGTCACTTGCTCCAGCATGCTTCTGGGACACAGAGGCAGTTTACCTCCTTATGAAATAGCCTTTTTTCAAATACTTCCCAAAACTCATAAAGAGCATTACTTTTAACAAAATGCTCAATGATATTGAAAGTAGGAAGCCTGATTCTCCTTATGCTGGGTTGAGCCTTAGGACTAAAGCAACAACACAAAACAATTTGTCTGGTTTGTAAACTGAGAACATTTTCCATGTGACTGACTGGAACAGGAAGCACATGTTGAGAGCCCCCAAGTACCATTTCCGCAGAAGGATTCTGTTCACTGCAATGAGACCTTTAAAAAATATCCAAGATGTGAAAAGATATTTGAGAAATTTTCATGAAGAATTTTTAGTACCCTCTGCTGTAATAAGCAGAAGGTGTTTAATAAACATGATATGCAGCAGTTGCTAAGCAGAATCTGATTTATGTACAGTAGCAGCTAGAAGCATCTACACATCAGGGTTGTACACTTTATTTGACTGTGAATTCTGATTTTCTGATGGAAGCAATTCTGCTGAACTTTATTTATAATCAGCTTACAACATGGGTAGCAGTATTATAAATGCTTCTCAAATTACATAGCAAATCTTGTTGTCTTCTTGGGTAAATAATCATGAGCTTTAATTGTAATACAGGTCATTGTCAAGGGTATAACACTTTCCAAAACCTTCTGATAGTTGAAATCATGCAGCATTTTTAAACAGAATGCATGTCAAGTCTGTGTACCTGAGATGGCATGGCATCTGCTCAGTATACATATATCAAAACAAATTGTTCCTAATTTTTAATTCCTCACATTAAATTAATTATTAAAATGTAATGGACTCCTGTATGGATCATTTGGGTTTGTGCAAGTGAAGAAGAGGGAGCCAGGAGCCCTGGTCTCTGCTCCATCAGTGTAAACAGAGCACAGTTTCCACACCAACATAAACCTGTTAGCTGTGTAGCAGGGAAGCAGAGATCAGAGCCTGACCCAGAGAGAGAGCAAGGGACAGAAGTACAGGTTCGGTTTGTGGTGTTCAAGAATCAAACATGGGTTTTGTCTGCAGACAGAACAGAAATGAGGATGTAAGCTGTGCCTCATATGGCATTATATGATTGCAGTGCTCTATCTTTATCTTACTAGAAGTCAGTAAAAGTAATGGAATAATGTTTACTTGCATCAGATGAAGAACTTGACAAAGAGAAAGCACACGTAATATAGGGAAGTCTCCAAACCTCTCTTCCCTTTCCGCTTCTCTTTCCAATTCCCTTTTCCTTTCTCAATATATTAGAATTTTTTTAATGAGACTTAATAGAGCCCCACAATGAATTTTCAGTGCCAGCAAGTGGATAATGACATTCATATCACTCAAGTCAAACAGATAAAAAAATCCTGCTTTAGAATGGTTCCTAAACCCAGTGAAAACATTTCTGGGCATGAATCTGTCTGCCTATTGGAGGGAAAGAAGCAACAGCACCCTGTCAAGGAATAAGCTTTACTTTTATCTGATTTAATTTGAAGTTATGAGATGGCTAGCATAATAATATTATATATAAGTATATATATACATGCTTTTTTATCCTTCTAGACAGTCTATTTTTTTTAATTCCTTTCCATTCATAAGATTCCTCAAAATTTCCAAGTAGGCCACTCCTGTAAGCTATTTGATGCGCAGACCCCCTAGCATGCCAAACTCCCCTGCTGAGGGACTATTCAAAGAGCAGTAGTTCTTTGCTCTATTCAGCAGCGGAACAGTGCACACTGCTGTTTCCTGGGGTCACAACATCATGTACACAGAAGTAAAAATGAAGGGGCTTCAGGAGACAGAACAAGAGGGAGTGGAAAGGATTCTTGCCTGCAGTGAGGTGGGGTTGGATCTTATGTCCTTGGCCAATGTTCTGTCCTCCTTTGTAGAGCCAGAAACTTAGATGTTCTCTGCATTGTGCAGGTTCCAGGAAAATCTGTTGTAATGCAGTGTCATGAATAAACACATCCATGGCCATGGGAGAAGAGCCCTCCAGTGTAAACCCAGCCAGACCTAACTCTGGCACATGCAAAGGTGTCACACAGCCCTCTCTGACAAAGCCACCTGAGCTACACCAGTGCTGCCACACTGAACAGGAGCCAGACAGGGATCTGGCCCCATATTTTTCCTGAATTAGAGCATGTTTATTTCTAGAGAAAAAAATTTCCCATGTCAAAATCTGCAGAATGACCATTGATGAGGATACCTCCTCCTTGCACATGCAGGGTGTGCTGGTGCTCCACCTGTGCACACATAATGCAGTCCTCTCTGTTGGTGTCCCACACCAAGACAGATCCTGCACTATTGTGGTAGCACAATAACCTTCAAAGTCCACTTTGTTTACAGTGTTAATGTGTTATGTCAAGATAAGTTCTCACCCTTTTTCCTACCAGCCTGGTCTGTGAGGTTTGTATTTCCCTCTCTCAATCAATAATTGCTTAAGTAGCAAATAGAGTTCCCATCCCCCAGCACTAATAGACTCTCATGCAGTCAGGAAGCATCAAGATGAACCCTCAGTTACCACTGTGCACCCTGTTTAATGTATGCATTTTTATAGCCTCTGATGTATATGGTTCCATTACTGTCTATGAATTCAGAGTGCTGGAGCTAGTTAATGTATTATTTATTTTATTACCCCTTTGTATAAGCTGGTATTTGCAATTTGGAATTTTATATACTTTGGTTCTATAATGGTTTCATAATGTGTACACAGCTCAATAATTAAAAAAATATATCTTACCACCTCACCTCCAGAGCCAAGTGTGTTTGTGCTGCTAACTGCATGTTCTGGCCAGCACCAGTCCTGCATTTTCTGCCAGTCCCTCTGCTCCTGGCCCCAAAAACCTTGCCAGTCCCACTGTCAGGACACAGCCCTCACCCCACCCTGAGAAATGCAGTACCATTGTGTTCTTCCTCTTTGGGACCACAGGGAAGTTTTTCAGAATTTTAGAGTTTTCAGAATTTTAGACCTAATATGTGGTTGTCTGGCACGTCCCCCTCATTTCCAAGGATGGAGCCCCATGGGCACAAGGGCTGCCTCTGCCCCAGGCTCAGCCCATGCAGGATTTCACCTGAGCAGCAGCAGCAGAGGCAGTTTCCTTCACCAACAAAGCAAGTTCCTGCCTGTACAAGCCACCACTGGGCAACAGGAGGGACTGAAAAGTGGTGATTTCTCTCTCCTGACAGGGCAATCAGCACGTGCTACATCCAGCTCCAGCTGCCCACTGCTAGCCTGGATGTCCTGCAGCACTGCTGATTCTCCTGCCAGCTCATGATGAGGAACTTGTCACTCCTCCAAATGGCTGGAAGTTGACTTTCAAAGTTTACAGGCACATCCCTTGAGATATCACGGCCTTGCTGCCCAGCTGTGGTTATGAATTTGATTAAGTACTTTTTGCCTGGTTCAAATTTTCAAGCTAAACTATGACCTGTCCAAACACATACATATAAGAAAGAAGAGCACACTATTCTTTTCTATCTTCCTTCTCATGGATGCCAGCCAAACCACATGGCACTTGCACAGAAACCCTTTGGCTTCCGTCCTGGGTCTGCAAAATGCCACTCTGCCACCACAAAGGGTCTCTACCAGTTCTTTGGCTGGTAAAGGTCCTGCCCTTGAACTAGCTTGTCCACTGGACAGGAAGATATATATTGGGGATTGTTTGATTGTGGTTCTCTGCAGTAGCACAAGCACGTGTTGGTTTTGGCTGAAGAGACACCAGTAATTCAATGTCTGCAGAGGATTGTGCCTTACTGCTGCTGAGAGGGATTGGAGGCATTGTGAAGCTCTGCGACAACATATTTAGGAAGGGGAGAAAAAAAGAGAAGTTATTGCACAGAATTATTTGTGACCAGAGAAGAGAGGAGTAAGAATATATGAGAGGAACAGCTCTGCAGGCACTCGGGTCAATGAAGAAGGAGTGGGAGGAAGGGCTCCAGGTGCTGCAGTGGGCTTCCCCTGCCATCCATGTGAAGACCATGGTGAAGCAGCTGTGCCCCTGCAGCTCATGAAGGTTCACAGGGATCCACCCACAGCCCCTGCAGGAGCCCCACTTCGGAGCAGATGGATGCCTAAAAGAAGGCTGAGATTCCAAGGGGAAGCCATGCTGGAGCAGCCTGTTCCTGAAGGACTGCACAGAGGGAGAAAAAGAGACCATGCTGAAGAACTGTAGCCTGTGGGGAGGACTCACACTGGAGAAGTTTGTGGAGGACTCTTCTCTGTGAGGAAGACCACACTGGAGCAAGGGAAAGACTCCTGAGGAGGAGGCAGCTGCAGAAAAAACATGTGATGAGCTGACTATGACCTCTATTCCCCTGCACCATTGAGAGGGGAGAAGGTAGAGAATTGGGAATAAAGTTAACTCTGAGAAGGAGGGAGGGGCAGGGGGAAGGTGTTTTCAATAACCCTTTTACTTCTCATTATCCTGCTCTGATTTGATTGGTAAGAAATTCAATTAAGTCAAGTCTGTTTTGTCCATGATGGTAATGATGGATGATTCCTCCCTGTCCTTATCTCAGCCCATGAACCATTCATGAAATTTTCTCTCCCTCTCCAGTTGAGGAGGGGAGTGGTAGAGCAGCTTTGGTGGGCAGCTGGTGTCCAGCCAGGGTCCAACCACCACAGATTCAATCCTAAAAACACCAAACTGACACAGAAAGGATTAAGGCAGCATCAGGATCAGGCAATCCAACACAGGTCTTTGCACCCAAGTGTGGGAACCCAGGAAATTCCTCTGGCTGCCCTGGAGGACGCGAGACCCTGTCAGGGGGCTTGGAGACCTTGGCACAGAGCCCAAGACCCCTGTGCCTTTGATTTAGCCCTTGGAAAAAACAATTACCAACCTTTATATGAAGAATTACAAGCCACGGAGGTTTAAGTAGAGTGATACTGAATTTATCACAGGGTGAAAAATAGATTTTTTTGGGTTTTTAGAATGGGGGCTCAGGGGGCAAGATGGAGGAATCTGGGCGCGTCCAGCCTTTCTCCTTCTTCTTCTTGGCCTCCATCCTCTGCTGTGATGTTAGCACTTTTTGATTGGTTTAGAGTAGAAGCTCACTGTCTAACATAGGTGATAGATATTGGAAAGCAACTGTAAATATTGTATACATTGTTTTTAGTACAAAAAGATAACACCACCCCGAGGCAAGCAGAATGCCTCCAACTGTCTTGCTGAGTGGACCTCAGCAGGCTAGGAGAAAGAATTTTATAGATAAGATACAATAAACAACATTGAGACCAAGAAATGAAGAGCTCTGACTCCTTCTTCAAGCACTGAGCTGGGAAAAGAGACTTTCAAACTTATCTTGGGGTCGCTCTGACCATCCAGAGACCTCGAGACCCAGGGGCCACCTTGCCCCAACAAAGACAGCTGGCAGTGATCCTGTGCATGCAGACACAGGGAGCAGGGGCCAGAGGAGGGAGCTGAGGTGCTCAGAGCACAGTTCAAATCTGGGGAAGAACTGTGGGCCAGTAATGGGACCTGGGAAAAATTGAAATTAAGCCTTAATCGTGTCATGTTCAGCACACAGAGGTGTGAGAATGCTCTCACTTTTTTCTCTCCATTTAATAAAATATCAAAGCTAACAATACACACACAGAAGGAAAAAAAACCCAAACCAAATTTAATTATGCAGGTTTTTAGGAGAAAGGAAAAACAAATATGGGGTGAGGAGAGTTCCAGGCTATATGGCGCCAAAACAGGTAAAGATATAGACCCAGACCCTGTAACACATAGACAAAGACTGACAACACCTGGTAGAGAGGGCTAGACACCAGAAAGGATAATACTCTGCCATGACTATCAGCATTTATATTCAAAATATTTGTGTCAGAGCATTAGATGGAAAGAAGAGTGGATGACCCGTGATGGAACCCCTGGATAGGAGATATGGGTTCAGTTTCAGTGCCTTCTGTCACCTTCCTGTGTGAGCCTGGCCATGTTCTCTCTCTGGCTCAGGTGCTGAGCACCACACCACAGGCGTTGCCTTGCTGTGTGTGCCAGTCCTCCTGGCACAGCCCACTCTGCTCTCAGGTGGGGCCAGCAAGCACAACAACTCAAAGAACTATTGCCAGACATAAATTGTTTTATACCAGTTTCTACCCCACAAAACTGAGCTGATATAAATGACCAGTGCTAGTAACAGGTGATAGAAGCAGCAGAGTGTTTCAGAAATAAAGCAGCTTTCCCTGTTTAATTTAACCAAGTACACACACACACATGCAAACGAGACAGTTTTTCAAAAATGAGGATGCAGATGAGAGACTCAAGGACAGTTCTAACTTGCCCTCTGTCAATTTACAAGAGAATTTATTCCAGACTATTCATACATGAATATTTAGCATGGCAACAATTACATCCAATGACACCCATGAGATACATAGTACTGAAGACCCTCTCCAAGGAACATGCACAATGCTTTAACTGGACTGAACGTTTGATTTTTAAGAATTATTTTTCTTCAGACCTTTCAATAATATTTCCTTTAATTATTATATTAATTTTGTATATATTGCTGCCATATTTTATAAATGAGAGGTATGATTGATTCACATGAGTAGAAATGGATACATGACAGGAAGTAAAGGGGAGAGACAGTGGCTGCTGAGGCATGTTAAAATAGCCTGTGGTCAATCTTATTCTTGATGCAAAGACCTTGTTTTTGTTGTATAAAGGAAAAAGGAGGGGGAAGGGAGAGAGTCAGGAGCAATCACTCAGGGCTTAAATAGCACAAACCTAAAGACATATAAAAAAGAAAAGTCGCTTCAAGTCCATAAATAAGATTTAACACCAAAACCACAAAAAAGCAAACATAAGGTATAGGCTATATATGGCTAGGCTTAATTTCAATTTTTTCCCAGGTCTCTGCCTATATGTGGCTAGGCAGAATGCTTTTCTGTATGGATAATTCATTTATTCTCAATATCAAGCTCTCTGGTTATCATGCCCTATTATAAGCTCTTGCTGTGGAACACATTATTAGTTAGGGAGGAGAAAAAAAAAAGGCAATGAATATTCATGCTAACATTCCAGATACAAACCTCTGACAATTCCAGTAAAATGGAAACCAGGGAATACTGAGGTCACAACACATGCAACTAGAGTTGTGATGACTTATCTTGAGAGCTTATTTAATTCAGGCTCTACATTACACTGGACATCATTCCAAAGAGGATGTTTACCCAGGTTTGAGATGTCCTTTGCTGACCATGGAGCGTGCTTCCAAAGCAGGCAGTGCAGTGTCTGTGATCTTGAATTCACATGGATGCTGACTTCACTGCAGAAATAAATGCAACAGGCAAAGCACCAAACCAACACCTGGAATCAGCTTTCTGGTTAAAGTAGAACCTTCCTCACTTCCAACAGCCTTCTAGTGCCTTCTAGCCCTAAAAGTGCCATCCAGAGCCTGGATGACCACCCATCTCTTCTGCATTGTGCCAAGGAGAAAATCTTTTGCCAGGAACAAAGTGGATTTTAGCAGTTTTACTAAGTGTACTGACATGCAGTGAAAGAGGCATCTTAGCTAGCAGGTTAGTCTTCTGCTGGCCCACATTACTCAGTAAAAGACATTTATGGTAGTCCACTTAATGTTTTCCACAAAACACAGAAAACCATATAGCAATAATCCTTGGTTTAGAGCAATGAACTTTCATGAAACTCTAATGAGGTTTTACAGCCTTCTGAAAATGTGCTCTTTAGGGGAATGACAAGTTGCTTTACCTAAAAAAGTGGTCCTGGGAATCTTTCACAAGGCATGGGAGTGTATCCGCATCTGTGGCCTGAGAAGTACAATCCTCAGAGAAATCCACTCAAAACTCCACCTGCCAGTTGCATGGTTGAATTTGATAGTATAAACCCCAGACACTATGGGACTGTCTTCTAGGCAAAAGTATTAGGTTGCAGCACATTATTCACTGAGTTAGAAAAGAACAAACATTTAATTATTGCAAATTTAAAAGCAAAGTTCTGTAGGACTGGGATAAGGAGACAAATCATTAAGGGATTAGATACTGCTGAACAGAGTAATGCAACGAGGTCAGGAGATGAAACTAAGCCTTTGGCTCATCAGCATTCTCCTAAAAAGCAATGGCACTTCCTCTCTGAAATTAATTTAGCCCTGTCCACACCACCCCTTAGACATTGTGGGAGAAGTCAGATATTTGCCTCTGTTCACTCATTTCTAAAAGAGTTTGTTTGGCAAAAAGTCTGCATCTCTGTCCTGTCCATCTGAGAACTATGAGATTGGTGGCACCACTTTCCAAAAATATTCAGTAACATTTTCTTCACACATTGCAACCAGTTTCTTATTTTCCCACTAACAGTCCAGATGGTGACTGTTCTTTGTAAGACGACTGTTTCTTAGTTTCCTACAGGCAAAGGTTTCTTCTGTGGTGGGCATTTGAATTTGGGACTGTCTCCTGTAGATTGTTTACCACTTACAGTTTAGCCAAGGCAGCAGAGACAAACATGAATATTTCAGGATTAGATTTGTCTCCAGTCTAGAGCATAGGCCTCCCCAAAAACCTGACAACTTATCCTAATGTATACAAGCCTTAAAATCTTTAAAAATAGTGCAGCAGTAATCAGGACTGGCTGAAGTCTCAGTTCTTATTGGGACAATGCCATGAAGTCATGCCATGAGGCAAAGGAGCAGCTGATTTGGACTTAGCAGCAGCACGACCACCCTTTCCCAATCAGGCTAATAACAGTGTTGATAAGGTCAGAATTCAGAGACAGAAAATTGTATAAATTTAAGGAATTCCTGTCTGAATGAGAATTATCCAATTCTGCCCACTTTCTGTAAGCTCCATCTTAAATAGTTGCTGTTTTCTTTAGCAGATATTAATCCAAGTTTGGAAAAATATACAAAATGAAGATTATTTTTAATGTGTACATTTTTCTATCAGTCAAACAAGTTTCCTCTCAGGTGAGACTCTATTAACACTTGTAACTCCTTTTGAGGTGCTGTGACCAGCCATGTGCATTGTGGCTTCAGGAATATCCTGAAGGAGATCCCAGGGAGGATTAGGCACTTCGAGCCACGTTGAAGCTTTTACAGAGAAACCTAAAATAAGACTAAAGCCTACACCTGGCTCACTCTGGGTTGTCAAGGGAGGGGAGAAACCCTCCCAAATGTAATTTATCCCTTGAGATCTCAGCCACTCTATAGAAGTGTGTGTCTGTTTCCACTTGGTTACTTAAGGTGCCTTTGGCAATTAGGCACTTTCTGTAACTCAGATGTGTAAATGGAGGGACCAACTCAAGGCTTTGTGCCTCAGGGAAGAAGGTTAATGTATGCAAATGAGACTTACCTGAACTGTTTTGTCACTGTATTGCCAGAATTTTCATCTGGACAATCAGAGTTTAATAAGGTTTTACTGGGCACTTAAGTTACAATTCCAGGACGTTTACAACTGCTTGAATATAGAGAAATATTTACGTATTTGTGCTATTATAGCATTCAGAAGCTTCTGATTTTGTTGCATAACCCTGACCCTGTGACACCATTTTCAGGTTTTATCTCTCTGCTCAGCATTTCCTCCTCTCATGGAGCGTTATCACTCTTGATTCATCGCCCTCAGTGACAGCTCACTCTGCTCAGTACAATCCCTGGTCTTGTACACTTTCTATTGCCTCTTCTTTCTTAACAGAAATTTTCTATCTATTTCTAATACTGAATAAATTTGAAATAACCTAAGCTATCCTGGACAAATAAACAATGAAATCTTTAAAAATCAAATAAAATCTTCTTAATCTCTCCATCTATTACTGTAAATAAATTGAGATTATTTTATTTTAATTTTTGGAGCTGCAGTCTGAGAAGAAAATAATTTTGTGCTGTGCTGACAATCATCTTTCTCAAAGATGTTTGAAATACTGATTTCCTTGACTATAATCTGTAAGCCACAGATTCAGATCCTATTGAATTCACTTTGAGGAGTGGCTGAGAGAACCATTTGGTGCAGTGTCTTTTGTGACTTATGCCAGGTCACCCTCCTTCCAAGTTGTAACCACAATCCTGCAACCACTTAGGCAGGCTCCTTAATCTTCATGAAAGCTCACTGAAGACCAGTTTTCAAATGAAGAATTTTCCTGTGCACTGCTGTTTGTAATATTGGGGCCACTGTGAAGCCCAGCAAGTCCTATTCCCTCTCTGTGCTTCTGAATTTCCTGGATTTATGTTATCAGATAGAGAACAGCTTCTCAAGTGTAGCTCTTGTATGTTGAAATTACACACATATACACAAAGCCATCATTCATACAATGAATTCAAGAAAATGATTATTTTTTTAAAAAAATCCCCTTGAAAACATTTTGAATATGCAATAAAATAACAATACCACTGGTAAAAGAAAGGTCATAAAACAGGGCAGGGATTCAAGGCAAGAGTCAAGAAGAAATTGTTCAGTTAAATTCAGAGGTTTACATTTGTGCTTGTGAATGCAAAAATTTGCATCCAAACATTTTTTTTAAATACAGCATGCTGACAAGAACAGCAATTTCAAGGAGCACATCAGCTTCTTTCTCCTCCTTTTCTTAAGAAACCTTTCAATTCAGGGACATTGCACAAAAGTTCTTACCCATGAAAATAATCCATGCACACCCAAATAGCTGCTATGGAATCAGAAAGGTAAGATAATTTTCCTTTGGCTCACCTCCCTCTGAAGGTCCTTGCATTCCCACAAAAGGCCCCTTATTTTCCATCCCACTTCTCAGCAAATCCTCATCCACAGTCACTCCAGTGCAGCACCATCCTGCCTTCATCCCTAGCATGAAGTTCCTGTCCAACTGCTGTAATTGGACAAACTCTCCCTCCCTTATCTCAGCATGAAAAAAAAAAAAAAAAGCCCTCCAAAAGCACACACCCTCTGCTTTCTTTAGGGCAGGTGGACAATTGAAGGTTTGCTGATGATATTTCCAGCAATTCCCCCCCACTATACTGTGAAAACAATTACAAGTGAACAAGAGGTACCAACCAGCTCATACTGAAACCTGTGATTCATGCAAAGAGCGTCCTTCCAGAAGTCTGTGGACTTTAAAAGCACACGTGCAGTGATTCAATAGAGCCATGCTGTGAATAGCTGGCATTGTAAATATGGAATTTATGGCCTTTCCAGCTATGATTTTTCTAACAAGCCTTTAGCAATGGTTGCTCATTCTTTCTTTGCATCTTTCAGTCTGGATTTATCTCAATGGCAGAAAAAGGCTGGGGAAATCAAAATTTGGGGCAATGCTAGACAGCCTCTTGTAAGACCACAGGTTGGAAAGCCAGGTGCAAAGGCAGGGGGTGGAAGCATCTGCTGTGTGAGAGGAGAGAGGGATAAAGCAGCTCAGCATGTCAGAGGTGGGGATGTCCCCACCAACACGAGTGGCAAATATCCCAATAATGAGAAGTGAGGCAGAGATACAGAGTGCTATTTCTTGCCCTGTCCTTTGTATGAGGCAGGTAGAAAAATTAGTTCTTGCAGATATATTTGTGCCAAATCTGTTTCTCTGCAGTGTTTTCCTTCTGGCAGGAGCCCTGGCAGTCATCAGCAAGAGGAATTCCTCTGGCTCAGAGGGGCAGCAAGCAGCAAGCACTGCTCTGAGAGGCCTGGGTGTGCCCCCTCTGCCTCCTTAGCTGCCTGGAGACCTGGCTCAGGCAGGGTTCTGCTTTCCTGCACATCATCCTGCCCTGAGCTGGGAGCTTGGAGGACCCACCAGGAGTTTAGGCCACCTTCTTGGCATGTTTGCCAGGGGTCTTGCTGTGTACAGCATGACAGTATCCAGACAGCATGTGGCACCTCCAGCTTCACCCCAGTCCCCTAGATACCTGCCCAAATCTCAATACCCATGAAGCTCTCTGTTTGTCCAGCCCTTTGCTCTCTACCTCTTTTCATCATCACCAATTTTGCTCCCATTTCTGCCAGATTTGTGTCAGAAAGGGAAGGAGACAAGATTTCTGGGCCCCTCAAATATCCCAGTGATTGATGTTGCAAAAATCATATTAAAAATAAAAATGTGTATTGCACATGCATTCCAAATATTGTCCAGCACTGGATCAATGAAGGTATATTTTTTCCCTATTAAAATTATTGGGAAAAGAACAGCCTTTTATTGGAGCTATGATGATTTACACCAACTGATATTCTGTCGCTTTATGCTCTTCTTATTTTCAGAACAGCAGGGAAAATTTCACTGTTATAGAAAAATCCCACAGATGCTGTTATTAATTTTCTGTAAGTTTTGGAAGCTAGTAGTTGTGTTTGCTTCTCTTTTGCTCTCTCACTCTCTCTCTCAAGAACAATCAGAATAATAGAAAAATATACAATGTTGTTATGATTACATCTTTTTTCCTGCCTTGGTCTAATTTTTCCTACACTTTTGTTTATACTCTTCTGGAAGAAGGAATTCTTTGAGCAAGAATCCTTACAAAGAGAAATTATAGTCATCTTAGACCTAATGTATCACTGAAGAAGAAAGAGGATTTATTATCCTTCAAGTATCTTTTCATGAAGAATTTATCTCAGCAGGTGGACTCAATCTATGTAGGGTAGGTAAGCATAAAATATGGTCCACAGATTTTAGAACTACTTTAAAACAGCTATTTATGCTGGTACCTTTACTAATAAGTGTTTCACTTTATACTGAAAGGGATTAAATTGAAGTTCCTCTACTCCTTGATGAAGTATACAATGGCAAATAAGTGTTAAAACTATTCTGTGGCTGGAAAGGCTTATTTTCTTACAAAAAGTAATAAATTAAAAAGTATTCATGCTTTTTGTGTTTCATTTTCTTCCTCTGTTCCTTCATCTTTCCTTTCCTTCGTCTTAAATTCTCCCCTGCCCTAATTTTCACATTCACTCTATGAGCTTCACATTTTTTAGATTATCATCCATGAGCAGAAGTAGCTTACATGTTTGCAATACTGGTCAAGGATAACATTCATACCCTTGACAAGAGACTCTCTCAGCTATAATCTACTTCAATTCTAATTGCTGAGTTACTAAAGCCAGAGACCCTCTTGTGCTCTGTCAGTACCTACCTTGCTGCTGAAACACCAGCAGTGATGACAGTGCTGCTGCCAGCTTTGGGTTGCATCACATCTGCCTTGGAATTGTTTGGGAAGGGTCAGCAATTTCACGTGAGCATGAAGAGATTCCCTTTATTTGAACCAGTTAGGGGGAAAATTCTATGTCTTCCAAACAGTGTGTCTGCTATGAAGCTGTTGCAAAATATTAAGTACTCTTCAGCTACCAAAAAAAAAAAAAAAACACCTCTTATAAGGAAAATTGAGCTACCTACTTAGTTGAGCTATTAAATAGGCTCCTTGTTGATTTGAAAGTGCCTGACAGTAAACATGACCGTCTGAGGATAGACAGTGTCCTTCTCATATCCAAGCAATACTCAGGTGGGTGCAGAATTGCAGCATCTTGGGCATGGTCAAACCTGGTTTTCATAACCAGAAGAGCCATTTCTTGTTGTGCTCTTGCATGTGCCCTGGGGTAAAGCCAGCCTGGAAGGAAGCCAAGGGGCTGAGGTGGGGCCATGGTTGCATGGGCCACTCCTGAAACAACTGGGACCAGACAGTGTCATTTGTTTGCCTGGTGCTTGACTTTCAGTCCCTTCTGGAGCCATTCATGGTAGCTGGAACAGCAGTGAAAGTTATCACAGTGTGTGTGATATCCCATCATCTGTAAGCATTGTAGGAAATGCATTTGTGCCATGGTATTATGTGGCAAGGGCATTCTCACCACCCTGGTGACCTTTTCAAGTGTAAATCAAAATTACCTTAGTCTTAGCAAAGCCAATGTTGTTATTGCAAAGGCTGTTTTATTCTTATTGTTTCTATGTTTAGGAGTTTTTTTAAGTTGTTTTGTTTTGTTTTTTTCTTTGTTGGCCTTAGCACCAGAAAACACTTTTTTTTTTAATGACACCTATAATTTGAGTCTAATTTGACCTGACAGAGTCAACTGACCATGCAGTTACTTGGCACCTGCTGAATGCCTCCCCGTTAAGCCAAATTTACATTAATAAACAGCAGTCATCACCATTCACTGTCACTGGCATAAATGAGTTACCTGAGACACCTCCCAATCAACATAAATCTTGATGAGGTACATCCCAGTTCAGTGCCAAATTCTCCATTCTCATCCCTTTTCACTGCTCACACCTTTAAATCCGAGTGCCCAGCAGGCCCTGGGGGCTCTGTGGCTCCTCTCCCCTGGTGGCCAAGGGCAGGATGGGCCCTGTGCTGCTGGCACACCCTGACAGCAAACAGGGGTGGCTTCCTGGCAACCTCCTCTGGGCTGCCCTGCAGGCTGGGAACCACACCTCAACCTCTTATTCTTCCCATCCCCACCATGTGCAGAAGAAAAGTGGGATCAATTGCAGACCTAGCTGAAGCCTTCTTTTTCCTTTTCCTGTGTTTTTAACTTGTTCTTATTTTGTATAGAAGTATTTTGAGTTCATTTATGTTTCCAAAAGTTCTGAAACATACCTGCTTAGACTACTGTAACATTTTGTTTCATTTTAAGATTATTTTTGCATGACTTTAGGACATGCCAGAAGTAGAAATGCATAATATGATTTATACAGTTCAAAGCTGTTATGCTGTATTCTGTCCTGATATGATACAATTGTTAAAATGTTAACATAATTTATTTTATAGTTTATTGGTTTTAGCTTACTGTAAGAATAATTAAATCTAACTACTGCATAGTACAGTTTGAATTTCTGTCATTTGCAGATGAAGATGTGCCTTATTGGATGGCAATGACATTGTCTGACTATTTGCTTATATTTTGTTTTGGATATGCTCTGTTTATATTGAAGTTAAATGAAGTTAAATGGTTTGAAGAATAAGTTAAGGTAAAATGTTTATTTCAACACAAAATTTGATGTAGGAAAGAAATATTTATATAGGTATTATATAATTTAAGTTGCCTTAAATTATTTTAAAAATAAAATAGAGCAAAATATAATATAAAGCAGCAGAATGTTCAGCTATCTTCAAGTTAATATTCTATCAGAATTAGCAAGGAAAACTATGACTTAACAAAGTGACAATAAATTTTAGGGGGGGTTTTTTGCATAACACTAAGTTCTATGAGAGGGAAAAAACCTGAAAAAATTAGCTTAAGTGCAAAACTTCGTTGAAAATGATACCACACACTCAGAAAACACATATGTTTTCCAAAATACTTTTTCTTCCAATCAAAGTTTTACAGGCTCCTCCGAAACATTTCCCTTACATCATGATCTGGATAGCTCACATGGAGATAAAAAGAAGCTTTTTACTCTTAGTCCTTACTAACAATCTTATATTTTGACACAGACATCCAGTGGTACAGGCCCACATCTCCGTCCTCCTAGGTGATAAGTGTTGGTGTTTGCACCATCTATCCCTTTCAGCAGCTCAGTGAACTGGTTTGGGTTGAAAACACTCATTTTTCAATCACATGCAGCTGGGGAGGTGGTTCATTGAGGTGGGGGAAAGCAGCTGGAGTCATACACATGTAAATTTGTCATGTGTGTGCAGGAGGGGCTTTGCTGGGCTACAGAGACGCAGTGACAAGCATTAAGCATGTGGTCTCTGTTGCCAGGAGAAATCCTTGGGAAGAGTCACTGAATGCTTTGGACTGGAAGGAACCTTCAAAGTCAATCTAGTCCAACCCCTCTGATAGGGGCTGGGACACTTTTCACTAGATCATGTTTTCTCAAAGTCCCATCCAATCTTATCTGCAACACTTCCAGCTATGGGACATCCACAGATTCTCTGGGCAACCCATTTCATTCTCATTGTAAAAGAATTTCTTCCTTAAATCCAGTCTAAATTTACTCTCATTTTTAAACTGTTGTCCCTTGTGCCCTACAGGCAATAGTATAAAATCCCTCTCCATCAGTCCTGTAAGCCTTCTTGAAGACTTGAAGGGTCACAATAAGTGCTCCACAGCACTTCACCAGGAGTTAAAGACCTCAGCTCTCTCTGCCTCTTCTTCACAGACAAGATGTTCCAGCCTTCTGACAATCATCATCAAATCTGTATCTCTGTAAGTAAGAGGCAAGAAAGCAGGGAACCATATCAAAGGCCCTGCAGAAGCCCAATTAGATGACATCAGTAGCCCTTCCTTTGTCCAATGATGCAGTCATTCAATTCCTATGCAAGGCGTGGAAAAAACAAACCCCAAATTCTTTGTCTTTGTCAGTAAGGATTTTCAGATACAAGGGAGATTTTTTTTATCTTGAGTTTGAGGATTTTTTTCCATCTATCCAAGAATTCCCATGGGCTAGCAGAGGCATAGGTGTTGTGCATTCACTAAAAAAGTGCAACACCTCTCAGAAACACTGAACCTAATGATGTGGCATGGGCACATTTCATTCCCAAGAAATCTTTGATGTAAATATGGAGGCCTTGGCACATGCACGTTTCTAGTGTCAGTCATCATGTTTCTCCAGGTAACCAAGCAGTTTGAAATGACAGACTAAGCCTCTTCCCCAATGACCCAATTAGCACAGAGGACCACAATAATCCTACAGCTAAACACATGCACCACTTGTACACACAAATTTAAATCCTTCCAATATTAGCAATAGTACCTGGCTCCTAGGACATCAGATCTCTGAATGCTTTACAAAGGAGCAGTATCCATCTCACAGCTTTTTAGATGGGGAAACAAAGGTATCTCAGGGCAAGATGACTTGTCCCAATTCACCCTCAAGGCCAGCAGCAGAGCTGGGAACAACAATTCAAGTCTTTCTGATGCTAAAATTCCCACCTTCTCAAATAAAGCAAATGACCTCATTGCCATTTGTGATGAATAACCCATTTATTGTATACAATGAATGGAGCATTACAGCAATACAAATCTGTCATTTTCCTCTGTAGTGGATTCCTCTTGGGCTGTCATGAAGTGTCGCTTGAAAATGCCTTTTTTTTTTACCCAAATGTGTACCCAGGGTTAAAATTCTCTGTATGCAGATGTTTATTTTTAGGTAGCATCTGTATTGGTTGCTAGCAAATGCTTAACTTTCACAAAGGGTCAGAAAAGGTCATCACTATAGTAAAGCTTTGTATAAACTAACAACAACTGTCTTGGTTTCTTATTTAAAGGGAATAATATATTGCACAAAAAATACTCTGAAAATGTTCAATTGCAAAAAGAGATGAAAAATCTGTTTATTCAAGCCTACAGCATGCCATAAAAATTTGGGGGTTTTGAATATGCTGAATGGCATACACCCATAGACATATCAGATGATTTATACAGTATGTAATGGGAACAATAATAATATCACATCCTCAGAAAAAAAAAGCTTTGTTAGAGCAAAGTAAAGTTCATGCATGCATCACAATTAAGAGCAAACCTGGCTCTGGTTCTAATAAGAAAACATTGCCATACATGGAAATTCCCTGTTAATACCCAATTCAAATTTTTAATATTAGAAAGTCAGGGAGTTCATTCTTTAGGTTCTGCAATCAATGAGTGCCTTCCTACCTGGCACTGATCTCCACCTGTAGGGGGATACAGTATGGGTAAATGAAGGTGGTATAGAATGCAATCTTATCCCCTAAAGAGTTACAGCTGAACCAATTACTAAAGATTAGGAGCAGGCCTGATGTTAACAGGCCACAGCTGTAGCCAATAAGAAGAGTTGGCTGCTGTGAGGATAAGGAAGACTTGCTGCCTAAGGGAGCTGCCTACAAGAAACATCAAGAAGGTGTGAAACTCTAGCAATATGGAACCCTTGCAACGTAATGACAATAGAACTCTTGCACTATAATGACAACATCCACCAGCTATTTACCTCATTGTAGGCAGAGGCCATACCTTGACTTTGGGAATCCAAAGTATCACAATCCCACATGAACTTGATTCCCAGTAACTGCCTGCTTGTTTCACGTTACCTGATATTCCTACAATCCCACCAGCAGGATATTTTGAACTGCTTGGGGCATGGAAAGCCATATCCTCTTCCAACATGTTTGGAGAAGGACTTTACAACTTTAGAAAAGAAACGGAAATGCCATTTGGTACCTGCGGGTCCTGAGTCTCTTCTTCTAGAAAGGGACCCTGTACTGACCTGGAGTTTTCTATCCTCTGCTTTTCTATATGTGTTGATTTGGCTTTCTAGACCATTCTGGATCTTGAGGTCATAGGCTTCAAGTTTCCAAATTACCTGCTCAGATATCTGTGCACACTGTAGCTGCATGCAGTGACATTCTGAAGGATAAAAAGTTAATTATTAGCAGCAGCTTAAGTCACAACAGCAACTAAAATATGAATACACTTTTGTGGTCCTATGAGATGAAGCAGGAGAGAATATGGCTCTGTGTTCTGGATGATGGTTATTTGGAATAACTGGAAAAAAATCATGCTGGTCTTCAGGATTATGCAATCCCTGGAGTTCAGTCTTTATATTTGCAGGTTTAATACCATTGTGCTTGTCCAGGGCATTGCTTTTGAAGAGGCTTGAACGATTGAGAAGTTCAGTTTGGGTGACATTTGGCTGAGCAGTGCTTTGTCAGTTTGGAAGGATCAGGGACAATGGTACAGAAAGTAAAACCAAGTCAACCATTTTGTGTAGGGCATAATTTGCACTTGAGTTACTCAGATGGAAGGAACCTCTGAAATTATATCCAGTCCTGTTCTAGTCCCTCAGATTTCCCCACTCAGAAGTGTTTTATACTGCTGCAGCTGAATGCTTTTCAGAGTAATCAGACAATTTTGGACACAGTTGGACAAAGTCATTTTCTGGTTTGTGTTTCTGTACAAGAGCACATGGAATGTACATGACTTAGAAGAAAGCATTAGCATTGTTCAGTGTTCCCTTTGAGGAAGGGAGAAAGAAAAATAAACCTTATCAATGCTGAGGATTTTAAAACACTTAGATTTAAGTGAAAAAAGAAGTTATTTTTAAATATTGCCTTTTCTGAAATCCCTAGTTTTTCTTCAAGCTGTGTCAAGTGGCATAATAAAGTTGCCTCAGACATGAGAGGTTGTAGCAATTTCCCCTAGCTTTTCTTTTCCTTTCTATGGCAGCCCTGGGCACTGTCAGTTGTGCTCATTTTGTAGCAAAGCTTCTTGCAGTGGGAGGGAAATTGTGGGAGAGCACTTGTGGAACAAGAAAATGAAAATAACAATGGAGTCATGTTGTGAGGTGCAACCTTCTGGCACTGACTCAGCACGTTCTTGTACATGTGGGTGATGGTCTGCATGACCTGTACTGACCTAGTTGACTCAATCAAAAAATTTGGAATAAAATGGTACTAACAACTTTGGGATTTCAAGGGTTATTTAAAGTGTCTACAAAAATCTTGGGCACATGGGCTGGAAAAGGAAGGAAATTAATGTAGAAGCAGGATGTGAAAGAGGGATTCAAGAGAGAATTGTAGAACCAGTATGAATGCTGCTTAGTACTTCTAATTTTAAAAAATTAGAAGTACTGGTTAGAACTAGACAAAAACTGGCTAGAATTCATAATTTCAGTATGGCTCAAAATGTGATTTTTTTTTACTAAGGATTAGGTTCTTCAGTTGCCTTAAACTTTAGCAGAAAATATGGGGCAATTGATACCTTTTCTCCACACCAATTAACAGCAGAAAAAAAGAGTTGGGGGAACACCTGAGATGCTGGGACTGTTAAGAAGGTATGTGTTATTAACAAAAGACATCAAGCAAGCATGCGGTATAGGGAAAAACCCTTCATCAGTTTGAAAACATGGTGAAACAAAGCAGCAGGAGACTATTGGTTTTGGAATAGTCTTCCTATCCTGCGTCCTTCAGCGTTCAGATTTTGTCCCTGTCTCTCTCAATCCTTCTATTACAGTGCTGTGTTGGTCTGACCTTAGCAGGAGGCACAGAGAGAGGCAAAGAAGGGAGTTTACCCTGTTCTGTGAAACCAGACATTCATCTGCCCCCAACAGTCCAGAGAAATCCACAGTCCAGTGCACTGCAACCAACCTAAATTGTATTGGAAAAAAAGATGAAAATGACCCTTCCCAAGTGTCCCAAAGTGTGGGCTGGCATGGCCATACCCTGTCGTCCTGGCAGAGGGGTGCTCAGCAACCATCCCATACTATTGTTAGCTGCACTTAGACTGAATTCTTAGTTTGGTTGGCACATGTGAAAACACAGAGAGATAGAGGGGTGTGTCCTGAGTTCTTTTTCTAAGGTTTCATTGCAGCTACTATGATCAGATGGTTCTTTTTTTCTTTTTTTTTTTTTTTTTTTTTGGTAAGGAAAAGAGAAACACTGTGAAAATTACTAGGCTTCTAAGGAAGTGCAGCTAGTGGAATACAGTTATCAGCAGATTGCATGCTTTGATTTGGTCTGAATAAGTTAGGTGCATAAAAAAAAAGTGATTTACAGATTTCTCTGCAGTTTGCCTCTTTTGTGAGGTTGACTCACATGCAGGAGATTAGATTGGTTTGGAATAATCACTCTGGAAAAACAAGTTGCATCTTTAAATGGTCTCCCTTTGAAAAAACACTGTACAATGCACAAGTTGGAACTGAACTAAATGTTCATTCTCAGTAAATCATTCTTGATTAGATGTATCCTTTAGTTCTGTGGATTAGTGACCCACAGAAGGCCATTTCTCTTCATACCATTTTTTTGTTAAGTTTCCCTTTTTTGCAAATATATTTCAATCTTGATTGTACTTCACTGGGATCATTGCTGTTAGGAAGCATTTGATATCTGCAGCTCTAAATTCTAAATTGGGCTGTCAGAGGCTCAGGCTGTTGTTTTTATTCTCTGAATGTAAAACAACGCATTTAAAGCTGACCTAATATTCTGTAACATTCATACCCTTGCCTATTCTGTATCCTTGTATAAAATAGATTATTACTGTATTCATGTATTTCAGACTTTTATATGTCCTGTGGCCCTTCCAGCCATTTGGCCCTCTGGGTTGAATGGCCAAGCAATTGCATTTATTTTCCAATTATTTTTGTTGCAATGGCCAATTCTTAGAGACACCAAGAACTATTAACAGGGGCCTCCAGGACTAAATGAACTGGTTTAGCATATGGCTGAGAGCTCAGACCTTGCCAATTCCCATCCTCTACAGATCTCAACAAGGCATTCAATTCACCAGAGGGTTTCATTCTCTCTCATCCCACTTTCAGTAACATTATTCTTGGATACATCTTCATTGTCTCTGGAAATACGTGTGATCTGTTTCTATTAACAGGAGCTTTGCACCACAGGTGCCTTCCACCGCATCTGCCCTTGTGTACTTCTGTGCTGAATTGACCCTGGCTGCATGCCAGATGCCCACCAAAGCAACTCTGTCAGCTAGAAAGCTTCTTCTTCAGTTGGATAGGGAAGAGAAAACATAAGGAAATTATGATGGTCAAGATAAGAACAAGGAGAGATCATTCACCACTTACCGTCACAGGCAAAGCAGACTCAACTCAGGGAAATCAGTCTAATTTATCAACAATCAAATCTGGATAAGGTAATGAGAAAACCTTAAAATTTTAAAAACAACTTATTCCTACCCCTTCCTTCTTCCTGTGCTTAACTTCACTCCCAAATCCACTTCTTCCTCTGCACCAGTGGCTCAGGGGAGCCAGGACTGGGGGCTATGGTCAGTTCATCACATGCTCTCTGTGCTGCTCCTTCCTTTTAGATGGGACAGTTCTGCTCCAGCATGGGACCCCTCCTACAGGAGACAATCCTCCACAAACTGGCACAGGTCCTTCCATCGGATGCAGTCCTTCAGGCCCAGGCTGCTCCAGTGTGGTCCCTCCCACAGGATGCAGTCCTTCAGGGCCAGTGTGGTCCCTTCCATAGGATGCAGTCCTTCAGGCCCAGTGTGGTCCCTTCCATAGGATGCAGTCCTTCAGGCCCAGTGTGGTCCCTTCCACAGGATGCAGTCCTTCAGGCCTAGAAGGCTCCTTCAGGCTCTAGAGAGGGCTCCTCTCTCCATGGGTCTGCAGGTCCTGCCACGAGTCTGCTCCAGTGTGGCCTTCCCATGGGGTCACAGCTTTCTTTTGGACTTCCACCTACTCCTGAGTGGGCCTCTCCACGGGCTGTAGGTGGATCTCAGCTCTCCCCTGGACCTCCATGGGCTGCAGGGGCACAGCTGTCTCACCGTGGCCTGCAGGAGAATCTCAGCTCTGGGGCCTGGAGCAGCTCCTGCCTCTTCTTCTCCACTGACCTGTGTGCATGTTTCACTCACAGGTCCTCACTCCTCTCTTCTGCTGCAGCTGTGCAATGTTTTTGCCCTCTTTTTAAACTAAATTATCCCAGAGACAATAGTGGTGTCACTGAGGGGCTCAGCCTTGACCAATGGCAGGCCCATCTTCTCTGGCACAATACTACAACCTTGTCATGCAAACCAAATAGAATTTGGCATGACAGCAATCTAATGAGGCATTTGAGTGTGGTTGGTGTCTAGAGGTGCTGGTCAGCAGCAGCTGAATATGAGCCAGTGTGGGCCCAGGTGGCCAAACAGGCCAATGCCACCCTGGCCTGTGTCAGCAATGGTGTGGCCAGCAGGACCAGGGCAGGGATTGTCCCCCTGTACTCAGCACTGGTGAGGCCACACCTTGAGCCTCTGGGCACATTCTGCTGTCCACCCTGGGCAGTGGAATGTGTCCAGAGAAGGGCAGTGGAGCTGGTGAAGGGTCTGGAGTTCCTTATGAGGAGCAGCTGAGGGAGCTGGGGGTGTTTCTCCTGGAGGAAAGGAGGCCCAGAGGGGACCTTATCTCTGTCCTCTACCACCTGAAAGCAGGCTGTAGCCAGACAGGGATTGGTCTCGGAGATCTCCAAGTAACAAGCAATAGGACAAGGGGAAATGGCCTCAGATTGCACCAAGGCAGGTTTAAATTGCATATTAAGAAAAAATTCTTCACTGAAAGGGTTGTCAAGCATTAGAGCAGGCTGCCCAGGGAAATAGTGGAATCACCATCCCTAGAGGTATTAGAAAGATGCATGGGTCTTAGGGACATAGTTTAGTGTTGGACTTGGCAGTGCTGGGTTAATGGTTGCATTTGATGGTCCTAAAAAGTTCTTTTCCAATCTAAAAGATTCTATGAGTCTATTCTATAAGTGATTTCATGATATCCTGGTTGTCTCTTAAAGAGAAAATGATGAGACATTTTTCTACGACAAGATTCACCCTTTGTGCCAGAAGGTGAAAGTTGACCTTTGGATGCTAGAAACTTCATCCACAAATAACATTCATATTGTATTTGCCCATGAGCAGGTTTTCCCTATTTGGAAAAAAAAAATCTATCTCAGTACTTTCTGAATTTATACAGTTCTTTTGTTAATGTAAAAGCTTTAGCAGGGGCTCACACACTCTAGTGTAAACACTCAGTGCAAGTGAGGACCAGAGGTGTATGCTTCTATGAAACTGCCCTCTTCAGTTTTCACTTTATCAAATAAATTAAAGGTGCTTCATCTATACTTATAAGTACATCATTACTTCTAAGTGCTATATTATTATTATCGAAGTGTTCTTACACTGTCACAGGAAGACCTTGACATGCTGTAAATAACTTTGCCTCTTGCTTTGATACTACACAGACTCCTGCAATTGTGTTTATTGTCTGCAGGCATTATGGAAACCTAATATGAAAGAACTGGAGAGCTCACACTCAAAATAAATGGATATACATTCTCTTTCTATTTAAGCTCATTTGCTACCTCAAGGAATGTTTGATACATCATCTTGGGCTTTGGGACTGAAAAGGCAGAAAGGGAAAGGGGAAAAAACCCATAAACTGAGACTTTCAGAGCTTATTTTTCTCCACTACTCCTTCAGTAAAAGAAGGAGAGGCAAGGTATTATGGAGGTACAGTGCTGAACTCCAAACTCTTGTTAAGTACAGGGTGGATGTTTAATTATCCACTCTTGTGGAGGAAACCCTCTGATCACTAATCTTGTACTAAACTCTCATATGATTTTTGATAGCTGCTGGCTAAAGCTAGACAAGACAGCCTGCAAAAAACATTTCAAATATAGCAGTAATTTAGAATTTTGGCATCCAGTACCAGAGCAGAGAGACAAATAAGCAGAAGTCATACCACACAAATGATACAATAGTGGATCAAACTGCAAGATACATTAAATATCAATTTCTAATCTGTGAATACAGTGTCTTTAGCTCTAAACAAAATCTCTGGTAGCAGAAGAAAGAATGCTCATAACCATGAGTATCTAACTAGGGAATAAAATAAAGAACGGACAAATTCATAGCCACATCACCTTCCACAAAGGTCTGAAAACTTTTCTTGGTGAAAGAACTTCTTTCTAGCATTCAAACTAGCACCTATTCACACAATTGCAGCCAGAGACTTGATGAAGACTGTAAGAGCCTTTATTGTATTGCAATCTGTTTGCAAATGAGAAAGATCTATGGGAGAACAATGACATCAAAGCCCTAGAAGGAGAATTTGCCTTATTTCCAGCAACCAGAAAATTTTTACACCCCCAGACTCCAATAACCTGTACATTAAAATGGAATCACTTTCCAGCTATGGAGAAATCAGATATTTATACAGAGTGACACAAAATCCTTGAACCTGTTTCTTTCAGCAGCCATTGCAGCTATCTCTCCCTATTAATGGCTGAGTTTCTGTTATAACCATTCCTGTATTTCAGCTTCCATATAAACCAGATGTTGAGAGAAGAAGACTGAAAATAACAACAGCATTAGATGTAAGAGAAATACCCATTCTGGCTTTGTATAAAAGGCCTCCCTCCCCACTACATCAAGAAAAAGCTACATTTACAACTGGCAGTGATTAAAATACCCAAATGGATATGTAAAGAATATGAAAGGAGTTGCTTATAGTGACTTCTAGCTGCCAGCTCTAGAATAACTTTCCAGTATAAGAATCATGTACAAAACCTCCAGGCAATTAGTTTTCTAATGAAGCTTGATACATACAAGAACAGGATTATACAGCTTCACTGCTTGTAACTGGGGGCCTGTGGATGACCTGAAGGGTCCCTTCTGGTGCTGTATCCTAATTTGCAACTAGGTTTGTTTCTGCTCGGATAGCAGAGCCAACCCAGGGCTTGAAAAGTTGGCTGGTTCAGATCTGCTTTCCTTTATCAAACAGCAGTTGCAGAATTTTTGTTGTTACTGAGTTGTGAGCCAGAAAGAAGTCCCCTTAGGAAAAAGAAAAAGGCCACTGTGCTTTTACTTTTGTTTTACTTACTGTGTCTGTGAGAGAAAGCTGCTCCTAGAATATTCTTTATTGAAATGCACTGATTTATGAGATTATGTATTGGATTGAAGTTTAAGAAGCATAATTATTTTAATCCCTATGTATCCACTTTTAAATGCTGTGCCCCTCACAAGGGTATCTGCACACTTTGGTAACTGAGTTGCAAGACAGAAATCATCATGAAAAATGCTGACTTTGACTTGTCACTCCAAAAGATGCCAGCAGTTTATTAGGATGTTTTTCTCAGGAAAACTTGAGTGACATCATTCAAATTTGTTATCTCTCCTACTGATTAATGTAGAGAACAAAACTTTATTTTTATGTGAGTAGAGTATCATTTGCTTTCAAAAGTAAATATGCCTGAGCTGCACTGAAAGTTGCTGTAGTCTGGGGTCACATCAGACAGAAAAAAATTATGCTGCTCAGAGGTATATTGATCACACTAAACAAATATCTAAAATACTGCCTTTTTCAGAGCAAAAATTTTAATTTCATGCATGAATGAGGTACAAATCTCTGTTCCAAAAGACTGTAATGACGACTTCTTTAATTCTTGCTGGATGGTGGGTTTTTTCAGGGCATTGAACGAGGTAGAGTGCAAACCTCTGCATGGCCTTCATAGGTCTATGGAAAATAATTTCAAATTTCAATGGCACTGCACATTATATGATCACTACCACCTAGGCAATGACATTAGTTGCCATAGTAACCTCAGGTTGCATCACTAAGAATTTTAAATGTTGACAGTTGGGAAGCATAGCTTGAAACACTGGGAGAAGAGCAGGAAAGAGGCAGGTTTGACAGAAGTGTACGAAGCAATCAGGGGCATGAGTGCTTTCTGTTGTGCCAAGCCTGGATAGGGAACAATGGAGGAAACCAATGGCAAGGATATATCAAGTGTCTTCTCTCTTTCTTCCCAGATCATTGAAACTGAGGGGGGAGAAAAAGCTGTTTTCCATCTTTCTTATTCCTATCTCTAGAAGAAAAAGGAAGGCAATGTGTCCATTTGAAACTGGTTTCTGATTATCTCATTTTGCATCTTGGACAAGCTAGAAGTACATGTGCATCTTGGCTGTACATGTACATCAGGGGAACCACATCTCGCTTCTCTGGACATGGTGTTGTTTTTTAGAACTTGGTTATTCTGAGTTGCAGATCATTTGCACTTGGTGTTGTTGTGCTGATTCTGATCACTAATGCATCAAACTCTCCTTTAACCAGGGCATTTACACCATTCCCTTTGCCATAGCATAATGTGGGCTAGTAAGTGTCAGGAATATCCAACTGTCATTTGTAATAAGCCATCTCTCCATCGAATCTGTCTTCAGCCACTAGTTCACACAGGCAACTCAGCTTTTAGAAGTACATTCTATCTAAACTATAAGTGAGCAGATCCAAGGAATTAGTGATTTCTTTTCAGACATATTCCCATTTGATCTCTCATTCCAAAACTCTGCTTTTCCCACTGTTTTTGTGGTGAAAATAGGGGAATGCCAGGATGAGAGCCAGAGGAGCTGAATGAGGAGCTGGCATTGCACTGTTATACCTTTATTACACCCTGTCCCTCCTGGCTTTTTTTTCTTGTAGAATTCAATAGCTGTTAGTAACAGACTGTCTTTGGAAAAGTATTCTGGAATTTGAGTGTTTGTCCAGGAAAACCTTGAAAGAGGTCAAGTGCAACAGGAAAGTTTCATGTTTTCATTCTTGAGTTACTTGGCAAACATGATTGTGATTATATTTGAACGCTATAATAAACATGGTGAAGGAATGTCCAAGTTCCAAACACAATTTCTGAATTAAATATGAACAGCTCTCATAGTTTTCTGGGGCATGTCATACAGTTAAATTTCTGCATCCCTTTTCTCAATCTGTGTTCCAAGTAGCATCTGTCTGTGCTGGTGAGTAGGAACCTCTCACCTACCCCTAAACTTTCCACATGACAAAGGACAGCAACATCAACAGGTTCAAAAATCCCAGGCTCCACAGCTGTACCGGCTACAATAAAATAACTAGTACTCAAAATATATCAACAAAATGTCTTCCATGAAGCCTCCTGATATAACATCACCTTCTGTGTCAGAGAATGAAGTGCCCTGTTGTCAAGAACAGCTGTTTTAGGTGCAGATGTCAAACTCCCATGCTCACAGCAGAGACAAAGCTCTCTGAGTCCATCAGTGTCTGGGTGTTTCCAGGAAGGTTTCAGCACTCTGCCAGCCTTGCTCAGAGCTGACTCTAGCCCATTAAGGTGAACTAGTTTTAAGCATACTTTTATCTTGGCTTGAGCAAAAACAGTGCTCATGTTCCTTTACCAACTCCCATAAAAACCTGGGCACTTCTGCTAAAGATTTATGGTGAAAGACAGACCCTCCCCTGAGATACCTGCACAAGGGTTTCCTGTAACCATCACTAGTCATTTGTAGTCATTCACACAGCTGAAGTCACACTTTATTTTGATGCTTTAGGATTATAAAATATAAATTTCCACCCTTGATTTATCACTAATTTGTGATATCAGAATCCAAATGGGACATTAGACAAGCATATTAGGGCAAAGCCTAGCTGCAATGAAATGGCTATTAGAGATTACCTTTAAAATATATTTTACAGCAGCTATGCTCATCTTGTTGTTGAATAATCAATGGCTGCACCTCTGTGTTAAATTTATTAGCATATCTACAAGGTGCAAGTGAACTTTCATTATAGAAAAATGTACTGGATGGCTATTTTCAAATTAAGAATAATCACATGGTGAGATATATTAAGCAGAATGGAATTGATATCAGCACTAATGTGTCACATACACTGATATTGGGCTTTCCATTAGAAAGTATATTTCTTTGCTGTTGGTTGAGATTTTTTTAAAACACACTAAATGGGCTGACAAGCATACGCATTTCTATGAGTCCTAATAAATGATAAAATCTCCCCTAGTCAAAGTAATTCTTGACTTTGGTTGTTTGCAAATAAACTATACACAACTGAATCAGAAAATCAGGAATTTTGTGCTATTCCTGACAGACAAACATGCATTGTGACTAAGTCAACATATTCTACCATAGGCACAAATGTGCAAGTTCACTTTAATAATTGAGAGCTTAATTGAAATTGTTCAGATTAAAGGCTAAGGAATAAAGCAATCCTGTCAATTGTTTGCTGTTAATAATGACTAATGTTTACCATGGAAGTGTAACACACTGAATGAAGATGTGTTTCTCATCAGATTCTGCTTAAAAACTCTGCCAGTCTCTTGCAAGAAAGTGTTTATAATGAATGGCCGCACCAGTGTGGTTTTTGTCCCATTCCAGCAACCCCCTAGGCTGTGCGTGTCATCCTTCTGTGATCATTCCAAGGCTCTCATGTCCGGGCATTGGATAGTGTGGCTCACATGCCAGCACTGTCCCAAGCAAGGTTCCCAACAGCCATATCCAAAGGCCAGTGGAAAGGGGTCCTTCAGCTGGCTGTGTTGAGCCCCCTGCACAGGCATGCAGTCTTTCCTCACCCATGGACCCCTGGCAAGGCAGGGCTCTGGACCTGAGTCCCAGGATCCACGGATCCATTTAACAGCCTGGCCATGGTGTCTGAGTTGTCCTGAGTGGCCGGACATGTCCTTTCTGGTCCCTTCAAGCAGCTAGGACAAGGAAGTATCCAAGAGGAACTCCCAGATACATCTTCACACGAACAGGTAGGAGGTTTCTCAGAGGGCTTAGTAAGTCATGACTTTGTGACGTGTGTCAGAGCTGAGTCTGAAGGGATGCAAACAACTGTCAATGCTATTTGCATCAGAATCCTCATTCTCCAGTTTTGTTGCAAGGCAGTTGTTCTTCCACACTTTGAGGAAGTGTGGACTAGACTTCAGAGTGTGCTCTCTGACAGCAACTTCTCTCCCTTGCTGCTTGCAAGTGACAACAGGAAAGCAGCAGGAAAGTAGTGGGATGTGAGAGGTTATAGTGTGATATCTGTATTAGTGCTATTTATGGGACCTCTGAAACCCATAAGAACACCCCTTCCAGGATCCTCTGGACATGTTTCCTACTTGTACAGATTAAAGATTTCTTTCTTTGATGTTTTTACAGCATCTAGCACCATGAGATCTCACCTCACGGACCATGACCCCAGGTCTGTGGACGTGTAACTCAAGGACACGTTGATCCTTGAGCTGAGGTTCATGCACAGTGTTGTCACTTGCACCACTTCCATTGCAGGGACCATGTCCTGAGAGCCTGAAGGCATTCCATTTAGAAAGACTCTGCTTGACAGTCTTGTATGATGGCTACCATGACATTTTCTACTGTAGTCAGTGATGTCAAACTGATCTTCTAGGTGTCACAAAGGACCTTGAACTGAGAGCATTCAAAAGACACAGAAAGGGAGTTGAGAATGCAACTCCTTGTGGGCACTGTGGTTACTGAGATAATGCTGGATACAGGATTCATCAGGAGGCAAGCTCTGCTGGCAATTTGTCTGGCCTGTGGATGTCAGTGTCATATAGTGGAGGGAGGAGGATGTCAGCATATCTCAAGGAACATTGAGAGGATGTCAGAATATCTCAGGAGACATTGCAGAAGACAGAAGCCTCATGCACACACATCTGTCATGGCTTCATGAGTGCCAAGATCATGGAGAGTGGAAAAGGAGAGCAAGGAGTGTTCACGGTGACCCATGCAATCAGGCTGAGGACCAGGAAGATCCTGTAGGGGAACATCTTGTGAAGCCATGCTCTGTTAATGCACAGTGGGTGTAACAGGGCACAGTGTTCTGAAATCTGAGATGAGGTTTGTGGTAGAAGGAATGATGTAGGAGGATGGTGGCTTTCCAGATCTTTTTTGTACAGGCCACACTGTGGATGGTTTTGCAAAAGGCCATCACTGGGAGTGATCTAACAGAGAAGTATAGAGGCACCAGCAGCACCTGAGCTCTCTGAACAGACTTGGTGTTGGGCCTGACACAAGGACTGGAGAACTGGTTCAGTGCTCTAGTACAAAGGCCACTAATATCAATATAAAAGTGCTGTGGTGGGAGAAAAAATGTCATCTGAGATGTATGGCTGACCCTGCCCTGTCGGGCACTCCTGAAACCATCTCTGCAGGCAGGAGAACTCTTGTACTTGGCTCTGCCTTGGGAAGACAGTTCAGTTCTCACACTATTTTTTTTTAGTCTGTTAATGAAAGTGCCTTTCTAGGGTGCAAAAAGTACAAGGCAACAGGACATAATAACATGTATTAGCAGTCTCTGATATTAATAGTACAGATTGTTACATGATATGACAGTGATTAAAGTGGGCATGGATGGAGGTCTCCCTTTCTTCTGGGAGGCACTGTTCCTCTTTGCAAACAGAAAATAAACACAGTCCTTCCAGAGCATAAATGCCAATAACTGTGAAATTTTGATTAAATAATAGATATGTGTTCAGAAGGACTTTTTATAGTATGTGATTAAGAAAGATAACTAGACATCCTTACAGCTATAATGATAATAATTACTGCAATGTATAAAGTGCAGAATATGACACTGGAAAGGCCACTATTAACCTTTCCAAGGGTTATTTTTGTTGTGGTTTTGACACCATGGACAGCAGTGTTCAGAGAACTAAATAAAACTATAGCTGTGACAGTTCTTTCCAGGCATTCTCTGGTATGTTAAAAAGGAGGTGTAGAGGGGAGTGAAATACCTTCTATTCAAAACAGATGTTTGTTTAATATCTAGCATCTATGTAGTCTTAAAAAAACTGTTTTGCTGAGATTTCTGCAACTCTTGGTAGTTCAGAAAACTGACAACACTGTTTCCCTTTTAAAATAAGCTATAAATAACAGCTCCATGCCCCAAACCAAAGGCTTTTTTACTCCTAGCAAGCAAATTTGCTGTGTCTAAAGTGTGATGTCACATTGTCCAGCAGATCACATCCATTATCGGGTAATGCTAATCTGTGAATTCCATGTTATGACATCTCTGTGCTTGCAGCTCTGGTGGAGAATTACAGGCCAAACACCACTGTTCATAAAAACTGAATTGCTATTTTAGATCTTACCAGAATTACTTGGTGTGGAAGGGCTGGGTAAGTAGGTTGGGAAAGGCAGAAGAGATTGTTTGTGATGGCATCAGGTTTTCCAGTAATAAAAGGGAGAGTGGATAAATTCCAGGAGTCTAAACATGAGTCAAAGCAGAACATGTGAATAGAATGAATAAGTAATATTGGTACAAATCCTCTCAAAATTCCTGTAACTGGAAAAGGGGAGCTGGCTCTGGAGCTTTGTAATTCACCTATCTGTAATAGAGTCTGGTCTCTGTACATCAGTCAAGCTTGCAAACACATCACTGATGTTCACTTCTGCCTTCTACCTTATAAAAAAGTCCCTATTAGTCAGAGTCTACACAGCTGCAAAAATTATTTTGTATGAAGGCAAGAGGATGCCATTATTTTAAATGATGGCATTGCAATGTAATAGAGGGTGTGAAAGGAGGCTGTAAATTCTGGGTCACTGCTCTCTGTAGAGGCCTGCAAATAACGTAAGCAACCCAGTAGTCCAAGCTGCTCAGGATACTGTTTTTTAAACACATTAATTAAATCATATTGGAGTAAATTCAGCTAAGCCAAGATTTCTTCAACAATTTATTATTGAAAACACAATTAGCTGGAGGCATTTGGAGGAGTTTTGTGAAATCAAAGGCTGCACAGCAACTGAGAGTAAGTTCTCCAACCATCAAGTCATTAATAGCAGCAAATGGACGTGCTGCTGCAAGGCATCAAATCAGAAGTAAATATATGGAACTTATTTCTGTGATTTCAAGAACAAATTCTGTATGTTAGAATATTTTCAAGCTGTTAGAATATTTTCAAGCTGTTACCACTTCCCTAACTTCATTCTTAAAGCTGAAACTCAGACCCCTTATACCGAAAATTGTTGGTCTTTGTGGTAGATTAAGGTGTTCATGGGTACAGCTATTGGGTTCAAATCTTTTTTGGCAACAGAACTGATTGTTCAGGATTAGTTTCCTGACTCTAATTTCTCTCAATTTCACTATGATTTCTCATGTTACTCACAGTCTGCATTTTGCTGGAGGCATCAAAAATAACTGTTACTGGAATGAGGGCATGTTATCCAAACTCAGACCATAAGAAAGAAACCTCCATGCCACCCTGGGAACCATGTGCTCTGGCAGCATGACTTCTCTGTGAAAGGAGCTGAGAGTTCAGTCCACAATAGCTGCTGAAAGGAGCAAATAGCAGAGGCAGCAAAATGTTCTTTAACCAGCAGAGCAGGGCCTGACACTCTCTGCAGGAGAGAGTAGCTGCATAGGCACAAAGGAAAAGCAATTTTGCATTAAATATCCGTGGGTAGTGAGGACTGAAGCCACCATTCCCATGTTAAGGCTGTAAGAGTGCTCCAAATATCCATAGTCCCATCAAACTTTTGTCCTAATAGGAAAAAAAATTAAACTCAACTGATCCTTAGTATCTAAACCTAAGTTCTTCCATTCATACAGCTGAGAATGTAAAGGAAATCTTGTCCATGTAGACATGGACCCTACTTCATTTAAAATTGTGAATTCTTTTCTAGCTGCTTCCTTTCCTGTATTACATTGAAAACAGAGGTAACAGGACTAACGAATTTTGCCTTCCCACCTTCAGAGGCTCTTAAATTAATCAACCCAGAAGAAAAACGGGTTCAGTACTTTACTTGTAAGTCCTACTGACTTCCACTGCTTTCAAAATAGATGTAGCAATAAATGCTGATGTAATTTAAGGAACTCATAAGACTGCCTCAAATCACAGACAAGGCCTGGTAAGGCTACATTTATTTAATTATTTTGTTGTTGTGCTAAGTTCTATTATTGAATCCCAACTTAGCATCAGCTTTGGGATCGTGGCATTGAAGGATTTATCTTAGTCTGATTTGCCCAGGAAATTAGAGTTGTGTTCTCCAAATTTGTATTTGTGGGCTCATTCCTCTTTATGACATGGCAACTTAGTGGTCAGTTTCAAGAAAAATTACTTAAAAGATCCTATCAACTCTACTAACTCTCAATGAGTTTTGTGGAAACAGTTGATCAGAGGGAGGAACAACACTCTTGCAAATTCCAATATGACATAACAGGATAGTCCCCCCGCCAAAGGACAGTCACTTTCTACTGCCATGAGTGTGTGGGCTGCCCTCACTGGTTTGGAGTATGCTGTGGTGCTGTGTGGGAATCTCTGATCCTCTCAATTCTCAGGTTAGGTGGCTTCTCACATTTAGCAGCCCCCTGCTACTGCCCAGGGCTCTAGGTACTTCCCTGTAATTTATACAGGGAATCAGGATGAAGCAGGAAAGACATCAAGATCTGAAAGTACAGATCCTGTTACCAAGCAGGGGAAAAGGATATATTAACCCTTACAAGTCCAAAAAGTATATATTATATACTTATTATATATAAATCCAAAAAGGATATATTAACCTCTAAAAGTCCTGCAGAAACATTCTATTCCTATAGAATGCACCATGGATGTGGAAAGTTATGTATTACATATTTTAGCACACACACATACATGTAACTTATTTTGTAATCACTGATGGTGATAATTACATTAGGCACTTATGAAATGGCCCTCGCCAAACCATCCATGCCTATTTGCAGAGGTGCTTCACAGCCTTCAGACAGTACCAGTCACATTTAGGAGCCAGCTGAAGTAAGCTGAACAAGCTGGAGATATGGCAAGGTTTGGTTACAGAGCTCTTCTGAATTTCACTGTTCACACACCCATAAGGCGCCTGACAAAGCATTTTTGATATTTCACAATGGATGTATCACTTTTCAGAGATATAATAAGCACATGGAGACTGCTCTGATCTCTGAGAGTGAAACATCCAATAAGCAGTTCAGAAACTTTTAAGAGCACATATGCAAACTTTAGGCAGCCCCATAAAAAGCAAAGCTTGAGCAATAAAGAGTAAAAATTAGCCTGGAATTATTTTCATGTCCTCACTGGTCTCAATTCTGACCCCCTGGAAGCTGCTAGAAATATTGTCACTGGCAGTACTGAAACATGAGAAGACCTCAAGCTGCTCTTGAAATATTACTACTGATTTCCTGATGAGAACACCCTGACTTCACAGACAGCAATGGAATTTGCTCATGTGTGTTTAAGCTGCACTTAACATTTCTAAATGTGAGATGGGTCTAGAAAATAATGCATCCACATGCGTACATGCAGGTATGGATCTCAATTAGTAATGGAAAAATTTACCTTGTGGCAAAGTTCAGCATGGTGAGATTTTTCTGTTTCCTTTATCAAATGCTAAAATGTCCACATAAAGTACATCAGTTTATGCCAGGATGTGGCATTCATAAAATACATCAGTTTATGCCAGGATGTGGTATTCCCAAGCCATTATACAGGTATTTTCCCTGGGCATAAAATGGGGTGGAAGAGCAGCCATGCCTATTCTTTGCTAATCTTCAGGTCAAATTTCAACCCCCAAATGTGTTGTGCTGACAGCGTTGTTGTTGGAAAGACAGCTGTAACAGGATTTCCATGTTTAGTGGAAAAGTTTTCTTTTATCTAATTCCATAAGTTTAAGACCTCAAGATCCAAATAACCAGATGAGCACTAGTATGTATGAAGCATGTACATGACATGTAAAATAATTTGGGCAGTATTTTATTGCTAGAAAAGTGTTGGGGTTTAACCCCAATTGGCAAAAATGCATCTGCTTGCTACCTACCCTCATCCTGCTGGGAGGAAGAGAAAAAATGAGAACACTCAGGGATTGAAATAAGAGCAATTAAAGAATAGAAATAAATAATTATAATAGCAATAATAACAATATTAACCATAATGATAAAAATTAATTATACAATATAATAAAATAATAATATAATGAATAATAATATAATAGTAATGAAAAGGAAAATAAGACAGAGAGAAATAAAACCCAAGAAAGACAAGTGATGCAAATGAAAGTAATTGGTCATCGCCAACAGGCTGATGCCCAGACAGACCCTCAGCAGTAGCCCCCAGCCAACCTTCCCTATAGTTTTGTTACTGAGTATGGCATCACTTGGTGTGGGGCATTCTTTTGGCCAGTTTGGGTCAGCCATCCCAGCTATGTCCCCCCCCAAATCCCTCTGCACCCCTAGCCCACTTGCTGGGGGGATGACAGGGAAAAAGTCCTTGGCCCTCTGCAAGCTCTGCTCAGTGAGAACTAAAACATCCCCATACTATCAACAGTTTCCAGCACAAATCCACAGCACAGCCCCATGCCATAATCTGTGAAGAAAATTAACTCTACCCCAGCCAAAATCATCACAAAAAGCAGCGTGAATTTCACAATTCCCTTCTGTGAACTCTAACAAAACTGTTAAAAAACTATATTGTTGTAAAAAAGGCTATAACTGTTCATGAGTTGTGAGCTTGCCAACTTCAGGTCCCGAAGCCATCGATAGGACACCTGTCCCCCTGCACACAGGAGCCACAGCTCCCGGAGCTGCACAGCTGCTCTGGTACCCATGGCTTCCTTTTCACCCAACACACTCTTACAGGACACTTTGCTCAGGTGCTCAGAGGGTAGATATGATATTAGACAGGATTTTTCTAATGTATGTACAGGATGTATTCTCAAATATGTCGAGGTGAGTGAGCGCTCTCCCTTATGTTCATGGTTTGCATTTCTAATAGCAGACAGTGAGCACTGCCTGCCTGTATTGATGTAGCTTTTTCACAAAACTCAAACTGAAAACATTCAGTTCTGACAGAACTGAACTGAACAGACCTCCAGAACCACAGTTCTGAGTTAGTTTGGATACAGGCAGACCCCCAGAGCACTTGGGTGTTTGCTTAGAACAGTCCTGGACACTTGACTGTGTGACTCCAAAAATATCACATAGCATCAAACTGACTTAAAATTTCCATTGGGGAACTACTGCTCCCTTGTCTAAGATATTCATAACAAAACAACAACATCAACAACAACAAAACCCAACCCAAAAAAAGTCCTGCAGGGATGACTAAGTTGCATTAGTTCTCCCAGAGGTATAACGTATACAAATCAAATCAAAATATAAATCATTCCACCCTGTTGTGGGGTTTATGCACAGTTTCTTTTAATAAAATATGCAAATATTTTGCAGTAAATTGATTTCCCAGTTTCAGTTCTCTTATCTCCATATTTATTATTCATGATTCTTCTACTCCCCTACTTGAGCAGATAAAAAAGAAAAAAAAAAGTGGGGGAAAAAGCTGTGTGGAGTTCACTTGCTTTTAGGAACTAGCTTTATTATTGTTATTATTAACACAATTTTATACTCCTAGGAGTGAAAGATAAATGTAGATATTACTTCTAATCTCAACCAAAGCTAAGAGGTAATACAATGACACTCTTTAATGCAAATCACTTCAATAAATGACTACATAGCCCAAGTGTTCTGCTGCATTACAAATTGTAATGAAAGTTTGAATTGCTGAGCAAAATGACTGTTGTTTAACCTGTGACCAAGCTGGATGGTATCAGCTCTGTTGTTAAAGGTGTACACACCACAACTGTACAGGAAATAAACCCAAATATTTCAGATATCCAAAGTTGTTGCCATAGAGGCTTTCTGGTTTAAAAAAAAAAAAAAAAGTGAATTGCTGGTCAGTTTTCTATTGCATTAGCTGATGTATGCAATTGCTGTTTTCCATCACTCTGTGGTTAACAAGTTCTGCAGCATAGAATCAAAACTGATCAAACATGGGTGCACCCCTCTGGGTGCTGGAGGGAATAAAGGGCAGAGAGATGGGGAATCAGCAAAGGTCAGGGCAGCAGAGCAGGCTCATGCCAAGAGAAGGTCAAGGACAAAGTCAAGCAAAGGAAGAATGAGACTCCAAAACCAAACAAGTGTTGGGTTTCACTCCTGTATGGAGAAGATTCTGTCACTGTACAGGTATAAATTATTACCAGCATATGCTCCAAGTAAGCTCCATTTTCCTGCTATTTTCAATTTAATTAGGTATAATTATTTCTTTCCATTAAGATCCTCAGTGGATTACAGGTCTCGTTTTTAAAAATGTGTCCAAGATTTAGCAATCCAATTGCTTTTTGAAGGATTTAAAAGTTTTATTACTTTAGGAATGAAGAATCAGACCTGTAAATATTCCAACAGGAATTACCGTTGAGTAACAAGCCTTAGAGGAAAATAAAGATTTTTTTACAGATATTCTAGGTTTGTTGGACTGGCTGAAGAATTAAACTACATTTTGTTCTGATAGTACATTGCTTTACAGGAGTTTGGGTGACTATAACCATGAATTTTGATCTTTGTAGAAAGAACATATTCATCTGAAAATTTCTCAGAAGAAAAATTCCCAGCAAGACCCTAAGGTGGGCTATTTGTGAGAAGAGGGTTCTGCAAGGTTTGGCCCAAAGCACTGAAGATCAAATTCCCTCTCAAGTCAAAGAAATTGTGTCAGCACAGAATCTGGCCTTAGGTACAAGCAGTGAAAAGAGACTGCATTGCAACTGCATTGGCATTGCAAATCAGATGGGGAAAGAAGGAAAATTCGCAGAAAGACCTTAGATTTCTTTCTAATTAATCCATTTCTTCTCTGCTAAAAAAAAAATAAATGGTTTGTCTCTGCACTTCAGTATCACTTTTCACCTGGCATAAATCACTGCTTTAAATAGAATAACATCATTAAACTAACGGGATGACGTGAAAAGTTTCACTCCTGTCTCCAGAAAAGACTTGCAGGTTTATTCAACAGTAGAAAAATCCTCTTTGTAGGCTGAAAACATGTTATTTTCTGTAGGCAGGTTTTTCAATGTTTACTTTCTTGACAAGCAAATAAGATGGTTTTTCATCAGAGAACCTGACACATTATTAGAAATTATGATTGCCCATCTGCTTGCTCTCTTCTTCTCACTCACAATGCTCCCAAGGTTTGTCTTCTCTGCTTTGGAGCACGCCAGGACCTAAAGCAGAGGTCAGGCATGGCAATGGGTCAGGGTGGGAGGGGGCACAGACTGCTGCATTTCTTACTGCAGTCAGCTATTACTCACTGCTGCTTGGTTACATCCAGTACAGTACTTTTTTATTATTATTTTATTAAGATGTAAATTAAATCTAAAAAACTCTGAGAAAGAAAAGTCTGCTTGAAAAAGTTTGTTCATGTTGCAGAGTATTATCTGTAAGTCCTCCAGCTAGGCTAAAAGCCTATCCCACTGCTCCTTGGGATTTCTAGTGAATTAATAATGTCACTGATGAATATTCAAAAGTAGGCAGCTATTGTGCCTCCAAGCACATAATTAATTATTCATTACACATTTTTATTCACTGAATTAAAAAACACAGGGTGCTCTGGGAAATGAAGTGTAGTTCACTGCAGGGGCATGAAATTCTACACTGCCCCTTTAAGGATTATTACTCTGTATTTATAGTTGCCAGGGCAACATAAATGCCGGGCAATTAGATCATGGGTTGTCCCCGAAGACTGATGGGATAATAAGCAGTAGTCAAGTATTAAGTTGACCCAGTAAATGTCCCACATGAATAAACCTGGGCTAGGACCACAGCTGGCATCTTTCAAATAAAACTTTTACATTAATATAGTTTAAAAGGTGCATTTATCCGGGAATTGAGCATGCATCCACAGTGGGAAGGCTGCAGAGAGGACTAATACCACTTCCCAGTGGTGGTCCACAGGCTTTGTTCCTTGGGCTGGGCTTTGTGCAAAGTTAGGAGCATATTCAGCCTCTCAAAAGCTCGGGAGTGGGGAGAGCCCCACATTTACCCCCTAAGAGCCAATGTTCTGTGTTGGTGGAAGGTATTTTTTCCTTACTTATTCTACAAAACTTACTAGCAGGGGAGAAAACCAGTTTGGTTCTGAGCTTTAAAAAACAGGTATTAAAATTTCATCCAAAAAATATGAAAAAACAACCCTACAACTATTTAACTGAGTATGATTTTGCCTTAAAAACAGTTTAACTGAAACATAGCATCAAGATAACCCCTGTAAATTATTACCTGTGAGATGTGTTACCAGGGGCATTTTCCATACAGTAAAGAGGAATCTAAAAATATGAAATTAAAAGGATCAGAGAGATTCCCCTAAACTACTTTTTTTTTCCTCATTTTTTCACAAATATAAGCTTCAAATTCTTGCTGGCAACTGGCCATCCCTTTTTTCACTGAATTAATTTTCTGCGAATCCTTCTCCACAAGCTCAGAAATCTATCTTTCTCTTAAAACTATTTTCAAGTTTTAAAAAAACCCCACAAATGGTGGAGAACCCCCACACATATATTATTCAATTTTTTCCCCCATTAATACTTCTTATAATAATATTTTTTTAAACTTAAGTCTTTCCACTATTCCCACTGGTGACATGAGGTGATGGTTTTATTGTGCTTTTAGATCACTAATTTTGTAGAGAAAAATGGGAAATCATAGCTTATCTCTGCCTGCAGACACTTGGCCGTGCTAAAGCATGAAATAGTTCTCAGTCAGAGATACAGTAATGCTTTCTATACTTTTGTAATACAGGGGAGAAAAAAAATTCCCAGGAAGTATTATACATCCCTCAGTGTAAGAGAAAAGACACATCTTATCAGTGAGTGTGTGTGTGCATAGATTTATCCTAACATATAAATACACATCACACTGCCCCAGAGAGCTGAATGCATTTGGTCATTCATTAAAATTATGGTTATATATAATGAAATTACTAGCTTTGTAGAGAAAATATTTTGAGGAAGAAAGTAAATGCTTAGACACAATTTTTCTGTGATAGTATTATTTGTCATAGCTTTCAGCAGGCTACACTTTTTTACACTTAATTATTTGGGGCATAATTCTGGCTGGCCAGATGAGAAAGTGAAAGGATAACATCCTAAAGGAGAAAAGGATGGACACCTTAAAGAGCTGAAGGGACAAACATGCACAGACTGCTTAGTCAAACACTGGGCAATGTGGGTTTGAGACAGTAGACATACATGCTTAAAATTAAGCATGTGCTTAATTATTTTTATGGCATCAGATCCTGAGAGCTGAGCAGCTTATCAGATCCCTCAGCCTGGTCACAGGTGTGGGTCACCTCTGTCATTTGGGATGGGATCATCATTCTGGCACTCAGGTGGGAATTAGTTCAGGAGATGTGGCAGGATTGCCCATCAGCATAGCCCAAACCCTGAGCTGCAGGTTCAGGACACTCGTTCAAGGACATTCACCCTGTCAGGGCTCCCCTTCAGCACATAACACATCTGTGGGGAGAGCAAACCCTGGGAGATCACCTCTGCTGCTTTTACTACTTACCATTGAGTACTGAGTGCATTTCTCAATGACAAGTCAAAAGGTACGTGGGAATATTTCTAGGTACAAAATATATTCATTTTCATACTTATAAATATGGATGTGGTTATATTTTATATATATGTGTACAGACACTAAAATGGGAAATGTCTAGTGCAAATTAATTCTTTTGCATTTGTGGATTTGAAATATCAGCAAAATATCATTTCCAGCAATTATTTTTAACTACAGGTAAATGATAGAGGACTGGCTGCTTCAGCAGCTTGTATCTGTTTATTAATTACAATAATGCAAAAAATTGACAAAAACAATTGAGATTTCTTTCATGGCATTGTGAATCTCAGGACAATATCCTGCAGAATTAGTCAGTAATTCTCCACTTGGACGTAGTCCATGAGAAACGTGACAAAAATCAGCTGCAATGGATGCTTCTGCAGCATTCTGCTCTGGCCTGCCATTCCAGGGGCATACAAAACCATAACAAGTTCATGGGAAATCTCTGTCTTACTTAATAGTTAGAAAAATTAAGAGCTGTCCTAGTCTGCAAGACCTAGCAAGAAAAGCAGCATGATCAAATAGAGATGTTGATTTTTCTAGAAGGAACACATTATCCAAAGTTCAAAGTATGCTCATGTAGAGATAATCAATCACTATACTAATAGCAGCACCAAAGAGATCTGATTTACAAGGCTGCAGCTTTGGCCAGAGAGGTTAAAATGAGTGATCTCCCAAAAGTTATATTTTAGCCTCATGACCTGGCAGATCTCCCCACAAAGTCCCAAGTTCAGCCCCAAACAAGGGGACATTCTCACCACCATTTCTAGATCTCCTCAAAGAAGGGATGGGTTTTATGGCTAACACTTCACTGCTGGTGAAACACATCGATGGACATTGAGTTCCCTGGCTTTCAGCTCAAGACAAATTCCTTGGCATCATTGACATTTTCTGAATCAGAAAGAAAATCCTCTTTCAAGGCTGATATATCCATTCTTTGGTCCTCCTCCCACAGCAGTGCACCCATATTTATGACAAAGTAGATGTTTATAATGCAAAAAATACGACAAACTTATTGAGGAAACAAGGTGCCTCCTTTGTTTTGTGTCCCTGCTTTCCTGGTGTTTTGTCACTAAGTTTGTCAGCTGTATGACACCTGGAGCAAAAGCTCCTTAAGACAGTCAGGCTGTCTTTGGTCTCTCTAGGAAATACTGGGCACACATGAAGAGCTCTGTATCAGGGTTAAAAGGAGAACACTATCAAACTAACACACTAAATTTAAATTTTAGCTTTATTCCTAGAAGAGGAAGACTACCCGCACTAACTGGAAGTGTCTGTGTAGTAAGACATCAGGTCTTAAAATCAACAAATGTGACCCTTTTTAGTTACAGATATCACACAGAAACCAAAGGTACATTTACAGTGACAACACCAACACTGCAGATGTGCCTCCTCCAGTTGTGACTCTTGTGCACTCAGTGATCAGAAGATCCACACCAGCACCTGAACTCTGGCTCTCAGTGGCAGGGTGCTAATAGAGCTGGAGCCTTTGCAAGGTGCTGCACTTCACAGCGTGGACCCAGGAGCACACCTGGAGATACCAGCACCATGGATCACTGCACAGCATCAACCTGACTCAAAGGATTCATGAAAGGATTCAAAGGGGGAAAAAAGGGACAAAGACAGGATGGAAAACACAGATTTCATAAATTCTGGTCCTGTGTTTAATTCCTCTGTCCCTTCAAGGAGTTTGAGAATTTAACGGGACTGATTATTGTGGGGTGATGTGTGGGCAGATTTGCTCCATTGAAGACAACCTTGACTTACAAAGGAGGAGCTGACACTGAGAAAATCACATCCCACAGTCACTGTGTTATATGGGTTAAAGCAAAAATGGTTCTGGAGATGCTTGTTTGTCTTCTAGGGCATCCACAGGGCAGCATAAAGGGGGCAGAGGATAGAAGGAATAGGAGGAAAGACTGAACTAAGAAACAGGTAAATTGTGCTCTACTAAAACAGCATTACAAAAATTATGAGGAAGGTATATCTATATTGCAGGCAATGTAGAGCAGTCAACTTAGTTCATATAGTTGAACAGGATCACTTGATGAAATATTCTACAGAAGTGTCTATTATATGATTTAACAGATCTGGTTATGTACAATCTTATATCTAAGTATATAGAGATGTATGTGTGCATGTATCTCTACTGAGAGAATAATAAAAGAAATTTTTAACCATCTGTTTCAAGCAATGCATCTGTATTAGACACTAGCAAAATGAAGGGGGAGAGAAGAAAAGAATGGGAAAAGAAATTTTTATCTCCCTCAACTCCCAATCTTTAATTACAATACACAGGTAAATAAGGAGACAGGCAGACGAGCCGGCAGAAGGGCACAGATAAAAGGCCATGTATGTTCAAAGGAAACATAATTACCTTGCTATTCCCTTGCTCTCTGGAAAAAAGTTCAGAGTTTCCATACTGACAGAAGCTAAAAATTGATCCACAGAAAAATGTTCACTTCACTGGAGGCTGCAAAAGAGCCTTAGCAACTGACACAGAGGAAAGTTGTTCTGAATTCCTTCAGGCAGGTTGGAAGGCAGCTCTGACTTGAATAACGCAAGAGGCCTTTGAGGCATACAGATGCCCTCCTTTCTGAAAAGTTTTTCTTGGAAAGCAAACTTCCTCGTCTCAACTCACACTTGGCAGAGAGGATTGCAGTCCAGACTTGCTGTGCACATTATTTCCTTCCAGTATCAGTGGACACAGCTCAACAAAAGTTAACAGCTCTTTCCTGCTTAGAGCTTTTTATACCAAACACAAGTAATCATCCAACCTGCCCCTTCTCCCCTTCCATTCTTCTTAATCTCTATTTCCTGACCATGCTAACTAAATTTTCCTTCTCTACTCTGCCTTCAGATGAACTCAGCCTGGGAAAATCAAATATTTATTCCTTTCCAAGACCTGTCCCCTTGTGACATGAAGGATGCAGTACATCCTGGAGGTGAACAGACCACAAACTTTCATCTCTGCAGTGTAACATGTGATATTAATCCTTCTGTCCCCTCCCCCTAAATATCTCTATGGGGCAGGGAATAGCTATTTCCCCATGTTTCAACAACACCCAGCAAGATGAAATCCCAACTGAGTCTTTGGGCATACTGATGGACCCAGGCTTGGGACAGAGCGTGCAGTCAGCAGGGCTCTGCTAGCCTTGCATGTGCTCCTGCTGTTCCTCCTCTGCTCCAGCTCAGCACCAAGCTTCTCCTACTAGTTTTCAATGTTCAGAGACAACTTCTACAAGGCAGTATTAGAGATTCTTCTCCGTCATCGTCTTCAGCCATGTCCATATTTTCTTTAGAGCAATAATTAAAACAACATATTCAGCAGCTGGGTTATTTTTTTCCCTAGATTTAATCTGTTCAGGCTCTGATTTACATATTAAAAGCACTAATTAGCCCCTCAGAGTGTCTGAGCACGGATAGTGCAATAACTGGTCATGTAGTCACTAGAGACCACTCCCTAGTGCTTTTGGTAAGATTTCATGTATACAGCCTCAGTCTCAGGATGGCAGGAATGGCCATGTGTAGAGGGTTGTCTGCTTTGTTTCACAGCATTGAGGGACCGGAGTGCCGGATTGCTTCATTCTTGCATTTTTTCTTCTCTTTGAAGTGTTGTGTTTGATCTGTCTGCTTGTCTGTCAGGTTTTCCCCCTCCCCCATTCCCCGTTGCGTCATGTGCGAGAGCACGGACCGCCTTTGGCCAATGCTGGTGCAGAAAATTCCAATCCAATCAAAGGCACAATGGCCTTTTCTCTCTGCTCAGATGCAGCATTCAAATAAACTAGAACTGCACATTCAAAAAGAAAAAAAAATTCAATAACCCTCTGAGCCATTCTTCTGGCTAAGGATATTCGAAGGAATCGTTTAATTTTCTTTGCATGTTTAGAAGTCGCCTACAAAATTGCTCAGTGGTCTGGAAGCAATGTTGCATAGCCCCAGGTGAGAGGCCTGAGACTGAATCCTGATTGAGCTTGTTTCCAAAGCTGCCAGAAGCTATGAAGCCTCCAGGGTGAGAAGAAAGGCTCTCCAAACCCAACTAACAGAGTTTTGATACTCAGCTTCTTCCTGGGAACGTGAGGTGCTCCTCCTTCCAAGAGGAGCATCTCACCCCCAGCAATGACTGTGACTACCTCATGTTTTGGGAGATGCAGAAGGTCCCATCACTCTGGAAAAGGTACAGGACTTTTTTCCTCACATGCAATGCCACGAGATGAACATGATGCTTTTTGTTTGGGCACTGGGAGCTGGTATCACCACACAGTGCTGAACTGCATTGCCTTGCAGCACCTGGCCCCTTGGAGGGATGTTTGCACCGTGCTTCATCAGTAAATTCCTTTGGGAAACACAACAGAGCAATTGGGCACCAGGCAGGGGCACTTCCCCCTCTTCTGAAGAAGCTGTGCCATGGATCAAAGTGCTTTTTGAACCAAAGCTAGGGAGGAAACAAGAATGAACCACCTAAACCAGTGCCACAGGGCTCAAGTAGAGATGAAATTGCTCCACTCATGCATCTTAAATAATCTTACATCAGTATCCTAACTCCATCACCGGGCGAACTAGGCAATTGGTTTTCAGAGCAAGAAACACTTCAACATCAGTTTGAACAAAACTCATAGAATCATTAAGACCTCCAAGATCATTGAGTCCAACTAGGAAAGGGATTACTGGAAAATATTCTCCTTACTGTCTTTGCTAGCTAACCAGAGAAAACCAGTGTTACTGTTGTGGTCCCCTAAAGGAGTTCAGTCAATGTGAAGGGGACTCCTGGGCACAAGAGCCACACGAGCACTCAGCACAGCAGTGTTACAAGCCAGGGGAAGGTCGCATTTAGGTAGATGGAAACAAGCCTGGGAAGAAGAGAACAGGAAAAATGAGTATTCCTTGAAGTTGTTGTCCTGAATGAAACTTGGGGCTGTGATTCAAGTAATGATTTTTGTGCAGTTATGTTTCTTTGCCTAAGAGAACCTAAAGCCTAGGAGGAGTTGCAATACCATAGAGAAAAGATGCAGATGGCATCTACATAAGTACCAGAGGGTTTGGCCAAAAACCAAGGGGAAATTGTCTTGGATGTGCCACCATCTTTGCTAACTCTTTGCTCCGTAACAGCACTATACTTTTCCAAGACTCCCATTTCAGAACAGTTTTTTTTTAAAGCTTGGATTCCAGTTACCAGGAGCCAAAGCTGCAAGAGAGCCCAGGAGACTGTAAAACTATAGCTTCTAAAACTGTTGACTTCTCTTCAAGTTAAAGATAGGAAATCACAGAGTGGGATGTAGGTCTGGTGACACAACTGTGTAAACCACCCCCTGCTTCCAGCAGAGGCAGATGCCTCTGACATATTTAGAAACTTCATGCATAGAAAAAGAGTCAACAAAATCCATTTGATTTAAACTATAGGCTCCCTGAGGCTATCAGAACAGACCCTCTGTCTACTGAGGGGAGGGAGCTGCTTGACTAATGCCAGCTCTTGTGAGATGCCTCTCCAACCTTTAAATGGGTTGGGAATGCTCACAGACACACTGTTCTGATTAGTAGCTTTGAAATTACAACTGACTATGCCAACGCCATCATCCACAGTGCGTGTCTCAGTGATTTCAGTAAGAAAGTCCCAGTCACAGCTGGCCATAGCCCACAAAGCAGAAGAGAATGGCTGTATTTAGGGACTCTTTCTTTAGGACAGAGCAAATATTGTCTTGGATAGATGAGTGTTGATGAGGGTATTCCAAGAAAAACCTACAGTTTTTCTGTCAAATCTTTGTAAAGCAGTAGCTCAGAGACCTCTAGAGGAGGGAAGACCTTCAGTCCTCAAAGGATATAATTTCTTCTCCAAATTTCCTTTTAAAGAGTGTCTCAAGAACTGTTTGTCAGCTCCTCTGATAATCCAGGCAGCTCATTTTTCTCAGACTTCCCAATAACTGAAGCCATATGTTTTGCTTTGATGCAAGTTCTATCGAATAAAAAGATTTCTCAAGGAACATAATTATAGCCAATATTTACTGTTGACTAGAGAATAGCTCAAAGCCAGAGTTTTTAGTATGTGCATTCAAGTTTGTCTTGGTCTGCTGGAGTAATAGGTTGGAGTGCCCTGTGTAGCCAATGTCATTTGCTGGTACAAAAACTCCAGGAAGCAGAATCACAGAATCATAGAATGGTTTGGGTAGGAAGGGACTTGAAAGATCATCTAGTTCCCATCCCACTTGTCTAGGCAAGGACACCTTCCACTAGACCAGGTGGCTCAGGGCTCCATCCAATAAAAATTTTCTTTTTCTTATAAAAGCACCTTTGTGCTTCTCTGATGCACCTGCCTTAGAAGCTCATGGTCTCGTGCTTCCTCCCTAATCTCCCTAATCTCATGCTTTTATCACCTCCAGCTGTCAAATGAGATATCCCCTCCATTCACAGCCCACTTAACTTCTCCACTGCTTCCCTGCTCTTTAGGTCTTTCTGCTGTCACTCTACCAATATCTTCTCTTCTTCCCTCTGATTTTGCACATAGAACATATCTGGACTTCCTCTTGTTTCTCTGTTCCAAGTCTCTGCAATCTCAGTGTTCATTTTCAGTGTCCAGATGCTTTGTGAGACTCAGTATTTTATGCCCAGCCTTTTTTTTTTCAGTCTTCATAAAAGCTGGACTTTAGGAGACAATAAAATAAACAGAAAAGCACGTTCTATTTCCCATTGCCAAGGTGTCACAGCAGGCTCTCCTTTTGTGCTGTGCACCAGGTCATCATTCTTGGGGCACTGTTGTCTGTAAGCACATTATGGGTGTGTAACTTTGATAGGGGTAGGGGACAGAGGCTCTTTCATGGCTTCTGTGCTTCTTGTGGTGCCCAGTACAGAAGTAGCAATCATCAAGCTCCGTTATACAGCCATCCTTTCAGTCTCCCTACACTGGCAAAACTCAGCTGCCACCATTAAAACCACACAAATTCTTGCTTTAAAACACAATGGTGTAAATTCTCAGCTGACTCACAAACTGCATCAATGAGACTTACAGCAAAGTACCCTCATCAGCCACCACTGTCTTGGCAGGGTTGGCCTGACTCTGATGTTTGTGGTTAAGTCAGACCAGCTGAGCAGCCTGTGATGTGAATTGTGCTGGGAATATTTCCCCAACAAATCAGCTCTATGGTCTCACAACCTTCTCTAGATCTCCAGAACTGTTTCTCCATGAAATTTTCTCTTTGCTGTGCTAATGGAAATGCATGTACATCCAAAATTGGGATAACTAAGACCTTAAATCCCACCACCTGTTTGTAGCCTCATCAAGAAGAATGCAAGGCTTTCCTTCAACTTCTTACAGCAGTCACATGCAGCATATGTGGAATTTGTTTAAAATAAAACTTGAGCTTAACCACTACCACTGCTAATTGCTGGTTGAGACAGAGCCTTGTGCTGATGACCAAGGAGAGTATCCTGCTCTCCATGCTGTGCAGGCCTGTTTCAAGGCCTGCAGTCTGGAGTGCTCCTCAGTGAGCTCACAGTGTATTTCTTACCAAGCAGGCCAAAGTCCACACTGACACATTTTGGTAACAGAAAGATGTTGCTGAAAATAATTGGGCCTGGCAGCACTTAATTGTTTTCCAAAACCAGTCCATTAGTTCCAAAGCTCACTGAGTGTTTGGTTGCTCTGTAAACCAGCCACATGCCTAGATATTGTGCCCAATTCATCTGGAATGAGTTTGATTTAACAATGTGTATTTGCAACAAGCTGCTTCTGTTAAAAAAAAAAGAAATCCTTTGTTTTATCCCAGTTACACCTTTTTTCCCTTCTCTCAGCTGTGTGGCTGCCAGTGCCCACAGGTATTCCTCAGGGATGTGGCAGTAGACAACAGAACAACTGGCTTCTTGACAAGGGAGAGGTGGCTTGCCAACTGCTACCCATTGACTGGAGTGTGTGCTTGGCTCTGGGAGGCAAACGCTGCTGCAATATGCTCTCCCTGGAGAAATCCATCCTCAAAAATCATGACTTTTTGCTGAAATATTCAGAGATCTCACTACGGTTTTAAAGCATGGAAGTTGAGCAGCAGAAGGACCAGATAAAAAGTGTGCATTTTAGTTGTTGGAAACAGTTATACCGTGCTTCCTCCCAACACCATTTCTGTGGGTTTTGAGTAGTTTTTCTCTGCATTGAATCCTCTATCACCAGAAACTGCACAGATAAGACAAATCCAGAGTCCAGGTGAACGCTGTCTCCTGCTTGGATTTAAATCATACTCTCCTGGGAGGAATTAAGATACTCCACTCAAACAAGTTTGCAGATATGTGGCAATGCAACCTTTTTACTGTTGCTTCGCTGGATGCCTCCTGCCCATAAGTTCAGTCACCTGTAAATCAGTTCTGTTAGCATTACACATCCACCCAGACTCAAGATGTGCAAACAGGCACATCCTCTCTAACTTGGAACATGGAATTAATGGTGCTAGAGATGTCTGATTTAGTCCAGTCACCACATTCATTAGGCTGTGGGTAGCACAGACACCCTGATGTAACTGCAAGCTCACCACTCGACTGGATATAGAGAAATCCAAGCTAGTTACTAATTTGAGTTGTTTCTCTAAAATGACCTTATGGTTACAATGATTCCTAATAGCCTCCAGCATTGACACAGACAGAATCCACCCACATGAAAGGGGTTGAAGAATGACAGAACACAAACACTGGGTAGCATTCTTGCGTCTCAAGTGCACTGTTTCAGCAGCAGGGATGCACAGGCTTTACTCATCACCTCTATGACCTTGAGAACAAAATAGAGGAAATGAGATTTAGTTTCTCACTCAAGAGGACACTAAATTCAGTCTCTATTTTTCCACAGCCTACTTCACCTTGCACTTTTAGATGGAAGTATTGGTCAGAAAAAAACAAGAATATTGCATTAGTGAGAGCATAAAAGAATTAAATTACTTAATGCGTTACGCCTCATGAGGCATCAGCAACTTTTAATCAGCATGTGAGATATTTCTTTGCACTTGCTAACTAGCTGGGAGGGAGGAAGCCGGATTTAAATACAACTGTCCAAGTTCAGCCTGCCCAGCCTTAACTTCTGAGCAGTGTTACCAACCCCTCCCAGTCAATGCTCAAGGAGTTTTGCTAAATTGGCTGCTTCCAAATCCTACATCCTCCAAACAGCCCCCACTTTCCTTCCAGCAGACAAAGTCTGGAATGGGGAGTTTGCTTCTGTCATTTGGCTTACACAGTAGCCAAAAGAGAGAGTACAGAGCACACACCACCTCCAGGCAGCAAAAGTCCCCTTCTCTATGCAACATGGGACTGGAGCGGAAAGGGGCTGGCTTTTGCATGATTTCCAGACCAAAATTTCCTTGTGGCCAGGGGGGATGACAGTGCTGGCACACAGTTATCCTCTTGGAGCATTCTATCCTTTCACAAAGCCCTCCCCAAGCTGTGCATGATCCAGCCCTCCAGGACAGCTCACATTTCTGACCAGATTGTGCACAAGGTTCCAGCAACCGCCTGGAAAGTCACTCCAGCAATTAAGTGTTGGTAGATTTTTTTTTTTTAATGCGAAGGATATGGCCCACTGTGCAGGGTATTGCAGCCACCCTCCCTGTCAGGCCGTTTCACAGTAGTATTGTGGCGCCATGGAGAGGAGCTAATTGGATTTGTTGTCACCTCCCAAAGCTGCCAGGAGCTCACGTCTGCTCTGGTTACAGATGAAGACATCACGGTGACAGGCTTAGAGATGGCTCAGCTGGCATCCTAGGGCCACTAATAGAGCCATGTTGATTTAATGTCCGAGTGGAGAGGTGCAGACAAGCTGTTCAAGTTTTCTATTCCAAACAAAGCAGAGATCTGTTATCAGTTGTCTGTGGATCAGTAAATAAACTTCCATGTGGCTCTCACAGCACCTAACCATTGCTACAGAAGAATGACAAAGTATTTTAACATTGAGATGGTACTTTTAAATGAGAGCGCTGTCTCTATGGTTTATATTGCCCTCAGGGAAATCAGTTAATTCCTTCATACATAAATTTTACTTAACTATGTAATTATGGATGAATCCTATTAGTCTTTAAATTGCTCACTAGTTAAAAGGTGTGTGTGTGTTTTCTACAGCTCTCTTTTGTGGAATGTACAGATCATCTGCACTTATGAAGATTAAAAGTCTATTTGGGGATTTTTGTTTGGTTGGTTGGTTTTTCTGCTTTTAAGTAAAAGTATAAAATTTATTAGAAGACTCGAGCATAATTTTTTTGCCTTTTCTGTATAGTACTATAGTACTATCTACTCAGAGCACAAAACTGGGCTCAGGCAGCATTCCCTTTATCCTCAGCACTCTCAGTATCTCTGTCAGCACTCACCCTGGCCCCTGGCTGCCTTCACGTGGTATCACCCACCTCTCTGCTGTGCTCCATATTAAATGATCACTCATGCCAGCGTGATGAGCGTGTGAAAGACAGCTCAGACACAACAGTGTCCTTTGATACCCATTTTCACAGCTCTGAGCCACGGCTGAAGTACAGCTCTGAGCCACATTTTCTACTTCTCAGTGCCCAATGCCATGTCAGGCTTTCTCCCAGCAGCACTCGGGTCCTATTCATACATCTCAGGCTTCAGTTTCTTGAGAGCACCAGAAGTCCTGCTCTTCCCACAGCCACATTTGCAGCCAGAGTTTCAAAGGAGCTCAGCATCTCCCATCTTAGTGCCAAAGGGAGAACTTTTCCTTGATGACTTGAGGCTACTGGAACACTTTGAATAATCCACTCCTGCCTAAATATGCAGGCATGTATGAAACAGGTCTGTGGTTGGGAACATTTCTGGAACTTCCATTGGTCCTGTTCTTTCATTGCACACCCCAAGGTCACTGAGGGTCTGAACAGGCCAGTCCCTGCCCATGACTGTCCTTAGGAGCAGGAGCCACAGTCCTGCAGGCAAGAGTGGGAAGGAGGGGTGCCTATATACCTGCAAAGATGTGCAGCTGTTTGTCGTGGTTCAACTCCAGACAGCAGCCAAGCCCCACACAGCCACTCCCTCATTCCCCCACAGAGAATCAGAAGGGTAAAAGGTAGGAAATTCATGGGTTGAGATAAAGACAGTTTAATAGGGAGAACAAAAGCCATGCAGACAGTCAGAGCAAAACAAGAAATTAGGCAGGTGTTCAGCCATGTCCCTGAGAGCAGAGCCCCATCACATGTAAGGGTGAAGGCAAACACCATCACTCCAAATGTCCCACCCTTCATCCTTCTTCCTCCACGTTATATAGTGAGCATGTTGTCATATGGAATATCCCTTTGGTCAGTTTGGGTCACCTGTCCTGGCTGTGTCTCCTCCCAGCCTCCCAGGCACCCCCAGTCTCATCCCCAGCTTCACAGTACAAAAAGCAAAATAGGTCTTGGCCCTGTGTAAGCCCTGCTCAGCAATAACAAAAACATCTCTTTGTCATCAACCCTGTGTTCAGCACAAATCTGAAACACAGCCCCATACCAGCCACTGTGAAGAAAATTACTCCAGCCAAAACCAGCACAATATTTAATTTGGCGCTATTCAGACCACATTCCACGGACCCCAGTCAGATTGTGGAGCCGGTGAATGGTGGAAGATTGAAGAAGCTCAGAGAAGCAAACACAGGGGAGGTAAATGGTCACCAAATGAGGGCAAACACCTCTTGGTAGTGAAGATCTGCCTCTTTGCAGAGACAGCGTGGCAATTACTCATCCAGTAGACATGTGGAGATAATGGAGGAAGAGGCCCACTGGAAAATCATTCTGAAAATTTTCACCTGACCTTAAAACACAGTTGTTCTCTGCATTTTGTCTTCTGATGTATGGATGGAGGTTCCACCATAGCACAATGAAGACAAAGGAAAGCCTTTGACAAACTGACTGTAAGTCCATGCCAGAAGCCATTTCAAGAGCCATTTTAAGGACATGAGCACAAGTAGGCTTTGATGGCTTTGAAAAATCAGCTGTGTTCCTTCATTTCTAAGGAATGCAGATTGAGATTTTCTGTGGAAATTTCACTAAGATTTGGGTCATGAGGCTAGGGCAAGCTTAGACTGAATTCTCCTCACCCAGTGGGCAGCTGCTGTCTGAAAGCCTGTGGAAAGTCATCCTCTCCCTCCAGCTGATGTCTTACACTTCCAAACTGCCCTTTTCATGTAGTATTAGAGGCATCTTTTTTTGTCCAGGCAGTAAATTTTCATCTTGAACAGATCTTAATTTTTCTGGCACAGCAGAAACTGTTCTTAGAGAAGTCATCCAAAGAAGGGACATCACTTCATTTTTTTCTAAAAGGAAACCTCCTATGTAGTTACTATAATCAGTAATTTCCACTGACAGTGATAGTCTGGAGAATTTGGACAGATTTTCCTTCTCTTCCCTCTAGGCTCCAGTTCTAGTTCTTTTTGATAATCTCCCCCAAAGCTGTTAGGACAAATGATTCCAGCTTTCTCTACATTGCCTCATATTAAATGAGCTAATTTGTGAACTGTAGAGTCACTGAGTAGATTAAACAAAGCCACCCAGCTGGAGATGTGGTGCAGTACTCCAGATTTTTCAGGCTAACCATTTCTTCTGGAAAAATAATTCAAAAGGATTTGGACTGAGATCTGTACTAACTGAATTAAGATAATTCTGGCTCCCAAGGGCTCTATGAGATGTTTCCTTTTCTCTTCAGGTACAAGGCAAAAAAAGAGTGTTGAAAAGAAAATGTTATGAAAACTACAATTCTAGATACAGTACACAGGAAGAAGGGCAACAGATAGGGCAGGTAAAATTACTATTTCAGCATCTTCCTACTGGACTCCACACCAGATGTAGACTTAGCTGAGAGAACAGCCAGTCAGCAGCATAAACCCATTGCCCTGAGAGGGCAATATACTCCACAGTGCTTGCTAAGTAGCAGACTTCAAATTCCCTCATTTGAAATGGCAGAAGCAGAGTGAAAAAACCTCGCAAGCAATGTCTGACAGCAGGTCTGTCATTGCACCTGTGTGTGAGCTGCAATCACCTTTTCCAGGGCTGCAGTACACATCCAGCCCTACACAAATGACCAACGCAGTCCCTCACCACAGGGCACCCCTTGCTCTCCTTTCATTTGTGTCCACTAAGCCCCAAAAATCTTAACAGGGAGCAATCAACACCCAGACAGTAATTGTTCATATGTGTGCTGGCACAGACTGCACTGGCTGTGTCTGGAATTTGGTCTGAAGTTGAGTAACCAGAAGCCAACTTCATCAGTGAGAAGGCAGGACAAGAGGAACACTGAATGAACAAAATCATCCAAAATCTTTCCTCATGCTACAGGATAGCACTTCTACATATTGCCAAGGAAGGTGAACCCAGCTCATTTCCAGCCTCCCACCTTTCATTCTATTAATAAAGCAGTGAAACAAAAGACCATGTGGGCGTCTTTCCCAGCTATGATGACTATTTCATGTTTATCTAGATTAAGTTGCTTTTATTTCCAGTGATGTCTGGTTCCAGAGCTCTGCTGCATAATGCTGCACCATTGTTCCTCCCTCCTGCTGGGGCTTTATTACTCAGGGCTCTCCTAAATTTCTCTTTCCTGCTACCATGCTTTGCCAAAACTAGGAAAAGTCTAAAAAGAGACTGTTTCTTTTCTACACAGGTGATTCAAACAAGTGGGTCAAGATTTAATCACAGGAATAGCCAAGTATATTTCATGCATTTACTCCTGCAAGTTCAGTCTAGAGCCAAAAACAAAAAGCTGCTTCTCTTAAGCAAAAAAAAAAGTTTTCACCTCCCTAAATGCTTTTTCTCAGATTTAGCAATTAATCCAGTGTTCACTAGGATAAGGTCCCAGTAGATGCAGCAGCCACTGACTCATTGCTCTCCAGCTGCCTCTCCAAAGAAGTCAGACCTTTCTGAAAGGGACATAAATGAATAACCAAGAGCTCACTGCAGCAGCCAGCACACACAGCATGCAGGAAGCAGGCTAGGGCAGCTGATCAAAGCACATCACTAAGTGTAAGTGATCATGTGCTGAAGTCTTGAATAACAATTACCAATATGAAAATCATGGGAAAAAGTATCCAGAAAGGCCTTAAAAGTGGTGGCAGAACAACACAATGTTGTGTTATGCACCCCATTACATTGTTCAAGTGTAGGTTGGTAGATTTTCTTACAATAACAAATGACATAAAAATTTCATCTTTAGCCAAACCGTGCTCAGTAAACTGAAGTTCAATTCTAAACACTTGCAATTCATCCATCACTGAAATGAAGTCATTAGTGCCAATGAAGATCAATGTCCAAACAAGGCGAAGCAACACAATACAGCCACAGAACCCAGGGAATGCTGCATGCAGGAGGAAAACAGGAGTGTGTTTTATACATGCTCAACATGGTTACCTCAGTCAGTGGCCAGGAGAGGAGGCAGCAAAAGTCCCTGTTCTTACAAGTAATGCCATAAGCTGTCAGTGCCAAAGACCCTGGCTGTGCCTCACACAGACACCAGACACTGAGTCCTTTCTGCCACGAGGGAGAATTAGAGGCTTCTGAATGGGAAGAGTGCCCTTGTTAAGCACCAAAGCCAGTGTATATTGCCCTGGAAGCCTTCTTTTGTCTTGCCACAGGGATTTGATCAGGTCACAACCCGAGCTGTCACAGCACCAGTCAGTTCCAGCTCAGATTTTCTGTGCCACAAATGCTCTAACCCTGCCATTGTTGATCACCATCTTCATCTAATGGCAGAAATATGCATATATTTTTCATATTTGGAGACATTCATTCTAAAATGAGTCATCAAATAGTTTAAGGCTAAAATAAAAATGTTAGAGCCAGTAACACAGAAGGTGTAAAAGAAACTAGAATCCTAATCTAGCTGTTATTTATCTTTAGAGAACTTTTAAGCAAAGTTCATTCATGAAATTTCATAGTCAGGACCTCTGTGCAAGCATCCACATGCTCACCTCCAAGTCAGGAGTTGTTTTGTATCAGACCCAGCGCTGACACTGCAGTGAAAGATTAGAAAAACTCTGCCCTTCACCTTCCCAGGCACAACCTGGGCCTAACTTAGCCTCTCCCAAAAAATCAGAAACATTGTGTTTTTCTCTGCAGAGGACACCTGACTCCAAGTCTTGCTGCTCTGAGAGCACCTCAGTAACTTTGGGAAGGGGGGGTACAGCAAGGCCCTCTGTGGCTAGGAGAGATCTGGGTGTAGCTGCTCCAGCTGAGCTAAACTTCTGTTTAGCTTAGAAGAGAACAATACTGGGAAAGGGCAAGGACAGCCCGGCTTTCCCTCCCTGCTGACCAGATGCTCATAGCTCTGGACTGCTTCTGATGCCCAGCTGGTTCCCCTCCCTGGAAGCTGAGCAGCACCTGGGGCTTTTTGTCTCTCAGGTTTCAAGTGTCCAGCACAGACCTGCCCTTGGCCTGGTGCTTCCCACCCAGTCTGTGCACTGCTGGGAGTAGCAGGATAAGCTCCTGCATCCCTTTGGCTGCACAGATGTGCCTGCACAGACCCCAGCACTTCTCCTTTCACCACACCCAGCTTTGGTGAAGCTTGCAGAGACACGAAGGATATCATCATTACATTTTGTTTCTCAGTCAAAACAGGTGAATTTCAGCTCCATACCTCACAGTCTCTCCCATTTCACTCAATTGTTCTGCACCTGCAGAATGGGCAACAAACATCCCCTATTAAGTTGAAAGGGAGGCCCTAAGGAACTGCTCTGGTTAGTCCTGGCCAGTGTGAGAGGCTGTTCTTGATGTGCAGGCTTTAAGACAAAATCCTTATTCCTGATACTTGACCCCAATCTGCACTTAAATGTGACTATGACAGTGTCACTTCAATAATGCCAGTGCCCTGAGCCTTCTGGTGGTTATTTTGAAGAAAATACTCTCATACTTTTATAAATGTATATATGTGTGTATATTTCCTAATATGTCCACTTTTTCTAAGTGCTAAAAAGAGAAACTTTTGAAACTCAGCTCTAACAACATGGCTATGTGAGGCCTGAAAGACAGACCCTGAATTCATATGCTGACATTTGTATCTGTAACTGCAGCCAGTTAGAAGTAACAGCACACACATAAAATACCATGCTGTTCTTTCATGTCACCAAAGGCTCCCAGTAACCTCATTTACCTCAACTTTTATTTTACTACTCCTCTCATCCCCCCTTCATATCCACAAGTGATCTGGCATCACGCTGTTCAGTGCCTCCATTTCCCCTCTGCAATGTTGTAGTGTCCAGAGCAATCATTAGAAACCTTTGAGCTGTTGAGCAAACAAAGAGGAGTCCAATGCAAAAGCTTTTCTGATGTCTTTACTCTTCAGTGGCTTTCCCTTAGCTCCAGAAAGTGAGCTTGCTTTCAGTAGTACAGATATCCCTGGCAAAGCTCCTTTTTCTGTGCTTTGCTGAACTCCTGAACACAGATGTCCCATTTGTGTTTCATTAGTACATCAGCCTCTCTGAGGCTTTCGACCTCTGCACCAGGCAATAATTACCTGGCACAGCCCCATTCCCTCGCCAGCTGGCCTGGGAGCTGCTCTGCTCAGACCAGGGCTCTCTCTGCTGTCAGCCCTTTCCAGTCAACTGGACAGCTCAATCAGCAGAAAATATCAAATATGGTTGTTGTTTAAGCCCAGCCAGCGTTATTTCTACTTGATCTGACAATGCCTCTCCAAAGGAAGATTACACTTCCCAAGGTCTAGCCATGAGACAGCAGAGTTAAGAAGTCTGACAGAGTTTGATAGTTTAGAAGCTCTTTTGCCAGCAGTTTGGGCTGATCATGTCCTTCCCTTCCTGCAAGAGGAGCTGTAGATGCCTCCCTCTCCCAGGCCCCATGACTATTTAATTATTTGTACAAGGTGGAACAGCTCTGAGGAGAGCAAGAGGGGGCAGATAAGCCTGACTTTAGTCTGGGGCTGAGGGCACTGCCTGGGATGTAAATGGGCAGTCTGCCTCTGCTCCATGTTTTTGTCCCCTCCCACATGGGTTTTCAGGGTGATGGGCATCATTTTGCTTTTCCAAGGGAGTTTCAGACTTGCCTCATCAGAGAAATCAAAACCTTGGAGTTGGTCCCGAGCAATCCTTGCCTGCACCAGAAACTACCCACCAAAGCAAAGGGAAATCCTCAGCCCAAACTAGAGCATTGCTGGCCTCCCTGCCATGCTCATAGCACAGCAGCCCTCATTTTAAGGATTCTGCTACATGTACCTAGGGAACTTGTAGGACTTAGGATTAAGGATCAGTTTTTATTCAACAGTCATCATGTTTTCTGCCACAGGATAGTGTAGATTAAGAGACAGAAACAGATGAAATGATGGAGTAGCTGAAACAGAGTCACAGACAAATCCACATTCCCAAGATATGTTCCCAGTACATTTTAGTGCATATGAGACTGAGCAGCACCCAAAACCAGAATGAGAACCATGGCTGAAAGGGGAAAAGATAAACAAGAAAAAAAGCACGGGGACTGACTGGAGACTCCTCAAAGAGTACAGTCAGAGAGATCATCAGTTCAGTTGAAAGGAATAACAAGGCATGATACTTCCTGACTTTCACAATAGCAGCACTGCAGGAAGAGTTTCTGGGTGAGCTGAAATGTTCTGGGGAATTCCTACTTCTTGTTTCACTCAGCAAATCCACTGCCATCCATAGAAGCAAAGGAAGGTTTCATGGAATCGAAACAACTGCTAAAAGAAAGCAAAAAATATAGTTCATGATGGTGATCCAACAGGAGAGAGGTATTGGAGGCCAAGTGGTCAAGTGACTTCTGCTGAGGGCTCTGTTGTGTTCAGTAGGCACTGCCACAGACTTTAAAGAAGATTTTACTTCAGCTAAAGTATCAGGAACTATCACCTTGCTCAGAGACTGCTGTGTACTCTAAATTTTAATACTGGAAAAGATGGAAGCATTCTGAAACAAAAAGTGAATCCTTTATTTATAGGAATATATGATGTTTATGTGTCTATGCTCAAAAGCAGGAAGGTAGAAATAAGCCAGAGGAACAAGAGGGTAGAGTGAGTGATGGATAAAATGATCTAGTCAAATTAATTGAAAAATGGTAGGGTGAGATTTATAATTGAAATACCGATATTGATGAGTTCAATCTGTGCAGGATAAGAACAACAATAATATTTAGCAATGATGCAGCACTTTTCATCTTTAGAGCTCATTAACTAATTAATCTTCACAACACCCCTGAGAGGCAGGTAAGTATTATTATTATTAGACCATAAGAAAGATAAATCCACAACAGAAGCAGAGGAAAGTGAAATTAGGAGCTAGAAGTGAGTTTGTAAGGGGGGAGAGGGTGGAAAATAACTCCCTTGCTCAGGCACAGCAAGGGGCAATTCCATTACCAGACAAAGGTGGCCTGGCACAGGAAATATTCATACAGTAGATCCATCCTTTATTCCACACCAGAGTAAAAGGCACAAAGATGAGGCAGGAACTCAATCAGTGAAGTAAAATTCATAAGGGGAAAGTAAGGTGAGTCCAAAGGCAGCAGAATGAGTTAATGCAAGCTAAGAATGGCAACCCTGAAACATAACACCAAAGCAGTGCTATTTCATGCTGGAACTGAGCTATTGGACTGTATTTGAGTAGGAAAAATAATAACAAGGACTGTGTTTGTGGATGCTGAAGAATTAGAAAAGGCCTTGTTGATAAAGCCATTGATAAAACACAGGAACTTGGCTATGCTGAATGGCAGGCTGGCAGCAGGCTCCCATCACAGAAATCCCACATATTAAAATGAGATAATTCTTGACATTTAATTCTTATTCTCTCCTCTTCTGTGTGAGAGAAAATAGAAATATTGAAGGGGAAAAAATAGGAAAAAGGCATAACAGTAATCTCCCAAAGAAGGCAGGAGCCTGTGTGGGGAAGATTGGAAGAGCCCTGGATCAAACTATTTGAAGTTTGTGTGATTTTTATGTGCTGAGGGCCTTGTATTTTAGAAGTCAGAGTAAGCACAGATACAGTTGGAAGTAACAAAAATGTGAATTGCATAGAAATTTTGCCTGAGATCTGCCCAATTTTGGCAGTTAAAAAAACAAAAGAAAAAAAGTTACCAAACTGTTTGGCCAATTTGAAGAAGTTCTTCCTATTATTCCTCTGCACTTTTCTGTCAGTAAAATGGATATAGATCCAAATCTAACTTGAAGTTTAACTTCAAATTGCTAAGTGTGAAGTGTTACTAAGGTGTTCCTGTGTGCCCACAAATTACCAGTTATATTATTTTAAAACACAGAGATTCTCAGACTTGCCAATGGGTATCTGCTGAGGCCAGGATTTCTGTTATGAGCAAACCAGAGAGACTGAAGGCTAACAAATGACCATAATGACAAGAGGAAATCTAATGAGATAATAGCAGCTCTCTGCAAAGCTTGGCAGTATTTAGTCTGTAGGTCAAAACAAACTGTGTGATTCCTTAAGTTTTTCTGTCAAAGCAGGAAGAGTGTGGCTGTGATGAGGAATTCCACAATTACTTATGGAGACAGGGGAGAGACCTGGGACACTGCAGGTTCTCCTTCACGTCAGCATCAGGACTGGATTTTTCCACATCCTTTTTATAGGTTTTCCATTTTAAACCTAGCTGAATCCTTATATTTGGTTTTTTGAAAATGTGGTTAACAAAAAAGAGAAAAAAAGTTTGCACTTTTTTTTTTCTCCAGAGAAAATCCTAGGCATATTTAATTGACATGCAAAACTTATTTCTTGCCACTCTAATCCATGCACACAGGGTCCACCTAAGAATTTTTAAGAAAGCAAACACATCCCAAAGCAAAAGGCCTGGTTTGGACCAGAGACACATGTAACATACAGCCTTGCAGCAGCCTGCTGGAAAAGGGAAACCCAGCAATTTTTTCCTTTAGATGTTAGAATGTAGCTCTTGCACTCTAGCTTTTTCTATGTATATAATTTTTTTAAGGAAAAAGTGAGATACTGTTTTGTTTTGAAGTGTTCCCCATACACGAGAAGAATCCCAGCTGGGGCCAGCTGTGATTAGAGGCCTCCATGAAAGCTGGAGCCTTCTGCACCTTACAGGTGTGCCACCAGGATGCCCACAGTGTGCTCTCAATCCACATTTTCATGGCTCTGTCAGAGATGTTAGAAACCTTGACATGTGACTTATGCAGCAATATCACAACTTCACACCGAGTCTGGTCACCCAGGGTGAGAAGCAGCACTCCTGCCCTCAAAATTGTGCTGTTTTAAAGGTTCATGGAACTCTCACCACTGCCTGCTTCTCCTGGGGGTGTCATTGTTCTGCCCTTGTTTCTTTGGAAGATAAAAAATGCTTAAAAGAAGGTTTGTGTTTTTCCTTGCAGGAGCCAGGCTGTGGAAGTGAATTTGTCATTAGGAGCACTTTGGCACCCTCACTACAGGGCTGGTCCCGGCAGCGTGCGCGTTGCAGCCTCGCTGTGCCCTGACACCTGCAGAGCAGCTGGAATAGGTTTCTGCTGCAGCAAGGAGCTGTACAACTCACACAATATGTCATTTCCACAAAGCCTGCTTTTAAAGGGGGGAGAAAAAAAGGAAAAATACGCTATGCTGTGTGCTTTGGTCCTCTGTGGGACATGGTTTGTCTATTCCTGAACCAAGGATGGCAAAGAAATCTTTCTGCCTTATTCTGGAATTTCCGTGTTTCTTACTCATTATGAGAATGACTTTTCATTTAATAAACTCTTTTGCCCTGCAACAGAAATCCTTCTCCTAAAGAAGGAGGAGTGGGGAGAGGCATTTTCTATGCTTTTTATTGAGTAAGCCACATGTAAAAAGATCTGAATAATCTTTGGAGGGAAAAAAAAAACCAGGACATGAATTTCAGAGCATGTGCTTTTGTGTTATTCAATATGACTGATAGAGAAGGATAAGGTTGAAGTTCAAGGCAAGTATGGAAAGTAATTTCTCTCTGCACAGTCACAAATAAAATGAGTCACAGCTCTATAGGATTAAATTAATTAAAGATGGATGTTGTGCTTGATGCCAGTTTGATAGAACTAGAGTTTGTAGTGGTTGTATCATGAACATAAGTGGATATCTCTAGTGGCTAGCTAGTATTTTCTTTATGCTCACAGTGTTTACTGTGGCACACAAATGCTAACCGGTTTTATCACACAGTCATTATCATATCTTCTTCCCTTTCTCTCTACTCTTCAGGTGTTGCTGCTACAAAATGATTTCATATCAATTAGGAATTCCATTTCCTTCAAGGGGCTACTGAAGGAACAGCCACCTGTAATGCAGGCTGTTAGACTTCAGGTGCTCTCTTTCCTTACATCAAGATCAGTGTTTCTAAAATCCATGTTCAAAACTGCAAGCATTAACGGAGTATTTTTCCTAGTAAAAAGAAAAGGAAAAAAAAATTACACTTTCTTTGGAAAATTTAGTTATTAGGACACTCAATATATGTAGCAAGAAAAATCTAAAGTGACTTTAAAAATAAAAAGTTAAAAACATATCAGACTTTTCATTCAAAGTGAAACAATAGCAGTGAAGTACACCAAAGTTTCTGCATTGCTGTTGAAAGCAAAGGAATTTAGTTAAGCACAGTGGAAAGATGACAACTGCTTATCTAGGGAACAGTGATAAGAAACCAAACCCAAACAAACAACTTTCAAACTATTTTTAGGGGTGACCTCTAGTTTCTGTGTAATTTCATGGAAAAAAACGATTTTTTTTTTTCTTCACAGACATAAAAAAATCCATTTGAGAACAAGCATTCCAAGTGTACCTTAGCACCAGTTCCTAAGTAACATTAAGGGGATCTGGCATTTGGAAGGTTAATTTTCTTATCAAAACTATACAAAATCCTAATTTTGCAGAGTAGCAATTTGGAAAAAAAAATCAGCAATGGGAAAATGTTGGTTATGCAGCACTAGACATTCAGTACTCAGGGGATCAATTATAAAAACACTCATTCAGCTATTTCTATTCAAATGAACACCTGAAGAGGAGGTCTCAATGGTTTTAAAAGTGTGTGGATATTAGTGGATAAATGTTAGTCCAATAAAAGAGATCATCATCTGCTATTTGTGTGCATTTAAGTTGACACTAAAAAGATCTTTGTGGAATATTGCTGCTTCTTTTTCTTTTTGTGTGTGTGCATCTTTTATCTCATATTCCCTTAACACTTTGTGAACTGAAGAAAATAGACCAAATGAGCTATTCTTTAAGATTAAAGGGGTAGCATTTAGTTGAACACACCTGAATGTGGAAGGAGTCTATTTTCCTCACACTTATGAATATGTAATGATGTGCTTGGAGGCACAGTCACGAACCCCTAATAAGAATGCACGAGTCTGTGTTTGAAAACAGACATTTGCATTTGCCCTCTGGTCACAGTACATGGGTCATTCTTATTCAAAAATTTATTTGCTTTATTTTTCTATTCCCCCTCCTTTTCCTGCCCACCTCAAAATATTTTTTCATTTCTAGGTTTTGTTTAGAGAAAAATTAAAAAGGGAGGGCTAAATCCCTCCAGAATGGTCAGGATTCAATTAGAGTGAGCTTACTCAGTGACATATACATTTATTTGTGCAACTGAAAAACTCCATTGTCTGCTATGGGGAAGGAGTATTTTTCAGTCTCACAAATATGTTTGCTTTAGCAACAGATTTTGGCAGGATTCGAGAAGAAACAAAAAAAAAAAGAAATCCCACATAGGTGCATAACACAACATTTTTAAAAGTGAAAATTGGGAATAAGGTAATAGAAATAAAGTGATCTAGACAAGGGGTATACTTCATAAATTGCATAAATACTTCAGGAAAGCTACCACCAAGAAAGAAACAACAAAGCATCGTAAATGTTAATACAGGGAGCAATCAATGTCATGCACCAGGCTACCAGGGTTGAAGGCAGGGTATCCAGGAGGGGAAGAACAGGCTGTGGAGATTGGTACTTAATGAGAATATTGCATTTCTCTTAAAATTTCGTTTAAACAGCTATTGAGGAGCTACTGCAAAACACACTCGGAATTGTTCTGGGTTTTTTGCTGCTTTCTAAACAATGAAGTAGCTTCAAATTAGACACCAAAGAAGACTTTGCTAAGAGTTTATAACTCCCTTTCTTCAGTTCTTTCTCACTCTTTTTTTCTTCAGAGAAGAGCAAAGGAAAAAAAGGAAAACTAATAAGAAAAGATAGAGTAAACATGTAGCACTTTATTCATCACCTGAATAAAAATGCTGGAAGAATCAGGCCTGTTCACTCAAAAACAAAAAAGAAAAAGAAATAAGCAGACAAAAAAAATCACCAAGAAGTCCAAGCAAATTCATTTGCAGAGAACGGAATTACTGAGCTACCGCAAATCACAGTAAACTATTTCAGCTGCTGGCTATTTTAAAGATTTCATCATCCCTTTGCTAGGGGACAGAGCAGTTAAACACCCGTCCTAAAGCACGGGAGGAGCCGCACCCGTCCGGAGCAGGAGTTGTGAGCGCCGTGTGCGGGTGTCCGAGCCCGGGGCTGCCGGGCCGGCTCCGGGGCTGTCGGGGCAGCGCTGCCCTCCCCGGAGCGGGGCCGGGGCCCCTCCTGCACACAGCGACCCTCCCGGAGCCATCGCACCTCGCTGCACATCCCCTCGGTTTTACACTGCTATCACAAGTGGGACTTTGCTAAGAAAAGCCAGCCTATTGTGGCCGCAGCCGCCGAGCAGCCCATTATTTGAGATCTAACAGTGACACCTGCAGCTGAGCCCCGCGCACTGACACAAACAGCTCCCCGAGAGAAGCAGAGCCTGGTTCCGAACCGTAGACATCTCCTGCTTAATTATCCTCGTGTACCTCCAATTTGCCTCTCCCACTGGCAGCACGATCAGCTTCCACACCAGCATGAATCAGCTTTTCCATTGAGAAAGCAAGCAGCCTGCCACAAAGTACATAAATAGCCCACAAAGTCTTCCTTGAGCTGCTTGGTGGGAGTAGAGCTGCCCATGCATGTACACACACAGAGATCGCTCCTCCACCAGCAGATGTTTCAGGAGAACCACCTGCGTGTCTGAAAGGCTCACCTCCATGTTGCAAAGATTTAGTCGCTTTTCTGTTAATTGCAATATGAAACTTTACATTTGATATGAATAAAGACCAGATAACCTGGCACATTGGATGAATCCCCTTTGTCGTCACTGCTCCCTCCTTGGTTTTGGTTCCCAGCTGGTGAGCATCTGCAAAATGGTCATTCTGTCTCCCTTCACTCCCAGATAATCCATGAGTTTTCACAGTTTCACCATTATGTAAAGCACTTTGTTCTGTTTGTTTGTTTGCTTTAAGAGAAGCAATGTTGTACTTTAACTGCTACTCTGAAGGCTACTTTGAGAGGCCTGACTCTCCAGTTAAAACAAATAATATGTAAAGTTATATATTTCATTTTTTTCATTTCCACTATTCTCACAATTTACTGCTCCTTCACCTTCCTTCAATATATTAGAAAACAAGCTCCTTTTTCTCTCTTAAAAGCAGAAAATACAACTATAAGGCCTTCTTTGCTGTAAGATGATGTTTTTGTATCACCAAATCTTTTGACCCACTACAACAGTTTCTAACCAATATCAGTACTGGTTTTTCATACAAGCACTGCATGAATTTGGTTTTAATTTACAACTCTTTTAATTTACAACTCTTGGAGATACTTCTTTTGTCATGTAAGCTTTTAGACCTCAGATATAAACATGTGTTCACTTGAAAAAAAGATTTCTTTATAACTTTTGTCAATATTCTGCTGATTGCTACTTCAGTACCAGATGTGCTATGCTTAATGGTGCATATACAAGAAGCATTCCCTAATCCCTAAATGAACTTCTTATCTCTAAATATATACAGGATAAGCTATCTAAACTCAATTTAGCAACTATGCTATTAAATCTACCAGAACCAAAGAGTGAAAGAATATTGTCAAAGCCAAGTGCCTGTTAGCAAAAACAAAAAAAATCCTCCTGAAACAAAACATGGCTAACCATAGATCAAAATCAATCAGACATAGATTAATTTCTCCTATTAGGGCATCTTGAACCCCCACATCTTCATTTCACAAGTGCATACACCCAGTTTTAAATGCCTCCCATTTTGTTACCACCACACTCTGTCAGTCACAATTTGCTGCACAGAAATGAGTTGTCATCAGATCAGACTTTTTAACTGCATATGAATGCAGATGTATCCATTATGGGATTTAAGAGAAGTGCACCAAAAAAAAAAAAAAAAAAGTGTCATCTGCTGGCTGGATTACAGCACCTGGAAGCCTTGCAACATCAGTTCCCTTTGTGACCCTGAGGCACAGGTTGATACAGCACCTGGATACCTTCATTGATGAAACTACAGCATTTTCATCTTCATTCAGAGCCAGACACTCCAGCCTGGCCCATCAACTCCTCAGCACTAACCCCTCCTGCCCCTGGACTGTGCAGAGGGGAAGGCAGGGGATGCTTGGGACAAGAGGGAAGAATGCCCATTTATAGTTCTGATGACTCTGACACCCCTAATTTAATGATTTCCTGACCCCAAAAGAACTGGACACATCTATTTTATTCCACACAAGGTTTCTTAAAATAGTTCACTATCTGCAAAGGCAACAAAAGCAAGAAACTACACAGGAAGCAACAAGGGGCAAGTTACACTCATGCCCACAAAGGAGATGACTCCTGATGTTTTCTGCCTATTGGATGTTATATGCTGTGCTGGATAACTCCATGACATCCACAAGGTTCTCTTCTACTTTCCCTGCATGGTCTTAACCCCTGTTATTTCTCTTTCCCTCAGCATGAAAGGTGCCCAGTACCAGTTGTATACAAGAGACCTTAAAATTCACTTTTTCAACCTTTGGGACTGAAAAGGAGCACAAGAACTTTCCAGTTTGCAGATTTTGGTCTAAAGTACAACAAAATGCTACACAAAATGGTTGTCTGTCTTCTCAGAAAAAGTTGCACCTTTCCAGGTACAAGAGAACAAGATTCTGTTCTGCAAGAACAGAATTCCACATCAGTACAAGAGGAGAGTTCTGGGTTGGAATCAGAGAAATGGATGGAAAGTTGTCACAGAGGTGCACATTCAGTATGCATTTTGTGGCCTCTGCCTATGTTTTCCTCCACTTTTGTACATGTTATTGTTTTATTACCTTGGGAGAAGTGTTAAAAAATCACCACATCTAAAAAGAAAAAAAAAAAAGAAATAAAAAGAAAAAGAAAAAAGAAAAAGAAAGAAAGAGAGAAAGAAAAGAGAGGGGTGAAAAAAACAGGGGGAAAAACCAAGGAAAAATATAATTTTAAAAGAAAAGGCTATGCATATGCAAAGTTGATTCAAATGCTTTCAGATTGCGCCATAGAAAAGCTGTGGCCTAGTTTTGGAAATACATATTTCACTTTATTTTGCACACAGCTGGGTTTATATTGGCACTCACACTAATATGCAAAATGCAGTATCTTATATTCATGAATGACTCTTTATAAAATGCCAGGAGGGCACCTGCTTTCTTTTCTTTAAGTCTATATCATGACAAAGAAGCAGCCTGTATAAATGGCCGGCTTCCAGCTCTGACCACAGCCTGGAGGGATTGATGCCAGCTGTACACAGGTTTGGAAGTAAACAACATGCCCCGGTCAAAAGGAGTTCCTTACACTCCACGGAGAGAGACTGCTAATGAGATGCAACGGACGGAGGAGGGAGCACCCGGCAGCCCTGGCTGTGCAGGGAGCTCTCACAAACGAGCCCAAGGCTCTCACATGTGCTGCATCCTGGTCTCTCCACGGTGCAAGGCCAGGATCTCATGTGCATCACCCAGTCCTTGCAGCCCTGCTGCAGACACGGTCGGCAAACGCTTTCCCACTCCGGTGGTTCTCAGGGCTCAGGCTCAGTAAGTGTCAAGAGCATTCGGCAAACTAATACAATGTACCCTGGCCAGCAGGAGGTGTTGGCATTTCTCTCTTTTCAAATAGATGTATCATGTCTCAGTGGTTTAGAAGGAAGCCTGTTCAAACTCCTCATCTTAAGAAGTTGCTTTGTCTGCCATCCAAATCTGACAGGATCTGTGTGCTTTGAACTTCAGATGCAAAACTCATCTCTCAGGATTTTGCCCCCAAATCAGAATAACATACATGAGACAGCTTGATAGAGATTTTTCTTTAATGTACACCTGATTAAAAATGCACTTAAGAAAAAAAATGTTCTTAAATGAGATATGGACAACAAACATTAGACAAATTTCACAGATATTTGTGCAGATAATTCAAACTTCAAATCAGAATTTTTTTAATTAGACTGATGTATACTCATTATATGGTCATGTTAAAAAAAAAAAGATACTCAATTCTAGCTTACAAACTGGAGCTGGTTTAAAATATATTTATTTATTCCTTTTACTACACTCTGCAAGATGATTCCTACCACATGCCTTTTGGGTCTGATTAGGATTAATTCTTTTTCCTGACTAAACAAGGCCACCACAATAATTTTCATGTGCACTTCTGAGTTAAGCAAGGCACTGCAAGGTCAAATCAGCCTGAGTTTGCACAGGATGTTATTGACCTAATAGCTTTCCATCATTACTGCCTGCACTTGATATACTGTTTGATTGCCAGACCAGAAATAGCTGCGTTTCACCGCCTATCAATCGATGTACTTTGCCAAGTGTTTGAAGAAACTGAAAAGTAACAACAGACACAATGCAGCTATAATAAAACAAGCATGTGTATAATATTACATCAAATTTCCTAATAAAACCTTCAAGAAAATTATATGAAGACAGAACTAGATCTGTGATCAGTTCTTCAAGAAGTAATAGTCTTTCTTCCACTTCCGAACTCCAGACTAAAGCTATGTCCCTACTCCTGCACCAGGAATAGGCAGAACCAAAAAGCAGGAGAATCATTGACTGGAGAACAAAACTTGTTAAATTGAGCTGTGTTAACACATTTACCTTTGTCTCCCAAGGCATAGGGAGCAGCCTACAAGACACTTGTTGCCAAATGTTTTGCCATTTTCAGCAGGTATCAGAACAATTGGAGGTGTTTATTCTGGGACCAGTACACTGCATACAAAGTATGAATCTTCCTGCAGAAGGTAATTTGTAGCTGCTTGGAGACCTCCCTCTGCAGTCTGCACTGCAAGGTGCAAGTTTAGCAGCACAGCATCTACAACGATCTCTTCAGAAAAACAGCAGCAGAGGTAGGACACTCTTCATTAGTTCTTACTGATGCAGAAAGCAAAAAAATTATTGATGAATTAAGTTATCACTGAATTAACTAGCAGCATTAAGTATTCTTCTAATAGGAAGAAGAATCAAACCACAGGCTACAAGTCTGACATATCCCAAAGGGACATTTCATGCACTAAAAGAACTATGAGAAATAGTCAGCCTGCTCAAGGCAAGAGCAGTGTCCTGTGTGATGGTAATGCTCTCATGTGCTGTACCATTTTGTACATGCAGTGTTTGCACATACTATAAATTGCAAATCAGATTTCTGCATTTTTCAAACTAGCAGCAAAAGTAGGTATATGCTTTCTGTATTCAGGTGACAATGTAGTTCCAAAAAAGTTCTGAGAAACAAACTCACTGCAAGTACTAAGCTTAAGGTCCTCTGAGATCTATGTCCATTTTTGTTTACTTCCTCATCCCTCTTTCATATTCCTGCTAGTCCCATTCTTGATATGTAATGTTTTAAAGGATTGGATAGCCTCTTCTTGGATGCAGAGGAGCAAGTCATGAAGAGACATGTTTTACATGCCTTAAGAGATATTAGGTACAAACAGGAAATATTAAACACAGAGAACTACAGTTTTGAGTTGTGACTATTTTTTTATTACTATTTAATTCTTTCACTGGGCTAGTGATAATTGTTTTTGCAAAGATTAGGAACAATTTAGTATTGTAGAAAAGCTCTGGTCGTTGTCAGAATACAAATTGCAATTAGGGTTCTGTATCTGTCTTTCTGCACGTGGAAGTCTGGTTGTTGTTTGCATTTATCTGGGAGAATCTGATTTGACCCTAGCAATTGCAAAGGGGAGTCAGGCAGACAGCTCCCACCCCTCAGATCCACTGCTGAATTAGCAAGCGACCTTGCACATAACAACTACTCTGTATCTTCATTTACCCATCTAAACCACACCTATTGTATTTATTTAGCTCACAGGGGCATCAACAGGCTTAATTAATGTTTGCAAAAAGCTTTGAGATCATCAGATGAAAGGTCCAAAATATTTTAAAGTCAATGAGAAAAAAATGGACAGGTGCCAAGAGAGTCAGTTGGACAAACGGCTTCTCCTATCAGTATTGTCCATATTTCAGTTTCTAGTTTATCAGTGGAATATACACGGCTGTTTAAATAAAGTCTCACGCATGTTCCACTGTGTACAGAACCAGCCACCACAGTTTGGAGATCTGAAAACAGTTAGAAAGCTGTAAAAGAACACTTGGGAAGACATATATTATATTTCAACTCCAACACAAAAGAAGTCCTTTCTCCAGAGTGTTTCTGTATTCTGTAGAAAAATTCCCAGAGCAGTTAGCAGCACATACATGGAGTTTGATTTAATATTTTTATATACTGTAATTTTTTGATCAATGGACACTGAGAAGCATCACTGCTTGACTGTTTTATGAAGAAGAGCTTGAATTTAATATCTGCAGGCATATAACCAGTGCTTAAATAAATAAGAAACTCCCCTTTCCCCAAGGATCCTAATGCTATAGCATCTAGGTCAGTGCTATTAACCTCTTCCCTAAGGATTTAGAAATAAATCCAAGATCCCAAGTAAACTCTATTCCTCAGCTGACTGCACCCCCATCAGACAACACTGTTTTCATAATTTTTCTCCCAACCTGATGATAAGCAGTTTTAGTTTAGAATTGTTCACAGAAGAGATCTCAGATATTGCAATAGTGTCCTATTCCAGGCAGGACCAGACCAGCTGAAGATGGACTTGCTCAATTCATGGCATATCCCCTCCCACTGACTCCAAAGCCAAGCCCATCTTTTGTACTCATAGGTTTTAATTGCAACCCGTCTCCCAGAAACAAAGGTTTTAAACATGCTCATGTGGGAAGAGCAAGTGCTGTATTAACCTCTCCCAAAAAAATACACCTAAAGAGGTCAAACTTTGGATACTTTGTGGTGTCTCTTATTGAGACAGGCTAGGATAGTAAGATAAAAGATGTGGATATCAAGAAAAGCATTATTGGCAATCGTTCAGCATAGCACACATTAACATGAACTCCCACTAGGTTTAGTCTTTGCAGCCTCAGTTCAGTCCCCCAGGTAGAATAAAGTAGGAGGAGCTATTTCAAAATACCAGGACTTGTAAGAAGAGTGCTGAAAGCAAACAACCAAAAATTGGAAGGTGTTGAGAAGATCTGAGGGAAAATGGTGTCACCACAGGGCACATCCTATTTGCTTGTATTACAGTACTGACACTTGTTCCTGGATTAAGTCAGCCAGCCTACACTTAGTTGTCAAAATGACAGAGGAATCCCTGTGTTACTTCCAGATTTTCCTCCATGGTGTTGCACAGGCTAACGCTCAAAATGGGGTGGATTTGAACTTCCAATCTTTGCTGAGGCTGACATCTATATAAACCAAGGTAGTGCTGCTGCATAGTGGTGGAGTAAAGCACTGCCTTCTGCTGCTCTGACATACTACATTAGAAAACACATGGGTTTGGGTTTTCTTTTTCTTCTTTTTAATTAACAGGAAATTAGAAATGGTAGGTTCTTTTTGTATTTCCTATGTAAACCACATTTCAAAACTAAGTGCTCCTTAAAAAAAATAAAACCCTTTACATTACCATTGTGATGCAATACAAACAGTGAACACTCATACAATAATGCCTTCTCCAATTTTCAGACATATACTTCCATATGAAAAAACTAGAGCTTGGACAACTAGATAAATTCATAAGTTGCACATGAGAGGCCAGTCTTCCAAAGACAACAACTAATGTGGGTGTGTTTATATTAAAATACTTTTTTTTGAAAGGCAAAATAGGATGCAGTGTGTCATCAAATAAAACAGCACCCAGTTGCCCATTTTTGTTGCTTTCCTCTATTGGAAGACTGCTCTAATACCATGCATAGGAACCTCTCCTCCTTCATGTTCCTTAGAACTAATTTACAGCAGGATATAAAGATGATATATCCATGACAAACAAAGATTGGAAAACTAGTGTATAAGCTTCAAGTTGTGTATGATTCATGCCTACAGGAGAATCCAATGGAACAAAGAATCTACTATATGAAAATTCCAAGATATTCAAATGCTAACAGTCAGTCTTTGTGAAATGTCTGATAACCTCTAATCTCATTTCTTAAATAAAAAGGTTGCCAAGGTCACACATACCCAAGTCAGGATCAGAATTTAGGTTTGGCTTTGCTGTGAGCCAACCTTTTTAACAAACTGCTTTGAACTACCATAGTGATGAGTTATTGTTGGGATTTGTGTGTTTGTTGATACATTTTACAATACTTCTTATACAGTAAAAGTTGTCTCACCTTTAAAATAATATGCACATGTCCATTTTAATTTTGAAGGAAATAAACCACTAAAATTATGTCAAAAGTGGAAGCATCAAAATGAGGTGTTACAGCTGAAGAACAAACAGACCGATGACACATAATGTTGATGAAATGCACAAGAATGGACAATTCATTCCTACAATTCTTTTTAAGTTTTTGATGTTGTCAGGTAAGGCATGTTTCATCCAGTCTGACAAGTAACAGTGGGTGCTGAAAATAAAGTTTGTGATACTGGAAAACTAAATAATAAGAAAAGCTAAAGATATCTATTTTAAACAGACCTAGAAGCATATTTCCCTAATGAATGCTCAGATTACCCTTGAAAATCTAACAGAAAGGAAGGAAAAGGAAAAATCAACACACTATGGTGATTGTAACAACTCAAAGTGTGGCTTCCATGCATTTTTAAAAATACAGGTTATAGTAAATCAAAAATAAAAGCATTCTTTAAGCTTTAAAAAAACCCAAACCTAACAGTGCTAGATCAAACTTGCATTTTGACTGTATCTGCAAAGACATAACATTTGGTGTGCTTCTGGCTAGACAGCTCCTATTCAGGGAAACCACTGTTGAGGCTATCAAGCAATTCCTATGTCTTCAAACAAACATAAATGCAAGTGTGCTAGCTTACATCCCTACATTAAAAAAAAAAATTAAAAAGTAGTCTTCTTATGTCAATTATTTTACAGACTTGAGATTCTCCAATATTAAGCCTGCATTTTCATGGAACAAAATTTGCCCCTTTTTCTTAAGTAGCCTAAATCATGATGAAAAATTTTATAAGTGGGGAAAAGTGCTTTGTGCCTACACTAACTACTAGAAAAATGCTTCTAAATTAATTGAACACTTTTTATTCATAGCAATTACTATAAATATGATTTCATCCCTACTGAAGTCAAAGGCTCATTGTACAGAAGCAGCTCTTTTCTTAGTGTTTTGTCATTTGAGAAAAAATACACAAACAATGAATTTATTAATTAATTAGTAAACTATTAAAAAAAAAGAAATTATGTCCTGTGGGAAATATCCTGGAAAAAGTATTTGTAAAATCTGTCCACAGAAGATGATCTACCACCTCTTAAAACTGCAATCAGACCAAAAAGACTGATCTTCCTCCCATAAAGACACTGAAAAGCCAAACACTGAAACTGCTTTATAAAGCATTTTTGTTGACTCAGGCTGTGAGGATCTTTTTATCTCACTACCTACAAGGACTAGATGCTACAAGAAAAAAAAATACTCCCAGATGAGATACCACATTTAGTAATCACTAGTGAACAGAAAATCCACACACTGTTCTGGGTGATGGTAAGAAACAGTAGGAACAATCACTAATAACTCTAATATACTGTGTGAGCAGATGGCCTAAACTATCAAACGTTTTATCAGTCTGTTTTTTACATTGTAACGGATAAAACTTACAGATGATAAGTTGTGGCTGAGACAAAGAATGCTTCCATCCATCATCCTGGGCATCTCTTATTCCAACCATGCGACTGAGTTGAACCAAGTTTATGATATCTTGGCAGGAGATTCCTATAGAAGCTAATATCTAGACTGAATACACGTAAAATTAAATTATTCCCCATAAAAGCAAAAAGTGTTAATTTTAAGAATCTCCATTTCACTTAATTGAACCAGATCACAATGAAATATTTTAAAGATCATTCTCAAAAATTTCTGCCTTTATAATGATGCTGAAACTGTGTTTACTCTCAAGAGGACATCGAGTTTTTGAAAAATGGTACGCTGATCCTAAATAAGAGAAATCTCACTTTAAGAGCACAGGCTCAAAATCTAATTGAAATCCTTGGTACAGGCTGCAGCTCCTCTCCCCACGCGCTGAACAGGCTTGGCACAGCGTCCAGGCATGGCCGGCTCTCTGCTGGGGGCAGCGTTCTCGGCTGTGAAGGCAGAGCGTGCCCTCTGTCACTCATGGCGAGCAGTCCTGTCCAACTGTCTCTTCCCGACAACTTTATCATCAATCTCTTTATTAACAGCTCCGCTGCAGACTCGGAACGCAAACAAGGACAGCGCGCATGCCAGAATTCTGGAAGCACACGGCACGAGACACCGCGCAGGGCACGGGGCGGGAATGCTGGAGCAGCAGACGCAGCACAACTCTTCATGCTCTTTCAAGAAGGATTGTATTTATTACGTTTACTTAGAATCAAATTTCTATTTGGGGGAGATGGGGAAGTTGTTTCTCAAACATCAAGGATTGCCCACCTTGCCTCCAGTTTTATCTTCAGGCCATTTGAAGTGCCCGATCAATAAAGGGAACTTGACCCACCATTCCATTTTACTTTAGTAATTTTGTCTGCTTTAGTCAGTGTTTTACCCTAACTGAACCAAGAGCCACAGAAATAACCTCAGATAGAACCTCAGATAAACTGAAAAGTTTCCTATGTGTAGAGTTTAGGCATGCAAAAGTTTACTTTAGTAACCTTATTCAGGTGACTGACTTTGACAAATACAAACAGAAAATAGGAATGCTAGATCACAGAGCAAAAGCAGCATTTGCATTTGTAAGCTGTCCAGTATCTGTGTGGGCCACAGCAGTTTAAATGATTGGCTAGTTCCCTAAGTAAATAAATGCAGCTTTTCTTATCTAATAAACTGGGGCTTTTATCACCTTACATCAACAATAATTTTACTCTTTATCCTTTCCTATTACTTTCACGGATTCTAGATCTTATTTAGAGACTGTAACTTAATACAAAACCAAAGCTTAATAATATCTACATATACCACAAAATATTTTTTCCCAACCATTACTATACCCTTAAATTTGACTTTAATATAGTGTGTAGGACATTTGTCATTCTTTATTTTAAACATTGCACTAGAATAGAGATAATAAAAATATTGAGGTAATTAAGATATCCAGACTTGCTGACAGGACCTGTGATCTATTTAATTTAGTAATATAATTCATAATTAAGTGTGGAAGGCAGAAAAAAAAGTTACCTAAAGACAGCATTCCAGGATTTAATTAGAACAATAAAAATATACCTAAACTTTATTTTAAAAAATCCTTAGTTTGAATTTCCAAAACACAGATGGAATATCCAGCAGTGGTTAACCATATTATCTTTTTCATAAACATGCCCTCTGAAGTTTCATATGAAAGTTTGCATTGTTTTGGTGACAGTATTAGCTGATGTTTGTAGATATTTCAAATTATTAGTTTGAACTTTGTAGATGCAGCAAACTGCAACTGCCTCTACCAACAAAACCAAGATGGTTTGTTTCTACTGAACAGACACTTATTACTACTATGATTATTAAACTAAAATCAGTTTACTGATTTGTATTACTAACATTTTTCCAATATGAATACTGGATCTGTAAAAAAAAAAAAATTAACCCACTAAGTATTCAGCTAATACATGTGCATTTCTAACTGTACCATCAACACCTGCATAACAAGTGATGAACTCTAGTAAGTATTGTTCAGCCACAATGATGGCAGAGAGATTAATCATTGCAAAGGTACTTGACTAGTGTTTCCATGAACTTACATAAATGATGCCAGCAACACTACAACATGCAAAATACCTTTTCTACAAATACACACAATTTCTAAATAATATCTGTTATAAGGATAAACATAGTCTGCTTCCTCAGTAACTATCACAGCAGTTTTTAGAGCATTTAAGCATAGGTTCTGGCTCAGAGTCAATATTGTATGTTCTTGCTATGCTGAATTACTTTTAGTTATTCTAGATGCTGATGAACTGTTTCATCTTTTATTGCTGATAAAAATCATTCTCCCACTAAGGTAAATTTACTAACAATTGATAGTCATTACTACTCGGTTACCATATGCTTGTAGTTATAAGTTAAAAAAAAATTGTCGTTTAAGAAAAACCCGTAACAAAGAAAACCTCCCCAAAACTAAGAAATACACTAGGAAGTGCATTTCATAGGAAGTGGCATGCACACATACTATCTACAAGGAAGCACAACTCTAGCTAGAACTCATCAACTCAAATGTCTGATTCCAATCAGTATGTCTAAAGCCATCTGTTAAACCATGGCTTATTAATGTTAATTATTTTGGCTACAACAGTAATTTTCAGCTTCTTGTTTGCAGATCCTTATGAGTCAGTGAACTTAATTCAGGAGGTTGATGATGGGCAACTCAGAAAAACAAGCTATTGAAACCTATTGCCAGTACCTAAAAAACATTAAACAGAAATTTGCGTATCTACTAGCAGATTTTTACTGGTCAGAGAAAATAAAAGATGAATTAAAGCCATAAGTAACACCATCAGCTGTGATGAAAGGGAGATGTGGTGGGCAGGATATAAAAATGATTAATTTGTTTTAAACAAGACAATTTCATGCTGTGAAAAATATATACAACAGAAAGGTTTATTGTTTTAGGCAGGGCAATTATAACATGATGACCATAATCAGTGGTTTTAGCAGTTAAAGAAATTTTAGTCAAAAGTAGACTACTTATTAAAGTTACTCACATCAAGCATTTGGAGGATTGGGCTCATGCTGATACAAAGATCAATCAAGTGATGCACAGCTACCTGCAATTTTTACTTTTATTTCAGGACATGCTTAAACTACTTAAGAAGAAGAGAAATAGTGCCATCTGCTGACATAAGAAATAGGCACTTGCAAGAAAAGCCTGAGGTGCCAAAACTCTTACAGCCAACGTTTTTAAAAAATGAAGTTTAAACATTTGCTGAAAATAATGTACCTCCAAATTGTTTAGGCATGTGTTTCTTCTAGTTTTGTCCACTTTTAAGAATTTAGGATGAAGAGATGGAATGGATGCCCTTAAATGTTTTGTGTGGTTTTGTCGACTCTGCCCCCACCAAAACACTGCACAATTCAGAAACTTTCCCTTTAATAGCTAGAACCCAACATCCTTGAGTGTTATTTCTACTTCCTATTGCAAACATAAAAGAATGCTCTCTAAATAAGCATTATCTACTCTATTTCCTTTAGGCCATACCATATTTTGCAGAAAAATTAAGAGCTAAGTAAGAATTAAGAAAGTAAAACCAATTTAGTACAGTCAGAAAAATTGGACAACCATGGGATTGTGCTGTTTTTTATTGTGTTTTCAATGGAGAAATACATCATCTGTTTACAAAATAGCTCTTGAAAAATACAAGGAGTACAGATACTATAAAACAAAGCAAACTCCAGTCATGAGACACTACGTACATCATGCGAAAGCAACAGTCTGATCTCCAGGTTATGAAAACTAGAATTAAAAAGTCACTATACAGAAAGGTTCCAAGTTTCCAGCTTGGCAAAACTTGGGTGCAGTTACATGAAACGTTTAATAAAATGAAAAAGATTTTCCGATGTGTAAACAAAATGACAAGACTAAATTTGTGCCTGGCAATTTCGATCTAAACTCCATAGCTACACAAAATACACAGACAGCTTGTACACTTCAACTGTTAAGATATAACCTTCTTTGGGGGGTGGACGACAGCAGGCTGCACAGGGCAAGGAAAAGAGAAATATTGTATACTAGACATCTTAGACAAATGGCAAAAAAAAAAAAACCTTCAGTTACTGCACAGCCTAAGTAAAAGATAAGCTACACTCTGACTTTGGAGAATTAATTTAGAAGGATAAGGGGAAGAGTGTAAGTAATTTAACTTGTAACATGAAAGATGCATGTGTAATAGGATGGAGCACAATGGGAGAAGGGAGTTCATAAAACATGCTAATCAAAGTATGGGAAGTATGATTTGACATCCCACATATTTCAGACTTAAGTAATAGTAACATGAAGTTTGTTATCTACATCTGGTATTACTGTTGGTATCCCTCATGTTCCTCAAATACTGGTCTTTGCCATGAGAGCTTCAGTTCTTTCAAAAGAAAAAGCTGTTACTTTTTTGATAGGACTACAAGAACAAAAAAATAGGAGAGCTTACTAGATGTCAAGTGCTTACTAGAAATATGATTTTTAAAAATTTGGTGTTGTTCAGTATGTAAAACTACTTGTGATGAACTATCTAAAAATAAAAAGGTTAAAATTCTTAGGGAAAAATCTTTTTGCCTTTATTTAAAATTTTTAGCTTTTTAATGCATACGGGACCTTTATGGAGTGTACAAAAATCATATTTAGTGATTCAAAGGCCATCAAGACAGGTGGTGTATTTCACAGGCACACAATATTTACCTAAACACTTTAGTCATGGGACAAATTCTGAATTCGTGCCTAGAGGCCCACAAGGTATTACAACTAGGTAAGGGGCAGGGGGGAACCCAAATGAGTACATGGCTTGTTTTTATTTTGTATAAATAACTATTGTTCTACATGGTGCATACAAGCAGAAAAAATAATTTGAAAAAAAAAAACCCCAACAGTAAATGCAAAATATTTTCCCAAGAAATAAAGGGATAAAAAAAGGGAATAAGGAGTTCAGTTAGCTCAAAAGAAAGTTTATTTACTGTTTGATTGCTGATTTGTATGCACCTTAAAACAATCCTATAAATAAAAGTAGACCACATCTTAATCATGTCCCACCAATAGCAAAACTTCCCAATTACTTCCTCAACTTACGTCTTATGACCCCAAGATTTGACATTACATTTTAAAGACTTACTGCTGCTTGATGGCAGTTGAACTAACTATACTATACACTTTGTTTTCAATGTATAGTATATCATAGAATGTCATCCAATTTGCAAATTACTACTATTGAAGAGACTCTTCAATAAAATGAAATTTTATCAGCTAAAGATCTAAAATTAGTCATACTCCAATAAAAAAGTACATAAAAGTGCATTTAAGGGATTCTTATGCCAGTTTTATCTCAATTTTGAAACAATGCATCAAACAAATTCAATCAGAATGTCAAATATGGCTACAAATAGTGTTCATGTTTTTAAAGGCAGTAATCCTTCGAAATATTTAATGTAACTGTTGCTAACACATTAATTGTACTCCTGGCTTCACATACTAACCTGGACTTCCAATCAAGCGGCGACTTTAGTCCAGAAAGGGAAGTGCACAACATATACCTAAATCCATTTGCGATTATGTTCTAGTCTTGCACCCTCCGTTCTCCTTTTTTTCTAGCATTAGAAGACAACAGGTTGAGTTGGCAGATACTGTTTATGGACCCCTGAGGTGGTTTTTACCGGTTCAATCTCAATTTTATTGAATTCTTGATAACAGGAATAGGATTTGCAGGAAGAGCAGGGATATCTGAAAGGTCTGTACTGGGTGTTTTCTGAAAAGAAAAGAAGTTTGGTTGTATTTTAACTTTATAAATATAAAAAAAAAAATATTGTAGTAATTGGCATTAACTTTCAAAACAAAGATCTTTAGAAAACTTTTTAGGAATGTATGAAGATAATTATATATTATAAAGAGAGAAGCAGGTATTTCCTTTGCTTACAGAGTCTTTAATAAGGAAAATTTCTACAAGAATATTTGTGTGCTTTTTTTTGACAACTGCAAGAAATTATCAAGTGCTGCAGATAAAGCTGCACCTACTAATAAGCTGTTATATAGTAAAACATATACATAATAATGATGCTTGATCAGTAACATCAACTATCTGATCTACATGTTTAGTATTTAAAAACACCTCTTAACAATTCAGTGTTAAGTCTCTGGCCTTACAGACGAATGATAAAAACCAGCTCAAAATCCGAAGTATGTGTCTTCATCCATTCCAGACTGCTGAAAAACTCTACAGTCAAATTTCCGATTTTTTATATTGGTTCAGATTTACATGAAAGAAAGTTACAAACTCTAAAAAGGTTTGTATGGATGTTTTAAGAATTTCACCTTGACAATCAATAATCTCAACAATTTTTTCTCACTAAAAAGACTTAAATGCCATTCAGAAAAATTGCATCTAAAACAAAAGGAAAAGAAAGAAACACACCCAAGATTCAATGAGATTCATTAATTTCTCACTTGCTGTACATGCCCCTAAGGTTGGGGCGGGTTTGGGGTTTTTTTTAAGTATATTCACTTCCACTGTGGCACATTATTTGCCAACCCAATAACCCAGTTATTATGCAATACTTCACATCGTTTATCATAAAATGTTTTCTTACATTATAAATGTTCAAAATTTATATAAGGTACCTGCGATACATGGGGAAAACTGCATTAAAATGACTACTCTTAATTGCTGCTTTATTAAAAATAAATCAGTCAAGTTAACACTGACTGATCTGTTAGTGCACAAAGCAGCAGGGACCCAGGACAAAATAGCTCTGGGCTTCGCATCGCCCCTGCCCCAAGTAACCCCCTGGTTGGTGCTGATCTGCAGTTTGACATGTTTCTATTTTCTGCAACATGGGCAGTGTTTTAAACAAAGCCAACAAGAACACTGAAAATGACAGAGAAGGCCCACCATCCTTTGTAGTTTCCAGATTACTTTTGCTAAATAACAACCACACAATCTGTAAAAAAGCTACAAAGCTTTATATAATCCCCCACAACAACAGAACAAAATAAAATTGGTGTACTTACTAAATGATCTAAACAATTCCCCAAAGCAGTTTAGGAAGTCCATGTAGCGTCTACAGTTTTTGCCAAACAGTTTTGCTATCTTTATTCAGTACTGCTCATACAGTTCAAAATGTCCACTAAAAATACAATTATTACTATTGCAACAATTTCTATTTTCAACCAACACATTCACTACACATACTTCAATGATTCAAGTGTGCATAAAGTGCTTGATAGTGATACTTTAATCAGCAGAGCACTAAGAGAAGTTTAAAAACGCTAGTAAGAAACAGAGGTGCTCTCTAGAACTTGTTACAATACTAGAAACAAAAACTTAAGTGAATAATATACAGAATTCTTACTGTTTTCCAAAGGACTTTACACTGCTAACACCAGCTGGCTAAGGAGTGACAAACTTACAACTTGTCTCTCATACCAAATATCAGCATCTGAAATTATATTTCAGACGTCCTCAACCTCTACCTGGATATGTTTGAGCAGCAGCTATTTAAAGCATTTGTTTCCTTGTTAGAAAGTATTATTCTGTGATGTGCAAAGCACAAAGGAATAAACTGAGCCCCTTACTTTGAAGACACAATTCAGAAGAGCGAATCCAGCTTCAGTCAGTTTGTATGGCAAGCCATACATGTTTAGCTACAATGCACATTCAATAAGATCAATGACCATCTAAAACACAAAAATTGTGACAGTAACAACAAGTAGCTTACCATAAAATGGATTTCTATTTAAAATTATACATTTATTTTTAACATCTGGACTCATTTCAGTTTCAATTCTTTCACCACACATTAGCACATAAATACATTACATGGCAGTATTGCTTTTAAAAACAGTACCTGAGGAGCTTGCAGAGAAGTTGTCTGAAGAGTTTCTGTTTGAGAATTAACATTCACTTCTGTCTCAACTTGCTCCTAAAAAAAAACCCAAAAGCATCACCACAGTTACACCACTTCCAATGAGCTACTTATATACAACACCCAGCACTCCAGAATTATTTACATTGTGCATATTCAGCAAAATTAAAATGCAAGCATTGATGCTTGCTGCATTGATACCCTTCCTTTTAGGAAGGAATCACCACACTGGACAATGTTTCACTTATTAGGGATTTGACATCAACACAAGCTATATCACTTATCAGCTGTCACTTGTTTAACCAATTAACACCTTTTATACAGAATCCTATAGCAAAATATTACATGTCATTCAACTCACTAAAGACAAAAAAGTGTATTATCAAGGAGGATCATGTGAAAAGCTACAGAATTTGTTTAAAAATTCAAAAGCTTTTCCACAGCTTTTGCCATTCTGCCAGTAAAGTTTTCCTGCTGCTTTAACGGGTTGAATCAGCTTTCTGAATGAATAGGTGAGTGTCAGAGACCGATTTGCAGGTAAAACAGTGGGACTACAGGACTAAAGCAGGACAATGGTACATTCTCATTTTAATAAAAACAGTCTGCTAGCTCAAAGTGTACCATTAACACACCCTAAAAAAGGAATGCATTTCAATGGATGAAAACATGTGTTTATGTTAATTTAAGAAATTTAATTCCACCATTTCCTTCCATAAATATTAAGGACAAAGACTTAGAGGAGACTGCCAATAAAAACTAACAGGATTACCTATGTCTTTTATAACTATCTGTATCGAGTGGATCTATTTTTGAAGTGAGGATTAAGTGCTTACATGTATTTCTGCCCTCACCTATCTTAACTTCAGAGACATTGCAAGGTGACTGCCTAACAAGATACAATTCCTTACTTATGGCCGTTGAAGCTATAAACCAAAGAACTTGCATTTAACTTTAAGCATAATCATAACTTCCAGAGTATTCCAGAGACAACAGAATGTGCTCCATAAAAACTGCAAAATCCCAACTGGAGAGCTGCTATCATAAGGCTATAAAGAGTCTGTCACCCTTTCTGTTCACCACTAAGGCAGAAAAATTGTCTGCTAATTACAAGATACTGGAGAGGCACACTGAACCTCCTAAATCCCAAAACAGTATGCTGTAACTTCACACAATAATTTCACTTACACAGAAGATTTACTTACTATCACTTGAAATTTCTTAATCTAAAAAGTGAACAAGGTGGCTGGCTTTGAGATGCTCAGCCCGACATGCAAACTCCAAATAGAATACATAGGACAATTGTTCTTTCACTAATTAACATACATCAGGTTTGGCATGCAGGAAAAAAACATGGCATATTGACACATCCTTGATCTAATTTAACAAACTGAAATATAAATATCATTACTAATTTTTTCACCATGCTTAATACCACATGACTGACCAGCAAAGAAATGACAGTCCTGTGTGACTACGGATTTGGGCTCAGCATGGCAGCAGGCAATGGACTCCATCAATACTGACATAAACATTAAAAAAATAAGATATCATTTTGATATCTTTACTGGACAGTCTAGATATAGACATGCTCTTAGTCATTCCTAGAGAGAAAGAGTAACTTTCCCAAATAATATATGCAAAATTATACAGTCTAGCCATAGATACCTTAGTTTCCATTTTTTCATGTTCATTCAAATCTATACAGCTAGTATCTTCACTTATTTCATCCTGCTGAAAAGCAAACACAGAAACTATTACAAATCATACAATCGTATTTTTTAAAAATCAACAATAAGGTCAGAGTGTTTAAAAGGACAGAATTAGTTGTAAGACTTAGCATATTACAAGCTTACCAAAATAATTACTTTTAAGATAAGAATCTCGATTCTAAGCATTTGTGCTAATGCAGTACATGTGTCACGTGATGAATACCAACAAAATAAAAATACTAACACCTTGGAAAGCTGAAAACGTCAAGCAGCAATGCAATCAGAATAAGAAATATCTGAAACTTGGAATATGAGAATCAGCACTCTGGGTGAAATGAATAGTCAAAGTTTTGAACATTGCTATGGTATGATCTCAAAATCTCAAATACCTCTTCAATTTTAATTTTCTTAGGAGACTCTTCTTTATGGGGAGAAGATGTCCTTTTCACTGCCGCGACAGGGCTAGGCATTTTTGTTGCAACATTTCCTGAACTTCTTGGTGATGGATTTAATAGATACGCTGAGGGAACAATTCTAGAGATGGTAGGCTTTGGTGGTGGAGAAATGGCTGGTTGTGTGGCAGTTTGAGGAATGCTTTCATTTGAAGTACCTAAGGACAAACAATTTAAAGACCTTCAACAAGAGGAATCGACACAATCATTTCAGTTCAATCACTGGTATTTTTGGTCTCTAATCAAAAACCCCTGACATCAAGCAGGCATCAAGGAAGTGGTACAGTTAATGGTGTAGCATCATGTTTGGAACAGCAAGTGTGCATACACTGCACAGTTTAGTTTCAAGCTCATTCTTGAGCTTGAGTGCCCCTTCAGCAAGTTCACTGGTGACACCAGGCTGTGTGGTGCGGCTGACACACTGGAGGGATGGGATGCCATCCAGAGGGACCTGAACAGGCTGGACAGGTGGGTCAATGCAAACCTCTTGAAGTTCAGTAGAGTGAGTGCAAGGTCCTGTGGCTGGGTTGTGGCAAACCCAGGCACACCCACAGGCTGGGCAGAGAAGTGACTGAGACAAAGTCCCTGAGGACAAAGACCTGGGGGCCGTGGTTGATGAAAAACTCAACATGAGCTGGCAGATGTGCTCAGAAAGCCAAGAAAGCCAAGTGCCCCCCAGGCTGCAGCCAAAGGAGTCTGGCCAGTAGGCTGAGGGAGGGGACTTTACCCCTCTACCCTGCTCTTGTGAGACCCCACCTGGAGTGCTGTGTACAGTTCCGGTGTCCCCAATAGAGGATGGACATGGAACTGTTGGAGCAAGTCCAGAGGAGGCTGTGAAGTTGATAAGAGGACTGGAGCACCTCCCCTCCAAAGAGAGGCTGAGAAAATTTGGGCTGGTCAGCCTGAAAAAGAGAAGGTTGCATGGAAAACTCACAGCAACTTTCCAGTACCAGAAGAGGGCCTACAGGGGAGCCAAAGAGGGGTTCTTTGTCAGGAACTGTAGTGATGGGACAAAGAGCAGTGGGCACAAACTGAAGGAGGGGAAATCTGGGTTAGGTATTAGAAGAAATTCTTTAGTGTGAGGTACTGAGACACTGGAACAGGTTGTCCAAGGAGGTCTTGGATGCCCTGACCCTGGCAGTGTTCAAAGCCAGGTCAGTTAAGGCCTTGAACAAACTGGTCTAGTGGGAAGTGTCCCTGCCCATGTCAGGAGGAGTCAGGGTTAAATGATCTTTTAGGTCCATTCCAAGCCCTTAACACATGATTCTGAGAAAGAATTCCTGTACCAGACATAGGGTAGCCATGGCAATGACACTCTGCTTAGCCTTAAGGCAGGCTATATGAGCCCATACAGAGCTCTGTATAATACAGCTGTAGTATTTGTGGTACCTAAGGAAATTCTACTGCTTCTGTACTCAGCCATATATATGCATTGCCAAGACTGCATTAAATCAAATCCAAGAGCAATCTGATACTCCCTTTTTCACTCAAAAATTAGGTTTATCACTTCTCAGGCTTAGCTTATCCTGGGACAAATATGAAGTCATCACAGAGCATCAAATAAAGAACTGATATTATATACATCCTTTTGAAAAATGCTCCATATGACAAAGCTCTATCTCATCAATTGCCTACCTCAAACCAATAAGCGCACATAGGGAGATGCTCCAGGATGAGAAAAAATACATTGAGGAAATTTTTCATTAACAACTATCAGGTGATTAACATTTTGATTAACCAAAATATAAGAATGAACAACTTCTGATATCCTTCCAAATCCAAAAACCAGTCACGTCATTTAAGCTCCATTTAGTGCTCATGGACAAACTAACTCACATTGATGCACCTGTGACACGATAAAAATCAGAGAGAAGTAAGACTAAACCATGCCACACGTCAAGAGTGAATGAGAGATTTCATTTTGAAAGACTAACCAGTCACTCCCCTTTTCCATCTATTTCTGACTTGCTCCTTGTACACGAAAGCACCATCAAAAAAGAAGAGCAGCTGATTCTAAGAAAATATTTTCACCAGATGCTTTTATTCTTTGACTTAAGAGTGAAATTTTTAAATGTTTAAGTAAAGTGTACTTTTTCTTGCAGAAAACAGGATAAAGTCAGCACATGCAGTGGGACATATCTGAACGGACATCAGTAAGGAACAGGTGCTTCTGCTTACATCTGAGTCTTTTGCATTCCTAGAATCAATTTCATGAAGCACAAGGAGCGGGAACATGGGAGGACAGAATACATACAGACAGTACAGAACCACCTTGAGTTTAACTACAAAATGAATAAAAAATAAATATAAAAATTGTTCTTCCAGCTTTAGGCAATTTTTTCCTCATTTAGCTAACCAAACTACAGACCTCCATTAGGTCATTGGAACACTACTGCTATTGTGAATGGCAAATATAAATCTCTAAGAATAAAAGAAGTAAGTATCACAGCAAATATTTCTCTGATTTTATGAATCCTTAAGAAATTATTGAACTATGTGTATGAAGAACACATTACAGCATGTGTTAAGCAAAGACTAAAAGACTCAAGCTGGAAGAAAAACTGCCTCATAAACATTACCAAAAATTCAATAGAAACAATATGCTACACCATTTTCCTTACCCCCTGAGCTTTCACTGGAATTTATTTGTGGCACAGTGACTTCAGAAGCCTGTGTGTTGGTCACAGATGCTGCTGTTACAGCTGGCGCAGGACTGCTTCTGCTAAAAAGAGAAAAATTATGAAATGCTGAAGACATTAGTAAAGCGATGGAGTTACGTATCTGCCTTTCATCACATCATGTGTGACCAGCTGGTATTTTACCTACACTACAGAGCAGAACTTATGCCAGCAAAAAGGTAAAAGTGAGCATTGGCAATCTACTATCAAACACAAGCAATGGAAGCTCTTCCAAATATTGAATTTAAATCACTAATGACAGTTTTGAGACCAGAAAAAGGCTGTATTTAAAAGACATGCAAAAATTCAGGCAGTGTCCATCCAAATAATGAGCACAACAACTATTTACTGAAGGATAAAACAAAACCAGTGTAGAAGGACCAGAATAAAAAGTTTGGTTTCAATTTACACACACTGTTACAATGATAATTTCAGTCTAAAATCATCCCAAACAAAGGCCTGGGGCTTTAAGTGACCAATCACAAAAATGATCCCTTTTCCATCATCAAGAAATTGGGAAGCAGTGTGTGTCTAAAAATCAGCCAAAGGCAATTTACACTTTACTTATGACATCCTAGGTAAGACAGATTTATTTAAATAGCACAGATAGTGGTATGAACTACTGTTAACTGTTTACCAACGAAGACTAACTGAAAGAACTTTTGTCAAAAGTCAAATATTTCATCCTACACAACATCCTATAATAGATGTATAATACTGCTGAACTATAAGAGATTGATAAACTTCTATGTGTATCAAAGAGACAAACATGGGACCCTCGAAAGAAGAGAGTACACTCACTTATTGCAGTAAACTGGAGTTAAGGTAGGAAAAGACTTACAACATGTACATTTTGAAACTAATGGGAAATTATGCTCCTAAGCTTAATTTGCATAAGTGTAATCAGTAACAGCAGGAGCACTACTGATTTCCTAGACAGAAAACATAAACCTCTCTACTGTCTCACACTTGGATCTAAAACTGACAAAATACTTCCTCACCCTCACAACTATCTGCTCACTACTTCTCACAGCCTCCTACTGAGGGACCCAAGTTTCTCTATCATCATGTTCTTCTAAGCATTTTTACCCAACTTTGTAATTCCTCATCTCAAGTCCAGCACCATTGCTCCCTATCTCCCAAATTTTGCTATAGGCCTCAAACTGCATTAAGTGTTTACAATCTCCATCCAATTTGGAACATTCCCACCGTGGTTAACGGTGGTATCAGATGTGTGCAGTATTTGCCATGTGTTTAACACAAGTAATTCATGAAGAGAACAGCAACAAGACTGAAAGTCTTCATTACCCCTGAGAACTTCCAGAACTGTTCAACGGACTTGTCTTCATAGCACTGGTAGGCGAAGGCACAGACGTGCTGTTATCACTGTCCATAGACAAGTCTAGGCTGCTGTCATTCAGAGCTGTCAACCTGATCCCTTCTGTTGAATGCTGCAAGCCACAAGGCAAAGGAAAATTCTGTTAGTTTAATTAAAAGTTTTAAAATCAACAGAAATTCAAGTTATTTAAAAATGCAAACTTAAATGGACAGTTTTAAAATCTTTTTACATGTAAATAATCCACTATCCTCTCACTACAAGCATTGACATTGTCATGTTCACAACTCTGGTACAGATTTGTCTGAACCAAAAACAAACTGTTACTGTATTTAATGAATTTATTTTCAGCTTTATTTCAAATTTCTTTGGTTTTGTGGACTTAGAAATACTTTCACTGACTTTAAAGTAACTAACATACATCAAAACAAACTGATGTACATAAAAAGAATTTAAAGAGGATTTGAACTTAGTCCATGGAGAAGAAAAACCCTTTTCTGACATTGTACTACTACTTTAAGTGACATATTACTTAATGCTTACACTGTTCTCTGAAACAGATCTACACTTGGTGTCAATAAAGACTTCCTAGTCCTTAAAACAGCATTCAATATAAAACAGCTATAGAAATGAAGCATGTTATTCAGCTGTACTTAAAACAGAATACGTAGCAGTTGTTTAGCTAGCAAAAAATCCAAGCAAACTTGGATTTTTGCTCTCAGATTAAGCGAATACAAAGCAGTAGGAATTTTGAAATAGACTGAACTGTTCAATTCAAAGTTTCACCCCCTCTTACCAACTTAACTTAATTAAACAATTAAACAATAATCCAACACAGCATCTTAATTAAAAACTAATGCTACCATTCTCATATGGCCACAGGTAAACTACCCAGCCAGACAAGAAGATACTATCCACATTGTTGATGCTCTGAGAAACGGAGTATTATATTCAGTGCACCTAATAATAATGCTACACTCAAATGAGATCATTTGCAGGTAAAATTAAGATCTCAAAATGTGATTTTAATTCTTGATTAGTAAACCTAAACATCTAAGTAAACATAAATTAGTAAACCAAAAAATCAAAAATTTGAGAGCAATAGCATTTTTATTACTCTCATATATTAGAGAAGTTTACCTTTTTCTTTTTCTGAAGCACATGATTAGGTAGCAGTTGGTGAAGTTGCTTACGTTTCACATGCCTTGCAGCAATCTTCATATCCATCTCAAACATCTTGCTGTTTATTGCTTGCCTATAAACTACAATTAGAATAACATTAAGATATACTGAAGCATTTTGCAAAGTCCACTTACTTGCCCAGGCAGAAACAATTTGCATTTCAGAGCACTTATTACCCTCAAGAACAAGAATAATGTTTCCTTGTTCTGGAGGAGGAAAGGGAACTGCCTACCATGCCAGCACTGATAGTACAAACACAAACATTAGTTTGGAAACAGGTGACCTGTTTTTCAGGAAAAATGTCTTACAAGCACACTGTTCTCTGTATTTTCAACAAGTTTCAACTGGAAGAGCTCGGAAGCAAACTCTTTATTTCATCTCAAAGAGATTAAAGATGGAAATAAAATTTCCTCATGAGAATTACAGCATTTACATAAAATTATTTTCTTTGTAGGTGATTTTATTTATGCAGCTCCTGCAACAAATGTTTTTTATTTAATGTTTTAATTCAGGAGTTAAGTGCTCATTTGCCACCTAATGTATTAAAATTACTCTGGCAACTCACACATCACTACATTTTTATACAGAAGTATTTTATGTTTAGATTTTTTCTGTTTTCTTGAGCTTTTTTGTTGCTCTGGTTTTTATTTTGTTTCTTTTTTTAATTTTGTATGGTCATTTTGGTGGTTTTGTTCCATTGGTATTTGTTTCTTTTAATTTTGTATAGTATGACAAGTTATTTCTCTTCACCTAAGAACATCTGCTTCTGGTAAGTCACCACAGTAAGCACTAGTACAAGAACTGCACTGGAACCCAGGATGCTGGGCTCAAGTAAAGCCAGGTAAAAATGAAAAGCTTGCTCTTTCACACTGTCTCCACAACATTGAACAAAAGCTGGGGCAGATGTATGAAAAAAAATTGGCTCTGCAGCTCTTAAATACAAAAAACTCAAGAGGTTATCTTCCTGATTCACTGTCTATTCTACAAACATTAAGGAATCTCACTGAATAGGCTGTGAACAGGTAATTAAAAAGATGTTAAGAGAGAGGCACACAAAGAGCTCAATGAATACTGAGTATTAAAGCAAGTACTGCACTACTTCTTGGTACTGAAGACGCTCATAAAGCCTCTCTATAAAAAACTATACCAGTTACAGTTAAGGTAGAAGCATGCTCAATGAAATCAGACATTATTAAAGCATTCCATATTCCTGACATTAGGTCTTATCAAAGTTTCCATACAACGAAAACCTAGATCACTCTTGTCTCTCTTCCTCCCCTTGCTCCCACTAAAAACAAGCTACTCCTTAATTCCATCCTGGAAAATAGTTAGTTACTTTTGATAAAATCTTAGAATCTATTCCAACAGACAGGGCAAAGAAGTTTTTAGGCTCGATTAAAAACAATGAAAACAGACCCAGACTAATTTCAGATTACCAAAAAATCCCACAACACACAAACATAAAGTGTTTAAATTGTTTACTAGATTGTTACTTCTGGACACATATTCACAAATCCTCTGCACCACAGCTTGTAAGGGTCTTGATGAAATGCTATTCCACTTACAAGTGCATCTATTTAGAAAAATTTCAGGAATATAGTGCAAATATATCACATCAAAAATCATAAATGCAAGTTTTAGTCTTTTCATACCAAAAAATCTTTGACCAGTATACTACTGAAATATCTGTTTATAAACAATGAAAGACCTGAGACATGAACTTGTGAATTCTTTCACTCCTTCAAGGCAGCAGCCAAGGTATTATCTTTTCTAAATTCTCAAAAATTAGAATGATGTTCCTATAGTTGCTATAGTATCACCTTCATCACTAATAATTACAAGAAATATTTCAACTCTCAAGAAAGAGATGCCCCTCTGCAGCTATATATGATAATAAGCTTTGAAATCTTGGTATGATTTATAAATATGCCTACATATTTATTGCATTCACCACAGGTGTGAGGTGGAAGGGGGACCAAGGTGTTCAATTCCCTTGCTTCCTCAGACTGAGTCTTAGAAATTCAGAGACCATGGCTGCATAAGTAACACTTGAACCTACTCCTTTAGCTCTGTAAACACAGAATATTTGAGCCTCAACTCCTGTTTAAAAAAAAAAAAAAAAAAAAAACACAAAAAGACCCTAACCTGTAAATTTATTAGATAAATCTGTCAAAGCTACTGTTCCTGACACTCCGGTGTCACACTCCCCAGCTGCCACCAATTCTTTGCTTACAAAATTTCCTATGTGTGTACTAAGTTATTTTAGCGAATAAAAATGTAAACATCAGGAAGTCAAAAAGCTCTCTTCCCCTGAGTGTCAGACATGAAAGTAAAGATTACTGAATCAATTATCTAGTATGAAACACCATGGAATAAAAGACATTTTTGTTAATCCACTGATAAATTTAGGTTCACCAAGTAACAAAAATATTTAAATTATGCTCAAAATTTTTGGGGTGAAGCTTGCTAGCTTGTGTATGATAACTAATTCATCTGTTTAATAAAGATCACAAAATAGTGCACCTCACTTTTAGTGAGATCTGCAAGATGTATGTATAATTTTTATCACTTTTAATGAGAACAAACTGAAAGTGATTAGTCTAAATCCTAACTAGATTTAGGAACATTAAAACTCATTGAAAGTGTGTTTCATGAAAAAAAACCTCCAACTCCTCAGCTGTATCACTCCTCTGTGTAGATACAATTCTATGATTTCTAGGAGCATTATGAATAAAGACTTCATTTTGAGCAAAGTCAGTAACTTCAAAAAGTTTATTAATATCAGAACACCTAAAAAGCAAAACTCACCTGTGTCTGTAAAAGACTGAATGTCGTAGGTAAGATCAACACTTAAATTTTCTGAGTTTTCAGTTTTCTTAAACACCAACCCAATCACCCACATTGTACGGTATTCCTCCCTGGAAAATGTTATAAAAACAGTCACGTAATACTGACAGAATTAAACAGCTTAATGAGTTATTTGCTGCAACAGACAACAGTTGTACTTTCTAGCTCTTGTAGCGGTAGGAAACTGGACATAGAAAGGCAAAACCCAAGCTGACTAACAATGTTCCTTTTTCATTCACAATATAAATCATTAAACACTACACATCTACCCCCAGCAAATGAACTGAGATCATCAGTAGATTACTCCATTTAACTGTGTTCCCATATAGATACTCTCATGTAGCTCTAGCATGAGAATACCCAGCTCTCAACTAGACATAGCAACTATAAAGGCACTGAAATTAGAACCTATTACCCAATTAAGCAACTCCCATTTTGCAACTTAAACGTCTCTTCAGTGCTCAAATTTCGTACCAGTAACTGACCATAAACTGCAGGTTTCAGTTAAAACCCTCCCTTTGACAGCTCCCCTCTACATGGGATGGTGAAAGAATCAATGTCCTTTGTATACACTGTAAAGATAACCTTTGCTGGAAGTATTCCCTGAATCAAGTCCTCTGAAATAAGAGCTAATTGGAGTCTCGGATTATGCAGGCAGTTGTAGCTATATACACTCACTAAACTGGTGCTGAGGAGGTGCTGCCTGCTTTCGTCCAGTTTTACTCAGAACACATGTGTAACAATTATATAACCTCTTAAAAAAAGTAGCCCCATACTGTACTTGAAGCAGTTGATGTATGGAAAAGGCCCTATGCAAGAGTAACAAGGCTTTTCACATATCCCAGTAAAGACAAATTCCTCCCCCATTCTCACACTTCACACAAAAATATGGTTCCTAACAAATTAATTACAATGCTATCTTGAAATAAAGTCATAAAAGAATTTTCCGCCCCCACACACCTGCAACTGCTGTTTTGAGTGGAGGAGGGAGTCAAAAAACATTTAAAATCCTCAAGAATCTAAAGCACTTGATACTCTCTCCACTGTTTCCACAACCTGACAAATTCTAACCACAGCCATTATGATTTCAATGATATTCATCCCAATTGCTAAATTTTATAACATTAAATGAACTTAGCTACTCAAGAGCTCTGTTGTACAGTGCCTGATGTTCTCCCAGATTCTTAGTGCTTCCTCACAATGAAAACAGCATCAACTAAGCAGTAGTAACTTATACAGGTTGACAGGAAATTATGCAATTAATACAGTTATTAACAAAAATAATCTCCCCTTATTTTCTGATTTAGAGACATTCTTATACAGAATTAAAGAGTACCTAATTTAAATAACACCTTATTTTAAATATTACTTAAGAAGAGCTGAGCATCATTTGTTTGCCTTTAGGTGGTGTCATTAAAAATTAATCCTTTTAAGATTCTATAAAAATGCCCGTTTATTTATTAATGAAATTGTGTTTTAGTTAAGTTATTTTCTCCCTACTAAATGAAGAAAATAGGTTTGCTTACTTGTCAGGATTCTCCTTGGGTGCTGGGAATGACTGTGGATTCACATGAGCCAGTGTAATGAATTCGTTCTTCTCCAGATTTCCAACTAGAATACGGATTTTTGATTCCACCAAGCCCACCCTGTATAAATGTCATTTATTAGCAAGATCTCATTAACAGGAAATAATAGAAGTATCTAACATCACATATCAGGATAAAATCCTCAGCATTCTCCTTATACTAATACTTGAGACCACTAATGAATTAGTGCACGTCATATTAATTCAGATCAGTAATTTCAGTTAAGGCGTTACAAAAGCTGACAAGGGAAGCTTAAGAATGCCCTGCAGCTCTCTCTGCAGCCTGATTTCACAAACGAAATTAAATACAAGACATTACACATCAAGTAAAAGGCAGTTAGAAAGGACCACCACATATTTATCCAATATTCTTTTGGCTTCAGATCATGGATTTTAGAGGTGAAGAAATTCCCAACACTTGCCAATAAAAGAGCAGAAACATGGGAAAAAGGAATTTTTGTTTTGAGAAACAGCAATTCACGTGACTGAAAACATACCTCCTCACACTGCTTATTAAAAAAAGTGCACGAGGCATTTGTAAAGTAAACCTGAGACTTCTGTTAAGGAAAAATTCAAGCAACAGCCTTCACTCCCCAGTTTTTGATTTTTACAGTCTTTTTTTCAGAACTCTACAATCTTTATCCATTTAATCTTGAAACACTGAAGCTCCACTTTCATTCATTAAGAAGTCACCTGATACACTAGATACTCCCTCATCCAAGGTTGATTGGTGGGGGGGAAGGGAGGTGCTGCTTTTGTTTTTTGGGGGGGGGGGTATTCAAATCACAAGGATTACTCACCATTCTAGTCGCTGCTTTTCTGTCGGTGCACTTGCTAGGAGTACAATATAATGCCTTTGGAGATAAAGACAATATGCTATTCTATAGATATTTCTAAAACTAGACATTTAAACCTTAATATTAAAACTTTGCAGTAAATTCTACATTGTAAAATACAGATTATTCATTTAAGTATATCCCTTACATTAAATTAAGCTTTGTTAAGTAGAAAAAGGGGCTATGTCGCAAGTGTATGACTAACAGACTTCAAAATATTTTGGAGTTTAGGGCCGTTTGCAATTCCACTGTAATGCCTTAATAAAAGGTTAGGAATGTAGCACTAGCTGAAATATTTCAACACCTGATGAGATCAGAGATTTAACTACTACAAATCAAGAGAAAAGTTGTTCACAACTACCTTTACATGTCTGCTGTCTTAGTTGCAACATTATTTCTGAATAGTGAGAAGAGTGGTTAGCACATATGCATTTGCTCAAAATCAAATAACACTATGAAATGTGGTTTAAAAAATTTGTATCTGCACTTTGGAATTCTCTGAAGGCACTTATCTGAGATTTCATAAGGAATGCTTCCTCTGATGATAATTCTTAAACTCTGAATTATTTTCCAGGATATTCAGTGTATAACCACTGTAAGCAGATTTCAAAGAGACAGTATACAAAACAAGAACAGTATTTTAAACAAAGAAATCCAAGGACAGCAGAATGGGAAAAGATTACTTTTAGCTTGAGCTCCTAATGAGGGCACTGAGGGAGAAAATCTCACATGCTTACAGGCAGGTTTTTCAGAAGTTCAGCTGGGAAGTCTTTAACATCCTAAGTCATCCAGTGCTGCACTACTCTATATAGATATGGCATATTTAGGTACCTTCAAGCAGGATTTAAAGAACAGCAGTACCTCAAGAGACCAGTCCCTAGCATATAGCTCATGGAGAGGAAAGCAAGGTCAATGACACTGGAAAACTATGCTACAGAGTCCTCTGGTGCCACAGGCCTTCAAATCACAACAGCAAATCCAAAATCAACAGATCAAACTAGCAGTTACATGTTTCTGTACTTATTTTTAGGTGGCAAGAACCAAAATCCTGCTACATGCTACAATCCTCTGATTTCAGTCAGAGGATCTCAATGAAACAAGGGAACTGCAAGGGAGAAATGTGGAGAAACATCTTCCCTGTTCTGAACAACATAGAGATAAAATGACCTATTCATTTTGCATTTTGGCAGTATTACCTGCTTCACAGGAAAATGTTATGGAAAAAGATAAGAGACCTGTAATTCTGTATGAGAAGCTACTAATTACGAACGTTGGTTCATTTTAAGGAGCACTACACTTTCATTAAGATTCCTGCATCACACACATGGCACACCTGCAGAATGTTTCATTCAGTAGACATGACAATGTTTAAGCTTTTTGGTATTTTTAACCACGTCTGAATCGAAAAAGACAGATTTCAAACCTTCAAATATTTGAAGAAACCAGTTTCCCAGTTACTTATTAAAAGCATCCCTGTGAAACAAACTTCTGAAGAACAACATAAAAAGAAAGTAATTTGGGTACATCTAAAAGCCTCAACTAGCAGGTAAACACCTAGGAAAAAACCATTAAGCCTTATTTATGAAAAAAATAAGTGACTGTTAACTATTTTTGCTCAGGTAGTGTTTGCTGAAAAAGATCCAATTTCTTCTCACTCACCTACCAGCTGTTACTGCTGAGGGAACTATTCTCTAGAAATTTCCTACTACCAGTTTCAATGCAATTAAATAAAATTAAGATACCCTTAGTTTTAAGGGTCCAAGCTCTCACTGCTAAATTTTGCTAAGGCAAGATTTTTTTATCAATGCCTTCTTCATTGTTTTATCACAAAGCACATGTGTAATTCAGAAGTATCTATCACTTCATTATAAAGAAAAAATGGTCTTAGCTTAAGCTTCTGCCTCTTAACGGTGACTTTTAGATTCTGGGTATTATTCTGAAGTGTATCAGTTTGGGAGCTGGGATGTTTCCTCACTGTCTTCCATTCATAATTATTTTCATAAAAATAATCTAATGTAGATAGTATAGAATTATAATACATCATTAACACGCATGTTTCTAAAAAATTACCCAAAATCAAGTCATATTACTTTCTGGAGGGAAAAAACCCCAAAAAAAAACCCCAAAAAAACCAAAAACACCAACTGAGAACACCTGAACATGTAATTTCAATTTTTCTTTATTACTTGTCTGGGAATTACATTTTTATTCGGTACTTTACAGTCCTATGAAGCCAAGAATTTAACCCACCTTCTTAAAAGGTATATTTATATTCTACTTATTTAGCAGAATTATCTCTTAATGACATAGAAAGAATATGCTAGAGCTCATTAAATGAGTGCTATTTCTCTCAAAATCCTGCTCTCTTGGTCTTAAGCTATAAGGATTTCACTCTCATGCAACATTTCAAACTCATATCCATTTGAAATTCTTGCCACTTCCCTGTAAAACACCCTATCTACATGTTCTTTGTTGTCGCCTTTCCCTTCAAAAATTTAAATCTACATGAAGGGCAGACAATACACATTGAAATTCCCTAACTCCAAGTAAATTTAAATGTCCAATGGCTGACATTTAAAAAAAGAAAAAAATAAGTAACTAAAAGCAGATTTCCTAGTTTTCCTAATTTCTAATCTGCTCCTACTATGCAGGTATGCAGTACCCCATAGATTTCCTTGGTTTATTTTAAACACAGACAGCAAGTCAAAAGTGCTTAAGAACAATAGATATTCAGCAACTAATTGCCATTGAGAATGATAGATTACTGAAGGTATTTTTTCAGAGATTAAAAGAAATGTTTGTCTCAGCAAAGATCAGATGTTCTCTTATCTGGCATTGCATTACACACTGCTATGAATTTCAGCAGAACATGCCAAGGCATCTACAATTTGAACAGGAGAAGCGTGTGAAGAGGGAAAAAAAATTTCAAAATATCTATCTTTTTAGATGGAGAACTGACCAAGAGATCCGACTTCACTAGATACAGATACAGACTGCATACAATTATTTACTTTGTAAATACTACTAACTAAAATTATAAAATTAACCTAAGGGAAAACAGAGAAAATCCTGGGTAATTTAAATTAAAGCAGATTCCATAATACCATGCCATACTTAAAAAAAAATAAAGCAAAGATAACTTGTGCAAAACAGAAAACCTGGATATATAATGTAGAGCAAGAGAAGATTTTATTGCAATAATTGGAAAAATGGCTTAAGCTGGTACACATAAAAACCTGCATTAAAAAGGAGATTATTTCAAATGATAATAAAAGCTTCCTATTTTTTTCTACTTTTGAAAGAAACTAAGAAAATGTACTGAGAACTTATGAACAACCTCTTGAACAGAAACTGATTTGGTCTGCAGACCGATTTTTGACTTCAAAAAATGATGTAATTTAACAGTATTTTTTAAATGTTTTCAATCTTAAGCTCCAAGGAACAACATAAAAGCCATCCAAATGTTTTAAAGCTTTTATCATGCAAAAGGTATAGAAACAAAACACAGACACATTATGAAGGTCATCAGTCTCTTTTAATGGGGGAACTGTATATTTCAATCTTGTTTAGATTAGTACAAAACCAACCAACCACTCAACACAAACAAGTGTAAAATATATTTGATCTTGATTCAAGAAAAATGGGTCTCCAATTTCAACTGAGGGCAAAGAAGATGTAGTCCATATTTTAATAATCCATATTTATTATAAAAATACAACTTTCAGCAAGTCCGTATACATTTAACAAGCTTCTGCCCCACAAGTATATTACTAGAAACCCTAAAAGTGTGAAGGGTGCATTTCAATATTTCCCTCAGAGACATTACAAAATTAGAAAAGCTAGGTGTGAGTTAATATAAGATCCAAGAGCCTTAAACTTTAATGAAAAAAATCTATTAATAACTAGCACAACTGGTAGTTAGTCAACACAATTGCAAAAGTATCTTTTATTATCAGAGTAAACTGCTGACTATATTGACAGAAGAAAACACAGTTTTGAGTACTTATTCATCTTAAATACTGATTTCAGAATAAGCTAACATCTTTTTTCTTGGTACGGCCAATTGTTAGAATGCTTACTGACAGGACTAAAGAATATTTCTATTAGTAAAACCACCAGATGACATTTCTTCAATGTTACTAGTAGGTGGCATACCAATTCTAGAGTTAACTGGTGACATTCTAAACATCTGCTCAGGGACTAACTGGTTTCTGAAATACAGGTTTAAGACACAAAATGTACCTGAGGAGATTATATACTTTCCAAGAGAAAGGACAGTAGTGTATTCTCTCTCCCATGCTAGAAAAAAATCCTAACAAAACACTTTCTGGACGTCTAATGTATTTATATTTATGATCCTGTGCTACAGAGCATTATGAGGTAGTTCAAGTGATAAACTTTAAATATTCTGCCATGCCATAAAATACATACTTGTACTTCTGAAAGAAGTTTGGAGCTTCAAAAAGTTTGGACCACTCTGCCTTACTCAGCAAAATTTCATCTGTGATAGCAAGACCTAAATTATAAAAAAAAAAATATTTAAACTTTTTTTTAAAATTACAGTTTAGTATCCAGAGTAAAGACAGTTTGTTAACTAAGCAAAATCTACTAAGAATTACTTCCTCTTTTCAAATTCACAGCAATTTATCAACAAGATTTCTAATTCAGTCATACTTTCATTGGTCATTAGTTGAACAAACCATATTATTAAAAATACTCAATCTGTGTAGAAATGTATATTAATTGAACTGACTGATTATTACCCATATTTTTACTCTGTGATGTAACACAGCTCCATTTTGGTTTTTTTGCATATGCCACACTAACTACTCAGTTCAAAAACAACAGATCTTTCCCTTATAGTATTTCCCTTATAGTACCCCTTGTGCAAGGCATTTTACAAGGCAAAGAAATAGTGAGTCATTAAGATACTGCTCTGAGAAAGCTAGCTGTAAGTTGCTCCCTGCATCAAATCTACTTGCTTTGTTAACATCTTCCCTTATTTGCTATAATTATTCATTACCTGGATATATCAAGAGGACTCATCTTCAAGAGAGTCTAGTGACTTATATTAGGCCTAGAAACAGGCATCAAGTGGAACTATTGCTAATCCTTCATGTAACAATCTAAGCCACTAAAATTAAGTTATTATACCATTAGTTCTAATTTTCAGACCACAAGACATCCTCTTTCATTACTCTGTTTCTAAGAGTGAAGGACAGACCTGCAGAAGGATCCACTAAGTTTGCACTGTTAAGCATAACAGGCCAAGTCCAACCTCCCTCAAAACAGTCTGTCAATAAGCTTTTTAACACCCACCCACCTCCCCCTTTCAAAGCATACCCACAATAAAACTATTTTAAATCTGTCTGAAAACATCAATATAGAAAGCATAAGATAATACTTACCTTGTTTAAATTCCTCAACCATGACCATCCGTGTGGAAACGGACACATTGTACGTAGAGTTCTGCTGTGGGTATGCTGGTGTAATTATAGGCATAAGATGGTACCTATCACTGGGGTTTACCTACATATAACAACAGCCAATCAGTTTTCTTCAAGCATACACATCAGTTAACAAATTTGGATTTCTCCCTTTACTACAACCAAGTCTTAAGTTCTAAGAGACCTTCGTTTGCAGACCAAGAGTACAGAGGAAGTTTAGAAAACAAGAATAATGCTTTCACAAAGGACATCTTTCTGAACAACAGTGATGTGGGAGGGCTGTAACCTGTCAGCACATCAAGTTGCAGGCATTTCTAAATCCAGAAATGCCAACAAAACAGAACAATTTCCCTCTTTAATAGGAATTAGTTTGTGATCACATGAAACCAAGGACACCTCATCACCATATGAGCACCTTCTGCAGAATGACTGTCTTCGGACCTTGTGAAAGATATTTTACACTTTATTTCTGTAACACTACTGAAAATTAAGAGCCATTTTAAGAAAAGAGGCTCTATGGAACCTGACAGAAGCATCACTTGCATTAACGTACTTTTATTTAACAGCAGACAGGGTAACAAAAAAAAAAGGACACAACATACACACCAAAGTACATTAAAATATTATTAGGGTAACAATCTTGTAGAAGGTAAATAAAAGATAAACCCCTGCCATTACCTTAGCCCACTTTGATTAGTTACTACAACAGTTACCGTCACACACTGACCTCAAACTTCCTGTTTCAGGAATAACAGACTCAAGAAGTTTTCAACAGCTTCACATATTTAAATGTGAACTTTTGTCAATCAGAAAAAAAAGATTTGAAGTACAGAAGGGAATACAACAACCTCTGATGCTTACACTATTCACCAAAATAAAGATTAGTTGAATACTATGATTGATAAAACAGCATTGAGCACACTCATATTATGTCCTACTGAAAGCTCACAATGGGAGCCATGCATCTGCTGCAAGCTGTTTCACTGACTACCTGAAGGACAAACACGTCCAATATCCTTAATGTAAGTGCAACAAAGATGCAGATCAAGTATTATAAACAATACACAAAACAACTAAAAAGACTTCAAGTTATTATCTTCTTTGGTGCAAGATGAAAAGACACTTTACCACAACTATATGGAACCAAGCCTATCTTGCTGTAACTTTCACTGAATTCAAGATACTTGCAAAAGTAACAGGCTTTAAATAATAAGCAAACTATTTTAAGATTAGATATTTTCCAAAGATGCATCATTTAAAGACATATAACTATTTATGCTGAATTTTTATTAAGATCACTTATTGCAAAAATTGGGAGAAAAAGTACATTGCTTAGCAAGTGTGCTTCAAGCAGTCAATTCAGAAAATTAGGGTAACTTTGTTCTATACTCAGAAGAATTAGAGGTTACCTATGAAGATATAACACCACAACATTACGTTCAATAAACCCAAAATGAAGTTCACCTAGAATTTTTTAAGCAACCGAATTTATTGTACAGTGTGACTTAGAGGGGAAAAAATAACACACTAACCCTTGGGTCCCATACAGGCAAATTAAGATTGCATTCTTCTGGCTGTTTCAATAGCACTGGATTTGGCCATTCCCTGTTCAAAAAGATTGTAGCACTGAATAAGACTACTGATACAACCATGTATGATACACAAACAACACTTTTGAATGTGATCCATGTTAAATCTTTTCTCAAAATAAAGCACCATTTCCTCACGACTAGGCTGGTCTAACTGGGGCTGTTTAAATAAGCTGTATTGCTGAACTACAACACAACTGTAAGTAGCTTCTCCAGGGCATCAGAACAAGGCATTTTCTGTAGTCCTAAAGGTTTATAACCACTGGTTTAGATAACTAATTAAAGCTCGTGAAATATACTAATCAAAGATAAATTCCTCTGTGAAGATTGACATTGAGTCCATCTTCAAGCCAGCTGTTTCATGGACAAACTACAGAACAAACAGCCAGCACAGTTACAGGTGTATAGCATCATTACAAACCATATGTATTAAAAGAACATTATAATCAAGAGAGAAAGAAACCTTTTTAATTAAACACTAAAAAGTAACACGTGTTCTCCAACTCATCTTACCCCATGAATAAAAATTACCTTCCTACAAAGACCAGAAGTCAGTTAATCTCTTGGAATTTGGACGTTATGCTCCTATGCTATGCATGTACAAACTGGAGAGAATTCCAAGAAACACATTAAAAAAAGATTGCAACCAATTCCCCTCTATTACCTTGGTGTGGCAAAATATTACTACATACCTCAAGAAGGCTATAAAGCCTATGAATACAAGACAGTGAAAGTGTGCAAATTATCTTCACATTAAGAAGAAAAGACACTATACTTGGAGGAAAGCAACACCTTGGTGATTCTTAAAGTCTGTCAGTGTCTCATGAAGAATACAGGTATGCAAATACGGACTTTTAAGAAAAACAGTACTCATCTGTAATCTGCAAAGTTTGTTTTGTCCCATTTGTTCTAAATTTACTTGGCATGTTCCCATCAGAGTTATTCAAACCATGTTTCTGAGCTAACTAGTTCAAGAGTATGAAATAGCATGTAATTCTGAAACACCTACCTACAGAGAAAAGATTAAAACCCACTTTTTTGCCATTGGTTCTCTTAAATTGCATTTAAGCTATGTGCCTAAACCAGATACTGGCATACCTCCTTTATCCCAGTTACCTGAAAGTTAAAAGACTTTAAATTTTGGGGTATACACTATTATTTTGTACCATAAAAGTATTTTATCTGAAGAGGATGGTTGAATTACAAAAAATACTTGAGAAAATTTTAATTAAGAAAAGGGTGGCTTTGGTTTGGATACTTTAAAAACAAGATATGTTGGATGATTTACTGAAAGACTAAGCTGACAATTTCTGGTGGGAAGAGCAATGCTTCTAACCTAATTTGGTAACAGCTGAAAATGGTACCATAAAAACAGGACTAAAATTTAGTGTCTACAAACAATTTTATTTTAGTTTAATCTAAATTAAAAACAAACCAAAAAAAACCAAAAAAAACATACCATTTAGAAAATACCAAGAAAAATTTATGTACAAGAGTTGATGCTATTGCATTTGGATAAAGCTGGCAAGTTCTTGCTACTAGCATAGCCCAGGAAACACCGCCAAGGAAACCTAGTATATTGGAATAGATGTTGTGGCCTGTGGATCGAGAAGAGAAAGACAAAAGGAGAAACATGTCAGTAACCAGAAGAGGTAGTGAAAACTTCACAAATTTTGGAATATAACTGCTTACGTTTTGCCCACAATTTGATAGCTCTCAGTGTTAACCTGAAGTTGTCAATGTTTGGTACTAGATGCAGAATTTCATCGGTTACCCGGCAACCTGCAAAAGAAAGAATTAATTACAGTTTCTGCTTCCAAATTTTTTGGCTTGCTTATCCTCCCCCAACGTCAACACTACCAAACTTAGACAAGCATGCTGGAAACTCATTTCCTGTTCTGATCAATTTGGTTCTGGATTATAAAGCTTCACATATTTTCGTGTGCCTCTTTTCACTTTTGGTGTTTTATGGCAACACTCAGGTAGCCAATTCATGAGCACATGACTACACATTTGGACTGCTACTTAGTTTTTTTGTTATTAATGAACTATATAAGCTGTTGAAGGAACAAACAAGTTCTGCTGTTATATGAACAGATGAAGTATACCATGGAATGTGCAGGCCTAAGTCTTCATGGTATAAGTCCTCATGAACCTACAGAAAACCTGCCAGCCATAGGTCAAAGCTTTGAATTTTAAAGACCAGGCTAAAAAGAATCGTTTTTAAACATACTAGCTCTACTACTATTTTGATGGCATATTTTAAGACTGTAACACTATAGATGGCAATATTAACTGCTTGATTTTAGGGGACTTATAATAAAGAATAAGTAGTACTTCATTGTTACTAAGTAGTTGCAGAGAACTGTTTGGAAGAAGATAGTATTATCTAAGACTACTTTTAAAGTAAGAGGCAACTACAAATTTTAGAGATTGCACAAGACGTGAATTTCACAAAACAGTTTAAGCGGATGTGATGATCTCAAATTATGAAGTTTTTAGTTTGTAACAACAATCAGAGCTCCTCATGCAAATATGCTCCTCTTCCCCCTCAAGATCCAGCCAGGCTGAAACACCTAACATCCTGTACATAAATAACCATTTTTTAAACGAAGGTATTATAGAGAAGTTAAGGGCTACACAAGCTACCAAAGAACTGACCTCAAACTGACAACATTTTGATATCTCCAATTTATCAGTGAACCAATTTAATGTATGTTTATGCAAACAAAAATTAAAAAACAAACATACATCTTTATTTATAAAAATAGGTAATGCTTCACACAAAAATCTTGCCAGTCCCATTAATTTCTAGAACAATATACAAACCAAACAAGAGAAAAAGATCATGAACAGTCTGGCCAACAAGCAACAACCCTTCTCTCCAGAAAAGTATACGAAACTGGCAATAACTTTATTTCCAGATATGAAGTTGCTGTATTTTCAGTCAAATCCACAACTACTGTATCAAAGAATCTAGGATAGTTATTTAAAGATTAGACAAGCTGATATACAAATCAGTACATACATACCATTAAGACTTCGTATGCATCTAATGTCTAAATTTTTAAGTAGGCTGTCGTCTCGTAGATCTAAGTCTTCAGGAATAGTTTGCAGTGCTAATCTTGCAAACAAAATATCAATCTTAAGAACAAAAAAAGAGGCAAGACATTAGAAAACTGTTCTTTCGTCTCTATGAGTCCAAGTCATTTTCATTAAGTTTACTAATAGTAGTCTTGCTAGTACAAAGAATCTCTTTAAAAAATACATACTAACATCCTTCACAGACACTTAAACACTTTCAGATGCTTAATCTATCTTACAGCTCCTTTTCCAAGAAGATAAAATACCCATTTAGACTAATATACAACCAGCACACACACAAAAACTATGCTGACTGCCAGTGTAAATAAAATCACTTGAGAACAAGCATCACTTCTAGGTCCACAATACAAAATCATACCAACATCAGAACACGCCATGAAAACATAAATCCTGGTTTTAGCTGAAATATTCTCAAATATTCTAGAGAAGAATTCTAGAGAAGACTGAGGGGAGTCCCCATTGCATGCCCTCATGAGGATGTTGAGCATGACAAAGGGGCAGGTACAGATCTCTTCACTCTCATAACCAGTTACAGGACTCAAGGAAACAGCATAAAGCTGAGCCAGAGGAGGCTTAGATTACATATTAGGGAAAGCTTTTTCACCCAGAGCATGGTTGGGAGCTCAAACAGGCTTCCCAGGTCAGTGATCACAGCCCCAAGCCTGACAGAGTTCAAGAAGCATTTGGAAAACCCTCTCAGGCTCAGGGTGTGACTCTTGGGATGTTGCACACAGGGCAAGGAGTTGGACTTTGATGATCCTGATGGGTTCCTTCCAACCCAACATATTCTAAGAGTCTATAAAAATTACCAAGGTAATAAGAAAAAGTAGAATACCTTCCTCAAACCCTGCTAAGCACACATGTAACTAGTTGACTCTATATGAGACCAGTATCTATGAAGAGTCTACATACCTGATTGCAGAAAAAGTTTTTAAAATTGAGCAAAATGCTTATTAAGTATATACATTTTGAAACTACACCCAATTTCTTACTATTACTTCTGCAATACTTAAATATAAGAGTTTTTCTGGGCCAAGAACATCTAAAACACTATTCAGCACTGAGTTATTTTACATAGCCTTGCACACAAGGACACTGCAAAGTGCAAAAGTCAGTTTGCCTTGCCATCAGTTGATGAGAATATCAAGTGCCTATCAGCAGACTGTCTGCAAGGCAACAAAGGCACTTCATCAAATGAGGCTTTTAACCAAAATGGCTATCATTCACCTACAAGACAATGAAATACTGAGTACTACTGCACCAAGAACTAAACTGCTTTAGTTACATTAAAATTATTTCAGATAAAGTGAAGCTGAAGACACCTTAAAGACTTTTTGAAGGTACTTAAAACTTTGCACCCATCCATTCTAAACTATGAAGTCCTTCTCTAGAGAAAAGTATTTCCAAAGTATTTGGTGCATTTTTTATTTCAAAGCCCTTAACAGCTGATCTTATCAACAGTCTGTATTACACACATAAGTTCCTACTTGAGTCAAAAGTACTACTTCTCAGTGTAAAACAAGTTCAAAATTAACTTCAGCTTGAAATTCTGCTCTGATCTCTAGAAGGTCTAGCACCTCTAAAAGATTCAAAGCTCATTGACATTTATTTTCGAAGAAAGAAATTAACAGTGTCTTATGTTACTGGGGGACAGCTACTGGCAATCAAATACAAAGTACTCTACAGGAAAAACAAAAACAAAAAAAAAAATTAAGAAAGTTGTTTATTTTAAACAAGACCAAAAAATGGGCATGCAAAAACTTATTGCTAGAATTTTTTTGAAGTTTTAATAAGAGGATCACCACAAAACTAAAGTCCTTTTCTTCAGTTATACCCTCTGGCATGTTTTGCCTGGGTTAGCAAAAGGAAAATGAAATCAATTAATTTGATACTGACATAGCTGGGCACAAACACAACTATCAGAAACTGGCCCAACAACACTGGTATATACAAAGAGTGTACTTATGCTATAAGAAAAAGTACTCTTTTTGCACTGTCAGCAACATGAGTTAAGTCTCAGTAATAAACCAAAGCCCATCATAAATTACTATATTGGAACAAGATGTTACTTCTTTTAAAGTAAAGAGTCCCTTTTTTCTCCCCTATTTGGTCTTGTATTTCAAATTTCATTTTTTAAAAAGGAGAGACAACTCCACCTTGAATGACTAGAGGGAAAAAAACCCCAATGTACAAAAACCAAACTGACCAGAGGACAGCTATGCCAAGTTTCAACATCTAGAATGAATACCTAAGCTATGTAAACAGCAAACATATTATCCAGAAAAATGTTCCTTAATACCCAACTGCATATGGGCAGTATAAAATGGCTAACAGATGCAAATTCCCAAACTGGGAGAGAAGAAATTGCCAATCTTCTGTACAATACTACACCGGATCATTTGCCAGAAGATTAGCATGGTAATTCTTTCCCCTCTGTAAAGTAACCTTCTTGTACCCACCAGTTACTGGTTGAGATCATCCAACTACAAGTCTCATTAACTGTGTGCATAAACAGGTGGTATGTTTTTGTCTTGTCACCAAGAGATGACAGTTTGACTGTGTAACAGTCTGACAAGAATAAACAGATAAACAGAGTATCTTTTGAAATCACCATTCCTGTTTCCTTAGTAAAAATCAAATTAAGCAAGTTCAGTACTCCAAGACAGCTGATCCATCAGGCTACAGCCACCAAAACCATTGCTCAGGTCACATTGTCTACAGATATGTCAAGAGATCAGGACAAAAGGAATACCTTCAGCAGCACACTTTTGATAACTACTTAAAGACCACAACTTTCTATAATGTAGGATAATGAAGCAAATCTTTCATGTTTGGACAGTTAATCATTAGCATTGAAAAAAATTCTGAAGCCACATTATTTAGAAACACAAATTTATTAAATGTTAAGCCTAAATAATGCCTATACTGGTACTCTACAGGTCAGTAAACTAATCAGTACAAGTGGGTAGCGGAGCCAAAAAAACCAAAAAAAACCCCAGGGAGATATTCTGCACACAGCTTTAAGTCCATCAAGAAAAACTTATTTCAGTCTTAAATCTCCACTTTAAATTACACAGCTAAGGACTGTTGACAAAATCTTAGGTATGAACTTGGGAGAGTCACTTTAAAAGCATTCCTATTACTGAATAATGACTTATTAAGATCTTAAAAACTTTGTTTTAACCACGTTCTACCAAAACAAATTAAAATAGGATCTTTACCTCTATTCCATCAAAACAAAGTTTAATAACTGGGACAAAAGCTTCTTCAACAGCCTGGGGGAAAAAAAGGTGCATTTTATTTTCACTATAGAGAACATTTATAAAACAATATCTACCAGGTCTAGACAATCATAATGAAATGCTGTATATATATCAATGCTTTTCTGATTTCAGGTTGATTTTTGCCAGCAATGTCTTTCTCCACCACTGAGAACTTATTCAGTAAGCACTACCTACGATGTGCTGCAGCTGTCTAGATATTAATAATGATCCAAACTTGTACCAACCAGTTCTGATGGTGTTACCTCAAGGTTCAACCCTTTTCTCCCTACACAGAAGACATGATCTTTTACTCTCCACAAATATCTTTTAAGTGTTCCAAGTCCAAGCTATGGGGATTCTTGCTCTAAAAGGCCTATTATTTCTGCTTCTACAGTTGGTATAAGAAATGAGAAGAGAACTGTATAACTATGCAGCCTGACATCACCTAAAGTAGTTGCAAGTCACCAGTCTCCAGAGGTTGAGCACAATTTGAAAATGTGTTTTGATGAACAATATCACAATGGAACTTCACATCTTTTCTGGAATCAGCTATGAGTGTCATCTTCCTGAACTGAGCATCTGAACTAAATGCAGATCTGCAGCACATTGTTTTAGTAAAAGCAAAGAACACTGCCTACCTCTAAATAAGAAATATTCTGAACTGTTGGAGGATAAACTTCCAAAAGTATTTCAGTTCTTAGAGACAACACTACTGTCTGTGCTCAAACCTTAGTTAAGATTATCTTAATGTTACTGGTTGGCAGGATGGATCAATCCTAAGCAAAAATCAAATTTACGAGCATGTCATACTCACTACAGCAATCACTAAGAAAGTTTATGTTCCTCTAAAGATGGAGATGTACAAACTTTGAATACTAGCTGGAATGATTTAAAAGTATTATGACACCCTGACATAAAGGTTATTTGCACACTGGATACCAAACATACCTTGCTGCTAAATCAGCTACATTACCTGGAGTTAAGAGTTTACAGTAAAGGTGAATGGAAACCTGAAAATCTGAATCCTCTCAAATATGGCATCTCAATTTAAAGACTACTGAATGTGTTCTGAGAAAGTATTGAAAACAGTTGTTTCTGTGCATATAGTGTTACCACTACATGTCTGCACTACCCTGGTAGTTACCAACTACAGGGTGCATAGATTGGAAGAATGCTGCAGAGTCAGTTCCATTTATTTTATGAAAGCAGGACTAAACCAAAGACTTGCCAGCAGCTATCTTCATCTAAAAAAATAAAAAACTGGAGCAAAGAAAATTTACTCTGAACCAATATCAAGATTAAAGCTCCCACCAGCTGATTCGGGGAGGTGTGTCACTGAGGTATAACAGAAACAAAATACTGCATTAGTATGGTCTTCCACTACTATAAGGGAAATCTTCATCTTTAGAAGCTAAAAATCGTGCACAAGCATTTAGTAACAAAACACACTAAAAATATAGCTTCCCTTTTCAGATGCACAGTTGACAGCCAATATAAAAAGTTTAGTTAATATCAACCACCATTACTGTTTATGTTAGCACGAAGTTATAAAAAAGCAGCATAAAACCTTTATTAAAACTAAACAAGCTTAGTCCTGAACCTTGCCAAACTAACATTTATATTTGTGTCTGCCCGCTTTAGAGAATAAGCGGAAATTCTGCCATACTGATACACACACTAAGAGAACATTCTGCCATTCAAATTTTTAAGTGTATCTATTAAGTGAGACCAGAGAAAATTTGGAAGAACCTCTATTTATTTCAACTCTTATGATAGGCTTTGCTGCAGGTTAACAAATCTTAAAGAAAGTCTTAACAGTAATGTTATATTTACTTATTTATTGCAACATCTTTCACTACAGAATTCTCCCAGTCCTCAGGTCAGCAAGCTTTATCAGGTGTTTCACATACCCTCAGATCTTTCACTTCTTCTTGTTGTTTTAATTTTTCATAAAACGATGTGAAAAAATCGCTTCTTTCAACATGTCTTGGTGCAACACACAGGGCATCAATATCAGCACCTGAAATTGTTAATTAGCAGAAGTGTATTACTTAATACTTCACATGCATAGAATGCCAGCAATAGATATATTTTTATTAATAATTCAGCAGTAAAATTTAGTTTCATCTTGTGGAATGGTGGGTTTTTGAAACACTAAGTCAAACCAAATGAAAAATAATTCACGGCCAATAAACATACAGAACACATACATCACTCTTGCTTCAATTGTGGAACACGTGCAATTTTCAAAGAACAAAACATGAAAATTTAAGTATACAACTTCCTCTGTCTTTAAATAATTTTCAACTTTATTTTCTCAATCCATGCTGAAAACATAACATAGGAATATAATTCTCTTATTTAGAAGGAAGACTAGAGATTGTTAACCAAAAAAATTAAGAAATCTAACACCACCTCAAAATACAGCAAGATCAGTCATTAGCTCAAAGATAGGAATTTTTATCACAAAAGGAAAATTACCTTTTGTATGAACCCCTAATCTATATGATCCAAATGTAAAAATTTTTCCTCCAACGTTTTCTATTACCGATTGCGGAAGATTCTAAATGGAGCAAAAAAAAAAAAGGTTATTTTACCTTAACAACTTACAACAACACAAACCATTTATTTTCAAACAACAGGAAAAATACTGCATCAAAATTATGCTGTTGAACTACTGAAATAATCTCAATATTCACAGAAAAGACTGAGATACCTTGGCCACTTGGATCATTTATAACATTTCAACTACATTACACATTACCACCTCAAACCTGGTAATTGTTGCACCAATTCTACACTTCAGGTGCAACAGCTTTATGATATTACAGAGATCAAACATTTTGCTTACCACTCAGGCATTTTAGACAGACACAGAAATAGATGATGGATTCCAATTTAGAGCAATTCAAAACACTGCCTACTCTATCAGTGTTTATTACATTACTTTCAGACACTTGTACCACAGTCTTTGAATAAAAATTTGGGGTTAGAAAATGCACTTATTTTATGTTCAAATTGTTTAGGTACATCTACTAAATTCCCAGTCCTAAAAAAACTGTTGAATCCACAGTACTGTGGTCAAAGAGGGACATCCTTTCACTACAGGATGCAATGCTACAACATGAAACCCTACATGAATGTTTGTTTACATAGCAGAAGACAAAATAAATCTAAACTCCTATTTTGCAATGTACATGATATTAACTTAAGCAGCTTTCAATCTTACATGGATCATGATATTCTCACTTTTTTGTTTTCAAGGACCAAGACACACATAGCAGGGCTGTCCCTGCCCATAATCTTGTTCATATATAAACTCTCATTGCATAAGGAAAGTGTATAGAAAACATACAATCCCGAATACACACAAAGCAAAGTAGCTTAAAAAATCAGGTGTTCCCTCTTTAAAAAAAAATCTATAATCACACAAGTCTATAACCACTCAAAAAATATGTGAGAGCAGTGATTCCTATAAGCTGGCTAAAACAGTATCAGCATTACTAGTGTACAAAAGTAACATTACAGGAACATTAAAGAAAAAGACCACAGACCACAAAGATGCAGGCAGTTCATCTTAAGATCAAGCACTGTTTCATCAAAGGCAAATACTCTAAGCCTGTGATTAGTACACTACTATATGCATGAATTTTGAGAAAAAGTCAAGTTACATCTCTAAGTTTCTTTCTTTGACAAGGTTCTACTATGAAGGGGCAATGCTGCTTTTTGTAAACAAAAGAAACTACACAAGGATGGTATCTGTTTTGATCTCCAAATCTAAGGTTCATCCCATATAGTACAGGAGTGTGTTTTAGAGTAATCTTCCTACAGCACTCTTGAAAACACAGTATTGGCAACCCCATGTAAAGTACATCCATACCTTGCTTTCACTGATTTCTCGTATCCATTCCTTTACCAAGTTATTTAATTTTCCCAAAATTAGAATCCTATTAATAAAACAGCAGAATGACAGGTTACAAACTTAGACAAAGCTAGTAACATTTTTTATTATAATGTGATCATCATTACAAAGTAAGTTAACTTGAGTAACATTACAGATCTAACTAGAGATCCTGTTATATGTACCTATATACAGAAAGAAAGTTACTCCTACAGCATTCTCACTATTTTTCACCCCTTAGAAACATTCAAGAGATTTAAGCTCAAAAAAAAAGAAAGCATGCAAGACATATACACATGAATTCAACTTATTTGCAAAATAAAACTTTAATTTGGAGAACTCATGCATCTAAAACAACAGTGATAAGCAGTACTGAGAGGGGGAAAAAAACCCTCAAGAAAGCTTAATAAGGAAAAAAAAGTATAAGGTCCATTACAATAAAGTAGCGATGAAGGGGGAAAAATGCAAACCAGCCCCTTAAATTTAAAGAGCATTTTAATTCCTCTCTGTGTTTTGAGGTATTGCTCGAGAAAAATTAGGCTTACAATTCTACTAGACTTTTAAGAAAGCATTTGAAAGAACACACACACACTTGGTGTTCAACAGTCACACATGAACCTCATGACAGGACACAAAACAGTGTTCACTCACCTGCGTTGCAGCTCTTCTTCCTCTTCAAACACACCATAAGGTTTTAGGGTTTCGATTAATTTCTGGGTAAGCATGCAGTCAAACTCCTTGGGGGCAGCTAAACTGATGGGTGAGGTAATGCCATAATGCTTCTGTAGTTGCTGTGTTTGTGATCCCTGGGTTGTAACAGGACTAATAAAGGCAATTAGATAAAGTTACTGACAGAAACAAATTTATTTTTTCTCATCAGAGTAGACAAGAGACACATACTAAGAAAAAAAAAGTTAAGCCTAGTATGAGCATTTTCATCCCAAATCACTGTTAAATCCGTCCTGCTAAGGACACCAAGAGAAATACCTTTCACCTACTCTTAATGTGCATTCATTTTTTCCCCCTTTATTTTTTTTCATTCTACTAGGGCAAAAGCTATATCAGTTTGGGTTCCTTCACTTGCATAAAGCCTAAAGTAAACAGAACCCTTCATGTCAAAAAGTCAAGCTGACAGCAAAAGTGAAAGTCCCACTCTTGGCAGGCATAACATTCCTTGGTATAGTGCTCTAGTATAGTCCTGCATGTTTACACCCATTATATACTATTTCTATCATACAAAATGAGAAATATTTTCACAAGGCTAGCTACCTATTACATGTGGAAAAACTAAAGCAATACTTCAATTATACTTCCATTATTTGTCATCATCATCTCAAGATTTCATTCCTCATTTCCATAAAGACCACTAAAAAAAATTAAAAATTGACAAGAATCCACAAAACATGATAGTTTTCCACAAGTAAAACCCATTTAATAACAATAATTTTTTGCAATCAAGAATTTAGTCACAATGCAAGCCTGAGCACATCTGTCCCTTTGCTCATCAGAAAAAAAGAAAAAAAAAAGGCACATCAGGAAAAACATATTAAAAAGTGTACATTTAAAAAAATTGACCATCAAATAATTGTGGGGACTGGGGCAGTGTCTGGGAAAATTATTTTATACTTTTATCCTTTAGCTAATAAAGAATCTGGTAGGCGTTTAATAAATCATATCCTAGGACTTTAGGTGTCAATGAAAACATTAAAAAAAAAAAGCTGTTCAGACAAATTACATAAAACAGTAATTCAAATTAAGGACAAAGGAAGCTCCTAAAACTTTTTGCTTCTTCTAAAACTTTCTCCTCTTAAAAAAAAAAAAAAAAAACTTCAGGAATGTCAACACAAATAGTAGCTCCAGCCACTTAACTGCCTCTAAAAAAAGCAGCCAGAAAACAAAAAGTGTCAATATATAAACATCCTTTGAATATTTTAACTTATACCACAAAGCAAGTTGTTTTAACTACATTTTCTCTCCTATTGCCAACTATTATTTTGAAACAAAAAATACATGTTTTTTAATTTAAGATTTTTCAGTTTACTTTTGCAGGTTTTTCAAGGCAGTAGTACAAAACAATCAGTATTTTAGCTTTGTGTTAAAATTTCCGGATGGTCTAACTCTTAATTTTCACCCATTCATAGCAAGAAACTGAATCCAAATCAGCAGATATTAGACTTCATTAAAAAGGCTGGCAAAACACAGCCTGGCAGATGCTGTTACTAGATTTCAAAAAAGACTCAATGTCACTCAAAACCAGATTCTGCTGAGCTAATTTCTGAAGTCACCAATGCTGACTGAGGCCTCTATATTCCCCCTACTCCTAAGGGCCATGATTCACAAATTCAAGAACTAACAACTAAACCATAGTCCTTTACATTGTCTATAAAATTACAGTACATAAACCCCAGGCAAACATCAGCTCTCTTCCCTAGTCTGGTTTACACCCAGCCCTGGCAGTGCACTGCGCAGCTCTGCCTTCAAAACACCTCACTGCAACGTTCCACTGTTTCCCCAGCCCTACAGGACCACCAGAGCATGGCCACAGGGCACCAACAAGCTTTGAAACTGCTCACTAAAACAACAGCTTCAAACAGCCAATTACATCGATCACCAGATATACATCTCTGGGAACTGTTACATAAAGCCAGCTACAGTTCTTACATTTACTTTTATAATAATGAAATAACGATGCTATCAACAGCACTGGACCTCCTCAACACAAGTGTTTCACCTATTTTTGAGCGTTGAGGAGTTAGTAAGTACCCTTTCACCGGGTTAGTGTGTAACAATTCTCAGCACGGCTGCCTTCAAGACTTTACAGCTGCAGAAGACAGTTAACACATATTAACGCTGAAGAGAACATGGGTAATTTCCAGATAAAAACGTTTAAATCGAAGCTCTGCTGTTTACACCTGCTAAGTTAACTCTAGTCTAAGGTTTCTGTAGCACAACAAAGAATATGAAAAAAATTCCTTTGGAAAATCCAAGAAAAAATGGTATGACAAGAAAGTTTGTTAAACTTGATGAAGGACAGAATAAAGTAACTTATTCTGTTCATGTATTCATTTAAAAGGCAGCGTGAAAGTTTATATAAACAAATAAGTAAAGGCATATGCTCTCCCTGCCTCCTACATTCCATGGAGATCATACTCACACTCCAGTATCTTCCCTTAGTCACATATGGGTTTATGGACATTCTACTTTTTACTTGTGACATGTCCAGAAAAGAGCTGAAGTTACCAATTTTATTCAAAGAGAAAGGTGAAAAGCCAGGGAAGCATCAGTGCTAACCTCCTACCCAAACGGGTTAGAGATTAGCCTTGTTGGGGAGTCAATACCTTGATGTTAAATCACTTCTGGTACTCACAGAAGTTACACATTAACAAAAAGCAGAATATTAAACAACTGAAGTTCCATCTCAGCTACTCACTCTTGACAACAGCAGAGACAGAATCTGGGTCTGACACAACTGAAAGCATGTCTAGGGCTTGTTGAGTTGTGGGATTTTTGTTTTGGGGTTTTTTTTGTGTTTACTGTTTGGTTTTGGTTTTTAATAAAAAAGGAAAACCAAACCAAAATACCAATATAAACAAACCAAACAAACAAAAAATTGCTAAGCATTTCTTTTTGAGATCACAAAGAAAATTAAGATACAGTCTGAGGCTTTTGGGTTTGTTTCTTGTCAACCACATATAAACATGAAGATCATCCTATCACTCTGAGATGACCATGAGCTATCTGTCAATTGCACAAATCCAAATTATGTAGAGTTAAATTTAACATGCTATTGTTGCACCTCTAGTTTAATCTGATTTTTTGAAGAACTTATACTAACAATTTACCATGTGCAAGCTGGGCAACAGCTACATTGGATTTATTCTAGAGTGTTATGATTCAGTATTTCAGATTCAAACATTATTTAATCCGCAAGAAATGCACATGTCTTTCTTTCCCACAAAAAAATAAAGACACAATCTAGTCTGTGTTAAGCTGAAGGCAGTGCAGCCAAACTTCTTCCTCAGAACTTCAAGTTTTGGTAAGGAGTATCTTTTTATACTGCTACCAGTAACTACCAAACTAAAAGAACAGACCTTGGCTATATGGTCACTGCTAAAACCCATTTTAAACAGAGTGCAGAAGTGGAAGAAAAAAAACAGAAAAAAGCTTGCAAGAAGCTTTACAGTTTCCAGAGCAAACACCTCTAAACTTCTTTATATGGAAGTGACTAAATGTTGTTCTAAGGTAGAGGAGGGATTATAGTGCATCTTTGGAAGATCAGGTGATAGCCTGAACACATCCATTTAAACTGAACGTAGCACAAATACAGCAATACCTAAGTAACACTGTCCCATATATAACTAAGACTTGGATAGTAATTCCAAGTTCTGTAGTATTGTTTGCTTTTACAACACTAAAACCTTTCTCCATCCTCAGAAAAATCAGCAATCCTGTCTTGAGCTTTTTCAGATATGCTTTGTATTTAAACCAACTTCTACCCCCAGAAGAAAACCTGTCTTTCTAAACACTTCTTCTGTCCCTGTATTCCACATCCATTCTAACAGAGTACTATTTTTAGTGCTATTTCTGTCGAGATTTTACATTTCTTATCAAAAACAAAATACAGTTGCTGCCAGCACCAAGCTACCTAAATATCATGTTCCTATAATTTGGGAAACATCACAAAAATAAAAGACAATGCAAACAACTGAAGTATTAAAAATACATAGCATAATACTGAACAAATCATAACAATTTAAATCCCTTTAAGTTTCAAACTCAAGGATTCTCAATGATTATCCTCACTTCTCTATTTGCCTCTACTGATTAGCTCAGCAAAATGTATTCCTTTTTATTTGCTGATGAAGACACCCAAGTCAGATTCCTGAAACAATACTGGTCATCACACCATCTGGTTAACCAGCTGGAGCTAAATTCATGGAGCTCAAGCTCCACTGTGTTCAGATTCAGAGAAACTCAGTTGAGGGGTTTTGCTTCTTTTTACATTTCCTTCAGCAATGAGTTACTGGCAATTCAGAGTGAAGATTTCAGCTTGATGCTAACACCATCACTCCACACGAAGTTTCAAAAATCTAGGCAGGAAACATCAATGAAGTCCAAGCAAATCAGTTACTGGGGAACCTATGTTTCAAATAGTTAAGACAATCCAGCTGTCCCCTCTGAATAAAAGTTTCAATATCTAGCAGAATGTCACTGGACCATTCAGGCCATGAATTATGTCTTCAACTGTCAGTATGAGGTGTTCAAAACAAAACTGACTGGAACACAGGCATTGGAGCAATTGCAGGTAACAGGGGTACAGAAGAGGCTCCCCTATGGTAAGAGGTCACTCATACACATTCTGCTAACCTTGGACACTCTCCTGAGCTCTCTGGCTCTTCTGTTCACACAGAAGAACAGGAAAGGCAGCATGTGCAAACAAAAACCCATCCACAATAGTCTTACTAACACAGCTGAAGGAAAAGTTTCTCAAGTTTAAAGAAAAGAAAGTGCTAATGAACTGCACAGGCAGCAGTTGAACCAAAAACTAATTTTTATTGCTATATGAGAGACAAAAAACTCAAGAGCAATTGAAGAAATTCAGTGAAGCTGAATCAAAAGATAACAAGGACTATAAACTAAGAACTAGGAATCCCACAAAGCATTTCACTGTTAAGAGATTAATTTGACTCAGTGGTGAAATCTGCTCAGCCCAGTACCTTTACATTAACAGGTACAAACTCAGTCCTTTTTTAGAGTGATACTGGAAGCCTGAAAGCTATTGCAAAACCATATATCCTTGCACCTAGTCCTCAGCACACACTTTATATTACTTGATTCTCAGTTAAGAAAGATATCGCTTTATGTTATGGCAACTATTCTTCTGAAGTCAGTCCATTGCTCTGCAAAGTTAAGAATAATTTCATTCCTTTCCTAACAGTCTATAAAATTCTCAACTCCCTCTGCTCAGAAACACACTGCTTATCCATTCCCAGTCAGCACAAGGCATTTAAAATACAGTGCTGTATTTCTGGCATGTAAGCTGACAGTCTCTAATGAAAAGTGAAGAAAACAATGACTTTGCCTATGTCTACAGCAAAGTTCAGTGAAAGAAAAAATGAGAAGTCTTACTTCAGAAGTGAGAATCAGCTTGACTGTCCACTGGAAAGAATAACTCTTAATGACATTCCAAAACTCTAATATTGAAGCTAGCAATACTAATAATACTTAAAATTCATAGATCTTATGGCACTTTTAAATGTTCATGTATATGACTCAAAGCACTTTTCCACTTCTGTTTACAAAACACTGCAAAAATGTTTTGCCATGAATTCAAAACACACAGATGTTCAGCACCTTACCAAAGAACAGATTCACGTTTTCTCTATTTGGAGGGTTAGAAACCCCCAGGTTACATGAAAAGAGTAAATCATCACTCTCATAAACATAGCTCCACCTTCACTGAGTCAGAAGCCTTTCTGTGTAAGCCCGGATCCAACCAAAACACATGAACAGCTTAGTGAGTTCATCCTTCCCTGGTATCTTATGTTTCAGATAACACACAGGACCATTCCATAGGTAACTGTGCACTAAAAAATATCTTTATGACAGGGGAAATAGTCATCCTTGTTTCTAATCAGCTTATCTGTTAAAGACTTCTTCCTTATACAGCTCCTAGCGCTTCCCACATGAGAATTTTAATAAAAAGTCACCTAAGTTTCTAGGATAAATTTTAATATTAAAAAAAATACTAAAGGCTCCTGTAAATGCCAGGTGTCAGCATCAGCAGTCTTACTACTGCTGTACCACGTACAGGAAGTATTTGACTGGTTTTCTACTTTTGTATCATACTGTTAATAAGTGCAATATGAACACTGGTGAACTCTGGAGAACCCGGAACTGCAAGTCAAGAATAATGACAACCTCTGGTTGTATAAGAAATGAGTTTTGACAAGGCCTGTCAATTGTAAACACCAGGGCTGAAAACGAAGTTTGAACAACATATTGAAAGGTCTGGCAAAAAAAAAAAAAAAATTAAAAAAAAAGTAAAAAAGAACATTTTGTCACCATGAAGGTTTGGCAGTAACATAAGGTTGTTCCACTTTCACTCAAAAAGATTATCGTCCAGAAGACACAATCAACTGTCTGGAAAGAATTATAGAGGAAAAATCTTCCCAAGCTGCCTCTTTCTTTTCTCCAAAGGCAGAGGTATCACTTCACAAACTCAAAAATTAGCATTACCAGCATTTCTACTTACTGGCATTATAATACTCACTTTAAAGTCTTGACTGGATGATACCAAGTCAACAATGTCAAACATACAAATAACAGAACAAATGTATAAACTGAAAAAGGATCATTTTTGCTAACTACAATAAATCTCCTGCACTAGTTAAGTTGCCAAGTAATGTTTACACTGAAAATAGAAATAACTTGGTGCCCTTGTAACTATATACTGCTATTTAAGTGTTTCTAGTTAAAGTATCATAGACACCTACATCAAGAGAAATTATCAAATCATTCCAAACTTTTAAAGTTGAAGATGGCTGTTATTACAACACATAAAAGTAGCCCAAACTTTTTAAATGTTGTTGCTAAGCCTTTGGAATTTATGTAGTCAGAACACAATAAGCTAAGAATGAAAGCAAGTGGAACATATACCCTCCCATTTTCCTGAGGCTGAAAAGCCTAACCAACTTCAAAAGCTGACTTCTGGTAACTTTTCATTGCCGTAATTAACATGTGCAAAACCTACCTATAAAGACATTGGCGCTTCGTTAGACAACCATTAGAACCTACTCAGCATAAACATTTTCCTTCCTGCATTCACCCACTGGTTCCTTCCCTGCCATAAATCCTCTCAGATAAATTTCTATCATATCATCTACCCCATGACTAACTTTGCAGTACTTCAGACTGAATAAACAACCACAACAGATAACGCTGGCTATTCGCCGCTTAAAAGTTGACATATTTTTAACCACAGTGAATAATCCCAAATTATAACAGTGAGAGAGTGTAGAATTACAAATTCTTTACATTTCTCCTTCAACGAAAAAAAAAAAAAAAACCAACAAACCATCACACAAACAAAAACCAAACAAACAGACCAACCGAGCAAAGTATATAAACATGCCTTATTCTGAAAAGTCACTTGATAACCTACACATCACTGTTTCCCTCGATCTCTATAATGTAATAAAATACTAAGATCATGAACTTCAGAACTGAGGAGCTTCAAGTTTTGTCGTCTCAATCAGAATTCGTAAAAACGTCAGCGGTGAGGGAGGGGAAAAAAAAAAGTGGAAAAAAAAAAAAAAAACCGAGAGGTGGGGTAAAAGAAAAAAATCAGCGAACAAACTGGGATGAATAAGGTCACACTTGGTTATTGCTGCCAGCAGGGTCACGGCACGGCACGGGCAGCGCACAAGCGCCGCGGCTGCCGGCGGCGGGCGGGAGGGACGCACGGGCCCGTCCGCCGGCCGGGGGCGCTGCCCGGAGCCGCCGGGAGCGGGGGGTTCCAAGGGCAGCACGCCGGGGAGCCCCCTGGAACCAGCGGCCCAGGGTCTCCTGCCCCGGAACGGGGAAAGACTGCCCGCGTGGTCACAGCGGGAGAGACCCCGCCGGGCTGGGGGAAAAGCGCTTCGCCCTTTGCGGCCGGGGCGAGCGAGGGACAAACACGCGGGTCTCGCCCCTTCGTGCGCCCTGACCCGGCAGTGGCGAGCGGAGGCCGCCGCACGCGTCCCCCCCGTCCCGCACGCTGCCGCTGCGAGATCGCAAAGGCGGCGACAACACGGCAAAAGCCGTATCGCTATCACCTCCGGGGCTCACACGATAGGGACGAGAAAGCGTGGAGCTCCGGCGGCGCGGGCAGCAGCGCCAGGGCCGCACACTGCGGCAGCGGAAGCGCCCGGGCCGAGGGGACCGCGCGGGGGAAGGGCCCGAGCCCCGGCAGGAAGGGCCCGGGCATGTGGGGAGCGCCGGGCCGGGACCGGCACAACGCGAGCCCCGAGCGCGCCCCGCGAGCTCCCGGACTTACAACGGCATCGTCTCTCCGGCCCCTCCTCCTCCTCCTCCGCCGCCGCCGCCACCACCGCCGCCGCGTCGTCCCCTTCTTCCTCCGCTTCTTCCTCCTCACCCACCGCTGCCGCCTGAGGACCGGTCACTCGTCCCGCGGAGCGGCGGGAGCCGCGACCATGGCACGGGCCGGGGCCAGGCCCCGGGAGCGGAGGGAGCGGCTGTGCCGGGCCCGGCCGCCGCCGCCGCTTCACTCGCCTCTTCCCCTCCGGCCTTCTAACATGGCGCCCGGACGCTACCACAGCAACGTCCCGGGGCGGGGGGGGCCTGACGCAGCGCGGCGGACACCCCCGCACGGCGCGCACGCTCGCCCGGCCGCGCGTGCGCAGAGGGAGGCGGGGCCGCGGGGCGCGCTGGGAAATGTAGTGGCGGCGGCGGCGGCAGCGGCGCCGGCCGAGGTTTGAAAACAAAGCGCCAACGGCCGCGGGGCGGCGCGTGCGCGGGGCCGGCCGGGCGGGACGGGCTCGGCTCGGCTCGGCTCGGCTCGGCTCGGCTCGGCTCGGCTCGGCTCGGCTCGGCTCGGCTCGGCTCTCGGCTCGGCTCGGCCCCGCAGAGTCTCCGGCAGCCGCTCTGGGCTCGCAAGGGGCTCGTTCAAACGCAGCCCCGAACGTGGCTTTGGCTGCCCGCGTCGGGCTCACTGAGCATTCGTGCCCTGCGCAAAGCAAAGCAAAAGGATCCTTTTCTAAGAGTTGTTCTTGAAAAATCTGCCTGGAGTAGCCTGCATAAACTTTCAGAATATTATAAAAGAGTCACACTCTTTATAGATTAGCTCAAAAACTTTATTGTTAGAAAAGTCAATGCATTACAATAACTCTAGAGAAAAACTTGTTTACCCTCTCTTTTTGAGCGTCATCTTTATTCTGAAAAATAGCACTTTCAAACAAAAAAAGTGTCAAAAGCTACTGATTATTTCATATTCAACTGCTTTGCAGGACAAATGGTGACTTTGGCTGACAGCATATAGGACATATAGATTACAAAAATACTTGTTTCTTTAGAGTAGGAGATGATGGTTCTGAATTCTATTCCCAACTTGTCTAACTATGAAAACAGATTAAATAAGATACTCTACAAACACACTAATATATCTGAATAAAAACATTGGGCATTAACATGAATAAAATCTGATACTCAAAAGTTACAGACAATACAGCTGTCAAATATCACTATTCTTTCCATTCTTCCAGTTTTCCCCCCTCCTTTTGCTCAGGGTCCTTGCCTTCTGTTTTGACAAAATCCTGTATTTGTTTTACACCAAGTATGCAATCACTTCCAGCTCAGTCAGCACAGATATGGTTCCTGTGACAGCTGGATGAAGTCAGCAAAATTGAGAAGGACAACCATGTGCTGGAAACTCTAGATTCTTCAAGAATCTCTAAAAAATATGTATCTAGTGGTGAATGCTGAAGATCATTAAGTGAGTTCTACAGCCATGTGTTTGATACCAAAGTAAAACACAGGTTCTGTGCTGGGAACCTGTTTACCAGTCAGTCTTCAAAGCAGCACAAGAAGACTGTATTGTGTGACTTTTTGCCTCTTGGCAAAGTGGGAGGGGAAATAAGAGAGTTTGCTGCTTCTATGTATTTCCTTTTTCAGTAGAAATACTTTTTTATTAAAAGTTTTTCTCAGACTAGCTGCCTACTTTCACTAAAGATTAAGGAAATAATATACAGATGCGTAAATGTATCAATCAATATATGCAGCAAATGGAAATGTTGTAGAAGAGGATTAAAAATCCAGTACAAAATAGTAGTAAAGTATGATTAAAAAAATGTAGATTGCATAGTAAGACTAAACAAAAATAGCATCAGAAACTAAGTATTTTTTATCTAAAATGTATTAGGGATTTTCTCCCTTTTAGTTTCACAATTCCTGTTGGTGCTAGGATTTAACGTTTATTCCAGTCGATATCAGGACTGTTCTTGAAGAGATATTCTGCCTATAAACAGAAGAGTTTCAAAATTACATTTATTTTCACATGTCCAACTTCAAAATATATGCAAAATAACAAAGATATAGTGGATAACATTGCTTTAAACAAAACTGCAGAACGTATTAAATGTAACTTATGGCAGAAAATGTCTCTATGTCAGAGAAATCTCTTTCCCCCAAATACTATCCAAAATACCACTGAACTCGCTCACCCTCTTCATAGCAGTCACTGTTTCTCTCGTGGCCAAGAGAAGGAAGTGAGCCATTTATAACAGTTTTTGTCACTCCAAGGAAAGGTCTAGGGAGTACCCTAGAACCTGGTTTCTGGACCCACTGATCCTGATCTTTAAAAGCTATGCAGTTATGAGGGAAGATCTCCTACAGCTACATCTAGCTGTCACCAGTAGGCAAAAAGAAAACATTCCTTAGAGCCTGAAGTTGGACTGTAACACCATTGCTTTCAGTTCAAGCTTTTGCTTGATTAATAAAATGCTCTGTTTCAGCTTGTAAACAGCTTGGTTAGGACATGCAGGCAATAACATTACAGCACCTGGATTCCTGTCTGAATGCAATGACCTGACCCTGCTTGCAGCCCAAAGTTAAGCTGGACACTGTCCTGAGGTCATTTGCAACTGGAATTAGTCTGTAAATGTCCTACAGGATTTTCTCCTTTATTTATGTGTGTATTGTGAAGAGAATTACCAAAGAGCTTGCATTTATCATTATGACAATGTGTTCAGTTGTGCCAGGGGGGTGGGGGTAGCGGCAGGAGAGTGATGTCCTGCTTTCTGAAGAGTTAAAAATTTAAAATCATTAGAAAGTAGACATGAGTGGCTAGAATTTTTAGGCTGCAGTTGAACTTTATCTGAACCATATGGTTATGTTTTTAAGTCAAAGATGGATTACAGTGAAACCTGGCACTAACAATCTGAACATTAATAATAGAATAGACAAAGCTGCAGCTTAAACATTACTTAAAAATTAATAGCTGGGGTAGACAGCCCATAGATCATGGTATATGAACCGTAACAACCACATTATTGTAACAACCAGAACCAACCAAAAGCCCACTGAAACCCACATAAGAGGGTGTGGAGGTGACCCTTTAGCACACCCTTGGTAACAGACAGCAAACCAATGAAGGGCAACCAGATCTCAGAGCCTCACAGAGCTCTTGTTCCCATGAGGGATGTCCTGAGAGGGATGGGAAGTCTAGATTGTAAGGGTGTAATTGCTCAGGGATTTCTTTGTTTCTGGACCCTCGTTTGAGGCACCTAACTCCAGCTATCAGATATCATAACAGGTTCATTGGCACGAATCAACCTAGTGGAAATGAAAACCTAATGTAAGAAAGTTCTTTAACTTGCAGTCCTCTATGTCACAGCAGAATTGTCAGGGTACATAAGATGTCCAGAGTGCACATACTAAGGGGAAACAGATTCTGGTAGTGATTTTTGTCCTATTACTGTTTAACTACATTGGAGCCTTCCCTTGATACATGGAATCAACTGATCCCATGAGGAGTAGTTTCTGGGTTTTAATTTTCACTATAATTGCTGGTCACCAGAATTGCAGATTCTAATCATTAATTAGAGTTAAGTTAGTATCCTGAAAGTGGGGAGGAAATTTAAGTCCTTTCATTAATGGAGATTCTTTGCGTCTATATGAGTATTCAAAAATATTTAAGAAACAAAACATAATGACCTTACCAGAAAATTGACTGGATCATCTGGCCTGATCCTACAACATTCATTTATCCCTTGCATAAGTGTTGGCATGACATTCTTCATTAAATAGTTTCGTAGTGGAATAGACTGGGCCTCCAATAATTCTTGTTCCTGTTTTTTCACCTCCTCCTGCTGTTTATTCTACAATTAATAAAGAAAAAAATGTTTATAAAATCCATCAAATAACAGTTGGCTAAATAATAATGCTGGTCTAGAGGGAAAAAATAGCTTTAGAAGCTGTGGACAGAACTTTAAAGAACAAGTTGATAGTAAAAATTATTAAATTTAGAGCACACAACATACTGAGGACAAAGAATTGAACATAATAAGGACTGACATAATTTCCATACTAAAATTATTTTATTTTTTTCCTTTAACACCTAAAAGGAGGTTTATTCTCAACCCTTCCAGTGGTCCTGTTTCCACAAGGTATTTGGCAAAACAGTTGAAATACACTGTAGCTCTTCAAAAATTAGTGCTATTGCAATACACAGGTGGTTTCTTGAGGTTTATTTTAACTGGAGGAAAGGAGAATATTTCTACTCATTAGAGAGCCCTGGCTTTCTAATTTTTTAATTTGTTAATTGTATTGAGTTTGTTTCTTTTTGGTTCCCTTTATTTGTTTTATTCGTATTCCATTCACGTTTTTGGGGGGCTTGAGAGTCAAATACACTAAAACCACAGTGAAATACATCTGTTTCCACCAGCTAAATTTATTTCTGAATTCAGGTTAAATCAAATAATATTTTTACACTCAAAAAGTAAGAGGGATGAGGGAATAAAACTGCTGCAAGTTTTTCTTTATTCAATTCAATAGCACTTAGTAGCATGCATACTTGCAGCAGCTTTAGCCAGAAGATTACTCCAACTCATTTTCATTGTCCTCTCTTCACTCATTTTATTCATCAGTAGCCTGAGTCATATAAAGATACAGCAAACAGATGATACTCTGAAGACTGCTTTTCTATACTCCAGGCTTAACACAAAAGCAATATTCAGATAAAACAGATACACCAATTTTTACCTTATTCACTCAATCCAGGAGTGCTATTGAATAAATCTTGCAAGTGATCTTTGGCCACTGCTCGGAGACAGCAGCTAATTTACAGTATCAAGAGCAAATGAACAGTTGCTTAGGTCTGATCATCTGCGTATTTTAAAGGATAACCTTATACACACGTTTTATCTAACACCTACTTCAGCTTTGATTAATGCAGTTTGCACTTTTAAAGGTAGATGGCTTGGATTGAATCTAGCTAAATTGTGTTAGCTATTCTTACGAACTTTACAGGGTACAAAATGCTGTTTAATGTTGAATGAAGCTGTAAATAATCAGATATTAGAAAACCCTTACATACAAGCCAACATCAGAGGAATGTAAGTGCTTCTTTAATCGTCAGTAATTTCAGCATATTATTACCCCATAGATGTGTATGGGCATTTAAATATAAGAAAAAGACTTCTCCGTGGAAGGATCAGTTTGTTTTTAAATAGCTCTAAAAGAAGACAATAGACTTGCCTTCCGGTGAAACGGCCTGACTTTGGGTGTGAACAGGAGCATTCTTACAGTACGAATTTCAGGTCATTTAACTAAATTGTCCGTGGGTGTGGAAAGGTAAATAAGGAAAAAGCATCTCGTGCAAGTCTTCTGGGGTCAGCTAGCCTAAATACCAAGTACTTATTAGGTTATTAGCAAACAAAAACCATCCTTCAGACTGCATCAGGTAGTCCTTACCGAACCGAGTACTCAGCTCTTACACACGTTCTTGCAGGTTCAGAAACCTTTCTGCAATGTAAGCTGGAAGATTGGGTCAGTGTTGAGCTAAAAATGTAGTTTGATAATTAAGACAGTCAGGGGCTTAGAAGTAAACTGAGCAAATGCAAAAGTCCTGTTCGACTTGGTAAGGAAACTCTCCACTGATTGTAGTAGATATTTATAAATGGTAAAATAGAAGAGCTACAGCACAGCAGCAACAAGAGTACCATAAAAGTATTTTAAAGACATGCTGATACTAAAATGCAAAAAAATGCTATGTCTGTAATAAAAAAAAACATTCTGTAAGACGGGCTTTAAAATGCATTGTGGAGATAGCCTAACCCAAACCTAAAGTAGGATATAAGGAATAAGAGAATTTATGCTATATTTCCCAAGTGTATTTACATAGCAGATTATTTGAAATCATCTAAAACACATAAATAATGTTTTCCCAACAAAAAGTATTAACCTACCCACTCTTCCCATCTCTCCTTTCTTTCTTCCCTTTCCTTATCTTCTTTAAGCTCTTGTTCAGCTTTTTCTTTAGCTTCTTTGGCAAGGCTTTCCTCAGCTGCCTGCCGTTGCAAAGCCTCCTTTTCTTCATCTGTCAAACCATAATTCCGAGGTTCTCCAACATCCTTGATGATCTTTGATACAGCAAGTCTGTTTTCAAAATCTTCATACACTGCTATATCTTTTAAATAATACAAGAGAGAATCATTTCAAGGTTTTGTCAACTATTCTCAAGTATTATGCAAGACCTAAAAATATATTGTGTTCATGTTATTTGAATTTTCAAGTAAAAGATGTTGTTTTCAATTGCTTATAAATGTCAAATTTTTGTTACATAGAATGAAGTTTTCTAAATCTGATTTTCTTTACCAGTTTCAGCTAAAATACTTTGCCTTTTAAGCTGATGTAAGGAAGAAACATACTAAAATAAATTTTGAAACTATTGTTTAACAATTGAAGCTTGCCCAGGTTTTGAAACCCAAAAAAAAGAGGTCAACTACCATCTCTCAGAGATGTTTCTGGCACAAATCTTACGTCAACTTCTCCAGATGCACAAAACCATCAGTTTTGTCCTTCTCTCCCCCCTGAATGCTACACAATACTTGTTAGGATGTGGCACAAACTCCAGTGTTTTCACTCATACAGATTTACAAATACACAGACCTTTCTCTAGTCAATCTCTTACTGTGGTATATTTACAAAACAAATTTGTAGCTTCATGTAGGAACACAAGGACTGAACAAGACCTTCTCTTTTCATTTATTCCTTCTCCACTTACAATTGCTGAAGTTACTTGCAAAATAAACTTGACAAGAAAGGAGAAAAAGAAAAAATACATAAGAATGAAGACTTTCTCCAGGGCTCTCTAGTTTCTGTATGCATTCAGTGTGGGGAGGCAGAAACAGTACAGGAATGTACATAGAAAAGAGGAAAAGTGGGTGTTTGAGGGAGAGAATACTGAGGCAAAGGCCTTGTTCAGGGGCAGGAAATGGAAGGTGTAAAAGCACAGAAGTGGGTAAGGAGAGCATGCAGATGGAGAGAAAAAGAAGAATCATAATACAGAATTTAGATGAGAATCCAGTCGCCCCTGCTCCACAGTTCCTTAGGAAGTTATTTTGAAAGTCATTGGCAAAGCATTTTTCCCAGTTCTTTCTAATCACCAATTCAGGCAGAATCAGATTCTCAAATACTAATACCATTTTTCCAAGAGTTAAATTGTTTGTGATTTGGACCTTAAATCCAAACTCTGAGCATGAATTGAGGAGGGAACTAACATAATTCTACATGATAAACCTTATTTTACAGCTTCTTCTTTGAAAAAATCAGGAATTACATTCCTGAAGTATTCCAAATTAAAGCAATGCATTTGCTATGGCAAGCAGCCCATCATTCTTACAATTTTAGCTGCATGTGGATATACAAATTACAATGAAAATCACTATTCTTGTAATTTAAAGTATTGCTAATAATGGCTTCAATGTTGAATTTGAGGTCTTAAAGACTGCCTTTTTTTCTTGGATGGCCACAGAAGAGTACAATGTTCATTTTACAGCAATCAGAATTAACTACATTTATCCTCAAAAACTAATGTCATTTAAATGAGAAATGAAGTTAGCACTGATGCTAGCTGAGAGGAAAGATCACTGGAGAAGGAGTTCATAAATTAAGGTCTTCAAAGAGATTGCTGTTGTAGCCTTAATATGCCTTTTTGTATAAGATCTAACTTGTCTGTCACCATTCCCAGTTTGCAAATGAGAAAAACAAGACACAAGATAACCAACTTGCAGTCTTCATATAGTGAGTCATCAAGGCAAAGTTGAGTTTCCAGAATCTTGAAGCCTACTCCTTTGTACTAATCATATTTCAGACTCAGAAAAAATAATAATCATAAAAATGATACATAAAACCATATGTTACAGTTTTTTAAATTTAAGGTGGAAGAAAACTTTTACAATATTTAACAAATCACAGGCACAATTTTTAACCTCTTCTTCGGAATACAACTGAGCAAGCAGTTGGGTTTCTGATAAAATCCATTGCTACTTAATTCTATGCATCTGAAAATCCAGCTGGAACATCGGCTAGAATGGAGGGGTTAATGGCTGAGTTATCTTTGTAATCTGTTCCTACCATTTTACAGCAGAAGCAACACACCTGCATGCTTCCATGGGTAACAACCAGGAATGTGAACATGGGTAAGGAGACACTTTTGAGACAAACAGGACCTAAAGATGATGCTCATTTGAACGTGAGAATCAATGTTATACACCCAATGTGAAAACCATCTGGAACATCACAGTTGTGATATGGCAATAACTAAAATCAGTAAGCAAGTGAGCTTCTGTATTTGGAATGGGCTATAGTTGAAGAATAATCGCGAGGCATAATTCTTTGACAGTGCCTCTACTTGTATATCTAGAAGTGTATAAACTAATATGACCAATTGGTGGCAATTAAGGACACCAGACCATAATATTTACCATTTCATACATTTACTTTTCACAGTAGAATTTCCTCAATTCTAAAATAATTACACTAACTCACTATCTTTTCCCACTACTACACTTCCTAACAACACTTATATCCTATTATTTTCAAAATAATCTCCATGACTGACAAGAAATAAAAATCTTGGAAAATCAGTTGAGACTAGGAGGTTGAACAATTAACTTTTCATAATTCATCTCAAATAGACATTCCAAATATCAGCAGTTTGATTTTAGTTGCAGAGGTCTTGCCCTTATTCTTTGTTTCCTTTCCTCTCCCTGCTAAAACCCACCTTTTCTGTAGAATGCTGTCACTCTAATCTCACCGGCATGAAAAATCAGATTATAATTATCTTCTCAAGATTTCCCAGTGATCACAATTTTGTAGGGAAGACAAATTTTCTCACATACAGGTATAGTGCAAAACAGATTCAGTCTCAGCCTTCCACTTTTGATTTCTAGTAATTTTCTTAAATGCTTCTTAATTTACAGATTACCCACATATTGTCATGGTGTTGCAAAATATGGAGAATGTAATTTTTTTAAAAAGAAATTATGTACTTTGATGTTTCATCTTTGCATACTTTCAAGCTCGATCAACGAGAAGGAAGATTTAACCATGAAACAGACAGAAAGCTCTAAATGACACCCAGGTGTTAGAAAAACAAATTACTTGTTGGTCGAATTACCTTGTTAAGGTGTAGGCCTGAACAAGATTCAATGATCTCAGACCAATGAGCCATTAACAAAGCTGGGGAAGAAGGATGTACCCTGATAGTGGACACAAAGAGTGCAACATTTCCAGGCCGTAAAGACATCTGGCAGAACGCCCAAGGAAGAAACTAATAAAGCCAACTGAGAAATTGTGCTGAAATCAGCTGCAGCTGGGTGAAAGTTAATGCCAGCAGCGAGGAAATCACAACCACATATTCAAGGGCCACCAACACAAAAAACCCACTGACCCAAAAGAAGAGTAACACTGAGCATAGGAAGCAAGAGAATAATTACTCAATAGAAAATAGAATACTAATTAATAAGAGAACTATGTAATATTTAGCCAATAAACACTAATCCCTTTGTTTGGTAAAATATATAAATAGTGGAAAGTTTTGATAGTAGGAGTGTTTGATTTGTGGAGTACCACCAAGCACAGAGGTTAGCACAACTCTGAAATAAACAATCAATGCCTGTCTTCAGGGTGTAATTATTAGCTTGTGGCCCACCAGGTAACAAATCCAATTTTTGAGGACAACAAATAGCATCAGAGGATAAATCTAAAGAAAAAAAATATAAGGAACCATAATGTTTATGTCCATGAAAATGTACTCTTACACCTATCTGAAAGCATGCCAGTAGAGATCTGTAACCTAAGTCACAAAATTATTTTAATAATTGAGATTACAAAAATGAACAGCTAACACCCCAAATTTTACAAACAGGTTAACAGCAAAAAAACATTTTTGCAGGTATATAATTAAATGCTTGTTGTATATGTATTCTGCAATATTAATAAAAATATTATTTATATATGGATACTTACTATTTGATTTTTGCAAGTGTTAAATTTGTAAGAACAAAAATTTTTTATTCATGTATCTACTAATTTTATTATTCCTTACCAATAAACTGAGGATGTATTTCAAGTTCATCAAAATAGTTGAGAACTGTCACATCATCAGTATTTATCTTGCGGAAGCGTTTCAGAGTTTCCAGGAACTGTTCCTCAGTATAATGAGTTCCAGCAACTTCACTCTCTGAAAGCTGTATTATTCTGTTTATAAGGAATTCATCAGATGCCATCAAAGAAAAAATAAATTCTGTGAAGAAGAACATATTGTTTGAATATATACAAAATTTCCAAAGGAATCAAGCAAAAACAGCAGGATAATGCAAATTCTACATAGATTAAATCCACTCTATTTTAATTCTCAGCATAACCAATGCATTACATTTTTATTCCATTAGGTTGCTGTAATCACAACAAGACAGCCACTGCTGTTGTTATCAGACAACAGTTGGTGGCATTTTCACAAAAAAACACAAACAAACAAACAACCCAGAAACTGAACCAAACCCATCCTTTTAATTAAGAAAAACTTCTTCAACAAAAAGGTGGCCAAGCATTGGAACAGGCCCTTGGAGAAGTTGAGATGATTGAGTCACCATCCCTAGAGGTATTTGAGAGATAAGGAGATGTGACATTTAAGGACATGGCTTAGTGGTAGACTTGGAAGTGCTGGATTTAGGGTTTGACTTGATGCTCTTAGTGGTCTTTTCCAACTTAAATGATTCTATGATTAATTGTTCACTTTTAAATATGAGGGCAGCAGCATTACATGAAATATATATTTTTTTAAAGTGAAATTAAACAGGAACAGATGGAGTGATATTTTAGACTTCTTGTTGGTGGCAGCAATTTTTCATCAGTTTATTTAATTAGAAAATAGAACTACTTAGTTTATTTAAAAAGAAATCAATCGAACTTACCAGGTATGATTATTTGATTAAATTTAGGCATTTTGCCTCCTGCTTGTTCCTCCTCTTCTTCTCCTTCATCCTCTTCTATTAAAACACAAGTAAGAAATAATTGACATTTTAATTTGAAGCAACAATATCACTTTATTTGCTAAAAATGTGCCAAGTAAAACACAGGTTTGCCAATATCCAAATTATACTAATAAGTGGAAATTAATCTAACTTGACACCAGTTTAGAGAATTCAGTAAGTAATTCATGTTGCCAGGCACCCCAGAATTGTACCTAGGGACACTAGTAGTTGTTTGCCTATACCACAGATGTATCTACATGCACACACAATTTTTAAACATGTTCAATTTTAAAACTGCTGTCTTATCTTTGGCCTCTCCTCCTGCCCAATAAATTATTCTGCAAAAAAATAGAGGCAAGGCTCAGAACAATGAGGAGAAATATTTTACAACTCTGTTAAAATGGTTTTTGCTACTAAGGGTCTGCTTGTATGAATAGTCAGTAAAACTGCCTGTAGAGTACCAGCTGAGCATGACCATCTGCAGAACAGCATACTAAGCTGAACAAGACGGTTTGTCTGTACCTTCAAACCTCAGTTGTAATTTAAACATGAAGATGATTATTGGTCTTAATGTATGGACAGTGCTTGCTCACAATTTGAAATGTGTGTATCTACAGTAGCTTACCTAATAAATACACCGTAATTTGGCTCAGAAAATATGTACTGGTGCACTGGCTAGATCCCCTCATTCAGTACCCCTTAAACATTATGAAGAAATTCTTCTACAGAGCTTGCTTAAGTAGAGCTGGACAAGAGAGCATCCTCCATGCTTGTGCATTTACTTTTTATATTACCAGGAAAGATAGTCTAAAAATTATCTTGTGCAGAAATTAAATAACGTGCATTACAGTCCTTCTTACATTCTAATAATCACAAAACTTAGTTTTGTATCTTGCACTGCAGTCATTACAGTGCTGATGCACTCAAGTAGTATGGCTCTGAGAACAATAATGATAACGACAACATCAGCAGCAATAAAAACAAAAGCAGCAACAAAACCAAATCAAGCAGTACACACCTTTGAAAAGATCCATTGCCTCTTCATAGGTCTCTGGGAACCCATCTAAAACATATCCCTGATTCCTACAAGGCATGGACATGAGCTTGTCCTTCATAATTTTAATGATATACTCATCACCTAGACTGCCTAAGACAAAGAAGGTTAATAGGTGCCTAGTTTATAGAAACAAGAGACATGAAACTATTTTACTAACATTTAATACATTTTAATACATTTTTCTTCTACTTAGACCCTAAAAAGTTAAATATTTTGAGTTACTATTTGTATATACTGCATTGTCAGCGATCTATGGAATATTAAAATGTAGATATAAAATAAAATTACCTTTGTGTTTACAAGGGTATAAACATTAGTCCTTAATGATCTAAACATGAAGTTAGTTTTATTTTGAATGCTACAATCACATTTTAATAGAGGCAGTAAAGAAATACTTAGAGAAAGAAAGTCTCGAGAAAGCAATAGTTTTCTATTTTCATTTAACAGTAAGACTTAAAGATAGTCTTCCATAAAAGACATGAGGTAGGCTCTACAAGTTTCATTTTCAGACAGTTTGTGATATGAATTAGTTTATTTACCTGTCCTACGTTGTCAAGAAAATAGGTAGGAGGAAAGTCAGGTTTGACCTGAAATTTTGTCCTTTTGTAAACATTAACTCTGGTTTCTTACTTTATTTTGCTTAGATATTTATAAACCGTTCTAATCATAAAAGTATGTAACTATTTTAAAAGACATTGTTATTTTAAACAACACATCAAAGCATGCAGAAGAGATGCTGCCATAGGTCTCATTACTGATGTTTCCAGGTGTGTAAGTTAATTTCTTTGCAGATACACAAGACCTAAATCAGCTAAACCCTTAGCAACAGATCACATTTTTAAGGGGGATCACTTTATACCACATGGAAAATGTTAAACACTAAGACCAAAACTACATGGCATTATTAATATACAAATGGTAACTAGTATTTTTCAGCAAGAAACCTTTTTTCAATCTTTTACAAATTCTTTCCAGGCTTCCATAAGCAGTATTTACATCTTAATGATGTATGAGGTTCTTAATAACCCCCACAATTTCATATTAGCATGCACTTGTTTTTACTAAAATACTTTGATTTTTGTAAGTTTGACGAAGGTATATTTCACCAGCTTTTTACTTTATGTTATAGAAATTTATGCTCTCTGCTCTGAGAAGAGAACATGACATTATTAAAAAATTCTGAAGTAGAAAGATGAAAGTGCTATGATTAAAGAGGCACCAAAATATTTTAAAAACATGTCACTTTTAATATACAAGGTGTATCATTGGATTGGGTTTGTGTGGACAGGTTTTGTTAGCCAGAGGACTTAGAGAAGAGGCTTCTCTGAGAAGCTGGTAGAAGCTTCCCCCATGTCCGACAGAGCCAATGCCAGATGGCTTCAAGATGGATCTGCTGCTGACCAAATTTAAGCCAATCAGGGATGGTAGTAATGCCTCTGCGACAAAATATCTATGTAGGGAAAAAGTCATTGTGCTGAAATAAAATGTGGCCAGGAAAACAGAAGTGAGAATCTATGAGAGAACCATCTCTGCAGACACCGAGGTCAGTGCAGAACTAGGGGACAGGTGCTTCAGGTGCCAAAGCAAAGATCCACCTGCAGGCTGTGGTGCAGCCCATGGTGAGCAGGCTGTCACCATGCAGCCCATGGAGGTCCAGGGGAGAGCTGAGATCCACCTACAGCCCATGGAGAGGCCCACTCAGGAGTAGGTGGATGTCCAAAAGAAAGCTGTGACCCCATGGGAAGGCCACACTGGAGCAGACTCCTGGCAGGATCTGCAGACCCATGGAGAGAGGAGCCCTCTCTAGAGCAGGTTTGGTGCCTGGACTTGGGACCACATGGGGGACCCACACTGGAGCAGCCTGAAGGACTGCATCCTGTGGAAGGGAGCCACACTGGAGCAGATCATAAAAAGCTGTAGTCCATGGGAAGGACTCACACTGGAGAAGTTTTTGGAGGACTGTCTGCTGTGTGAGGGACCCCACACTGGAGCAGGGAAAAGACTCCTCTCCCTGAGGAGGAAGCAGCAGCAGAACCATGTGATGAACTGGCCATAACCCTTATCCTCCATCTCCCTGTGCTGCTGGTGGGAGGAAGTAGAGAATCATTAATAAAGTTAAATTCAGGAGAGAAGGTAGGGGTGGGTTCTCTGATTTTAATTGCATTACAGTTAAGTATTTTGCCCAAGTCAGGTCTGTTTTGCCCTGTACTCTATTTGTGATTACTCCCTATCTTTATCTCAACTCATAAACCCTTCATTGTATTTCCTCTCCCTTGTCCAGTTGATTCTTGATTTTAATAGGAGCTAAAAGTCCAGAACACAAATTTATTTCCTGATTTCCATTTGCATTGGGTTGCACTAGCTACCTGAATCCCACCATCATAGTTTGTATTTCCTACCTTTATTCTGCTGCATGCTTTCTTTTATTGCATCTAAGAATTCCATTGCTTCTTCTATATTTTCACTCTCCTCCTCTTCCTCCTGCTCTACAAGATCTTCTCCTTCTCCTTCTACTTCTCTTTCCACCTTGACAGGTTCTTTAGCTACAATTTGCTCCTGATGACAAGAACAGAAATTTCTGAGTTGGCTCAGAAATTCCATAACCAAATCTACTTTACACACAGATTTAATAAAAGAAAAAAATAATTCCTTTTGTGTGTGTTCATGAACAGTGAGTTACTGAGCAACTTCCAGTCTCTAAAAAGATTTCAGAGCAACTGCCAGAGATGATCAGTATGTTAAAAGATATTTCCATTCTCAAATAATTGGATTATAAGTAATTTTTAAATGCTTCCACACACCTTAAAATCTGAGAAATTAAAATAACAGGAATATTAGAAAACAGTAACACACCAGATCTGCAATTTTTTCAGAAATAACATCATCTGTCCTAACATAATGTAGCTTGTAGTGTTTGCAGAGCTCCTTAGCAATAGTAGATTTGCCAGACCCAGGAGGACCATGAATGTAAACTTTGAGAGGCTGGAAAAAAGGATAAAGATGTAGCATTAATCAAACAGCACAGATGCTTTTATGTAAAAGCAACAATATTTTTAATATGACTAATAGGAAATAGCAATTGTACTTAAAACTAAAAGGATATTTTTGTTTTATTTATTTATTTCTTGTTGAATATCTTCTCTATCACCCACAGGTCTCAAGTAACATAGTTACTCAAATGATGAAATTCACTGTTGGAGAAAAACATACAGACCAATTTGTTGTGGTTAGTTAATGTTGGAATAATCCAAAGACCCACAGATAGGATGCAGTGAATTTTGGAATGTCTCTACTTTCCAACTGAGACAGAGTTGCTGTCATCAAAATTATTATTTTGACCTCAAAAATTCCAGATCCATCACAATCTTAAGTGATGTCTCATTTCAGCCTACCTAGCCTGAGGATGCGTAAGTGCAATTAGGATCCCAGTATACACTTATTAAATATGTTATGCAATAAACTCATAATCATACCTAATTAAGTGCCTATCTTAATTTAATAAATCTGACAGTACAAACTCTGCAATAGAGTAGTGACAGAGACAATCTAGTTAGCCTTCCTTCTCCTTGCTTCCTGGTATGTACTGGTTTTTTTTAGTTAGATGCATTTGTTCCGCAATGCAATAGTTTAACCCAAACACAGATCTGATAATTCTTTCAGAACTAAGAAAGGACTTTCAATAAATAACTTTTAACAATAATATCATCACTTTGTTTTAAATGCCCTCAACTCTTGTTCAAAGTTTGAACCAGATATAGACATGCTAAACAGCTTTATTGATACTTGGATGTAAACAAGCATTTTTCTGCATTTCATAGTTTCTGAATTTCATAGTTTCTGCATTTCATAGTTTCATTAAAGTGAATACAGAAGTTCTAAATATCAAGCTAACATAGGAAATAGTGAAGTTGCCCATTAAATTACACTACAGAGCAGAGTAAAGGAAGGCTATATTGTACTTGAATATCTATACTCACTGAATATATAAAGGGCACAAAATACTCACCTAACTATTGACTACTATAAAAAACATTTAAATAAAAGATACACTTATTGTATTCCTGAGACAAAATATACCAAGAGTGCCATATACTGCATAAAGAAACTAGCTTCAGAATAGCAGCTTTCCATCATTAAGCTAATTTTCATTTACAGAATTTCAGTTTTAGGCATAAAGGAAATAAAACTCAGTCTTCCTTTTTTTCCCCCTCTTATTTAAAGAGGCAAAAAAAGGAGCCTCTTATTTAAATCTTCAATTTAATTTTAAGTTTTTATGTTCACTTATTTTGCATCTATATCCATCTCCTATGTCTTTTTACTTAATTAATTTAAGACTTGTGTTTATATAACTATTTCTATTGGGGATAAAGAGAGAAGAGCAGTTTAAAATACTATACCAAAGCATTACCAGTAATCCTCGAGCTTGCTTGTATTCCATGACGACTTGAGCAATGTTATCTATCAGTCCCGTCTCAGCAAACCAGTTAATGTTGAAATTCTCTTTCAGATAAAGAGATTCCATTCTCAGGTTCACAAACAACATATCCAATTGCATTTGCTGGAGGAACAAAGCTACATTTATTTACAGACTTAAGCTATGCATGTTTAAAGAACAGCTGGAGCAAGAGACTAGAATGGATGGGGAGAATAGAAAGAATTAGAGCATTGGGAAAGAAGGTTTACATACAAAACAAAACAGAAAAATATTAATTTTCAATGTATGAATGTATTTGAGTGTTCACAAATTAGAACATGCAACAGGAAACAATTTTCTGTACAATGAAAAGTTTTCATGTAATTGCAAGGAATCCCCACTTGTATAAATTTATCAAGTGCCATCTTAAAACTATCTGGGTTGTATTTTGTTTATTTCTCCTATGAACAGTTTCTGCTAGATAAATAGATGAATACAACGTAATTTATGTATTCTGTGTTCATCAGCCTTAGTAGCACTGCATTATTAAACTTTCTAAAATTATCATTTTGTGTAGGTTTTGTTAGAGCACTCCCATATGCTAAGGGGAACAGTGACATCAGAGCTTCAGTGTTGTTTTTTTTTTTTTAATGAGGCTGTAACTCTTCAAAATTCTGTGTTTTATGATGGCTAGATTTTACTTTATTTGTTTTCCAAATTTAAACTCACTTTAAATATTTTTAGGCATATTTTGGGGCTAAATTTTTGTGGTCAAATAAAGAAAAAAGAAATTATATATTTCATAGTATCATACTTTTAAGTACTTTCTTGAAGAAATAAAAGAAAGAAAATTACTGACTGTTAGCTCTTTGCTCAGGAATGCATTTTCTTTAGGAACCTTCTCAATTTTTCCTGGTCCAATATTTTTACTGATACACTGTCAGAAAAACAAACAAAGAAACAAATAAAGAAAAAGCCACATCAGAACCGCTTAAGAAATCAGATTCTTAGGAAAAAAAAAGAACAGGATTTCTGTGGATAAAAGATGTGCTGTAAATTTTATGTTACACTGTGCCTGGAAAATCGGGATACTGATTTGAAATAGATATAAGAACAATACCTTTGTGCCTTGAAAATCAGAATACTGATTGAAATAGATCTAAGAACAATATATTAACTTTAATGTTAGTATTGAATAGCTTTTGATTGCTAAGTAACACTTCTTCCTTAGTACCTCCAATTAAAAAAAAACCAAAACAACAAAACAAAAAACAAAAAAAACAAAAAAAAAACACAGAAAATTTTATAAAGTTCTTAAATATATTAATAAATTCCTAGTGCTTCAGATGTGTTTAGAGATATTTATTTTCCCAGCACTTTTACTTCAGGTTCCTTCAGGTTCTTCATTAACAATTGGGAAGGGTTTTCAGATCAATGCTACTGATAACTCTGCGCATATCATTTGCATTTCGTCATTAGACAGAAATTGTTAGTTACCCCTAGAGACCTTTAGAATAGATTTAAATCACACTAAATTCCATAAAATCTTGAGCATTTATGTAGACTATTGTCAGAGACCGAAATACTGTAATTTATGACTTAAATATTTTCATGAAGGACTTTTGCCTATTATAGCAAAAACTGTTTTACAAGGCTGCGGAGAAGACCACCACACCCTGAATGGGGCTACGACTGAGGCCGCGGACTGCTCGCTGATGAGGATAAGATAGAGTAACAATTTAGGGCTGCGGAAAAAGGATGCATTCACAGAGCCTAACATCTTCTGAGCTGTGACCCAGCCCCGGGGCTATCAGCTGCCAGGCTGCTCACAGAACCTCGCACCTAAAGGTGTGGCGGGGGGAGGAGACTTTTTGGGTGTGTAGCGAAAAAGCCTCTGGTGAGAGGCAGTGACCGCCCATCCTCCACTGTGCAGACTGTTCAGCTGAGGGGCCCTTCACCCCGAGAAAAGCTTAGCCACAGCAGAAGGGGTGTCATGGCCCATCAAAGGCCCCCCATTAACCCACTGGATTCTGTACTCTTCTGTGTGGTGGCCCTCACCACCAGAGGAAGTCCAGATAGAGGGGAGCAACGAGACGTCATTGGGATCTTTGGATGGGTGATAGGCTTCCCTTCCCTTCCCTTCCCTTCCCTTCCCTTCCCTTCCCTTCCCTTCCCTTCCCTTCCCTTCCCTTCCCTTCCCTTCCCTTCCCTTCCCTTCCCTTCCCTTCCCTTCCCTTCCCTTCCCTTCCCTTCCCTTCCCTTCCCTTCCTCTTTGCCTCTTTTACTATTTAATGAAATATATCAAATTTTTGCCACCAACATCTAACCTTATTTGCTTTTAATCACGTTTTTGGGATATATTTTGAACCTTCAAAGTTCTTTCCATTTTTTACACAGAGACTTAGTTTTCTTTGCTCTTCTGGTTTTAAACTGGACCGTAACAACATCAGATCAAATAATCCAGTATTCTGGCTTCAACGATGTCACTTAGTGGACACCCAGTTGAAGGTAAGCATGGAAAACGCATATGTGATACTCATTCCAAACTCTCTTCTAATCTTCAGCTATTTTCAACAAGAACTCTCAAGGTGTTTCTTTCCCATGCACCTTTCCAGTCTTCCCCTGGGCTAGTACAGCTCCCTGCCAACACAAGTCTCTGTAGCACCCTCTCCTGTCCCCAAGAACTGTCCACTTATCCCTGTCCTCTATTTTGCATTTCTAAACAACCTCATACTTATGAAAGGACACCAACCACTCTCTTTGGGATGCCTCCCTGGACCAAAGCACAGGTTTCATCTTCTAGTGAGCTCCCTGTTTCATTAAACTCTCTTTGATACAACAACAACAAAAAGCCTTATGTAACATTTGCTCAATCTACATGAGCAAGCGTCCTATGAGTTGACTTTCACTATCACAGTGTATTGTTTAGCAGTGTCATTTAGACTACTTCTAGACTTAATTTCAAAATTCTTGGAAAAACAAGGTATCTTCCACAACATGAAGGGAAACACATGGTAATGACTCAGTATCTAATCACAGTTCTGTGAATCCCATAACAATTTTCCATAACTTTCTTAGGTAAAATTTTTATTAAAGTTAATGATAATACTGCAAAAATTAAGTTCTGCAAGATCAAGTAAACTACTTTGTTTAAAGGACAGAAGTCTTAGAGGATTTCAAAGTAATCTTCCATGTAATTTACTACTCAGGATAATTCAGGAAGACCTAGGAAAGTCTACTTCACTAAAACACATAGTTTTAAAAACTTACATACAGATATACTAAAAACCAAAAAAAGATAAATTCAAATATCATGCTTTTACCAACTCTCTTACCTTGACTAATTCTCGAAGCGTGTGCATCGATGCATCTACTCCAAGTACATACTGAAAGTCTGGCTTGTGTTCTGCTACATTTTGCAACACTCTGAAACAGCAAATACAGCCCGGGCTGGCACTTGGAGAAGTAGCCAGGGCTTTCCTTGTTAAAGGCAGTTCATTAAACAGTACCAAGAGTCTGCAAATTCTTGCAGAACATTTCAGAGCATGACATTTTCATACATATTTCACTTAATAAAGAAGCACAGCTACACATTTTATTTGGAAAGAAGTTAAAAGAATAAAAAGCTATATCTGTGAAAGATGTTGTCTTCGTCTGCTGTAGAGTCCACAATCCATTTCCAGTTCTGTGCCAGTAAACTGGTATCACACTCTAGACTGAGCATGACTTCTCATTTATTAAAAGCAAATCACCAGTGCAACAGTCAGATAAGGATTCCAGAAAGCACATCTATTTCTAAAGAAAATGAAGGCTCTGTTTGACTCAGTTAAAAGGGCCCAAAAGTGACCTTAAACCAACCCACCCAATTAAAAAGCCTCAGTACCCTCTAGTGGATTTGTTATCTAGCAAGGTATCAATTATTGCTCAGATAATTTTTTTCCCGCTTACATTGCTAAATCACGAACATGAATGGTTGGAATAATATTCTTGCCATCTCCAAAAACAGGTATTGCAGGAGTTTCACCAAGCCAACACATCTGAAAATCAGAGAATAAAGTGAGGAAAAAAAAAGGTTTCTTTTAACTAGAGCTAAAAAAATAACATTTGATTACTAGGCAAATCTGTATATATAAAGTTCAGTTTACTGAATAATTAATAGAACTGCAGTAAAGGAGACCATTCTTGAGAAGTACTGATTGCCAGACTACTGGGTATGGGCAAGAGGGTTTTTTTAAAGACTATTCTTTAATCTTGGCAAATATTACTTTTTATCACCCTAAGGGGAAAAAAAAAAAAAAAAGAGACTCTTGAAAAGAAAGACATTTCCCTGGATTCCATTTACATGATAGACATGTTCTCACTGGAAAGTACATACGGAGATACTGTTCAAAAACTAGTGAAATATCTAAGAAAAAATAGAGCCAAAAAAAAGAAAAACACTTCCACTGTAGCTAAAATGTTTCAAAAGGATCAAATAAACAGTTCTGCTCATTAAAGCATTGAGCTTATGATGCTAAGGCTGCTAAAAATGGATTCAATTCCAGTGCAGTTTGCCCCAAGAAATTAAATGATCCTTCAAATGTAGTTGGATGTCTACCTTAAAAAAGTAGTGAAAGAGTCCTTCCTCAGCTCCATATTGATGTCCTGAGGCAACAACATAAGTTGTAAACCTTTTTTTGTTCTGTAAAGTGAAATCAGCAAGAAAGTTCTCATTAAAATCTGGTACTGCAATTGGGATACAGGTTTACACTGACTCTTGAATACATGTACATTAAATAAACAAAGTGTGCAAACTGTATCACTCCCAAGTTGTAACTAGATCAATTGTTGCATATCCTCTGGCTTCCTGAGTCATATTATTACTACTTCCTTCAAGAAAGGCTGTCTACAGCTGTCTTCAAAAAAAAAGGTCTGTCTACATTTGAACAAAGATTATAAGACTAAAATAAAATTAAGAGGTAAAATTTGGAAGTTATGTAAATCAATTGAGTGAACAGGATAACTCATGCTTCTACTTCCTATTTTCAAGAAAAAATAATACTGAAATTAATTGAATCTATTTTTTTCAATATACTCTATTTGCATTTGGCTGTGTAAAGGAGCAAAAAATGCTGGATTAATGATTTTACACTTTTGAAGAAGTTATTGAATTAGTCACTTTAAATTTTTTTAAGATGAAATAAAATTATTAAAGAATTCTCATGTTGTAAATATCCTAGGCATTATATATCTTCATCATAAAATGTAAAAGAACCTGCCTTTATCACAGTGGGAATACATGTGCAGATTTGGGAACTATCCTTTTTTTGGGGGGGGGGGGGGGGTGCGGGGAATGGACCTCTTGTTGGCATCTTCATAATGTTTTAGAAACAGAAAAATAAGGCAGTCTTAGCCAATCTTCGATTATATAAGCAAAGCACCATGTAACTCGATGACAAGTTGCAAAGTCAGTGTGTTGTATCTATGTGGCTTTATCTATATACTAAGAAAGTGAAACTTTGTTATAAAAAGTACTTCAACTGAACTGAATTCAACAGATTGTTATTAATCACGAGAAGCACTAAAATTAGAAGACTTTACAGATAGCAGAAGAGCTTCCACACTGTAAGGACAGCTGCCTTTTTCAAACACTGCTAGGCCCATAGGAGGACTTGGCCATGGGATGAGCACACAAGGGAGCTACAGCAGAATATCTCTAACTCCAGGCATGGCAGGGGTGATCTGGTTAGTACGTCCTGGTCAACGCATCTGGATAGAAATTCCCACTGTGGCCAACAGCGTCATGAAGCAACTGCTCATATGTGCATCAGTGGTCAAACAAAGATCACCCCTAGTTATGGGTCAGATGGCAATCACCAACCATCACTGGAGCCCCCCTGAATATGCCTGTGTGGATACCTGGAACTTGGAGTGTAAGATAAACCTCAACAGTGGCAACTTGAGATAAGATAAAGGTGGTGCTATCCCAGACAATGCATTACAAAACATTATAAAGCTTACATTAACAAAGCTTGGGGAGAAGAATGATAATGCTTATAATGATCACAAAATGCAGAATTTACAGGCCATAAAGAAAGCCAGCTCAGCAAGTGTGCTGAAATCAGCTCCAACTGGGTAAAACAGTAATTCTGGCAGGGGAGAGGTCATGACCACCAACTTATGGCCTTCCCACCCAAGAAACCCATCAGCTCAAAAGAAGAGAAAGACTGAGCATGGGACTAATTAGCATTAGAAATGAGGGAATAATTTAACCAATAGATTAAGAGAACTATGTAGCCATCGTACATTAATTCCTTTGTTTGCTAAAATGTATGAATATGAAAAGTTTTGAACTACCTTGGGACCCCCCATCACTGAGAAGCCCAGTATGAAGAAGGACCAACATGATGCCACTGGATCCTTGGATGGTGACTATCTTCTGCTTAATCTGTCTCCTCTGTTTTCTATTTCTATCTCTCTACCTCATATTCATTGTTAAACAAAATCTGTCTAATTGACTTCAGTTTGTGGTCTCATTTGCATCTTAATTTGGGTAGAGGTATCTCTTACTACTCGGATCTTTACACACATTGAGTTTGCTTGGGTAATTCCATGACAGATAGTGTTTGCACCTAAGAGCAACAGCTCCCAGGGCTGCTTTGGACAGACTGCAGACAGGCCCCAGAAGATACATAGTAATTTCTGTCTCCTAGCAGGAAAAACCTGCCTCTTCTGAATACACAGGAGATGCTATTTCTCATTTCCCTTAAAAAGAATGTAACACAGGATTTTCTTCCACGTACCTTGTGTTAACTCCTGCCTTGTGCGAAGACAAACCATAGTTTTGCACTGAGTGCTGTATTTCACTGAAATGCATACCTCTAAAACGGGTTCAATTCCTCTAACAATAGTTACTTAGTGTCACAAGCCACACATTGAGAAGGTACTACTTGACGTTACTTGGCTATAGGTAATTTTAAAAGCAGGGCAATGTTTAGGCATGTTGCTGTTCCTCGCGGCACGTTTAGTCCCGGGTAAGGAATGTCACGTTCCCGTGTGCTGTTCATTAAAGCCACTAGGTGTCACTTTCTAGCTGGGATCCTCACTTCCAGGCTGTGGCTGTTTTAGCTTGTTTGCTTACTAAAAATTGCTTGAAGTGAGAAACAGGTCTAAATGGATTCAGGAACTGTGATGTCACTGAGAACAGAGATGGGACATGAAGAGCTTTTCTGCCTTTGGCAGGCAGGTATTTCTCCAAGGATTCTGAATTTGGCAGGACCCCAGAGATTGCAATTTCTGAGAAAAGTGACACAACCTGAATGCCCTGAATGCCACAAAGATAAAGGTAAGAAATTGCTAGTGATAAAAACCAAAGACTCTTAAACTCTCAGACTGCTACTGAATTTTAATCAAAAAATAGGTGAGAGGTACACTAATGCAGAGAGGTGAAATCTTGCTTTAAGAAACAACTTCCATTAAATTGCACTCTGAACAGGCAATAAGGCTTAGAAAACCTTCTACTCTTGATACAAGACCTTTTTTACCTGGCTGGCTGATGAATTCTAGTGTCTGAGGTCTTTGCAGGGAACGATAACACTGTAATTTCTTTCACTGATGGCATATTTCCTAGAAACCACTGAATTTAGAAATGAGTAAAGACTGTAATCCAGAAGTCTTCAGCCATCCCAGGAAGCAAAAGCTGATTTCATGGGAAGAACAGATGCGTTGGAGCCATCCTGTTCCAAAGTGCTGACAGAAACCATCCAGGGGCAGTGATACCCATTGGTGCTGACACTGGAGTTCTGGAGCAAAGGGGCTCCTTTTGAAAGGGTTACAGCAGGTAGTATTGAAAATATTCAAGCTGCTTTATCATGTACTGCTACATATCTGTCTTCTTAACAGATGTTCAGCCTGGCAAACGCTTAGAAGCTAATTATATAAATACTTTTGTTATGCAGTGACTCAGTGCTTTGGACTAGTCAGAAAAATTGTCAATAATTCATCTGGGTATTAAGTGGTGGCAGAAGTTAATGCAAGGTTTGATGGATGTTGTTTAAAATTTTCATGTTTTTAACACTGCAGGAGTGAAACTCATCCCATGGTCTTAACAATCCATGTTAGCATAGTAAGAGAAAAAACATTTTACCACTGTTTTTTCAAGCTGTAAAGAAAATTTTTACTTGTATTCTGTACTATTAGATCCACAGTAGAACAGAATATAATTTCTAGGGCTATTTTCTCAACAGGACATAGGACAGCAAATATATGTTCAAACCAGAGAAAAGTTTTTTTCACAATAAATTCTGTTACTAGCTGGATAAATTTCTGAAATGGACATTGAATTGTATTGATTATGGGAGACTCCTAACACAGAAAAAGAATGACCAAATGACACTTTCATCATCAGTGTACTTTGTTGTCTTTGAACCTCCTCACTACTCCACCACTAATGACAACAGCTTCCATTTTCCTGAATCGTAAGCTGAGCCACTATTGGTATTTATTTAATAATAGTTCTTAAATACAAATAGAGGCATAGTCTGTTCTCTAGTGAGATTAATGGTCTAATCAGACCAAAGCAAGGAAAGCTGAAGGAGGGGATTTAAAAACATGTGAAGTGATAACATATTTTAGCTATTCTGTGTCAGCTCTCTGGCCATGATTTTAAAGTAAATTATAGGGTGGAACAAAAGTCAACAAGGCCTCTGCTCCAAGAGCACAAACTATCCAGGGACATGATAGGTGTGGCCAGAACATCTAAGTATTTAAATGAGTCATAATACTAACATAGCTTGCTGATATTTAAAGATGCTGCTTTTCTTTAGAGCTGTACTAATATCTCATTCCTCTACAATCTTTCCTCTTCAAATCTTTCCACACAGACCCCAGCTTTGATTGTCTCTGGTACAACCAAAGAAATGGTATTTTTTTTTAAATGAGCATGATTTACTCCCTACCTAAAAAAAAAAAAAAAAGAAATTGGGATTTATATTATGCATACACTTGGGTTTCAAAGGATATTATAGTATTCTCCACGGTACTATATTTTATTAATAATTTGTATTATCCATATTTATAAGAACAATATTGTATTCTTAAAACTCATTCAAACGGTTTATAAATTCCAGTAATATGATAAAGCTCTAAATAAAAAGACAAACCAGCTTATTTTTATAAAAAAGTTCTATACATACAGTTTTCCCAAGTTTTGCAATCTGTTTTTCAGCATTTATGTGATCCACAAAGCCAGGATGAGGCCTTCTTTTACGAAAATCTTCTTCATTAAAAGGAGCATCAGGATTTTCCTATGAAGAAAAAAATGTGACTGATACACATTTCCTAAAACAGAACAATTTTTAAAGGTCTAGATAGTTAAAGGAAGTTCTTTAAAAGTATTTTAAAATCTGTTTTAACTTTGTCTTCATTTGAAATTCATCAAGGTTCTGAATTTGATGCTTGAGGTTCAGCATTTTGAAAATGTCATTAGTTCAATTTCAAATTTCACAGTAAAAGATTTTTAATTACTTTTTATACTTAAAAAAAACATTAGTTTTTATTATGTATAGCATTACACAGGGTTGAAAAAACTTTATTTCTGTAACACTGAATTTGAGAATTGCAATAGCATACTACAAAGCACCCAACATGGCTCCTGAAAATACTTTACATATATTGATATAAAGATGTATCCATTTTAATTATGTATTTCATTAAATACGCAGTGAATATGGGATTTTTTAAATGATTGAAAGACGGTGCATATTGTGGTTAGCATTTCTCTTGCCTCTTGACTAAGCAACTCCTTATGTCTTTCTGTATCATTATAGCCCAATGCCTAAACTTTTGTGAAAGAGAATTTCATCCAGCAATTTTGGCAGTAAGTAATGGATAAGGATGAAAGAATCCTAAAAACCCGCTCACTTTACCAGCTATTATTGAAGTATACACCTAAAATATATTGTATAATTAAAGGTAATGAATATTTTCCGGTAAATGGCAACATCTGTTGAAAAAAATTAATGTTTTGATATTACTTACAGGGTCAAAGGGTTTGGAATTTGCCCAGGTCATTATTGTTGAAATGAGGATGAATAACTTTTGTTTTGCAAAAGTCTCTAGTTCCTTATGTAGGGCTGTTAAATGAAAGCAAGAATTTTATTTTGAACTGTATTATTCAAACTGTAGTTTTGCTTTTATATAAAGGTCCTGGATAGACAGTCATACCAAAGTTCTATGTGATGTCTTTTTAAGCAAATGCTCTTTGAGTTAATATAAAATAAAGATAAAAAAATCATGAAAGAAAACAGAGAAAGAAAGAAAAAGCTACTGAAGAAAGAAAAGCAAACAAGGAAAGAAAAAGCAAACAAAGTTTGTTTTAATATAAAACAGAAAAATGAACTTTTTGTTATGCAAATTATTCTGTTGTCCAAGTGTTCATATTATAAAGAGGAAAGCATAATTTAGTTTAGCTGTCATATAAAGAATCATATTGCACTCTCACCATGAAAGGATTCCAGCTGCCTATTAGAATTTGGGTGTAACAATAAGAAAAATAAAGTTTTCAAAAGACTGTTAGCAATATTTTTATTGGACTTTAAAGAAAAATAAACTTAAAATAATGATATAAAATATTGAAACATTCTTCGAATATCACAGGAGCAGATTTTCTACCCACCTCCCAATGCAAAGAGATGAAATGATGGCTGACAGTTATTTAGGGAAATTACTGCCTACACAGATGTGCCATTTAAAGGGTTGGACCATTCCATGTCAGCTTCTCTCCCTTCTGAATGTGACAGTGCATTCCATGGTTCTTTGCTATTTACCCAAACAATTTGTGCAGCATTTCTCCATCAAGGAACCCAATTTTATATTAAAGTGAATCCATGATAATTTCATTATACATTTATGGCAAGTTTTGATGGCTACATAGACACTAAATTTCTGTTCAGGTAAAGCTATACTAACCAGAAGCAGCCCATGTTGCTTCCTCAATTTGGCTTGTATCCTCAGTGATATTATATAAAACAATTTCACACTCAAGCAAGTGGCTTAAGAGTTCTTCTCGAGAAGAGACCTGAGGGAAAAACAGTTCGATTCTGTCATTAGGGGGGAAAAAATCCTCTTCTAGTTAAATTTCTGGATAGAATATGGTTTTTTAACACTAGGATGTTGGAATTATTCATAAGATAGTTATCAAACTTTTATCTGTCAGATACAAGAAAGCTGATAAAATAGAAATTAAATGCTGAAATTTCTAATTTAGAGTACATATTAACATAGATCAAAATCAGAGACTTTTAATGGTATTTTAGGATCCATATTTTTAGTGCATTTGTGAGTATCGAAAATATCTACTACTTATCCAGGTATTTTAAACAACTATCCATTGCCAGAATAGAGAGGACATAAAAAATGTCAATTTCCTTGCAAGATAGCATCCTGTAATTTTTATTAATTTCAGATTATCTGTATTGCTTGAGTAAATCCAGCAAACACTTTGGGCAAAAGCAGGGGTTTAAACAGAACACCACAGGTTTAATTTCCTGATTGAACAGTTGAGCTGCATAGACATCTGAATCAAAATTTTCAAATGTTGGAAGAGATCCTTCAATAAGAATAATAACCAGTTTATAACAAGCAGTTTGAGACAGAGGCGATTTCTAGTTTCAGAAAACTGAATCAAGCAGTCACATCCACACAAGCAAGCCTCCTTTAGTCAATAAAGCTCTGGACATACACATCTTCTTACAAAGATGGAGGTATTCAGAACAATTAGCTGCTAGTGAAAGCTGTGATTTCAGTGAACAGTTAAGAAGGACACTAACTTTGAGTCCAGCATCACTACCTTCAAAGTGGTGATAAAAGACAAAAAGAAGATAAGAGATATTTGAAGTGTAAGCTTTGAGAAAAAAAAAGAAAGCAGACCTGTGGATCATTAAGATAGATTTTCTTAAAAAAAAAGTTATGAAGAGGACATCATCTATTTTCTGTCTGAGTTCCTTCCTTTTATATTTCCTGTGTCAGACCTAGAAGAGAGGAAGCCAGAACACATGCAGGAAGCAGAAGGAGTAAAACAGATAGATACAGCTTCCAGCAGGAACAAAATTTCATTAGTGCAGGTCATTTACATGACCCGTGATATTTCTAATGCTGTCTAAACGCAATCTGAAATCAGACTCATACTTACTGCATACGTTTCCTTTGCAAACAGTAGATCATCACTCTCTGGTTTAGAAAGAGTACCCACTATTTCGTAGGTTTCCCCTGTGCTCGTGGGATCAACAGGGAATTCATTTTCATCTACCTCCTCTTCTTCTTCTGGGTTTTCAAGCGTCGCCCCAACAACGCAGGTGGATAAATACTGCAATATACAAGAAACATAATTTGTATACAAATACCTGTTGAGCCTTACACAGCTTCTCGTAATCTCCAGAAGGCACCAGCACCGTCTGACCAGCCCTGCTCCTGTTGTTGGTAACGCTCTTCAGAAACAGCTTCCCGTTGAGGGGAAAACCTTTAGGCTCAGCTGGAATGTTTCGGCTCGCCTTGTGTCCCACGCCCCAAAGCCGAGGGCGCCGGTGAGCCCCTGGATGCCTCCGCTCCGCCCCCGGTTCCTCCTCTCGGCCAGGGGGTGCCTCACAGGGAACTTTATTGTGGCCCTCCACAGCCATCAGCTGCTGCCTGAACTCTCACGACCGGCTTCATCCCCGCCTCCTGTCCTAACTCTTTATTTGCACTCCTCATTTTTACTCCATTTTATCCCTTTAATTGCTCCGGTGCCTTTCCTCAGCAGCTATCTCAGCTGACCCTCCCGTCCGCCCGGCCGAGTTCCCCGGGACCAGCCGCAGCTCCACAGCGGGCGGAGGTGCCTGAGGCAGAACGAAGCCGCGGCCGGGAGCAGCTGCGGGCCGTCCCCGCGGTCACCTTGCCGATGCTGCGGCCGCAGTAGGAGTCGAGGTGGTTGAGGAAGATGCGGCAGCGCCGCGGCGCCTCCTCCTCCATGGCCCGGCCCGGGACGCGGCCCGTTGCCGCGCGACCGCCGGCGGGCGCACTTCCCCCGGCCGCCGCTGGGGGCGCGCCGCCCGTAGCGCCGCCCCGGCGCGGGATCGCGCGCTGCGCGCAGGCGCCGTGGGCACCCGGCCCGGCCCGGGACAGCCGCGGCCCCTCAGTCTGGGACTGTGCTCGGAACGGGAGAACCCGTGTGTGGTACTGCCGAGACAAAAATAGATGGTAATTGGGTTATCTGCCGGCCTTCCCGACAGCAGGCAGGCTACGGGGCTGCTTAGGCGATTCACGGACTAACAGCTGCATTAGCAGCACTTACTCAGCGCTCCGGACAATGGAAACCACTGGCGGCCGAAGCAGACCTGAAATTGTCCCTCCACAGTGCTGCGGACGTTCCCTTCATAGGGCCAGTAATGCCCCAGGACAGGGACGAGAGAACATTTTGCTCATCCTCAGTAACCCAGAAGTGGTGGAATGACATTGCTGTCCCACTTTTGGGTTAACACTGTAATACTTGAAAATACAAGTTTCTTCTGTTAACACCTACAAAATACCTGTTCTGAAAGTATGCTTATAATAAGCACATAAAATGACGGTTTAAAGACCTCTAAAACAAAAAAACCCAAACAAACTCCAGAATTTAGTAATGAAACATTACTTTGGCATTTTCCCACTTGGATTTCTAACACTCCAAGTCCTTTACAATCACATACCACACCTTACCTTGCTGTTTCATGACAAAGTTTCAGCTGACAGAAGTTTGCACAGTTTTCCAAATAGTTCACAGCTATTTAAGATTTGTCTAAGGGCATGATGATTTCAGTTGGTTCACTTCCAACTTTACAATAGCTCCACTCCCCACAAGAAAACTTCAACGCACCAGTCCATTTATTTAATTCTTTAGTCATTGAAATTGAACAAATAAATCAGTTGCAAAGAAAAATATTGAAATATAAATTTGCTGAAGTACATTCTCCTCACAGAGGACTAACCACGTGCCACAGACCTGTGTGCAAAAAAGAGCCTATGAACAATTTTTGGAGCATGGAAGCATACCCTAGGGCAGTGGACTAATTTTGGAAATTTCAACCCAAAAGGATAATAACCATGAAATGAAGCTCTTGAAAACAGAAGCACTAATTACAGTTGTCCTGTCATAGTTGCACATGGCTAACTCAAAGCCATTACAGAAGCTCTACTAGGCTTGTCTGATCCATATGACTAACCATAGCAGGTAGAAGCCAACATAGCTCTACTGAAGTCACTGCAATCTGTGAGAACCAATAAATCCCTAAATGTGGCTCCAAAAAAGCTACTGCATGTACTTGTCACAAAATCATAGCAGAATAATGGCAGGATTGTTTAAATAAAGACACTCAAATACAAGAATAATAGAAGAATACAAAAAGTGTGAATGTCACAGAACATCAGTTCAACTGTACAAGCATTTCCACCCAACTCTAATTTTTAAAAAGGCTACCATTCAGTACATACTTGAAAAGTTATAGCAGAACAATAGATTTATAAAGAGAGTTGTACCAGTTTTTAAGTAGAAAATACAAGTTATATCTTCCAGCTTGTATTAGTCTTAGCAAATTTCAATACAGCCTTTGGTTTCAAACCAATGCAATGCAATTAACATTACAGTGCTTACTTTAGTATTCATTAGGAGAGGACACTGTACAATTGAGGGAGAAAACGTGAAAACTGGGAGTACCAAAGTACTGTATTATAGAAAGTAAAGCAAAAATACTCTTGAGTATATCCTGTACATCATGTAAATACACATTCAAAATAGTAAACAGGCCTTCCAAGCCTCTCAAACAGTTGCAGTACATATTTATAGCATAGATAACATCATTTTTATGAAATGTGTAGCCCATTATTTCTGTGCTTAATCATTTGTGTTTCAGACAATACATTCATATATAAGCAGTTCATCTCGTGTATTATTTGGAGCTTGCTGGTCGCCATAGACAAGTACAGATCAATTAATGCTGAGCCTTGCTTTTAACTCACATACTGCCACTATATAAGCAATGCTCAACTGTTGAAGAACTATCTTTCTAGTTACAAAGCTGACAACTTTCAGATTTAAGTATAGCAAATCAAGCAGGAATTCCTTGCAGAAGTTTTCAGTAATTTTTTCATTAACTGGGTAGAGCAAGTAGTTACCTTCTGTTTTAAAAAGAAGGCATGAAAACTATCAGTAAGCACACACACAAAGAATTACTACTTATATCTATAACATTCAGTCTCTGTTTTTTTAGTTTTGAATACGAAGACTTGGAAAAGAGACCAAGGCTTTTGAACATTGTATGGAGCAACTTACATGCTCATTTACAACAGAAAGTAAAAATTAAGATTTTTTTCTGCTATTTATCAAAGTGGCTTTTAATAACATTGAGATATATGCAAAACCATGGTAGCAAAATGTTATATAATATACTTGTTATTACATATAAATGTTATATAATAATGTAGTATCACGAAGTAGACTTTAATCCAAGAAATGAAGCTTAAGATGTTTGTAAGGAAGATCTCGGTGCTTCATACTAAGAATTCCTTCTGGCACTAAATCTTCCTCATATCTGGGTAAGTCATGACTGACTTTCTTTCTTCAAAGCTTCTAGTCTTTGTAGTAATGCATTTCCAAACACCTCTCGATATGCAGGGCTGAGAGAGTCCAACAAGGAGTAGACAGTTTCATGATAAGGAGTTTGCAGTCTATCATCAGTCTGATCAAAATCATAAGCTACTACCTGCAACAAAGAATTGTGTGGTTAAATTTCTGTGGTGATGATCACCTTGGTACATGTAGCACAACATTTAACTTTGCAAGTCAGGGTAGTACAGAACAATGTTTTGTAAGAACAAAAAATATTGAATTTAAATCGCAGTCTCTTCTTTCTACTATAGAGCTTACTGGTTATACAGTATTTAAGACAATTTCAAGTACCTTTTGTCCAAAACTCAGAATGTTAGTAAAATACATCCTTTGAAAAGAAGTCTACACATCTGTACAAAAATTACAAATGGTGCAAAAAAACCCATTGTATAGATGTTGTACTACTGACTTCTTTGGGTACCTGAGAAATCCAAAGATTGACATACCTGTAACAAATTACTGATTCTATCTTCATTTTGTGTCTTGAATAAATTCCTGTTTTTTTATTAACTTCCTTTCTTGCTTTGTTGGAAGTAACTAGCTAAAGTTCCCTCTTCTAGAAGAAAACATGTAGATCAGGCTTTCATAAAAGTACAAGAGGAATATGTGTGGTTGTCAGTGAAGTATTTTTCTAGGCACCTTTTGAACATGGTCATTGTTCAAAACAAAGAAGTTTAAGAAATTACAAAAATTACCTTACCCTGAGTCCTGCTTCTGTGAGCTCCAGACAGTATCTGTTCCTTTCCCTGGTTTCTACATTGATATATGCCACATCCTCTGCACAGGGAAGGGTTTTTGACACAAACATGTTGCTGACAGCAAACAAAACATCATTTACAACAGCTTCGGCTTCTAGTCTCATATCTTTCACGTCTGCTCCTTCGAAGTCTCTATAATCAGAATCCTCTTCAAACCCTGTATTATTGGGCAACTCCATAGAATTGCAATCAGTCTCCATCCTGCACATAAAAACACTTATTTTAGACTTATTATACCACTGCACTTAATAGATAATAACACTATAAACCACAAGTTATACTTTATACAGATGTATTTAACATTGTCCAAAAAAAAAAGGAAACCATGAGACCCAGTGATTTCCATAACTCATGAAATGACAGTCTAGAGAACTCAAACACAAGATATTCAGAACAAGTGCTGAAGAAGATTACATGAACATTTAGAAGTGGTATCAATATCACTGAGGCTAGTTTTTCTCAGGCAAGTTAACTTGCATTCTGTGGTATAGGACTCTTAAGATTCAGCGGTCATTAATTCTGCCCTTTGCTGATGCAGAATGTAGGAGGAAGACAAGTCATGCCTGGAAAAAGCGAAATCAATAGTTGCAGAAAACAAAAACCTACTGTTGGTGCATTTAAGGAAGACAGAAAAATCTATGAACTAAATGGGTTATCAGAGACCTTAGGAACTAAAGGCAGCTGTTTGTTACAGTCACTAATGAATAAAGCTCCTGTTCGTCTTTTGCGCACAACTGCCGATACATTTCAGAGACGCAGGCTTCCGCTCTTTGCGAGCAACTGGTACCCAGAGAGCCGCGCTGGGATTACCGCCGCGGCTCCGGCAGTGGCCCCGCGGGTACCGGTGTGCACAGGAGGCCTCAGCCGACACCTGAGGAACCTGCCGGAGGTAGCAGGGCGAGAGAGCCCCTCGCTCGGGACGCTGCCCCGGGAGCTCCGGTAGCTGAGCACCGCTGCCGGCAGGAAATGGGGGCTGCAATCACCGATCCGCAACACGCGGGACATTCACCCCAGGGGATCCGCCGCTTCCTGCCAAATCCCACCGCCGACATACAAACAAATTCAAAAGACGCCGAAGGCAACAGGGGAGCGGGATACCGAGCTGCGCAGCCTCCCGCTCCCACCGACCGCACCCCCGCCGCGCCCCTGAGCGCACCCACCAGCGCCGGCGGGCGGCCGAGGCCCCGCCACCCGACCCCACAGGGCTCCGGACGCGCCTGCCGCTCCGCTCCGCCCCGCTCGGCGGACAGCGCCCGCCCCGCTGCTTCCCGGGCCGCTCCCCGGAGAGGCGGCCCCGGCGCCACCGGCTGCACGACGCCTTCCGGCCGCGCCGCCCCTCCCGCGGCCGCTTCCGCCCCCGCCTGCTCCGCGCGGCGACGCCACTTCCCGCACGTCACGGTGCCGGTGGTCGGCGGGGGGGGCGCCGGGAGGAAGGGGACGAACACCCGCGATCGGCCTGGTCGCCCTCGCCGGCGGCTCGGAGCTGACGGGGAGGGGCTGCCCTCCCGCCGGACTCGGGCCCCTTCCCCGCGCAGCGCGGCTGCGGCGGCCCCTCCGCGCCCGAGAAGATGGCGGCGGTGTCCGAGTGAGGATGGAGCTGCCTGTCAGCGCCTCTTCGCCCTAGGGCGGGCAGTGCCGCCCCGCCGGGGCGTGAGGGGCGGCGGCGGTGCCGCCCGGTAGTGGGGAGTCCCCGCCGTAGCCCGCGCCGAGGGGCGAGGCTTGGCCTGGCGACCCCCGCTCAGCTGCTTCGCGCCGCCGCTCTCCGCCCGGCCCCGTCCCGCCGCCCGGCCTCGCGGCCCCCGGCGTGCAGCCGCCATGCCGTGGCCTTTCTCGGAGTCCATCAAGAAGAGAGCCTGCAGGTACCTGCTGCAGAGGTACCTGGGCCACTTCTTGCAGGAGAAGCTCAGCCTGGAACAGCTCAGCCTGGATCTCTACCAGGGCACCGGCTCCTTGACGCAGGTCCCTCTGGATAAGTGGGTAAGAGATGCTGGCGCTTCACCCCCTCGGCTCCTGCGGCGTCTGAGGGACCAGCTGATTCTCTGCCACCCACTTCATTTTCAATACCCAGCCTCTTCTACGTAAAAAGTTATAACCATAATTAGCATTTAATCCAGGGAACTGTTGTCCGATATGCTAACAGTAAAGAAAAAAAAATCTTGGCATTTGTTGCAGATCTGTTTTTCTAGCCACACTTCGATTGCGTAATTTTTAATTATGAGAAAAGAAACAAAAACTGAAAGAAGGCAATAGCTGCTGATATTTCAGGGAGAACGAGTTAGTGTACCCCAAACTTCTAGAAATCCCAGTAGTTAATGAGTATGTTTACTAACTGCTAGAGATGGTGAAAACAAAGTAATCCCTGTGGCATCTGTGCTTTGTCTTTGTCTTGGAGACATCTTGGTTCTTAATAACTATCGTGTTATGCTGAGCTTTGTGTAGTTCTCTAAGGATTGTCCCCTCGTCTTGTAGTGGCGAAAGTACTTGTTGACAAAAAGAAAGCTGATTTTAGCTGGGGTTTGCTCAGCAGGTGGCCTGTCACACTCCAGTCCTGGCATGTATGTTTTTTTTGTACGTGTGTGTCTTTACACAGGTATTTATATTTCCAGCTTACTCTAGAGACAGACCTTTGGATTACTGTGTTTGTAATATTCTGTAAAGATTCTAGGTTTAATTGCCAACGTTACTGAATTCTACTTGTCAGTCGAGTGTGTCATGAGGAGATTAAGCACTGCAGTGAATCAGTCACTGGCTTCCCGGGTAGTGTAGATGATGAGCTAGGTCCTTTGCTTTAATGTTTTCCAAACCACATTTTTATTACAGTATGTACTGGTATTAGGCCACGCAGGGTACATTTTAAAATACATGTGAAGATATGATGTTTTCAGGTAATGGTTTTTAGTGTTGTTAGTGTGAGAATATGTTCGAAAGTGGTAGGGGACAGACGCTTGCAGAAATGTTCAATGTTACCAGTGTTTGAGTGTGGACTTTCTTTTGTTGTTTGCTTGTTTGTTTCCTTCTTTTCTTCTCTGGCTGTGTCTGCAGCTTGTTTTCTGTAGCAGGCTTGCAGTGAGGCTGCCTCGCTTTAATTGAATTGTTATGCCCTCTAGTGGGCATCGAGCTCTCTTTGCGAGTCAGAGTGATATTATTAAAAATGTGAAATATTTAGTACCAAAGCAGTTACGGGTCGGTACTAAGTGAAGTGTGCATAACGTATACACAGTGATTAAATGAATATGCTGTGATGCTTAGGTGATCTTCCCCATTTGTGGATCAGCGTTTTTCTGTTCCACTTGTAAACAATTACATGTTTGAGGCTCTCTGCACGTGACTCTCATGTATGACAGATTGCAAAAGCAGATATCACGGAAGTACTACAGCTCTTTTTTCCCCCTAGTCATTGTAACCTTGTTCTCAATGAATCACCAGGATGACTGTATTTTTACATGGCATCCATTTTTGCAGACACTTCTGTTCATCTCAGCACTGTAGATAGTTTAGCCAACATTGTATGTGTTTATTTGTAGAGATATATAGGAATTCCTGAGGCTATTAATGGAATGCCTATGCCTTTTGGGGTGTGGGCTGTTCAGAAGAATCAAAATGGAATGGATGATATTTGTGGTTGAATTTTAGTATACATTAAATACTACTCTTGCAGACTGTTGGTCAATAATGTGGAAACAAGTCCTGATGTGAAGGCTGTGCTTCAGTTTTAAAATTTCACTTGGAATGCTCTAATTGCTTCCTTCTAGGAACAGCTGGCCTATTTATGAAGCAATTTATCTCAAGAGTGCTTCAGTTTCTTTTGCTTTTAGGAAGTAAATTTCTATTTTAAAATAATAAGCACTATACTAAAATACACTTACTTTTTATGCGCATGGGTAGCAAAAAGACATCTCAGTCAGATTTTTTTCAAAATATGGTAGCTAGCTTACTTCCTGCTATAGCAAATTATTTGTAAATTCATTCAAGTAATTTAGACAACGTGGTATTTTAAAATACAGTTTTTATCTCCAATAATTATTTTTGCCTTATCTTATGCTATTGCCACATTATAATTCTTAAATATAGGTTCAAATATGTTTGAGCTTTTATATTATTTATTTTATAAAATTTTAATATCACTGAATTTTAGTTGATTATTTGATTCCTAAATAATTTCCCAATAGGACAATTCAGGTTTTGTTTCTTTAAAGTTTGTCGTTTCCGCTGCCTGAGTGGACTTTGGAACAGAAACTAGAAAAGCTGAACATGCAAGGCAAACAAAATTCTAAAGGCAAGGTTATTGAGAGCAACAAGTTAATGTGATGGGAAAGTTGCATCTGGAGATATAAGAATAAAGAAATTATCTTTTCAGAAATTTATATTTTAAGAAATATTCCATATAATTGGAATATAATTTTAAATACAATTAAAATGGCAAAGAACTTTTAAATCCTTGGTTTTTTCAAAACTTATAATATTGAATTTGAACATTTTCTTAGGTAAAATCAATGGCCTTCTTCAAAACTCAGCAAGGTCAAAACCACACTTTCTCTTGCCAGTTCAAGATGTGTCCTATTATTGCAACCACTGTCTTTAGTAGGGTCTTGTTTACATTGGAAAGTTGCACTCTCTGGATTTGGTATGCGAATAAGATTGGGATTTGCTTCATTAAAGCCTAACTACTTCTTGTCTAAGAACTTTAGTTTTAACTGCATTTTAAAATCAAAGCACAGGCAGGAACTCACTTTTTTATTAGCCTAAGTGTGAAGAATATGTTTAATGTGTATGGATGTAATGAAACCTTTATAGAGTAATAGGGGAGTCTTCTGAGGATTGTGGAAAACTTGAAAATTCCTAAATTACTGTGTTAGAGCTGGTATGATACTTTGAGTGACTTGAATGTAGCAGTGTTTATAACGCCACTATAAAATATGATGTAGAAATGGCAAGTATGTTACACTGCAAGGGGGGATTGTTTGGGTCCACTGTCACATCAAAAATGAACTTTACATTTCAATTACATGCTATGAAATACTCCTGTTATGGAAACTAAGTACTTCTTGTGCTTTTATTGTTAGCCTGTTTTCAGTTTTCTTAAAGTACTGCCAAAGAAAGAACAGATTAACTCTTGTTAGTATTCTGATATTTATAAAAGTTAGCAGACATTTTTTTGTATAGTACAAAAATACAGATTATACAGCCACCAGAGAGCAATTCTGAAAGCTAGGTAGTATGGAATTGAAATAGTTGAAAGTGTCTATTTTTTTGTCTGAGTATCATAAATTTTATAGTAGTGTCCAAGTGTTTTTATTCGTTAGATGCAAAATTATGGATGTGATTTTTAAAAAAGTTATGATGTTTAATTTTTATTTTTTTTTCTAGTGTCTTAATGAGATCCTGGAATCTGCTGATGCACCTCTGGAAGTCACAGATGGATTTATCCAATCAATTTCTTTATCTGTCCCATGGGGGTCATTGCTGCAGGATAACTGTGCATTAGAAGTAAAAGGATTAGAGATGGTCTTCAGGCCCAGACCAAGGCTTGGTAGGCTTATATTTTTTATTTTAGAAAAGGAGATCCTTTACAGTTTTTCAGAGTCAAAAGTCCGCCCTTGCTTTAGTCAATTCTTGGTCTTATTTAAATTGTCATTTAGCTTCCATACATTAATGATTGAGAGTTGTAAAAAAAGAAACTGTCTAGTGTTTGTCAGTAGGTTGTCAACTCAATTAGTTGTTGCTCTGTTAAATAATTTTAAATGCTTATAATATTCCTACTGTTGTAAGTCTTCCAAGCTGTTTCAGACCTATAGGAATAGAAGTGTGGGAAGGAGTTTTTGTAGTTTTTGGGTGGTGTTTGTGCAGTTCTGTGAGGCAGTGTTAGTAGTGGGCTGTTGGGTGGCAGCAGGACAATCATGGTGTTAAGACTTGGGGGGGGGGGGGGGGTGTTATAGGGGGTTCTGTCTTTGTCTACTTCAGGCTAAAAGATGCATTTTCTTGTTTATTTAGAGAACAAAAAATGCAATTTAATTGCCATTGCAGTGTGAAATAATGACTTTTAAGTACTCTAAATACATACTAACTTTGATTATAATGCTGAGGGTTGTCTGAGTTCTTCTAGCTTGTCAGTATCCACATGCTTGTTACTGATCTAGTTTAGATTGTCCTGGTGATAAATTTTTACTGGTCATCAAGCTTCCATAAATTCTCTGGAACACATAGTTCACTTTTAGTTGTGAAAATTGTTTGAATGTCTGAAGGATTTTAATTTGGTTTCCTTCTTGTAATGTAGAGAAAGTGGAAGAAAACATTTTTTAAGAAGAAAAAAAATGTGTAAAACCTATTTGTTATGTTTTAGTTACCTTAAATGAATTAGTTGCTTACATGTACTCTACATTTCATCTGTAGTTGTTTAACTGGAATTAAGTTTTGAGCTATGTTACTTTCTGATGTAAGATTATTGCTTTGAAGGAATCATGGTGTTAGGAAGAAACCTTTATTTCTTCACCTGCATCCAGTTAGTTCTCTGTGATGTACAGTGCTTTATAATAGACCAAATAGTGTAGAAAAAAACCCATGGTGCAGGTTTTGTCACACATCTATAGCCACGTGGAGGTTTCCAGACCTGAATGCTTAGCTGAAATGTTTTGCCTGTTTACAGTGCTTGTATTTGAGCTAGTTTTATTTTTGTCTGCCTGTACTAGAATGTGATAGTTGAATTTAAGTAACTTTTCTAATCCATAGTTTTATATTTGCTCACAATGGCCTTGGCATTAGCTGATAGGAATGCATTGTCAATTAAGTTAATCTGGTTGATGAAAAACTTGTTCAGCTTAATACATGCTGTGCTTTTGGATTTTATTATGTTTTACTTACTATGTCAGGTCTGTGTTAGGCATTTAAAACATATGTTAATATGCTAAGATAACATTTAGACCTTGCTTAGTGTTTCTCCATGCAGGATATATTTCAAGAGGAATAAGAAACTTTGAAATAATTGTTAAAAATTTGACTTACTTAATTTTTCCAATTATGCCTACAAGAATGTACTAGTATAGTAAAAGAATCCCAGAAATTATTTAATTACTTAAATTAGTTAAACCACTGCTGAAAATTGATTACACTGTTGATTACTTGATTTCTTCTTGTTTATACTGTTTTCAAATACCAGAATCTTACCAGTGCAGTCTAGTAGGTTACATTAATTTTAAAGTAGTAAAGTCTATAATGAGAGATGATAAGTAAATTTGTTTTTAAGTATAACTTCTTACTAAGCTGTTGAAACTCTTTTCTGGATGTGCCAAATGTATTGCTGTGTTTTGTCTTTATAGTTTCATGAAGTCCATGTTTAATTTATTAAGACTTATTTTCCTCCACAGCATCTGGTTCTGAGCCTATGTATTGGTCAAGTTTTATGACCAGTAGTATGCAGCTTGCAAAAGAGTGTCTTAGCCAAAAATTGACAGATGAGCAAGGAGAAGGGTCCCAGCCTTTTGAAGGACTTGAGAAATTTGCAGAAACTATTGAAACAGGTATGAATTAATTATTGAGGTTTGAATTAACGTCTGAGATTTTTAATTGGTTTATGTTGTGTGTCAGTTTTACAAAATGGCATCTCAACTGCCATAACTTATATGACTAATTTTCACTTGTTAGCATTGCTTGTAAAATCTAAAGAGGAATGTTGGACAAGTGATCTTGATTTTTGAAGTGGGGCAAAAAAGCCCCATTTACTCCTAAAGTATTTGTATACTACCCTCAGTGGACAGATTGAACTCTGTCTCAGGGCAAGTTGGTGATTTTTTTCACCAGAATAAATCCAGCTAAATCTGTGCCTGAGGGATTGATGATATGTCTTAGTTTTGGAGATGGCCATGTAATTCATCAATTGCTAATAGTGATATTGTTGAAAGAGAAATGGAAAAAGTTACTTCAGCTGTGTTTGCGCAAAGCTGACCTGTTATGTTGTATGACTCTCCATAATCACACTATGTTGATAGAAGTACTTCAGAAACTTTTTTTTTTTGTTGGAGGTGGTTTTTCTCAGTGTGCAAAACTAAGGGCTTATGATCACATTGTGTGGTGGAGAACCTCGTGCAGAAATGTCTGAGCTAAGGGAAATGTTTAAATCCCATCTGGAGATGGAATTCCTCAATCCAGGCAGCATGCTGCTGCAGGAATGCTTAGTAGTTCAGATATGGTGCACAATGAAGATGTTACTTTCCTTGAGGATCATCCACGCTGAGCTACAGGAAAGCTTGGTTTGAGCTGTCACTTGCTCAAATGTCTGAGCCTTAGAGAGCAGTTGTATGCTATGGATATACATATTGGTCATTTAATAGGAGTTGTTTCTTGAAGTCTTGTTGCCTTATTAAACTCAGTTGATAATTTCCACTGAAATAAATATTGAGACCATAAAATCAAAGACCATTTAATATGGTTACAAAAGTAATCACTCAGACTTAACAGTCTACACTGTATTTTTTTGTTTTCCCTCTTAAGTTCTAAGAAGAGTGAAAGTTACCTTTTTGGATACTGTGTTACGAATAGAACATGTGCCAGAAAACTCTAAAAGTGGAACTGCACTTGAAATCAGAGTCGAAAGGTAATTTTTTTAAATTTTTTTTTTTATATGTGGATTTTTTTTCCCCTAAGGGACTTATTGCCATTTCCTGTAAAATACATCTTACCCATACACACAATTCTTAGTATATAGTTAGACACTTGCTCTCGAGCACCTCTTTTATAATGCTAATGAGCATTGTCTTCACTTCAGATTCCACTTAGCATGTTAATGCTAAAGTTACTTAACCATCAAATTAGAAGAGTTCTTTTTTTTCCCAATATGCATTTTCATCACCTTCTACAGTTAATTAATAACATTTCTCAGACATTCAACAGCCAGTGTAAATTGTTGGCCAGTCAGGCCACGCGTACAATTAGAAAGGGAACTGATGCCTTTGAGTAAGACACTTTAAATCTTTTTAGAAAAAAAGGTGCAGTCCTGAAAGAAAAATCCCCAAACCCTGAAAGAAATTAGGTTCTGTGTGAGCTTTCAAAAGAGCCCATGTGAGTTCTGTAATTACTTTGAACATGAATACTGTACGTGTTCTTAATGTGGATTATTTTCAACCTATGGGAGAGTGTAATCATACTTTCTTGCAAAGTATTGAGATCAGCATCAAATAAAACTGATGCTTACCAAGGATTGCTAATGAAATATATTTAGTTTAAGCATTTATAAGCTTCAGATTAGTGTGTTCTCTGAGATATGTTCACATTTCTGGTGGTGTCCCATAGAAAAGTTAAGATTTTCACCAATTCCCAGAGAGTATTGGGTTTTCATTTCATGACAGTGGACAGCACTGTAAAAGTGTAAAGAGAGAGACCTTGTACAAACTGAAAGGTTAAAAAGCACCAGGAGAAGTAACAGTTTTCATGCACCCACTGTCCTTATTTCCTTTCTTTTGCCTCCCAGAACTATGTACTGTGATGAAACTGCAGATGAGTGCTCTGGAATTAATGTTCATCAGCCCACAGCTTTTGCTCACAAATTACTGCAGCTCTCAGGTGTCTCTTTCTTCTGGGATGAGTTTCCTGCATCAGCAAAGTCCTCCCCAGTGTGTTCAGCTACACAGCTGGTAAAAATAAATACATTATATAAGGATATAAATTGATAAAAGAATATATTGTTACACTATTACATTAATTCTGAAGGATACAGGAGTTGAACTTGTACTTAAATCTGTGTTTGGGAAGTTTTATAATCAGTTCCTGTTGATTTTGAGAAGAGGCAAGGAAATGGACTTTAGTAGAGTCCATTTCTAGAGTAGAAATGGAGGAAATTAGAAATTTGAGTAGAAATTAGGATGTATTGTAGTGGAATCTGGTTACAACTTTAAGAACTAGAAATTCAAGAGCCCTGCAATTCACTATTCTGTGGAAACTTGCTCTTCTTTCAAAGGCCTAATGCTTCACATTCTATGTGCCTTCTTTTTCACTGTTATCAGTATATGTTTCTAAAGCCTTTGTCAAATTTATGGTTTGTAAAGTGATTATTTGTGTGATAAGCTTATTTGAAATGCTTTTGTTTTGCATTTTTTTCCTAAGAAATGGGATGCATTCTTATTCCTTTATCTGTAACTTTTTAAGGCAACTGAACCAAAGCTTTCACCTAGCTGGAATCCAAAAATAATTTATGAGCCACATCCACAATTAACAAGAAACTTGCCAGAAATTACCCCTTCTGACCCTGTACAGATCTGTAAGCTGATTGGTAGAATGGAGTTAAGCCTGACATTAAAACAAAATGAAGTACTTCCTGGAGCTAAGGTTAGTCATGTTTTCCTGGTGTTTAACTAAATGAGTAGTTTTGTAATATTTTTTTTTCTAGTACATATGAAAAAGGTGTAATATTCTCAGGGGAAGAGAATTGCCATAGTTTTCATGTTGATTCTTTATATTCTAACCTAATAAATATGTGTAGAAAAGACCTCTTTATGGTAGTCAGATGAGTCAGGATACACTGAAATCTGTTAAATGACAATTCCTGTATGTTAGAGAGAGACTGAATTTAAGTGTTCAAAAAACAGGTAGACATGGTAGTGAGTATGTAAGTAAAGCTGTGTAATATATTCCCCTTGCCTCCAGTTTTTAAATTGGCTGTTGACCTGTTTTGTATAGCCTACCATATTTTACAGAAAGCATAACGTTTCTACTGCTGTAGAGAAGGATTTTTTTTATGTCCAGCAATTTCTAGTCAATCTTTAACTGTTCTTGTTTATTCAGTTAAGAGTCCTTGAAAAGTAAAATAACATTTCCTTGGTGTGAAATAGAGAAATGCTGCCAATTTCAAAAGTATTAATATATAATACAGAAGACCTTTATTGTTTTAAGGTCTGTTTCAAAAGGTGCTTACTTGAATATCTCATAATTAATAAGTAAAACTAACTTTATTTTTTATTACTTTGGGAATTATTAAAGAAAAAAATAGCAGATTAACAGAATTTATTGATTTTTTTTCTGCTATGAGATTGTGTATTTATTTTAAGCTGATAGTCAGTGACACATCTGCATTTATCCTGCCAAGCTACAGGTTGGAAGAAACACAAAATTATGTTTCTAGTTGTTTTATGGAAGAAACTGGTGTAATGACTGTATTCTTTCCACCATAAAAATCTATTATCCAAATAACTGATTCAAGTAATGTAAAGAAAAATTCCTTCAGTGTTCTTGACAGCATTTTTTCCTTTTCTTTTTAGTTGGATGTAGATGGACAAATAGATTCTGTACATCTGTTTCTGTCACCAAGGCAGGTTCATCTTCTATTGGACATGGTAGCAGCTATTGCTGGACCAGGCAAGTATTACAGGGAACAAAAACAAATTTTTGCAAGAGAAAAATGTTTCTTCAGTTGAAAAAATATTGTGTTGGTACATTGTTATGAGTTTTTATTTGATATTAGTAAAATGCTTTGTAGCTGCTCTGAGTTAAGACTATGAATAATATTTTGTCTTTAATTGTGAATTGTACATCTAGTAATGAAACCAACCAGCAAACAAGGGTTGACACATGACTGTATAATAATACAAGAAATGAGGAAATTCTAGGTGGAGAAAACCAGGAGACTGAACAAATTCTGGTTCTTGCAGCTTCTGTTCCACAAGAAGAATTTAGCTTCTCTATCCTGTGTTTTAGTGACAGGCACAGAAAATATAGAACAGACTGTAATTGAGTTTGTCTGTATTTGTGAAGAACTAAAAGCAATGTTTCAACTACTGCAGTAGAAGTATGAGAGTGTTTTGGATTGTTCCCCTCATCTGTTTTACGTAGCAGCACTTGTTAGGGTAAATAATCTTTTTGAAAGATATATCATATCCTGAGTGGGTGCTTAATATTCTCTAATACTGATGTACTTGTTTTATTGGACATGTTTATTGTTTTTGGATGACTGGAGAAGTATTACATACAGTTTCCCATGTGTGTCATCTTCAAACCTGAAACTTTAGTAATTCCTTAATAGTAAAACCCTTAAGAGGTTGTGGCCTTAGTCCCTAAAGCTAACTGAGAAGAAAAGTGTATGCATCTTATATGCCATCACATTGCATATATAACCTTGAAATGTTTTCATCAGATGTGAAGTTAATAAATGCTAGGAGAGAGTAATCTGTTCTGAACAAATAAAACCTTCAAACCAACAGAATGCACAAACACACACATCTGATATATAACTACCCATGCAAATATATACACCAATGATTAATTTTCAGATTAATTTTTGAATTTTATTAGGGATACAGGAAATTACAGTAGGATTTCTGTTATTTTTTTGAATTCAGAGAGTCTGAGCAGGATAGAATTGTCAAATAAAGATAGGAAGAACCGACCAATGCAGCAGGAGGACGAGTATCGGATTCAGATGGAGCTGAAACGTTATTTGAGGAAAGAGTCTTTATCTGCAGGAGCATCATCTGAACAAAGCTTCTATGAGACAGAGAGTACCAGAACGCCTTCTAGTCGTGGCAAGTATAAAAGATGATGCAAAATAGCAAGTAACCTGTTGTTAAGATTGTCTAAATTGATTGTTCATCTTTTAATCTTACCAATTTACGTATTAAAATAAGTTTGACCTGAAGTAATTATATGCCATTAATGGTAAAGTTCAGTAAAAAATTAACTAGTTTAGGTATCAGGCTTAACTTGATTCAATATTTCCTTAAAATTTTTCAGTTTATGTTAATGTGAAACATGCTAAAAACACAGAGAGCATGGCACCTTTTCAAATGTGTGGTTGAGGGAATTACATCTAGAATAATAGTTGTATTTATCTGATTTTATGTAAATACTTTTTTGCTAATTATTTTTAATGTGAAATACTTTGATTTGTCAAAAGGAGAATGTATCAATTTATAGAAGTTATATCAACTTGAATACGAAAATGAGGTATTTAACTGTTCTAATATTCATGAGGTTTTTTGTAATTTGATTTTTATTTAATGTCTCTCCATAGATGCTACTAGTCTCATGTCAAGAGAACTTGGGACTTCTGTAAATGATGTATTTAGCTGGTTATTCTGTCTAGCAGTTAGATTTCTAGACTAAAAATACATTTCTGTTAGAAATAAAGGGGTTTTTAAAATTAGTAAATAACTCTTAATTATCTGTGGTTCTCTACTAGAGGAAGAAGTTTTCTTCTCAATGGCTGAAATGGACATGTCCCACAGCCTTTCCTCCCTTCCACCTCTTGGAGATCCTCCAACCATGGATCTAGACTTGTCTTTAACCAGTACATACACAACTACACCAGCCGGATCTCCACTGAGCACTACAGTGGTATAGTATTAACTGCATTTGGAATCTTTTAGAAATTAACACTTCTGCCTGAAACTGTTGCATAATTGCTGCATTCTTTACAATGTCAGGAGCTGTTGCAAAATTCTAGAACAATTGAAATGTTTAGAGCTGATAGTATTCCCTTTCTGCTATGGAAATGGTATTGGAATTATTCTCATTTATCTGGCTGAACTAGGAAATGCCTTGAAGCTTATATAGAATGCTTCATGATTTATTTTCTTTTTAATTACTGCATGTGTACTACCTGATTTTCTTTTAAAATAGTCTACACAGGCAATGTTGTATGAAATTGTAGTAGTAAATTTTTCCTCAAACAATATAAAAACTATGCTGTTGTTTTCACTATCTTTACTGAATCTGTTGTGTACCTAATGTTTTCTGTAATGGAAACCATGGAGAGTAGTTGTAGAACTAGAAAAATATATGCTCATGAGGAGTGCAACTTTAGCCTTAAAAACCTGTGGAATTAAAAAGCATATCTTGAAATAAAGCATACCTGCATTGATAAGTTGAGCACTAATTCTCCATGAAATGGCATGCTGTTGATTATGCATGTTGGAGTTTTTTGCTAATTTATCTTATTGTTTTGGTAATTTATCTTATCTTATTGATCTAATGTTTACAACTCTTTGCAAATTTAAGGTCATACGTATTTTTTGTTTTAGCTGCAACCAACTTGGGGTGATTTTCTTGATCGTAACAAACAAGAATTACAGCCTCCAAGAGGTTCCTCACTAACAGCCAATATGGTTCACCAGACTTCCATAAGAAGGACATGTAAGTAACAACAGATAGATAGTTTTGCCTAGATAATTATGAAAATGAATTGTTATGCGGCAACTTGGTAAAAAGAAATGAAAATCAAAAGTAAGATGATTTTATAAATGTGTTATTGCTGAAAAATTACGTGAACTTAATTTTGTATTTCAGCTATTCCATCCAGATCTGTTTCTGTGGATGAATCCAGACCTGAGCTACTTTTTAGACTGGCAGTTGGAACTTTCTCAGTGTCTGTACTTCATATTGACCCTTTACCCCCACCTGAAAGTTCACTGAACCTTAACCCATTGACACCAATGGCTCGGGATTTCTTTGCCCGAATAGAAAAGATTGAGCCAGTTAAGTTTTCAACAGAAGATTTTCTGTCCTTCCGAGAAGTATTTGCAGAAGCTTGTTCTCATGATCACCTTAGGTATAACTTTGCTTATTAATAAATATAAGTAACAAAAATATATTTTAAGTAAATTTGAATAAAGTAAGTTTATTACCATAGGAATTGTGTCACTTAATATTTGAATTGCATTAGTCTTCTTTATTAATTTCAAAATAGTCTTGAATTTTAACATCTGTTGTCCAAGACGTCTTTTTAAAAAAAGTTGAAACAGAAAAAGAAAGGAGAAAAAACATTAAAATGACCTAGCTTTTTAATAGATTAATTAAATTAGGTACAGTTTCTATGACAGAAGCCTAGAGAGTCAAGAATAATTAAGTAAATATCTTCTTTAGAAATAGCTGTGTTTTACAGAACTGTTGTTATTCCATTGTAGTAATTACTGCTTGAAGGAGCTTACAGTTTTATTTAGTGCAAAATATGATATCAGTAGGGATAAAGCCTAAGTGAGAACAAGATAATAAAGTCAGGCAGCAGTCTTTTTTTTTTTTCAGAAATTTTTACCATCCCAGTACAGTGTATGAAGTAAAATATTTAAGGGTATATGTATCTTTTCTTACCTTATGTATGTAATTTAGACTTTGTGAGACATTGGACTTCTTCATTGTCTAAGGATGTTAGTTTTATATGAACTGCACCTCAGGATAGATGCCTAAAGTGTTCTTTACAAATTTCTCTATGCTGACCATCGTTGATTATGTAACATGAGATTCATTGTCTTTGTTACTAAATCTGTTACAATTAGATATTTTCATGTATTTGGAAAATTATGATGTTTTAATGATCTAAAAATGATTGTAGTGATCCTTTTCTTTTGGCTACTTAAGTTTTGACTTTTCATAATTGTTATGGATTTATGCTATTTTTAATAATTATTAATTTTAATAATCCAGGTTTATAGGTACTGGCATCAAAGTGTCTTATGAGCAAAGACAAAGGACTGCCTCACGAAGTTTTAGTACTGACTTATCCATTGGTGAGATGGAATTCCTGGAATGCCTTTTTTCTACTGACTCTCATTCCATGCAGCCTCACTATACAGAGGTATGTAAAAATAAAGTGAGTTCTGTGAAAAAGAAATGTTAATTATATAACTGAGAATGGTAGATTGTTGTAATTTAAATGTTTCTTAATTTTTTTTTAGTTTTTTAAATATGTTACAGTTTTAAGATTAAAATTTACGTTTTAATTCTGATCTCAAATAGTGAACCCAATTTCTGTCATACCTGACAGGAACAGCACCAAGTAGCCAAACTTTGTTAGTTACTTCTTAAATATGCTTAATGTGGTTTGGGTATTAGTTTTTGGAAAACATTTACTCTAAGCAATGGAGTTGAGCGATGCAAAGGTTTCTTGTGGTGGTGATTATTCTTCCAGCTCTTTAGTGGTCAGAGACATCCAGTAAGGTGGCTGAATATGTGGATTGAATACACAGTTGAGCTGGGGCTCTGTTCACTGACTTAAGCTTGGGGTTCCCTATCTGTTCTAGGTAAAATGTCATAAATATATTTTCCTGTGGCAACTGCTTCCTATTTATTAAACATTTTGATTTTTATTTTTTCTGAAGCTGCTGACATTTCATTCTGAAGAAAGAAATGATTCTCATTCTATGCCATGCCTTCAGCTGCATTATAAGCATTTAGATAATAGAGGACCTCAGGTAAGGTGGGAGATTAAAATGACTAAGTTTCTGTACAACAACCTTTGTCTAATTTAGATCATTTGAACAGAAAATTTACTGCAAAACAGAGTTCTTAACTCCCACTTATTATAATTTGTTTCATTGTGTTGTGTTGAAGATTTTAGTGCTTTTTCTCTTTCTTTTCAGGGTAGTCAAGGGAGACTCAGCTCTGTTCCACAGAAAGCAGAGTTACAAATAAAGTTAAGTCCAGTGTTTTGTGAGCTGGATATTAGTATTGTAGACAGATTAAATTCCTTACTTCAACCCCAGAAACTAACTACAGTGGAGATGATGGCATCTCATATGTATGCTTCTTACAATAAGCACATAAGTCTGGTAAGTTTAAAGTGAAATTGATTATAAACCTGCTGGGGTTTTTTTTGCAGGAGGAAGTCAGGGTGACAGCCTGAGACTGCTAGTTCTGATTGATTTGTGGTGTCTGAGGTGCTTTATTTTAGTGTGAGAGGTTTTTTTGGTTTTTTTTGGTTGGTTGGTTGACTGGGATTTGTTTGGTTTTTCCCAACTTCTGACAGTCTCATTTTACATTCAGTGATTGTGTGCTTCAAAACAGACCAAAAGACAGTGGTAGATGCTTCACAAACTGCATAAGTTCTCAGCTTCTTGGAGCAAGAACTGGGCAGAAAAGAATAATCTTGACTGACTTCTCATCCCTAATCTCTCCCATTATGCTCTCCAGCAGCTGATATAAAGTGTTGCTAACAGTTCCACTTCTATGTTAAAATCTTTGATTGTCACAATCAGCCCAGTTGTCTCTCTGATGTGTTATCTTCTTTTGGAGTAGGTGATAGAATGGGGGCATATGCATTGCATTCTAATGATCTGGGACCAACAGAAAGAAATTGAAGCTTATTTGCCTTGGTTTGGGTTATCACGATAGCATTAAACTTAAAGACTTTTCTTAAAATACTTGGGAATGATTAATACATTTAACTGATTTTCTGCACAGCAACAAAAATCTTAATGTAATTAAGATTTTTATTGCTGCATTTACTGATTACGGAAAAATCAGCTTTCAAAACTATTTAAGAGACTCCTAAAATTGTAAGACATCAATTATTTCTGTAAATATAATTGTCTTGCACGTTTGATTCCTTTCAGTGATCAGCAAAAGGGGGAGGGTATGAAGGAAATGAAAGTGACAGGAGCTGGACACCCTGACTTCCTGAAAGGGACAAATACACATGATAGTAATTTCTATTTTTTCAACAGCAGCAGTTTTTAAACAAGTGTCTGAGACATGGTATTTCCTAACTGCCGCTGAATATTATTTGTTACTTTCACTATCTAATTTAACAGGAAAAATAATTGCAAAAATGGGAGTTGTTTTCTTAAAGATTGCTAATCTCTGCAAAAACTTGACTTCTAAGTAGAATGTTCATGACACCTATAATAGAAAAAGATCCTAAGAACAATCACAGTTGGTCTTGATGTGTTTTTTTCTGTGATACACAAATAATATTTTTCATTTTCAGGTATTACATCATCAAAAGCTTTCCCCATAGTCACTTTTAATGCTATTTTCTTTAATTCAGAGGGTTTTTTATTCACTCTGGTTTGTGTTTTGTTTTTTATTGTTTGGTTCTTTTAGCATAAAGCATTTGCTGAAGTTTTTCTGGATGATTCACATACTCCTGCAAACTGTAGAGTTTCAGTTCAAGTCACTGCCCCAGCATTAAAACTCTCTGTTCGCTTCCCAATACCTGATCTACGGTCCGATCAGGAAAGAGGACCATGGTTTAAGAAATCACTTCAGAAGGAGATTCTTCATCTTGAATTTACAGATATGGAATTTAAAACTGAATTTATAGGAGGGTCGACTCCAGAACAAGTTAAATTAGAGCTTACCTTTAAAGAGCTAACTGGTAAGAATGTTAATATTATATTCAGAAGTCCTTTTTTAGTTTTCTAGGTACTGTGTAGTTGAGAGAAAGGTCCTCTTATATGGAGTAACTCAGGGAGTGTCTTTCCACCTGAATTTTGAAGTAGATATGATATCTCTACTGTAATTTTGTGTTCTGTACTAAAAACCAATGTAAGTCCAAACAATACTACTGTGAGGAGAGGCTGTGTGTCCAGTTTGGGGCTCCTCAGTAAAGAAAGACAAGGAGCTCCTGCAGAGGGTCCAGTGGAGACCTCAAAGCTAATGAGGGTTCTGGAGCATCTTTAATATGATGAGAAGCTGCAGGAGCTGGGCCTGATCAGTCTGGAGAAGACTGAGAGGGAAGTCTCCTAAGTATGTGAATATCTCAAAGACAGATGCCAGGAGGGTGGTGCCAGACTCTCTTCGGTGGTGCCCAGAGACAGGACAAGGAGCAATGGCCATAAATTGAAACACAAGAAGTTTCACATTAACACAAGGAAGAACTTCTATACATTGAGGGTGGCTGAGCACTGGAGCAGATGCCCAGGGAGGTTGTGGAGTCTCCCTGTCTGGAGACATTCAGAGCCCACTTTGAATGAGTTCCTGTGTAACCTGCCCTAGGTGACTCTGCCTTGGCAGAGGGGTTGAGCTAGATAATATCCAGAGGTCCTTTTCAACCCTAAAAGTGCTGTGATGCCAAGATTGATCATTGAAAAACTTTAATAATTTCATGCCTCTAGTATCTTTCAAAGTAATAAATCTATGAGACTGTTTAATATTTGCAATCTTCTTTGCTGTCTCATTTTGTGTACTTAATCAAGGCTGTGACAAAATATAGTGATGCTATAAATGTAAATCCTAGTATCTATGCATTAGAAGTGTCTGATTTTCCAATTACTGCTAGCTAAGAATAATGTGAAATAATTTTTATTTCTAAAAGTTAATTTTAATTTTTTGGAAGAAGAGATGACCAAATTTGCCTAAGTAGCTTAGTTAGTAACATTGGCTAGTTAATCTTGTTTGACTCCAGCTTGAGGAGTGGCTGACCTGAAGTTATCAGTTGTCATTCATCTGTTAATTTCTAAAACATCTCTTTCTATTCAGGTTCATTTGAAGAAGATAATGCAGAAGCACCAGTAAAATTTTTTCAGGTGTCAGGTGGCACAGATGGAGATATAACATCATCATCAGACAATTTTGACTGGCCTCGGTAAAATAAATTTCACATGTTTTAAATGTAGATTGATTAAATTTTTATGAAGCACTGTTGTTTTTCTAATTTTAATCCAGAATTCCTGTATGGTAAATGATTGAAAATAATTTACAAAGAAAGAGCATGTAACTATTAAAAAGACTCCAAGAATTTATGAAAAAACCCTGGAACTTCTACATTTATAATAATGCAATATGGTTTTTAATGTTTAATGACTTCTGCATGGACTTGAGTAAATTTCACTGAAAGTTAGGTAAATGATTAGAGACTTGAAACTTTTTCCCATTTTTTTTACTTTATCTTTTTTCCTGCATTCATGACTGAATACCAAACCACCACCCATCCTAGTTGAATTTTGCCTCAAAATAATATAAGGCATAAGAATAGTAAGAATAATTACATTGTGACTGAATTATTGCAGCTTATATCACATGCAAGGCAATACAGTGCTTCAGACTTAATGAAGAGAAGGACCTGGCAGCTGAAGCATGTAATAAGATATTTAAAGAGGCAATTTTAGATTTGCTACAGATTTTGCTGTGTAAGTTGTTTGCCACAAAATTCAGTAGCTTTCTGACAGTAAGTTTATGTGGACATTTTTTCTTTTATAATGGCACAAGTAAAATTTTCTGTAAAAGTGTTTACATGTAAGAAGCTACACCATGCAGTAGAGAATTTTTAATAGCTGTTAATGGTCTAGTGAAACAAGTTTTATTTTGAGAGAGTGCTAGATTTTTCTTAGGTCACCTTTATGATCACCTAATGGAGTTGAAAAAAGCAGACGCTTAACATTTTCTTTCACCTGACGGTACCACGTTCCTTTGTGTGTGAAAGTTAGTTTTTTTCTTAGTAGTATTGTTTTGGGTAATAAAATATGTTATTATCTAATAAAGAAGTCCCTGGAATTTTGAGTTATTTAGTCTATGTGTATTTAAACGCAAGCCAGTAGAACTAGTGGACATGTGGCAGAGCATAAACAGTTTAAGCATCTCTAATGGCTTATTCTGCTTAACTTCTCCAATGTCAGGATTGTATTGAAAATAAACCCTCTGGCTGTGCACTCTATTCTGGAAAGGATAGCAGCTGAGGAGGAAGAAGGTGATAATAATTTTCAAGAGGAAGAAGAAGGAGGGTCTCATTCTTTGAAGGATGTCTGTGATATTAGAAGACCAGAGCCTTCTCCATTTTCTTCTCGTAGGGTCATGTTTGAAAATGAAGAGGTACTACAACATTTTGTTATTGCTTTGTGCTTATGAGAGAGAAAATGAATACCATCTCACTACTTTACATGCAACTTCTGGCTTCCACTTTTGGTTTTGTGTTGGTATTTTTTTTTTTAACTTTAGAATTTTTTTCTTATTTCTTTCAGATGGTGATGCCAGGAGATATAGTTGAAATGACTGAGTTTCAGGATAAAACAATTAGCAATTCTCATTATGTACTGGAACTCACGTTACCAAACATTCACTTAACACTACCAAGCAAAAGCTTTTATGAAAAACTGTACAACAGGCAAGTATAATTGTTTTGCTTGGTTATCATGACCTGTACTCTCAGTTCTGTGTCACTTTTGATAAAAACAATTGTCTAAGCACGTATAGCAGGAACTCATTTGTATAGTTTATTTAAAGCCACAAAGTGCTATATAAATATTTTTCCAAGTTAACATGACACCATTGTCTCATGCACCTGATCAGTGCTATGGCAGCTGACTGCTAAAAAGCGTTTGGCAGATTTTGTGAACAAAGGATCAAGCTAAATAGTCTTTGGCTCTCAGTGAACACTTTGTTCAGATCTCTGTGCAATGTTTCACTTTGCTCTAATCTTTCTGATTTCTTCTTTAAAGAGATTATTATACTTCAGAAACTTGCGCTCAATTTGATTCTTTCCGTCTGAAAATCTAGAGCTTTCAAGACAGTCAGAAAAAAAAACCCTAATCTTGTTTTGTAAGGCTCACAAAAGTTTATGAAAATGTAGAGAAAGCAAGCCAAATTTATGGATGGGTGTTCATTTATTTCTGTTTGCTGTCTGAAAACCAGCAAAATACTACTGGCTTGTTTCTGTGCTCTGCAAATATGCAAGAGAGATGCTGATCTATTTTAGTCTCTGATAGATATTACTTCAAGTATTTTCACTTCCAGAGTGACACAAAGCATGACCTTCCATTGAATATTCTGTTGGAATACTTCTGTACTGAATGTCTTTACCCTGACAGACACACTCACTTGAAATCAAAAGAATGAATGTTTCCTGCAACTTAGTTGAAAATTGATGTGATCAAAATAGGGGTTTCTCAACTTCCCCTCCCACCTACTGAGCAAATATATACCCACTTATAGAGTCTTTTGTGTCACTATCACATGTTAGACTTTGATATGTGCATACCGTAATTACAGAAGAGAAGTTACTTCCATTTTTTATTGCTTTTACTCATGACATATTATTGTTTCTTGTGCTTGTGAACTTTATTTTCTCTGTTTCTGGAATCTGGAATCTGTCATATAAAGTCTGCAAAGGAATTATGCTTGACTGACTTAATACAAAATGGGAATATAGTCATATATTTTGTGTATTTCTTCCTAGGATCAGCAATGATTTATTGTTGTGGGAACCCACAGCTCCATCTCCTGTAGAAACATTTGAAAACCTTTCTTATGGTGTTGGACTATCTGTGGCCAGCCAGCTCATCAACACTTTCAGTAAAGACAGCTTCAGTCAATTTAAATCTGCAGTTCATTATGGTAATACACTTAATAAATTATCTAGAACTATAGTGCTTTAGAAATGTAATTGGCTGAAGTGATTAAGATGTTAATGGAAAGATTTTGTAAACTTATGGGAAAACATAAGCCAAGGGAAAAAAAAAGAAAGATTGCTGTTTAATTGGGTAAAATAAGATGAAATTGAATTGCATTACCAATGGAGAAACAGTGAGTTATTGGCATAATGTGTGTACTAGCTAGAGAATGAGTTGTACTTCATTTTATCTATTAGATGATGAAAGTGGATCTGAGGAAGAAACACTGCAGTATTATTCCACTGTTGATCCAAACTATCGTTCACGTAGAAGGAAAAAGCTTGACTCACAGAATAAGAACTCACAAAGCTTTCTGTCTGTTCTGCTAAATGTGACACATGGATTAGTGTCAATATTCACAGATGTAAAGGTAAGGCACTGGGGCTGGAACAAGTTTTTTGTTGTTTTGACTGTGGGTGGCCCCTTCATGCTGTATGTACTTATCTGGAAGGAGGTGGTGTTATTAACAGTAGTTCTGCAATCTTAATACTACTATAACTAGGCAGTAATGCAACACAGCTTTTTGCAAATTCTGTACTTTGCTTCATGTGAGAATAACTGAAATGCAAGCAAGAAAACATGTATTGGTAGCAAGTGCTGTGTTAGTTTAGACTGCCTAAATGCAGCAAACTATTAGCAAACAATAATTTTATCATTTCTTTTCCTTCAGCAGGATGATGGAAATACACTGGAAGGAAAATATGGTGAATTTTGGTTCGAGTTCAACGGTGGTTCCCTTTTCAGTGTGACTAAATATGAAGGTTTTGAGGACAGACACTATGTTTGTCTCCATTCTAACAGCCTCAATTTATATCATCAAGGTAGGGGTGGGATTGAGGTGGCTTTGGGGCTAAATTTGAAATTACTAAGCTTGAAGCTTTTTAGGGAAAAGGCTGTATTTTTTTTCTTTATTCTCTCATCATAGTGTGTCATTTGGCACAATGGATATAATTTATGACTAATGTTTCTAAATGCTACAGTAATGCAACTTCATTATAACTGTATTTAGTTAAAGTTTAGCTCCAACTTTCCAGACAACTGCTGGTCTTTAGAGATATTGTGATCCTCTGGCAAATTAGCTGTACAGCCTGTTCTTCACTATTAAAACGCACTCTCCTACAGGTTTTGGTTGTTTAATTGAAAAAAAACCTGCCGGTTACCAATGGCTGCTGTGTTTTTCCTCAGTAGCTAGTTGTCATCCACAGGTGAAGAATTTTGGCTTTGGTTTGTCTATGACTGGTAACCCCATGTAGTTAAACCCTTCAAGGTTTCCTCCTCAGATGCCTGTGAATCAGTGGTGGTCCTGTTTCCATGCAAAGCTTATTTATTGTGTGTTTAGACATTAGCCTGGCACTATCTCATAAAATGAAGAGGAGACACATGTTCTCCATGTAATCTGTAAGAGATTTCTGTCCTTTATTTCAACTTTGCTATTTTGTTGGGCAAATAAAAAACTCAATCCCTAATAGACACATTGAAGATGATAGCTAGAACTGTGGTTTTAAATATTGGATTACCCATAACCTTCCCTTCACAGTTCTTGGTGATCTGCATGACCAACTTTGATAATTGAAATTATTCTGTAGGCATTAAGCATAAAAAGGATTTTCCTTCACACTTCATCAGTAACAGGTTTGGTGATTCATTCCAAAATCTCTTTGCAGGTTTGGTAGATGGAGTCGTCCCTTCCTCTGAAGTACGACTGCCCAGCACAATACGTCCCCATTGGTTAGAGCCTACTATTTGTTTTTCTGAAGAGGATGGTCTTAGTAGGACTACTTCAGATGGTGTAGGAGTGGATAGTCCAAGTATGCTGACTGTTGCAGTCAAAATCCAATCAGATAAAATAGAGAGCAATACAAAGGTTTGTGTTATTTGTGCTTTTATAAGTTGAGTTATCTCCTTTATATGGAAGCATCTAGACATAGAGTTAGAAGGGTTACAGATGAAGAAGCCATATAGTTCTCAGACCTTCATTTTCAAACTACCATTTTCTCTTAGAATCTTTGGGTGGATTGTAAAATTTAAGCAGCAGCTTAATTTACTAATTCTTCCAATGCTTCACTTTGCTGATAACGCTGTTTCTTTACTGAATGCATTTTTTGAATAGTTGACATTTTTTGTTTTTGTTGAGTTTCCCTGGTGTTAAAACAGGCAAGAACAAATATAGAATTACACTGCAGTTAACTAGCAGTGTCATCTAATAGGCAGCCTTTGCTTACCTATTTGGAATGGGACTGGTAAATGACAGTAGCATTCATTAGTGTGGCTGAAAGAGGACCTCTTAGCTGGCATAGTGGTGACAAACAGATTGGTTGAGTTACCTAAAGAAAGGTTTTGCAGACCAGCAAAATGTTGTGGGGGCTCAATAGTCTCACACGTGAACTACTTTAGGTTGGTACTCGTGGTAATTTTTGTTGAATCCCAGAGTGAATGTGCAGGCGCCCTTCCTTCCTACCATCACCACAAAACTGCCCTTTCTGCACTTTACTGTTGCCAAAAGTATGATACTGTGTTATCCAGCGTTTCTGTATTGGAAAGCAGGGTTTTTCTAGACGCCGGGAGATTTTTGGGAGCAGAAGGGTGACACAGTTTCATAATGTAGATGTGAAATAGTTACATGTTTCATGTAAGCCAAGTCATGCAACTTTGTTGTGCAGGAATTTCTGGTGGCTGTTGGACTACGAGGAGCCACCCTTCAGCACCGTGTGTTGCCTTCAGGTTTAAGCTGGCATGAACAGGTCAGGTTGCTACTGTTTTCTTGATTACATCTTCAATTTCAGTCTCATTGCCTTAATTATCAAACTAAATATTGATTGAAAGTCTTGATGTTAGGCTGTGCTTTATTATCATATTCTGCTTTGAAAGTGTTAATCTTTCTTTCCTATTTCTCTTTGAGACCATTGACAGATGATAATCTTACTTGTAAATTATTTCTTGTCTATTCACTTGGTACTGTTCCTCCCATCATCCTAACTTTCTGTCCATTACATGTGAGGGAGGCTCTTGGCAGGGTTTACTTCATTCTGTTGGGGTTTGGGTTTTGGGTTTTGTTTAAAATTCAGATGATAAATCTCAGTAGTGCAATACTATTCAAGTACTTAAATAATCCTTAAGTTAAAAATGCCCTCAAAAGAAGCAAACGTGTTATTTGCAGTTCTGAAAGCATTTCTGTATTTTTCCTTTCTGCTCACTTTATCCCTCAAGTCTTATTTCTCAGTTGTATATTTCCTGTTTTGTATTGCTGGAAAAGCAATACTGGAGGACTCTGGAGAGGCAGTGAGCAGCAGTTTACACAAACATTTCTGAATGAGAAGGGTTGTAGTCATGGATGTGGTTGCAGAGGTAGAGCAGAGCAGACAGGGCTGGAGCCCCTTTATCTGTGTGTGTGCACAAGGTAAAACATGCCATTAGCACAGGAGCAGTGTCCTTGCATGTCCCTGTCCCATACTGGATTACAGACAGCAACCCTTGACACTGAGTCTGCTCCTGCTCATCCTCCAGTCTGTATAATATGCTGATTTATACATGCATTGTTACTGTATAACACTGTGGAGCTGAACCTGGGGCTTTGGACTCCCTGTGCCCTTATTTTGTCCTCAGCGTAATATTCCTGTGGGTTTGTGTAATCTGCTTTACACCGTGTTGCTTCTTTTCTCTGTGAAATTTTTCTCAAGTAACATTTCCAAGTGTGTCACAGGCAATCTTTTTTGGAGGGGGAGGGATCAAATAAAAAATAGTCCAAAAAGGTAGTTAGAAGAAAAAATTAAAAGATTAGCAGTGATGGTATGCCCCAGGCCTGGAATATTTTAAGAACTTCTATAGTGTAACATATTTGAGTGGGAACTATGGCAGATGTTGCAGAGGAGGATAGCAGCTATTTTTATGTGGTAGTACAAGAAAAAACTGTTTATACAATGAATGTGCACATGGTTCTGAGTGTATTTCCCATATCCATCCCTCAAGAAAGACTAGAAGATAACTTGAGCAATCTAGAGTTAACTAAAAGTTAACTTTTTAGAGACAGAGCAAGGAAAATGCAAACACTATAATTACAGCTACAAGAGGGATGAATAAGACTGTATTTGGGCAGTGTCTTAAAAATGCATTTTTAAGCTTTGTTACAAGGAGCCACTTGAGTGTATGTGGATTGGTCTTTTCCATACCTTTGAAGCTGCAATTTTTATGGGGTTTTTTTTGTGTTGCTTACATTCCATGCTTCTCGCTATAAAGATCTTGAGCAAGCATCTTTAAATATCAGAAGCTGTTTACACCTTTTCCTTCTACTCATCTAACATTTTATTGTCATACCTCTTACAGATTTTATTTTTTGCTCTTTTGTGATGTGTAGTTGTTCGTTTATTTAACAGATATTGAAGTATTAATATTTTTTGTGATTTTTAGATTTTATATTTTTTGAATATTTCTGATGAGCCTGTTCTGGGATATAGTCCTCCAGCTACAATTACAACTTTTCACGTACATCTGTGGAGTTGTGCTCTAGATTACAGGTAAATAAAATGCAAATGTGTCACTTGACACTGCAGCTGTATATTTACTCTTCAGGAATGTTTGAGTTTGCATACTATAAATAATAGTTATTTAGGCACTTTTGGAAAAAATACCTAACAGACATTCTTTAACTAGAAGGAATTTAAAGTAGGATATGACTTGCCTAGGTCTGGGAAGATGGAGTTAGGTAATCTGTAAGGCTTTGAACTTCAGATAGGTACAGAGCACTAATTTGTTTTTCCAATTTGTTATTAGGCCCTTGTTTTTGCCAGTCAGATCTCTCCTTACCGTTGAAACTTTCAGCATTTCCAGCAGTGTTGCAGTAGATAAATCCTCTTCTACTCTCAGGTATGATTTAAATTATTATGAATCATGTAAGCTCCTGTAAAACTTGCAATGCCGGTCTGCTTTTTTGACCTCAGAAGCTTTCATGTTGTATAAATGATCACACTGGTTTCCATCTTTGAAATACACTTTGTTCACATCCTTCTGTTTTATTAGGTCAAAGAATTTTGTTTATTTATACTTTTTAGTTGGATTGCTTTGTTTAACAACAAGCAATTCTGCATTTTTAATAAGATTTCAATGTCCTGAAATGAAGTTATGTCTATTTTATGGATTAGTAAGACCTTAAGATTTCTTATAATTTGTTACTTGGCAACAGTGTTTTAATTGAATATTTAATGACTAATGAAAGTATCTGTAACTTCTAATAATTTTCTTGCAACTTCAGTTGAATATTCATTCTGTTTTACCTGTTCTGTTGTGAAATATCTACCAAGTTGGTTATTTTTATTGATAAAACCTTTTAAGTGATCTCTGAAACAAATGTTCTGTTAACTTTATTTAGAGACAAAAGATAAAAATAGAAATAGAAATTTAGAGACAATAGACAAAAATGTTAAGGATTAAGGCATTTTTTCTTATTCTAGGAAGGATCAAGCATATAAATTGTAATGTAAAAAATATAATTAGCAATGGGGAAAATATCTTACAGTGGTTAATTGTCAATAGATTTGAAAATTTTGAAAGGCTAAAGCGAAGAGTTTGAATTTAAGATATGCTTGGTATATTTGTATTTTAAAATATTTTTTATATATATTAATTTCTTTTGACTTACTAATTGCACAGCATTTCTCTAAGCATTTTTATTTCATCTTGGTTTTGTCTCTTAGGATTATTTTAGATGAAGCTGCTTTGCATTTGTCTGACAAGTGCAACACTGTCATGGTGAACCTCCATAGAGGTAAGGATGTTTTAGATGTGACTAATCAATTACAGAGCCTAAAGAAACAAAATTACAGGCATATTCAGCATATATAAAGGTTATTTAAGAAGAGGACTGAGGAGATAAGAAGCAGGAAGTAGAGTATGAGAGAATAGTGCAATGTTGCTAAAAATCCAAGTGCTCTGGTTTGGATTTATGAATCCAGAAGTATGTGAGAGAAGAGCACCTTGCAATTCCTCTGGTATCTTGTTACAATTTACTAATGGGTATTTGAAAAAGCATATGTTTAAAAATCTGGAGTTTCACAGAAAGAAATTTTCTTAGACAAGAGATCTCATGATATATATATTATAAATAATTGAACTTGTAAGGTGCTATATGGCACAGAGTTGTTGGTTCTGAAAAGAATCATACCAGCTGGGTTGCCCTCATTGAAATAATAAGAACCTTTAAGGACTGAGGAACTTGAATCAATATTTACTAAATGAGTTGGAGAAATAATGAAACCTTGTGCCCACAAATGTGTATTTAGATTAGGTAAGAGATCTATAGTAGGGGGCACAGTAAAGGTTTGCCTGTTTTGTTTAAATAACAAAAGAGGACAAATGAGTTATTCATGGCAATGAAAGATTAGTATGGTATGAACATGTGTTCTCTCTCACTTCAGCTAAAAACTGATAGAATGTTTAGTCATTCAGCTTCTGTGAGCCTTGGTTTCTCTAACTCACACAGATGGGATGAAGGTAAATATCTTAAAAGATTACACTGCACACAGATGGTGGTAGTGGGAGTGATACATTGGATTGAAAAAGTTAAAATTCTTCATTTGAGTGGCTGAAACTTGAACTCTGAAAGTAATCCTCATAAAAGAAGGAAATGCAGAAATATGAAAGGCTTTGCTTCCTTAACAGCTCATGCTAGTTTTAATGGGTTTATAACTGTACATATATAGGGTTTTGCTATTTTCTTAGTAATTTTTAAAATTATCATATTTCAGATTATGTTCGTGTTATGGATATGGGACTGCTGGAACTAACCATTACAACAGTAAAATCTGATTCTGAGGGAGAAAGAGTAAGTATTTAATAACAAACAAAATAAAATGTAAAATCTTCATGAGAGATTGTGACTTGAAAATTACTTTATTATACTTAAAATCAAAGAAGGTTTTCAGTTTACTTGTATTTTTTAACTTGTTTTTTGACTAGTTAAGTAAAATAATTTAAAAATAGCTGTGTATATGTCATTTTTATGGAACTTCAGGATAATTTGAAATTTATTCTTGTTTTTTCATTGTTGCTATCTAGACTAAACCTCGTTTTGAGCTGCACTGTTCCAGTGATGTAATCCATATTCGTACCTGCTCTGATTCGTGTGCTGCACTAATGAATCTCATACAATATATTGCAAGTTATGGTGATTTACATCCACCTGCTAAGACAGAGGTTAAACGTGGAGTTAGCAAGCCAAAAATGAAGGTATATAATGGCAAAATGATAGCAGCTTAACTTTCTGATTGTTGGTAATATATTTTAATTTTAATCCCTATTCTATTTATAAATAATATGAGATTTTCTGCAAAGAAATTGTATCTAATTGTATCCAATTTAAAATATATTTCAGAGTTAAAATGCTAATTTTTTTCTTCTTTGGTCACTACGTATTTCAAAACATTATGCTGTTTACCTCTTGTACTTCATTCTTATCTAAAGAAGAAAATTCCAAGACATACATGAACTGTCCAGGTACTCTGATCTAAATACCCTGAACCATAATGTTCTAACCTACTTTATGAATGAATCATCCAGCTTGGTGTTTCAGATAACTTGACTATTTAACAAGTTTAGGTGTTTTTTCTCACAGTTTAGGAGCTGTGAAGAAAGCTGTTCTAGCAAAATCTTTTTTGACACTTGTTGTTTTTGAGGTGTAACTATGTATAGTTCCTCTCCTACAGGTAGAGACCTTTAGCCAACCATCTTCTCACGGACCAGGCCTTGCTGAATCAGAGCAGCAGATTTTACGGGATTTGATGAGTGATGCCATGGAAGAAATTGAGACTCAACAGACTGCTTCTGCCATCAAGCAAGAGTCTAATGGTGAGAATCCCCTGAAGGCATACTCCTGCATATAAAGCACAACTTTTCTGGAAAGAAAGTGGGATTGAAAGTTTTGTATATGTAGAGATGCTGCAGTAAGAATGGGAGCGGTACTTAGGATGTCCAAAGTCTTCAAACTATGGAACAGATTCTTGCTTTTAATAATAGTAATGCAGAAGTACTTTGAGATTCTAGTCAAATACACATTTCTGAACTACTGACAGCAGCAGGGAGGAAATCTGTCTCTGGGACTCTATCAAGACCCCAAATTCTGTAGGAGTAGAAGTTAGTGTGGAAGAATAAAGACCTCTCTTCTGCACGTGAGAGAGGTCCAGGAAGAAGGCACAGTTTCAAGTCACAGGAACAACTTTTAGCTATAAAGAAGTTTTTCAATTACTTGATAGAACAAGATAGTTGATTTTATCACAGGACTATGGCTTCTGTATCATGGCTAGAGTGTAATTCAAGTTTAAATTTGATAAGGATTTTGTACTGCAAGTAGATTTCCATTACTATTTCCATGATCTCTGGTCTTTTTTTCTGTGGTAGAGGGTGAGCAGTCACTGTGGTACTGAAAGGTTTTGATGCTGTGGTCTTACTACCAGAATAAGAAACTTGAGAATTGTATATTATTTATAGTAGGAATTGATTCAAGATATATTAAGCAAATTTCCTTGATACAATTGAAGTAGCAAAGATGAGTTTACTTAATTTTCATATTTTGTAAGGATTTTTGCACTGAAACATGTTTTTTCTCCACCCTCCTTCAACTTCCAGGAGTTTTAGATGACAGATCTCAAACTCAGGAGCCATCTTGTTCAGATCTCTTCCTGTTTCCAGATGAAAGTGGAAATGTCTCCCAAGAGCCAAGTCCCACTTACGCTTCATTTACTCATCACCTGATAAGTGAGGCCATGGGAGATGTTCCAGCAGAAAGTGATGATTTCTGCATTCTTTTTGCACCTAAAGCTGCTGTTGCTGTAAGATCCTTTGAAAATTACTAAAAAACATCCATATAAAAAATGAATTAGAGAAAAGCTTATGTAAAGCCTGGGTAAATAAGATATAGATTTCTGTGATTACTTAGTGATGCTTTTCTGTTTGGAGGGAATTCATGCATTGTTGCTGTTAGGAATGAGAGCAAATATTTTCAAATAAATACGATTTTTCTATATCTCAGCACTATGTAATTGTTCTCTTATCTGAGTGTTACATTAAACATTGGCAGTTTTCCTACATTTGAGTCATGTTTAATCATTATCATATCAACTTAAAATAATGGCATAATTAGGAAAAAAATGTGTTAAGCAAAAACCAGCATTTATCAAAACAGCAGCTTTGCATGTCTTCTAATCTTTTGTTCATTTCTCTTAATCTAAGTTCTCAATGTTTCTAAGGATCTAAAATCCTTGCCAAGCCTCAGACAAAAACTTGTGTGTCACTTTACACCAATGTCTGTCCTCTGCATGTTGTCTGGTAGTATTCTTCTTAGTAGACAGAAGCAGTTCTTTGGTCCGTGATTAGAAGCTGCATTTTCCCGGTTATAGTTGACCTTGTTTGTTTCCAGAAGTGCTAATAGGGTGGCCTGGGCTTTTCTGTGGTTTTCTGCTTGCTTTCAACTAGTACTTAGTTTTGTTTATAGTTTGGGTGGGGAAGTTTTTTGTTTTGGTCTGGGTTTTTTTTATTGCTGTTTTTAACTACTTCACAGGTTCTACTTTTTTCATATGCTTTTGTCTGTACTTTCTAAGAAACATTTCTAAACTGATCACATGTTGTATAAGCTTTAGAAGACAATACAGAAAAGTTTTTGTTTTCATAGGAAGGAATTGGACATCTCAATAAAGATGATCTCACCTTCTCAATGCTATTTTTTTTTAATTAGGAAAAGGAAGAAGAGCCAGTTATAAAAATAATGGTTGATGATGCAATTATCATAAAGGAAAATCATTTCAGTCAACCTATAAAAAAAACGGATACAAGCAAAGCTCCGCTTCATTTCCCTGTTCCTCTGGTACGCTATGTTGTAAAGGAAATATCTCTTATTTGGCATCTTTATGGTGGAAGGGATTTTGGGACTGCACCACCAACCTCTCCAGCTAAAAGTTTCATGTAAGTGTTTGATCTAATTATGTGGATTAGAAAATTTAGAAGCACTTTATTTTCTTTTGATTTGGAGTAATGTTATTATTCAATCTCAAGTCTCCCTTGCTTGCTTCTTGGCTCCCTTCTCACAAGGAATCAATCATAGAATGATTTGGGTTGGAAGGGATCTTAAAGATCATCTAGATTCTCACTCAGTTCAACTCCACACATCAGAGTGTATTTTTCCTGTGTCTTAACCTGGACAAGCTTGTTTTGATTTTGCTGATTTTTGGAGGAGGGTGGAGGGATGGATTTTGTTTTAGGTAATATTGGTAGTCAAATTTTCCTAAAGAGATCAGGACTTAAGGAGCATAAGTGTAAGATTACAGGATGTGAACTAGAGAATAAAATTGTTCCAGCCAAAACTAAGGAAATGTTTTATGAATGTTAATTTGGTGGGATACATGCACCTGGCATTCTGCTTAGATGTGTTTTACTTGAACAGGAAGAAATTACTTGGTTAACAGTATCGTAATTTCAATGTTTTTTCGTAATATAATTAAAATAGTAAGAAATTACATCTGGTGCATTTAGTTTTAGATTAACAGTGAGATAAATTTAATCTGCAAAAGTGTATTTTTCCTTTTAATTTCCCCAGAAGTCCTCATAGTTCTCCTTCTCATACACCAACAAGGCATGGACGGAATACAGCATGTGGAGGAAGAGGAAGAAACCCAGACTTCCTAATGGAAATACAGTTAAGCAAGGTGAGTAACAGAAACAGCTTCAGCCATGACTCTGTGTGGATATCTTTACATGTTATACTCCTTTGATAACACCTTTCCATTAGAGTTCAGTACTATTTCTTTCACCTGTATCTACATCTAAGCAATCACTTTGATGGTGATGAATGTAGAATTTGTTCAACAAAAACTGTTAGTATTAGTATAGTATTTTTTTTCTGAATAAGCTTGTTTCTAAAGATGGAGGATATCCACCACAATATTCTTAAAAGCTTTTGTTCATGATAACCAAGTTTTGCAACTGCTGTTCTGTTTTCCTCTCTCTAGTTCCATTCTGAATAGGTGCCCCTGTTATGAAATTAGGCATTCTAACAAACTAAGCAAGACATAGATCTTTTGAGAATATTCAGTGTATCAATTTGATAATTGGATATGAAATAACATCTAGATATATCAGAGTATTGTTTCTGTGTTTCCCCTAACATACTTAGAACCCTTCAGGCATAAGTATCTTATCTTGTTTTTAGGCTGTGCTTAGCTCTAACATAGGAACTAGATGCTTTTTTCTGGTGCTGTGAATAATATTGGCAAGGAGTTAAACATATTTCATGTTAAATGGATCAATAACAGAATGTTTTTAAAATAAGGTGTTTTCAAATGTTTCCATAAACATGAAAGGCACTGTGTAAAAATAAAGGCCTTTTTATAGTCTATGTGCATTTCTGAAACTTAAAATTCATTCAGTTAACATCTTAAGCTTGCCAGAAATATGTGATGCTTATGGTAGCATTTTCTAGAAAGCATGACATTGCAATAAACAAAAGGTGAAGGGGAAGCATTTAATATTCCACCTGGAAAACTTCATATGTAGAATGATAGCTGTCTCTCAATTTGCAGATATTTAATGAGAGTTGGCGTTAGCACTGAAGCGGTATAAAGCTTTTTTTCCCCCTACTTGGATCCCTAACTTGGTACATGGCTGAGCAGTGATGTTTAAAGAAATGAAGGGAGAATAAAAGGTGTCACAGACGGTGTTGCCTTGGGGCTCAGCGCGGGGCCGGCAGGGGCCGCTGCCGCTCTCTGTGCGCGCCCAGCAGAGTTCACTGCCGGCCAGGATGCACGGGATCTGAGGAGCGGGGGATGATGGACAGTAGGTCACCACAGCTGGAAATGAGAGCTACATCAGAGGGTGGCCAAAGGAACATAACTTAGAATTGAAGCAAAATACTGAATTAGATTTATATGGAGTCACTTGAGAAGTCAGTAGGTAGGGAAGAGACATTTTTTTCTTAAATAAGAGGGTACAAGATTCAAGAGCTGGAAGATTGTATGGTACAGGCTTCACCATGAAGTAAGAAAGATGTCAGGATTGAGAGGAAAAAGCTGAGTCAATTTAAAAAAAAAAGTGAAATTCATTCCCTATCTTATGGCAGTAAAGGGTCAGTACTCTTTGTTTTGGCTTGAATTTGCATGCTAAAATACGAACATTTACAGAACTAAAAATTGGAATATTTCTACTGCTGGATATGTAAAAACCTGAATAGTGTTCAGAAATCTTCGTAGTATTTCTGTAAATTTAAAATAGTAGACAGTTTAAAAGTTGGGGGGAGTGTAATTGTTGTGCAGTATGCAGTATGCGAGACAAAGGTAAAAGAACAGGCTTAGCAGGGAAAGGAGGGAGACAAGTGTGGCTGCTGGGGCTATGTCTTGCTTCTTACATGTGGTATACTTCCCTGATTTTTGTTTATTTTTTTAAAGAACTATTCTGCTGTTAAATGGTGTTTTTCAATGAAACTGATTGTGCTGGTTTTCTTTCCTTTTTAAAAGGTGAAATTCCAGCATGAGGTGTATCCTCCAGGTGGTGCAGAAGGTGAATCCTGTCTGTTGGAGCAGCCAGTGTCACGACAAGTTTTCATTGTTCAAGACCTGGAGATCAGAGATCGCTTAGCTACATCACAAATGAATAAATTTCTCTATCTTTATTGCAGTAAGGAGATGCCCAGAAAAGCACATTCAAACATGGTATAGCTATGAAATGTTAATTTCTTACAATTACAGTGATAGAATTGTCATTGTGGGGGCTATGTGCACTTCTTAATCTTGCAGAAGCAGAAACATGAGCTTGTGCAACATTGAAGTAATATCATTTGTTGATAGTTATTTGCTTGATTCTTTGTGGATATTAAGGCTAATTCAAAAGTCAGTTTGAATGTCAGCATGTCAGGTATTAATGGGTTTGAGATTGTTAAAAAACCAGATGTGCAGGACTACTTTGGTACCTTTCACAATTTCACATGCAGATCTGTATTTTTATGGTGTACAGTAGTCTTACTGGTTCTATAAAGGATTGAGTCATTTTTTGGGGGTTTTCTTTTAACTTTAGTTTTTTATAGGAAATTCAGAGGAAATTTTTATTCAATACTGTAATTGCTAAGTGGAATCATACAAGTACAGAGATTTAGCAGTAAATGTTTCTCCTAGCTGGTGTTCTGAGATTTAATAATTGTGAATGTTAGTGCTTTTATTTCTCTTGTTGGTTTGTTTCAGTTAACAGTTAAAGCTTTACATGTCCGTCCAGAGTCTGGCAGATCCCCACAGGAATGTTGTTTACGTGTCTCACTAATGCCACTTCGCCTCAATATTGACCAGGTTGGTTGTGCCAGGGCAAAAAATAAAATAATGTTTTCTTTATTTAATGATACCTGGTGTTTCTTTTAACCAGATACTTTTAGCCATCGTGCATATTTTACATTTTCTTGATGTGATACCTTTTTTATGCAATCTTTGGATCTCTGTTCTTTCATTTATATCCATGCTAGAACTTGCTTTCTGCTCCAGCTAATACAAAGACTTTTTTTTTAATTTAAAAACTAAGAATATCTTAGACAAAACTATTTTCTCAGTAAGTTTTCCTCCTGGAACTTCTGATAATCTCAAAGAGTTTGGAGTCACAGCTTTTAAAAATAACTTCTTATTCTCGAATGATCTCGTTTTGTTTGTTCATGAAGTGACTTCATTGTTTTTATTGAATAAGATTAATCATAAATCCTGAAGTGGTTCACATCATGTTGGTCAAGGGCACTTGACACTCGAGAAATGCTTCTGTAACCTGAAGGCTTTGTCTTGCTGTCAACTGCAGTGGCAGAAGATCAGAAATTGTTTTACTTTCTTTAGCAGGGCTTTGTGCAAGGTATATTTGATATATTCAAGAAACACTGGGGTTTTTCTAAAGCAGTAAGAGCTCTATATGTTTCTGCTGGCAAATGTGAAGTGCAGTTAGAAGCATTTCTTCCTTAATTTGTCATCTTCAGAGAGGTACGTGGGGTTTGGATTTTTTAGGAGCATAATTAGGATTTCCATAGCTTTTCCTTCTTTCAGCACACATTAGAGACCAGGTTTTCATTTCACTCTTAGCAAAACTGAGCTCTGTCTAGTGTGCAATAATTTTGTCAAGGAAAACATGGCCTGGAAATGCTGCCATCTAGGGAGGAAATATGTTCCTTCTTGGTTACTTTTAAGTCTTTTATGTTTTGTACCATAAACAAAATTCACCTTTACAACTTCTATGAAATTAACCACAGCTTTTTTGGAAGCACAGGGCAGCTGCAGTTATTAGAAATACTTGTTATTACTGCTTAAGCTGTCATTCTTACCAGCTGGAAGTAAAAATGGAAAAGAAAGTCCAGTTGTCCTCAATGACAGGATGACATTTTAATGCTTCTGTCTGAAAAGAAAGCTGGGATGTAATAGCTTTATAATATTATTAACACATGAATACCATAGATATTAATGACTTTTAATGAAGCAGTGAGGAGCCCTGATTTGTAATGATTTGATTGACTTTGACAGTACTAGAGAGGAATATGAACTATATTTAAATACTTTCTGCTGCAAATCAGAGAAAAGTTTATAACTGAGTTCTGGAACTCAGTTCTGCAACAGTCTCCAAAATGAGAGTAGAAATGATGAAAATAACCCTGAATTTTTAAGACCAAGCTAGATAGATCATTAAATCCTGTTATATGGAACAGGGTGCAGTGGCTAAGAGGGACTTCCTGGTTTATGTCCTAGATTTCTTTGTGGTTTTATTTTTTCTTTTTGATCCTTTAACATATGTATAAAAGTTTTGTTTCATATCTGCACAGAAATAGATCTGGAGTAGTAGATAATGTTTTTAGAGAATTAGGTCTTTGTATTTATTTTAACCTGATTGTATTTTACTTTTTGCCATTAGGATGCCTTGTTTTTCCTGAAGGACTTTTTCACTAGCCTTTCTACAGAAGTAGAACTCTTAGTTACTCCAGATCCTGAAGGTATTTTTCTAAAAAAATCTAACATAAAAGTGCTGCTTCTTTGTCCTTTAATTTGGGTACATGTCTATAAATTCACATGTGAATCTTGTGTGTATAAAAATTTGTGTTGGGGTCTGAGCACTAACAGTAATGACTGATTTTTTTTTAGAACTCAAAAGCCTTTGGTATTTAAGCTTTTTATTTTAGAAATATGAACAAAGATCTTCAACACCTGGAATCTTAATTCTGTGAAAGGTTTAACCAAAATTGGAGCATATTTAATAAGAGCTTCTGGAAAAATTGAGGACTGCATATGCTATTGGGAGTTATTATTAGATAAAACTAATACATTGTCTTGCTTATTTATAAAATTGAATTCTGTGTTAGACAACTTCAAGCTATTAGACAAACATAATACTTTATGCAAGTGGTATTAAATAATGTATATATGCTGTTGAAGCAGTACTTCTTATCAATTACATTATCTGATGCAAAAGTAGTATATATTGAAAAGCACATTTCCACTATTAAGTATAATTGGATATTTCTTAGCAGATATACATTATTTACCTCATTCTGTTGGGGTGTCATGCTGAAGTGCACAGGTGATGAAGCACTCTGCAGTACTGCCATTAGAACCAGATACATTATTTATGCTGATGCATTACTAACCTCAACTTCAGCTGCATGTAATAACTTCTATCAAAAACTGAGACAATCTAAATATTGCCCTGCTAATTCCTACTAATAAGCATTAGAACTTACTAAGGAAGCAGTAATTGTGTAAATACAATCGCTCTGTAATCACTGTGAAAAATATGAGTCTTTTTACTGTGTGTAACTTCTTTTCTTAGTCAAAAAGTCTCCTGGTGCTGAAGTTACATGTAGTTTGCCCAGGCATGTCAGCAGCCTTAAGGAACCAAGTCCAGTCATTTCTTTTGCATCACACAAGCAAGCAAATGAAAATGGCAGCATTGATTCCATGGATGTGGTTAATGGAGAGGATGATCAGTTCTCACAAGAAACAACATCATACAGTGATCAGCCAGTATTTTTCAGGTAAACTTTTGTTAGAAAAAGTTTTAAGAAAGTGTGATAATAAACTATTCCAGGCTTTCAGCCAAAGTGCATTTTTTTGTTTATTGGCTGCTTGTAGAAAGCAAATATTGCCCACAGAACCATCATTTTGTGGGTGTTTGCTTGGTTTAAAAAAAAATAAATATTCACTTGCAGGATTAGTAGCACAGTTGCAAGATTTTAAAATTTATTACAAATGCTAACCTGGAATAGATGTAAATAAACCAAGAAAAGCTGAATTTGCCATTGTATTTTGTACATTTATTCTGAAGTACTAACACAGTAGCAGAAGGATTTATGGTTTACAGAAAAGGGTATGATCTCCTATTCCAGGAAAATGGGAAACCATGAGTTTCTTTTCAGAAGGATAATTTCATTCCCTTTTCATGTTTCTCACTGTAATATTTCTTTTCTATGTCCCAGAGAATTTCGCTTTACATCAGAAGTTCCAATACGGCTTGATTACCATGGGAAGCATGTATCAATGGATCAGGTTTGTGTATAATGCTGATACTATAGAACAAAAACTTGATGTTGTTTGTTTTGCTCTCCCCTCCCTGCTCCATGAATGGAGGGTATATCTTTATGTTCCCTAACCATTAATGATGCCATTGTGACAAATATAAAACACTTTCTTTCCACTTACTTTTAGTAAAGCTTAACCTCATTTCACTCTTAATTGGAAAACTAGGGGTGGATCCCAAATTATGATTAATCCAGGACAGAACTTGAATGTCGCATTTGTGAGCTCCATTATTGGCTTGAAATCATAGTGCATAGCTGCAGTGCCCCTCAAAGTATAATATCACTGTCTGATGCCAGAATCATGCATTTTATTTTATTTTTTCCTCATTGATACCAGAATAAAATATTGTTGTTTGTTCTCCTTGTTTCCTTTCCTTGCAGTCTAGTAGCATATGGGCCTCCGTGGCAATGGCAGAATCTATTACAGATGAAAAAAATTCCCATGGTTCTTGTTAAAATATGCATTCTTTATCACACTGAGTTTAGAAGCCAACATCAAAAAATCCTGTTTGCACAACAAGACTTGTACTTTATCATAGCAAATCAGTAAGAAAATATGGAAAGCAGGAACCTCTTGAATTTGCCAAGATATCAAAAATGAAGCGTGAAATATGGTAGCTTTAGAATGCCTGGAACACACTAAAGCCAGAACTGTGTTTGCATAATTTATTGTAGTTTATTATTTCTGAAGAAGCCCACTTGTATCCAGGTGGTTTTTTTGAGTAGCAGGTTAAGCCAAGTTTCCTTTTTTGCAAGTTTCCATGTAACATGGTTCATAGCACTATAACAAGTCACATTTGGGAAACTGGGAGAGAATATTTAGACAGAATACTTGTAACTAAGAGTTGAAATGATGAAATTATTTCTCACAGGTTGTATGGGTTGTGTAAATGTATGTGATAACAAAATATTTCACTTACAGGGAACACTAGCTGGGATTCTTATTGGGCTTGCTCAGCTGAACTGCTCAGAATTAAAGCTGAAGAGGCTTTGCTATAGACATGGGTAAGTTTCTCAAAATGTAGATCAATACTGCTATTGCAAATCTGCAAATGTAAAGCAAATTTTCTCTTAAGATGCCCTTCTAAATTCCAGAATACTTTTTGATTCTAGGTTTCTTTCAAATGCATATAATTCAAGAACTTCTAACTCAGAACAGAATTTAATATGTGTTATTCTTGATGATAAACTCTTCATTTTAGTTTCTGTTCACTTCCTATGGAACTGGATGTGATTATGCAGTTTTGAGTGTATAAAGCATATACAATTGAAATACTTGGCTTAGCCAACAGCAACAAAAGACATTTGAAGAAGCTTTCCTTTTGTTTAAATTACGTCTTTTATGTCAGTGAATAATGAATGCATTTTTCTTATTAGGAGTTGTTTGTTTAAAAAATTAATAATTGTATTTACTTTAGTTTATTAGGTGTGGATAAATTATTCTCCTATGCCATCAGTGAATGGCTTAATGATATAAAGAAAAACCAGCTACCAGGAATTTTGGGAGGAGTAGGGCCTATGCATTCACTTGTGCAGTTAGGTAAGTTAATTCTTACTTTTGTTCAGTTACATATGAATGTGTTGGTTTCTTTAAAAACCAAACAACACCTCTCCCCTCTCAAAAAACCAACACAAATCATGCTGACTCTTTGTTTTCACTTCCTTTCAAGGCATTTTGCATATTTAAGAGAACTGTCTGACTTGGGTGTTGTGTCTTCATTTTCAGTGCAAGGTCTGAAAGACCTGGTGTGGCTCCCAATAGAGCAGTACCGCAAGGACGGTCGGATTGTCAGGGGCTTTCAAAGAGGAGCAGCTTCTTTTGGTACTTCCACTGCCATGGCAGCACTGGAGCTGACAAACAGAATGGTTCAGACTATACAGGTAGAGTGTATTACTCCTGAAGTTAGATGTAAAATGAGAGGTGTGTCTTGTAAGTGCTCTGTATTAAGCTAATGTTTTAATGCTGTAGATTTAAGCTAGGGAGCATCTATTATAAAAGAAAAGGCAGCTGTATAAATAGGAGAGCAGACACTGGGCAAAGTTTGCAGCAGTCTCTGAGGTGAGAACTATGGCATCAAATGCAATGGTTAGAAAACTGTGTTTAAATACTGCTGAGCACTCAAGCTGCTGCTTGTTTCTTAATGTCTTTAATGCATTGCAATGTACAGTTTAATATGAAAATGTTAAAAGTCATTGATGCTGAGAAAGATGAGTTCTTTGTTGCATGTGTGTCATCCACTAGTAGATTATTACCTTTTTAGAAAACATCAGCTTCTCTGTGCTTATTTTTAAAAAAACAGGCCCACAAAACCAGCCAAAAAAAAAAAAAAAACCCCACCAAAAAAACCCAAACCAATACTATTTCTGTAGATCTACACAAAGTCTATAAAGCTTCCTGGATTTAACACTAAGGGAATCTTGGATTAAAGTGTTAATAAATATATGTTTCTTAATGTAAAAAATACAATTAAAATACACTTTTATCACCTAATCTTGCAAAAATAATATATGTGCCTTAGCTTGAACATATATAGTCAGAAAACCAGTGCTATTAATCACGAGTGGGATTATATGTGTGCTTGTGTATTTGTAAGAAATACCATTGATCAAATGTTCAGTTTCTGTCTTGAGCATTTTATGCAGCTTAGATGATGCCTTTGAAGAGACAACAATTAGAAGGGGAGAAAACCCCACCCAAACATACAACATTAATTCTTTCCTTATGGAATTCATGTATAGCTAGAGCTGTACATTCTGGAAGTTCTTGTACAGAACTGTAATCAGATGCAAATGAATATTATTTACGGAATAAGAATTCTTTTATTTCAGTGGCATCACCCTATCAGTAGTTAAAATTTGTGATCAGGTGCTATAACACTTACATGTTTTGCATTTTCTCCTGATGTGCAGGCAGCTGCAGAAACTGCTTATGACATGGTATCACCAGGGCCTACCTTCATTGAAGCTAAAAAGATCAAACGGTTCCCTCGCCACCGCCTGGCTCCTCAGCCGGTCGACCTGCGGGAGGGGGTAGCCAAAGCCTACAGTGTTGTGAAAGAGGTGAGTGCAGAAGCAATTGTTGGGAACCAAAGTTAACAATCCTAAAATGGCATTACAAAATAACAGATGTTAGTTTAGGCAGACCAAATAGAGAAGGAGGTTTCAGCTTTGAATAAGACTGTCTTCATCAATTATTTTAAACCAAGAGAAATATTGAATGGAAGAAGGAAAAAACCTAAGATGTCAGGCAGATGGGTGTGAATAGGACTTGAGTGATGGCTTACAATTATTCTGAGCCATGTAAACTTGATTTACTGTGCTGTGTCATCCAACCTTCCCTTCCCTTTCTGCTCAACCACCTTTGCAGTTATTGTTAATTCTGAGGGAAGTAGAGTTTAAGCATAATGCAGGATTTAAAAGAAGTGAAACCTTTCTCTACTATGACAGGGTATTCTAAATTAGAATGCTGACCTGTTTTTATTATATTTTGTATTATACTTTGTTTGTTGCATCTTATGTAGGGTCTACGAAGTAAGGTGTCAGCTGAGTTTCCAGAGAATTTTGTCATTTTTTCAGTAGTTCACAGTACCCCAAAGCTTCTACCCTTATGCACAAGATGTGCCACCATATGAAATGAAATATTTACATCTCTAAGTCCATAGGAGTGTTATTTAAAGCCTCATTAGAAGAACTAAATCATGTTTATATCAGTATTGCTTTACTGTAATACAAATCACCAAGAAGAAAAATGCTGAGCAGTTTAAAATTTCCCTTAAAACTAGGAGAGGCTGCTTTTTCTTTTTTAGTGTAACTGATTTCCTTTTTTTTCCTAAAGGGGATTACGGACACAGCCCAAACCATCTATGAGACTGCTGCTCGTGAGCATGAGAACAGAGGAGTCACTGGAGCAGTAGGAGGAGTCCTCCGCCAGATCCCACCAACCGTGGTGAAACCTTTCATTGTTGCAACAGAGGCCACCTCCAATGTCCTGGGTGGAATGAGAAACCAGATCAGGCCAGATGTGCGTCAAGAAGAATCTCAGAAGTGGCGCCTTGGGGAGGATTGAGATTGTAAATCTGACTCAGCAGGCAGGTAGCAAGGCTGGAAATGCAGAAGAATGTCCTGTTGGCAGCTTTAGATGGAGCTCACTTTGTTTTGTCATGCTCATCTCAGGAACAAATGAGGTTTTCCAACTGTTACAAGCAAAACATCCAACGAAAAATATTTATGAGGTGAAAAGCAAATTGGTACCTGCTTGTACTGTGTGTTACCAATACATTTGGTAGATAGTGCCAAACATAGTGAAGCATGCGCTGCCAACTCAGAGACATGCTTGCTCTTCTCCATTTACCATATTTTTCTTGGTAGATTTGACATCTGAAGCAGTAGCCTGTATGGTGAAGCTAAGTGGACTTAAAAGAGGTTTTCTGAGCATAGTCAAAGAACTGCCTTCAATAAAGGGCTCTGCAGATGCTCTTCACTGACTAAAGGATAAAAGCTTTCATTGTGGACATGAGACATGAGGCTGTCTAATATGGAAACAGATAATATAATACTGTTTAATGGTCATAAGCATCGCTTTTAGCGTGGCACTTACAGCAAGGACAAGCTTGATAGCCATTCAGAATTTAGATTCAGTGTCAATACATCTACGAACAGAATTTGTTCCTAAATATTAAATACCTACTTTTGTGGGTTTTTGAAGAACCTGAATGTTGCAGAAATGTTCTGTTGTGTTGCACTTTAAAGGATATGGCCTGTATATTGTGCTTTTTTTATAGTGTGAATAAAATGTAATGTACATTATCCTTTACGTGGTTTAGAAGCTTACGCAAATTATTGAAAAGAGCATCATTTGATGATGATCCTACAGAAAAGTGTCTTAAATTTATTTAAACTCATTATATGTAAAAACTTTTTTTGTCTACTGTTACACTAATTACAATGCTAAAAATACCTACTGTTCAGGAAAACAGTTAATTCTAATTGTCACCAACAGTTCTTTGTAAGAATGAAAAATCATAAGTAAAATCAAATTATTTCATAATTTCATAGTTAGAAGACTATACAGACTTTATTTTAGTAATCTGCTTTTATTTAAAGTTCATATTGTTGCAAAGTTGCTGCTCTCACAAGGTATTCTTAATTTAGATTGTGTGTCATCAGTTTTTTGATAGTCAGTATTTGGGGTCCTTTAACTGAAACTGGGAACCAGTGAGAGGTTTTAAAAAAAGGACAGCAAAGCTTCTAAAATCCAGGTTGGTACTGACATTATTTACCATTTAGTAGGTGACATGTGTCTCCACAGAGCTTTACTAGGCACCTGACATTGCATCATTTTGGGGCAGTTGAAAGTCTTGGCGATAGGTGTGCAATAATGAACTTTTTTTTGTCTTGTATTAGCAAAAACTGGAGAATAAAGAGTAACGACTTTTGAATAGAAAAGTACTCATTTTGAATTTCAGTAGATGAAACTTTGAATGACTAGCCAGTATGTAAATTTGTCATAGTTCTGTGCTAGTCATAAGTGGAAATCCTGCCCATATGCCATGTGGAAAATCCCCTTTGAAAGGGGGACATCAGATGCTATTTATCAGACTTCAGTCTCAAAGGGTGACGAGGAAGTATTTTCGTTCTTTGTTCAATTAACCTGCCTCTAGCAGAAACTTTGCTGATGGGCCTTAAGGGACAAGCAGGAGTATATGAAGGAAAAAAAAATTGCTGCTTGTTCATGCTGATACTATACTAGGTATTCCTGAACACCAAAGAATCTGGCTGGACAGTAAATGATTTGAAAATGTCCCCTCTGTTGGGAAGATTTCTGCAGTCTGCTCTATTTTTCATAAAACAAAGCTCCAGGTAAAAACAAATTCCTCTGTAGGGTGACAGGTGATATTATAAAGTTGTGTTTCAATTCACTAGAATCACTGAAGTTGTGGTGCACCGAAAACCTGGTTATTTCAGCTAAATGATTTGCTGCAAGCAGGAAGAGATGCTTTTGAAAGGAAAAATACCTGCAGATTTAATAACCTAAAATATTTTCTGACGTAAAAATACTTGCTGTAGTGCATACTTCTGTTCAGTAATTAGAGAGCTTTGCTTTAATGAGAGCTCAAAGCATGAGCATTTTGCACAGGAATGAGTTCCATGTTTGCAATGTGGCATCTCCTGAATGCCTTCTCAAGAAGTGGTGATGAATCAATGCAAGTAAGTAGCAATGCACTTTTTTCATTGGGAATTAGTATACTAGTAATTAGCTAGTACTAGTAAATAGCTAATCCAGTTCATCCACTTAATTAGCATAAATCTACATATTTTCTGCCTTTCAGACACTGCTGAAAAGAAGTAGCATTTCAGTGTTTTTTTTCTTTTTCAATTCTGTCAAGATCTAATTGTACTGCAAGGTAACTAGAATATATTTTTATATGAGGGCATGATGTCAAGGTGAAACATTTTTATAGCGTGTCTCTCATTGTCAGCAATACAGATTGTACAAATTTATTAAAAGTCACTTTTCACTATGTAAACCCTCTCATTTGCTGCTTGCACTTTATTGAGGCTTTTCAGTGAAATTGATTCAAAATTTTTTTTTAACATTTTATTTTGGAAATGGTTTTCTAATTTTGGGTGTATATTCTGCATTGTTGCAGTGTTTGAAATGTTTAAAAAAACCTAACAAATCACAAAACTTATCAAACTAGTCTTAGTGTAAAGACTAGTTTGATGAATGTGTCTTGTAGGGCTCGACTTGTGTTTTAAATCAAAAAGTATCATGTATGAGAAGGGATTCATCAAATGCTCTGCTCAATACTGTAAGAGTTTTCAAGCACTTAAAAATAATACACAAAATTAAATTTGACTCTGGACATATTCCCTGGAAATGGAAGCTTATGGATAACATTACTATATTTTCCATTAGTACAAGGAGACTGTAAAGAATATTCTTGTACTTGAATTTTCCACTGAAATCAATTGCTATAGATATGGGCAGTTTTAATATTTGTAGAGGCTTTAAACTGGCATAGACAGGGCTTTGATTCTCTCCAAACACTCTAACACTACTACTGATATTCCTGTTACTTAGCTCAGCACCATCCTAATAAAACTGTAATCCTGGGTTTTATTAGATATCCAGGTGTTTCAAATAATACTGGGATGAGTGGCCTGGAAGTACCTGAAAAACCGACAGCCATCTTTTGTAAAACAAATAAACCATTCTTGCTAAGAATCTTAGCAGTGACTGAGAGCAGCAAATCATCACATCAATGCAAAGGCAACTTCCATTTTCTTTCCACTATCTCTTCTAAATCCTGCAAGTTTTTAGCAGTGCAGTGTGCCCTATGTGTACTTGCCTAATGAACAGCATTGTCAGTGACTCACTGGATAATCCCCTGTGAGCTCATCTGTGCTTAAGGGACGTGTCTGCTTCTATTTGCTCACTAAATGGTAGATTGTGAACATCCATTGCTTCCTTTCATTTACTGTTCCTTAATTGAGTTGCCAAGAAAGGTTTCTTAATAAACCAAAAAGCTATTCAATGGTAATGAACAAGACACGCTTACCAAACATGAAAACCTACACCTGCAAACGTGATGCTGATTTTCCTTTGAATATTGAAATGTATGCATTTCGTAAAACAATGAAATCCAAGAATTTGTTTGGAGTAGATGAATACACCCAAATCTTTTAAGTACCCTAAATGCCCCTGCAGGATAAGTCAGAAAATGTGTGGGTATGTATGTCAGTTTGGATCCTCGTGTGCACAGTTCTTCAGTCTCCAGGCCTCATGATTTACGCTTCTGACAACTGTTTTAAGTTGCTCTACATGCTGAATCTTGTTTACAATTAAATATTAGATACTTACAAGTCAAATACATAAATACAAATCATGCATTTGTACTGGATTTCTTAACTGTAAGGTAGCTCAGACAGAAACACGGCAATTTGTGTATATGTTTGTGTATATTTTTTACATTTTTGCACTTATGGTAGTTTTGTGGTATTGTTTGTATATAGTTTGCTAGTGTAAAGAATATAATCTCATGAAATAGAAACCACTGTTGAAGGGAATTGACTATTTCAACTTGAGTTATTTTGCTTAAAGTTCTTGTCCCCTCAGTATGTCCTTGAGAATTATTTTTAACCATAATTTGTATGGCACCAAAAGTATATATTTTAGCGTATTAAAATGCTGAAAGGCCTGAGTGCAAATAAGTTGTCTGTTAAATACATTTAATGGAAAATCCCCCCCCCAAATTTGTAACAATGCAAAAATAAATATCTTAATTTGTTCCTTGAGTTGGTTTTCTCTACCTGTGAATATAACTGACGCTGAAAACAGTCTCTCAAAGTACCAGAATTAACTGTAAAGCTAAAAGTTGTATCTGAAAAAAAAATTCACCGACTCAAAAAGAGAAAGTTTTAAAATTACACAGAGGTCACAAGATAGGAAATTAATTAAGCTCACTGATATAACCTGAAACCACTTCTGTTTTACATCAACAAAGCTCTCTTTACCTGAACGATCAGATTTTGTGTCCCCCATAGGCCTGTTGCTGCATTTAGTTATTAAGAATGTTTTTTTTATCTCTGCATTTACTGGAGGCTTTTAAAGCTTCATCAGCTTCCAAACTCTGTGAAGAATGCTGAATAATTCCCTTCAAGATTCTTCTCTCATGCCCACTTCATGTGTGTTTAGTTACAAGTATCTGAAAAGAGAACTTAGAATTCAAGTACTGGGCAATATTGAATTCTGGTGCCAGCACCAGATCCCTGAATAATGTGGCAGGTGGAAACAATTTTCTGCTCTATTTTGTAATGATATCATTTGGGGGTGAGGGGTGTATCACTAAGGCTGGATCACTATTGTGGCAAACAGCAACCCTTCATTTAAGAGGGGAGCTGACTCCCACCTGTGTAGCTTCTCTTCCCCCAAGCCTTTTTTGTTTAACAAGGCCTCATGGTGGATTAAAGGAAAGTATCTGAGTTCTTTATTTCTTTGCAATACTAGGGAATACCAGGGATAATCCTGATGTCTCCAGGTTAGCCCCCAAATGAGCAGAGGACACTAATGACACTCCAACTACCTATGGAAATCTATGGAAAGCCATCAGAAGTTATACCAACCCAAGAACAACATGAGCTGGTATCCTTGATCTCTATTCCTAGTTGAGGATGACCCAGGCTCAAGTGTTCTTTTATTTTCCCATTAGTGAATTTTGTTAGCAACATTTGAAATGTGATATTTGTATTTCTAGGAAATAGTATTTTAAACTGTCTCTATTAACAGAGATTATAAAAGTAATAAAGCTGTCTTTTTGTGACAGATAACTGAGGTTTCAGAGCTATTTCATCCTGAAACAGAGTGATTAGATGAAAGCAGAATTTAGTGAAGGGCGACAGTGAGTATTCATGGCCCCACAGGCAAGTAAGCAGTTCAAGCTTCTTAGATGTTTGTCATGAGGATTTGAGAGATATCTGTAGTGTAGGTCTATTTTCAGGCTTTTATTTGTGTATCTAATTACTTACTTGTTGATTTCTTTCTTCATTAAGAGCATGAGCGTTAAAATTTGGCTCTTGAAGGTTGAGGATTGAGGAAGGAAGCCTCCAAGGAGGAAAAGAGATGTGAAACCATTAGAGCAGGAGGAAGGTTACTTCAGTTTTGGAGATATTGCACAGAACTTAATAAGATGGTGCTTGGTCCACTGTAGCTCATGAGCACAAAGATAAGTAGGAGCTGTTTCCACTGAAAGCTTTAACTTGCACCTTTAGACTTCAACACTTGGTTGTTGTTTGGTACTGAAGATTTGTTGGTGGCCCCAACAACTCCATGAATCTCCCAGGATGACTTTCCTTCTTTCCCTTCTTCCCTGATGAATTTGAAATGCTTCCTACTGTGTGTGCAACTGGGAGACTTCAGGTTGTGAGTGTGAGGATGTTTAACAGTTCTGCACTCTCATTGCAACACTGGCAGTCCTTGGCCAAATGGCAGGTTGCAGACATGGTGAGCTGAACCCCAGAAGGTGAAATGGCACAGGATGTGCTCTGAGAATGCTGATAAGACCACAGCATGGGTATAGCTTTGCTATGCTGAGTATTGTACAGATCTGGATTCACTGCAGCTGATGGAAAGATAACACAGAGACCTGCAGTGATCAATAGAGACACATGCATAACCCTTGGTAGTGTGGATGGAAAAGTGATAGAAAAGCAGAGTATGCCATGAAAGGATGACAAAAGTAGTGCTTGGTTTTATAAGCAGGTTATTTTTATCAATATAAGTTTTTAAGTTATAATTCCCAGTATAATTTATCTCTTTAGTAATATTTAACAGATCTGAAATGTTTCCTGGAATTACTCAATAAAATAAAATGCTCACCTTCTTTATGGCTTGTCTCTGTGTACCCAGTGCCAGAACTGTCTTTTAGAGCCCTAAAAGTATTTATTTTAAAATATGTCTTTATTTTAGACATAAGTCTTCCATTGTTGCTCAGGTTCCATTTTCTCTTGGCCTTTCAATTACTTTGTTGTAATAGTGTTTGTTCCTTTCCTTCTTTTCTGTGTCCTTTCTGTCTCTGAATGCTTATTTTCCTCAGAACAGGTCACAGGCCAAATGCAACATATGTAAATGAGCAATTATATCAGTTCCATTAGAGGAAAACTCTCTTACTTGATAGCTGAATTTTGTTTACACCAGCCAAAAGTACTGTCTCAGGTCATGGCTTTTTGTTTCTGCTACTGTTCTTTCCTAAGCATTTTAACTTTTTGACAAGAAGGGCCTTTTTCCCTTTCCCAACCAGAGGTGATGCCCCTCCAGGTAAACTTGCTAATACAATAGAGTTTGACAATTCATTCAAAAAGAAAAATTACCTCTGAGTTTGAGAAGATCCATTGACATGGGATTGTAAACTGGGCTCTGTCTCTTCACAGTACCTCCCAGGCACTGCAGCAATGACAGGAGGCAATTACAAGGGAGCATGTCCCACTGCATTAACCATTAATGCCTCTGCATCGTTGCCCTGAGCCTCTCGTACAATTTAATGTGAAGATCCACACTGACATTAAGAGAGAAGGTTTTCAGATGCAATTTGCATCATAACCATCCTGCCTTGTTGTCCTCGACCTGAATTTTTACTGATGCTGCTTCCTATTAAGCATGAAGCCCCAAGAATAGTTTTAACAGATATATTCGTGAAGATGCAGAAAAAGCAAGGGAGGTCGATGAATAAAGTTGAGCAGTGTTTTTATTTCTGCCACCCCTGAGATTTGCTGGTAAGTGCTCTTGTGTTTGAATTTCTTGATCAATCCAGCTACTCCAGGGGCAATCACTTGAATTTAAGCTTGCTATGCAGACAGGATTAAGTGACAATAGATTTTTCAGAGTAGCATTGAATATCTGAAAAATGTTTGGGGTCTGTTTGGTTTTTTTTCTGTCTACACATTTTAGCAGTAGATCTACAAACACATTCACTGGAGTCCACTTTGTGTCGCTGAGTAACAGCTCTTGATACTTGTTGCTTTTGCAAAACTCATCTCTGCAGCAAAGTTAAGGTAGAGAAGGGAGAGTGAGGTGAGTTCAGCTGCCTGAACAGAGCCTGCTCGCTGAGGAGGAAGCTGGGTGTGAGCATCCAGCCATCCTGAGGAAGGACAGAGGTGCTTGTTTCCAAAACACAATCAGTGTCTGTTCCTGTTGGTGGGAAAACAGAGCCTTTCTGAGCTTGCCCAGTGTTTTAGGGAACCTACCCCGAGTGCTCTGCAGCACACCTGGGGCAGGGCCATCAGGTGCAGGGAGTGACCAGCACACAGCTTTCTCCTTCCTTCCTCTCTGTAACATACTGATATCACCCCCTTTTCCCAAGGAGTTTCTGTTTCAGCCAATTTGTGGTGTGTGTCAGGGAAAATCTTAACTGTCGGAGAAAGATAAGCAAAACCAGCTTCTCAGTACACCTTGGTTTTACTGCAAAATCCAAGTTGTTTTTGTCCTATTCTTGTTTTAAAATATATATAAATCTGGTCTGATCTCACATTGTACAGGTAAATAAATGTGATGCTGGGACTCTGATTTTACACATGTACATGGAGGCAGGTGTCAGGCTGCTCCTACCTTTTCCTGTGTTCTCAGCTGCTGAAAGATATTTTAGAAACCCATAGCAAAACTGAAAAAAAAACTCTGTCCCTTCTTATTTTTAGCAAGGCGAAAGCGAGAACTTGAGGAGAACTGAAAGAGAAGACTCCTTCAAATTCTTTACTGCTGGAAAATTGAAGGACCTGCTTAGAGTAAGGCAAAGAACTGGGAGCTTTTTGACAGAGTTTGGTTAGTCTCCAGGGTAACTTCCACATGACTGAGTCTGCTTTGCTGAAAGCCGTTTCCTTCTTCACATCACTTTTCTGTTTAAGACCAAGTCCACTGTATTAGCTTCCAAGCAGCAAGAATTTACATTCCTCTGACAAAAAGTTTCTGTTTCCGTAAATAACAGCTGTCTCTACAGTGGGGAAAAAAAAAAAAAAAGAGGAAATGTATTTTCAGACTAGTTCTTGTTTACATAAAAATCAGCAAATAATGTTGTCTTTTATAAATTAAACTTCATCCCATGTATCTATTGTGGAACAGAAACTATTTGTATAGAGGACAACACATGAGCTCTAGTCACTCAGGACACAGTGCTGGATAATTACCACTGAGATCTGTGGTTGATGCTAAGGTCAGTTTTAGGTGTGTTATATGTACCTGTAGCTGGGAAAGTTTACATCCTTATACGGGTTATAATTGTGATAATAATATTCCAGGAAGTCAAGATACGTGTGAAAGAGCAATAGACGTTGCAATTTATGCAATGACAAAGGAAATGTTTTATAAGGCTTATCAATAATTTCTCCAAATTTTCTTACTTTCAGAGGGGACATTTTTAGTTGTTCCTAATGAAATGCTGAGGTTATGACTTCAGAAGAAGCTGATCATAGTGGCAGAAATACTAACAAGGAAGTGGCTGCTACAGAAGAAAATTAAGTGTCTTACTCATAGTCATTCACAGAGACCAGGGAAAGTCACAGCAAATTAAGTAGTGCTGTCTCCCAAGCCATTCACAACTAAGTGATGTATCTTAATATAACTAAAGCTGCATTAATTACCAACAATAATTAACTTCACTTTCAACAGAGAAAATTACTGAAGACCTATTTAGAAAATATGCATATATCTACACAGCCTCTCAATGAACAGTGATAATTGCTTTGTATTGCAATGTTAAGAATAGTTAAATGCATTGTTTAGAATGAAGAGACTCTGAAAACTGCACTAAGAATATTTGAGAACTGAAAATTCTATTACAGTCAAATAACTTGAATCATGATGGTGCAGCACCACATTAACTTTGGGAGAGGTTACTCTCTCCAATAATGGAACACATCATCATGATGCAGTTTATACTCATATGGTGTGGTGCTGTTAAAAAGCTTGTGTGCTGCTTGGACAGTTCAGGATATGGTTTCACTTGGTAAATATATTTTCTACCAGAGGACATTCAAAGGGGGAAGATGGTGAGTGGGAGAAATATGAGGAAATATAGGAAAAATATTTCTCCTGTTCACCAACTGTTGGTCTAGTCAAAGAACCACCTTGTTTTATGGCCTTGATGTCAGAGTTCTGCACTGAAGTTCCTACCCTGAAAGTGTTGTCATTACAGTGCAAGAGCTCTATTGTCATTACATTACAAGAGTTCCATATTGCTAGAGTTTTGTACCTCCTTGAGGTTTCTTGTAGGTAGCTCCTCTTGGCACTAACTCTTCCTTGTCCTCACAGCAGCCAGCTGACTGCAGTTCCCCTCAACCAACCAATCCACTCTTTTATAACACTCTTCTTATTGGCTACAGCTGTGGCCTGTCAACATCAGGCCTCTTCACAAGCTCTAATAATTAACCCAGCTGCAATTCTTTAGGGGGTACAATTACATTCTATACCACCCTCATTTACCCATACTATATCCCCCTACATGAAAAGACAATATTACAGCTAGTGTGTGCTTTCTCTGGATACTTTTCAGTTCTTAATTTGAAAAGATGCTGCAGTTCACTTTTGCCCAGCAACTGAGGAAATGGGAGGTTGTTTTACAAATGTGATATTTTTGTTGAGTTGCTATTCTACTAAAAATAAATGTTATTGTCCACATCTATAATTGGCAAAAGTGTGTTAATAATGATGCACAGAAATACCTTGAATTGATGATAAAACAGTTTCTTCCCGAAAAATACCATGTCTAAGAGGCAGAGCCATGATTTTTACCTGAGAAGAAGAACAAGTTACATCTGTGTAATTCCTGTGACATTGTACTGTGGTTTATTTTATGCATTACATTTAGGTCACAGAGTGGCTAAAGTTGTCCTTCATCCTTCTTTCCAATAGCTACTCCATCCATGTCCCGCTTTGCCTCCTGAGCTGTGCCTGGATACCTGGTTTTGTGCTTACATGGCGCATTAGAACTGGAACTGGATAATTAATGGGTTTTAATCTGGATTACCTTCCTGATTCAGTTCATCACACATTTACAGATCCCTCTGTTCTGCCCCAGCTAAAGGAGAAAGAACAAATGAGTGGAGAAAAAGTTCATCTGGGGTAGGATAAACCAACAGAGTCCTTGAAAAAATATATGGGAAACTGTGGCCTCAGCAAAGATCAGTTATCTTTATGCCTTAATTTGCTCTCTGGGAGAAATTAAAGAGAATTTACCAATTTGTAAGCAGACTGCCTATGAGCACTTGGATCTGTTGTTATCTGTCATAGCAGGATATGACTTTTTACTGCTTTTGGTAATAGAGCCTGACACTTGTTTATCAAACTCATTCTCTTTGTTAACCAAAGCACAATTAAAAAATAACTTTTCCTCCTTTTCTTCTCTTTTTATGAAATGTAAGAGCTCTCATTGTCTTGCTGTTGTCTGATTGTGAGGTTCACTAGTCAACACTGATATGCATGTGTGTATTTGTATTTAAGTATATGAATTCGCCTTGATAACGATCTTGCATGATATGATCTCTTTTCTTTGTATTTCTTTTGCTACATTAATTTAGTAGAAAAAGGCTTAATATTTAGCATCCTGCAACAAAGCTTTTTTATTCTGCCTGCATCTCCTTTTGTGCTGGGATAAATAATACTCTCATATCTTGATGAGATGACACCATGCAGTTTTTATGCCACTTGTGATAGTAGTCTAATTCAATATCTCAGATTCTGCCAGTAGCTCAGAGGGTAGTGTGGAGACTGGTAAAGACTCATCATAAAATATGTAACTTGCTTTTTTTACACCACAGGTAACTTATAAAGTGCATTTTATGTGCTATTATTTTTTCTATGTGGTTAAACCCCTAAACATTTAAGTGTCCACAAAGCCTGAGTGTGAGTAATCTTGTCTAATGTTTAGGTTTAGCAGAACAGTTAAACAGAAGCCAGTCAAAGTTAGCAATACATGTAAGTGGCTTTTGTAATAAAGGAAAATGTCCTTAAGTGTTTGCTTGAAAACAGATTTCAATTTCTATACAAATTACTGAAATTCACAGCAGTGTGTGGAGTGTGACACATTGAAGGTCATGTTTAAAGCAATGGATGATTCATCTTCTCAAATACCTGACTTTATGAAGTGGTGCTTTTGGACCTTCACCAAAATTCAGCTAAACAGATTATTTTCTCGAATGTGTTTTTAAATCCCTTCAGATTTTCACTGACAGCATGGTAAAGTGCTAGAGAACAATTTAGTTGCAGTGACTGTAGCTGGAACTGAACACCTTGAATTCCAATTCTTCTGGAGAAGCAGTAATTCATTGCTACCAGGAGGGGCTGCTCAGCAACTGTTCCTGGACTGCAAAACGAATCCCAGAAAAAAGCCCAGCTGGGCTCCAGATCTGTGCATGTCAGATGTTCACACATGGTGCTCACACATGTGGCTCCCAAATCTCAGGCAGCTTGTAGGAAAGGTTCCTTATCTGTGTGTGTGCACGTGCATACTCTCATCAAGCCTCTTATGATGCTCTGGAAACTTCTGTCATAGGGTGGAGTCTTTCACTCAATAATAGCAATGGCTCTGATTTGGGTCTTCATGCCTTTGTGCCTAAGCTGTCATTAATCTAAACAATAATAAGGCTCAATAATTAACTAATCTTTTGAAGTATTATTATTATTATAATAAATAAAATAGTACTTTAAAAAACCCCTTTTCATACCGTTATGGCTTTTCTTATTACACTAACTGAGTAATTTACAGTTTTCGCAGAGAAGAGGAAGTGAAAATTCAAAACATTGCAATACTCCCGAAAAAATCCCATGCTGTTTTTGCTTCACATTGCCCTACCCATGTACCAGAGCTAATCTTACTCTCGAAACGCTGAAGGAAAAGCTGCCTTAGGCATCCATAACAGTGGTCTTTGAAATCTTGTCAGACTTCTTGGCTTTCTTAGATTTGTTCACAAAGTCTGCTCCAATATTTCTGGTCGTGCTCCAAAGCAACCTGAGCTTCCTCATCTGCCAGCCTGGACCAGCCAAGTTCCCTGCATGGCCCCGTGCCCTTCAAAGCTGTTGATCTTGACTGCAGCCAGCTCCTGGCAAGGCAGGCACGTTTCCTCAGCATCCAGGAGCAGATGTCCTCATGTATGGGTGAAGTTATGCATCATCTCTGTCTGAGAACTTCTTTGGTAAAGGATTTCTAGCTGTGCTCTTCAAGACATTTGTTATTCTTGCGCAATTGTCTTGGATGGTGGCTTCTTGTCTTTGGTGTCTGGCCCTGGGCAGCCGCTGCAACTCCCTGTGGTGTGTCTGGTCAGCTGGAGAAAGGCAGCCACCTTCTGGAGAGGAATGGAGACTGGGAGAGCTGCGCCTCTGCAGGCCATGGGTGTCTGGTCTCTCATCAAGGGTGGGGCAAGTGGAAGAGAGAGATGGTGAGCTCTTGTGGGAGAGCCAGGCAGGAGGCGATGTAGATCAGTGGTGACTTTTGGACTTGCTGAACACCGCCTGTGTCACCTGGTGCCCTGTGTTCTCCCTTGTGGCACAGAGGGGGCCAGGAGCTCTCTCCACTTTGTCCTACCCTGCTGCAGCTGTACCCAGCACATGCCACTCCTCACTCACACTTGCCTCTGCCACATTCTTGGAGGACTCTCAGGTCTGTGGGCCTGTCCTGGGGCCATAGGTTCACTCAGGGGGAGACCCTTCATCAAGTGTCAGTGACAGGAGCCCGTGGGGAGTGTCTGTGCCCAGACTCTGGAGCAGGGGACAGGAGGGATCCCTCTGTGAGCAGACTGGTCCAGAGGCAATGATTACAGCCAACTTTGAGGATTACCCTCTTGCCAAAGCTGTAGACAAGATTTGTGGCTGAGCAGGGCTGTGGTTCTTGCTTGACAGAGCCAGAGGTGCTAAAGCATTAGAAAAAAGGGTGGTTGTAACACCCCAAAGCTCTTTGTGCATGCAGGTTTAGTGGTTGCTGTTTGTCCACACACAGCAGGAAGGAATTTGACTGGCCACTGGCCAACTTATGAAGGTGCTCTTGAGAGGAGATGATTTTGATTTACACTGTCAAAGCATATAAGGTAGAGGAGCCTTGTCTGTCCACACGTCATGAGTTATAAAGAGACAGTTCTGTTCATTCATCCATTGTCTTTAATGAATGCAAACTGGAACACAGTAGTGAAAAGAATTCTCTTTGTGTCACCAGGGATCTGGGCCTGACTGGCTTCAAAACTTCAGAGCAAGAAGTGTGGATTACTCTCTGGCATAGAAAAATGATGGAGCTTTCATCCTCTTTTATTCCCTTTTTTAGCAACAGTCCCACTTATGTTTGGGTTTTGTTGTTTTGGGGTTTTTTTTGAGCCTCAGGGAACTTTTCTTGCCAGGACACCTTGCTTTTCATCTGAAGGGTTCAGTTTACTGCCCTCCATGATCACTCCCACTTGAGTCAAGACTAAGCACATGATATAGAAGTCTAAGCTTCAATTTTTTATTCTCAGATGTTTCTCACAGAAAACAAATTCTTTGGTTTTGAGCTCACACTTTGTAAGTGTGATAAAGATGACCATCTTCACCTTTCCAAGACCTCTCTTATTACCCTTCAGCTGCAGAAATGAGGTGAAGTTGTGTGTACATGACAGGTTTTTTTTTCCAACTCCAAATGGTGCCTTGAACTCCAAGCCACCTGTAAAAGCTTCCACCTTTCTTTAAATGGGTGTCTAGTGCTCAGTTACCATCCATCCAAGAGGCTGGGTCAGTGTTCAGTTCAGGGTTTGCAATCCATACAATGTTGTGTGGATATGAAAATCAGGCTGGATACTGGTCCAGAACACTCCTGAGCACACTTGATTCACATGAACACCAGTCAAATAACTACCATCATCCCCCACCTCACAGAGATGTGCTCTCCACAGGCTGTTCCACACCATACAAACTCACATTTAGTGCCCATTTGCAGTTCTGAGTTCTGCACAGATTATTTTAGAATCTTTTGCATGTATTTGCATACCCATTTACATAAGGAGGACTTGTTGGCAAGAGTGAAAATGGAAGGGAAATGCAGTCGTTAGTGTTCTGATAATGTTTCACGATGTTTGATTCCAGTGCTCTTGCTTCACAATTTATTTGTCCACTCATGTAGACATTGGCTATTCTGAGTTCATAATTCTGAGTTCCCTTTTCTCATCAGACATGCTCTGAAATGATTCTGGGGCAGTTCAGACAGGACAGAGTAGTCTCTACTGCTATTCTTCCATAGGAGACAAGGCAGCTAAGGGCTAGGGAAGCAGGCCAGTGAGTTCTGCATGGTGTTAGAAACCATCAGTGTCCAGCTCTGTGTTGCCAAGAACTGCTTTCCTGAGTGCTTCTTTTGGAGTCAAGACTGCCTAGCAAGGCAATAAATGTATTTTTAAAAACTGCATTGGAATGTTTGAGAGTAACCAAGCAACACAGGTAATATGCATTATAAATGTAGTACACAAAAGGACAAGGCAGCAAGAGTTCTTCCACTAACATCTAAGCTAGATGATTGATTCTCTGTGTCCTCACAGAGGTGTAAACCAGACTGGCCTTGCTGCAGACAAAGGATCTGTGCTGTTGGAGACTCCTTCTGTAGCCTGCAAGTTTTCCATGCTCGCACCTAGCAGTGCCTTTAGCTAGAGAGCAGTCTGTAAGGGATCATCCCTTGGAGAAGGCAGTGAAGGGGCAGCAGTGCTTTGGAAGCAGTGTTTTTGCAAGTCTTCACTGTTGCCTGGGAACCTGTGTTTCTGCCAAAAGAACTTCAAAAATGCTATGGCACTCTGCCCCAGGGTCTTCTAAAGCTGAGCAAGGGTGCAAACCACATTCCAGTAAAGTGATTTAAGCAAGCTGTTTGCCATCACATTAGGTCTGTTCCAGTATTCTTAAATTGGCTGTGCATTATTTACAGCTGAGAGGGAAAAGGCAAACAAGAAAAAAGCATTTGTATTGATGAGAAACCAGACCATCCACAGGGATAATTTGGCCTTTAGGTTCATTACATCAATGTACATTCACCACTGTCACTGATATTGCTTTGCGGACTAACCGTAAGGTCTTTAAACTTCTGCTCCTAAAAATCCCATGGGAATTGGTCACTCTTCTTAGTGAACTCACAGAGTCACACAACCCTTGGCAGAGCCTGACTTTTGGGTGGATATCTTGATCCTAAATTCTGCTGGGAGCCTCAGGAGAGGAGTTTCTAACCGTGCAGGAGGTCAGGAGCCCGCCCGGTGTGGCATTGCTCGGAGCCCACAGAAAGGGCTCTCCTGCCAGCTCTTGAGTTAGGTGTGGCACAGGCTCATTGTAGCCATGATATTTTCTGAAAAATCCTTTCCTTAGGATTTTTTCTCCTGAGAAGCTGAGAGGCCTCAGGAACAAAATGTAAACAATGATTGTCTGCTGCTGTGGAATGCAACAGGTGCATCTGTGACTGGTCTCATGTGGTTGTTTCTAATTAGTGGCCAATCACAGTCAGCTGGCTAGGACTGTCTTGGTCAGTCACAAGCCTTTGTTATCATTCTTTTTCTATTCTTAGCTAGCCTTCTGATGAAATCCTTTCTTCTATTCTTTTAGTATAGTTTTAATATTATATATATCATGAACTAATAAATCAGCCTTCTGAAACATGGAGTCAACATTCTCATCTCTTCCCTCATCCTAAGGTCCCTGTGAACACCATCACACTTCATGTCTTCTTCAGCTAAGACAGACTGGAAACCTAAACTAGGTGATCTCAGGAGGTGCCTTCCAACACAAATGATTCTGTGACTTCATAATGTGAGCTTTAGTCCTAGGTACACATTCTTTGGAAGCAATCTGTCTATGGTTACAGAGTAAAGCAGGATGCTGAAATCTCAGGAGATTACTAACATTACATTTGGCAATGTTCTTTCTTCATCTTTAATCTGTGAACAGGGAGAAAATACTCTAAAATATTTAAACTAAACAATTTTAAGGATTTGCTTAATACAAAATATGCACTTAGCAAAAGTAATGCAAAACAATTTAGGTTACAATGAAATTCTGCATAAGTATCCTTAAGAGTTTCTTTGGGCTCCTTCAGTGGTTTGGAGGCCTTCCAATCTCTCTTTCTTGGCAACAGCATTTCTGACTGTGTTTCTGCAGGAAAGGCATTTACTGTTACCTGCTACCATGTGAGCTGAGCACACAGAAGTTTTCAATCCCAGCTCCTCTCATGCATGCTCATGCACACAGTTTTTCTGCTTCCCTCTATCCCAATTCTTAGGACTCAGGGGCACATCTCCTGTAAGAGACAAGGTTTCCACTGTGGTACACTGATGTGGACCCTGAAGCAGCTCAAATGTGATTGATGAATGACATGTATTCCTCTTTTCTGAGGAGCTGACAACATTGTCACTTCACCCCTGGGAAAGCAATAATATCCTCATTTACTTGGCATCCACTTCAGTAATCTTGCACCAGTTATTTGAATTTCAGGGCCATGTGGCACAAGAATTCACTGGCACAGAGCAGTATCTTTGACTGCTGCTTTGGTGGAAGGAGTTGGCATCCTTTGGATCTCCTAAAATTCACAGGTCTTAGGTTGTTCACAGACAGTATGTGATAGGTAGGTCTCTCTCATGCCTTTGAAAAGAGCAGGGGTTGTTCAGTGAGTACCTGTTCAGTGAGCACACCTTGCTTTGAATTATAAGCTTCTGTTTTCTATTTAATTTTTGTGTTTTAACAGAGCTCTAGTCTCCGTTTGCAGTCCTAAGTAATAATGCCAGAAGTTTCTCAGGCTGCCTGGCTGCTGCCTGACTACTGGGTCAAATCCCTCAGAACAATCACATCAGCCCAAAACAGATTGTAATTAGAAAGGGATTTGCAACAGCTGAGAAGAGTAGGAGTTTTCATCTAATCTTAAAGAAAAATATGAATGTTGTACTTCCCCAGCATGCCTATACCCATCCACAACAGCTGCCTCTGCACTTTAACTCACCTTCAGGAAGGCTTCTTTACCTTGTCCTTCAATCCTCCTTTGAGGCAAATAAGAGATGGGTGAGCAAGCAGGCCAGGGGACCTCTAAGACAAGGACTATCTAACAAAGCAGGGGACACTGGGGCTGCCTGATGCTCCAGTGCTTTCCTCTAACTCAGGCCATCAAGGTGAGCAAAGCAATTTAAGGGTTGGAATGGATCAGAGAAATCCAGCTTCATCTGACTGCTCCTGAATCACACTTCTGGTCCCTCCACTTCGCTGTTTAAGTGCAATTCCCCTTCATTTTTCTTTCAGGTGTATAAACTCTAATGGTATGTTCCATATATAATCTGTTGGTGATTTCACTGCTGAAATAGGCAGTGAACCATAGGTCATGGTTCCATCAGTGTGGGCATAGCTGGGGACCTGGCTTGCCCTGTGGCATTGTCATGTCTCATCCTGGTGGCACCTAATCTAAGCTGTCAGAGCTGCTGCAGTGACAGCCTGTGTGTTCTGTGATTGATGGGAAGGTGTGCAGAAGAACTGGGATTGAACAAGGAGGCCATGTCAGCACTGCTGCACCCTTTAATTTGGTCACCCAGGCTGTGCTGGGCAGTGCTGGTGTTTGGGAGCACTGGGCAGGAGTGAGAGGCACATTACAGCTCACAAACACTTCCAGTAAGAGCATTCCCACCATGCTTTCTGGCTTGTCAGTTCACATAGGGCAAAAATTGATATGGATCAATGCTCCTTGCACAGAGTTCTGCAGCAGTGGTCTAGGCTGCAACACAAGAGACCTGCTGTGATAGCTTTTGAAATTCTGTCTATGTGTTATAAATTGCAGTTGTAAATTTGTATGTTACAACTGCAATTTTAAAAGGTTGAGAGAAATTAGGCATTCATGAAGCTCTGTATTGCTTTACCAATCATATTCACTAGGAGATTTTTTTTTTTTCCTCTGAGAAGGCCATCTTATGGGGTGGTCGGAATTCTAGATGAGATTACAATGAAAATATTGTGTTCAAATGTGGATGAAGCACTGTAAATATCATTAGTCTTCCAGAGACACACTTGGCAGGCAGCACAGTAAGAATGTGCAATAGCACATTAGCACAACAGCACAGTAAGAATGTGCATAGAGCAGCAAGCAGAATGTGCAGCATGGCCTTTCCCTGAGACTGAAGAGATGCCTTTCACCAAAAGCCCCTAATACCTGTCAATATTTCAATAGCTCAGGCTAACATCTGCTGGTAAAACTGTGCTGAAGGTCGTTTAGGACACAGCACTGTGTGTGCAGCTTGCCACTGTTTATTTTGTTCTGTTGGGAAGGTCTCCTCCAGCTTGGTAAGTGCTGCTGCAAAAAACAGACTTAAACTCTGAATTGATTTCCATGTACGTAGACTGAGTGGAGACATGGAAATTGCTTCTAAGAGGTTGTGTGGAAGAAACCCAGATAGGTTCCAGCAGGAGTGTCCAGCTGAACCACAGAGGCAGAGCAGTTTTAGGGACTACTACTAATCCAGCAAAGCAAAAAAGGCATTTTTTCTTCTCCTATATTCACAAAGTGACTTGACTATACCCGTGGAAGGGTGCTACTTCAAAAGAGGCTCTGCTAAGTGGTCCTGAAAGTATCCTGGCTGATGGAAGAGAAAGGTGCTTTGGATGGCTGTCCACACTGAAAATCAGTATGTGAAACCACCAGCAGCAAAATTAAAGAGTTAATAATTCTTCAGTATGCGGCAATATATACCATCTACTGCATCATTCCAAACAATGAGCATTTGAAACATATAAAGCATGTTCACTCTCTAGATATTTGGTAAGGAAAAAAGTGGCTGTATTTTTCAAACAAAATGCTTGTCTAGAAATGGTTCACCACTTCTAATCAAACCTATTTATCTTCATATAACTCAGTGTCAGACAGTAATTACAGTCAGTTATGTTAGCAGACACTAAAAACAAATTTGCTGAAAGGGAAATTTAGAGTATTTATTGTAGTACATATGTGGAGGGAGGAAGAGCTAATGCCCTAGAATATTGCAAATGGTAAATTGATTGGTTTTAGACCTCATGAATTAGAAAATATTTGCCTTACAGAGCACTGTAGCTTCTCCCCATTTTCCTCTAGAAGTAGAAATTAATTATTGAATACTAAAAGGTATTTTAGTCCTAGTTCCATATGTATACAAAAATAGAGAAACTATTCATAGCAAAATAATGCAAATAACATTGACAAGACAAATGGCAGAAAGCAACCAAATGCAAGAGCCTGCACTGTCTGCCCTATCTTCATTTACCTTCTAGTGCTGTGAGACAATCTCTGTTCACATGACTAAATAATTATTGCCACACATCTATTTCCTGCTGTCACTCTCAGGGCCTAGACTGACAAGAGGAGGCAAGTCCTCTGGTTTTCTGGCTCTTGCAGTTTATTCTTTAGCTTCTTTCAACAAGGAAACACAGGTGTAAACCCAATATCAGATGGTTTGTAGCCCATTTGCCTTCCCCCAACACTCCTGCTCTCCCAGTCAAGTTATGAGACATTTAGCTTTCCCTTTCATGACACACACATTTTTTTCCAAACACTGAACTGTCTTGCTGTCATTGCAATGAGTTTAGCACTAATATTCATTACTCTAATTTGGGCTAATAGCATCAGAGCTGTTCAGTCTTTCTCCTCATACTTTGGGAGAATGTTCACAGAACTGTACATGTCTCAGTTCAGAGAACTGAATGATTCTTGCTGTCTTGTTTACTCCTGAAAGGTGTACAGAAAACATCATACAGCAACAGCCTTGGACAAACAAAGGATTTTCCCTATTAGCATGTGTGAAAAAAATTACTTTGGACATCTAGGAGGATACTGCTGGTGATTCCTAAAAGGAAGATGCTTTGACCAGTCCATCACATGTGTCTCATGCTGCTGGCTACTGTCTCCAAGGTCTCTGCCCTTAGAGCAGTCCTTTACTCTGTCCCTGAGTTCCAAGGCCTTTCCTGCTCTGGGCCAGCCTGCTCTGGATACAACTGGTTCATGGAGAGAGGCTGTGTGGCCCTGCTGGAGGACATTATCTGCCCTTATCTACTGCCATTAGCGTCTGCCATTATCTACTGATTTCCTCTGGTGGCCAGGGACTCCAGACAAGCCTCCCACAACAGGAGTGGATATGATATTGCCCAGTGCAGAAAACAACATATTGATCTGAAAAGGGAAGGTTTCACTAAAATCAGAAGACAGGATAACTCCACTAATATTAGTCTGAATAGTTAGAATTTGACAAAAAAGCAGTCAAAGTATCCAGTGCCTGAAGGGAGTTTTATCAGTATTCCAAAAGTCTGGGACAGTATCCCAGAATAACTCCTCCAGACCCTTCACACCTCATCTGAATAAACAGGATGGGTTGTGTAGAATGCCTGGAAGTGAAGCAGAGCAGGGGCAGGAAGAACAATGCATATCTAACATCACACATCTAATTTTATTCTGTTGAAGCTGTGCCCTTGCTTTACATGTTTTCTCCATAGACTACTCCTTTTAATGTGATCCATCAGTGATGTTTTGGGCAGTTTCTCAGGGACACCAAGTGCTATTTAGAGGACTTCTTTTGCTTTGGACAACATGTGGTGTACTTGTAGGATGTTTGATTTTTGGCAGAGGATGAAAGAGGGAATATGAATAATCCTAACAAAGCTCATTTTATTCCTGCTGTTCCAAGTAAATGGTTATCTCATAGTAAAACATATGAATACTTCTTTTATAGATATTATTTTATTAGCAAATACAAACCTATACCTTTACCTAGAACATAGGTGGGAAAGCAACAGTGATGCAGCCACCTCTGAGGATGCAACAACCAGCAAGACAGGTATAGTGGGAAAATTTTGGGCAAGAGCTCTGCATTTAAAGTAAGTGCCATATACTCACAGACAATATTTGGAATACCTTTTATTGTCTTGATGATGCACTTGGTAATCTCTGTTGTTATAGTTTCTGATATCTGACAATGCCCTCAGGCACATGATGTGATTCTTGGGGTGTCCTGCACAAGTCAGAGCTGGACTCCATGGTCCTGGTGGGCCCCTTCCAACTCAGCCCATTATATGATTCTGTGATCATGTACCTATTTTATTTGGAGGTGTCACAAGAGATCAAGACATCTGTGAAATTTGGAAGCCTCATTACATTGGTGGCAGTGATCCTGCTAGGTGTAGGGCAGATCACAGCAGCCCCAAAACAAAAGTGCCCTTTTGGCTACACTGTTTGGTCTAGGGCTCACCTCTGGGGTGATTATTGGCACATTTAGGAGCAAACCAGGTGTGCACATAGAGCTTGGAGCAGACTGCAAGGCTGCAATTAGAGCCCCATCTGGTGATTATAAAAAAAGGTTACAGAACAGGGGAGAGCTCAAACCGTCTCTCAGAAACCCCTCTTGTGCCTTAGCCACTGGAATACTTCTGACCACAATCCTGCTGCTGAAAGCCAGCCCTCAAGGGCAGCTGGGAAGTGCTGATACAGCTGCTGCAGAAAGCCAAAGGGCTGAGTAGGTATGGTTGGCACCAGAGCTGGTGCACTGTGGTTTTAGGGAGCTTAGATAATAGATGTACAATTGGTAGTTAGCCCACTGTCTTTCCTCCTTGGGCTACCAAGAGTGTGTATTGGCCTAAGAAAGACAACAAGTCTTGGTTTTAACAGGACCATGTGTGAAGGAAAATGTGTCTTTAATGCATCACTGAGCTCCTGAATGTTGCTCTTGATCTGCAGGGACAATTTAACAAGGAATTGCCTTGAAGTTCAGGATGTGTGAAGTCTCAGTAGTCTGCACACCTGGGAGTTCTTTTAGAAAAGTAACACTTTTTCTTTTCTGGATCTGGCTTCTGTTAAGTGTTTTCCCATTAGCTTGAATTTGTTTCTCTTCCTCCTTTATGATCATGAAGAGCACACCAGGGCTGGCTGTAGGGATTCTAGTACCACTGAGAAATGGAATGTTCCTCATGTTCCGTATACCTGCAAGTCAGTTTCCTGCATTCATCTTCTGCCATCATTAGCTCCCTGTTCTCTTAACTGGGCAATGACAACATTTCCATGATGCCCTGATAGTGATGGTTTATCAGAGCATTTCTTTTCTTTCTCCCACACCATGGGAAGAAGAAAGTTTGCTGACAGTTTTTGGACAGCATTAAAGTGTATTTAGCTGACTCAATGGTGCTTTGCAGCCCTTCACATCCAAAAATCTGAGACAAGGAAGGAGACAAACTGTGCCTGACCTCATAACACCTTCTTACAAATAATTTTGGTGATTTTAGTAGATTACTACTTATCTGCAATAAATGCCTGCCTTAGAAGGATATCTGTAGGGTATTAAGCCCCATCAGATGTACCATCATCCATTCTCTGACAACCACTTGCCACGTCAGAGACATTCAATGTTCTGGCTGTGGGTGATTTGCCTTATGAATTACTGGCATCCATGCTGGGGAGCTGGCATGCAACCAGCAGATAAGAGTTGAGCAATGCTGGCAGGAGGCCTTGCTCAGGGGCTCAGTGCTTCCTCTGATTCATAAGAGACTGACTAAAGTTGTGCAGAATAGGCAGCCTCACCTTTAGATTTTCATGGGTTTCTCATTTTTTGAAAATGTCTTAGCTGCTTTTAAATTTGTTAAATATAATGTCTTACCATTTTTAGTCTCTTACCTTTTTCATTTTAAAATTTGCTTATCTTTTTCAAACCTGAGCTTACCAAGTGTCTCACTTTATCATTGGAGGCTGAATTTTTTCATCATGAGATTTTCCTCATCACCCCCAATGTCTTCTACAGTGTGCACCAGCAGTTTTGTGACATGAAAAATATTTTTATTAGAAGCTTAATAGCTAAAGAGCATAGCAGAAAAAAAATAGACAGACAGAGACTATTTTTTATTATGCTAACTATAAGATCATGCAATTTTTTGTCTCTGAAAAAATTATGGTAACTTCATTATGATATAATGCTCAACACTCAGGGTCACTATCTCTGGTCAGGAATAGCCCTTTGTCTGCTACAAATATGTACAGCTTTCTACTAATGTGATGTACATTAAGTGAGGTTTTGGCCTCTAACCTGTTATTCACAGCACAGTTCTGTCACTCAGGTAAGGAATGTTTGGAGCATTAATTATTTCTACTTATCTTACTTCCAGTGCTGAAAAGCATTTCTCACTCCATGGTACTCGAGAGCTGCATAGCCCATACATTTATCCATACACCAAAAATGGGGCAATTTGAAAAGTTTTTTCGGGATTTGGACCTTGCAGTTTATCTATTGAGTTAGTCTTGTGTGATGGATGTGAGATTTATTCCAGCTCTTCCTGTGGGAAATGTGGGAAATGGTGGTGGCTGGTTTCATTTCTAGTGCGTGCCTGGAGATTTTCTGTGCAGGAGCTGAAAGCCAAATGTGAACTTTTCTATGTGTGAATTACTTCCCAGAGGAGAACATCTTTTCCAGCTGTAGCTGTATATTAGAGCAATAATGGAAAATAAGCCTCACTCCTGAAAGAAAATATCATTAGCAGAGAGTGAAGATTTTGCTGGAACAAACCTGATGTGCACAATATTAAGATTGCAGCAGAGGGTTTTCTAGAACAGTTGTTTCATGTTTTCCTCCTAATGTTTGTCCTGTGGAATGCACTGCAACCAGCCACACATATGCATAAAACTAGTTTTGAATTAATGGACTCCTTATTCTGTCATGTCATTTAATAACTCTCCATGAGCACTCTTTGACAGCACAAGGGACTCATTGAGTTTGTGGCAACAGCATGGCCAAAGCAGGTTGTGTGGACAAAGTTCTTCTGCCAGAAGTTGAGGAGCACTGCTAAAGCAGGCTTATTCCCTCTTTCTATTCACACAAGGTAGTATGATGTAGTTTTGGTTCCAGCAGGCAACTAGACACTCTACTGACAGTGTGAGGGGGAGGAGAATCAGAAAAGATAAAACTCACGGGTTGAGATAATAACAGTGATAAATGAAGCAAAGTAAAACATAATAATACAAATTACAATAGTAAAAACAATAATAACAGTAATTAAAAGGGGAGAGAGACAGAAATAAACCTTAAGAAAAACAAATTATGCACAATGAGTTGCTCACGAGTCATTGACCAATGCCCAGCCTGTCCCCTGGATGCAATCAGTTTGATATCAATACTATTCTTAAAGCTAAACACAGTGCTGTGCCAGCTGCTAAGAAGAAAACTAACTCTAGCCCAGCCAAAATCAGGACAGATGCATTGCTGCCCGTGGATTGAGCCTGACAGGGAGATGGATCTGTTCAAGCCATGCTTACTAACCAAGCTGAGACTCAAGAATGGGCCTTGCTAACATCTTCTCTCGCTCACCATGATGGGTATTTGTGGTCCATTGTCCTCTGGAAAATTCAGATAGGACATGGCAATTGTGACCAAATGGGTGCATGGCCATTCTCCACCAGGGATAAACATACAAGTTGCAAGGGCTTCCTGTGGTTTGGGGCTGAGGAAAGAGGGGGCAGGTTCCTCATCCAGCCGAGTAGGCTGGGAAAGATACCCAGGATTTTACTCTGAGTCATGTGTGAGATAGAAGTCTTGGCAATAAACAGCAACTACTGAAAACTCAAAGGAAAAAACAGCTAAAATAGTAAAATAAACTGTCTAATTCAGATGGATTTATTTTGCATGAGAGTTTCAAATTCCCTTCTGAAAAAGAAAAAACAAACCCAAGCCAAACTGCTCTTGCATGGTCCAGTCCCAGGATGTGTATTTCCATCTGTTCTTTTTCTCTTCATCTGTCTTCCTGACAGTCCCGAAGTCCTGCTCTGTTCTTCTGTGATGAAGACGTTTTGACAAATCCTTTCCAGTGACCAAAAGGTGTGTCTACTCTGTCAAGGGTCCTACTGTGCTGCCTGGAAAGGGGGATGTTTCTTCCTGCATTTTTGCTGATGACAATATTCTTCCTATCTTCTCTTATTTCACAATGTCTTCTAATATTTTTAGTTGTGATCAAACATGATTATTAGACTAATTTCCTTCTAAAAAACCTTACTGAAATAAATTTTAAGTTTAATTATATGTTGCCTCAAAGGTTTCTCAGTGTAAAATTTAAGGCAGCATGTGTGTTATCAATACCATTGATTTTGTTTAATATGCAGGATGGATGGTTTAATTTCTTGAGGATATTGTTTGGTTTATGTAAGCGTTCCTCTCCTACATAAAGGCAGGGTGACACAAGGCTAAATCAGAAGTGAAGAAGTTTGCAATGTTGGAAATTCAAAGCTTAGTCATAAGACCATAAGACCATATTATAACTCATACCCTGAAGGAGACCACACTGAAATTCCAGGGACAGTCTAAGGTCAAATATTTCCTGGGCCTTGGATGTTTTGATTTGCTAAACTAAAATTTCTTTAACTTCTTTTAGTGTTTTCAATCCTGACAGGGTTTTTTTTAAGGGAATACAATATTCCAAGCCCCATCCTGAGATTTCTACTTCTTTTTTCCCTTTTTTCACAATTTGCTCTGACCTCCTCACCACCAGGTCCCAACTCTGTCCCAGTTCATTGTCAAAGTCATTTCCCTTTCACATGCACATTGTTTCCCCTGGTCCAGCCAGCCCCTGTCTCCTGCTCCCTCAATGTTTTCTTTTGGCCACTGTGACCTCCCTGTTTGTCCCCACACGCTGGCATTGGAAGATGCTGACAGAGGCACTGGTGGGATATTTCTTCTCTCATCTCAGCCTTTCTCTCTGTTTTTTGGACTCCCACTCTCCTATCGGACCTTTCTCTGTTCTCCATTAAACTCCACCCATTTCCCCAGTATGATTTTGGTCCTGCCACCTTGGAGCAGCTTTTTGTCCCTTGTTCCTGCCCTGTTGCTGGGAGCGCACCAAGAGCTCACTGGGACAATGAACAGTTTCTCTGGCACCCTCCACCCCTGACCCACGGGCAGTGCAGTGGGTCCTGGTGCTCTGTGACCAGGTCTCCTGTGAAACCCTGTCACAGGCAGCTGCACAGGGGTGAGCATCTCTGTGAGGATTTCACTGCTGAAAGCTGCAGTACATCTGACCTGTGAGCAAAGTGCTTTTTTCCATCCAAGATTCAACATTTTTACTTGATGTGGTACAATTTGACAGGGGTGACAAACAGCTCTCTTCCCAGGAAGATGACTCCTGGCAGGTTAGAAATCCATGTGCCTGTAGATCTCTGAAAATGCTGAAGTCTTTACTTTAGGTGATCAATGTATTTTTTTCAATTTTCAGTTTTAGCAATCAGTCACCTGGGTTTGATGGGGTTTTGTTGTTGTTAAAGGTGAAGATTCTCTGATATGAGAACTACCTGTATTTACAGGTAGAGTTCTTAATATTGAAATGGCTTGTCAAAATGTTTTGATGCTACAAATGTAAGTCCAGGCTATATTATTCCTTGAGATGTGTTTCATTGAGTCCTAAATGTCACTTTATTACACTGGTGCTAGGAGCCCTGTATGATAAACTAAGACTAGGCATTAAGCAAGGCCTGAACAGATAATGCAAAGATAGTCCTTGTCCTAGAGAAATTAATAGTAAAATATAAATTCAATATACACAGATGAGAACAAGTTAAATTATACTTGCAAGCTCTTAAGGTGCAGGAATTAGTTTTTCAGCAGAGAAGTTTTTTAGCAATTAATGATTGACAATGTTTATAAAGAGTGTGAGAAGTAACGTGAGAGAAGGTAAAAATGATGCTTATTCCAAAGAACAAGCCAAGGGCAGTGGAGTCTGCCAGTATTATTCTACTACAGAGCTGACATTTCAGTACTGATTGAGAGGTGATCAGTAAAGAACCCTGAAAGGGCAAACAAGGAAACTTAATTTATTGACCACAAGAGAAGGAATCAGTGGAGAGGTACACACTCCCTTGTGCTGGGGAAGAATCAACTATGTTGACATTTTCCCCAAAAATTGCTGTCTAAAGTGGGCTCTGAGGGTTCTGTTGCTGCTGTGCTGGGTACTCTCCTGGGCAGCCTGTCACTGGCTTCATCAGGAGCTTTTTAAGCTTATCCTGAGATTTTCTTGCTGCAATTCAAGTTCATTCTCTATTTTCAGATACACCTTCAAGGCAGAAACAACCCAGCACTCCTGGGTCAGGTTTGTTCAGATTTAACCCCAGCCAGCTGCCAAGCCCCATGCAGCCACTTACCCATTCCCCAACCAGAGGGATCTGGGAAAGAATCAAAAGGGTCAAAGCTGGAAAACTGATGTGTTAATAGAAAGACAGTTTAATAGGGAAAACAAAATTAACAATTTAATAAATCAAAAAACCCAATAAATTCACAAATTAACAAATCAAAATAACAATAAAATCACGCTTCCCATGGGCAGGCAGGTGTTCAGCCACCTCCAGGAGAGTAGAGCTCCACCACATATAACAGATACTTGGAAAGACAAATGGCATCACTCCAAATGTCCCCTCCTCCTTTTGCTTCCTTCTTCCTTCCATTTTATATACTGAGCATAATGTCATGTGGTCTGGAATATCCCTTTGGTCAGTTTGGGTCACCTATCCTGGCTGTGTCTCCTTCCAATTTCCAGCCTTCTCTCCAGTGTGGCAGCATGGGATGCAGAAAAGGCCTTGGTTCTGTGTGAACTTTGCTCAGCAATAACAAAAATATCTCCATATTATTAACCCCGTGTTCAGCACAAATCGTAAACACAGCTCCATACTAGCCACTGTGAAGAAAATTAATTCTACCCCAGCCCAAACCAGCACATTCCATCATTTATTCCATAACATTTTTCATCATGCCCAGGTCCCACACTATTTGATACAGCTTCAGTAACCACCATCACCCTTCTTTCAATTCTTTGACATAATATACAGAGGTAATTTCTTTAGTCAATGGACCACCCCTAGAAAATACTCATAAATGTGCACAAATGTTTTTACAAAACATCCTTTGAGTTTATTTGGTCCATGGCTTCAGGCTTCATCTGGTCTGGTGGTGACTCAGTACAGGAGTGGTGTTGTAACAATAATAATTCTCGGAGTTACTGGGCACCAAAGCCAGCTCAGGTCTGGACACTTGCAATTAAACTTCTTCTTGTAAAGCCTCTCCTCCACTGATGTGGGTTTCTGCTGTACTAATTCCTATAACATGCAACTCAAATCACGGTTTACAGCAATATCAAGGCACATCCATTACAATCTCCACCCTTGGCCCTTTTTGGAGCAGGTCATCTGGTTTAACATTGCAATCTCTTGTTCCCAGCCTGGCTGCAACAAGGGGTTTCCCCTGAAGCCCATCATTAATATAGCCTGTGTGGATGTGACAGTCTGGTCAGAGAATGAGAAAGCCAGATAAGTTTTCCCAGAATTGGCCTGAGAGACTTTAGGGAGGTGAAGATAAACAATGAAACTTATTATTATAAACAACCTGCAGGTTCTTTCCTACTCTCTATTTTCTTGTTTTTCTCAAAGATTGTTCATAAGAAGGGTGTCTTGTTACTAGCCAACCAGGTGAAATGTATTAACTAAATGACCAATCAAGTCCACCTAGATTGGAACAATTATAAAAAGGAGCAGTCCAAAATAAATGGTGTGTTATGCCAATCAGCTTTCTGGTGAGTTTGTGTCATTTCTTACTCAACAGTGACAAGTCTACATCATCATCTTCCTCCTCCAGGGCTGCAGGGCACACTGCTTCACCATGGGCTGGAAGAGAATCTCTGCTTTCCCTGCTCCAGCAGAGGTTCCCACCCACATGAGACAGTCCTCTTTGAACTTCTCCACTGTGGGTCCTTCTCAAGGGCTGCAGTTTTTCAGGAACTGCTCCAGTGTGGGTGCCCCATAAGGTCACAGGTCCTGCCACAAAACCTGCTCCAGCGGAGGCTTCTCACAGGGTCACACCCCTTCTCCTTCAGGCATCCACCTGCTCCAGCCCCGGGTGCTCCAGGGGCTGCAGGTGAATCTCTGCTCTCTCACAGGCTCATCCACATCCCTCCAACTCCAGGTCATGCTGGTCCCAGCCTGTCCAGTGCAGGAGCACAGGAACAGCAGCAGCACCCTGGCCCCTGCCAGCCCAGAGCATCACCCTGGCTGTCACCAGAGCCTCCCTGGGCACAGTGAAGCGAGTGCAGCACAGCACCTCAGCAAAAAGTGGCCACTAGCAAACACCAGACCCTGACACACAGTCAGAAATGCATACGTTCACAGACATTAATGCTGGAGAGTAAATCTATTGATTGGCAAGACTCGGTTAAGTGGTTTAAAGCAGTGTTTAAACTACAGATGTTTTTTTTCACTGACAGTTGAGCAAATGTAAAAGAAGCAGTGCTTTCATGAAAGCCCTTGTCACTTGCTCATGGATGGAAACAGGAGGTTTTCCATTAAATTCAGATTTCATACACATTTTCAGTCTATTATGTCATAGCCCAAATATGCCACCACACTCAAGAAGTGTTTTTCCCTTTATTTGTACATTGAATAACGTGGACAAGTGTTGGATGAGACAAGATGTTTTTCCCTTTAAAGGTCCTGATCTGTAGTAAGAAAATGGAACTTCTTTTTCTGCACTTTTTTCGTGATTTCAGCCTTCCCTTCCTTTCCCTTTCCTTTCCCCAGAAAATATCTCTGCTTGGAAGTTTTTCAATTAAAGATTCATCTGGGATGTAGTAAATAGATGCAGTGTTCAACAGTTTACAATAGATGGGAATTAGGAATTTGATTTCAGATGAGTCAGGGGACTTCACATGCTGTTGTTATTACTGGTGTTTAAGCCTGATATTTATTTTAAAAACATCTGTCACAGAAGCAGTGGAAGTAGTAAACCTATGACAGAATCTTCCTCCCTGATCCCTTAATCCACCCTTAATTCTTAAACCGTCATTGCAGGAAGACAGACTTTTAAGCCTTCAAAAAGCTTCCACAGTTCAGATTCAAAAAGTTTGAAAGAACAATTAAAAATTAACACTAATCTTATTGCAATGAGGTTGAATAGAGAGATTTCTATAATCAAATAAGAGGTTAATTACGTATTCAAAATGGAAACACTAAAAAGAACTACAGGAAATGAGGTGCTGTTGCAGTGAGTAGTGAGTACAGGACTGAACAGGCTTTACAGTGAGGATTTAAATGAATTATTATACAAATGATGTGTCTGGATGCTCCCTCTGCACCAACATCCTCTGGCTGAACAGGCTGCACTGTCTTTTTCCATGTCTGTACATACACATAATTTGACCTCAGTTGCTTTACATTCTGATGTACATCACTGCCACTGTGGCTGTGATGGAAAAGAAGTTTTTTTAACTACAAGAGTTTGTGTTCTAGTAGCAACAAGGATTTTTAATCACAGAACTATATGTTTGCTCTTCCCCAAAGGAATAGGGGGAGAGACAAAACATAGAAATAAATATAAGAAAGAACAAGACTATGAAGCAAAAAAGATGTTTTGTAGTTTATTAAATCGGATTCGTAAAACCATAAATATGTATTTAAGGATTTTCCTCAAAATAATACAGTATCAATGGCCATCATAGATACATTCACATATAAAAAATAAAAAGGATCTTTACAGTACTTTATGAGCAATTTTTTAATACTTTACTGGATCAGCAAAAATCAGGTTTTGAGGAGGCTACTGCGTTACCTTGCTTTTTTACAATTTATGTACACTTTCTTTGTGTTACATTCTCTTGTACCAATAGTCATGCATTGCACATAATTAAAGTGCACAAAAAATTAAGATTCTCTATATCTTACTGTAAAAATGCAAATCAGTAAAAATTTTTTAAATAACCAAAGTTATCCCATACCTGCTTAAATGCATTTATCAGCCAAAGATTAAGCTCATATTTGCTCTGTAATACCTGTTGTAATTTTATGAATAGTGTTATAGGTGGTATAGTAGCTCTCATCCCAGGTACAATGCAGCAAAATATTCAGCTGGCTTATGGCTTTCTGCAAAGAAACTAGGTTTCTGGTATTTTGTCAAAGAGTTTTTCTCTTAAGCCACTGTTAATAGGTAAGACAGGTTAGATAATTTGGTAAAAAATTCTGGCATCAGACGTTTTGCATTTGGAAGGATGACACAGAACTAGAAAAGCAAGCCTGAGGAAAAAATAAGCAATCAATCAAGTGATTTACTTTAATAGATAATTAGCTTAGTCTGGGAAGGCCACATCAGAATGTTTCATATTATTTTTTAATGCCATTTGCAGTGGCATAAAATAAGTTATAATATCAAAATGAAGAGGAACTGAGAACAATTATGTTAAACTACTCTTAACTGGAAACATGTTGAAATTTGAAGACATCTCTTTGAAAGATACCCATCTCGAAGGAAATCCACAGGGAATAAACTGTGAAAAAACTTCTAAAGCCTTTTGCCTGAAGTATTTCCCAACAAAGACATAAATCACAGGGTTAATGCAGCTGTTGGTGATAGCCAGCATAGAAGAAAACTGCTCCCCAAAGTTGATCAGTTCCCCCCAGAAGCAGCCTTTGATCACTTCTGTATGGTATAATATATCAAGGAATACAAAAAAATGGTGAGGAGTCCAGCAGAAAAGAAACATCAGTACCACAGTGAAGATCAGCCTGGTTGCCTTCGTGCCTCTGTGCCTCTTGCAACCCTTTGCTCTGAGTGCCTTTCGTTCTTTTGCTGTTTTTTGTAGGGTCCTAATGGTGGAGAAATTGAGGAAGATGATTGCTGTGGATGGCAGCAGAAACCCCACCACATTGCCCACCAGGCTTTCAGCTACTTCCCACGACGGGGTGGGGAAGTCCAAGGTGCAGGCCGAAATATTCCACTGGGGAAAGTCTTTCACCGTCCGGAACACGAAAGCTGGGACGCTGAGAAGGATGCAAAAGAACCAGATGAGCAAGCAGATCCCTTTGGTCATGGATTTGCTCCATATCTCTCTGTGGTTCAAGGTGTGGACAAAAGTCAGGTAGCGATCCACGCTGACGGCCACGAGCAGGTAGATGCTGGTGTACATGTTCAGGGTGATGGAGGCGCTGATGCTGCGGCACAGGAAGCTGCCAAAGGGCCAGTTGAACTCATTATTGATGTTCTCTGCCCAGAAAGGGAGGCACGTGAGGAAGATAAGGTCAGCAACAGCAAGGTTCATCAGGTAGATTTCAGCTATCTTCAGGGGGCCCTTGTGCAGTGAGTAAGTGAAGAGAACAAACACATTTCCGAGCATGCCAATAACGCAGACAGTGTTGATGTACTTGGGCCCTATATAGTACACAATGTTCCACCAGTCATCCAAGTCTGGGCAAACAGTTGAGTTGCTCTGATGTTCACTCTGGTTTGAGGAGGGAATTTTCAGTAGAGGAGTTTCAGTCATTTTTTTAAAAATTCCAAAGTGAACAGGAGACGTCTCCAAAACGAGAGAAAATAACTGCAAAAAAGAAGCATAAAAGAGCAAAAGTTGCCTCCCATGAGTGATGTAACAAACATTTAACTGCTGCAAATTCTTTATTAGTCCTTACTGAGTATTACAGGCTAGATCAATCCATACTTGATATGTGCAGTGGTGGGAATGTTCCCAGTATTAGCAAGGGCAGAACTTCCTCTATATCCCATGAAGTTTCCTCTCCTTGCTTCCATTGTTTGAAGTGGCACAGAGGAAGGAAAGTGACAAATTAGTGTAAATATTTCTGTACATCTCCTCCAGACTGATGACAGACACAGATATGGGAGAATTCCATCTCCCTGAGAGCCATGGAGTCATGCTAGCAACACAAAGCCAGCTTTGCATCCTTCCCTGCCGTTTCTCTTACTCTTATTTACCATGTTACCATTATTATGTTACTGTATTATATACTATATTATAGATACATTAATATATTATTATATTCTGTTATCCTGCTGAAGCAGTATCATGCCTGTTTCCCTGAATTGGGAAAGCTGCTCACTCCCTGTATGTGCCCACTTGCTGCCTGAACTTTGTATTCTTTTGTTCCTTCACAGTTCCTCCCAACCTGAACTTTGGGTTCAAAATTGCTGTTAGATTAGACAGCTTATTGCCTTCAAATGGCAGTGGTTGGAATAATAAAACACAGACTTCTCCAAAATATTGCACTAAAAATCGTGCCTGGAGGAAAGGCTTCTGCAGCTCTGAATTTACAGCCCTCTTCTCCAGCCCAAAAATTTCATTTGAGTTTGGCTGTGCCAGGCTCCAAAGTGTTTAGCTCATCATAGCATTGGAAATACCTTTATTGTTTTCTGGCAGCTCTATGTGAGATTGTGCAGGAGTAAGAACATGGGTAAAATGAAAATCCCATGAAAATCCCCTGGACTTTCTGTCAGAGATCCCCTGTCAGAGCTGTCCCTTGCTTCACTCTTCTGGTGCTGCCATGCTTGATGCCTGGATCCTGGTTTTTACAGGCATTTAGTGTCAGAACATTATGGTAGGCAAGTTACTGCTGAGCCTGTGCTGCCATCTGACATTTCAGTATTTCATATGCAAGTGGAGCATGTCAATCACAGAAAGAATGTATTTGAAAAAAATGAATATTTTCCAATCAGTCATTCTAAATGCTGACTTTCTGCTGTAGCTGTTTAACTCTGCCCTTTCAGCTTCTGTATTTTACACCTAGTGAACACTTAATGATGGATTTTCTGACGAGAGAATTTAGGACCATCTTTCATCTCTTTTACATTCGTGTACAGCCTCAGTGATTTCTGTGTACAAGCACCTTGCAGTACTTATTTTGGGATGCCTCTAGGAATAAGTATTAATATTCCACATCAGGCTATCTGGTAGTAATGCACAGAACATTTTTCATTGCTGCAGAATTAGGTGAGCAGCAAAGTGGTGTCTGAGTTCATAAACTCACTCAAGCTGGCAGCCTTGATGGGGAACTGAGCTACAACTCAAGTGAGCACAGCTGCCTGGATCTCCCTCACAACAATCTGAATGTTACATAGTTCACAGACTTCTCACACAAACAAAGATAACTTGAGAGGATCTAAAACTACAGGTAGAACACACATAGCAAACAAATGGCTGATTAGCATCAGAGAGGCTCTGAAAAGCAGAAATCTAATGCTGTTATAGCAGGAGGCTGGCTAAGGCATGAGAGAGCAATGACAGAAAGTCTGTAACTTTATATTTCAAAAATAATGTAGAAGATAACAGTTAAACCTAAACAGAATTATTTATTTTACTAAATATAGAATAAAAAGAAATGCTTCTTGTCCTTGCTTGCTCTTTTCTGATGACTTCTTGCTATCAGCTCATGCCAGCCACTCTGCACACTTCAGACATGATCTCTCAGCTGGAGCCACAAATTCACTCACGATGGGCTCAGCTAAAAACACCTGGAAGTTTTACCTTTAATTGCAACTTAGATTTTATTCACAGCTAAATCCAAATTCTTGTTCAGATAGCACTAATACCTGAGGATTCTGTAGAGTTTTTCATTGCAAAAATTTCTTCAGAGTCTACTAATCAGTATCTGAGCACTACCACAAGACACAAGCCTTTTACAAATTTAGAGTTCCTAATGTTCTCTTGGCAGAAAATGTGCTTTATTTTCCGTAATTTCTGTAAGTATTTAGAAGTAGTTAGTGCTAATGGAAAATTAACCACATGAATGGATTTCAGTTTCTGTCCTTAACATATTCCAGTCATCCTTTATACAAATAATGACATATTTTTCTTAGTTTGAACTGATTTCTTATGAATTTCCATGCACAGAGTATCTATCACCCTTTTTACTATTAGTACTCAATAGCCAGTTAGAGCAATTAGGTAAAATGGATCATGGCTTTACACATAAACTAATGCTGACCTTCAGAATTACTTTTGTGGTGAAAAAGAAAGGGAAAGTCTTACTAGACTGCACAGACCAGAAGCGAGAGAACAAAAGATCATTTTTTAATATAAAATATAGAAATTATTTAAATAAAGATAATACATTTAAAAAGATAGGCATACATACTCTTTGTCCTTCCTGGCAATCCAGGCAAAGTTTCAAATTCGGAAACAGTTGATAAACAGCAGTACAGAGGTTACTGAGAGAATTCAAAGATGCATCCTGAGGCACAACTGAATGACTGAGGGCTGTCCTGAGTGTTTTGCTGGCCATACACCATGTGTATGATGTTACATTTTGGAAGAGAGCCCCAGGATTTTTTTTTAAACTTTCTCAAACGTCAGCTGAAGTAATTTTCAAGACATGAGAAATATTTCATTCTCATTGTGAAATAATACAAGCCCTGTGTCGTGGCTCTTGTCATCCTTTGACCGCTAATTAAAGCTTTCAATTAGAAGTTCCATTGTGTGAATGTCCTTGCCAATTAGAAGTTCCATTGTGTGAATGTCTGTAAAAATAAGAAGTTAATTAACAGCTCTGAATTGCCTTCTCTGTACCAATGCACACAGGGGGAAATTAGAATTAGGCTTTTGTTGTGCTGGGAGCTCCTTTCCCTGCTGGACATGAGGGCAGACATGTGCCAAGGAACTGGGGGTAAAGCAGCACAGAGAGGTGGGAATGGCTGCTGAAACATGAACCTCGCTAAACCCCACTTCCACTCTTTTTGAAAAACACTGGTTTTTGCACCCCACTACCAGTGTCCAGTGCATGAATCTCTGTGAATATTACTTCTCAGTAATATTCATGAGGACTACTGTATTTTCTCAGGCTTGTACCCAAATAAGCTTCTTATTTTTCTGATTACTTTCTGGGACCAAGTAGCCTGAGAGTGGTGGTTTATAAATTATTTTTATCTTTTTCATTCTGATTGTCCACTGATTAGAGCAATATTTTAAAAAGATAATATCTTGCATCTCAGACTTTACGTGCAAATCTTCTTAAGCATAGCCATGTAAACATTATAGATTTTCAATTAAAAAAACCCCAAACAACAAACAAATTATGAAAATTATGAGAAATTATAAAGGGACTGGAATGCTATTTACTTATAGCATCCTTCTGGTTGGCTACTTAATCAACACATGCACCATAGATATCAATTCTTATTCAATTGTGTCCATTTTTGTTTGGTAAGTAAGTTAAAATGAAAAGGCAGAGGAGGCAGACTGGTGATACCTTATTACGAACTTCCCTATAATGAAAAATGCTTTTACTCCAAATTTTTATTCACTAAAGCATAGTAAGATAGTTATGCAAACAGTGCTAAAATTGATAAACAAAACATGCTCCAGTTAACACCATCACAATGGAGAAAACTCTAAATGGCTCAAGATTTAATGTGGGTTTGGTTTTTTTAACATCTTGTAAAATTTTAATTTTGGCAGAGATTTGAAAACAACATGTAATTTGTGAATTACACATTATGTAAGGAATCCTAACAAATAACAGGAGGAAAATCTTGAAACAGCCCATCTCACACTGACTCATAAAGGTAAGTGCAATATGACAGGAGATCTTCGTCACAGACTTTCCAAAGTCTCCACTTTGCTTACACTACTGCATTTCCGTGTTTAAGTTATTTTTTCCATAATGAAGAACATTTGAGCAATAAAACAAGAAGTTTGGAATTTGTCCTTGCTTGGACATGAATCTCTAGGACCTGCCAAGTTCCACATTTACTCACAGACTGAATAAAAAACTGCAGCTGTGTCTAAAATTTATATGATAAATATAAATTCACATAAAGCCTTACGAAACTTGTCACATCAAAATGAGATCAAAATACTGGTTTAGCAAATCCAAATCCTCTTTGCAAATCTAGTTTCTTATTTTCTGTTGTTTTTAGTTGCTATATTTGGCACATTTTTCAGTGATGGAGAGAGATTCAAAATTAGAAGTCTATGCATTTAGTAGAAAAAGTGAAAAGGCACTGCAGTATCTCCAGCATTTAAAGATCTAGTACAAGTCACAGAAGAAGCTGTAACTTCAACTAGAAAGGGGATTTAATTTATTATGTCTTTGCAACTTCATTCCTCATTTTAAGCTATAGAAAGTATATGAAGATCTGGTAACATTTCTCAGTTTGCACAGATGCAATGGACCATGAGTTGAAGGAATTTGAAGGGTTAGGTTAAAAGTAAAAGAGTCAATGGTTAATGTTTATTACAGTAAAAAGCATATCTGTGCTTCAGCACCTCCAGCTCAGGATGCTCACAGCATGTTGGTTTATGCTTTAAACTAGAATGATCTTCAGTCACACCATCTAGGCAGACTTTCCTGTAGAAAGTAAACATTTTTAGAGCTGTGTAAGAATTTACAAATGCTAACTGACCCTCTCTGATCAGAATGATTAAACAAATCACAAACAAATGTGAACTTAGAGGTAAGACTCTGCTTAATTATCACACACATTACAAGGTAGACAAATGTCTAAAATCCCAAAGGTGTCAGAGCTCTGGGTCTTGGTCCAACAGTTCAGCCATTAAAAATCTTCCTTTTAAGATGGCTAGAGCCTTTAATGATTGGGACAAAATATATTATTGGATTGTTATGTTTAAATTATTTCATTTTCTTTATTGAAATGTTTGGCAAATCAGCCTACTTATTTGATATAACTGTTCATCTGGTCGGTAAACGAGAGAAGGTTTTTTACGTGACCTTTTGAGGTAAAACTCTTTGTTCAGCTTTGTTGGATTTCTTCATGTATACTATAGAGATCGCTAAGGACAGCTTAAACTCTGGTGCAGTTATTTACAATTCCCAGAGAATGATATTGGTACCACCACTGTGTGGTAATAATCAAGCCCTACTAACTACAGTTTACAGAGCTTGAAATAGACAAATATGAAGGAGCCAATAGAGGTTGAATGGAATGGAAAGATGATTCAATGGCTAAAGATTGCTTAGGGTATTTGGGAGACCTGAACCAAGATCCCAACTCCTCCACTCAAACCCTGTCTAAAAATGAGCAACTTTCTCCTGTCTGCAGTGAGCACCTGCGGCTTCTGTAACAGCTCTTAAACTCTTAATTTTTCAAGTGAAGACAATTATCCACGTGAAAAATGAGAGAGTGGAGAAATGAGAATAATTCCTGCCTGTAAATGCTGAAGGCCAGAAATATCATCTGGCTGTTGATCTTCTTGTCATTCCTCTGGCATGGTCCCCACCTCTGTCAGACTGAATGGGGAGTCAGCTCTTTGCATGCCAAAGTCTTGATAACAGTTGTGGCAGAGAAGATGGGAGCAGAGGTAAGAAGGGGACAGGATAAAGAAGAATAAAAAGATATTATTACTGTTTGCCATCTTCAGCTCTGAAATTCTCTGGACAGAGCCTGACCTCATATTACAAAAATCCTTCTCACATTTTGTCATGTTTCTGTAAGAACAGAACCGAGCCAAGTGGTACTGGAAAATATCAGTGGGTCAGATGTAGCTTGGGTGTTACACTCATTTCTTTTTCTTGGGGTTTTTACTTGCATGTATAAATGGTGCATGTGAATACCACAAAAGTGTCATCACACTGAAGAGTCAGGAAAATGGGAATGAAACAGTTGGTGAGCTGACACTGTCTGTGCTGTGATGTGCAGAAGCTGCTGCAGGGGCTTTCCATTGTTGCTGGTGTCTGCATAGGACCTTGAGCTGTCAGCAGGCAGAGAAAAGCTACCAGAAATATTTCAGTACCCTTAGCTGCCTTAATTCTGATTTAAACTTCCAAAGGGACTGAGGGTGGTCAACAGCACTCAGAAATGGGCCCTGAAAAGAAAGACCTCCAAGCAGCTAAAATTCTGTTGTTTCCTCTGGTCACTTTCCTTTGGTTTACTGGGAAGCCAAGTAAGCATCTAGAAGTTGAACTTCTGACAAATCATTCCTTAGTAACAGGATACAGGCTAGAGAAGAAAATGCCAGGAAATCACGTTTCTCAAAGTACTTTATTTTCTTTTGTACATGTTTACTGCATTGCAAAAAAAATGGTGCCTATATATTTACATTATTTAAATTAATGTGATATTAACATAATAACATTTTTTATATTTTACTTCTCAGTACCAAATACTCAAAAATAACTTCTGTTGCCTCAATAACCTCTGTGTGGAGTTCATTTTGTCTAAGGGTTGCATGAACAGCATGCTCATGGATGAGACAGTATGATAACACTGGATATAACAGAAAGCCTTGCCGTGTTTCATCATAGTTGTCCCCATTGCTTCAGACAATAAAAAGGATGAGCAATAGAATTATTTATGACATAGGATTATACTGGCTTATCAAAGAAAAACCATGGAAATTGCCTATAAATCATATACAGTGATCTAAATCCCTTAGTCTTTAAATCACATCTATCACACATATTTTGTGGTTTAGTTATTTGAAGGTTTAATGCAAATTTCCCATTTTAAATGAACTTTATTGCTCCATTCAAGCTCTCACAGATAAAGACCATGTAGCTGCCATCTGAGTTTACTCATGTCACGAAACTCCATTTCCCTTGGTAGCTTTAGAAGCTGTAATCTTCCACTCAGTTTTGATCAAGGTTCCTAGAGGTTAAACTGCATACAGACAATTCAGTACACTATGAGTCTCTCTATGTGTATAATCAACTTAGCTCAAAAATACAGTCCAGCTGGGGAAAAGCTATCTTGTAGTAAAATCTCACAGATTAACTCTACAAATAAAATGTAGGTATTACTAGAATCTGAATATTTGAATACTCTGAGCTTTCAAGACCCCTGCTATCTTCAGTTAGATTTCTAATGTAGTTAGGCGACGCTCTCCCTTCATATTCTCAGTTTCTTCTGTTTGTGAGATTATACCAGTTGTGCTGAGATTTTATATATCCATTAAATAACATAAATTATGCTTTGTGAATATTAAAAACCTGAGTCTCTGAGCTGAAGTGTAAGCATGAATATAAATAGCATTTGCTCACTCAAAAAGAGTAAGTGAATGCTTCCACTCCAAGGTAGAAGGGGTAAAGAATCTTCTTCTACAAAGAAAACTCAGCTAACTTCATGCAGGTACGTGCAGGTTCCCTTCCACTACTGCTTTACCTTTTTTTCAGATGCTTTTCATACATACTTGCTCATGTAAATCTGTAACTAACTGGAGCAGCTGCAAAAAGGTACTTCTTGTCAATGAAAAAATCAGATCATTTCAGATGACTGGAGAGAAGTTTAAAACCCAAAAGATGGACACATCTAAAAATGCATCCTAAAGGATTCACTTAACAGAACTTACTCAAGAGCAAGCCTCTCCCAGATCAAAAACCTTATCTAACACATTATTATGGGTACCATATGTAGCTGCACAATCCTGACAGTTGCTTCTGTGTTTGGATTCTGTTTGGAGAATTCTATGTACACCTTAGAAAACATTCCAAGGGATGCATGTGCCAAATATCATTCAGCCATGAAAATGTAAGTAAGCTACAAAATAGGATTCAATCACAAAAAACATCCAATAACATTAGAAGCAGGTCTCTTGATGGAATTTCCACTAAGATCAAACAACTCTTTTCCCTCACATAATGAACACTACCACATGTTTATTCAGTGGACCCATAGCAGATGGATATTAGTGGAGACTGACACATTAGAAGGCTTTCTTCCTTTAAGGATTTCCTAAAATTATGCTATTGGGGTAATGACAAACCAGACTTTTTCCTTGGGTATTCACTTGTAATGGAAGTTCTTAAAGTGTCCAGGGAGTTTTCCATCCGCACAGACTGTGATTTTCTGCACCTCTTTGTGAACAAGTCCTTGTAGAATTCCACAGCCTTCTTCTGGAAGTTTTTCCCAACAATCACATACAAGACTGGGTTCAGGCAGCTGTTGCTAAAGGAGCAGTATGTGGCTATCTGGGTCAGTATGTCATTGATGTCCTCCAGGCACTTGAGAGTGGGTGAGAAGTAACGGATTGTGTCGATGAATGTGCTGATCTGGAATGGAAGCCAGCAAATGATGAACAGCAGGAGCACAGCAAAGACCAACATGGTGGCTCTCCTCTCTGTCTGGACTACCTTCATTTTTCGTAGCTCACTGCTTCGTAAGGCTTTGATGATTTGCACAGTGCAATACGTAATTACACAGAACGGGATCACAAACCCCACAATATTCAGCAAGCAGTTATTTGTGGGCTCCCAGAAGCTAGCTGGGTAAAGAAGAACACAGGCTGTGATGTTGTACTCTTCGAAATAATGCAAATTTCGAAACACCATTGTAGGTGAACACATGAGCATTGCACATGTCCAAATTACAAAACAATTCCATTTGGCACAGACGGTTCGTCTCATCCGTCCAAGGGACATGGTTTTCACCAGGGCCAGGTAGCGGTCAATGCTCACTAGTGTCAGGAAATAAATGCTAGAATATAAGTTCATGTAACTCATAATGTTGATGGCTTTACAGAGAAACTGGCCAAAAGGCCAATGAAAATTATTAGAAATATTAATGGCCCAGAAAGGTAAAGTACAGACCAACATTAGGTCAGCAAATGCCATGTTTGCTAGGTAAATTTCAGCCACTGTGCAGCTACTCTTGTGGAAACACAGGACAGTGAGCACAAAGGAATTCTCTATTGATCCCAGAATAAATATAAACCAGAGAAATCCAGGCTGAAAATCCTGTAGCCATTTCCACACATCTGCGCTAACACATTCATATTGATCTATCTGATGCACTCCTGAATTATTGTGGGAATATTCTGGACTGACTGTGAGCTCCTGGGTAGTCATGTTGTACAGCTGCGTAACATTTTCAGCTGTGATGGAAACCATTTCTGTGAAGAGAAAAATAGATGACATGAGATTGCTGGATCTAGCTCATTGCTGCAAAAGACACACTAAGGAAAGCTGTCTTTTGCTTTTCCTAATTCCTCAAAGCATAGCTTTTGAACAGGCTTGCAGTTCCCTGGGCTGCTTCTCAAAGACACTGGGTGTGTCTGAATGTTTTACAGACTGCATTGCTATGGACTGCCTGGACCAATTTTAGGGAAGTAAAACAGAGGGGATGTAGCAACAACAGATATTGTTATGAATGGGTTAACTGAAGAGAATATTTAGAAGCCTTTATTCACTAGAACTGAGCTGCAGCAAGTCTTTGTTAATTCTTTGAGGATGTTCATCATCAGTTTGGCTTCTTATCTTTTTATTTCATTAGCCATGGTCTCCTAAAGGACCATGTGTCTCAGGTTGCTCATGGTAAAGCTGCTAGTTCTGTGTCACATCCTGCAGCATTTTACACCCTCCCCTGTGGAGCAAGAATTGACTGGAATTCAGTGGTACTTCCTCCCCAAAGAACACCATCTATTTTCCCAAATGTCACGACTGTACAATAAAGAGACAGTTTGCAGCTCTAGTTTGTGCTGAGAATGCTGAGGGATCAGTGTTTGCCAGCAGTGTGCCTTTCTCAGCTTTTCACTGAAATTGCCTGTGTATTTCTGTCTCTGTGTTGCAGTCTCTTTCTGCAGCCAAGTCTCTGTAGAGATAAATGGTACAACCTCCTGAGGGAGCTCAGTTTTAAGAGGTGTGCAGTGGGTGGGTTGGCAGTCTGGTAGAGACAGTGGCCATCCTGCAAGCCAGGACCTGTCTGCAGTCAGCCAGCCTGGGTGCAAGAGCACAGTCTGAAAACCAGAATACTGTAAACATTATACAGATCAGAACAGGGAGCTATTGACAGGCAGAAATGTCAGATGTGTACCTCAATGTTACTAGAACCAAACAGAAGCTGAGTGTGCAGCATCACTCACTACTGATAAAATGCTAACTGTGTTTTCTTGTTGTTGCGTTCTTGGATAATGAATATTGAGATATTATTCAAATGCAAGATTGGCTTTCCAGATCTGTACATATAATTCTCTGGACTGAGTCATAGAAATACTGTTTGTCTTTTTTTAGGTCTTTATAATAACCACTGTTTATATTATCATTTGATTGGAAGCTTTTCAAATGTATTTTTAATTAAGACATTTGTCCTATTCAACTGGTAACTTGGCAGTGAAGATGGATGCACTTGCAACTCCTGGAAGGATGAGGGTTCTCACTTGTTTTCTTGTTGCTGGAATTGTTGGCTGGTATCAGTGCTTAATGTGCATACAGATATTTGGCTATTGGTTACAGAATTGATGAAAAATTATGGTCATATTTTGTGTACTTTTTGTTAATAAAACACTGTAGCACTTAAACATCTCAAAGCCCAGCTTGTGTGGATGTGAGGGCTGTCACTGACAAACTGCAAACAGCAGTTTCAAGTCTCCCTTACTTTCTGTGCTGGCACTTTTCACTGTAAAAACGCATAGGAAGTGAAATACTAATGGATGGGCAACAAGAGGTCATCTGTGAATAGAGATCTGTTGCCTGATGCAATTAACAGAAACTGTTTCTTCTGCTGGTAGTAGGCTGTGAACCAGCAGAAAGAAATTTAAGTGCATTGTTTTACACTTTGAGGTTGGATGTATGCACGTATTTAATAAGATGAGCATTAGTAATTCAGAGAGTGGTCATAAAGGTCATGTTGGCTTTTTCTGAGATTTTCCCTCATTACATTAATTTAGAGCAAATAGCAGCTCCAAAATTGCATATTGATTTATCTGTATTTTCTCTGCAATTAATCTCTTTCAAATTTTGCTTTTAGAAGGGAAAGACCTAGAATACTTTAAAATAAGTTAGTTATATCATATTATTGTGGTCTAGGAACAGTGTGCAGGGACTAGTTAGGATGTCACCAAGTCCATGACATGGGGCTTCTGGCAACCTGCCTCCTTGGTCTTTAGCTCAAGTCCTTCCATAATGCATTGCCAGAAATAGGGGAGTGAACAAGGTAAAATGTGCTAATTATCAATTTACAAACCCTAATGTTTAGGGTTAAAACTATGTGCTTGATGCTATTCTGTATCATACAGGAGATTCATTTAAAGTATGTGATTGCTGAATAAATTATGATTGGCAAAGCCACGTCTTACAGAAGGCAGTGATTTCTGTGTTCTTGTCATATTTTGGCAAAAATAAATGTGATCCTTTCACACATTCTCTACAAATACTTTCTGTGTAATGCAAGACAAGCCTAATATCTCAGCAGGGACTTTCAGTAAGATTTCATGTGGCAGTCTTGATTGAAATATGCCCAGCTGAACTAATCTGTCATTACTGATTCTGAAGGACCCCTGTGGGGGCTAAATTTGAACCTGATGGAGTTCCCATCCTGTTGTGAGTTACCTCCTCCTTGGCAGTCTGTACAACCCACTGTCAGTCATGTTGTTCTGGAGTATTTTTTAATAGCATTGGGAACAAATGACAAGGTTTTGATGGAGGGTGTTTCAGGGTGCCCTGGGTGGGAGGCAGTCATGGCCTGGAAGTGCTGGTGGTGGCCAGCCCTGTGCCTCTGGCAGACACTGCCCCCACCAAGGCAGGAGGGCTTTGGGGTTGGCTCATGGGTGTTCTTTGGGTCTTCTTGGCAAGATCCTGCCAATGCTGCAAAGCAGGAGCCCTTGCAGAGGAACTGGGAAGAAGGGGTTGACCAACTGTTGGACTGTCATTACAGGCAGGTGGAGAAGGACTCCAAAAAGGTGGTGGTCACCAGGTGCCACAGCCTGAAACTGTGAGGGCTGGGCAGGCACCAGGGCACCTTGGTGTCTCCTACCAAGCTCCTGGGATGTCCTGCTCTTCAAGGACTGGCCCACACATACAGCACTGGAGGGAGACACCAGAAGACAGGCAATCAGGTTAATCAGCAAGCCAAGGAGAACACCTGGAGTGCAGCAGAGTGGTTAATCCTAGAACGTGGAGGGAAAATCTCCATGTTACAGTAATACCTGCTGGGGCTATGGAAGTTCTTGAAAGAAAAGGAGGGGAATATGTTGAATTGGAACAAAAAGTCCTCTAAGGATCAAGAGATATGAGCTAAGGAATGGAAGGATAGGGGAAAAAAGGTCAGAGCTCAGTTAATGCTGCTGCTGGGTTAATGCAAGCTCTGGCACAGCTTTACTTCCCAGATGGGATATGCTCCTTCAGGTGAATGTTTTTCACCAGCTCTTTTGGGTCTGGATGAAGCCCTACAGCTACTGAACTCATGACTCTGTTAGTATTGTCACTGGTGCTAATCTTGCCTTTTGTTATGCTAAACATTTCCATACAGTGAATAACTAATGTCTCATGATGGTCTTAGTCATGTCTCATACAAGGACAAGTTCTGAAATGTGTAATGAGTTCAGGTTCTTTCAATGTCACCTGCACTAATTACTCTGGGGGAGTAAGAGAGAGACTTTGTAACATATTTTACAGCTGTTGTGACTTTGCTGATTACATGTTTTGCAGAAACAAGGTGTGAAATTTGTAATTAGTATATTCTGAGATTGTCATAATATTAACCTTGCTAATTTAGTCCTCGGAGAGAAGAGGTGGAGCCTAAAACAGAAAAATGCTGTTAAGATGTTAACTGCTATAATGTTGTTTGCTGGAACAAAAGAGAGAATATTAAAAAGCATAGGTACACAGTCCTGATGTTTTCCTACACAGCCTAATTTGAAAGAACAAAGGATAAAGTGGGCTCAAGGCCTCACTAGTCTTCTCTGAATGAGGAATTTCTCTGATGGATGATCATCCATGATGAAAGTTGCCTAGAAAGCAGCCTTATTTTCATTTTATTTCAGGGATTTCTTAGCAAGGCCATATGAAGGATAGGTATGACACCCAGACTGTAGCATCCCTAGCAGAATTTCACAATTGCATCATTTGCTTTAAGTGCTGTCAGTGGCCAAAAGTGTTTTCAGAGACCTACAGCTGGCTTGCCACACATGCATACAGCTCCACGTACAGCTGGGGGCCAGTGGCACAGAGGAGAGGAAAAGCTGGGAGCAAAAATATGGGTTTGAATGGATAGCTGCAAACTGAGAGGCACTGGCTGACTTCTGACATGGTGATATTTTAGAACATATATTGGCTGCAGAAAGAAATAGCAAGGGCTGCTCCAGCCTCTGCTCTGACTCTGTTTCTCTGCAGAGCCCAGCCTGCTTTGACACTTGGTGTTTTTTGTGTGAGTTTGTCCTCCTGAACATCTCTGAGCCCAGCTTGGGCAGTCAATTGTCCCTGGTGGCGCCTATTTGCCAGGCAGCCTTGCTTCTTCATGGTAATATAAAACCTACAGTCAATGTAACACAGGAGCTTCTGGAGCCATGAGCGGAAAAGGGGCATTTACCTGACAGGTCTGCTGTGACTGAAATGGGAAAGAGCAGGAGTTCAAAAGCTGCTGCAGGTAAGGGAGGTCTTCTGCAGGGTGGCCTGTGCAAGGAAGCCAGGAAGTCCTGCTGACTCCATGCAGGTACCACTGCTGCCCTCAGGAGCCTGGAGTGTATACTGACAGACTCAGCACCTTGTTAGGAGGCTGGAGTGATGTCCCCAGACTGCCTCATTTGTAACCAGCAGACAGGAATTTGCTGGCCAAGGAGAGAGAAGTTTAATTTTAACATCTTCGGAGGATTTGGTTCCTGGACAATGTCTATTTGTGAGGAAAAGCAGGTTTTTGTTTAGTAATAGATTATAACAAAACAATCTCAGTGCATAATTTCTCTTCCAGCCATACTGACAGGTCTGGCAGGCCTGAAGCACGTGTGATGGGATGGCATAAGCCAGGCATTGCTCAGCAAGAAGCCAAAGGTGTGCAGGGAGATTGAGCTTCAGTGGTGGACTCCTACATCCAGAATTTAGTATCAACAAAAATACAGGCCACCCACCCTGTTTATAAATTCTATGCCTTCTCCATAAGGTTTACTTTCAAAGCTTCTATTTCAACCTGATCTTCTTGCAGCCTTTACTCCTGAAAAAAAAAATCTCCTTTGTCATCTATCCCCAGTTCACAGAGACTCTTGTTTCCACCTAATCCAAGCCCAGTGGGACTGCTCATACCTCTCTCTTTGGCCTCAGAATGGGTTGGGTTTGTATCTTTACCTGGATGAATATTGGGAGGTAAAATTATATCATTCTTGTAGCATCTCTGGAACATGTTCTGAAACATTCTCTGAATGTCCTTTTAATTCTGTCTTTCTGCAGAGGCATTACTTATTTTGGAGAGGTAGAGGAAGTGTGGGAAACATTCCTAAAATGTTCTGCTTTTACAGATCCCACAATATTAATTTTTAATTTCCAATCTTTGTACAATGAATCTCTAATGAGCTTTATTATATTTGGGATTGTAGATCAGGGGACACTTTCTGTGGCAGTGTTAACTTAAAGGTTTCCTGCTTTTCATTTACTCTTCACTGTCCCTTTTACCTTACTGCTGCCCTTGCAATTTATGAAGCTTCATGTTGAACCAGATTCAGGAACTTTCCTGGGACAAAAATAACTTTGTAAAAGAAAAATTTCTTTTTAACACAAATCAGCTCTGTAGTTTGCCAGAAAATTAAGGCAGTAAGGAAAATATACAGAGGAGCTGCCTCTCAAAAGTGTAATTTTTAGGTATTATTTGTTGTGTGAGCTTGAAGCACACCATGGAAAGAAACTATTTCTCTGCAGTTACCATTGAAGGTATCTACATCAACTGTGTTAGGAAAAATGGGGGGAAAAAAGTTGTTCTGTTAAAGTAGTTATTTTAATAACAATGAAACTAAGGTGAGAAGAGGCTACTAATTTTTTTCCCTGTGTGGGAGATGAAGCCACTCAATTCCAGCTAAAGAAAGGTGTGGAAAGAGCAGGAAGTCTAATCAAGTGCAATGCATAAGATATTTTTTATATATAACTTTTATGCACAGCACTTTGCATAATGTATTTTTTCCCAGTGGAAATCTTGAATATTCTTACTTTAAATTACCCAGCATTACAATTTCCTAAAAATAAGAATCCTATACTTTTAGCTTTAGAAATCTGGTGTGTTTTTTTTTTTAATGCTCTTTATACAACCAATAATTATTATGACTCTGACAAAAGATATTATCTCTGTGCAAAGTAGTTATAACTGAAATGGAGAAGAACAGCATGGCTGGACTGTAGTGAGAACTGGAAGGAGAAGAAAAAGATGAACCAGTTCAGAGAGAAGCAGTGTCCTGATCTCAGGACCTTTGTATAAGGGAAAGGGTTCATCTCATTATAAAGTTTTGATTTAGTTCACATTGGGGAATGATGTTTGAGTTAGTCCATGTTTGACCTCTGAATTGCTGCCATTAATATTTTAGAAATTTTTCAATTAAGATGACCTCCAAAACATTGCAAATATCGCTAATGTTGGATTTTGCTGTTATTTTGAAACAGCAGATTTATTACAAGAATTATATTTAATCTGAAGTGAGGAATAATACTTTCAACATTAGAGGCTGTTTCAGGTCAAAACACAGAATCTGCAAGTATCTCCAGCCACTAAATCATTAAATTTCAGCCTTGTAATCCTCAGAAGTTTCAAAGACCCAACTGGAAAAGCCCAGAGTAGCATAGTTTGATTTTGTAGCTGACCCAGCTTTGAGCAAGAGGCTGACCTTCCAACCCACATTATCCTAAATTCCTGAATTTGCACTTCTTGTGTTAATAAATGAAAATTCCAGTTGGATTAAGGCCAACAACAACAACAAAATCATAGAATGTCTTGAGTTGTAAGGGACCTTAAAGATCATCCAATTCCACCCGCCCTGCCATGGGCAGCTCTGATCGCCTCTCATTCCCATTGTAATATTTATAAATGCTGTGTGTTATTGTAATAAGTAAGCAGTAATTTTACTAAGATTACTTTATAAAAGTAATAAAGTAATTTTCACAGTGTCTCCTGTGAAAATTTCTCAGCTGGCCTGTTACATGGGCACACCAGTCAGTGGTGAGCATAGAGACTAGACGGAGCACTCCTGCCAAAAAGGTTTAGTTGCGCTTTTGTTGCAGGTGTTAACTCACTGGGCTGTTCTTTGGAGCTACGTAACTCCTCTGTTTTGGAAATCTTTCATGGATCCCAGCCTGTAGAAAATATCCAGGAAAACATTGCTGTTGGTGACACGCTGGGTGAGGACATTGCTTTTGCAGAGAAAGGCCCAATCAAAACATCATTCAATTAACAAGGGAAGGGTACAAGCACATAAGTAATAGGAAATGCCAAATCCATTGAACAGTGCTCTAGAGTTGTTGTGAAACATAGCAAGGCACAACTTGGATGAAGGAATGAGATATGAGGATAGACAATAAACCTGCTGCTAATATTAGAGAGGGTTTATCAATAAAATAAATTAGTTCTGCAACTGTGGTGCCATCAAGAACTGAAAATGTGATACATACAAAACACGTTCATGGTGATGTGCTCACAGCAACAATTCCATAAATTAAAGTTAGACCTGAATATCTGGTTTAGCATTTAGTTTTCCTGAAGATTTCTGCTATGCTGATGCTGTGCAGCTTTTCCCTTCCCTTTTGTACATGATGGATTAGTAAACACAGTAGAACTACCCTGAAGTAGAACTTCCTATTCTTCTCAGCCACTTTTATAATTGTAGTTCATGAGCAGAGAAAGAAGTTTAATTCCAAAACTAACTGCTCTGAAAAGAGGTATCACTACCTTTCACATCCTCCCAGTATATATTTCAATTTCTGCTGTTCAAACAGCTTAGTAAGTTCAAGCTGTTCTGTTCCTCCGTCTCTATCTTTCTAAAGACTGTATATGTCTATGAAGAAATGAAGTATATGAAGGTCTTAAATCTGAGTGTTAAACAAATATAAGTCAGTTTGTTCCTCTCTTTGTAGTCATTGGGCAGATGAAAGATCTATTTCCAAATCTCTGTTCTGTTTAGCTTGGAATGAAAGCTGGAAATTGGGTGATTTACATGCCTGTATACCAGGAGGCCACAAGCCTATTGAATAATGTTGGTTGAGATATTTATCTTTATGAAGCTATTTTCACTTAGTATAGATACTTAAATAAATATTGAATCTGAATCTTCCATCTTTGGAAATATCATCAGTTTTGAGGTTTACAGTATCAATCTCACAACTCCTCCTTGTGAATACTTGCTGCTCTGCTCTTTAATTCTTCAGGATTTGATCTTCTTGGACCCGCCTTAGACTTAATATGACTCTGCTCCACAGCCTGGTGTCCCTGAACCAAGATAACTCTCTGCCTCCAACAGCAAAGCACATAAATCTTACACAGTACAAGTCACAGCTGGATCTACACCTTTTCTGTGTGTATTGCAGTGTGTTTGCTCAAAATGTTTTGACAACTGATAAGGAAAATATTCAAACAGGTGAAAACTGACCACAGGCTCGCTCCGCAAGGCTGGAAGGTTATTTTGGTTTGTTTCTTTTGGCATTTCCCATATGAGAACAGATAAGGTTAATCAGGAGTGCTCAGTGTCTCCAGAGCTCAGCCAACAACTAGCTTTTAGGTTAGCTTCAGGAGAGTGAGAAATCTAGGAGGTGCAGTAGGAGTGGGAGTGCAAAAGCACTGCAGGAATGAAGAGCAGTCATCCACATGAATTCATCCTTGAGAATGTTTTCATGGGAACCATGCAGGGGGTAACATTCAGCCCACACCTCGAGTTCAGGTTAGGGCTAGGGGAGGGACAGGCCATGTCTGCTCTTCCAGAGATAGGGTGAGACCTGTCAGGCCCATGCATGTGTTTATCACCTTTCTGACACTGAGTCTTATCAGTTCTCTGTGTTTTCCCATGTGTGTGATATTGGGTCAGCCTACTTTTGCATACTGCTGTCTTGAAATTTGCGGTTAGCATTTGCTTTCAGAAAGTTCTGAGCATAACACTGAGCTTAAGGGCTGCAGCCATGTCTGACTTGGGATCTTTTTGATTTTCACATTTGGTCAAAATGATGTTTTGCATTTTCCATTGTTAGCTGGAAGGCCTCCTGCAAACAAGAGCTATGATCAGATTGTGGTTTGCTTCCATTTTTAGGATTTGCAGAGTTTATGCTTGACATTGGTTCTGTTGTTGAGAAGATGACGTATATATTAACATAATCTATTCTTGTTCCTAGCTGGGTAACTGCCTAGCTTTATAATATCTCCCCCCAGCTGAACTGCCTTGTAAGCCAAACTGCACATTTGTACAGTGAGAGAAGCAGCCAGAGCAGTGCTCGGAGTAAAAGCAACATGCCTTGGCTCTAGGAATCTCACAGGGCTCCCTGTGCGGTGTCAGTAACTGCTGGGAAACCCTGTCTTGTCCTAACACCCCTGCACTCATGGTGCCTGGCAAAGCTTGCACAAATTAAGTATAGTTTGAAGACAAATAAGGGACTATAAACTTCCTGAGTTTTATAATATGTCATGTAGATTTACTAAGTTGGAACAATGTCGAATGTGGATGCATCTACTCCCCTGAGCTCTGCAGGCACCACAAGAATTCTCTGCTGTAGACAAGGGATTGCTGTGCCCCATCACCACCACAAAACTAAGTGCTTAATACACTAGCATGGTAAGACCAATTTAATATCCATTGCAGGAGTCTGATACCATGTGAAATTGCAAGTCTGATAGTATCAAACAGTACAATGTGCCTCTCAAATGGCAGACAATACCCTGAGCCCCAGTGAATAGCTAAGGTATTCAGTAATAAAGAAATGAAATGCTAAAGATCATATCAAGAGTAGGTTGTGCACTTAGATTATATTTCTTTCTTAAAGTGAGAATTTCCTGCTTTAGAAAGCAGTCTTTCCTGAAACCCAGATAGCTCAAACCTATTGCAAGAACCAGGCCAAAACCATCTAAACTGGAAAAGAAAAAGGAGAATTTTCACCTGGCTGGCAGCTTCTGGGACATGGGCTGGAGGAGCTGAGCTGTTCCTAGTGTGGGTTCTCAAAACTGGTCTTGGGGTTCATCCAGATTAGTTACAGTCTTGATCTCAGTACAAAAGACAAGAGAGCACTGATGAACCATGCCAGTGACATAAATTTCTTGATATCTTCATTACAGAATGATAGGAATATCCTACATAGAGAAGTGGACATTATTAATAAAGTCTCAGAGGTGGAATGGTAAGAGGAAAAGGTTGCAAGTATATCAGCTCCCCAAGAATATTAGTGATGCTCTTTTATTTGCCTTGCTGTAGAGGAGGCACAGAGGAGCTGTTCAGCAGTGCACAAACCTCCACCAAGGCTCCCTCCCTGATGTGCACGTGGATGTCCTTTAAGGCTTTGGCTCTTTGATGCATTACTCCCACTAGACCTCTTCAGCTCAGTTTAGCCACACCTTTTCCTTAGCAATTGAAATACTGCTCTTTTCCCTGGGTGACAGCATTAGGTTCTCATGACTATGTAAAATGTGAAGGTCTAATGGCCTAATAGTATTTTTCAGTATTGGTCCCTCTGAGCATTAAATATTTAATGGAGAGATTTGCCTTTAATATGAACTGGCTCTGTGCCCTGAAAGCACTTTACTTCTAGCACCTTGAGGACATTTTGGCAGCCATTTAGGAAAAAAGAAGAGATTTGCTATCTTGAGTGCCTCCAGCCACTATAATATTTACGCTGTTTTCACGTATTTGCAATAATGCAGCATTTCCTGCATATTTTCACCTCTCTGTCACAGGTGTGGCCTTTGAGGAAAGCCCAAGTGTCTCCAACAGCTCCAAAGAGCCCCCAAAGAAGCTCACAGTATGTGTGACTGACTGGCTGCTGTCACAAAGTCTAATAATTATTTCTTTGACAACTACTGCTTTTCTCATTTCTTATCATACAGGTAACTGATGATTTCACTCTGCTGTAATTAGCAAAAATATAAAAGAGATTTTAACCTGTCACATTATATCCGAAAACCACATTTGCAATGACACAGTCACCCCTTCCAGCAGCTGGACATGTCTCAGTCCCAGCTGCTGTTTCCATGGCTGAGCCACAAGCTGATGGCTCTGTGCAAGCAGTGGAGTCCTCAGCACAGAAGGCACCACAGGCAGATCTGTCCTCCCTGTGAATCACTAATAATGCCTTGTGTTTCCTTAATGCCTTTCACCACAGGGATACATGGATGGCTTCACTGAGTAATGGCTCAGCTTCCAAACAGCACTTCAGGCTCTGACAACAACAGAACAGGCTAGAAAGTATCTAACTACAACTGTTTAATGCTTAGGTGAAGTTACAGCTTTAATTTTGAACAGGTGAAATTCAGAAGAGGTGAAATTTACCCAGTTTGTTCAGGTTAGCACCTCTAATTTACGGGTTTCTGAAGGTGGTCCCAGTTTAATTCAGAACTTCTGACAGCAGCTACAGTAAACTATAAACTCAGATTTCAGCCTCCTAAATAGGTTTTCTTGTGGATCAGCACAGGAAATGGTCCCTAGCATCATTGATTTGTGTCATGGAAGCAATATAAATGTGACATGATACTCATTGTCTAAATAACAGGTTGTCTTTATTAAAGAATTTTAGGATTTTGTTTATTTATTTTAAATATCATAGTCTTTTAAAAATTAAAATCAGAGTGGAGCAGTGCAAGCAATGGTGAGTTCCCTTCTCAAGGAGAAGCTTAGTCTATAGCGTGCTTCACTTCTTAAATGATAAACTTCAGAAAGCCATTTTGCTTTGTCCTTCCTAGGTCAAACACGTTCTCCTACGTTGTTGTTTCTTGAGCAGCTGGGACAGTCATTTCATATTATTTTCATGTATCTGCTCCTCACTTTGCCAGTACGTTAAGTATTTGCAAAGAAAAAGAGGTCAGTTTTCAGATAGCTTAGTTAGAAATCTCCATATTCTATATATTGTAGAGAAAAGCTCAAAATCATATGTATCTGTTAGAAATGGTGTGTAATTCACACTATAGTGAACTTCAAACTGTATTGCAATTATTTTGATAGTAACAGCAGATAAAAATTAGATATAATCGAAATGGAGTCTATTTTTCTACTGAAAACCCAGGGGAACTCTAATGACAACAGTTCTTTAGTGGGAATACACTCTGTCTCTATTAGAACTTAAGTTTTCAAATACATGCTGAGAGGAATTTGGTGATTGAACTGTACAAACATGGATATGACTTCAGCACTGAGAGATCTAGAAGGTTCAGGACCCTTCTCCAGCTAAGAAGTAATATAATTTACAATGCTGATTTACAACAATCAGTGTCTGGATTACCATTTTAAGTTTACCTTTTTCTGCTTTGCCAGTGTTGAAATTAAATTGTGTATTAATTTATTGTTATCCCTTTGTTAGCAACAGGAGATGAAAGAGCCCTGCTGGAACCTGGTGCAGTTTGTTTTTCACTCTGCATATACAGGTTCTGAGCACTGGTGCTTACAAAGAAGATATGCCCTATCTGCTCTTTCCAGAATGCCAGACCCAAGAAAAAAACACAGGGTAACAATTTAGAGAGACAGATTCTCTTAGTATATGTCACAGCTTCTTCAAAGAACTATTGTACTCAAAGCTAACAAAAAGATGAAGTTTAATGTCTTTGTCACAGACAGTGGGATTAAGTGTATCCTCAGTTTGCGAGGGACCCAAGCTGTGTGATGCAGGTGGCTGACACACTGGAGGGAAGGGAAGCCATCCAGAGGGAAGGAATTCCACCCAGAGAGAAGGGATGCTTGAGAGGTGAGCCTACGCAAACTTCAGGAGGTTCAACGAGCCAAGCTGGGGCTACCCCTGATATCAACACAAGCTGGGATGGAGAGCAGCCCTGCCAAGGAGGACTTCTGATGGATGAGAGGCTGGACATGAGCCAGCAATGTTCACCTGCCGCCCAGAGAGCCAATTGTGTTCCAGCCTGCATCCAAAGCAGAGTGGCCAGCAGGTTCAGGGAGGGGGTTCTGCCCCTCTGCTCTGCTACAGTTGCTGGACCATGTTTTCTGGTACCTTAAACTCACATATTACTACTCCGAGCTATGGAGGAGATACTTTTTAAGGTGTCAGAGTGGTTTTTTGACTATCAAACCAGAAAATTTCTGAAGAAACTGATTTTAAAAGAAAGATTTTTCACAAAAGATTTGGGTAATATAACAAAAAATGTTTTAAATATGTCGTTTCTTATCTTGAACAAAGAAGAAGATGTACTGACTGCTCACAGTTTAGCAGGTGACCCAGATACACTCTTGCTCTCTCTGGCCAACTATGAGTTTAATATCTTTACAAAGTAGAGTAGTTCCAAAAAAAGAAAAAAAACAGAGACTGCAAGACTGCAATTGACTACATTTTATCCTTCAGGCACTTGCTTAAGAAGGAAGATGCTTCTTTAAAATCCCTTATCAGTGCTCCCCATTGCCAGGCAGATTTACCCTCTGTGCGCGCATTTCTTCTGTGGTTTGTTTTCTTGCTTTTGTTAAAAATGTCAAGACCCTTCATCAATTTTTCTCTGGAGCAGAAATGTTGTCTTCTGACCAGCTTTGTTAATTTTGAAAAATATCCTGATTTAAGTTAACCACGTCACCGTTGCCCTTGTGACCCACCATTTTTTGTCAACACTGCAGAAAGAGAGCTCTGTGTGGAATTGTGCACGGCAGTTTTGTGTGGCAGGTGGTGAAGGCTCAGGGCAGGATGTCAGGGCAGGAACAAGTGAGGGGAAATAAAGGGATGTGAGCTCTGGAAGGGAACATAACCCTGCTAAAGGAAGCAAAGGAGAAGTGCTGTGCTGGGAAGGAAGGAAGGATGAAAAAGGAGAAATATAAACATTGAAATGGAAGAAAGAAAAGAAGGGGAAAAGAAGGGTTTAATTTCCCAAGAGGGTAAAGTTGGGTATATGCCAGGCTTATGGGAGCTTCATCTGGGATTTTCATTTAAAAATGTTAGAAAACTTAAGTAGTTTACACAGTCTGAATCCATATTTTACCCAGCTTCAGAATAGTGCAAAATCTGAAATGGTTTGATTCTCATACTTAAAGTCAAAATTTTCTTTGAGTTTTAGAAGTTATTTGACCTGAGTACATTTATTCTAAGGCAAATTTTATTAATATATTGCATTGAACTCTTTTTTGGAAACAGAGACAAGTGGAAACTATTTAACTTGTCTGTAGAAATACACGAGGTAAAGAGTAGAAGACTGGAACTCCAGATGTTTCATACTGTACAGTTATGAACTGTAGCATGAATTAAATGCCAATTTGTAGACTGCATCTATTGTAGAAGAAAATTAATTGTTATTTTCTTACGTTTCCAAAAAAGACTGTTCCCAAAGCTTTGCAGGAAACACTTACACAAAACTGACTCCACTTTGTTACTTCTACTTCCTTCTATTTCTGGGAAATGTCCCTTTTGCTGACCCAGCTGACTGGAATTTATGAGCTATAAGGTGACTATCCTAAAGAAAAAAAAAAAAGAAAAGTTTTTCAGAGAAAATATATAATCAGAAGGTGAGGGCACACAGTTGTCTGATGTGACTTGCCTCCACATGCTGTTTTTTAAAAAAATGTGTATGTTATAAATTAAAACTTCTGATGCCAATATCCCAGCCATTCATGAACTGCATTCATGTCTGATTCATTATGCCTGCTTTGGTCAGATGTCACTAGTATTATTTTGAAAATGAACTTGCAACTTGCAGTGGAGAAGAAAAAAATACAGGTATGGAGGAAGTTCTTAAGTTTTAAACTGGTTCCCTTGTTCTGGTAAATAGCTATTCCAAATTCTTTGTCTTATTTGAATTTCCTATTTATTGTAATTCTCTACACAGATTACAGGCTTGGAAGAAGATAACTGCTTTTTCTTATTTATCTGCCCATGAGGGATAGTCCCAGTTCCTCATGACTTGGAAATTCTGGCAGAACACGTATTTTATTTCCCTGGCAAGATTCTCATAATTTTAAATATGTTTTTGTGAATGTAGATAGATAGATAGATAGATAGACAGACAGACAGATAGATATATATATATATATATATATGTATGTGTGTGTCTATGTGTACAGAGAGAGAGGAGAGAGAATTTCCACAAAATGAACACTTTCTGGTCACCTTCAGTGCCTCACACCTTTTGCCTGATCTTTTGCTGTTTATTCAGGGAGAAAGTGGCTTGTGTGCACTCCCAGCACTATCAGGACCAGGCACAGGAAACTTTTCTAGGTGATGCCAAGGTGAACAGCCATCTGCAAGCTGGTCTTGAGCAGGTAAAACAGGATTCTGCATGAGGAGCACGTGGAGGGCTCCCCAGAGTACAAACAGTGTCAGGTGGGTTTGTGTTAGATGACTCAGTCTGAGGAAATAAAGAAAGAAAAATTCATCCTTGAGCTCAGGTATCAGACAGAGATGAGACTGCTGTGATAAACTGCCTGATGAGACTGGGCTGATTGCAAGATCCATTGTCTGAATTCAGTGTTGAACTGAAGCTGTACACTTACAAAGGCTAGAATTTGACTTAGAGCATATCATGTGTCCCAGAGCTGGGTTTATCTGTTGTGGTAAGTAAAGGAACATGTATGGCATACATTTCTTTGTAATCTCCTAATTTCACAGCTAGGACAATCAGCCTTTCACAGACCTTTCCCTCTGAAGACTGAAGCCAGGACAAGAGGATGTGTCAATGATGGTATTTAAGCAGGCTACCAGTGAGCAAGTCACTCGGATCTGCTGATATGTCCGTAACACCTTATCTCCTATAATCTGTCATTACTCTGCTGATGCTGATTCAGAGGGCACTGCAAGCATTCAGTCCAGCTGAGGATCTGGCCCATGTAGTTACTTGAATCTCTTTTTTCTCTGCCTCCATCTGCTTGTTTTCTTGGGGACCTGTTTGTCCTGTCTAGCAGGTAGGACCAGGAGCACAGCTCTGGAGATGCTGCCATTCTGTCTGTGTTACACTGATGGCCAGAGGCTTTGGGGATAATCAGCGTGCAAAAGCCTTGGGACAGGCTGTGCCTCAAGGAGCTTTTAATCTAAGCAGAATCCAAATATAATGCAGAGTGTAGAATATGACTTATTCTAGGGAAAGACTGCTGCAGAATGAAGTAAGAGGTGCATGCAGAGCTGAGCCAAAATCTGTGGAGGGATAGAATGTAAGAAAAGGTAGTGCAGAAGGTAGTCTCACACCTGAGGGGTTGCAGCTGGACTAATCACCCAAGATCAGGAACAGGCCTGCCCTTAACAGGCCACAGCTGTGTCCAATAAGAAGCGTGCTACAAAAGAGTGGGTTAGCTGGGTGAGGGGAGAGTTGGAGTTTTTTGGCTGTGCTGTGAGGAGCTGCTCACGAGAAATCACCGAGAAGATATGGGAACTTTCACAATAAAATGACAACAAAAATCCATCAACATGTATTACAATATTTCTGTTGTCCTACTTGTTTAAGGATTAGCTCCCAATTTGAATTATGAAGGCTTAACAGTTGCTTTTTGTAAAAATACTCAGGATACCTGATGGAACGCTTCCAGTTTGTTGGCCTGCCCGTTACCTATGGGGAGTTTGTCCTTCACATCAGGAAAGGGGCACATTGCTGTGCTCCATGTGTGTGGGTGGAGGGACCTGCTGTCCTGCTCGGGTAACCCAGGACACTTGAGAGCAGCAGCCCTTCAGTCAGTCAGACAGCTGATAGGAAATCTCCCAACCACAGCAAAGGGACAGAACACCTCCACACTGGGGTGTGCTCCCAAAGGGCTTATTCCTTTCTGCCAAGGCAGGAACAGTGCAGGAGGAAAAGCATCTATGACCAGTTCTGCCTCTGGGCCTGCATGCATAAATCTTGTTCAAAAGGCCTGGTTCTCTGCCATGGATCACTCACATTTTGGTGGCATTTTACTGTAATCTCAGATAAAATGAATAGGAAAAATGGATTTCTGCAGAGAGCAGCTCCCTTTTCTGCTAATTAACCATAGTCTGAACTGTATCTTTGCAATACTATCACCATTCTGGGATACCTTAATGTGCAAAGCTACTGAATCTACAAACCTGGATGATCAGATTTGTTTGCAGGGGTCACACAAACCAACCCAACCTTGCTGAATTAAGTTGAGGAGTTAACACGTAGGGGTCTTAAACATAGCACATCAACAAAAGTAAGTCAAATCCACCCTTTCAGAGAACATCAAAAGTCCTGAAGTATTTTGGTGAGGTTTTGCAGCTTTGCCACAGTGTCTGCATGCTTTGGATTTGCCTATTATCAGACTGAAGAGAAGTGCTTTCAGCTGGCAACTTTGCTTCTCACGTTTCTCTGGTCTGTATCCCAATTTATGCCTGTTCTCTAATATTTAACCCCTACATGGGGTGTTGGGTCATGACCAGAGTCCCTCAGTCCCAGCTCATTAACTTCACTTCTATGTAAATTTGCAGATGACACTAAGCTGGGAGCTTGTGTTGATCTGTTGGAAGGAAGGAGGGCTCTGCAGAGAGACTTAGATTGGTTGGATGGATGGGCAGAGTCCAACAGCATGAAACTTAATAAGTCTAAGTGCCAAGTTCTACTTTTGGCCACAAAAATCCCCTACAACGTTACAAGCTGGGGACAGTGAGGCTGGACAGTGTTCAGGCAGAAGGGGACCTGGGGGTGCTGGTCGACAGCCGGTTGAACACGAGCCAGCAATGTGCCTTGGTGGCCAAGAAGGCCAGTGGCATCTTGGCCTGCATTAGGAATTGTGTGGCCAGCAGAGCAGGGAGGTCATTCTTCCCCTGTACTCAGCACTGGTGAGGCCACATCTTGAGTGCTGTGCCCAGTTCTGGGCCCCTCAGTTTGGGAGGGACGTTGAGATGCTCAAGCACATCCAGAGGAGGCAATGAGGCTGGTGAGGGGCTTGGAACACAAACCCTGTGAGGAATGCTTGAAGGAACTGGGGTTGTTTAGCCTGGAGAAGAGGAGGCTTAGAGGTGACCTTATCACTCTCTACAACTTCCTGAAGGGAGGTTGTAGGCAGGTGGGGATCAGTCTCCTCCACCAGGCAGCAACTGACAGAACAGGAGGACACAGTCTCAAGCTATGTCAGGGAAGGTATAGGTTGGATATTAGGAAAAACTTTTTCACCAAAAGAATAATAAAGTACTGGAATGCTCTTCCCAGGGAGGTGATAGAATTACCATCTCTGGATGTGTTTAAAAAAGACTGGACAGGGCACTTTGTGCTATAGTCTAGTTGAGGTGTTAGGGTATAGGTTGGACTCGTTGATCTTAGAGGTCTCTTCCAACCTCCTGATTCTGTAAACAAGGTGCCACCACTGTGGTGATCACAAGCAGTTACAGCTGGATCTGTGTGAAGCCAACCTGTGGGGTACAAATTTCAAGCGCTGCTCTCACCTTCTGTGCTTTTCCCCTCCCTTGGGGCTGGCCCAGGACCGGGATGCCCTCTCCTCCCTCTGTCCCTGCCCAGGGCACCCAACCGAGGGCAGAAGCTGCTTCAGCCCGTGCCTGCCACCCCTTTGTGAGTCAGCACCCAAAGGCTGCTCCAGGGCTGGTTCCTGAGCAGCTACACATCACTAAAGCCCAGAAAGGGCTGGCAAAGAACACCTCTTGTCTCCACTGTAAAGTGCCCTGTTCCTTTACAGCTGGGTATCAGCCAGGCAGAGGCAGAACTTTCCATCTCCATGTGTGTAGTGTGCTTAATGCAAGAAGGAAGGAAGATAAGCCTTTTGATAAGGTAGGGGGAACTCATCTGTATGGAGTACTCAAGAGGGAGGTTTAAAAAGCCTTGAGTGGCAAGAGAACAAGGCTTATGAATAATTTTAAAGAAAAGTGGATGTTTTAGCTAAGCAGCATTTTTATTTGTGTTTTTTTAAATTAAGTTTACATTGATTAGCATTGCTAATGAGTTCAGGCGTACTTTTGCAGTTGATTTAGTTACTGAGAGGGACTTTGTTTTGAAAGCAAAGCTCTATTCTCTGATAAACATTCCTAGACTTGTAATATGATTTTTTTTTCCTACTGTGACTTTAAAAACAGTGGAATTTGAGTGCCTAAGAGATTTTTACACCTTTCTTTTCATGAAAAACAGATTATCAAACACTGGCCATTCTTAAACAATAAATTTTAGGGTATTCATTATGAACATCCTAAAATTCACCCAAATTCCTATTGTTTTCTGCCCAAGAAAATGCTTGAAATATTAAATAGCTACAAGAATTTTTAAAGCTGTTTTCCTGTACAAGGATGGGATGCTTATTTCAGGAAGCTCTAACTCAGTAGGAAAGGCGGTTCTTTTGTTAGATTGTCGGTACAAAATGTTCAGGTAACTCTGAGTAACTCAATTAATCTTGTTCTTGCATGTACTCAGGAGCCCAATGGAAAACCTGGCAAAGATTTTCTGGAGGTGTCTCTGGTTAGCTATTCCAAAGTCTTTATTAACTTGGGTGTATTTATCCCTTTTGTTTGTGTTTTCACTATTCACACCAAAAACAAGACAAATATATTTGGAAGTCTATAAATGAACCTGAAGTGTTAAGATGCTTCTCTTAATTTTTTTCTTAATGATTGCATGTTACCAGATAAAAGTTATATTCTATCTATATCTATGACTGGTATTACTCAATATGCTGATACTTCAATCTTAGAGACTCATATGTGAAAATAGATATTTCTTTTACCTAGATAACTGTCTTCTAGTTTCTAAGAAAACATGTACAGCTGTTTAAGATAAAAGTGTACCCCCGTCTTAGGAGATGGCATCTTTAAGATTGCAAACAAATTATTAAAACAAGAATTCTAGTGGTTAACTATTTGAGCACTTTTGGCTTTATGGCTATTTGCTATTATTACACTAAGAAGGCTGCTTAGGATACTGAGTAATGGAAAATGAGTAGCTAAAAGTATAGCATATATTTCAACATTTGTTTTGTTTTTATTTTTGTTTATTATTCTAATTACAATACCACTACTAAGTTCTGTTTTCATCAATACCTTAAAAGTTAAGCTCCTACTGATTTTATTTGCATACAGATTTTTAAAAGAAACTAATAATGTAGCTTAAATGTCATCCAAAAGCTTTGTCCTTTGTAAAAGTTTCAAAGTTTTAGCCTTTGCCATTCAATCAGCGCAGATGAGACAGATTAGCAGTGTAAGGTACACACACATGCACTTCTACATCCTGCCCAACAAAGTTTACAATCAAAATAATAAACAGAGAAAAAATTATCAGTATGTACAGAAAAGAATTTACTCTGGTTTCTCCCTCCAATTTTTTTAGATAATTTCTCAGCCAAAACCAAAGTTAGCAGTTCGTACTTTCTGATTATTTTTGTGAGATGAAAGAAACAGTGCCCAGGGTATGATTACAGACATGAAGTGTCATCTTAGGAGAAATCCTTACCCTCCAGTACATGGGACAGTATTTGTGGCAAGTGAAGTACCCCGTGGCTTTGATACACTGGGTACTTTGAAATAAAGCATTTTTCTGCAAATATTATACCTCTGCAGAACCAAACAAATTACAAAAATCACATTAGGAAAAATTATTTTTCTGCTCCAATTTTCTGGAACAATAATATCAGCTCATTTGTCACTGAACCAGAAACATATTAAGAATTAAATAAGTGGTTTCCAAGAAGCAACAAACCACACTGAATATGAAAGAGAAGTGAAAAAACATACCTTGACTGAAAATTCACCACTGAGCAGATACAAATGAGGGAAGTGCAACACGTCTCTGGGAACAGCTCCTTCTCTAGTATGAATGAGTCTAACTTAGGTTTTACTGCCCCTCCCTGAACACAGCAGACTCATCGCTCTGTTGATGACATCATATTCCTGGATTTTCTCCCATACTATATTTTAAAAACAATGTTTATCTATTGTATCCATTATAAGACCAGTGATATTTTAATATGGGTGGCAAACAACACAAACAGAGCTAAGACACTGATGTTCCCCAGTATGTGTATAAAACAGTCATGTGTTTGTACAACAGCTTCCAGAACTGTGCACGAGCATGCATGCACAAACACAGGGCTCTTACCCTGATTTGGGGTAATGCTGAGAACATTTTTTATTTTACTGGTGTTAGAGCTAAACAAGCCAGCTTTCTGGAGGACTTGAATCTTTAAAACAGAAAAGATCAAATATTTCCTTTAAAGTCTAAGATATCTTTTATTCCATGGGAAAAAATTTACTGTTTGTATTCTGGAAGACACTGCTCTTCCTCTCTGACTGCTCTAGCTGCTGAGAACAAGTACAGAATCCAAATACCACTTAAAGATTTATTAGACAAATATTTCTTCAAGGCTGTGGATGAAATCTCTATATGAACCAGAATTATAGCCAAACACCAGAGCATACCATTTTACTTACTACATTGACTTATATTCTGGATGTCAGATAATTAACAGAGAACTCATTTTAGACTGTTTATTAGAGGCATAGCTGGTTTTCCTGTAATATTTACACAATTAAACTGAAATTTGAAATGGCAACCATGGTAGGAGAATTGTACACAAAGGGTATGTCTTCAAAGGAGAATTGATCAAAGAAAAGAACAATCCACTCCCTTAGGCTGCCACAAAATTCTAATTCTGCAGTGAACAGTTCAGGAAAAAAGCTGGTCTCTGTTGTGCCTGGTATCTATCAGTGAACATCTCTGCCTCCCACCCTCCACTGGTTTGTCATTTGCAGTTCTAGTGCAATACACTTTTTGTGCCTTCTGACACAATAGAGGATCACTGCTTTGCTTTTCAGTACTTCTCCTTTCCTTTCTTTTTCTCAGAATCTGTCATAATAGATGCTTGGTACATTTTCTGTCTTTATTGGAACTAGTTGAGTCATGCTCTATCAGCAATACCTCCCCCTGGTCTGTCCCTGATTTCCCTGCACCAGTTCCAGTTTGGCTGAGTAATCTTGAGACTCACAATCTCAAAGATCTTCATTCCACATGTTTTCTGCAGGTTTTTCTTTAACTCCTTATGCACTTGAATAAAAATTTTACAACTACCTCTAGTTTTGGTTTTTTGGCTGGTCTTGTATTTATTATTAAATATTAACATAATTTTGCAAATACAGTGCCTCAAAATTCTGCTTTAAGACAAATTTTATGTGTTTATGGGAGGGACTCTACTGGCTCAGTTGTAATGATGTAATAAAACCCAGCTACGGCCAGATCTACTCAGCTGCACCTGAGGGATGTGGATAACTTCTGGAAGAGCAGGTGAGGAGTACTCTACAGCTTTTTCAGGAGGCTGAGGCTGGTGTTGCCAGCAGCCAGTCTGCTATGGAGGCTTGCTGGATGGTGAAATGAATGTATGTAGTCATCTCAGAAGCTTTGGAAAGGCAAAGCTCTGCAAGGCAGGAGCTATTAGTCTATACATACAACCAGGGTTGCTCCATCCCAGATGCAGAATCCAGCACTTTCCTTTGTTGAACTTCATACAATTGGTGATTCCCCATCTCTCTAATTTGTCAAGGTCTCTCTGCAGGGCCTCTCTGCCCTTGAGGGAGTTGGCAGCTCATCCCAATTCAGTGTTATTGGCAAACTTATCATCCCTTCCAGTCCTGTGTCCAAGCCATTAATGAAGATGTGGAAGAGCACAGGGCTGAGGATGGAGCCCTGTGGAACCCCACCAGTGTCAGGTCACCAGTCTGATGTCACCTCATTCACTGTAAGCCTTTGTGTCTGACCTGTGGGCCAGTTGCTCACCCAATGTGTAACATGATTATCTAGCTGTGGGGTGCACATTTTGTTCAGAAGGATGTTGTGACAGTAGCAAAAAATTTGCTGAAGTCTGAAAAGATTATGCCTACTGACTTTCCTAAACCAAGTAGGTGGGTTAGCCTGTTGTAAAAGGAAATCAGGTTTGATAAGCAGGACTTTCCTCTCATGAAGCCATGCTGGCTGTGACCAAGGACTGCATTGTCTTTCAGGTGTTTTTCAATACTTCCCTAAGTAATCTTCTCCATAACTGTTTCAGACACTGGAATGAGACTGACAGGCCTATAGTTTCTGCAATCCTCCTCCTTGCCCTTCATGAAAATTGAGACAATGTTCACCGATTTCCAGTCAACTCCAAATTCCCAAGATCACTTGAAAATGATTAAGAGAGGCTTTGCAACTCTTTGAGGACTCTCAGATTAATCCCATAAGGCTCCATAGAGACCCATCTGGAGCAGCAGATACCGTGAAATTTCAGAGTATACTGATCGTTCCCATAGTCATTGTCCTCCAGCTCAGGGCTCCAAGAACCCCTTGGTTCATCACAGGTGCTGAAGACAGAGGTAAAGAATGCATTAAACACCTCTGCCTCATTTCTGTTCCTGTTTGTGAAGTGACCATATTCTTCCTGGAATGGGCTCATGTTGTTTTTACATTGACTATTGCCATAAATATATTTGGAAAGGCTTTTTACTGTCCCCCACATTTCTGTAAGCTTCAACTCCAGCTGAGCTTTGGCCACACGAATTTTCTCCCTACAGTGGTGAGCAGCATCTCTGTGTTCCTCTGCGTCACCTGGCCTTGCTGCCACCAGGCATACACTCTGCACTGGGTTATGTGGGAACATTGCTGCTCAGTTAGCATTTATCTAAGGAGCTGAGAGGGAATGTATGCAAATATTTGGCTCTGTTAACCCAAGACAACAAACAGTGAATAAGGAGTAAACATAAGGGGGGAATTTGTTGCCTAGGTAGTTTTTCAGGACTGTTGCAAGCACTTTCTAGGGGAGAAAAAATCTTACCACATAATTTTGCTTACTGGTTTCTGACTTTTTCCAGGTATGTTTTGGTCTTTTTTGGCCTACCAATTCTGCAGGTTTGGAAGAAGGAGGCAGTCCTTGGCTTTTTAACAGGGAAGTTTGATTTGAGCAAGAGTCTCCAGACCCCTTGTGGACAAGTGATTTGCACTATTGGCCATGAAAGTGATAGAAGCCACATTCAGATAAGTGCAGCTCTTGGAATCTCTCTGTGTGTCTGTACACACTGATCAGTCTCCTAGAAGAAGCTATTTTTGCAGCTAAGTCTGTACATTACTTCTCCTAAAAACGGTGTTTTTCCAAGACTCACTAATTAAAATTAGCAGCTGAAGATATTTGAGTAACTTTCTCTAAAGAGGATGCTGATTAATTTCCTTTTCCTTGCGCTGAACTGATCTGATTCTCCTAAATAAACTGTATCAGGACAGCTTTATAGCATTTGTAAAGGTTTTGTGTCATCACTGAGTCTTGGCTTCTTGGGATGTCTTCTGGATTAAACAACCATTCATTTTGGCCAGTTACCTTTTTCTGAAATGGAAACAGTTTTTTTGTCTCCTATGTGTTTCTGGTCCTTCAATGTGCTGCATTTATTTAAAACCTCTTTTCAGTAATGTGTAAATACACATTGTTTTTCCTTTCTACAATTAAGAACTATGGTACTTTTTTATTGTAAGGGAGATTGAATTAATCAGGATCTAGAATGTGTCTGAGCTACTGAAGGACTGTACAATCAGTTCAGTTCTAAAAGACCTCTAAGGAGATAAGAAGTTTGACTACAGATTCTCAGAATATCAACAGAGAAGAAAAGATAATTCTGATGGAAATACTTGCAGCTTACTTACCAAGAGAAAACCCCTTTGCTCCAAAACTGGATCTTCTATACCTTGTATTGTAGGGGTACACAGCCAGAATTAAATTTCTTCAGCTCTGTGCAAGTTCTGTGCATTTGTCTTTGGAGGCAGCCAAGTGGATCTCACGCTATCCCTTTGCAAGCACATACAGAAAACCACAAGGAGCAATTAATGTTGTGGTGCTCTTTTAGCGGTAAAAGTCAGATGAGTAGCCAGAAGTTGAATCTGTGCTGGATGAGATGAAGGAAATGACACTGGAAGGAGCAGAGAAGGTTTTTCTGTACCTTTTGTAGGTCTGCACGGGCTGAAGCAGGAAATGCTGCTGGAATGAGGATGATTTTTTTTTTTTTATCAGTACATCCAGAAGCATTGGAAGGAATATAATTGCAACCACAACATTTGGCCCAGTTTCTTCTCTAGCATTAATCACAGGTTGGCCGCCCCTCCAGGGAAAGGGGTGATCCAGCTCCACAAAGAGCTGGCAGTCCAGTGTTATGTGCACTTCCCCTCACAGCAATGTCAGAACCAGAATTGCTTCTCTTTCTTCCTTTCTGAACAGCTTTATCTCACCAAGCTTCTCCTAAGGGTGCCACTGCATGCTAACGTATGGGATCAGCTTTGACATACAGTGCCACAGGGTGTTACAGTTTAGGTTATTCCTTTTCTGCTGTTTGGCATCAAGTGTTTTTCCTTTTTCCTTTGTAGACATTGGGTGGGATTAATTACAACCACTAAGTACCAGGAAAAAGATTCAACATCCCCCCTAGGAATAAACAACAAAACCCCCCAACTCAAGTCCTGGATTGTGCACCTATCCTCACAATTACTGAAATCCTGTAAACAACTTTACAGATGAACTTCAAATTAAGTTCCCTCATTCAGGAAGGAAATTTGCTGATTCCCCTTGTTAAAATCAGATTCCTTTTCACTCTTATTGGAAAATTGCTGAGTTCCTCTGTGCCCTGACAGAATGCTGCAAAGGAAGCATGCTGCCGTCTGTATCCAACCCTGCAAGCATAGCAGTTAAGATATGTTGCATGAACTAAGCAAACATCCTATTTCTAAAATATCCCTTGGACTGAGCATGCCTAAATTAACTGTTGTAGCTTGACACTACACTGTACAACTTTCAGCTAGAGATTAAGGAGACTTATTTTTCATGTGCCTCCTCAGTTGCACCAGCCTTTGCTAAAATTGCCAGTGCACACTGTTCCCCTCCTGATTTCCTCAGGCAAAATTTTACCGGTTGGTTCATTTCTTAGCTCTTTTGTGCCAGTCCATTAAGTTCCACTAAGAGAGACATAATGCAAACACAGGAACCAAAGCCTGCTTGGTGCATGAGTGTGAGGTACAGCAATAACCATTTAAGTTAGCTGATGAAAATTTTATCTGTGACAATGGCTGTGGTAATAGCAGTGGTTATGAATGTCCAGGTATGAGGGTAGCTGTATGAGCTGCCCTTTACTTGCAGAAGGGAAAGCAGTGAGGTACAGAAGGAACTCTCAGAATTTGGCAATTTGGTAGGGCAAAAATCAGACAGCCATGTGCCCTGATTCTTTGTAGCCTCCCTTCCCTGCAGGTGGTGATGGGTGGATGAAAAAGTCTTGTTCTCGTATGCTTAAATGGCAGTGTGGAGCATTTCTGCACAAACTGAAATAACCTGTGTTTTCTGTGAAAATCTGCCTGAACAAAGGCTGCTGGGATTGCAGTTGGGATGCTGTGATGATTGGACTGTTATATTTTATTTATTATTTTTATTTTGAAAAGCTAATGGATTTTCAGTCAAAAGCAGCCCTATACCTCAGGGAACAATACATTCTGTTTATGTCTGAGCTTGTATTGTTGTATGAAAACTCTCCTGACTTCCCAGATTTGGTGTGCTGCAGCCTGGTAGGATAATGCAGATGCCCAAGGCAGTCTTTATAGACATTTAGGTCCATAAAGACCATACAGGCTGAACCTAAGGGAAATTAACATTAACAAATATTCTAATGCAACTTTATCTGCACTTGGAAGGCAGTTGATGTTTTCGCAGTATACACCATAAAATAGCTTAATTTTTTTGCAACTTACTTTTGTAACTTTCCACAGGTAATTTTGTTCTGATGTAGGTACTGTTGCCTCCTTATGGCATTGTTTTGCTGACGGGGACGCTGCAATGCTGGTTGAAGCAACCTACTGAACTTTGAAGTGTCACACACTGATCCTTCATATGCTGAAAGGACACAGCTCCTCTTGTTGTCTCTTCCTTATGATCTGCATTTAAATGGTACAGTCTCAAGATGAAATTCTAAGGTATATTACAGTTCCAGACAAACTGACCATACTCAGGAGCTGTTAGCATTGGGTTTATCCACACATCTACCAAGAGTAAATACAAATTGCTTATTATAGGGGAAGGGATGGGTCTGACTTTTTTAACACTTCCAAAGCAGTTTAGTAGGGAATTTTGAAATTGATCCAAAGGTGTTTTCTTGCAAGTATGTGACTGATTAGTATACTAAAATCAAGTATGGAAAATGGAAGCTTCAACTGGGCCCTTTGTCGAGCCAGAAGAGTGACAGGTGATTTTGCTCTTGGCAGCAGAGTGGTCATGAGCTGCTCAAGGGCTTGAATCACATGCTGGCCCAGGCACTGTACACAGGGAACAGAGAAATTAGTGGTTTAAACTTTTTCTGTGTTAGTATTCAATAAAAATTAAATAGGTGTGACCATCATAATTCAGCAATATCCAAATTCTCTTTCTAAAGATATAGAAGGCAAGGATTTGATGATCATAGTTACGAAATCCTAAAGAGGAGTAGCTCTAAGTAGTTCTGGAGCTTCAATATGGAAATTGTAATCTTTGTGAACTTCTTATAGTGACCAATTGCCTGTCAGGGACTAATTCCTGCCACAAACTGTGACGTGTGTGAATAATTTTCAGCTTTTTCTTAGCGTCCTGTAATAGCCCCTGCAATAGCACGCTTGATTTCATTCTAAGAATTTATTGTCTCCTGCAGGAGGGTGGGGAAAGGGATACAAGACCATTGGATTGCAAGAAAACTGTGTGAGACTGGAGAAGGGAGAGGTTATTTTTGTTTCTGGATAAAGTGATTCTTTGGTTTCATATTCACAAGGTCCTAGATACCTGTGTCCAAGTAGTCTGATGGGGGTGACTCGTGTGTGACATTGAGGATGATGAATGCTGTGTTGTTTTCTTGGTTTGGGCATCTTCTGGCTACAGAGTATATTCTTGTTTGAATAACAGGAAGAGAAATGGCACTGGGCTATAAACTCATTAAACCCCCTCCTCTAGCAGAGCACAGGCCTGCAGCTAGTGAGTCATCCCTGCCATGATCTTGGTATGAGCAGTGCATTCTTCAGCGTTTACCAGTTTTACCCGTGCTAATTTTGCCCTGTCTATTTTTGCGTGTCATGCTCAATCCCTGCTCTGTTGTTCCTTTTTCTCAGTTTACAAACATGTCTTTGCATTTATATTTATTTCATCCCAACCTTAAGAGTGTTGTTGCAACCCTCTCCAGGGCTAAGTTGACATAAGAGTAAGACTGAGCCAATAGAGTGGAACCATATCCTTCACATTTGACCGAAATGAGATAAGATGGTCCTCTGCCCTGAAGGTGCATGCCCTAACTGTAGCAGAAAAGTGATTTACTATTCTTTGTAAGCAATTGTAGAAAAAATGTGTTTCCACTCCTTAGTATAATACCATGGGGCTTGCTTGTTTATTTATTTATGAGAATTAATTGATACAGAAACCAAATAGTTGCGTGTGTGTATTTTTCCACACCAAGTGGTTGGTAGTAATAACAGATAGGACAGCAAAGAAGAGTACTTGAAGAAACAGCGAAGTATTGAGATTAAAGGGATTGTGGGACCAAGAGAAAATAAGCAAATTCACCTTCATACTATTGTATTGCACTTCCCCAGTCTAACCACAGTCTGAATTTCACAGCAGCAAAGATAAAATTTGCCCAAAGTCATGTATTGTTTATTTCCTTTTTCACTGCTACCCAGCATGAGTAGACAAGGAAAATTAAGGATAGAATTTGTTCTTATCCACCTTGATTTTTATTGAGGTCACAAGAATAGATTTAAATTGTTTATTGATCCAACACTCTTTTTTAATGTTTGTAGCTAAATGCTTATTGGGTGGACAATCCATATTAAGCATAGCAGAAGAACCAAAGGGAAAGACAGGATCAGATAAATTGCATGCTGCTTATCTCCACCTTAGTCCTGAGAGTACTGTGGAGAAAATTCAGTTGTTTCCAAGACACTAATAAGAAAGGGGTTTGGAATACTGAACCCAGGCATACCAAGGGCAAATGATGCCTGCTGATCCGGTTTGTCTTCTCTGAAGAAATGGCAGCTGGTTGGGTGAAAAAGGAAGAGTAGTGGATGTTGTTTATTTTGGCTTTATCAGAATTTTTGATCTTAATTCCATGGACTATATTCTTATAGATGAACTGGGTAGATATAGATTTCTGGAGGGATCTACAGAGTACATGAAAAGCTGGAAGTAGTGAAGTACTGCCTGTTGTCTTCTGGAACACTGGGCTCAGCAGGCGATGGACAGTACTTCACCATTAGTGGTCTGCCACTGTTTAATGTGTTCATCAACAACCTGAATGATAGAAAAGAGCTCCTGCCAAGCCTGAGGGTTGACACCAAGCTGGGGGAGGGCGTGGAGGGGCAGGGCTCTGATAAAGGACAGAGAGACCTCAAAAAGCTAGAGCAGCTGGCTGATGTTGTCCAGTTCGACAAAGACACGAGCACCTGGGGTGAGCAGCCCCATGCTCAATAGGTGAGCTGAGGAGGTAACAGCCCTGCAGGAGGACATCTGGAGAGTCCTGGTGAGCAGCAGGTCCTTTAACATGAATCAGCAGTGTGTCCTTTAACAAGGAAGCCTTGCAGCACACTGCTCAGTTAGTAAGAGCACAAGAGGCAGGTTGATGCAATTATTCTCCTCTGCCCTGCAATTTTGAGGCTGCTTCTAGAGTCATGTCTCCATTTCCACCCACTCTTACCCACAAGAGAGATTTACCAAGTGGAAGCTAGAAGGAGTCCAAAGAAGGACCACTGGGATGACACAGGAAGAGAAATATGTGACATTCTAAGGGGAAGCAGACGGAAGTGGTTTTCTTAATCCAAAGAAGAGGAGTTTGAAGGGGAATACTTGATCCATTAAACAGTGTAGTGGGTGGTTGCTAGAAAACAGAAATCCAGACTCTTCTCACGTGTTAACGCTGAAGGACAAGAAGGACGGGATGAGAAATGCATTACAGAAAGTTTCTATTTCCTATTGGGACAAGAAATTCTCTTTACAGATTGTTGAACAGTGGATTGTGTCACACAGAGATTGTGTCACACAGAGATTGTGAAATTTCTGTCCTTGAAGATATTCAAAACTCATCTACATAGAGCTGGGAGCAATCCGATATGACTTTGAAGTTATCCTGCTTTGAGCAGAGGGTTGGGCTAGCTGACCTTCAGATTATTTTTAACAAAATTCTGTCATTCTTTGAAACCATGGCAGTTCCAGAGATGAGGATTCTATGAAAATGTGAAAAGTTTTTTAGGTCTGCTTCCTTTGAAGACCTGGTGTCTATGTGCATGTCTTCCAAGCATTGAAACTCCTTACACCTTTGTCTGCCATGCTGTAGAAACCTTCTCTGAAGTCTAGTTCTCCATGTAGATGGCTGTATTCCATGGTACAGCTATTTCTGCAACTTTTCTTTAAGAAGTTATAAAGGCAGAGCTATGAAGCAGATTTCCCACTATTTATTAACTCTTTTCTAAACCTTCTCTGATGAGCTATTCCATTATTTTCAGACAGGCTCTTCCCTTGGTAAAAGCAGTCATTTTCTTTCAGAGGCTAACTTTAGAGGAATAGGTCACTCTGCACTTTTTGAGACTGTTGACACTAGTTAGAGAGAAGTTTCTAAAGGTCAGCAGAAAAATTAGCCACAGCTTCTTTTTCTGTCCTGTCCTAACACTTTTTTTTCTCAGCTTGTCTCTAGGAGAAGCTTGATTTAGAATCAAGGAGCAGTTTTAGAGAGCTGTTGCAAGAATTCTGATTTGACTATTGAATACTGCATCTCTGCAGGAAATTCAGTATTCAACAATAAATTCATTACTCAGCAGCATTGATTTATTATAAACTAAAATGATACACACTTTCTGCCAAATTAAATTTCTAAGTGGAAATGCACTTGAAGAAGAAATACAAACCCAGCTTTGTAAGACATGGAATCAGAGTCACAGAATGGTTGGGAAAGGACCTCAAAGACCATCTAGTTCTAACCTCCTTGCCATGAGCAGGGACACCTGTGACTAGACCACGTTGCTCAAAGCCCCATCCAGCCTGGCCTTGGATACTTCCAGGGATGGAACATCTGAAACTTCTATGGGTGACCCATTCCAGTGCATTTCCACCTTTACAATAAAGAATTTCTTCCGCATATCTAATATAAAGATCCACTTTTTCAATTTAAAGCCACTGCCCCTTATCGTATGTCTACATGTTAAGAATAAACCTCTCCTTTTTTCAGGATTTAACCTGTATGAGTAGCAAACTTGGGCATTTTTAAAAATCAAACTCACTGCTTTTTCACTTTAAAAAGCTGATTTTCCAGCACTTTCACCAGCTTCTTTCTGACCACTCCTCTCTTACATAGTGAAACATAAATGATTTATCATCTTTGCAATCAGTTGTAATGACAAAAATATGTGTAACCATAATAAACATGCAAGACAAATTACAGCTGAACTGTTGAAAGGATAGTCTGAATGATAAAGATGAGAAGATGAATTCATCCCTTTATATGTTCCCTTTACCACTGCCATTGGAACAAAAGCTGATTGAATTGTTTTACTGTTGCTTGTTAGATTTTTACAGAGCTCAGAGTGTGCAGGCACCTTCTGGCTGTGGTATGAGATGTACCCTTAGAAGGAATAAATATGCTGGCTGCAGTCTCTCTGGTCAGTCCTGCTGCTGTTATAAACACTTTCCCTCTTTTCCTTCTGGCTGTGCAAGGGCAGGAGAAGGGACCATCCCCTTCTATCCTCTGGGAGTGAGGGGACTCAGCTCTGAGAGGATGTGCTGGCAAGCAGATACAGGAATATCACACCTGACTGTTACTACAGCAGTGAGTGGAATGACACATGGTACCTCAGGGGAGAATGGGGTTTTCCTTACAAAAATATAAATAAAACCCCTCAAGTTTCTGCCCTTTAGATTTCATAGCCTTCGTACAAAGGCAGCAGTATCATCCTAATTCTGTGATATTTGAGAGCTTTAATAACCCACTCAACAAATCTCTAAAAGATCCAGGGAAATGTCTCAGATATTCTCACTCCAAGTGTGGAGCCTCTAAAAACCTTTTATCTATGGGGAAATGTTTGTAATGTTTCCCTTGAGCTTTTTTGCTTTTTACAAGTAACTTGAGTGCCTCATGCCAAATACTAGAATATCTAGTGTGCCTCTGTCTGTGTGTCTGTCTGTGCATGCCTAAAGAAACTTTAGCTGGTTCTTCACAAGCATAAAGGTGTTATAAATTGCTGGCATATGATATCTACCTTGATTTTTCATCACTAAATATTGCAGTTTCTCTGTATTATTCTGGTTTTACCAGAGTTGCTGCTCTTCTCCAACCTCCTCTCTGAAGTTTTATTTCTCTTCAGCCCTGCATGATGCCATCTCCAGTTCAGCCTTTGCTTGGTGTATTTAGTATTTCCCTAATGATTTTCATTAACTTATTTAGATTCCCATCTGTTTATTGTATCTGTGTTTTAGCATTTGAATAATTCTGTCAAATCAAAGTTTCTTAATGATTTCCACAGTAGCCTTCTCTGACACAGTCTAACAACTTTTACTGAAAACAGTGAGAATATTGGGTCTGTTGATGACTGTGGAATGCTCTTGTGCATGAATTGTTTTGGATGTGCAATTTGGCAAAAGGGGGGAGGAAATCAAAATTGTTTATACTGTATCTGGGAAATATTGTTGTGTTCATCTTTTTCCTAATGAGTTTGTCAGGATAATTCCAATGATCCAATCTTAGCTCCAGACTTAGTCAACAGTTCATGTCTAAAGAACTTTATAGGTGTAATTGAGCCTTTACTTGACTTTGTCACATAGGATTAAGGTTGACAAATCATATATATTCATGTGAATAAAATAAATTATTTATTTAAATGGATGATGATAATGATTAGACTAGAATATATTAATCAGTATGATTTACAACACAGCACAGATAGCTACAGCTACTAATATAGTGTTCTTGAACAATATCCAAGCCATGATATCAAAGTCAGCAAAGTAATTAAGTAGAGATTTATGTTACACACCCATACCAATGACCACGAGCAAGTCTCTTTTGCCCAATCTCAAGGACAAACCTGGAGACGGGTCCCCACTCAAGGGAGGAATCTCCACACACACTCCAAGAGGTGATATGGTTAAAAAGTGGGACAGGGGTTTCACAATATGAACTGGTTGGCAGTCCTGTGTCTCTAGGCCAGCTGTGTCAGCCCAGCAGCTTTAGATAAATTATCAGCATTACAACTTGTTGGTTGCTTTATCAGGAACTTTCTCTGCCACGTGCTCACTGGTGCCAGTTTCTGTCAGGAAATGTTGTTCTTCCTCAGAGCATTTAACTTTTGGATTGATGAGTCAGACTGGTCTCAGCACTTTCCAGTGCTAAAGCAGCATGGCCTCTCTTCACCCAGCAGTGGCAACTTCTGCAAATATTGTATAGTTCCAGCTCTTTTACCTCCAGTTAGGCAAGGCATCCTGCTACAAAGGCACTGTGTATGTGTGCGCATATGTAAAAAAGGAAAAAGAGGCAAGGCAGAAACTCCTCATCACAATGGGAGAAAGACACCTTATTAAAACTGAATTGCAGACCACCTTCTCACTTCAGCTAGGTAAAGAAAATGAATCTATCTACAGCTGCTCAGCCAACTGTTCCCATCTAACCAGCAGTTTCATGAGATAAAATAGGAGGCGGACCCTACAGGGGTTTACACAAGAAACATAAGAATCAGATTGTTTGAAAATATGTGGCTATACTGGGGTTTATTAAGGAAACCATCTCTAGCAAGACAAGTACAAAAGAATCATTCACTGTTCAGGCAGTGGTAAAGCTTGAAGCAGAGTAGTGTCAAGTTAGGGAGGTCTGATCAAAAGCCAAAAATCAGAGATCTGAAAAAAACAGCCTGTACAGAAAAACTGAAGGCATTTGGGTTCTTCAGTTTTAGGAAGAGAAGTCTGACATCTCAGGTGAGTAAATGGTGTTGCAAAAAGGCACAGGAGAGTCTCCCAGTTTTAGGCTATCAGCAAATCATGGATGGAAATTGTAGCAGGAAACATCCATGCTGAATGTCAGAAAAGTTCTTCTGGTAGTAAAGACAGTGAAACACTGACATGTTTTTCATAGGAAGCTTTCATCCTTTGAGGAAGGGCCATGTCTGATTGGCTGGGAGGAAAGAGGATTTTCTAGGTGGTCTCTGGAGGTCCCCTCCAGTCTCCTGACACAGAAATTCAGACACTTGATTTGTTTCCTGTTTTATAGCAACAAAGAGAACATAGGCTACTTGACCTAAAATAAGAACCATCTTTTAAGCACTTTCATCTGATTCTAAAGTGCTATGCCTCTGTTAGCTTATAAATCTGAAATTAAGAGCAGCGGTAAGAAAATCTGTTTTATTAATTTTTTTAAATCCTTAAAAACAGTTTTAAAAAAATTAAAAAATCCACTAGTTGTATTAAAATATAGGGACTAAATGACATTGTAAGTGAAATCTTCAGCACCCTCTTTCAAGTAGAAAATAAGCTTATTCTGAGACACTGCATTTCCCTCTTTAGCTCCTGTCTGTTCTAGCAGGGCTGAAGCTCTGACTGAGAGATGTGGTCTGACAATTGCTAGGGCTGCAATACACTCTTTTCCAAGTATCTTTCAGTTTTGCTAAAATATGAGCATCTCCTCTAACTGGACAAATATTGTCATCTTGCACAATGACTTCTCTGTAAGGCAAAAATAAAATACACCCTGTCGTACCAGCTACCGAGGGAAACACAAACATTTAGATGACAGTGCACATGGGGGCATTGGGAAGCCCTTCTGTAAGGCATGGAAAGGACCTGGATGTGAGTGGTGGGTGTTAACCAGATTGTCACCACCTTAGTAGAGGTAAGGAAAGCCTGTAGAAGTAATGTTTTTAAGTGTTGCCATTCTTTCTGACACTGATATAATTTTCCAGATGTATTTTCGTCACTTATTTAAGTGATAAGGGATCCTTTCTATTAAAATTGGAGATCTTAACTTTTCCATCAGTCATTCATATTCTCTGAGGATGTAGTAATCCCTGTGGAGAAATAAACTACCAAATCAAATAAAAGTCAGTTTTGGGAGGTGGCATTGCTGCTGGGAGAGTACTGATAAAGGAAAGTCATTTTATCATTTGGGATAGTGGGATTTTCTCAACTTGCACCCACTGCTGTGATATCTGTGATGTTTTGTGGTTTTTTCTCCACAATGGTTATAATCATGCACCTATTTTGTAATACAGGATTTGTCACTGATAGCTTCTATAGCTTTTGCTGTGGAAGCAGGTGGAACTAAGCAGCAGGGGAGATGTTCTGAAAATACAGTGCAGAACAGCTTGTTTCCTAGGTGAAGTTATATTTGAACACCACTATTGCCCTCTCTCTGCGTTCACCTGAGCTCCAGGGCAGCCAGGTCACTGAAGCAACATGACAAACTATAGTAATCCTCTCTGAGCTTGTCTCTTCCTGCCAGGCATGAAAGAGCTGTGTCACTGATGATCCCTAGGCCAGAGTGAGCTGAGGATGCCCAGCAGGGCGAACTCATGTTTCAGCAGGTTTTCAAGTGCATGGACATCCCACAAATGTGGGGGAAATGGCCTTACTCCTCCCATGTTTCCTATAACCACAGTACTGCTATTCAAGCAAAAATGACAATACCCCACCAAAGAAAGCCTTTTTATAGTTAAAGCATGCACTGTCTGAATGTACTGTAGGTCTTACAAGACAGTAATTAATTCTCTTATTCTTTGTATTTTTGTCGCTGTTGTAACATTCTGGATGATGCTGGATTTTGTAGAAAGACTGTGAATTTAACACTGACGAAAGGTTCTGAAGTACTTTAGAGATGTCTCCTAAACATGTAAAGACATGTGACAGAGAAGCTGCAGGCTTGGCCTTGCACCATTTGGCAATGGCAAAGAAAAATCTGAATATGCAGTATCTGCCAATTGCCTGCTCAATTACCATTGAAGGCATGATTAATAATGGACAGATAGCAAGCTCACTTTCAATGCATTGGCTGTAGGCTACAGCCAACTGGTCTGAAACACTCATATTTCAGATAGACATCTGCTATGACTGAGATGTTCCAAAAAGTGGCTGCATTTCAAATAAAGATGTTTGACTGTAGTAGTAACATCAGTTCTGGCATCCTAAACGTACCCTCCGACTATTGGATGCTAATTAGTGGGAGACAAATAATGCCTGAAAAAATAACATCTGTTTAAGGACAAATAAAATACAGGTCAGTGTATGAGTGCTTCAGAAGGAGGTTTGCATCCTTCCTCTACCACCCCAGCAATGTGAGGTATGAAAGAAAGCTCTGCTAGAGCACACTTTTAACTGCACACACGCACAGGGCTGAACAGATTTGTGTTTCCATTCAGCACATGGTGCTCTGCCTGTGCCATTCTCAGGAGACTGAAAAGTGTGCCTTTCTCATTGTAGCACAGGTGCTTTTTCAGTCTTGGGGGAAGAAGTTATTTTAGGACATGGTAGTTCACCAGGTGAAACTGAATGAATTTACACACTAGTCATCTTGGCTTCTTCCTTCCCCTAGATGATTTTGACTAAATAATTTGCTTTTCCAGATCTTCCCAATAGTTTTTAAACTCTTCATCATGCAAGGCTGTGATGAATTTGAAAGTTATAAGCAGTCAGTTCTTGTTAGTTTATAAGAGCAGTTTGAATCTAGGACAAATAAGAGCAGTTCCTTGAATCTGGGGCAGCAAACCACTCTTAACACAGAGTATGTGTGGGATACTTGAAACCTAGCAAGTCCCTCCTAAAAAAAAGAAAAACAAGAAGTTCTCTTGGCTTCTGTTGACGTCAGTATTAAACTGGTTCATATTTCTGAGGCTGAATGATTTATAATGACTGTAATAGTGCTGAGGGCAGAGATATAGCAATAGAGCAATCTCCATCTAAGCTGAAGGCAGAACCTGGTAGAACAGATTTCTTCCTTGAATACAAAAAGGGTTTAAACAAACCCAGAAAAATTATGATATTAAGGAAAAACAAGAACAACTTTATTTTTCTTCCAGCTGTGTATGCAAATCTGTCCTTCTCACTTCATGGGCATGTGCTCAGGAAAAGGATATCAGGTAAAATAAGGACAGACAAATAACAGTGATAGAGTGAATGGTATTTGGAGAGGGTTTTTATTATCCAGTTTATAATAACTTCCTTTAAATGCTATTTGTTTTGTTGGCTTAGTAAGGAATATGTGAGATTTAAAGTGCCCTGTCCTATATTATCATAATTTTAGCCATGTGTTAAGGAAGGTAATGAAATTTTGGATCTTTCAGGCTATTGTTTTATGCCCGAGGCCCACAGATTTCAGGAACAAAATCCATTTCAGAGCAAAATCCCTTATCAAGGAAGGAAGCATGGGGGTGTGCGGGGGTGAGGTTTGTTGAACTAGATGTCCTTCAAAAATCCCTTCTAACCAAATATATTCTGTAACTCTGTGAAACTGAATCCTAATCTAAGTTGTATGATGACCAGATCCTGGACCTGGCTGGCTGGGACGTGTCTGCCCCAAGGCTGAGGTTTGACATCCTGCCACTTACAGCTTATCAACCCCTTCAAACATCCCTGTGCTTATTCCTGCTCTTGTAACAGACAGTGCTGCTTCCATCAGTCAGGAACAGCTGTTTGCAGCAAGCATGGCTGAAATATTTTGGAGAACTGGTCTGGTCAAAGAGTTACAAAACCCATACATGGATACATTATTTTAATTTCATCTCCACACTGCAGCACGAATGATCCAGCAGCATTTGCCATCCCCTTGGGCTGCCTCAATGCAAGAGGGCAGGGCAGCATGGAGACTCTGCCCTCTCCACCAGCTAGCAAGTTTAGTTATTGCAAATATCTTGGAGGGATGTAAGATTCTTAGGAGTGTAGATCAGGCTTGTAAAAAGCTATATGAATGCTGCCTACAAGACATTGAAAGAAACCACTGAGTCACCTGTAACCGCTGCTGTTACTGACTCCTCTGGTGCAAAGAGCTGTCGGGAGTTTGCCTTAATGCTCTTCTGATTGTTGAGACAACAGCACTAAACAACACCACCATGACAACCTGTAAACACTACTTTGAACCAAACCCAGATGGAATTTGTTCACCTCACAGCAGTACCGGCTCTCATATTACAATCTCAAACTACAAGGGCTACTTCTTCACACAGCAGGTATTAGTCTGAAAATTTGACAGCCTAAGTCTCCATGTTGCTCCTGTACATGAATTGTTGAAATACTGAATTCATGGTTAACTGGGATTTTTACTTTTGAATGTTCTTAAAACCAAGAATGTGCTCATGTATGCAGATATATCTGCATGTATATGTATATCTGCATGTGTTTGTGTTCATAAGCAAAAATATAACATTAGATATAGGTTGCTATAAAATCTTTTTGATTTTATAGCCAGAAATGTATGCATGCCCTGACTCTTTTGCTCCTATCACTTTGCTTTTACCATTAATCTGATCTTATTCCTGTCCTCTTCTAGTTGGACTCGATGCACAAAATCTAGAAAAACATCCTGAACGTCTTTAAGAACTAGATCAAACTTCAGACTCTGAGTCTGCATGGATACTTCTGTCCACAACTTGTTCTGGTGACAAGTCTCAGAGTACAATTGCAGAAACTGCAGCTGAATTTGCACTTGCTAACCCAGCTCTCAGCCAGCTAAATTGCTTATGCTGGTTAAAAAAGTGCTACTGCTGAATTGCTGAGTCCTGCTAAGGTGGGAACTGCATCTGAACTCCTGGTTTGCCTGCAGGTGTCTTCATCAACCACTGTGGCTTCAGTAGGTCTGAGCTAATTTAGATGGGGGCGTTTGCCACAGCTTTTTTTGAGAGTAGTGTCATCCACTGGCTTCCTTGTCATTTTCTGGACATGGGGGTCAGAGGTGGGTGAAGATGAATGTTTGAGTGAGAAGGACTAAGAAGGATTTCTTTTGTTTTTGTTTATATTGCTCATGTTTATACAGATGACATAACCTCCTTTTGAAATTCAAAGAGCATTAGTGCAATTTGTGTATGTGTACAAATGTTTTCAGCTACCTCCAAACAGTAATTCAGTACTGATGTTCTGAGATAATGGAAAGTTGAGGTTTGCAGGCAACAGGAGCTGGTGTCCTTGCCCCATCAAGCACTAATAGGTCATTAAAAGTTCAAGTTCTGAATGTGAGGAGTATCTTCCTAAGCAGCCTCTGCATGAGCAAAGATCCACACCACCTTTTTATCTCAGAGACACTGAGTTGCAGTCAGAACCTGTCCTTGCCTTTTGGCAGGGGCAGTTACTCAAACATCCTTCAGCATGAGTTTGCAAATTTTGAAGTGAAAGCAAGTAAGAAAGTTGTTGCCATTTTTGGTTTAATTTCTTGTGTTTAATTAATGAGATTTTGTGCTGGGAATATTTTTTTTTTTGGTTTGTGTATTGACAAATAGATAATTATTCTTCCTGGCTTCTGTTTTAAAATGGTACCATTGTAAAGGGAACAAATTCAACAGTGAATCAAAATACATTTTATTTACCCACAGGAGGGGTTAAGGAAAAGAAAAATCTGGTATTTTTTTCATCTGAAGTGTCTGATTAAGGAGAAGTATATTAGTTTGAGAGATGAGCATGATGTACACCAGCCTTGTCCTGCCAGCCTGTGGAGATATCAAAGTACCTCATGAGTCACAGGTGGAACTGCTACAGCTCATATCAACTCCAGAAGTTAAGAAAAAATTGGGTTAATAATAGGCTGACTATTGTTCAATTAATTGTGGTCAGTTGTTATTTTAACCTTTGTTCCTGCAGTTTTAAAGACAGAGGCAGACAGGAGTTATCTATCACCAGTGATGAGCATATCTAAGAGAAAACAGGTGATGACTTCTGTAAGAAGTTCTTGGCAGAAGGGCCAGGGTTTTTTCCAGTTTCAGTTGAGGAACTCAATATTAGTAAAGCAATGATGTCACTGCTTGGAGAGCTCTGCTAAAGTAGTTTTTAGCTCACCAAGGGTATGAATAGTATTGGTAGGAAAGGGTCCTTTTATTGGTTCTCTTGCTTGTCTCCCGTCACGAAATGCAGCCGATTATTAGAACTCCATTAAATTTTTGCATCTCCTTTTGTTTTTTTTTAAGAGATCTGGTTTATTACCTGGGCCCCCATTTAAAATGTGCACCATAAACTTCATCAGCTGAGGAGCCAGCTGCACCTGACAGTTTCTCATGTGGTAAAAAACTGGGGTGTTGCACTGAAGAAAATGCAAGGGATTAAGGGAAGCCAAAGAGTGGTCATCTCCCTGTAACATAGGCTGAAATGTGATGTGTTCTTCATTAAAATCTAATCTCAATTGAAATCTACAATAGCCCCTGTGCTAGCTGGTTGTGTCCTGTGCTGTTCAAACATGTCATGGACTTGTTTTACATTGTTTTGTCTCTTCCATTCGACCTCCATGCAAGTAGTTACAAACTGGAACAAGCCAAAGCTGTAAATTCTGTCCCACAGCTCTCGTTTCTCAGGCTAAAACTTTGAGGCACTCAGTTGTACCAAAACATTTATCTCAGAAATTATTACTGGTGTATCACTGGATAAACAAAATGTAGATTTTCCAAGGGGACATCATTTGCTCCACTGAGGCTGAAACAATGTTTGTGTGCTTAGCACTCACTCACAGCTGGAAGTGCATATTTGGTCACGCACCTGGATATCATTAAAAATACCAATGTAAATATTCCTCAGAGACATATTGTCAATGTAGAGTAATGAAATGTAATGGCCTGTAGGCAGGCACTAAAGCTCACCTTGGTTTCTAATGATAGAATCATTGTTGCTACAGAAAAGTGTGAGTTTAAGACAGAGTTTCACTAAAATTAATGTTCACTGACCAGAAGTGAGACTTGTGATAAAGCAGTGGCAGCTGGACACGACACCTTGGGACAGTGGCAGCTGTGCTGAGGCCATGCCAGTGCCAGCTCAGGGTTATGTCTGGGGCTCTGAACAGCTGCCTCAGTCCCTTGGCCTTGTCTCTTTACTGACTGATGTCTCCTCTTAGGGCAAGACCTTGAGGAAACTGCTTAGCAAGCCAAGGAGAAGGGAGAACTGCAGTTAAATTCAGGGCTGTACTTTTCACTGCTCCAGTTGTTTCCCTGTATACAGTTAGTTTTTAGTACTTTGCAGGACAGGCAATTTTTAACTCATCAGTGGTTATACAGAAAAGATCAGTTTCTCAGCTCCTCCTTTTAAACTTTGCAGCTTCTGTGGGGCTCCTGTTTGTTTTGCCTTTCTGTGCAGGGCTCTCCTTGCTGCTGAGCTCTGTGGATGGACATCTCTGCTGTCTCTGGGGGAGCTGGAATTGCACACCTGGCAAATGCAAGCCAGGTGCTTGAGGTCCCTCTTTTGTCTGGGTGAGTTGCTGATGGAAGGTGGGTGGGAAAACACCTGAGGAGGATTTGTACCAAGAAGTCAGACTGAAAAGTGGGAAAATAGTTACTTTTGTAAAAATGTGCATTTGAATTTTACGATGTGTCCAGATTACTCCTGCTTTCTACAGGTTCTGTTCCAGCCCGGAGAAAGGAGAACAAATGGATTTTAAACTTCCCCAAAGATACAAAGACACTAAGCCAGCACTCTTAGTGACACTTTCAGATCCTGTCTATTTTCCAATTGAGACAGGAGGCAAGTGTCTTACACAAGCTAAAATTTCATCAACATTTAAAAAAATATTATCTATTTAAAAACCTATCTGATGGTATACTTAAAAAGAAGAAATTTTTCTTCTATTAACATAAAACCTAGGTCTTGCTGTTTTCAGTGTTGGGACATGCTGCCATCCTGGTCATCCAGTTTTTCAGGGCAAGATTCTCTCATCACTTTAGAAATAAGACACATTAAAGTCTCTCTCCAGCTGAGAGAGGCCTGTGTCCTGTTTAGCAGTTGGTAGTGCTGTCTTCCTTCCTGCAAATTCTTTTCACTGGAGATCAACGAGCTTCAGTCTCTTGGCACTTATCCCAACAATGGAGCTGTGGCAATGTCCTGCTCCTGAGGGACAGGTGAGTGCCACAGCACCTGGCACACTCAGTCTCTCCAACCCAAAGGACCTCAGGCACATCTTCATTCTTTTACTATCACAAAAGACCTGCTGCTTACACTGAGTCCAAACACCTGAATAAAAGCAGGTTTAGTGAAGGCAAATTAGCTTTTTTTCCATTTTCCTGAAAATTTAAAGAGTGGAAGAACACAAAGTAGTTTTACAAGGAGGTATGAGGATGTGATTAATCTGGGATAGAAGCAGAAATGTGAAACTTAAGACTCTTGTGGTATTGACAATTCTTGCCATGGTTTCATGGTTACCAGACTTTGCCTGAAAGCCTTGAGTCCTGGAAATAAGAGGAAAATATACACAAACTTGAAATTTCTTAAGGAAAAAAAGTTTCTAACTCCCCCGGAGACAGACCATATCTAGGTCAGATTTTATGGTGTAAAGTTCAGAAGTGAAAAACCTGGAGACAAACAGAAAAGATGTCACTTATTGCTTTAATCCAGATCTGACACAGTTGTATTGGACAGAACCATTTTTGTGTGAGGACAAGCCACCATAGGTACATGGCCTGTGGGGAGGGAGGAGACCCATTTTACACTGGGATTGGCTCTGCCTTCATTTTGCATGCGTTCCCTCCTCTCACTGCCTTCAGCAACAGTCAGAACTGGCTACTGTAAGCTCATGGTTCTAAGTCAAATGAATGAATTCCTTGGTATTATGCATTTAGTGCAGTAGCTCTTTCAAATAAATCTTGATAAACTAAGTGCCACAGAAGCTTTGAAGATCAGGATACCATGGCAAAAAGAGCTCAGCATGCCAAGGAAGTGCAAAGCTTTTCCTATATTCATGCAAAGCAACAGAGAAATTTTTGAACTGCAAAACAAGTTAACCTAAAATGATATAAAATGTCAGCCTACTTCATGGTAAGTTGCTCAGGATGAGTCACACAGAGCCCTTAGGGAGGGGGAAGTGGAATCCCCTACTAAGTTTTGGGTCCATAAACAGGCCCTTTCATTTTTATTACTTTTTTTCCTCTCACATTGGATTTGTTTGCAGTCATATTGGTGAACCACACACATTTCCTTATTTAGGCTTCTTTTATTTATTAGTTTGATGAGCTGTCCAGAACCTAAGATGGTTGTAGTTGAGACAACAATCTGTGCAAACTAGGAAAAAAAAAAGCACAACCAAACAAAAAACAACTCCCCCTCCTCTCACACTAAAAGGGGAAAGAAGTGGCTAATAGTTAAAATGAGTAAGAGACAGATTGTGAATTCTTAAATCTGCGTATTGTTTTACAGGCAGTGAAATTGTATTGATGGAATGTTTAAGACCTGAGAGATGGCAATATAAACCAGATTCCTAATGCCACCATAACATTGTTTAAAGGCCTCTGGGACGAGCAGACCTGGGGAATGAGCAAATTGCTTTTGAAAGGTTGATATGAGCTACATTAGCTGCAGATTTTTAATAGGGTATCCTGTTATTTCTCATTTCCATGGCTACATGAGCTTCAGGCTACATGCTGTAAAGGGGGCGCCTTAAGTTTCAAATAGAATCTCAAGGGTAGAGTTACTAGCAAAAGCAGGAAGAGGAAATGTCCTTTCTCCCACTATTAGGACAGTAGTTCCAGGACCCGTAGAATGGTGTTTTGTTTTTTCAAGCTAGGGACTTTCCCCACAGAACTAATCCAAAGTACTTCAACAGAAGAAGTAGATGAAAGTCTGAACTCTTGGGTGTCAAAAGAGGATACTCCTCTCTTCCAGGGAGATTGTGCAAGATTTTACTTGAAAAGCCTGAGCTGGCTGATGCCAGGAAACATGGGGGCTGAAAGCACTCTCTACCTTCTGAAATCAGAGCTGAAAAGTTGTATATTTTACTTCCATTGCAATTCTGATCAGAAAATTTAGATGTTTCTCTTCCTCTCTAAATGCTGTTTCAAAGAAATGAGCTGGTTTTCGAGACAAACCATTTCTGATTATGCATTAGAAAAGCAAGATCTCATCTAGAAACTTGTGGAAAGTAATCAATGAATTGAGGATACAGAATTGCTCATTAGCAGCTGTAGACTTAGAACAGCAATTTTCATTACCTTTATTTGTCTCACCCCCTCCTTTTGTGCTACTGCCTTGCTTTTCAAGGCATACATGATGAGGGCAGTGAAAGAAGATATGAGGTAAAGAAACAAGCCTCAAAATTTGAGTTGTCCATGCCAAATAATAGGGACTAGAATTAAAACAGAAAGGAGAAGGGAAATCAGCTTATCTGTTATTATAATTAATTGGCTCATGTATGACTAGAGCAACTGGTATACATCTCCTTCACAGCAGTTTTCATTTGATTTCTCCCCCATCTGCCAGTATTCCAGGTCAGAGAGGACTGATGGCTCACTGCACTGTGACAATGGGACAATGCATTGTGACAATGCACTCTGTGAATAAAGTTATAGGGAGTCCTGGCAAAGAGACCTGGGGTCTGGAGAGACTTGTTAGTCTGGAAGGAAAACTAACTTCTTGTTTAGCTATACAGCAGCCACATACGAAACAATTCCAGGCAATTTATTCAAAAGGCATGAACAGCAAGAAGAAAGAAATTTAAGATCATCTCAAACAACATTGAAGTAGGAATGACACAGGTATTTTGCATATACGCTCTAGAAGCACCAAACCTGAGATTTGTTGTGTTGGTGAACAGTGTTCTCATGGCAAGAGCATGATGATCCACCTACTTGATTTCAGCTAGCAAGTATTTGGTACAGTCAGGAGACTTCACACAGCTAATTTATTGCAGTTTGCCTGACTTTGCTTCCTTCTCCCAGCTATGCAGAGCAGACCAAACAGCAAGATTTCAGCTTCATACTCCAGCCTGGCTGAGCTGCCTATTGTGCCAGCCTGTGCTGACCACCCACAGCTGATCTAGAGTCCCTTTTGCAGCCTGTAAAGAAATTACTTTCAGACGGGTTTGCTGGGTTTTCACAGGACCAAGGGACCGAGTTACTTCCATTAAAATTGACAGTGCCTTAGCTCTGGTAAGAACAGAAATCTGGTTTTGCGTTAAATGAGGACACCCTCATTGTGGCCACTCAGTGGCTTTGTTCATGAGCCTATTAATTTTATCCAGACTAGTGTGACTTACATTAAATATAGGATCAAGTCAAATATTCAGTATTTACCTAAGATCTCATATAAATACGTATAAGATCTCAGTTAAATACTCATTAACACAACTTCAGTGCTGCTTTAAGATTCTGCTCCCACTTAATTGTTTCTAATAGCCAGACCACAAGGTCCTTAACAGGGCTTCTGGAGGGGCCCTCAGCAGTCACAAATGGTAAGGACACAGGGTTGTTTAAACCTGAGAGACTGCCCTGATTCTTGTGCTCAGGTCCCTCTGAAGAGAGAAGCCACTGGACAGTTTCTGTGCCCAGGGAGAGCCTGCTGAAGTGTGAGGGTGAATTCTTGCCTCTCTTTGTTGGCCTGTGTTCCTCGTGTGTGATAACTGGCTGATAAAGAAGGGAGCTTCAGCTGTCTTATCACATTACAAGAGCTGCACTTGAAAATGCTGCAATGGGCAAACAATGAGAGGTTAGCATTACTTGGGGATAAGCAAGAAAGATGATTGCAGTTGAATATAGTCAAATTTGAAAGGTCAGTGAATAGTATTAAGCCTAGAGGGGGAAAGAAAGCTGCTCCTAATGGAAATCAGTGGAGTGAAATTCCCATCTCACTGAGCAGAGATACAGGATGGAAAACAGAGGTTAACAGGGAGCACAAAGCAACTGTGAAATATAATTGCATTTAATCAGACCAAAGTGAGTTTAATTAGACCAGCTAACTGCTCAATTTTACTTCACATTCCTTTGAACATAGGACCTAGTACTGGAAATGAGTGACTAAATTTTTACATAGTGTTTTTGACTTTTGCTATCCTTTTGTTAAGGGGAAGAGGGAGACGGGAGTTGAATTTCTCTCCTCAAGTGGAATGAAGCCACGACCATTAAACCAGCAGTTATTGAGAATAACTAGGTGGTAGAAGGTAGGGGAATAGGTCCTTACAGAATAAACAGCTTTGCAAGGGGAAAATATTCTGATGTCAATGTTTATCACTACTTTGTGGGAAAACAACCTCATTAATCACAGGCCTGCCAAAGAGAGCATTATGAGCAGGACACCTGTGTGAGTGACCTAATGTGAGTGGGAACTATCACAGTTCCCACTTTGCTCAAGGACCAGAGATGAGCAAAGTACTGGGCAAGAAGAGGTGCAGGCTGAAGTAGCCATACATTTCACTTTTTTCTATATATTTTCAGGATTGAGAGTGGATCTAGAGTGTACCCCACTGAATTAATTTGGGAGGTTCTCAGTGCAAGGTGGGGAGGAAGGTGAAGAACTGCCTTTCTTGAAATGGTGTTAGAAGGCAAGACATGAGAGGAATGTCTACGAGACTGGGAAATGTGTGTGTTTGTGTAAATGTGTTGGGGAATAGGTGGGATTTTCCCTGTTTGATTTTTTTTTCTACTTTTTTTCAAGATATATTTTTCTGATTTTGGATCTGTCATACTAGATCACTTGATAGAAGCATGAGGTGAAACCACTTTGTAACAAATTTATCAAATAAATCCAAAATTTCCACTTACCCAGGATGGCTCAAGCATGCTAATATTTGTAACTATGTCTTAAGAGTCTGCATGTGGGAGTTCTGACTCAGACATGTGCTTTCTTGACTTGGGCTTTTATTGCTGTGAGTAATTTAAAAGCTGTTCTTGTGTGTCTCTATTTCTGGACTTGCATTTAAAGTTCCTGTAATTAAGAGCTGACATCACATGTGCATGTAGTAGAAATTCACTTTTGTTTACATACAGAGCTGGAGTTACATGGGGGGTGTGTGTGTGAAGATTTACCACAAGGCATTTCTCTGCTTTCTCTTTTGAAGAGTATAAGGCAAACAAAACATAGTGGGAAAACTGATTTCAGACTTTGAACAAAGCACGTTCTTCAGTTCTTTTCTGGTGTTAATTCTCTGTTCATACACAAAACATAGAATATTTCCTCCTAGAAAGGTGGAATCATTTTAAGTCATTGATGCTGAATTCATTGGGAAGGACCAGAAATGAGTTAATACTGTATTTTACCTGAAAGAAAGATACTTGTCTGGCTTTGCAGATATTCTAAATATTGATGCATAAAAAATGCATAAAAAATGCATTTCAAAGTCTTGATTATTTTATTGGTCTCCTCCCTTATGCAACAATTGAACCCCAAGTAATAAGGTTGTTTGAAGGAGGGTTCATTTGTTGATGAAACCTGTTCATGAGTGTGTTGTCACAATAGACTGTTACAGCATGACTGTAATTCAAAGAAGTACATAACTGGTGGTTTGACTTGCAGACAGTCTGATAAATATTGCTTGCTATTGCTTAGTTTAGTCTTGCTGTTTGACTGTTCTCTGATCCATTGTGTAAAAGAAGGATTTTCTGTTGGAAACCCTTAGTAAGACCTATTAGTGTCCTCTTTGTTACAGCACAGTTTGCTCAGCAGTCTGGCCTCCAAGGAATCTGCACCTTGAGTAGCTCACTGAAGAGTGCATTCACTCCTAAAGTGAAGCCAAAACATTTTCACACACTGTCACAGCAATTGCTCCTGTTCCACAGCAGGGCTTGCTCTCCTGGTGTGTGCATGTGGGGTGGGAGAGCCTGCAAAGAGCACTGCTCTGGTGGTGCATGACACTGAGCAAAATACTATTAGTGTGGTGCAAATACAAGGAAAGCCCTGATAAGTCTGTTTAAGTTTATCCTCCACATTTCAGGCCAGTACGTTTAGTAGAGTAAGCACCTTGGTCATGAGTAATTGAGATGAAGCAATCTACAGAAGTAGAACTTGGAAATTAAATTTTCTTTTAGGCTGCATTAGGGTGCAATCAAACCTTTAGATAAGATGCTGTCTGCAGGGTGGTGGAAGCAAAAATGTGACAGCTACATATGGTAGATCATAACCAGAACTCAAGGCTGCTGAGGTTGTCTGAAGTTGAAGGCTGGATGATTGCCATCACTGAGCTTGGCTTTGCCTTTGAGTGAAACAGAAAAGTAATAATGTCCAGTGCTGTGCAGAACCTTACTTTAAGAAGTCAGGATGACCTCATGTCCAAATAGCTCATACCCTCAGGAAGCATTTATTATTTTCTTTTTGAGGTTTTATTTTGGACAGAGAATTGCTTCTAAAGGCTGAAAGGATTGTATTTTATCTCTTATTATTTGGTATAAACTGCAAGTAAATTGTATATGTCCCAGCACTGCAGTGCAAATGCTTTCAACTTACTCTCTGGTTTTTGGTTCTTTTATTTGGCTGGTTTGTTGGGGTTTATTTTTGTGTGTGTGCCTTTAGGTTTTTTTATTTCTTTTGTTATTTTTTTTCTTTTCTTTCTTACTCTTCTAAAGTAAATTGAATAGAAGTGGAGGCATTGTTTATTTATGTGTATTTATATGATGGTGCCCTGGTTTGGCTCAGTTTATGGAAAAAAAAAAGGGTAATTTTTTTAAACTATTTAACTTAGAATATATATAAGTTCTCTGTGTAACACTAATTCCAAGCAGCATCTGAATAGAGTATCTCTGGATACAGTGGAAATACCTGACAGCTCAGGTATTCTTGCAGGCATAGCAAGAGATGGGTGTTATTGTTGCTGACTTGCTGACATGGACTGTTCACTTCACTAACATTGCTACAGGCTCTTCCTAATCTTCCTGGACATCCGTTACCATCACACACAGGTGGTGCAAAGATGCAGGGCCTGATTAAAATAAAGGGCTATTCTTTTGATTTTAAGTCATTTTTGCTTTTAAGTCATGGCTAATTTAAGTGACCCTAGGAGCCAAGAGCACCCCTGGTACACAGGCTGGTCACCCTCAGGGGCTGGGGGTTCATATGGGCAGGTCTAGGAGGCAGCTGGGAGGGTCCAGTTCATCCTCTCCAGGTATAAATATCCACTGATATGTTCTGAGGCTCAGAAAACTGATTCGCAATTCAGTCTCTCACTGCCTGCGTCTAAACTACTTGGATTGTTTTCATGGGATAAGAAGATCTACTGCAAAACTTCTCTTATTGAGCACAAGGCTTTGAGAAATATGAAAGTTTAGCTCTTGGAGGTGAACTAGAGAGATTTCAGATTGTCTACCCTAGGCTCAGAAACATGAAACCTACTACAGACAGAAATAGCAAATGCATTTTACTTCCACTAACTTTTGTCTAAAAAACATATGTATAATGAACTCTTTCCAAATTTATTCAAAATAACACCAAATCTTTGCTTATTTCTATTTGGACAGCAAGTTGTTTGCTGGGAGCAAAATGGAAATCCATTTGCCATATAAACAGGAGAAAAAAATCACAAGCTTTTCACTTTTCAGCCAATATGAAAGAGATCACATTTTCCCAATGCTATTGTACATGAATCTTGGCCAAGGGATGTATACAGAAAAAAGACAGAGTGTTCTGAAAATGCTCTAGAGAACAGAGAAAAAAGGGATTGGTATAAATGAATTTCCTTAGGGTTTTTTTAATAGTTAATTTCTTTTCTTATTTGTTCAAACCACCGTAATGGGCATATAAGTACTTTGGCAGAGAGCATCAGATTTTATATATACCAGAGGAATAATGGCAAATTAATCCCTAAGGTGTAATGCAACAGTTCCTGTTGGTCGAAGGCAAATCAGCTCTCACCCTGGTTGTGGGGAGAACTGTAGTTTTACAGGATGCAGCCTGGTTTTTCCTGACTTCTTGCACAGAACAGCAAATGAGGAAACTGGCTTTGGTGGGGTAGTGGTGATGGAGCATATCTTTAATGTGCAGGGAGGAAGTGAAAAAGGTGGAATCATTCCTTCCCATTTGAACTCTGAACAGGGAACATAGTCCTTATGAAAAAAAAAAAATTGACAGACCTTTTTGAAAGCTCTGTTTAGAAAAGGTCCACTGTAAAGGATATAATATAATTTCAGAAACCTCTGGATCTCACAAACAAAAATTTCTCCACCACATAGTTGTGTGCTGTAAGATTACCCATGGAAAGCTTTTGACTAAGAAATTATCTTCCCTCTTGAAGACTATAACAAGCTGAGAAAACAAAAATTGTGCCAAGTCCTCATGTTTTGGAAAAATCATGCATTTACATTTAGCCTATCTCCTGTATTGGTACCTGGGGTGTTAATTCCAGTCGTCTCTGCTCACTGTGAAAATGTAAAATTTTCTTTCCCTGGCCCAGGTTGTAAATGTGATCCTACAGCCACTACAGAAAGGAAGGTTGGGCAAGGCTTCCCATGTTCATGTGCTGTCTCTGAATGTACACAGGCACATCCTATTTGGAGTAAAGCAACTTAAGGGTTATGCTAATTTTTGGCATTTTATTAATCCCTGCTTTTAAAAGATTGATTTTATTTTAGTGAGAATGAGTTAACCTCTGCCTCACAGTTCTGTAAGTTTCTAAAAGCTTCTTGTACCCATTTGGACAACCACAGGACCTAGAAACACTTGTGGTTAGTGAGCAAAACAAATAAGTGCTCTGACTATAACAAATTTCAGAACAAGTGATAAATTAGCAGACTGATTTCTCAGCTATTTTAACACTGTCTGAAGAAGGTGCATAAATAAATAACAGCTGAATATACTTACTTTAACAAATTAAAATTGTCTGTGATATTTCCAAGTGCCACTTAATAGAACTCAGGAAATTAATAGCAGTAGTAAAAATAAAACTCTGTTCAGGAAGCATCTGGAAAGTCACCTACTCTTTGTTCATGAGCCCCTTTGCTTTGCTTTTCTGACACAAGGAGTTAATCAGAGTCAAGAGTGTTACTTGTGCACTTAAATCAGGGGCATGGTCATTTCCAAACTAGTGCAGAGACAACCTTCTGCTCTGCTGTGCAAGTCTGAGGTTGTCTGGCTCCATCATTGCATTCTGATCCTGTTACCACATGTAAATATTTTGTAAATATTTAAATATGGGTAAGTGGTCCAATCTTCTAGAGGCTATACTGTGCCTTCATGTTGCTGGATGGAAATATACCTGCTTGGGCAGCTTGGCTTCTGTTTTTCCCTGTCTACCATCTTTGCCTTGGGCTGAGCTAGATGATCTAAAAGCCCATAAGAGAAAAAGAAGTGACATGCACAAGGTCTGTGAACGGGGCTTGGAGAATCTTGCTCTGGTTGAAGATGCCCCTGCTCCTTGCACTGGGGTTGGATCAGCTGTCCTTTAAAGGTCCCTTCCAACCCAAATTGTCCTGTGATTCTATGAAAAGCAAGGAAATTTTTATCTCCAGTACAAGCCACTGTGCTTTCCTCAAATGCTGAAGCTAAGCACAGATACACAGGAGAAAATGGTTTGGATTTCTGTGAAAACAAAGCCCAAACAGAACTGGGCTTTAGCTGACATAAGTTACTGATAGTCCTACACTAATTTCTTCTCATAATCAGAATTTTTATGAGGAGGACCGTATCTGTCTGGCTGTTGTGTCTGATGAGCTTATTTTGGGAAAACTATCATATGATGGAACTACTAGTGACTGAGCAAAAGGTCTCAGGAGGAATTTAGATTTCTGTATTCACTTTGTTTTTCTTCTCCTTCCCTCCACATGTTTATTTATGGAACAGTCGAATCTGGGTAACACGTTAAGTGCCATGGAAGGGCTGGAGATGCTTTGCTGTTCTGAAAGAAAATTTAATTTCTTCAGGCACAGAATCCCTCTTGAGAGGCCTGAAATTATACTGAATGACTTTAACATCTTATTCTACCCTGCTTTATGGCTTAGTTTGGCTTTTTTTTTGTTGCCAGCTTTCTTCAAGTAGAATGTGATAAAAAATAATTCCTGTCCTGTTAATAGGAGAGCGATCTCTAGTGCAGAGTTAAATGGAAATATACCCACACTTTTCCATTAATTTAATCTGCTTTCATTAACTGTAGGGTAGGTTTGCTTATTATTTTCTAATTCACGGGGTTTTATTTTCAGCATCCTTCTCTTCCTGTCTCTGGGGCCCAGATCAGATAGATAAAATCAGATATTTTTTTTCTTATTTAATAAGCATTTCCTGTAAAACAGTAAGTCCTGAGTGATTGTACCAAACAATTGGGAGAGACTGGAAAGGGAGGATGTAACAAAGCAGGCTCAGGGTGCGTGCAGCACAGTCACCAGATGCAGGGATATTCTCTTTATCCCAGTACTTGGAAGCTGCATCTGGAGTGTTGGTTTGATTCCTGTGGTATTACAAAGACAGCCACACACTTGAGAGAGCTTGATGGAGGGCCAGTAAGATGGTTAGGGGGCTGGAGCACAAGATGATGATGATAAGTTAAAATAGTAAGCTGGACAAAGCCCTGAGCAATGTGATAGAGTAAGATGATTCCTAGACATGAGTTTGAAGATGACTTATTATACAATTCTATGATCGATGCAACCCAGATAAGCAAGATATTTTTTATATATTCTGTTGTTCAAAATGTTTACAATAAATGCTGAGGTAGAAGAAATAGGATTAAGGCTTTAATAATTTTAAGGAAACTGGGAGAGACTAGATAAAAGACCTCCAAGATAAAAAAATCAGAGGTTTTGGCTTGATGCCATGTAAAGACAAGACAAAAGCTCTTAGAGAAGAACAGCTGCCCTGAGAAGATACTTTTAGGATGTTTCATGGAGGGGTTTCACAGGTGGAGATGAGTGAGTGTCCTGGTCTGTAGAAAAGGAGTCTTAGAAATTACAAAGTAATTAATTGAAATGTTAAAATGTTTGGATGTCATATTATGTCTTCTGATGCCCAAATACAAACATATTACCCAATAAATTAGCTATTCACCCTTTTACTTGTAGGTACATCTATGTCCATATACATGTAAATCCATGTACAAATGTGCCTCAAATATATAAATACATATATATAGATATGTATATAACTAGTATTTCTGGTCATACTGCTAATGATTTAACGTGATGCAATGTTAAATGGGCCTTTTCTAGGTGTGTATTTTACTTCATTCCCCAGTTTGGCTTGCATTTATGCAAACTAGGCCATGAAGAAATTGTTGTGATGAACTACCAGGCCACTTTAAATTATCATCAGACATCTTTTTAACTAGCAAGGTAACTAAGTGAAGAAAGCAATATCTGGCAGTGATGCCAATTGCCATAACTCTCAGCATAAATCTGGGAATGCTAACAATCCCATTAGCCTGGGTCAGTAAATCATTGATTGGAAGCAGCTTGAAGTTTGGATTCCAACTTCTATTTCCCAAGTCCTATCTGCTGAGATGAAGCAACCACTGGAACAGTCTGTTCCCTTACATTCTGGAAATGGTCCAGTTCATCTTCAAATTCCAGTGCCCAGTTCTGATCTAAACAAACACTTCAATTTTCCTTAGAAAAGCCTGATATGTGCCGTGCTCATCTTCTTGTCAGGATTTTCTTGTCAAATAATGGATCATGGCAAAGTTAAGGCTTATTACACATGCTAGACATTGTGTTCCTTTCTTTCTGTCCTTCTTTTGGCACAAGAATTGGGGTATTTCTAAACGTTGGAAAACCCTTCATGTCTCAGTTTTATGAGGTATAAAATTAATGAGTAAGGCTGATCTTGGGGCAGCATCAGCATATGTTTCACCCACAAGCTATCTGCAAGTTCAGAGGGGTGCTTTTTTTGCTTATTTCTTTCTCACCAGGCCTTTCTTATACTGAAAACTGTGTAGCTGTTGGAAAGCATCAAATAGCATCAAAAACCCCCAAGCCAAAACAAAACATAAACCAAAAAAATCACAACTGGATTTCCAAAATTTCAAGCCACATCCAGGCAGTAGCTCAAGCACAATTCAGTGAAGTGATGATGACGTGCTGTGGGTTCAGGGGGATGGCACTGGGGCACAGGCAGAGAAATCTGAGCTGGTTTCCAGCACAGAAGCTCCTGCCCCCATACCTGTGTGCTCAGCCTGCCAGAGTGCTTAACAGGGATTTGTAAGATGAAACTGGGAGCATTCCTAGCACGGAGGAGCTTGGGTGGAGTTGGCCCATCTGTGGGAAGAGTCTACTGAGTTGCAGGGTGAGAGCCCCATTATCTATAAAGTTTCACCAAGTGGCTATACCAAAAGTATAAATTTGTGGTTCAGATGGAAATCTTGATGTGAGATTTCTTCAGGCTGCTTAATAGAGCTTGATGAAATGCTTATGTCTGTTTTTGGAGATGTGTTCCCAAGGGAATGAAAAATTGGAAGATGAAAAATGCTCTTCAGCCTTACAGATTGTAGAATTCTGGGAGGTGTTGTGTTCAGTGTTTGGACAAGGCACTTTTATTCAAGAATATTTAAATTTATGGATGTGCTGCTCCCACAGGGAAAAATGCTGATGAGACTGGAAGATTAGAAGACTTGGAGTGCCAGGAAAGGGAAGCTATGACAAAGTGAAGGCAGTGCACAGAAAGTAGCCAAGTATCCACTTGTCAGGGCTTTTCTTAATCTTGCTGCTAGCATCTGGGAATGACAGCTGCCTAACCTGGAGTCCTTTTGCTGCAGTCAAGATAATGTTTAACCACATGCTTCTCAGGACTGAAACAGCACCATCTGAGAATTTTAACCTCTAGGTAGCACATGGCTGGGTGCTGGAAAAGGACTGCTCTAGGACCTGTGCTCCTCTCACTGGTGACTTGTGCAACCTCAGGGCAGGAGCTGCTTTTGATGCTTGTGACTGTGCAAGGTTTGGATTAGTGAGGGGTCTGCTCTGTGCCAGGTTTCCAGCTGATTACTGGGTCAGCTGTGGACAGCATCAGATTATTAGACTTCTGAGAACAGAATGGGCATTTCCTAGGAATAAATCAGGCACATCCTCTACTGACCATAATATCTGTCTTTGGTAGTCTTCCAGCTTACTGAGATATTGGAGCTTGAAATGAGACACTCAGAATTCTTCAGGCCAGAAAGTCCTGAAGAGGGTGAAGTGACAAGTGAGTTACAAGACAAAATGCTTTTTTCCCCACTGAAGGTGTGCTGGAGGAGCTCTGGCACTGGGTGTGCCCTGCAGGTACCTGTTGAATACAGGGCAATTGACTGCCAGGGCTCAGCTTCCCAAGAAATGTGGTGCCAGGCAATGTGCTGCAGTTGCTGAAAAGAAAATTGGAATCCCTGTGGACTTTCATATCCTGTTCGTAATTTCTTCTTTTCTATCTGCATGGAAAAATGAAAAAATGGTTTGTAGATATGCTGAAGGGCTGGGGCTGGGGAAAAAGCTTGTCCCTGCTGGTGGCTGCATGGCAAGATCTTAGACACAGGCATTGAAAACAGTTCCTGGTGTGTGATAGCAGAGAAGGGGCTGAGGATTGCTGCTCAGTGTTTAAGTCAATGAATTTTCAGTCTGTTGGCTATTCCCTGTCTGCATCTGCCATTCCTGATGAGTGGTCTCCTTCCTGCAGAGAGCTTGTCTGCCTTTCCCTGTTTTTATTGCTCCCACTGTCCTTGTAGTAAAACCAGGGACAGGTTTCTGTACTGCAGGGGAAAAATAGTGATTGCAGCAAGAGAGGAATAAGCAGCAGCCATGGCCAAATGCTTCTTGGCTTAATGTGAATACCCAAACAAAAACATTCTCAGTAAGCAGGAAGAAAAAAGCTCTACAGCCACAAAGAGCAGAATCTAGAAACTGTGAGACTGGATGGGGTGGAAGCTCTTTTATTGTCTTGGTGGGCTTTGAGGGAGGTCCTTTGAAATACGCATAAAAGGGATTAGTAGAATGCACAAATAATAACAAATTATATCTAAAATATAACTTTTTGCAGTCTCTCACCTTTCACTCCGGGGAGCTCTGCAAATAAATTTTCATTTAATCTCGTCATTTATGTGTGAGGTGGTTAAGTGTTGTCTCTGTCTCACACATGAATAAATTATGATGCTTCAGGGCCCTGTTTCCTTGCAAACTCTGGCACCCTTGGATGCCAGCAGCCCAGGTGGCCGTGACTCTAAGGCTGGGAAGGGAGTGCAGCTTCTCTGAATTGCAGAGAAGCCAGAAAGAATGGGGTAATTGAGGAAAGTTGAAAGAGATCCAACAGTAATGTTACAGCTGGGTTCTGGTATTTTTTATTTAATCCTCCAAGGTTTTACTGTTTTGTTTTGTTTTAAAGCAGACATTTACATTTTCAGTGTGGAAGCTGAATTCCCCCTCTTCTTACAGTGTTATTTTTTGCAGCAAGACTAGAAATTATGCCCCAGTTCTGGAACATTCAGAGATCTGGCTACACTTTTCTAGTAGCACCATTCTTCATCTCCACAGCAAGCACAGGATGTGTGTAACAGGCATTGCTGACCAGGTTCTGCATTGGATGACTAATTCTCCCACAATTATTATTTGTCCCAGAGCCCCAGACCCCAGAGCTGTCTCAGCAGGGTAGGCAGAACTGAATGTCACTGCACCAAAGACTATGGACAGGACAGAAGAGGGTGGCAGCTGCTGATTTTTTACAGGAGCAATGGGGTCTACCAGCAGTATCCTTACTATGCTTCTGTATGTTCGAGTTGCTGAAGGCAGCTTCCAGCCTTTTTGCAATCCAGCTGGAGGCAAATGCACATCAGCAGCATTGCAGCTTCACTGCCTGGGGTAATTTCTTATTTTGCCTGTGTCCAGAGCTGGCCTTGGTCTGATCAGAGGTGAATAAGAAGGGATGGTGCAGAACAGTTTCTCCTGCAATAGCAATTTGCTATTGTCTCCTCATGCAATAGCATGTGCTGTGAGGGTGTTTAATCTCAGGGCTAGAAATAAGGCTGCAAACTTCAACTGGAGTGGCTGTGTATTTTTGAGTTCAGATGAGGGTTGTCTGTGTCCCTGTGAGGGATGCATAAGCATTTCATTTTCCTTCTTTTTGTTGTACTTGAGTTTTTCCATAGCAGAAATGATGCTGAGAAGGAGGTGAGGACTGAGCTAGCAGTACAGCAGACTTACAGTGTGACTGCAAGCCTGGGAGAAACATCAAAAAACATCAGCAGAACAGAGAAGAATATGGAGCAATTAGTAAATTCAATTTCCACAATATGTTAGATTTTTCAGCCCTTTCCATACTGGGTAGTGATTCTCCATTACATTGAAGAACAGGTGGTAAGGAGCAAATTGCTAAGGCTTTAGTGCTGTTGCTTGATTATTATTCCCAAAGACTCTGTCTTGGCACATCATGATGATAAAGGAACAAACCACATTGTAATTAATTTGGCTTCAATTTGCTATTTACAGTAAAGAATATACCCAGCTTCTTTCTCTGCTTTTGCATGGATCTGATGGATGGATGTACTTTGCATGCATGGAATTGATGATGCTTTCCCCTCTTACTGTGGTAAGACTTTTGGCAGGGTCTGACAATCCTTTTGCCTGATTTCCCTTATTTATTTATTTAAGTTCATTTCTTTGATTTTTTTGTTTTTGTTTTTGTTTTGTTTTGTTTTGTTTCAAATTCGGGTTTCCCATTAGAAGGTCTGGCCCCTGCTGGCATAGTCCCATACAATTCCCACACCTGACTGCTATTCTGTACATCACAGCACTGTGGTTTTCCAGAGGTCAGTGGAGACCATTAATCCTGAAGACTTAAATTCCAGCAAAATCAAACATGTTTCATGGAAGTCTTTTACTCTAACTGCCTAATTTTCCAGTTCTTTCTCATTATTGGAAAAAAATTGGAATGGAATTGGAAAAATTATTTACAGTTTTACCATATGGTAACTTTCAGAAAGATGGAAATTATTTGAAATGTAAATACAAAGTAGGGAGTAAGTTTAAATGGGATGGAAGAGATACTGAGTACTACTTCCTTAAAAATATTTTTTTATTCACATATTATGATTAAATTTTCATGGAAAATCCCACTGCAGTTTTTCAACTGCTCTTAGCAAAAGAGAAGGGACCATGTGGGAAGCCACATTCACTGATGATTCCACTGATGGTGGTTTGTTTTAAGAGGTTTGCCTGCACTGTTGCATCTTGCCCAGAAAATAACTCATTCAACACTAAAGACAGTTAAAACTAATCACAGATAAGAAAGGGGGAGTGATGCCATATACCAGTAACAAACAGATCCATGCTGATGAAATTTAAAGGTAAGCACAGGTTTTTATTTAATAACAGATGACCATAGCAAATCATCACTGAAAATGCACCTTGAATGCTCTGACAAAAGACCTAACATTATCTAGTATTTTTTCCATGTTTGCAAGTACATTTAAAAAGCAGTACATAAAAAAAGTCTCAGTATTAATGGGGAAATAAATTAAGGAAACTAAATTGCAATTATGAATTTTGCTGTGAAGCTGTTCTCTGCTTTCCCTCAAGATACTGAAATCAGTAATGCTCTTTCCTTTGGTGCACGTGTCCAAATACCCATTGGCCACAGCATAAAGTTTTGCTGCTGGGCTTTTTGCTGTTGCTCTATGGGGGGGACCATGAACTTGATTAAACTCCTAAGTTTCCATGCATACATTTGCACCTCTAGCACAACTGCATAGACAATTCAACCTGGAGATTTTTAGTTGTGTATCATAAGGGTCACAAAATATATCAAAAGATTTGGTAGCTAATGAGAGTGAGGGCAAAACTTCCAACAAAATTCCCATTGTTGTCTGGTGCTATTATGGAAGTGTTCTGACCTCAGAGGAAATAGCATTAGGTGTATTTGTTTCCAAAGCAGAAACAAACCCAGCCTGTTTTCTGTGTGCTCTACAATGCCTGAAGCCCACCACAGTGTGAGTGATAAGCAGCTGCAATCATCACCAGTCACTTCAGTAAAGAAACCTCTATTAGTCTGATAATAGATTTTTATTCTAATCTCTTGCCAAATAAGCATCAACTCTGAGTACTCAAGGGGTTTTTACTAAATTTCAGCTGAGTAAATGCAAGATGATACCTTGGGAACTTCAGTCCTCAACAACTGGTGATGTGATACTTCTAGAGGGCCAAGAATGCTGAGAGGTAATGAAGCAGAAGGGCTGAAGTGAAGATGGAGTTGGCCTTGACAGGATTGTTTGTCAGCATTTGCTTGCACAGCCCACTGGGAAGGAAAAGGATGGAAAGGAGGGTAATAACAGTCATAGCCAGAATTACTACCCAGCTTAACTGTGTCTCCTGTTGTGTTGCTTGATGCTTAGTGCAAGAATGAAGGGGGAAAACTCACACACAAAAACTCTGAATGCAAAGAGGCCACTTCCCTTCCTTTTCCTGCCAGCCTTATTTTCTTCTCTGTATTCCACTCCTTTTCTGACCTGTTCACATCCCATGTCCTCTAGCTCTGTTCTCCTTCCCTCATCCTATCTACTGTGATACCTCTTCTGTTGAAACTCCATCAGTCCTCTAGCTTCCACTCTTCTACCTTTTAGTGCTTCCATACCCATCCTCTCATACACTGTTCCTCCATAGGCTCTGTCCTAGCTGACAATTGAAATAGCTCAAAGGGGTCTGCAGCTGGGGGGAAAGGGAAGGATGTCTTCCAGCAAGGGCAAAGAGAAGGAAAATTAGGAGTGTTTAATACCCAACATGTCAAAAAATGAAGCCTAGTGACGTGGCCTCTCCAATTCCCTGCCTTATTCTGCCATGGGAGCTGGCTATGAAAGCTGCAGCAATGAAGCCCTTCAGAAGCAGCTTCATGTGGGTGGGAGCCTGGCCCTGTGCTTGGGATCCCTGTGACTGGGATCTCACCCTCTGCACTCTGGGCATCCCTGCTCTGCTGCTGCAGGGGTGAGGAAGGGAGGATGCCATGGATCAGACAGTCTGAGCACTCAAACATCCTCCCTGTACCTTTGTTCATGTGTGTGCTGTCCTGAGATGTTTGAGGAGGAGGGAGATCAGCCAAGCACTGGTACAGGACTGAGTACTACTCCTGGACTTCCAGTTCCCTGGGCTGCCCCAGGCTGCAACAAGTTTTTGTGTCTGAGATGAGAAAAGTGCTGAAGCCTCCAAACCCACTGGTGTATTAGGACTTGAGGGTATTTTCCATTAAGGTTTTGTGTGTTGGCTTTTAAGTCACTGTTGCTTTTTCAGTGAATAATGGAAGCCTATACTCTTCTCCATACTTTAATGCTACACAGAAAATAAAACTCACGCAAGAACCATAACGTCCAATAAGCAGATCTGTTTGGTGGGGAAGGTTCATAAAAGATAGATTTTGAGAAAATACACAGTTCTAAATCAAGCTTATTTTTCAGAGTGGCATTTAAGTGATGGCTAACAACCCCATGAAAAGATTTTTCTGTAGCACACTGTGAATATTAAATATTTATGGTTAATAGATGTGAAAGGTGTGTGCAAGGAAAAAAAAGCAAGAGAGAGTATGTGTGTTGATGGGGAGCAGAAAAATAAGCTTTTGTTTGCTGTTCATCTGTCAAATAATTTTAAGCTTATGTTACATGCAAAAACAAAGGAGAAGTCTCTCTTGTGAAGGAGAGCGCTGGGAAGGGACAAGGGAAGAAGAGCTGTCCACAGCTCTGCTTGCCCAGTGACATGGAGCAGGTAAGTGGTGACTCTGAGGGGGTGGGGGTTGTCCTGCCTTCTCAGGATCCAAAGGCCCCTGAAACTGACAGGAAGTCTACTCTTATTTTGTGTGTGTCCTCTATGCCCCAATAATCCTAACATGACATTTAGTTCCCATTTAAGAAAGGAAAGAAAAATTAAGGAAGAATATTTTAGTCCTAAAAGTTTAAAATACCAAAGGGGTTTCTCTCCTAATCAATCTGTTTGTATTTTCTCATAGAACCTGAAGAACAGGGAACTATGGGCAGTTTTGGTCAAATGTAAAAGTTCTGACTTCTCACCACACTGGGATAACTGGTGTCTACCTTGTTATGAAATATGACCTGGATTTCAGGATTCTGCTTTTGCATTGCTAAGGAGAGCACTTCCATGTGAAATTTCAGCCCTGGCAAATCAGCTTCCAGCTGTTTTGATGCAGCAGTTCTCCTTGCTGTGTTCAGAGCGGCACTTGCTGGCTTTTCTGCTCTAAGTGGGGGACAGCAAGAGACAGGAACCTCTGTGTGACTTGTGAAGAAGCTAAGGATTACTGGTGGTGTTCTTTAAATTTTTTCTGTTTATCATAAATAAATGTCAGGCTGCATTTTCATGTGCATTATTTATTCATTTTGTTTTCAAGTTACATGCAAGTGTCTTTATGTTGTAGCTTTGTTGCAAAATGGGAATGGTTAAAGGAATAGGTTCCAAATGAATTATATGAGAAATCTGCCCAGTCCTCCATCTGTAAATATGTGTGCAAAGTATTTCTGACACTGAAAGTTAAGCTAAATGGTCAGCTGATTTTATTGACATGGATTTTTTCTTTTTTTCTGGGTTGATACAAGTGCTTCAGGGTATACAGGACACCAGGCAGGATATCCAGCTGCATGAAGATGCATCCATGTTTAATAATAACCTTTCATTTCCACTTTTGGAATTCAGAACACTGCCAGGTTTCATCTGGAGTGAGGTTTTGTAATATAAAAATGGTTCTTGAAAGTCTTCTCTAAGGGAGAAGTTTTTAAAGGATCAACAAGTTGGAATATCCTTCAGTGAAGAGCCTGAGAAGTGAAAATGAATGAGATGTACTTTAAGGTCCAACACAAATCATCCTATGATTCTATTATTCTGTCTGATCTGGATCAGGCATTTTAATGCCAAAGTATTCATACCTTGTGTGTAATTTATGGTGTCAGAAAATAGTTGGAGTAGTTACAGCTGGGAAGTCAAAATTATAAAGAGTTGCAATTTTTGTCTCACTGCCTCTCACTACTTCCTGGAGAAAAAAATATTTTTCCCTTTTTCCCCAAATATTTTGTTTCCTTGCTGGTTTAAATTAAAATAGATCCCATCTTCAGGTTTTGTTTGATTTGTCTTTTTCAAGCTGCCAAAGAATTTTACTCAGAAGCTGTAGCACTGCTCCTGATGAGAAAAAATATCTCAACCGTCAGATAAATGTTAAAGACTATGAAATGGATAATTTATAAAATTTATTTATTTCTTTAACATTTTGTGTTAATTTTTTGTACAGCAAAAACAGGTGATGAAGACAAGATAAATATATAAGAGCCATCTCATCCAGACTGGTGTAGCCCTTGTTACTTATGCCAACTGCAAAACTAGCTCTGGTTATCCACTGTGCTTTCTGTTAAAATAAACCCTATAGATTACCTCCCCACTGGCTGACTCATTATTTCCCCCACTTCAGTATCAATTTGCAAACATGCAGTCTTTATCACCAAGATTTTTCAGGCACCATTTTCCCATGTGAACAAGAAGAAGGTTTCTAAAATGATTTATTGTCAGATTTAAATTTAATTGCTAAGGATTATTTCGTGCCTTGCACTTGGGAGTTGGTCTGCAGGGCATAGTTACTGATATCAACAAAAGTTAAATCAGAAACATTCTTTACCCAGTAGGTATACTTTCAGTGTTTGTGGCTTTGTTAGATTCTAAACCAACAGATTGTACTTGTTACTGCATTGTGTTTTCCATCAGTTCATAATGGTTCATATTACCATTATGGTAATAACAGAATTTCTATATTCCAAGGCTTGAAATTGTGCTACTTGGTTTAGTCTAAGATAATGTAGTCCAAATCTTGGCACCAGCCATGGAGAATTGGTCATACTATCTTGTTTAAAATTAGGACACTAATTTTGGTGAGATTATTTCAGTCTTACTTGTGACTTTCTCTACAAGCTTTAATACATGTATGGATTAATTAATTAACCTATGTACTTTGGGCAAGTATTTTCAAGAAAATATAGCATAACCATAGGGAATAATTAGATTATCTGGAGGGTTGCTATGTTCTAAAAGAAGTGTGCAAGACTTGCAAATGTCTTTCAGTTTTCTGCCGTTTGACCCTGACAATGTACATCATCTGTTGTTGGCAGCAAATTGTGTCTGGAGCTTTCCTCAATGCTCTCCATATTCCTTGAGTGCATAGTAAAAACATACAGTAAAACATCAGTATGTTCCTTCTGTGTCTTCCGTATGGCAAACCAGTGCAAAAGCAGAGAGTGAAGTCTTATGAATCGATATGATAATTTTGGCTCACTTTATAGTGTTACCTTTTTGTTGCTGTAGACTATCAGTGAAGTATTTTGTGATGGGTATTTTATTATATCCTGGCTACTGGTAAAACACGTGATTTTTAGTCCTTTCAGTTGCTTTTCTATTGAAAGTGGTTCCTCCTTCTGAGATGGCTTTTGCATGGTCTGTGTCACTGGGGGCTGAGCATTAGTGTGCTATAACTGAGCTCTGCTCTTTGCTGTGGATGCAGCTGTATCCATTTTGCAGAACAATCTCAGTAACTATTTTTAAAGGAAAGCAACAACAGTGCCTGGAAGGGTAGAGTGGTGTTTTGCTGTGACTCTGTCTGAGGTAGCACTCAAAGGCTTCTCTGCTTTGTTCTCACAAGGTGAGCCACTTGAATTGTGCAGCAGTTTTCTTCAAAAGCAATGCTCAGGATAATCTGCCATAGCACTCCCTTGCATGCTTGTCATGGGAAGGGTGGGTACTCCTAAAGATCACCTGAACAAACCTTCTTTTCCTTTCTACCCTCATAAGCTATGAGAAGAATGGGTTCCCATTGCATAATTTAACTTAAAATAAAATCAATTTGCATGTATCAAAGTGGAAGACTGACACAGAATTCCATTGAAATAATCATCATGCTACAAGCAAATAACAGCTAAGGAATCATTAATATTTTAATATTTCCATCAGAAACATGGAAAATAAATTTAAAGTTGATAATAGTTGATATGCAGGAGCTGAGCCTGAGGACAAGAATATTCTTTCTGCATAGTTGAGCTAATTCTTGTGTTTTCAATCTATCCTTTATCTTAAAATACTGATTTTCAGAAATTTCAGTGTGAGAAAAATGTGATGCGCTAATAACTAAGGCTGTTACGACTCTCTTTGAAAGAAGTTGTTTCCTATCTGATACCAGTATTAAATCTGGTGCCTTTGGGCTGGACACATGCATGGCTTTTTGTGCCTGTGGAATGCAAAATGAAGGACTTGTACATGCAAATTTCAGACTCCTTTGAGAACTGCTTGTACAGCTTGCAGCACTGAGGTCAACTCCAGTGCAGAACTAGCCAAGGCAATGATTCTCTGTCTTTTGGGACCTGACCAATATGCATTTAATCATCTGAATGGGAAAATGTCTCGAATAGACAGTAAATGATCTTCAAACTAACAACTTAAAGCAAAGCTTTATTTATCACACTTCCTATAAAACTATTTCTGCTCCCCCAAACAGCACTTTGTGTGGCTCTGCTCTGTGTCAGTGTCACAGCTACACTCAGCAGCACTATAAGTCATACAGTGTAAATCAAATTACACTTCAAATCTGGAAGTTCAGAAAAGTTCAAATGATTTTTAACTAAGAGATTTGCACCACTGATTTGAGTTCATGAACTTTTGTCTGTTACTTACTCATTTCTTTTTTTGAAGGAAGATCTGATTAAGAGCAAACTGTAAATGCTTTGCTGCTAAAAGGAAATGTGTGTTATAGCTACAGCTGTGTGCCTAATACAGTAAAAAGAAAGCTGGTTGGGGTGTGTGTGCTAGTAATCCCTCTTATTGTGACATTGCTTCATAGAAGCAAAAGAGCATGTTAGACTGATTATTTTTCTTGATACCATTTTGGCTGAATAAATTAAGTTCCTGTAGAAGAAACACTTTTACCATGATAGCTCCATTTCCTCATGTGCCTTTGCTGATCATGAAAATCACCTTTCTACAGAACTGTTCCTGTCTTAGTAAAGATAATCAGAATAGAAATATGTCTTTGATTTTGCCAAGTATTCTCCCCCAAACCACGATTTCTGATTTGACTTTCCTGCTTAAAAAAAAAAATTGCCTTCCTTTTGTCTTTGTGTTTGTTTGCCCAGTAGGCTGAGGTGCACTTTTATTTGTGTTAAGTACAGAAGTAGTGCCTGTGTACATGCCATATAAATATTTGCTACCTTCTTTTGAAGAGTCACAGCTCTTGATGGCAGGGATGAAGGCCTCTGACTGCAGGTCCCTTCATGTTTTCTGTAAGTTCAGAGCATCGCCTCAGTGGTGCTGCTTGCTGAGATTCTTCATCAACCTTATCTATCTCCCACCCTGACAAAATGAGAAATCCAGGGAAATTGTGCTCCCAATTTCAGCACCATTTTGTACCTAGCTAGGGGTGCCTTGCCCAGGAAAGAAGAAAATACCTCCAAAATACTGAAAAGTCTCTGTTTTCTTATAATTCCCCTTTCCAAGTGTCATCTTCTCCCTGCTCCCTTACCCAGTTTGTTTTACTGATCCATGCTCCCACATCCAGAATGCTTTTCCCTAGGGCTGTTGGAACAAAAAGAAAGACTTAGTTGCAGCTTAATCTTGTTTCATTCAGATATGGCTGGTCACAAGGGCAGATTTGATATTCTGCAATTGAAACTTTCAAACTCCTCTGTCATGGTGCTGAAAAATGGAGATGGTTCTTGGCCAACTCCTGCACACACTTGAGTTTTTCAAAATGCTTTGATATCCTCCCATGCAAGCTGCTCTGCATCTGTGAGGAAGGGATGGAGCTGGTGTATCTCATAAGCACTGGGGAGCAGCCAGAGCAGGGGGTGCACACAGGAGCAGGAAAAGTGGTGTGCAACTTCAAATCAAAAGTCAGTCTAGGCCTTTATTCTGTCCACAGCACTGGCTGACAGTCTGAACCTACAGAATAAAATAAGAACAGTCAACATGTGGAAAATTCTTCTGAATTTAAGCAGTTTTAGGATTTCTTAAATGGATCTCTGTATCTCTATAGCCTTACTAAATACTTCTAAATAAATCTGCCCCCATGAATGTATCTGCTATAGGCACTGCTGGAAAATAACTATACCCAAGTCATGTAATTTTTTTACTTCATCTATTTTTAAGAATTGTTTTGCTGTTGTTTTTCCTTTTTATTTATAATTCCAGCAATCAATATTTAGACCAGACACTTAAAAAAATTACTATATCTTTTATTGTCTTTGTGGACAAATCTAAAAAAATCCCATCCAAACGTTATCATTTATTACTTATTTTCACAATTACTTATTTACGCAATTACTTAGTGTCCACAATGTGGACATTTTGTGCTGAGCATTTTAACACTGAGAGATGTGAGCCTGGGCTGGGAAGCACCCTGCAGCTGTGGTTCTCAGGGTCTGAGATCCCTGCTGAGATCAGTTATCCTGTGCATTATGGTGCATTTTGGAAAACAAAAGACCATTTCTGCAGCGTGGAGATTCAGACTGGGAAGAAAAGCCTGTAGCAGAGGCGGAGAACAGGAGGGATAAGAGCCACAGCCTACACAGGGTTACTGAGGACATTCAGAGGGACAGAGCTTCAGGACAACTGTAATGGAAAGCATTTCTGAGTAATTAGAAGCCTCAAATTTGTTTTAAATTATAAAAGGCTTATGTGAAAGTGAGCAGCAAGCAAGAAGCGGCTAGAGGAGTGTCTATCTAAACATCTGTGTTTAAATTTCCATTTCAAATGAGAACAATAAACTGTGTCTGTGTTTGTCTGGATCCAAGGCAGTTTTTTGCTCCCCTGTTTTTTGCAGAAGAGTTACCACATCATTGGCTCCAAGGAAGGGACTTTTCATGAAGCCCCACGTTGCCGACCCCAGAGCAGACTCCTAACTAGATTGTGTCCAAATGGGCCACCAAATCACCACCTGAGGCTTCTCCTTTTGCTTAATTGCTATGGAAGCAGGAGTGTAAAGCTGTGTGAGCAGAGGTGACTCTGACACCACCAGGCAGGTGTGCTCCCACTGGATGTTGGTGGTCTCGTGCAGATTAGCCCAGGACGGGGTGCAGCTTCCATCCCGCTCTTCAGCAAGCAGCGCGGCTTCCACCTGGTCCTCTCCAATGGACAGAGGGTGGGAAAGCACATAACCCTACCAGGATCTTTCAGGTTTCTTTGACAATAATAATTGGGTTTAATAAATGTTGTGCTGCTATAGTAGATTGAGGGATATTATAGATAAGTTTCCAAAGGGTGTTTCTGGAATTATGTGGCTTGTGCCTGACATCATCCCTGCAATGTGCAGCACAGATGTGACTGCAGGGTCTGGATGTATCATGGCAGCCTCTTTTAGAGAGACTGCTGGGATGAATTAGCCTGTGGTACTGTTTGACAGTCCTTTAGTATGTATAAACTGTGCTAGGATTAGTTTCTGACATATAAAAATACCCAGTAGTCTGGCCATTCTCACTAAAACTGGACAAAGAGCTCTGCCCAGGAATTTCCCCCAGGAAATTAAGAGTAACCAGTCCACTCTCCTGCCTCCTCTTGCTTAGAGAACTAAATTTAATTTTTCATAGATTCTAGCCAAGAAAAATACTTCTCAGGGCAGCTTTTCTATACAAGTAAGTTGATAGGTGTGCCTCACATAAACCACTCTCATGTGTGACAGGTTTTTAGCCTAATACAATGGTTCATGCTCTGATTTCTGCTTCTATTTACAAAGTCCAAAATAAAACTCAGAAGTATCATAATTTTTGTCTTTGCAGCAATTGCTGGCACATGCATTTATATGTACACAGATATTCATACAGGCTTCTTATTAGAAAAGGCCCTTGCATGTTTTTACCAAGGGCTCCAAGACAGGTGCCCAGGTTTTTACAACTGCTTAGCTCGCTAGATGCAGAGACCTTTCAAATATTTAGGTGAAAATACTTCTGTTGGATTGCTGAGAGCTCTGAACACGTGGTTGGAAATGCCCAGATGTGATCCAAGCTCTCTTCAGTATCATACATACTATTATATGCCATAGGTGCATCTTTCTGCTATATTGGCCTCACTGAATTAAGAGACAGGGTTCTGACTCCTCTTGAGAGCCACTGGCATTTCATACCTCTTTAGAAAGTTCTGGCAATGCAGGTAACATTTTTTTTTTCAGCCTCACTGAATTCAAAACAACTACTGTGAATCACTACAGCTCCCTGTTTCTGGGGGTTCACGCTGGGATCAGTAAACAGGATAGAGTTTATTAATTGCCCTGGAAAAGCAGCAGGGGAAGAAATCCAGATGGACTAGCCAGCCTTCACTGCATCCAAGTGAGTATAAACAACATTCAGAGATGAGAGAGACAAATGCAATGCTGTTGTTTATGGCCAGATTAAAAGCATGGGATAAATTCCAAGCAGGGCTGAAAACACCCTTTGGCAGGAAGGGTGTTTCACTGCATGGTGAACCAGGGGATGTGCATTTGTGAGAAAGGCATGTGCTTCCCCTGGCCTTGCCCAGGACCTGGGCAGCCTTGAGGTGTTTATAGCAACTACAAGCAAGTGTACAGAACTTTTTTCCCCAAAGTGGCTTGGGATTTAAATGAGTTCTAATATTTCACCAGCTCATAGTTTGATGTATTATTTCACCAGCACATATTTTTAAGTATTCTAAGTGTTATTTATCACTAAATTGAAGAGTAAAGATTTTTTTAATCATGATGCAGTCCAGACCTCTCTGTGCTGCCAGGAAACAGGGGTACTTGGTGAGGCTGCAGCGCACAGGGAGCAGAGGAAACAACTGACCCCACCTCTGCTTTCCCCAGGCTCTGGCAAGGCCCCAGGGCTCTTCCTCTGGGGCAGGAGATATTGTAACAGGAGAGGGGTGTTTGTCACTCTCTCTGGCCCCATAGGGCTGTGCCCTAAGGCAGGTGAGGTGATTTGTGTGAGTGTGACGGGGCAGACACAGCGTGTGACCATCTGGCAGTGATGATACGCAGCAGCAGGTTGGACACAGAAGCCAAGCACCAGGGAGGTGATGGCCTCCTCCTCACCCCCACAGGGAGGTGAGCTCAAGGGCATCCTTTACATGTGAAATAAAAGCACTGCAAACACATCTTCCTGTCCACAGTACTTGAAGTGACTGAATAGCACTGCAAGTGACATCCTTTCTCATAAATTTGTCTAGATATAATTTGTAAAAGAAGAACCAAACAGCTGGTAATTTATTTTTCATTTTCATGATGTACTGATGTTTTTGAGGGTCAGTGGTGTCTGAAACTTGCACAAAGCAGGCAGAAATGTGCCCTGTTGGTGACCACCCTCATGATGCTCACTGATATTTCAGCTCACACACCAGAAGTGTGACCATCCCTTTTCTCAGTCGAGTCCAGCACATCTGCTCCTGGTTGTGAGGTATGATGGTGGCTCTGTGGACAGTCCTGTCCCACTTACCCCTCCCTGAGCTCCAGCTCAGTGAAGAATTTCTCTGCTGGAGGACACCTTTTGGATAATATGTAGTTGCAGTATCCAGCTCCTTTGCTTCTTCCTCATCCAGGTTTAGCATGGAGGACTGGACCAGGTTGTGCTGCTGTGTGTGGCCTGTTGTGAGCAATTTAGTCTGCAGATTTTGTCCCCTGCTGTAAGGTATGTTAGGCTAACTGGTACTCTGACCACATCTCTTCTTTTGACAAGCAGTTTATTAAGGAGCTCAATAATTGCTCAACAAAGCTAAATGGCTTTTATTAGCATCAGAATTTGCATTGGTAACGATGAAGAAGCCTCAGCATGCACTAGAATTTTGTAGCCAGATTTTTATCTCTGGGCTCAGAGTTTTAGGGACTCATATGTATCTAAACTCTATTCCTAAGAAAATATTTTCATCTCAACTTTCACAGATGAACTTGTTCCTACATGGAAAGGCCTAGAAACGTCTCCAAAATATGTGGGGACCTAAGTAGTCTTTTGGGCAATTCCATCCATATAATTAGGCACACTCAAAATTCCTTGGGCTGAAGATTTACCCAGAACAGCCATTTCATTTTCATCTGTGCTAACAAAATGTTCTTTTCATTTGGAGACACCCTCATTCAACATGGTCAAAGTTTCACTGTATAAGCATGGGGAACTTAAGCAGAGACTTTCTGGGAAGTTTGGTGACAAAACAAATCAAAGCCTTTTAACAAAATTATAGAATTTTTTAAAAATAAGCTAAAAATAAGCATTTAAAATGAAAGTGACAGGTGTTCCCTGTTCTTTGATAGCCGTGACCTCCACCATCACCACAGAGTGTTCCCTTGGAGCTATTCATTACATCACCATGCTGGCTTTGAAAAACTGTTTGCCAACTCTCTTCTTGTTTAAAATATGATGAAAACCTTGATCACTTTTTCCTCCCAGGCAGAGGCATGGCTTGGGAAGCAATGTATAAACAGGGGGATTCAATGTCTGCTTCAGCCACAAGGAGCAAACAGGAGCCAGCAAGGCCAGGGCCTCCCAGCACCCAGACTGCCCCTGCCTCTCTGGCAGACCAAACTTCCTCTCAGTCTGCTTTCAGCACAGACCTGAAGAACAATTGCATTATTGCTCCCCTCCCTCATATTGCTGCACTTTTAAACACTGCATTGCTATTGTGTGATTCTCCAGTTTCCTCCATGCTATTGAATTCTATTTTCTGTTACAAAGCTGGGACAAGACTGAGTGTTTATTTTCAGAAATCCAGCCCCAGAGGAAACAATTCTGATTTTCCTCTTTTTGGCCATCTGTCTTGCTGATAATTTGTTGTGTTGCAGACAAAACTTATTTTTAACTAATTCCACTAATGTGGCTTTGTTGCCCAGCACTGTTTTGTCTGTTTCATGATAATTTATCATGACGTTTCTGCATAGTAAGGTTCCTTACAGTAAATATCTCTCTGAAGAAGCTTGTCTCCCATTTCATTTAAGTTACACTTGACAATAAGCAAAAAGTCTCAGATTTCTCATGGAGGGTGGAAATGGCAGTCTTGCTGATTCTGATATTACAATTTTTTATTTCATTTTTTATGCCCAACATACTTAATCACAGAATCATAGAATTGTTTGGGTTTGAAAGGGACATTAAAGAATATTTATTTCCAACCCTCCTGCCATAAGCAGGGGCACCTTCCACTAGATCAGGTTGCTCAAAGCTCCATTGAGCTTGGCCCTGAACTTCCAGAGACATGGCATCCAAAATTTTTGAGCAACCTCTGCCAGTGCCTCACCATCCTCACAGGGAAGACTTTTTTTCCTGGTATCTAATCTAATCTAAACCTACACTCTTTCAGTTTAGAGCCATTACCTCTCATCCCCTGTCTGCCCTTGTAAAAAGTCTCTTTCCTGCTTTCTTGTAGGTCCCTCTTTAGGGAGTGGAAGTGCTGTAAGGTCTCTCTGGAGCCTTCTCCAGGCTGAGCAACCCCAACTCAATCTGTCTTCATAGGAGAGGTGATGGAAATGAAAAGAATGAAGATGAAAATGAAAACCAACCCTGAACCAATAAACAAGAGATCCCAAAGCATACACTCTTACTCTTTTCAAGATATTAGAATCGATTATTTCATTTGGAAGGGACCTAAAATTGAAGGTTTGTTGTGGATGCTGTAGATTCAAGGAAAAGCAAATAAACAAAAAAAACCCAAATGCCTCAAAGTGGCTCTAAACATCTACAATAATCACTATAAGATTTACTTACTGAGTTAAGATTCTGAGGTTTCCTGAATGGTGACTACCAAACTGTAGAATAAAACCTCACAGATAGAAAGGGACCAAAATTAAAAGCAAACATCATGTAAGAAGGTGACAAAAACTGCCTTGCAAACAGCACCCCCTCATCCCCCCCCCCCAAAAAAAAACCCAAAACAAAGCAACCCAAAACAAATGTAAGACTTGTTAACAAACAAAAATCCAGAAGATGCACTGAATATATTTTTAAAAGAAAATTTTAAAAGCAAGGAAAATTTTTGATCAGAGATATAATGTCCACTAAGGTGCTACTATTTCTTTTGATGGGAAACACCAGAAAGAGGAAACCTTTTATTTTTATTTCTTGCCCTAGTGAGACAGGATATCACTCATGGAAAAGTGGGAAAGCAGTGTCAACTGGTGGCAACAGGAAACATAACATCAGCAAATTTCTTCCAAGGCTCACTGGTCTTGGGGTGGGTTGTTTCAAAAATATCAAGTGACTGAAGGACAATGGGCATCTATTTGTGAGCCAAGCAGCAATTCTCATACCCTTATGCAGACAATTTTCCTCTCATTGCCTTCAGCGATGTAGGTTTCCATACCAAAGGAGGAAAAGTATTAGCAGGATGTGAGAAACAGATTCACCCTTTTAACATGTTGTTTCAAAAGGGGAAAGCTGAGTCACTATTGTGCAAATAGAAACATTTACAGGTATCATGGCAATGCAAAAAAGGAAAAGTTTCAAATTTCCCTAGGTTTTGAGCTTGCTAAAGAATGATAACTTGGGAGAATCTTTTTCCTCTCAGTCATGCACTTAGAGATTTTCTGGGTGCTATGTGAACTAAAGGGTCTGAATTTGAGCTTCCTATTAGTGGCCCTAATCAAGAAGGACCCTGCTGAAGAGAGCATTGCATTGGGTACAATAATTTGAAATGTGTGTGGAGAAGATGAGTAAGATTATCTTTTCCAGCAGATATTATCTGCTGAAAATATTGCTCAATTTTGCTCCAATCAGTAGATTATGATGCTATTTTGAATAATGGAAACCAAATTCTCATGTCCTTGCTTTCAATGATTCTCAGCAAACTACAAAGGAAGCCACTGAAAAGAACTTTTCTGTGTTTCTAAACTGCACAAGGGAGGAAAGCTTCAAGGCCGTGCTATAGACATTCAACAATATTTCAGAGGAATCCTTAAAAGGATTCCAAAGCCAGAGGACACTTTGATTATTTTACTGGATCTTGTCTATAAATAGACCACAAATTTCCAAACAGAGCCGAATCTTTTCCGTAAGTGAGTGACATTTGTTGAGCAGGAATTGTTTTTCAAAGCGACACTGTGTTGAAAAATGAATCTAGGGAGAAGAAAAGCTGTATATTTTTGTTTCAATATCTATTTCAAGTCTGTGATTCATCTCTACATAACTAACATGACTGTATCCTAGGTGACTTAGGATAAAGCAAGCAGTGAGGGGGGTGGCGAGTGCCTTCTGTGAAGTCCTCGTGTAGTGGTGAACAGATGGGATATAAATCATGTTTTCATAGCCTATAAAGAAAAAGACTCATCAGTCACTGCAACTGTGATGTGATATAAGGATTAGTTCATGGTACACAATGTAGCATTCCAGCAGAGTGTTCTAATGCTGTCTCAAGGCTAAAATATTACATTACACACCATTTGTTACAGATGCGACAGAAGGGAAATACTTTGGTTATGATTTTGTCAAAGCCACTGGTCTCTCAAACAAGATGGGGAAAATATCACTTTAGATTTAGATTGTGCAGTCTTAGATGGTTTTCATTAGGAATAATGTTTCAATCTCATGTCTCAGCTTTGCAGTTGTCCAGGGAAACCCATGAACTTTTCCAGTGTCAAATAATCTTTGAAGAGCGGAAAGCATTTGTAGTGTGTGCAGTAACATAACTTAAAGAAGACAGGAGAGAAGAAAGAAGGTAAGTAAATATCATTATAAAATAAAAATATTTTTTATAAATTATAATGTGTTGTGGTCAAGGAAAAAAAGGAACATGGATAGCCTTAATGTGGAAAATTAAGTAATAGAGGCTTAGAGGCTGTTCTTTCTTGGAAGCATGTAAGGATTTTGCCTCTGATTTCATAGCAAAGAAGAAATACCATTTCTAACTTATATCAGTATCTCATAGCCAAGCTAACTTGTTTCTAAGACTAAGAAACTGGAGATACAGGCACTGCAAGGTTTACATAGAATGCAAATGAAAATCCAACAATCAGACGAATTACTTCAGTTCTCATTAGAACAAGACATTTTTTACAGTTTCCTTTCAAAAATCTCTTTCAGTTTCTTTAAATTCCACTTACAGAAACCATGATGCCATCCTCTGACAGCCTGACAGATTGCACTAAGCCAATTAAATTAAACAAAACCTTTGCACAGACACTAAAATCTGTTACTCCAAACCATATTGTCTTGAATCGTATCATTATAAAGATTTCCATCATGAAGAGGTAACATTGTTATAAATAATACAGTTTACTGGAAAAAAAACATACAGCTGAATATCCTAACAGTGACAGAAATCAAACCAGTTGTGAAGTTGTACTGATTTTTAATGAATTTCAAGTATAAATCTATCAAGAGATAAGACTTCGGCATCCAAGTGGCTTAAAAAGAGCTCCTTAATAAAGCTAAATTTCTAATTTCTGTAATTAGTGTTTCCATCTTAAAAAATCACAATCAACCAACCAAAAAGAACCCAAAAGCTCCAAATTCCCCAGAACTTCAATATTTAAAACTTTTAAATGTCTCCTGGAAGCGGTCTAACCTGGGAACTCTCCAAGTATCTGTGGGTTCTTGGGATACCACCCAAGGGAAAGCTCTTCTGATGATCCCAAGTGTGCAGTTTGTGTTCCACAAACGACAGATTTCATCTGAGAGATTCAGTGCACCATAGAACTAATTAACTATGAAAGACTATGATATTATATTCTTTCTCCTTCCTTCTCCCCCCCCCCCTGCAATGTCCAGCATTCATTGCTCAGAGTGAGCACTTACCTGACTGTGGAGGAGAAAGCTCAGATTCACCTTCTGCACTTGGGAACGCAAACTGATGTTTCTGAGGCCAAGGCTGCACTCACTGAGCTGTAGAATACTGTTTGCTATACTCCCATTTTAGTGCTTCGGCCCTAAAGAGAGATTAATTGGACAAGAGAGCAAATCTAAGTGTTTTAGTGGTTAGGAAACTCAACTGGGAGTAGACAAGTCTTAAACTATTTCTCCATTGCATATTTTAAGAGGGATAAGACAAAAAGCACTAATATGCAGTTTTGCAGACAGAGTTTATTAAAGCAGCCTCTGTGATCATTTCAAATTTCTTAGAAAATGCTGTGCAGATTTCCAGTCGATGAATAGAAAACTGAAGTTATTTAAAGGTTTTCATGTCTTCTCCTAGCCAGCTTTTTTCTATAGTGGTAAGTGGGATGCTAACTCTTCAATACCTTCCCTGAGATGAAATGAGGATCAAAATCAGAAGCAGGCAGAGAAGGTGAGAGCTATTTTGCATGAAAAAAACTTACTGCCTTCAAATATCCCCAGCCAAGTGATTACAATGTTCAAGTTGGTCAGGAGAGAGAAATCTCAAAATGACACTGTGGTAACCAGTAAGACCAGCTAAGAACTTTTCAGCTGACTTGGCTTCAAGTTTCAAGAAATGCTTCAGAAATTATTACATTTTTCATTTAACCTGAGCTGTTAACCATATGGGTCCCATCATTAGCTGAACCTATGCTACCAAAAATTTCAGCTGCAAAAACTTCAAGGTGAACAAGTAATAATCAGTCTTTAGGTTGCATTAGTTTTCACAGTGGAGACTTGAGATATTAATTCTGGCAGTTTTTCAGTGAAATCTTAACACTGATGAGAAGCAAACACGCCAGGATAAACTAACATGGTTGTAGGTATGCTACATAAAGTGGGAGAAATGTGCAATGACATGATACTTAACTGGTTATGAAAATACAATCTTATTTTACAATCTTTGTTGTCATGAAAAACTTGCAACATTAAGTGGGAGATGCACAAGGAATGGGAAGTGAAGTCCCTTGGAAGGTGAAGTCCATCAATGGTGTCCAGAGGGTAAGTCAAAGTCATGGCCAAGTCGCTCTTGCCATTGAAGTGTCAGTCACAGGATTGCTCCTGGGCTTGTCAGAGGTGCCCTTCCAGAAGGCTACAAAAAGTACAGTCTATCCTTCAAGGGGACAGTCAGAATAAAGCCTCCAGGCAAAATTTGCCTTTCTGTGGTCAGAAACTGTCTAGGGTTTTTTAGTGGGGTTTTTTTTCCTGTTTGTATTTCCTATGTTTTCTTTTGTTTTTTGAGCTGGCTTGCTTGTTTGTTTTTTCCTTATTAAATCTTGCTATTGTGCTATTATTTTGCCTCTGAGATGTGCATGGAATAGGCAATTGACAGCTCCAGTACAGGAAAAAATCTCCTGATGTTTGGATTTTTGGTTTCCAGTTGTGGAATGGCCCTGCATTCTAGTTCTGATTATCTGATGTGATAGCATTTTCTGTGGCTTATAGCATGGAGGAAATAGTCAAGTGGCTTGAGAGACATTATCCTCATTTCTATGCCAAATTTGCTTTGCTGTTTTTGTTTTGATGGGGATTTTTGGTGCTGCTTTATTTTAATATAAAACATTGTTCCACCACTTGATTTAACAGATATTCTTTTCCCGTGGTCCTTTCCTGTTAAAATGGATGTGCTACAATGGAAGTCTCTTACCATGCAGGTCTGAAGGAGGCACTTCCTATTTCCCTGGAGTGAGTCACGGGGTTTATGTGAGCAGGGAAGATGGGGTAAGCTCCAGGCAAGGTCCCAGGTCAGCTGTGTGAGGCTGCCCAGTGTCTGCCCTTGCACAGCCCCAGGCAGGAGCCAGCACAGAGCCCTCACTGCCAGCCCCAGGCTGCACACAAACCCACAGCAGCTCCTCATCAGAGCAGCCCTGCTGGGTTTTTGTGAGCACTTGTGACAATTTCCTGTGCTGATCAGATAATCAGTCAGTTTAAAAGCAGAACTTTGTCAATCCCTAATTAATTTGTTCATGGTACATCAGGTTTCTGAGACAGCTCTTCCCCACTTAGCAAGAATTAAAGCAGAGGAAGTACAGAAGCACTGAGGGAAGCAGAGGACTGCTGTCAAGCTATAAAGTATGGATGGTTCTCATCTAACTTAAATCAGCCTCACTGCAGAAAACATTCTTAACTGGGCACTTGAACACACATTAAAACACATCCCATGAGCTGGTTTTATCACAGAACAGATAATAGATTATAAAAAAATACAGCATAATTTGACACAGTGCGCTGTTCACATACTGATACATTTAAAAATTGCTTCAGTGGCAAGATTATATTGAAAATTTTAGCATGTGAACATCCAAAGCTGTTTGCAGTTATGCTGTCCCATTGTACTGCACTAAAAATGCTCTGATTCTTGTCATATCAGAGGTCTCAAAATCTTATAGATAAAATTAAAGCTAGACAAAACTATTCTGAAATAGAATAAAATGTTGTTAAGTTTTATGTTAGTTTATTTTGTTTCTTCACATTTAGAATGTATTTTTTCCCAAAACTGCCTGAAGAACAAGAAGAAATTGTAGATTGTGATTGGAAGATGGAAAAATTAAGGTTTCATCTAGAGTATCCGACAATCAGAAGCGAGGCAAGGGGGACAACAACTTTAAGAATTAAGTCCTACATACCCTTGAACAAAAAAAGAAATAGGAAGGTAAGGAAAATTCTTACAAGCTCAAAGATTGAGTTTGATTTTAGGAAAGTCCAGTCAAGATGTACTTCAAAAGATAGGACTTGCCTGAAACAAAATCAAGTAAATAGTAAGCAGAAATTATTAGGGAAGGTTGCACAGAGGATATAAATGAGTTTGGCAAAGAGCAGCTGGTGTGGTCACAAAAATTATTTAAAAAACACAGAAGCATGAGACTTTCAAAGGAATGAATGGGTGCTTAGGTGCTTAGATTTACCAAAAGGCAAAAGAAGTAAGTACTTTGTAAGTATTTTGTTTCTATCAGCTGTTATTGCAGAGGACTTTGAGGTACATTTACTCAAAGTCTTTTCAAGCAATAAATATTGATAAAGATCAAAAGAGTTTGGGTATTCACAAAAGGTAGGAAATGAAAGAATAGAGAGATTAAAAAAATAAATTAAAAGCACCAGGTGCTTGGAAGAGCTGAGCTGCTAAGAAAATAGAATTCAATTTAAAATTGTTTGCTACACTGAAGGCCCTGGGAATCATAAATCACTTTACCTATCCTTTAAGGAGTCACTAGGGAAATTCAGAGAGCACTAAACCTTTTTTTCTATACCCAAGTAACATCTGTAAGCATAAAATCTTTGTAATTCCAAACAGAAATCACAAAAAAAATCTTCATAACAGGAGTGTCTTTCTTGCCTCTAATGGCCAAGGATTGTCTGAACATGTAAGGGAAATACAGGAGTTAGTTGATCTCATGGATTCAGAATCATAAGGTCTGTCTTCACAAAATGTAATACAAATTTTGTGGGTGATTTTCTTAGCTCAGAATAATGCCTTTGCAAGCAATAGCAAAAGGCAAGCTCCTGTTTGAGTCCAATGTTTCTATTAAGACAGGAGGCAGTGGAATAGACAGCAGGTTGTTTATAGAAGAACACTTCACCTATACCCATGTAAGATATGTGACCACAAGAGTTAAAGCTGTAAAGTCATTTGGTCAGATTTGAATTAATTATTTTTATCCTAAAGAAAACTGTAATGTAGCATTAGACACAGAAAAATATGTCAGTTGAAATGCCACAATGGACAGGCTCTCTTGGGCTAAAAGAATGATGTTCTTTGTTAGTCTCACTACAGAGCAATTTGCATTAGCAGACAGCTTGTTTATATTGATAATGCTGTGCAAAAAACAGTGCTGACAATTTCAATTGGTTTTATCAGTCTGAACACACATAGCTAGATTGTTAAATGACTGTTGAACAGAACATTCTCTTCCATTTCTAGATTATACTCATTTCTTAATATTTTGCAGAATTCAGAAATGAGCAGAAATGTGACTTGCATGATTCCATAGTTGCAATGGAAGAATGAATTCTAATTAGATATTGCTGTAGTGTAGCAATTGCACTGCCTTACATTCTGGTGGGTAAATTCTGGAATATGTAATGTTGCTAGATTGATAAAGACTGGGACTAGATAAAACATGCCTTTTATTTTTATTTTTAAGTGAATTTTAGTGAGACTTGCTATCAGGATTGGTTCATGCATCTTCATGAACCAAGTTTGCTACATTCAAAGATAAATCAATTTTTTTTTAATTGTGCTTAAGAGGTCCTTAGCATGTCCTTTTGCCATTCTTTCAGCAGATCTAAACTCAACTTGCCTCACTGAATCCCTTTAGGAGAATCATAAGGAAAGGCCCATAATAATCTGTATGCTGCATTGCATTAGCAAAGCTAAATGTTTTCCTTTCTTCCCGTTGCCACTATCTGCCTTGGCGAGGCTTGCTGGACATCCTGCAGCAAGGTCTGGTGCCCCCTTTAATTCCCCAGAAGCCTTTAGTCAGGATTTTGGGGCCACAGCCACAAAGGCCCTGCACAGCTCTGGGGATCAGGATGGCCAAGCTCAGCTGGGGAGAGAACTGGCAGAGAGCAGCGACACGAGGGCTCATGGTGTAAGGGTTCTGAGCTAATGTTTGAAAAAAAAAAAGACTTTTTTGGGCTCCCAGATGTGTTGAGGCACTTCTTGGACTTTGAGGGCTGGTAAATGCATTTCTGTAGAAACAGCCACAGTGCTATTCCATGCCATACATTCAATAGTTTCCCAAGGCTACCAAATCATGCAGATTTGTAAATTGTAAGAAATAGCTAGTGTCAGAGTACCACTGGAGGTAATAATTAAATAACTGCAATTCCAGACTTCTAACTACTCTCAAGTGAACTGAGAACAAAATGAAAAATCACACACCATTATCAATTTGAAGAACTTTATCCAAAACCACAACTTCCATCTCATATTAACAAAACTTGTGTTTTTCACCGTAGTAAAGGAATGAACCAGTACTAAGTACACATATAGTGAAAGCAGTCAATAACTGGAAAAGAACATAACAGGAGCTTAAAAGAATACATTTCTCTTAACTAAACTTGCTAATTACAGTAAACTTGGAGAAAGCAGAGGGCATTTTTAAAGTTGTTTTTTGTCTTTACAAATAGAGTTCCACAATCCAAGAACAATGATTACAACAGTAAAAGTTTTTCTAGAAACCAACCCATTTATTACAAAAACAATACAGAGAATCCCTGCAAACCTGATAGTGTACAAAACAGGGTAGCAGAGAGAAAGCACAAGAGAATTAAATTGCTCAGGATTATTAAGAAAAAGTAACAGTGCGTAGTAAAGGGCTCCTGTAAAGCTGCTTTACATGAACTGAAGAATATAATTTCCATATGACTGTGATTTTGTGTGAAGCACAGATGCTTTCAGAAGTGTCACTATTTAGCTTTTTTTGGGAGAAAAAGCCCCAAATAATTAGGCAGTATTTGAGATAACTGAAAAACAAACGTAATAGGCTACCTCACAAAGCTAACTACCAGATTTATTTACATAAGCTTCACATTTCACTGAGACTTTGTACTCCACTCCTTCTAAACTTCCAAACTTCAGAACTGGAAGAGGACTTAGTTAGAGAAAGAACAAATATTTCTCAGGTTGAATACTCATACTAGGAAAAAATAGTGCAATTGTTTGCTACATTATCTACCCTTCCAGCATATCTATCAAAATATTCAGACTCGGTTTTATTACCTTCTCATTTAAAAAAATACAGCATTCTGCTTTCTTTCTTGCTTTTGATTAGGAAATTACAGACATCTTTACATTTAAAATAAAACCCCAGCAGCCCACAGCTAGTCCTGCAAACTGATCCAGTGAAGCAGATGTCAGAAGTACAGAAGAAGTGCTATTAATGCAGTTGACTCCAGGTGGAGGCAAAGGTCCCTCTGGATGGAGCAGCGTGCAGGCTCAGGAACTTCAATCATCCTTATGAAGGCAGCAGCAGAGATGGGTTTTAGGCCTAGACTTGAAACAGTTCGATGTTATTTGTTCATTGGTGGGAGTGAACTCCTCAGGAAATGCGATATCGCCGTAATGGCTGCAGCTCAGGAAGCTCCCAGAACACCAGGCTGCAGAGCTCCCTCAGTTCTGCCAGAAGAATGTGCTTTCCTTTGGGTACAATGGCATTTCTAAATGTTCAATCTGGCTGTAGCAGCTTGGCTGTGTGTCTGAGAACTGCAGGTGTGATTAGATTTGAAATAGCTTAGCACATTGTGCCTGTTTTTCTTTACTGAATAGGCTGCTCTTTAATGGCCCTGACGCCACAGTAAATCACAAGGAACTTTCCTGTTCTCCTTAGGGCCCACTCCCACTGCCCTCACCTGACCCCAAGAGCATTACCACTGATTCTGGTCTGCTGAAAAAACAAAGGACTTTGGGTTGGGAAAAGCTCAGTAAGTGCTGGCTGCAGAACAGTGCAGTGGATCCATACAGTCTGAATTTTTGAAAGGTAACTTTGCATTCTATGGATACTGACAACACAGTTACCAAGCTTCACAGCCACATCTTGCCCTTCTGCTTAGGGCAAACACTTTGTGGTTTGCTAAGGCAGATAAGGATTAAGATTTTCTCCCGAGAAGAGGCCTTGTGTCCCTGTTCTTTGCCCTCACTGTGGGATGTCCTTTCTGATCACTAACCTTACTCTCAGAGGTCAGCCACGGAGCTGGCTACAAAGGGCTGAAGAACACTGCTGGTTTCCAAATACTCCCATGCTTCGATACCAAGGAATGAAAAGAATACAGCAAAGACAAGGGGAGAAAAAAATGCAGGCATCGAGACTATGTGATTGTGGCAATGAGTTTAAAGAGATGCATGTGAGTTCAAGGGTAATATAGGAAGGTATGTGGAATAATAGAGCCTAAAGAATTGGGCAGTGACTTTGGAGATATTCTGTGATTCTCTTGCCTGTTTCTTTTCTCAGCATCTTTAAAGTCCAGATAATAGGAAAACAAGATTAAAATGAGACAATGCTACTGTACAGATGATACTTGACTCATTAACGTTCCATGCTTAAGAAAATAGGGTTGGTTTTGCTTTTGCAGGAAGACTAAGCAGAGCTTTAGGAGGTAAATCCTATATGTATTCTACTAACACAGGAACGTTTTAGAGTATTTTATACAACTGAAACTAGCAGCCTGGAAAGGACAGAATGGGTGGCACAATGCTCCCAAGAATTCCAGAAGAGAGGGAGACTGTGTTCACACAAAAGGGCACTTGCCTTGCTACCAACAGCTCAAGTCTGCCTGTGTCACTCAGGAAAAACTTAGAGACGTGTCCTTGAGATGACTGTGACATGTTTGTCTTATGAGGGTTTTCTTTTCCAGTTCATGGTTGGTGTAATTTCCAAACCAGCAAAAGTAGCTCTGCCCATGTTGTTTAGTGTAAATGCTCTGGGACAGGCCAGAATGAGATAAAATTGTCATGCATTTTGCTCTGCAAAGGGAAATATTTCCCTGGAACTGCTTATGTAGGTAATTGGACACTTTCTTCTTTCTTTGTGCCTGAAGAACCAGAAACTAAAATGGGACATGGCTGATACACAGCTGTTAGGAGTTCCCTACATGTCCAGAGAAGAGCATAGTGGTGACTTCATTTTCCCTGTTTTGCTGAAAAGGTGAGGTAAAAGGCAAAGATGTTGTATGAGGAAACACAAAAAGTTAGTGTCAGATTAAGGGCAGTAATTCTTTACAGCTCAGAATACCTTGACTGCTTTAGGATGTTCTCAGACAAGGGATAAAGGGCTAAATGCGTGTTAAACCACCCCTCTTTTGACCTTATGGTGACTGAACAATGTACCAGGAACAATACAGCTAACAGAATATTGATCTCTGGCTCTTCTGTGACTAGAACAAATGCTTGTTTCCCTGAGGATTAGCAGGCTGTGAGGGGAGGAGGGACGTGCTGTACCTGGAGGTTCAGCTCCCACTCAGCCCTGGCTGTGTGTCCAGGGAGCCAGCAGGGCTCAGAGGGACACAGCAGCAGCTAATGAACCACTCAGCCCTGCCTGTCAGAACCCTCATGGCTGACATTATCACCAGGACCTCACTGCCCTTTCCTTCCTGCACATTAATCACATGAAATCCAATTCTCCAGAGCTCTAAATGTTCCAAAGGCACAAATGCATTTTGATCTGGGATTCTGATCTTTAGTCCATTTACCTCAAATGGAAATCACACCTAAAAAGAGCAAATTTCCAGATTCTACTCTGTGATTAGCCACAGGAAACTCAGTCAAATTACCCTGGATAAATGGACAGTGCTACATGAAATTAATAACTCTCAGCAGCCTGCAGAGAAATGTGAAAAGGATATTACCAACTGGAATTGCTTGAGTATAACAAAATGAAAGCTTTTAATAATAGACAAAATACATAACAACCCAGAAACTAGAGGCTCCTGTTTTCATTTGGTCCCAGACACAAAGGTGTATATTTTTTATGTTTAAAGGGGTGTACAAGGCAAGACAATAATGGCTGTATGCTTCTATTCACTCTTGATTTGGGGCTGATTATTACAGTCTGCTTAGCAGCTGGGTGGGATGCTGACTGCCCTCAAGTCCTATTGGAAGTGAAGATTTTGGAGCAGGGATCTCTTTACTTCTGAGTTATCTATGACCTCATCTGCCCACTGAAAAGGCTAAATGCATTACTTGTAGCAGATGAGTCTCCCTGCTACTATTGTTGCATCCATTTCAAAATCGTTTTTTCAGCTTTGCAAGTGCGCTGACACAGAAATACAGGTTGTTAATGCTGTGGGCAAACACAGACTCCTACTTGCAGATAAAAATACAACATGAATAGCTCTAGTAGGTTTGCCCACTCAGTTCTCCTTTCTAATGTGCCATTGCACCCACCTGAGTAATTTTTCAGCCTTTAGTCTCTTTGCTGTGGTGGCTGCGCAGCTGCTGTGTCGAGCAGGTGGCTGCTTTGAGAAAAAAAATCCTTTAGAGGGAGTTGATTGTTTGGTATGTTGCCATACATCCCTAGATCCCTCGCTAAAAGGGAATTATTAGGACACCCCAGGTTGTCTTCCTTGGCTCTTTGATAACTTTGCAGGGCAAAGTTTTTTCTTGTGTTTGTATGATGAGGTTGCACAACAGAGCTTGGAAGTAAAACACCACTAGAGATAAAGCATACAGAAAGTGGTTTGCTTCACCTCCCACAGAATGAACTGCAGTCAGGATTTTCTAACTGCTATCTGTGCTAGACATTTTTAACTGAAGCACTCTTCAAGTGGAATCCTTTTCTCAGGCTCATACACAAAGTGCTCAGCAAAGCACAGAACCCTGTTCTTCTAAAGAAAGGCTTCAGAAAACAGCTCTGGGGAATGTGTCTGGGCTTGGCTTCCTCATCACTCCTCAGTGAGTGACATCAATTATCCAGCTGCCTGGCTCCAAGGAACAGAGAAACTACAATGCTCCAAGTCAAGCTGTGTTGAGAGTTCAAGAGGCAACATATTTCACAGGACCATACCTGTGAAACATCCCCCACTCAGCCACTGCTCCATTCCCCTCTGCAGCTTCTCTGAACTTAATGATGAATTAGTACCCTTTTTCAATGGTTTAATTTAAACCTCCACTAACCTCCCAGAATAGAGAAGTGGTTGTAGTGGACGAAGCCAGAACACAACATCCAGAAATGCAGTGTGCATACTGTCACTATCAAAGCAGAGCAGAGCTTGAACCAGCTCTGCAATCTGGGGATCTTCAATACCCCTGACAATATTCCACACAGACACTCATGTGCAGTATCCTTGTACCTGCATCCTAGAAGTATGTTTTCTCCCAACAGAGAAGCTATACAGTTAGTGTGCAGTTTAACTACAAGGCAGGAAATGCCTGCACTTGCTGCTTGCACCCAGCTTGCCATGTCACTCTGTCAAGCCAATTACTTAAATTAAAGTTTTGTCTGGCCCTTCTTGACAACACAGCCTCTAACAATGAAAATATGTACGATGATGATCTGGATGCAGGAGGTGGAACTCATTGTTTTCCAAGGCTCCTGCTATTACTATCAGTTTCACATGAAAGTAGGGCATTTTCTTTGGGAAAAGCAACACAGAAGTGTCACTTGGTTTCACTAGAAGAATAGTGTTTTTTTGTGCTGTTCCCACTCTAATGCTTTTCTTCATGGTTGAAGAGTTTAGTCCAGTGCTCTGGGAGAGAGATGCAAACATTGCTAATTGCACTAAGATTAATATTCTAGGAAATTTAAGCAAAGCACTCCACTGGCAAATTCATTAGGCAGCAGAATAATCCCACTGGGCAAGTACCATCGTGTCAAACTGGTTTTAGTCATGGTGGAAATGTTTTGCTCTTTATGCCAAAATGCCTGCAGGATCTGGCCTAACTAGACAGCCTGCAGGAACAATGAAGACAAGTCCATGAGTAACTGATACAATTACAAAGGCAACAGAATATCAGAAAATGGTTGGGGACAGTACATTACACTAAGCAACATTTTCACAGATCCTACATGTTTACACACCAGACCTTGTCCTGCTCAATTCTTCACTGGAAACTTCTCTGCAGCTTCCCAACAGCTTCCTTTCTGCTCAGCAAGAATAAGGAGGGATGCAAAAACAAACAAGGTAGATAATTTATGCAGCTCCTCTGCTTTTTGTTGTCCTGTGGGTATGAAGGAATTAATAGCTACTTTAGGAAATGAAAATTATAATTTTTCTTTCATCCTTAAGACTACAGTTATTTATTGGACAGAATTGCTTTCTTTCCCTCTAATCTTCCAGAATTGGACTTCTTAAACTTTTTCCCAGTATAGGTCTTGTCTGTCCTCAACCATCTTCATAAAATCCTGCCTCCAAATAGGGAAGTAACAACATACAGAAGCTCATAATTGTTTTTCTCAGCCTCAAAATAATCTAATTAATTTTCTTCCCACTGCTAGCTCTGTTTGCATCTTTCCTAGCTTTAAAGAACAGTTCATTGAGAGGGAAAAAATATACACAGTGACTGCTGAGTGGTTATAAAGACTGATTTGGGGCATGCTGCTTTGATTCAAGTAACTGTCCACCAGCCCTGCAGGAAAATGGGTTTAAAGAGAAAAGTGGAAAATCCAAACCTCTCTATACATTCAGCAGCTCATAGCCCAGCCTCAAGCTCAGTAGCAGGCAAGTGTCAAAAATAGTCTCTGTTCCTGCAGACAAGGCTTTCTGGAATTAGGGTGTTAGCTGTATGAGACAGAAAACCTAGACAGTACATGCAGACATAGAAGAAGAATTTCTCTGCTGCTCTCAAAGTACATACATTCTATGTATTGTTGCTTAATTTTTATGGGGGTGAAGGAAGATTTCCAACAGTGGTGATTTTTTTTTCTTCTCTCAAGATTTTACAATTTCTCAAGCAAGGAAAGCTACAGCTTGTCTTGAAAAGATACAGCTCTTGAAAATGAACTGCCCATGGAAAAAATGCAGTAAAAAATGTTGCCTCTCAGTGAAACAAATCCAAAGAATAATCAGAGTCATTAACTAAAGCCAGCTATAAAAAAAATCTCTTCCAAGACCCTCACCAGAACCTAGAGATATATTAATACTGAGATACAAGCACTTGCACATCTGACACTTATTACCCCAGGACATACCTGACTCTTGAATTCACCCCTTGCATAAGCACAGAAGTGACCAACCTTTCTTTCAATTTTATCTTTCTCATAGACATATTCACTATTAGGCTTTACAATTTTCCCATCATTCTTTAGTACATCAATAACCTTATGAAAGCACACAGCTGCTGTAAGAAATCTGGATTGCAGTCCAGTGAGATGAGAAATGTGGTATTAGGCTCTTGTTTCCTGGAAGGAATGCATATACAAACCACTGCAATCCAGTACCTCTAGACAGAAATGGGAACTTGTGCTGCTACTCTGTTTATCATTTTCTCCTCTGAAATTCAGAGGGTCTGCAGAGCAGCAGTAGCTGTGCCTCCTCCTGAACAGCAGGCAGGTCAGCATAAATGTATTGATTACCAGCTCCAGTTACTGAAACTGGAAGGCAAGTAACAGACAGCCTGCATCTGCCTGCCATGGCTGTGAGACTGATGACTTTGAGTACAGCCCAGGAGTCTACAGCCATGCTGAAGACCCACACATGATGAACCTGGACTTCATCAGAACTGAGCCAATGCCAACGACTTGGTCCATCAAGGAAATTAAGATGTCCAGAAAACACGACCTGGAACAATTCCATATAACATTATACCACAGTAAAAAATGCACACACAAAAAGGAAAAAAAAAAAGCTGACAAATTGCAGAAGAGCTGCTAGAAAAATCTACAGTAAAAAATAAGCACTTTCTATATAAATATCTCTCTGTATTTACTATACCCAAGTTGATCTCTCTTTTATTACATTTCTATACAAAACTGATATTGGCTCTGCTCTCAAATAAAGCTCTCACCTCCACACAATTTGCATCCAAACTTTCTGCCATCAAGACTTAAGATGATTAACTTGCATTTAATTTCATGACTGTGGCAGCACTTAATCAACAAAGTCTCTAGTTATATGTATTTATATAGATATACATGTATATATACACACATACATACATACATACACATGACAAATACTGTTGAAGATTTCCTTTCTTCCAGTGTTTGTAGTGACAGTCATCCTAGAAGGTGAAGGCATACACCACTCCCACAACCACAATATTTCCAATTGTTGCTATTATTGCAATCCATAACAATATGGCATCATTTGAAGAACGGGATGTCTCTTCTGGTGCATTCTGCATGGAAGAAGCTGCATGGACGTTGGCTGATGAGTTAAACAGGGAGTACTCTGTACTAAAGTCCTCGTTGGGTGAGTCCATAAAGGCTCCTCCCATAACAGGAAGCTGTGAAGAAAAACATGGCAGAATCAGACTGAAAGCTAGTATCTGCTTTTGCATTGTCTCAAAGTCATTATCAAAGACTAACCATAAGCTAACTTGCAAAATTACTGACATTTCATGTACATGGTGCTAACCTGTCAGGAATATCACAGACTATAATATCTCTCCCATTTCTGTTGGAATTGATATTATTGAAGAAAACCTGCATATAATACATGCAACATACAGAAGAGCTATCATGCAAGCTTTAAGTCAGCCTAAGTAATCATATCCATTTAGAAGAGATACCCATATACACTAAGCACTCACATACCAGAATCTGAGTTGATAGCAAGAGGATTGTTTTGTGACTATCAGCAAAGGTATCGTGTCACTGCAGGACATTGCACAAGCACAGAGAGGATCTGATGCAGAGAATTTGTTCTCCTCTTATGCATCACTCAGAAGCAAACTCTCGGTTTATGTAGAGATCATGTAAAAAGTTCTTACTGTAAAAGAGGTGGCGTGTACTCAGTGCACTAACTTCACTTGCAAAGCACAGCACTGCAACAATCCAGGATTTATAAATCAATACAACAGAAAACTTCAAAATCGATTTTGAAAGGCTCCGTCACAGTAAATGCAGTAAATGGCAGATTTCTAAAAGTTTTTCCACTCCAGAAAATGTTCTGGGTAAGAAAACAGTTCTCAATATACTTTGCAAAAGATAAAGGAAGAAGAAACTGTTTAACCATGTCCTTTTACATGTTCCAGTTGTCTTTCCAACTTCATCCTAGATCACAACACATATTCTTCAGGCTTCAAGAACTATTTAATCTTTACATAGTGGTATAAAATGACATCCTTCTGCAAATGAATGGATTCCTCATTCAGGCAAGAGAAGGATACTTACTGCAGTACAAAGACCATTTACAACTAAAAATGGTTCACACAAAAACTTTTTGCTTCCATCCTTGTCCCTTTTATGTTTGGAAATGCAGAGCTGTAAGAATCTCCCTGACTCACTGAGTGCAGGCTCCAAGTCTCATGTAAGTATAGGACTTTGTTTCAGAAAAAGCTACAGAACATCTATTTCACATATCTATAAATGCTCAGGACACAGGTTTCTGAATATCCTGTAAAAAAACACGAGCAGTGGGGGTATGGAAAAGCCCAAGCCTCTGCAGTACTCTCTAACCAAACTCTGTCAGGACTGTAGCACATAGGTAGACCAAAACCACAGATTTATTGGATAAAAAAACTGCAGAGTCATATGTCTAAATCTCTCTGCCAAAATTCCTTCAGAGCATAGATGACTGGTTTGATCTTGAGCAATGAGTAAAACCTAGACATCTGTGCATCCTATCTACATTCCCCTTTCAGATCTGGTAGGGGTCCAGGGCTTCAGGGAAAGCTGAGACATGTCTGGGAATATTGTCCTTAGAAACACTGTCACTGCAACACCAGCCAACCTTTCTGCCCTCACAGTGGTTTCCACACTGCTGCTATCATCCTCCAATCTTTAGCTACACTCTTCTATTTTACACCCTATTAGTAAGTGCCTTTGGGGTTTTGGTATTATTTTTCACCTTTCGCAACAGGGCTCTCTTCCACTCTAACTTCAGCACTACTGCTGAAGTCACCACAGCCTATGAATAACAGAGGAACAAGCCTTGCCTTCATTCAGCCATATCACAGAAGGCTGCTACACCTTCAGCCCTAAACTGCCCTGTCAAATACTCACTGGGCTGAAAAACCATCTCTTTTAGCACCCTTTCCTTCATCTCCTGCATCACTTTTTGATTCTCTCAGTAACCTCTCCCTTGGGAACCAAACTACACCCATTCTGGCTGTGTGCAGCTGTGCTATGGAGGCAGCTGAAATGGACAGCATGTGAGGATAAACCATCTCTGCTCTCTATACTGGCTGAGATCTACAGACAGCACCAAAGACTTTGATAGTCTGAGAATGAAGTAATTTTTTTTTGCTTGCCATGCATAACGTTTTAGAGAGACATAAAAGACAGGCTCTTTTTCAAAGCTGACTGCTGAACAAATTTCATCTGTACTAGAAAATATAATGTCACATGCAAAATTAAACAGAGAAAGATGAAAGACCACAGTGGATATGTCATGCTACCTAATCCACATTAAATAAAATTATCTTTGATATCAGATATGATTAGACAAAAGCAGTTTACAAGAAACCATGCAGGAAATTGCAAAAGTAAAGTCTGATATGTTCTCCCTGCATCAAAGATTTTTGCTGGCAATTTCAACACAGTGTGGTTTAAAAGAGAGCAAAAGCTTCCATTTCAAAAGCCCAGCTTGATCTCTTGAATCCAATTCCACCGGCCTTTTTTATGTCTTGGGATTTGATAAGAAAAGCATTTCTCAGTTTTATCAAAATTTCTTTTTATGTAGAGATTGCCATAAAAGGCAGCTCTGACTTCAAACAGAAGTGTATTTATGCAGTGATGATGCCATGTAACAGCTACAGGGACTCTAATTAAAGATCTCTGCTCCAAATGACAGGAATACATTTACCACATCGGCAGCAAAATGCTCAACCAGAGGTGTTTGCCTCCTTAACAAACCACTTTAAGGCTATCAGCATTTAGAACAGTCAATTCTGCAAAATCTTTCAACTGAATCATCCCAAGTATAGAGGTACACACACTTGTGACTTGTGCACATACCCAATATGGTGGGAGGTCATAAACACAGTTCTGGTGATTGATACCTGGGTTTTGGGCCACACATTCTGTGCTCTCAAGGAGTTATTTGAAATGACAGGTTTCCACCCTGTTAGTTCCCCTGCTGCTGTCACAAAGGCAGGAGCATCCGTGCAGCAGCACGGCTACACAGCACGCTGTAAATTATGTCAAATCTGAATTTCCTTGTATGTCTAAGGCTCAAACAAGCTGTCTGCACCATCTGAGGGGAGCACATGGTGAAACAGCTCATCTGAATCTCTGAAAGGCTTGAGGTGACCTGGTGTAAAGCACTGACATTCAGCACCTGGCATAGGCTCTTTCTGTAAGACTGAATTCCAGTTTTTCTGTTTGTAGGTCAGTAGCACTTCACCACAGATCTGGAAATAAACCTTCCTGCCAATTTCCATTTGCAAAATCATCTCTTGCTAAATGTGCATTCTCCCTTCTCACTGCTCCAGCAGCCTCATATAAGAGCAGGAGGAACTGCCATATGGTGTCCAAGAGAAAGTCCATCTCCCTTGGGTGGGAGTGGCTCCAACAGTGGCCATAAATAGATGCTTAGGAGAATAACAGCACAACAGGAGAAACATGTCTGATACTACCCCTTAATAACTCACAGCCTCTGACTGTTTTCAGCTTAGGAAGTTCATAAGCCAGACACCATTGCTATGGATTTAATAACTTGCAAAGAATTTTGCTACTATGAACTTGTCCAGACTATATCTGAGCTCATCTGAAGCTGAGCATCCTTCTCAATCTGGCCTCTTGGTGCCACTTAACAGTCAGGGTTGCTCAGTGATTAGAGTCATGTAAATCATCCTTGGGAGATATGCTATCTCTCCACAGGAGAGAGGGATGATTAGTATCAATGGCAATCTGTCTTTTTGGTAGATTAAATTCAGTGAAATGAATCTTATCCTCAGTCTTTATGTCTTCATTCTTCCATAAGGTACAGTATCTTCCCTCTGCAGTCTTATTTGAGATTTTACTTATTTGAGACCTCCAGACCTGACACTAATGGGAGTTGTGAAGTGCTTGTGATTAACAGTAGGCTAAGGACAGAAACCTGCAATGCTCTCTGTGACTGCTCTATTTTTCTGCCTGTGCCTGTGCGAAGCAAATATATGCCAATTTACATCATCCAAAACCTTGACCCATGTCACAGCCATTAAAGTGACCTGCAGTCTGTTTAGCCTCAGAGGGTATTTATGGTTCAGGCAAGGCTGCCACCCTCCCCAAGAGCACAGGATGAGGAGGCCAGGGCAAAGGGTTAACTGGGAAACAGGACAGTGAGGGACAAGACACGAGCAGACCAAGGGATAACCCTGTAGCACACTGTTTGGAAATAAAACTCCTTTCCTAAAGACTGTGTTGACATTGTTAAGTAGCAGTAATAGTACATTGCTTGCTAAATGGCTTTTGGGACTGGCAAAGAAAAAATTGAAATCATTAAATAGCAACAGGCAGAAAACCAAACAGCAAAATGCCAAGTGGTAATGAGAACACCCACTGCGCCGAATACCTCCCACTGGCATGCTCTGGGGTCACGAGGAGAGCAGCCCTTGAACAGTTCTGTGATGCACTTCTAGTTAGCAGAAAAATTCTGTTTTATAATCAAAGTGATCCACAGGAATGAAAAACAGCATGTCAGGTACCAGTCACTGATGCTGTAAGTATGACAGCATTCTTAAGCAGCAGCATATAAAATCCATCCCTTAGCAATAACATTGCTCTATTTCTTTGAGAATCAGGTGTCTGACATTTTTTCATAGTCAGCTAGAGAACTGTGACACTTGGCTGCTGCCACCTTGCTGGGAACCCAGGTATGGCATAGATATTTGAAAACATAGTTGAATCTTCTAGTTAGAAACTAAGAAAACTCAGCAGCAGCTTTAACAGCTCTGCTGTATCTTTGCCCTCATCTCCCCAAGCATCACTCCAGGAATGGGATGCTAACAGGTGAAATGTCACCACAGCTCAGGTGTTGTTTTGTAAAAACCATGTTGCTACTTCAGAATATCTAACTTTTCAGTGTTTCTTTTTTGTTAAATTTGAGATATCATCTTTTTACAAGATGGTATGATTTGAATACATAAAATGAAATTATTATTTCCTTCTGCCCTGGTAGCATGTGATCACTGCAGTGCATATTTGTGTCTGAAAACTTTCCACCTGCAGTCACAAATTAACATAGTTGCCAAAGGCAGTAGCAATGTATGGGTTCACAAATTCATCATAACAACATCTTGATTCTGAAGCTCTTTTTAAATGAATGTTTTTTACTAAAGAGATACCCCACATGACCACTATTCTGCCCACAGTAATTCTGTCTCACAGAAAAATACGTATAGAGTTTTATCTAAAGCACACACTGTAAATGAAGATCTGCTATTGGCTATTACTGATTTACAGGTAATATCTGGAGAACCAAGTTCTTCTGTTCAGTTTACCAGAATATCACCCTGCTGTTTAGAATGCAGACTCGGTGCACAGTGACAATCAGGACTTGTTCTATGTTCACTGCAAGTGGATCCTTTTGAACACATTAAACCTACACACAAAATTAACCACCGCCTAAGGCAATCCTCTTTAATTTAATTAAATATGTCTAATTCTGAAGAGGAAGAAAATGTTTTATGCACTTAGTTTCAAATTCTCATTTTAATTGATTCAGATTCCTGCTTCACCCTGAAATCACAGTCTTAGGTTGACAAGCTTAGAAAAAAACAGCTGCTTATTCTCAAAATATAGTTGCCAAAATGTTCACCCTACCAGTGGCAATGGAAAATTTTCACACCGACATGGAGGCATCAGGATTTCACCTGTTATTTTAATCTTGTTAAAAACTTTCAGTTTTATCAAGCTCTGCTTTTCTTCCAATCCATTCTATTCCTAGGACCTGCGCATTACTTCCTTCACTGCTTTCTGACCCATGCTAGGCCAGATACAATATCTTTGTCCTTTTAGCTTATAGTACTGTTCAAAGTTGTTCCAGACCAGCAATATCTCAGATGCTAGAGGTTTGAACCTTGCTGCTGAATCGCACACTCTAAGAGCTGCCTTGATCAACAGATGTCTGGATGTTTAGGAAGGAACAACCCAAGATGTTCCAAGATGCTTCAGCAGACACTTCAACTCTGAGTTTGCTTTTGGCTGTAAAACTGGTTTCCCTTAACTGAGGTATTCGCACAATGAACTGAGCTCAGCTAGATCAACTGGCCCCAAGCTACTGCTTTTATGAGCACAGGTCCTGGGCAGGCTGCAGCACCTCTCTGTGGAAAGTTCCCCTGCTGAATCAGCTGCAAAAAGCAGTGTAGACAACTGGTGTGAAGGTAAGTGAAATTTTCACTCTCATATTTCTGCATAGGTACCATCCAAAATATCCTAATGATAAACATGCTGTGATTCCACTCCTGCAATTTACATCTGCCTAGTACCTCATTAAAATAGCTTTTTTATTTCAACAATCCCTACTGCTTTTAAACTATTATTCTCGACCAACTGCTGCTGGATTTCATCTTCCAAGTGCATAAGACTGAGAACAAACAAAAGCCTTTTTAATAAAAAAGCTGACAGTAGCTGACAAGTCTCAAAAGGATACAGAGAAATTTCTCATACCACCCCTGGTCCTAAAAGTTCCTCCTCTCTTTACAGTCAATGCCAGCAATGATGCACCAAGGAAAAGAGCAAGTTTTGTCAGCATTGAACAAAAATTCAAATTTCTATGAAGAAGCCACAACTCCAAGTCACACATATTTTATATTGTGAATCTGTATACCTTAAATTGGAGGGAATGGTGAATATAATGAAGGAGTGCAGGGCAGCCAAGCAGACTGCTTTAAACTACCTGAATGTCTGTGGAACAACTAAAAAAAAGCAGCACTAGCTGACCTTCTGTATCTAATCCAAATGATGTCAATGTCCTGTTGTGGACACCACAGTGGGGGAAAAGATGTCTGGCCCCCATGTACAATTACAACTTGAATGCTTCCAGGAGAACATGAACATAAAAGAAAATATATAAACAGAGGGAGCCAGAAAGGCAAGCATTTATCAAAATGGAAAACCTCAGTGGGAGAGTATAAAACTGACCATCAACGCTATCATCAGTAGGAGCTATTAAAATCTGTTTACACTTTCCCAAAATGGAAAAACAGAGGACACTTCACACCATGTGTAGTCACATTGGGAAACTCAGGGAGAACAGGAATTCCTTTAGAGATAAGAACAATTTGCAGAGCTGGAACAGTTTAACACAGAACATCATTCTGGAAGAGCTTCAAACAACAAGCCTCTGAGTTTAAACTCCACTAACACGTGAAAAGAAAGAGGTACTGATTATCTCACTGCTTCCAAAATTTTTGGCATTGGTGACTTCAAAGCCAAACTACAGGATTTAAGTGGACTTAATTGTCTCCTGTTTTGATTCAGGCTGGCAATTTCTTTCTGGTGTCAAGTTCCTCTATTACAAAAACCACCCTGAATTAAGTAAACAAGCAAGCAATCAACCAACCAAAAAATAATCTTGGGGAGAGAAAAGGAACAGTACCTTTGTGTAATGTTTTGATGTCCCAAGGGACAGCTTTTCTCTAAGGACAGAAGGCTGTATCACTGACAGGATAAGGAAGCACATGGCTGCACAGTATCAGTGGCAGGTTCAGTTCTTATGCAGAGAGTAAGTGGCATGTGCCAGAGGGTAAAGAGGAAAATAAGAGTAACACAAGCTGATTGTAATGGCACTTCTATCTGCTGACAAAAAGGCATTCCCACCATAAACAGAAAAGCCACATTATGGAGTGTAAGTGGAAAGCCAAAGAGCAGAACTAAAGAAAAAATGTATTGGAAAATAATTGAACACATCCTAATCCCATTTCTCAAAATGAAAAAGGGCTGCTTAGATCCTTCCTCCACCATAATCTTTGCAGCCCTGTTCATCTCTGAGAAAATGGTGATGCCTCATTATCAATTTGGTGATGTGGCCAAGATTCTGGGTAGCAAAGAAAGAGACTGACATTCATATTATTTTGATTTTCCTTCTGCTACCTCTCCCTTAGCCTAACAAGATGCTTGTTCTCCAGGGGGTGGGGGGATGTGTGGAGAGATGGGAATTGGCAGCCATTCCCAACAAGGGAAGCAATGAGAACTTCAAAAGTAGAACTACTTTGAGATGAAAAATTGTTTAAACCATTAGACTTCAGCCATGGGCACAAGTAACAATTTTGTAATTTGCTGTATCCTTCAGTATTTTGTAATCAGGATGCTTTTCATAAATACTAAAAATAATTTTAAGGGGCAGGTGTTAGGAACTGAACTAGGAGGATGCAGCATTTTGGACATCATGTTATTCCTCTAGAGGAAAAAAATAACTGCACAGAAATTCCTCTATGTTGCATATGCTGACCACTGCTCAAACCAAAACCCAGGAGCAATAAAAAAATCTTGCATGTTCCTCCAATCCCTGCTACACAGCCCATGAAAAATTAATTGGCTGAGATTTAAGTGAGCCATACTAACAGGCTTAGCTCTATTTTATCAGAGAAATTACTTACTATTCCATGTAGATTCAAAAGCTTTCAGACCTTCCAAACTATAAATCTCATGTACGTTATGTTACACAGCAATGGCTGTACTGCAAAGACAAGTTGGGATACATTTATCTATTGAGAGAAGTAATTACTACCACTGCAGCTCAGCTGTATCCAATGATGTAATATAAATGCCTCATTTTCAGCATCTTTGGCATAGCTACCTTGAACCTATCTCCAGATATGATAAGAGTTAGGTCACTGTAATAATGCAAACACACTGGGAAGAATTTTATTCTATGATGACTTCCAGAGATTAATTCTCTCATGGAAAATACTTGCAGGCATCCAATAAAAAGCCTAGGAATGGAAATTAAAATAACTTAAGAGATTCAACTTATTCCATAAAGATTATTTTCCTTAAGCCTATATAGTCTATCAGAGTCTCTGAAAAAACAGCAGAGAGAAAAAACTGATAACGATGTGTGAAATATTATTTTGGCTATGCAGCATTTTTATCCAACATTTTTTCCTATTTATTTTTTTCTTTCCCTTTCATTCTCATGTTGCATTACATCTTCACAAACAAAAGAGTTGGGAGGCCTGAGGTATGCTGAGAGAATGTTTGAGGTATCTCTCTTATACCTTATGTAAGGCTATTTTTGTAAACATTTTTGCTTGTGTACTTGGCACCCAGTTCAGGACACACACAACAACCCTGAGAGGCAACAAAAACAAGGTATTCCAGTTGAGATGGACAAAAAATGGAGAAAAATCTGACATAATCCTATTCCTCTTCATGTCTGGATGCTAAGGGTAGCAGCCAGCATAAAGAACAAGCAAAATAAAGAGCTGCTTCCAGGAAGAAAAGAGGACTGCCAAATGCCCTGCTGCATACACTTCATTTGATGGAATACCAACATGTGTCAGCCTGGCATCCATCGTGATCCCATCAGGCATATTAGCCTCAACATATGGCTTGAACAACCTACAGACTACACATTCCTCTCAATTCATTCTGTAAGTAGCAGTTTATAATTAAAGAGGCACAATTTGCTTAAAAATTAATCCTATTCCCTTGCATTTTTTGTCTCATGAGTGAGCCAATCACACATTACACAAGAGAATAAAAACTGGAAGGTGAAATAATGTTGATGATTTCCTAATTTCTGGTATTTGAAGAGTAGCATTCACTGGGCTAAGAAAAGTTCCATCCAACATTAACTATTTGTTGAATATCACGAAGAAATAAAAGCTCAATCACATGTCAATCTTGAGTGCTTAAGAGCTCAGTGCCACCAAGCAAATATTTCAATCATCTTCTAGGATTTACTGTTCCCACAGCAGAGCCCAAGGAAGAGAAGCAACATGTATTTCTCTTCCCCTTTGGTGCAAGATCAGCAGGAATGACAGGAACAGAATTCACAATGACTTAAAATAAGCCTGGCTTGTTTTAAGTCATTGTGCCTTTGCTTTGAGGCAAAAGAGAAGAATCCACACAGGACATTTCACTGTCTCTTTCGGGGGGCAGAAACCTTCATCAGAGTGTGAGAACAGCCAGCATCAGAGCCAAATATTCCATATGTTCTCACAAACTCAGATACTCACAACCCAGGTTTTGCTTGTGTACCAGGACCATCAAGGGATGATTAAGTGTGGCTGAACTAGACAGCAGCTGATGACAGCTTTATCACGCCAAACAAACACAGAACAGCCAAGCCATCTGTGTTTGTGTGCTTATGTTTGAGATTGTGCAAACAGTTCAGAGCACATTCCAGAAAAATATAATAAATTATGCATTGATTCTCTCTAGATAATCCTGTCTATATATGTATAGGCAAAATAGCACTCCTTAGTGCCTGAGATACTTAGGATGGGTACAAAACAATGTTTAATTTATTATACAACTGTTTGTAATCCAATACTCGTGCTTGGAACTCTTGGGGCTGCTCAGGATAATTAAAGCCGTAGATATGTAACAGTTTTCCTCAGGAAGTAATGTTTTCTTACCCAAAAGTGATTTCTGTAAAAGCTTGTTCAGTTATTCTTGCGTTATGGAAGGCTGAGCAGGGAACAAAGAAAATAAAGTCAAAATGTATTGTATTTGCATTTTTTTCTCATTTCACTCAGTGGAATATGAATTATGGAATCACTCCTGGTCTGGAGAACTGGAACAATTGAGAGAGAAGTCATTTGGTATTCTCACATGCCTGATGGAAGTTGCCAGTTCACACTCCCCTGGTGTCTTAGGATCTCCGGATGTTTGAAGAAGTGTCTTGAAAGTACATAAACGGGAGAGAGATGTTATTGTCCCTGAACTTGACAGCTGTTCCTGAGTATGCTGCAGTTTAGGCAGTGAAGAAATCCCCCCACCAGAAGAGTGCACCAGTTGAAAATCTTTCAGGGAAAAGGTTTTGAAAAGTAATCAGGAAATGGGCTGGCTCCAAGGCCAGGCAGGTTTCCTCCACAGCCTGAGAGCCAGAATAAATGCACAGGCTCCTCTGCAAGCTGAAGGTCAGAGCCTTCTGAACCTCAGATTGGCAAAGGAGAAAAGCAGCAAAACAGCGACAGGATACCTTTAAGGTGCTTTAAGAGACAGGTTCACACTGAAGCAAGACACATACACCCATGTATCTTCAGACATTTACACATGCAATTTTGTGATGGTATCTTGCACCTACAGATGCAATTTTAAAATAACCCATCTGGCCAAAAGCAGTCTAAGACTGAGAATGATTATCAGCTACAGGAACACAAAAAGTAAGGTGAATTATTAATCAAGTGAACTGCACCAAAATCCAAAACTCTGCTTTTTTAAACCCTTAGTACAAGCCCTACAAAAACAGTTGGGAAAAAAAATAAAATAAAGCCTAGCAGAAGCACAACACTCTCAGCCCCAGGAGATGTGCACATGCATGGCAGTGCAGTTCCCAGCCCTTGGCTGGGTTCTTCAGTCCAATCTTATACATTCAGATAATGAACTCCCTGATCTAGATTATAATACTCTTACTCATGCTGAGGTTTTATTTATGATCGCTCTGAACTCAACTTAATTAAAATATCACCATCTCATTTTATCAAGGCATAAGGAGTGATATGAAAAGCAATGAGTGTACCATAAAAAGATTAAATGATGGAGGAGATAAAAATTGGAGCATCCACACAGATTTTCACCAAGGAGCCACAGGCTCTGAGACAGGCGCAGATCAGTTAACAATAGAGTTTGGTATCCCTGCATCATTCCGTGCAGCCTTAGAACTTAATGCAGCACCTGGTAAGGGAGGCTTTTTAAAGAAAAGTAACAGGCAAAGGAAAATTTCATTGGACATAGCCCTATAATACTCTGAAGGTTTCTGCATCCTGGGGAGAAAGAGAGTTCTCCCTCACCCAGTGGCCTGACAGGTTCCCACCTGCCACAGAGGGACCTTCTCCAGCCACGGGGAACCTGAATTGCAGCTCAAGCCTTTTTCAAGCTGAGCATCACTCATCAAAAATCCAGCACAGAAATATTAAAAAGCAGCATGGGAGTCATTCAGTAAAACAGCGCAAATATGTACTAGTTGCAAAAATGCAAGCATTCCTCTCATCTTTAATCATTTCTATTTTGAAATGCTGGATTGAAGATCTTCATTTCACAAATATCTTCAAGAGACTTGTGCATCCCACACCACCATTCTATGTCTTGCATGAATAAATCCATAACACAATGAGGCACTGAGAGCTCAGGAAGAAAATTCACAAAGAAGAATTATTACAACGGATGCCACAAGAAACAATTAAAGCCATCAGCAAAAAACCCACAGAGAGGGCTTAATTTCACCTGGTTTACCCCCTCAGAGATGCCTCTTCAAAAATATTCCCAAAATCCCCTTCCAGTCAAAAGAAGGTAAATTTAGGGATTTAAATTGGACATGAAGAGATCCCTTGAGAAGACAGCTATTTCTCTCCATTGGCAATGTATGGGAAGGTAAGTACCTAATCCTAAAGCAGTGCACACAGTGCTCATTTGAAAATCTGTAGAAAACCTCAAAAATGTATCTCATTAGGTGCTGGAATAGGAACTTATTACCTACTCCTATTTAAGGATATTTCCTTACTTATTTCCTACTCATTAAAAGTTTCGGAGTTGCAGTAAAATTGAAACATATATCTAAAATTAACTACACAGACCCATTTTAAATGTAACTAAATCAATAAACTAGTAGTAAAAGGAATAGCAGATAAAAATGAAAGGATTTTTCAAAAGTAATTACAATTTCTCCAAAGCAGTTCTGCATTTTGGAAGTGCCCTGTAAGTCATGAGTGTAATATGAATGACTGTACTTGGAAAGCATAGTCAGAAGGACTATGGGTAACATAGAGGTGGCCATAATAAAAAGATTACCATGTTCACTCAAGATAAAATGAAATCAAGTTAGAAAGTTTAAAACATTTGAAAAAAACAAAGTTTTCTATGTATTTGTTGGTAGGCCTGAACTTAAGACAAGATTTTACAGAGTTTTTCCAAAGCCTGAGTAAGATCTTTGCAACATGGATGCTGCTTTGAGTGTTTTCCTCCTAGCACAATTCAATACCTGATCAATTGTCCCTTGAAAATAAACTGGAAACCCTGCTGTGAGACATTTCCTGACTAGGAAGGCTACATCAGTGATCCCTGCATTACATCCTACCAAGTTACCACTTACCAAGTTAAGACATTACATATTTATTGTCAGGTGTGCAGAATTAATTACAGAATAAAACCACATTTAATCATCCCGTTGCTCAAAGAGCATCATGGAAATATAACTGATAAAATGCAATAAATCAACACGAGATTGAGAGATGTCCAGATTCAGAACCTGAAACTAGAAAGTATTCCCCTTGGAAAGAACTTGAACAATTCAAGAAGGTAGAGTTTCACTATCCTGAAGGGAATCTCTAAACAAACTTGTTTGATCCAGCCTGTAACACAAAACACACTTTTATGAAACACACATACAATGACAAAATGCAGCAAGTCAAAGCCCTTAGAAGGACCTCAAGAAATGTCCCTGTGATCCCTTAGAAGGACTGGGTCCCAGTATATAAAAGAGCAAATGCAGCATGGTTAAACTTTAATTATATTTGGCTCCCTCAAAACAGATGCTCCCAGACAGATTTCTGTTTCACCCACTAATGACTGTCATACACAATCATGTCACTGATTTCAGAGGGCTGCAGGGCTTGCACGCTTGCAGGCAAAACCAACAAGACACAGCTAAAGAATATTCACAAAATCCAACACCCTGCTTCATCCAACAGGGATATTCAGCCACTGCAACAGAGGGAAGAGAACCAGACTGTGCCATGCTGTTTCAGGAAGGGGAACAATTGTCAGACTGCTGGTGTCTGTCAAAACCTCTGCCTGTAAGAGCAGTGCCCTCCTGACTGTTCTTGGGAGGCAGCAGTGTTCTGCTCCTGCTCACCCTCCAGTCTGGGCTCCTGCATCATCACACACTGCTGAAAGGATAACACGGGACTGATATGAAAAGACAAACACAGGGTAGGCAGAAGGAAGAGGTGCATCACAAATATGTACAGGGGAAGGCAAGCTGTTGGGACATCATATATGCCTTGGGTATTTCCCATTGTCCCAAAGCAAACCCCCTCCCAATAAATCTGTTTTTCTGATTACTTCAGATATGACTCCCATAAGATTTAAAGCGGGCCTTGGTCAACTTCAGCTTTCTGTTACGAGATCTACAAAGAATGTGACGGGAAAGGGAAGCACTCATTCCCAGTTTGAGCCTGTGTCTCAAGCTTGGGTCTTACCAGCTCGGATGAGAACCCATTAAAGTGGAGTTTGAGTGTGGAGCTTGAGTCTGGTGCTATGCAGCACTGCTGTCATGAACCTCATTTCATTATTTTTATTGAAATCAGCTTGTTTTTCTTGCAGCTTAAATAGAGAAGTAAGGGGAAACAGAAATAAACACTTCTGTCCCACTCCTTCAGTTCTGGGGGTGGACAAAGCCCTGATGTGACTACACACCAATTCCTACATACACATTAGGGACACCACTGAGTTTAAACACATTCTTCAAATACCAAGTAGAGATCAGATCGCACCTGTGTGGGTGCCAGCTCTGCCCACAGCAGCACTTTTTCCCCACAAGGCATTAAATTACTCCAGCACTGAGGTAACAAAACCAGTGCCACCATCTCCAAGGTGAAAGCAGAGCCTGGATTTTGCAGAAGATTAAGCTTCCACCTCTCACCTTCCATCAAAACCCAGTTCCTTCTGTAATCCTGTAGTGCAGGTACCATCTGTTTCCCCAAAGGGAAGGTGCTTGCTCTTTGAGGAATGTAGAAAAACTGAGGTTTTAAGAACACAAGTACCCCTTGTCCACATAGTTATACTCTCTGTAAATCTCACCAATACCCATCCTTTCTATTTCAAGCTTCTTACAGTTGATCCATAAGAAAAAAAGAAGGAAAATTAACAATTCATCCAATTCTTGACGATCTGATGGAGAAAAAGAAGAAATAAAATTTCTAGAAAGCGTTAGAGTGCACAACTCATTACTGAGGAAATATCATTGGGTCACTCTGGCCTTTAGAATAAATCACTACCTTTCAATGAAAAGTATAGTCCATATTGTGTTGAGAAAACCCTTATCTATTACTTGGAACCAAGCCCTGGCTGCCGACTGTGGCCTGTGAAGGCTCCAAACAAGATGGGCTCTGAGCCAGAATCTGTTCACATGCAGAGAAACATCAGCAAAAACAGCCAGTCAGGATTTGTGTCACAACAAGATCTGTGTTACAAATCTGATTATTTGCGCAATGAAGGAGGAAGCAAAAGGAAAAGTGGAACTAATTTTTTTTAAGGACTTTAATCTTCCCCTTGTCTGCTTTGATTGTAAGCTCTTCAGGGCTTTTTTGCACATTTTCAATGTCCACCACAAAATCAGCTAATGAGTCTTTAAAACATTACTAGGGTCATCTCACTTCCAATTCCAAAACTGCCTTACTCCTTAATGGACTAGTGATATTTTGATGTTAATTTTTCATCATGCTCATCTACAGCTTGTTTCACTAATCCTGATGAACCAATGGCTTCACAACACTGAACAAACTCAAAATACAGCAAGCTATTCTCCTGCTGGAAGAATAGAAGTAAAGCCAAAGGCTGATCTTGAACACCTTTCACCAAGAGGCTAAAATACAGGGGCATGCTCATTCTTCTTTTCAGAAAATGCAGTGGCTTTGGTCAAAGGCTGCTTGGCATTCTGGGGCTGAAAAGTGCACAGCTGACCCCTGCTGATCTCTTGTTATGACAGCAGTAAAGCAAAAAAATGCAGCATTGGCATCTGCCATCTGTACTTGGGCATCCACAGACAGAAAAAGATGAACCAATATGAGTTGACAGCCTTAAAATATTTATCTGATCCATATTATTTTCATCTTGGGCCTTCATTTAAACCTGAAATTTGGATGATGACATGTTTCTTTCCTTTGCAGAAATGCAGACAAGATATTTTGCACATGAAAAATTTGACATTGGCAGAGTGATTTATAGGGATATTGATGTACTCTGATTTCTCAAAAGGTTACTGTGATCTTTTGTTGATTAAGAGTCATGATGTCACTTAGTTAAATCCTTCAGTTGCTATTAACAACATCTCCCAGTGACACATCAAACATTTTTACACAAAGTGCTGGATAACATAAGGAAAGGTTACATCTCATGTCAAAGAACAGTCCGTGACCTTAATGATTTGCTTTGCATTACAGTAGAAATGTAAATACTTGATTTAAGCAATACTGATGCATTATTCTTCACAGTTCAGAAATCAAGCATTTGAAGAAAGCTTTTTCCAGGTGATAGCCTTTACATCTGCTGGCCATCTTGTTCTTTCAAGTGAAAAAGATATGAAGGAAAAGAAGCTACCAGAGAGACTAAATCTATTTTTAATAAAAAATGAACTGCTATTTTATATCATGATTTCAGATGATTATATCATGGCACAAAGTGATGAATGGCAGATTCATGATGAATATGCCTCATTTTTCCATAAAGTTACTGAAAGTGAAAAGAAATTATTTTAAACCAGACAACTGTTAACTGGACCCAAACCACTCCAAGCCTATCTGACATAAAACACAGAGGTGCTGACTTCAGTTCAAGGTAATAGTTCCCTCTTTCTAGACATCCTCATTCATACCCCACACATGAGCTTCTTCGACCCTCTCCAAAAACATGGAGTCAGCATAGAATGAAATTCTTGTCTTTAGGACTCATGCATTTGTTGAAAAGATAGAAGACAACCTCATCTTTCACACAGCCAAATAAAAACTCCTACTGGGTAACTTGAACTTGTTGCTCAAAGGACTTGGTTAAAAAGATGGGGTGCAGAAAAGGTACAACCAATTATCATTTGATCATGGAAGGCCTAGAAAGGGGAAAATACATGTTTATTCCACCCTGACATATGCTTATAAAGGCATAATTTCAGTGACAGGGTGAAAAATCTAATCAGATTAACCTGAAATGGACTATGCAAATGGAGTCCTTGTAATGCAGTGATGCTGAAAACCGGATCTGAACGCGTGCTTTGGAAATCCAGATCTGAAAGCAGATGCATGTGTGATGGCACAAGAATGTTTTTATCTCAATTACTAAAAACGCTGCACTGAGGGAAGAGGAGGGGCATGCTGGCAGGCAGCTGCAAACAGATGTGAACAAGCTGCCCTTCCCCACTCACGGGGTGCTCAGCAGGACTGCCCGAGCAGCAAATGAAGAAGCAGGGGAACTCAGACTGCTTCAGTGAAAGGAAGTTTGCACAAATAAGGATATCCACAAAGGATATTCCTTTCTGTCAGCTTCACTGCATTGCTACTGAGGTGAGAGCATTAAAACTGAAGGGCTAACAGGATTTACTACCACTGTAAGCAGCTTTCAGAGTTGTTCTCTAGTTATCTCTGTTACTTAAACTAATTAATAAACAAATGACAATCTCTTTATTGATTGTCATTTTAATTGATTGTTCTTTTATTTGTTTGGCTTAACCCATGATATGAAAGACATTGAAGAAGGCTGGCCAAAATGAGATAGACACAGGCTGCTGTTAGGCTCCTCTGTAACCCAGTCCATTACTTGGAAGAAAATGCTATCTGGAATACAGTAGCTGGATGATAAACAGCCAGTGACTATGGAGCATTTTTAGGAGGATCACTGTCACACTGACAGCTTCAGACATATATGGATTCATGTATGGGAATAAAATTATGCTTTAAAAATCCTTCAAAATGGTGTTCAGTGGGCTAAATATTCAAATACCTGTGATTTGAAATGTCTTAATATTTTACTCTAGTTAGTAACAATTCGAGTTAAATATAAGGATCTCATGTGAAAATAAAGAAAAAGGTCTTGATAAAAACCCAAGAATAAAGGAATGGCAAAGATGGCAATGAGACAGAGGTCCAGCTGGAAGGTTACACACATCAGCAGTCCGGCCATGACCCAGTATTTTACCAACTTTAAAAAAGGACAGTTTTCAGCAGGTATTGTGGGAAAAAACCCATAAAGCAGCTTTGCTGTTTGTGTGAAACTAAATACAAGGTTGAGGACATATATGGGAAAAGGCAGCTCTGAAATATAAAAAGTGATTAATGGATAAGATTATGGCAGCTGGAATTAGATGAGATTTTGAAGGGAAATACAGAAGAATGGATGAGGTGGTTGATACAAGTCTTCATTTATTATATAAATGGTCCTCATTTGAGACATATGAAGAAAATGCCAAATATGACCTAACAAAACAATTGCTTGTTTTTTTGGTTAACAATTTCAAGTTTCCAAATCTTCATAACACTTCCAATTTGCTCTGCATTCAGCAAAGTGCAGAGTGCACATCACTCGCTTGTTATTTCCTCAGCTTATATTTTTCTTTCCACAGGTCTGTGCAAAGCTGATTTGCCTTTTACTCACGGATTCTGAGCAGTTTGTGGGCACTGCACTCAGGCTGCCTGCCCTGCTGCAGAAGCAGCCAGCACCAAAACACCCCTGACACTGCCCACAAGACATATTAGCGAGCGGATTTAGATCTGCTTGTGACTCCTGTGTGGTTTTTTTCAGTTCTGCTGCATGTGTCCCACATGTGACAGTTGTAACACAATGTTTTCAGCATTGTTTCCTCTGGATCATGCCTATATCACGCAGGCAAAGCCTGTGTTTATTCCCACCGATGATTCACGGCTGCTCTCAGCATCGAGCACTCAGTGCACAGAGTCACGGACCTGGCAGCAAATGTGTCACAAACACCCCTCTCCTGGATTGCCCTTTTGCTCTTCAGTGAAAGGCACTTCTGCTCTGGCAGACAGGGTCACTCATGCTGGTGGGCAGTGGCAGATGGGAGCAGAAGAGCACTGCCAGCCCCCCAGTGCTGCTTGCCCACGTGTCCCTCAGGACACAGGGACCACCACTCTGCCCAAGGCTCACAAACAGGGGCCACCTGCTCCTGCACGCTGGCACCATGGCCAGGGCTCACCCTGTCCTTGTGTGGCAGCAGGGTCAGGTGGCATCCTGTCGCTGGGGGGCTTTCCTGGGCAGGGAGGAAGGTGAGGGCTGGCTCTCTCTGGTCAGCATCACGTTTACATGACGTGAATGCACACATGCCCTCACTGCTGCTTTGCTTCCTGCTTTTTAACAGTAATTGTTCCCATCAACCTGTTTCTTTGAGAATGTATCAGATGTTTCAAAAAATACACGAGGATGCTAACTTGTGGCTTCTGTAAAATAGATTAAAAAGAAAAAAAAATCCAGTTCTGGAGGATTCAGGTTTTTGCTGATGGATGGTTCCCACAACATAAATCCAGTGCATGGTTTGGGCAGCACAAGCCACAGTTAAATTTGACCTACAAAAATAAATGTAGCCCAGACTGTATATGAAATAAATACTCCTGTAGCAAAAACAGTTCACGTCACATTTGAAAGATGACTCGGAATTGTGCTGCTTGAAGCACTGGTTCCAGTAATTCCAGGGATCACAAAAGCATGTCTACTTTCTGATTAATTAGGAAAAAATTAAGTTGGGGGGGGGGGGGACAGGGGGGGGTGAGGGGAAGGCCAAATATGCTGACTGCTGACTGTTATGCTTTGGAAGTTACAATCAGGTGCCTCCAGGGAAAGGCAGAGCTCTCCTAATGCTGAACCAGTGAGACCAACATCACTGACACACACATCCAGGTATGAGATCTACAGAGAATATAAGTTACTGAATAAATAAATACATCCTTAATGGTTCTCAGAGATAAGCACCCACATTATTTGATACTAGGCAGAAAAGGAATAGTACCATCACACAGAGCCATGGCAAAGGAGGGTCAGGTGGCAGCAGAGATACTCAAACTCTGCCACGTGTTGCTGCGATTCAGGACTCAGGTGCAAGGCTGCAGTACCTGTTAAAGCAGGAGGGCAGCTAGAGAGATCAACCAAGAACAAAGAAGGGTAAAATGTTTCATCATAGCTCTGAAGTCACACCCCTGAAAGCACCATCCATGTTGAGTTTTTAAGCACACACAGTCACACTGTTTCCCACACACCTCAAAGACAGAGGGACAGGAAAGTCCCAGTTAGGAACACTGACAGCCAGCCTGATTACAAAGGCCCTCTGTAGCTGCCACTGGGCTGGAGCGTCTCTCCAAGAGACAGCTGCTGAGGGGCAATCAGCACTGATCAGACCATGTAACCAATCTGGTGCACTCAAGGGATGATTGCTCTCAACTCCAAGCCAAACATACAGATCCTGCCATGAGATGCTTTTTCTGTGTGGTCCTCTCCACAGCTTTGAGGAGGAGGAAATCAGATTCAAAAGGAAAACCAGAGCACAACATCCATGTCCCTAAATGCTGTGTCTTTATGGGAGATTATGGACTCACCCTCCTTTTGTTTATCTAGGGTTGTTGCACTTCAGCCCCCAAAATAGATCACAGATTTTAATACTATCAACTTTTTTATATATCTATTGTCAGCCACTGTTTGACTCCAATAAAGATTTACTGACTAAATACAACAAGTTTCATGCCCACATTTCTGGGGATGCAATGATGGAAAATATGAACTTCTGCATTTGTTTCTTGGATATCCAAGACAAAATGTTTATATTTTCAATTTCTTTCCCCCTCCACAAAATAGGAAAGCAATCTCTAATTGTTATTTCTTTAAATGTTTGCTCAACTATGAATTTACTTGGCCTTTCTTACAGTAAATATCACTTGCTTACATGTGAGAATTACTCATCACTGCTGAGCAGGTAATAAAATCAGGGAATACAATGGCAACAGCAGACAGGAATCAGCATGTTCCTGCATTTGATGAGCCACATCCCTTCTTGATACCACTTCACTCAGAATAGTAATGTGTGCTTTCACCAGGTAAGTATGTGGTCTTGACCTTAGCTCTTCTATTAAGTTAACAGAAACAGTGAAATTCTTGGGTCAAGCAGTAGGTTGCAAACCACACAGGAAGTGCTGACAGAGCTATTTCGCCTGTGCCTCAATATTTTTCAAGTGACTGATTTTAAAAATAAATTGCTAACAATGCAACTGCAGGAATATCATGTTTGTTTATTCTCACATCAGTGACTGAGAAACTGTAAATAGGTGTGACAGCTGCTGCATCTCCTCTGTTGTCACCACTCTGCTGCTCCTGTGAGACAGGCAGTGAACAGGATGACTACTAGGACTGACAGGAGCATAGTATGATCCTGAGGCAAAGAGTTGTACATGAGCTCTATTACTCCTAAACTGATGTCAGGGTTTCTGTCAAAATCAGCACGCAGAAAGACGCTGCTTATTTTTGGGGAAGAGCACACCCTGTTCTGCTTGTTGGCCAAACTTTACTGCAATGGTCCAGTCTGAAAGTCCCAGTTTTCTAAACTTCTGTAAGATCACCTGCCGGATTCGTTTTGAAGGAAACGACACCACAGTTTAAAAAAACCAAACAACACAACAAAAACAACATAAAAATCAGAGCTCGATAGTCATGAAATCCAGTACCAAAAGACAGAGCTACAAGCTTCAAGCCATGACTTCATTAACATCTGGAAAAACTCAAGGGATGCTCTGAATGTTACCTGCTGGGCCACCTGACTGCACATGTGGAGTAAGAAGGATTTGCTGCTTTGCCTCTGCAGCCAATGGCCAGTTTGAGCTTCCACACTAAAGAGCACCAAACTGGGAATAAGTGCTCACTGAGACCCTTATCTCCTCTGTGGCCTTATGGGACAGTCCAGCCTTCCTCTCTGTATCCTTTAATTTCAGGTGAAACTTCACACTTTTCATGAAAAGTTTTGAGGTTTATGAGAATGAAAATCACACAGAGGCTGAACTCTGTAAGTTGTAGGCCACTGCTGGATGCAGCAGTTGGACAACAACCCTGAAATACAATGAGCAACAGACACAGCTCTATTGTCTGTGTCTGGCTGCCACCCTAGGTGTGCTTGCCCTGGCCCAGCCTATGGTCCCTCACCTCCCTGGTCATACCACATTCCTGTGGGACAGAGCAGAAGCACCACAGATCATCAGAGTGTTGGGGTACAATGTTCTAATCATGTCTCACACAGACTTACACTATATGCCTGCTTATATTGTAGTGCCCCTGAGATCCCTAGAGTAAGTATGGAGATACACCCATACCCTAAATGTTACATATTTCTCTAAAAAAAGATATCATGGATGTGGTGGAGTCTAGCTGAATTACCATCATAATCCATGGACAATACAAGGTATTGAATTTTTTAACAATTAAAAAATCTAACACTAAGAAATTATTGAATCTGTTTGCATTCATGAACTTATATCCTTGATTAGGGAAGGCTAGAGTGTAAAACTATGTGATTAGTTTTCTAACAGCAAAGATCAGGTGGCATAACAAGACCAACTGTCATTACAGAAGAGACTCTCCTATTTATTGTTCTCTAAACTGAGTTTTAAGATTTTTAGTAAAAGTTGAGTTTGCCATTTCCAAAGCCAACAGTTACAAAAAAATAATGAGCTGGCTCCTGGGAGCTGGCCAGCATTCTCTAGACCAGTACAAATCAGACCATGTTGTATCCTCAAGGAAGACAGCAGAGTTTGGCCAAACCTACCTTTGCTTCCTCTTCCCATTTCCCTTCACTTGTCAGCATGACCCATGGCATATGCTGGCACCTGAAGGCTTTAAGGCACAGCAAGGGATAGTTTTCATGGCAGCCCAGACTGCAGCTTACATCAGCACATTGTCCTCTGCCTTCTCCATGCCCTCCTTCTCCAGACATGCACCGTGAAGAGCAGAGGTCAGGAGACAAATGTTTTAGAGGCAGCAATGTTTATTTAGTCATCCAAATACCAATCTTTAAAGGGCTGCTAAGGGTATTATGTACACTAAAGTGATAAGCAAGATGTGCACCATGAAAACCACCCATGCTGAAAACTACAGCTGGCTGGGTAAAGAAGGTTACCTGTGAAAGTGTAAAGGACAGTTGTAAGAGAAGTCAGGAGGTGCATGTCTCTTCTCACTTGATAAGATTACAGGAGAAATGAGTTGCAAAACTACCTTGGAGAACAAGGGAGAGAGCAAGCACAGCAATTCAATTTCTTCTGCTTCTGTTTCATGTCCTTGAGAAATGCCAGAGAACACACCAGGAGAATAAAACATCTGCCACCCTGACAACAAATTTCACTGCCTTGCTCATCTGCACGGTTTCACTGCATGCTCAGTCAGATAGCTCAGAGACCAACACAGAATGAACCATTTTACAGCCTGGATCCTATCACAGAATAACCATTTGGCATGCCTTTTTGTTAATAACCACATATTTAATGAAGGTGACCTCTAGGTCTGTGAGGGGAAGCATAGCACAGGCATCATAGCACAGGCAAAGAGAGAAGAGTGTTTGTGAATGAATTTTCAGTATCTTTTGCACAGGTGACTGCTGGGCTCAGCATCTAGAGGAGAATTCAGAACTTTTCAGATTGAGATTGTAATCTACTCTGGTCTAGCTGAAGAAGAACCAAAATACTAAACAAAGCAAAGGAGGTGACATTTCCATTCCTGATATTTAGATTCCATATCAAGTACGATCAATTTTTTCTAACCTGCAGCCCAATAAGGACATACTAACAGGCTTCTGTCTTTAGTAAGGCAACTGGGAAAGTTTCTGCCCTGTTGCTTACAGTTTCAGCAATTGCAGCATTTTAGTTACTCCTCTGATGCATTTGGATCTCTTGTCCCTGAGCAGGAGAATTGTTTACTCTTTTATCCCCATCTTCCAGAACTAAACTCATATTTCTGTAGGACTTGAACTGGACCTGGTGCAACTATAGCATCTGAAATAATTTATAGAAGGTAAGGATGGAGGATATGAGAGATGAAGGAAGACAGTACCCAAACAGGAGAGCATAACTGAGTTGGAAGGAAAAATTCTACACAGGCAAACAAGAGAAAAGTTGTGAGGAAACCCCTGAGAAAGATACTTTAAAACTTATGTAGTGTATCAAGGAAGGTAAAGTAGAAAGACAAAAGGAGAAACCAAATATATTTCAAGTGGAGCTCACTTTTAAAGAAGATCTATTATAACACCTCAAAATGCTTTGGCACTTATTGCAGATTATCAAGACATTTAATTATATACTTCATTTAAGCAGAAGGGAAGTTCAGAGAATTACATACTTCAGGCATACCCTTAGTTAAGGTCCAGATATTTAAAGGAGATCAGCTGCTCCATGTCCTTGGGTTCAGCTGACATCTAAGAAATCCTTTAAAACTTTAAATTTTAATATTTTTGTTTCTGCCATCAGTCCTATTGTTACTTTTTCTCTCTGAACATACACCTGAAAACCTCTACACATCAAAGAGACACAGCTGTCTTTTTCCCTTCCATGCAGCAACTCTGGTATTGGTCTCTTGTATCAGTCACAAAACCCAGCACACCATCCCACATTTTGCAAATTCTCTTCCAGCTGTTTTGGCAGGGAAAATAAAAAGCCACAGTGGAAGTTTGGTTTTGTTTTAGTAACGCAGGCTCATTCCTAGAGTGTTCTACCTTTTGTAATATTTGAAAGGCTTACAAACAAAATTAAAACAAGCAGAACCACCTGAGGTTAACAGCTTTTAATATTATTATTTTTAAAACATTTCCACACTAGAGACAATCACTTGGTAGAACAAAATTAAATGGCCCTGCATCCAGCAGCTTGCTTCATAGTGGTGCTGAGCTTTTCTGAAGTGACCATAACAGTAATGATTTCTAATTAGCTGCTGCTTGGCAGGTTTGGGCTCTGGCAGCTACCAGGAGCATGGAATTCAGCTAAGACTAAAGATTCAGTGTCAGAGTAGGTGTCATTTCAAAAGGCTGGTGCTGTGAGACAGACTGAGAGCACTGTGTGGGTGTGTGAGCCAGCGGGGAATGGGCGGGCAGCGAGCACCGCTCACAGCTCCCGCTCTGGCTGCTGTGTGCTCATGGTTGTACTCACAGGGAGAGATTTCCACCCTGCTGCTCCCTGTAATCCTGCCAGCACTGCAAAGAACACAGTCAGTAAGTGCTCAGCACTCCTGGTCTTTGTGTCACAGCTGGCCATGTCTTCTGTGCCCATTCAGTGCCCAGTGTAAGGACAGACCATCTTCACTGCAGTACCAGAGCCGACAGGACTGACCACACAGCACCTTCATAAAAGATGTCACGGAGTTCACACACTTCATTCTGCCCCTTTTTTGTTCCAAAGTGCTCATAACTTGCATATGAAATGTCAGGATCCTGTTTGCCAAAGCCTTCCATTCCATGGAAATGGAACAATCCTGACATGTTAACCAGCACAAGATCAAGCCACCGATCAAGCCTCACAACTATCATCAGTTTACAACCAATTTTCAAGGATCTTCCTTTTGTACTTCAGCATGTATCTGCTGGAAAAAAAAAAAATTATAACAATCACAGAGAGTCATTGGTTTTTCAAAAGATACCTTTAAAAATCATCATCCCTGTGAGAAGAGGATGGGTAATAGTAATTCTGTATAGGATACTATACTCATTTGTCTGCTGAAACAACAGACAGAGGACTACAACAGACCTCACTAGCTCAGGCAGAAAATGCAATTCATGACCAAAAACACTTCCAAAGAAACTAAAGTCCAGCAGAGAGACATAGCAAACTAAAAAGAGCTGGTCACTGCGGAATTTACTTGGGTTGCTGCTGTAATTTTCTGCTTTCCACATCACTGCACTCCATTTGAATGGTCTAATCTTTTATCAATGATTTAATTTGATGGTGTATGGTCACCAAAGGATAACACTGCTTTACTTAATCCCTTTGAATCATTTGGAGATTTTTGCTTTTGTCTGTTATGGGAATGAAGTTAGGAAGATGGTGAAACTAGCTTCCTAATGGCCAGCATCCATTCCATTTTCAACAAAACTTCAACCAGGATTTCCACCCTCATGTTTGCAGCTCATCAATGAATTGAGAAATACATCCAAAATTACCCAAAACCAAGATAACACTACCACCTCCACCCTAATCTATAACCAGTTAAGATTTTCCAGCATATGGATTCTGAGGACCCAACTGGGCTATTCAGCTGCTATTCAGAAACTCCATTCTCATTGTGTCTCCTAAGAGAATCATTGCTCACTGTAGGACAGGGTTTGGTTCTTACTGTTCCAGAAAAAACAGGCACCTCACCAAGCAATCAGCATGAGTGTAGTGCTGCTTCAGTCTTCATTCCCCTTACCTGCCATCTCTAGCTATTATTTGTGTACAACAGGACACCAGCTACTGCTCCAATAAAGTGCTGTAAAATGCTTTCTGTCTGTAAAACATGTGAATGTCTATTTGCTATGATACAACAACCCTCCTTTCCACATTCAACAAAGATGGAAATATGTGACATCTGCTCTGTTTGTGAAGTTTTTAGCATGTGACTGCTGAAAACCATGTAAATTATTTCAAAACATATCAAATGTGTCACAGAATTGGTCTCACAGCTAATGGGCACATGAAACACAAATAAATTATTTCCAGTTTCTTCTAACCCTTGTTGTGCAAAGGTGCACAAACACGTGTGCCACATGAGCCACATCCTCCTTTCCCTTCCCCACCTCCTACCACATCCTCCTCTTCCAACATGTAAGAGCTCCTATGAGAAATTAATCATGCTATTAATTGATGAAAGCACAGTCACTCCCAAAACACTTAGTCTCAGGCTTCCCTGAATTAATAACATGACCAACAGTAGGTTTTCTCTTGCTCTCCTAGGATATTTTTCTATGAATAGCAAAGCGTTCTTTCTCCACTAGTGCCAGGCTTTAAGATGCCTCATTTTAAGCAAGTGGACAGTCCTGCTGATGTTACTGGAACAACATACACGTGTTCCAAGTGCAGTAAATGTTTAAGTGTTTTGCTGGATTGGAATCACTGCTTTTAACATCTTTTGACAGCAATTACAAGCAGAATCCTGGAACAACAGCCTCCTCCAAAGTGCAGTATCAACACTTTATAAAAACAGTACGCCCAAATCTCCAATGAATTTTCAAAAGCTTTGCTGGAACAGAAATTTCTACTATACAAGACTTGGAAATGTAGTCTGCAGTGTTACTGCAGTGATAAGAAAAGTGAAGGGATTCCTCTTGTTCCCCACACTAATAAAAATCTAATGCAATTGTGCCAAGCAGCCAGCAGAAAGAAAATGATTCTCACCTCAACTGCTGGCAACATCCTGGATGAGGGCACTGATTTCTGCACACAAACCAGGATTTTGGCAACATCTAAACCAGGATTTTGGCAACGTCCGGATTATACAGCTGATCCCTCTGGTTGTGCCATACCACAGCAAGACATCAGGACTTAAGATTGAACCAAAGCATCTGGGAACTCCTTAGTTAAACTCACATCTGCTGCTTTGAATCTATTTATTATAAATCAAGACATTCTGGAGGCTTTAAATGACAGAGAAAAAATTACTTTAACCTTTGGAAGAAAGTGGAGCTGGTAGAGTAATGGTCAGTGCCCTATAATGCAGATAAGTGAGCACTGAACTGGTTATATAAAAGAATGACTACAAGCTCTTAGCTAACATTATTAATGTTTAATGATATAGATCAAAGAGGTTTTGTCTTAGGTCTTAGACTATAATCAAGGCAGCTTTTGACAAGAAGTTGTTTATGCATCTTTTGATCCCAACTCTCCACTGCTTTGGCAAAGAGCTTGCTTTTTGCTGATCCCACTTTTTACAGAAAAAAACAGTCCTAAGCACACACCAGTAATGTCAAAGCTTCCAAATGGCCACCATTTAACATTGTCAAAGACAGACTCCCCAAGTGCAAGCATGGCTGAAAGGTCTGTCTTTCTCTGGAGCTTTCTTGGCAGCAGAGAATGGACACACAGACACCTGCAGCTCACGTTGAGCAAGCAGCCTGGATTCTGTTTTGAGCTGGTGGGAATAACCTACCCAAACCACAAATCTAAACTCTCTCTTTTTTAATACCTTCAGATTACCTTGCTGTAAGAAAGAGCACACAGCTAATAAAGGCTTTGAATCCCTCTCGACCCCTGAGAGGGAGAATAGATACAGAAATAGTGGGAAAAGAAATGGAGTTCTTATCCTACACTCTGGTTCCTCTGTGCTGATACAGCACAGTACAGCAGATCCTAATTGTGCATCCTCTAACATCCAGAAATCTCATTAGAAAGGAATTAAGGGATACTGGACCTATGTCTGGGATTTCTGGAAATGCAGCAGCTCTGTTCAGGTGGCTGGGTGTCCAAGAATGGCAAGCATGCCCTCTGTGCACACACCAGCCTTGCAGCACTCACATGGGCTGTCCATGGCAGCTGAAAACATGAGTATAAAGCTGGTGAAAGGTCTGGAGCACAAGTCTGATAAGGAGTGGCTGAGGGAGTTGGGAATGTTTAGCCTGAAGAAAAAGAAGGCTTTGGGGGGACGGGGACCTCATTGTTCATTAGATCCCCCTGGAAGAAGATTGTAGCCAGGTGCAGGTTGGGCTCTTCCTCCAAGCAACAAGTGACAGGGCAAATTTGAAACAGCCTCAGGTTGGGCCAGGGTAGGTTTACATTGGATATTAGGAAACATTTCTTCATGCATAGTGTTGCTACATGTTGGAACAGGCTACCCAGGGAAGTGGTTGAGTCACCACCCCTGGAGGTAGTTAATAAATGTGCAGATGTGGCAGTTAAGGACAAGGTTTAGTGGTGGACTAGGCAGTGCTACACTAATGGCTGAAATAGATCTTAAAAGTGTTTTCCAATCTTTAAGTGACATAACGACAATGATATTATGGCTCCATAAGTCAAAATGAAAAGATATTTTAAATCAAATTTTGTAGAATTTGCTATTATAATATTTTCTCACAAATAACTTGCATGATATCATTGACCTTACATGAACTCGGTTCATCCTGTGTATTCCAGGGTTTTTCAGAAGTTATTATAGCTCTTAGTAATGTAGGTTTCATGTGGAAGCACAGATTGCTATTCTCCCAGTTGGGAACTACACGGTTTCTTCAAGATGCAGCAATGACCACCTCCCTGTTGTGGGGAAGGTGACCTGGATTACTGTCAATGCAATAAAAGACTTCAAGTGACTTGAATGATCACTGACCAGACCTGAAATCCTGGAAGAGTAATAGAGAGCACAAAAGCAATGAAATTATCTTCATTTTATAATGGTTTTGCTTTCTGTACCAAACTTGCTAATTTGTTTCTCTAGCTCCTGAAGCATGGTATCAACTTTTCATGTTTAAAACAAACCCCTATTACTCCAACTGAAATGAAAGATTATAGAAATACAACTTTTAATTATTAAACTATACACAAAGAATTCAACTTCTTGTACTTCAAATCCTCAGAACCTGTTTACAAAGAGGTTTTGAACATGGGGAATCATCAACTATATATGATTTACTAAAAAAAAATCCACAAAAATAGCCATACTCCCAAGGTTCTTGCTATCTTTTCCCTGTTCTAAATGTAAAAGCAGAAAAGACCATTTATCTGAAAATTAAAATTTTATTTTTACTGTAGGGAGACACACCCAACCATAAAAACACTGCAAATTAAGGAAATCCAGTCTTCATTTTCAATATGAAACAGAAAATACAGCAAACACTTCAGGAAAATTAAATTGCAAACATAAATCTTGAAAAACGTATCAGCAACATTATGACTGCAGGTGCTGCCCAGCTCATATCAATTTGGATCATACTGAAGACCATGACATCATTTTTTTATTTCTCTGTCTTCCCATTTTTTTCCCACTAAAAGCTTCTATTTTTTTTTTCAGGTTAAAGACATTTCAACCCTGCTCCCATTAACATTTTTTCCTCAGCTGGCTGTTAAATCAATATTAATTGTGGTCTGTCAGAAGCAGGGAGGGGGGCAGCTCACCCCTGGGCATCTGGCAGCAACCCCCTAACCCCTGACAAAAGCAGGGAGTGCTCTTAGCCTGGATGCAGCACCCAGCACCTCCCAAAACCAGGCTTTTATGCTGCAAGCAAAAGTCTCTACCTATGAGAAGTGGCAATTTCTGAGGTTACCTAGACTACAAGAGCGCTCTCAAATCACTGCACAACACAGAAATGAGGCTGTCATACAGCTTAGCAGTGGCTGAACATCTCTGGCACAGCATCTCGAGATGTACAGCATTACTTTAACTAAAATAGGGATTTAAAATGGAAACTCAGTGCTAATAGGCTTTGACTAGGTGTGAGTCCTGCCCATTAGCACAAGGGACCTTAAACCAAAGTCAATTAGAGCACCAGCAGAACAGAGGATATCCAAGCCTGCTCAACCAGCTACTGATTGGAGATGAACACACTGATTCAAAAGGCTCATTTTAACAACAGATTTAATAGTTACAGTCAAAAGCTGTTCTTCATGGCACAATTAATAAATACAATACAGCTGAGGTGCTCAGGTGGTTGCTCAAGCTGCACTTAGGAGGAGGTCAGATTTTAACTGTTCATAACACACTGAGGCTGCCAGTGGTGACCAAACTTACACTCTGCTTCTGTGTTTACATCAGAGGGGCTCTAACATACAGGTCATTTATGACATCTAGCAAAGCCAACTTGGGTCCACAATGAGCAGTGCAAAGGTGTGAAAACACACAAAAGCAATTTATAGGAACATAAATAGTCTTCAGTATCCTGTAAAAATAAACTAACTTGAGAGGTCACCATTGCTCGTATGCCTTTAAGCATCTCAGTTTAGCTATTACCTACTTTTCTACAAAATATTAATGTGTCTGGTATTCATCAGGTAAAATGAGATACCTGCTGCAGTGGATGATAATGACAGTGATAGCAGATTAAAAGTGATTATGAGCAGGAAGCACAAGCCATTAATTCTCTTGTGTTCTCACTCATTTGTTATTGAAGTTATCTCACTGGACTACACCACCAGAGATGCTACAGAAATGGTTCAAACAAAAAACCCAAAAAGATATAGCAGTGAAAAGAGAGTTGAAGAAAAGCAATACCTAAATTAAAGGAGTGTCACACTGGGGGTTAAATGTCACTATGCTGACAGGAATGGAAAGGGCTGACAGATCAAATAGGTACAAGAGGCCTGTGATGTAAGAGGAGTAACAGGGGTAAGTGCAGCCTCTGCTGTACACAGGGACCTAAGAACTGGACTCATTTCCTTCAGTAGAAAAGGAGCTCAGGAAATCCTCTCTTACAGCTCATCAAAGGCTAATAATTACACAAATACCCCCTGGAGGAATCCCCCCCATGCCCTGTGCTGTGCAGACCCAGTGAGCTCTGTACCCTCACTGGGAGAGGTCTGACTCTTCCCACCATCCTCAACACCCAAAGGGCTTTGTGGCACACAGCTCCAAGGTATTCCAGCCTTTCTTCCTGAGGCTGTACTGCCTTGCCTTCACCTCACACTGAAACAAAAACTATCAATTCACACTTCTTGTGACGAAGGAAAACAACAAATTAACCGCAAAGGATCAGGGAGAAAAGCACGTTGCATTAAAAACCGTAGTAAGTGTAAGACACATCTGCACTGGGAACTGTTGAGAGAAGCAAAGCAACAGTGCTTTGTGACTCTTCCAACACACAGAATTAGCACAGAAGTTATGTATAATATGGGACAACAAGAATAAGGGAGAGTATTAAAAAGAGAATGGGCAGCACTAGTCCCAGCTTTGGCACACTCCATTCTTATTATGGGTAAACCTGCTGCTGTGCTCTGCTTCTGTGCTATGGGGGCATTCCCCTTCAGCTCAGTGCTTAGGGAACAAAAGATGGACACAGGGAGCTCACTGACTGTGCTGAGAAGGACCATAGGAAAATGATCTGACACCTGCAAAATTTCTTTTGAATACTCCAGTTACCAGGAAGATCTCATATCAATAGAAATTATGCTTTCCTCCCCACTGTGTTTTTTCCTTTAAAAATTCTTAGAAATACATCCAAAGGGAAGAGCTGCTTGGACAGCCAACTGCTACCTTCAGAAAGGCAGAGCCTGACACCCCCTCAGAAGTGGACTTTAGGAAGAGAACAGGACAAAACAGCCACTGCATTAATGAAACAGAACAACAGCTCAGGGATTAGATTTGGCTTCCAACAAACAGCTCCAGCTGAAATCAGCACTCAGGCAGCAACAGTGCAGAAAGGCTTTCCTAGCCCCTACTCCCCCTCTCAATGGCGGGTGACGTTTTTTGGCAAAATCAGAAACCTGGATCCAAATTATTCTTGAAAAATGCCAATTACACTTAGGTACCCACATGAACAGAAGACTATATACTGGAAAAGGCAATGGATGGTCAGTGAGTGTGGCTTTGTCTCAGGCACAGCACTTTCTGTTAAAAACCCAATTCACCTGGATTCACCATGATGATTTTTGGCGTTGGGTGGCTTATAGCCAGTACATACTTCTCTGTATATTAAGTATGAATACACTGAATACCAACACCTACAATCATGCCTCGAGCTGGAATCAGAACTAAGCTGCAATTTAAAAAATTTGTTCACGCGAACCGAGGAGTATTTCTATACATGCCAAGCTGGATTCTGTATGCGTAGACAACAATTTAAAAAAAAAAAACAAAAAAACCAAAAAAACCCCCAGCTGCACATTACAGTCGCAGTACGGAATGGGGAAAAAGAACCGAAAAATCCCATCTCCGATTTCCATTTACAGCCGGTCTCGGAGGCCCAGCCCGCCGGCAGCGCCCGGAGGCGGGCGGGGAGCGGCAGCCGGGCTGGGCCCGCCGCCGGCCGCTAACAGGTGCCGCGCCCCGAGCAGCGCCGACAACTTCTCAGCCGCGCTAAGCCGCCTCATTTTCTCCCTTTTTTCCTCGCACCTTCCCCAAGGCGCGGGGCCGCTCAGGTTCACACCCGCGCCGATGCAACTTTGGAGTAGAGGACCGGAGCGGAAAGCAGAGGAGGGGATGCGCGCCCGCCGCCCCCGCCCGGGCTCCCGCCCCGCCCCGCCCCGTCCCGTCCCGTAGCACCGTCGCGCACCACCTGCGCGGCCATGAAGGAGAGGTCCATGGTGCTGCCGCTGGAGCTGCTGGCGGAGCTGGCGGAGGTGCTGAGGCTGCCGCTGCCGCTGCTGCTGCTGCCGGGGGCGGGCGGGGCGCGGGGGCGCGGCGCGGGCACCGCCTCCCCCAGCAGCGGCGGGCGCGGCCGCGGCAGCGGAGCCGACACCGGTACCAGTTCCAGCTCCGGCGGCTCCCGGCACGGCCCGGCCCGGCCCGGCCCGGCGCGGCTGGCGGGCGGCTCGGCAGGGGGCGGGGGCGGCGGCGACCCGGCCCCCGCGCTGGGCTGGGCTCGGCCCGCCCCCGCGGCGGGGGGAGGCCGGGGCGGCTCCGCCTGCCCGCCCGGCGGCGACACCTGTGGGGCGGCCCCGCTCCCCTCACGGCCGGCAGCGCCCGCGGCGGCCCGGGAGCCTCGCGGCGGGGCCGGCCCGGCCCGGCAGGAGCCCCTCGGCCCCGGGGGTGTTTGCCTACGCGGAACGGCTCCGCAGCCCGAGCCTGGGTGCGCGGGCGCGGCCGGGGCCCCGGGCTGGGTCCCGCCGCTCGGAGCCGATGGTGGGCCAGTGCTGGGGAGCGAAGCGAGGGGTGATTAAAGCAGCGACGGCAGATGCTGCTCGGCTCGGCTCTGGCGGCGTGTGCAGCTCCTCTGCATCACTCGCGCCTCTGGGGATGCACACCTGGCGGCCACACTGCTAATCCGTCCCGCTAATCCTGCCCAGTTTGCCGATCCATCAACCTGGTTTTAAAATAGTCGGTTCCGTCTCTCACCATGGCTGAAAAGAGCTCTCGACGGCTCAATGTTATGTCTTTTCACGGCTGAGCTGTTGGAACTTTATATTCAGCTTCTCTCCTTCTTGTTCCCAGAATTTACTATTCAGCAGTACACAATAAACATATTTTGTCCCTTTTCTTATGCTTTTCCCTGTTCCTCACAGATACTGTTATCACTTTTAGCATGAAAAATTCAGTGTATTCATTCACTGGTTGTTTCTGAAAAATCTTTGACACCAACACAAAAAGTAGGATAATAAAAATGTGCATCCTAATGCATTAAAAGCTTTTCTGTGTCTGTTTTTTTTTTTAACCTTTTGACATGTACATGTTAGTTTCATCTCCTAGGTTGAAATCTTTGGCCGTGTTTTTACTACTTCAGCCTGTTGCCAGGGTCTGAACCAGGGCCGATGAGAATACAAGTGTATGCCACCATCAGGAGTACATAGAAAATCAGCTTTTCAGTGGGATTTTAAAGTCTGGAGGAAAGAAATAAACCCTGCTTCACCATGTGTGCTGTGAGCTCCATGCTATTTTGCCTACTGTTGCACTGCTGCAGCAGGAGGTGATGGAAAGAAAATCAGCTGTTTTAAATCAGTCCTTTACTTCAGTGACTATTAATGTGTCTGCCAAAAATGCTTTTATGTCAAGAGGCCCATTAAGTAAACAAGTAAAATCCCAAAGAGGCAATGTAATTTTAAGATTTTTTAATTCAGTTGTGTAAATAATGGAATTGTCTCTTTGTAGAGTCTCTCCAAAGTTTTGAAAGGATATTGATGCGTGTGTCAGAAGCCATAAATTAACTTCAAAACAGTGTTAATTTTTCATCATCCAGATAAATTTTAAATGTGCTGGGTAAACATCTCCTCATAGCAAACATGGCCTGGTCAGTCACAGCATCTGCAGCAACAGAGAATAATAAAATAGTTCATGAGAATAAAAACATAGTTGAAGTTTCAAAATCAGTGATTTCTGCACTCATTTAACTCTACAGAGGATGAGAACAACAGAGCTGGAAAGAACCTAAGGAAATAATCTAGTCCATGCATCTGCTTAAAGTGCAGCCAGTGACCCTCCAAACAGGGTGTTTCTCTTTACCCAATCTCTTTTTAAAAGTGTCTAATGTTCTGTTCCCTACCAGGCAGTGCACAGATTTATTCCACTAGCCATTCTCTAAGGTTGTGTCAAACAGGGACATGACGAAGAAATTATTTTCTTTGGAACAACAACTTGCCATCTGAGAACTACTCTTTGTCTTTTTCTTTTACCAGTCTCATGGTAATTCGGCCTTTCCATGAAAGTGCTCAAGGAGGATTTCTAATGGTACCAAGATTTGCCAGTCAGGTTTCCAAATATTTTACTGTGATGTTCAACAAGTTTAAGAAATTAACACTAATTTATATTTCTTAAGCCTGACAAAGGAAAAAAATCATTGTTCATTTTTCACTTTTGATTTTCCTCTGGTTTACTGCTGTATTTGTGAAACAGCATGGTTCGTACTGTCCAAAGTAAAAATAATTTCTGAGGAACACTAAAATATTTGTGTTTGTAGAATCATAAACCATTAAGGTTCAAAAGACCTCTAAGATCATCAAGTCCAATTGTTAACCCGACATTGCCCTGTTCACCACAAAATCATGTCTACAGGTGCCACATCCAGATGCCTTTTGAACAATTCCAGGGATGGTAACTTCACCAATTCCCTGGGCAGACTGTTCCACTGCCTGACCACCCTTGCAGTGAAAAAAATTTTCCTAACTATGCTTGTATTGCAGCTTGAGGGCATTTCCTCTTGTCCTGTACTTGCTACTTGGGAGAAGAGACTGACCCCCAGTCCATTAAAACCTACCTTCAGGCAGTTGTAGAATACGAGGTCCTCCCTGAGCCTCCTTTTCTCCATGACAAACAAGCCCAGCTCCTTCAGCTGCTCCTCATTAGGAGCTCTAGACTCTTCCCAGCTCTATTGCCCTTCTCCAGACTCACTCCACTGAGCACAGCATTCGAGGTGTGGCCTCACCAGTGCTGGCTACAGGGGGACAATCCCTGCCCTGGTCCTGCTGGCCACACCATTGCTGACACAGGCCAGGATGCCACTGGCCTTCTTGGCCACCTGGATACACACTGGCTTGTGTTCAGCTGCTATTGACCAGCACCTCCAGGTCCTTTTCCACTGTGCACTTTCCCAGACATTGCCCCCAGCCTGCCCAGACCCATCCAAAGAATTTTCCCGCCCTCTGGTAGATCCCACCCAGCTTGGTGTCATCTGCAAACTGACTGAGGTGCCATAAATCCCCTCATCAGATTATCAATAAAGATTGTTAACAGGACTGATCCCAGCACTGAGCCCTGGCTAACATCACTGGTCACCAGCCACCCGCTGGATGTAAGCTCCATTTGCCACCACTCTTCAAGCTTTTAATTCTGATACTGCAAAAACAAAGCTTTGTTTTTTCATCTTCCCCCAAAATACATTTTTGGGGATATAAAATTTTTTATATAAATTGCTTTATCATAGCTCTGTAAGTTCTTCTGTAAAACAAATATTTTGGATGCGCTTCTGTCTTTCAGTAATGATAATGCAGAGCTTGAATGAGATCTGCCAGCTGCCCACCTTGTGTCCAGTTTTATCATCAAAATATCTAGACCACTTAAAAAGATTATGTTACAATTTGCTATTTCTGTGGACAAACATTGTAGCACCCAGCTAAAAATGCAGACATGATTGTATAACATGATTCTTAAAAACAAGCAAAGATGCTCTTTAATTAGCTTTAAAGCTGTTTTGCTAAAAAGACCACATTTTTCAGTACAGTGGAACACAACTCAATTAGAGAATAGTTTGGTTTGTCAGTTTTCCTGGGGCATAGTAGGAAATCCTTTCTTGCATTGCATGTGCACATAAGCTCTGCCTTTGCTTCACAAAACAGATCTAACAAAACATGACAATTGAGTCTTGCTGCCAAAAAGGATTTTAAATGGGTTTGTATCTGTACAGCCCCCACTTACCATATGCTCTATTTAGATACCCTAGGCAATGCAGTACCAATTTTTAGCTTTGCATCCTGATATCACATTTAAATCTTTCATCTATGCAAAGGAAGACTAAGTTTCCATTTTAAGGAGAGAAGGTTTTCTTGCTGCATTTTAATATAGTTTTATGCTATTTCCTCTGAGTCCCATTTTAAACCTACTGTTGCCTCATTGCAGCAGGTTGCAATCACACAAGGCAATTAATTCCCTTAATGAACAATCAGCCACAGTGACATGTTGTTATCCATTCTTAAGACAGAGTTCATTCTCTGTGATGGACTCTTGCTGCTCAACACATCACAAAGGAGGCAAAGGAGGCTGAATTTTGCACATGAAGTCTGGCTGGACTGAATCACCAAAAGGGAATTCACTCAGTCTTCCTTCCTTCCTTCCTTCCTTCCTTCCTTCCTTCCTTCCTTCCTTCCTTCCTTCCTTCCTTCCTTCCTTCCTTCCTTCCTTCCTTCCTTCCTTCCTTCCTTCCTTCCTTCCTTCCTTCCTTCCTTCCTTCCTTCCTTCCTTCCTTCCTTCCTTCCTTCCTTCCTTCCTTCCTTCCTTCCTTCCTTCCTTCCTTCCTTCCTTCCTTCCTTCCTCCCTTCCTCCCTTCCTCCCTTCCTCCCTTCCTCCCTTCCTCCCTTCCTCCCTTCCTCCCTTCCTCCCTTCCTCCCTTCCTCCCTCCCTCCCTCCCTTCCTCCCTCCCTCCCTCCCTCCCTCCCTCCCTCCCTCCCTCCTTCCCTTCATTTCATTCAGGAGCTGAACCTTGATTTTGTTTGCATTTGGTCTTTCAACAGAAAACATTGATACCAGGAAATTAACACAGTACAGCCCTTAAATTTCAAGCACCCAATTTCACTTCATGGAATGCAAATGCCCCGTCTTGCTTCCTGGGTCCCCCTGGACAGCACTGGGACAGTTACTCAGGGAGTCACTGACAAACTGGGAATGGAGGTGGTTTGAACTGCTCATTAATAACTAGTAAAATCAGATGTGTGCTCAAATACTCCTTTACAAAGCTCAAGTGCTTGGGTCCATGTTGCAGACAGATGCCTCCTCCTGCTCCAGGTCCAGCATCCCCTCCTGAGTGAGCATAGCCACAGCTTTTCTTTCACAAAGGTGGGCAAGTACAATTCCTCTTTAGAATATATCAGAAGGGCCTCACTGTTTAAAGGGATAAACCCAGAAGAGGGAAACTTTGGTTCTGTGACCGGCCAACCCCAAGATGAACCAAGCAGGTCCTGGTTCCCTGGGTGCATATCTTCCACAAAAGTCTGGCATTGGGAAGCAGATCTGCTCTTCAAACCACATTGGAGGCAGATGTCTCTGTAGCAGGATATGTAAGTCACTGCAGGAGACAAACAACTTGGGGACTCAGCCTGTACCCAGTGTTCCAGGCACCCCTGTGCAAGCAGAACAGTGATAAAAAACTGACAGGACAGTAGTTTTTATGTTAGGTAGTGCTGGCCAAAGAAGTACAGAATTGACTGCAGGAGAAGACAGGCACTGCAATTCTATCTGTCCCAGACAGATATCCACACCTGGTGCATGTGAGCTCATACTTTTTCCTCCTTTACAGTGGTAAATGAGATTACAATAACAAAGTTTCATTTGTTACACTGTAATCTTTGTTAACTTCCATGTCAACATATTTAAGTTATTAAATGGTCAGGATGAGGCTGGATTTTTTCCTTTTATTTTTCTTCCTCCATGGTTGGAAATGGGTCTGGCTCTATCGGCATTGGGAGCCTGGAGGTCAGACCTATACCTACCAATTTCTACGGCTTGACAAACAACAGTATCTTTGTAAGTCAAGGTTGCATCATCCCTGCTGACCTTCTGATATATCACAGTAATCACAAGAGGGAGCAACACTGCCTGGAAATTTGGTGTGGATTACATCCCTTTTGATTGCTATAAAATTCCACTATCAGCAGCTGTTCAATACTGAAGGGCTCACTCACACATAACATGATAAAACTAGTTAGTGACAAGTAATTCAGAGACAAATTAAATTTGTAACTTTCTGTGTGGCTCCTGAATCCCCACAGCTGCTCACACAAGAATAGTAATAGTTAGATATTATTCTCAAAAGACTTGTGGGCAAAATATTCCTCACAAAAGAGATTTAGACTTAAAACTCTTCTAAAAGCAGTATCATTACCACACAGAGAAGCCATAATAGTGCTCAAATTCCTAAAACCTCAGGTCTTTAACTTCATGTAGGATTTAATTCTAACAGGCAAGAAGGCTTCTGAAGTTCAAGGAGCTTCTCCTTGTACTGCTGGCACTGCAGCTTTAAGAACAGACAATCCAAATTCCTCTGGTACAGGGGACAAACAGAGAAGTACTTGAGCATAGATAGGGGGAACAGCATTGCCTTCTACTTCACTCCCAGTCTCCACCAAGGGCAGGATGGGCACTCATCTCTTTTAGGAGTCAGCACTATCCAGAGAGCCCCAGCCAGCTACTTGGCTGCTCCAAGTCTTGAAAAAATTGTCATTGCTTTTTCTCATTTATGAGAGCTGAAAACGCAACAGAAGGGGCAGCAAAAGCAAAATCTGGCTCCTCAAACTAGGTCAATCTGCCTGGCCCAGCCCTGAGCCCATCCATAGGGTGGCTCTTCCCGTGGGAAGGCTGGGGCTGCTGTCTGTGTTTGCAGCCTGGCCTGCATAAGGCACTCCCAGCTAGAAAGAAGTTGGGAGAGAAAAGGTTCCAGAGAGGTGGGGAAGTAACCAGCAGGGAGTTACCTCCCCTCAGTGGAGACACACATTTATTACAGACAGATATCCAAGTATCTCTTGCAGCCCTGGGGCTGACCCCTCATGACAGTAGTGGTCGGTAAGAGTAAGGGATGTGTTATACAGCCTTCCTTCTCAATGACAGTCTTCTAGGCATCTTGCTACAGAACCATTTGTCTTAGAGATTGCATGTTCAGGTAATGGCTTCAAATCAGTTTATTTCATGTTACATGACAGAAGGATTCATAATGGATCTGGAAATTGGCACTAATTTTAGAGGCACTATTTTGAGATGAAGGCAAAACAGGAAATGCTTCATACTTGTACATTATTAAAAACTTGAGAAATGTCTTGGCTTTTGAAAACATTCATCCCACCCCAAATTTACATTAGCTGATACAAAGGAATGAATTAAAGATTGCTGCCAGCAAGGCTAGAATTCCCAGTTCAGGGCAGATTTTCCCTGCTGTAGCCTCCTCTCACCCTGAAGGAAAATCTGTCTCTACCAGTTCTGTTTGTCATTGAGTTAAATGTCTATAAAAAAGCTTTTAACAGTGTAAAACACTCCTAGTGGAAATAAACACTACTTTTTTACTCCATTGAAACAGGATTTTCACCTGTCCTTAGATCATCCAGTCTGTTCAAGGAGAGCAATGAGCTCTGCAGTGTGTTTCCTATCACAACACATTTCATTTCTTGACATTGACACACTCTGGACTCATTGAAACAATACATTCATCAACCATAATGTGAATTCAGTTCTGAGTAAGGAATGTCAACATACATTTAAGAACCATATTTCATGTCATAATCACCAAGATGCTAATTAAAAATATTAGAAAGAGGACATATGGCCTTTAGAAGGAGAATTTTATGGTCCCCATTGGAGCTCTCAAGAGAATTTGTTTGCAAAAAGGATGCCCCTGCAAAACTGTAAACATGTGTAGACTTTTCTAAGATATTCAAATATCCAGAAGAAGACAGCACTGCACAGAACTTTAAGAAATTCTCTACATCAGTCCTCTGCCTTGAATGCGGATGAATTACTATTTACCAGCCCTGGACAGTTCTCTCTCCTTGACAGAGGCCTTCAAGGATATCTCCTGGAAGAGCTGGGCTGACATTCAAATCCCTGGTACCCCACCTTCCCTCCAAAATAAAAACCACAAACAGGCAGTTTCAATCCTAGATGGTAGAAGGTATAGTACAGAGTTGTAATTGCATCAGGAAGGGAAATTTTAAACATTACCAAATTAGTTGTGATTGCCTTCTGACAGTTTGGTTGGGTTTTTTAACAAGACTTGGGGTGAGAGGATAGGGAACATTTTTGTGTTCATTGCATAAAGATTTATATTTTCCCCCTCTTTTCCTTGAACACTATGCTCATGAAACACTCAAATTGAATTTCAATGTTTCTGTCACCTGGCAGTTTTCTGATACAGTGTGGGTTTTTCCATGCTATTCAAACTGAGCTGAATTTGGGTCATCATCAGCCATTTAATTTTGCTTACCAGCGAGGCAAAGCTAATGAAGACATCTTTCAGAGCAATGTAATATGTGTTTAATGTGTCAGCACTTGTGAAATTGAGTTCATTTCTTTAAAAGATGCAAGGAGCTTTTAAATGCAAGGAGGTAACAGAATGAATGAAATGTGAACCTTGTGACATTGAACTTTGTTTGGAGCCATTGAAACATTTATATCACATTTCAAACATTCCAGCGTGTTACCTTACAGTCATAGAGTATCACAAGAAGATACTTCTTGCCTCTCATCTCTGTTTGAATATTGCTGAAGTGAAGCTGATAAAGAAACTTCAAAAGGAGTGTAAATTATTTACAGGTTCTGGGACTTCCACATTAAAAAAATACAATTGGGAGAAAATAATGAGATTTCAGCTTTCCAAACACTGAAAGACAAAAATGCTACATCAAAGATTCACCTTCTTTTAGCTTTAGATGGCATAATACAAACAAGAATTAAAAATATGGTGAGAAGAAAACACCCAAGGAGCCAAATTAACTCCTGATGTCTTTCATGAAGTTTCTTAAAATAAATTTTCTTTTAACTATTCTGAAGCATTATTTTCAGTTCTAGGGCATCTACGTAGTTTTTTTCTTCTACATATCTTGAAATATTTCACAAAGACAGTAACACTGAAAGCTGGAAGAGAGGATCATCTCACTAATCACTCTGTAGGACAATGCCCAGCATCATATTATGTATATCACACTTCTTTGAGACAATATTCTATAAGCTAATAGTTTTCAAGAAGCTTTTCTTGAATTTGAACCTATGAAAATACATAAGAATGGTTTTTTCCTGCACATTATCTACCTTTTCCCCACAATGTCCAATAGTTTTTCCCCTTCCAAAATGTAAGGCAGCCCCATATGCCCTTGCTAAAGCAGAAAACTTTGGAGTTTCATGAGACAAGCATAGGGACCCCAGTCCAGTCCTCATCAGGGACTTTCCCACATCACAGAGAACATCAGTGCATCTGGTACTGAGTGGCAAATGAAGTAGAAAGATCCAGCTCAGATTTACATCTGCAGATACAGACAGGTCGGTATGTTCTTCCCATCTGAAGGCAGAATCTGTCTGATTTAGGAGCAATAATTGTGCTGGGTTTTGTGGCAGCTATTTTCTGATGGAGATCCTCTTCTGATTTGTCATGATTAAGGCATTGTTCAGCCTGCCTTCCCCAGATATTCCACACAAAGGAAAATAACAACCAGGCACCCCTGTGCAGAGGCTTCCACTGGCAGAGAGAAGGTGCTTGGCACCAGTGAGAGGCAGGAAGAGAAATATTCTCTGTCACTGCTGGTGCTGCATCTGTGGACAGGGTGCCATTGTCTGTGCATTGTAATGATTTTAGAAATAACCAGAAACTTTTTCTTTCTTTGTTTAAAATGAAATTATACAAACAGAAGAAGTGAGGTAATTCTCATATGCAGATATCACAGTGACAAATGCCTCAGTTTATTGGAGAGCCAGTTGCTGTTCCTGACACATCAATGCCTCCCACTGCATTTTACGAGTGAGACACTTCAGTGGTGTTGTATGTAAATAATACAAAATAACTTGCTTACAAGAGGAGACATCAGTTTTTTCTTTCCTCCCACTTGCCAATGCTTATCATGCCCAGCTTCCTTCACTTTAATTAAAAGACCATGAAGTCATTAAAGGGAGATGATAGAGAAGTGCAGGATTCCATGATGGAATTCACAATTATGTAAGCAAAGCTAATTGTCTTTTCCTTGTTGAAAAAGAAAGCTACTAATATGATCAGCAAGGATTACACTTTGTTTGCTGTCCCCAGTATTTTAGGTCACAAAGCATATTGCTCCCTGAATGCCAAAGATGACCCTAGGGCTAAAATCAGTGGAAAATGAATGGAAGAAATTGGTTTGTTGTTTCCTGCCTTCTCTTGGAAGTAAAGTAATGAATGCTGAACAGACAGCAAAACAAATAATACTCTCCTGGAATGGAGCAACAAGAATCCTCCTTAAAATAGGACAGGGATGAATCTGGAAAAGCCAAATTTTTCTAAAGGCACTGACCAAAGAGAACTGACCAAGTTCACACTTTTCTGGTTGCTGCCAGCTGCAGAATCCATGTGAATGTCTCATGTTCCTTCTCTCGCCATCTGGTTGGTACAAAGAGACACTGCTGATTACCCTCCCTGGTTTGCACCTTCTTCAGATGCTGACATTGCAAGACTGGTAGAAAAGGGTCTGTCTTCTTTCAGATAGATTGTGAGATAATGTTTTTGTCTTCCCAAGTAGAATTCATTGCAACTGTATTAATGCCAGATGAAGAAAGGCAAAAAAAAATGTCAGAGGAAATATAGATATTGAGATTATATATTGATGTATCATTTTGGGAATGTGAAAGCAAAGGTCCTGAAATAGGATAATTGTTCACTTTTCCTTCTTCCACTTGCCAGGGCTATGCCAGTCTTTCACCTTTGAAGTCTCTGTGAGCTACTGCATCAGGCATTACTAGATTTTGTGAGACAGAAATTCTTCACTGATAAGCTGGTGAGGCACTGGAACAGGTTTCTATAGAAGTTTAAGATGTCCCATCCCAGAAAATGTTCAAGGCCAGGTTGGATGGAGCTTTGAGCAACCTGGTCTAGTGGAAGGTGTCCCTGCTGGCAGGGGGTTGGAAGTAGATGATCTTCAAGGTCTCTTCCAACCCAACCCAAACTGTTCTATGATCCTATGGAGAGCAACATCTTCAAAAGATGCAAACTCCTTTTCTGGTGGAATATGTCAGAGCTTTTTGCTTTATAACAATATTAACTTATTTTATTCTCTTTTTTTGGTTGTCATTGTGTTTTACTTTAATAATAAACTGAATTTGCCATAAACAATTAGACTTGGGCTGGTTTTGGCAGAAGTCCCAATTGACTCTGATTGGTTTTGGCAGAAGAGTCCCAGTGGATTCATTGCGAATATTTTGTTGAGGTGTTTAAGTCCTAGGCAGCTGCTCTCTCGCTCCCCCACCAGCAGGACCACAAAGAGAATTAGAAGGGTAAAATCTGTGGGCTGAGATAAGGACAGTTTAATAGGGAAAGCAAAAGCCTCACACACAAGGAAAAGCAAAACAGGTAATTATTTCCCTGCTTCCCACAGGCAGGCAGATGTTCAGCCATCTCCAGGAGAGCAGAGCCTCATCTCAGGTAATGGTTACTTGGGAAGATGAAATCCATCACCCTAAATGTCTTCCCCTTTCTCCTCCTTCCCCCACTTTATATTCTGTGCATGATGCCTTGTGGTCTGGAGTATCCCTTTGGTCAGTTTGGGTCACTCACCCCAGCTATGCCTCCTCCCAGCTTCACATGCCACCCCAATTTCCCTGCCAGCGTGGCAGTACAGAAAGCAGAAAAGGCCTTGGCTCTTCCTAGTTCACATGCTGCTGTCAAGAGCATGTACCCAGCAGTAGCTGAGAAGTCCAGTGGTAAACCCAGTCTAGATAAATATCTGCAAACAATGCTGTCTGTCTGGCTGCAACAGGAATAACACAGAACTGCCACCAAGATCAATGTCAATCATTGTTACCGCAGGTAACATTTGAGGTACACAGAGAAAGTGAGTTTACTGAGCAGGGAGTCAGCTCCAGAGAATGTGATCCAATGTCATCTCACATGCTCACATCTCAGAGCTCTTGTATTCAGAAGGGAGCTGCTCTCTGATGGTCCTAAAGGGTCCCAGGTTCATCTGCTTTCTTGGAGAAGAGGCTCTGTCTTAGAATTACACAGCATGGACCCAAACCAAAGCATAAAATGAAGAAAAAACCAAAACACAACAGACAGAGGGCTGGCCTGCAGGATGCAGTCCTCCCTCAGGCTTTTGTCTGCTTTCCCATCCTATTTTTGACAATCTACTTTCAGCTTTGCCTGTCTCTTGGTCTATTAATAGTTATACAATTTAAACAGGCTACTCGAAACAACTGTCCTTAAAGTCCTTCCGTTGTTTGAGATGCAAAACATTCACAGGTATCACTAAATAGGTTTTTACACATCACAAGGAAAGCAGCTATGGCTGCAAGCATTTGAGCCTGTTTCATCTGTGGTGGCTGCAAAAACTGCAGTGCACAAATTGTCCCAGAAACATATTTTGTGGGGAACAAAAGTTGGACCTGTAGCTGTACTGATGGAGCTATTAGAAACACAGAAGACTAAATAGGACCTGAAGAGACCATTCTGTTAATTTTTCCACACTGAGACAGAATTTAGTGTTCTCCTGAGATGGATTCTGAAAACATCCAGTGATGAAGACATGGTGGAGATCTGCAAACTCCCCATGGATGTATTTCAATGTTAACTACATTAATTGTTAGAAAGTCTTTCCTATAACTTTAAGTTTTTCTTTTTCCTCTTTAAAGTGATTGTTTTGCTCTCATCCTCAGTTGAAATACAGCATAATTTATTGCCTTCCTTTTCATAGTAAACATTCAGAGGTATAAAGACTCCTCTCATTTTTCCTTTATTTTTCCTCTTTCCTGTAGCTCAACAACAAATGTTTCCGCATCTCTACTCAGTTGACACTCTCTAGACCTCACAGGCTTTTCTTGACCTCTTTTCATTTTCCTGCACTCTTGAAAACGAAGTCTAGAAGGGCATATTATGCATCAAGGATGGACTTACAAGTGACACCCTAAAACTTTTTTGGTTTAGCTTTATAAATAATGGAAAAAAAAGTTTGTATTGGAAAAGAGAGCAGATTATCTGGGCCTGTACAGCATCAAGTAAGTGAAAGCTTCTCCTAAAGAGCCCACAAACAAACATGGCACAGTGACATGGGCAAGAAACAGCACTAAAAAAAAATTAATAACCAAAAAGAGAAACACAGTACTATAATTGATAATAGATGCTACATACTCTACTTGTCAGTAATAAACCAAAGATAATGAGGAAAACACTTTGATTCTTCAGTATTTGGGAAAAGGTTTTTGAGAAAAAATTTTGAGAAAAAAAAATCTAATCTTTGATTAGATACTGACAATACACCCTGTATTTGTTAATGCATGCAGCCCCTTGGTAAGGGGAATGGCCCATCCCTATCCAAAGTGAGCATCTCACAGAGCAGCTCACAGAAGTATCAATGGTTTTGGCTGAGCTCCAAGCCATGTCACCTGTCCAAACTGATCCATCTTTTGTAGACCCATATGTAATACCCATCAAGTCAAATAAACTATGATCTAATCAAACCAGATACAATGACTATACAATGAAAGAAATCACCTATGAAGGAAGTCAGAATCTGAATGAGCCTAAAGATACATTCAAGAGGGACAGAAATTATTTTGCTGTGGCAAGTGTTCTACTCCAAGGTTTATTATTTTGTTCTAATCTTGAGGAAAGCTTCCCTTGCTTTACTGAAAATTTAGCAAGGTTAGGCTCATGTTGGTGAAAAATCCATTTTTTAATCTCTTGTGCAATGAAAAATGCTTTTCATGCCTTTTGAAAAAGTCTTCCAGAAAGCAAGATGGTGCAGTTTATAATAGAAAGACAATGTTTTTCCATGAAGAGTTGTAGACAGCAGTAAGATCCCTTCATCTTCTCCAGGCTAAGCAACTCCAGGTCCCATAGTCTATTTTCCTAAATCTTGTGCTCCATTCCCTCAATTATCCTACAAACCCTCTGCTGATCTTGCTCTGTTCCACTGTGTTCCCATCTGTCTTGCACTGGGGAGACCCAGTCTGGGTGCAGTACTCCACTACAATAAACCCTACGAGTGTAAATTTACAAACATGGGTCATTGAGTGTTATTTCACTCTAATCCAGCCCAATGGATCTATTAAGAACCTGAATTACCCTCTTCTAGGCTGGGTTGGAACCGTGAGCCTGACCTATTTTCACAAACCATTTTGCAACAATTGTTTAGATCTCACATATGTAGGCATGTTCATTTATATCCAAGGGTTTGACCCTCAGCCTGTTCATTCATACTACCCATTTAATTTACTTTAAACACAGGAAACATTTTTTGCAGCAGTCAGAGTGTGTTTGCAGATTATTTCTGAAAAAGAAAACATATAGATCAATTCTCCTACTTGCTGTAACTTTGCACATCTTTCCCAGAGTCTGGCAGGTATTTATTGTGATATTTCTGGGGCTATGATGCTAAATAGTCAAGTACCTAAATTTAACAATTCACTGATGTAGAAACTAGGGAATATATCTCTGCCTCTCTTAGTTGGTGCTGTAGCTACTAAATACTGAATGTTCTCTTCATCACTTGGTCTCTAAAGGGCAGCGCTGGGACTCCATGAGAACCAGGAGGAGCAGTCAGGTCCCCAGTAAACCAGTCATGATGATCAGAAAATTCTCCCAGGAGAGGCAGTATATGGTCTTACTTGCACAGCAGAGGAAGGATGAGTATTTTAGGTGGCTTTCAGGGGAGAAAAGGCTTACTGCTGTTTCATACAGTGTTTTATCTGGTTGCATGGGCTGAGACAATTATGAGTTTGAGCTGTGTCACTGAAAGAGATGGCCACAGAAATGTCTGTGAGCCTCTACAGCAACTGGGCAGATTTGTTTGTAGGATAATTGCTCATGCTGTCAAAATGAAGGTGGGTCTTCACCTTCCAGAATGAGAGATTCAGGGAATCTGCCCACAGCAGACATTGAAGCATTTGTAGAAATTAAGCAAGGTTTTAAAGGTGTATTGGGCATAGGATAGAATCAGATAATTCTTTATCCAAGTCTAACCCATCCTGTTTTTTAAAGTGTCTCCTAAATACTAAGCTAGATTATTTTGTATAGTTATTCTCTCCTCTTCCTCTTGAACATGATATATGGACTAGGGTAGATATAGGTTAGCTATGAAAAATTCTTTACTGTGAAGGTGGTGAGGCACTGGTACAGGTTGCCCAGAGAAATTGTGGATGCCCCATCCCTGGGAGTGTTCAAGCCCAGGTTAGATGGGGCTTTGAGCAATATTCTAGTGAAAGGTGTCCCTATCCAAGGGGGTTGGATATAGATAAACTTTAAGATCCCTTCCAACCCAAACCATTCCATAATTCTGTGTGAAAAGAACTCAACACAGAGAGATGGAGAGCCCAAGAGGGTGCTTTGACCATGTTCAGATGGCAGGAACACAGCCTTGCAGGCCATGATTTCTGTTGTCAAACTAAGGAATGCCGCTACATTTTATGGGACAGCCCCTCAGATCTGCTGAGCTGGTCACATCTGAAGTCAGAGCAAGACACCAGGGCCTCAAGGCAGTGGGTCTCAGACATTCCTTAAATGGCTTGACCAAGTATTACTGTAGATGATCACACACACCTATTTCAGGCAGAAATTGGGATATTATTGTTCTTAGAGTCTTTGAAGAACAGATTATCACCAATGCTTTTTTTAAAAAAAGTGACTGGGATGTTGGAATTTTGAAAGGTAGGAGGGGGCAGTCATTCATTCAATGGGTATTATATACACTTCATATTCTCACACATGTAAAAATTACAGTTTTGAAATACAGACCCCCAAATCAGCTACAGAGATTAAATCCAGGGTTTTCAAAAAGTAAGAACAAAATATTTATGCATAGCTAGTATATTATATAAAATATAACATTACTATCATATTTTACACACACACATATATTATATTTATTAGTTTATGTGATTCTTGGGAAGCTGATAAATGATTTTATGCATCCACCTTTGAAGAATTTGGGTCTGGTTTTGGGTGCCTCAGGCAGATATCTTTACATCCTTGATTTCTTCTAGAAAATAGTGCAGGATAAACAAGGGGACTTCAATGTGCCAGTGCAATTTTTAAAGCAGTTCTTTTCAAGAAGACCCAAAGCTGGGAGCCTTTTAATGAAAAGTGTCCTGGAGATACAGACTTGAGATACTGTCAGATTTAACAAACCAGCTTTTATCACTTGTCACATACTGTTGCAGGGAAGCCCATTTAGAAATGTCATGCGGTAGAGCAGCTGTGTAGGTGTACACTGGATGTCAGAGCCTGTTCCATTTGCTGTCTTTCCTCAAAGTGCTCATTAAGGGACTATAGTCACATCTTCCAACATTGTAATTCTGAGTATTAAAGGCATTTATGCATCCAAATAAAATATTTTTATGCTGTGTCAGATGACAATATATCTCATGCTCCATTCCCTCAAGTATCCTACAAACTGCAGTTTTAAATGGTGGTTACTGTAACTTCGTTACTGAGTCCTAAGTGGAATCACTTCATCCAGAAAAAAAGCAGTGCACATAAGAAAACTGGCATGAGTGTAAATTTTTGTTGTGAAATATTCACCATGTAGTCAGTATGTGATCAGATTAAATTTCTTATTTTTGCACAGGACCTGCAGAGAAAGTGTTGTTTTCTGCACCATCAGAAGCTCAGTCTCACAACACCGTGCACTGTTCTTGCCCTCATTGCTGGTGTTTGCTCTGGGTGTTCCCAGGGAAGCAACAACAGCCCAGCAACACCTAAACACAGCTCCTTCCCTTCCTCCAGTGGTTTCAATCCAGCTGGGGAGGCTGCTCACTATGCCCTAGCAGGTTATTAGTAGCAGGATTTAAAGCAGCTGTCTCTCAGATGACTACAGATTCTCGTGTCTTAGACAACCTTTCAAAAGTCAGTGTTGGGTGCTGCCAATATGCTAAAAAATGTTAATGCTGATTTTCTCGTACTTCTGCACACAACAGTCTTAGCAAGCTTGGGGTTGGGACTAGCAGGTGTGCCTAAAGACTGGGAATACCTCACCTTTTTTAGGCCAAATTCTGTTACACTCTGCTTCCCCTAAAAGAATAAGCAAGTGGCAGATGCCTTTAAATTTTCAAACACCAAAAGTCTGGTCATTATTAAAATTGAGACAGAAAAGATTTTGTCAATCTGCCTAAAGCCAGAGAGCCAGGACAGTTTTCCAAAATATCTTCCTTCTTTCCCTCCCAGTAACATGGTTTCATTCCCTAATACTAACACAAATAGAAAGTGCACTACCTTCTCTTCATGGCTTGAGGGGGGTCATTAGTTTATTACAGATGTTCCAAATTAACCTTCTACCCCGATACAGCAGCTGTGGTTTTACGCTGTGCAACTTCAGCATGATAATATTTGCTTTCTAAAACCCAAAATGTTTTCCAAAGTACATTATCATGTTGATTGCATCATCATGTGTTGGGAAACCTTTTAGAGTGTTTATGAAAAGGACAGGAAATGAGAGGTAAAATTGTCTGTGTTTCAGAAAAGTTTATAGTTTATCTAAATTTCCTGGCCTTGAGGAATTTAGTGACTCTAATTCAGCACTGCAGTAGAATTAATTGCCTTGGATATTCTTTTTAATGCAAATGTAATGCTCAGACAAATATAGCTATGGAGAAACCTTGTAATATTTGGTTCACTTGTGTAACCAGAGTGCCTGTAAATGCTTGGCATGGGCTGGGGCTCTGCTGCACCCACCAAGGCTCACACAGGCTGTGCAGGGGCTGCCAGGGTGGCACTTCCACACCACAGTCAGCACTCCTGGCCCTCTGCTGCAGGCTGGGAACCCTCCCACTTTTTTCCTGTGCTCCCAGAGGTAATAGGGGTAATGGCTAGCAGTGTGGGGTAATGGCTAGCGGTGTGGGGTATGTGTTAGTGGTGTGGGGTAAGGGCTAGCGGTGTGGGGTATGTGTTAGTGGTGTGGGGTATGTGTTAGTGGTGTGGGGTATGTGCCCTCTTGGGGGTTTGTGTGGCACCCCAGAGAGGCACTCCAGGACGTGGGCAGCAGTAATGCTCCCCCTCTGACACCACAGCACTGCACTGAGAGCAAAATGCCTTCCCTGCTTCACAGAGCTGACAGCCTGAGTGTCTTGGGAGCAGAGTTAAATATTTACTTGCTATTACACCATCCACAAATTACTCTTCTCTGGGGAGTTGTCATCAGGCCTTTAATGCAATATTCAAGCTCATTAACAGCCTGTGAAGACAGACTAAAAGAAAGAGGTCAGAACCCAATATTTGACTGTATGATGTCTGCACCTGAGGAAAAATGCAATAACCAGAAAATATCCATTCTCAGAAACAGCCCGCTTGTTAACAAGAGCCATGCTGATGGCACAAACTGAACATAAATGAATATGTTCTGCATTTTAAAGGGCAAACCCCAAAGCAGAATTTTTTAGCCAGAAAGGAAAAGAAAGCCAAACACTTTATGAAGTCTGATAGAAACAGCTACTACTATCAATTTCATGCAGTAAAAACTAAACTAGAAGGGTAATAGACATGGACAGCTCTATAAAACTTCCAAACTTCCCGAGAGACAAATAGATAATAGCTTACAAGTAAAAGACTACACGAGGGCAAAAGCCTAGCTTAAAGTAAGAAAGAAGGAGCAAAAAAAAAAAAAAAAAAAAACCAAAGAAATTAGAACAAAATACTAAATATGCAAATATCAGTCAACTAAAGTCAAGGATCATGGGTTTGCCCCTAGAGCAAATTTACCTTATGTGGCATCAATGAACTAATTCTTTCAACCTGACAAGATCACAGAATTAGGAGGGATTTCAAAGGACTCTCTCTTCTACCCCTACTCTGGAATACAATCATTTTGATAGGAGGTTTTTCACTCTGTTCTGTAATTAAAATTCCATATCCTTCCCATGAAGGCCTCACCACATGGATGGCTAATGCTTATCTTCCTTATGACAACTTAATCTCATGTTCCTCATGCTGTTCAGAGCCCGCACTGGAGCAGGCTGTTCCTGAAGAACTGTAGCCCTGGGAGGGACCCAGCCAGGGCTGTACCTCTGGGAAGAACCCTGAAATGGAGCAGGGAAACAAAGTGAGGATCACAGGGCAGCTGAGATGAAAGGATATGAACTGACCACTCGGCCAATTCCCACCACCTGTGCAGCCCAGGGCAGAGCCAGCAGAGCCAGGACTGAGGCTGAACCTGGGAAGAACAAGTGGGAGGGGGAAGAGGAATCTCGGGATCTCTGGCTGGTCAGAGTGACCCTGAGATAGGTTCGAAAGTCTCTTTTCCCAGCTCGGTGCTTGAAGAAAGAGTCAGAGCTCTTCATTTCTCGGTCTCAAGGTTGTTCATTGTATCTTATCTATGAAATTCTTTCTCCTGGCCTGCTGAGGTCCGCTCAGCAGGACAGTTCCAGGCATGCTGGCTGCCCCCGAGGTGGTGTTATCTTTTTATACTAAAAACTCCGTGTACAATATTTACAATTACCTTCCAATACCTATCACCTATGTTAGACAGTGAGCTTCTACTCTAAACCAATCTAAAAGTGCCAACATCACCCAGAAGATGGAAGCTAGGAAAAAGAACGAGAAAGGCTGGACGCACCCAGATTCCTCCATCTTGCCCCCTGAACCCCCATTCTAAAAACCCAAAAAAATCTATTTTTCACCCTGTGATAAATTCAGTATCACTCTACTTAAACCTCCGTGGCTTGTAATTCTTCATATAAAGGTTGGTAATTGTTTTTTCCAAGGGCTAAATCAAAGGCACAGGGGTCTTGGGCTCTGTGCCAAGGTCTCTGAGCCCCCTGGGCAGGGGCTCGAGTCCTCCAGGGCAGCCAGAGGAATTTCCTGGGTTCCCACAGAGGAAATGGACTTCAGTTTTGTCTTTTCTTCTCACTATCTTAATATATTTTTAATTGGCAATAAATTGATACAATCCTCCTCAATCAAGACTCTTTTGCCCATGCCAGTAATTGCAAAGCAATCTCTCATCTTTATCTCAGCTCAGAAGCCCTTTCATCATAGCTTCTCCTCCATCTCACTGAGAGAGGTAAGTGCTTGGCAGGCATCTGGCAGCCAGACAAGGTCACACCACCACAACTCCTTGCAGCCATCTCTTCAGCATTTAGAGAACATTATGATGTCATTTTATAGAGCACATGTACAGTATCTATCCTCTTCAATCTTAAATGAAGTACACTTTAACTAAAGGTAGCTTTAGGAATATAGAAAACAAAGAGCAATGAGAATTTTAGATCACCTAATTCTTTTCCTTGGCATTATTTAGCATAAGAAAAGCTTCTCAGAGAAGAGCTTCAGAAATAAGAGATGAGCTGGAATTTTCTAGAAGCCTAGTTCATAAAATGAGTTTAATTGCAAATAACAATGTTATTAGATCCAGTTATCATACATAAACTTGATCAGTTTTATGTGACTGGTGTGGTAGGCAGGAAGAGCTTCCCTCTGAAGCAACACTCCTTTGGGGCTGAGTTCATCATCAGATGGCTGGCCTCAGAAATTATTGTCTTCTCAGAAGCTTTAGTTTTTGAGTATCAGGGAAGCTACTGAAATTTTAATCTCCAAAGTACTAACCATCATTTAGTGATTTTTAAAATGCAGATACAACCCTTTCTTTTAACTACTTCCTATCACCTTAATTTGTACACATTTGTTTATTAATTTCTTGTATCATACTGGTCTTCCCTTTTTTTGTGTTGGATTTTCCTATCAGACTCTTAAGATAAGGTTGCTGGGTTTTTTAAATTTCACAGTCATAAAAGCCCAGCTTTGAGGGTGGGTCTCCTTGAATTCTGTGTCTCACATCACAGCAAGGAGTCAAGATTCTTTTTAATTCTCAGTTCTTTAAACTATTTATATAGTTTAAAGTTTTAATATTTTATATAGTTAAATTTTATAAATTTATATATATATATATATTTATCTATAGATATATATTTTTATATATATTTATATATCACATTGGTCTATATCTTGCATGGCCACTCTCAAGACTGAATAATGTACCTGAGCTGAATCTTTACCAATGAGAAGTACACTGGAAGGAATTATTTCATGTATTTTCCAAGTTTTACCCTTGGCAATGCAACCTAGGATGACATTTCCCATTTTTGTAATATGACATGGTTGACCAAAGTCCATACTTGTCCAGAGCTTTTTCTTCAAAACTGAAGAAAATTCCTCCCCATCCTGTACCAATAGGGATGATTCATCCCACTCATATAGCACGTCTTTGGATAATTTTAATTCTAGCTTCCTTTTAATTTAATCTTATTTTAAATTCCATTTACAAATTTGCCAGGAACATTTTTGAGCTCTATTTTTGTCATCAAAAGAATTTCTGGCTTTAGTGGCATTTGCAATTTTGATTTAAGAATTAATTACTAGAAACTAGAAACCATCATCATTAGTGCATTACAAGATGAACCAGTTTTAAATCCCTGGAAATAATTAAGATTTCATGCCATGCCACCTCTAAATTGTAATAAAGGTCGCACAGATGTGAACTCAAATTCACTTTAGACTGATGAAGGAATAAGTTATTTTCTTATCTCCAGATTTTCTGGTGTCTCAGGCTACCCAGGGGTCTGGCCTGTACAAAAATCGATCCCTTAACACCAGGGGAACATGCAAATAACACCAAAAACAGAAGGGTTTATTCCTGATTCTGTTTGCCCTTCATGCTATTGTCTATGGGTTTTAATATTTTACATTATTATATTACTAAATTACTAGTATTGCTATTATTCAATTCACCAATAAATTAATTTCCCTGTTAAAAGATGGATTTGATTCAATAGGCATGCATTACATTAAAGAAGGAATTCAGGTAAGTTCTTCAGGGGCTCTGTCTGTCCTTTTCATTACATGATAAATGAAATTGTTTCTAAAAATTGTCATGTTTTGTTTGTGATATATATTTTGGCTTAGTTATTGAGCATTATGGAAAAAAAAATCAGTCATTGTTCAGACCTCTAAAGTACAGGCCTATTTTTCCAGTGAGATGTTCTGGAGCCGTTTGAAGTGGCTCAGATTCTGTGCCCAGTCCTGCAGGGTTTCTGCTCACCCACGTGGGCTCGTCCTCTGCTGGACCCCATCTGCCAGCAGAGCAGGGCCCTTGAGAGCATTGCAGTGCACAGGGGGTTGTGCTGTGTGCCTGTCACATCCAGAGATGTTGGCAGGAAGGAGCAGACTCAGATTTGGATTTCAGCTTTAAAACCAGAGATTTATGTAATTTGATGGAAAGAGAACAATTTTGTCATGCTTCTTTGAAGTAATTAGGAACAATTTTGGAGCTAATTTCTGCGCATAGATAGAATGGCAGGACTGATGTTATTTGTGTGTTAAAAATATTATGCCATAGAGCCCTAATCCCAAAAGTTCCTGTATCTTTGCTTTACTATTCTGGCCTCAGTGGTGTTAACATAGATACTTGCATAACTAAATTCAAATACATAAAAACAACCTCTTGGTATCAGAACCAAAAGATGAATAAACAGAGTGGCAAGGGGCGATGATGTTTTAAAGACTATTGTATCTGAAGAAATTAGCATATTTCCTTGATTTTCTCTTTTCTCAAGGGACAGAACTTGACCTGAAACTGGATATTAAAAGAAATGTGAGAGAGGAAACAAGGATGCTGTTAAGACCCTGGTGTCCCTGAAGCCCCTTATTCCCAAGAAAACGGATCTTTTCATCAGGCCATAAAAAAATATCATCTCACACTTGTTGGGGTTTTTTGTTTGTTTGTATGTTTGGTTGGGTTTTTTTATTACTGAGCTAATAATAGAGCTGGTCAGAATTGCATTAAGTCATGTGCTTATATTTTTATTTCAGAGGATTTTATGAATTTGAATGCAAAAGAAATCCAGGGAAGGGAAAGCAACCTAGGAGCTGCAGACCTAATCCTTGGATGCTTCTGCCCTCTTGTGACCATTGTGAGATGCTCTCTGTAGCTCTGTGCTGTGTGGAATAAATGAATATCACATTTATTCTCGTTGACACCCTCGACCCTTCTCAAAACAGCTCTCACTGTGCCAGCAGGTGGCTGTGCCTGCACAAGCTGAGATCCCCCTCTGTGCCTGACCACTCTGCACAGAGGAAAGCAAAGCTCTTTGGCCTTGTAATTTTACTTACAGAGAGAAGAGAGGGGACCCAACCAAAAAAATCCCCAACCCACCACATAAAACAGGTTTCTGATACATTTGCTTTTCTCCAGCTGCAAAATGCAGATTTTGCATTATAATAATGAAGATCATTGTTAACCTATATGTAACCATAAGTACTGGAGAAAGGTCAAGTAGAAATTATTATGGGAAAATTTGTTACATTTTTGGGTGCATGCTTTATTTTAGGAGAATTGGCTGTTGTGTCCAATCTCCTATTTATTTTAGGAGAATTGGCTGTTGTGTCCAATCCTTTTTATTAGGTTTAGCATTGGCACCTGTTTGCTGGGCGTGGGTGGCTGATGAGTCCAGGTACCTCCTTGGTGCTGCTGGCGCTGTTTGTAGAGCACTGGGGCAGGATATCAGTGGGCTTTGTTTACTGTCTCTGTCTTTGCAGACACATGGGGGATGGAAGAGTTGCACATGGCAAGCTTGGCTGTGACTGTGGGAGTAGCTCTGAGCGCTGGTTGGGCACAGACACTGTTGACAGTGGGGGTGTCTCCTCTGTGTGATTGGGTTTTAGTGGGGTGGCTGTGTTCTACCCATGGGCACAAGGGTGGCTTTTGGTTGCAGGCTTGGAGTTGTTGCTAACTTTTTTTGTCATCTTAGAACTTTTATGGGGGCTATCCTGTGCAGTTTAGGGTATAGAGGAGTCAAAAAATAGTTTCATTTAAAATAGCGGCTTTGGGAGTTTTGGATAAAAGTTTTCTTTTTGAAGGGAAAGAACTCCAAGAAGAGGTATAATCTTCAATCTTTGGTTTACAAGACCAAAGTTTTTATGAACTGTTAGAGTAGTTTTAGAGGTTAAGTAATTTGTTTTCTAAAGCTCCAACAACAGGCATAGGATTAAGAGGATTATGAAGTAAGTGAGGGAGGCAAATTGTCTGATGATAATGAATGGGTGTTGTACTGTTTGGCTGCCCATTCATCTGAGAATGCAGAGATTGGCTGCTAGGCTTTAGCACAGGGTTGTGATGGGGTTGAAAGGTTATTCTACATTGTTTTGACTTCTGCTTGAGGGGGGCAAGGGAAGACTCCTATGGAGGTGGCAGGATACACTGCAAGAGCTACACAGCCACCAAGGCAGAGGCATGGGCTGGCTGTAAGATATTGCCACTGCTCCAAACACCATCTCTGGCCTCGAGAGACACATTTTGTGCTGACATGGTACCCAAGATGGAATCAGGTCAGACAAGGGGACTGATTTTAGAAATAACCTTATAAGCTCTTGGGCAACGTGGTATTGAGTGCACACATTACATCCCTTATCACCCCCAACCCTCTGGAAAGATGGAGACTTAAGGACCGCTGAAGACTGTGTAAAGAGCATTAAGTAATGAGGATGGGAGCACTGGGATGGAAACTCAGGGTTAAACATGTGACCAACAGTCATCCTTTTGAAATGTCTGCAGGTGCTTGAACTACCTTGTTCCATGTTTTTTCCTCATGTGTGAAATTATTACAAACAATATGAAGAATGCTGATGGAAACACCAGCATTATCCTGGCTGGTCACAGAAGAATTGTGTACTAATTGTGTTTTTCATATGGCATCACTCACTGCAGCTGGGGAGGATTAAGGTCTATATTTTGTCCATGCCTTAAGTAAGTACATTTATCAAATTATAACAAGTTTTCCTAATGATAAAAAATTTATAGCAATTAACATTTTAAATAAATTTCCATAACAAATTATTTTGCCTCTTTGCAAACAAAGGGTACCCGAGGAGCTGATGACTGCGTCTGGCCATTCTGGCCCCTTCCCTCCTGCCCTGCATCACGGGCTCCCCACTGCACCCAGAGGGCACCCTGGGATCAGCTGGATGCTCTGCAGGATTCCTTTAGCACCACCAGGTGTCCCTGCCATGTAAGAAATCACCATCCGAAGCCTAAATTAGAAGCCAAAACACTTTTTTTTTTTTTTTTTTTTTTTTTTTTTTTTTTTTTTTAAATAACAGGGCTAGTCTTTCCAGAATGGGCAAAAATACGAGCAGCATCCATCCTCCCTGCCTCCCTCGCTGTTTCCCTCCATCCCTGAGCCCAGCCTGTGACAGAACCAAGCTGACTTTTGTCCATAAGTGTAGATGCTTCCCAGCTTTCCAGCAGTGCTGTAGTTCACTTACTGCCTCTGCTCTTGTCTCGTGTCTTCGAACAGAAATGAATATGAACATATTTGTCATGACTGTGAGACATTTTGCACAGTGGTGGCTCTGAGCATGTGTAGCAACTCTGCTGGGAATTCCATGGTTCCTGCACATCTTCTTTGGTCCTTGACCCTGGGAATGAGCATTCAAACCCAGACACATGGAGTCACTGCAGAGGTCCTTCCAGCCTTGTGGACTGTCTCAGAGTCTACAGTAGAAAATGTCTGAGAAAGAAATATAATAATAGAGAAATACAGAATAATCTTTTCTCCTTCCTATCCTCCCTGACTCCAATTCTCAGAAAAGTCCTTCCCATGCCTTCAGAAATGCCCTTTCTGTGCCTTGTGTTTTTATATTAAAAAACAAGTATTTTAAACTACTATCTTTAACTGACCTGTACAGTACCACACCATAGGCACCAATGGATTCAATGAAATAACCTATATTCAGTACTGATTGGATCTATTGTTTCCTGTTCTCAGCTCTGCTCCTCTTTTCTTCTCCCTCTGGTTGGACAGAGGTAAGCATACAGGTCATTCAAAAACCTCAGGGCAATGATGAAAATAAAACATCAGAATCAGCCAAGAGTTTCCTCCCCTGGAGCAGCTGCTGCATGGAGCAGCAACTCTCTGGCTGAGGTGGACTTTTCCTCCCAGCCCAGACCCCACCTGCTCATGTTCCTCTTCCTGCTGGAACTCTGGGCCCCACAGTGAAAAACAGACACGATCCAATTAACAGGGCAGAATTCATAGGACTTTTCTATCATGAAGAAAAGACTCCTGAATCACTAAGATGTCTCAAGTATGGAATATTGTGCCAGTTCTTTCACTGTTCACTTCTGCATTCCTGATTTCCATATTAATTTATTTATATATGCCTATCTCCAACTCTTTCTTTCAAAAGCATTGATAAAACTAACTGCTAACACACATCCTACAGATCATCCGAGACCCATTTTAGAATTTAGAACTAATTTAGCACATCATAAAATATAAAATTATAAATATAGCAAATATAAATCTTGCCGCTATGAAATAAATATTATATTATATTATATTATATTATATTATATTATATTAATTACATTATATTAATTACATTATATTAATTATATTATATTATATTATATTATATTATATTATATTATATTATATTATATTTATTATATTTATTATTTTATTATAGCAATGTATTATATACATTGCTTTCTGCAATGTATACACCAAAGTATTTACAGTTAAAAAAACCCTAGTCCAGAGTTACTATTAATAGACCCTGATTCAGTATATTTAGATGTGAAAGATGCATTAAATCTCTAAATCTGGCAGTTAAAAATAAATTTACTCATGTGAGGGCTTAAAAGAAAAGCAAGTTTTTAATTTAATACTAGACAAGTGAGGCAGAGACCTTTAAAAACAAATCATTATAAAAAGTTTTCTTCTCTGAAATGATCATTTGGATTTCTTTGTAATTTTCTGCCTGGGAATTTCATAGTAAAGGGTAGCTGTAGTACTGTGGAGACTGAGCAGTGCCAACTGGAAGCATCACTTGGTGTTACACAGTTTCTTTTCTTTGACAAACAAATCAATAAGCAAATAGATAAGCACAGCCTATTGATGCATTTACTGAAACATGGCCATCTAAATTTCTACCAGCCACCTCATCCAGTGCTTAAGCAGATGGTAATCCCCTGAGTGAATTTGATGCCTCATGGTAAGCAAGCCCTGCTTCCATGGACTAAGCCAGAGCTGCTCTGTCTGCAGCCCTTTACACTGTTCCAAGGGAAGAACGAGTCAAGCAGGTTTAAAAATCAGCTGGAACTCATGCCCCAGTGGTAAAGGGCTCACAAACAAGACAGAGAAAACAGAAAGATGCAGGACACTTTCATTAATTCCTACTTCTTTAGTATTTAACATATTCCCTCTGTTAGGGTTTTAGAAGGGTTTCCAGACCACAATATTCCTTTGGGTGCTGTAATGGCATTTCTGGAGGCCAGAAGGAAGCACCAATGTATAAAACTTTCAGCAAGAGTGTTTTAAAACACAGACTAGATTCTGTGTCATTTGAAAAGAATTTAATAGGAGAAATCAAGGCATTTTTCTAAAGAGGAGTACATTTGTAAATAAGAAAATGTCATCTTTATTTCTTTACACTGATGTATTGCACAAACATTGCCATAAAAAAAAATATCTGCAAACAGGCTAATTCCAAGATACCATTTCAGGTTAGTATTACTTTTTATATGTAGCAAATCCCCAGACAGAGAAAGGCTTAGCAAGGAGATACTTGGAAACAACACCCCTCAAATGTTTTAGGCACATCCTCTCTACTCACTTCATAAAGGAATCAGGCAACAAAATTAAAAATTAAAGGTTTTTTAATTGGAAAATTAAAATCATTGCAAAACAAAAATTAGAAAATCAAGGGTTTTTTAATTGAAGTAATTCTAGAGAAAAAGTTCAGTCTGGAATTCCCCTGTCAGGTACACAGATAGCAAAACGCTCACAACTGCAGGTTAATCACAGAAGCACCATGAAGACACATCAGACAGCAGGAAAAGCCCTCTGCTCATGTCAAAGGGGGCACAGATGTTGGAGAGTCCTGGGCTGAGCAGCCCTGTATGTAGTCTTTCCATTTTAGTTAAATTTTGAGTCACAGTGATTTGGACATATGGGAACAAAGCTTTCTCTCAATCACAGGTAGGGACCTCAGTGAAACTCAGAGATCTATCAAAGACAAATGCAAAAAATTAATTAGGAGCTGGGTTTAAAATAGATTATTAATATTATTATATAATATAATGTATTATTAAATCACATAGAAAGATTTTGCAAGGGCCATCTGCCAAATGAAATTCTCCACTGTAGTAAGAGCTCAGCAACCACAGAAGCCAAGAGAATCTATGTGACAGAGACACATTATTAGTGGCACAGCTGCAGGAAACACTTCTGACCAAGCTGGCATCCTTTTAGTTATTCCTAGTCCCATCAAGAAATAGGAAACTGTAATGTTCATGCAGCTACTTGTTTTGTGTTGCTGTGGCTAAGGGAAAAGAAAACACGTGGGTGGATTTTCTGGTGGATGCATAGCACAAGCAAGATAAAAATTCTGATTAAATTTTTAAACTCAGGGAAAACAGAGGTGATTTGGGACATAAACTGAGCTGTGGTCTTGAGTAATAAGGAAATGGTAATGCTTCCTTCATCAAGTAGATGGCAGCAGTACCATTTGCTGCATAAATACTCTCCTGTAGACTGTGCTTTTGTAATAGGTGGACAGAGAAGAATGGGAGTCCCTGTTCTGGAACAGACAGCTACAGGCAAAGAAAAGAAAGAAGCAAATAAGTGCAGTTCCTCTAGAAAATTCAGTTCAATGAACTCATAATATTGCATTTAATATACAAACAAATATCCATGAAAAAAAAACCCCACATTTTGTCTTCCAAAAGAGGATTTAATTATATTGTGTGCATGAAAAGAATGAATTCTGCCTCAGGTCTGTCAAAAATATTCTGACCATTCTGAATCTCTCCAGAGCCAAGAGGAGCACACACAGTGCATAAGGGAGGCAATTATCAGGCTGCCTGCACGTGTGTGATACTCTGCCTAGATCAGGGGTGAGAGCATGGCTGGCAATCATGAGTCTGTGCACAGAGCTCTGTGTGCCTGTGTGGCAGAATGATAGTTAGTTATTGGGTATTCAGCCAGGTTTGAGAATTTGCCCTGCCTTTCTTTCTCCAAAGGTTGTCCCTGCTATCTATATGTGAATGCTTTTTCTGTTTTAACAGCCAGGAAATAAAAAGCCTTCAGGGGTTGGAGCCTGATTGCTGTCCTCCTCTGAATTTGGATAAGTGAAGCTGCAGCTCCTGTCCCCAGCTGTCAGCCCTGCCACACACAGCAGAGGGGAAGGGATGACAGCCAAACACTCAGAACAGCCAAATAACAACTGGAAGGACCTGCCTGTATTAATCTGGCACAAAGCAGTGAAGCTTTTGGTTGTTTAACACGTTTGAACATCATGGTTTTTACCCCACTTTGATGTCCATATGTTTTTATAAGGACATCAAAGTCTTGTATAGGTTGATATGACTGGCAGAGGAACAGAGCAGACACATCTACACCTACAGGTACAGCATTAGCCAGTGTGGGTTCATGGAGAGCCAGTGGGTGGACACCACCAACACATCCACTGGGAATGGGAAGGACTCTCCATGAACAGGGGCATGAGGCAAAATGAGGCACAATGCACTCCACACTTGTTACCTTTTATATTTTTTTTTTCTAGCGAAGAATTACTAATGTAGTTAATCAGGATTGCTCTGAGGTCTGGAAATGGTATTTTTCTACTTTTTCCCCAAGAAAGTTTTTCTATACTTTTCCCCCCCCCCCAGGTATTTCTGCAGAATGAAGCTAAATCTACCAAAGGTTTAGCATATGGACAGTCCAGACATGCCAAAGTGTAGAAGCAGATCATTTGTTCATAAATATATAAGAGGATTCCCATAGTTTCTTTCATAATACTTTGCTTGATTTTTTTCTTCCAATGTTTGTAATGGAAATGGGGAAGTACTGACCATTGCTTAAATTAAATCTAACAAAAATGTTCTGTTACAACCATTCAGCATCCACTGATGCGGGGCTGCTGTTTAAGGCTGACCGTAGCTGACCGTAGCAGAGGGATAATCTAAGGATATTAATGATTTGGAGGTCTGTACTGTCACACAGAAGGAGGGAAGGTCTTGCAGAAATCTATGTTTTCAGCCATTGTTTTACCACATATCAGCATAATCAATTTTATCAGTTTATGTAAGCTTATCCTGGCTCACACACAAGGTAAGCAGTTGCCTCAGGACTGACATGGGACACCTTCTCTGAGCTGGCCAGAATTCTTTCCTAATGCTAAAAGTTTTTGTTGTTGATGAGGCATAGCAGTGACTATGGCAGCCATCTAAGACTGACCAATGCCTTCTGGTAATTATTCATTAATTGTCTTCTGGACTGCTGGTGATTGCTAAGTCATGGAATTTTGAGTTGGATCTAAGCAAGATAATGAGATTCAAAAAGGGAAAGACTCATAGCTTCCCTGTTGCTTACAAATTCAGATCACTCTGAATTCAGATCAGAAATTACAAAAGACAGAGCTTTTCATTACCTCTTTCCCAGAATTTCAATTTCTTCTTAAAAACGTCACTGCATCATTTGCTTTATATAATCTCAATAGAAAATACAGTAGCAGTGCATGACATGCTTACAAACTGTAGCCATGCATTTGGTGGGGCATGATGAGGTGAAATTTATGCTGAAAGGACATCTACCATATTTACAGAACAGCCTGAACACCACAGGCATCGCTATGACCTAAAAGAAAACAGAGGAGTGCATGGAAATTTGCACAATGAGTTTCAAGTGAGGGATGCTGAGAACCAATGGGTGCAGCAAAAGAGGTTTCAGGCAGGGAGGAGTAGAGAGTTTGGTTTCTGGAGGGACCTAATTTGGTGTTCCACTTGACACTCAGAAATGCAAACTGTTGGAAAATTTGCTACAGTCTTCAAGTTCCTAACAGTCAAATTAATGTCCACATAATAAAAACAGACCTGTGTGTCTGCCTGAAACATCACAGCACTTTGCTACCAGCCACCTCTAAATGATCGTGTCAAATTTAGGTGAGGGAGACACTCATGTTCTTGTTAAAATCTACCCTTGCTCCCTTCTCCCACACATTCTTTACACATTTGTATTTACTTCCCTCTGCATTAAACCATACTATTTAAGTTCTATTTGCAGTGCTCAGAGATTTGAAACACAATGATAGTAAATTATTTAGCAAACAATTAGAGGAAGGAGTGCAAACAAAACCACTAATTTCCAAAAGTATCTTTAATTGCTTGGAGCAGGCTCAGAACCCCAAGCAAATATTAAGATAATTAATTGCTGTCAACCTGTCAGTCACATGAAAATCACCTCAGTCAATTATGCAAATGTGTCCCTCATACTTCAGAAGGTGTGAGCACAGCTACCTGCTGCTTGTGTCAAGGTCACACTGACTTCACAGCACTCTTCTCATGGTGTAGAAGTTCAAATCTATTCTGGAAGTTCCTTTAGAATTTCTAAGCCTTTGTTCAGCAATCACTATCAATGAATGAAACGCTTGCTTTATATCTCCAGTGAGTACTTCAAACATAACCTTTGAATAACCTCCAATAATTGGATGACAGATGATGTACATATGAGTTTGGATGTAAAAATTGTTCCAACAAAATCCAGACAAGCACAGAGATGTAAAATTCATGATCAAAAAGGCAAAACAAGGCACCTTTCCAGAACACGGCTGTTCCCATTCTTTGTTTTGCAGGAAAGATTTTGGCTTATAGGACTTAGAAGTACCTTGTCACTTGATAGCAACATATTCATGCCTTCAATAACTACTTAAAGTATTAAATATAGCTGCAAATTGCTCGTGCTGTGGATCTTTGGGATTCTTAACATCCTATGAGGTGTGCTTTGCCCCAGCCCTTTTAAGGAATAACCAGTGGCGGAGGATGTGATGGCTCCCTCCACCTTATTCTGGATTTTGGGGGCAGATGGCAACATGGTAGCCAAGGGCTGTCTGGAATGGTGTCCCAGACGTCTTGCTGGTATGCAAATGTGACCATAAGTCACTCATCTTTCCCTATAAATAGCAGGGCCTGTGGAGCTCTCCTGTACGGCGGCGGGCGGCGCGCCAGGATCTCTCCGTGAGCAGGGACGCCTCTCAAGGTTATTCCTCCAGGCTGAGAGATCCTGTCCCACAACAGATCCTCACTAAGGGGTTACAGCATGCTAAACTTTGACTTCTTAGCTAAAGTATTCACTGTGCATGTATCATCCTTTCAACCTAAACTGTTGACCAAGTCTAGGAGTGGACCCAGCTGTGCCTCTTCTGCTCTCTGAGAAGGGGTTCAGAAAGCAGGACACTCTACTCTGAACCTCATGATTCAGTGGGAGAGTCTTCTTGACAGTTTTGTCTGATCCTGTCCTCTATGCAGTAGTTAATCAAGTATACCTTGCCAACAAATCTTGTTAAATCACTGTCACATTTACCATTGAAATTAACTCACAACTTTCTATTGATACAGCACATGGTAGCTTCTTTCTCGTGAGTGAAGGGCATCACACCAAGACACAAAGCATATCAGTCTGTCTGTCTAAATCAATCTGTCTATCTATCTATCTATCTATCTATATGAAAAAAACAGAAGGAATGTTGCTGGAGGTATGCCAGTACTTCACCAAGAGAGCACTCTCCGGGAGGAGTGCAACTCTTAAACACCCACCTTCGTTTTGGTACATTCTCATAAACCTCACAGGAGGCAGAAAGTACCCATACTTTTTTCTCCTATTATTATCAGTTTTGCTAACTTAATACTATAAATCCCCTTCAGTTCTTTTGCTGAGCATTGTTGAAGATTACACATTTGTACTTAACCATTGTTGCTTTTGAATACAATGTAAGTATGCTTTAGTGCATTCCTGTGAGATTTCATTGCTCTGACTTCTTAGTGAAGGAAAGCAGCTTTATTGAGATGGAGCTGGACAGTTTGTCTTCTGGTACAGGACTGTACAGAAGTCCTGGCACAGTTATTTGCTTGTGGAGTGCTTCATGTATTAATGCTAAATATAAAGGCAGGCACAGAGTGCCTCACTACCTTTCTGAAGTATACCATGTCTGTGTGGTGCTGCATTAATCCTGTGACCCACAAAGGGAGAGTGCAAGGATTAGGTTTCCAAAGAAATTAGGCACCCAAAACCTTTTACTTCAGCTGCTTTTATCACATGAAATCTTCAACCTCCAATGCTCAGGCACTGCCTAGCATCCCAATGGCCAGCTCTGTAGATTAAAACTCCTTGTCTCTGAGCAACTAATTTTCATCTCTGACAGAAGGAATTAAAGAAAAAAAAAAAGGGGGGAGAAAAAGGAGATAAGGAAAAAAACCTTAAAGCATCTAACTTTAAGTAGCTCAGAGATATTTCAAAGGGTTCTGAAATAATCCTGTATTTGCCAGCCCTGGAGGAGGAGGCACTGGGAAGCAGAGTATGGTCTCTCCTTACTGCCAGCCCAGCAGGCTGGGAAGAGTCAGCAGCAGAGTCTGTGGGCTCCTGTGGCTCAGTTGCCCAGTCCTCTGAAAATGGGCTGTCCTTTGAAAATGGGCTTAAGCTTCTGTTTGCTCAGGACTCCTGTATTGCACTCTGTCATGGCTTGACACTGGCACAAGGCCAATGCCCCCATGAAAATACACTTTCCCCGGTGTCTGCTGTGAGATTTTTGACCAGGAATAAACAAAGCAGGCTCTTACTTGAAAAGAAAGAAAAGTTTATTAACTAAACTACAAAACAATAACTAAACTACACACAAAAGAAGAGAGAAAAAAAAAAACACACAAGGAAAATGAAAACCTCACAAAAACACTCTCCTCCTCCTCCCCCCTAAACTCCCAATACAATACATCTTCCAAAATCACCAATTCTGGGTCCAGCACCACCCTTTACAATGCTCAACTTTCAGTTCCTCAAGAGGAGAGGGAGTCCTTCCATGTGTTGTGGTGGCCTTTTCCATTTTTCCAGGTGCTCTCACCACCTGAGCACGGATCAGGGCTGCTTCCAGGGTCGTCTTTTTAAGGATGCCTCGTCCCACTTCAAAAAGGCACAGTCTCAACTTTGGGACATCTGTCCCCCCCATATTTTATATACCCCCTGGGGCCGAGGGGTACCCACACTGAATCTTCTTGGGTCTGGGGCATTTCTCCCCCTGGACTCAGTCTCTGTATCACAAGGGAACATGGCTCTGTCCATGGCTACACAAAAGAGTCCAGCATAAAATGCCACTCCATCTTCTCCATTCCTCCAACATCTCTCACTCTCTCTCTGGTCCAGACCTTCATCATTCGCCCATATCCTCCATCACCTTCTACTCTTACCTCTCGTCTAGGAAGGGTTAATGTTCTGTAAAGTTTTCACTGTCCAAAAAGGGTTAAAAGCTCCTCCAGGCGGCCGGACTCCTTCTCAGTGCATCCTCCCCCCCTCCTTCTCCACAGGCCGGGCTATGCGGGCAGCCCATATCAAATTTCAAGGGAACAGTCCAGTCCCAAGCACCAGCTCTCTCTCTCTCGCTCTCTCTCCCTCCGTCTCCCAAGGGGGGGGAGAGGCTTCCCAGCGGCTCCTGGTGTCTCTCTCGCTTCCACCCTTCCACCCTTGGTGGGGCCAGGCCTACCTCTCCCGGCCGGGCCGCATGGCTTTTCCCCTTCCCCACCCAGCCAGCAGCTGGGCTGAGGGAGAGACCGAACTCCTTCCCGCTGGAAATCCAAAGAGGAACTGCCAGGGGGAGAGCCCTGCTTTTACCCTGTGTTCTCAGAGGTGGATCCAATGCCCAGTGGTTGGGCCAGATGGCAATATTCAAATCTGAGCACTCATTGGCCCTAACCACAGCATCCCAGAAATCCTGTTTCCGGGTCAAACCATGGCACACTGCATGGCAGGCCAGCCCTGGGAGTGCAGCTTTGTAGCCTCACTTGTGCTCCATTTGCTGATTCTTGTGAGTCTCGCTAGAATGCTTCCCACTTGCATCCTCAGAGTCTGGAGGCCACCCAAAAGGAGCCAGCATTGAACCTAAACTCATTTTAGTCTCTGGAGCTGATGCTGCATTCTGGGAGCTAGCTCATGCCATAGGCAATGAATGGTGATTTTATGGCCCAGAGCAGATTTACTGCAAGATCCCTTTCTCAGGGTGAGAAACAGACTTTGGCTTTTGGCTTTAAACAAAGGGACACAGCTTTTCAGCATCTGGATGCTTCTAACATCAAGTGTGGTAAGGGCTCTCCAGAGACAGTTTTCACTGTCCATTAACTTTTGCATTGGTGTCAGCTTTCCAGTGTAGTTGGAGAAGTCACTATGGAGCTCAGAGTGTTAGGACAAAGCACACCAATAAGACAATAAAATTCTCTGGACTGGCAAATGTGAGCCAGAAATCTTGGTTGACTCTTCTCTAGTAAAGTAATCCTGCATGTTTACAGCTCACAACAACTTAAAACCAACTCCCACAGCCTGAAAGAAGTGCATTTTGCCCAGAGCCAAGTTGGAGCTCCCTGTCGCTGGACCGCAGCAGAGGCAGCATCTGGGACAGATGGAAAGTCATGCTATGAGTGTAATGCTGATCCATGAGAAATGATTTTGCACATTCTGCAGCATAGTCAAGTGGTTTTTCAACTTTGTGGAAGACTAGAGAAAAGATCAATAATAAAACTTGAGTTGAGGTTTGAGGCTGCCCATGACTAGTACAGTTGAGGTGATCTTTTTCTTTTCGTTTCTTATCCTTTGAAGAAGCAAGAAGGCTGTTATCATTGTAGGACCAGGCTATAGACTTGGGGCTTTGTCATAGACCTCTAGCAGATATAGTGGGGTATTGCCTAAACATTGTCTTGGTTTAAGACAATTTAGGTTGGCAGACACTCTAAAATTAATAACCTCCCTTTTTAGTTTTAATCCTTCCCCTTCCATCCATGAATGCAAGTAGATACAAGTGAAAAAGTAGCTGTTTACTTAAAAAAAAAAAAAAAAAAAAAAAGAGAAATAGCAACAAGAAAAAGAACATTAAATAGTAAGTGGATCCAAGGATGCTGCATCTCACAGGCAATGCCCCCTCCATCTCTCCACCAGTGGCAGCTTCACTGGCAGAGGCGGCAGAAAGACTCTGGTGTTGCAGACATCTTTTTCACTAAAAATCCTTTCTTTAGGATTTACCTTTCTGGGAAGCTGAGGCCCCAGAATAAGAATGTAAACAATGGTTATCTGCTGCTGTGGAATGCGACAGGTGGATTTTTGATTGGGCCATCTTGAATGTTTATAATTAATGGCTAATCAAGACGGAGCTATCTCAGACAGAGTCCGAGAGAGCTGCCTTTGTTATTCATTCTTTTCTATTCTATTCTATTCTTAGCTTAGCTTAGCCTTCTGATGAAACCTTTTTCTTCTTGTTCTTTTTAGTATAGTTGTAATGTAATATATATATCATAAAATAATAAATCAAGTCTTCTGATCATGGAGTCAACATTCTCATCTCTCCTTCATCCTGAAAGTCCCTGTGACCACGGTCACACTCTGGTGGCGGGGAAGCTCCAGAGCCAGAGAACTCAGCAAACCTGCAGAGTCAATTCTGTGCCTCCTGCTTGGCTGGCTGGACCTGGCTGGTGTCAGCACTGCAGTTTCTGAGCCATCCATTGGTGTGTCCCATGAGTTGTGTCCCCAGGCACTGGAGGCAGCCCCTCCCAGCCCATGGCTCGGGCTGCTCACCGCGGCTGTAGACAGGTGTTGTGAAATTTTCCTTGAAGCACTTCAGCACTGCAAAATGCAGTTTCTTGCAAGCAGGCAAGGAGCTCTGAGAGAACAAAAGCAGCCTCCTGCCTTGCTCTGTCCCAGCTTCGCCTCAAGAAAGAAAGGAAAAGGGGAAGAGAATTCTGCCTGTGAGAGCCTGACCTCAAAAGGACCTGGCACGCTGACCTCTGTGGTTCTGTGTCCAGCTTCCAGGTCTTAGAGAGGCAGTAATATTTTTGGGCACAGGTAGATATGGAGGACAATAACATTTTGGGTTGCCCAGGACAGTGTTGTATAATTTGGTGCTCCAGTAGAAAAATGAAATATAGTTATAGACAGATTACTCTTCAGTAAGACCTCATTCCTCATATGTGCTCTTAAGTGACTTTTCAATTCACTAAGAAAATTGCTGCAGTTGGATGAGCCCTCAAAATTGTCTTTGTCTCTTTTTTCACTGTCTAGAGAAGTGGACAATTTTAAAACAAGTGGAACTCAGGAAGTATTTAAAGTAGAACACTACTCTCCAAAACTGCACATGCATCATCATGCACTATCGAGTGACCACTTCCCACTCTTGTGCACAGAATTCAGAATTCATTTGTGTTTAGGTCTTGTACTTAAACTACATTTACATTGTCATTGAAGAGAAATGATTTTGTAAGGGCACTGAAATCTCTGCACCTGCTTTTTCTTCCTTGCTTGAACAAGCCAGAATGGTATAAGGAACACCAGTGTACACTAAGTTTAATCTGTGCTAAGATGTCCATCTTTCTCAGAGGAGAAGATAGATTGCTCTAATATGCAAGGTTTTGTAATAACAAAATGTCTCGCCTAAAACTGTAGCTTAGCTGGTAGATTAGGTAGAAAGAATTATTCCCATGTAGATTCTAATGTTGTATTTTAATAAATGTTTTAAATAAAGGGAAGGCTACTTCCTATGCAGTTTTGCTTTGTTCTAATGAAATATTTACCATGCTGTAATTGCAGTCCATCCCTCAGGCAGAAGAATACTGCCAGCCATGTAATAAATATTCTACTATGCCTAAGCTAGGCTTTTTGAAAAAGAAATTTCTCTTAGTAGGTAAGAGTTGTTTTATTTTATAATGGTTTGTTCTGAGATGACCACTAAGGAATTTGTTCATTAAATGGATTTCAGAAACAGCAGGAGTGTAAGATTCTTCACACATCATCACATTTAGCTAATCATTTATACATTCAAGAAACTTTACTAACTATGTCTCACAGAGGAGAAACAAACCACATGAGTCAAATCACCAAGTTACTTCTCAATTGCAAAGGCACTTCATAAAATCACCTCTAAAAATACAGGAAGCTCTTTTGAAAACAGAAAAAATGGAAATGCTGGAAAGGGCAATATGCAGATTCAGCTAGCTCCCCACTACCATAGCTCTGCTGCTCAGCTTAAATCTGCTGAGACCCTAGATCTCCCTCCAGTCAATGCCAGAGTATTATTTTTTTCCCTTCCAAAATTATTCTAAAGGTAAAAAAACCAAACCAATTTAATCATAGCAATGGACATCAAAACAGGCTTGCATTTATTTCAACACTTCACAAAGTCTGTGGTCCAAGGACAAGGATCATGTACTCACTTTTGAGTCACATCCACGGGTGTTTCTCACCTCTCTGGCCACAGCTGCCCTTTTCCACTAGAGCTGATATGGGCTCAGCATCTCCAGGCTCATGCCAATACTTAATTTCAGTTTACAAAAAATAACTGCAAGTACTCCTGTAAAACCAAATTACTTGGAATAGTGGAAGTTGAGGTGGTGCTGTAGAGAAGACAGAAAATGTCACAGGAACTCCCATTCTGCTTCCTATCTCTATTACTGTTCACAGCTTCTCTGTCAGGAAAAAAAATAGGGTGGGGGGACAGGCAGGGAGAGAGAATGCAGCAGGACAAAGAGTGAAACTGCTCATTTCTCTCAGTTCCCTCTCTCCCTCTTTGCCTTTCTTTTCTTTGATCTAATACTTCGATCTGACAAATGGAAAAGAACAGAGGATTGCCAGGAGGTAGCAATAAATATGCAGCAGTACTTTTCTGCCTTTAGTTTTCACCTTCATTCATAGCAGAAAAATTGCCTCAACATATTCTTCCTTACAGAATGGGGAGGAGGACACTTTATGCCAAACAGAGATGTATTTATTTCCTCTTAAAAAAAAAAGATCAGCCTCTTACTTCTGTATTCAGAAGCCTGTATTTACAGAGTTGTTACGTCGCCTACAACCAGACTTTAAATATTTATTGCCTGTGTGGTTGAAAAATAATACAATCAGATGACAAGCAATCCTCCACAGATTTTCCCTCTGACAATATTTCAAGCCATGGGGGAACACACACTACAGCTAGCTGGCAACTTACTCCACGAGCAGCTCTGCAGGGACAGGTCCTGCTGGAATGCTGAGTTCCTCCACAGCTGGGAGGGGAACACCAGCCTAAGGAGACCAGGGCTTCATATCTCACAGAAGAGATCCAGACTCCCAAACCAAAACAGAGGGAAAGGATCATCAGAATAGTAATGCTCAGTTTTGAATACTCTCGATGCACCACACAGAGAATTACCCTGGCTTTCAGACTGCAGAATCTGTGCCAGCCATTCCACAGCCTGAGTCTCCCCACGTATCCACAGAGGAGGCATCTTGAGCAGCAATGAAGACAGAAACCACAAGGAATGGGAAACTCTCCTTTGGACAGACCAAGCCTACAATGTGACAAATATTCTCCTGTTCCACCAGTGTCACTGCAATAGGGCGCAATATCCCAGGGAACTGCAGCATGTCTCAAAGGATCATCCAAGATTTTCAAACACCTTATGTGTCACCAGTGCTCAGCATTCCCCTGCAGGACACCACTGATGTGTTCATCTGTATTAGAAGAACCACTGCTAAATCAGGCTAAGTCTTAAGGACCAATCAAACCTTTCCTCACTGTACAGTGTGGGTTTCCTCCACAGTCAAATATGAGCTGGGAAATGTGAAATACTTTCTGCCCCTTCTGTTAACTTTATGGAAGATGGAGTCAAATCAAAATGCTCTTCAAAAGTTTCAATTAAAAATATTGATGAGCTTTTAGATCAAGGCTTCTAGCTTTTAGTCATCTTTGTGGGGAATTGCAAAGCTTTGACTTTTCCTTGTTCATGGTGTTTCGGCAATACCTCAAACTTAGCTCTATAAGAGTGTCCAGTGTCCACTGAATTGTCCACAGTGCATTGCACAATTGTATAATTGCTGCATTGTATGATTTTTTTCTGAAGTGTAAACTCTGAACCACACTGTTACACACAGAAAATTTTTTCCTTTTTTTCTAAAAATATAAGAAGTACCTGCTGAAAAGTGCAGATGCATAAGTAACATCTTAACATATATGACAAGACAGGAAGCTTTCCTGCTACTAAATTGATAATTTCTCTTGTGAATATAGACAAAAGAAATTTATTTTAGTTTTGCCATTTTCAATTTTTCTTGTCTGGGCCCTGCAGTTATGAAACTCCTGATTAACTTTCATGTAGAGTGAGAGTAGGGATCTTTTCATGCAGCACTTGGGTTGCCAAAGGCTTGTTGGCTTATTCCAGGAAAGGGGAGGTAATTGCCTGTGATGCTCTGTAAATACAGAGAGATGAGATGAAAGAACAGCATTACTTCTCTCACATGGGTGCTGATGGACCAGCTGAAGTTACTATGAAGAGTATGAACATCTCTGTCAGCACTGATGCAGCACCCACATCTCACATCCCTAGCTGCAAGTATAGAGATACTGGAGTAAATGACAGAATTGTTCCTTGCCTCTCCTGCCCTAATACAGGACAGAAGAAATACATTTTCTGATGCATTTTCACTCTTAGAAAATATGCAAGAATGCAGAAGTGTTATTTATGGCTTTCAAAAGGCTAGAAAAAGCAAAATGTTGGCGAGGATTTTGCACAGAAAAGGTCAAACCCATGTTATGAGGTAGGCACAAAGAATGGAAATAAAAGCATCATGCCTTTCTTTAAAGGCACAATATCAAAATTTAATTTCCAAATACTGCAAAGAAGAAAACATATAAGAAAAAAATTGTTTCAAAGCACATAGGCTAAACACACACCAAAATTAAAAACACTCAAGAAAAATTTCACATCTCTTATAAATGAAAGGCTAAACTAGCCAGCAAAAAAGGATTGAAAAAATGAATGCAAATCTTGAAATAATACCAGTGGAGATGGTAGAGAGAGGACACAAGGGGAGATGGCCAGCAGTGAGCATCCTGTGCTCAGAAGACATGCTGGGAAAATGCCAGAAACAAGTGGCAGACAGGATTTTCATTCTGCTTAAACTAGCTTCATTCCTTGAGAGACTCTACTGTGCTAAACAGGGTTATTTCAGTTTTACTCCTGAGAGCAGGAGCGTTCTCAAAAACATTTTATGCCTCTGACAGAAGGCACTCCTTCATTTGCCCAGTTTTGTCAGACGTTATCTGGCTTTTGCAGCACTGGATATTATCTAGGTGGGATAAGGGGGCTCCCTCATGCCTTTGCTTCAGTGCATCCCAGCCTGGCAGAGCAGACTCCCTCCCATTTGTTACCCACCACATGCCCAGAGGGCAGCTGGCACAGGGCACTCCAGTGGCACATGGTTATACAAATAAGGAAAAGGCAAAGATTTTCATGAATTAAACTCCTATGTAACAGCAGTAAGTATATTAATGGGTAAAAGTAGCACTGATGTTTACAGGAAGATTTCCTCTGTCCTTCATGTCCTAGGCTCTATGACACAGGAGAACCATGGGCTGCTTTCACCTTGCATGAGCAAACCAAATCTTCAGGGAACAGCTTTAGCAACTTACTTCCCCAGAAAAGTCAGAGCCCTTTTCTCATGGGTAAAGGGAGAAGAAAAACCCCAGAAAATCAACAAATGTCCAATGCCCTAAGATACAGCCTTTCTCCCGATGGTAAGGGTAAATCTACTGTCATTTCTTTTTGGACAAAACACTTTTCTTTCTTCCCAGCCTGAACCTTTGCCTCAGGTTTATCCCTGTGCAGAGAAGAAACAGGGAGGAGCAGAAAAATTGCCATTGCCCTTTCTTCAGATGCCACATCACACTCCCAGCTCTCCTCCCCTGCGATCACTTGGTAGAAGCTGGCTCTATACATCTTGTTTTCCCAAGCACTCCTTGCTCCCTCAGCACAGGGGCTTCCTCAGCATCTCAGTTCTGCCCCAAATGTTTTGCCCTTCCTTCCCCAGGCTGCCCTGCTGGGCAGGGGGTTCATGGCACAGGTTTCTGCCTCTCTGCAGCCAGGGCCAGCACAGCCAGTCCCAAAGCTGCAATATCTCTGCCTCAGCCCTGACCATGAGCTTTGGCCCCAGACACAGGTGTAGGACAGAGTTGTGTAGCAGAACATATAATTTTCATCAGAGAATACCTTCAGGCTGCTGTCTCCAGCTCAGAGTGCTTTTGGGGGCAGCCATGCTCCCTTCAAGGGTTTCCCACTGCCAAAGCAGTCATTGACAGTGAGGAGTGTGTTGATACACCCAGCAAGGAGAACGACAACAAATATCAGAGGAAACACAAAGAAAAATTAATTAAACGTGTGCGTAAAAATAATTACATTCTGCAAAAGGACGCATGCAAACTGACATTCCATGGATGATTCATGCTTCCCTGCTTTTTTTCCCACGTTCCCTTGAGGCCTGCTCTTAGTCATCCTGAGGAGGGTGTGTTTGCTCACAGAGCCTTCATGGGGAGCACTTGCCTGACCCTCACCACCAGCACAGCCACATCTGCTGGAATGGATGGAGCACGTGAGATCTTAAGGACAGCCACAGATCTGCTGTGTCTTCTAGGCTTTTCCAATCCCCTGGAACAAAAAAGAGCTCAAAACCCATACAGAATCACTAACAGGCAGATTTTTAGGACCTCAGCTTCATTACAGACTGCTGCAAAGGTTCAGTTAGATTGGCTGTGACCTTGTGAGCATGGAGTCAGCTTGATCACCATCACTAGTTCTGTAGGACTAGCACTGCAGGGAGAATGGGATTGTACCAGACAATAAACTGATTTTTATTTTTCTAAGCAGTTTGATCAAAAACCTCAGAGGCCTCATTACAAGAGACTCTGACATCTCCACCCTTCAGCTCTTTCTCCATTAACCAAAGTGTGTAAGGAAGGAATTCTGGATGCCTTTGCAATGCAGCACTGACTGCAGCATTCAGTCACAGATTCCTGTACAGTGATCTTCCTTTGTGGCTCCAAGTGCTTCACCACAGGCTCTGATGGTTGCACTTTCAGTGCAGCTTATACCCCTCTGCAGAGTCCTCTCTGCAGCTGCCCTGGTGCTGGGTCTCACTCCCCAGCCCTCTTTGCTCCCAGCCAGAACAGCTCTGCTGAGGGGTAGCTGTGTTACCACCTGTGGTGGTGATGCATTTCTGGCAGGCTTTAAATGAGGGAAGGAGCAGAGCTGGTAGGAAAGGCGCAAAGCATGGCAGGTATACAATAGGAAAAGCTCACAGCTGTTCTGGCTGGGGGAAATGATGATGCTCAGCACAGCTGGTGACATTGGTGGTTGAAATGGGATCAGAAGATAAAACAGAGCCTTGGGCAAGGAAGAGGTTCTCAATTTAAATCTGAGGCACATAAAGCAGAGAGAGCTAGCCATTTAAGCAAGACTGTTTAGCTACAATGTTTTGTAAGGAATGGACAAGGCTGATGTTATGAGCCAGGAGACAAGAAAGGAGAAAGGAGGAAAGGGACTGAGAGGGAAATGAATGAGTGCTCTGGGACATTTGTTCCCTTCTATTTCAGAGAAATACCTCTTTCAAGCAGTAATAACCTCCCTGAAAAGCAAAATGGACTGAGTGTTTCAGTGCAGCTGCAGGACACTGCCCTGCTCCAGTGAAGCACTTAAGCACATCCTGACTTTCAGGCTTATGGGCAGCCCAGAAAGCCAACAGGACTATGCACTTTCTTGGACAGAATTATGAATATAAATGCTCTGCCAGATTCAGACCTGGGAGCTAGATTCTGCCTTCAGCTCCAGTCATGTAACTTCAACAAAGGCTGGACTGACAGCTGGGAAACGCCACCCTGTGTGTATGTGAATGTAATGAAAATGATCTTACCAAAGAAGAGACACTGAATTGAACTAATATATTTAACTTTTATGTAATAAAGTTATAATTTTCCGGGTAGTTTTCAGAGCCTTTGGATATATGCTGTATATCCTTCTGCTTCTACCACTCCTCCAGAAATCATGGCTTCTAAAAAGTACTTATTTCTTATAGGATTCTGTATGTTTTGGTCTGTGGAGCTTGAATTGATTGATACAAACAGATGTGTTTTATTTTTACAGCTGGACTATTTAACTATTTACTTTCTTTTGTTAAAACTACTTCTCAGCAATGACATATCAGCAATGTAATCATGCAGGACTTGATGAGTAAAAAGACACACAGCAGGAGGAAACCATCTGGTTGAAAGAAGAGTATCCATCCTCTGCACAGGGGACAAGACTATAAATAATACTTACTGATCTGAAAGGATATTGGGAAGTACCAGTCAGATTCTGTTTTACTGTTAAGCCACACTTCAGTACATCCTTCTGGAAACCAAGCATGGACTAATGGAGGAACACTCTGCATGCCTATTGATTTCTTTATTTAGTTTGCAGGCAGTGGAATTGGAGCACAAGGATCACTGTTTTCAGACCTTTCACTTCATTCTGCAAAATGACAAAAAGTTATTCAAAATTTTTGAGCTCATTTGACAATTGTAGAGATGTCTCAGAACTAAAAGTGGGTTTCAGCTGGTATTAATTGTGGTATTTTAATAACATGAGATCTTTATCCTCTCAGGTTTCATGGCATCATTCTACTTTTGCCACTAATTTTGTAAGGACCCTTTATTTCCAGAAAAGCAAAAATGTTTGAATCAATTCAAATTATTAACCTCTACTAATGAAAGTCAAATATGGTGTCATTCCCCTGATAAGCCATGCTGGAAATCTGGTAACAGATGAAGAGAAGGCTGAGGTACTAAACAACTTTTTCCCCTCAATCTTCAATGGCAACCTCTCCTTCCACACCTCTGGAGAGGGGGAAGGACAGCAAGGTGGGGACTGGGGAGTTAAGTGCCTCCGCTGAAAACTGAAAAAGGGCAAGTTTTAGATCAGGTTGGAAGGAATTCTTTACTGTGAGAGAGGTGAAGAACTGGAACAAGTTGCCCAGAGAAGCTGTGGAAGATCCATCCCTGGAAGGGCTCAAGGCCAGGTTGGATGGGGCTCTGAGCAACCTGGTCTAGTTAAAAGTGTCCCTGCCCATGGCAGGGGGAGTTGGAATGAAATTACTTTACAACACAAACCATTCTATGATTCTATTATAATTGTTAGTTTTGTATCTCATTTGTTCTCTGAGATGATGGGGATATCCCAGCAACTCCATAAAGAATTTGTGAGCACTCCAGGCACTGTGGATGAAACATGCCATCACTGCAATTACACTACCATGTCATGGAAGTGCTCACAACTCAAGTGAGACTCTTATGAGTGACTCCTAAAAGCTCACTTTAAAATTATCCTTAAACAATCTGAGAATTGTAAACCAAACAGAGTCAAATTTTAGAGAAGATTCTCAGCTGGATACCCAGGCCTTCATCTGTGATCTTCACCCACCTGTCCCATGGAGGTGGCAGGAGTCTGAGGAATACAGATGCAGAAATCTGCTCCCTTTTCAAACTCTACCAAGAAGTGAGGCAGCTCCTATTAGGACTGGATAGGGACTTTGTGATTGTCTAGTTTCTAGAAAAGGAAGCCGAGGGAGGATCTAATTGTTCTCTAATGCTTCCTGAGGGGGGAAAGTAGAGAGGAAGGTACTAAGCATTTCTCCCTGGGACACAGTGATATATGGTCTGGGAATAGTCCAAAGTTGCATCTGGGGAGATCCAGAGATGGCATTAGGAAACATTTCTTTGCCAAGAGTGTGGTCTGGAATAGGCCTGCAATAGGCTTCCTAGAGATGTAGGTGGTTGATATCCCAAACCTGTCAGTATACTTCCAGAGGCATTTGGACAGTGCCCTTAGTAATGTGCTCTGGCTTTTGGAAAGTCCAGATGGTTGTTGTAGGTGCCTTTCAACTAAAGTATTGTATTGTATTGTATTGTATTGTATTCTATTCTATTCTATTCTATTCTATTCTATTCTCTTGGAAAGTGCACATACAGGAAAACATGGAGAGTAAGGGTTTGCAGCATCACACAAATCCTCTGGGGAACTGGCATGGTCCCATTTTGGAAGAAGCCTTTTCAGGCCACTTGAGTCAAAGCAGTGGTGAGTTCTGTGGATGAGGTTGGCACCAGATGCTGCCAAGGGCCCCTCACAGCTCCTGAGAGCCACTTCTCTAAAAAGATGTATTTTGAGGAGAGACATTCAGGAGCACCTTAAGAAATCACTGGCTGCTTTTCTGTTTTATGTTAGGCTACTGCTTGATGGTGTTTTTTTTTTTCTCTAGACCAATGAAACCAGACAGAAAATGTTGACATTTCAAATTTTGGGATGTTAATGACTTGACTATTATTGCCTTTCATCAAGTGTAGAGGGCACTGAACACTTGGTCTGTCAGGGCACACCAAGGGCTGCTGCCCCATGGGAGAAGGTCAGCCAGGAGCTGAGCACTCTCTGTGGTCATCAGATTTTTTGCCTTGCTCTGTAAATTGCAAATACACTGCAATGCACTGTTTCAAGGAGTTTCACAGCTGGACTATTTTTTTTCTAAAACCAAAAGAATCTAATATTGTATGTAGCACCATATCAGGGTCTCTTGGGCCATATGAACAGCCTCAAGAAATAACACCCCTGTTTTGTGTAAATGGTCATATACTTTCAATCTAAGCTTGTAGTGAGGTTTGCATAATTGAATGGTACTTTTGGATGTGATATATTTCTCTTTGTGATCTTCAAAACAGGAGATGGGTATGTACTGGAAAGAGGCTTATAAAACTTAAAAAGCAACAAAGGATGCAAAATCCATTTGCTGGTGTTTGCACAGCTCAGTGAAACTGTACATAAATATTATTACACAATCAAATAGAAATAGTGTGTTGGCTTACAGTGAAACAGAAAGGAAAATGTAAAACATTCAGCACTGAGATTTTTTAAAGCCATTTAGGGAAATGCTTAATTTCTGATGGAAATGTAGATTTCATATTCCTCTATGGTGTTTATTCTTTCATGGGTTTGGAAGGCTTTGGCATCATTCTCATCAATCACGCAGTCTGAAAAATATCAGCTAAAAATAAGGTCTATGAGACAAAGAGAAATAGTTCATTGTACAGGAAATTTCTTATTTTTCCCTGTCTGATTAGCTGTATCTTTGCTACAGCTGAATAGGCAGCTAACAATCAACTAATGCCCCAAACCTGCAAATACATATTCATATGCATATTAACTGTAAAGGAACTTAGCCCCTTAATCTGAGTTATGTACATGAATAGTATCAGCAGAGTGAGCTTCTAAATTATGTCTTCGTGTGTATTATCCAATGTCAGCAGGGGCATAAGAATGATAGTTGTGTGGTCTCACTTTGAGTTTGAATGTGCTCAAAATGTATATGTCTGACATGTTTTTCTTTTAGCTAATGCAAACATTCCAAATACTTCTCAGTTTGCTGACATTTGTTTGAATATGCACTGCTCTAAATGATGGAACTTTGTCCCACAGAATTCCAGAAATAATGGTATCAAATGATAAAAATACTGCTAACTGTGTGCACTGGATGCAAAGAAAACCACTGACTAGCTTTTCCTGCTCACAAGAATGGAATAATACAACACTGATAATATAATCTTCATTCCTTTCTTTGGCATCCAGTACCAATGCTTTTGCATTAGCTATCATTATTACAGAAACAAGAATAGCATCTGCAAAACTAAAATTGAATTCTTTGGTAGGGGGGGAAAAAGAAGCAGCACATTAAAATTTGAAAACATATATAGTAAATTTTAATCCATATTTTAAATTGACAAAGCCAGAATTATTTATAAAGACTTTCCCATCAAGTTTGCAGGAAATAAAGGTGAGAAATCACGCCCTGCTGCACAAACATTTTATTACATTTACCCACCACCAGTATCAATGCACCATAATACCACTGCTCCTCGAGAAGGGAAGTGTTGGGGAAAGCAGCCACAGTGCATTAACCTCTGGCTGCCCATGGCTCCCACATGGTGTCCCTTGCTAATGCTTGTCCCTTAACACCTAGATGGCAGAGACTGACAACACCCAAGGCTTGTTATGGTGACAGCTTCATGATATCAAGGCCAAATGAAAGTATCATGACATTTAATATGTTCCTGAAGACTTGGCTTCAGGAGCCATTTGAGTTTAACAAAGTCTCAGCATCATAAAAATCTGCCTCAGTCTGAGTGGTGACTGAGTCTGTGGAGAAGAACCTGGAGTGCAGGTAGTGAAACTTGCATTTGCCAGACTGTGAGGAATGATGGGTGGGAAAAGGGTTCCCATCAGTGCTCAAGGCAGGTGGCCTTGTCCTTGTCAGCCAGAAATGGATGCTCCTGCTCCTGTTTGTGCCATGCAAGAGTGACCTGGTTCCCTGTTCTAGGAGATGGGGAAAGTCCAGAGCTGTTTACTTCCCTCAGGGGGAAGAGGTTCTGCAGCTGCCACAAGAGGCTCAGGGTGGTGCATGGGTCACCTTCAGCTGAACGGGGACTGGTTGCAGAAGAAGGGGCCGCAGTGGGCACTTTCCATCAACAAGGCAGGATGTTCTTTCACTCTGCACAGCTTGACTTGGGATCCAGGCTTTTGCAGAGAGCACATTTTGGGCTGTGTGGGCCAGTTACAGCCCAGCCCCACGCCCTGGGTGTCACAGAGGCTGTGTCTGTGTGAGACCACACCAGGAGGATGGTGTGTGGTGTGCCATGCACATGAGCAGGCACTCTCCAGGTGACAGCTCCATTATGTACAGCTGGATCATTGGAAACAGTTGGGTGCTTTCAGCTCTACAAATTGCCTTTCACAGCCTGAGCCCCCAGGTGAAATGCAGATAAGCAAACCTAATGCCTGAGACAAGGAAAGTCTTATTGGACACCAGATGGTTCATATGCAGATAAATGCATAGGGAAGCATGTGGGATTTCAGTCTGGTGTGCAGGTTTCCACGCTGAATAGGTTTTGTTTCTCCTGGATCACTGGTGGGGAAAGAAAGCTACACTGAGTTTATAAGATCTTCTGGGATGAGCCTCCAAAACACGCAGCCAGGCATGGAAGCAGTGCAGGTTCTGCAGGGTGTCTGCAGCACATCTGCTGGAAATAAAGGTTAACAGACTTTTTGTTGTTGATGTTGCATTATGCTATTTCATAAATTTGTAAATCTTTGTAAATCTGTGCATTCTGTTCCGCAGAAGACAAAGCCTCTCAGTAAACAAGAGGTGCTTACATTTATGCGCACTGTGTTCCCGGGCTGCCAAACAGTTCTCTTGGGAAGCAAGACACTCGGAGTCCTGGTCACTGTTTTCTTTGGAGGACTGCTGCTGAAATATTTTCAGTGAGGTTCTTTCATTCAATTAGACATATTTCTTCCAACAACTTTCTAATGAATATTTTTTCTCCAAAATATTGGCTATCCAGAAACAAAGTACTCCAGCTAGACCTCAAACTAATTAGTAAATTCCGCAGTGCTGCCTCCCTGCAGTTCTAATTCAGTTAATGTTTATCCTTTCCCTCTATGGGCCAAGTTCTCTGCATATGCCATAATTCACACAGAAATGGTAATTCTAACTCAGAAGAGATGAGACCTCTTGACACAGATGAGATCTTGGGCATTTGGGGTGAGCTCCAGTGTACAGATAAATGGAAGTATAAGACGCATGGACTTAAGCAATGCTTGAAGTTTGGTTGTGATGTAATTGAAGCTTTCTTTTGTATTTTGATGCCTACTGATTCAAAATTTTACCTGCAGGCCGAGGGTGGGATTTTTCTGGGCATTCACAGAGTGAAGTATCCCCTAGATTATCAGACAGTAACATGATGATGATGATTGACTGTCCTTAAAATAATAAAACTCAGGCCCACAGTAGATTGTTACACCTCAGTAAAACAAAACAGCTGCTTCCAGAGGCTGCCAGGCTGGGTTTATGTCCAAGCTCTCCTCAGGCACAATGAGCCACACACTGCTGCAGAGTGGAGGTGGTAGGAGCAGAAGGTACAGAACTGAAAGGACTGCCCTGAGAGCCAACAAACAGGATGATACATTCCTCTATAAAGATGTGGTTCCCAAGATGTTGAGTTTTCAATGCAGTTGCAGGAACCGGATTGGAGGGCAGTAACCTGTCTGTTTTCTTTCTCCTAATCTTGTTGTGTGCATAATAAATAGTTTTATCTTCTCCCTTCTTGAAAGTCTTTCTATATCCACCAGCCAAACAACAGATAATAATGGGGACAGTGTCATCTTTCTGTCACCTCATGAAAATATTTTTCATTCCCATGATACAGACCATCAAACTACATAGGATAATCATATTCTTTGATGCCTGAAGCAAAAGATGATGCTTTAATATCTTATTATGGTATTGGATATTAATTTCCTTCTACTCAAATGCAAAGATGAAAGTTCCTGTCACAAATGGCCTAATACTTCATTTTTTAAAATTTACTTTGGAAACTGTTTGCATTACATACAAGTCAAGCCAAAAATGAGACTGTTGGATTTTTCCTTGCCAAAGCAGATTTACCATTCAACTCTTGTAATGAGAAGTTTTATTCAACTGTTTATAGAGCAGTTGCTGACTATAAGGTATCCATGACACTTATATTACCTAGTCGAATATTTCTTATAGGTGCATGCTGAAAACTGCTCACATAAAAAAAGCATGAGGGTAATTTGGCTCCAGCTGTCACTGAGCCAAGAGCAGGCCTGCCCACAGCTGCCTGGGTAGGCACACCTTCAGATCCTTGCATAAAATATCCCTCTTCCACTGTCATTCTTGAAAACATATTTTTCCCCTATCACTGTTCATGAATACCAAATAAAAGGTAAAGAAATTGCCCTCAAAGGAAACTCTTCATTTTTATTTAAATGAATACTTAATGAATCTACTTAAGAAGAAATTGCCTCGGGATATTTCTAGAACTATCTGTGAACAGAAACCTGTAAAATTAAAATATTAAATGTTAAACTTTTTATGGAATGGGATAAACCTTTCTTCCTCTTTCAGAGGAATAGAAGTCCTGTAGCAAAGCACACTGCACACAGCTGCTGCTGGTGAGGAGGGATAGTGCATCTGGACAAACTGCCTCCATCAGGACTAAGAGGCAAAGCACAGCAGAGAAAACATGGATTCCTTGGGCCCTTGATCCATCATTTCAGCTCATTTGGGCTATTTGCCATACCTGACTTGCTGAAGGTGCTGGCCCTGGTCTGAATAAGTGCAACTGTGCTGAGCAGCAAAAGCTCCCACTTTGCTTCAGTGGGTGAGGTGTCTTACGCTGTTTTCCAATGTACAGCTTTAATGTGTAATAATAGTAGAACCCCTCATGAAATTTCATTCATTAAGCATCTTCGTGCCCCCAAGAAGATATATTACCATTTGTGGCAGAGGGAGGCAAAGAAGTATCTGGCATGAGACTTTTGACTCAGAGGATGCCCCTCTAGAAGATGGGCATGAGCCCTGGGCAGATTGCTGTGGTGTTTGCTGCAAAAGGAGAAGTTCAAGAGAAACATCTGCAGAGAAGATCCTGGCAGGCAAGGGGCTGGCTGAAGTCACTGGTGCCTGGTGCATGTGCAGGTGCTCAAAGCCATGGGCTGTGAGCAGCAGTAGTTTAAACAGAAGAAAAAAAATACCTAGTGGAGTGAAATATCCATCAGTGAATTAGCCATCAGGATGATCAAAAAGTAGAGTTTACTGATTCCTTAGAATTATCAATAAATAGGTATAAATTAAAAAACAAGATCACCTTCATTGAGCTGCACTGTCCTGCACCACTACTGCTTCTTGTCCTCCCTGAGACCTGCAGCTTTACCAGCACTGTGCAAACACAAATGTTTCCTCAGCCATGCTGGCATGCATGGCACTGGCTTTCTGTGCTGTTTTCTACTTCAAATCTCTGCTCATTTTCTCACCTCTCTCACCCTGTCACATTTTCATTAACATGAGATTATTTTTGATTTGCTTTCCTTCAGCCTTCATATTGGATTTCATTGTAATTTATTTACTGACCTTTTTTCTACTCTTAATGGTTTTGTTATTGACTGTATGATACCATAAGAGACTAAACACCTCTGTTTATAAGAGGTGCCCCTCAGGATTTTCCAGGCTTTCTTTTATATCTTGCACTGAAATGCTGTATTTTTAAGATCATTCCTAGACCCTGGAAAATGGTGAAAAAGTCATTATTGATTCCAGAGGGACAGGTCTGATCACTAAAATTAATAAGACTCCTAAGGTGAAAATTTTCACAGCTCTAGCTTACTTCAATACCAATCCTCCTTGTGCATCTGAGGATGCAATCCAAACCACAAGTCAGTAAACAATTAACTGACCTGGTTTTTAAGAGGATATATCAGAGTTAGTAGGCAATGTACTTAGGCAGCTTGAGGCAGAATTGAAGTCTCATATTTTTAATGCTTTGTATATTTATAGGTACTGAACTCTGAAGAAAAATTGTGATCATCATCATTGTACATTCCTGTCAAAAACACAAGTCAGAGAATTTCACTGCACCAATTAAGTTAAAGCACATGTCAGAGAAGCATAAAGAGTTAATGATCCTCACGTTTAAATACACTCTGTATTTACAATCTGGATTTCACTTCAGCCCCTCACTTTAGGCTCTATAAATTTCTCTTTTCAACTGTATAAACCTCTGCTCACTTCTCTCAGCACAAGTACTTAGAGAGCGTGACCAGATACTGAAAGCCATAAATTCTGTGAATTTTGCAATATTTTGTGAGATGCCTCAGTGTTTCTTTCATTTGCTTTTTCTTTTTTTAACTATAAATAGAGCCTTCTTTCTGCAACCAGCCTCCAAAGGTCACCTTACGTTTTGCTATTTCCCATATTAAGCAGCAATGCTTTTCAGCTGACATTCCAACTTCAAGTCATGCATGTGAGCATGATGTGAGCTTGCTTCAGACCTCAGTGAGAGGGCTGCAAACAAGACTGCTGTATAATTGCCGAGAAAATAACATCCATTGTCAAAAGGGGCACTTAATCAAACAAAATTTAGCTGCATGAATACAAGTGTCTCCAAATATTTGGTTCATGCTAAAAATATAGCACATTTATTAAAAATATATATTTATAAACATTGGTATGAACAGACACAGATGTTAAGCAAATGAGAAAGGAAAAATAACCATGTAATGTATTTCTCCCAACATTTTATCAGGTTTAGGCAGACCTTGCTCAACAGAATTGTTTTTTTCATGATTGCACCATATGTTCATTCTAAATAAAAAGCTTGTCAGATTCAATGTAAGTAAAAGCAAAAACCAAGAGAAAAAACCATTTGACCTAACAGACACGTGATCTGTGCTATGAAGCTATCTTTGAGTTCAATCTTTGCGGGTATACAGCATACATTTCTAATTATATATAGTTTACAGTTTCTTTCTTTTCCTTTTTTTTTTTTCTTTCTTTTATTTTCTTTTTCTTTTTTTTTAATTGTTTTAAAACAACATATCCCTGGTGGATTTCTTCAAAGCTACAACTTACATAACTGCAGTCATTCTCCCCCAAACTGAAAACCAAACTGAAAGGGAGAGGGCAGGAAGAAGAGTTAAGCTTATTACTGTGTGAAAAAGTCTTGTTAAATTAATTGTGCTTCAGTCTTCGCTGCCTTCAGGCAGTGCTTTTATGATGTGTTAATATAATACAGAGTCAATTCTGATTAAAGAACTTGTCAATAGTCAGCAATGTTTGTTGTCACTCTTAATGGCCGTTTTATCTGGTCTATTTGCATGCCTTCTAGTTTACAACGTTGTATAAATATACACAAAAATGATCACAATGAGGTTCAGAATTGTCCCAATAATTCCAAGCATTGCCAAGATGGTTTCTTCTTTGCTTTCCTTTTCTTGACTGCCTTTATCTTCTTCATTTCCACTAGTGATTACCATCTTGGTGGCCAGTTTCTTTATCCTCCCCTTCAGAATAACCTAGATTTAGGAACAAAAACATCAAAATTGATTATTAGTTGGAGTATAGAAACTCATATTAATAGTGCAGCCAATGGCAGAATTTTTGCCCCATAACACATTTTATTAAGAATTCTCTTGAAAAGAATTAGTATTTCTATTAGCTGTTCAGTAAATAATTAAAATTATAGTTCAGCTATTCTGTGGTTTACTTATAACCCTCTGTTTACATGCCAGCAATCACTCCTAGCACACACAACAGCTGCTATAACGTAATAAAACTGGTCAGAAATGTACCATGAGGTGAGACTCCTCCAGCATCAGGGGGGACTTTGCCTGCACTGGGATCTTGCCATGTGGTGAAGACCCTATGTTTACACTTCAGTGCCAAGAAGCTGTGAGGGAAATAAAACTGGGAAGACCTTGCCTCTTTTTTTACTAGGAAAGAATCATTAAAGAGAAAGGCATTTTGTCTCCCGATGAGAAGGAAGACAGCAGTGACTTCTTAATAAATAATTCAAAATAAAAGCAAAACCAAAATAACATCCATCTTGGCTTTTATTTTCCTCGTTCTTAATGTATGATGAAAAGTTACTTGCAGTGCAGTGAGCTGAAATGTATCGATCTGCCTGCAGGGAGAATACAGCCATTTCCCAAGCAACAGCCCCAGCCTAAAAAAAGAAGATTCCTCATATGTGGGACGAGCCCTGACTCCCAGCACAGCTGAAGCCACAAACAAAGAAGCTTCCTTGTGGTCTTCCCACCACCTGATTGTTCAAATTAGAAATGAATAAATTCTTATCCGTGTTTATCTAACACTGCAAATTTTAATCACATGGGCAAACCAGAGTGTCCCAGAAAACTGAAAAAGGTTGGCTGATCTCCCAATGCCAACTGATCTGCCAAGATCTGGGTTCAGGCAAAGCCCTGCTGCTGTCTTCCAGGCTACAAACCATATCCCATTGTATTTCTGCAGTAGAAAGCAGTGGTAGGATGTAGAAAAAAAAAAATTTCCCCAACAGCTCCTGCCTAAAAGAGGGATTTGATTTGGTCCTTTAGTGGACCCTCATTCCTCCCTCCACTAACTCACAGAGCAAAAGCAGTATCTCCCAGGCAGTGCATATATTCAAGGGGGGGTGAGGGCTCCCCAAAAACTGCCCACCACCTCTGTGGGAACCTCCCCTCCAGCAGGAATCATCAGAGCAGAGTCCTGACCTGCAGCTCCTCTGAGCTGCTCCTGCACTGCACAGCCACAGAGCAGCAGCCAGAGCACTGGAAGGAGGGAAAGGACTGGGAGAGGTAAGGAAATCTTGCAATGGAAAGACAGAGGAAGAACTGAGGATCCAGACAAAACAACCTGTATTTTTGTCACACCTGCAAGTGTTCATATATAAGACAGAGAGTAACTGCAGGCAGCTTCCTAGAAGCGTTTGATTCCCAGCAGGTACAAGGGATTAGTGGCAGGTAAGGCAGAAGTCGGGTTCTGCAGAGGCCTCTGTACTTACACTTGCATTAGCATTTACGTGTTTTGTCTTGTTGTAACCAGTGCATCAGAGGAAAAAGTAAGAAGGGAGTCAGAAACCTGAGAGTACCCACAGCAAACAGCAGTCAGCGGGAGCAGGGGGCACCAAGGAGAAGGGCATCAACCATCAGAGCATCAAACATCAGAGCATGATCATCCAGAAGGTCTTTGGATAACCTGCCCCAGGAAAGCAAAACTTCACAGGCACCAGGTACCTCACAGGGATGTGGCTCCAGCCCTCAGAAACTGTGTCCCCAGAGTTCCTTCAGCCACAGCCATTTCCAGCTCTTCCTGCAGAACCTACCTCTTCCAGCAGCAGAAGGGTTCTGTCATATTTACCCCACCTGACGTCCAGAGGAGGGTTTGGCTGCACCTGGTGTATGTCCTTCCTGTCTTGTTAAATGCCACTGAGCAGTCAGTGGTATCCTAAGAAACAACTTGTCTCTGGGAAATCACAGGAGAGTTCCTACCAAAGCCATTTTCACTAACGTCACAACCTAAGTGCATCCACTCCGTGTGGCATCGGACCACAAACCCAATCCCAGGCTATGACATGCAGCCATTACTTCACCCACAGAGCCATGAGTCATTTGGATATTCTGTTCTTTTCCCCTTCAGTAACTGGAAGGTTTTCCCTCTGGCCAACTGTTTGCATTTCACTGTTTATTTGAGAAATCAAGTAGGATTACAAATACAGTCTGATAAAATCCCAGGCCTAGAACAGAAGGATTTCAGGGGAGAGTGAAGTTCTTTCTGGCTGGTTCCCACAAGAGCTGAACAGTCTTGATTCATCAGACTGGTTCCCACAGAAATACAATCATACCCAAGCATCCTGTGGGTCAAGCCTTTCTGGCTTGAAAAAAGCCAGAGAAGGTACAATTTGACTCTGCATCCCGTGCTTTGGGCAGTTTCCCATTCACACCAAAAAACCCATAGAGGGGCAGCTTGGCTCTGCAGCCACTGGCACTCTTAACTCTGGTACAGTGACCCTACACCACATGTGCTAGGAAATCCTGGCTCCGGGATTAATGTGAACAGAGGCAGCATGGGGGCTCAGGCAGCATCTCCTCTCCTGTTATTAACATTCCCATTCTTTTCTTAATAAACTGTGCAGCACGAAGTCAGTATCAAATTCTGTCCTGCAGAACGCTAGATCCTAAAATTAACATCCATCTAAAAAGTAGCTAAATAATTCACAAACGAAGGAGACATATCAAAGGCTGTTAGATATAAAGACAAAGCCTCTGGCTTAGCAAATCCTTGAGTTGTGAATTTTTTGTAAGCTAAGAAATTATTCTGGGGAAGTACCACCACATCTTTGCCTTATTATTAAAATCTCTCCCAGGCACCCATTACTGGCTAATGAGAAAGGCAGAGATCCTTGGGCTTCACAATCTCTGATCTGAAGCTGTACAATCACATTTTTCCTCTTTGCAAGTTGTACTTATTAGCAAGGAGATAGTGGGTGGTTTCAGTTCAGGTGACATGAATCAGACTGCCAGGTTATTTCTGTCCCACTAAGAGGCCTTACCTGAGGGAGAAGCCCTCAGTGTGATGCAACAAAATATGCACAGAGAAGGTGGTGTCTGGAACATGATCAACAACAAGGGGACATCAGCAGCTGAGAGTTTGCAGAGGGGCTGATGCACTGTGTGATTTGTTGGAGGCTGTCTCTGTGTGCCTGTGTGCTGTATTTGGCTCACACTATGATGCATGCTGGGACTGCATAAACGACATCTTTTTTGGATGAAACTACACCCAAAAAAGTGCTTTCAGCCCATGGCAGTAGGGATCCAGACAAAAGCTGGTGTGAAGTAAAACCCCTAGAAAACACACAGCGTGGGCACTGGCAGCACAGGTTTCCCTGGAGGGATTGCTCCAGCAGGTCTGCACTGCTCTCCTTTTTATACATTGCCTAAGCTACAAGAGGTAGCACACAAAGGCTTGGTCTTAAGAGGAGTTTAACATTCAAACAGGACATGACTGGGACCAAACACAATTATATTAATACTTTGCCAAATATAGCACTGTTGAAATCAAGGTAAGCGTTGACTTTGTACAGTGAGGAGAGCAGAATGAAAATTACTTCTCCATATGTAAGGACTGACCTTGGGAGAAGAGCAGCACTCTCCTAATGGCAGACTCAAGCCTTTACCCTTCACAGGTCTTGTGCTCAGAGTGGTATTTTTGCTGGCTGAGGTTTGTGGGGTTTTTCTTGCTACTGGGGAAATAGTTGCTTGTCAGTTTTAGTATAATTACCCCAATTAAGAAAATAGAAAAGTCATCTGGCTTTCTGGGTATCTTTTCTCAGTCTTTATTATTCTCTTCTAGAAATGGATTTCATTTATTTGACGTTATTTAGTATTTTTATGATTCTTATGACATGTTTTTCCTTTTATGTTTTTCTGGTGGTACTTCAAGCTTGACAGAAACATTCCTTTTCCTTACCCAAAACCACAGCTAGAACTGCTCAGATAGGAGGGCTAGAGAACACTAAATTTACCATTTCTTTTAATAACTGTCCTTCTTATTTAATTGCCATCTCATTAGGAAAGCACTTTCCTGCCACATCAAAATTAATGTCTTTCCTACTTCATTTTGTAAGATTCATCATTAACCCAACATCAGCCTTTGTACAGATACATATTCCAAAAAGCTATCCATTAAAAGGTAAATTTTCTGTGTATTCTGCACTGCACATGGGAGACAAGGACAGTTCAGTGGTTAGGACACTCCTTGCACTATTCATCCCCTTGCACTTCTGCTGACTTCATTCCTTATGTCTACAGGAAATCCACTTTTTCTCTCTCTGCCTCAGTTTTTCACCTGTGGATTCTTTGAAGAATGGGTTATTCAGCCTACAGCAGAAAATGGTCCATAACAAAAGTGGGGCCTCACAAATATTTTGTTTTCATATTCATTCCAAAACAGGAACACACTAACATGAAAAGTTTTATATCCATTTGTGCTATGAAATACACCCACTACCATCTCCCCAAATCTGGGGAACATTCTGCACATCACTGCCATTGCAAACAATCCAGTGAACCAGGAAAAGCATTTCTAGCAAAAGATCTTTTTGCATCTCTTCACTCAGCATGACTGATCTAAAGGTGATGGCTTGATGGCAGGGCTTTGGAAAAGGCAGTAGCAAGTGCATGTTTGAGAATTTACAGCAGTATGTTTGTCACATCAAAGGTACAAAGCACATCCCTCACAAAGCACCTGCCCTGACATATCTGACAGTTTTTGAATATTCTGGCACCTTGAGTTGATCTTGAAAAAGTTTTGTAATATTAAATCATTTCTCCTCTAAGTCATTATTTATGAGCTCCCCAAAGAGGCTGCAAGTGGAGGGCTCAGCCAGCAGAATCTGAGCTCCTGGAAGTCAGAGAAGGGGAAGATCATCCAGGCCCTCAGTGCTCCTCCTCATCAGCCCTGTGCTGTCATGTATTATCTGGTACCCTGAAAAACAAGAATGGAAACTTCTGAAAACCTCCCAGGGTCAGATGTTCAGCTGGTACAAAGCAGTCTTCCTCCCCCAGCTCAGCTCAGCCACCTCCATTTACATCAGCTGAGGATATGGCTCCTTGTTTTCAATCTACCTTGAATATCAGTGAGCACAAATTTTGTATTCTTAATCCATAATCACAGACAATCACCAGCTAAATTGTTTTGATATTTAAACTTGTTTACAGTCCCCAGGCTATTAGTTGTGATGACACATTAAGAGATAAGAGAGCTTTAATTTTCTGAGGATAGTTCCACCCTCTGGGGATAAGAAACACACAACGGAAACTTGTTTTGATTAGCAAACTGAAGAGGGCACAGAAATCACACACAGCAGAGTGGGAGTGCAGATGCTGCTGGAGCTGACACCTTCCCTTATCTCACAAACAAGTGCTCGAATTACCAAACAGGGAGGAGAGGCTCCTCGAGGATTTAACCTCACTTGAACATCACAGTCAAATGCAGTTTTGTTCCTTTCCTCCTAGTAAGTACTTAAAACCTCTTTTTCCTCCAAGGGCAAACTTGGGAAGTTGGGTGCTTGGTATAAAACCTGGACAGCCCCCAAGCAAGATGCTGAGCAGGGCATTAAGTTTTGCTGCTTGTGATGTATGGGAGGAAGGCACGCTTGGCACACACAGTTGTGCTTGTTTGCTGTTCTTTTTCTAGGGATTACATTGTCACATTCTCACTTCTGTGATGATTTTTTATCTGCTCTTGATCCTTGTGCTGGTTTTGCTGAACAGTCCTCTCCTAAACTCCAGTAACCCAGGGTACTTGTCAGCTATTGGTCAAGATCCTGCTCAGAGAAGCACTGGTAGGTGCAGGGAACTACATTTGCATTTCTTCTTAGAGTTGGATTTCTTCTTTCAGTTGGGAACTGAAAGACACCATGTAAATTCAAGATGAGGCCAAGAGACGCTCTGGGGTTACAAAAAGCTTGACTAAAAGCTCATCCAGGCACAGCAGTGTGCACAGGCACTGCACAGTATGTATGAGTAACAGAGGAATCAAAAGGGAGTGAGCAGAAATTAATAAACAGTAGAAATCAGTACACCCAAAAGAAGCAAAGACCTGCCATAAGAGAAGGGAGAGGGGAAACTAGGAAAGGTGCCCATGGGGAGGTCTTTCATTAGAGAAAAAAAGATCAGAAGGAACAGGAATGTGAGCCAGGTTCAATAACACTCCCCAGCAGTGAGCAGGGAGACCAGTGCCTAAAGCATAGGGATGTCTCAGTGGAGAGAGGACACAAGCGCTTATGTAGTTCTCAAGCAGGAAAATAAACCCACATTAGACTGCTGCTATGCTGCAGGTTTTAGTCAGTGGGAAATACTTGCTATTTATAGCACTAGAGGATATTTCCAAAGGTCTCAGCAATGTGAGACCCCCTCTAGAATAAAGGGAAGCACTCAGCAGCAAAGAGGTTACTCTGAGAGGGCAGAATTTAAATAAGTAATGTATTACAGGGCTCATCCTGCTCTTCACCTTGGGTCTGATCCAGTTTGTTCTGGCAGCTTTTTTGTCCCCCAGGCAGCTTAGAACTCAGGAGAGGAAAAAGACTTGCAGCCAGTTTTACATTTCTTCTTTCTCCTCCTTTATGTCTCTGGGACTACTCACAGCCATGATATACTCAGGATACCTAAGCTCTATTGTAAATAAATCAAATATTTTCCATACAAATATCCTTATCTTAGAAACAAAGGTATAATCCATTGCAGAATAATGATCCTCAAGCACCAGGCTGTTAGTAGTGTGCAGGCAGTGCCATCCCCAGCCTCACTGACAGCCTTTGGTTCCACCACCCACAGCAAGGCTTCCTGAGTCCCAGCTTCCTGGGTTGTAGAAGAAACAAACCTGACCAAAGGGAGAGCAAATTACCCTTTAACCCACAGTCCTTTCCCTTTTGGTATGAGATGCACTATGAAGAATGAATGAATTGTTATAGATCAAAATTAAATCTATATAAAACACTACTGGAGGAAGCATTTATGATTAAAAGTCCAAATTTAACTAGTCCAGAGGTTACCAATTTTCTGGTTCAGCCTGAAAAGTGGTGAAAATTCAGTGTGCTTCTTTTTGGTTTGGACTGGCCTATTTTGTGTTCACAACCCATTTTCCTGATACACAGCACTTTGCTGGGTTGCTCAGTGCTAATGCCCAGGAGCAGAAGCATTTGACTCTCAGCGGTACCGTAGCACACACTTGCCATTTTCCTCCTTTTAAATACTCATTATTTCTTTTCAGACCTTTAGATTTCCACAGTAATACTTGTGCAAGTATTGCTCAGTTTTATTAAAAAAGTCAGATGGTCCAACTTCTGCTTCTGTTTGTTGCTCACATAGAGGAAAATTAAAGCCTGGCTTGTTGGAAGTTAGTGACAATACTCTCTCACATTTGCTGAAATCAGAGTTCATGGACTGCCTTTCACTTTAGGAGGCAGCAAGAAAGTCTTTAAGCTGAATAAATAGAAAAAATGGTTGAATGAATGAAAAGCAAGGAACAACTTTATCCCAGGAGTAGTCAGTAGTTAAATTAGTGCATGGATGCAGCATTTTTTAGTAGCATCTTATTCCTTGATGCTACTAAAAGCTTGACTTGGACCCAGTATTGTTTTCTTTCTGTTTTGGTATTTTGCAGTCTTCAGCGAACTTGTCACTACAGTGTCCTCTAGCAATGATGTCAAAAGATAATTAAGGGACTTCTGAAAAAGTATCCACTTATTATTTGAATTTATTTTTTTCACTCCTCATTAGGCAATTTGGGACAAAATGAGTAATTGGCTTTTATTCTTCAGGCTACCTAAGATGTTGTCTCTTACCATATCCCTGTAGCCATCTTTTTTCGAGAATGACAAATCCCAGTCTGTCTGGTGCTATCCTCATACAGAGGCTATTACATGCTTTGGGGTTTTTTTTTTGCCTTTCTCTCTGGCTTTTCTGTTAATATGAAGGAGTTTTAAGCAGCAGATGGCAAAACCTTTCTGGGCTTCAGGTGTTAATGTAGAGCCTGTGAGCTGAAGCTGTACTGTGTTTACTCCAAAGATTTTGTCATTTACAGATATCAAGGTTCGCAGAAAGGACACTTTTTGTTCAAAGATGGAAAAGAAAAAAAAGAAAAAGAAATAAAAAGACCAACACTTCTCCCTATCACACACCAGAAATTATGATAATGATTTGAAGTTTGAAGCCAGAGCTCTCTCTTCCAGTCTTTTGCTCATCTTTCCTGGTTTAACAAAGCAGAACAACAAAAATCTATCATGAGCACATCTGGATGCTGAAAAAATTCCAATACAGAAAAATAAATAAACAAACCAACAAATAAATCTCTAGAATTCCTCAAATTTGCAATTTTTACCCCCAGATAAATATAGCATTAGCTGAAAAAGCTTTGTGAAAGAATGAGATGCTAGAGTATCACTATAATTTCAGACCTATTTTTCTATTTCAAGGGCATCTCCAGGCTTCTCTTTTAGGAGCAAAAATACATTGAAAGCCATGTACAAGGAAAAAATGCAATATCCAAGTCTCAGAGAAAGACAGGTCTCCGTTATCTGCCAGAAGGCACATAACCTCTGTCATAAGCAATTTGAAGATCTGCCCTCACCACTGCATGTTGGAATGGAAACTGAGCTGCTTCAAAGACATTTAAGAAATATTAAGAGAAGGGAAAGTGACATAAATTTATATTAATTTGTTGCTATATAATATCTCCAAGTTCAGCCAAGGCCAGAAGATAATTTGGCCTGTAATGGATCAAACTACCTTTAGCTCAGATGTGACCCCTCCTTACAAAAGAAATGTGCACCAGAAGAGCATTCAGAAGCCTGAGGGATGTAGAAGTAGAGTTTCTCTAGGAAAGGTCTTTTAGTGTGTGGGTAAAACAACAATCTATGAAGCCTAAAATCTTCACTTTTACTTCCATCTATATCTTTATTACAAAATTTATTTTTAATTATGGGTACTTTAAGGGAAACTACAAATAAATCTAACCAAGTGATACTTTCTGATTTAGGAGAGTTGTGTTCAGGGTTTTTAAAAATAATTTTAAAATTATAAATGTTTGGTTTGAAATTATACTTACTGGCCATTCTTCTCAGGAAAAATAATTTTGTGGGAAAAAGATCACCTAGTTTTGCTGTTTATAGGAATGATACTTGTAAACCAATTCTTTTTATCCACATAAACACCTGACAGTCGTTTCTGTGAAATACTCAGACATCTTCACTTTAAAGCAAGGACTGTATTTTCAATTTCACTGTGGCCGAGATGGTTTGATATAAGTGCTGAAGAAGGTTTGTGTGTCTGAAAAAATGTTTATTTTTAAGTGATAGGTATTGTAAAAGAAATTATTTATCTTGTAAATTCTTTTCATGTTTAATTACTCTCCTAGCCTGGTGTATCCTTGCAGCACTCCAGTAGGTTGAAATGACATTGATATTTTTCCATAAGAAAATCTGAACAGCAGACAGTTTTCATTTTGCTTTTAAAAATAAATTCTTTGGGTTTTTTGTTATTGATTTACAAAGACCACCCCAAAATGCCACAATTAAAGGTGATCCAGAAAGAATTCAGCCTCCATCTGTTCATGCATTATCAGGTAGGCTTTAGAAAGCACCGAATTCCAGCTTCAGTCAGAGCACCACACATTTGCCATAGAAGAGGAGAAAAAGAAAGCTTTTTCTTGTAGAATGTTTCAATTTCTTTTTTTTTTTTTTTCTGTGTGAGAATTTAAAAGCGTCAGGAGAATCTGAGAAGAGGAACAGCAGTCTTTTGTCTGTAAGTCTGAGATGCTGCTCTGAGGACCAGAACAAGCTGCTCACACAGTGCTTTTCAAACCTGTTCCCCTGGTCTGTGTTTCTGGGAGCCTGCCTTGGGCCTGGGGGTTGGTTGGAATATCTGAAAGTGGCAACTACTGGCCAGCAATGTAGGGGAAGGTAATAGGAGCTGCAGGATGTGCTGCCAGGTCCTCTGAAAAATTTACATTGGACACCCACAGTTATGGATACTTGTAATATTGCTCTTTTTTTGCCTTAGGTTATCAGCTGTACCGGGAAGCAATGGCACTCAGAATTGCTATTAAGATGCTAAAAATGGAAATTAGTCATCGTTTGCACGTGGCAAGGACCTGCATGGTGGAACACCCTGGAATGTCTCAGCGGGAAATAATTTTGCCTTCACAGCACAGTCTGAACTATGCCTGGAAAAGAAAATCAAGTATTGAACTCACAAACTGAGTCATTTATTATGGGCAACGAGTGAGACTCGGATCCTGCGCAAAAATAGTCTGTGACTGATGCACCTGTGCAAGGTGGGAAATTAATGGAGTAGAGACAATTGTGCTTACAGCATTTCTTAGCTTCAAGTGCTGAGCTGCACAACCTTGATAATGTTCTTTTCACATACTGTTTTGTGTGTCATTATTACCTGTATCGGTCCAAATTTAAAAATAGAGTACTTCCCTATTGAATGCCTCTTTAAGGATGCATTCGTGGTTGAATTTTAAAGGTTCCAATACCCTGCAACTCACACTGAAAGCTATTGGCACTGTCACAGCAACACCATCCAAACTCTGAAAATTTCAAAGCCTCTTTCAAAACCCTCAGATGAGCACTCCAAAATGGAGGCAGCCGAAAATCTCTTGCCACTTGTAAAACATTAGATGTAATAAGATAAAATAGCAGATAATTTGAGGAAGAAGCTAGTTCCTAAACCAAAGTTGTCAAAGTAGGGTAACGCTCCAGGCAACCAACTCCCACACCTTTTATCATCATCATTAGTCATTTATATTGCAGCAGCATGCAGCAACCCCTGCTGACGTCTGGGCTAGAAACCAGACACAGATAGTGAGAATGATACCTAGTCCAAGCAGCTTGCAAAATTACAACACTATGAAGTATAAGAAAGGGAGGGAGGAAGAACAGAAGGTTGAAGTGGGTTGCTGAAGGTCGGTTTGCACAAACCTGGCACAGCCAGAAGAGTCAGGGCCTCAATCCATGGGAGCAGCTGCCCCTCTGGCTCGTGCTCGGAGTGAGCGTGGCATGGGAGAGAGATGGCAGCTTGACTTGTGCAGGTCCACTGCTCCTGGGAAAACAAACTGGTTGTGCCAGCAGTAACACATTTGGGAAAACACAAGAGCAAGGTGACGTCTCCCCTTCAGGTCTTGGGGTAGAGCTCTGTGGCAGAGCAGAGGACTTGGGATTTTGGAGGGAAAACATCACAATTACATCACAAAATGCTCTGGCAAGGCCATTGGACAGGCAGTGAAGAAAAGAGCATGGGAAGAGCTGGTTTTCCTAACTCCTGTGCACTGGTGCATTGCTATAGCAAGTGTTTGCTGTTGGGAGTTCTGGGTATCACGGGCTGAGGTTGGAAGGGATCCCTGCAGGTCACCTGCTCCAATCCCCTGGTCAGGCAGGATCACCTATAGCCAGTTGCCCAGGATCATGTTCAGGGAGTTTTTCAGTATCTCAAAGATGGAGACTCCACAACCTCTCTGTGCAACCTGTTCCCTGCTTGGTCACCCTCATGGTTATGTGCTTCCTGAGGTGCAGAGGTTTCCATGGGGTAGCAAAAGATTTCACCTTGCCAATGGAGCAGAGCCACTTGGATTCAGTTCTTTTTTTTTTATCACTTATTCTCTTTAAAAAGATACAACTTAGGTGGCCACAGATCTGGAGAGATTATTTGCATATGTCTCCCAACTCTACAGAATGCCTAACAACCCAAATCTCCGTCTGCAGTGGGCACTGTGCTATATAAGGAACATACTTTGATAGCTAATGTAATGCAACGTACACATCATGCTGCCTCAAGGTCATGGTAAATTGTATCTGTTTATATGATGCATCTTGACATACTCTAATGTAGTGCTAGTAATTTAAAACAGTGACCATAAAAAATGTGAATAAGACCAAGAACATAGCCACAAATTCCACAGACTTTCTGTATTAGAGGATTCAGCAGCATATTGGTGATTCCTCACAAGGATTTCAAGAAAAGAATGTATATTTTGCCACTTTTTTTCTTCAATGGACACCAAGTCAAACTTCATTCACAAAACCTTGAGTAAAATTTCTGCTAAAAAGAAATCTAATCTGGATTTATGATCCCAGAACAGAGAGCCAAGTTTAATCCTGTTTTTTTTTAATATATAACGGATTCATTAAAAATATTGCTTGCAATAAAGAGGCTGCTAACAATAAATAAAATATTCATAGCATCTGAATTATGCAAAACTGGTCATTGAAAATGATTTTGTGCAAGTCCCAGAAGCATTATAACACACAAGGAGTGCACCGAGTACCACTGAACCAGTGTGATAAGTGAATAAATGCAACTTGCCTGGAAACAGTAGATTGGATAACATTTCTTTAAACTTTGTTTTCAAAACATAGTGTTTATGTGTTATGAATTGTTGCCCAAGATGTCCTGCATGTTCACACAGACCTGGGTTTTATTCTAGCTGCTGTGATACCATGCATATAGGACTGATGCTTTCTCTGTTAAGATACTTTGCTCACATTTGTAAAGTATCCATTTGGCTTTACCTGTATTTTTAAAGCCAAGTAATCCTCTAGGGAGATTTTGATCCATTTCTTTCTCTTTCATGCTCTAAGGTGGTGTCAAGGAGTGCTGGGATGAGCTGATTTGGAGAACTGACCATACTAGTAGAAAAAATGCTTATGGTCACAGATCATCTAAAACCCATGGAAAACAGCAGCCCTGTAATTCAGGCTCTGGTGAGAAAAATCATTTTCCTCAGGAAACAAAGCTGGGAAGTGAGCATTAATCATAGCAGAGATAATCAGGTGTTTTCAGTTCATGACATTTAAAGAAATTCTAATAGAAAAAAATCTAAGATTTAAAAAGACTCAACCACTTAGGCCAAACTTCTCCAAAGGCTATTTGAAGGCTGAACTAAATATTAATTCAGGTTAACCTGAAAAATGCTGATCAAAATAATTAATAATCTAAGAGAATGTTTGAATTTTCTTCACCATGTAGGAAAGAAATGGAAGGCTGCTTGATGGACAAAAGTCAGTGCTGCTCCAAATCTGGACTGAGAAATGGCACCTTCTAAACACTCACAGACACTGGTAAACATAATTAACCTATTCCAGGATACCACAGCATTTCCAGATATTATGATTTTAAGACCTATCTGTAATGTAGATGAAACAGGCAGTCATACTGATAAATGTTAGATGTGAAAGAAAAAAAGTGTACGTGACTGAAAAATGGAATGTGCAAAGTTCTTTAAAAATACAGCGTCACTCTACCATCTATTCAGAAAACCTGAGCCAGAGGAATATGAAAATTTTTATCTAAATTCATGAAGCTGCCCACTGCTCCAGAGAACCAAACCCTTTTTCTTGGTTTCCAGATCAGCACCCTGTTCTTTGGACCTCATTTTGTCTCTGCACCCTCTGGTTTAAACTGATGCAGCTCATCTTCAATTTATGCTGGTTGAAGAGTTGCAGCATAAGCTTTTTAAGAAGTCACTCTGCAGCACCAACAATTTAATTCAGCTTAACAGAAACATAGAAATAGAAACAGTAAAATGTCTTTTGACCTTTGCTGTTGGCTACAATCAAACCCATGCAACAAAGAGAGCAGAGAGGAAATGTTGGACATACGCTCAAGAAGAAAAAAAAATGTTTGGGCATGTAACACAGTACACTGGAGAAAACATTCAAGAACGTTGTGCTGAGAATATTATTTCTATAAGGCTGAAAGGGTCAATGTCATCTTAGATTATGCACTGTACAAGTGCCAGCCATAGAAAAAGACCCACCCACAGGCCCTACACTCTGGGCAGAAGGTCACTAAACACTGGCAATTGATCTGTGGCTCTGGAGACTCCAAGGAGGAGCATAAAAAAAACACCAAATAAAACATGCAGGTTTCTTTTAGTTAATATACCAACTACTTTGCTAAAGATTATTAATAAAGCCTGAATAATGACATTGTCTTGTCAATCCGGTGTTAATTAATGCCAATGATGAATGAAAATAAATTAACACAAGTCATGAAAACATCCTTAAACAAAATTCCCATTTCCTCCTGACACAAAAACAACCTGCCAAAGATGTCTCTTTGTTTGAAGTAATTTTTCTCCAAAGAATTCCCAGCTGCTTAATTGCTTTCACACAGACCTGTCTAGCTTAAGAACACAAGCTAAGTCCTACTTTGCTTGTCCTGTCAGTTCTTAGCTCCACCCAAACTTCCCTGACACAGGTGGCATATGCAGCCCTTGGGCTCCTCACAGGGATTTTGTGTCACCCTCTAAGCCACTCTCTTTTAAGCTGACACCAAAAGCCGTGTTGTGCATGCCATGGGTCCAAAGGGAGACAGTTTTTGTCACCCAGTGACTTTTTCTGTTGAGTTTGGCATGGCCTCAGCCAGACCATGGACCTGGCTCTGATCTCTGTCAGCCTTTCTGAGATTTGAACCATACTCCTCATTTCCTTAGAACTCCAGATGTCAAGCACACACTCCCATAATTCACCCAGAACCTCGGCACAGTGACTGAAGCGCAGCCAGCTCTGGAGGGAGGCACAGGCAGTTACAAACCACACAGCCAAGCCAAACGGTCCAGAGGAGGAAGGGATGCAGATTTTCTTCTGAAGAGAAAGAGGTTGGCAAATTTACACTGGGAAATATCTTATTCCATGAATCAAGAGATGCAACCCTTCTTTGCCAAAAACTGGGGAGCCTAAAAGCTCATAAGTCTACATTAATGCAGCAATTATATTAGCTTTCCTGTACTTTGAAAACCCGAGACAAAAGTTTAATAATTCTGGCTTTGCTTTCTAAATAGAAAGTGAGAGTTACACTAGACAAACTCCAATTTAAAATCTCAGCAGGACTGACAGTGGTATTGAAGAAAGCTTTTCACAGTACTAGCTTGTGGACTGATTTTAATAATGGACATTTTCTTTCCATAGATCCAATATTTATACTCTTGTTATTTTAAAACCTGCCTGGGGACACATAAATCTGCCTGTATCATAATTACACTTACCTAGATTTCCTGCCTGTAATCAAACTAGGACCTATGGCAGAAGCCATGGGAATATTGAGCAATCTATTCTGCATGGATAAGAAAAACTCCAGGTATTTTTCCAAAAGGATAATCTATTTTATGGATAATAAATTAACTTTGTCAATTTTTTTGGAAGCTAATGTTTTGTCAGGAGAATTTTTTTTGCTTATTTCTGAAAGTAAACATTCAATGGACTCCTGAGTCTTTTTTCTTGAGTTCACGTGTCTCTTTCTTCCACTTGCTCCCAAATTCTGGTTCCTTTCTCCAGCCCTTGCTTCTCTGGAGCTTGCAGCACCGTTTGGCAGGGGTGGAAAGAAAGATAGATGCAGGCTGGTCAAGTCCTTCCAAGAGAAAGCTTATGGTTGTACAGCTTATAGCTCCACTGAAACCCCCAGAAATAATCCAAGAATCAGGCTTTTTATGGAAACCCACTGGCAGTGTTTTACTTTTAGTACTGCTGCTTCTTGAACTACAAATGTCAGAAGCGTATCTGTAGTGATGCACTGCTGCAGGCTGGCTTTGGGAAACCCTTCATAAAAATCTGTCAGTGAGGCTGGGTAAGTTCCCTCCTCTTATGAAGTCATCCATTCTGGTCACAGCCACACTCTGCATTGTCCCTGGGGCTAAGTAAACATTACTGAGGAGAAAATGTGCATGACTTACAAATCCAGAGCACTTCACCACATGCAGATATTTGCTGATATTTAAGAACAGAACAGCTTTCTCATAGGTACCTGCATGTACACCATGCTTAACTAACACCTTCTCTACACTGCACAACCAGCTAAGAACAAACTCTTCTACATTGCACTTGCAATTACAGTTTTGGTGGATGCTGTTGCCTGTCACAGAAAGGATGGTTGAGTGACCAGAGCACCAGGTGGGGACTGAGGAGTCAGGGCCTCTGGGGCTCTAAGGGCACCTTCATGAACACAGGGGCACCCTTGGCAGGTGGGAAGCTGGTCAGCATGAACAATTCTGGCTCTGAGAAACTGTGTCTTTGCCCTCCCTTTGTATTAGCACTCTCTCCCCAGTCATATGCTGCTGGGACAATGCTGTGCAGAGCTACTAAACATTTTATTAAAGAACATGATTGCCATCTTGTCAAAGCAGTGTATGGGCTGCCTCTTCCTCACTGTTGCCAGGTGGTAATTGCCAAGAAGGAAAACAGGGATTTACAAAAATGATTGTCCTATATAGATGGCACATTGCCCTTTCTTGAAAGCCATAATCCCTCTGTTAGCACAAATCTCTCCTTCTGTTTTCCCATTCCTGACTTCTTGTAAATGCTCATTTTGATTTTTTTTTCTTGTGTCATTTTGCTGTCAAAACTGTAAACACTAAAATATCACTAGGCATCCCATCAAAGGAAGATTTACAGATGATTGGTCTTCATTGTTTTTTAACATTTTACCTTTTTTTTAACAGCACAGTAAACAAGATATTTAAAACTTTCCAAACAAGGCTTATAAATTCACCCTCTTCCAACTTTTCCAGCTTGCAGTCATTTACAATTGACATCAGCTATTGTTCTGCTACAGTGACTGCTGCAGGACTGCTGCACACATAACTGTGCCCAAGGTATCTGCCACCTAGCCAGGTGGGAGCAGAAGTCTAGAAAATAAAAGGCCTGGACCCTCATGAGGAACAGCTACCTGAAACCACAGCCACATTCCTGCTACCCCCTGGAGATGCACTCTGAAGCCCATGCCCGGCCACCTCTCCCCTGCCTTAGCTTAATCCAGCTAGATCAACGCCAGCTGGGTAAATTTATACCCATTGTTTAGTGCAAGTGTAAACAAAGACCTAAAATGGAGTTGTGCTATCATTTTACAAGGAGAAAGAAGAAATCAGTTCCTTTCATTATCAATTATTCTCATGGAGTTTTGCAGCTGACAAAGAGGCTGCTTGAGGGAAACAAAACAAGAGGTGTGGTAAATCTTGGAGATAGCTGGCTGCGGAGCAGCAATTCCATACCAGTGGAGATGTGTGTGAAAAGGTATTGTGCAGAGACACAGAGATATGCCCTGAACATTTGCTGAAGCCCCAAGTATATGGCAGGTAAATATCTAAAAGAGGAAAGGAATGAAAAGTAAGTTCCAGATAAAGAAACAAAGTGCAAAGCCAAGGTATATTTCTATTTTCTACCACAGCAGCTTGTGCCAGTGGTGAAGATGAAGCAAGCCAGTGATCTGATCCAGCTGTGGAAGAAATCAGTGGCACAATTCTCACTGACCATCAGGTACTGGATTAGGCTTTGAAATCAAAAGTTGCCCAGATGAGCAACAGTGGGAGAAACAAAATATACTTTGTAGTAACCTGGTCACCCAAATTGCTAGAATATGAATGGACTCTACTGCCCTGTGTGAGTCACTGAAAATGAGCCAACTAGTAAGTTATCAGTTCCAGTAGCCTCAAAGAAGACCATGCAACCATGAAGATTCACAGAAAGTCCCATTCTTTTGTCGATCCTAATCTTGTTTAGTAACAGCTTATAAGGAGAACAGCCCCTGCATCATGCTGCAGCATGGCTTTCTATCTTAGGTAGTTAAGGAAAAGTACAGTTAGACCCAGAGAGGCATCTGTAAAGATCCTCTTTTCCAAGTGATCCTCTCTGCAAAGGGCTTTAAAGGTAATGAAAGCATTAATCATTAATACCAAAAATCAACATAAAGTTCCACATGTAATTCCGATAACTGGGACCAAGTATGTAGTCAAGCAGACAGTGAAATTAGTTACTATCTTTTTGGCATTCTGTGTGCTTGCAGCCTTAGTTATGGGAGTTGCATTCACTTAGAATTTAATTCTCTAGAAGAAGCTGTTTCGCTTATCATTTCTTCAGTATCTACCCCTGTCAGACCCTGATCTCAATAACTGGTATTAGCTGCAATCTATGTGATAAGCACAGAACAAAAAGGTTCCCAAATTTCAAGCACAGCCTCCTCTTGGTAGGATTCACATTCTTGGATGAGTTTTGCTGAGCCTTGCAGCTGTTCTGAGCTTCTGCAGCTCCTGCAGGGCCAAATCCTGCCAGTGGCTCACAAAAACAGCTTCTGCTGCTGCTGCCTCCTGCCCACAGCCAAGGACAGCCCTGAGCTCTGCTTGGCTCACTGCTTTCCACTGTCCTTCAGGACCTGAACTGCACATGTACTGTAATAGATCCAAGAGGTTTTCTTTGAGCCCATGGTCCTGTGCAAGCATAAATCAATGTCTGTATTGAATTCTAGGTCATGTGAAAAGCACCAGCTTTGCATATTTGTGCTTTATCATCCAATCAGTAGGCTAGAAGCAGTCAGTCCAAATCCTGAGAGGGTTAAGCCAGTCAAACTACATCAGTGAACACGGTCTGAAAGAGCAGGCATTGTCTGGCATGTATCTTAAGCTGTCAGGTGGAGCAGCCAGTGAGCAATGCAGTACTTGACCTGTCAGCATGATACAGATCATTTACATAGCTTTTTACAAACATTAACAGATTAATCCTCACCTTGGGACACACAAGCAAGGTTCAGTAGGCCTGACAAACAGATCTGGAAGCTGTCTCCCACAGTGATGGTAACCTGATTTCCAGGAGGATCAGCATCTTTACATCTTGTAAAAGCAAAGAGGATGGGACTTCATACCTCCAGACCAGGAGAAAAAGAAGTGTGAAGCAGATAGCAGCTCTGGCCCAACCTCTTGTGTTTGTGGGGAACTGGGGCTGTGGGGACTTTCTTAAGTGCTCTATCCTGGCTCCTGTTCAATTCACAGCAGCTGTGACAATCACCCGGCACTGAGGACGTGGATGTGTTCATGTGCAAAGTGCTGCATTCCACACCCAAAGCCTAAAGCAAATCAAGCAGCTGAAGTGGAAGAGTTCTACCTGGTTGTGAATTCCCCACCCAAACATATAAACAAAGCATCTCAGCTCATCTCAATGGGATTGTTTTATAAAAAAGTAGCAGTCCTCATATGAGTGAAAACTGAATTCTGAGCACAGAACTTGGGCCTTGCATCGAGGAGCAGGGGGGGTCTGTGATGGATATGGCCCACAGGATCATACTGGCAGAGCACACAGACCTGGAGAAAAAGTGGCACATGGCCATGGCACATGAGGCCATGCTGGCTGGATTTTTAATTACATGAGAGACATGATTTGTGCACACATCATTTATGCAGCTGAGGAATGTGGTCTTAGCAGTATTACTGAGGGCTGGGAAGCTGTCAGTAAGCCACAGGGGACTGGGAGATTAGGTCCCTGGTGAGGCAGGACAGGGTGTGATCCCACAGGTGTGACCCCTCACAGGAGGGACATGTGCATGTATGCACTGAAGGGATGAGAATCCTGGTTTACCATCCATGGATGTACCCAGGTGCACTGTCATGGGGTTTAACCATGTACATCCACATGGACTGGGATAAACACAAAAAAAAAAAAAAAAAACAAGGGAAGATGAATCTGTACAAGCATCTGCTAGAGACATGTGGGCAAGGAGGGGAGGATGCCAGATTCCTTAGATATACAGTAATTCATGTACTGTAACTTGGCAAAATTTTTTAACTGATTTTAACTGAAGGTCTCTGTTTTATGAAGGAAATTGCTTATTGATCCTGTCTGTTTGCATCATATTCACACTGTGCTATTCACATGCTTAACCTGGAGAGATTCAGAAAGGTTGTTTCTCTCTTCACACGCAACTTGCCTTCTGCAGGGAGATGCTGCACCTCCATGTGAGGTGCTGTATGTTGGAAGAGTTTGTGAGGTAAGGAACAAGAGTGTTCCTGACATTAAACCCTTGTGATGCACACTTGGTGTGCCTTCTTTATGTATTCATAATCTGCTGAAAGCCAGGTGAGAGGTCAGAAATGGATCTGGAGATAAGACTCAGCAAAACCATTGCAGGATTCTCTCTGTATCCTTACACATGGTCTGCTTATGGATTTTTGGGTTTTTTAAGTTATGCTTTTGATCCATCTCCCCTTTTGAAACATTGTAGGTGTGATTTGTGGTCTTTTACTAGTTTACTAAAATTCAGTGAGGAACGGAGCAGATACTCGGGACCTTTCAGCATTAAACATCCATTGTATGGTTTTCAGGGTGGGGCCAAAAAATAAACTGAAAGACAACAGTGATCCCTTAAAATTCCTTTTGGAAGCACATGAAGAGAGGCAGAATTTGTGGCATAAAAACTAGGAACAGATGTAATAGACCAGCCCTTCCTCAATCTCCTCTAAAGAGCTTGTGTTTTAAAACCATGCAATGAGGGACATCACATTAGTCAGGGTGGTCCCAGTGAAATGAGACATTAAAACATGCTGAACATTATATGAAGTAATGTCAAAGATGCCATTACCTTTATGCTGAGCCAATAACACCTCAGAATGGCTCCAGAGGAGCAGGTACAGTGTAGATTGTTATATATTTCCACAGCAGTGTTTTTAGAACTCATTCAGCTGTGCCAGGCTTCAGAGCACTTTGGTGCAACCTTCCATTTGCTATGGAATGAGGTCACAGGACCCCAAACCAAATGGGCATGACATTACTGAAGACCTTCCTTATAGAAAGGTTTGTTTTCTAGCTTTCATTAATACATAGAGAGGACAAGTACTGTGTTCAGCAGCACAGAAACAATACTATCCTAAGGCCCATTGTGGTCATCCATTAAGAGCTACTTTCAAGATTTATTTAACAGCCTTTCTGAAATCCTACCTTCCTCTGCTAAGTATTTTGTAGTAGTTCTGTATTCAGTGAAAATTTACATTTACTGTGAAGACTTGAACAAAAAACCTTTTACCCAGTGTTTTGTTTAGATGCAAGGTAAGAAAAGGAATTCCAACACACAGCTCTTAGACAGTCTTGTCATCAGATTTCCCATTCAAAAAGTTACATGGTTTTGTTTTCAAATATTAGGTTTGTCTTTCTTAAAAGAAATTTTCTGGTATTCTTAACATAGTTCAGTAAAATCTCACTTTGCAGACAGTAATGCTAAGTTTTGGGATCTGTCATAATAAAGTCCTAATTTTTCTCATCAAATGTATCACTGTTTTACATGGAGGAGAAAGTGTTGCTTTTCAGTATCTAAAGACATATGCATAAAATTATAAATAAAAAATTTTCAGAATTCAGAAGTTAAGAATATGGATTGCATTAATATCCTCTGAGGCTCTTACAATGAATGAAATTCATTATTTATTTTTCATTTTTAATGTTGAGGGACTTCAGTTGTTCTCCAATATTTCTCAGGCAAATAAAAACCACTTTACCTGTCTAGTTTCAGTAATTACCCAACTGCAATAATTAGACTTAATTTCCTGACTCCTAATGTTGTGGAAAATAAATATTATAAACCCCATGGTCAGATCCTCAAAGTTATTTGAATACCTTACTCCCTCTGGCTTGAAAAATAAGTACAGTCCATGTGATATATTAAGTTCTTAAGCACTAGCATGTGCTTGAACTTAAATAGCTTTATGTACTCTAATATCCAAGCTTCCATGGCAAAAATTGGCAGCTCAGCTAGAAAAGACTTTCAGAACTTCTTTTATGATATTTACTTGTAACATTAGGTCTAGTTTAGTGTGGAAGGCTGAGGTAGGCTGAAGATGACCCTCTGCACCATCACTGTGGATGAAATCAGAGTGCAGGTGATCCTCCCGGCTGCTGAGCTCTCTGCACTGGAGAACATTATTTTGAAGCAAGTTATGTAATTCCTTGCTACAGTGGAGTATGTATTGACAAAAGCATTCCTTGCTAACATTTTTCCATTATAAGCCTGTAAAAAGTTTATGTCAGAAAAAATAAAAGATTATACTTGGTGCAATAAGGTCCATTTTTAAGTTCTCTTCTTAACATTTTTCAGGAATAAAACCAAAGTGAGATGAGATTTCCAGTAAAGTACTGTTTTTAATCAGACTTTCATATTCTTCTACATTAATATGTCACTGGGTAATTGGGCAAGTCCTGTACTTGTCAGCATCCAGAGGCATTTAACACCTGGACCTGCACAAATAGACTGATGTGAGGCAGATTTCTGGGATATTCTTCTGCAGAACTCATTCCAAAACTCTGGCATATTTGCAAAAAGCTATTCTTCCTTCTTGACATGTAGAAAATGTTTCTGAGTTTGTATTAAGATGACAAGTCAGATTTTTTCCCCCAACTTGAGATGTAATTTTAGCTACTAAATACTTTCCATGCAAAGCATCTTTTCATTTCTCATAAAGAGGATACACAACTTGATTACCTTGGACAGAAGAGGCATACCAGGGTTAATAATAATAATAATCACTGTTAGGTATCATATTCTCTCTTTCACCTATTTTTCCCACAAGTGCTGCATTCATAATGACCTGTGTGGATTCTAGACATCAGTCTTTTTAAGTGGATTTTCTTCTGTGTTGAAATTTGATTAATTTGCCAAAAGCCTTCAAAACCATCGCATAGCCCCACAGCTGTCCCTAAACCCTGACAGCATAAACAGGTACATATGTGCATCCCCCAGAACCTGTATGGCAGGTTTAGGATATTTATATTTAGTCGCTTTCTGTTTAATATAGGATCTACTTCCCCTGTGTAGCAAAGCAATTATGTAATTAATGGTTACATTCAAACAGAATGGCTCAGGAGAGAAAAAAGAATTTTTAGGACAACTGTGTCAGACTGGAAAGGAAGTATGCATCAGTAATTCCCTTTCACATTTGATACTTCAGCTAGTATTAACTTAAAAGTCCAAATACAAGCCATTAAGCAAGGAAATGAACAAAATGAAGACCAACCTTGCAGGGACAGTGATGAACTGAGAATAAGGACATTTGGGTTCAATTCCGAACTCTTCCCTTGCCAGTATAGCTTTGGGCATTTTCTTTGTTGCTCCCTTCCATATCTATTTAATAAGGATATTAATACTAGATTAATTCTACTCTTTCCTGCATGCCTTTTGAAGGCCTCTTGAAGGCTTTTGTAGTAAAAAGCACTACTTCTGGTATCTGTAAAACTCAGAAAAATAGAGGCCTGCTTTTTGTTGAAGACACAAGAAGAATTAAAGTAGGGAATTGCCATCAGAGTTATGTTCTACCATGGGCCTGGTGAGAACTGCTGCTCAGAGTCAGTAATATGGGGCTAGGCAATATGTAATGCTAAAGATGACCCTTCAGAAAGCTCCTAGTTAAAGGAATGACTTGTGAGAGACAATAAATATTGGGACAGCTATAAAAAAATCTAGTGACGAAAATCACAACACAACACTTTCCTGTTAAAACAAGAAAAAAGATGTTGCAAAATTTCACTGAGAAAAACAGAAAAACAGATATCAGTACAAATTCTTGTAACAAATGGAAGTCTGACTAAAAATGTCAAAATCTTGTGTCATTTTGACATCAGCATTTCCAAACATATGGATTTTTAGAACTTCCCATTTAAAAAAAAAATCAATTTTTGATCCTGGTTTATGTAAAATACAGATGCTGATCTATAGAAATTACTTGGCCAATAAACATTCTTTCTGTGGGCATTTACACTTAAACGACTAAACTTCAAGTTTCATTTGGGATTTGTTTCGGGTTTTTTTCAGGCTTTTGCAAAATCAGGTTTCTACTGAATCTTGAATCAAGACAGCTCAAGGCATTCAGGAATAGAAGGAATACTTATGCCACATTTTTCTTGACTGGGAATGGTTGCTGCAGGTGTGGGAAATACTTCCACTGCTCAGTATAACTTCAACCTTAAATTCATACTGTTTATCTAAAGAAATAGTCCAATGGACTGAAATGAAATGCAGGTGTTCTCAGCATCAAGCCTTTACCATAAGTATCTTAAAAGAAAAGGAATTTACTAATTTTACGTGCTTTAGAACTGACAGAGAAAGCCAAATGCAGCTGTTGTGAAAGTTTTAAAATTATTTAAAATGTCACTAAAGTGTCTTAAGTCACAGCAAATCATGGGCAGTAATGTATGCTAAAGAAAATGAACACCCTGCATCATGTAAACCCTTCTCTCTCAAAATACACACTCTTTAGAAAAGAATCCACTCTTATCACGATGTATATTACAGGGATAAAATAAAAAATGAACCTATTACTGCATTAGTGTACTGGATACATATTAAGTTGCTATGCTTGTTTTTAAATATTTTTCTTTCTACCATAATGCATAACCTTGTGGAATAGAGATCCTATGCAAAAAGGAACTGTTCTTTACAAATTACAATTAATTACATATTGCTTGTTATGTAATATATATCCAGACATTTATAAGCATGCAAAATTGCACAGAGAAATGAAATCCAGATGATTTTTTCCTTCCTATTTCTAGATATATCTATATTCTGTAGGAAGTTTACTATAATTATGATTTCATATTGTGTTTCTATACTGTAAAGATAAATGTTCCTGGATCAACTAAAGAGCTAAACATAATGAATTAACTAAAAAATGAACATATTTAATGTAGTAAAAAGCTGGGTAAGTATCCTTGAACCTAATAATAGAGAGTATTTTGTAATATCAGTGATGTTTCAAATGAACTCAGGATGGGTTCCTGGAAAAATTGACAATACCCAGAAGCAGTGTTAATACTGTCAGAAAAATAATAAGACAATGAATGTTTCCAATAAGAATTCACTTTGCTTCATTTTGAAGGCCACTAATAAAGGCAAATTTTTGCATACTCTGATAATTTTTCTCTAATAATGTATCTGTACAGTTGCATGATCTTTAAGAATGTAATTAACCTATTTTTCTTGCTCTAATTACATGGCAAAAGGTTTACATAGGTAAAAAAAAAAAAGATTTTGTTTAGAGGGAAAATCCAAATTATGCCTGAAGCCTAATAAATCTGTTCCCATGACAGTCAAAGAGCCTGGTCTTACAAAACCTTTTAAAATTTATCCACATGAGTAGTTCTTACTCACCGTGCCAGTTTTGACCTCTCCCATTCTGAGTGACCACCGTAAGAGATGGAGCCCAAAGCCATGGGCTAAATGAACTCTATAGAGATTTTGTGGTCATTTCTGGATATTTTACAAGGGTGGTCCATGGACTAAGGGAGTGATATCTACATGCTATATATAAAGATGGGAAGGGGAGGTTGGTTAACGAGGTTCTATTGGATAGTGTGGTACCTAAGCATGATGTAAATGGTGTAGAATAAGGAATAGCGAATGTGCTGGGTTTAGCTGGAAGAGAGTTGGTTTTCTTTCCAGTAATTAGAAAGAAAGAAAGCCTCTAGTATGAGGCTAAGTTTGGTGCTAGAAGCATACTCACAATCCAGAGATGTTTTAGCTCTTGCTGAGCAGAGCTTCCACAGTGCCAAGGCCTTTGGTGCCTCTCATCCTACCCCACCAGAGACTGGGCTGGGGCTGCACAAGGAACTGGGGGGGAACACAGCGGGTAAAGATGGCCCCAACTGACCCAAGGGATATTCTGTACTATATGGTGTCATATAAAACACGTAAAACAGCATATAAAACAGAGGAAAGACAAAGGAAAAGGGGAGAAAGAATGTTCAAAATTATGGCATTTGTCTTCCCAAGTAACCATTACACACAATGGAGCCTGGCTCTCCCAGAGATGACTGAACCATGGGAAGTGGTGAATGAATTCTTTGTTTTGCTTTGCTTGAGTGTGTGTGGCCTTTGCTTTACCTACTAAAGAGTCTTTGTCTCACCCATGATTTTTCTGACTTCTACTTTTCTGGTTCTCTCTCCTATCCCACCGGGGGGAGTGAGCAAGCAGCCCTGCAGTGTTTAGCTTCCAGCTGGGGTTAAACAATAATATTCATGCAAGTTGTTCCACTGATTGACATAGAACTGCTGATGTGAGGACAGGTTTGCAATGGGCAACTTGAATTTAGGATGCAGTCCTTGTTCACATTGAGAGTTGAGGGGATGACTTCTGCAAGTAAGAGATTCTTTCTGACAGTGAAGATGACATTTATGGGTTGTGTTCTTCCTTAGTTTTGCTTATTGGTTCTTACAGTAGTCACACATTTTAGATAGTAAAATACACAAAAATTCTGCTTCAGTGCACAAGTATATGTGATTTGAACCTTTACTCCTAAAGTCAAAGCTGATTCCTCTGAACCCTGTTGAAATATTGTCACACTACAATGTGTTTTTTCCTCTGTGCTTCCTCCTGCTGCAGTGATTTGAAGACGTTGCATTGCCACTCTCTCTTTAAAAACTGCCTTATGGAGTTCTCCATCATACAAGGAGGAGATTTATCGGGAACTACTACAAAATTACATCTTTTGAATCGTATTTAAGCTCTAGTTCTTGTTCTTAAGTCCTGCTGTGGCCTGGCTTTTGTATTTTTTGCTTTATTTATCCTTCCCATCCTGAAAACCTGCTGCCAGGAACTTGTCCTCTCCATACCCAGCTGCACAGTCCGTGGCAGCTGCCACACAAACCTGCTCGTGATCTTTTTCCGGCTCCATCAAAAGCAGACAGATTTCTAAGGGTTTCCCCTCAGTGTGGAGGCAGGCCCTTACCACAGTTTACTCAAGAACCACCCAACTTTCCAAACTCAGTGATCAACCAGGATGCATAAGAAAATACATATGTTTCACGTTACCGCTATATAATCTTTTAATTCTACCCTAATTTCTAAAACAGAGACCCAAATAAACCAGCCTTCCTGGAAAAGAAATCTGCTCTTCCATCCCAGTTTATTAATTGTGCAATTCTTGATCTGCTAGGCAATTTCTTGACAATGACCCTAAGTATTTGTAAGTCAGGTAGTTACATCTCCTTGCACTCCCCTAGCACCCTTCATCCAGGAAGACAAAACCATATTACAGCTATTAACAAAAAATACCTTCCAATGTCCACTGAAGGTATTTCTAATAATTCTCAACACTCCTCTAATACACAGCAAAAGTTACTTGATGTGAGAACATCCCCATACTGTACTTGTTTATTTTATGACCTGGGTAATAATTCACATTTTAGGCTTCCTGACTTGTGTAAGAGTATCTCTCTCCCACTGTTTCTAAAACAGAGCATCCAAGTCTGCACTTGGTAGTTGTTTCCCATGGAAACAAAATGGAATAAATCTTTTGTACTTGCCAGTATTGCAGACATTCAAAACCTTTCTGTAGCTTTCATTTACTAAAATAATATTACTCATTCTTGCATGATATAGAATTTCTTTTACCTCCCATTTTTGCCTTCTAGTGGTCAGTGCACGACTGAGGTGTAGGGAAGGTATAGAACCATGACCCCAGAGAAACAGACAGAGCAAGAGAAGGAGGAGGCAGGAGGAGGGGAATGGAGGGAAGAAGGGAGGGAAAAAGAGAGAGAAATGTCAAAGCGAATTCCTAAACATCCTCCTTAGCATGGAAATATGTACAGTGCAGCTGCAGATGTTCCAGTCCAAGTGCAAATGACAGCACAGGTGTGCACAGACACACACACACACACACACACACACACACACTGTCACAAAGCAAGGGAGAAAGACAGAAATGATCTTACAAAGCTGCTGCAGTAATCAGGACACTTGCTCCTGAAAACAACCATGCCAGAAAACATTCTTAAGTTTCTACATTTTTTCAATTTTCATTTCACTATTGCTATTTTTTTATACCTCTCACCACATCAGATAGTTATTAAAAGGAAGGAAAAAGGCCTTACCATGCAGTGCATCAGGAAGAGATGAGAAGCACAGAGCATGCTGCAGAGATTAAGCTCAGCATGGCATTCAGATATCCTTTGGAATTGAAGAAAATTGTCCAACCCATTCTTCCTAACAAAGCGGACAAGTTTTCTCTAGGCTTGAATTTTTCACCAGAAGACAGATCCTTACAGTGCATTATATTTTCTTCTTCAGGAGATATATTTCCTCCAGTTAAGTTTCAGCTCCGCAATGCCATTTCCAATCAGGTCTAAGAAGTTCTTCATTCCCAGATTCGCGGTGTCATCAGAGGGACTCCAAAGAAAATCAAAGAAAGAAAGAAAAAAAAAAAAGAAAATAATACCTTACCAAAGCCCTGAAATTACTACACTGAAAAGGAGAAGGTATAAAAATCCTACAACACCCCCTCATTTACTCTATTATCTAGGTGTTTCACAACAATCAGTACTACCTCTTTGGTCTTATATATGCAGTGCTGATCATCTGTAACAAAGGAAGAGGCAAAAACTTTTCCAATTTACACATTATGCATTTTCATTGCTGCTGCTCAACTGTGTACTGCCAAACAACCCTTTTCATCCTGAGGCATCCTTAAAACCATCTGACAAAAACACTAGCTATCCCCTTTCCCTTCCCAAAGAACATGAATATTAGAATTTCTAGAAAAGTGTTTTCAGAAGAAAATCTGACAAATAACCAAAAAAAATACAAATCAGACTCTAAAAGCAAAAGCCTTGAAGCAGGAGGTTTCTGGAGCAACGAGCTACTCCGCCTGAAGTGTCTGGGGACGCACGCATTAAGTACCCTAGGGACGGAGAAAGGGGAAAAGAACGGAGTGCTTGGAGAAGATGGGGTGGGACCAAATGGGTGTCAGGCAGGAGTGGGATCCTGAGTCACCCTCAGCCTCCTGCCTGCTGGCTGACAGCAGCTCGGGCTTTCCCTGCACTTTCTGCAAAGCATATTAATTGATTCTGGTTGCTGAGCAACTAACTCTGGGGAGCCACATCGACGGCTCCGGCTCCAGCCCAGCTCCAGCAGCAGCAGCAGCAGAGAGAGGGGATGGGTCTCCCCCGCCTCTCCTCTCCTCTCCTCTCCTCCTCCTCCTCCCGGAATCTGTCACCCTATCCGCATGTCCTTAGCTGCCCTGCAGGGAAGCTCTGCAAGGAAGAAGCCCTCAGCAGGGCAGCAGGGAGGAGCTGGGGTGCTCCCCCAGCCTGTGCTGCACTGGCAGGACTCAGGAGAGCAGCCTGACCTCGCCCTGACAGCAATGCCCCTCTGCCACCCTGCTTGGGAGCCTGGGCCAGTGGGGCTGGTAGCCACGAGAAACCCAAATAGCTGTGTTAACAGGGAGGTGAATCAGGATGGTGCAGCCACCTTCTGAAAAGCAAAAACCATCTGCAAGATGTTAAAATGACAAGAAAGTCCACGGTTATCACAGAAACATAGAGTATCCTGAATAGGAAGGGACGCACAGGGATCATCATCCAAGTCCAGCTCCTGGCCCTGATAAGGACATCCTCAAGAATCCCACCATGTGCCTGAGAACCTTTTCCAAATGCTTCTTAAACTCTGCCAGGCTGGTGCTGTGACCACTCTCCTGGGGATCCTGTTCCAGTACCCAACCACCCTCTGGATGAAGAACTTCTTCCTAATATCCAAACTAAACCTCCCTCTGACACAGCTTCATGTCATTTGCTCAGATCTTATGTGAGTTTCTAGTTGAATACGTGGCCACTAAAGCTCTGTCCCTGCAGTAACAGCAACTGCTGCTTATTCCTGACCTCTTTATCATGTTGAACTTCAGACAGAGCAGACACTTGTCTGGCTGAAAGGGTGCACTCTAAACCAGAACCACCACGCAGAGGAATTGCCTAGGTGTCTTTGACACTGGTTTTGATACAAAAGGGATGCCTCTGACAAAACCTTATAATTGCTTTAACTAATACATTTGAGTTCCATGGGAGAGCAGTAAAGAAGCCATTTAGTTTTGGTCCACAAAAGAGATGGGATAACTGAGTAACTGGAGCTGGCTCAAAGGGGTTTCTCCTGGAGTGCCTCTACTGATGGCCCAGGAGAAGCAACACAGAGGATTTCTGCAAGGTTGATGCCAAAGGAATGGACCCTGCAATTTGTGGCAGGGCTTCCACTGAGTTCTGTGTCTCTAGAGTCTGAAAGAACTCCCCAAAACACCACAGTGTCTGAAAGAGGACATTTCCCTTGTGGTATATAAATCCTTAGTCAGATCATGGCATTTGTTCAGCACTGACTAAGCTGTCTTTCTGTTGTACAGGTATGATGTAAGAAATGAAAAGTCCTCAAGGTTTCTCTCCCTGTGACCTGGCAGAAAGTACAACACTAGATCTTGGCCAAACTGCTCATCCACGATTACTGTCAAAGATCTGACCAGGTCAGCTCTTTATTCAGTTATAGTGATAGGATAAGTTAAAGGGCAAGGCACTGAGAACTGCCTTAGCTTGCAGCCACAGATTTATCAAATTATCGAATTCTCCCCTTGAAAAACTCCAACCTGTATCTAGTAAGCCCTATCTAAGTGGCAAACAGCAGGTCTTTGTGAAAAGGGACAGGTTATCTTAAGCAAGAGAGTTACTTTTCCGACAGTAGCTTAGCTGCACCACACTGCTTTCATGCTTTATAAAGAAAGATCTACAGTTTAGCCTCATTTTCTTAGCAAAGCCAGATGCTCACGTATCTTCTAAGCTCAGGAAACCATGAGATCCTGTTAGCAGAGCTGCTGTATGAAGCAGATTACAGAATATATTCAGTTCATCCAATATGTTTATTGATATGAGCATATACTGGGAATTCTTTATTCCCCAAGTACAACATCCAGAGAAATATGGGAACATTTAGACTAAGGGAACAAAGAGAGGTGGAGAGATTTCACAAACTCTTGCAAAGGAATGATTAAGTCTATATGAAAGGATTTCACCAAACACATAGTAAAGAAACATTTCTTTCAGCATGATAAGTTGTTCTGGTTTTATCTTTCCACTATTACTCCTTTACATTCATACTGGTGCCTGTTTTTATCCCCAACAGTACAATCTTTAAAAAGTGTGACAACAAAGTATTAATATTTTAATGTGCTTTGTTTTGTACTTTATTTTTTACAAGGCAGAATACCAAATGGTGTTGAAGTTCTTTGTAGTGGAGAAAATATCTTTAGAAGTTTTAGGGAAGGGCAGTTTGAAGGGCAAAACAATAAAACAAAACAACCACAGAAAGAAAGAAACTCAACAACAGGTGATTTCAAAATGAAAGCAGACTAGTGTGTAAGAAGGAGCTATCAGATTGTTAAAAAAATTTAGAAGAGGTAGGTTTGGAGATGTCAACATTTGTGGAACTTTTTAGTGGTATATTTTTAGAGAATGCAAGGCTGCTTAGATAAAATTCAGTGTCTTACAGAAAGCAAGTACAGTATCCATCTTTCACTTACACAAGACTTGAATTTAATCTCATAAAAATGCTTTTTATTATTCATTGAAAAGGCTGACTAATGCATATGTTCTATTCCTATTCCATTTTTATATGTCTTTTCTCTTCTCACCTTTATATCCTTTCAATAGTGGCATTATCCTCTTTGAGAAAATAGGTGTCCTGTGAGCCTAAGGACCAGAGCAAGCTAGGACTGAGTCAGCCCTCATTCCCTGAGGGAATGGTACAGCTGGTGTCCCATCAAAATCTCCATGGCAAAGCCCTTGATCCAGACAGGACCCCTCCTGCAGGACCTTGAGCACCAAAGTAACAGGGACATGAAATAAGCCATGGCACTGGGTTGGGCAGAGCCCATTTCTGATCTCAGACTCTACTGCCAGGACCTGATAGTGAGAGAAAGTCCCCAGGGAGACAAATGGGAAGAAAAAAGACACTTCTGTTGATGTGTTCTAGTCTGGAGCGTAGGTAAGGGCCAAGTGGAAAGGTGGCATTTGAAAAAGGCAAGGGAGTGCTGCAGCAAGCACGCCGTGGTGGCTGAGGCCAGGGAAACACGGAAACAGGGAAACTCCTTTCTCCGGAGTGAGTGGAAGGATGCCTGTGCTGCAGGGACAGAGGGCACTCAGGGTGGATGGGCTCCTTACTGTGCAGGGTAATTACTCTCCTCTGCCCTGAATCACAGCAGAGGCCCCTGGCGACTCAGAAGATAGGACCATAGACTGTCAGACATTGAAGAATTTGAAGCAGAAAAATCTCTGGGGAATTCTCCCTGCAAGTCAGGAGCAGGGAAGACCAGAGAGCTGGAAGCAGAGGTGCACCAGCCTTGCTCTTTGTGTGCTCAGACTGCTTCTGCAGTGGCTGTCAGCAGCAGGTGCCTTCCACAGCACAGTGCAGAGGCCACCGAGTGACACAGAAAACCTCCCTCCTCCCCAGCAGACCCTGCTGCCTGCCACAGCACGGTCCAGGCACTGAAAGCAGATGAAGCAGCTTGCTTCCCAAAACATTAGCCTTCCTCACAACCATAGCTTCATACTAGGAAGACCATCATTTTATTCCTTGCAAGCCATACCTTTCCAGAATCTGTGATTCGAGAAGTGAATTAGATTTTTAAATCCAGTATTGTATGTAAAAGATACAGTGATTTTAACAGAAATACAAAGACGTGCCCAGATAATGAAAATTATTTAACATATGAAATAAAAGGTATAATTCAATTATTAACCAAATTTTGATTAAAAAATGGTGAAAATTATTTACAAATAAGTGTTCTGGGCATGTTTCTCATTTTGACCTTTCAAGATCCTGTGTCACATTTCCTATTCAGTCAATTACAGCACAAACAACTGAATTGATTTCTTGACTTTCTAGTTTAAATGCCATAATACATGCAAGAGAGTCTGAGCTTCAGTGAGTGTATTTCCAGGTCATCAGCAATTAATTGAAAAATCTAATAATAAAAAATAGACCTTTATTAAAAAAAAAATCCAAAGCATCACAGAGGATGTACACATAGTTCCATCTCTCTGCAGAATATTTAGCATTCCTAAACCCTTTTAAAAACATATTTTAAATACATTATTAGTTTAATAATTATTTTCCATATTCTATATGGCAACTGGTCTCTTTCTTTTCTGTTTTCTTGCAAATCAGACTAGGATACCATAGATGTCAAAAACTTACAACACTAAGAAAATGGTATGTGGTAAGTAAATGGTAAGTAAAGCCAGTACAATGGAAAACATTTATGATTTGTTATTCTCTTTCTTTTTAAATAAACGCTGCTTTACTATGACTTAACTGCCAACTGACTAAAGAATGATAAAAGGTTACAGCTTGTGTTTGATAACTGTTGGGTTTGTTCATACTTTCACAAGCTGGTCTGAAATAAATATTAGTGGATCTCACTTGTATTTCATTTAAGGAAAAGTAAACCTCTTACATTCATTGATTTCAATGAAATCACCCTTAATTCCCATCAGTATAGTAAATATAATTGATTGCAGTACTAATTTTTGTTCATTGCAGAGTTAGCTTCAGTTTAAATTTGTTGTGTACCAGTAATATAGCGCTGCTCCCTTACATCACCCTAGCTCTAAAAATAACATTTCAATACTGCTGTATCAAAAATGCATGCACAAAAAATGTGACTACCTGGCTAGTAATACAGCCATTTTCATTGCATACACTAAGCATCTTTGTTTCCATAGAAAAAGAAAATCTGTTTTGAAATTAACTTCTTAGCATACAAATGAAATATAAATGACTGATTTCAACCCATCTAAAAACTGCTATCTTGACCTAAACTTCCATTTTTTTACATGCAATATGCAGTGGCAGTTGTATTTTTGGGGGAGAAATCATTGATATTGAACACAAGTTAGATGTCAAAATAGAGAGTTTTATCCTAATCCTCTGTGACAGAGAGAAAAACGCTCCCTGATTTCCCTGGGAAGATGACTGAGCTGTGTTCTTAGGAGACTCCTCCAGTCTGAGACAGAAACTGCTTAGCCTGTTGCACCAAACAGAGGCAGCCTTGCCCCTCTAAAGCTGCTGAAATGGACTAGTTCTGTGCTCACACTGAAGCACTCCAGAAGACAAGCGCTGTGTTCTGAGAGTGTTTGCAGTGTCTGTGCTCAAAGTGGAATCTCATTAGAAAAACAGAAATCTTGCTGTAGAGCTGTGTAGTAAGATAGGACATGCAACGCATGAATTCATTGAATCCCAAGGGTGATCATCTGTCTGAAAATCTTCTCCAGATAAGCATGTTCACATGTGGCAAAAATGCTCTCAAGCAGCAACAGTTATTACTGCTTAATAAATATTCACATTATTTCTCAACAGACAATATACCCACTGGGCAAAAAATATAATAGTATGCTAATGAAGGATTAGACAGACATGGGATAAATTAGTCTTACTACAGTTCTGTTAAGCTTTTGGGTGTGTATTACATGACATTACTGTTTAATACCAGAGAACAAAAATTTCTCTCTCTCTCTCCCCTCTTTTTTTTTTGTTTCCCCTTTCTTCTTTATTGTTTGTTTGGTTTTGTTTCTTTTTTCTCCTTTAGCAAAAGAGGTAGAGGTTTTCTGTCCTAGGTTAACTTCCAAGCATTAAGAAAAGTAACATAACCTGAATATTCATATGAGTCACACCTAAAACTCTTAATTGCTAGACAGGATGCTGCTAGAATTAATGTAGCATAGTAGCCAAAGTGGTCCTGAACATTATTCAATACTCCAAAGTATACAGTATGGGTGTTGTCATGATACTGCACACTATTTGAATAAATGTACCTTGAGGAATGTGACAGAAGCCAGATTTAAGCAGCTGCTGGCATTTCTATTCTGAATACAGCTGATCTCCAGAATATCAGTATTCTGACTGCTAAAACCGCTCCGATGCTTGTTCATTCTTTGCTTCACAAGAAGACTCAGCAGCCGGTTTGGTTTTCTTTTCACCATTAGCAGAGGTGTCTTTGTAAGGATCCTTCTGGTGAAAATTGCTCGGAACAGCTCAGAATGTCTCAAGTTTAACAGAGAATGCCCCTTAGCTGGTAGGGAAAAAATCTCCATCAGCAATCCTCTGCCAGGCTCTTTCAAGTCCTTCCTAAATAGTCACTCCATTGATTGGTATTTTTAAAGCTTTACTGATGAATAAGGTCGTGGTATTCAGAAGGATTTCACAGAGTTAAATGATACCAGCAAAATACATAAATATAGATCCACAAGGTACTCTGAGCTATCTCCTCTTAAAAAACAACCAAAAACTGGCAAAACAAGACAAATCAAAACCAACCTGAACATGTTAACTCTTTATGATATATCTGTTTCTTAAATATCCCAATTGCTTTCAGTCTTTTCCTTGGAGCTGGTCTCTGTTTAATTAATTAATCACAGTATTTGCACATCTTGAATGCTTTGTTTTAATGTCTCACTCCCTTCTGTGGATTTCTCAGCTGTGAGATTTTAATGAGAGTCATTTCTCATGTTTTTATGCAGAATTATTATACGGAGGAGAAAGTGATAATAACTCAGTCTTCTCTTAATTACACTTCTAATTATTCTTAGAAGTTTATTTATAATTGTGTCTGCCAGCAGGATTTGTTTCAATTATCATAGCCAGATTGGAAATGGAGCTTAAATGAATTCTTTCTGTAAACAACCATATTTTAATACACGCAAACAAGAAGTATAAATATTTAACTCAAAATTCTTCCTTCTCTGATAGTCATTCTTATAAACAAAAATCTTAGAGAATCATGTAAAATTTTTGCCCTTCAAAACTACTAATACTTAAGGTAGCAAATGTTCTCAGAGGACAAAAAAAAAAACTTAATTAAGACAAAACCTATTTATGGTCAAAGAGTCTTTTTTCTTTCCGTAAATGGTAATAAGGGCTTTTATGTTAAAAGTCTTCAGATAGGAAGCTTCACCTCTAGAGGCACAGCAATGCCATTACTCAAAGAGAATAAGTGTTCTTTCAAGGGTGAATGGGAAAGAAATATCTATTTTTGATGCTGTTAGATTCCCACTTGCAAGATAGGAAACCCCTTGTTTACCACAGTATTTCTGCAATAATGCAGACCTCCTCTGAAAAGTAAGCTGCCCAAAGATCTCAGATCAGGAAATCCTGTTTTCAGGGAGAAACTGTTCAACGAAAATCATCTTTAGAATGTACAATCCTATACATATTATTTCATTTTTCATATGAAATAACATTATTTTAACCACAGTATTCAATCTGGAAGTAATTACAGGACAACTGAAAGAGATTTAGAAACGGCTATTTCAGTATGCACAGATGGTTGATACACACATTCTCTTTCAATTGTATTAAATGTATAAAATTTAGGGATTAATTTGGAGTGAGATTCATATCTTGCCTTTGGAAAGAAATAATAGCTATGGTTAGGTAATGGATTTGTAACCCGACAGACAGAAAATGACAATGTGCTATACTGCTTGTTTAAAATCCAGAGACAAACAGCTTGCCTTCATATCAAACACATTTCCCTTCAACACCGGTCCCCTGCAAGCCCCTGCTCCCTCAGCAAAACAAGCAAAGCCTGTGAGACTTACCTGTTTGCCTTCAGAGGATGAAGAAGTTTAAAGCATCAAAGTTCTCGTGACAATCAGCCACTAGCACTTAGTTTATGCGGAAATAATTACATTCTTCCATCTTTTAGCTTTCTCAGTAAGTGAAAGCTGGTGATGGATGCCAGCAGCCTTGTTAAAATATCACTGTAATCCCTTCAAGCTCTGGAGATTGCTTAGAAAACCAAGTCATAAACGTGCAGTGTGTCTAGCTTCACAAGCAGCTCAGCATTTTCCAAGTGTGCCCACGTCTTCCTTTTCCAGTACTGTACTTCACAAAGCACTCGACCTGTCTTCCTTTGGGTAGAGAGAACACAGTTGCTGAAAGTAAATCCTACGTGAACAGAAGAGTTCTGTGGGTTTGTTTTCTCACATCAAATAGTTATTATTTTATGAAAGGAGACACCCTTTATAGTTTTGGTTGCTGCTGTTCCCTCATCAAGAAAAAAAAAAGAATAAAAAAAGCTTCAAATAGAAAAGCAAGAAGCAAAGAAGAGGATACAGCAGTTCAAGAAGCAGCAGGCAAGGATGGGTGTCTTGTGATTGCATTGAGTTAATACTCCTCAGGGGGAGTTGAAAAAAGCACAAATACAGCAAAATCTGTCTTACAGAGTAAAAATCTGTTGTATAAGCCAGTCTCCGGCAAAGTAAAACAGCATGTGCATTTACTCCATTAATTTCTAGCATGCCAGAGTGCAAAGGAAATTGGTAGCTTGCTGTTTACTAACACCAAACAGGTAGGAAGGAGGAAAGAAAATTCAGTATGCATAACTTCTCTAATTGTTTCTGCTCTCCTGAGAATTGTATCATATCTATTGTGAAAGCAGTATTTATCAGTACCACAGAATGTTTTATCATTATCAATATTTTCTGAAGCATATGTGGAGAATGAACAATTTAGAGTGCCGCAGCTCCTAGATGCAAACAGCACATTTGTGACTGGTCTTCCAGTAGCTTAAATGTAACAGGTCTTTGGGCTCTCTGGAAAATATGAATATGAAGAACAAGAATCATAAGTACTGAACACTTTGGAGTAACTGACCCAATTACTGGCACCAAGTGATGGGAACTTCAGCCTAAAAACCTTAATTCAAATCTCCCTGAAGCCCATTAAAATACATTTTGAGAGGCTGTGGATGAGGACCTTTGCCAGCTGGCTCCTTTGTCCCTGGGCATCAAAACACAGCTAGATCACAAAATCACCAAAAACAACTTGGAAGGAGCTGGCTGAAACCCTGCTCTGACCTGAAGTTGTCCTGGATGTGACAGTGTGATGCTGGGTCTGAATCTGCTCAGATAATATATGCAGCACAAACACATGCCTGTTCCCTTCAGGGCCAAAAAGAAAACACTCCATTTATTTGTATGATGAGCCCAGTTACAGACCAAAATGCCACTGAGCCAAATCTATTCAAGCAGAAAACAAAGAAACTCCTCAGCTGCATGAATTTACTGTCCAGCTGTCACCTTTCATACTTTCCACACATACTACTCACCTGCAGTGCCACCAAATCTTGCAGAACACAGTGTTCTTGACTTTAAAGCTTTTTAGTTATTAACCCAGCTATACTTTGGGTCACTCCTTCCCCATAGCAGAGCTTGATCTAGCCCTTTCCAATCAGTGAAAACATCATATTTTGAAAAAAAACAATTATCTCCTATTTCCATTGCACCTTGTTGTTAGAGAGGTTGGAGTCAAAGTGCATCTGTGTTATACACTGAAAATATGGGGGAAAAGAAACAGAGCCATGTTTCATATTTAAGCTCTGAGGAGCTGCACATGCCAGATACAGCAAATACCACATCCTTGGCACAGAACAAATCACTGATAGCTCAGGGCTTTGCCTCAAAATGCTGTAGCACTTAGTTTGTGTATTCCTTTCTTTTCCACAGTCACAATTCTGCATTTTGCTGCAATCCGAGTATTCTAGGTTTACGTGTTCATGGAAAACTGTCTTCCACTTGAGGGAGCTTTGGGGGCTGATCCTGTAGGGGAAGCATTTGCTTTTATGTCCCTGAGCATTAGATATGCTGACTACTCTCCTTCTATATCTGATGCCCAGGTGGAAGGCAAATACTCTTTCTAGATGCACAGCAGCCCCACTGACTCTGGAACAGCCACAGATAGGAAAGTGAGAATACATTTTTTGAGCATTGAAGAGAAAATCGCAGCCACAGCCCAGTCCAGCAACTTTCAGTGACATCTTGAGTTGTATCAACTCCATTCAGACCGTACTGGGTCCCTAAGAAAATTTCCCTTCTCTTGTCAGCTTTGCTATTTGGTTGGGTTTCTGAGCCCTCCCACTGGCCCAGGGCTGCTTTTCAGAGCACCATATGCAGAGGAAAAGGCAGTAAAGCAGCAATTGCATCATCTAACACAGAACATGCAAGCAAACTGCACTTCCACCCACAGAGAAGCTGCCACTCATGCAGCTTGCAGGGCTTTGTGCACATCAACATAAACTGGCCTGAAACTACAGATGAGGGGCCACCCCAGCACTGCCACTGCAATAAAGCTTCTGCTGCTACCTGGCAGAAATCTCAATGCACCTCCTCTTTTCAACTCACATTTGACTTCTAAATATGCTTGCAATGCATTGTGTATTTTTAGCATGTCCAGGGTACCTATTTTGGGTTACCAGCCTGAGAAATCATTGAAGAGGTCTGATGTTGAATGAACCTTTGAAAGACTGGTGCATTTAAACATTGGGCAATAGAGAAGAAAAAAAATTAGAAAGACAGATATGATATCAGTAGCTTCTTCCCAAAACAGAGGTCAGTGGCCATGAAATTTGTCACTATCTTGTTAAGCATCAAGAACTTCAGTGTTTTGACACTACAAAGTGCACCTGCCTCTGGAAATTATTTTGAATGTCTGAATTATCCCTCTTCCATCAGATACAATAATCTTTGTGCAAAAATATTTGCTTTATATTCTGTACAAGATACTTCCAGCACTCAAAGGTATATTTTGGGAATAGAGGTCAACGTGTGTATGTCCCAAAGGTAGGATATTAATAACACTGGAAGATCTATAGTTTTCCATAAGACATGGCATTTCAGCTACTGACTGTGAAAAATTGAATTTGTTCCAAGGGTTGTTTTTGCGTAGGAAGGTGACACTACCCTTGCAGAGGACTTGTGGGTATTCCCCTCTCATCCTGGGAGAGTCTGACTGTCCCAGGAAGGACTCTGAGCATCTTTAGTGCTTTATGAAGGTCAGAAGGAACAGCAAGGGTATACAAGCTCCTCAAGGAGCCAGGATCCTAACAAGCATAATATAATATAATGCTGTATTGTGCCATCTAGATTTTCTTACATACTATTCTAGCATGAAAAAAGCCTTGGACAGACTGGGATCAATTAATTTTACGAAATAGATGCATCTCACCAAGCACAAAAGTCCTCCAAATATTCTTTTTCTTTGTATCCTGCTCAGAGAATCCTCATCAAGGCAATTTTTTCTCTGTATCTTGGCAAGTTGTTTTTATTAAATAGTATATCCTGCATTATTTCCTTGGTGAAATATAATCAAATGGTGAAACAGTCCCAAGACCAAAAAGAAAATACTAAAAACATTACTAAAAGTTAGCACTGTCCAGGGTGCAAAGCCTTGAGAGAAAGAACAATAAACAAGAAACACAAAGATAAACAGAGGTGGAATTTCGTGTCTTTAACAATAACATTGCTTTATTTCTAGCCAGAAACATAAATCCTGATGCACTCTGTGCATATCCATATTCATATCTGGAATAAATTTATTTGTGCTTAAAGAACAAGTCCCAGTCCATGAGATTGAGGAAGTTGAGTCTACAGATCAAGATTCAGTTGTGCCTTAAGTTCAGCCATATTATAAAATAAAAATCTGTGATCACTTTTACTTGTAGCTGCAGCAGCAAGAAATTAGAGAACCGTGTTTAATTTTGATTAAGCTCAAACAGTTCTTTTATGTCAGATATAAGATCAGTTCTAACACTGCACAGCTGGACTGACTGCCATTGGGCTATCTGGTGTTCCCTGTAAAAGAGTAGAACCTGTATTTAAACATGTCCAAATCATGCCAACACATGTGCCAACATGAATCTAAACTGACAAACAGCTTTTTATTTATTGCCCTGTGCTCAGTGTAAGTGCCCAAATATGAGAAAGTAAGTGCCAAGCTTGAGAAAGAGGCAGAATTTTCTTCATGGTTCAGAAACAGAAACCCTTTATCAAAGGAAAATTATTCTGGTCTTTCAGCTGCTTTAAGAGAAGGTTACAACACGTTCCTTTTAGACATCATGCATGTGATGGATGGGGGAATACTGTAATAAGCTGCCAAGATATATCGATATAATGCCATTTTTTCCCTCAGACTTTCATGAACTCTGTGGGGTCCACTCTGAAGTGAGCCAGGTCCATTAGCTCTTGAAAATAAAAAGTTCCAAACTCCTGGATCACCCCTCAGAACTCTAAAAACAAAAGCTAAATTACAAAATGGAGGTGAAAAAGAAAGAGGATGATTGAAGGCCAACACAGGAATAAAACTAGTGGTGGAAAGGCTAAGGCAGGGCTAAAAAATAGACATGTTGGGGAAAAAACTATCTGTGGGAAGAGAGTTAGAGGTATAGGTTGAGGAGGCAAATGTATGACAACATTGAAACTCATGTTAAAAGGAGAAAGGTGTGAAGCAAACAGCCTGGGGATCCTGAATTCAGGTAAGAAGGCAGAAGATACCCCAAACTGCAACTTGATCATGTTATGGAATTAAGTACCTAGGTCAAATTCTCTTCTGATCCAATCCCTGACAAAAATTGAGGGGGGAAAAAACGTTAGAACTATTTTAATTTGATTGCTCATCTTTTTGAACAGTTTTAGCCTGTCTTTCTGCACTAAGATTTTAGTCGGATTTCTTACTGAGAAATTATTTCAGTCGTTCTGTTTGCTACATGCCATAGAGGTGCCTGGGATCTGGATACCTAGAACCAAACCACTTTCTCACCAAGGACTGGATCAAGTTCTTGAAATCTGAGCTGGAGCAATTTCAGAAAATACTGCTGCACCTTTTCAATGCCATTTTCAAATTAAAAGTCTCCATCACCAAGCTGCCAAAGGAGCTGTTTAAGCTATGTAGCTCTGCAGTGCACTGATACGCATTAGCTATGATCTTACTGATGGTTATGCTGTCCCATCTGACCAGAATGACAATTCCCAGCCCCAAAGTATGCAAAAGCTGAGAATGCTGGCTTTTAACTCCCCAAACCACACCAGTTTATATTTTTCCTTGCTTCAGTGTTAATAATATGCATGGTTTTCCACCAGGTGGTACTCATGCAGTGAAAGAGATGTCCAGCTAGAATCCCAAAGGGATCACAACCATGGATGTAATGGCACCAAGTGTGGGACTATTCTATTTTACAAATATAAGCTTATAGGTTAATTCAGGTAGGAAGGAACTTCAGGAGGTCATCTAGTGAATGTTTGACTCTGACCCAGTTTCTCTTGCTTATCAGAAGTACCCAACTTGCTCCCAAGCTTAGCTGTAAGGGAAGATTTTTACTTTTACATCTCTTGAACAGAAGAGAAAGACTTTGTTTTATTTCTTCTCAATTTTTTCTCTGACTGCATTCTTTCAGGAAAAGACAGTGCTTATTATGAAGATATTACAATCATTCTCACTGCATGCTGGACTGTAAAGTTCATAAAACAAAAAATAAATGAACCACAGATATCTTGTATCAGTTTCTGTCTTGATTCATGCATTGCATAAGGAATATTTTTGGGGTTGTAAAGAAAAGATCACATATGGAAGATTCAGCCCAGTCATCCATTCATACAACATTTGCTTTATAGAGCACCTGTGACCAGTTCTTTCTCCAGAGCAGTTCAAATAGTATGTGCAGTGATATTTTTTAACTTTGAACAAAAAGAATGTTTGCATCCCATGTGACTCATTAACTCGACAGAGCCATAAAATATCAATCAAGCTACATGTAAAGAGGACTATAATAGCACAATGAGTCTGTAGTCCTATTTCTAATTAACATGGCTTAACTAGACACAATGAGCAATCTCACAGTGTAAGCACACTCCTGTGACAGTCCTACGAAAAATAATCTGGAAAGGTTCAAAGGATTTCAGTCCAAAAACCTGGTTATTTTTTCCATCATCACAACTCAATTTCATTTCAACTTGCAGCTTTTGAAGGGAGTAGTCAAGAGCAGTATTGGAAGATGAGGGCCAGTATCATCATTACCCATTTGCAAAACAGACATAACATTTACTTCCCACAAAAAGACACTGTGATGTTTTCATTATCATTAATAAAATGCCTTGCAATCCACAGATGGAAAACACTGTCTAAAGTCAAGCAGTCCTATCCATAGAACGGTTTTGCTTTTCAGTCCACAGACAGCCACTGATTTGTTTTGGTCTTTCTCTTTCCTAGAGAATATTCTGTCGTTTGGTCTTTGGTTTGTGCTTTTATCTTTGTCTTTGGAATCAGATAACACTGGGTTCCAGCACAATGCTTTGCACATTTCCCATACTGAATTTTAAAGAGCCCCACCATTTTATGAAGTCAGGAAGAAAATTTTCAGTTAGGGAAATGCTAGTACCATATACATTACAAAATAGGAGGGTTTAGTTCTGCAAACTCACAGTCTTCACCAAAACGTAATACTACTCATCTCTAGTGATCAGATTTTTTAAATAGTTATTCTATTTTTTAAATATCTCTTATATTTATCCAAGAACAACAAAATCAGAGACTCAAGCAAGGAATAAATAGTACTGTTACCCATATTTGTACTGTACCAGCACTTTGTCAGGAGCAGCTATTCTGAATCTGCTGTCCTGAGGCATTAAAGCAAAGGTCATGGTACTTGTGCTCATGAAAGATTGTGTGGTGTTTCCCATAAGCTTCAGGTGACAAATGCAGAACCTTGGACAAAATCCAACTCAGGAAATTGCCTCCTAACTACATACAATAATTTCTTCAATTTCAATTGAGTAATGTATTTTTCTCCACACTCCATCTTAAGCTCCTGTTCTTGGGCAGCCTTCAGTAACATGGACATTTTACACAAGAGTTGTTTTGAATTCTAAATACTCCTAAATAGTTAAATTTAATTAAAATTTTTAGCAACTGGTTTCAAAGGAACCATAAAAGCTCAAGCTTTTCTATTGCCATTTTATGTTGAAGAATTAACTTCTTGTGCTAACACAGCATTTTCCTAATCTCTGTATTTAACTTTACAATTGGTAATTTCTGATTCTTTTTATTTATTTTTCTCCTATGTATATTGGAAAAGAACTTCTTTATAAGCTATCTTGTTAGAATCTGATTGGGAATTCTTAGCATATGGAAAGAAGACTTGTTTCTTTGCTTTTAGAATAGCAGTTCTAATGGACAATATGTTTATAGTTGTTTACCACAAAGCTGAATTAGTTAGAGAAGGACAATGGTCAAAGGCTAGATACTTTCAGCTGGTTGAAATTGTAAGCAGAATCCCTGAATTAGCTTGTAATGCCATGATGAGCCTGAAATTTATGGGAAATATTAGGGTTAAGGTTCTGTGAATATTGTGGTTGAAGGTTTTGGAAAAACTTAGTAAAGATACCAGAGAGCATAATCTGGGCTTGCTGTCCCACGGCAATTTCCCAGCTGAACATTATCTGTCAGTAATTCCCAGCTGAACATTATTATCTGCTTCTCTCCAAGAGCAGCCCCTGGGCAGTGACCCTTCTGAGGAGGCCCTGGGTCTCAGCTGGCTTTGTTCCAGCACCTTGAGCAGGGTGAGGTTTATAGTCAGTGAAGGGGGGTGGCTGTCTTGGCGTACAAGGAGTGTCACACTAAATCACTTTTAACAGGTTTTGTTTTGCAGACACATGCTGTTTCCACAGGTTTCCACACCTGTTGGAAATCTCAAACAGTTTCATAAATGTTGAATGACTTTCTTCTAGAAGATGCATATCTAAAGGCTACACCTTCTCTAAAAACATAATTCCCACACTTCACTTTGTGAGTTTTCCTCTGTATTATAACACCCAATACTGAATGAAAAATATATTTATGTTTTGTGAAGAAAAATTATCTCCTATGAAGACATAGCCTGTAAAGTTCTTCTCATCTACTTAGGCTTATTTCCTTCCAACTGCACATATTTTTTCTGCAGTTAGTTTTAGATAATCATATTATTCTCAGCTAAGTTTTTCAAATGATATATGAAGTACTTATTTTATCAAACAGCTGCCACCAAATAGTCTTAAAATGGAAGATTAAAACCCTCAAAGTCAGTCAGTGACAGCATTATACTTGCATATACAATCTTAATACAGCCACGGGTGTAGCAGTTGTGAATGCCATTTGCATGTACTACTTCCTCAACATAGGATCTTCTTATGATCTTAAAAATATATGTGAAACTCAGCAGAAAATGAAGAGCAGGTAGTATTTTCACAGATAAATTACAGGAAATGGAAAAATGTTTGTCCATGTGTTTTGAACTCCCATATATTTAATACATTACAGTTTCTAATATTCTAATATGTACAGTTTCTAATATTCTAATATTTTGAACTCCCATATATTTAATACATTACAGTTTCTAATATGTGCAGGTGAAGTTGGGGTGTGGGGAGGAAGGGAGAACTGGAGGGGGATAATAATCATATTTTTAGAGGATCAATAAACGAGGAGGGTGCCATTTAACAGAAAACATCAGCCTGTAATTGCAACCCTCATATGATTCACTATAAATTGCATGCTCTTTGAGGTTACCAGGAAGTGTAATACTCTGGATGTTTACACGTTCTTTCAATAATCTTCTACATCCAAGTTTGGGGCTCTTTTATTTCTTCACCGCTTTAATGGTCTTCTAATACTGTTTTCTCTTGTTTTATTTTGTAATTTAATGTATTATCCACAAACTCATGAGGATGGAGAGAACCAGCTAGGAATATTTTCACAGAATTTTTTTTTTAATAGAGTGAGGAATAATTTAATAGGAATGAACACATACTGTGAACAAATACTTAGTCCTGTAATTTATTTAATGTCTGACATTGTATTTTTCTTTCTAAACACCAAAAAGTGCACAAACTTTTCCTAACCAGTTCTCATAAAGTACAACACCATTGCATAGGTGATCATTATTAAGAGTTAAAGTTCTAATTTAAACTGTTTCAAGCTGAACAAAATGAAGCAAATTGTACTGTTATGTAAAATTTCCTTAATGAATTATTGTTTAGTGGGATTTCACAAATATTTTGTGATTAAATCCAGAACAAGGAGAGAATCTTCATTCATACTGAATGTACAGAAATGTTTCCTTCAATGTGCCCATTCCTTAGAATGCTGTTCATCTCATAGACCTTATACTTTCAAGTCCATAAATATCAGAAAGAACAGTGGTATTCATAACCAAACCAAATAAAATAGATATTTTCCCACTTTTTATTTTGTTATCTTTTTTTTTATTTCAGCTTTGTCCATCAGCTAGTTATTTAAAATTTCAAATTTTCTTCCCAAAGAACGTATTAATTCTTGTCTCTCCCTGGTGAAGGTATAGGGCTAATTTATATGCAGCAAACACATAAAAATTCCACAAGATTCTGAATAAATATTTCTCTATCATCTCATACAATATTTCATTGTTACAGAACTTGATTTCTCTACAGTTTTAACTGAATACATGTTCTATACCTTGTAATAAATCATGAGAGAATACCTATTAGATAAAAAGAAAGAAAAGTTAAAAATGCTGATATGGATTTCCTATATTAAAAAAATTTGCTATTTTTCCTGTAGCAAAAGAAAAAAAGAAAAAAGGAATAGCTCCTAAAAAAAAATCCCCTTTATCAATCTAACAATTTTAGAGCCCATTTTATGCATAGCCTAATTCAACACACAGCAGAGATGCCTTGCCCATTGTCCACCGGTGACTGTATGCTCCAGTATCCCCATTATCTGTTTTTTTTTCTGCTCAGAAATGGGTCCTGTAGCTTTAAAAACTGTAAAGCTATATGGTTTTCCCCAGAGGGCATGTTCAAGGATTAAGGGAACAAAAAATTTCATCTTAGCAGTTTTGTTGGCCTATGCTGGAGGAAAATTTTAGACAATAAATATTTTTTCCTCTATCCTGGTATTTTCCATTCTCTCAAAAATGATTATAAAGGTCTTTTTAGGTTCAGGTTAGGAAAAAAAAAAATAATTTCTCAATTTAGGGAAATATATCAACTTCTAAATTATTGTAAAGTAGGGCAGATGCACCAAAAGCACTTTTAGAATGGTAACTTTTCACTTTCCTGTTTCAGCATTAAAATTTAGAGATTAAATTCTGTTCTATTTCCCTCTAGTGACTACTTTCATTGAAATAGGATTTCATTCAGATTTATTGTGAAGTAGCAGAATGGGAGATGACCCCTTAAGGCAGCCACTCATTACTCTTGTAGCAAATTATGTAATTTTTGAATTTGATTTCCAGTGCACATGAGGCATAAGACATGCTGTAGTTAAAAAGAACAGGGATGAGGATCTAACATAGAGAAGGGCTTTATTCAAGTTCTCTAAAATGGATTTTGAAGATGCTTTTACTTTTGGTATCTGCTGCTCTGTGAACATGCCTTTTGAGATCAACTTCCATGAATTCAAGTGAGACTTACCATTTTTCTCATGTTAGGACAAGTTTTAAATATGAATCAATTACTTCCACGTAAGAAGCTGAATGCCTATTTGACACATATCTGGGCAGGCATTGGAAATTTGCAGGTATTGGAAATTTTGCACCAGGTTTCTGACCTTTGAGAAATTTTACCTATTATTCATTCTTTAGTGTTGGGAACTTAGAGCAGAAGAGTAAAGTAAAACCAATTCTAAGAAAAGCATTGCGAGAATTCTTTGCCCATCCCTCTTCCTTTCTTTTATAGCCCCAAATTTTATTAAAAAAAAAAAAAAAAAAAAAAAAAAGTCGTGGCAGGGAAAACTTTTACAAGAAAATAAAGGTGTTTATTTTTCCTTTTCTAACAGCAAGAAGAAACATTTAGCAATTCCCACGTGGAGTAATACAAGGGAACACAAGTAATTGTGTGTTCAGGTCTACTGCCATCACTAAAGATAATCTCTTGTATTTCTTGAGAAAAATTTTTGACATCAGCTCATTGAATTTTAAAAATGAATCTTCATTTATAATTTGCACAAACCCCTGATGCTGTGCAAACCCTCAAGCCCAGCCACCAGCAATGAGTGTGAATGTCTCTTTCAAAGCCATGGTAAGATGTGGCTGATTCCTAGGTCATCCTTTCCATGTGTTCCCCAGACTTCCAGTGAACAGATCATCTTAAGCCATGAATCCTTCTGCCTGGCACCATGCTTTCTTTTCCAGAAAATGAGTTTGAAAGAGTGCAAAGGTAATATGGAACTAAACACAGCTTTGCACAACTTAGTAGACCTTTCCTGATCACATTTGAGACCCAGAAGACACAATGGATTGATCTTTGTAGGTGTTATGCTTCTAATCACTGTGGCTGGATAATCTTTCCCTTTAGCTAAACGAGTTAAATCAGAACTAAAGCATTGTAAGTCAGTTCCGGAGGTTTTTCTTGGTCTCTTTTGGTTCTGTACTAACCAGGAAACAGCACTCCAGGTTGGACAAGGAATTTTCCATCCTTCCAACCCTCACTGCATTTGCTTTGCCTACAGCCCTAATACATCTTCAGCTACCAGTGAACAAAAACCGTGATGTATCCACATGCATCTTTGCCTGTGTCTTGTCAGGTACTCCACTGAAAACAGAATTATAGGAAGTACTTAAGAGAAGACCCTTTTGTAGTGAACCCATTATCTTCTGAAATGTCTTTATTTCAGTGCAACTGCCTTTCCATTCACTTGATTTGTATTTCCTGTCACAGTCTAAGGAATTTCTATATTATTTTCATTTCATAAATCCATCATATGAGATTGGTTTAAGAAAGTCAATAATATTATAGCTTTTTCTTCATTCATCTTGAGAAAGAACATTTTTTAACTTCTACATTAATGATGAAAAATTGACTGCAGTTTTGCAGAAGAATTTACTTATTAAAATCTGAATTAATCATATAAAAGGGAAATCCTCATTGCCTTATAATGTAGTATCCACAAGATCAGAAAAGTGAGTTTTTTTGTCTTGGCTTTTGTCTTTGCTCTCATAATCTTGTTTGTTTTTCTCAGCAATAATACTACTTCTGGTCTATGAAATACCCTGGATATAATATTAAAAGTAGTAATTACATGGTTCAGAAAATTCGTCCAAATGTTTTATGATTTACTAAATTAAAATCAAAACTTAATTTCAGATTTTAAGAAAATACATGTAATTTTTGTTCATTTTCAAGGGGAAAATATGGGTAATTTTCTGCTTAAGAAACCATACTGAAGTCATGGGATTTATACCAACAGATAATTTGACTGAGAAGGTACCAGACTTTGAATGTTTCCATATTGCCTAATTTAATTATTTAGCAGACATAAGTCTATATATCTTGTTAGGATCTCACTGAAAAATAAAACAAAGGACATGTTCTCTGTGTATCAAGGATAACTGATATTATTCTGAATCCTAGGTGATGTAGGAATAAAAACCTGCTAAAATGTTGAAGGTGAAAGAAAATCGTCATGTTTTGGTCATAAAGATAAGGCGTATGATGCATTTTCTGGGCAACCAGCAAAAATATGAAGAGCAAAGGGCAGGTTTGGGGTGGACTCTTCCATCATCCAGACCACTGGGAAAACAGGGAAGCAGGAACATATTGGTAACAAAGTCTTATGGTAATATATCCATTTCTACAAAAGCCACAGAAAGCAAGTAAAGGAAAAGGCCCCTGACTGTGCTTCTGGCCAGCCTGGAAGAACAGGTCGAGATTGTGCAGATGCAAAGTAACCTGTCAGAGTGACCATGAAATAGAAGACAGAATTAACAAGCCTCAGATGGTTAGAAGGGAGAACACAAACATCATAAATCATGGAGCTCAGGACAGCAGACTGCAATAAACACTTGGAGGTGGAAGTGCTAGATTTTTACATAATGTCAGTGAAAAGGGGAGTAGGAATTGGAGACAGCTGGTAGTGCTGTTAAAACAAACAAAAACAAAAGGAACAAAAAATAGGACAATTCATAGTATACTGAACAAAGTATCCTGAACTAGAGTGTCAACAATCTAGGAATAAAAAGAAAGGCAAAACATAACTTGTGACAAAGTAAAACATAGGAGAAAATTTATTAGTATTAGAATATTAAGAAAAATGCTGGTCTGTTCCTCAACAGGAATCTTGAGAAGGTCACAGTGTTAATGTCATCTTTGCTTCTCTCTTCAGTAAAAATGTCAACTCTGATCTTACAGCTAAGAAAATGAGCTGTGGAGATAGAGATGAGTAATAAAACCAGAACAACAGATTGGAAAATAGGTAAATGAGGGTTCCAAGACAGGCTCAGTGGAAATTCTCCATAGGTATTTTACTTAAGCCTACCTTTTGTCCCACGGGTGATAAATCATTATGTTTTGAAAACCAGTCAAAAATAAATTAGGCTCCACAGAACTCAGAAAAACCACATCTAATTAAACTACATCTAATTAAAACTACATCCAAAAAAAAAAAAAAGAAAAACAAAGACAGGCTAGAGGAGAGAAAACTATTCAGCCTACTTTCAGTTTTAGAAAAATCTTGAAATTAAGAGTCAAACAAACCATTCACAAACACCTAAAAACCAGAAAATTCATGACTGCCTGCATGGACCTTTCAACCTTTCAATATCAAATAATAGTAAATTAACCTAATTCTTTGTATGAGATCAAATTTTCTAAGATGTAACAATGAGAAACAAATAAGACAAAAATAACCAGTCACAAGAGGAGTTGTTGGTCACAAGATAACATGAAGTTGGGTGGGAGTGCTGTTCTGCTGAAAGGCTCTGGAGAGGGATCTGGACAGGCTGGATCATGGGTCAAGGCCAGTGGTGTGAGATTCAACAAGACCAAGTGCCAGTTCTGCACTTGGGTCACAACAACCCCAGGCAGTGCCACAGGCTGGGACAGAATGGCTGGAAAGCTGCCTGGTGCAAAAGGACCTGGGGTGCCTCTGACAGCAGCTGAACATGAACCAGCTGTGCCCAGGTGGCCAAGAAGGCCAATGGCATCCTGGCCTGTGTCAGCAATGGTGTGGCCAGCAGGAGCAGGGCAGGGATTGTCCCCCTGTACTCAGCACTGGTGAGGCCACACCTCGAATCCTGTGCTCAGTTCTGGGTTCCTCACCACCAGAGAGACATTGAGGGGCTGGAGCACTGAGGGCAACAGAGCTGGAGAAGGGTCTGGAGCACAAGTCTTGTGAGGAGCAGCTGAAGCCGTTTAATCTGAAGAAAAGGAGGTTTAGGGAGGCTCTTGTATCTCTCTACAACCCCCTGAAAGAAGGCTGTAGCCAGGTGGGGACTGGTCTCTTCTCCCAAGCAAGCAACAGGACGAGAGGAAATGGCCTCAAGCTGCAGTAGGGGAGATTTAGATTGGATATTAGGAAAAGCTTCTTCACTGAAAGGGTGGTCAAGCATTGGAACAGGGAAGGGAACATGCTGCCAAGGGAAGTGGTGTAATCACCATTCCTGGAAGCATCTAAAAGACATAGACTGGCACTTACGGATATGGTTCAGGGGAGGGCTTGGCAGTGCTAGGCTGATGACTGAACTTAATGATCTCAGGAGTCTTTTCCATTGTAAATGATGCTCTGATTGTATAAGTCAAAATTAAACTTCACTGATTTGAGTATCCTTTCTCTGATAGAAGCCACTAGCAGGTGTCAAGGAAGAACATGAAAAAAGCATGGTAAGAATGTATTTAACTTTTATGTGGCAGGCTGGTTTCAACAAATACGCAGCTTAATGACTTTCAGAGCTGGAAGTTGCATCAACAACTAATTTGGGATATTCCATTCAAAATTAAAGTATATTAAAGACAATATTGCAGAATCTGATATATTTTCAAAAATCACTCATATAACATGATGAATATAATATAATTGTTATATACAGAGATCCTACCAAAATTGAAGAAGTTTTGAGTACTGAAAGATTTAGGAATAAAACTCCAAATAATCTTAAAAGGTTAAAGAACATTCCTGAAAAACCAGGATTCATATTAGAGGGAAAAGAAAAAAAGTTATGCATTGAGATTACACTACACAGATACTGGATAGAGAATGACAGAACTGCTCTGCTGTAAAAGATCTGAGGATTAAAATGGATCAGATCAGAGCACGTGCCAATAACATTGCCAAAAGCAAACATAGTGCCTAAATGAAAGGCTGGCTGAAAGAGCTGGTGCAGCATCCACTGGAGTAGGTTTTCAGTTACAAGCACTGCTCCTCCAGAATAGTCTAGGTCATCTGAAAGGAGCTAAGAGAGAGGAATGAATGATAGAATTCAATCAAATGTTGTTCAAGAAGGGTTAAATGCATCATATAATCTAAATGAGAGAAATTGGAAAGGAACTTTAACAGTTTTCAGATGTGAAAAAAGTAGCTGTAAGGAAGAGACTAAGCAATTCTCCATGAACGATACACATAAAGCAAGAAGTTTCTCACATATATACCAACAAGGAAAATTCAAAGCCAGGTCTTGGAAAAATTTTTGGACAACCAAAGTTATTCACAAAGCTCAGTCTCCATCACTGGAGTTTATCTAAGAAAAGATAGACAAACACCTATCAAAAAAGGCTTAGGCATAAATGACACAGCTTCTCAGCTTCTTGTTAAGGGAGTTGCCATCCTGGGTCTTTTTTTTTTTTTTTTTTTTTTGTGTCCTTTTAGTTTCTTTTCTATCTGTTTTTGCAGAGGCAAAAAAACTACTTGAACAAATCACCAGTGGATGTTGTAAAGTCTCCATTACTTCTAGCTGCATTTGAAAATACAAGTCCTTCCTATGAAATACACTGTCTTGCAAAATTTAGTATATGTGGCTTTATACAGAAATGACTGACAAGGTCTTTCCTTATTTTTTTTTTCTGAAGGAGATTAAATTTCAAGCTTTTAGTGCTTTCTTCTGGCCTTACTATCTAGATGTTATGAATAGATTAACTGAATACTGTTGAGTACTGTACCACATTGCCCAGAGGTGTTATAGGATCTTCAGCCCTGGGCAATATGCTGTAATTGACCCTGCTTTGAGCACTGGTTTGGACTGCAGGGTCTCCAGAGGCCCCTTCCAGCTTCAGCTCTTGTGATTCTGTGAGATCCTGTGATTTCTAGATTGCAACTACATTAAGTGCATCTTCTCACCATGAATCAAGTGAAAACTCTGAAGCATTCAAAGAATGAAAAGAAGAAAAATCGATGTGAAGAGCATTTTCTCTCCTGTCATGGTCCACATGGCTTTTTTTTTGGTGATGTATCCTAATTATTTTTGTTCCAACTGGATTGCTTTTCTAATGAAAATTAGGCTGTTTTCTGCTGTTATGAGTGTGGGAAATGAATCTGGTGCAAGTTACAGACCTTGTGAGATGCCACCCTGTATGTATGTGATAAGCAGTGATACAAAAACGTAGAAGGTGGTTTGGTAAAATAGAGAACATGATGGGATGCTCTGTATGAATTGGGAACTATAAAGGCCAATTTATCACAATAGTTTAGAAGGGATAATATGAAATTTTAAATGAGAAAAAGGTACGTTTTCAATGGAATTTTCTTAAAAGAAAAATAGACAAAATACTGGAAGATGTGAAAGACAGGGAATGGAGGCAAAACCAGGAAGAGTCAGCTTCCACAGTTCAGTGAGGGCTGCTGTCTGATTCTAGGACTTCTCCACTGAAATCTGGAGTTGTGTCATATTCAAGTCATCTTTGACTGGTATAAACCCAACCCTTCTGTGAATGAGAGTTTTTTAGTAATGGTTCTTTCTAAAAGCTCACAAAAAAGGTTTACGTTTCTCCCCAGAACAGCAGAAGCAGGACCACTTAACTAACCCACTTCTCTGTTAAGCTGATATTTTCAGAATAAGATTCACCTCCTTTGATTTACCTTATCCTTCAGCCGAAACCAAAGACATGGATAGTGGAAACAAATCCTTCTCATGATGCAAAGAAGAGATAGATGCTTCTAAATGGGAGTGAGAATCACAAGTAAACCAGCAAGCACTAAACTGACCAGAGGTAGTAGTATGACATGGTGCCCCCCCATTGAAACTCTGAGCTAAAAGCTTGTGCAAGCCTGACAATTAGAGACTCAAACCATGTCCTGGATGTTGGCACTTATACCAAGTACTTTGGAAACAGAACACTCCTTAATTCCTTTAAATGGCTGAAAAATGGAAGTGGTGATTATAATTTATGTTATAGATTAGAAGTTAAGTGCTCTTATGCAGGAAATAGAAACTCTGAATGAGACCTTTCTCAGCCTGGTGGTTCAAACTCAAAATTTCCATCTTCCATCTGCACAGCTTATCAATTTTAGAAGGAAGCTTTGAATGAGAATTGCTTTCCTGCAGAAGCTCTGTCGTCATGCAATAAAGAATTCACTATTCCCATATACTAAGAAATTTACTACTCAAATTTACTAACAAATTGAGAATGTAATTTCATTTTAAAATGAAAAATAAAGGCAAAGTCACTGTTAAAGAGAATTCATCTGTGAATGGCAAATTGCCTCCCGAAGCAAATGCACTCATTATGCTCAAAGAAAGGATGAGATCTCCCACAGTTAAATAAAACTAGTAGGAAAAATAATTGCTTGATAAATCAGAGTAATTAAATTTTGCACATGTGAACGCTACTGCACCTCTGTCTCCAGTACAACAAGGCCAGCCCTGTAGCAGAGAAACAGCACATAAAGCTCAGCCTTCACTATATCCTGAAAGAAATAGCCCACCTTTTCCCTTTTAGCTCTTCACTAATGAGGAATGGGAAATCTTGCCCCACAAATCTATTGGGATCAGAGCAGCCAAAAACTGTGATGATGCTATCTAGTTCCAGTTCACCTCCTGCAAACATTCCACCAATCATTAGTGCGTATTCTAACATTTAAAAAACACAAAGCAATTGACTCTGCTTTTCTCTGGGAACCTGTCTGACAGGTCATTTGTTAGCTGGTCTGTCTTATGTGTTATTTTTTGTGTGCCAGGTAAATAACTGTTTCCCCTGATAAACTTCCATAGGAAAAATAAACTTCTGCCGCTGTCTTTTCAAATTTCAAAAGTTAATTCTTGACCATTCAAACAATTTTTGTGTTTAGGCTACTTCAACACAGTTATCTACATCTAGGCATGCACACATTCATCAGTTGTTCATCTGCCTGCTGCAGTCAGCAGAAATCCAGCCAACGCAACCTAGAGCACAATGGAGTTCACCCCAGCAAGGGAAGCAGCAGCTGCTGAGCTGAATCACTCACTCAGCTCCAGTGGCTCCAGCCTTGATCTTTATTAACTCTAACTTTGATACTGAGGGCTCAATCCATTGCCCACACAGAAGGAGCCAGTGCCACTTGAGATGGACAGCATAACATGCCTGTCCTGTTGGCAATACATCTTGCAGAGCTGTCAAGGTGCCTTGCACCCTGCAGGGCATCTGAAATGCCAGCATTTCCTGTGTAAAGGTGACTGAAGAAAGCCTTTAGGCCACAAACAGACTCCTGCAGGTAGCCATAACAAAATTAGGTATCTCAGTTGTCAGCTGAATCTCTGGAATTTAGGAATTTGAACAGCTTTATCTGCAAAGGCCATGGCACTGCCACAAGAGCAGTAGCACTCGTAAGAAGTGGCTTATTATGGTTTCCCTCCTATTCAACAGGCTAATAGGAGGAAAGCATAGCACAAGCTCATTCATATCTGTTCCTCAGGAGTCCAAGCATGTCTTGCATACTCTGTCTTCAGAACCAGTCAAGCAGAAATCACCAGCAATTACTTTCACAAGAGTTACAGAAGAGTGATTTTGGGCTTAGGGTCATTTTAAGGCATATCTATATAATCAGATTTAGATGGTCATAAGTTAACTCCACATTTCATGTCACCTCAGGTTCACAATGCATTTAGACAGAATAACCTTATTACAGAATAACATGTGAACTGAAAATTCACACCTCTCAGTTTATTCATGCAGGCTCAGTAAATGGCAAACTGGGCTATGATCCAAGCTGGAACTGGCCTGTGCTGCAGAATCTTGGGCAGAGAGAGCATCAGATACCAACCTTTGTGTATTTAGGTACACTCAGATACTTTGGTGCTGACCCCCTCACTGCAAGATCACCACGAATTTGGTACATTGGAACATCAGGCAACAAAAGACTCATGAAGCACTGAGAGAGCGTATCTATACAGAAACACATATTCACCTTTTGGCAGTCCATTTTTGACAAAAGGAAAGTTGCCTTTTATTAAGAGAATCTAAACAAAAAATAGTCACTTTCCCAAAAGCTTAATGTTCTGTAAATATCAGTTCCCTGAGCAATTTCCTTAAAAAAAATGTTCAGATAATCTTATTACTCATGTGATCTGTGCATTTAGTCTCCTTTTAACTTCTTCACTACAGCATTTTTGTAGGAATTGACCATAATAAATGTGATTATGGATGCAGTTTACACAGGTATAGCTCTTGATATAACTTATCTATTTGGTGGTTAGCTATTCTTTTAGTCTAGATATTGCCAGATGACTGAGCAAGTTCTTTGAGCTTCTTCCCAATGTGCCTCTTGTGTGTATGCGTCGTGTCTGGCAAAAACTGTAGTGTCCACTGAGAGAAAGAAGACATGGAGCAGATGCTCGACTGCTTTTCTTTCCCTGCTTGACTGCAGTGACTGCTCTGAGAAATAAACAATCCACTCAGTAAAACAAACTGCTGCAAATGCTCACTCTGGGTTCTATCATTTGCTTATTATCTTATTTATACTCTTTTCCTAAACAGGTTTATTCAAATTCCCCTACCAATCTATACACTCCTGAATTTTTATCAGCTATATCTCTTCCCTCCAGGCAAAGCCCACACTTCCCTTTTGCTACAAGACTTTTTTATCTACACGTAGGATTGGATTTTGTGTTTGATTTTGTAAGGTACTTATTATTGGAATTAGTTCCTGCTTTTTTATTAAGGGATGGCATGTTCTGTAAACTATTCCATCTCTAAATCAGACAGTGAGAGAAAAAAAAAGTGATGTCTCCCATTTTCAGATTTGAAAGAGCAGCTGATGTCAGAAAGGAAGATAAAAAAGTTGACCTTAAAGCAATCTGGTTCACGATGATGCTGCCTTTTAGTCTCAATGTCCAATTTATCTCAGAGCACATGCAGGGTGAAGACTGCAAAGTAAGACTAATGGGTATGGCAGAAACATGTGCAGTAATTCATCATCATAACAAAGCATAGTACAATTATCAAGAATTTCCTGTAGACTTGCCATGATTACATGGAAACAAATTGTTTCGTCTGCTCAGTCAGAAGTGCAAGAATACTGAACCAAAAACCAGAAAGGATTTGTTGCCACCTATATACAAAATTATCCTTTTAGGAAATGACAAATGTACAATTTGGCTTTCTTTTTGGGTTTGTACACTGAAATAGTATTCATTCAGTGCCTGGCCAAATGGGTCTCTATGTTCTGCAGCAGGACGCATCACAAAATACAGGAAGAAGAAGCACCTCGCTACAGGGTTTGAGGAGTTAATGGATGCTATCACAATATCTTTTTCCTGATTTCCAGAGATTTTATTGCAGCAAAAATTTCAAGTAGAATGAAGGAAGGGAAACCTTTAATTAGTTGGAATTTACTTATTAAAGAAAAACCAAAACAACTTGTCTCTGCTTGGCATATCTTCCTGAGAAAAGACTAACATCAGCATCACTTTGTGAGTAATTTGGTTTGGTCCTGTTCCTGGTGTTCAGCTACCTGGAGTACAGTTTAGGCTGCTGTTTATTTGACTCTCCTCCCAGAGGACCACTCTTCTGTAGGAAAATTAAAGCTATGCAATGCTTACACAGACATTTCTTGCACTTCTGCTGGAGAACAAGACCCATTCTGAGTAAGCACTAATAATAGACAACACTGCAAGTAGCTGCTTGGGGCTCACATGCCTGAGAGACATAATATTAAAGGAGAAGTCACTGCTGAAAGGAGCAGATAGATTGCATTTGCTATCACAGATCTCTACTGTGTTTCAGTGATCATGCCATTTAGGTAAAGTGGGACTTTGAGAGCTAAAGTCTAATTAAAATAAGTGGGCGTTATATAACCATGCTCAGAAGTCAAATTTTCTGCAATATTCCTTGGTGACTAGAAGCTGCCTTTCTTTAGAGCATTTGCACAACTCAGCTCTAGCAATTTAATGGTTGGAGGATGATAAGGAAATAAATTAGATTTTGGTGCACAGCAGTCAAATTAATTTCAGGGGTATATGTAAGGCTTAGCACTTAAGTCCCATAACCACATCATGACCCATATCAACTGGAAGGTCCCAGTTTTTCAAGGAAGGCTGGATAGCACACATCACACAATTGCTTTTCTAGAAGATGTCATCATGCATCATAACAAAAGTCACGTTTCAGGGAATGCCTTCACTCCACCAAGATATCCATTATGGTCAGGACTGCATTGCTGAGGTTCCAGGGTTGCATCTGGCCCAGGGAGTGAATTTAACCTTCCTGTCCTTTCTTTTGTTTTGTTTTAATTGGTTTGCCTCTGTTGCTTTCATGATTTTCTTCCTCAAATAATTTCCTTTATTGATCTTGTCATTTCTCATTTTTGTCTCTTTCCTGGTCACTTCCAGATTAGCACCAGGATGGAAGTCCCATGGGGAGCCCCACTTGGCCCCTTTCTGCTAAATCCAACAGCCAGCCTTGGCAAAGTGAAGACATTCTTATCAGAAGCAATGGGGGGGAACATTGGTGGGGGGGTCTATTTTGGGTGTCACAGGTTGGTGACAACCTGTCACACTACTGCAGTCCAGGTAACGCTGCAGCCACTGTGCTCTGCCAGCCCTTCTCTGAATTATAGCCATGAAGGAGCCATGGAAGGTGCAAAAACCCTAAGTTCACTCCCTCTGTCTGAGCCTGGTTTGCCAGCATTGCTTTCTTAAGGAAGGCTGCACAGAACTCGGTCTCCAGGGAGGGGGAGCCTGCTGCAATCAACCCCATGAAGGAAAATATATCAGCCTCAAATTAATTTCACTGTATGGATGAATTCTGCCAAGTTCCTGGAATTTTTACAAACCAGTTTCATCTCCCCTTAATTTACTGATCTGCTTTTTAAAATGTAAACAACTTTCAAATAAGATTTTATTGCATTTGGATATAATTCTTGTCATGTTCTGTACTTTTCTGCTTCGTTTCCAAAGAATGTTGTGATGATTAACTCATGCATTATGTGATGCCATGTGTAATGCTCCCTTGTGACAATAACTCAAATTGCTATTTTCATGCTATCTTCCTGTCTCTCACTCTTGTTTTATTTTTACTCTATCCTCTTACTCATTTGAATAGAAATATTTTCAAGAATATATTTCTCTCTCCTTTTGCCAATTGACTGCCAGCTCACAGTCTAGAAAAATGGGAAAGTGGAAATATCCAGCTCCCACAACTTTGCTTCCAGTTGCTACAGAGCTCTCTTTCCCAGGAATTCTCCTGGACCTTCATCTGCAGAGCTCAGTCACTCATCAAAACATCAAGTTGTATGTGAATTCTTTCAATGCCTGGTTAGCCAGTGAGGCATATAGCAAGGGTTCAGCTCAAACAAGCAAGAAGCAAGCTCATTACAACTTTGTTATATTCAAAGAGATTCAGTACTTTTAAACCTTCATTCAGGATATCAATACAGAAAGAGAGCTTCTGGATGCTAACATCATGGATGAAATGGAAATTATTATTTTGAATATTAATTATTCTTAACCTGAATAAAGATGCAGATAAATCCATTTCATTTTACCATTTGAATAGAAAAAATAGGACTAAAATTTTAAAGTTCCATAATTCTGACAGTGATGAGGGAACTTTTATAATATACATGGAGAACCTACAGCAATGGAAAATCTAGGAGAGAAGAAAGTGACAGGGGAAGACATGCAATCAAGAGAAATTTGAGGTTTCTCTTGAATTCTAGCTGTCCTTGATCACATCAGTAATAACCTGTTACTATTCACAAACTCCATATCCCAAATCTATGCAGAAAATGATAAGAAAACGAAGGACAGGAAAATTCAGCTTTCAGGAGCAGGCATAGTTTAATCATCTATTTTCCACCAAGAGTTCTGTGTACAATTGTCCCAACAAAGGAGTAACCAGAATAAAACCAGTAAAGTCCATGCAAATGTTTGATGGTTAATACCTCTTGTGATCCTATCCAGGGCTGGCACTAGGAAACTCTATCATTCCATAACAAGAAGTACAGTCTAAAAAGATTGATTTAGATTTTAAGTCCACCACCTTGTGAGAAGAGGACAGTTCTCAAAATACTCTAAGCAGTAGTTTCTAGTTTAGCTTTAAATACAGAAAGCAATAGCTTTGCTCTTCCTTGTCTTGAAATCTACCCAAGTTTGGAATTCAGTATCCACTCCTCAGTGGCTTTTGCTGTTCTCCACTTTCAGTTGCTATATATACAACAGAAAACTGCAATTTACATTAGGTGGCCCATACTGATGAATATGCTCAATCAGTAAAAATGTTTCCTCATACAGGGGCTATATGGATGCAGCCTCAATAGGTGCCAGACATTGGGATGGAAAAGGCCTGTGTGTGTGTGTGTCTTTCACACCACAACTGCTCACCTGTTCTTTTATCCTATCACTCCCACAGAAGGAGCACCCCAAGGAACATCTCCAGCCAGACTGTTCCTCCTTGCTGTCAAGGTCACTTACAGACATTGGGAGATATTCATCTACCCTTAGCCAGTAAAGTGAAAGACATTTCACTTTCTTTGTACATCCTCATCTAATAATGTTTCTCTCTGAATTACCTCCAGTTCACTGCACTGTTAATTAACTTTTATGCACTACCAGAGATTAATGCATCTCAGCAGTGACTTAAGTGATTTCTCTACAGCTTGTGTTTCAGTTTCCATTCATAAAACACTTCAACCTATATTAGTCAGAATTGTCCCCCTTTGTAATACTTTTCCATTTCCATAGTATCTCTCATTGTAAAGTAAAAAAGGGCAGAGCAACAGAGGAAGTAAAATTTTAAATACCAATATTTGTCTTTGCCTGAAATACTCAATTTGGTTAGGGGAAAAAAACAAAACATTCTCTGAGTGTTTGTCAACTCTACATGCTACATGTAATTTGCATTATTAAACAACAATATCTGAGCCTTGCCTTAAATAACAATATAATATGACCTTAGTTGCTTAGTAATAGTGTTTTAAGCTGAAGTTTCATACACAAAAAAAAAAAAAACCAAACCATGTAAGCACTCCAAAATGTAGGAAATATTTCTTTAACAGCCTGCAAACAGCACACAGCTTTTCCTGCACATTTTAAGGACATATCTAGAGCTCACAAGCACTTTCAATTTTATCACCTAATTATTAAAGAGACAATCTGCAAGAGTAAACAGTTCATACACCATCTGAAGCTCTTAGCATTACAATGAACATGGATATAAAATTATTTCGTTACATTATAGCAGAATGTGTCTGACTTACACAAATGTTGAATCATTTAGAGCTCAAAGCTGAGGTTTCCCACACTGATGGTCTATAGATTTCTGTCAGTGGTCTGCAGCTGAAGATTTACTCTTTTCTGGGTACACAGTATTCATTCCCTATGGATAGGGAGGAGAAAAGAGATTAATAACAAACAAACTGACCGAGAAAAAAATACTTCAGTTTATAAACAGCAGTAAAATATTTTTTGCTAGACTGTAGCCCTACAAATTCTGTTAAGAATTTTTGCATTTTATTATGATTTTGTCAAAAATATTGTTTATGCTGAAATTTTATTTTTCAGACTGTTTCCTCTTTTCCAATCTATCCATTTATGAGAAAAAAAACTACACAAGATGTTATTTATAGGGTATTTTCAACAGGCAAAACTCCCTCTCAAAAACAAGTAAAAAGGAAAGTGTTAGCTCGCTTAGGAAGCCTGATGTCACTGATGATGGATAAAATGCCAAATGTGAATGTACAAGGTATTTCAGCAATAAAAGGGAGCAAAACAACTGCAACTTAATATTTTGGGACAAATTCAGGAAAGACAAAACCATCTGATGCTCAAAGATTTCACAAAGAGGACTTTGTGACTTTTACAAGTCCCTGAGCCTGTAAAAGGACGATCGGGGAAAAAATAGATGTGCTGAAGGGATGAACTAGCAGTGAAAAGGTTAAATGCCTTTTTTGCCTTTGTCTTCACAGGGAAAACCTGCTTCTGCTCCTGGACCTTTGTGTTGCTGCAAGGAAGAGAGGCATTCATCAGCAGTAGTTCAGAACTGCCCACAGCCTGGACACACGCAGTGGAAGGGGCTCCTTTGGCTGTCCACAGAGGTGTCCAACACCACTGTGAGGTGACTGCCTATCGCCTGGGAGAAACTGCACTCAGGGGAGGACATAATGAGTAGAAACAAGGCTAACATATGTGCATTTTAGGGGAAGGATGGCTACAACAGATACCAGGCCACAGCCCAACACCTAGGGACCATCATAAACTCAGGAAGTAGAACAGCAGAAGCCTCATGGAGTTCATCAAAGTATCAACTTGGAGTTCTAAGCAAAATAACTGCAAATCTTTTGGATCCATTTTGGAAAAAAATGCAATTTCTTTTAGGATAGGCCAAAGAATGCTTTTTAAATAAATAAAATTTTCAGTTTTGGTTTGTCCTACTCCAAGTAAACCATGTCATATTTCAGTATACATAATTTACATAAACAGTTGCTGAATTTGTCACAGTATTATATATATGTAGAAAACATTTGGCCATGGTTTTGTCAGAACTGCCTCTGTGACTGTCACAGCTCCCCTTTATTCTTCTGTCATTGTCTGCTCATCTTATTTAACATCATTCATTCTAATTTCCATGCTAATAAACTCAAATTAAAAGCCACAGATAAAAAGAGAAACCAACACATACCACTACACAGAAAACAGACCTTCAAATTGCTGCCTCAAAAACACATTTCAAATTACTTTTTCTGGTTTGGGGTTGGTTGTTTTTCTTTTTTTCTTTTTTTTTTTTTTTTAAACCAGTGATGGCTAAAATCAAGTTCAGGAATATATTCAAGAATATTTGTTTATTAAAACATAAAAACTTTCCACTGCCACAAAGTGGAGATTCAATTGCGCAACAATCACAACCAATTCCAAACTTTCTCAGGTCTAATGAAACCACTGCTTTAACTGTATTAGTTATCCAAGTAGTACAACTTGCACTGCAGGATATAAAAGATTCATGCCAGTAGAGATTTAAGCTCAGAAAAGTAGAACAATACTTAATGGTTAGTGAACTGCATTGGAATATTCCTTAAAGCAATTTCTCTTTTTCTATGTCTGTGTTACACTGGGGTTTTATTTCATCCAAGCCAAGTGAAAACTTCAAATACTTAAACAAGTTAGGGGTTTACTGCTACCCCAAAATTCAAGAAAAATGTGGTCATCCACATTTGTTTCATAGAGAAACTGCTTTCAGAAAAGCAAGAAACTGTGAGACTTCCTGGTTAGCCCTAAGCTTAGAAGCAGTAATGAAAAAGAACAACTCTAATGAAAGCAGCAGATTAAGTAGGAAGAACCTTTCCAGAAGTGTAATTTTGGATGCTGAAATACACTGTAGTGAGAAGCAACCTGCATGAAAGATACACTGCAGCTCTTCTAAAGCCTCTGTTTTGGTTTTCACCTAGTGAGACAACAGTGAACAATGGAACAATGGAAACAATAATTTTACTGGCATCCTGTATTTCGGCTCTTTTAATAATATTTCCTCTCAAATATTTAATTCCACAGCTGCATCCTCTGAATATTTTAAGCTTGATTATAGAGTTCCTGCAACCTGTTTTATACTGTTTTTGCCAGGCAATAACCCAAAAGAATGAAACCAAGCTAATACTTGAAGAGGTGCTGGGAGCATACTCACATGCCACATAGCCTAGCCACATGTACCTAACAGAGTTCACAGTGACTTCTATGGAATGTAATGCTTGGGAAAGTATGAAGAAATTGATTTAGCCATCAGTCTTTTGTCTGAGTTCACCACAAATTTTCAATTTCCTCAAGTTACCTTAATGTCCACAGGAAAAAAAAGCTTCTGTTCAATTGACACCTTTCATTTTTTAGTCTCAGATTGTTGTGCAGCTCTTGATTTACATGCAGCGGGGTCAGTAGCTCAAACCTGGCAAAAGTGGGGGTCTCTGCCAGATTTGATGGACAACATCATTCCTTTCAGAGCAAACAATTCTGTCTTCTCTGGCCTGTGGATTTCCTTTCACTGTCTATCATTTTGCTTTTCACACATATCACACTTCCATGTATGTTTTCACCTAAGCATACTTGCATGGGCTGCAAGCATGTCCTGCTTCAACCTCACTCTACTTTATCCCTATTCCACGTTGTCAGCAGCTGCCTGTTGGGGCTACTGCTCCCACTGTAGCTCAAACCTGTTTTGGTGCATACAGCTCCCTGTCTCTGCCATCTTCAAAAATCCAGCATGTTCCTATGCTGGTTTATGCTGCCACAGGGATTTATGCAACCCCACACCAAACCATGTCAGGGAATCAGTGTAGATGAAACTTTAACAAGCAGAAAAGCAGTGAGCCCCTTTATTCAACACTGCTGGATTATGTCATCTTCAGGTGCTTGTATTACTATGGGATCAGCATTAAAACTTCAGCTTCAGGAATTCTGACCAGCCCTGAAGTATCAACAATTAATGCTCTAAATACCCCTTAACATAGCAATCATGTTGGAGATCACAGTGTCTGGAACAGGAAAGCTCAATCCTCCCCAGCTTCATTTTATCTGCATGCAGTCCAATTTTTTATTCCCAGAACATGTTCTGGAAGCATCACAAGCATGTTATCTCAGAGAAAGCAACATCTCTGTCAGTGCCTTCTCCAGTGGGGAGTGTGATGTATCCAAGACTTGGGATCCCTGGCTCAGCTTAACTTGAAACACCTCAGGAGCTTCTCCCATGGGTTCTCTTCTTTCTTATGCATCCCTTATGCCCTCTGTTTTCCTTCTGTGAGCTGCAATTTTTAAACATTCTTGGGACAGACAAGAATTGCAGGCCATTTTATTTTTTGATACTGGTGTAGATGGACAGAAGAGAGAGATATTTCGATCTTTCTCTAGACTTCATTTTTGTTCTTTAACAGTTTAGTCTCCTAATTTAAATAGATAGGCAATTTGACTTGAAGGATCTGTTGTCTCAGGAAAAACATGATCATCACCCCTCTAAGTATTCTGCTCATGTGTAGTGATTCATACCAGGCCTTATGCTTTGGAAGGTTTGCAGTTCGAAATGTTAATTAATAGATAAAGTCCATTTCCATATGTCTTCCTCTAAAGGTTACTGCAACAGCATTTCCTGAATATACTTTAACAATTTAATGGCAGCCTGGCGGTAGTATCATGACAAATAAATTTAAGTGACATACACGTTGCAGTGGAGAATACAAAGTATAACAAAACAATGTACTCTTTATAGAGATGTGACATGAAAAACATTGACCTGTGGTCCCAAGTAATTTTCATAAGACAAAAGCTTTCATGGTAATAAAAACAAATCAGTCAATGTTCTGAAAGACTAATATAATAAACTATCAGGGAAGCTATTCCGCTGTGTTAACTCCATTTAACAAAAGAGGAGTCATTATTATTGAAACTTTAAGTACAAAGTTTGGTGACAACTTTAGCTGCACTATGACAAAGTGATTCTTGATTAATGAGAGATACCTCCAGAACTGGCACTGGGACTCAACATGGAAACACATGCGACCTTGCTGGTCATATTGAACAAAACCAGTTTGACATTAGGACTGGACTTAAATGACAGGACAGAATTGCAGAGAAGCTGAAGATAGTGCGTGAAATATTACCATACCCAAGAATTTATATACTAACAAGTGACTAGAACTTGAGGAAGATGGAATAGGGGTCAGGAGAGCCAATATTTTTTTATGGGAAGGAAAAAAAGAAAAGAAGAGGAAAAAAAGTACTTTTAGTCTAAACTGATTCTTTACAAATGGTTACTACACTGCTTTTCAAGAGAAACAAAATTATGCTTTATAATTTTATTTTTGAGGTTGTATTGCTATAGCCACTGAAAAAGGGAGAAATTAAGTGAATTACAAGCAATTTGGGGTACAGGTAGAAAAGAATCACAGGTTATGATTACAAACTGTGCTTTCTAACTGTGAGTTCATCCTTACACACACATACTCAGTAGACATCATTTCTTGAGGAGCTGAAGTGTTGTAATGATTCTTTTCTTTATGAACCTCACTCATTTGCAAGCACCTTTGCAGTTCTGGTTTATAAATGAGACAGAATTTGGAAATATCAAGGTACCAAATAGCTAGCTGGAAGTTTTCCAAAATACTAAGAAGATCTTGTTTTTTATCCACTCCTTTCCTTATCCTGCACTGAATTTTGGAGACTTTACACACTTAACAAACCAATTTGGTATTTATCTATGCCACAAGCAACTCCACCTAAACCCAGGTGGGATTTTATTCCAATTGCACAAGGTCCACTCATTTATGCCAAACACAAACTGTCAGCCAGGACTCTGTGGAATATACCACAAAAAGTTGTGAACTATTTATTTGAGAAGGGATAAGTAGACATGCATAGCAGAATATTCAGAATAGCAGAATAGCAGAAAAGGTAGAAAAAAGGAAGATAAATGAAAGGAATGAGTTCTACAAGCAGAGCTGAAAAGGCATTACAGATAAAGATATGCAACATCTCTACCTGATTAACAAAATTAAAGGTAGTCAGTCTATGACTGAAAGGGTTGCAAGAAACAGGAGTGTTAGAAAGCTGTTCAGAAGTCTTGTTCCTGCTGAGGCAACATGAATGGCTAATTATGATGAATATAATACTGAGGTATTCCACCTGAATTCAGGTCTACCAGGTACCACACAAATTGGTAGACAATTTAATGCCCTGTCATCTTAAGATATGAAATGATAGGGGTAAACAATGAAACAGATCTGAGAAAAGAAAAAGTAGACAATACCCCTATTATTTGATCTGTGTTTAAAACTAGATTGTGAATAAGTCCTCCAAGACTTCCAAGAACAGCAGCAGGTGCCACATTAAAATATATCATAGTAAGAAATAAAGGACTTCACCCTCACAGAAGACAAAACACTCAAGTATTCTGGACTACAGGAAAAAAATCCAGTCTCAGCAAAGATGAAAAACTACAATTCCATCTTTGACCAAGTGTAATATTTAATAGTGACTGCTCTTTGAGATCTGAATGGCTTTTCAAGGGGAAATTTTAAATACTCTGGTATTTTTTTATATCAGATGCCTTCAAAAAATAAAATTAAACCACCATTGCAAAACTGAATTTACATAATGTAGATAAAAATAGTAGTTTCAATTCCCTAGCAAGGATGAATATAAAAGAGCATTGTCTGATTGCAAAATAAGTTTGTTTTAAGAACTAGTTACTCATGTTATTTATTAAAGCATTCTATATACCTATATCAGTTACTATCACTTGGATACAATTAGGAGATCCTGTACTTGTTTATGGCCATTATTCAACTTTTCATGAAAAAGGCATGTCATTTACAAGCTTATGATAAATTAACTTTCAAAGGAATTTGTTAGACTTACAAAAATAACACATCATCCTTATTTTCAAGCCTCAACTTTTGTAGCTAATATGAAATTAAAACACAAAAAAACCCCAAACCTAAACATTCCAATATGATATTTTGTCATAGGCTAGGTGAATGTGGTTTTTTTTCTCTTACCATCACCCTTGGATCATCTCCTTGTTACAGATTTGAACACAGTGAACAGAGAGCAGCAGTGCAGCATCTGCCACTCCTCAGCCTACGTCCCATGCTCTGCTCTTCCTGTAAGTTCAGCAGAGAAGCTCCCATTAAGAAAGAGAGAATGCAATAATACTGTTGTGTTATTTTGAGGGTGATTGGCTGAGAATTAAGGTGCCTGTATAAACCCCTGAGGGCTGGTTCTTGTGGCTTCTCTTGCTAAAGAAAAGAGGCAATGTGTCTCCTTCCCTGCACCCTGTTCCTCCTGCAGAAGCAAAGCCAGCAAGCCTGGCTTTCCAAAGCTCATTATCTCACTGTGCAACATCTCCCATATCCTTTTTGCTATCTCTTTCTTGCCCACAACATAAGCCAGCCCAAGCTCAATCTTTTGGGCAGCAAAATCATGTTTTTTACAGCACTAATAAACCTTGAATCAGCTTAATTTAGAAATATTACTCTGCACCTTTCTCCACAGGGAACAAAGGAAGTGTGTGTTCAGATAGACTCTACTCTCCAAAATTAAAAACAAATACACAGAAGGATGAAATAGATCTCTTTATCAGTACTGCCATAGCAATTTAGAGAAACTATAGACAAAGAGAATGTAGACTAAGAGTGAATCGCTTTGCTTTAGAAGGAATTATTCTCTCTTGATACCACCTTAATTTGCTTTGAATGGAAGGAGAGGCAAAAAGGTCTCATAAAGTCAGATAATCAAAAATAAACTTAATGAGAAAAAGTGGATGGATATTTGTCTTGCCATTTTATTGATTTAGCTTTTAATTTCTGCACAAAGACCTCTGCAAAACTGCAAAAAATTCAGCCAAGGATGGTATGGCTGTTGACCCCACTAAAGGAGTGAAAGGATTGTAATGCATTGAAGAATTTCAAATCCCCAGTCTCCTAGATGATTTGCAGCTAGGGAAAGCAGCAGTGGGACACTTTCTCTCCAGGCAGTAGCTCCTAGAAGGAGGATCACAGCACCATGACCACAGTCATTCTGCAGAGATAACTTCCACTGCTTTTCCAGAAACACTTCTCCAAAAAACCATTCTTGTTTGCTATAAAATAAGCCTTTGTAAGAACACACCAGTGACTTAATCAAAACTACCCCCAGTTACAGCATAGACCCTCAGCACCTTTGTGAAGTGCAAAAGGAAAGAAGTAGCCACTGCTGCAATTAATATATTTATCTAGTGTAATGTGTCCCAATAGCATCATCCCAATTTTACTTTTTCCACCACAATATTCTCCATGACCAGGACAAAGCAACAGTCTCCTTGTCCCATATAACTTCTTCAACCCAGCCTACTTTATGCCCAAATTCAAAATATACTATTTTAATTATTCCTGTTCAAACATCATGAAAACTTAAAACAAACAAACAAACAAACCTTTTCCAAATCAATCATAGCTATTCTACTAAATAATTTGACTGAATACCAGCCTGATTGATTCCTGTACCAGGATGTCTGTGACATTGAGATGTTTTGAATTACCCTTATTATAGAGGGGATAACTGTTTACAGGATATTATGTATATAAGCAGTTTTTCTTTTTTAGTTTTAGCTCTGTGAACAGGGCTAGCCCTAAGGCAAAGCCTAAGGCAGAAAGAGAAATACATTTTTTAAAGGCTGTTTGTTAATTGAGCCCTAAACTGCTTTCCTGTTCCTTGCCAGTTTTATCCTAACATAAGAACAAATCAATGTTAAGGCAGTCTGCCAGATGCTGGCCAACTCAGACTACTTTGAGTGTCCTCTCTCTTCCTTGGCAGCTGAAATCTCTCAGCACTATTCAAATTTTGCTCAGCATCTAGCAGCATTCAACCCTAAATGGGCTGCAATCTGCATATGAATATTTTAATTACATGCTGCTATGCCAAAAGAAAACAACCAGCTATGCACAAAGAAAACAACCAGCTATGCACAGGCAAGTCAACTAAGAACTTGTAAGCTCTGTGACAGCAATGGATTTATAATTTCAGCCTGTTTATTATGCTTTGGGCATCATTCTCTAAAAGATGTGTCTAAGGCTAGGTGTCTTGTTTGAAAAAGAGAAGTGCAGTTGTTTTGTTGCCCTCCTGCAGTCAGTGCAGAAAGTGAAGAGAAAATGGAGTTTCTCAAACCACATGCCTGAAATGCAGCGTTTTCCTGAAGGCCATTGGACTGGAGAATGATCAGTAGCTTTCAAGAAAGAAAAACACTGCATTTGGCAGCAAGAGGAGGAGGAGGGCAGAGAAGAGGTTGAGTGCCAGGCAGGTTCTGGTTTCAGACCTGGATCAAATGTACTGGACTGACATGAAGCACCCAACTCCTGCCTATTTTCCATGGTGAGACTGCAGAAAAAGTCTCTGATAGGGCTGGAGCCATTCCCAAAAGCATCAACTATCCAGGCACCCTATTTCTGCATTTCACTTCCCCTTTAGGACTCTGCGATTCACTGTCTAGAGATGTGGACAACCAGAAGATAAAAGAGGAAGAGCCAGGAGTGAGATAGCAGGGAGGAGCTTTGTTGAACAGACAAAACCTGAAGGGATAAAGGTGAGAGAGGCAGTTATGGGGAGTCTACATGGAGATTTGAGCTGCAGTAGGATGCAGGGGGATGGTGAAGCTGCTAGGATGAATGTGAAAATGGAGTGAGGTGACCCTGGCAGAGACATCCCTAAACTGTTGTCAAATGGCCTCTAAGAAATAGCTGTCCACATACCTGTACTGAAAAGAAAGAAGTCTAGTAATCCAAGAGGCCTAAATCGCCTAAAAGAAATTTTCAGAGTTTTCTCCTTGAGTCTCACTCTGCAGAAGTTATTTTTTTAAACATCCTTCATCTCTTTACCAGCCTACAAACAGCCAGGTAAAGCTGGAAAATAAGCCTGTTTGGAACAACAACCATCAAGGTGATTTAGGAGCAGAGAGAATTGCTTGACTAGTTTTGGTTTTGTTGTTTTTTTGTTGGTTTTTTTTTTTTTTTTTGTCTTTATTTTTAAATTAACAGTGAAAGGGAGGGAAAGTTTCTTGATAACAAAAAATAAAAAAAAATTAATGCCTTTCAGAGCCATCACCATCTCATGCAAAGGGCTAGGCCAGACTGTAGGTAAAAGCTGTGGGACACCTCAAAAGAGAACAAATTTGACACTTGCATGACATTTGCAGTTTAACACTGAACTTCTACTTCCCCACTAGAATGAAAGGTTCATCAGCTACCAGATGCTTTTAAGAGCTTGGGGGAATGAAAAGAAATATTCTTTTTCCTGTCTAGATGCTCTACTTTAAACTGTCTTCAATCACACTTTTCTCTTTTTTTGGTGTTAAAAGCCACTGTACTTTGTTTTAAAAAAACTTCAGGATTGCCAAAAAAAAAAAAAAAATCAGAATTCAGTATCATCCTGCAGTCCTAATCTGCTTTTCATCAAAAAGCTTCTGTATCTTCTGAAAGCTTTGATGAACCTGATAAGAGACAAAGTTTGAGACAGAGACCAAGTGAATCTCAGGCACTTAGTAAAGTTTTGCTCTCACACTGAATAAACTGTGAGAGAATTGCACTGAAGTTTGTTTTAAGTTTGATGCTTGTTCGTGTCCCTAAATCAAAGAAAATTGCAGAATGTTTGGTCACAGACTTTAAGGGGTCATTAATTTTACTAGACTTTATTGCATGCACTCTATAAAAATAGCTAAAAAGATTGAAAGAGTTTCCACACTTAACATAAATATGGTCCAACATAGGAAAACAAAATAGACCTGAATGTTGGGATTTCTAATCCAATGGACAATTCATGAGCTTGGACTGTGTCCCCACAGTCTTAGTAAACCTATGCCTGATAATCTTTACAATAGACAATATATCATAATCAATTCAATTCTTCCCATCTTTGGATAATACATTCCTCCTATCGATGTCTTTATATAAATATGAACAACAGTGTTTCCATAGACCCTCTATGCTGTTTAAGAAAAAACTTATTAAAATATTTGGTAACAACAACCCCCTACAGCTTTACAGGGGGCAGAATGGCTGGAAAGCTGCCTGGTGCAAAAGGACCTGGGGGTGCCTCTGACAGCAGCTGAACACGACCCAGCTGTGCCCAGGTGGCCAAGAAGGCCAATGGCATCCTGGCCTGTGTCAGCAATGGTGTGGCCAGCAGGACCAGGGCAGGGATTGTCCCCATGAATGTCAGCACTGGTGAGGCCACACCTCGAATGCTGTGTTCAGTTCTGGGCCCCTCAGGACAAGAAAGTCATTGAGGGGCTGGAGCATTGAAGGCAACAGAGCTGGGGAAGGGTCTGGAGCACAAGTCTTGTGAGGAGCAGCTGAAAGAGATGGGGGTGTTTAGACTGGAGAAGAGGAGGTTCAGGGGGGACTTTATATGCTCTCTACAGCCACCTGAAAAGACACGGTACCAAGGTGGGAGTCAGTCTCTTCTGACACATATCAAGAGAAGGGACAAGAAGAAGTAGACTTAAATTGTGCTTAGGGGAGGTTCAGATTAGATACTAGAATTTTTTTTTTCCACTGAGAGAGCTTAGGCATTGAAATTAGTTGCCCAGGGAGGTGGTGGAGTCACTGTCTCTGGAAGTTTTCAAAGAGGCATCTGGATGTGTAACTTGGGGATATTGTTTAGGGGGGGTTATGGTGGTGCTGGGTCAACAGTTGGGCAAGATAGGTTTGAAGGTCTCTTTTAACACTGTGATGATTCTGTGATTTAAAGAGGTGGAGTTTTGAAATGATAGTAAATAGCAATAGATGGCCCTGACATGAGTATATGGCTGAATTAATTCCAAGGAATCTCTTTTCAAGATATCTGTGTAAAGCCCCTTGAGCAAATTATCACCTTTATCCTCACTCTATGGCCATTAGTAAAGCCCTTATATTTATCAGCACTAGTAATCAAAAATCATTAAGTACAGTCAGAGACAAGCAGACTTAATCTCTGGATTCAGAAGTGTTTGAAATTCTTGCCAAGAAAGGCCTCTCCCTCCTGATTTAGCATTAACTTGCAAAATAAACAATCCCACTAAATTGTATTTCTCAGCTTGAGCACCACAAACAAAACCCAAGTAAATGAGTGTTTATTAGAATGAGCTTGACAAATAATGACTTCCCACCAACAGGCTATCCATTATATATCTATGGTTTGCTATCTGTGACATCTCCATAAAAATTAATTTTGTTACATGGTTGTAACAAAATATATTATTATGGAGATTGTTGTCAAGATTGTTGACGTGGGTTTTCATCAGAAAGGACTGGAAAATTAAAACTGAGTTGTACATATTCATTTTCCAAAAACTCCAACTTGCAAAGATTGAATTAGGCACATGAGTTATTTTGGTTTTGTTTGAGGGGTTTTTGGCAGAACTACCTGGATATGGAACAGTTTCTCTTTCTTGAAAATTGGCCTAGACCTGAAGAAAAGCAGCCTAAAGCAATGCAGCAATAGGCATGCAGGGCTGAAATCCCTCTATCAGCACACACATTCATAACTTCTTGATGGTACAGTCAGCATCTTCCAGCATTTTAAGTGAAGCTTGATCACCTCAAAGTTTCCTCTTTGACACAACCTGTCAACTTTATATTTCTTTATATTTGATGTTTATTTTGTAAATGTTATAGGTTTCCAAGACATCCAGCATCTTGCAACGTATCATTGCATTTTTCCATTAAGAATGCTGGAAAATAAAACTGCCAGCTCAAATATGCTTTTGAGTCAAATTAACTGGTCACATCTCACTGATCAACGTCAAGGTCAATTAACTGTGAGTTCACTAGGTCCAAGGAACAAGTCCCAAAACCCAGAACATTCAGAATGCAGATGAATAGTGGATGTGGAGAAGCAAAAAAATAAAGAATTACACAAATATCAGCTCCTCTGTGGTTATACTACTCTCAGAATTTACAAGGGGGAATCTGTTTCAAACACAAACGATATGAGAATGAACTTCAGAAAAGGGGACTAGGAAAAACACATTAATATCTTCCCAAAAAGCTGATCTAACTCCAACTGACTTGGAATGATTCATTCTCTTCATTGAGTCCTTTTAGAAAAGCAAAATAGAAGACATGCAGGCTTCCAGACTGAGCCTTACAAAAGGGTCAGTAACAAAACATAACTCATTTTCTGGTTATCTCCATAGAACAACTGATAATAGTTGAGTACAATTTCTCAGAAATTGTACTCAGAAGAAGCCTGAGACAGAGAAGCAGAAGGGGACAGGAAGCAGTGTCTATTTCTCACCCTCTATTACCTCCTTCAATGACTTTTAGATGTGGGAGACCTCGAAATCTAGGGAGGGATTTATCTTATCCGGATGTCACTGATATACATGCTTCTCTCTATAAGTGTACCTTCAGCTAGTTACCTGAAGCTCTCTGGAGGAAAGAAATATGTATTTATGGGCAGGACTCATCCAACCTATTTTGCACATCTGCTTTACAATACAGTAAGACTTTGTTCATGATAGTTCTGTTCCTTACTGTCTATAAAAGAAAATCTCAATGATTCACTCAGAAGCTGAAGTTTACACTAGAGATCTCCAAGATTAGATATGCCAAGGCTTAGCCCTAGGGTCTATGGAAAAGCATACAGATTTGTCTGGTGTAGAGGAAAGTGAAATCTTTGCCAGAGGAGATGGCAGGAGTGTGTCAGAAAAAGAACTATGACGTTTTCTGCTTGATGCTTGCAATCAAGGTGACATCTGGCTCACATTGTGCAGTTTGCCTGTTTGACCTGAAGAACACAGATCTACCTCTTGCAAAGCCCAGGTATTTGTCCTGTAAGACATAAATCTGAAAAATAAATTCTCAGAAGGCTGAGAAGGGCAAATCTCACTTTCCAGACCAGTCACAACCTCTAAATAAACCCTTAAGGTGGTCATGACAGAGACAGCACTCTTAGTCATGTAAATGGAAAGAGCCAAGATTTTTTGAAAAAAAAAAAGCAATGTCCTGGCTCATGAGTGTATGAAACAGGATGGTGCCATCAGCATTGAAAGGATAGTTTTCAGAACATCCCTGAACTTACTATTACTACTGGGAGCTCCTCTTTCTGTATTTCATTTTGGATTGCCATGCCTCCCCAGGAAAGCCACAATCTGCAAGCCCTTCACTTCACAAGGTATGTCCTGTGAGACCCAAGACCTTTTGTGTATGTAGCCCAAACACCCATCTGTGGCTTGGACCATCCCTTCAATGAGTTTTGGAAATAAGATGTCTATAGATTTTTCAAACTTGCATCTTTATACACATCATGAAGTTGGGAATTTCCATCAGTAGGTAAACAAAGAAATTATTACAATTAAGTTTTTATTCCCATGCTCTTTACTCCCACACAGTACATTTAAATATTCTCTCAAGTACATTATCAAATACACAATAAAACCCTAGCCAATCATAATGAGTGATGAGAGAAGAGTATCCTGGCAGGTGTCTAACAGAACACAGTCACTCAACAGGAAGTGTCTGGTGCCATTTAGTATCAATTTCTCTCAAGCTCATTATTTTTTTTTCAGGTTTCAATATCCAGAAGTCATCAATTCAATTTTTTTTCCAGTTAATAAAATTTTTCTTCCTTTTGTCCACAATTATTGACAAGACTATTATCTAAATGAGTATTAGCTCTTTCTTAATTAGCAGGCAATTCAGCTGTGACTTGCACACAAAACCTTGTCTATTTTAATAAATGGTTACATTGCTTTACCAGTGCTGAGCAATTAATTAACTCAGAAACTGCATTTGGTTTTTCATGCATTTTCCTGGCATTTGTTCTGTTTACTAACCCATGCCACTGTCACACTGACTAGGAGTTTTATTCCCAATCTACATTGCTTATGAAATATAGAAAAAAGGGAAAAAAAGAGTCAATTATTGGCTTGGAACAGGAATTCTTCTCTGACACCTATTTTTCCTACTCTTCAAGAGCAGCCAGCTGACTTCTATCAGCCTAAGTCACCTGCTCACATGTCTAGAAACCTGTACAACTCAAAACAGTACTTTGCTTTCAGATCACTCCCCCCTGATTTCCTATGCTTGTTTAGTATATACAAACAAGGCCTGGGACCTCAGACCTGATTCCTTACAGTCATTCACAGCAGTGAATACAATGCAGGTCTAAGCCTTCACAGAAGCTGCCCATGATATTTGTCAACTTCAACAGGGCTGTACCAACTTACACCAGCTTCAAACCTTGCTTAGGGTATTTTACATTCACTTTGCCATAGCATGCATGATTACACAAGCTGCAGGGCAGAAAAGTGAATAATTCAGCCCTGTCTCCTCCTCCGCCCACATCTTTTATTTGTATGTAAAGCACCTACTCCATTCCCAGAGATATATAGCTAGGTAACACAAGCAAACTAATGAGGTATAGCCTCGGGGCATGTCAGCTCTATGTGCCTTAAAAGTGCCTACCTTTCCAAACACAGAATTGCTATTCAAATATTGTTCCTGGCTTTGTTAACTAATAATAAAACCACATGAAAATATAGCACCGTGTCACCCATTGTTTATAAGCTCCATACAAGATGAATAGGTAGCTCGAGTGGGCAGCGCGTACACTCTGTCCTGCCTATTAAGGGTTTTAAGATCAGTTTTTTATTATGCATCTCAGGAAATCTTTGTCTTATCAATGAGCACTGTGCATAGGCTGTCAGAGCATATTGCAGTCCCTTCTCCTGTGGGGTTGTTTTGACTTGTCAACTCAAGTAGAAGAATGCAAGTAATTTATATGAGCATTTTGCATTAGAGTATTGAATGCATTCTGGTTTTAATTAGGAGGAACAAAAATTGGTTGCAACAAGATCTAAATGACTGTTGCAGCTCAAAGGATATCAAGAGTTCTCACATTAAAAGTGGCACATTGCAGCTGATTCTGATTCATGGCTGTCTACTCTTCAGTGGATGCTTCAGATATTTCATCTGTGATCTCTTTTATCACTGTGGGCCTGTCTTTCTCCTCTCTACATCCATATGCATTCTGTTGGCCTTTAAGATTGTTCTGAATCATTCTGCTCTGTGATTTTAAGGAAATTCACACAGCTCTTCAAAAGACACTAAGTGCTTACCTCTATTCTAAACTCTGAGCATCAAATAGAAAGATTTAACATGGAATGTACTCATGCCAATGCCAGAATCGTCCCAGCGGTGAGGGCTGTCTGTCTTGTAATGGCAGCTGCTCTGCCTATATCAATGTCACACAACAAACCAGTAACAAGCCTTCAAAGAGTGTCTTTCCACTAGGCATTTAAGGGGGCTTCATAAATTGCAGCTTATTCACAGGTGCAAAGACACGCCTGTGATAGTTATCAATGTTCAGATAACAATTCCATGAGTTAAGAGGTTTAGTGAGATGTTTAAAGTTACCTAGCAGGAGAGCTGGAAATAAAGCATGTACATTCAACTCTTGGCATGGTGTTTGCTACTTAACAATCTTGTCTTACACCCAGAACTTGACTGGAACAGCAGCAGGATGCAATTTCAGTGCATAGACCCAGTTTTTCTATATTCCATGGGGCAAGATCCTCAGCAAGGATAAACCGTCTGAGCTCCATTACAAACAGCTTGCTTGGTCTTCAGCATAAGTAAATAATTATTATTAAATTTTTCTATCAAGCACATAAATATAATTTAGAGCCTGTGTAGAATGCTGTCTTTTAGTTGGATAACAAGGACTCTATGTAGATGAAATCTGTTTCACTAAACTCTCAGTTTATTAGTTAACAGGTATTATTACCTGACTATTAAAAGGCTGATCAAATGCCTTTTTTTTTACTTAACCATGCTATTTTTATTCATATGCTAAATACTATTTCAAAGATAATTTATTTTCAGAATCACAGAATATTTTGAGTTGGAAGGGACTCACATGGATCATCCAAGTCCAACTCCTGGTCCTGGTTCTATTTTACACACAGAGAAACCATATTTAGCGTCAGAACAAGCTTTTCTAGAAGACTGATCTACCATACTTCATGAACAGGTAGGTTTGATGGCTGGTAAAGTGAATAACCTTAGAAATGTGGTGGCATTCCCCACTAAGCCTCACTAAAGTTCTAGCATTATCATGTGTGCCTTAACCCCACAGCTGCCACTCAAAGGCACTCCTGCTGAAATAATGACAGCGGCAGTGTTTCATCAAAATGTAAATTCCACGGCAAAAGACGGCTGTGACAAATGACAGGAGCCAGAGAGGAAAGTCCGTGTGGGATCAGGCTAAGGAGTCCTGACTCTCGCTGTTATCAATGCCCCAGGAACAACGCCGGGGTTCCTTGGCCCTGCTGTTGGCACGGTCCAGCAGAGACCAAGCAGTCGCTGGTCTCACCCAAGCTGGAGAGGCACTGTGGGTTTAGTTTACATCAGCACCTTCAGCTCCCGGGCCTGCGCTGAAATAAACATCGCTCTAAATTCGGACACACGACGCGAAGCCTCTGGAGCGGTCACGTCGCTTCAGTGCCAGGCGCTATTTCCAGCGCTGGCTGTGGCTGCTGTTGTGAAGGTGGCCAAGAGAGGGCAGCCGGCCCTTGGCCGCTCCGCTCCCTGCTCCCCGCTGCCCGGGCTGGCCTGTGCCCGATCCACGGCACCCACCGCAGCCGGCCCTTGGCCGCTCCGCTCCCCGTTGCCCGGCTGAGCCCCTCGGGCCTGTGCCCGATCCACGGCACTCCCCGGCCCTTGGCCGCTCCGCTCCCCGCTGCCCGGGCTGGCCTGTGCCCGATCCACGGCATTCACCGGCCCTTGGCCGCTCCGCTCCCCGCTGCCCGGGTGTTGCAGTGTGAAAGGGCTGGCCTGTGCCCGATCCGTGGCACTCACCGGCCCTTGGCCGCTCCGCTCCCCGCTGCCCGACTGAGCCCCGGCGGGCCGGGCTGGCCTGTGCCCGATCCGTGGCACTCAGCCGCTCCGCTCCCCGCTGCCCGGCTGAGCCCCACTGGCCTGTGCCCGATCCGTGGCACTCACCGGCCCTTGGCCGCTCCGCTCCCCGCTGCCCGGCTGAGCCCCGGCGGGCCGAGCTGGCCTGTGCCCGATCCGTGGCACTCAGCCGCTCCGCTCCCCGCTGCCCGGCTGAGCCCCTCTGGCCTGTGCCCGATCCACGGCACTCACCGGCCCTTGGCCGCTCCGCTCCCCGCTGCCCGGGCTGGCCTGTGCCCGATCCGCAGCCCTCACCGGGCACCGCGCCCCAGCTGCGCCCCAGGAGAAGGGCATTTCTGCCCTGGCTGCACAGCTGTCCCTCATGAACATGGGTCCCATGCACAGATGAACGGGCACACGAATTACTTTCTCCAGAAATACCTGTTTTTATTTAAAAGCGAGATGTATCAGAAATAGCCCTGGTGGATTTCACGCCTCAGGTGCTCGGGGCAGCAGCGTGTGTGCTGGTGCTGAGGCTGACAGGACACGACAGGTTTATTTGCTTGCCCTTCTTGATATAGTAAGTGGCATTTGATAAATCGTTGTCAGACCACTGAAATCTAATAACATGGATCACTACAAGATGATTACAGCCCCTGAACATTACTGGCACTATATGAGTGAATAATAACCTTGCTGTTTTTGACAAGGGGATACGTAATCCTCAGGGTATTCAGGGACAAGGTGTGATTTCCAAAACTTGGTCAGGAAAGGCATTAAAAATTATAACGTCATTGACTGAGAAGCCTTCCCTCTAGATTCTAAAGATTTGTGACTATAATAAATAAAATCACTCTCTTAATCAACCCTTTCCAATATAATTTATGAATGCTCTGTTCAAAACAGCGTATCATAACAATATGCAAGAAGGTTAGTGTAGACACATTGATGCATACATACATACTAAAATACAGATATTGCCAGTACAAGGATAAGATAAAAGCAAACTGACATAAATAAAATCCCTGTAAGGGCATTTTAAAATTACGGTTTCTTCACACAATGTACCTGCCAAAGTATTCAACTGATTTTACATGGTCAGGTAATAGCTAGCAATGCTTTCAGTGAAAAAAGGAAAGCTAGTAATCAATGGGTAGAAACACAATTCACCATGCTTGATAGGTGAGCTAGCAAGGCAGTAATACCTCTGAGAAAATGTCAGGAGTGATATGTGCACAGTTCTTCTGTCTTTACTGTTGAAGCCAGACCTGCTTTCAAAGGCAAACTGACACTATAATTACAAGATTTTCTACTGACAGGCAGAAATTATCAAGCACAGTCCAGCAGAAGGCAGGTAAGATTGACCAGTAAATATACATTTCTTCATATTTTGCACTGCAAAAAACGGATCTTAAAGTTAGACCGGTTTTCAATCCTCAAAAAGCTTTTCATCAATTGCAAATAAGAGAAGACATACACAGATATCTCCTTCAAAAGAAGCATGCTGAAAGATACTACTAGATCCAATTTAAAACCCTCTTATTTTTAAACAATCTTCATAGCAGAAGTAATGTAACCACAACACATTTAAGACCTGGAATAATCACTAATCTGTACAAGTTCAAGTGCAGAAATTCGTGATGCAAAAACTCAACTGGGGGTTAAGTTTTGCCTGAAGCAATACCTGCCAGTAGTCCCACTAAAAGCAGAGCCCACTCTCAGTGAAATGCTATAAGGGGGAATGACAGAGGGAGAAGAAAAGCTTAAAGCATCCAGTTTAAAATTCTTATAATGCCTTTCACAGATAGCCCTGACTGCTGCCCCAAGTTCCCACCACATGTGCCAGCACCTTATGCCCTTGTTAACAATGCCGCTTCTCTTCCCTGGGATTGAAGACCTGCCCAAGGTTTTGCTCCCATCCAATATCAGCACCCACCCTGAATCCTCACACCATTCCCCCTGGAAGCTGCCTCAGCACCAGCTGCACAAGCTGAGCTCTAATCAGGCTCAGTGGAACACAGCAGGCAGTGACTTCCCCCACAGGTATGGTCCCAGCATCTCTCCTGAGAAGAAAGAGCCAGGATGAAGGCATTCATGAGGTTCCTGTCCAGATTCAAACTGGACCTGAGGACAAATGCCCTGGGAACTGGTGGAGAGGCAGCAGATCCTTCCTGGCAGTGTTTTCAGGCACTGGAAGGAGGCAGGTGCAACCCTGGGCAGCTTCTGAAGCTCCAGTGGTGCTTCCTGTCAAGGAGGATGTCCTGATGGCTTGTTGGGCATTGGCCTACTCACTGAAGCTGAAAAAAGGTCCCTGTCTGTTCAAATCAGGTGCCCCCATACTTCTGTCATTCTACTGTGGATGTATCTGAACCCCTTCATATAAAAATACCTTGGGTGCTGAAAAGACCTCCCCTCAGAACACCTCTGTTTTCAGGCAGGAGAACAAACTGAGTGACAGTCAGCTGCTCAGAGTCAGACCTTTGTGACAGGAGGGCAGAAAGACACTGTTCTCATAACAAAGTTGAAAATCTAAAAAGAAAAAGGCAGCTGCATACTACATACATACTGCTCTTCTGCAAAATGATATCTGAAATGCACCCAGTTTCTCTATAACTATTGACATGGGGCAGTTATTACAAAGGAGTTTATCCAGAGCTGCCAAGACTGTGCTAAAATCAGTAATGAAGACAATACAAGCAAGTAGATGGTGAGATCCCCAAGGACAGGAGTAGAGGTGCTTAGGAATGTCATGGAAAAAGGTCAGAAGCTACAGCTGCAAGAGCAGGATAAACATAAACATTTTTCTTTTATGTTTTCCTAGATAAACATATCTGTATGTGTCAAAAATCATCTGCAAACTCATGGCAGGTACGTCCTTGTCGTACCCACATGACACAAACAGGTTTGTAAGGTTTGCCTTTCATTTTCACTGGCATTGAGACAAGAGCTGCAACCTGCCTTATTGTGGAGTTAATCACAGCCAGGCCTAGAGAGACACCTTCTGCATTGCCAGTGACTGACAGGTATCTAATACATCAGGAAAGGGAAGGAATGCTGGCTGAAAAGCTCAGTGTGATCCAACAACCTTCCCCTTCACCCCAGAAAAATCAATTGTATCCTGGGCTGCATCTGAAGAAGACTCCACCTGGAGAGCTACATCCAGGCCTGGGAGCCTGATAGAGACATGGACCTGTTAGAGCAAGTCCAATGGCTTCCAGAAAAGGGGCAGGTTTAGATCAGCTAGGAGGAAACTCATTTCTGTGAGGGTGGTGAGACACTGGCAAAGGCTGACCAGAGAAGCTGGGGCTGTGCCATTCCTGAAAGTGTTCAAGGCCAGGTTGGATGGGGCTTGGAGCAACCTGGTCTAGAGGTAGCTGTCCCTGTCCATGGCAGGGGGGTGGAACTAGATCATCTCAAGGCTAAGATTAGCTTTGGTGTAGCCAGGGGCTTTAAATTCTTGAGTGAAGACTGCTGCTGTATTGCCTACATCCAGCTATTGATTTATAATGCTAATTCTGAGTACTTTAAAGAAGAAAGAAGATGAGAAAAAAAGGAAAAATAAATATTCCTACAGAAATTTTGGTTGTCTGCAGCACCAGAACAAGCCATTTGAGTAGAAGCAATAAGAGAACAAAGTCATTAATGGGAAAGAGGCAACACGCATAACCATCTCAGAACTTTGTCTCTGGCCCTCAAAACTGCTTCCCCCACATGCAGCTGCTTCCTTTCAGCACCTATGTGGAAAACATGATGTGGCTAACTCTGCTATTCAAAACTGCACTGCAGTTTAATGCCTAATAAAAGCAGAGTAAAATTTCCATGCAGAGCTGAACAGATTCTTGCAGACCCCAGAGGATGGGGGTATATCCACTGGGGCCACTCTAGCTGAGTTACTGAGGAACTTTTAGACTTGTTGCAACTGCTGCTCTTCCTAGAGACAGCAGAATAGCATCCGCGAGAGAAAATTATTCCATTTTTCTTTCAGAGGATTTTACCTTAAGGACCTGGTGCTGTATATTCTAGGTGTGAAATGAGAGAACCCACAGTGTTCTCTGAAGTTTAATTTGAAGAATATAATGGGAAAAGAGAACAGCTTTATATCTGACTTGAAAGACATTCCTCCACAGTGTAGCCCAGTTCAGCACAGCTGGAACATTTTATTCAGGGACTAAACTAAAGAAGCTGATTTTTTGCCCAGGAGATAAGCATGGAACAACAACAACAACAACAACAAATAATTTAAAGTACTTTTGGTTTGAGTCATAGATGAAATACTTTTGATAACAAAGACAGATGTGTGGGGTGTGTGTCCTGATCCCTTATCACATCCAGTCTTGGCTGGTAGCTGATGGGAGCCCCACTCCTACAGCTGGTTTGTGTCAGCCTGAGGCTGTCCCAGGGTGGGGTCACCATGTACAGATAGCTGTGCCATGTGCAAGTCAGAGCTGTACAGATCAGAGCAAGATAAAACCCTTCAATAGTGCTCTGAATCTCAGAGAAAAATCTCTCTTCCATTCAACAGACCCTGGGAAACAGCAGAGGAAGTGTGTTTCATGTTTTTAGTCTAGCTATATCTATTTTGAAAAAAAAAAAAAGACAAGGAGCTGATTTGTGAACAGACTACCTAATTTCACTCATATAATATAATAACTTCTTCATCTTTGTTTGACCCAGACAGTTACTTCAGCTTAAAAAAGAGACAGAGAGAGTTCTCAGGGTTATTAAATTTTATATCCATGTCAAGCAAGCTGTAGTTTCTAGTTTCCTTTATATTTTTTACTAGTTCTTGAAAGCACTTAAAAAAAATAGGGTCATACATGTGGAAGGAGGCAATATGCCATGAACAGGATGGAGTAGTGCTTATGCACAGTAGTGCTGTTTACAATGGTTTTTGTTTTCATTGAACAATGAACAAGGACCTCTTATATCTCGGTGAGTCAGAGCACACAAGTGTTGCCTGCCTGTTCTATCACTTCACTTTTCCTTTGTTTCCCATCAGGTCTCATGCTTCTGGAGGTAAAGCCATGGCACAGAAATCCAACTAAGATTCAGCCCAACCCAGCAATACAGCTGGGGTTGCACATGTCCTCAGCTGAAGTCCCTGGGCCCACATTCTTCACTTTTGACCAGGAAAAAAAGTACTTTTCCCTTAAAAGATATTAACCATACAGGACCAGTTATTATTTCTCTGAGCTTGCCTGTAGTTTAAGCATCAGCATCTAGGCTGTGTGAATTATGACATTTGTTTCCTCAGAGAATGGGGGTGCATATATTGCACTGATCTCAACTCCACTTTTTAGATCCCTTTAACCAGCTTTCTGTGTCCTTTGGCACAGTTGCATAACCAGGTGTGACGAGCTATAGCTATATGAGGAGGTTTCCATTCACAAATCTGACTTTGGCACAGAAATTCTGTGTTCAGGCAGGCTGTTCCATTTTTCCACAGTTTTTTTTCAGAAGATTTTGCATCTGTTTTGCAGAATAATTCATTGAATGTGATGCTAAGCAGCAAACAGGAAAAAAAACAAACAAACTAAAAAAATTAAAACATGATGGGCATATTAGTTCTCAACACAATGCTTTAGTTTGGGCTATGAAATCTAAATTCTACCATGGAGATGTGGTAGTACCAGCCACAGACATAGCAAGCATGTTCTTTAAGTCTATTAAAATATTATGAAAGCCAGACATATTTAAAGAAGCTTTTAACACACTAGCTGCTATACATTGCAGGCAACATTTGTAAAATATTAACTGCTTTATTGCTAATTTTGTTTTGAGTCATATATTGTTTAATTAGGATTTTACTCAGGAGCAGATGGTTTTCTTCATTAAATCATAACATATTCTACCCAAATGGAAGCAGCTGGTTTTTTGAATGCACTATAATTTATTTCCTACATGCCAGAAACCACTCTGAAGGGAATCCAGACTATAATCATTCAGTTTGTTTTCACTGGAGCTTATTTACAATAAACTTGGAAAGTTTTTAGAAAACAGAAGTCAAGTGTAGGGGACATTTGTCAGCAATAGCAATTCTCTGTTATTGAACTAGGTACCAAATCCATATTGATGGAAGTACTTCCTGATGTGCATAAATGATAGTCATAGAATGCTATGTGTTGTATACAGATATAGGTACAAGAAAACATCATGCAAAGAGTTTCCAAAATATATAACAAAAGAGGCAAAGGAAAAGAAAAAATGCTGGGTTTTGTTTTCCCATTTGATGACAAAAAAGAGAAAACGAAACTTGGATGATAAGAAACATCATCAGAGTTCCAAAGACTCTCTCTGGCAGCCAGAATGAATCCCTTACAATTTCTCTGAACTGAGCTGCAAATGCCACATGCACTAAAATGCTTTGTAATTCTTTTCAGTGCATTTAACAAAACACTTTTCTTAGGAAGGCTTTTTCTTAAATCACTGGGTTCCAGTCTTCTCTCTACAAAGCAGAGTAGAGTTGAAGATCCCAGATTACATTCTTATTGCTTCACTTACCATGCACTGACATGCAGAATCATCAGAGACCTCGACTGTACAGGTAAGGATCAAAAGCTCCTGCTCTGCTATGCTGACAGATTTCTGATAGGTTCAGCCATAGAACCTATGATCTCTCTATGCATCTAAAATTTTAGATGTTCCTCAAAGTCTCTGGAATTACTGAGGGGGAGCAGGACTCCAGATGATAAGTTCCAAAAATATATGGTTTAAATGTAGATTGACACTTAGGCAGTCATCTTACATTCTTTGTAGCATTTTACACCTTTTGGATCGTTCTTCATCCTTCTCTCTTTCCCCTACCTCCACTGCTCAGCTTTTCTGCACCTCATTTCACATCTCTTGATTTTTCCCTTCTTTTTCGACAGAGACTTCTTTGATCTTTTTGTCTGAGTCCAAATAAATTCTTCTACATACCATTTCATATTAACTTATGTATTACAAACACAGAAACTACTCAGTAAACATCTAAGCAGGAATTGTGCATGTATATGTGTGTGCATTAAGTTTAAAAATTAGAAAGTTACAGCATTTGTGAATATCCTATACAACCCTTGTTAAGAGAGCGATAGAAGGTCTGGTTTTACTAATGACAAATTCCATTTAGATTCCACATTCCCTCTTTAGATTTGAAAAGAAAGTAACAGTAAATAATTTGTCTAATTTTCCAGAAATATAACTACCTCAATATAAAAGTCCAGTTTTATTTAGATGAAGCTAGGGTATCTATACAAAAGAGCATGTCAGAACAATATATTACTGTGATTCAATGTAGAGGCAACCTCTGAAACTAGGAGAGGCATATCAAGATATATTTATCCATCAAAAGTTTTCCCCGTAGAACCCACTACCTAGTTGCCTTAGTGTGCTTGTATTTTCTATTTTCGACTCAAATTCAGTTTAGGGAGAAAACATTGTTTCAGCTCATGTTCTTGTTCACAAATTGCCTAAGCCAAGAGCTAGAAATTCAGTGACTGACATCTAAGTCAACATTTAGAAAAGGGCTTTCAAAAGAATTAGATTTTCTTTTGGAAACAAATTTGATTTGGAAAAAAGTTATAGGACAGGAAAGCCGATTAATCTAAATTAAAGGACAGTAATTATTTTGAGAAAAAAAAAGTGTAGTTCTCAAAACACTGTACCACCATGCTTGAAGTTCACTGAGCCTTTCATCACTTTGTCACTGATTCCATTAATGTGTACATTTTACCATTCCTTTTCTACCAAACTCTGAGAACAACATTTTTCAGATTTGTGTACAAAGCAGGTTTCTATACCATCCCTTGGATGGAAGGGAGTAACACAGACCATGGCACCTCATTTTGGTATGGATGGGGATAACAGAAAGCAAGAGTGAGACCAGAGGATTATGATTGAGAAATACTTCTGGGAAAAGGAGACATACTGAGTATTCAGCAAATGAGCAAGCATCCTATTACACCCTCCTGGTTGTCTGCACCAGGGCTCTGCACGGGCCTTCTCACCCATCAAGAAAATCCTACTTTCCTCCATCCCTGTCTAAATAGCAGAATTGTCTTTCTCTACCTTGCTTTTAAAACAGTTCTTAAAGGAAAGTATTACCTCAGGAAAGGTACCAGGCTCTGGAAATTTCTGTTCCCAAGATGACAGTTTTATATATTTACAAACAACTTAAAAGCAGAGGGCTGTTCTTTGCAACTGTAACCATAGGAACAGAGATCAGCACCTGCATTAATAGAGGACTGGGACTCCACTCTGCATAAATTACCTCCGCCAAAAAATGCTTACCTACTGAGGCTGTGCAATTAAATAAACATTATTCCAGTATCTCTTTACATCAGTGATGTGGAGCAATCTCTTGCAGTCAGGGACAGAACTACAGCCCCACAAACTTGTGGCTGTTAAAGCCCCCAGATTTGTTTAGTTTAACAGAGAAGCCACCTCCCAGCTGTTCTTCTCATTTTGTTTTCACTTGTCTTTCTCTTTTTGATGCTCTTCATCTTTTATAGCCATATTCTTCACACTCCCCTTTCCTGCACTTCTCCTGCTTCTCTCAAGTAATGCCAAGGAGAAATCAACCTTAAGGTCGCTGATTGTGGGGAGGGGTTTTTAAGGTGACTTCCCTACTCAGAATTGCTGCTGTTCATGTGCACTATCCTCTGCTAGAAGACAAAGGATGATACAATGTGCTGTGTCCTGACATGTATCCCCCATAATTTAGGGTCTTCCATCTCCACTACTGGCTGAGACACCAGACTGCCAGTTTTCATCCCTAACAGTGAAATGGCATCACATGCCCTAAAGCTAAGGGCTCTATTCATGAAAAAAATGCACCATGTGGTATCTGCAGCACACAGAACAACACTTGGCTCAATAGAAAAGTGTTTATTTTGGATTACTCTTTTCAATGGAGGATGGGTGTGAAAATAAATAATCCCCACTGACTTCTTTCAGAGATAAATTTTCTTGTACTTCATAGTAATAAAGATGTAACTGCATTTTTGAATGCATCTGGCAAACACAGATAGAGTGATAGTAAAACTGACATGCTGAAGTAGCAGTGATATGCTAAATTTGACATCTTCCTCTCACTAATGCATCTGGACACCAGAACCAATCATTCATAAAGTCTCTGTTGAGATTTGTTGAGATCAGGTTGAAGCAAGAGTCAATAGTTGTTGTTTTACATCTATTGGAATGTAAAGCCAAAAAAAAATCTAAGTATGCAAGTACAAAGAATCTACTAAGCAAATTGTGTTGCAATGTTAGGCCAACAAAAGCAAAAAACAATTTAAAATATCATTCCTATAATCCTATGTCCAAATAATCAGAACATTCACAAAACATTCATCTTTTGAGCTATTTTTCATACAGCCTAATATAATTTCCAGTTCTCGGTCATGAAATTATTAGCTGATACAAATCTTTGTATTTTACATTTTATCTTAGTTCTTACTGCTGCAAAGTCAGAGAGGGGCAGGTAAATGCTGCTAAACAGCATCTACTTTCTCAAAAAAAAGTTCAGTCTTCAGTCCCAAGTCTCTGCCTGATCACCTTGCTGAAATTATATTAATTTACTCCAGGACTTTCTTGTGATGTGAACCAACTACTTCCATCCAGTACAAAACTGGAGCATAATTTGGAGACTGTTTCACTCCAGGGACTGGTTGCTTCAGGCAGGAGGAGCAGAAATGTGCCCAGGTGGGGTCCCTCCATCCTTAAGAGTCACTCAGTTATTTCCCACCAGGCTTTCAATACCCTGTACTTTCCTGCCACATCCAAGGGCAGGCAACATACACTTTGGTCTTAAAACTACAGGAACATGCCTCTGGCACACTGTGACACTCAGAGTATTTGAGGAACTGGAGAAAAATTACGTCCAACACCCTTCTTTCCATCTTCCCTCAAAAAAAAAAAAAAAAGGAATTTTGGAACAACAAGAAACATAAAGAAAACTGCTGTGGAAGGAACTGCAGCTATTCATAGTGAACAAACAGCATCAGGTGCCATTCACCCCCAACACCTCCTCTCTAGCTGTCAAATACTCTTGTGAAAAGATATTTTGAAGTGTGTGTGTATATTACTGGGAACAGCAGGGGATGCAGACTGTGCATTATACTTGCACAGTGCTCAGAAAAACAGAGGCTCAGCTCTCCCATGATTTCTGAAAGCTGTCTTCATTAACCCGTTCTTCAAGTCTCACAACAACCACAGACCCATTGCACAGCAGATGCCCATTCCTCTCTGTATCACGGGCAAATTCTTCTCCCCACATTGAACACATGGCACACTTATAAAAGCTGTTCTTCCACACAGAAGCTTCAGATCTTGTGCTTTTGTAATGGCTCTTAATAGGTCTTTATGAGAAGGTGGGTTTTTAGGGCTTTTTTTTTCCCTAAGAAATGGTAATTTTCTAGTTACCATTGGTTACCTTCTATTCTTGTGGTATGACAATTCTTGGAAAGGGATGGTTATGATTAGTGTCTAATCATAGTGTCTCCCACAAGCTCTTGATCCAGATTTAATATAGATTCAGAGAATGTTATGGGTTGGAAAGGACCTTAAAGATCATCTAGACCCAACCTCCCCTGCCATGGGCAGGCAGACCTCCCACTAGACCAGGTTGTTCAAGGATTTATCCAACCTGGCCTTGAATACCACCAGGAGTGGGACATCCAAAACCTCCCTGTGCAAGCTGTCCAGTGTCTCACCACCCTCTTGGTAAAGAATTTCCTCCTAATATCTAATCTAAACATTCCCTCTTTCAGTTTGTGCCCACTGCTCTTTGTCCCATCACTACAGTTCCTGACAAAGAACCCCTCTTTGGCTCCCCTGTAGGCCCTCTTCCGGGCTGTGAGTTTTCCATGCAATCTTCTCTTCTGAGAGATTGCATTTGGGGCTGACCAGCCCCAAATTTCTCAGCCTCTCTTTGGAGGGGAGTGCTCCAGTCCTCTTATCAACTTCACAGCCTCCTCTGGACTTGCTCCAACAGTTCCATGTCCATCCTCTATTGGGGACACTGGAACTGTACACAGCACTCCAGGTGGGGTCTCACAAGAGCAGGGTAGAGGGGTAAAGTCCCCTCCCTCAGCCTACTGCCCAGACTCCTTTGGCTGCAGCCTGGGGGGCACTTGGCTTTCTTGGCTTTCTGAGCACATCTGCCAGCTCATGTTGAGTTTTTCATCAACCATGGCCCCCAGGTCTTTGTCCTCACGGACTTTGTCTCAGTCACTTCTCTGCCCAGCCTGTGGGTGTGCCTGGGTTTTCCACAACCCAGCCACAGGACCTTGCACTCACTCTATTGAACTTCAAGAGGTTTGCATTGACCCACCTGTCCAGCCTGTTCAGGTCCCTCTGGATGGCATCCCATCCCTCCAGTGTGTCAGCCGCACCACACAGCCTGGTGTCACCAGTGAACTTGCTGAGGGGGCACTCAAGCTCACTGTCCAGGTCACCAACAAAGAAGCTGAATAGCACTGCCCCAGTACCAGCCCCTGAGGGACACCACTCATCACTGGTCTTCATGTGGACAATGACCCGTTGACCACAGCTCTTTGCCTGTGAGCATCCAGCCAGCCCTTTATCTACTGAGTGGCCCACCCACTAAATCCATGAAACTCCAATTTAGAGACAAGGACATCATGAGGGACAGTGTCAAATACTTTGCATGTGAAAGACCACGTGCAGGAGCAAACAAAGCAAAAAAACCAAAACAATCAACTCTGTCTTTATGTTCAACCACTTGCATAGCTGGAGGAAAATTACCAGAAAAAGACTAGACCAAAAAGATCTCCAGAGCTGACACCACTCTGTTCTTTGGACACACACTGATCTAACTCATATTAAGCAAACTACAGTAATAGGGAATGACCCCAGTGGGACAGTGCGATCAGATCAGTAGCAAGAATTTGGGTTTTTTTTAAATTACTGTATTTATTACGTTGGTTATCTGATCTCTCTCCAAGATAATGATGCAAATGCATTGCAGTTCAATGCAACACAGGGACTATCCCAGTTGGAAAGGCCTAATTTAAAATACGCTGGCTAAGATCTTGTAGCCCTTGGTTGCATTGGGAATGCACAGCTTCAAATTAGCTCCAAAAATGCTGTACAAGAAAACCAGAGTCATCATGTTTACCACACTTTGCTAAGGCTTGGAGTGACTTTGTGCTTGCTGTTGCATTTCAAAGCATACCTTGCGGTTTGAAGTCCTGTTTCCTGAACTGACTTTCAGGTATTTTCCATGCTGTTGGCAAGCTCAAGGATATGAGAATTAAGAGATATTTATTATCTTGTGAAACACCTAACTTTACCTCAGGCTTTTACAGAAAGAAGATGAGAGCTGAGTTCCTCCATAACATCTCCAAAGGCTGCCGACAATTTGTTTCATATTTCTGAATTGACTTTTAAAAGGCAGTCCTTGAAAGTAATATTTTATTTTCCTTGAAATCTCAGCAAAAGTTCATAAGAGCAGCAATAACAAAATAAATGATTGAGGAGGATACTGCTTGATGTCTTAACTCCCAGCATCACAACCAAAATTTTAATAAGTGCAAGTTTATTTTGGTATAGAAAGAAGCCACTGCCCTTGCTGATCAGCGCTGCAGACTGAGGATCAGTGGTGATATATTTTACTGTTTGAAATTAAGGGCAGGAGCCACAAGAAATCACCTTACCACTTCCTAACCACTTAATGCATCAGCTAAACCTTGGTAACTGCCCATCTGAGTGTCTCTCATTTGTCTCAGATGCAAATAAAATGCATTGTGAAGGATTAATTGCATACCGCTTGTCACATGAGCTGGTATCTGACTATGTATGTGATCTTATGAGCACATTAATTGTAACTCAAATCATCACATCACCTTAACCCACCACATACCTTCTGACTGCATCAGGCCAGGGTGAGGACAGTGGTGGATTCTTTAGCTCAGCTGATGTGGGGTAAATCATCAAGTAATGGCAACACAAAGTAATTTTTGTCAATACTTTTAGAGTCTATGAAGGCCCTGTCAGAATAATTTATTCCACATGGAACATTGCATATAATACTCAAGCTGTGTTTCAGCTGAAATTCTGCAAATGAAAATAGTTGTATAAGAGGCATTGCCAACACAATCTGCTCAAATTTCATGGACCAGGCTCAAAATAAATTAAAAGATTGCCAAAAAGTTCTGAATTTTCTTACTTGCCTCCAGGATTTGTTTAGCTTTTGGATTTTTTCTAAATCCCCCTAAAATATTTTCAATTTTTTTTCCTCTTAAACCCTACATACTGAAGTCATGGTCTTTAATGTAAGAACACTGAGATGTTTGAATATTCATTCAACAGTGATTAGAAAAAAGCTATTCGTTATCATGGGGCTTTAGGTGAAAGTGTAGAAGCTATAAATGCAACAAACAATGAAACATTTTAGTAGCATGTAATTCACCAAAGTCATATGTGAATGGGCAATAGAAATAGTAGCACTTTAGAACAACAGCAGAGGATTAAAATCCACAGCCAAGCATGACATTTTCTTGCCTGGGTTTAAGTGATTAAGAAAGTAAAAGCAAGGCTGGTTTTAAAAAGTTGAGATTCTAGTTTACAGAAAATCTCTGAAAAAACTTTGAGTGAACATTATCAATTTGTATTTCCACAGAAATAGATGGCAAATCAGTGATAAAAGACAAACTGCAGCTATCCAAGGAGAAAAGACAGTCTCAGACTCTGGGACAGAACCTGAATTTACTTCCATGAACATTCACAAAAGCCAGGTTTAGCATCATGAACTTGACTTCCCAGGCAAGAAGATACAGAGGCAGGCTCCACCACCATGATCTAACTTAGCAACTCTTTTCAGGCCCTTGGAAATCGTTTTCTTTTAGGAAGGAAGTCTTAAATTACACTTAAAAGACAATTAATGACCATGAACTTCTGAGTGGCCTGAGATAACCCTGTTAAAAAACACCAGCTATTTAACATTGTTGCTTTAATGGTGTCACTGGTTATATGTCAGCATAATCAATGTTCTGTCACTTTAACTTAATAAATAGTGTAATTGATGCATTATTACTTTAATTCTTCTTCATTATGAAGGTTATTAAGGTGCACTGTAAGTTAGAGTAATTGGACATTTCAATTGAATGGCTAAGGAGTTTGGAAATAAATAGCTCTAGGATCTAGCACTGATGCTTACCTTTAAAATGTGCACCACATTTATATGCATAAAAATGGATTGGCTTTGTCAGGGGTGGAGAGGTGTGGAAAGGTGAAAAAATATGAAAATAAGATGGTGTTTAATCTTTTGGATTCCATTTCATTTAAGTCTGCAATCCATCTCATTTGCTCTTTTGTAAACCTGCAGGAGTTTGTAGGCACTTTGGAGATCCTGCACATCTGAAAGACCGTGACATAGAGATGTACCTTTCCATTTTTCCCAGATGGCTCTGCACTGCAAGAATGAAGTACTGCAGAGACAAGGATCTGCCTCCCTTTGCACTGCAAGGAAAGATGACCTTGTCCTGTCCACACTCTGCCTGACCAAAAGCAGAGTGACCATGGGTGCTACACCCACGGCACCTCACTGATGCAGTTAAAACTAACTGTGTCCAGACCTGACCACTTGTACCTCCACAAATCACCTACACTGCAGTATGGTCTCAAATATTTGCCTTCCTCTGCAACATGTGGGAGACCATATCAGTAGTGTGTTTGAAATTACGTCCTCAAAAAAGCAGCAGTCTCTGGTGGGAGCAGAATGAGAGTCCTGTACAAACCTGATTGAGTGCCATGCCTCAGTCCAGCCATAAGGACACCAGCTGCATATTGAAGCCACCAGGTTTCCAAGACTAATTGTAACAACTTTTATGGCAAACCAGAATGAAGCAGCAGTTGTAATATGAGAGACTGTCAGTAATGGTATTCTTACTGAAAACTTTCATGCTTAATCCCATTTCATTTGGAAAAGGAGATTTTACAGACTGATTCTTATTTGAAGAGACAACCCTGCCATGGGGGATTTCAGTGGCAGCATTGAAGAAGTGGAAGACAGGAAACAATGAAAGAATCTTCTTGATTGAGAGATGAAAGACTTTCAAATTAATCATCTTCTGTTGCTAACATTGAACTGGAAGGACTTTCCTGGTATCTATGGGGAAGAAAAGCAGTGTCTTTTCACTGCCCTCTGATTTTTTAATGTCCCACTAGTCTTCCTAGACTTTCAGAAAGAACACAGAAGACAGCTTATGCAGCTAAAGGGCACTGATCACTGTACTGAGAGAAGACTGCCTGTCAAGGTGATCTCAAAAAATGATTTGTAACAAATAAATAATAGGGCTTGATCCCACAGGTAAGACTCTTTGTAACTTACTTTACAATACTAAATGATCTATCTCCATCTATTGCTCTGCGGCAAGACAATGAGAAAGTGGCACAACCATTTATCTGAGGATGCAGTGAGACTGGATGGGATAAATTAGTTTATACCATAATGCTAATGAAGTCCCTGATGAGTCAGGAATTAAGCTGAACAAATGATTACTTTTCATTCTTCATGCTAAAGTAATTAGCATGTTAAATCACATATGCAGAGAAAATATTGCAGACAATGTTCACAATCATGAATGCGGTTGTTGGTAACTAAACTGTCATAAATGTTATTTTTGTACATGACTGGACTCACAATTTTGCAAAATTTGAGTCAGGCTATTCAACAATCTTAGAGCCATCATAAAGTAAATAACAACACATATTTTGTACAGTATTTCTGTATACTGCATGATTAATATTCCTGGTGAAGCAATAATTCATAGGAAGGTAGAACACAATGAGAAGAGCAGACCATAAGTGCAGAAGATGGGCTACATGTTGGATAACCAGTTCTTCCCCCAAAGCTTGCTCATCATTGCTACTAAAGGTTCCATTTTACTATGACTGTTAATCCTTTACAGACTATAAATATAATTTTTCATCTGCATAGCTTACAGGAACACATCTACGTCTTTAAAATAAACTCTTTGCAAGGTCTTTCATCAACATGTACTTCATCTTTTGCAATTGTGAATTTGCATTAACATACACCAGCAAATACATTTTAAGACCCATTGACAGCAGTTCTTAAGCCATTTTTTAGATGGGTACCCTATACCTATTTTTCTGACTGCCAAAAGAGCTTTCTCTATTCCTACCCTTTCAGAAACTAATTCCCAAACACCCCTTGATGCAAGTAGGGAGGTTGAAGAATACTCCAGTTCAGTTACAAATAACCTGAACCACATCCTTGTATCACAGGTCCCTGAGCTTGCCAGAAGACTATTTAGTCTAATTGATAAATGGCAGAGATAACTAGCTCTCTGTGGCAATGGCTTCCTTTCATGGATGGATTTATTTGAAGTGCCTGAAACAGCCTAACTCAATGTGTGCTGGATGGCCAAGCAGAGTGCAATAGCTTCCAATTCCCCAATAGTCATGGCTGAATCTGAAAACTGCTTCAACAGAAAAGATCCTTTTTCAAATATTCAGCTTTCATGGTCTAAGTCTCTGCAGCCATCATGGCTGGGGATACAAAGGAACAGTCCTGTTGCTGAGACGCAGAGATCCCCTTTTCCATCTTGGTTCTCTTGCCAAGGTTATCTCAGTACATCTCATTTTGTAACTTCATATGGACAATGGACATTGGTGACAGATTTTTTTTTTCCAGTGATGACTCTGTGTAAGAATATATTTCAGGAAAACTGTAGGGTGTGGCTTAAAAGGGATATCTGCAGTACAACTACCAAATCACCTTCAGATGATCAAACAGACCTGAAAGTATGTGTGACTTTCTGAATATTTTGGTGCCTAATTTCTGCAAAAGTAGAAAGTAACTGTTTGTCACACCTGTTAATCTGCTAAGGAATTCAGAGAGGTTGAAATGTCTCTTCAGGCAATGCATGGAGCCATCACAGGTTATAATCATATTAGTATCAGATTGCATAAAAACAAGAATATGTTAACATTGTGAGAGTCTAAGTCAGCTCAAAAACTTATTCTGTGCTAGTCAGACTTGTTCCGAGGGCCTTTGAAACAGGGAGATGCTGCTACTTTTTGTTCCCTAAGACAAAGCACGCCAAGGGCTTATATATACTTATATGTTACTATACAAGTAATTAATTTCATTCTAAAATTAACATCTCCCACTAAGTATTTTGGGAAGAATCCTACCACAAAAAGTAGTACAACAGTAATAAGAACTGGTGGTTGACTTCAGCTTTTTGTAGTCTCATTGCTCTACTTACTGGGTCATCTTACATCTTCTGTATGCCACAGGAATATTGAGTGAGTGAAAGAAAAATTCAACTTTCCAGGAACAGTGATGTACTATGTGCATGTATTATAGGATCTGAACCACTGAATTTACACCATGGGATAATATCAACCCTAGAGTTCCATAAAGCTGGGGTTAGGGAGCTGCCCACGTGCAACAAGAAGGATGCAGCTGGAGGTATCCACCCCAATAAGGGCCTCTTGACTTGTTTGGATCATCCAGGAAAGGTTCTTCAAAATACTGTTTCTAAAATTACTCTGCAGGTAGCTGTACAAGGAAAGAGGGACATAACAGCTGTTAACTGCTTATGTCTAAACCAGACTAATACATCATAACTATTAGAGAGGAAAAAAAATCAAGTGTTGGTCAAGAGAGTACGTAACAGGACAGTAAAAATATTTCCAACTGTGAAATTATAGAGCTACAAGAGCTTTAACTTTAGTGTGGTGGCATTTTCCTCCAATATTTCTATAGTAAGTTTCAGATTTTCTCCGAAAACTACATTTTTAAGTTAAACATAATTTTGGTTTATAGTCAATTTGCCTGGAGTCTGTTTTATTTCGTGCCTCAGAGAGCCTTTGGGAACAGTGGAATCTAAGCACAGACCCAAGCCCTCAGCAAGGACTGGGCCAGTGTAGGAGGGAGTGGGGAGCACTGGGAGAAGCATTCTCAGAAACACACTCTGCCTTGCTTTTACAGGGTTTTAAATTTTCTGTTGATGAGGATTTGAAACACTGTAGCTTTCCAGCATGCACATATAAGCATAACCCTGTGGTTCAAGATAAAATGCTTCAAACAGGACTTCATGTCATTTCTTGCTGAAGGGTAAAGGACCAGCAAAACCTTCCAGCATGAGTCAAGTCTGGTTTTCTAAATGCAGCTAACAAAGGAGTGAATCCCCTCTGACAAGTGCGTGAGGTGTTTGTGCTAGACAAATTAGAGGTACAAAGCCATGTGTTTAATTCTGACTGAAAGCAATTGAGAGGTACAAATTGTACCAGAGGAACTTCCTAAATTGAAGGGAATGCAGGAAAGAGACTCAAAAAAAAACAACACTAAAATGACCTCCACACAATGACAAGTTAAGAGATGACAAAAACTTAGCAATTTGGAAGGGGGAAAAGGAACAAGGCAGAGAGGAAGACAGGCAAAGAAGTAGTCTGGAAGTTTTTAATGGATAACTTGGTTTTGAGAACACAAAAGCCCTGCTGCCATGCCTTCTTGGATTATTTCCAGTGTTACAGATGAACCCACAGCTTTGTAAACACAAAAGCCAGGACTTTTTTTTTTTTGGTTCCCCCTCTTCTTTTTAGTACAAAGAAAGACAGCAATCATGTCAGGAAAGATTTGGTGGCTTTAATTGAGCTGCGGTTGTATCCTTTTCTGTGTTTTCTATCATGTCAATTTTCCAAGTGGCCATCAAGTTTTTGTCAGCTGAAACAACCCAAGTATACAAGGGTGACATTTAGAATAGCTTCAGGATTTGCCTCCCTCCTGGCAGCACTATCAAGAAAGGGCTTTAAGCATGCTTAAGTTGACTTTAAATCAAGATGTCATTTTGAAATCAGGCTGTCTTTGGTATTCTTGTCAATAATGGTGACTCTGACTTAAGCCCCATACACCTTCATGCATTAACCAGCCAGTATTTGAAGCTATGTTTCTCTAATATACAGCACAATATTTTGTCCTTTATTCAGGATTTGGGACATTTACAGTTTGATACAGTGACTTTTTTTTTCCCCTGCTCTTGTAATGGGAAAGCCAAATCCTTGCCCTTGCAAGGGCAAGCAGTGGTAGGACAATGGGGAATAGCTTTATGATGAAAGAGGTTAGATTTAAATTTAGACTGGATATTAGGAAGAAATTATTTAGAGTGAGGGTGCTGAACAACCTGTCTGGAACAGGTTGCTCAGAGAAGTTGTGGATGCCCCATCCCTGCCACTTCTCAAGGCCAGGCTTCATGAGGCTCTGAGCAACCTCATCTAGTGGAATGTGTCCTGTGCATGGCAGGAGAATCTGAATGAAATTCTTTTTACAGTCCCTTCCAACCCAAATCATTCTATGATTCTATGAAACATTTTTGAGCTTGAATTTTGGGGGAAGGAGGGAGCACAGAGAGAAGAGGGGAAGATGTTGCATCAGAACGAGGTAATAACAAAAAGTGAAGATATATGAGTCTTTGCATAACTGTGTTTATGTATCTTTGTGGCTATTTTGTGGCAGTGTTGAATGCAAAATGGCTTCCCATGACCAAACACCTTTGGACATTTTATGTGTCTATTGTGAGATGCTCACAATGCATAAAGGCCCCAAAAAATGAGTCCAGGAGTTCTCTATAGCAAATAGCTGCCAGCTGGACAGAGGTACAGGATTGTTCCTCTTTCCCCTTTCATTAGTTCAGGGCTATTGCATTATAGAATCACCAAAGTAGTTTGTTATCACAGGAGTTTTGGGAGAAAGTCCCAAACACAGCATTAAGATTTAGCTTTCTAGGTCACAGTGAAAGCCATGACCAGAACTCTCCTTTGGGGGTTCTCCTTCAGCCCACAGGGAATATAGCAGCACCTGTGAACGTGGTTTCTGGGTTAAATTGCAGAAGTCAGACATGTGAAGACCTCAGCTATCCAACTGAGGATTTTGGCTTACATTAAAGACTATGAAGAAATATTTCAAAGTTTCTCAGTTGTCATAAGCTGGCACTGAAGTCAATGAAACCAAGACAATTCATCCTGAAAATACAAACTGCATTTTTGACTCATGTATAAGGGACAATTAATCCAGATTAAGGGAGAATAAAGGGGGACAACCAGTAGCTATTGCAGAATCTCTCCCACATGGAGACAGGAAGAGCCTTTACAGGGGAGCTGCTCTAGAACAGCCATCACTCAATACATTTATACTGCAACAACTTCTACAGTTAATTGCATGGTACAGACAAACTTCTAAAGCAAGAAATTAGCAATCATTGTGAACAGCACTTGAACATTGTTTCTGTTTTTTATTGAAAACAATGAACTAAGAATATTTGCTTTTCTACACACTTGTCTCATTCCAGAATATCCAGGAATATTTCAGAATATATGGAACCTTAGGTACAGACATGCACTTTGAAAAAACTTCCTTAGAAAGCAAAGAACACCCTACAAAAGCATCGAGGTAAATTTCATAAAACTAAAATCTAATTATTCATTAGATTTAGTCAAATCTATAAAAACACTATTTTACCCTCATTTGTAAGGAAGAGAAGTTTAGTCTTTCCCTAGCATAAAGCCGAACATGAATATGAAGAATCTGTGGTCAAATGGAAGCAATTGGGTAATAATATACAAGATAATACTTTTAAATAGCAAACAGCATAGCTGTGAAAAAAAAAATCATCACAGCTTCATGGAAATATTAGATGATGTCTCCAGTCACTTTATTTAGCAAATTCACATTAATGTCAGTTTTCTCATCACAATTGTTTATGGCAGCTTCTTCCAAAATGACCTCTCAGTATTCTGCAGGAGTTCTTATCTAAATATAATGCAAATATAATGCCAAATGAGCCCTGAAATAAGTCATAAGACCCAAAGTGACATTATTATTAGGAAAATGCATTTTAAAAAATACTATTTTTCTAACATCCTAAGAGGACAAAAACTAAGGCAAAGGAATGAAAGATTAAACCATCAATTAACACCATCAGCCTTAACTGAGACCTCCAATAGACTCATGTGTTAATAAACAGAGGGTTAAATTATCCCAGTTCTGTTCCTTGTTGCAGCAGGACCACCAAAAAAAAAAAAAAACCAAAAAAAAAACAGAATAAAGATTTGTTGAACAACTCTCAAAATTGGTGCTTGGAGATAGGCAGATTCAGAGTAATGATTGCAATGTGGTGCTCTATGTACAGAAACAGTCTTAGGATGGAAATTTATACCCGAGGCAGAGTCAAATGGAAGTATTTATTTTCTTGTTAGTTTACTGTGTTCTTGCTATTTACTTAAAAACTTCCACTTTTCCCTAATGAAGTTCAGTGGAGATGGGAGCTGGAGTGAAATGGTGAATGGCTGAATCTCTGGGGAGGCAGGAATGCAGCTGATGCAAGCAATGTTTTTGCTTGCCAACAGGTGTAAAGGAAATTCTTCTGTGTCTGTTGCTGCACAGAAAATTCTCCTTTGTAATAGAACAAGGTTTGACAGTAAAGAGTAGCTTGTGCCAGGGTAGAGTTTGTGTTCTTGCATCTATCACTCACATGGCAAAAAGCACCACACACCTTTTTTTTTTTTTTTTTTGCTGTATAAAACCATGAAACTTCACTAAACCAGCCCTATGTGCCATATTTAAAGCAATATGTCCTTCATTTTACTGAAATTAGGTTTTTTTGGTGGTCAGATACCATTTTTAACACCACTAAACTGAAATTTTAGCACGTATACAAATCTGAAAGTTGTCTCTGGCAGTGTGAGACAGCACAAAGTCTTCACCGAATCAGAGGAAATTATGGCCCAAAGAAGAATGCATGAAGTGGGCATTCACATTTCCCAAAATCATAGAAAAGTGGCAGGCAAAGACCTCCAGACATAGCTAAGCACACACAAGGATGGGATATAAACTATCAATTATATTAAAACAAACAGAAATTTGTTTACCTTGTACCTAAAGTTCTCCAGAGATGAGATTCTGCTGTACTCAGCCACCTACTTCACTACCCTGCATTAGAAGATGGTCAAACTTAGAAGGAACTTAAATATATCATTGTATCTCATCATCAAAACCCATTCAATTTTTTTTTATCCCTCATACATAAAGCCTGCTGAAATCTTTAAAGCTCATTCCTGTTGTGAGGCAGCCCTCTGCCCACCTTCCAAAGAGAAGCCATCTCTCCTCACTGTGAACTGATGTCCCATCTCACGTTCTCTCAAGGGCAGGACTTTGGCTTTTTTTGCTAATTGCAAGGCATCATGTGAGCTGGTGGCCCTTTTCCAAGCAATAATAATGTATTCTTTTGACATTCTCGTTAGCCTTTTTTAACAGACTTTGAAAGTGTGTGTGTCCTTCTGAGCCATGTCAGGTACAGCAGAGTGAAAACTTTCCTGGCAGAATATAAAGCTGTGTGCTTTTCTATTGTAAAGTCCTGGTCCTGCAAATGCCTCCACATTCTGCCTCACTACTGGGAAAAGTATATATATTGCTAATGTGTTTCATTTGGACCATGTGAGCAGCACTTTTGTAATCTCTTGCATGCATATGAGTCCTTTTAAGTGCATTAACTTGATTTATAATAAGCAATAACGTAATAGGGATATGAGATTCTGAAGTTAAATCAAGGTTTGTTAATAAAGTAAATATTAACTCTGATCATAGATAGGGAGAACTGAAGCACAAGATACCTCATCTGAAATGACATAATCAATGCAAGCACTAGAAAAATGTGTAATTCTCCAGACTCCTGTTAGCACATCTCCCCGGTGTGGTGTCTGCCCTTTTAAATTAAGAAAATAAGTCTTTTTAAAATATTGGATTAAGGATTCCTAGCATGCACTTTCATGAGGTAAGAGAAAAATTTGGACTTTAAATTTCAAATGCACTTTAAAAATAGCTGAAGTGCTTTCATAGTTACGCAAAAAAGGAAAAAAGTTTTAAAACATCCATTTTCATTAGTTGAGATCCATTTTGACTGGAAATTAAATGTAGCACTAATACTTGTTTCTTAAGGATTTTTATATGACCCTTCAAAATGCAAAAAGCTCCAAGATCAAGCTATCATTTAATCTCATGATTGTACAGGTGGGACAAAAATATCAATGTACTCCCACATAAAGATAGAGTAAAGAAAAAAGCATAGAACAGAATTATGTACTGCTGGGTAAACAGAAGTTGTATTAGTTCTCCAAAGCAATCAACAAATTCCAGGAACAAACAAAAAATCAAAGCAGTGCAGTCCTTAGGGCATAATTGTATTTACTGGTATTACCATCCACTGGAAGGTGCTGCATGCCCTCCCCTGCTCCTGCCTGAGGCTTGCAAGGCTGACCCATGGAATGGGATCCCATTGGGCTTCTCCACAGCTCGAGGTGAAGGATCTCCTGCACAGCAGGCAGACAGCAGCCAGCATTCCTGATAAACTAGTCCCAGAAGGGGCCAACTGGACATCATACAGCATAAATCAGCCACTTCTTACTCCTCCCCTAATCCCTGTTTACCTTAAACCAGAAATATCTGAATTGAAATCTTGGTTAGTGTGACATGAAGTGATCAATGCAGAACAGGATTTTAGGAGAGAAACAAGCTGATGTTTCAGAGGACAGCTCAAATGAGTCAAACCAGCATGGCAAATTCATTCAGAACTAGAATACAGAACAAAAGCCATTGCCAGAGGAGGGAGAAATAGTTAAAGGATGCTTCCAAAAAATGCCTGGATATAATACCATGTTTTGGAAAATGTTACTGCCCCAGGAGAATTATGAAAATGGACTGTCACAGGACCAGTTGACACTCAAGCCAGAGAAACCTAGAAAAAAATTAATGAAGAACTTGGTTGCAATTAATGGCAGAGAACAGTCTGACAGAGAAAAACTCAGCTGAACGAATGGAGTATTAGGACTGATCATTTAACTCAAAAATACTGGAAATAAACCAAAACAAAACCAAACATTTTCACTGTGCAAAAATAAAACTTCATTCAAAACAGAGATCATCTAGAAAACCAGATTGCTTCTGACCCACATAGTGGCAAACAGTGAAATATCTTGGGGACCTTTCCCAAGAAACAGACAAAATCCCTGCCCAGGGACAACAGCAAAAGGCACGTAACAGAGAGTTATTACAAGGAACAGAAAATCTGCCAAATGCCCGCTGCCAGTATCATGTGCCAGGGCTGGGCAGACACGTGCAACTATAATGGTGTAAAGCAACTCAAGGCTCCAGGAGCTGGGGAAGGAGCAACAACCAGTGCTGGCCACAGGTCTAAAATGGATGGTGAATGAAAGCTGCTTTTGCTTTCTGCAAGATTAGATTCTGTAAATCTCAGGGGGATGCTAATAAGGATCTACTTTATGCAAATTGCAAAAAACAAATTCCTTGTTCAAATCCCAACCCAGGATCCTTGTTGAAGGTGGAACTGCCACAGAGGATCTTTGGGCTGTTGTCTGTCTGGAAACAACAATGTGAATAAAGCTGGTTTGACCAAAAACCGTGGTTATATCCAAAACTGGGAATAGTTTTGGATATCTATTGGATATATATATTTAAATAGATTTGGATATATTCCCAGGAATGCAAAGTCTAGAGACACTTTGTTCCATATACAGTCTGATTTGGGAAGGAACTCTGTAAATTCTAGGTGTTAATGAGCATTAACAGCAGGATATGGTTATCTGTTTTCACAGATTTGCAGCAGCAAGTTCCTAGTGATGTATGAAATGAGAAATCCCCACCTCATGCGCAGGGAGAATTATACAGAAATTTCTATTCAGTCAGTGGTGTGACACACTCAGGCTAGCTTCACACATGCTGTTCAACTCATAGAAATGTAGACACACACAAATACATTAGGCCCAGACATCTCCGAAAGTTTTAAAAAGATGTCATTAGAAGACTTTAAAGATTAATAAAAATTTTAAAATAAAATTAATTAAAATATTCTTTAACATCGATGTCGCTCTGTCAAACCATTTTGTTTCTGCTCTTCTAGGATTCCCATACTGCCTTTAAAAACTCAAGAAAGACATTGGCTCAGGTAGATTTTGAGAAAAAAAAAAGATGGTAAGTTGCTTACAAAAGAAAATTGGGGGTTAGAATGTTCCACTTTCATGTGGGAAAGAAATTATTATCACTTGATGTTACTGTATTGTCTCCAGACCCACATGGTCTTTATTAATGAGAAAGCAGTGGCAGATCAAACTCTGATGTTCAGTGTCTGGCTGCTGCAAAAAGCCAGACACTTTTGGAGCCCAAAAGCCACAACTGTGGGGGCACAGCAAATCCTCTTCCACAGCACTGTGTGCTGCTTCCAAGCACACAGGAAGCCACATGGGAGCTAATTCCTGACTGAGGTTTTCATGAAGTTTTAATTCTTTTGACAAAACCTTGAAACAAAGAAGGCTGCTTTGTGAGGGCATTAGACTTTCTCTAGGATAAACCATTTATCCTCCAAATCCTTGTACATTACTCATATTTGCCCTACAAACAGATATGTTGGTTCTTCTACCCTTGAGGGTCTGCTTCTCAATTTTCAGTTAATTGTAATGCTTTACATTTGTACAAAGTGGGTAAAAAGAAAAAAATTAGAATAACTGTTTTCCTTGGCCTGCCTTTTTCAGTATTAGCAGTCAGCCCACACCTGACACTCCTGTCTTTTACTCAGGCTGCCTGGTCTTAATTTTTCCTCCTCTTATATCGGTATCATGTACCAGAAAGACATTTGTTTGTAATGACATTCCTTTGTCATACCTATATTTTTTCTTTCTTTTTACATTTCCAAACAGAACTGGATGGTATTTTTCACGTCCATATTTTCCCCGCCAAAAGCACAAATTTAGTAACATCCATAAAACCTTTAAATTCAAGTTGTCTCCATAAACTCCATAAAAATAAATTACAGAAATTTCAAAACTCAGCTCAGTTTATTTTGACATTTTCCAACTTCCTTGCTACAGCTACTCATTTCAGCATGTCCTTCCAATTTGAACACACTAAAACCCCTTTTCCAATGTTCCCATTCAAATTCAAATGCTCCATCCACCTCATACACACGCACACACATTCACACAACTCTCAGTGAACTGAATAATCAATTACTCCTGTGCAGGACTTGTCACCATCACACTGACACAAGAGGGGTCCAAGGAAGAGGCTCTGCTGAAGGCAGGCAGGGTGACAGCAGTGCCAGGAGAGCTGCAGCAGAGCTTCCTGAGCAGAGATCTGATCTGATCACCACAGCCTCATGGTGCCCCTCTGAGCTACCCAGCCCTGGTTTGAGCAAGGCTTATCAGCACAGGCACACCCTGGTGCAGCTGTGGCTGTGCCATTTCCCACCCCTGCATGGCAAGAGCTCTGTGATGACTGGAAATCACTGCTTATTAAGGCAAAACCTCCCAGCATGGTGTGGGAGTCTGGTGGCTCTGATGAAGCGAGTGCTGACTGAGCTTTGCTTGCTGCTCTGCATGTACCACCCTTATCTGCCTCCAGCCCTTTCATACAAAGTCTTTTTTCAGGTGGAAATCCCAGAAGGCCAGACATTGATGTTATGAATTATACAACCAGTCTCTGCCTTCCACAGTGAGGGGTCAGCTCCCTGCCAGCAAACTCATTTGTAACGCTGCACTTGTAAACTCCTGATAAAAGGCTCTGATGGAACCACGCTTCGCTGGGTAGTGGCAATAAAACCGCACAGCCTCCTTTACATCATAAAAAGCTTTCAAAACCCTGCCATTTCAGACTGAAGCTCCTGTGAGGCAATGGATATAAACCCATAGAGGGGAGATTTACTATAAAACCTGAACTATTTTTAGGTGTTATCAGCCTAAAGGAAAACGTCTTCGGAAGTAAATTACAGGAGAACCTCAGTGATAGAATGAAATGTTAAGTTCATGTTTCTTTCCATGTTTTTCGTGGGATTTCAATGCATTGATTCTGACCACAGGGGTCAAGAATATCAAAAGAACAGTATGAGGGGAAAGAAAAAAGTTGTCTTATTCCAGGGGCTTGCCTTAAATACATGACAGAAGTTATCACAAATAATTAGGCTGATATTTGCTTCGAGTTACAATTGCCTTTTTAAAATTTCTAGTCTTGTTGTAGACTGTTTAATGGGGTGACATATACCACAAAACTGCCTCTGGGACATGTGAGATTGTTTACATTCAGGTGCCAATGCCACCCTGGTAGCAATCAAATAGATGGTAGATAAAGACTGATTTTCTAAAGAAAAGAAAAAAAAATACAAAAAAATACAAACCAGTAAAACAATTCTGACAAAATTTAAAATGAATCACTGAGTGGGTGAAGAATCAATGATTTTGGAGCACTTCTCTTGAAATCAATAGGCACTGGCCACACCAAGTCTCTATGGTGAGTGCTAAGGGAGACCCTTGATAGATCATTTGAGATTGGACACCCCAGATCTGTGATCAGCACAGGCTTGGGTACTGCAGGAGCAGGGCTCCTGGACACAGCCAGCACCACCAGAAATGCCCAGAGTTTCTAAGTCAGTTCACAGCAGGTGCCTGCCAGCAGGGCCAGCCCATGCCCAAGAGTGGACAGAGCGCTTGGATTTGCACTTAGTGATCGTGAAGGCAGATTTTGGCTTAAGCTTTTACTTCTTATTTTTCCTCAAAAATAGATTTGGTAATTGTATAGATAGAAAAACACACCCTTCCTTCTAGACACTGTCATCATTTCCCCACCAGACAGTCTGACTGTCTCTCCTGAGCAGTCAAATAATTTTCAGGCAGATCATTGTCCCCTGAGTGCTGGAAACTGGTACAACTGTACACAAAGAAGAAAAATATAAAAACAGCATAGCAACACAGCCAGAAGACATTTATAATGCATACATTTTGCTTCAAGAAACGTGTTTTATGGAAGAGAAGGGGTAAGAGACAGGCCCTAGAGACAATGACTCCCTATTCCTTATTTGTAAGCACAAGCTCTTAAACAGACCCTGAGAAACCTCAGGGTTTGACTACATGGAATTCTGCACTGCCTGATCAGACCAAGTGCTTATCCTGTCCTCAAAGCAATATCCCAATGGGAAGACTCCTGCTCCAGCCTAACAACAGGGCTTCCTTCTATTTCCAGAGCCCTGTTAGGAGCACTGGCACTCAGCTCCTCACACACTGGCCCAGCTGTCTAGGGTGGCCCTGGATCCACAAGCCACGTTCCCACACATGCACAAAGAGAAAGCAGCTCAGCAGCACACTCAGGTTTATCCTCTGCCTGCCCAGCTACCACTACAAGCCCAGGGCAGCTCCTTGCTGAGCCCTGCACACCCAGGGGTGCAATCCAGACTGCCAGCACGGCACGGGGATGCCCATCTGTCTCACCCAGGATGGCAACAAAACTGCATCACACAGCAGCTCTTCCATTCAGCTCCAGGTGGCACACAGGGGTCTGGTCTGTGTCACTGCACTGAGACACATAAAACATTTATAAACACCAGATGCCTCAAGATCTGCTAAAGATCGTTCTTTTAGGGGTGTTCCTGTGTGTCTGCATTTACAACTTGTACATTTTTAAAAGATCAGGACTGGTTTGGGAGATGCCAGCAGGAGAGCCTTGTTTTTATGCATACTTGTATTTACGCATACAGGCACACAGTGATGGCTGTGTCTATAGCAGAAAGTCCTCAAAGCCCTATTTCCTGGGGGTGAACCTGCATCCTGCAGAATGAAACTCAAGCTCTCATGGCTCTCATGGTTCTCTAGGAAAACTTAGCAGTAGAAGATCCATGAATCTCCTGAGACAATATCACCATAGTATAAACAGTGCTGCTTGTGCTGCCTATATCCCAAATGTCCTTTTGTGGAACCTGATTTGTGAGTCTATTTGGGCCATGGAAATTTCCTGCTGGACATCTGCCTCAGGGTGAATTTTGGACAATTCCCAACAAATTAATACGACTTTTTTATTGTCCATTAAAAAAATCCAACAAAACAAAAAAACCCCACCAAAAATCAACAAAATAAAAACAAACAAAAAAACCCACAAACACACAAACAGAAAAAAGAAAATAAAAACAAACAAAAAAATCCATCCAACCAAAACCTCAAACTCTTTCATGGTGACACAGTCATAACTTTTGCTCTCTAAAAAAATAAAAAAATAAAGCTGCCCACTTTTAAGAAGAAGCTTGGTTTGGCTTTGGAAGGGTATTGAATTTTCCTGTTTCCAGGAAAATATGCCAAAGTTTACACAATCTTAGAACAGAAAAAAATCCTGTTTTACACATGACCACTAAAGGCTTATTTGAGTTTGGCAGCTGAATGGTTTGCAGATTCCATCTGGACTGAGCATCCCCAGCCCAGAGCTGCAAAGGTTGAGCAAAGCTTCTGCCGAAATCTCTTTCACCAGCTGCTCAGGGTCACTTCTAACACTGGCAAAGATCCTGTAGGCATTCAATATGCAGCCTTTTGCCTAAAAAGTGAAGGTATTTGATCTAAAAAATTGGCAGTATGACACGCCACTCTTTGTCATGCCTCCAACTGTGACTTTAAAGCTGAGCAGAAAAAACAAGTTTGTGCCTCGCTATTAGGGCAATTTATTAACACCCCACAAGGCCTTTGTGATATCTGGATAGCAAAAATAGGAATCTATACCTAGATTAGACATGGAGATGAAGAGGAATTAAAGAAAATGTGGCAAGCTTTAGCCTATGACATTGTTTTAATATAGATAAACACCTGCTTAAAATGATTACTTTAATTGGGCCAAATCACTAAGCTGAATCCATATAAAAGACTATCCAAATAAAGGCTGAAAATCTGAGCGGGACAGGGATGACAGACGTGTGGACTCCCTCAACAGCCAAGGATGGGACACAGCACATCCCACCTGAGGGCAGGCAGAACAGGCAAGGGTCTGTTTCCATGGACTCTGCAGAAAGCTTTGGGTGAGCAGCTAAGTAACAGCTTGTAATACACACATCTGAATATAGTGAAAAATTCACCAAAGTAGATAAAAGAAATGGGGTAAAATTAGCAGAAATTTTTAAGATAATTGAGGTAGGAATATTTACTCACCTTCAATCAAAAGAAAAATACAGCATTGAATTTCTAAAGCACTCAAGACTTTCCCACTTCTGTCCTCTATGCTTTAGGCTCCTCAATTCAAGTCCCCTTGGAAACTTCTCCATGTGTGCTGCTCAGCAAGTGCTGGGGAGTTTTGACTCAGGGAAGATACTTGTGTTGATTTTTTTTTTTTTTTTTTTTTTTTGTGGGGGGGAGGCTGTTTGTACATAATCTCCTAAATGGAAGAGCTTGCTCAGGATCCTGTAAACATCTAGTTCCCTCAGGGTATGCTTGGAAGCTCAGCAAGGTATCAACATCATCATTCTTCATACTGGTAATTTGATAGGTTTCCCCTTCTCAATTTCTTTAATTCCCTTCAAAAGCATTTACAGCTCTACAACTTAAAGTGTAATCAATCAAATGATTATTTTAGAACTTTTCAGTTACTATTTTTTCACGTTTGTGTACATGTCTGGCTTTCACCATGATTCACTACTCCATGCCTGACCATCACCAGGTCTCAACTGATTGATGAACAGATACACCACTGTGCTGCCTGGCAGGGAGCACTGCAGCACTCAGGTTTGGCAAATGGTCATGATGGAATCTAGAGAAAGTACCAAGTCCTAAGGAAAGTATCTCTGAAATTCCTGTTCCAGCTTCAGCATTTTCCAAGTTCCCTGAAGTTAATATCACCACTTTCTCACATAAGGGTTGAGTCTGCTACCACACCATATATGTAAATTAAACTCCTGTTAGTACCCTGGGAAAATTCAGAGCAGGCATCACATTTGGAAAACTGGCCTATTCCAATTTCATCAGCTGACATTCTCACCTTAGAAAAACACCTTTAGCAATCCAGCTAAGACTAGCATAAAGATTTCTTAAAAAAAAAAGTGTCAGTGTAAGCACCAAGCATTCTGCCTCTTGAACTTATCCTAATCTATAAGAGCAAACTTACTGGAGTACACTGTCAATACAGCACATTCAATGCATCTCAAAATGTGTGGATTTGTCACCATTATTTTTTCTTTTTAATAGTCTTTCCTTCGTGCATAAATGTTCCTATTGTAGGAGAACATTGCATAGCTTATCACGCATATTTTCTAAACTTTTTTAGAGTTTCAATCAGGACTAAACTAAAAGAACGATCTCTGTACAAGATTTCTCACTGAAGCCAGATAAGTATTTCAGAGGTGCCTTAGATTCATGGGTCAGGAAGAGTACAGATACATGTGAAGACTGTGAACCCATTTTCTAATGACCTCTCCATCAAAAACTGATCAGAGAGGTAAACAGGTGAGAGCTGGAAGTCCTGTTTAACTGATGTGTGCTCTGACTTGTCAGTGTGGGAGAAAGTGTAGGACATGAAAGCAGGGGCAATATCAGAGACAGTATCTTATCTATACCCTATTAGCAGGAAAGAAAGATAGACTGAGAACAAATTCCCCTTATCTATGAGGAAAAAAAATTTCCAGGAGATAAGAAAGAGGGGCTTGGATAAGGTTCTAAAAGAAAAAATAACCAAATGCAAAGCTTATTTGATGTTGATCTCTTCCTACTGTGAACACAGAAATGAAAAATTAGAACTTCAAGTTCTTGGGGTTGCTTCATCTATGACCCTGAGCAAGAGTTACAATATCTGTGCTTCCCCTTAACAATTATAAAACACAACAGTAATGAAAAAAATTCCTTTCTGGACAAGGATAGTATAAGATTTTAAATTTAAAGATTTTTAAGTCAAATGCATTACTTGATAGGACTAAACATAAATAATTGTCCAATCTCTAAATCTCTCAGGATTCATGTATTGGTAGTCACTAAAATGCTTGGGAAAAGACTATTAATCTACAACATTTCCAGGTAGGAGAAAATTTATGAATTTTTTTTTCCTAAGAATTTTATGATTGGAAGGGCACTGAAACACAGATTTAGAACCCTCCCCCACACTGGATATATTCAACCTTGATACTCCACTTCTACTAGAAATCAACATATAGTGTCACAAGTGGCATAACAGCTGAAATACTTGCATATCCCCTGGACCTGATGAGGTTAGACATGCATAAAAGCCCCAGAGCAATATTCTTTAGAAGAAAAGCAATTTCAGACATACCATATCAATCTACCCCTGTACATTTGTGCTGTGACAAGCTCAGCACCAGCAAGGTAGTCACATCAAGAAGTGGTATTCAACAGGTGACTTGATTTATTTGACTCACTGGGTCTCTTCTTATAAAAAGGACTTGGATGTTAAATTTGCACTTCATGAAAAATTCAGGCGTGTAAGACAAGCTATAGCAACATGTTTACTAACTACAGGCCTCTGAGTAACCATAGATCCTTATGTAAAGTGGAGTATAAAACAAATATCTAGAATGTTATCTGAAATTAATCTAAAATATTTCCACATTTCCTCTACAAAAGCCCTCAGAGAACATCAACAAATAGAATTGTGAAAAAACTTTGGAGGGTAGATTTGATTGCTAAGCAAATCTCAGAGGGATATGAAGACAAAAGTTAGAAGCAGAGATCTGCTGGAGATGAGAAAACTGTTAGAAGAATAAAGAGTCACCTTGTTCTTGTCAGATCCCAGACCCCAGACCAAGTTCAGAGCACTGATTAGCATACAGAAAGGTGTAATAACACAGAACAATTCAATGAGGATTTAGTATCTGTCAGGGTCTTGCTTGTTCACCATAGATATGAATACTCCATGTAATAGGGAAGTTACCTACAACACACAGGTAAAGCATTCTGGACAATCTATATCCACTGATATACCCCAAACTAGTCAATATAGCCCTTTATTAATGACTACAAGAAGTTTCGATCATAAGTTATGATTTATCTTTGCAATTCAAGGTTAAGTCACTAAATAAAAATAAAAGATTTTTCTATTAATTTGCCTACCTATTTAGCTGGTACATCTTCAAAATGAAAGTGTAGATCTTATTACAGGACACAACAGATGAGGAAGAACAGGGCCCACATACCCCTTAGAACTTAGTCATTTAGTAAGAACAGGGAGAAGCCAAAAAGGCTCTCAAAACCAATTTGTAAGTCCATGTTTCTACTTTGCAGATGAGAGTTTCCCAGCTAAAAACTGGCAGCTTCTCTCCTTCCTTACTTGGGTCAGCTGGATACTGGCTGCTTGGTTTTACCTGGAAAGTTTCTACAAGAACACATGATGGATCAAAGAAAGTATTTTGCAGTCAGGAAAGCACAAACAAAGGATTCAAGGGTTTGGGCAGTGGGAGATTCTGTGCACACACCAGCAATTTTTTTCCCCAATTATATTGCATCATGCCTCAGAGCCTGGCCAGAATATCATTTAATAATTCCAGTGAACATTAGAAGAACCTTTCTTCGATGAAATTTTCGCAGAATTTCCTAGACTTCAAATGCCACATGCTTCACTGCACTCCATGTCACAAGTTAACTCAGTGGGCTCTAATGGGCACCAAAATATTCTGCCCATGCCTGAACAAGAAGCATACAGCTTACCAATATAGCTCAGTTATTATTAACACACACCCCATCAGAACAGATCCATCAAACTCTCTGCTATACTGACTGTACTTGCATTTATTCCAAAGTGAGCTCAATTTCCACCCACCCCATATTAAGTATTGGTGGGTTGGAATCTGCCTACTTTGTACAGCTGAAGCTGGAATTCTTCCCCAGCTGCATTCAAAACAAGCTGCATCACTGTTAATGGACGTTTCCTACTACATGCTCCTTCAGAAGGTTCTTTTATACAACTATAAACCTCATCTTTGCACTGAGATTGCAAATACTTCTCTTCAGCCACTGAAATTCAGTTAGACTCATTGTCTTTGCAGATGCAGCATGTATAATGAAGTAGAAAAAAAAATTAATAGACCAACTGGATTCTGCCTTCCCAGATTAATTCCGTTAATGTCCACATGTGCTGCTGGCCTATTGTGGTAAATTAAGTCAATTATTGGTTTTGTAATAATTTGTCCCAATGTATCCAGCCTTTTGGGTCATTCCCCTTTCTGCTGCAGTCAGTGCTGTATCCCCCTTCAAATAGCAGAGCAAACTCAGGACCTCTGAGCACCACTTGTTGAGCCTAGATATTCTAGGATTTTCTTTTTAAAAGTTCAGTCTCTAGCTACTATCTAAGTGGGAAGGCAAGACAGCATTTGATTACCCTTAACATACACTTAAATGAAGTGGTTTAGGCATGGAAAAGATCCCTGCCATTTTCACTTGAGTTATAGCTAGAAGAAAACCCCTGGCTCTTGCACGTGTGAAGGTTATTCCCTTGGTGATTATTGAACAAGAAAATAAATACTTGAGAACACTTTATTCTTTTCCTGGCATAAGCTATGCTTCAAACAGAAATCCATTTGTACCATTTTTCCATTTGGTACCTGTTTTTATTAGTCTGTGTCAGCTTTTCAGAGAGTAAACTCAGTAGAGATCATTGTCTGTTCTGTATTTCTGCATTGCCTAATGTAACATCAGCCGTGAGAGAAGCCCTTAGCTATATAGTAACTTTAAATTATTAAGTCCCATGACAAACATGTCACGAGAAAAATATTTACTGAGAACAGAAAAGATGACCACAAAAACTGCAAATCATTATCTGGCACTTACATTTATGGGCTTATGTGTCTTCTTTATTTTTTAAGGATTGCATCTGTCAACTGCACATAGCTAGAAGCACAGAAGCAGAAGGCTTCCTTAATAGACTAACTTGTCCTTAATAAAGCTATTTTAACAACTTTATCTCTTGCTTCACCCACCTACCCCCATCCTTGAAGTTAATTTTTCATTTTTCATCTGCTGAGATTGTCAAGATGGGTTCGTCTAGAGTTTAAGAACATAAATGAAACTGTGTACTTCTTTTCTACTGTTTTTAACCACCCTTTGGTCTCTTGTGAGTGAAGCCTGGAAACTTGTTTGTGTTTGGAGTCATACTCATGCACAATAGATGAAGAACTGTGTCCTGGGGTGCCTCAGGCCCAGCATCACCAGCCAGGCAAGGGAGGGGATTGTCCTGCTCTGCTCTGGGGCGGCCTCACCTCGAGCCCTGGGGGCCGTTCTGGGTGCCACAATATAAAATAGATACAAATCTGTCAGAGAGTGTCCAAAGGGGCCAGGAGGGCCTTGAGGGGAGGCCGTGTGATGAGAGGCTGAGGTCACTTGGTCTGTTCAGCCTGGGGGAGACCGAGGGGAGACCCCACTGCAGTTGGAGCTTCCTGTGAGGGGAAGAGGAGGGACAGACACTGATCTCCTCTCTGCAGTGCCCACTGACAATGAGGGAATGGCCTGAACTTGTGTCAGGGGCAGTTCAGGTTGGATATCAGAGAAAGGTTTTTCACCCAGAGGGTGGTTGGGCACTGAACAGGCTCCCCAGGGCAGTGGTCACAGCACCAGCCTGACAGAGTTCAAGAAGTGCTTGAATGATGCTCTCAGGCACATGGCGTGATTCCTTGTGGGTCTCTTGAAGGGCCAGGGGGTTTCACTTCCATGATTCTTGTGGGTCTCTTCTAATGCCAGATATTCTGATTTTTTGTTAAGAAACCCTTTGAGCTTCTACTCTCCTTGGGTTTGTAATTCCAAGCAGTGGTAGGGCATTAACTGCTCTATTCAAAGCCAGCATCCGTGCAGACCAAAACAAAGGCCCTATACATCTTAGGGGTTCAGGCATACAAAAGAAACTTTGGCCCAATGTTAATATGATCTCTTTTTGATGAAAACATGTATAATATACACTCAGAAGCAGAGATCTGTGTTCATTCCTCCATACCTAAAAATAGCAAAGGAGTTGAGGAGACCACAAGGACCAAAGTCCCAACACTACTGCTCATGAGCAAAAGAATTGGTCCATTTCAAAAAACAGAAGCAGGCATTATCTTACAGCTCCTTCCTCCAGCACCACAACATCCCAGAACAACCAGCCCTAAGGGGAATTTCCAGACAAAGGAGAACTTATTCAAAAAAGCACAGAAGATTAAAGATCTTTCATCCAAATTTAGTGTTAGAACTTTAACAAACCTAAAACCTCAAAGGTGAACAACACCAAAATAAAACCAATCCAAAGCCTAAGAAAATAAGCAGGCAGCTCATGTTCTGACTGAGAAGGACTGCAGGAAGTCAAGACACACACAGCAGAATGATGAATGACCAGAAAACACATTCTGATAAGTTTGACCCCATATCACTGTAATGCAGGATAGTTTCCATATCAAAATTGAACTCTTAGGTAGAAAACAGGGGAAAAAAGTAATTGGCTTTTGTGAAAGTGGCAATTTTAGCAGACAGCAATTGTTTCTGGTATGTAAATCTGTTGCTCTCTCCAGATAACAAGGAAAACAATTACTCACAGAGAAAATGCTTTTAAACATGTATCTTTGGCAGGATAGCTCTCAAGAATAGCTTATTGCATTGAGTCTTGGCGGTGAGAGAAGCTAATTATTTCCATCAGGAATCTGTAGGATAATAAACCCACTTCTCATCTAGCAACAACTTTTAGAAATTCAATTGAGTATTAAAAATAGAAAGCAATTTATGTTTTATTCAATTGCACACAATAATCTTGAGATAATTCTGACTTTAAGGTTATTTTGCACATAGCTTCTCTGGTTACAGAAGTTGTGCAAAGATACTTGGAGACTGACTTCCACAAGGGAAAAGCTTGGCAAGTACAGAACAGGTTGGAGCAGAGGCAGACTCCCCTTCAGTTCATCTTGCTGCTAACAGACAGAAAAATGCATAAGCTCATATCTCAGCTTATCCAATATTCAAGGTATATTTGGGCAAAGGAAAGTCTACTGGGCACTTAGTTCATCTGCTCTGGGAGACTGTTAAGCTCAAAGACAACTGTAAAAGAGTTGCACACAAACTCCAGAGTGCAGCTCTCAGGAACCTTCCTGAGGAATAAATTTCATTGCACAAGTGCAATGTGCTCTGTGTTATAATGGAAATGGAAAACCTTTTGTTTCACCACTTACTTTAAGGCTGCTGGCTACCTTTGATGCAGTGAGGTGTGCTACGCGTCCTTAACTTTCACTGCATGCTCACATAAGGATTTTTTTTTCCCCACTTTGCTTTCTTTTCTTAAGCTTTAATAATAGAGAAAGAAAAAGCCACAGCCAAAGACTACAGAGTCAAACAAACACAGACACAGGCAAGCAGGCAGGATTTACATCTCATAAAGTGTCACTGAAACATAGTTATATTGAGTCCCTGCAGCACTCACCACTGTTTTCACTGTGTTGACCAAAGCACAATGTATTTCTCGCCTTGTGGTCTACTACCTCACGTTCCATAATGCATTTATTTGCAGTCAGGCCTTTTCACTATCACAGCAGCTCAGAGGCAAAGCTGTAAAATAGCTGCTATGTATCAGTGTCCTCAAGTTTCCTTGTTGACTTTTCTTGACAATGTAGTTGTTTTTCCTGAAGGAAAAAATGCATTGAAGAGTCTGAAAACACAGCCACACCATTTGGTTTTAAGTTAATTCCTTCCCTATATTCATCCACAGTTCTTCAGCACTTTAGGAAAGGGTTATTGGGACACTTGACTGCAGGAAAGGAGGGCTCATACTGCAGCCAGACATTGTTCTATGTGGGCTAATGTAGCACAAGGAACATCTTGCTCTATTCCAGAAAAAAGCCTTGTGTTGTTAAGTTCCTAATCTTAGGTTTTCAGTAAAAGAGAATCCCTCATGGGTGTGTGAAAACAAATCTATCAATGCACTGGAAAAGTTTTTGTGGTGGGTTTTGGTTTTTAGTTTTAGTTGTTGTTTAATTGTTTTGTTTTAAAAGGTGCAAAAGCTGTTCCATTATGATTTGTTTTAAACAGTATTTCACTAGATAGTTGGCTGATAAAAAAGCATTGCACCAGTTGCAAATGATTCTTCTTTGCCTTCCAGTACCAATTTCTTGTGCAGTTAAGAGCAAGTGGTGGTGGAGTGAAGAACATACGAGAACCTGGAGACACCTTAAGACATTTTAGACACCTTCTGCCAGCAGATTCAGTCCAAGGAGAGAAGGGCATTTAAGGGGCAACTTGTTTTTCCTCACCTTTCTATTAAGTTTCTGCTGATCTGTATGCCCCGTTACAAGGCATTTAACAAAAATTAGCCTTGAGAATTTCGCAAAACTTATTCAAATTACTCTAGAAAGCATCCCTTAACACCAGGAGGTTATTAAAGCAATGCCTGATTTCATATTCTGTCACATTGCTGAATCCCAGCTTCAATACAGTTACACATTTAAAATGCAATTTAAATAAACATTGAGGATTCAAAAATCCCACAGCAACCACTTAGCTCATTTAGCCCACCCTTCATGCTTATCCATCAGCAATTAAAGACAAGATACCACAGTGACTAAAAGAGATTTCACAGGTGTTATAAGCAACTGCATTTTCTTTCAGTACTTCTGTGTTTTATAATGTATTTTCATTTCAAATGAGGGAAATTTGAGACCAAATGTGTTTCAAGTCCATGCTACTGTACTGGAGCATTTTGTTCTGCTCCTTAAGTAGTATCTAAGGATCCTGCAGTTATCTCAATTCCTGTCTATCAATTAAATAATTGCAAAAGTCCAGAATTTGCTGTACATGCTTTGGATTGCAGCCAACACAAGATCCATTTGTTTCTGATGAGCAGTGCACATTTAGATCTAGAAGAGAAATATTGTGTGATGAAAAGGGGAGCAAAATTTTCTTGCATCGCTTAGTCTGATTTCTTCTTTGTACTGCAGATAGAAATAAATCTTTGGAGCTGGAGGAGAATAAATTTGGATGCAAAGAACAGCCCTCAAAGTAACTAGAAAGCAAATAACACTCCAGATGCAACTGGGGATGCAAGATGCATAAAACTAGAGGCAGGGTGATACCATCCAAGAGAAAGTTTAAGAAAGGATGTTTCAGCATAGCTGGACAGATTAAGTGGAAAGAAAAAAAAAATGGAAAGGGAAGGAACTTTACTAAAAACTATACCCTGATAATGCCTCCAATCATACATATAAAGATGCTTTTAATTTGTAACACTATAGCATTTCAAACATTTCATGAGTTGTGAAATGTAACAAGAGCTATCATGCTTTAGGCTGAATCTGCTTTGGTTTTGCCTAGATTACTGAGCCAAACACAATGAGTTTCAACTCAATGCAGCATTCATGTGCTAACATTTTCCCTGGTTTATGTTTTCTTATGTATGGACAGACAATCAATGGGAAGTGATTAAAAACCAATTAATTATCTGCTACATTTGACTGCTTCTCCTCACCATTCAGGAAATACACCAAGTCTGATGCAACATCTTCCTTGTGAAATATCTCAGTCATTTCTGCATGCACACTCCTCCCATGTGGCTCAGTCAAAGGAGAGTGAATGTCACCAAACTGCAGTCTCCATGTATGGACTTGACAGCTGGTGTCTCAAAACCATTTAAGACGTCAGAAAGTGGTATCACAATATATTTGGATTTTACTCAACAGAAGCAACAAGTTTTACTACAGGAAATCACACGATATCAAAGTATTTAAATGCCTGAATATAAATCATTAGAGTTGGAAAAGACCCGTAAGATAACCAAGTCCAACTGCCAACCCAGTGTCACCACCATGATCACAATTAAACCATGGCTCAACTGCCAAATCCACACTTCTTTTTGAACACTTCCAGGAATGGTGACTCTCCCACTTCCACAGGCTGCCTGTTCCATGCTTGACAATCCTTTCTGTGAAAAAAAAAATCCTAATATCTAATGTTTCTATCAACAGAGTTACAGAAATACCATTTCAGTCTATACAAAAAGTGAAGACAAAATATCTAAAAAATGCTAGTGAAAAATATATTTAAATTCCTTTCTGTGTATTTTGTCACACACTGGAACATAAAACATATATGAAGAGGGAGTCCTGATAAGTTCAGTTTTACAGCTGAGGCTTTAGACTAATGACTATTATCAGGCAACTGATACGACCTTCAACTCTTATACAAGATGCTGCTAAAACAAACTATTCTTGCTTAGGCAGTCAGAGGGGAAGTCTGCCTGGAAACCCAAACAATTCTAGAAATAAACGCTGGTAAAGCAATATTCTTAACAGATTGGTATAAATATAGTAACACATCACTCCTCCAGAGAGCAAGCTGGGGACCATAAAATTGCAGAGCAGCATCCCTGCCAGAAAGATCAGGGAATTGCTCCCATGTTGTCCTGTGGGTAACTCTCACTCCCTGGCCTATTTTAAATCATGTCTGAATATTATGCTAGCATTAGTGTTACTACTAAAGCCACAGAGATTTAATTTACTGGCAGCACGGAGGGAAAAAAAAAAAGCTAAAAATATTAAGACAACATAAGGCCAGATTCTGATTGGAGCTATACTGAACACATGCATTAACCCCAGTGACTTCAGAGTAATTACACAAGGTTGCTAAAATTAGCATCTTGCCCATAGCACCGAGCAAATTAGAAATGCACAGACACAGATGAAAGGAGAAACAGCAAATGAGAGCAGCAAGACACTGCCCCCATGAAGACTTTGCTGTGTTGCTGACAAGCAAAAGGAATCTGGGAGAAAAACCCATTCCATCCCAACTTCTCCCCAGGAACTGAGCAGGAGGGTGCTGGGCTGGAAGGTACTTAACAAGAGAGGGAGGCGTAGTGGAGAGCTCAGGAAGCCTTTCAAAAGGAAAGACAGGGAGTTTGCCTGCCAGGCAGGTTTTTGCAAGATCTCATCATTCTATTTATAACACCACATGCCATGTTTACATTACATCACACCACGGCAGATGCACACCACATGCAACAAAACGCATTAGAAACACTGTGGGTTCTCTCCAGAATAAATGCTCACAGCTCTCAGCAGCAGCTTAAAGGCAAGTTTCCCAGGAAGGATTTGAAATTCCTTGGCAAAAATTTGTAACCTACGGAGTTAACTTTCACATTCTGCCAGCTCAGCACTTGAGAACTCAGAGCATCTATCAACACCCCCCTGTTTTACATCCTCATGATTTTAATTTGTTCAGGGTTTATTCTTGCCTTTTTCTCCAAGAACAAACTGCAGTGTAATTTTTTCTTACATTTAACTGAGTTTATTCCTCTATCTATTCAGAAGCTCATCCAGGCATCCTGTTTCATGCCATTAAAGCAAACAGTCACTGGTAACACTGCAGCAAATCTGGGATGTCCCAGATGTTCTGAGGCAATCTATAGGCTTCACTGCACTCAGGATGGTGATTGGACATAACTCTGGACAGCCTTATGTAGTCAGACCTCTTTTGAAGTGAGGGTTGTATTGGAGTGGATGACCTCTGGAGGTCCCTTCCAGAATGAATTAAGGTTTTATCATTCTCAATATATTTCCTAGTGATGTAGGTACTATTTGCCCCTAATATTAAAACCACATGTATCACCTAAATTATTTACAGTATTTCCCTTGCTTTGATTTATTGGGTTCAGAGTTCTCTTAAAGTAGAACAGACAACACTAGCTGATTGACTTGAACAAGTGTTTGCTGTTCACAGGAGCACATTGATAAAAATGAGTCCAGTGGCTCATTTCAACTTCTGAAACCTGCAAATATCAACTGTAAAATAGCAAGATGAGAAATTTTATGAAGGCAGAGAACAATTGTAAAAAAATGCATCCCACTGGTATGGAAGTGAACGAGATCAGAAGCAACAACTGAAGAAGAGATGTGCCATCTCCTTCTAGGGCCTATCCAGATATAGACAGCTTTGGACTGGTACCAGTTATGTCCTTAGACAAAATGGAAGACAAGCATGCAGTTTTAAAAAAATATCACTTTGAAATCTCTAGGAGATTATGCATGAAAATCCTTATTAGATGCATATTATCATGTTTTGAGAAAAGGACTATGTGAACACAAAATTTATTGAAGACTGTATCACAGCAAATGTGCACAGTGGCACTGAGGAAAGATTGCAAAGGACTCTCAGTTGTTATTCCTCACATTCTGTAAGCTCAATGTTGTAAATGTGTTGGTGTTTGTTTACTACAGCGTTATTTTACAGAAATATTATTTTCTGCAGTATGTCAGAGCTCATCCCTAGGCAGGTTCTTCATTTCATTTAAGAGATCAAAAATATGAAAGTAGTACTTTTGGCATGAATTTAACAAGTGACATAAGGTTGCTAATACCGCAACATTGTGCTGGTTTGGGACAAATTTGGAAGGGATCTTCCAAAGGGATAATTCCCTAAAGTGCAAGTGCAGTGGCCCTTTCCTCCACTTGTCCAGGAAAAAAATCTCCTTCGAGAGAAGTGGGTAAACTGTTTATTTAACAAGCAAAGTACTCACAAACATTTAAAAAAAAATGAGCGATATTAAACAATGAAACCTCCCATTGTTCTGAAGAGATAGCAAATTCTGGGGACTGGAGAAAGAGAGAGTCCTGTCCGTGGGTCTGTCCTCTGCAGAGGAGCTCAGAGAGCCCCCGGATGATAGTCCTGGTGTTCCCAAACCAAACAACAGCTGAACAGTTCAAAAAAACTTCTGGCCTCAGCTAACTAAAAACTAACTAAAGGCAGAGGAGAGCTCTCTCCTGCTGTCTGTGCTGCAGCCAACACAGTCTGGGAGCAGGAGTGCAGCTTCTGCAAACAAACTGCGTGCTTCCTCTGCCCCCTTCGCTCTCGGAACCTGCCTTAAAGGTGCACAACTTAATACCCAGCATAAACAGAGCAGAGGATTGGGAATACAAGCATCATTTAGAAAATTTAATGAGAATTAAGTAAAAGCAAGCAAGTCAGAAGTTATGCGAGGAAAAACAAACAAACAGGATTTAGAGATATTTTGGAAAAAGCAGCCAGCATGATTTCATTCTGGTATTTTCAGAACATGTGGTATTATCTGTATTTGCTCTGGTGAGTCAGGGAGCCAACCACCAGCTTCAGTTCTCGGTGCCTATTTAGTGTCTGAGATAAGCAGTGTTTAGTGTGCAGTGTTTGTTGATTCTAAGCATAAAAGGATCTCATCCCTCCACTCCAGTTAATAGGATTATATATGCCAGACAATTTGTGGTGTGTCAAATGCCACATTAAAATCTTTACTGAAGTAATTGTTTAGTCTCCAGATTTTGAGTCACAATCATAGACAGTTTTTGCCCAGAGCTTGTCTTAAGGAAAAAATAAGTAATATCTTAGGCTACAAGCAGAGCAAGTGGAAGTAGGTTTTTAATCAGTTTTAAACTTAAACCATCTAAAGCTATTCTTGCTTACATTTCATCTTGCCCAAAAGTGTATCCAAAGAAAATAAGTGGTGTCCCATGACAGCAGACAGGATCATGACAGCTTTTGTGAGGAACTGCCCTGGCTCAGTGCCAATTGCCTGGACCTTTCCATCATATCAGGCCTAATACTACAAGTTCACTGGAGTGGAAGAGCCTCAAGGAAGCGATGATTCATTTCTGGGAAAGCATTAGACAATAGTGGAAATTCAGAAAAGGGTATTGGGTCAAGACTGATGCTTTCCCTTTCTCCAGTTCTCTACACCTTACAAGTGTTTTGGAGGAAGACATGGAGTGTTCTGGACTAAAGGCTGGTGTTTGAAGCCTACTGTATCTCTCCTGTTGTTTGTGCAGTAAATGTTACAGCAATTTGCTGTCATTTAAAGAGGGTAGTCAAGATCCTAAATTATTGCCTGTGTTTGCATTCACAACAGTACTTAAACTTGACAGACTCTTCCAAAAAATAAATCTGTAATCTTCAAGCAGGGATGAAGGAGATTGCATATGTGCCTGCTGCATTTTCAGAGCTCCACTCTTACTTCACTGGCAGGTGGATGAATGAAGATGTCTCCTGCTTCTCCCAATACCAATCTGACCCAAAGCACACATTTCACCCTGTGAGCATGGACCAGTGACAGAGTGGTCCCCAGCAAGACTTCCTATCCCTCTTGCTTTCTGCGCACTTCTCTCTGAAACAGGGTCCTGCAGACAGAGCACTGAGCATCCCTGACCTGCTTCCTGCAGGCTGACCCACTGCCACACTAACTCACTGCTGAAATTTGTAACCAGCTAAAGAGACCACAAGCAACACTATTTCTTGGCTCAATAACACAAAGCTTTCCTGAAGGACAGAGAAATTCACCTGTGAATGGTTGGGGGGTTCTTGGTTTCAATCTTCAAGGGAAAGGGAAGTGTCCAGCAAAACACAATACAGTTCCCTACTGGCTATTCTTTTTCTTAGTTTAAAAAATTAAGTAGGACTGCTTCTCTTTAATCACATCACCATCAACAAAAACTTGCTTGCAGCAAAATGCCCTACAAATTCATATGTATTTCTCTGTTTACATTCCTCTTATTCAGCCACATCTAGTCCTTCCGCTGAGATCTGTCTGGAGGTAAATCAGAAGTTTGTTTGATTCTAAAACACTGGCTGAAGCCTATATCCAGAGACCCCACTTTAAAAAGACAAGTAATTAATTCTCCAATCACTATTAAAAAAAAAAAAGTACCTCTAGCAGCATAGATAATCAGAATGACATACAATATTTCCTTCTCAAACTATAATATTAACTTCACAACCCTTTCATCCCAATAGTTAAGAGATCCACCAACTTAATTCACTTTTTCATTTCATAACCCCTCTTAAAATAACACTGTACTCATCATTTTAGGTTGCTGAGTCTTGCAGCATGGAGATGCTTGAAGTGGATGGCCACCAGTCTGGTGAGAGGAGCCTCCTCAGCCCCAGGAGCCATCCCTGGCTCACCAGCAGCCTCTGCTCTGGCACAGGCAGAAGAGCCCTAAGGTACGGAGGAAATTCTGAAGGGCCTCCACAACACAAGATCTCTGCAGAAAGCCTGCTATCTCCAGCTTCCTTCAGGTTCTAACTATTTTGTCCTGATAAAGGCTGCTACTGCTGTATGTTTAAATAACAACTGACCTTACACATGTGAGCTCAGCTAGTGTGAACTTCACATGCTCCTCACTCTGTAGCTCACTGCTCTTAGCCAGGCAGAGCTGTTTCTCAAGCACAATAAAAGAGCATACTTAAAATGCACATTTCCACTCCCTGTCTCTTCCCTTGCCCCTTCTCCATCACAACCCTTAGACCATCTCCCACACAGGCTCCTGTTCCATGGGGGGGATGTGACAGAGGGAATATTGCACTTGCTTTTAGTTTTTTATTTCTCTAGTTGCTCTGGGCTGCCCTGACCCCAGGGGATCACTGACTTTGACCCTCATTCATGGAGAAAGTTTCCTAGACTTCAAGATAGACAAGAATCCACGTAAGAGTGAAATAGATTATAGAGAGTAGCGTAGGTGTATCACTTGGTGAGAAATTGAGGTTTTGGGATTTTTAGTATGTTGTGGATGGAAGCAAGATGGAGGGCACAGGATGTTGTCCTGTGTTTCTTCTTCATGCTTCTTCTTCCTTCTTCTTCATGGGTTTGGGTGGCATTTTGTAATTGGGCAGAAAAGTCCACGTTGCAGGCTCTTTGGGATCAGTTATTGGGTTAAAAGGGAAAATAATCTAGGTGTCAGCTCTTAATTGGATAGTTTAGTCTTGAAATACCTTGTAACAAGTGATTGCTAGCCATTTTGCGCCTTCTAATGAAAAGCTGCGGAACTCACAATAGTGAGACTGTTTTACTGATAAGAAATAATAAACACTTGAGTACAAGCATGAACTACTGCGTCAGTCCAGACCCAGAGAAACCCACAACTGGTACCCCAGCAACTGGGACCCCCACGAGTGGGGACGCCCTGCAGAGGCAGAGCTGAGGGAAAGCTTCGGCTGCCACTGCCACGGCGGTTCTGCCTCTGGTCAGGGAGACGTGGCCACAGGCACAAACCCAGTGAATGCACCGAGCAGGGACTCATGGCACACTGCACTTGAGCTAAATATTTTGCATGACTAAGTACTACTTCAGTAGGAAAATAAACCTTTATCCAGAACCACCCCAAAAACACTTGTCTCCAGCATAATGTGGCTACTATCAGTACAAAGAGAGAAAGGAACATTATCCCCATTTTGGGACCCAGTCAAGCTGTCAGTACTTGACAAAGTCCTGTTTGCCAGTGAGGCTGTGTGCACTTGTCACACATGCAAAATAAAAAATACATAAGGTCTGATCTTTTTAAATTGAAGCTGATACTATTAACCTCGTGCAAGTGTGAAATAAAAAGCCTGCACTCACTTGGTTGACAGATGGTAACCTCAGGAAGCAGCAGTTCAGCTGGAACTCTGAGCCAGCATTCAGAGACAGATCATTGGTCACATGGAAAAAACACAAGCAAAGAGACGAACCAGCATAAATTTCTCACATCTTCAGTCATTATTCTAACTATATGGTCACAGCTTCAAGTTTGAAGGCACCTTTTAAACAATTATGGCACTGGCAGTTTTTATTACATTGTTTATTACTCTGAACGGTTTATGTTGCACATTTTACTGAATCAGTGTTTTCAATATTGTTCTTCTGGACAGCAACTGATGTTTTCATAATCAACAATAGCTCTCAAGGTCTTCTAAACGCATAAGTATTTATTGATATATAAATTTAGAGTTACCTAGTATTTTTTACTCTTTCATGATCCAAATATTCCACAAGCTTTTTCTTATATGCTAAAATACATAACCACAATATAAACATCAGATATATTTGTAGAATTTTGGGAATGAAGACCTTTTCATTACTTTTATGTTATCTAATTTCAGTGCATTTGTTTTAGATGTAATCTTACTGTAAACATACATGATGTGTACTTGTTCCCTGTAACAAATTGTGTCTGGGACTTGGAACAGTCTAGCCCTGCAATTTCTGGCAAAACATTTGCCATTTTTTCACAATTCCCACTCTAACCTCCTTTTATAAATTATCAGCACCTGAAGGCAAAAAATTTCATAAACTAGGGAAAAAGTATCCTGGATTATTTTCTGCCCTGAAACATTGAAGTGAACATAGCACAGAAAATATTCAGTGTCACAAAATAAACCTCCCAGAGTAGGGTTAGAGATGTGGGTTCCAAATATTAAACCCATGGGTTTAGTATTTATACATACATATAAATATTTACACATTTATGTATGTGTACCAAAACCAAATATTGATAAGCATTTGAGATGGACCATCAACTGCTGGCTGTGTAAAACCTTACAGCCCATCCATGTAGAGATAACAACTTTTCACACAGCAAACCTGCCCTGGCATTTTCATTGTTTGATGTCTTTCCTGTTTAAGCTTTAACCCAGGCCCCTGGGTATTCAGCCCAATGATCTACCACAGGAGAAATTCCAACTTGCAAAAGGGTAAACAGGCATTTAAGATTGTACATGTCAGGCATTTTCAGAAATGCTCAAAATCACCCTGGATATATTTTTAACTTTAAAGTCACTATGTAATCCCACACTGACATTTTCCTCTCTGATATTTTTAGATCTGGAGCTTTTCAGGTGAAAACAGAGGTTGCGTAAGGGCTGACAAAAGGGGATTCTTGGCTCAGTTTAAACTGCACTGTAGATTTCTTTGCAAGTGCCAAGATTACCTCTAACCTCTCACACTCTACAGTTCTCAGAAGTCATAATCCTTGCTGCAATTTCTGCAGGTAACAATACATCAGAGGAATAGTCAAAAAGCACATGCTGGTGTGTCCCAGACATACACACTGTCCCAAGTCTTTCGATGATTAAAGCAAATAGCACAAGTTAGACAAAAAAGGTGGCTAAAGACATGAAAGGGAGATCTAAGAACACTGCAGCCTTTTGCTGAGGTGCCAAACACATGGGTGGTGCCAGGCAGAAAGATGTGGAGGGAGCAATGTTTGGGGCAGTGCTGTTTTCCCCTTGGTGTGCCTTTTGGAGTTGCAGTGTCCCTGGAGCTCTGGGCTTTGTGGCTTTTCCAAGCCTAACCCTAAGTGGAGCAGTAAAAGCAGCTTTTTGCTCAGGTGCCCAGCACATGGGTGGTGCTGAGCAGAAAGATGTGGAGGGAGCAATCTTTTTGCAGTGAAATGGAACAAACCTTGCAAATCAATACTCATTGAAATCACAAGATTTCCTTTCCTTTCGTGAAAAGAAGAATTTCATTTCATGCAAGGAAATAAAATCTCAGAGAACAAAGTGGAACAAACTGACTTGGGTTTCCACAATCATGCACCTGGGTAATCCAAATACCAATGTATTTGCATATCCTATTCTAACAAAACACATTAAGCACATAGAAAATACTGATTATTGAACTTAAGCCATACCTTCAGCATGAGATGGGTTTATCCTACTGTCCTGGTTGCCAGGTTCATGCCATCTCCATGCCCTACTCTTAAGTGAGGAAATACTTCACCTCTCCTTGCAATCATTGCATCTCCTCCCAAGAGGGGACTCAGGTAGATGAGGAGGGATGGAGCTCCCCTGTAGCTGAGGCAGAGGGAGTGTGGGGATCAGGGAGGAGAGCCAACCCAGCCAGAAACCAGCCCATCGTGATTGTAACCCCCTTTGGCTTTATGTGGCCTCATCAAACAAGGGACAACCTGGTCCACCACGGCACTGTCACTTTTCAGAGTGACACTTTGGGCACTCATTAATGAAGTGAATACAGGGGTGTTCAACCCAAACTGTCTCCAGTTTGAGCTTACTTTTAATTAGGCTACAAAGACTTCAGTACCACAGTGGTTATGACTGCTAATGTTTTGTTCCACAATCAGATCTTAACAAAGTTGTGAAACAAAAGTTCCCCGAAAAAGAAAGAAATTTAAAAAATTTTTAAAGATTAGAAAAATGCTTTGAAGAATTCCTTAAGGAAGGCTCAAAAAAGACTCAGACACTGTTTAAAAAAATCCTGCAACAGAGAACAAACTGCAAGGTGAATAATAACTATACTGTGTTCAGAAATTAAAGGCTGGATATCACTCTAGGGCTGTATTTGGAAGTTCAGGCAGAAAGCAAGTGCTGACAGCAAGGAGCTATAACTCGGATGAGATGGTTTCAAATGGGCCATCTGGCCAGCAAAGGAACAGAAGTGGCAATTGGAAAACCTGAGAACACCTCATTACAGCACATCACAGCTGAGACTATGACTCTGTTTCCAGCTCTCCTTTAGAAAGCTTGCCCAGACACACAGAAACCAGGCAACAGCCTCCCTTGGCAGTTTGGGGAAAGAGAAGGAGGGAAGGAAAAGGGAAGGAATGAAGGGTTTCTGCTGTGGAGTCACATAACAAACCATAATGGACTATACTTAATCACACAACATCTAAAGGAGCCTAGAGAAGTGATATCATCCTGTTCCCAAATACCAAATCTTAAAGAAGATGGAGATAAACTCCTTTTTGTTGAGCTCTAAGAACCAGTTTGTAGCACCTGCAGGAGGATGCTTCTGACACCATTTTTCCCCCATGTTTGATGAATACATCAGATCTCTGCTCTCATCCTCACTGTAGTATAAATAACATTTTGAAAAAGGTGGATCAGCATGCATTTTAATAATTGCCACTCCTGTGTCCCCTCAGCTTGGGAATGAGAAAAGTGGGAAATCTGTTTCTGCTGGACTGTGGGGCAGACTGTAGCTCAGCCCTCCAGCAGGCTCCTCTCTGCCACAGCAGGCAGCCTGGTGCAGAGGACATCAGCACTCACAGTCCCTCTGGAAGCCACAATATGTACCTTGCTGTTTATCAGTTGCAGTGAGGACTGGAATTACCCAGACATTGGCCCTGTTTCTGGTTTCCTACAAGTAGATGATTTAGCTTTTACTTTGTGGATTGACTTTAGCCAGTGGGAAAAGTGTATCCTAAACATCTTTGAGCAATCTTGTGATGAAATTCCCAGTTGTTCTTTTTTGTAAAGTTTGCTTTGTCTCCACTGTTCTTTCTTCACATGATTTAATCTCCTTGAATGCTCTTCATAATTTATTTTTAAATTCCAGGCATTTTTATGCTTCCATCAATTTTTATTATATGTAGGATTTACACTTTTTTCTGTCCAATTCAAATGCATAATGCATTACTTTGGTTGAAAACTTCTGCAAGTTCTCCAAGACTGCACAATGTTTAAAATAAAATTATTTCCCACACTAGTCAGACCAGCAAATTTAATGCCTCTAGCACTTTAATAACATGGTTTTAAATAGACTGCTGAAATATTAATCTTAGTGTTCATTTTTCTTTCATTCTGCCTTTATTGTTTGACTTTTCTTCTTCCTGTCTCTGTTTCAATATCCTCTGGACATCATCACATCCACAGGATGATTCAGATGTTGGGAGAGCTGTATGTTCTAGCCACACTGTGTTCCAAAGGAACACATTCCTTATTCTTCACATGGAGCCAGTTTTCTTTGAAACATCTCACCTGTCTTTCAAACACTGCTTCAAGTTTAAAGAGCTATTTGTATTAACTTTTGTAATACTGTAGATACATTAGGTGACCAAACTGTAGAATTACCTTTTTTTTCTTTGGGATCATTATTTCTCTAGTTGTTGTGCAAAATCACAAAAAAAAAAAAAGTTAAAAAGTCCCCTAGCAATCCCCTAGGTGCAGGAAAGGCATCAGACTGAAGTGATGCTGTGAAATTGGATAGCAAGAACAAGCAGCAATTTTGAACCAGTAGCATTAGAAATCAAGAAAGATGGTATTGAAAGAAAGACTCCGTTCAGGCAATCTTCTGAAAAAGTTTCATTTTGTATCTCAAGATGGACTAGCATTCAGACTGAGCTTAAACTGGTATTTACTTTCAATATGCAATTATTCAGTGCATAGATTTTTTTAATGTTAATAGCTTAAAGCATTTTTGCAGCTAGGATTTTGTGTCATCTACCTGATCTAGTCAAAGGGTTATAAACTGCCCATGAATGTCTTAAGGCTAGAAATGGGAAGTCTTCAGATCACCCAAGGACACAGGTTTGGGAACAGAGCCAAAATTGCAGAAATGGGAGGAAATATTTTCAATAATTAACTTCCAAGCAAAGACATTTTGGCAAGAGGAATGGCAGCTGCCTCCAGCACCAGGACCACAGCTCTGGTGAGCAGCAAAGCCCTCCTGTGCCTGCTTTTAGCCAGAATATCTTAGTCTGGCAGAGACAGAAGATGCAAGGCTGTGTCCCTTTGGATGTACTGCGTACCTGTCAGGCACACAGGCCTCACACTGCTATCAGCAGAGACAATTCCTCACTCCTGAGTGCTGCTGGCAAGTGTCCTTTGGCTCACTGGTTGACCCTCCACCAATTCATCCAGCACAAGCCCTGTGCCCTGCTCCAGGCACATTTCCTGGGTGTAAGAACACAGTGGTCATCCCAGACTTCTATGAAAAACTGGATTTATCCAAACTAAGTGTGCAAGGCCTGACCTTGGCCTGTAAATTTGATCCCCACAACAAAGGAGATATTTGGTGCTGTTTATTTGGCTGTCTCTCCAGCTGTTTCTCCCTTGCAACAAAGGCTGTTTGATGATTACCAATTGAAAAAACACTTTTGGCTACTAAAAGGGATCCTTAAGATTATACCATGCCTTGGTGAGACACGTGAAAATATTTCCTTCTTTCTTTGGGGTTTTATGCCCTATTCAGGAGAGAAAAGATTAACACAGAGATTAATGTAGTAGAATATCACTTTTTACTTAGTTACTCCACACTGCAGTCAGATGCCTGGGGACAGAAAACAAAGATATTAACCCAGAGCCAAAAGTTTCTTCTAAATTGAGCTACCCAACCTCAGGCATGGCCAGACCAAGCAGGGACAGAGATGGACTCAGCCAGAGACATTTTCTTTTACTTTTTCTTAGAGAAAAGGGAATAATGTGACTATACTAGTTTTTGCGTTGGTTTTTTTTTTTTTTTTGTCCAAAGGGATTCACATTCATATTCTCCTCAAAGCAATTTTATTACCTCTGCATACAGGTTTCATAATAACCAACAGAGGAGAAAGGAAAAGCACCAGAAACGTTCCAGGTCCAAAATAGTCGCAACTGGATAACATAAGGGCTCTTCACATCATTCCATAGATTCTGCTAATGGGTGGAAGGGGGGGAAAAAAGTAAAAGACCCTTAAAAAAAATTTAAAAATTTGTGGCAGAAGGGTACACTTAAAATTTCCAGCCACGAGCAGTCCAGTTCAGTTTTACTTTCCGCCTGCAATTATCCGAGACCTTATCTCATTTATATGGTAATATAAACGTCTTGTCTCCTGTCCCTGTCGGCTGCAGGAGCAGCAAGCGCAGCTCCGTGAGGGGCTCGGGCCCCGCTCCGTGAGGGGCTCGGGCTCCGCTCCCTGAGGGGCTCGGGCCCCGCTCCGTGAGGGCTCGGGCCCCGCTCTCTGAGGGCTCGGGCTCCGTGAGAGTTCGGCCCCGCTCCGTGAGGGCTCGGGCTCCGCTCCGTGAGGGGCTCGGGCTCCGCTCCCTGAGGGGCTCGGGCCCCGCTCCCTGAGGGCTTGGGCTCCGCTCCGTGAGAGTTCGGCCCCGGTCCGTGAGGGCTCGGGCCCCGCCGTGCTCGCAGCGCCGCCCGAATCGGCAACGAGCGCGGCCCCCGGGCTCTCACAGCCAGAAACCGGCAACGAGCGCGGCCCCCGGGCTCTCGGCACCCGCCAAAGCCGGGGGAATTCTCCTCGCTCTGCACCCAACGCAGCTCTCCTCTGGCTGCTGCCCACGCCCGGCGTGAAAACGTTGCGAGAGATAATTGCCCCGGGAAGAGGAGGCTCGCTGCGGCAGTACTGCTCAATAACGAGCAGCAAAACTCACAGCAAGGTTCAGAAATTATTCCTGGATGATTGTTACAGCCATAAAGCTGCGGTTTGTTTTTTTTTTTTTAATTCTAATTAAATCTAGACACAGTGAGAAAAATAAGTCAAAACAGGTCTGGACATTAATGAGAGGTAAAGGCTTTGGTCTTTTGCAATTTCAGTGGTAATTACTAAGGGATGTCTTATCCCCTGTCCACAGCAGAGGAGGAGCACAGAGACCTCTGGGTTCCAACTAACCCTATTGTTCTCAGATAAAATAATTTAATATTAGGTAGCAAACTAGCAAACATCAAGACAGAACCAGAAGGAGCTGGAATAAAAGTAGTCCATATAGATAACAAACCCCACCATCATTCTCCTTACTGACAGTTCAGCTACTCTAACAAGGTCTTTCTCAAAGAAATTTTCTATATGTTTACCAATAACCCATCATTCATTTTGGGACACAACAGAACATTTCCTTTCAGTAAGTAATTTCTCATCACAAACTAGACACTGAGTTGTGGTGATTGTATGTGCTACAACTCTGATCACGTCACAGTGGATTGTGTTTTACTGACTGCAACCATCAAGTACAGACTTCCAGCCAACCCAGGACAGAAGAGGTTTGGTTTAAGGTGAGGGGTTTCATTAGAGTGTATCTTTAATAAAAACCAGGCAGCATATGGTTTGCTGGCTTTGCTTTCTAAAAGGGTTCTGTGCCTCTCACTAGAAGAAAGTGTATTTTGAAGGCACTTTGGGGACAAGAAAACAACTTATGTTATTTGTGAGAAACTAGAAAAGAAGAGCAGGCTTTGGCTTATACCCCTGTAATATTATTACACATTATGCTGGTTTTTTCTCTTCTAGATGAGACAGGTGGATTTGAGAAAGATCAGGTCTCTGCCCACTCTCTCATCCTCTGCAGATTGTAGGAAGGTGAAGCCTGCTCAGATCACACTGCTGATGGAGCACTGGGAGTTGTTGTTTTAGAAACACTGACTTAAAATGCTTTGCATTCAGAACAGTGAGTTTTATGTGGGATTTACTTACTGTATTTAAGGGCAACAAGCACTTTGTACTGAAATGCAATTATATACTTAGGATTGCAAATGTAAAACAAAGGATTTAACGTCAATGTGTTTGAGGACTGTTATCCTTTTATACAGAGAATGTTTCACACAAATGTCTTAATCCTTGCCACATCATGGTGTGGGCTCATGGTGTGCCCTGAGCCCCACAGTCTGGAGTCTTTAAGATGACACTTAAGAGTTTCTGACTACCAGGAAGGATTAGCTTTGCCCCACTTAATTTCTAAAAGTGTCCCTTTAGCCACAGGTGTTTCAAATGCGTGGTAAGAATGCAAAATTGAGGTAAGCAGTTCAGAAAGGGATCTAGTTTTCCTGGAAGAGAAGCTCTGCCCACCATCACAGCAATAACAAAACCCATTTATTTCTACCCCAGCAAAACTGTAATTCCCCTAATCTCAGTCATATCATGCACCACTGGAAGTGCTGGATCATGGACTGCTGTACTGGGACACAGGGAACTGAATGGCAGAGGCATTGGCGGGGGGGGATGGAGATACTTCTGTGAAGTAGTGGTATTAAGATGCAAACCATAAAAAGATAAGTCAGATCTGGACAATCAGAAGCAGCCTTGACAGAAATATGTGAGCAGCAGTCTAAATGAATTGTTTTCCCTTAGCTGATACAAGCAGAGCTGAGTTTATAGGTCAGGAGATTTGGCTGTTAACCCTAAACACAGAGGATTCCGTCTTCTGCCAGCTCAGGAGCCAGAGAAAGGGTATGTCATCTTTTAAAAAGCAAAAATATAACTTACAGTGGCATAAAACCTCTTATCAGTTGAGAACAACAGCATCAGTAATGAATTTTCACTATTAATAAATCCTGCCTCCAGAGCTTCTCCAGAAAGCTTAATAAATATTTCATTGTGTTCCATTCTGAGAAGTAATCCAAAACAAGACTCCAAATATCTTGAGGAAATGGGAAGGAACTGTTTGAAGTGTAAGATTTTGAAATGCTAATAGCTATGAGGAAGCATTAGCACTGTTTATCTCTGATTGCACCAGGAGCAGAATATCTACGAGAGTGATTTAAGGAGCAAGACATCCAGTGTAGTGCTATTATATGCTTCTCAAGCATAGCAGGATCATACTCCAAAGCCACTGCAACCATGACACTGCAGCCTTAAAGAGCAGAATTAGAATTTCCCCCCCCCACCAATGGAATTCAATGGAATTCCCCCTGCCCTCCATCATCCAACATAGATAAATTCAAGCTTAAAATACCACACACCATGTCCCCACATTAGGTAATCTCATATCACAGATAACATCTTGCTTCTGATACCTTCAGCATAAAACAAAAAGCCACGCACTCAGGGCAGAACAAAAAGTCAAGACAAGCATCTGGAAAGTTAAAAAAACAGTTAGGGTAAACCTCATTTGAAGTTGTAATGAACAGCCTAGTCTCTAAAGGCTTTAAATGAATATCCTCAAGCACACTAGTAAACATTTTAAATATGTATTCACAGTCCTGTTGGATTCTAATGCTCCTCTGATGAATAAAGCTGATTCTCCTTCTCACTAAATATTTCAGTAGCAAAGAATTGCTTGGCCTGGAAAAGAGATGAACAATGGGCCAAGACTTAGGATAATTGCTCTTTTCTGAGACATTTTGGCCTCAATTTTGACTTTGTGGGTAGAGGTTTCTGCAAAGAGGCAGTCACACAAATAAAGTTCGTGTTTGTATTTACAACTGCAGTTTAGTGTCCATTTTTTTCTGACCTTTATTCTTTATTCTGTTAGTGGAAGAAGAAAGAGTTGATGGCATGAAAAGAGAACCAAGAAACATATTTTCTATAAGCTCCTGCCACAGAGGAGTCATTTTCATATTCAAGGACAAAGTGCTACTTTGTTCTAACTGGGGTCAGGTACATTTATCTTGTGGTACAGTGTTGCTGGCATTAGGTACCTGGGAGTGCAGGGTACCCAGGAACTTCATCTAGAGTAGGATCCAGAAAGCAAAATACTATTCTGTGTTTCCAGGTGGGATTTTATGTTTATTTAATGTCAGCACAAAGATGCAGCTAAGTACTCAAGAGCAATCTGATTAGGAATGAGGGTAACAGTAATAAAGCACTCCTAAAAAAACAGACAACTCCAGTTTCCTCCCTACTAAAAGTAAGTTTTTTTTAAACCAGAGACTTTAAAGCAGACTAAAACTTTTCCCAGGTTAATTCTATTAACTCTATGAGTCAGAACATGGTTTGTCCTAAAACACCACCAGGCCTGATATAAATCCCATGGGAACCTTTTGCATCAGACCAAAAGGGACAAGCAAAATTTATTCATTTTTTATATTAAAAAATGCAGGAATTCAAGCCACACATATTCTAAATATTGCTTTTGTGAGATAGTTATATAGATCAAGGAAAGACTACAGTGAGTCTGAAACAGTCACAAGGCAGAAACCTTTTGGTATGCACCTCAGCCTTCCTTTCCAAGCAGCAAAATTCCAACCCAACAAGCTTCTCTGAAAAATGGAGATATTCACAGGCATTGGCAAACTATTAGTTCAGGTTCCTGCAAAGTGCTAAAGCCAGCCTGGGAGACCCACTGCTTAGATTAAAAAAAAAAAAAAAAAAAAAAAAAAAAAAAAAAAAAAAAAAAAGATGTACAGAGTACAGAGGCATGTTAGAAGACTACAACTTCTAGCAGCCAGTTTGGAGCTCTGCTTTAAATCTTCCCAATAAAATAAAGCTTTGTGTACCTCTAAAGTTAGGAGGAAGCCAAAAGACTAGATATACCAGGGCCTCACCTCATTCATCTCACTTTCTTTTCAAGTTTAAGTGTGTTGGGATCCAGCTTGTTTCTAGACAACTTCAGGAAGAGCCTTATTTCTATTGAGTATTTTCCACAAATAACAAAAAGCAAACAAAAATTATTTTTGTATTGTTTCACAAAGACTCCTCCTCATAAGTCAGAAAACTAAACATAAACAAAATTACATATGTAAAACTGACCTTTTCTTTTTGAACTTTATCCATGGAAGTTAGCTTAGCTGCATGAACAAATCTTCATGGGTGACTCCCTTCTGACTGTGATCTTGGCACTAGAAACAAGGAGTGACACAACAAAATGCTTCAATCTGGAGACATAATGCTAGCATCTTAAAGTCTAAGCCAGATCAGTTCACAAGCTGTAAGTGCGAAATAAACTTTAGAAAAAAAAGTAAATCAGAGCAGCAATCGCTAGGCAGTGTCTTTTAGTGAAACAGTTTTGCACAAAGACTGAGTGCAGTTGCTCACAGCTGCTGCATTTTGTATATCCTCAGTTAAATCCCAGGAGTATCAGCCATCTGTGAAGCTCCCCTCTGACAACTTCTGTCCCTAACATTTCCCCTTTTTCCCAGCCCCACATCACACCATCAGCAAGGTGGGTCATCCCTGTCTCTTGGGGACAGCAGTTTGCTCCAGACCAGAACTATCAAATTCTGCCCTGCTAACTGCATTGAAGTGCATCCCCTCAGGTTTCCCCTGCACAGAGCAAACTCACAGAGCCAAGGGAACCCAGCAGAGCTGGGGCTGCAGGAGGGCAGCACTTCACACCAGCTGCACCTTCCTCCTGGTTCCTCCTCAGCAGCCTCCTGCTTTCATGGGTTGGCCCTGTCACTGCCAGGATGCCGTGAAGGGCTGCTCCCTCCAGCCCTAGGGTGAGCCAGTTTTGCCTCCACTGAGTGTGTTCCTGCAGGCAGCAGCTACAGGGGAGCAGAACATGGACGGGGCACAAGGACAGAGGGGAGAGCAGTGCAAAAAAGGTGTCCCATGCTCAAACCACAAAATGGTTTCCAGCATTTTCTTGGTTAACACTCTAATAATAGCTGTACAGCAACTCACACACACTTCTGTTTTGGCTTTGGTTTTTTGTTTTGGTTGGGTTGGGTTTTTTTTTCCCCCATATTGCTTTATTTTGTATTTTACTTAGGCTGTGCTCCAAGAAGTGCTGGCTGTTCAGCTGGACCTTCCTTGTGTGTTGGGAGTAAAGGACAGACTAACAGACATGGTCTTAGGCTACAAGAAAAAATCCCTGTCCTATGTATTTTTTATTAAGTGAACAGGCTCAGAAAGATTCCTCTGGTTTTTTGGTTTGGTTTTTTTTTTTTGTTTTGTTTTGGTTTTTTTTTTTTTTTTTTTGGTTTTTTTTTTTTTTTTTGAGGGGACCAGCATTTCTGCAAAATTTCTTACTGGAACTTCTTATACAAAATAGAGAGAAATCCCATTTGGATACTGCACACAAGAGCTCACATCAAGAGAGAGGCATGGAGGTGATCAGAGGAGCATTTTCTCGTGACAGAAGGCTGGAAAATCTTGTCTTGCCCAGTAAAATAGAGACTGAAAGAAGAGACAATTGCAGTCTGTAAAGCATCCAAGAACTAACTAACTACCATGAGAGGAAAAGAACTGTTTAATTTAATAGAGATATTTAGATAAAGATATTGTATGAAAACTTGCCACAATCACATCCATCCTGTAAACTAGAAGAAGAATTCCAGCTATCAGGAGGATGAAGCTGGGGAACTCTTTTCCCAAAAGTCATATTTTACAAAAAGGAAAATGAGACCCAAAAAACGAAGGCCCCAATTTCGTATGTAAGGTTTCTGTCATAGAAGGGAATCAGATACTGTAGACTTAAATGCCAAGTTCCCTAAAACAAAATCAATGTTCTTATCAGTGAGGGTCAAATGTGTTGAAAAGATGGTTTGCTGGGCCAAATTTTGCAATCCAAAGTAGGAGAAGTTAGTATAAGAAAACTAATGTGGGAAGACATATTAGATTTTTCTAATATTAATCAACTGTTAATAAATAATAAAGAAAATTTTAATGGTAAATCAGTACCACTGATTAATCTTCAGAGGGATTAAAAATATATTTTCCTCTGAGGAAAATATTTACATTTCTGACACAGAGCATTACCTTAGGATGCTACAGAATTAAAAATCAAAAAGGTTTTGGGCAGCCTTTTCCTTCTTTTGCATGGCAAAGAAAACAATTTATTGATAACTCACTGTACATGTTCTCCTTCGTTGGGTTTTTTTTTCCTTTTAAATTTAATTTTTGAAATTATCAATACAGTCATGTCCTCAGGGAATAACATCCATGATTGTAAAGTTCAGTTACAAACAAAAAGGCTTAGACACTTCTCTTTCTTCTGAGCTCCTTTTGATTTAGGATTATCACCTGAGTGTAATCTAATTTTTTTCCTCACATGTCAATCTGTAGACCTGCATTTTTCTTTCTCAGTGCCAGAAGAGATCAATGAGAAGTTCTATTCCAGGATTCCCAAGGGTGTTTCCCTTATCAGTTTCATTACCAGGCCTATTTTATGTCAAGCCCTATACACTACTTTCTTCATCAGATTTCTCTAAACTCTAATTCCAGTACCAAAATCCCACATTTTCCAGATAATCCTCAGATGTTCACTTTATGCAAACAGGGAGATGTATTTGCTGTTGAGGAGTAAAAGTGGTGTTTGTTTGGCTCCTCAGGTCCCCGTTGCCTCACCCCAGCCTGGGAGCAGGGACTGTGTTCCTGCTACAAACACGTTGTCACCATCTCCAGCAGGGAACAGTGACACGGGGTCACGCACTCTCCTCGCTGCTCCCTCCTGCTCACAAGGATGTGCATCGCCTGTCTTGGGAACCTGGATTCCCAAACAGTATTAAAAATGCAGTCCCAGCCTTCTTTTCCCCTTGGCCTTACATGAGGCAGAATCTTTCAGATTTTGGGCAGCCCTGCTTTGTAAAATGTTTCGTTTCTGATCACACTCAAGTTAGAAAGTCACCTTTGGTAAGAACAAGCAACTCAGTGCTCTCATCTTGAACTCCTATCACTGGAACCAGAGTGCACTCAATTTATCCAGTCAACATGCTGGACAATACTTGAAAGAGAAACAGGAGGACATGCAAGAATCTTTTACAGGAAAGGATGGGCACAATCACACTGTTTACATTCCTGCTTCTCTGCAGGCATTTCTGTTCTCTGGAAATTTCCTTCAGCAACATTTCCTTCCTTCCATAGGAGCCTGGTCTGAATAATGCCATCTTACCAGTTTTTCACTGTTGTTTCAAAAAACAAAACTCCTTATTTTCCTTTTTTTTCTGTAAAGTTGAAAGACCAGTTTCTCACATGCAGTCAGTGGGATTGGAATGGAATTTCCCCAACACAATGCAGTCTTAAACAAAGATATGCAGGGATGCAGAGGTGAAGGTTATTCCTTTCTTAAGAGTTGACGTGTTCTCCTGTCTTCCTGGGAGAAACAACTTCTATCTCTCTCTACTTGTCTATCAAAGTGCTGCCATTACACCCAAATGTCTTGCCTCATCCCCTGTGAGCTTCAATGAGTTAATAACCACAGTAGCTTTGCAGAGAAAAGAAACTGAGGAGAAATACACCAGCAAAATTTAAGGGTTTATTTATTGGTGTGAGCCATGGAAACATTCCTGTAGGACTTTCACAGCACCTCCCTGCATCACTGTAAATATACACAGTTTACATACATTTCTGCCTAAATATCTTTGTAGAGCTGGGGCAGAAAGGTTTAAGCATGTCTTGCAGTAAGTTCTTAGGTGATTTGGGGCATTTCCTGATACAGCAATGCTGAACTGGACTGTCCAAATCAACATGTGGCACTGTCAGGCATCTTTGCGTGCTGTACTGCTTGATCCCAGCACAGGACAGAAGCCACTGGGAACTGCTTAGGGCCTCCCACGCAGAAGCTGAAGCATCTTCTAGAGAAACAGACTGCCCTGGGAGGTACAGGACTTGTGTGTGTGTGTGATGGCAGGAGGGACAGCAGGAGTTCCTGCCAAGGCACCAAGGTGAGGAGAGCCCCACATCCTCTGCCACCCCTGGTCCCACAAGCTGTGAAGGCACCACGGTGCTGTTCTCACAGGTGCACTGTGCAGGTGTAGGCAAACTTCACATTTCTGCCTGCAAAACCCGGTGTGATGCTGGTGCAGGGCCACAGAGGCAGAGCTCCACTGCTCAGGTGAGCTGAGAATTAAATGCTGTGCTGGGAAATGCCACTGGGCACGCTGAGCTGTCACTCTTCAAAGGGCTTGGTTGTGTAAGCGGACCAAGGGAATCACTAAACCACAGACAATGAAAACAATTTTAAATGAGAGACTAAATGAAAGGAAAAAAGTTGTCAAAATGTCAAGGTTAATGTTTTCATAAAACTAACCTGGGAATGGCTAGACAGTGTAAGTGTAAACCTTAATTAAAACTTTTAAAGTGTGAATACAAAACTACCTTTGGTCTAGACAGTCAATAAATCTATCCTCCTTAATGAAATACTGGTCCTTTTGGTATTTCTGGTCAATTTTTGTCCTCATCTTTGCAACTATGTGTAACATTAATACTCAGATCCCTGTCTATCAAAACCAGAGGAGCCATGCAGAGCAGGACCACAGCCTTCTGCTTGGGCCAGCTCCACATTCTCCTGCTCCCTGGCTGGGCCAGTGGCTCTGGCTGTAGCTCTGGGATGGGCAGCAGAGTCTGAACACACACAGCAAGCTGGGCAGTGATACATCTCTCCCCCCACCCCTTTGCTGGGCCACAGTGGTCTCTGCAGAGGATGTCAGAGGCAGCTTCCTCTATCTGCACAGTGCCTGGGAGGATCTTGAGGCAGCCTGCAGGAAAAGCATTTCTATGTCTTACAGCCTGGCACTGCCATTTGGACAGCCAGAGATTGCAGAAATGGGGTCTGCAGTGCCTCTGAGAAAGCCTGACCCCAGCACATCCCCAGCAGATTTTAAGAGATCATCCTGAAGAGCTCTGGGATCTTATGTTCTTGCACTTTGTTTTTAGTGGGCATCATCATCCAGAGTTACAGTTCTCTATAAATCATTTTTCAATGTTCTTGAAATAAAATTATGTTTTGGTTTTAAGAAACAAAAGAGAAATGGTAAAACTTCACATTATCTCAATTTGTTTGGTTACTACTGTCTTAGTGCATACCATATTTTATATACTATGGCTCCATGTGAATTTTATAAAGAATATGTGTGCTATCTGAAGACACACAGAGCAGTTCTTTCTTTCTTCTTTCATTTCAATTGTTGTTCATACTTGTGTGCACAAGCAGAATTTGGTTAATTATCAAGATTTAGTGGAATCACTATACTGTGCTTAGACACACAAAGCTCTCTTAGCCCATTTTCCTTCATCTTTCTATCCTTTGTCAAGTTTATCACTGCTTTTCTTAAACAAAAATTCCTATTTTGTGACTAACGGGTGCTCTTTTTTTTAAAACACACCTTATTAAGACACAGTTTGCAGCTTGTGCTACCAGTACACTGCAGATTTTCCCTGGGCAGGATCTGGCCTTGCACTGTGATAAAAACCAACAAGGGCACGAAAAAGGTGAAGGGACAATCAGCATGTTGATAACAAAGACTGAAATAATCAGCTCTGCCATCTGCTCCACCTTATAGTCTTAAACTTGCACTAAAATTTGCCTTAATTTGTCTGACTCTACCCCAGCATGAACTCCATAGCTGGACTCCTAGTAAGTCCATCAATATCATCTCAGCACATGAATAACAGAATGCTAAACAAGTATTTTGGCTCTGTAACAAAATAAGGATATTGGAATCTTACATCAAAGCAATTTTGTTTGGGAGCCATAATATTAACTCAGCATTCTGTTGTTCATAGTGCTAAAACAAGGTTGTTTCACGTGTTCCAATCAACAGGGAGCAAACACAAGCAGTACTTCAGCAGCCCATGAGCAAATACGGTTGTGGATATTTACTAAGAATAAGTGTAACAAGGAAGATGACAGTTTTCTTCAGGAAGGTCACTAATCAAACAGATTAGATCAGAAACTCCTATCTTTTCTGTACAGAAAAGACAATCTGAAGTTTAATTTCGTTTTCATAAGACAAAACAAGAAAGTTATTGTAGCATATAAAGACCTGAGCATATTGCAAATATTTCATCAGAAGAAGAGCATAAGCTGAGAGTCAGATACTCCAAATGAATGTCAAAATGTTTTGACTTATATATAGATTGTAAATTGCCAAAGCTACCCCAATTAAAACAATGTAAGAACTTACTTTCTTTCCAAAGAGATTTCAATGCAAGCCACTTTTTTCTTTTTTTCTCCAGTACATAAAATAATGGATTTAATGTGAGTAAACCCTTTCTGCCTTTGCTCATTTACTAGTGAGGAATCTCAGACACGAAACAATGTGTGACAGAACAGTAGAGAAAAATAATAATCTAACTCTACAGGAGATATGTCCTGGCATAGTAAATCAGCACTGAATGCTCCCAGGGCTGCTGCCTGCATTCATGGTTTTCTTTTATTTTACAGTGTTTTGTTAAATTGAAACCTGATGATGCTTTGAAATGAAAACCTTTTCTCAAAAAGCTTTTTTTTTTTTTCTTCTGAGGTTATGGAGCTGTTTTGTTGCTGTTGTTGGAGGTTTTGGGGGTTTTTTGTTGTTGTTGTTGTTGTTTTGGAGTTTTTTTTTTGTTTTTTTTTTGCTTTTTTGGGTTTGGGGTTTGTTTTTTGTTGTTGTTGTTTTGGTTTTGGTTTTGGTTGGTTTTTTTTAATAAAGATAAGTATATGCTTTTCCTAGCTCTGAAAGCAAATCTTTACTGTATAACCTGGATCTGCAGAGTTGAAAATTTCACGTCTGCCATTGTGACAAATTTCTGAAGATAGAGGTCTAGAAATTCAGAGATGTCTGTGAAGGTGACATACTCTGATCCAAGTACACTGGTAACAGGCAGGAGCAGTCCCAGAACTACAGAAATATCAGTAGTTCCTAGAAATTTTGGTAAGAAGGAAACAAGACAGAGAGCCTGTACTCCAGCGAGGGACAAGCAGCCCAGTGTAAGTGAATGAACAGTTCTGGGCAGAGGACAACCTGGAGGGTTTCAGTCACTGTTCTTTTAGTTGCCTTTGGCATGGGGTCACAGCTCATCCTAGAGAGGAGATCCAAGCACTGATAGGGAAGATCACTACCCCAGGCCTTGGAAGCCCAGGAGATGCCCAGTACCTGCCAGTGCTATTGCAGTGGATGCTCCGTCACCCTGTGCAGCAGGACAAATTCCAGGGCCCTGCCCTCTGGCCCCAAGGCTCAGTTTAACAATGGGCTGGAGCCACTAAGAGCCAGGGCAGCTTCCTCAGGAGCTGCTGCTGCAGCAACACCAGAAAGCAGCACTTTGGACCCAGCCTGCCATGAGCTCAGCTCCCTTGCCAGGAGCGTGAGCAGTGAAAGACCACTGGCACCTGGGAGACTGGAAGCTCTTGACTCCCCATCACTGACATCCCCTGCCCCACAGGACCTGGGCACAGAGGTGTCATCAGCTCAGCTTTTGGGCATCACTCACACACAAAGCCATCTCCAGACCTTTCCTGGGGTGCGGGCAGGACCCAGTGCAAGCCAGCAAGTGAGGGAAAGCACTGGGGAGCTGCTCCTGGAGCAGCCTGAGGCAGGGGAGGGAAGGCTCACCAGAGATGCCCCAGCCCATCTGTGCCTCCTGGCATAGCTGAGACAATCCGGGCTGTTCCACCACCCTCAGCTTCCTGCCATCCAAAAACTTCCTGGGCTGAGACCCAGCCTGGATGAACGGTCACTTGTTGGACAGAGTTTTGCATTTGGTTTTACTAAGAATCGCTTGGCTTGGGAGAATTTATACTTGGGTATTAGAGAGACATAAACAGCCATAAAAATTCGAGCTCTGCTTGTACAAGTGATCCACTGATGTGTGTTAAATGCACTCTATTGCTGCACTGAAGTCAATTTGCAATTGATCATATTGCATTTCTGGTGTCAGCAGATATGAAAACATGTCATTTACCGATGCTTAATGAACCTCCATGCTGACAAGACATAAATAACAATAAGCAGCTCTCCAGTTAAGGAGGTTAACCAGCAAAGTACTCAGTGAAAACATTAAAGAGGTAATCATCTGGCAATTGCTGTATACTTGGAGCAGCTGCCCTCAAGGATGACTAAACCTATGCAAAGGACTATTACAAGAAAAAAGGAGGAAAAAAAAAAAAAGAGGCAATTAACTCCATGTTAGAAGCTGAAAAATTCTATCTGAATGAAGAAAAAAAAAAAAGTAATTGCCTTTCTGGATTGCATTTGTAGTCTTTTCCACAAGTAGTTGAGGTAATCTGCTTAGTGGGGCTCTTTGACCAAGCTCTTTGACCACCTTTTTCCTTTGGAAAGGAAAAGGCAGAAGAGCAAGTTGCTCTAGTGTTGTTCCTCTTAATTCTTCTAGGTAATGTTCCTTCTTTCTTCTCTCTTTTTTGACCTTTCATGTTTCTTCCATGGGTATTTTAATCCTTTTTTTCTTTTTTGTAATTGGGACAAAGTTTTCAGTTTTCTATCAAGTCAAAGGAACGCAATAAAAAGGAACATTACCAGTGCTTAGAAGCATTTTACAAAAGTAAAACACAGCAGATTAAACTTTGCTTTATACTTAATGGAGCAATTTAACAGTAGCTACATTCACCACTGGACTGAACAGAAATTTCAAGTTCAATTCAGATTTTAAGTAGATGTAAATGGTGTTTATATTTCATCTATGAAGCCCAGAGCAGTGAGAGTTTTCTGAGCAACCAAAGGAGTCCAAAAGAGTTTAACCTCTCATGGCTCAGTTATAGCCAGTATTCACAGGGCTGGGTACACACAATACCAAACAAACAAACAAACAAAAGCAGTCAAATATTGCTATTAAATGCAGCCCTGAAGGCCAGCAGGATCCCCCCTGACAGAGGGGTTGGAGTTGGATGACCTTTAAGGTCCCTTCCAACCTTACCCATTCTATGACCCTGAACAGCAGCTGGCTTGGGCAGTGCATCATTTTGAAGCAGCACCTCAAACCTGCAGCTGCTTCAGAAAACCACCCAGTGGTCACATTATTACCCCAGCCAAGAGGAACAGTCTAGTGAAGATGAATGAGGAAAGGGAACCTTCCCTTCCTGCAGAGGAAGCACAGAGATGCTCAGAGATAGCAGAGATAGTAAGGAAGGTGATGCCTTTTGGATAGTCAGTAATGACTGACTGTTCTAGTGACAAAAACTGATATTTCAGTTCTAATGTAAATCACCACATGTCTGAGACAGGAAAGGGAGGTTGTACATCATAAGAAAAGCAATTAGCAGGAAATTGCCTGTGTTCTTGTATGGCCTTTGCTATAAATGCTATCAGCTACATCATAAATCCCTCTAATTTCAGGCATAGTCTCCAGAAAAAAAAGTCATCACACAGTCCAAATCCTCCTCTCCCCTGTATACATCCTATCCTATTTCAATGCAAATATGTTGCCCCTTGACCACAAGAATCACCCACTCCCATACCACATTTTTCACCAGTAAATGTAAAAGTAAACGTCAGACCAACAGAGGTCAGTTCATTAACCCCATTTTGCAACTTCAGAAAGTGAGGACTGGGAGATGTCCCTGCTGACATTCAGACACTGGTACTCCCAAATGTGCTCAAAGGAGCCTGTCTGGTTTTCCCTGTGGTTACTGACAGCATCCACAAAAATCTGGACTGATTTGCCTCTACTTGCATCCTTCAGCATCCAGATGCCATTTTTAATACACAATTCAGGTGAAAAGTTTTTAAAATTGAGTAAAAACTCAAACCGTTAGCATGGCTATTTTTAAACTTTCTCCTTTTTTTAAAGTATTCTGATAACTTCTTGATGGCCAAGTTCCAAACCTCAGGTGCCAAACATAAGACATTAGGGACAAGAGGTAGCGGTTTCCAGCATCCCTGTAACTGTATACATCAACACTTGGTGGTGAAATTTAGGAAAGGTATTTGCAGAAACACTTTCTCAAAGGATGTTAAAATGTGCTGAAGAAGGCAGTATGCAATAAAGCAAGATGTCACAGAAGCCTTGACTTCTATTGCCAACAGTTAAATGGAACCTAGCTGCTGTTTGACCAACTACAATTTGAACCAAACATGAAGGAGAACGAAACTGCAGTCAATAACACAATCAAAATACCAAATTAAATATATCCTTCACAACAAGCATAATTATACACAAATAACTCAGGAGCATTCCATGTCACACAGCAATACTCTAAAAATACATTTTCTTTCAGATGGGATGATAAATGGCCAAGAAGTTTTTTCATAGCTCACACCTGAACTTAGAGGTTTTGCCCAGTACTGAAAGCTTTAATCAAATTAAAATTTTTCTCCCAGGTATGATTATATCTCAACCTTACAGAGATACCTTATTATTCTTGCTGCTTTGTGGAGAGAAGAAAAAAAAAAACTTTATGTAACTCTGTTTGATTTTTCAGAAATTAAATAAAAGAGAAAGTTTTGTTTGCACTGAAGGATGAGATTTCCCTCTGGATTTGCTGCCCTCTAGATATCTTTCAGTATAAAACTGCTGTGTTTTTTTAATGGATTTTGCAATAATCTGCTTTAGCTGAGGATGTAATGGGGGGAGAGGTGAATGAGTACAAATGCAGGGAAGAGGCAGTGTTTGAAGGGTTTGTCAAGATGCTTTTTACGAAGGTAAGGTGTCTTAAGATGATGCCAGTTGTCCAAAGGAGGGAGTAGTTATATGTGTCTGTGGGGAAGGTAAGTCAGTGCTAAAGTGCTGTGGTGGCTGTTCTGGGACAATGTGCTCCATTTGCTCTGCAGATGGAGCAGTGAGATTATCACACACCATTCCCACATACTGCTCCACCAATGAGTGTTAGTGCTGCTGTGAGAAAACCGATGTGGAGGCAGATTTCTTTCCCCAGAATCCCTCCCTACACATCTCTTGGATAATACAGTACTGCAAAGCTTTCCTCAGTGGTGCCAAGCTCTGGGTAGGGAGTGCCATTTCCACATTCCAGATCTGTTTGATTTTCTCTGCAGCAGAGAATAAAAATATTTCAAAGACTTTAGCAGAACCTTTTTTGCTACATTCTCTGTTTCCAGGCCTGCAGTGGTTCTGATCCCTCTGTTAGGGATCCCAGCAGAGGGATATGCGCAAGCAAAAAGGCACATAGTGCAGCAGGAGTCTCAGAAAAAAATGTCATACAAAAGAGGAGCAGTACTGTTGATTCATTATCAGATCATACTAGTAAGATGAGGATTAGGTAAGCAGGGGAGCCTATTAGTAAAAGATAACCATAAATAAATTCTTTAGTTTGTGCAAGATAATCGGGAAAAAGATGTTCAGATTACCCAGAGCAAAAAGACTTCTAAAGGTCTCTCCAAATGAGATAAGACAAATAAATTGCCTCAATTATCTCTCTGCGTCTTAACCAGGGTGCTTACTATGGGAAAGGATTTTTTGGGAAAAACAGAAACACTTTATCATTAGATGAAGAAAAGAACCACCTAATTATTTGATGGGGAAAGTAAGGCCTGACTTTTGGAGCCTCAAATCTTTGTGTAGGTATCCTACAGAGATTCCAAGTAATTTGGCTATTACACAAGTACTTATATAGGCTTCCCCAGGCAAAATCCTGTAAAAATAAGAAAGTACTTCTTTTTCTCAGCCTAGACATAAATATTCTATTGGTCCCAAAGAAAAAACATTGCAGAAGCACTGTTTTTGCATTTCATTGTCTGCAGGATCTGACACCTTGACAAAATTATAAGTTGGCATGTAGAAAACATCATTCATCAAGGGAAACTAAGGGAAAAAACAGTTATTAACTCTCAAGGTCAGTGTAGGGTGATCAATATTATTAATTGCATGTGGATAAGTTGAGACAGCAGTTCAGCACTCTAGCAATTATCTGAAATTCAATACAAGTATTAAATACTAGCAGTATTCAATCATGGGTGGTTAAGAAAAGAAGCTCCCCATTCTGCTCACCTTTAGCAGGTGAAAGTAGAGTTCCTGCAGACTACAGCACAGCTGGGCACCTTCAGCCCTGTGCTCACACCAAGTGTGACGGAGGCACAAACAGACATTGTGTCTGTCTTGTCTTTCTTTACACTGGAAACAGAATCCTCCAACTAGCAAAAAATGCCCTGCCTTGGTGCTATTTCTGAACTTTCCATAAGGTGAGAATTCCCAAGTCCACCCAGACCTTGTGTTACCAAGAGATTGCAGCGTGACTTTATCTGTGTTGGAACAGGAATCGGCAAACACGTATCAGAACACGATTTCGGGGAAGAGCGAGTGCCGTAAGCAGACGTGCTTGCTTACACAGCACACAATACCACAGGCATTTCTACCCACAGTCCTACCAGTTAGTCAGAAAAAATCCCCTGCTGAGTTACCTAATTTTATCATATACAAAATCCTAAATCCAGGTTTCACTTACCTCTTCAATGTCATTTCTAAATCCTATTCAAGACAGCAAGAAAACATAAATTCCTAATTTCTAATTGCATGAACATTTTACTTCTACAATTTTATCATAACTAAAGTGTTATTCCTATCCTATTGTCATGCCTACAGCTGATTTATCACTCCAATTTATCTTATTTGATCACTTTGTGCCTAGGCACTGACTTCTGTGGTTAAGTACTTATTATAGACTCTCACTCATCCTGTGGTTTTGGGGAATGGGAAGGATCCTGAACCTGTTCCCTCTACTTGGTTAATCTCAGTCAGACAAGAGCAGACAAACTCCCAAACAAAAATGTTTGTATTAAAATTTTCAAGAGTCCTCAAAAATATATACATTTTTTAAATACTTGGCTGGAATGGCCAGCCCTTGGCTGTTCTTACCGCAGCTGCTGGGAAGAAAGAAAGAGCACTACAAGGTTCTTAGTCATACCACTTGCTTGCCTGAAAAGGCCTAATTTGCTATAGTGATAAGCAGGGATGAGGAACCTGAACAGAATAAAAGTCTTGCTCTTGCTTTTGACCAGAATCTCAGGTGGATATTATTATTTATAAATTCAAAGACTGTCACTGGTTCAGAGCTAAATTTCAGGCATTCATCCAAATTAAACCCAAAGCTTAAACCTTTTGACATGAGCATTTCTCTCCATCAAGCATTTGTGTAATTAATATATCTTTTTTAAAAAACCTTAAAAAAACCTCCAACAACCCACGATTCAAAACTGTATCAAATGAGCTGGAAAAGTACAGAGAAAAGGAGGCATTCAGTGAGAGCCCAGAAGCCATAGCTCTGACTTACATAAACAAAGGACAAGAAGTGTCTTCTATATAGGAGTTTCTTTTCCTGTCATGATCCAGACTAATAGTGAAGGTGGGTTCACTTACAAGATGGATTCCAAAAGAGGGACATTTTCTACTGACAGCACTGGCCAGCTCCAGTGTGCATGGGACCATCACTTTCCTTCAGTCCCACTGCCAACATCAGCTGTTCTTCCCATCAGCCTAACCCAAGTGAAATCTCCTTCCAGCAAATAACACCTGCTGAGGCACCTGCTGCCCCGAGGCGGGATTACTGACTGGTGAGGTTGCCTAAGCCTTGTACTGATGTATTAAAGCTGTGACAGCATCTGGAGGAGCAAAGCGGGGGTTAAAATCAACTCAAACAATCACAAGAAGCAATAGAAGTGGATGCAAAGGCAGAGGTCCTTGATTTCTTGTTATTTTAATCAAATTTTGCCTATGAAAATTTGCAAGTAAGTGATGTTGGTGCTGGTTCAAAGAAGAAAGAAGTACAGAGAGCTGAGCTGAGGGAGGCACATGGATGGAGGAATTCACTTGATGTATCACAGTTTCAATTACATTGCAAAACCTGTTTAAGTTATCTCCCACTCCAGGATGCCAAAAGTATCCCTGTCACCTTCCTCTGGGCACTTGCCTTCAGCAGCTTCCCTAGGATGGGGCACCCTCCCAGGTGTTTCCCCAAAGAACACTGGATACTCTTCATCCAGCAAAATAATCTCTGCTCTGTTCCAAGCTCCAGGGCATGACAGTGAGAGACAGGGAACACAGCTGGCTCCCTCACTAGGTACGGCTGACCACAGGGTACCAGGGCCTCTCCCAAGAGCACATGGCATCCAACAGGAGAGGATTCCTCAAAGGAACATGAGTGCAGCAGCTGGCTGGCCCCAGTGGAGTGGAGTTCACTTCTGGCTTCATGCTGCACTCATGCCCCAAGCCCAGCAGATCAAGTAGTGATGGCGTTGCAGTTTGATTGCACTGAGCAGTGACAGCTTCATGCAGCACTCCTGACTGATGCTACAGCCAGCATGTGGGAAGGGAAACCTGGAGTGTGTGGGTGACTGCCTTAGGGAGCCCTGTCTTTGTGGAGAGGCAAGACCCAGGGATCTCAACTCTGTTTCTGCTTTTGCCCCAGGGCTCCTGTGCAAATCCCCCGCCTGTGCTGGACTGCAGCACCCTGGAACTGTTCCTGGCATCACATTTGTTTTGACTCTCTCTTCATTATACATTGTAAGGTCATTTAGGATCTTTATCAACAAGGCACCACATGAAATATGTCAATGTCCTTTTGCTGCTTGATCTCCTTAGAAGTCCAAACAAATACACATGCCCCTCTGCAGGGATCTAAGCACAGAATAGTGATCATGAGGAAACTGCTCACTGCCAAGAACTGCTTAGCTCTTTGATCCCAATACCTCTATGGACTCTACTTGATATATAAATGTGCATTTTTCCATATGGAAATCCAGGATAAATAAGTGGACTCTGTTCAAAGTTTCAGTCATTCACACCACCTAGATACAGACAAAAAGTTAATTCTAATCAAAACAGCTGCAAAATATGAGATTTTGGACAATTATAGAGACAAAATAATATTGTTTAATGATTTGCAAGTTCACACAATTACCTTCTCACCAGAGTCATCAACCCACACTGGTGAGAGCTGGATTCTCGTTGATGTAAGTAAAATTAATCCCACTGAAATTAACTTAGTCAACATCCATTGAAGACTTACCTTTTACTTTTCTACAATTACTTCCACTTTCAAATATCCCCAGGGTGATGAATTGTGGATTCATACAGAGCCTATTGCACTTCTCAGACTTTCACTGTTGCTGCACTTTTTCAGTTGTCCCAGTTTTTCCCCTCACATCTCCTTTTAAAACTTTGGCCATATAATTCACTTAAGCTTCTAAATGAGATACCTCTATAAAGAGCATCTGGGTCAGCCAGCCTTAATTTGAAAATGTCATTACTCCCACACTAAACTTCTCCAATCAATCCCACAGCAGCCATCATGGTTTGTATGCCTCCCAGAACAACCCAAGTGAAACTGTGGTCTTTTCATCTTTCAAAAAGAATGAAAATATGAGAAAGGGGTAAGAAAACACCACCCAGGTGGTGAAGACTCAAATTGCACAGGGAAATAGAGTGAGAAACTATGCTCATTTCCACAGATCTTTCGGGCTGCAAAGGTGCAAAATGTTATCTGGAAAAAGGAAAAAACAGTAAGTTTTTAGTTTGTGCATGGCTCAGTTCCAGCTCAACTATCTCTAAGTCAACATCCTTTTGCAAAGTTCAGAAATATTCAAGATGCTCCTGAGGTTCAGAGTATCATTACTGTGTCTCCCATATGGCCTCTCCTGCAGGTAACTGGAGAAAACTGTTTCTGGGCCAGTGGAGTTAACAGGATTACATCTCATCTAAAGGTGGGATGCTTTTCACTTTCTTAACCTGAAAGTTAAACAGCTGCATGCCTAGTGTCCCTCTGCAGCCTGTTTGATGGAAGGCATTTTCAGAGGGCACTTCTTTTGCTCCTATTGTAGCTATTAGAATAAACTGAATCCCTTGCCCTCTGGAGCTGCTTACCTACATATTTAATTCTAAGTGTCTCTGGGAGCCAGACCTGTATCTTCAGCCATAAGGGACTGGGTGCAGCAGGAGGTGAAGGTGCTTCCATCCAGGTGTCTAGATGTGAGTGCTGGGTGCAGGCTGCAATCTCTGGCAGAGTTTGCTGATACTGTGAGCAGACCCTGGAGAGCATTTCAGCCTGCCCCCAAGCAGACAACTAGGTCTGACTGTGTGCAGGTGTCTGGTGTGGCCTGCAGCTTCCAGGACAGCAGAAGTCCTGTGCTGAATCTTCAGCTCTCTGGGGATGTCCAGCCTACTCCAGGGCATCTCAAATGGCACCAGACATGTTTAAGCAACTGAACTGAGCCCCTGATGCTTGGACACCTCTGGACCACTCTGTCAGGACTGACAGACCACCACTGACTACAAAACAAGCACAGACAGCCATTTCACATGTAGACAACTCCATGCAGATGTCAGTGTTTGCCTAAATCCTGTTAAAACCTACCAAGGTGTTACACAGTGGTTGGTACATAGCAGCACCACAGCAAAGTGCATTTCAGCATGTGTATCCCCATTTTCCCAAGGAGGACACACAGACAGCACAAGCAAACCCAGTGTCTCTGGTCACTTGTCACTGGCACTGCAGAAACAGGCTTGAGGACAAAACCCTGCTCTGTGGGCTAATTAGTGTTAGCTCATTGTTTAAAAAAAATTAGGTTAAGTCTGATATAAGGGGAGCAGAACCTGAGCCCTGGAGGAAGCATCTCCAGCAGAGTCATTAACAAAGCTTAAAGAGTCTCACAATTCCTGCTCGGGCATCATGACCGCAGCCCCTGTACAAACTGATATAAAAGGTCAGGGTCTCCTCCTGTCTGCTCTGCTCTAATTACAAGCAGAAGAGAAATGTAAACGCCTCTTTGCATTTCATCAGAAAGCATATGGACTTGTGTTATCATGGTAATAAAGGTAATGCACATTTGCTGAGCTCCAGCGGGCCATATCAACAAAAGCAGCATGTTTGGAACAGCATATTTTCTCAACAGGTACACCAGACTCTGGATGTTCTGAGCTGTGCTTCAGTGTGGTAAAGAAAATAAGTACTTTGGGTTCAAACTCAGTATCATTCAACTGGCTGTTTATAAAGAAATGGCAGGGGATGTTTAAAATATGAGTGCAAGGACAGGCTCTTCAATCTCGTGAACCAATCTAGAGTTAAGTGAGTGAATCGCTCATCTGCTCTGTGAACTAATAAGAGGAGAAAATCAACTCTGAGAAACCAATTATAGTTCAACACCACCATCCTCCAGGATGTGATCTCAATGTCAAGTAAGTCTCCCAAAATCAATCTCTGGGACTCACTGGCAAAGTTCTCCATGCCAGAATAGAGTAAACTTGTTTCCAGAAGATCTAAATGGACACATCCAAATCAAAAAAGCAAAATGGCAACACAGCATGGTCAACTAGAAGCAGATATATAAAAACCAGGAGTTAAAATTACAGCAGTCAGATGAGATTTAGCACTTGAAATTCCAACCAAAGCAGGACAGTGAAAAGAAGTATTAACCCCACTACACTACAGTGAAACATGGATTTGGTTACCTCATAAACCTCAAGGTTTATCTATGAGAGGTTCCTGTCATATTGTCAGGATACCAGCTCCCAGTACTCCTTAGAAAATATGTTGTAGGGCTTCATCATGCACTCTTTATGATCTCCAGAATAGAATAACAGTGTCAGATAATCATCTAGAGGGGGCTCAGATGCAGTGTCCTGTTTGGGACTGCATCATTTTGTGCTGAATTTGGAGACTGCACTCCCTGGTGGAATACCTCAAAGCAGAAAGGACTTTAAACAGCCAGGGCTCAGTACTCACAGTCCCTGAAGTCCTTGCAGTAAGAAGATCCCTCTGAAAGAGAGGCTGTATTTCATCCTCTGTGCCAGTTGCTATATAAACCACCATGGCCCTTTGCCTGGATTTGGAAGCCCCAGGCCTGATTTTCAAAGAGACCAAGCACCTAAAGTTCCAGCTGAACTCAGCAGTTCAGGAAAACAAACTCACAACAGCTGACCAGACAAAATGATATCCCTCTTCTGAGAAAAATTTGATTTAATTTTCTTTTAACTTTGGCTTCTCCAAACAGAAGACTGTATAGTAAATTCTCCTCAACATGAGATTTGAAGTCACACTCTCCTATTACAGCTTTTTTTGTGAGGTAAAAAATTAAAAACAACTTTTCCACCAGACTGAAGACCCTTTAGCCTTGGGGGAAGGGGACAGGAAGAAAAAAACTATCCACAAACTGTATAGTGACAATTTGCCTTATGCTGGCAGGATGATCAGGAAACATGCATATATTTTTCTGCTAGGTGGAGCCCAGATGAACAGATACAACTTGGACATCTTAGAGGAGTTCACAAGATGTTAACAATAATTAACACAAAGCTTTTCCCCAAGACTTCATCTATAATCTCTATTTGCCATTCCATAGTCCTGCAACTGAGGACAATTTTCTTTGTCTTAATGATGAATAAAGTGGTTTTGAGAACTGCTCTGAGCAACCATCACTGAGATCTTATTGTTTTATCTAGCCCAAAGTAGTTTTGGGTGAGGGAAGAAATGTCAGAGCTGTCTGCTATCCTGCTGATGTAGAAATAACAAGATCACTACATGTTGGTCTGAGTCTTAGACATGAAAACCAGCTCGAAGAAGAATTTGCTGATGGCATTGATGTGCAAGTGGCTCAGGTTTTTTGTAGGGTCTTAGTTCTCTTGAGCTTTGACAGTTATGGGTGTTTTCATAAATGGGAAGAAAGGACCCAAACCTACTGACCCTGAAGGTTCAACTCTACTGTGGATCTTGCATCTGGAAAAGCCCACAAGCCTGTAAATCAGCAAACTGTCACATCAAGCAGCTGAATTGCTGTGTGATGACATGAGCCACAGCATCCCATGGCATCAGAGAGGGGAGATTTTCTTGCAGAAAAGAGCATTGGAAAGGCTGAGCAGTGGGACCCTCGGGACTGCTGGGGAGCTGAGTGAATCAGCCATGCTGCCCTGCTCCATGCTGCCGTGGCAAAACTGACTTTGCATCTAAATTAGCTAATTTAAAAGTGTCCTGGGCACCTCTGCACCATCCTTTCCTCCCTTATGTGACTGCATAAGAAAATTTAAAGGAAAAGGCAAAACACAGTCTTTCTAAAATCTACAGCCTAGTTTATCATCCATAAATACAGCACTTCTCCAAGCATTTCCTGGCTGATGCTGTTCCCCACCAAATACCCAGAGTAATCCTCAAGTGCTGTACACTAGAGGTTATTAATACAAAAATAATTGCACAGAACAGACCAAAGAGAAAAACAGCAGGGTTATTCCAGAAGCCTTTAAATTATTTTTGTTACGATTTTTGTTACTATAAATCAGTATTTCCTAATCAGCAGAGCACACTGAGATGGTGAGCTGTACAAATCTCAAGAATCAGGCACAGCATCTTGTGCCTTCTAATTAGTTCTGCTGGCATAATTGACTCTGGCTGGGCACCAGAGCTGGTACAGCTGTGAGCTGACAAGGCTGTGAGGAGGCAGGAGCAGGTACAGAAGAAGAGGAGCAACAGCAGCATCACACACCTGTGAGAGCAAGGCAAGGAAGGGAAGACCCTGGGACTGAGGGAAGAATACATAGAAAAGATCAGAAGAAACAGAGAAGGGCTGACAGGCAAAAACAAATGAGAAAGAAGGAGGTAGTAGTTCTGTTGCCTGCCTAAAAAAGCAAAGAACCTCTGGTTGAAGTTGATGAAAACTGTACATTTGTATGAACAAAGGTTCTGAACATGAAATACTTGTTAAAGTTTTGGTGGTTGGTTGTTTGGGTTTTTTTAAGCTATTGCACAAAATCCTACTGAAATTTTTTTCACGGTGGCATGGTCAGTTTGTCAACCTTCACTGACAGAATAGAAGCAGGGAAATACCTTTGAAGCAGGATATGGGAACAAAGAACATGATAAAGAGCCCACAAATGGTCCCAATAAAATTAAGACAGGAAAAAACTATGTTTTTAAGGGTAAAGGTATGGATTCTTATGGGTTCACCTCTAAGGGAAAAGGCATGGATTTTCCTCTCAGTGCATCTAGAGAGTTCTCTATAAACATACAGGGTTTTTGTTAAACAATGTTGACATCAATATTGTATCTAATTACTTCACACATAGCATTGGGAGGGAAAATTAACACATTCCCTCTTATTTCTTCTTCTGAAATTAGATGCTTTGTTGTATTCATTTTCTATTTTGCTATAACCAAATTCTTTATTTTTTTAATAGTACTAGACCTGCTTCTAGTGAGTGACAGCAGTAAAAAGCATTCAGCCAGCCAGCCCTTGCCTTTACCTAACAACTTGGAGGGTCTTAATTTTTTTGTTCATATTTTTCTTTCTCCATGAATGTCTTCACCACAAAGATGCTACCCCCAGGAAGAGCTTCCCAGCACAGCTGCCACTGATGCTCCTCAGCTCCTAGCTGCTGGCCTCCTGCAGTTCCCCACAGCAACCTCTCCATCTTCTGTAGGACTTAAAATTTAAAAGCAGCATGTAAGTTTCTCACCAGTGTTCACCTTTTCAGACCCGTGAGCCTGACAGAGACACAGAAACAACCTCTGCTCAGAGGCTGGAAAGGGGTCCCTCATCCCCTCGTTGGTTTCCCACCCCCCAGGACAGCTGAAAGCAGGGTTTGGCATCACAGGAGTGGGATGTCACTGCTACAGAGCAGGAACAAGTCACAGGCCTGATGCAGCATGGAGATGTCAGGGGTGGTCTGGGCTCCTCTGGACGTGCAGCCCAGCACAGTCTCATCAGACAAGAGATTTGCAGCAAGCTCCCCTTTGTTTCACAGTATCCTGCCCAGGCCAAAGGTCCTTTGAGGTTTATCTAAATTACAGGGATTCCTTTTTATTTGTCCATTCTGAGCATGTCCCAGTTGGGGTTAAAGCAGATTAATGATGAGGCATAACTCTTTCCTGCAGAAACTTTGCTCTTTAGATACTATCCTTTTTCTTTTTTTTTTTTCCTACTCTATATTCTGTCTTCAACCAGCTTATAAAACAGAAGTGTATTTCTGGGTATAGGGAGTGTGTGCTTTCTCAAATTATCTCAATCCTGTTTTCAACTCTGGGTACAACTGTTACCTTCCACTTCTCCAGCAAAATAGCTGTTTTTAATTAAGGAAGGCATATTTTTGCTGCAGATCAGCTATTTCATACTAAGCTCCTACAAAACTTTTCAATATACCATCTGGAGCTGATGATTTGCTGCTTTTTAAATTATCGATTTGTTCCAGCTCTTCTTTCTGACACATCTTGATTACCAGAAAGGAGCAAGTCCCAGTAGGTATCACTCTGATATTCTCTGTGCTGAAAAGTGCTGCAAACAAATCATTTAGACTCTCAGCAATGTCCTTATCTTCTTTAATTTCTGCCTTTAATATTCAGTGATCCAGTTTCTGAACTAGCAGTTAATTATTCCAACTCTTCTGACTGACACACCTGAAGCACTCTTATTTTATAACTCTAGTATTTTGCAGTGCACCATGCTTCCTTTTTATTTCCCTTTCATCTAGTCTTTACACTTATTAATAAACCAATGTATTGGAAAGCTAAGGTTAGATTTTCAGATTTGGAAGGGTTCCCTGACACTCAGTTGTACTGATTTCCTCTTTGTTTGCCCAGTATTGCTGTTGTTGGCAACATACATGTCCTCCAGACTCTATTATTGTTCTTAAGTGGAATTCATGGCATCTTCCTCTATTCTTCCCTCAGGAGCTTTTGTGACAAATCCTCTCAACACAACCAGAACCCAGATGCTCTGAAATTTCAGACACTTTTTTTGTATTTATTTCCTACTAAGCTACAGGACTGTATTACATTAATATGTCTGCTAGCAGCACAGATGCAATCTTGTCTTGAATTCCTTCCTGCATATTGATTAAGAACCAAAAATCAGGATATCGGGATGTTGGCACCTAAAAATGTGGCATTTTGATCTGAAATTTCATACTGACTTATGGCTCTGGCCCAAGCTGGGCAAACAGGCACCCAGCCTTTTTTAATACTTCCTTTTCCAAAGGCAGTGTTTGGACAGTACCTGGCAAACCTGGGGTGTGTAATCCATACCAGGAGCAAGATGAGGTTGGAAACTGCTTGTCTGCAACAGTGCAGTGATTAGAGTACTTTCTTCCAGACATGGAAAGGCTGCGTGGGAGGGAGGTTGAGCCATCATTGCCCATCTCAATGGGAGAACTAGCAGGGAACTAGGGGGGAAGAGAGCACAGCCCTCCACTTGTTGGGACAGGGTTCCTGGCTCAGAGAGAGCTGCAAAGCTGCTGGGGTGAAAGGAGGCCTGGCACTCCAGCTTGGTGCTCTGGGGTCTCAGAGCAGAGAGGTCTCCTAGGTTTGAGTCAGTGCTTCATTTCCTCCATGGGCTCAGTGCAAAATGGTCCCTAAAACAAAGTGTGTAAATTACTGTCTGGTGCCTGCTGAGACTCCTCTTCAATATGCAGGAAGAGCTTATCTTTCTGAGCCAGAGGCATTGGGGATGATGTTAAAGCTGTGGCCTGAGCCCTGAACCATCTCCTGCTCAGAGCACTCACTCCTCGGGCCCAAGGACATCAAGCTCCTGCCTGAAAACTTGACAGTTTGGCAGAGTGAGCTGAACTGTACCTCAAGTTTACATGAAAAGCAAAGGAATTTGAGCAGGCTTGCTTTGGGCTTGTTAAACTCCTTCCTGAATTGCTGTTCTTTAGTCTTTTCTTCTGGCTTCCTTCTGCTGACACACTAAGCATGGCTGGACAGCAGATTGCTTCCCTACCCAGCTCGTGCCAAATCATTAGGCATGTAGCAAAAGCCCCCACAAAATGTCAGCTGAGCTTTAAATCATTCATTGTTAAGAAAAAAAAAATGGAATCCTACTACTGGCTATTGAATTGCTGTTAATGATTTTAAAAGAGAGGACTGGAATGCAGCACAACAGACAAAATCCTCAAGTGGTTCTACTCCAGAGGAGGTCTGGCCAGCCTCTCTCTGATGGCTCTTTCCTCACCAAGCACTTCACCTCCACCCTGGCCATGCTCACTTCAGCCACAGAGCAGTGGGTGCCACAAACTCAGAATGGAAAATGGCTCACTCACAGCACACGGGTGGCTGCAATTAGGGAGGCCTTGTAACCCACCCAGACACCTGCAGGAGGTTTGCTTTTGGCCTCTCTGCCTGCATGTAAAAAGATCTTATTCTGGTTATACCCATTCAGATAAAAAAGACCTCAGGCTGAAGAACTGGGGAATTAGATTTATATCACACCTAAAACTCTGGTCACTGCCTGGTTACACATGCAGACATACTCAGAGACAGAAGCGCTCCTGCAACTGGGGAAAGGCCTTTGATGTTCCCTTCCATTAAATATCCCTCAAGTCCCCAGTCTGGTGACTTCATGTTGCTACAGCTGCTCCCAGGGCTTCCGCAAACCTGTTCCAGTTCCTGCTCATCTTTCCCGGCCAGGTTTGAAGCCTCTGAACCAAATGAGATGATGCTAATAAAACATTACATCGACAGAAAATGTCACCACAACCCTCTGACCTCCTGCTCTGCTGAGACACCGAAAGAACCCCAAATTCCCCTTTGCCACCCCGAGCCGCCCTCAGCCTGGTCGGGGGCAGGGCCCGCAGGTGCCCGGGCGGGAGCGGGGTCCGTGTGCGGGCACGGCCGGGGCTGCGCGCCCCGCGGAGCCGCCTGGCGCTTACCTTGGCCGGGCACGTGTGCGGGAGCTCGGGCCGCCCCGGGGATGGCGCAGGGAAGCGGCAGGAGGGTCCCCGAGGAGCCCCGGAGCGGGCGCGCTGCTCCCCACGAGAGGCTGCGGGAGCCCGGCCGGGGCACAGCGCGGCTCAGGCGGCGGCTCCGGGGAGGGCAGCGAGCCGTGGAGCCGCTCCCCGCCTCGGCGTTACCATCGCGCGGTCCCGGCGAGCGGCGTCGCCTTCAAGCCCGGCCGGCATCTCCAGCGAGGGCGCGGGGCCGGCCGGCCGGGAGCGGCATCGCCGGGCGCGCCTGGGCGGGCGACACCGACACCGGCTTCTCCCAAAGAGAACGAGCACCCCAAAGAGTGAAATGCAACACCGATGGAAAACAGGCAGGACCGCATTGAAAGATGCTTCTGGGTCAGGCGGTGCCGCTTGCCCGGTCCAACAGCGCCCTCTCCTGGGTGGCGGCTGCCGGCAGCGCGCCCGGAGCATCTCCCCGGGAGCACCCTCGGCGGCTCTCCTCTGCCAACTGCGTTTCGTTCCTTTTCAGACGCTATCAATATTTTTGCAGTTGTTTCCTTTCGCATCCTATTGCTTGTCTCTCATGAAGTATCACAGATGGATGAGTAAATAAACGGAATACTGAAGAATACTAGAACGTGTATTTTTATTTTTTTTTTAATCAGCAGTACAAAGCATTCTTGAATACCAGCCCTAAATCTGCTCTTTTCCTGAGCTGAGAAGGTTTAAATATGTATCCAGTCTTCATGGAGCATATCATGTGCTGCTTCTCAGAGAATGCTAATACTTTCTTCAAGGAAAAAAAATCTACTTGAAGAGCTGTTTAGAATTTAGACAAGTGAAATTATGGAAAAGAGTAGAAATGGTAGATTTCATAGTATTACCATTCAATGGGGAAATCCTGTCTGACAAGTAGTCAAAGATACTCCTTGTAGTGTGTATTTGAAAGCTCTAAAATGCTTGTTGAGATACACTCTGTACAAGCATGTGGTTTTCACTCACTAGATCATAGGTTTAAGACTAAAGGCTCCGAAACTTTATTCTCTCTATAGCTATTATCATACAAGTAACAAATAACTTTTGTATTTCAGTTTTCATTAGTCTGCAAAGTGAAGATTTATTTCACTGTTTTGAGGCTAAATTCTACATAAAATCCTTCATGCTTTGAAGGCTGTGCTTATATAAGCCAAAAAAGTTTAAGTCAATGATTTTTTTTTAAATTCAATACTCATCCAAAGCCCCTTTTAACTTAATTTACTGTTAAATGTCTGACAAAATTTTACAGAAGCTCACTTTTAAAAGATTCTAAGTAGGTTCCTCATGCAAGTTTTAAGTCAAGAGGGACAATACGTAACTACAAATACAGACATACAATCCTGCACCTGTGCAGGAGCAGTCTTGTGGCTTTTTATATAAAATTGTTGCAACAATGAAAAGAAAAAAATAATTTTCCCTGTTTTTTGCTAAATTAACATCTTGTTGATTACATACAGCACTGTGCATTCATCTCAGTTACACCCTATGACTGACATGGATTTTATGGAATACCATGGTCTTCCTAACTGAAACCCTTTGCTCCTGGTCTGCTCCCTTACTTCCAGAAAAACAAGGCATAACAAGAAGCTGGATGATTGGGAAAAAAACGTTGAAAATAAAACCTGAATCCACTTAGCCATCTTAGTCCTATTTTCTGCGTAACTAAAACTTGCTTTCCCTGGGAGATTCCAGGAAAGGCCTCGAGTAGTTAAATCAGCAAGGCCATGATCAGGTCACATCAGAGACAGCACTGCTTTGACAGAGCTATTAAATGAAACAAACAGCATCCCAAAGGAAAATCCAAAACCAGATAATGAACCACAGCCCTTTACAGAGCAGTGTGTTCATCTCAACTCTTTCAGCCAAAAAGCAAGCTTGACCTACCACCCAGTACCATTAACAATCCAAACCCTTTCCACTCTTTACCTTTCCTTATTGTCTTTGCACCTTTGCTCACAGGTTCCTTAACTTACAGGGGTCATGTATCTTGTAACTCATGAGTGGTTTGTTCTTCCACAGTCCTGTAATATGGATATTGAACAAACCTGTGTAAGAAGATCTGGTTTCTGCAGAAAGGACATGCAAATGAGATTGGACAGGGATTTATTGATCAGGCTGCCAGCTCTGCTTTTTAATATTGCCCTTCTCAGAGGCAGGCACTGCCAGGGTCTTACTGGGATTCTTGGTGACAGCTCAGGAGAGTTTTTTTTTTGCTACAATTCTTCGATTTCATGTTCTCAAGCTTGGTTGTTTTCCGTGTACTTTGTTAGTATTGACAGATTCCCAGAAAACTCCTGCCAAAGATTTCTAGCCTACTTTTTGAAGAGAACCAGAGAACTCAGTGAGAACATGAAAATAAGCCTACATGTTTGTCAGACCTAAAATAAAGTCACTTAAGTATTTCAGGGCATTTAGATGGTATAAAGCTATTTTTTAAGAGCAGACAAGCAATGAAGAATAATGACCATGTCCAAACATTTGGTAGCAAAATTAAGTCATTAGGGCTGAGAAACACACTTGCTGTGTAACCCCTTAATATGCTCTGAGCTGTTAACAGCTGTTTTCTCAGGAAAACAACTTTTGTGGTAATTGATTTTAATGCTCCCAACACAAAATTAGCAGCACAATAGCATGTGTTTGCAACCTGTTCCCTTCTGCTCCTTACTAGGACCAGCTCAAGAAGACCTAAGAAACCTTACACCCCACTTTGGTGAAGGTTTAAGATAGCTTTGGAATAGGAACAATCTCATTTCCTTAAACGAAAGCACCTTGTTTCATATCAAAGAGGTATGAAATGCTAGCAAATACAAAATATTATATTGATGTATGATCTGGTGGATAAGTTTGTGACCGTGGTCACAGGGATTTTCAGGATGAAGGAGAGATGAGAATGTTGACTCCATGATCAGAAGGCTTGATTTATTATTTTATTATATATATATTACATTATAACTATACTAAAAAGAAATAGAAAGAAAAAGGTTCCTCAGACAGCTAAGAATAGAAAAGCATGAACAACAAAGCAGCTCTCTCGGACTCTGTCTGAGATAGCTCTGTCCTTGATTGGCCATTAATTATAAACATCCAAGATGGGCCAATCACAGGTGGACCTGTTGCATTCCACAGCAGCAGATAACCATGGTTTACTTTTTGTTTCTGAGGCCTCAGCTCCTCAGAAGGGAGAAAAATCCCGAGAAAGGATTTTTAGTGAAAAGATGTCTGCGACATAAGTTGGTCCACTCAGTGCAGCCTTTTAGCACAGCAGCAACACCAAAGGCATCCTCAGAATAAAATGTAAATAATTACAGTAATGGTTTCCAGTTTGGCAAACGCTCATACTGCACCCCTATAATAGAGTAACAATCCCACATAAATCCATGTGCATTTACAAGTATCTCCCTGTAAGCTCTCATCAGGGCAATCCAACCGAGAGGGATCCAGCAGCATCTCACCAGAGGGGCAGGCAGCCAGAATTCCTGCCTGGCACAACACACAAGAGCACAAAGAGCAGGAATGGGACTGGCAGCTCCAGACCCAACCTTCATCCATAGAAGCCCTACAGGTGACAATGTTCCTGCCCAGCCCTGTTCCCTGCCCTATCCTTACCACAGCAGACCCAACTCATGACCAGGCAGTTTTGCCTCTCTCTTCACCAAAGATGGCAATTGCAGGTCCCTGTTTTTGCTCTTGGCTGTTCCTCAGCAACTTCAGTTGGGCTGCTCAAGGCACGCTCTTGACCACTGTTACCTCTTCAGTCTTCACTCTGCAGCAGAGGAACCCAGGATGAGCAAGCAGCTGCAGCAGCTTCCCCATCCCCTCGCTCACCTCCTGTGACAAGCTGCTCCTCCTGGGGAGAGAAGTCACCCCTTCTTCTGCAGAACCTGTCACATCCTCCTGACCAAGGATTCCTCATGGAACCTTCCATCTGGCACCAGGCCCCCAGTCTGAGCTCAGCACACCCACTGGTACTAACCCCATACTTGGATATTATCCGTTGCCTTCTTCCACTGCCTAAGAGCATGAGAAAAGTAGGTGCAAATCTCTCCTCAAGAGAGGCATGGGTTTTTTCCTCAAAAAAATCAGTTTCTCTGTAGCATCCCTTTGGGATTGGAAGGATACGTGCCCTTTTGCCTCTAGTTTGAGGGACAGCAGAGGATGATGAGCAGTGTACACAATACTGCCCATCTTCTAAAATGATTCCCTAGAACTAGTTTCTTGGGGAAAATACTCTCAGTCAACAACAAAATAAAGCTCTTTGTGAGCATCTGAAGTTTACAATTTAAGATGGTAATTTTTTTTAGTGCAGCTGGTTTAACATGGTCATTTTTATAAATGTAGAACTGCTCATGCAGACGTTGGCTGGAAATGTACGGCTTGCATGGGAATGCAGGCAGAAGTCCCAATTTCATTGCCCACTGTGGCTTTGTCATACACACTTCATGGAATCACTGTTGCTGTTACTTGCTCAATAACATGTTCCAGTCAGGTAGAGAGTGATATAAACACTACTATGAAGGTTATGCAAAGGGTTAATCAAGTAATTAAAATCTGAAGAGGGGAAAAAAGAGAAAGTAGAAAAACTTCCATGGTTTTTAAATGCAGGAACTCATGGTGGGAGAAAAATTTTGCTGCATAGAGAATAAAGACTACCTAACAATGCTGAAGTTTTCTTTATGTTAAATTGCTGGCAGATATTACTGAAAAATATTCAGCTTGTGCAGAAAACTAGAGAGCTATCAAACAGCAAATTTGGGGGATTCTTTTTTTAATAGATTTATTTAGTAGTCAGACTAAGAGTTAACTATTGAAGCAGAAAATAATTAAATTTTCTTCTTTACCTTTTTGTTTAGGGGTACACTCATTTCAATAGGTCAATGCAAATAATCAAAGACTTTTGAAATTTACTTCTTTTTCTAAACATTGTTTTACATTCAGAATGGCAAAAACTACTAGTGATTTGCCATAGGAAAGTTCATTTAATCTGAATTAAAATGCTCAGAACAAACCTTCATTGCTACCCTAAGCTTTGCATGATGTGGTGTGGCACATGAACAGAAAAAATCTGTACTCACACCTCGGTGCCTCACAGCCACGAGTGACTGCCCCAAGTGGAACTTCCAGCTACACCATGGCCACACAGGGACCTCCACAGACCTGCTGTGAATACACACAGTGCACACGCTGTATCTAATCCTGCTGACCCTGGCTGCATTACAGTTGTACATTACTGTTACCAGTTTGGCAAATCCTGTGCAGAATGTTCTAGTACAGTTTCTCCACAGCTAGCTCAAGTGGGCAGGAGAGATTTAGAACCAGAACTTGCATCAAATCTCTCCTGACTACAGGTCCCAGTCCTGTTCTCGTCTTTCATTGACCATTTATAATTTCTTCTTTCTCCAGAACACGTTTTATATCCCATGCAGTGGAAAACATCCTAGGCTTCCAATCAAAAGTGTCAGTTTCATTAGACATTTAAAATAAAGAGCAACTACTGTAGACAATCAACATAAAACACAGTTTATTTCCAACCATTTGCCTAATTCACATGCAGACTGGTTTATATTAATTACACTGCATTTAAAAATAGCTTGGTTAGCTTTTAACCTTAGCAGTATTGCTGTAGAGCTGAAGCTACACTGGTTAATATAATTTCTTTTCATTTAGAGAAATGTGGTTAGGTAGGTACTGAAAACTTCAGAGACTTTCCACAAAAAATATTTATCCATTCAGTAACCCTTCTGCTGCACTCATCTTACCCACATGAACATTTCTGTAAATCCCATGTTTGAAGACTATATTCTCCTGAGCACATCAGTCAGGAGAAAACACTTGGAAACACAACAAGTATAAAAACATAACAAGCAAATAATACAAGATTACAGTAATAACTGAAGTATTCTCCTGTACTATTTCAAGCTAGAATACTGAAGCCTTAAATAATTCCCACATTTTAGCACTGACACAGAACTCCCATACACAGAGTATATAAGCATGGGGAAAAGCTGTTTTGCAAGAGGTAGAAAAGGTTTTATAAAATATTCAGGCACAATTCTTAGCAGTTTAAAAAGCCATCAGAAAGTTACAAAGTAATAATGACCACTATATATGTATTTGTACAAGTTCTGTTTATTTTTACCCTTCGGAATAAAAGTATATTTCATGCACTCTCATATAATCTTTTTTCTCCTATATTGTTGGAAAACTGTTTTCCTCCTATATTGTATGTGATTACACAGGTTTTACAGACTCTCAGGATGTCTTATCACCAGAAGTGAAACAGAGAAACAGATGCACTATTACTTAATGCTTTTTCAAGAGAAGCAAGGGAATGCAAATGCTGTTTGTATATGTTCATGTATCAAAGAACAGAGAATCACACATGTAAAACGCATAAAAATATTATTAGTTCTTTTGGTTTACTCCCACCTCAATGAAGAAGAGCGCTTTTAGAAGTGAACTTTTTTAAAACACAAATTTTCACAAACATTTGCTTTACAGTGCAGTGGTTATACTCAAATTTTCACAATACCCATAAATCAAAATACCAAGATCACTACATTTACCATGAGCTAAGAGACATTCACTTAGTGTCAGCTCAAACAGATGCTTTCCTCGACCTAAAGTATGTAAGGCTTTATGGGCAACAAGTTCTTATCAAAGATCTGCTTTATTCCTGTCACAGCATTTTTTTTCTCATGTTACTTTTTCTCTTGGTCTTTTTCTGCATCCAGCAGCGCAGAACGGATTCCCAGTTTCTTCAGCTCTTCTACAAGATCTCCATTCTGATGCATCTGGAGAAGTATATCACAGCCACCAACAAATTCACCATTGAGGTACACTTGTGGGATGGTAGGCCAGTTGGAGTAGTTTTTTATTCCTGAATGAGAAAAAAAAAATTATTAGAAAACTATTACCTTCTAATAGAATGGTATTTTACAAGGAATGCATTACTTCCACCTGACTCCACCACTGATATTCCAATTTCTTTCCCATAAAGGCAAAAAGATATCTACATAACAGGAGCACTATCAGAAAAAAAAAACTGTATTAAAGCTAGGTTTGTTTCTCACCCCAACTAAATATGTGGGTTGAAAGATATGGGGTCAGCTCCTATACTGACTTCTAGCAGGAACTGGAGAAACACATCTCTTTTTACTCCCAACAAGAAAACATTACTCTTTCAATCAATTACAGAAATGAGAAGTACTGAAAAATATTGAGAACTGTTTACTTTCTGTTATATTTCCCAGAAGGACTTTAAAATATTTTATACTCTTACTGAACTCATACAGTTACACTTATTCCTGCAATTTCAACTGCAAGATACATTTGCCCCTGTAGAGGCCTTATGAATTTCAAATTGCTTTATCTTTCAATGCCAGACCTTACAGCACATGGGAGGGGCACAGAGGCTGAAGTCTTTTTAAAAGTGCTCATTTAACAAAACACAGCTCAAGTCACAATTGTGAAGTACAGAACTAAATTTTAAAACTACACTTCACAGAAGGCAAATGTAAGACCACCCAAAAATACAAACTGATAAGCTGATACACACTGAAACAGCTTGCACTTAGACATCACAAGAAATTACACAAGAATCTTTGTATCTAATTTGCTGCTTTTTAAATGACCCTTCACACAAAGCCATTATTTCTGTAGCAAAGGAAATAGCTAAAACCTACTGTGCCTATTTTTATAGCACAACCACAAGTATTTGATTAGATGACAAGTTTTGAATTCAACATTTTTATGTATTTTCAACATGCAGTGCCTGGAATTTTTCCAACAAAGGCATGAAAGCAAACTTAAGCCTACAGAGGTACCTTTTCAGAACATCAGAGCCCACTCACCTTGGAAGCCAACCCCCCACCAACAAATATTAGAACTGAGTAGCTGATAGCACAAGAGAACTTGTTTTCCCTTAAGAAAACATTTTAGGCTCTAGAGACTATAAAAAGACAAAACCCAAAGTACTCAAGGTAAAAAAATAAACATGTAAGGAAATTATGCTTGCTTTATTGGAACTTAAAACACTACCTTTTTTAGTAAATATGTATAAGTGGAAATATATACAGTGGATTGTCACTTTAATGTATAAAAGATGCAATATAGCTAATAATTCCTCTTAGCAAAATACAACATGCTTTTAAAATCCACTAAAATAATAGGAACCTTCAAAAAAAGATTGCTGTGACTAAGGGTTTCTAAGCACTACATAAGTCAGCTAAGAGATTTTATTCTGACTTCAGATTTTGTGTGTGGACAACTAATGTTTCATAAGCCCAAAATAGGAAGTTTAGCATATAAATCAAGGCCAAAGGGAGCCCATAACCAACCTCCATCATCACCACTTGTAGTTTCTTTCTTAGTTTGCAGAACTTTTAAGCTTTGATGCCAGCTTCCTCTTAGCAATACTTTTTTTAAATGCTCTTTGGCCTTTGAGTACTCCAAACTTCTTAAACTGCCCTAAATATCTTTTAACCCATTGAAGTTTTAATGAAAAACCATGTTCCACGATTAAGACATGACCCTCATCAAAGAGCCACTGCAGATATGAAATAGGGCTCATTTTTCTTAAGATACTGCAATGCTAAACATGAATTGAGAACCATGCTCTGCATAATAAACCTGCTAATGAGCATTCCAAGGTAATATTTACACCAGTCATTCTTTCACATCAATATTTTCTCCCAGTACCCAACTGCACACACATACAAGCACTGATAGTATTCTCAAGGACCTATCCAGCTTCAGATAAGAATACCATGAAGCTCATTTGCTCTGTGTGCTGCATTTCTCCTGCTGGAGAAGCTGCTTTAAATGCTTCAGTGCTGGGGCTCTCCCAGGTACAAACTGAACCCTCCCTCCACTGGCAGCCTCCCCCAGGGCAGCAGCCCCTGACACTGCTGCACTGGTGTTACTGCAAGTTAGCCTGGGCTGCAATTGCTGCACTTGGGCTGCACGTCTGTGATGATTCTTTGGGCATCCCAAGGGATCTCCATCCCCTCTCTGCAGACTGAATCCTTGCTGTACTTCAGAAGCTGCAGCTTCTGCTCTGAAGCTCTGTTTAGTTTGGAAAAACACACTGCACAGGTCAGGGTGTCAGTCTGACAGCTCTGATAGCATGCTTAAGGTAACTGTGAAACCAGGATTGGTGCAAAGAGCTACTGAAACACACTCCCACCCCTCTGCCCAGCTCCAGTTACCAATTCTCAGCCTCTCTTGGCAGCATTAGCACTAATGAAGGATGGGCCATGGTAAAGAACTGAATCAAGCAACACTCATTCCTACCATACTTGCTCCAGAAAAGCAACACATTTTCATGGATATCACAGAACCATTAAGGCTGGAAAAGACCTCTAAGATCACCAAATCCAACTGTTAACTCAGCACCATCATTTACCAGTTAACCATACCCCCACTTGTCATATCCACATGCCTTTGAAACACTTCCCTGTGCAGCCTATTCCAAAGCCTGAGTACCATTAGCACTGATAGAAGCTTTACTGAGGGAAGGCTGGCCAAGGGTGGGAGAAAGGATCAACAACACCTGCCTGGCAGCATCCCATGCTTAGATAGAGACAGCAATGAAAATAATCTGAGGGTGAACTACCACAACTGTTTAAACCACCACTTTTCCAGTACGTAATCCCAAATGTCTCCACCTCAGGGACTGGAGCCAGTCTAACACTGTCCATCAGCCAAGAGCCAACTTAGAGAAACCTGAATTGCCATGGAGCCCAAGAGAGTGCCAAGGTGTCAGACCAGCTTTGATAAGGAAGGATTTGTGACAGGAAGGTGTATCTTCAGCTCAAGTTCAGATAGATCACATGAAGTACCAATAACTTTAGTTTCACAGATCTGAGTTTTTAGGTAAAAAGGCAAGCAGGGGAGTTGTTCTAGCTTTACAGCTTGCAATATTTTAACACAGTGTATGTTTCACCAATTAAACTATAACTAGCTAAAAATAAGGTGTTTCAAGAGATACAGGCAAGAAACCAACAAGCAATCCAGACATGACTGAATTACCCTTTCTCCAACAGCCTGCCCCTACTACAAATGTATAAACACATTTATTCAAACACTCAAGTTAGGTTCAGGTTAACACAAAGCTGGTGGTCAGCTCTCATACAGCAATCTCCTTGCAGATCAGTCTTTTGCTGATGTATTTGATACTTCCACAGCTAAAGGTTCCACACCCCCTCACCAGCCCCCATGCAAAGATTAGGTTCACAGAGAGCCTAGGAAAGGCTCACATGCTGCATATCTAAATGTTTGGCACTGAGGCCAGATCCTGCCCTTCAGGCAGTCACTGCTGAAATACAGTTGGCAACTTAGACAACTGCAACTCTGAGCAGCCCTGTCCTCCCCTCTGTCAGAGACTGCCACCCACAGAAGCAGGCACATCCTGGCTTTTCAGGGTGCAGTAGGTAATACAGCTGAGGCAGTACAAGAATTCTGCTGTGGCCGTGTCATTCCCCAACTCCTCAAAGCTCCATTCTTTGTGCTGGCTCTGGCACTCAGCTCACCATGCAAACTGCTGCTTCAACTTGCAGGCCCAGTGATCCAGTTAATAAAATGAGCTGGCCCTCTGCACAGCTGGACAGGTGCCAAAGCTGGTGCATGGAAAGGACCAGAACAACTCCTTTAAGCACCTGAGAACCAGCAGGATATTGTGCAAGAGTACACTCCGTAACTGCATTCTGTGTAGCTTAGACACTGGAGGGCTTGATCAAGACACTGATTTCAATTTAAAGCTCTGGTAGCCAGGAGGGCAATAACCTCTCTCCTTGCCTAGCACAAGCTCAAGTTCATGTGGAGGAAAAATTTAAGTTACATAGAAAGAAAATACTATCTATTCACATGGTCAAGTGCTCAGGGACTTATAAAGGCACTGCCCATTCAGAGGCTCACGAAAGTCCCCTCAACCAAAACTGAAATGCTGATGGTTTGATTTCAGGGTTTTGTTTATGAATTGTGGGAAGAGATAAGAGTTTGTACTAGCAAACTGTACAATTAATAAATTCAGATATGTAAACGAGGTTTAGAAAATTACCATGATTCACTTGCAAAGGCAGAGGAGCATTTACTTGAACAAAATCAACCTCCATTAACAAAAGATGTCATTACACAAAAATTCCAGTATCTAAGCTTTTATACCATACCAACTATTATAGCTGTGAACTGAAAAGCAAACAAGGACTGGAAAAATCAGCCTTTTAGCTAAGAGCTAATAAAAAACTGAGTTAGTCAGATGACACCAAAAACAAAGGAGAACAAAGTCGCCTGATACATGCCAGCACATTTTAGTGTATTATGGGCAAGAACTGTTAATTCCACACACATACAAGACTAATTACTATGTACTTGCATGTATTTTTAGAACTTTCTCAAATAGCCTAATAAAACCTCAATCAGCTATGCTCATTGAAGAGGGAAAGATGAAAAGCCTTACTAGAACAGTTTACTAACTTTCCACAACTGGAAAGAATAGCTACCTGTGCAGTAATGGTGAAACAATTACTAAGTCTTTCGTGTGCAAATGATTAACATAAATTTGCACTTTATCAAGAGAATCCCAGCAGGCAGTGCCAGCTGGGAATCAAGTAATGCAACTCCAAGCCATATGTGAAATTTCACCATGCTGTTCACATGGAAGACAAAACCTGATAATGAAGTATTTCAGGGAGCTTTAATGCAACTCTCTATCTCTGACCCAGGCAAGGCAGCCTGGCACAAAGAGCCCGATCTCCAATCATCACCCTGCACCCACAACTGCGCTCTGCTGATAACTGAGACCTCTTGAACACTGCGAGAGTCACAAAAACCAAACCAGGGCGTCTGGGCAGCAACCTCAATGGCACATCTCTGCGATACACCTCCAGTTCTAATTACACCAAACAGAATCACAGAATTAATTAAGTTAGAAAAGACCTCTGAGATCATCGAGTCCAACCCATGACTGAACACCATCTTGTCAACTGGATCATGGCACTATGTGCCTGGTCCAGTCTTTCCTTAAACACCTCCAGGGACGCTGACTCCAGCGCCTCCCTGGGCAGCCCTTCCCAATGCCTAATCACCCCTTCTGTGAAGAAATTCCTCTCAGTATCCGACCTAAGGCTCCCCTGGCACAACTTTGAACTGTCCACCTGTTGCCTGAGAGAAGAGGCCGATCCCCACCCGGCTACAGCCTCTGTTCACGCAGTTACAGAGTAATAAGGTTGCCCGTCCCATGCACCACGGACTCCTCCAGGTGAAACACCGCCAAACCCCCTCCGCCGCTCCTCACAGGACACGGGCTCCAGACCCTTCCCCAGCTCCGCTGCCCTTCTCCCCACCATCTACCCTCGTTAAAAAATGACAGCCCAACCCAGCGCACCCAACAAAGCCAGGAGAGGCAAGTTACAGGTGGGCCAAGCGGGCAGGGCCCGCTCCCGCAGCGCCGAGGGCAGGGGCGCTGAGACAAGCCCGACCTGCCGGCCGCTCCCGAGGGCCCTTCCCCCAGGGGAGCCGGCCCCGGCTCTGACCCGCCCGGCCCCGCGGAGGCGGCACCCAGAGGTGACCCGGGCGCTGACCTTGGCGGAGGTCGGGGTCCTGCAGCACGTCGTGGGCGCGGTAATCCTCCACGCCGTGCAGCCGCAGGATCTGCACCACGGCGTTGCTGAAGCCGCAGAGCGGCTGCGCCGGGCTGCCCTTCATGAACACCACCACCGGGTGCTCCCGCACCAGCCGCTCCACCGCCTCCCGCGACCCCGAGCCGCCGCCACCGCCGCCGCTCTCAGCCCCGCCACCGTTCCCGGCCGCCTGGCTGAGCGGGCGCCCGGCCCGGCCCCGCAGAGCGGCGCCGGTTCCGATCCGCCACGCCGCCCGCACCGCCGCTCTCATCGCCCCACCGCCGGCACCGCCGCACCGCGTCCGCACCGCCCGCCCATTGGCGCACGGCGCGACGGGCCGCCGGAGAGCTTCCTCCGCATAGGCGCAGGCACCCGCCAATCAGTACCCGCAGCCAATAGCGCTGAGCGACAACGAAATCCGTCCCGCCCAGCAACCCTGCGGTGGCTCCGCTTTCCTAGTGGAGCGAACAGAGCGGCTGCGGCTGCATTGGGAGAGGGGCCTATCAATCAACCATGAATCGATTAAACCCGCCCCCTTCCCGGACGCGATTGGTCAGACTGCCCCGGGGCGGGGCTTTTCTCGGCATGCTCGGGGGGCGATTGGCGTGAGGTTCCTTCCGTTTCCGGGTAGCGGCCGCATGTGGGGGCTGTTGCCGGGCCTGCGCCATCCCCGGGACGGACGGGCCGCGTTTCCCCCCTCCTCGGGACGGACAGGCCGCACTTCCCCCATCTCCGGCATGGACGGGCCGCGCTTCCCCCCTCCCCGGGACGGACGAGCCGCGCTTCCCCTCCTGCAGCCCCGTCGGCTCCGCGGGGAGCGCCGAGCCGCACGGCGGGGAGGCTTTGCTGGGGGGCCGCTGCCGGGCTCAGCCTTTCCCTTCGGGCCCTCGCAGACCCCCGGGCCGTGCCTCGGTCGGGCTCTGGGTTTTATCCCGCCGGCCCTTTGGTGGTGGAGCTCCCTCGGGCCGGGGCTGGCTGAGGGCCAAGGCAGACCCCTGCAGAGGGGGCTGATGGAGCCGGGCTGTGCGGGGTGAAGCCGCGGGGCTGGAGGGTGGTCGGGTGCAGCGGGGAGAGGCCGCTCTCGGACGGACAGCGCCGTTCGGTCGGCGCCGTCTGTGCCCGCAGGCGGCGGGGGTGCGTGTGGGCAGCCGGCAGACTGCTGCACGGGGCTGTCTCCTTCCTGGCTTTGGCTGTGTCCGGGGAGCGATTGGACTTGTTCAGTTGCCCGGGTTTGGTTGATTTTTGATGGGATAAAGCAGGCGGTTTGTCCGTGAGAAAGTAGCGGTGCTGTGCGTGCTCGGGCTTGGTGCTGAGAGGGGAGACCCGAGTGGTTTTGTACAGTTTGACCTTTTCTCCCGAGCACCTGGCAGGGTGGCAGCGGGATGGAAAAATGGGAGCAAGATCGGGCTGATCAGTCCACCCTGCGCAGAAGGGTGGTTCAGTCTGTGCTGGAGCAAGGGCAGAACTGCCTGATGTTAGCAGAGAAGGGCTGGGTTTGGAGCGTGTCCTGCAGCCTGGCCTGTGCAGCCAGCTTTGCTCGGGCTCCTGGGCAGATATGCCGCATTCTTTCCAAGAACTTGGCGCAGAGCGTGGAGGTCTCCTAAAGCAGCAGGGCCTGTCCTGTAAGTAGAAGAAAATGTTGAGTTTTCCTCTGTACTAAAACACAGTCTCTCACAAATAACAAGTCACAGGGTATTTTGAGTGCTAATTTATATTGCAGCTGCAGCATCTGGACTTCTGGTATATTAATGACCATTTGTCTTATTTATATTTGTAAGCAAAAGAACTTTTATCATTCGGTTCCGTTCTTGTGAGAGTTTTGCAGACCAGCTTGTTTTCAGCATTCAGAAAAGTGCTTGCCCAATTTTTGGTTTTTGTGGAATCCAGCTGATGCTTGAGTGACAACTTTGTTTTAATTTTTTTGAAGCCACCCTCAGGATCATTTCTGTTGCATTTTATTTAACTTTATTAAGAACAGATTCCAAAGGGAATTGTTACAAATTTGCCCTTTGTCATCCCATGTGAATAGGTTATAAATAAGCACAGTGTTGCTGCAGTATTTATGCAGCAAGATTTAAAAAGTACAATGTAAAGTAGATGTATTTATGGGGAAACACTTTTAATCTGAAGGCAAAGTTCATATGTTGTGTTGCTGATGAGCACCATGTATTTTGTGAGTTGGTATGTTTTTCTTTCAACAAAACATCACAAGCCAGGCTCAGCCATGGTGATCAAGACACAGAGTGTTTGCTTTCTGTGCTTTATATGTTGTGATTGAAATGGTGAAGGTTGTGAAGTATGAAAAAAAAAAGTCCTGATCATGCTAGATGGAACTGCAGTAACTTATGCAGAGCAAAAGTATATTTTCCTATTTGTTGGACTGTTTCAATATGGAAGGACAAAACAAGTGTTAAATGTAATATCCCAAGGGGTGTCTTTTGTAATTTTAATCAAGTATAAAGATTTCTGGGGAGTCAAAGTGGAATTAAATAAAAATTAATTGACAAGAGAGATATGTTTTTATTGTTAAAGACAACTAAGTGTTTTCTTTCAATGAAATATTGGGCTAAGTACAGAATACTGTGGTATTTGCCTTCCTTAATTTTGTCCTAGCTATTCCTACAAAGTTCATTCAAAATAAGTAACATAAAGACATCAGACTCAAGTGTAACAAGCCCTTGTGAGTATACATTCTTTTAGAAATCATGTAGAGCTGTAGTTTAATCCTCTGTGGTCCAAGAGGTGCCCCTGGTTGTTGGTACCCTGGGCACACCAGGCTTGCAGAGAGAGCAGCAGCGAGGAAGCCGAGGCACGGCTGCCGGAGCAGCAGCAGCGTGCGCAATATTCCTCCCACAGCTGCCACCCTGTTGCCACGGAGGTAATGACTTCTCCCGTGTCATTATTGATCTATCAACAGTAAGAGCAATTTGGCAGTCTGATATTGTTCAGCAAATAGAGTAATGTCTGCTGAACACTGAAAAAGCTGCTATAAAATGCTGGGAAGCTTCTCAGAAGTCTTGTGTACTAGGTGAAATAGAAGTACTGGATTTGTAGTTACTGTAGTTTATGAGATTGGCCTATGAGATATTAAGCTTAACAGAATGCTTTTTAATAAAATATTTAGTATGGTCGAATACTTTTTGAATTATGCAATATGCAGCACTTTAATTAGGGGATAAACACGTTAACCTACTGATAAGACTTGAAATAATTAGTCCATGTTACACTTTCAAAACAGATAATTATGTCACCAGGTTCCATCTTCTGTTAGTCTAAGTGAAGCTTTTTGTGTTTTCCAGATAATGATTTAAATCATCTGTTCAGAAGAAACAATAATGGGATTTGCAAAGACTCCTGACATTCTGATTTAAAGGCTGATGTTCCTGTTAGAAGACCTATCACCTCATTTTGAAAGCACTAATAAAAGCACCTGTATTCAAACTGCAGGGTTTAAATGCTCACAGTTAGTCATAAACTGGGTTACCATCAGGCATTCTGCTGCAGAACAGAATTATGATTTATATGTTTGTGGTTTGTTCTCACATGGTGTACAAGGAGTTGGACGTCCAAGAATGGTACTGTCAGCAAAAGGGTTTTTATTTGTTTTTAAAAAGGGGAGGCCTAAGTTAGCTAGTGAGAAAGAAAAGTCTCATTTCAGCTTATCAGAACAGGACATGTCTTCATGTTCAAGTCTGATATCTCTGTCTCATTCTATGTTGTGATAGTGACTGAAAATGAAATTTGTTCTTGTGCCCTAACAATTGAGCTCTACTTAGCTGGGTTTTTTGTTTATTGAAGTTTTTAAGTGGGATAGCTTGAGCTCCACCTGTTTTGCATGCTAGGTAAATAATCTCAGTGTGCCATCATGTTAACATCTGGCAGCACCAACATATCCTCAGTTTGGGAGCATTATGAATGTTTAAAATGTGCTTACAGTTCTGGGCTGCCTAAATCGTTAATGCTGAAAACACATCTGTGAAAGGTTCCTGGTTATTTTGGAAATGTGCTAGTTTTTAAAAGTTGTGCAACAAACAGCAGAAACATAAAAATGCTGTGGGGGTTTTACAGGGAAACTGACATTTTGAAATCTGTACTGTACCTAACTTTCTGTTTGGGGTATAACCTAGAGATCTATAAGCAAGTTTGTTTCTGAACTGGATTAAATTATATCCATGGATTAATTAAATAATATCCGTGGATTTATGGCACATTCCTAAGAGTGTTTGCATTAGCCTTAAAATACAATGTTCCATTTCATAAATGAGATTGGTAAAGAATATTTACAAAGGGACCTGTATTAATTTAACTGATGGGGATAAACATGACCTAAGGCAGTTTTTTGATTTAAACCATATAAAGATACCTTTGGCAGAGAGGGGTCATGGTAATCATCCAAGGAGAAATGTCTGAGCCCCACATTTAAGAAATAGAATGGAAGGTCGTGTTCAGGCTTGGATGTGGACCTTTAAATGAGGCACTCTTTAGACTTTGTTTACTTCTTAATGACACTGATATCACTGTGTGCCTCTTTTCACTGAGCTTTGTGAGTTGTGACACTGTCTTGAAGCAAGGACAAGTAGTATGACCTCTGTAATAGAGGAGCAGATTTGTTCTTCAGGATAAGAAAGCTGCTTGCAACTATTCTGGCATATGAAAATCTGTTTGAGCCTTGTTTCTGATTTGCAGATGGTAGTGGTTCTTGAGTCTTTCAGTGTTACAGAGGAAGCATAATTTTATATATATCTATTTCCATGCAGAACTAAGAAATACTGCCTCTAATGAGAGCACCTCTGGGCCTCTTTTCATCCAGGAATTAGGAGTGCTAAAATCTTTGATGGGCCTTAGAAAAAGATTGGGCAAGCTCAAGAAAAAAAATTGATCTGCCAAATATGAAGGCACTATTATGGTATCAAGTCCTGAACCATAGAAGGCTAGATGTCGCAGCATATGCCACAGCATGTGCTGCAGTGGAGAGGGCCATGATATACAGAGTATCATCATACAATTTCATTGAGTTTCAGCCCATGCAGAGTAACACCATATCACTTCAGAAGGCTGCAAGTGCCTGCTCATCTTGTTTTTTAGCCCAGCCTTTTATCCCCTCATGTTGATGCATTGCACCTGTGTGCCTCTGTTCCCTTTGGTGGTTGGTCAGTGCACCTGGGCACTCCATGGCTCATTGCTGTCAGTGCTGCTCCCCTGCTGCTCACAGCTGTGCCCATTGGGGATGAGCCTGGGCCACAGCCCCATTCCCAATCACCACAAACTGTTTGTACAGCTGGGGAGTGGGACTGGAACTATGTGCATGTCCTGTTCTTTGCTTCCTGTGTGCTCACTTTTGTCCAGTGTCACAGAAACAGGGTCTTGGTTTCTGGTATGGGAATTTGTACAATTGTCATTTCCTTGAAGTGCTGGAAGTGTCTCGGCTTTTAGTAATGCTGGGGAAACCCCCGGGCACTCATTGCCTGTCAGAAGGATTCTTGTGCCCCAGTTAAGGTTTGCCAGCATGCTCTGTCACAGCAGTGGTGACAGGGGCGCTTTCATTGGCTCAGTTTATTTTAAAAACATGTAGGTGCAGTGGGACACAAGAGCGTCTGTGATTATCGTGCATGTCGTGACCACGAGGGGGCCCTGGCAGCTTTGGTCTGGGTGAGCCCGGAGTTACACACTGACCACAGGGGCAGGGCTGATTGCTTGGTGCCTCAGTGGTTATATCCCTTCTTGTTCAGCACTTCTGAATTACCTTACCTCTTATATATGTATATATTTTTTTTAATTACAGTCTTTTGCTATGTAATTTTGAGAAATGCATCTCGTTACAAAAACTCAACACTGGCCATGTGATCTCCTCTGTGGCAGAAGACAGATAGTACCAAGCATGTCATCACCTGTGAGTTTTTATCTCTATGGACAATTTCCCCACGTAAAAATTCAGGAGTTTTGCACACTGCTGTATTTGTAAAGTAGAAGGAATTGGTATGAAGAATCTTAATGAAAGGTTTTTTGTATATCTTAAGAGTTTTTAAGCTTGGTACTGCAATATTTCAATAAAGATTTTTGTTCTCTGCACACCCTTTATTCTTTCATTTTTTTCTAGGAATGTGTGCTTGTGAAATCAGCAGCTGCTTTGAACTTGCTGTGCTTTAAATCCCTGCCTGCTGACCACAGATATTGATGTCATGTGTATGTTAAAAGTGTCCATGAGTACAGTAGATCTGTATTTTTGTACTCGGTCTGTAGAGTGTTTATGTGATGGGAAGAAAAACAGAAACACAGAAATGCAGAAACTTAAAATGGGAGAGGAGGAGTGGGTGTGTTGGGCATGCTTGTATTTGTAATGTGTGGACTCAAGATGAAGCACAAAGTAAAAGTATCTCTTGTGGGAGGCAAACTCTTAAAGGGGAGCCCAGAAACTTGAATTTTTAGATTGATGTAGTTAATTTAAAAGAAAAACTTGTAAAAACAGAAATAACAATGTACAGATGAGGAAGATTTGGGGGGTTTTTGATGTTCTAAAATGTTTTCATTCTCTGTTTCTGAAGTATGAATATGTGTATATTTTGAAAATCTGACTTTTCAAAGAGTACTTCCAAATGCTGCATAGAGATACAGTGATTTTCATTGCTCTCACTGTGTACATGCAGTGTTTTTTTATCTGCATCACACAAACAGGTTTTTTGGGGGGACAATTACTAACTATGTGCTTTAGAGGGCAAGCAGTTCTTTCACAGAACAGGCAGCTTCTCCACAAATGCAAGTATATGCATCTTCCCTAAATTTCCTTTAAAATAATTGCATGGTTTCTCATGCTTCCCTTTAAGTAAATTTCTTGCAATTCAGTGATTGAAGTTTCCATCCTGCAGTACTTTAATGTTTCCTCTGAAGTTCATAGTAGCCTTCTTCCCTTGCTAATATCCATGGCAGCTGAGATTGCTCCCCAGCCTCGACAGAGCTAGCAACTTGCAGGGTAAAGAACTTGGCCCTGAAAGTTGTGTGTCATTTAATTGTAGCAGTTCTGGGGCTTGTATAAAGGCCTGCTTTATAATCAGCTTGACTTCATTATAAACAGACAAACAAAAGCATTTTCAGCCTGGGAAAAAGCTCTGAGTTTCAGAACAATCACTTTCCTTGTCACAGTGATGTTCTGATCACTCTGAATCATCCTTGGCATCCCTTTCTTATCAGTAGCTCTTTTGCTCTTTGTTCACATACTACTTTTCCATCCTTGCTAGTCCTGGGAGACAGGAGGAGACAAAAGTGTGCCCTCACAGCTGCTTTCTGTCACTGTACTTTAGTTTGAGACAATCAGAGTAAGTAGATCTGTGCTCTGTTTTAGTTTCATGCTTGACTGCTGTGGTGAATGATTTAAGGTCTGTGTGCCATGGAAGGAGGAAAGTAAAACTAAAGACTGTCCTAGATTGACAGTCCTTTAAACACTGGCATACAGCAGTTGTTTGGTGCAGTATGTGTTTCCAGTCCCTTAAAAGACTAGATCTAAACAAATTGTTCTACAAATCTATCATGTCTAGGAAAGGGGAGACTAATATTGGTGAAAGTGTAGCTCCAGTCTGCTGTGAGTCTCAGAGAAATCAGTATAACAAAATTGTATTTGTGGTGGGAAAGGAAGCAAGGAATAACTAATTATGGAATGTCATATATCAACAGTTGTCTTTGTTCTCTCTTCAGGGGACTTCAGATAATATTTTATTAAACTAGTTGTTGGCAACTACTATAATTTTAAAAAAATTTGTGGAGAGTAGTAAGAAAGAAAACCTAATCCAGTGGAATTGCACACAGGAGATTTGGTTTCAAATCCTGATTTTCATGGAGTCCTGGCTTCCCCTGGCTCATTTGCTGAGTGCCAATGGGGGCATTGCTGTTAGTTAAAGAAGTTAGCACTGCATCTTCCTAAACCTCCAGCCTTCCATTTTGCTGCTGCTTCCTTCACACTTTCAAAGCACATCAGAGGCCCCCTTTAGGTACTGGAAGGTGCTCCAAGTTCTCCCTGGAGCCTTCTCTTGCATTATGACCCTGCCTGTGTGTTGCTCAGTAAACTGCAGAGTATTGCACCTGGCTGTGATAGTAATTGATCAGGACTGGACTTCTAGGCCAGCATTGAGAGTTCATTGGATGTGACCAGACTGTGAGTGTATCACAGCATTTGTTGAATTTGTAAATGTGGTAGTTCTTAGTGAGTGTAATTGGAATTACGGTGTCCCATTTACCCTGCATTTTTGTTCCTTAGTTTTGAATTTGCTGTCACTCAGAATAAGCCCAGTTTTCCCCAGTCCCTCTTGATATCTGAGGTCAGTTGGGATGAAAAGGGTGTTATTTTCCTGCCAAATTTAATGCAACAAAAAAATTGGCTGAACTCTGAAAGTGACTGTGTGTCAGGACTGATCCAATAGCACAAAGTTGCACTTTCCTGTGTAGGTAGTCAGTCTGTGCTCAGGTGTGGAGCCAAATTAGACAAAAGGTAGAGTCCAGCATATGCAGCAGGGAGAATATGAAATGCTGGATTTAAGTCCATGTGGTCTCTAGGTGAATAAAAGACAGGAAGTTCACCTGGTTTGCCAGTGTGGTCCTTGGCCTGGTGCTCCTAAGGATCTGTTGCTTTGTCATCAGCATTTAGAGTTTTTCATTCCTCACTAGCTGAGAAGTTCTTGAGTAGCAACTCCCCCCACCACCCACAAAAGCTTTCAGCCAAGCAATGTGAAATGTTTTGTAGCCATCACACAACACACAAAAAATGCTGAGAAGCTCCGATATTGAAACCTTCTCAGGCTAAAGACATGTCACTGGTATGCTGCACAGAAATGTTACTCTGCCAACAAATGCTGTCCCTCCCACCCTGCCTGCCATGTGACTCATTATTTGAGTATATTGCTCTACCCAAGCAAACATAAAGGAAAACATCCTAATATCTTGTAATAGTAGCTTGTCATCAGTCATGAGCATGAATCAATGGGTGTGTTAGACTAATAAGAGAGAGCAGCTACCCTGCAGCATTTTAAGTGGTTCTCTGATACCCTACAGACTTCATGCAGGCCCTCCTGTGTAGTAAACCATGCCAACACTTTTGTAGTATTTGGTGCTTTCCACCCAGTCTCTTGGGCATTCTGCTCATCACAGGAAATGCCTGAAAATGCTATATATTCACTGACTAAATACTTGTGGTTTGGTTTATAGGCCAGGCTAACTGCTTCTAAAAATATATTCCTTTCTTCCAAAGAAAGAGAGCTAGGGCTGCTGTTTGTTCCTTTTCAAAGCCCCTCTACTATTCCACACTGCTTGCAGTCATTCTAACCTCTCCTTTGTCATTTAGGTGTGGTTTGTGGGCAGCTTTTTATTGTTTGAGTAATGCACTGAATGCTCCTTTACTTAATGCCTGCTGTTTGCCTGTGTAGAGGGATTTTTCTAACTCAGCATGTACAAGCTGTTTGAGGGAGCAGAATCAGAGCCATGAAAGCCTCCACAAGGGGAATTGCAGAAAAGGAGCTTAATTCAAGCAATTTTTACATAAAATGATGTATTGTCCCCCACCAGCAAGTTTTCTGAATACAAAGGGTTTAAAAGGTCTAGGTATGCAAAGTAACTTCCTAAGGGGTGGTTTCCTAAGGAATTAATCTCTGTCATTAACAGCATTCATCTACTCACCATGATAACTGAACTTGCTTTCTTAAGGCAAATTAGCAAGATTTTATATTCTCTGTCATCTACCTATTCTAGACACATTCCTTTGGAGTGTAACCCTTTTGGATTGTATCCATTTCCTCACACTATTCCAAAGGTCATTGAGAGATAGTCAGCTCTGAATTACCACGGGCAAGGGCAGTTGCATAGGCATAGATTCAATTTTACACATTGTCTTTATGAACTTCCTCCAAGTAAATAGTCTGTCAAAGGAAAACTTGTGGTGGTGGTCACAGGGGTCCCAGGACAAGGGAAGAGATGAGAATCTTGACTCCATGTTTCAGAAGGCTGATTTATTATTTTAGATATATATATATCTTATATTAAAACTATACTGAAAGAATAGAATAAAGGATTTCATCAAAAGGCTTGAAAGGAAAGGAATGGAATATGGAGTGATAACAAAATCCTGTGACTGACCAGACAGTCTGAGACAGCTGGACTGTGATTGGCCATTAATGAGAAACAACCACATGAGACCAATCACAGATGTACCTGTTGCATTCCACAGCAGCAGATAATTATTGTTTACATTTCGTTTTGAGGCCTCTCAGCTTCTCAGGAGAAAAAATCCTGGCAAAGGGATTTTCAGAAAATATCATGGCTACACAAACTGGGGAATTAATTATTTTCCAAGTTAGTTGAAAGGCTTGCCCAGAAACTCAAGGAGATTACAGCACTCAATTGCCCTCTCAGTGGCAATTTAAAAGGTCATAGTCACCCCAATACTATACCACTACAGTATACACATATACACAGTATATGTGGGCAGTCAAAGCCTCAAGGTCAGAACCAGCTGTAAGAGTGCAATCCTTACCATGAAGTTCTGTGAAGTTCTCTTTTTGTGAATGAAATTCACAAAATTTCCTGTGACCTTTTCCACTGCTGGTGAGGGATAGGGATTCCTGATGCTTTGGGAGCAATATAAATACAGAGCTATCCCAGTTAAGAGTGTGTTGGCACATGGATGGCAGATCACCTCGCTGGCTGTAGGCAGAAGTGAGCCCACGAAAGCCCAGAGAACGCTGCTGGTGAAGCAGCCATTCCACCCGGCCTTAGAGAGCTTGTCGTCCCCTGCCTCTCGCAGGGCTGGGGAGCTCACCCTTCACTTGTCAACTATGTATCTCGAGGCCCTTGGCCACAGAACTGTTATGTGTAATCAGAGATTTTTATCGCAAATAGCCCGTTTTTCTGCCCGTTAAGCAGATGAACCGCCCAACTTCCCAGCAGCAGAGGGCAGCAATATAAGCCCTGCCAAAGAGGACGGTTTAGTGCTTTATGAAATACAAGCTTTTCACAGACTCATTCAGTTTGTTTACATTATATTATTGTTGAAATATGAAGAAGCTGTTCATTCTTTCCTCCTTCCCTCCCAGTGGCTCAGCACACAGGCTCATATGATTACAACTTTCTTACGCTGCGGATGGAGCACAAAATGTTAATGACTCTGGCTTCTCTCGCTGGGGCTACAGAACCAACGCTGTGGCTGGCAATGCACCTCCACTGCTGCTCCTTTTGCTTCTGATTTTTTTGCATAATTGAGCACACGCAGTAGACTTTGTGCCTGAATCAGTACTGCAGTGAAATAGGTTTTGTTTCCTAAGTTTTCATTGATTTTTTTTCCCAAAAATACCGCTTCATGCATCCAAATAAGTGCACGTTGGCAGTCGGCACTGCCAGCGATGAGCTGGTGTTGTTTCATGCACGTGTAACTGCTGAGGTGCAGGTTGCCTGCCTGCTCGCTGGCCATTCAGAAGGAACGTGAAGAGACTTCCCCACTTGTTGGCACGGATGGCCGGAGCTCCCGGCACGTGCGGGGATCGCCCGGGGCTTGCCGCCCGTCGCCTGGCGTGGGTGACTCCCAGAGCTCCGAGTCCCCCGGAACGCGACACTGTGAGAGACTCAGCCTCTCCTCTCCTGCTGCATTTACTCTGCTAAAAATAGCGGAGTGCGGTGCTCGCCCGCTGCCGCCGCGCAAGGACAGCCCGGCCCCGCTGCCCTCGGCGGGGGCTCCGCGGCCGGCGGCGCTGGCAGGGCGGGCCGGCCGGGCTTACATAACACCGCCCGCCGGGCCGGGCCGCGGCGGCGAGGGCGGGCCCTCCGCGCAGCCCCGCAGTGGCGGGGTCGGTGCCGGGCGGCCCCGCCGAGGCTGAGCGAGCGCCCGAGCGGCCGCAGCGCGGCGGGGGAGCGGCAGCGCGGCCCGGGGCTGCCCGCGGGGGAAGCGGCGGCGGCGGCGCCGCTCGGTGAGTGCGACGGGCCCTGCTGCGCTGCTCGGGCCTGTTGCCGGTGCTGGGGGGCTGCGGGGGGGAGAAGCGACGAGGCGGCGGCGGCGCCTGGGACTGCACCGTCCCGTGCCTTGCCGTGCCATCCCATGCCGTGCCGTGCGATCCCGTGCCGTGCCGTGCCATCCCATGCCGTGCCGTGCGGTCCCGTCCCGTTCTGTCCCGTCCCGTGCGGCGGGCGGGAGCGCGGTGCGGCACGGGGCAGGCGGGCTCGGCGGGGCTCGCTGTCAGCCCGCCCGGCTCCAGACCCGCCTCCTGTTGCTCGGCGCGCCGGGACCAAAGGCGGCCGGGACAGCCCGGTCCCCGCTCGGCCCCGGGCCCGCCGCCCGCCCGTGTAACGGGGAGAGCGGGCACCGCGGAGCGGGAGCGCCGGCAGGGCTTGTCCTTGCCAGGACAGCTCCGTGGGTACTACGAGAGCTCCCTGTCTGCTCCTGATACACGAAATATCGTAGCTGCAGCAACTGCAGTGTATCTAAGTAATGTACGCTAAACGGGCAAAGCCTTTTATTTAGCTTCTTTCAGAAAATCGCATCTGCGAACGAATGCCAGCCTGGTTCAGCACTTAGCTGCATTCTGCAACTTTTCTTCAGATAGCTGTCAGGCTCTTGCCAAAGCCAGTTGCTCAGCGTTACTGTCACATTTCTTCATCTGTAGGTTCCCACTGCCAGGACTCAACCGCGGTTTGCAAGGTCCTTGTTCCTCTTCTCAGAGGAACACTTCCCACTTCTCTCTCCTTCAAACCTATCGGATACATCCCAGCTTGGCTCTGATTCCCCTCAAGGGGGTCTGACCTTGTCTCACATTTTCTTCCTAAACAGAAAATTTCCCAGTTTTTCTATTATAAGAGCAACTAACATTCTGTGTAACTTCTGTATGTAAAGTTCCCCCACACCCTAAGGTATACTGAGGCTTTCGTTTTCCATACACTGTTCTCTGCCATCTGTTTTGTTTGCACATCCTTATTGGCTTGGCCTTGTGTGAGTTTAGATCTTTGTCCAGGAAAATTTTATTCTACTCAAATAGGTTAACAGACTGAAATCTGCAGGAATTATGCATGTATATCATGACTAATTGTGAAAATTATGGTTGCAAGACACTGCTTTATTTTGTGAGTTTATCAGAGCAAGGATGCCTGTCTTTCCCTTTGCCTCAAATCTAAGCCTGGCTGTCTTGAATCATTAATGAAAAATAAAATCACTATGCTACTCTTGCCACTTCCTTGCTGCTAGTTTTGGTTGTTACTTTTTAGCCTTTGGCGTGGTGTATGTCATTTGAAAATCTTTGTACACAGTGCTTGTTTTCTGGGGAAAGAATTTTAAAAATGCCACAAAACTTTACAAGCTGATTGGTTGCCTTCAAGTGTTTTTCTTCTTTTCCTGGAAGTGTCTCAAATCTGCAGCTGTTGAAATGCACATCAGCTTGGCACAGTCTCTGTGGCTGCCAAATGTGTGAGCCAGTTGGATCTCAAGGAAATGTAACTTATTGCAGTTGGTCTTGTGGTGACTCTTTGTTCCACAAGAAACAAACATCTTCTGGTGAGTCACAGCAACATTGTTCTCTGCAAACTAGTTGTCAGGAAATGGAGTCTGACAATCCCAGTGGTCCCTCTATTAAAGCAGCTTTCCCCTACACCCAGTGCTGTTTCCATGTAGTTTGTGAATCATCAGATCCGGAGTCCCCTCAAATTCCCAAGGAAGACAGAATTAGCTGCTATTCAGGGTGTGGTATTGTGGTGCTTGCCTCTCTTGTTGTATTTCTTCTGATAGTTCCAATTGTTCCCTTCAGCCATACTTCACTGCTCCTCCTTTCCCTCTCACCTTGGCCAGGACTTGCACCCTACCTCCAAGTCTGTTTCTGGCACATGTCCTCTGTGTGGCCTTTGTGCACTAATCTCATCAGCTTTATTTGGGGAATAAGCCATTTTTTGCTCCTCCACTTATCTGTGGCTTACAAATCATCCTCAAAACTGTTGTATACACTTGTGGATGCTTGGCTTCAGAATGTGGCTGTACCTGCATGCACATGACTTTGGAGAGCAATTCCACTGCCTGAGGGGATGCTCCACACCTGCACTGCAGCTTCAGAAAGATAACTGGCATCTGTTGGAAACAAGTTTTTTTGCCAGCACTTAATATATGTATACACATGAGTCTTGGTGTGTGTCCCTTATGTAATATTTTTTGCCATTTCTCAGTTTCAGCCAAGTATGACATAAGGAGAACAGCTCCAAGGTAATTAAGTTCCTGCAAATTTTGTAGAAACAGGCCAATAGGGAAATGCAAGTTTAAAATCAGACACTTGCTAGTTTTCCCCAGTTTTTAGATCAGTGACTGAGTGATACATTCATATTTGACAGTCTCCATTTGGGAATAATGTGTTTGGTGCAAATGAAGCTGTAAAGAGAAAGGGAGAAGGATTTTCTGAGTAAATGCCCCTGAACTGGCATCTCCCTTAAAACGTCAAAGAATACAAGTAACACTGATATGATACATTGCATTTTGAAGATGGGAACAGAAAATCTTGGTACAACTCAGTGTATACTTTTAATCAATCAAGGAACACAGCTCTTGTAGATCTGATTTCCTGAGTTGGCCTGGTCACAGAGTGCTTTGTTTTTACATCCCTGCATCTCCAGGGCACAACTCTTGTCTTTGTTCTGTCAGGCACACATTTGCACAAGTACAGAAGGGCTAAGATCTCACTATGACCACACTTTCTAGTGCCTTTAGATTTATTTTATTTTGACAAAATTAGCCAACAGTTTCAAGACTGCCATCATATAAGCATAATTCCTATGAAACCAAGCAAAAGCAGTGGCCATTCATCCTGCCTCAAAATAATGTGTTCTGGCAGGACAAATCCCAGATCATTGGTAGCAATGACAAGCGATTGGATTTCTGTTTTGATTTGGGTTTTTAACTGTTAGTCCTTGTCAGTTGCAGATGGGGTTTTGTGGCACAGCTTTGGCATGTCCTCTCAAACATGTTCTGCCATGGACCGGTGCAATAGTGTCCTTAGAAAGGGCCCCCTTATAACTGGATTGTGGGCCAAGTGTGAATCCTGGTAATTCAGGCATGTGAAATGAAAAGAACACATTGTAGCAGGACAAATTCTTGAGCTCCAGGAATGTTAACAGAGGGTGTGACTGGCAAGGGAGTTTTTTGCTTGGCCCGTTTTCTATATGAAGACAAAGGTATCATGCACCTGAGATCAACAGGAATAAATACCAGGTCCTTTAATACCTCTTTGAGTCTGGCTGAAAAAACCTTCTTATTGTCTTTGGAGTGCAGTAAGTGGAATACTTTTAAAGGAAAATATCTTTTAGGGTAGTGCTTACTGATGGTCAGTAATGCCTCAGCTTCTTCAGGCCGTAATTCCATGAAATTAAAACATGCAAAACAGGTGGTCAGGGTCCCTTTTGATCATGCAAGTCTGCTCTGCAAACAGCTGAATGATAGGAATTTAGTGTCTTCAGTTAATATTGGTTAAAGTAGTCTGAAATGACACGAGAAAAATTGAAGTGTCCCAGTGTCATCAGTTGCTATCAAATGCAGTGTTTAAAGTTCAAAACAGCCTGATAATTATTAGTTATAGGGCCCAAATGTCACAGCCTTAAATTTTGCTTACATTTGCTTACAGTTTTCTTGCCTGAGGCTGATATTGGCATATGCAGACTTTTCTTATATTTCCATGACTAGCTGCAGTGTTGTCAGTATCAACTTAAACACAGTCTTGTTCTTTAGTTTGAAAGTTTACTCTTCTTGTTTGTTTTCCAGTGTTTGTTGAGGGTATAACAGTTGAAACATCAAGGAAATGGAGTCTTTTAAACTGAAAATGGAGATCCTTACCTAAGGTTTGCTCTTTACACACTCTTCTGCAGAGCTGGAGCTCCAAGTCAGTCCTTGCCTTCCACAAGGACTGATGATTCTGCAAAAATGTCTGTTAGACATTGCTGTGGATGCACTGCTTTGTAGACATAAAGTAGCCTGAGCTGTTGCATATCATATGTTCCTGTATTTCTAATCAATTGTATCACAGGATGGTACTGCCTGAATTACAGAAAAACTACACAGTGAGTAGAGCCCTGGGGTTTTTAACTTCAGGTATCTGAAGTGGCCCCTCCTCAATGCTGAGGAAAGAATGGTAGGTCTAACAGGGGTGGTGGTTCTCACTGACACCCCATATCAGGTTAATAAGCAATCTTTGATGTCTCTGTCTGTGCACACAGCTTAATTGCATTTCAAGGAAAGTGCATTGATTTCAGTTCTTTTCCTTAGACAGAACTGACTTCTAATGTCTCTGCTGTTACAAGCTTTTCTATGTTACATTTAAATAAAAGACATGGACTTGATATGAAGTCCTTCATATCAAGCAATTTCAAGAGAATTTCTGCTTTGACACACTGAGGATTACAGGGCAGTCTCAGCCTTGGGATATCACTGAACAGGTGCATAAAAAATACTGGAAGAAATTAAGAGATAGCAGGAAACCAGGAGAACCAGGAGACTGTAATTTGATTGGAATTCAGGTATCAAGCTGTGGCTTGTTTGTTTTGTTCTTGATTAGTGTTTATTTAGTGGCACTGAAAGGTGAAATACCTGCTGTTACAGTTGTGCTATGCAGAAAGCCTTTTGAGAAACATGACAGTAATGCTTGGGAGCACAAGCTGACTGAGAGCCTCACGTGGGACAGCTTGTGCTGGGGAACTTACTGCTGCATGGAGTAGATTTAGTGCCTGTCACCAGGGAATCCTAGACACACTTTACATAAGGCTGCCTGCTGCTCCCCTTGTGCTTGATTATGATTATAATAAGAATAGAAGGGATCAACAACAATCACCTGGTGCAACTGCCTGACCACTTCGAGGCTGAGCAAAAATTAAATCACATTATTAAGGGCACTGAATGCCTCAAACACTGACAGGCTTGGGGCACTGACCACCTCTCTAGGAGGCCTGTTACAGTGTTTGACTACCCTGTTAGGCAGGAAATGCTTCCTAACCTCCAGTCTAAACCTCCCTAATGCAGCTTTGCCTGCCCCTCGTTAGCTCTGTGATCTTGAAGGAGCATGTACAGTCAGAGGTTTAAAATGGGACCAGTGATGTTGGATGCTTTGTGTGTTGCTGGGTCTGTCAAAGGCTGCATTTGAAAGACAGATGCTGCTGAGAGCACCAGTGTCTTCATCTGTGAAATGGGACACTAGCATCTTATCCCACAGGGTACTCTTGATGTGTGTGGCAGCTGTGTTGTAGGTGCCAGGTGGGAGGGTGTCACAGGTGTGACAGAGTAAACCACCCACAGTGGATCTGGGTACTGTTTTATTTAAAAACCAAGATTGGAGTTTTCACCCTAAAATATTATCTCACACACTGACTCTCCTACTCACTCATCTGGACTGACAGAACAGCAATAATAAGTTAAACAGTGAAAAAAAGTGTAGAGGTTACTTTTGGCTGTGTTTTATCTCCAGCTGACATAGAAGTGATATGTTATTTAAAGCATTACATGCTTGTTTTATTTTCCTGCCATTATAATGAGGCAATTGTATCATAAAAACATGTGTTGTTTCTGACTGAGGAGTAGTTTGAGAGATGTAACAGCTGGTCTTTATCCAGGCTCTGTGCCCCATTGTGGGTGCAGCCTGAAGGAGTTCAGGGAAGCTGAAGGTGGAAAGTGTACAAGCACCGATGTACCCACTGCATTTTCAAATCAGTTACATGCAAAGACTGGGTCATGTGAGAAAATACCCTCCTACCCTAAAGTCTCTGTGACTAAATAAAAGAAATAATTTCTGTCAGTTCTGAAGCTGTCAGTTCTTCCCCAGGCTGTGCATTTCCTTTAACTTAGATGACTGATTTTTCTTAATCCAAGAGTCTTTGCATGAGCACTTGAGTCTTTGGTAGTGGTTACATGAATGGCAGATGACAGCAGCTGGCAAATGTAGGTGATATTTCTTATATAAGTCAGCAGAACTGGTCTATAAGTGCAGCAGGTTAAGCACAGGCTTTGTGTGAAGTACAAGACTTTAACCCTGGCTAATAACACTGGCTCAGTAAACGCCGCAGACGCGCATTAATTTAGATCTCCAGATTAAGAGAGCACCCAAGGAAAAATTTACTTGTTGCTTTGTCTTTTAAGTCCACAGGAGTCAGGGTAGAAGTCTTGGCTCTGTGACAGTATTGCCCTTGGCTTTACCAGAGCCTGAGATTTTCCCTTGTCTCCTCAGATTATAAACCTTCTAACTCCATTAGTTGAGCTGCTGGTGTGAAATGCCAATCTACAGAACATGTCTGCAGCCTAAGAAAAAGGAAAATATTTCAAGCATCTTTGGGTTATTTTTTGTTTGTTTGAGGTTTTTGTTTGTTTAGGTTGTTTTTTGTTTGTTTGTTTGTTTTGGGGGTGTTGTTTTGGTGGATTGGATTGGTTTTGTTTGGTTTTTTTCTACAAGAGAAATTCCTGTTTGGGATGGAGCTACCAGCAACCCTAATGGTATTTTTGCCTTCATTGTTACTTTATTTCTCCCTTCAAATCTTTGCCTGTCCAGATATTGCATATTGTGATAATATAGAGACTCAAAAGCCATCTGGACACAATCCTGAGTAACATTCTTTCCTAGGTGACCCAGACTCCCAGATTGAGCAGGGAGGTTGGATTAGATGAGCTCCAGTGGTCCCTTCCAAGCTCAGCCATTCCATGATTCTGTGAATACCTCATGATGGAGGAGAGCTGGTGCTGTCATTCTGGTCTGCAGAGTGAAGTAGTATTTGCTGTCTGATTAAAGAGCTGAAGGTGTTTATTAAAACCACTTTTATAAGTAATTAAGTCGGCAGGTTTAATCCCAATACTTAAAATGTCACAGCCCCCACCTTTTTTTTTTTTTTTAAGTCCTTTTATTGTTGAATTGTTAGCTAGTTATTGTAGTTAGTCAGTGCTGAGGAATCTGCCTGGATGTGCTTCAGTGCTCTGCAGGTTATTGTTTTCTATAGTGCCCTTCCTGTGTCAGCTATCACTGGTATTTGTGAAGTGCTGTTATTGCTACTAGCAGGTTACACCTTAGTTTGGGGATTTGCAAATAGATGTTTTTCTCAGTTAAGCAACTCTATCAGCAGCTAACCTACTTCTTGGTTCTTTTAGTCTGGCTCAGACCAGATCTGACATTTTTCAGAGTTTGGTTTGGTGTGTGTGTTGAATTTTTTTTGTTTGCTTCTTTTAATGCTAACTGGTAAATTAAAATTCTTTTTGTTTGTTTGTTTGTTTGTTTTTCCTTGCTGAATGGAACAGAGCATAATGATGACCTAAGCCAGACCTTTAAGATGCTCAGCTTGTCAGGTGGGACACCTGAATCATTAGGCCGTGCATAATTATTAGGTTCTTCATAACAATTCATTATTTACACAGAGTGAAACTGTGTAAAACCAGAAAGAGAGATCAAGAGCTTGACACCTATCTGTGCTATCCCTGCCGGTACCTCCAAGCCCAGTACTTAGGACAGCCTGATTGCTTGATGGGTTTCTTTTCTGAAAAGTCTTTTCACAGCAATTCCAAACCAGATTCTTTGGTGAGAAGCACTTGCTCTGACAGTCCCTTTATACCAATGTTATTCTAATTCACAACTAAAACATAGTTAGAAATATGTTCTGCAGAGCAGTAAGAATATATAACACAGTTGCTATGGTTGAAGAAAGATTTTTTTACTGCTGCTCTGTTTCCTATCTAAGGGGTTTCATAGCTCTTTGTCAGAGCTCAGACAACACTATAATTTATAACCCTTGCAACCCTGCTGGGGTGATGAAGTCTGTCTCCTGAGCAGTTAGAGGACAAATACATCCCTGCCTGCTTGAAGATGCAGACTGTTAGTGGGCAATGAGGCCACCCTGCCCTGAGTATCACTTACAGTAGATTAATCAGTGGGGCAGTGTAGTCATTTAACTCCGTGGGCTGCGCTGGGTTTGCAGAAATGTTTCCTTCTCAGTGCCCACGGGCTGCCAGGTAATCTGAGATCATCCAACAGATGTGTTACAAGAGTTACAGCTACAGCAGATGTTACCACAGTTACAGATGTAACTGAATCCCTGTTTGAATTTAGACATGTCAGCCTGAAGAAGGGGACATTCAAATGCTTTCTGCTACCACAACAGAAATGATAGCTGGCCAGAAGAGTGGGGAAAAGTTTCATCTCTCTCTGAAACTGAAAATGGACTTCTTTCTATGGGAAAAAAGAGAAAAGGGGGTCAGATGTTGTGAGGACATTTGGAATATTTTGCTGAACCTGGTTTCCTTAAAAAATATGGAAAAATGTAAAACCAAGTTCACTCTAAAGGGAATTATGCTCAAGTGGTAATGTGGTATTTACATATTTTAAACATGTTGTGATACTAACTTACAGAAAGTTTTGTGGGAATGCTGCATTTTTCACTCTTAGTTTGATCCTTTCATTGCTGCCTCTAGCTTGTGGCAGTCTGTACTCACCAGGGGAGCTCCTTTGCCTTCTAGATTAGTCATCCAAAGAGACTGATGCTTACCTTGCTTTAGAAGCTGCTGTGCATAGCTGATGTTAGCCACGTTTGCTCTGCTTCTTCAGTACTACTAGTTTCAGTGCTTTTTAAAAAATATTAATTTAATTTTTCTTGTCAGGACTATGGCAAATTTGCAGTGACTGTGGATATACCACAAGAGAGAGAGAGCAAGGGAAAATGCTGCTTTATATTTTCCAATAGTTTTGGGGAATTAGGGAGGGAAAACTCATCATTTGCTGTGTTGTGAGGGACAGGCAGTGCCTGCAAAGTGTATTCCATTCAGCTAAATTGTGCAGCAGAGGTATTTCCTGGAAATATCAGCTAACCTTCTTTTTGTCTTGCGTGACTGTAACTGAGAGCAGAATCTAGATTAGTGTGTCAGTCTGTGAAGGGAATTTCCTGCTAGAGACCTTGAGAGTAAGAAAAAGAAGTGGAAGATAAGGAAAATTATTATTATATTAGAGCATGAGTTAATGATTTGTAAAATCTGAACTCTGACATACCTGTCTGCACTTTTACTTGTTGCTGGCCTTCATCCTGTGTATTCAGTTCTCATTCAGCAAACATCTGTCAGGCATAACAATTTCAAGCATTAATCCTTACAGGAATTAACCAGCTTGTTAGTTGATGACCTGAACTAGATAGTTTCTGGGGATTATTGCTATTTAAATCTCACCTACGTTTTAAACAGTGGCAGCATGCCCTGCTCTGGACTTCTTTTCTTTCTCTCTTTTTTTATTTTTTTCTGTACTGATATATCTTTGGGCTGCCATCTCCTCTTTCACTCCTGCAGCACGGGAGGAGGCAGAGAGGAAGTCCTGTGCTTCCTCTACATTACTAAGGGGGAAGCCACTGGTTTCTCTTCGTGCCAGACTTGCTCGTGCTGCCAGCTGTGCCGAATTGCTGCTCTAACGCCCAGGGGAGGCCAGGCTGGATTGTGGCTGCCATGCTGGGAAGCCATCAGGAAACTTTGATGGAATCACCACAGACTTTCACCTACCCTTTTTACCAGATTTCCCAGGATTTTGGTAAGGCTTTTACAAGGTTACTTTTATTTCATAAAGTAGTGAGATAGTTGTGACAGGCAGCGTGTCTGTATCTTTTGCCTCCTAATAACTTTTGCACTCGTTTTCTTCTTTGCATTAAATTTCCCAGAGACATGGAAGTGTTAAAGATCTCAAGTGTCTTGAAATTTCACAGATTTGAACTCTAGTGAAAGGGGAACTAGAAGTCAGTGGCTTGCTGCAGGAGAGCTATGACTGAGTGTTCTGGCAGCAGCCAGCTGGTGAAGGCTCCAAGATCAGCCCATTCGCGAGCTTTTCTCCAGAGCCAGCCCACGCCTCCCTCCTGCTGCCACAGTGCTGGGGGAAAGGGTGGGGGCCCAAGAGTGAGGGCCCAGTGCAGTGAAATAAGGCCTGATAAATTGTTTTGTGAGCAGCAGGCCAGGATGGGGAGCTCCTTGATGTAAGGCAGGAGAAAGGAAGCCAAAATATCTGTACAGTGTGTGCAGCAGAAGGGTTGGAGATAAGGGACAGTTGGTGAAGTTAATAGAGAGAGTCTGTTGGGAGCTAGGAGTGTGGCTGGCACTCAAGACATGATATCAGCTTTTACAGCCCCAAAATGCTTGCTGAACTGGGACTGCTGAGATCCCTTCCCTGAAGTTTCAGTTTAAGGTCACATATATAACTGTTGAAACATGGCCTTGGGGTATGCAATAGGTAAAAAAGAGGACTAAAGAAATTGAGATTTATTTTTTAACTAGGGAGCATAGTTTGCACAAACACTGTTCCTTGTGCTGTGCTCATTGAACCCACACAAGGTCATTGGAGGCTCTGCTCTGTGGTGCTTCAGCAATTGTCCTCATCAGAGCTGGACATATTTTCCTTCAGAAATAGGATAACTGGCTTCTCCTCTTTTATGAATCAACCTTTTGCAAGGTACCTGCTGAGCCCTGATCTGTATATTGAAAGGAAAATACTGGAGAATAATTTCAGTGATATGAAATGCCTTTAAAATACAGCAGGTGTTTGTGTTATCTTTAGAAGATAGCTTTGGAGACTAGTGGGGAGATATTTTTATTTCTTTTAGACCAAAGCTGAGTTTGTGCCATGATGTCTATTACTCCTTGTAGAAGAATTCCCTTATTACCTGGTTTAAACAAATCTATAGCTTTATACTTCTTCCTTCTTTCAAGTATTTGAAAATAGGTAGTGTTATGTCTGCCTGTGTGTGTGTACCAACCCTTGGCTGATAGGGACCCCTGTTGCCCTAAATGTATCTCTGTGTTAGCTCTCTGGCAGCCCCAGGATGTCACAGACATCTTTTATGAAAAATCCTTTCCTTAGGATTTTTCCTCCTGAGAAGCTGAGGCCTCGGGAACAAAATGTAAACAATGGTTATCTGCTGCTGTGGAATGCAGCAGGTGCATCTGTGACTGCTCTCATGTGGTTGTTTCTAATTAATGGCCAATCACAGTCAGCTGGCTCGGACTCTCTGTCTGAGACAGAAGCCTTTGTTATTCATTCTTTCTTTTTCTATTCTTAGCTAGCCTTCTGACAAAATCCTTTCTTCAATTCTTTTAGTATAGTTTTAATATAATATATATCATAAAATAATAAATCAAGCCTTCTGAAACATGGAGTCAGATCCTCATCTCTTCTCTCCTCCTTGGACCCCTGTGAACGTTGTCACACCATGGACATGTCCTGTAATATTTAGGGTGGAATTTTCAAACTTTCTGAGGAGCGGCATGCCCTGAGGCCGCCTTGGGGTCCGAATGGAGCACAGCTGCCTGATCTCTTCAGGCGTTTGCAGGGAAAAGAAGAGGTTTGATCTCTGGCAGTGCTCCGTTTCTGAAAGGCAGTTGCTGTGAATGACACGAGTGAGGAGCAGCAGCAGCGATGGCTTTGCTCGTGATGCTCAGCGCGGTCACTGTCTGCCATCACCGCTTTAACTCTCGGGCTGGGCGACGGCTGCCGACAAACGCGGCTCACTGCTGGCTCTCGCTGCCGCCTTACTCTGCTTGAGGGTCGGTGAATCTCAGCAGGAGGAGGCTCAGACCCCCTCTGGGTTTACAGACCCCAGGATTTCAGTCCGGATCAGGCATAAAGGATTGTCAGCACGGCGTTCTCCGGCCCGCCGCGGTCCCAGCCGGCTGCAGGCCCAGTGAGGCCGAGCCCAGGTGCGGCCGCGCTCCTGAGCCCAGCGCCGGGCCGGCTCCCGCCGTGCGAGGGGCGCAGAGACCGGGGAACTGCAGCCCTTCAGGCAAAAATGAGTCACGGGAGCGCAGCTTGTTTAATTCCGTTCCAAAAATGTTCTCAACCGCTCAAAATTAATTCATAACCAACGTTTTGCAGTGGTCAATTTTGTTTCTGGGATGACATTGCTGATGGTTCCAGTAGTGTGTTTTGTTTGGGACAGGCAGGCCTTGTTTGCCTGGGGGTTTCTCTGAACACAAACCAGTGCTGTTTTGCAATATAAAGCCTGATATTATCAGATTAATGCAAATATTACTTTTAATTATGTTCAGAGTGCTGACTGTTTAGGTATAGCTATTTACTGTTTCGGTATAGCCTCCTCTATGTTGTTGACAGCATTGCAAGTGTTCATCTCTTTCAGGGGTCGTTTTTCTCCTTCTTTATATAAATGGATCTTTCTGTTCCATGCAAATTAAAATCTGCTAATTTTTCCATAACCATATGCTTTGATCCCAAGAAAATAACTTTTAATCAACAGCTTTCATATCTAAAATTAGCATTGTCCTACTTGCTACTTTTTTTCCACTTCCATAAGTCTCACTTTCACTGTATAAATATATCATTAGCATAACTGAACTGATAATGTTTTGAAAGATATATCTGAGAAATCTTGTTTTGGAGAGTTAGTCCTTCAGCTGTTCTAAATGGGACGAAAGACCTGTGCCCTTAGAGCATTCTTGCAAAATACTTGCAAGTTTCTAAGAAATATTTCCGGTATATACTTGACTCTAAAGATTTATGAGTTTAAAAGCCATGTGCTTATTGCTCCAAGTTACACACTCAGAGGTGGAATAGTCAAATGATAGTCAAAAAATATTTTTACACTGATCTTGTAAGGGGAAAAAATTGCATGTTTAAAACCCCCCCAGATCCAAATGTGGAAACGGTGATGCAGAATAGGAAAGAATACAGACTTGCAGACAGATTGACATCCTGTAGCCCTGAGCATTCATATTACAACTGTGGGCCACTTCAGAACACAGGATTCCTGAAGAGGGTGAATTATCCCACCTCTGGTATGGCTCCTTGCCTGGAAGTGCCCCTCTCTTGCATGACTGGCTGTGGAATTATAGGGCTCCTACCCAGGGTGTCCCACCACAGCCTGTGGGTCAGTGCAGTGAATCCCCGTTCCTGGTGTGAGATCCAGCCCATGCTGAGCTCACATGCTTCAGCTGGGCTTGAGGGTCTCTTTCTGAGTATCTCTGCTTCCAAGGGGTGGGCGGAGGGCATGGGGGGTGGAAGCACTGTAGCGTGCATAGAGCAGGGGCAATGCAGCTGAAGGCAGTTTTCTTCCTTCCATCACTTTGTGTCCCTAAGTACACACTGATGCCTTGCTTTGATTGCCAAACCCCTTCTGTCTTGTCCTCTGTAATCTCTTTGGGACAGAGGTATTATCCTTTTAACTGTAGGGCACTTCTGCTCAGCCAGGGTGCTGTGACAGCTCACTGGTCCTGTGTGGCTTAACACTCTGGAGTCCTGATTGTGGCACTGGCCCTTGGGAGCTACCGTGTGACAAACTGCACTCAAACAGGGAGAGCTGTTCCCAGCTAGCCAGGGAAGATGGGCAATTTCTCATTAGACTCGTGATGCCAAACCAAAGCTAAGCAGCACAGCTGGGGTATGAAGGATTGCCTGGAAGAGTTACTTGGGAATAGTCTGCAGAGCAAAACTAATTTGCAAAGTATATTTGGCAAATAGGGATAACCACACCTCTGAGAAAATGAGGTTGTCCGTACACAATAATATGATCAGCAAAAGAGGAATGATTTATCAGGAATATTATTCATGCTGGATTGTTCACTGATCTCTGGCAAGGAACAGATACCACAGGGGTTTATTATCAGTATATCAGTGCTGTGACTGGCGCCCAGTACTGAGGGATCATGCAGTTCTCTGGAGGATAAGTGGGAGATAATTGAATACATAAATTCTAGTCTCCAGAGTCTGTGAAACTAATGCTGTTGGCTTGCAGGGCTTTTTTGTTGGCTGACTGATGGTAAAACTTAGGGAGCTGACAAAAGTTGAAACCAAATCTACTTGAGAGCTTGTCCCCATCTGCTCAAGATGCAGATTGCTGGTAAACCCACAGATATCTCCTGGGTAATCTCCCCATCACATTCCATGGACCTGAAGAATCTTTCCTGAAGTTGTAGAGCAGAGGTGTTAAACCTGTGATTTCCCAGACTGAAGTGTCTGTGAATGGTAACTAGGAAAATGAAGGCTCTTGTCATTAAGTTTAAAGTCACTAAAAAGGTATCTGCTTCTCAGCAGACACTTGAAGTGGTACAGATTAGAAGAGGCTGAAAATCACTCTCTGCAGCATTTATTAACAGAATCTTAGACTTTGTTCTTGTCCTTTCAAGTATTTCCTTATTGCTCAGAGGCAAGAAACAAAGTGTCTTTGAACCCAAGTTGTTATCTGTAAAAGGGATAGGATAGTCTTACTTTCCAGGAGGGCTGACTGAATAAATGCTCTAAAGATAGTTTATACCTCAATAATGTGGGGATAGAAAAGCAAAATCTAAACCAGACAGCTATCTAATGCAGATACTCTGTCTCCTTGGTAGTAAAAAAAATTGTAGACCAGAACTAAACCCTGCATTTTACTTATCTAATGGAATCATGGTAGACCAACCTGTCTCCTAGAGTGACCTGGAAATGCAGAAGTTTGTGTGTGGAGTGTATGGAATGGGGAGAAACTTGTAATTAAGAGTCCTCACTTACTTACTATTTTTACTTCCAAATGACTTGAAGATTGAAATAAAAAATGAAAATGCTGTGATCAGATCTATTGATTATCATTCCCTAGAAGGGAAGATGGCCCCAGGATTCAATTCTGCCTTACTTGTATGCTATGATGATTCCATTAAAGTATAAAACCATTTTTAAATTTCAGTCCCTTTTTTAAAGGAAATGGCTTTTTAGACCTGGGAATTATATATTTTCCCCAGCAATCTTAGAAAAAAAAAAGATATCCCACTTGTACTGGCTCTCACCAAAGTCTGAAATCAGTTTTTAAACAAATGGCTGGAAAAAAATCAGGCATTTTTTTGAGAGTTAGCCTGCACAGCACATGTCTCTGCTTTTCAGGTTTTGGTAACAAAGAGAATATTGTCAGGTGTGACCATATTGTGGCAGAATGCCTTGCATTAGCCATGAGTTTCCTGTGGATTGTTCTGTAAGGGAAGGGAAGAGGCTATGCTATGGATGAGTGCTGTATGTACTCAGTGTTGCATTCCTTGGGTGAAGGGGATGCTTGTAATGAGGATACAGATGTGTTTATCCCAAAAACCCCTATTCACAATCTAGCTCGTTAATTAGGACAAACAATTGCTGACTGTCATAAACATTCACTGCCAGCAACACAGGAGAGGGCTGTGTTGGAAGATGGCCAAAGTGATAGGATTATGTTTTGAGCCTCTCAAAGATTATGCTGGAAATAACTTCACCTTTTATTTGAAACCTTGAGAGCTTCTGCACCTACTCAGGCAGGTTAGCTGGGCTCTGCACGGGTGCAGCTGCTGTCCTGGAGGCTTTCAGGAAGGCTGTCTGCATTCAAAATTCACAGTAGCTCCTCCTGGAGTGGACCAAGAATATTCAACTTTGGAAAGGCCAGGGTCAGTGCTCTGTGGTCTGTGCCAGCTCCTGACCTCTGCTCCAGTCTGAAGCAGACAGAGCTCCCAGCTCTGTGCCTCCTCAGAGCTCCCTTTATAGTATCTAGGGAAGCTGAAAAGTTACTAAATTATCCCAGATACAGTTCCCAGAACCAAAATTGTTTCCACACTCATACATTTGTCTAAAATTTGATACAGTTCAGTGGGCTTTTTTTTTTTTTCCACATTCAATCCCAGAACCAAATGAAAAGGGTTATGAAAAGTTTGAAGTATTTCAATAATTGGAAAATAGTCTCCCTTATGGTGAATGGTTTGAATTTTCCTGGAGCATTTTTGTACTTTTATTTTTGTAAGAACTGGGTTCTGGAAACCAGTCAAGTAGTACATGAATATAAGATTCCAAGACATACTGAAACAATTTTAAAGCCTGTGTTCTATAAATGTAGGGCTTAAAAGAATGTGTAAAATGGGAGTGGTTGTAAGAAATGTTTTAAGAGATTTAAATTCTTAAAAAAACCACCAAAAAATGGAACCCCCAGTATGACTGGCAGAGAGAAAATAGTTGATTAGGAAACATTGCAAAATAATAGGACAATCCTAAGAAAAAGACACTACACTTGTAAAATAACTTTAAAAGCTCTCAGTAGTGTATTAAAAATATTAAATAACTAAGTCTTGCCGTGTCCCAGAGGAGTTATCAGATGCGCTGGCCTGGTTCCTGCAGTGGCTGTACTTAAGAACTGCTCAGAGAAATTGCCCAGTGAGTGCCATGTGGGTCACATGAGGGGACCTCTGCCTGTGTCTGTGTCAGGGTCTGCAGTGGAAACCCAGAGATGTCCCTGGCTCCCAGAGCTATGATGCAGGACAGTCAGCTAATTCATTTTTCTGCTCCTTCAGCAAGATGGTTCCAAGACCACAGCTGAAACAAAGCTGGCGTCTCTTCAGCCCAGCCCAGCCCAGCCCAATTGGAGCAGATTTAAAAGCAAAACCCAGCTTGCTGTTGCTTTGGATCTCATTAATTCCTGCTGTGGTGTTCAGCTGTGGGCAAAGCTGGGGGTACAGCACGTGTGCCCCCCAGCATCCTTCCAGCTGCCCCTTCCTTCTCCAGGATTTTGGGAAGAGGCGGTAGGAGTACTCTAACTTCCTTCCATGCTAAATGGTTTTGTGCTTGGGTGAGAGAGGGGAGAGGAGTGATGCTGACTTGAGACAAGGGTGGGCTGTGTCAGGTGTTCCCCTTTCCCTCCTCCAAAGGTGCAGCTATCCCGTGCATGTAACAGCCTCAGACAAAGCAGAGCAAGTCCTGGTTGTGCTGTGGGTGTGCAGTGGGTCTGGCAGGGCTGGGCAAAGGCTGAGACATTGTCCCTCTGTGGCACTGAAACGTGTGTGCCTACCCAGACACTGCCAAGCCGTGTTCTGGGGGTCACAGGGGTGATTCAGAGAAAGCAAGAGTAGTGTTGTGGGAGAAGGTCAGCCACAGGTTTCTGCAGGTAACCTGCCTTACATTTTCCTGCTCCTAAAATGTACTTTTTGTAACCTGTGGATATACTGCAGGAGCTGTCCTGGGTCAGTTCTGTTTAACAGCCTGAAATATGCTTCTTCATTACCTCTGCCAAGAAACTGTTCCTGTATCTGGACAAATAAAACTTGGTTTTGCTCAGCATCTCATTATCTATGCCAGAATTTCTTACACACAGTTATTGCCCTCATTTAGTAACATGTATAGAGATGCCAAGTGATTTCTGCAGTGTAAATGTGCTTTCCCCAGTATGAATTAATACACTGATCCAAGTGGCATTAAATGGAAAGAGGTTTTGAACAGCTGGATGCATTTGAAAATAACTGTGAGAAAAACAATTTTGTACAAATTGCTCAGAGGCTCTCACTGGTGATTAAGGGAAGACTTTCCATGGCACAGTGGGTCCCAGAGGCTGAGCCTGGGACAGGGGCTGTTGCACCACTGTACAGGTGTCCCTAATGGTCTGCTGCTGTCCCAGATTTGTGTGTGAATGATGGCTTTGCCCAGCTCCACAGCTTAGCTCTGTTCCAGGAGCCACTATGTCTCCTTTGTCCTTTTTGTGCTGATCAGGTCCAGAAGTATTGCTTAATTTCATCTCCAGAAGTATTGCTCAATCTTTTAGTTCCAATGATGCAACAGAAATGGGGTGAATGCTGTTGAATGGTTAACTTTTATCCACTAATCATTAGTCCCAGCTTTAGAAGAATTTGCAAAGGAGTTACAGATCTTGACATATCTCAAATAGACAGCAATTGTTCTTCCTCCCAAGCAGAAAGTCAGAAATCATACTTTTACATTTCAGGTATAAATCATGCTGTTAGTGCTTGGGAAGGGTTCCAGAGCAAAAGTCAGGCGCTGTAGCCGATTGCTTCAGCCAGCATCTGGCTGCCCTGCATAGAGGGAGGACAGGAGGTCTCAAAAGGCAGCCGAAACCCATGTCAGATATTGCAGGTTGTAACCACTATGAAATCCACCTGGGCATTGAGTCCATGCTAAATTTCATCATCTTTGCGGTACTAGATACAGGAATTGCTTGGTCAGAATCGGTCAATGATATTTTATGGCCTGTAGTTGGAGTAGCAAAGTGTTTCTCTTCCTCTGCAGGCTGGTGCTCTTAATATTGAAATAACTTTTTTTGTGGTTTCCTGTGTTGACTGCTTACGTGGATTGACTGTGTGTGGGTTGGGGGAGGCTGTGTTACTGTGAGGTTTTAACAGAAATTCCTTGTGCTCAGAGAGCAGCAACATGAGGCCAGAGTGTGAGCGGGGTTTTCTTCCTTTTGGATGACAGCAGGTTTTCCACTGCTTCTTAACCATGTTAGATTGCCCTCAACTTTTTGTAAAAAATAGGACTACGATAACATTATGTTCTGTATTGGCTACTCCATGACTGGAGTGCTGAAGCCAGTTTTAAATATGATATGGATGTTGCCAGGAATAGAAACTGCTCCTAGGAAATAAATGCCACTTCTTGCCAGGGTCTATCCAGCAAATGCACTGTGAGTTTCTGTTTCACAATAGCATAAGTTGGAACCACCACAGCTCATACTTGAGCATTCAGAAACTGTTTGCCTAGAAATGAATGTATGTATGTATGTATGCATGTATGTATGTAACAAGGGTAGTTTTAGGGGACAGTCCCTCAACAACTGCCAGATATAGTGAGAAATTTTAATGTGAAAATAAGTTGGTTTTTCAGCTGCAATGAGATTTGTGCTCTTTTCCAAGAACGGGATTATTGCAGTTCAGAAATGTCATTTCTGAACCAGTCATATTGGAGAAGGACACAGCTATCTAGCAATCCACTGAAAATAACATTACTCCATTAGCTGGCTTCCTCTTTAGCACTGTTGTGATGTAAGTCAATGATTTTAGCTTTAATTATATATCCTGTCATGTTTTTTATATTGGAGAGAGGGAGTAGCTGCCCCATGCCACACCACCCTCACTAAATCCAGTACATCCTGTTTTATTTTTAAAAACTTTTCAAGGTGAGGTCACTCTTTCTAAAGCTACTCTCAGGTTCTGAGAGCTACAGCCTTAGATGCTGTCCTGTCTGACAGGTCTCACTTGGGGAGGAATTCCATCTTTCATGAAAATGCAACTCTGCTGATCTGCACAGGAGCTCTGACCCCATCCTCTGCTCCAGCTGTCCCCATGGGTGGTGCAGTAGCTGCTCTGCAGTTCTTTTGTTCTGTTCTGGGACCTGTTGAGTAGAAAGCCTGCTGACAGTGAGGAAGCAACAGTTCAGACTGTTGTGAATGCTGACATTTTGTTTTCTCTGGTCCAATATGGGAGAAAACTGACTGGGAGCTGCCGGAAGGACCTCTAATACTGTATGAATCCTTCTACCTCATGGAGAGGAGCATTGGCAGGATGGTGGGGAGCTTTCTGCTTGTGAGCAGATGATGGCTCTCTCTTGTAAAGACTGAGCTGCTGAGAGCTATGGTGGTTGCAAAGCACCATTGGTCCAGCTTCATCAGGAGCCATGCTCTGCCTCTCACACTGAGCACTTCTTCCACATGAATTGTTTCATGGAAACTGAGGGGCTCTGTGGAACTGAATTCTGCACAACAAACTTGGGTTCAGTAATTAAGTCCCAAACTTTGTGCTGAAAAAATCTTTCAGTGATGAATAACAAAGAGGGAGAATATTTTATTTTCCACAAAACACTGGCTGCTTGGCTGGCAGTAGTTGCAGGATGTGATCCAAACCCATTGAATGGCAGTGGCTCTCGTTCTGTTCACTTCAGTGGAGCTGACCTACAGGGTGCTCTGTTATGGCTCATTCTTATTAGTGAAGTTTAGTCCAGCAGTCCTAGGGGTGAGCCTAGGATGGCTCTGCTCTATTGTACAGGCACAAAGGAGCTGTCTGGGCAGTGGAGAGCTTGTGCTCTAAACAGAGACATCAACAGAGCAACCAAGCATCACACGTTCCTGCTGATTGGGAATGGGCAACAGGAGAGAGGGAGAGCAAAATTAAAAGCTTGGAGCCTCGTATGGAGTAAAAGAGATGGCAAAAGAAGGCATCCACCAGGGTTGACAATCCCTTGTGAAGGCTTATTTGTGGTTTGTGTTGGAAGTTGCTGGCCAGTTCCCGTTGCCTGTGTGTCCCAGACTCACTGCATGTGCATTCGGGTAACCTCTGCATGGTCTCAGCAGAAGAAGTTAACTGAGTCTAAGCATCTGATCCTGTTCTCAGCAGCTTTAACACCTCTGCAACAGCAGTTTATACACCTCTAACTTAAGCATGTGCCAAAGTACTTCATTACTCTGGTGTCAGGTGCTCAGTACATGAGCCTGGAAGGGCATTGGGAGATTTTTACACTGACATGGCTCTGGAAAGAAACCGAAGGTGTTTGTGTTTGGTGTAGCTAATCTGGAATACACACAACACCAAATTAATCTCATTTAAAAGCTTTGAATTAAGTCTGTTTACTGTAAAGGATCCTCCCACAGTTCTCCACCTTCTTTTTGTTTCCTGGTGTATTTTCATTTGGGAAAGCTGCAGTGTGGATATGTTCTCTGTGTTCAACTGAACAGCGATACTGCTGCAGTTTTTGGTATTACTGTTCAAAAAGGAAAGCCACAATATCATTAGCTTTTCTCCCTTTCTCCTTTGGATTGCCTTTCATTCCTGCTCAGGTCTTACCCAAAACCTGCTTACCTCCCTGTTTCCTGTCCTTTCAGCTTCCTCAAATGCGATGACTCAGCAGCTCCAGGATGAATTTGACAGCAGTGTGGAGAATGCAGAAGCTTGGATGAAGGCCATCCAAGAGAGACTGAGGATCAATGACAACACCAAAGGACCTCGATCTGCCCTGGAAGCCAGACTGAGGGAGACTGAGGTAAGGGAAAAGCAATGGGATTCAGAGCTGGCTCTTACTCAGGAGTTTTCCATCAGGAAATTGTCAGCTGCCCCTGCTTGTTGGAGCATTGGGCCTGTGTGGATGGACTCATATCAGTATTCTTTTAAATTTGCTATTTGCAAATTGTTTACAGATGTAGAAAAAGAGGATGGCAATTTGCTATCACTGGCTTCCAAGCTTTTCAGATTGATTTGGAACACTAGCAGCAGGTTTGGCAGGTTAAAATGTTTACACTCTCCTCAAGCCTGGAACAATTTGGTTGCTGCTTGCATAGTAATTTGCAGACAACCAGCATATATTATAAAAGAATCAGATCATGTTAGTGTTCCACCCCCTTCAGGACTCTGGCACTGATAGAAAAAGATTGCAGTGTCCTGGTAATGGGCTGTTTTAGAGTAATTCCTTTGTCCTTTTCCATAACTCTGATGATAACAGGATTTACAGATCCCCTTTATGATCTGTTCCATGAAAAGGTACAAGTTCTCATTTTCTTCCTGGTTTTACTTAATCTTCTGTTTTATAACTCTTCTCAGTGAGATCTGGTTGCAGATTGTGCCTGCTCTCTTACAATGATTTCACATTCATTAACTTCAGTTTCATTAGATGTTATCTAGGTCTTGTAATCTCAGAGAAGGAAACACTCCTGTTTGTCCCATTTGTACCATTGGAGGGAGTGGTGATCTTTCTATGACTAACATTTAAACTATTTTTATACTTTTATTACCTGCAATTCCAAGTAATCTGTTCTTTGATTTAAATGGCAAGATCTTTCCCATTGTTACTTACTCCAAAGCCTCTCCGTTTGTGTGTCTACTTATATTTGGTCTGCCTCTTCTGAAGTTTTACAAAAAATGTTGCAGACTCACATGGATGATGAGGTAGTTTACAGTGATGCCTTCAGCCTTTTTCCTTAACTGTGGTTTATTGGAGGATGGATCTTGCCTGTGGCATAATATAGAGACTGTTCATGGAGTGATGGATGGTGGCTACACTTGCATGTCAGTCATAAAAATCTGAAGAATTTTATCTTGGTCTATAGTTTTATTTTTCTGACCTTAAATTATTTTCACCCTTTTATTTTGTCTGGGAAACTATGATGTGTACAGTCTCAAGAAACACACAAGAGACACAGGAACTCGAGTAGAAGAATGGTAGTTTGGCAAAGAGGGAACATTCATGGCAGAGATAACAAGTAACAGGGTCTAGAGGTTTGTGATGTGATATGGCCTGAACTGCTGAAACCTGTTTACTTCTGTGGGCTTTACAGGAGGTCTGTCACATGCAAAAAGTCACGTTAAGAAATTCTTTCAACTCAAACTTTGGAGAGTCATCATTCTAAAGATGAACAAATTTTTCTTCCTATGTGTACCTTAACCACCTCCTGCTCCTTCATCCTGCCTCCTTTCTGGGCCTGGCTTCTGTCTCCAGCTCAGATGTCCTCATGATGTGCTCACTGCTTCTGTCTCCAGCTCAGATGTCCTCATGATGTGCTCACTGCTTCACCTATTGGCTGTGTTCAAATCCACTGTTTGGTTTTCAGTTCTTTTTTTGCACCTGGCTTGCCAGGTTTTTTTCATGCTTCCTTCCTGTGGTTTTTTTTTTTTTTTTGTTAATTTGTTAATGAAAATGTCAGCCAATGAGACAAGTCATGTGAAAAACAGATTTGAAAAAGAAAATTACTGTACAGCCACTGCTTTCTCTCCAGCTGTTGTTTGCTTCTAATTGCTGGAAGAATATCAGACTTAGAATACAGCTTTACTCTTACACTTTACTTCTTGAATGATAGCTGTGGCTTGTATTTTCTTGCTTTGCCCTGCCCTTTGCCCTGCTTCCCTGGATTCTATTAATCACACCTTTCTTAGTAAATAATTTCTGCAAACATGTGTTGATACATCACAGGGAGGTGTGCTGCCTAAATGCCAAAAGAACAGGCTTTGCTTTTCCCAGAATGTGGGACTGGAGATCCAAAGGCCTTTTACTTGTCTCACCTTTGCAGTAATTGACATGATCAAATTCCATAGGCCTAATTTTTACCAAAAGTAATCGCTGATTTTGGAACTCTTGCTGTTTTCATTGTAGAAGGCTTTTTCTTCAAACTGGATAGTCTGCAGTTTGCCAGGAGCTTATGGAAGAGCAGCAAGAAAAGCTAATTTGATAGTATCAGAAGTTTGGATAAAGTAATGTTGAAAGCTGACATCTGAATTGGGGGATAATTAATCTGTTAAATTGTACAGAACTTGTGCTGATTTTTCCATCTCTGGATACTTAAAATTAGATGACTCCACTTTCAGTTCCTGGCATTCCTATTTGTGTAAGATACACATTTTCACCAATTCATAACTTAACAATTTAGGGTAGAAGCAAAATTTGGTAGCAGACAGAAAATTCCACTAGTTAATTTCTCTTGGCTTCTTTTCTAAGCCAACTTTTATTTGCACCCGGAAGCCTTTTTAATATGCTTCATGATTTCTTATACTATAGCTTAAAATGGAGAGGTTGCAATGTAGCCTGTGGAGATTGCCTCTTTGTGCTTTGGCAGGTGGGGAAGAGCAGCTGGCCTGTGGCAACACAGTTCTGTAACCTTATAACAGCAATGGAAACACAGCCACAGGCATTTCATAGAGGATGGTCTGGTTTTTTTAGCTAACTTAAATGTTTTTCAACTGCTGTGTGATATTCAATTAAATTCAGTCCTTTAGGATGTTTAAGAATAAGTGTTATTTTCCTTTCAGGAGAAACTGCAGCAGGGAGTTAGGTGGGAAGGGTTAATTGTCTATGCTGCAGAGAAACATTTCCATCCCATGGTAGTGCTGTGTTAACAACTGGACTCAAGGATTGTGAAGGTCTTTTCCAACCTAAATGATTCTATGAGTTCATGATTCCTGGGTAAAAACAAAGTCAACATTTCATTAACTATGCTTTCTATGTTTTCTTTCCATGCTTTCAGTATCATTTGTTTTTCTTACAGAAAATACGTGCCCTGGAACCAGAAGGCAGCTTGAAAATGGACTTGATTCTTGTGAAGGCAGATGCTGCTCTTCGCAGCATCAGTGAGGAGAAGAAGCACGAGGTACTCTCTAAACTGAAAGACATTAAAGCCTTGTGGGAAGAGACAGCCATATACATCACTCATTGTCACAGGTAAGACAAACACATCTTGGGTGTGTTGAGGCAGCTGTTTCCTCCAGTGCTTTCGTAAAGTGCTTCCTGCTCCTCTCTGCTCCCTGGAATGTAGATAGCAAATCCCTGCTAATCCCAGTCCCATGAGCATTTTGGGGACTGTGTGGGGAGAAAGGATCAGTGAGACCTCAGTGCTCTGCCTTCACAACCTGGCCTACCCACCCCATGGTCTGCAATGATGAGTTTGGTCAGGACCTTGTACAGAGTATTTCCTCCTCAAAGCAGAGAGGACCGGGGAAGTGAATCCAAACCCTGAGAAGTCAGAGCAAGTTAAAATAGTGAGAACCTTGTGCAGTGCTTTGAAGGCTTTTTGAAATTGTTGGTCTCCACTGCTCCCATCATCATTTCATCTAACTTCTCTGTCTTACTCTCCCCAACAGCCGCATTGAGTGGGTCTGGCTGCACTGGAGCGAGTACCTGAAAGCCCAGAATGAGTTTTACACATGGATTCACAACATGAGGGTCACCTTGGAGCCCGACATTGAGTTGCAGCTTGGCTTAAAGGAGAAGCAGTGGCAGCTGAGCCATGCTCAGGTTTTGCAGAACGATGTCCTAAACCAGTCAGTCCTGCTGGAAAGGCTGCTGGAGGAAGCTGCTTCGTTGTTCAGCAGGATAGGTGACCCCAGCGTTGATGAGGATGCTCAGAAGAAAATGAGGGTGGAATATGAAGGAATCAGGCAAGAAGCTCAGGTACACTTATGAAGAGTGAGAGGTATTCAAATTTCTCCCATCTATGGTGATGTATGCTACTTGCCCCTTGAGTGATGGGGCTTACCTCGTAGGGCTGCAAAAGGAAGCGGAGGTCAGGATCCCTGTTCTTTCAGCCAATGGACTGTTTGAAACAATTGTCCAGTCCCAAGATGAGCTGTTGTCCTGGGGTGATGTTAATCAGGATGCTCTTACATGGTGCTTTATAGTGTGTTGCTGTAAAGTAACTGCAGGCTGCTTGCTGTGTCCTAGTGAATATTGCTTTAGGTCATCTCTGTGTAAAGTTTGAGTTGTTCCTCATCTTTCAGCACATTAGTGGTTCATGTATAACCAGATGCAGAGTACTCATGCCAGGGAATATTACATGGACACAGCCTTGCTGGTGGAAGTAGGATTCGTTGAGACCCAGAGCTGTCCTCCCTGCCTGCAGAACTGAGAAACACAGAGGTGGGAGTCAGCTCTGGCCCAACACTTTGCTCAGTGGCCACTTCCACTATCTGAAAGATTTTCATGAACACAGATACTAATTCTTGCCCAATACTAATCTTCCAGCTTGAACAGTTGTTAGATAGGCTGGTGTAAGACATCCTGCTTCATCTTTTAATACCAGTGATTTCCTTTCACCCTGTTTTTGCGTAGAGATTTCAGAAAATGCTTGTACTTTTCACTTCTAAAACTCAAATGAAGACAGGATTAGACCATGTGTATGGCTGAGGGGCAAATATCTGTGAATAGGCAGAAGAATTCAATTTCTTGCAATCAAATCAATAGAAATACTTAAAGGGATATTTTAAATATATATAGACACATCTATACCAAACATATAGAAATTAAAACCTGGTTTTGCTCATAGTGACTTCCAGAATTTCATAGGCTGGAATTACCTGGTGCAAATGGAAGTAATTTTCATTACATTGCTTCTGCTATCTGCCTCTGTTATATGCTGCCTTCTGTTAATTCCCACACCTACACACCAGTCCAGAACAGGAGCCTGACAGTGATGGGTGCTTTCCATCCCTGGGTGCCGTTGTACAAAGTTAACTTCAGATCACACTGGAAGAACAACAACATTCCATTGCTTGCTTGCCTCATAGATACATTTTCTCTTTTGAAGTAAAATACCCCAAGCCCCAAAAGGGACAAAAAACCCCTGAGCTGGCATCTTTTGTGAGCATGTAGTTCAGGTACTTTTCTAGCCATGTATATACAACTACTGCTAATGTCTCTCCAAAATCTAGAGTATGTTTGGAAACTCTGTAGCTGCAGCTGCCACAGAGAAGCCTCCAGCAGACTTGGACCTCAACACTGATTATTTATTTTTAAAGGTAGATCCCTTGATTACAAGGCATCTGGATATACAAATAAGAAGGTTCCTGGGAATTCAGGTGTTGTCTGTCTAGATTGCCATTTAAAATTATCATTCACTCCTTCCTCACCAAAATTGTCTTTGGTTTTGAAGCCGGAGACAGTCATTAGTTATTTTAATAAAGCTGTTCTTTTAGACAAGTAATTTGAATACTCAAAGCCAGGATGTGACCTCTGTGAGACTGATTTTACATGGTGTGATTTCTCCAACCGACTTGGATATGTGCTGGTGTAAATGAGATCAGGAAGTGGCTCATAGTAGTTAGACAAAATATGTCTTTATGTTTCCAGCCAGCTGAGACACTAGAAAAAGCTTTTCTTTGGCATTGGTTATAAATACCACATTTCATAGAAGGATGGAGTGAGAGAATCCAGCTAAGAAATCTTCTTTCAGGAGGTATGGAGCAAAGAGGGGAGTTGGAAAGCCTTGGATTTTGCAACTGAAGTAAATGAGGAGTTTATTATCTAGTGCCAAGGTGACAGGCACCTTGGGAATTGTGTTGGAAAGTGTAAAACTTGTTAGGGAAACCCTGCCACGTCTTCCAGTGGGCAGGAGGAATGAATGAATGGAAGAGACACAGGAGTTGTAAGGGGATTGCTCTGGCCCCTCACATGATGAGAGGCCAGACTAAAAGTGATTTGCAGATGCCAGCTGAATGCCTGAGCACAGGAGGCTCGCTGGTGTTTGTAGATTACTCTGGTGTTTGAAGGGCATTTTTAGACCCTGTGCAGTTGTCCAGCTCTATCAGAAGGCAGGCTCTTGGACAGTGTTTCTTAAATGGTTTGCCTGTGATATTGCTTCTTTGGTATGAGCAAATGGTGGGAGGTTATTTTTTTTTTCTTAGTGCTAACATGTGTCTTTAACATTCCCAAATTTTAAAAGCATATATTTTAATTACATCAATAGGAATATTTTTAGATGTGGCAGCCATTTCCTACATGCTTTCCCTTGCCCAGGAAATTAAAAATATGCAGAGGTAAAGGGTTGTATGTTTCAGCATAAATGATAATTGAAGATGGTAAGAAAAGTTATGATATATGGGAAGTTGATATTTAGGAAATACATTAAATACTTCTGAGCACATCAGATTAATTTCAGTCGATGTTGTCTCTGTTAAGTGAAACCTAGATACTTACAATAGTTTGCTAAGGTACCCCAGGGTAAGACTAAAAGCACTAGGTATGGCTACAGGAGCTTTCTGTACTCTCCTTAAGACACTATAGAGGAATTTAAAATAGGAACTTCCTCTATGTGCTCTAGATTGCTTCCCAGAGGAGGCTTATTTGCCTTCCCTGACTGTGAAGGGAGCTTAGGGGAGAGGGTTTCCTAAGGCTCTGTCCACCTTCCTTGAGTACCCAGGGCTGGGCATGTCTCCTCATGATAGCCTAGTGAATGTGAATGTTGAATTTCACACTGTGCTGCTCCCCAAGCAGCTAACCTAACAGGAGCAGGTGATACCTTATTTTTCATCATTGGAAAGTGATGAAAGATTGCTTAACCTCTTGTGAAGGGAGGGCTCAGCCAACTCTTTGTAAGCTTTTTGCCTGACAACTAGCACAGTCTGTCCAGATCCATGGCATCTATTTCTTGTCCTCACAGACCAGCAGTTCACCTAAACTGCTTATTCCTTTATTTTAGCTGGCCAAGGGTAGGTTGTTTTGACTTCCTTTTGAACCCCCTGTATATCAGCCTAAGATTTTTGAGCTTAATAACATCTCTGCTTTGTTATTGTGATTTATGCCTTTTGGAGCTTCTGCCAGTAAAATTCCCTGGAGTCAATAAGCTTAGCCTGAATTGGGTCACTTTGATGTGTGGCCTTTTTACACTGCTATAAGATTGTCTTCTTCAGACCCTTGACTTGAGGTTGAAGCATGAACTATTTAGCCTCTGCAGATTTGAGAGTTGACACATGGGGATTTGGCAAGTGAGGTGTTCTGCTGAACACATCTTGGCCACAGAAGTCTGCAGTCATAATTCTACCCTTTGGTTTCATCCAAACCTGTGTATGGCTGGTGCTATGAAAGGTCATGCTCTAATAATTTCATTCTCCATGGGAAACAAGTGTCCCTTAGCTGTCCCTCTTTTGTCCCACAGCAGGTCAGCTAACTTGAGGGGAGTCACTCAGGATTTGCAAAAGTCAGCAGGGACTGAAGTGGCAGTGTGAAAAACAGGCTGGTGATGTTCCACTTGCAGGGTGGTGGCTGTGTCATGCGCCATCGGCATGCCCTGTCCCGAAGATGAAGGGCAGAGTCCCAGAGGGACTGCCACCCCCAGCACATGGGGGATCCTGCTGGCCTGGCTGGAGAGCAGGCTGACAGGATGGAGATGGCTCACTGCCACCTGCAGCTTGGCAGGTCTGGGGACCTGTCCAGAGCCTTGCATGGACGAGGGAAATGCAAAGGGGACTTCTCAGCTCTACCCACCATTGCCGCTGTCACTCTGCTTGCCCTGGAGGGCAGCTGCTCAGAGGCCAGTGCTGGGTCCTGTACTACACAAAATGAAACTTGGCCCATTGTCTGTGAGAGCAAAGGGTGCTTTCAAGCATGCTGCAAGCTCTAAATGGATTGCACAAGGAGTGATTTTTTTTTTTAATCTAACGTAACCACAGTGTACCTCAGTTGCTCTCCATGCCAACTGGAGAAGGGCAAGAAAAAATCAGTCTGATTTTGCAGAAGATAATACTTAAGTTGAACATTGTACTAGTGAAACAACAGAGCAGGTGATTTGTGTCAAAATCCAAGAGGCCTGAACTTGGGCTGGCAAAAAAGGCCAGTCTGAGCAAATGTGACTCTGACTTGTGAGGAATGCCAGACTGGATCAGCAAGCAGCAGCTCATGATGTGCAGGCCCTTGTAAATTCAGGGATTGTTGGTTATAGGGTGCACAGGCAGTAACTTGAAAAATGAAGCCTGCTTTCCATTGGCTTGAATTTGCTTCCAGAGTCTGTGATACCACCACAGAATAGGTTGTGACCTGCTAAATAAGTACAAAAGTGCCTGGACCACACAACTGAAGGTGATGGTCATTTTCAATGCAGTCTGTTTAAATAATGAAAACTATTTAAAACAATTTTCGTGCCTCTGGTGCATTCTTTTATTTTCATTTGGAGAGATAAGGAAGATGGGCTCATCTTTATTTTTAACTCACAAGAAGAATGTAACTGCTTGTCTCTCAAAGTGAAAACCAGAAACAAACTTCTGTCTCTTTTCTTTTTCTAATGAGAGTAGGAAGTTTTGGAAAGCCAGAAATTCAGCTGACAGGGCCTTGCAGTTTGTGTTCTTGGAGACTTAGACATTGAGAGCCTGCAGCAAAATCCAGACAGGAGCAAGCCTTTGTGTACTTTTGTGTTCTGTTTCTCGAGGTAAACTTTGAATTCCTGTGGAGGCCAAGTGTTATCAGGGCTCTTGAAAAGGGAGTCTTGTTTATAAATTCTGGGTTACAATGTAAAGGAAAAAGGGCCAGATAAGCACAGTTCTCACCACTTCTGATGTCTCTTGTTACAGAACAGAGTGAAACTGCTTGAAACGATAACCAAGGAACATGAGCAATACAGCGCCAGTGTCAACCAGTTTCAGTCGTGGCTGAGTGGTGTCACAGAGAAATTAAACTGCTGCATTGGAGGAGCAACCAAGACTTCAGCAGAGGACAAGCTAAAGGCACTGAAGGTCCTTGAACAATATAGCTCTAAAAGAGAGCTAGGATTGTGTGCTTTTCATGCCCATATGTGTTGCTCAAACCATACAGGGGTGTTCTTGAGAAAAGAATTACACATACAAAATAGATGGTGATTTTAGCATGGGCTAGAGCAGATGAGTTGGATGAGGTCCTGAAACTGTTTGTATGTATGGTTCTTCCAGTATGAGTCACAAACTGGTCTGGTTTGTTTTTCTTAAAGCCTGAGCTCCAACAGTTATGTGATTCTTCGAGAATCTTGTTTAAATAAATCAGGTTCAGTAAACATGATCCAATTAGACCCTGAAGGTTCACAGTTTTTGAGAGTTTAGAGCTGGTGATGAAAATACCAGTTTTGAGAACAATATCCTTTATTTTGGTGCCAGTGCATTTAATGTTTAACTTAAAATCGCTGAGATCCAACTATTAATATATGTCTAGTGCCTGCAGCTCCTGTTCTCTTTATCAGGGATCTCAGGTGATAAGCATTTATGAAAACCAATATTTTCAGAATCAATGACAATTAGTATTACTCAGAAGGCAGTCAGATGACTAACCCTGGCTCCTGGTCAGTTGAAAAAAGACATATTTTGAAATAATAAGTGAAAACCAAAATATGTACAATGAGGAGAGGTGGTCTTTTTTCCTACTGATTTCAGCTTTTTCTCCAGCTTCCCATTCCTGCAGATAATCTTTACTTAACTTCTTTTTGCAGGAAATTGCCAAAGACATTAGGAGTGGTGGAAAGAAATGGAAGCACCTTGAAAATCTGTGTGCAGAGGTGATTCAGAATACTTCTCCACTTGGATCTGCAAGACTGAAGGATGAACTTGAAGAGCTCAGAAAAGCCTTGGAGAAGTTGAAACTGCTGAGGAGTGAGGAGGAGGAGAGATTGCTCAAGATCCAACAGTCTGAAAGTGCCTATGAGTCCCAAGCCAGACAATTAGAAGCAGACATCCAGCAGCTGAAGAAAGATCTACAGAGACTAGAAAATGACTTGGACCCTGGGGAAGGGGAAAAGACTGAAGATGAATTTGTAGCTCTGTGGAAAAAATGCAATGTAAGTTGTTATCCTTTGTGTGGAGGATCAAGTGCAACCGGAGACTGAACATGCATAGTCACATCCAACAGATGCCTGTCCCATTGGTTAGAGATGATAAGGAAGGAGTATGAGTGTGTGTGAAATGAACTGAGGAAAATGTGACTGCCAACAATGGAATCAACTGCCCCAGCCTTCATCTTACACTGCACAGAAGGAGCAGGCTTGGAGGATGTGCTGCAGAGTGGAGGATGTGCTGCAGACTCTAGGCACATCCCTTTGTGCCTAGAGTTCAAAGGGATCATATGCAAAAAGAGCACAATACAGAGCAAGCAATACAATTTGCTCCACTTTAAACGAAGCAGGAAATTAATGCCTCACTGAATATATATACACACAGACACTAGTGCATTGACAGACACAAGTACACATATTTTTGAGGTATTTGGTAAGACCATTGCTATGTCATACCCATCACCTCTGCAAGACAGGTACCTCTCTTCCTTTACTAGCAGACGCATCATCAGTACTAAGTCCCAAGATTGTAACAATCCAGTATTTACACCAAAACCAATCTGCTGCAAAAATGAGTGCAAAAAAAAATTGTCACACATTAAGTAGATAAGAATCTTTACTACTCATTTTCTCTCGAGGGCTGGTTTTGTATTTATTGTCTGTTCTCAAAATGCTTTTCACTGCTGTTGGTATAACTAGAGCTATGCAGGACTAACTGGGAAAAGTATATGCAAAAAGGATCTGAAAAATTTAGACTGGTTCAATCCAGCTACATTTGCATGGGTTTTGGTTGTTTTTGTTTCCCTGAGTCACCCTAGAATTAACATTCTCCATATGTGAGTCTCTGAGAAAGATGTGTTCAGGCAAACAGATGTTTTTAAGACTGCTCCAGAAATGCAGCTCATGTTCTATACTGCAATCAGTGAACTGAAATCAGGCCTGTTTGGGATTCACTCTGTTCAAACAGTGAACCCTGCAGATCAGATGCAGAGGCTGGGCAGTGTGAGGGGAGGAGAGAGAGCCTGCTGGAATAAAACTGTTGCTGAGAATGTTTTCTGTCTTAGCAAAGACCATATTCCTTATAACCAGGAAAAAAAACACTGAAAGGGGATTTGTGCATACCCTGAGACAGAGCCTTACTTCTTATTTCATATGGCAGACATTATATAAGGTGTGATCTGTTAATTTTTTTTTTTTAAATTAAGGCAACAAGAGCATCTCTAGCTGCAGAAGAGTCAAAGATTGAGAGGCTGAAAGCTCAGCTTAAGGAACTGCTACGGTTTTCCCAAGATGTGCAGCCACATGCTGAGAGTGTTGTCTCTGCAATACAGCAGTATCAAAGGTACTGGGAAGTCTGATTATGGTAGGGGGAATCTTCTCTCAGGGATTGTCAGGGCCCAAAGAAAAAAAGTGATATGCCATCCAATTGTAGGTGATGGGTAGAAAAAAAAAGCTTTTGATAATTACATCTGCCTCTGTGTTTCAGTCAAGCTGTAATTTTAGCCGTTTGCTGGGAGCTGGAGGCTCCTGGTCATTTTCAAGCAATGCTCTTACATCATTACTGTTGTGTATGGTTTGAAGAAAATTAGATTGCTGGCAGCTAATTTGATCTAATTAGCATTTTATAATAATAATTTATGTATTTTGCTTGCCTTTCATGCCAGCAACTAGAAAATCAGGACAGGAGCTGTGGTAGTAAACGGTTCAGAAGAATTACGGCCCTCCCTTGTTGAGTTTGTTGCAGTGACTCACCAGCCTTAGCAATTATTTGGCAGAGTTTATTCCCCTTCTCCTGGCAGCTTATATGCATGTTCCTGTTTTCAACTTGCCTTGGGTTGGAAACTCTGAAAGTTTAGCCTCTCCCAGACTTCAGTGTTTCCGTTTCCAGGCTGCCTGGAATCAGGAAGTAAAGAAGCTGCAGCAAATTTTGCAAACTAGAAGAAAGGATCATTTTTTTAAGGGAAAAAAAGAAGGTCAGTTCTTTTCCTGTATCCCAGCTTATTTCCCTCTGTGCACAATATGCTGTCCTGCTGGAAGGGTTATAGGTCATTGTGGGAAAGGATTGCAGTTTAAAAACTAGCGAGCAAACAAAGCTGAAAGAGGAGCAAAGAAGGCAGGGACTTCTCTAAGTAGAAAATGGCAGCTGCTTCTTTGCCAGCTTCTCTCCAGAGCTTCTTTGGGAAGTCTGGCAGCTTCCCACTGAGCCTGGCAGGGGCAGCAGAGCAAATGGCAGAGGACGTGTAAAGTCAGAACTTTCTATTTGCGGAGCTTTTGGCCTCTGCAAACTTGCCTTTGTTCAGCCCCGTCATGGCCCAGTGACACAGGTAAGGTTTCTGTGTTTATGGAAAGGCAGTATTGATCCTGCTTGGCATCGCTCTCACCTGCTTGTCTTGTGAGTTTGCAAGATACTGTTCCCCTGTGAACATAAAGTTTGGGCTGCATTTTGCCATATCAGGCAGGATTCTGTAAGCTGAGAAAAACAGGAGGCAGCTGCATGGGGCGTGTCACTGCTGGGCCTTGTCACTTGGCTGTGTTTGGGCTGTGTTCTTTTTAAGAGAAGCCTGGATATTCATTGAAGGTTTTCTGATTTAATTTTTTTCCCCAATAATAGAGCTGTGTATGTATGTGGATACATATACATAAATACAAATACTTTTTTATCAGAATCACCTCTATGTACTAATATAAATTCAAGTGGTTCTGCAAAGTTTAAAATAATTCTATCTAAATACATAAATACATAAAAATATATTTTTCACTTTTTGTGTTAACATAAGGTTATCAAAGACTTTTTAATGTAATTTTTTAGAGAAACAAAACCTTGTTTTTTCCAGGCAACTGCAGTTACATTCTAGACCCTCTTGATTTATTCCTCCCATGAGTCAGCAAGGCTGCTCCGATAATATGATTTGTTAAATCACACTGGTGACTGCAGCCAAGAAAGATCACATACAAGGGAAGACTGCTGGCTACTAGAAAAGCAAAGTAGCTCCTGATACACAATTGCACAGAAGACAAATGTGTCCTGAGACATCTAAATAAAGTACTGTCAGATGTCTCTGACTGACAGAGCAGCTGTTGGTATGCCACAGCAGGCTCAGGCAGTAAAACAGACTGAGGCTTTTGTGTTGTGTATGGTTTACACCCCAGTATTGTGTTAATTCATGCCTTGAAGAATAGAATGTTTGGGCTTGGATTTCTTCATAATCCTTCTCTTGGTTGTCACTTTATCCCTACAGTGTTAGAAGCAAGACTTCTAAAATGAGCACTGATACAGAAGCCCAGCTGTGGAAACTCATCCAAAATCCCCTGCAAAGTTTTGAGCAGTGGAAGCCATCAGTCCAGATGCTCCTGGAGACTCCAGAGCCGGAGCTGGCTCACATTGAGGTAGCAAAGCTGTTGCTAAGTTCAGAAATGTGGGTTTGACCAAGCCTACCTACAGTTGCCAGGCAGCAGCAGCTGGAAGGTGCTGCCAGAGTGGCAGGAAACCCCCCAGGAGTGATGGAGCTCTTTACTTGGCTCCAGCTGTAGCACATTGTCTTATTTTCTGCCTTCCATTTGGTCAACTGGAGTGTCATCTGAGCAGGCTGCAGAAAGTGCTAGGTATCTTTAACAATGATGATAATATTGTTTAGCATTAGCCCAGATCTCCCTGGATGGGAAGTTTGTGGACTCTGTTAAAGAATGATGTGGTGATATAGATGTGGGACTAAAATGCACAATTAGGGCATGTTCCCAGCAAGGTGTGTTTGTTACTTTGTCATCCCTGTGATCTCCAGAATAAATGTGTCTGTGAACAGGGATGGAATTTATCCTCAGGATGAGCATTCAAGCTGTCCTTTCTGTTGGTTGTTTAGGCCTCTCCTCTGCACAGACAACTCTTTCCATAGTACAGCTTACCTCTCTTTCTGTTCACAAAATGGATGCAGCCCTGGTGCCTCTAACATTATCAGGAAGATTTTTCCTTTAACTGGGCACTGTCCAGGTACCTTCTGTTACCCTTTGTTGGCCCAGCATGCTGTTTTTACCTGACTTTGTTGTACTGCTTTGGTTGTGTGACTTGTGTGAAAATAATATGGTTATATGATTTTTTTTTGGTATGATCTCACTGGAAGAACTTTTCTCCTTCAGGCTGCTCTAGCTGAAAGCTCCCAGTTCAAAGAGAGGTTGATGACATTACAACTAAAGAAGGATGTGCTAAACAATGTCCTTGGTGAGGAAAAAGCAGTGTCTTTCCTTCAAGAAGTAGCTGAAGCTTCAAAGGAGAGAGAAAGTCTACACAAAAGTCTGCTGCAAAGCAAGACCAAACTCCAGGTGAACTACAAAACTCATATACTGTCTTTGCCTGTGATAAAGACAAAGATGAAGTCTTTACTAAGCCAGTTTTATACATATAAATTTAGTACTAATCCCTTTTCCTAGGTTGATCAAATATTCAAATAAATTTGTGGTCTGTTGCACAGTGTAGCTCAGTGTTTGTCCTGAATATGAAGCAGATATTGACAAAACACAATGTCAAGGTATAGATGTTAAATGCTGGACCTGTTTTCTTATTTCTCCATCTAGAATTTTATATTGCAACATAAGAACTTTGATGCTGGTTTTGCACCATTGCAGAAGAAATTATCTGCCATCAAAGCCAAATTAGATTTGGAGAAGGAACCACGGCCTGACCTCTTGGGTAAAAAGACACAACTCCAGAGACTCCAGGTATATTACAGTATTGCTTGGCCATGTTATCCTCAGCTAACTGTGGTTCCTGCTTGTTCATATTTTCTTAGCATTGAGAATTCAGTACCTTTCCCCTCGATTGTGTGCTAGATAATTTCAATTTGGTCCAGTTTATAGCATGAGTGAATGAAATTAAAGCAGTGCAGATGAAGCACTGGCAAACTGAGCTTGAGGGAAGGAAGAAGCAGCTGGAGCTGTTGGTGGTACACCTTCTTAGACCAGTTTAATTGCTAAAGAAAGTGTATCCTGACACTTCCCATTAGCAGTGAAACTGCACAAGACAGATTGGTTCAGGTTAACTTCCTCAAAAGAGGAAGTTAACTGTTCCACTTCCTTCTGTATCCTCCTCTTTCTGCTCTTTACCTTGTCACTTTTCCATGACCCATGCTGGATTGACTCCACGGCTCATTCAGCTGTCCAAGATAAGAAAAAAAAAATAATGGGAAAAGATGATAATTTTTTGGTTAGTGTTTTGAAGTGGTTCAGCAAAGTGTCCAACATGCAGTTGACCCTGTTGAAGGCATACAGTGGGATTACTGGGAGAGGGGAGAGGGGATGTGACTGCCACAGTGAGCTGTGACAGCTCACCTGTACTGTGCCACTTCATCCTTGGTGACCACAGGGTGTTACCACCACAGTTCTTTGCTGGTTATACCATGGCTCCTTTGGCACTTCTCAGCAACTTATCTTCTTTGTTCCCAGTAACATATAAAGGACATACAAATATTTTTTCAGAAACATTTACTCCTAGGCATCAAGGCAAATTATTTTCTCTAATGACAGTGGTTGTTACTGTGTTTTTTTTCTCCTCACACTGTCAAATGAAGCTACCTTTGGTATATGTTTTTGAAAGTCCATGCCATACCTAGCACGCTACACACATAGAATCTGTCTTTTCCTCTGCAGATGATCCAAGATGACTTGGCAGAGCTTGCAATTCACATGGAGGAGGTAGAGAAGCTTGTTCAGTCAAATACCACACACAGGCATGAAATGAACCAACTCTCATCTGATTTTCAGGCCCTGAAGAGATCACTGGAGGTAACATAATGAAGTTTTTAGTTGCCTGGGGAGTTGTCAGTTGCCTCTATTTAAAAATATTTTAAAACATCTTTGAGCATATGACATTACATGTTTTGAGTGACAGATACTTTTATTTCAGGGAAAGAAAGCACTGAATTCTTAAGACTTTGATAACTCTTCCAGGATTCTCTGATTATTTCTAATATGATTTCCCTTGGGGATAGGATGCCATCCACATGTATTTTGTCTATATAAACTGTTTCTGGAGTGGGCCTGAGATTCCTGACCAAAAGAACTCCTATTATCATGGTGGTGCTTGCACTTCACAGATTATGGGAGAGAGGGTTTGTACCAAAGTGTTTGGGGATTTTATGGCTTTGTGATCTAAAAGTTAATGAGAGAAAAGTGCTGCAATTGCATAAATACTTGCTTTGTCCTGAGGCATTTTGTAGCTTGCAAACATACCTATAAAGTGACCTCCAGAGCAATCTCAGAAGATTTTCAGAAGAGCTCATGAAGTTACCTTAGCTATGCAGTTCACTATAGAATTGCCTGTGTTAAAGTGTTCCCTGAGCATGCACTGTGGAATTCTAGTTTCAATTTCAATCATCCCATTTATCACTGAACTGAAATTTTGCCAAACAAATCTGTACAGTCATTTCTGATTCAGGGAGTGTAAGATGTATTTGATATTGACTGGAGTACAAAACCCCAGACATGTAAATTCACTGTTCTCTTTCAGCTGAGACAGAAAGGCGCTATTCCAGTTCTTAATACCCCCCCGTGTGGTTGAATTCAGGCCTGCAGGAGCTTGGAGGTGTTTTCCACACCACTGATGCTAAAAGGATAGGTTTTTTTTCTCTCATTAATAGCTGATTTTTCCTTTTTGCCTATGAGGTTCTGTGCCCATCACAGTGTTAGAGCCAGTAAATAAAATGCTTTTGGTCTGTCTTTGGTTGCTGACATATTTTTATCATTTGTAGATGATGATACAGCAGAGTGAAGACCACGTTCAGAAGCACTGGGCATATAATGACAAACTGTCTGACCTCCAGCAGTGGATCTCAGTAACCAGGGAGAAGATTGACTCCTGCCAGGATGCTGATGGAGAGCAGAACACCGAGGGCAGGCTGGAAGACCTGGAGGTGAGAAAAGCATCTTAGTTTAAGATGTTAATTATTCGCTTTGCATCATTCATCATTCAGACATTAAGAGTGGGGGTTTCTAGTGAGGATTTGCTGGTTCAGGAGAGTAATGATGTGTGTTTCTCCTGCAATAACTGTTGGCTGCTGTTGCCTCTCTGCTTTGCCCTGTGTTGTGGGATGTGGGGCCATGTAACAGACAAGAGCAGTGAAAATGAGTAAGTGTTGAGATGGGACCACCAAGGATAGGTGGTCTGTTCCTGTCAGGGTGATCTCTCTGAACAACACCTGCCTTTGCCTGTGTGTACTTATCAATACATTGAACATTCCTGCCATTTTAGCTGCCCTTCTACTTGTTGAATTGAGCTGGTCCAAAGCTGCCAGCTTTTCCTGTGTAGCAGTACTTTGCATGTTAAATTCACTCTAGCAGGATACTTAGCTGGCAGCTGTTGCCTTCATTTGGAAGACCAAAATCTTTCATAGGAAGGCTGCAGAAGGAGGTGCATTGACATCTTGCACCTTCAAAGCCCTCTCATCAGCTCTTTGACCTATGCTGACTCTTTGGAAGCATCCACAACATATTTTTTTTTCCTCTAGGTATATTCTAGCTAGTGCCAACAAAACCAGCATAGTCCTGGACTGAACATGGCCTTTAGTCTGACATAGCCTCCACTTTACCCAGGATACACAGGAGTAATTTCTGGGCTTTGCATTTCAGAGATTGCTAGCTGAGTTTCCAGATAAGGAGATCCAGCTGCACCTCGTGGAAGCTCATGGCCAGTTGGTCATGGAGAATTCTTCTCCAGAGGAGACTGCCCATGTCCAGGCAGAGCTGGATCAGCTGAAGGAGTCATGGAAATCACTGAAGGAGATGGCAACTGGGTAAGTGTTCGTGTAGGTCTTCCTTATGTCCCTTCGACAGGGTTCTTTTTACTGCAGTAAGAACAGACACACCTGAGGCTTTATGCTCTGTGCTGTGAAAGTGAACAGCCATACCATAGTGCTAGAAGCAAGATGAGATTTTATTTAATTGTCTGTAAACTGAAAACCATTACTTTTGAGAAAACCTTTTTAAGACTCTGTGAACCACAATGTCTGTGAATCTTCCTTTACCTCATGTTGGAGAAGGCAGTGTCTTATGGCCTGGCTCACTCTTGTTCTGCCATTCTGTGTCAGAGGAAGTTTGGCACAGCCTGGGTAACTTGTGCTGTTGTGTCTCATCTTCCTGTTCTCCTTGGAGATGCCTCCAAGGAGGGTGTATCTGCAATGGGATTTATGCCTTTTGCAAACCTGTAGAAGTATAAGCTAAAAATACTCTCTTTAGCTGGGAAATGAAGACTTAATTTAATTTGCCTCCACTGTGTAGTGCTGAAATGCTGCTCATATTTGCTAGTCTGTATTAATATTTAATGGTGTGCTGCATGTATGATTGTATTCATACATACTGTCAGAATATGTCAGGCACAAAAAATAAATTACAATACTGTCAGGCACAAAAAATAAATTACAAAATTGAGGAAAGTTTGATTGTACTGCTTCCTGTAACCAGAAAGAAAGGTATTGAAAAGGTATTATTTTTCATTCCCTAAATAAAAGAAAACAAAACACTTGGAAATGTCAGAACTGGAGTCCTGGTGCAGCTGTGAGACATTCTGGTTGGGAAAAGCTTCAATAGTAATAGTGTTATTAGTATTAATAATGATATGATAATAACAACAATAGTGCTGTTTCCCCAGAGCTGTCTCCCATAGCCCCAGTCAAAATGTGTTCACTGCACTGATATCTCTGGTTTTGTGTTTCCAAGCCTCCTCAAAAAGTGGCAGTTAAGCAGACCAGTGGCTGACAAGAAGAAGAAAAGAGCATTTGTGGACAGCAGATGGATGTCTAGACCTGCTTTCCACCTTTTTGATGTTGACCCCGACCATAAGCAGGTGAGATTGGGACTCTGTGTCTCCCTTCATATCAGCTTCGCAAGAACAGTTTCATTGCCTTCAGCTGATATGTGGGTTTCAAAGTTGGAGGATAAGATTTCACAGTCAGGCCTTCAGAGGAAATGTCTGGCATAACAGTGAGGGCTTTTTTGTTCCTGTTGTTCTGTATCCCAGGAGAAGATGGGAGAAGGGCAAACTGCAAGCAGCCACTTGAAGCTCCTACATGACTTTGAAGAGTGGCTCCGAGGAGAAAACACCAAACTGACCAAAATTCTTGCTGGGACTCCATCTTCTGCAGAGGAAATTAAGGCACACCAGAGCAAACTTGAGGTTAGTTTTCAGGGGGTAAATGGAGAAAAACACTGCAATAAGTGTGAATTCTTTCAGAATTAAAGAAATCCAAACAACAACAACAAAACCCAGAACCACTCCACCTACCAACCAAAAACCCAGCACCCCCCAAAAAACTCCAAACAATCCTCAAGAGCAAATAGACAAAAAATTCAAACACTATACGCTCTGCTGTGTGAGACTCTAGAGTAGATGAAACTCAGGAATTTAGGACAATTTTCATCCTTTCTACTAGGAAAGGCCTGCCAGAACCAGAGTAGAAGGGGAAGAAGCACCTGGCATTTAGCTGTTGGGCTGGACATTTCCAGCCTGGTATGTGTATTCCAGTGTGATATGCCAAAGGTGTTCATTAAAAGAAGCTTATTAAAACCAGTGTTAAATCAGTATTTGGTCTCATTCTTCCTGTGGAGTATAGCCAAATGCCATGGCAATTTGTTAGATTTGTTGGATTGTTAGAAACTAAACACAGGAATATCCAAGGCTACAGGAGTCCTGCAAGTGAGTTTCATATCATTTCAGGCAAAAAAAAGCAACAGCAAAAATAAATGTGTGTGTAAACCACTGTTTTTTCAAATGCTGATTTAAAAAGTGGGGCCTTCCTGAATCCTGAGTTGCTGCTGACCCTTGTGTTTGCCTTTAGGAGCTGCAGTCTCATGTGCCTCATGGTCAGCAACTCTTTGAGGACCTCCTTCATCTTCATCCTGTGGTGGGAAGTTCTGAGGACCTGGAGGAGCTGCGCTACCGATGGATGCTCTACAAATCCAAGCTGAGAGAGGCCCTGAGCTCACCAGTAAGTGACAGCTGCTGTGCTCTGCCATTGCTCTTTCAGGTTACTTCACACTGCTAGCCTTACTTCAGCAGTATTCATGTGTAATCTGCTTAATTAAGACACAAGAGTTGTGTGCTTTTTCCCTTTGTACGCTATGCTCAAGATATTTATTGAGATGGAAGTTTCAAACCAGAACAGTAAATGGCAAAGAGGCATGCAGCTGAGAGGTGTTTGTGTGTGTGAATAGTTTGGGTGTGTGCCTGGTTCTGGGCACATGGATTTCTATTTTTTGCCCTTTCTCCACCCAACATTCTCCATAGAGTTATTTTTTGACAGTCCCTGCAGTAAGAATATACTCACTGTTCATTATTTGTGTCTCTGGCTGTGAGACAGAATAGTCACTGACTGAACTGATTCAAAGTAACTGCACAGAAGGACTTAGTCCCTTTTAAAACTGTCCTTATAGGTTAATGATTTGGAATGAAAGAGGAGACATTTTAATGCAAAAACCAAACTATTAAAGAAGTTACCTAGTTGTTATATATAAGACATGCTAAGGATGGCAGAATTCATCATCATAAGATATCATAAGATATTCCAGGGCATGCTAAAGATGTTCTTAGCATAAACATATAAAATTATTAACTAATATTTTTCTAGTTTAACTACTCAAACATTATCTGAGCAGCTTCAAGATACCATAATCAAAGGGATTTACAGGTTTTCATTTGGTACTTTCTGTATATGAGGGCTTTCAAAATTGAACACCTAAAATTTTAGGCATTTTAAAATTTTCTGCCTTGAGAAACCTTTTCTTGAAATCCAGAGCTTTTTTAGAACATGAATCCTTCAAAATGCATGGAAGGTAAGCATGACTTTTATTAATAAAGAGCATATTTCTGTGTTTGCCATTGATTGTAATGACTCATGGTTTGTTAACCAAAACCCTCTGTAAGCATTAACATAGTCAATAGGTGTCAGTAAAGTCAAAGCTATTGCTGGGAGAATTGCTCATCTGATTCAAGTAGTCAAGAACTTAAAAACATGTCATCTTTCTGTCTAATGTTGGTAAAAAGCCCATTAAAAAAAATCTCCTGCTGGTTCACTCTGTCCAGGTGACCGTGAATATGAAAGAAACATCCCCTTTGTGGTGAATACTCATTTACAGGCTCCTCTGGGATCTTAACTTCATGCTTCTTTTTTTTTCTTTTCTTTTTTTTTTCTTTCTTTTAAACAGAGTACTGGATCTTTGGAGGAACCAGACAGATTCAGAAAGGCAAGCCTTTTTCTTATTATTAAGCTAAAAAAATGTTTGACCAGACATTTTGCAGAAAATGGTTTTAGACTTTTCTCAAAATTCCTGAAATCAATTAGCTTATTAAAAGCCACTCTTAAAGAATTTGTTGATTCTCTCCAGATTTTTAAATGGAAAAATATTCCAGAGTTTTTACTCTTGAACTAGGCTTACTATATCTCTAGAAGCTAAATATCCATTTAGAGAGGATATTTAGGAGAGGAGGGAAACTCAGTTTTTATACATCTGCGTGCTATATGAATTTAATTCATTTTTCAAAAGAGACAAAGGAAGAGCCATAATATCTATCTAAAGGATTTAGTGGTTAAGTGCCTAAAAATTTTGAAAACGGGACTTCTAATTCTTTAGACACTTCTGAAAAAAATGCTTTGGATCAATCAGCCCACTTCTTTCTAATGCAGAAAGCCAGAGAAAGTCAAGAGATTTGTCTAATGCTATTAGACTAAATCCTTATTCTAAGCAGCAGAATTCCTCCTGTGATGGATTTTCTTTTTGAAGTGATGACATAAGAAACAGAGGCAGTACAGGAGACGATAAGGAGAAGCTAAAAGAAAACAAAATACTGCCAGTTTCTTATTAAACCAAGCAGTACTTTTGATCCCATTTTCATAAAGTCAGCAAATTTTTCTGTCACAATTTGCGTTGTTTATAGAAGCTGTTCTGCTTTGTACTGTCATCTCACTTTGCATTTGTGTTTAGAAGGAATAGAATAAGGCTTTATTTGCCCAACACAAAGGAGATTGGATGAGTAATGTGTTGCAGGATCATAATCACATAGTCCTTCCAAGGTAAATCAAACCCTTGATTTCTCCTGGTGCAACACCTCTGTAGAAGAGACCAACATTTAAAGGGTGCAGTACAGTGCCCTTCAAGCATGGCCAGAAATCAACACTTTCCTCATTCTGATGAGATATTCCTCTTATTCTCAAATGTGGAGTAGCAGCTCAAATGTTTTTACCCAGCAAAGTACTGACCAGTTTTGAGGCAGTTCTCACACCTTCCTCAATAGTTTTGGCTGCAGTTCAGCCTTGTTGAAGAACCCCAAAGACTTTCTGTTCTTGCCTGTCTGGCTCAGCATTAATTGTTTCAGCCAGTAAGGTCACCAGAATTTTTCAGGCTGGAAAAACAGTATGACATTTTAATACTTGGTATAGAGGCAGCCAAACATTTAGTAGTGCTTCTTTTCCCTAGAGGAGGGATATTCCAGAAGACTGACCAGGGAATTCTCTGATTTCATGTTGTTTGATTGGTCAAGTTGTTTGTAGGGAAAACAAAAGCTTTAGGCATAAGCATGTCTCCAGTACAGTTAGATGCCATTTTTAATTTATCTGCCTCACCTGCCTTGGGGTACATGATATTTATTCACCCTTAAATTCTCCAAATTAGACTAAAGTCTTCAGTTAATTTTCAAAGATACTGGCTTAACATAATGGCAGGCAGCAAACAATTGTCAATTAGGCCTACAGCAAGAGCACAAAAACCCCCACTCTGTGAGTTTTTAATAGCTACTGAACACAAAGAGAAACAGCTCAGGGTGGAAAGGACTGAGGAACTGAAATACCTCAGAAGCATGAAGGAAATGGCTCCCATTGCACTAACAACTGATTTGCAGTTTCCCTTCAGCCAGTACAGATGTTGCTGTAACTTATACCCTGCTCACTTCAGTGAGATTTCACTGACCTCAGGGCTTTTATTCTCTGTTTAAACAGTAACACTACAACAAGAATCCAAGCGCTGGAAGCAGAAGGGTCTTCTTTTTTTCTTTCATTCAGATTTTATCAGGATGTGAGACAGTGTTGCCATAAGATTTTTGAGCACCACTTAAGAGAGCCAGAAAATAATGTTGATCCCTTTTGGGTGTATCACTGTTTGGCCTAAGAAGAGAGGAAAACCAGGCCAACTGCAGAATTCTAGGCCATGCAGTTTACTTTAAATTTAGATTTAAGACCTAAAATGTAGCTGGAAATGAAAGAAAGATTAAACAAAATATTTTTGTATGCATGAATATCTTTTCAAAGCTATGGTAAAGGAAGCCAACTACCTTGAAGAGAATGGCTGATCTCAGGAGTTGGTATCTGCAGGAAGTGCAGATGGCTGCATCACTGTGCTTGCAGCAACCAGTGAGTTTGCATAAAATAGGATCAGGTTATCTCTAATTTGTCAGCTCCCTCATGCTCTTGAGTCACACAAAATCAGCAGAAGTGGCAGAAGTTGAGGTATTTTTGGAGTGCTCTATGCTTTTTGCAGCATGAGGTCCCCAGTGACTCTGCTTGTCTCTCCTGTTGGAGCTGTGAATATTTTGCAGCAGCAGCAGATCAACATGGAGAAGGGGAAGACCCAGCTACAATCATTCTCATCTGACTGCCTTCTGATTTGATTCCATGGCCAAATGTTGGGCAGAATAGAGCCTGCTCCGTGTATAGTAATGTGCTTTTTCTCCTGATCATTCATCCATTGCTGAGGACATGCCCCTGCCACTGGTGCCCTTAGGAGCAGAACAGCCTAATGATTGTGATGTGAGTGACTTCTTGTTGATTAACAAAAAGCAGTTGCAGGAAATTGCACTGGCTGCAGTGAATTTTTAGCAGGTGCCAGTGACAGCCAATGTAGATGGATATTTCTGCAGGGTACCTAGCACACTCAAGAACATAATCAAGCAAATGCTCAATAATAACTATGATAAATGTTACTTTCAAAGACTGGTTCCCAGCTACCTGAAAATATTCCATGAGCATTCTTAGCATAAATAGGAAGTAGAAGGCTCATTATTTACAGGTCTAGGTAGCACTGTTTGATTTATTTTCTCAAGTTCTCAGAGTAATTACTTCCTTGCTAAACAAACAATCTGGCTTTATTGTTTGTACAAACAAAATAATTAGAATTCATTACATCAGTGGTCAGCTAATTGCTTCCTTTGAGATTCTGCTAAGAGTAATCTCCAGTAACATACAGGCAGAAGGAACATGTAATTTAATCTTATTTAGAGACACCATTGATCTGGAGTCAATCAAATTAATGCAGTCATTCAGGAAACTGCAAAGCAAGAGCTGCCACAGCTTGCCAGGAAGAAAACAGTACTGTGCTCTGCTCTGCCCAAGTGCAGATATGATGGGAGTTCTTCATGGCAGAAAAACTCAGCATTCTGTGGTAGTGCCTGTGGTACTGGTGCCTCTCTACTGAAAGTGTTTTCCTCAGGTCCTGCTGGTGTTATCCACTTGAAATCTTCTGTACAATTACAGTCTTAGTAAAATGAAAAAGACTTACTAAAAGGTATCTTTTCCTCACTTTTCAATACCCCTTTTATAGGTAAAGATAATATCTCTCCATTATTTTTTTCATCACTGCCTATAAGCCTGTGCTTACCTGTTTTAGGAACTATACTGTGACCCAAACACAGGATGAAGGGCACCTTAGCATTAAAAATTAGCAGGTAGACTTATTTTCTCCCTGCAGTCGTGTTTGCTCAGAAAGGAAACTTAATTAAAAAAAAAAAAAACTCAAAAAAACCCACCTCCAGAAAAATCCTGACTGCCCATTCCTAACTCAGATCCACTGTTAAGTATGCTGAGCCAGGCAGCAGCATCCCCTTCCTTTTCCAGCAGGCGCACAAGCTTCCCTTCACATTACTGCACCTCAGAGACTCCCTGCCTATGTGCTTTTATTTCTGTCATTTTCCAATTTACATTACAGTGTCCCCTAATGTTAGATAGCTGGGGCTCTTTGTTTGTTGTTTATCTGGTCCTGCCACACCTGTGCCTTGCCAGTGCTCTGCCTGCAGCAGTGCTGGTGCAAGAAGTGCCATCCTGCTCCCCAGCACACCTGGTTCTTTCTTTCCTTTCATGCTCGTGTGGCATTAGTTAGGCAGGTGGTTGGTGCTTTATGTGATGTGTCCTTTAGCTGCAGATTTTCACCAAGGAGATGGCTTAGAATGATTTTCTCAGCAGATATAATTTTATGTCCTAACTGAAAGGTAAAAAGAGAGAGAGAGATTTGTTGAGCAATAGCAGAATGCAACCAATTTTGAGTATACACCTGAAAAAACAGGTGTTTTTTCTTACAGTGCCTGTAAAAGGCACTGTAAGAAAAACACTTCTAATCATTACCTCTAATTTTTATACCTATTATTTATTTAAAAGAAAGCCATCACATTTTAAAGTCTTTAAATAAAATGCAAATATACTTAAATTATGTATAGTGACTGCTGAAGTTTAAGAAAAGTTTGATCTTGACTTGAGAGAAGTCACTTGAGAGAAGTTTCCAGCAAAGCAGCTGGATACATACATTGTTGACATGCTAAACCAGTTTTGATGTCAGTAACTTCTTCTACAAGTTCCAGAACATTTTTTTCTTTCTTTCAGTTTTTATTCTCTCTATGCTTATTTTAATTAGTTTATTTCAACTTGCAAGGATGAGTGGAAGCTGGAAATTGGGAAAAATTGTTTTACTTGCCTGCCTTCCTGAATATAGAAGACTAAGGTGTTTTTCTGCTTGCTTAGGTCTGGAGAATTATAGAAATCAGCGCTACTTTAACAGATCAGGCTGTAGCTCTTGTCCTGTGATATGCTTCTCCTGGAAATATGTCATGCTGTATGTGCACACAGAAGCTAACCTTTATAAATCCATTTGTGTCACAGTAGCATATGGCACAGTGCTTAGTTCTAAGTGACTTTGCAGCAGAAATTCTGAAATACCCACCATATGTGGCTGCTGAAACCTCAGATATGAACTGCTGGCTTGTTTTCTGTTTCTTTTAAATGAGGCCTCCATGGAAGATTCTAGATTATCCCCCAGCCATGGTGAGGTACTCCAGAATCTGCCCTAAGGAAGAAAACAGTCTTTAATTTGCCTGTACACTTACCTATTTACATGCATATACTTATGCATTTCAGAATTGAAAGGAGCATTAAGGTTGCAAAGTCAAGCAGTCTGAAAATGGAAAATGTCAGAGCTAAAATTGCTTCTATGCCTGCAGTTAACCTCTCTTCAGCATTCTGGTTCATTCTGGTAGCTCTTTATGCAAAGGAGAATGATAAGCACAGGGATCAATGGGGTCCCAGGCCCCACCTTACTGATTCCTCACTGCTGGTTTCCTACCCTGGGCAGTGTTTGCTTGTAGGAAAATACAGCTCTGAACTCAGGGTCTCACTGTCCTTCTGCAGAGGCCACATAACCTCTAATCAACAGAGGCTGGTCCTAGTTCCTGATGTGGTTTATGGGATTGTGCTTTGCCCAGGAGCATGTTGGATGCTCGGTTCTGTGGTGACAGTAGTATCCAACTCCCCTTAATGATTTCCTTCTTGAGATGGCCAGCTGTGATTTGCAATGTGTTGTTTATCTTGGGACATTCATGGCTCTGAGTTGAGAACTGATGGGAAGCCCAGCTCCAAACAATCTTACACTGAGGTAAAAAAAAACAATTTCCTTTGGTTTGAGAGAGCAGCCTGTGATCCCCCTGGAACTGATCTCTTGTTGTCAATAAGCTGCCTCTGTGAGTGACAGCTGAGGAAGTACCCAGTGGGATCTCAAGCGGCAGAAACACAGGGCCTCTCAGAGGCATAAGGCCACTGATAAGGCAGCTGCTTCACCAAAACAAGTGGTGCTGCTTAATACTCCTGTCCAGGCATACTCCACTTCATCTCCAGGATGAAAGATTCCTTTCAGTATGGCAAGCTGTTGTTTCAGCCTTCCTTGCAGCTCTAGTTATTCTGAGGAAGTGATAGAATCCTTACCTGTGTAGGTGATCCTTTCCAAAGCCTATCTATTCTTCCTGTTAGGAAGTTCTTCTGTCCCTATTGCTGTAGTTTAAGCCCAATATGTTGTGACCTTCCCACTGTGGAGGTAGACGTGGATTCATCCTTCCTAGGCATTTAATTTAGGGTTTCACATCATCATGATTTTTTCTGAGAGCATAGATGATGGTTGACTCTCCATCTCTTCTTGTAGAATGAACCAGGAACCAGGTTCAAAGCTAACATAAATTATTTGTTCTTCATGCCAGCTGGATCTCCTTGCTAAAGAACATTGAGGACTCTGTGTAGTTTGTGTAGGTTTCAGGGGAAACTGGACAAGAATCTGGAAGAAAGATTCCCTGAATGTTAAAGAGATGAACAAGCCCTGTCAAGCTCAGGAAACTGCCTGAACTGAAAGTAGCTGGAAGCTGAGAATATTAAGGAGAAGTTATTTATCCTTGCCTTACTACCTATGCATCTGTGCCAACTGCTGTAGAATAGAGAATACCTGGGCTGGGTAGAGCCCTGGCACGAAGTGGAATGGCTGCTGGTGTCTGCGTGTAGTGACTGTAGGACACTAAGGCATTGGTCTCTTTATCCCTAGGTAGAGCAGGAGTTTTCAGGCAGCAGGAAATACTCTGAGGTAAGAGGAATAAATCCAGACTAAATATTTTTTCTCTGCTGGATGACTGACTCAGTGGTGCAGGTATGATTTTTGTCAGGCACACTGGTGACATACAAGCAGCAGCAAAACCCTGCTAATGAGGCTGGTATGAGATGCTATATTGCTCTGCTCTCTCAAATAGCCAGATTAACTGTGTGTTTTCTTATATCCTGGAATGTGGTCAATAGCGAACCAGGAGGGGCACTGATTTTTAGTAAAACACTTCAGCAACCTACGCAGGAATATTCTGTAGCAAATTCTAAAGTGCTTTTCTGCTGTTTCCCATCCAAGTGATTTTCCACGGTGCGTTTGGCCGGGAGTTATTAACTGCAAACAGATTGAGCTGCTGAGCACTCCCTGATCCAAACCCGTGCTTGTCACTCAAACGCCCCAAGATGAATCAAGTACAAATGTGAATTTTCACAGCCAGTGCACTTCACTTGGAGCAAGCTTGCATTTAGCATTACACAAAACACAGCCGTCCACCCCTTGACAGTCCTTGCCTGTCCTGGTATTTTGAGGGAGAAGGAGGAGGACATTTACTCCTGATGGTGAACTTGAAAAGTATATTTTCCTTTTAAATGCCAACCTATTCCTTTTCCATCTGTGTTTCAAAAATACCTCTGACACTTTGGCTCAATACCCAGGTATTCCAACTGTTATTCTAAGATGGTGGAAATTAAAATTCTGTTGACTCCACTGGAGCTTTGCCAGTTTTTCTCAGAGGAAGATTTGATTTCAGAATATTTAGTGGAGTCTATATCTGACACATGCACTGGAGGCACTGTGGGTGCTGGGTGGCAGCTGTACTGATGCCAGTAGCTGGAGTGATTGGGAAAGGGAAATTCCACTGTGTAGCAAGGGCTGTGGTTCCAACCTTCTCATCTTTCTCATCATCAACCTTCCATCTCATATGGAAATGATATATTCAAACTGTCTCTTGCAAAGGTAGAACTGTGTTAGGCTGTCCTTTTCTAAACCTGAGTGATGTGCTGAAGGGTTGTGTTGTGTGTCCTGACTCCAGGACCCTGATCACTTTGAGTCCAGTAGAGCAGAGGTTTGTGCCTTGACCTCCTGAATTTCCTGTTGGGGCCATGGTCTCAGGTCACTACATCCTGAAAGCATCTCTTTTTCACATCACAGATCTAAAAGAATATCTCGAGTGAGCAAAATTGAAGTGCTGTTTTTTTCATACTCAGAAAGGGAGTCAGTGCCTCAAATTTTCCATGCTTTTCCAAATGTATCATCTTTCATATTAAAATTTACTGTGTCTCCTTCAATTTTATGTTATCCTTTAACACCACCTCTCATAGTTTCACAAAACAAACAAACAAACAAAAAAAAACAAAACCACAAAAGCCACAAAAAAAAAAAATCACCAGTTGTTCCAGCAAGTACAAAGCAATGGAACTAATGTAGGTTTCATGTCACAACAACTTGGGCATATAACTAATGAATCCATTTGTAAGATACCTGCTGACCTCTACAGACAAGTAGTTCGTGATCCCGATCTTGACTTTATTTAGTTGTTCCTGTGCATAATCCCACTGCAGACACTGAAATTAATGATAAATCTCCTGTGGATTTCAGTGTGTGCAGGTTGAGGCCCTCATTTATTAGGGGTTTATCATTGCAAATTTGCTGAAAACACCAAACCCTCACAGCTCCTGTGGGCCTCATTTTCAGTCCTGCAGAGGCATCATAATACTATGTTTGCTACAGCTGAGTCATTCCCATGACAACAAATGGAGTCTAAAATACAACATTCTGACCTTGCTCTGTGATCAAACAAAACAGAGAAGCTGGGCATCGAAGACAAAAGTTCATTGAACACAAATACCTATAAACCCAGCAAGCAGGTGGGAGAGAAGCAGCAGATAAAGACAAAATATTTCTCCTTCTCTGAAGTTCTGCCCCAAGGTAACTGTCTCTCCACAGATTTTTCTAATGCTAGGAGCTGCTATGGTTAGCTTGAGTATGCTCTGCAGAAAGCTCAGAGGAGAGCAAATGAGAGCTTGTTAATAAATCCATTTTGCATTAATTCTTTCTGGAGGATGAGCTGTGAAAAGCAATACTATTTTACAGCTTCTTGCAGTGTATCTAAAAGCACTTTGAGAAGTTATGAGATTGAAATGTTATTTGGGTTATTAATAGTCTTTGCTATAGAAATCAAGGCAGAGTCAGTGAACTGCTCTGAATCAAATGCTGGATTGGTAGAAAAATCAGGGTATGAAAACCAGTGGCTAACTGGCAGTGTGGTCATCACAGGAAAGCAGTGACAGGCCTGAGTGACCATAAGACATCTGCACCCTGGGCTGTGGCAGGAACAGAGACAAGGCACAACTGGAAACACTCACATTTCCCAGCAGGTCATAGGCAGAATGTAACAGGGAGGACATGTATTGCAGCTGGCCTGGCAATGAAGGAATAGCTTCACATTGAAGTAGCTTTCAAAACCAATTCTAAAGGATTGACAGCAGTAAAACAGAAGTTTTAGGTGTTGCTAGGAAGACTGTGTGGTCCTCACAACTGTGTCAGTGAGAGGTGGATTTCTAAGTCCGTTTGAGTTTGTGAGAACATTTTTGAGGATTCCAGTTGGAGTGAACTATTGAACAGTCACTCTCAGGATCCTTCCCTATAACAACATCAGCATTAAGACTTACTGTGCCTTAGTGGTAGGACAAAGAGCATGGTTTGAATCGTCCCAATGCAGAATTAACTCAAACTGGATCTTCCACTGACAGAACTCCAGCTGTTAATATCTACAAACAAACTTGCTCATGGATTCTGGAACCTGGCAAGGGTCGTTTTCCTTATAGATGGGGCACTCTGATAAATGTACTTGTCATATTGCTGCGTATTATGGATGCAGTGAAGAATGAAGAATGAGAAATCTTTGTCAATGAAAACAGAACTGTGGATGACAGTGCACTGGTTTACACTGAACACACCAAGAGGTGGCTGATCCATGGCATTACAGAGACAAGCCCAGGGAGCTCCAGCCAAGGGCTGTGGCTGCTGCTCTTGTGCTTAATAGATTTAGCATTGATTCTAAACACAGAAGACCCTCCAGGCTTTGTTCAGGTCATAGGCAGATGATATCCAGGGGAGGAGAAGGATTTCAGGTCTGGACTAGAGAAGGGAAAGTCTCATTAATACAGCTATTTATGCCTTGTACTTTGAGAACAGGTCACAGTAGGAGCAGGTGACATCTGTGAGGCAGCCAGGTTGGTGAAGCTTTGATTTCATGGGTAAATAATCACTGTACCCAGGGAACTTGCCCAGTGGTGCTCAAAGTCAGTCCCACTCACACCCTGGCATGTAGACTTTATCCACTCACAGTTCCAGTGTCCAGGGACCTGAGTTTTCGTTTTCCTTGGCCTCAGGGAGCAAATTACAACCCAGGTACTGTGGGCCAGAAATGATAGAGCAAGCAGCTGTTGCTCTGCTGCCTCTACAGCTGCCTGACACAATAATTAAATCTCATCAGCCATTCAATATAATGGAAGCAAACCAACTACAACAGAAGGATTGTGCAGCACACCTGTCTCGTGATGTGTAACTGCAGCTGTATATTTACCTTTGTAATTAATTCTGTAGGCATTTATATGGAGTTACAAGGGACTGAGTAATTTAGAAAGCAGTGAAAGAGATCATTTAAAAAAGTGAAAGGCATAATTACTTTCTTCTACCATCAATCTTCTCCATATCTTCTTTGCTGATGTTTCCCATGGATGGTTTATGTTCATTATATTACCTTCTTATCAAAATTATCTCAAATTTCATTTCCAGGTTGGGAAAAAGGCAACAGTGCTATAGTGGGACAAAGCCATTGCCTATTAAACACTCCATAGTGAGCAGAAGCCCAAATTTTGCTGCAGGACTGACATGGCCTGTGACTTGAACACAATACAATAATTTCCTTTTGTGGAAAACGTGGGCCCCACTCCAGTGGATGTTCTGTGCTGACATTTATGATGTAGGCTGGTACCTAATGTAGCTGATTAAGAACTGTATTTATGTTCATTGTATAAATCCTTGTTTGATGAAATAAGTGGGTTATTGAGCCCTTTTTATCAGATTTCTTTTCAAGAGAGTTGATTTTCTTTTTTTTTTTTTTTTGGAAACTCACAGCTCATTGGCAGGAGTTACCCAGGAATCTTGCCAGTGGAAATCTCCCTTCTTAATTAATCTTTTCTGAATTCTGTAGCCATAGATATATTCTCTCCTGGTCATACTAAACCAGATCAAATTTATGAGGTTAACTGACCTACTCTAGGTTTGCACCAGTATAGAGCAAGGTGTAATGGGACTCCTTTGTGTGTGTCCCCCAGGGCTGCACAGAAATAAGTGTGGCCTTAGAGTCTCCTTCACTACCAATGTTGTGTTTCTCTCATTCCTTTGCATCACATAAAGTTTTAAGCTGGGCCTGGTAAGGTATAAGGCGTGCTGAGGCAGGCTGCACTGTGGGACCTTTTTTCTGACTTCCAGTCTTGCAGACCCCAAAGCCAGTGCATGGTGCTTCAGGGCAGATGACTTCAGGGCAGATGACAGCTGGATGAGCTGCAAATGAAGTTCCTTTGTGCTGATGGAGAGCAGAAGCTGTTCCTCTCTTCCAGGCACCAGCACTCTCATTGTACTGACTGGAGAGTAGCAAACACAGACCTTCTGTGCTGGATGGTGGCTGTGAGGGGAGCAGTCAACACCTTGGGCATGAGCATGTGTGACCACCACTTGGGAAAATGGGCTTGGAAGCAATTCTAGAAAATTTCTAGAAAGTCAGCAGAGTTTTCCTTCTAGAAAACAACAGTTTCCAGCGGGGAATTCTTGAAAATATTGAAATATTCTCCTAAAAGATATAATTTAACTTTAGTGTGCCCAGGACCCAGGCTGGATCCTCAGCCAAGGACAAGAGGAGCTGTTCTGATCTTCTCCTTGGCAGTTTGATGTATTTGAAGTAGACCTCCCCAGCAATGTATCTGAAGTAGATCTCCCCAGCAATGTCTTTTTCTGAGCTGCTCTTTGCTTTGTGTTTCCCAGGAGCGCTCTGGAGGCGTGTGCTCGTTCCTGCATCGCGTGCGCCGGGCAGCGCTTCCCCTGCAGCTGCTGCTGCTGCTGCTCCTGCTCCTGGCCTTCCTGCTGCCCCTGGCAGAGAGAGAGAGCCACAGCTGCACCCTGGCCAACAACTTTGCTCGCTCCTTCAAGCTGATGCTGAGATACGAGGGCCCACCCCCAACATAACCCCTGGCACGGCACCAGGTGACGGCGGAAGGGCAGAACTCTGGTTTTAACTGCAGCTCACGTAGGTTTTAGGGCTTCTAACACATGCCAATGGGATACATCACATAATGCAACTTAAGATTAATCACTTTAATCAGGTATTTGAGTAAAATTAATATTTTTACAATTTTTTTATTATTGTACTTATGTATATAGAGATTGTGTATGTGTATGTATGTACATATATATATATAAATGCATATCTGTGGTCAAACTAGCAACCACCATCCACTCATCCACTGTTTAAAGATAATTCTGCAATGTTTCTGCCATCTTTCAGCAAGCAATACTGAAGGATGGTGTTGTTGTGGGATTTTCTGGGTGATTTTTAATATCAGATTTTGGTTTACAACTGAAGTCAGAGCAAGTATGAGAACATGTGGTCATGCACCAGAGTGTAAACTGGAGAGCAGGTACAGTAGAATCATGAGTGGTTGACATTCAGCCCAAGGAAGATTTGGACTTTTCTCTTTGAAATCTTGAGCTGATTTTTCAGTATCTGGATACAGGGATTGCAGAAGCTAATAGAAATGTTTCTACTGACTTCAGCAGGAGTGGGAGTAGACCTGCTCTTGTTCTTATTTTTTACAAGATTTCTTTTCCAATTACTGTATTTTCCAGCCCACCTGAATCAGGAGAGGTGGAATACAGTGGGAAGAAAGCTAGAAAAAAAAAAAAGAATATATTTTTTTAGCATCTCTCTATCAGGAGAACTTTTAAAATCAGATCATAATTTTCTGAACAAATTTGTGAGCACTGAACAAAACTTTGTATCACCAATCTTGTGTATAAAAAAGAGTAGGTTTGTGTTAGATTTTTGTGTTTGTGGGGTTTGTGGTTTGGTTTGTTGGATTTTTTACTTTCTAAAGAGGCATTTGGTAACGGATTATAAAGCCGGAACAGTGGGATGCAGCCTGGCTCAGTGTCAGTAAAGCAAAAGTTGGAAGTACTTTAATAATACCACCCTGGAAAGAACATTCCTACCTAGGATTCTTTTGTATTAATGGTTTATTGAAATTGTGTAAACTGATTGTATCAAAGACAGTCAAGCATAACTTTCTATGTAATCTAAATTCCAAAATTATGGCAACTTGTCATTTATTTATTTAACCCTATGTCTGATTTATCAAATTTTTGAATGTACATTATAAATTGCCTTTAATGTAAAAGCAGTTCTCACTTCAGAGGGATGAAGCCATTCTTAGTGGTGTTTTACCTAATTGACTCCTGGGAGAAAAGGTAATTTCTAAAAATTTATGCCATTTCTGAGAGCTATCCCTTATTGTCTCATGGTTTTAGCTACAGCAGTAATAATGAAAAAAAAAAAATTAACAGAAGAAACAGTTACTTTCCCTCTCCTGGCTGTGTTGCATGAGAAATTTCTCTTCTGTGTATCATTATGGGGCATTTGGTGTGGTTTTCTGCATAAGGTCTAAAATAATATTGTAGCTGACAGACTGAAGGAGGAAGGCACTTATTTAACAAAATCATTAAAGTTCTGTTCAAGAAGCAAACTTGTAGAATCAGGAGGCATAGCAGCATGGAGCTCAGTTTGGGCTCAGGATTAGGAGAGCAGGCAGTGTGAAAGAGGAGCAGCAAAACATAGAGGGGAGAGGTGCCCATCAATTTGTAAAGCCTTAGAAAAGGAATCACAATTAACACACAGGACAAGCACACAGGCTCTGTGGAGGAAAAAAAATCTCAGAATCCTTTTGGCTCCCCTTCCCTTCTACACTATTGGTAATATTACATATTAAACAGCTTTTCTTCAGTTTTCAAGGTTTAAAATGGGGTGAGTTACAGGGCTTCTACCAGTGTTCTGAGGAGACTCTTCCATCACCAGGACTCTGTCACTGTGTTCCTAATGTTTCTAACTATACTGGGTTTGCTAGTGTTGAATTAAAATGCCAAAAGTCTACTAAAAATGTAAAGAGTGGAAATTAAAGGAGAGACAGCAGGGATGGTGCAGGTATCAGTCAAAGGGCAAGGGAGCAGGAGCTGAGCTGATGTGGGTTAAAACTTTGGCTGTCAGGAAGCAGCAGAAGAGCTCTCAGAGCAGGCAGAAGGGACTGGAAGCAGAAAGGTGAGCAGAGTCCATGTGTGCTGAGCAGTAAGACATTCACTTTAGGAAGTGAAGGAAGGCCTGTGATTTCTTTCCTGAAGGAGCCAGATGGAGGAGAGCTATAATCTATCAGAGAAGGGGGCATATTAATTCCTTCCTTGCAGCCATTCTTTCTGGTGTCTCCCTCCTCCTGACATACCTCCTGCTCTCCTGATTAGCAGTGCAAGTGCCATGCACATTCCTCTAAAAATTGCTGCCAGCCCTGGGGAAAGAAACCCCTGTGGCTGCCCAGCAGGGAGTTAATCATCACACACATCTCCATGTCAAATTAAATCTTCCTTTAGAAAAGAAGTGTGGGGGAAGAGGGGCAGTAACAAAACCTGCTCTGTTGTGGATGTGTGTAGGTGTGCACACACCTTTCTGTGATGTAGCTACATTGCAGTTCTCTGGGTTTTGCTAAGCTGATCCAGGTGATGAAAGTAAAATACCAGTGAGAAAGTAAAAATAATGAGGAAAAATAAAGCTGCAAATGGAAGTCAGTAGGGAGATGGAGAAGTTTTTTCTATGAAAGCACAAAATCTCACATCAGATTTCTTTCTGCCAGGCCTTTCTGATCTGGGTGACTTGTATGGGTTCACAAATGCATTTGACACCATGGGAGTGTGTAACAGGGAGAAAAAAATTCTGCACAGAAGATCTTACAAGAACAACTGCGTCATCACCTTGATGTTTCAGTGTGGTGGCAGGTTTTAAAAAAAAGAACCAAACAACTAAATTAGAAACACGCTTTTGCTTCTGGGTTTGCAATCAGTTTATTCTGTAAGTCCCCTGTCTGTAATCTTAGAAAGCTTTGCTTTAAATCTCAGTCAATCCATTCTCATTAACTTAAATAATCTGAGTATCTCAAGAAGTGATGAATATTTCTACTTCTTTGCAATCCAAAGCACAGGACTTTAATGTTCATATCACTGAAAACAACTTAAGTCTTCCATAATGTCATTTACCTCACCTGTCCAATGCAGGTGTGAGATTTTTCTGGCAAAGAAAGAAAGAAAAAAATCACAAAAGTAAGTTTGAGATGTAAATGCAAAATTTACTTTTGTTTTTATTATCTTGTGGGTTTTTTATTTCTGAAAAACTTGCAATACTGATTCCTGGAAGTGCGTGTAAACATTAATCAAGTCAGTAATTGGAATAATGAGTCCAGCTTCCAGGAAACTGTACAAAGATCAGATTCCTCAAAACACAAATTAAATCCAAAGGATTTAGTTTTTAAGGACTGGTTTCCAAACCAGTCCTTAAAATCTTGAGCACGGTTCCTCATCTTTGCTCACAGATGATTTGGTGGTGATATGCTCACTTTTGTGCCTGTAAAATCCCCAGCTCATAGATCTCTGACATCCAGATGTAACTGAGATGTGTTATAGCTCGGGTTCAGACTGGGGCCACTGCCTTAAGCCTTCCCTTGCCCAAACATGGGATGCACAGAGCCCTGGATGTGTCTGCAGCTGAGGACTTTCACTGTTTTGTCCCAATGCAGTTCCAGCCACAGTCAACTTTTTAGCCTTGCTAAAAGCCTCTGATTCACATGGAATATGTTTGGGGTTGTGAGTAGTTTGTGCACCTGGGCTACACTCCCTGCAGACACCCAGCCTGTTCTCAGAGCTCTGTCCCAGCTCCTGCCTGCACCGTGGCACCCAGGAGCTGCTGGACCACGTTAATGACCCTGCAGTGCTGAAGGCAAAATCCTGCACTCCACTGCCCATGCATTACAGCAAGGCATTACCCAAAGGCACACTCCAAACCCAACCTTTGGCATGGAAGCAAGGCTCATTTGTAAACTGTAATTGATTTTGAAGCCTGACACTTTCCAGAGAATTTTCCATGGCAGCAATACATTGAGGTAGAAAATTGCTATTGTGTCCCATGTCTATTTTAACAGCCCTTTCTCTGATTCCAGCCAGCGATTTAAATGGTATTAAATATTACTTAGATATGCCCTCTCCAGAAATCTCTGTATTAAAAACATCTTCAGTTCTAAGCACATACATTAGAAATGTTGTATTCCTCTGCCAGCACTTGATCTCCAAAGCAGTCTACCAAGTGCTACTTTATTTGTGCTGACTGACAGCTTAGAAGACTCAAATATTTGAGGCTGTAAAGAAAGCTACTAGACTAACTAATAAAACCACCTAGTGATCACTGAATAATTTGGACAGCTTTTAGAATGGCTCTATGCTTCTCCTTAATCATTTTGTTGGAGTATTTGTGGACCTCGGAGAGAAGAAATGTCTCCAAAAATTGGCCATTCCTAGACAGACAGATGGTGATCTCTGCACATCAGAAGAAACAGTATTTTCTCTTTAGCTGCTCTAGACCTCAGGAGCTTGCTACATCTGATGTCCTTTTCAATATTAAATAGGGAATGTTTTATTTTGATGTGTGTGCATACACATCTCATTAGCACTAAAAAGATTTGAAGAGTGAGTTCATGTACAATAATTCTTTTAACTTCGGTTGACACAAGAGAGTACATTGTCCTCTTTTCTTTAGGGAAAAAAACAACCAAAACTGCTGTGTGACAGAGATTCCCAGGCCAAACAAAGCCTTTTGGAATAACTGAATGCTACAGACTGAAACTAAATTATACACCATAGGAAACTGGAAAACTAGTTTTGCCTTTCAAGAAATGCTGATATAAAACCCCCAATAAACATGTCTTTGCCAGGCATCATAGATGTCTTTCAAGTCATAGGTAATGGACTCAGCTGGCTGTAAGAGCTGCTTTTGGAGAGTTGACTACCCAATGGACAGCATCATTTGCTAGGGTGCAGCTGAAAACACATTTGTCCAGAGAACCTATGCCAACTTCTTCCAGAATTGCTGGGGGCTGTTGAGGATGTTCTTAGCAGCTCCCAGACCACTGACCTTCTCTGAGCCATTACAAATTTATTGTGTTAATTTATCTGTCAGAGGTTGGCAACTCTCAGAAACCAGTTATACTAAAGAAAATATTTCTGGTGTAGGCAATGCGATTCATTGAGAAATCAATCTTATTACTTTTGCCATATTTAAAAGAAGATATCTATTGATTATACTGGAATAAAAACAGGTTAGTTGTAGGTGTTGGGTAAGTGCAGGATGTTTTAGGCACGAGGCATTTTGACTTGTACATGTCCATTTAAGAATTGTGGCATCATGTTGCACTTGTTAAATGGTAAAATAAAACAAAGATTTGTGAATTAAAAAAAAAAAAACACCAAAAAACCCACAAAAAAACCAAGAAAAAAAACCTCCAAACAACAACAACAAAAAAAAACCAAAACCAACCAACCAACCAAAAAAAACCCTACCAAACAACCACCAAACAGAAGCCCCCCCCCCCCCAAAAAAAAAAAAAAGTAGGAGGGAATAATCTGTCACACGGTTGTTTTTTTAATTACCTATTTTCTATCCAATTTAAAATATGAATATATGTGTCTACCAGAGAGTTATCAGTAGATCTGGAAAAAAAAGGAATATATATCAGGAATATACCAGTTCAAACTGTCACCTAAATGGCACTTCTGTTCCCTAACCTGCTTCAGCAAATGCCAGATTTTGCCTGATTGTACCTGTGAGATAAGAACCCTCCTCCTCATAGAGTGTAACTGCACAGCTCAAGGTGCAGCATCCCAGTGGAAGCAGCTGGAAACATTAGTTCTTCCAAAGTCAGCCTGATATCTCCATGCAAGAGGAGCTCATAGGTCTGGCCCAAGGAGAGCAGTCCAGGACTAGTGACACAAGCACAAGGGCTTTGCCATCTCAGGGCTCTGCCAGGCAGAATTTTGACAGCAGCCATCAGCACAGTTCAGTTTCATGTCCCTGGCTGTGGAAGGAGGCTCCCCTCAGGGTGACTCACTTGAGCTGAGATTTGAGCACTGGAAGTGTTTTTTTCTCTTCATTAAATACAGAAGAAACTGCTAAATTAAACCCCTCAGTGACAGGTTAATGGTAGGTGGTGGGTGCTGATGCTCCAGGAAAAGATACAGGAAATGCTATTATAGATGGAAAGCTACTCATGATGGTCTCTGCTCAATCTTCAGGAGGTAGAAATGCATTTTAGAACTGAGGTGGGACTTTTTCTGTTTCTTTTCAAGTAAATGTCAGGTTGTCATTAGTCTTCTGGATTTTAGGGGCAAGCCTGTTCAGTGCCTTACTGAACACTGGTGGCTTTCTGGCTTCAGAGCCATTTACACCAGCAAATTCCACATTACTCCAAGTTGTGTGATAAAGGTATTCCCCTGAACTGGTTTTGGATCAGAAACCTTTTGTTTGGGGAGCGGGGATGGTGTCATTTTCCTTCTTTTGGCCACTTTGTGTCAAATCCAAGGAAGCAGAAAGACCCTTTCCAGGCCATGTTTTGTCTTTGCTTCTTTTATGAGAGCAGAGGAGATTTGGCTTTGCTTCATTTTCAAAGTAAATTATCCCAATATTTTATTATTCTTTTCCTGTTGCAGTTCTTCCATAGCCTAGGTCATTCCAATCACCTTAAGTGTTTCCAGTGGCTGTTCTTCCTCAATACCTAGAGAAAAAAATCTGATCCAGTTTCAATAAGTTTAAAATCCAGTAATTTCTTCCCCCACTGCAGTTAATTTCTTCCCCCACTGCAGTTCCTCCTGCAGATGCTCTGTTTCTGCTGTCTCCTGTGTCAAACCAGCCTTCATCACTATCTGAGGGGTCCAGTCCTGGACAGCCATTTCTTCCAATTCTCCTGGCCATGCCCTGCTCACATCTGCCTTCAGTTTTGGCTCAGGGACTGCCCTTAATAGTCGCATCTGCAGACAGGAGTGTGAGGCTGCCACTGAACAAACAATTATTAATAATGAAAGCCTTGCTATTAGCATTGTTCATAGCCTGCCCAGAGCCTTTTTCTCTTTGCCTCTCTAAGCAGGTTTTGATGTGTAATCCAATTTCTGTGTGCAGAAAATTGCCCCTCAGTCAGCACAGAGGGCTGGTGGTTCAGCCGCAGCTCTGTTACCCTCGCATCGTCCCTGCAGGGGTAAGAGCTCCCAGGTGCTGCTCAGCCAGGCTCTGTGCCCTCGAGCTGCCAGGAGTGTTCCAGCATCATTGTTATACACACTAAATAAGCCAGGACCCCTTTTTCTGACCTGGGAGGAAAAAAAAAGAAAAATTGAAAATGATTGCTTTTAACAAACTGATTTCACAACTCATTTATCAAGCCCTATAGCAAGCCATTTATTTGAGCTCCTTCTTGCTCCATGAAAAGCTGTGTTTTAAAAGGGAGAGGGAGTTTGGAGAGCAGTGCCACTGCCTGCAGCAGCACTTTGCTGGGAGGCCTCCCTCTGGAACTCAGGGGTTGGAGCTGTTATTTCTCCTGAAGTGATTCCCACCTAAATCAAATTATTTCTTTTGTCAAGTCTAATAAGCACGGAACACCACAGACTTTGTTTTACTACAGATATGAATGAATGCCTCTGTACGGTACTTTCTGTTGCCATTAAATATATATATGTATGCATATATGTGTATATACATATATATATATATATATATATATATATGTAGGTAATGGGGAGCATAATTATTGTTTTGCTTAAGGTGACATTCCACTTCAATGTAACTTTTAAGTGCAGCTTTTAAGAGAAACCATGTCTTAAAGGGAAGGTGGAAGAGTTTAGAGGTACATGTTGTAATGAGCTTTGATGAGATTTAATAAGCTTTGGGTTTGGGTTTCAGTCTTTAGGGTGAAAAGCACCCAAGATGATTTTTCCATACCATTCCCAGATCAAACCCTGTAAAAATTTAACCTGGGAGGCACTGTTTGAACACTGGCTGCTCCTGAAGGTGTTTGCATGTGTTATGTGTGTGTCTGTCCTCAAACTCCAGCCTCCATTTTGTACATGAGCTTGACTGGAAGGCAAAAGACACACCTTTGTCTTGCTCCAAGACCCTGGTAGTAATTTTTGCCTCAGTAGATGTTTTCCCTTTGATCAGTGTGACTCTTTCAACTTTTTTTCCCTTTTAATTTGTGTTAACTGAGTTTATCAGGTGATTTCAGGAGGGCACACTCCATCTGCCCAGCCTCAGAGCTTCCCTTTCAGCAGCAGACCTTCTTCCCATTTGTTTACTTGACTGTACTGGACCACTGTGAAGCAATTACACAAGCAATAATGCAGGTGTTGCATTTTTCTGTCATTGCCTTTCACGAGACATAACTCTCCACTGACACTGAAAAGTGATAGGAGACCCAGAAGCTGCACTGTTGTTTACTGGCAATATAACCCATGCCCAGTGCTCCTGCAGAGGTCCTCCCTCCTCAGAGCAGTGGGCTGTCTTGGGCCCAGTTTAATTCATAAGCCTGGATTTTAAACAGTTTTGGGTCCCTTCACCAACACTCCATCAATCTTGCTTCCATCAGTTTTTGTGCTTTTGTTTCGTTTCAAGCTAGAAGAAAGTGTAAATAAATGTGCTAAGGCTTCTCTATAGGGTGAGTAAATATCCCATATATTTCACAAAAATTATGACAAAATGAAGGGATTTGCTCTCACATTGGACAGAATTAATAAAAAGGTCTAACTGATAAATTAAATAGTTTTTAAGAACAGCTGGAGCAAAGTTTCTGCAATCAAACTGTTCTCTGCTTTTAATTTAAAAATCAGTAAATACTGAGGTACATTTTGCCCCCTTCTTTTAGAAGTGACCTGAAACTAAATTGTGAATTCCCCTTAACAGGAGGTTTATTGATGTGAATCTAAATTTCACCAGCATGTCCCATGTTAGATCACCTGCCTGTGGGCACAGGGAAAACCTAAGGCTGTTCACAAGAGAAACTCATATTATAAATGGTTTTAAAATTCTTCAGAGCTCCTATCCACTTCCAAATGTCAGTAATGGGGAGGATCCAAAACCTTCCTGTGAACCCTGTCATTCTGCATGTTGAAATCCTGGCTTGAATTCAGGTCTCCACTTCAGCTTTTGTAAATGTTAATATTCAAGTAGAACAAAAACCTTAGAGGCAATTACAGCATGAACATCTCTTCTAGTTTATGTATAGTAGCTGATAGCAAAGTCTGCAATAATAATCTGTGTTTATACATGTGCTGTACAGTGTAACAGTTGAGTACAAAATACCTTTTAACTGTCACAAGAAACTAACTGGATTGATGTCACTTTTTGCTTGTATGAATATAATTATTTGCCTTGCGGGGACCAGTTCCACTTTTGTCATGTTATTTATGATTTTTGAATAAAATTGTGATAAATTAGGCTCGTTTCTAAGGTAAACAATACTGGAGCCAAGCAGCTGTCTCTGGACATGTGCATGTTATCACAGCTGATATCAAGTCCAAGTCCGACTCCTTGCTTTGCTTGGACCTTTCTTTAACCTTTCAGGCTTATTCAGGGAAATGTGGACCACTCTATTTTCTTATTAAAAATATGGCTTTGTGAAAAGCTGAACTTATTTTTTAAATCCTTTCTTTTCTGGTTCAGAAAGACTGTAACAATCATATTTTTCTAAACTGCCTATTGCTTGTGTTGGGAAATTATATAGAGATATATATTTTGCTCTACAGATTTCCATGTACTTTTGGAACTCTTTGTTTTCATAGATAAATCCTTCTGTTTGCTAGAATTAGCTCAAAAAGCTGTAAGCTTCTGTATACTGACTCTGTGTAATTCTATAAAAATGCAGCTGCATCAAAAGACTGACTTTATATTTTATGTAAATTGTTGGAGCTAAGTCATCCTGAGTGTTATGCCATGCAAGAGGTACAAAAAGAAATCAGGTCATTGTTTTGAAAGGCTGGACAGTGTTATGTCACACTGCCTCAAAGTCCCAGATGAAAGCCAGGAAAGTTTCTGCTAGAAATGGTACCATTTTGGGCCCTGAGTCTGTAGTTTTTTTACACTGTTTAGAATCTTATTTGAAAATTAGTCCCATGAAACTTCATGGGAAATATTAAAAATAAGAGTCTGTGATGTGTGAATAGCTATGATAGAATAAGGACCTTTTCTAATAAAGAACAGGGCCTTTTAAGTAGTTTAAAAGGCTATGATTTGAGTATTTCAGGACAACTTTTTGTGTTCTTTTTCTGAGCTGTGGACTCCTCCTGTGTATTGTGGATTTATTCCATAGCTGAAATGCCAGATTAAATTGATTTAAGCCCCATGAGCAGATGAAAATAATAGAAAGCTGCAGTGAAATATTGCAGAAAATGGCCTGACTTAATTCTTCAGAGCAATAGTTAAAGTAACTCACAGCCTTGGCTTCTTTGCACCTGTGAAGCGGAGGCCCTTGTTTTGTACCTCAGCTGTGGTATAACATGGAAGGATTTCTGCTCTCTGCTTGGAAAATACTGTCTATTCCTCATCCTTGTCAAAGCATAATAATTCTCAAATAAAAAAAATCTGATTCTTCAAGACTCATAGGGGAGTTAAGGGGCAGCTGGAACCTTCTGTGATCCAGCCACATTATTCCAAAAGTTTATCCCTCGATGACAAATAAAATATGATGTGACTTTGCTGTTTGCAAGTAGGATCAAGAGACTGGAAATTCATCACCCCAAGCCCTTGCCTGTTCTGTGACACTTCAGTGTTACCAATGAACTGTGTTGAGTTGGATTCTAAAATCAGAGTATTTTATTGCATGTGTCCTTTTTTGAAATGAAAATATAGTTGTATTTGATGTTGCAGTTATAGTGCAGTAAATAAACACATGTGCATTTCTTTTTAAGGACTTTTAGGGTTTTTTTGGGTGGTGACTACACACTTTTGCTGTGCTTTTTTTATACCATCAGAGTATTTGGGCTGACCTAGAAACAACCAGAACAAGTGAAGCAAGGATAAAATTTGCTGCTTCCTCTGCCTCTCTGCTCAGGTATCACTGGAAGATGGCTCTGCTAAATGTAGCTGCTTCATTCTAGTCCTTTGAGATTTAACAGAAAATGTCAGCTTTTCTGTAAGTTATTTAAATAGAATTCTGCTGGACCTGAAGAAGATGTGGATTTGCTAAATCATATTCTGATTCAGCGTGATTTCTTATGGCATTGGCCCCTGACACTCTCTGTGGGTTCCTCCTCAATCCCAAACCTGGTAAGACAAAGGGGAATTTTTTGTGAACCTTGGGTTTGAAGTTAACACCAATCACATGTAGTGAGCTAACAGTTTGTTGGTGTAAGCACTACTGATCTCTCTGAAGAGCTATCACTGCAGCATGTGTGTATGGATGCACAACTCTCATTAGCAGGTAATTGCTGCTTTCTTTCCTTAGTCTTTATGAGAAAAAGTCTGCCAGTATCCCTGATACCAAAAGGCTACACAGGCAGTTATTTCTGGACAAGTAGAAAACCACCACAATTTTTTGGTGAACCTGTAGGTTGCCTTTATGACAACACAAGGGGCTTTATGCACGTCTTTGACTTCTCTCAGGCATTTGAACCATGGGATCTTGTGCCTTCCTATGAGCTGTCTCCTGCTAAGCCCCCAAAAGTACAAATGCAGACACTTAGCTGATGACAGCTGGGTCAAGGTTGGAGCAGCAGCCTGAATTCCTCCTAGGAGAGAGCAGGGTAAAAAGGGCCAGGGCTGTAGGATGAGCAGAGTGTCGTGCTGGGAGAGTCAGATTCCCATTAGGGCTACAGTTGGTGCACAAAAGAAATTTCTGGGTTTTGTTTTTCCTTTGCAATGCATTTTTTCATTTTGCAGTTTGTTTTTTATGAAGCCAGCCTGCTTTATTTATATCAGGCCTCTTCTTCTGGAACTAGAAAACAAACTACTGGGGGCTTCATTTTGTCCCAGACACTGTACAGAGACCAGGAAAGGCCTTTGTCCAGCAGGGAAGAAAAGTGCCTACGAACAGATAAAACAGCTCATGTTTGTATGGGGAACTAATATTTTGTTGATCAGGTTCAGCCTGCAAACAACTTTACAGCTGATTGGTGGGAGCTGGGCCAGTCAACAAGAATTATTATAAACACTTTTAGAGGACAATGAAATACTCCAGGTAGTTATAAATCTCTGAAGTCATATATTACTGCAAAAACACCTGTTTTAGATAGCAACTCTGCTGCTAGAGGATGGAAGTTTAGGTTGTAGCAGCAAAAGGTGGCAAGTTCAATAAATAAGAATAATAGGGTAAGACCCTCAAGTGGAGTAAATCAGTGTAGCTTCATTGAAGCTGTTGGAACTAAGTCAATTTACAGCAGTAAGAACCTGGCTTGTAGTCAACAGGGATTTTGCAGAATGTTTAAAACTCTCCATTTAGAGAGTTCTCTGCCTTATGTCTGTGCACTAAATCGTATCCACACAAAGTCCTTGCTGGTATAATGAGGTCATTTCGGATGTGAGCGTTCATTATGTGCTTAGGTAAATTAAGGGGAAAAAAATACATCATTAGCAAAGTCTTAAATAAAGGATGGAGCAAGGTTAGCGAGTGAGAACTATTTAAATAAAATCAATCTCAGCCCTGGAGAGTTAATGGGGAGTGGCTTTCTATGGAAGAAGGCTGATGGTGTGTTGATGCTGCACACAGAGGCTGAGCACTACAGCCATGAGAGATTAAAAGCAGAGACTGAGGTTTTTTTCTAGGCTAATATTTCAAGCTTTCTAAACTTCACTCTGTGACATACCATGAATGCAGCCCAGGTTTCCAACTTCAGAAAAATGCTCTGATAAACACATATTGCTGGAGCAAATGAAACTGAAGGCTCATCCAGTTTTACTGTAGCACTCGTAGTATTAAGAGGGATTGTAATATAATCCTCTTCAATGAATAACCCTAACAGATGTTATCAGGGTTGCTCTGTACGAGCTGTGGACCTCTTGCTAGAACTCCCTCTGTGGAAGTCCAGTTCATAAATTGTCCTAATGGGCTGCCTGCCTCGTCCTGCTGCTGCCGTGGCATGAAAGGAGGTGCTTACCAGCGGCCTTGAAAGGAGCATTATTCCCATCTGCTTTTCATTACAGCACTGCTAAATATTTCATGCTTTTTGTTTCACAAACAAATAAGAGCAGAACTAATCTTTTTGTTTAATGTTCCTTGATTGACATCTCAGGGAGGAAAAAAAAGTTTTGGGTTTGTTTTGATTTTTTTTCTTTACTTCAGATCTCTGCAAAAGCTTTTAATGGAAGATAGAGCAGATTTCCGTCGACTTTTCTGGTGGGCTTTTTATGGCACCGTTGATACAGGAAAAGATATGGGGGAAATCCAGATGATGAATGTGCTGTTCAATCAGCTGGGATTTCTTTGCTTGCAAGGAGATAACTCGATGAAGTGCAAACAGAGACAGGGAGCAGACGTTGACTGCCTGTCAGCTCTACACAGAGCTATCTCTGGCTGGGGCTGCTGGAAAACACAGCAGCTATTAGTCCCCCTTTGCCCTTTCACAGCGCCCTGTCAGAGGGTCCCCAAGCGCTGCAGCCAGAGCCATCCATTAAACCTCAGGGCAACAAGTCTGTTAAACTGCTGCTTCTTTACAAGGAGGGGGATGGCAGCCCTGGGAGGATTCAGCCTACACTTTAACCCCCTGGTTCCCTAAACTCCCACTGAGGGAGATGAGTGAGGGTATTCCTGTGGGCACTCTGCATCTCCAGCAGCAGGTGCTGTCCATGTCCAGAGGCATGGATGTCGGTGACCCAGCTCCAAAGAGAGACCTTCATCCCCAGGGCAGAGGTGGGGAGGGGGTCAGGAGTCCGCTGGGGGATGTGCAGTCTCCCCTCAGGCCTGTGGACATGCTGGAAGAAGGTTTTGAGAGGTTTCTTTCCAACCCAAAGCATTGTCAGGCACAGAGCGAGGGCTCTTGGCTGATGCTGTTCCACTCGAGCGGCTGTGTTGGCTGGTTAGTCTGGCATTTGGACAAATATCTTCATTAGGGCACCCAGTGGGCTGTGTCAGCTCTGAGGCCTAATTGCAGGGTGAGATGAAAGTGTGAAATGGCCCTCAGAAAGAGCTAAATACTCTTAGAATTATAGGATGGTTTGGGTTGGAAGGGACTTTTAAAGATCACCTCAATCCCACCCCCACTCCTGCCATGGCAGACACACCTTCCACTAGACCAGGTTGCTAAAACCTCATCTGGCCTGGCCTTGAATGCTTTCAGGGATGGGGCATCCACAACTTCTCTGGGAAACCTGTTTCTGCGCCTCACCACCCTCAAAGTAAAGAATTTCTTCCTAATATCTAATCTACCCCCGTTCAGTTTAAAAACATTACCTTGTATTCTATTGCTATCTCTCCATATAAAAAGCCCCTTTCCCTCTTTTTTGTAAGCCCCCTTTAAGTACTGGAGAGTGCCAAAAGGCCTCCCTGGAGCCTTCTCCAGCTGAATAACACCAGCTCTCTGAGCCTCATGGGAGAGGTGCTCCAGCCCTCAGATCATCTTTGTGTCCCTTCTCTGGACTCACTCCAGAACTCCTGGACACAGGACTCCAGATGGAGTCTCATGAGAGCAGAGTAAATATCAATAAAACATAAATGGTCCCTTTTCCCAGCCTGTTGCAGCCTGACCCTGCAATGGAGTGGCAGTGTGTCGGTGCAGATGGTTAAATCACCATGCTACATTTGACCACATAGTAGTATTTTTATATCATTGCACAAACAGGAATGAGTTTGTCTGATCCACTCTTGAGGCGAGTTCTTTGTATTTATTGCAGGATTAATTTTTCCCTGATGGCTGATGCATCAGCCACCCTATCCCTTTCTCCCATGGATGTTGGCCTGAATTCAGAGGCAGAAGTGAGTCTTGGGGCCTGGCCCTAATGCTTGCCTGCAAATAGGCTTTATGACTTACAATGAACAAGACACCCCAGCAGTAACATTATAGGCTGGCTTCTATATCATATTTCTTCTAGCATTTTCCTTATGAGGATCTCAGTTCCCACTGCAAGGTTTGACTAGATCTCAACAGTCATCTGTGCATTAAGTTCTTTTAGCTGAAATACTGTTGCCAGGGCTGAAGATTGCTGTTCTTGAGCATTTCTCTACAACAGCATACAATGGTTTCACTCAGGACTGTAAAAATAAATTGCAATGGCCACAGTTCCTTGCATTTTATCATTTCATTGTCATTTCGACGTTTGTCTTAAAAATTTTCAAATCCAGGAATAGTAAATGCCGAGTCATAAAAGCTTAGGAAATGGGTCGAATCCAGAGTGCAAGGCAGCATTACAGTGTCTGATCTGCTCTCTCTGATAATACCCTCATAAGACAAGGGTCTCTTTTTTTTTCCTCCATTCCTGAATAAATGAATTGCAGCATGTATGAAATCTCCAGAGGCCATCTGTGACTGTAATTCATTTACCCACCGTATTATGGAACAGATTTTCCAGTGAGTTCAAAACTCAGGAAAGGGGGGGAAGGGAATAGTATGATGAGAAGGATCTGTGATCCATATCTAAAAGTAAAAATATTATTCAATTGTCATATTTGATGGATAAAGTGCCTGACACACCAGGCAAAGCCATAGCAACTAGATAAATATGTTTAAAACATTTAATTTTGATACATTAAGAATGAGTTGGAGCAGGGGCTTATCGACACTGAAATTAAGCAGACATTTCTAAGTTCCTAAAAGCCTCTGATTTTGTTTAGTTTGGAAGAAAATTTGCTGTAGATAACTTGGAAGTGTAAGGGGAAGTTGGACTTGGTGCACAAAGGAGCAGCTCTGACAGGTCAGGACCAGCAATTACCTTTCTTCTTCATCTGTCATTTTCCAAGCGCCAGCAGCCCCTACTTCATTTGTGTTAGACCACAAGAGGCCTCTCAGCAAGCTTGCAGACCCTTGGCTTCTGCTTTTAAATTGAAGTTAGCCCATTCATTTACGACTTTAGCTGCTACAAAAATATTTTTATATATTGGGCACTCTCAATAATTCTGTAGTGCTGTTAACATTCGGTAATTGTAATTAGTAACACATCCTCGTGAACAGCCATTTGGTTGTGTGGCTGTAAGCATCAGATTTCCTCCCTGAGTAATTCCAAGGATGTCACTGAAGCTGCAGCAGGAATGAATTTGGTCCATGGCAGCTGGCAGGGTTTGTGTTTACTCTGCAGCTCATGCTGGTACCCACAGAAAGGTTTTCATTCTGCACCAGGTTGTGTGTTTCTTCATAAAGTGATACTGTGCAGAGGAGGGAAATGCTGCAAACTTCTAAAAATTGTTTTCTGTAGACATCTGATTGAGATTTCTGCCAGAGAGAGGGAAATGTTCTCCTCCACACAGTACTTAGGGGGCTCTGTTGGAGCAGAGAGAAGTGAAAAGAAGGCAAGAGAAGGAGCAAGGCTCTGGAGGAGAAGCTTACCTTGCTATCAGTCTGAAATTCATGGAATGTGCTGCCCCCAGCCCTTCACCTGCAGATATATATATATATATAATGACACCCATGATGACCAAAATTTGTACCAGGCTTGTCTTGGTGAATGCAGACTCTAGGCACAAGGTTAGTAAGTAAAACCAGTGTAGGCTCCTCTCTGTCTCAGCCCTTCTTGCTGCTCTTCAAAAAATGAGATTATGGTAAGAAATGTGGTTGATTGCTTTGGCACTGTTGCTTAATTTACAAAGGGTGGCAATTTGGTCCCAGAAAACTAAAATAAAATTCAACGAAAACCAAAAATCATTCAAAACCAAAATTTCCAAGGCTAAACAAGAAAATGGAAATAAAGGAAAGATGCAACAGTAAGGTTAAAAGCAAAGAATAATATCATTTATGTACAGAAAACAAAAAACCATAAATGACAAATGAAGTGGCAGTTTTCTAAAAAATGAGAAGAGGAAAGCAGGGTGAGCTGCAGATGGAAATGCTGTTCCAGGAGGAAGAGGAGGGACCTGGCAGGGAGTGGGAATGGGAGTGGGCAGGAAGGATAGGGCTGTGCATGACTCTGAGCACAGGGCTGGTCCAGTGGGAGGGTGGCACAGAGGTGACAGCCTGAGGACACAGCACACCCTTTAGGTGTGGGCACCAGACAGGGCTGGGATTGCTGTTCTGCTTCCACCTGGGTCATGGGAGTCTTCTGGTCACAGGAGGAACCAGGGGCAAATCTCACTCTCCCCAGGAATCACTGCCAGAGCTCCCCTTGTCTTTCCTTCATTTCACAGTGCAGTGGCCATTTCACACTTGGGGAATCTGGCTTTAAATAAGTGGAGAGGAACTGGGGGAAACTTGATGTTTTCCATGGCCAGCTGTGGGTACCTGACTTGCAGGAGACCCATGAGAAGCAGGGTTGGAGTAAAGGCACAGACTCAGGCACGGCCATGTGAACCACTGGCCATGGGAGCTGCCTCCTGGTGCTGCTGGGGGATGCTGAAGCCATCCATCCATTCATCCATCCATTCATCCATCTGTCCATCCATCCATCCATCCATCCATCCATCCATCCATCCATCCATCCATCCGTCCGTCCATCCATCCATCTATCCATCCATCCATCCATCCATCCATTCATCCATCCGTCCGTCCATCCATCCATCTATCCATCCATCCATTCATCCATCCATTCATCCATCTGTCCATCCATCCATCCATCCATCTATCCATCCATCCATCCATCCATCCATCCATCCATCCATCCATCCATCCATCCATCCATTCATCCATCTGTCCATCCATCCATCCATCCATCCTGTACAGCTGAGGCGAGACCTCCAGGAGCTGATCTGCAAAAGGGGGATGAGCAGGTCTCTGCAGCCAGACCTGCCTATGGATCTCATGAAATTCACAACCCCTGAATCCATGTTGGGTTTCCAAGGGCAGAGGAGGCAGCAAGGCAGCATCTCAGGCAGTGAGGATCCAGTCTGGGCACAGCCATCAGCCCAGACAGGCACAGCCATGCCAGGGATCTGCTGCCCACACCTCAGCTGGTTTCCTCAGCACTGACCAGAAAAGCAAAGTGCCTTCTGCTAATAATCACATCTAGAGATACTTTTTAATAACACTTCCAATCAAGACTTAATGGTGAAAAATTCCAGACTGATCTTCTTCCATGTTGTCTCTCTTGCTATGCCTGGCTCCCCAGCTCCAGTGATGGCACTGGCAGGGACAAAGTGCTCCTGGCACAGGGGAATGCCCAGTTCCCTGCAGAGGAGCCAGAGGCTGCAGAGGAGCTGGCAAGGAACCTGTGAGTGTGGTCTCCATCAGATGTTTGGCAGAACTAACCCCCACCCAGGGATCTTATAACCAGCAGTCACACCCCTTTTCCCTCCAAAACCACCTCAACAATTGTACTGAAGGCAGAAACCAGCCAAAATCAGCTTCTGGTCATACCCATTGCCACAGGGCACCCACAGTCTGTGTCTCTGCCTCCTTGGACAGTGCTGGGCAATGCAGCTGCCTGCCAGCAGCACAGTCCTCTCCAGGGGCACCTGGCAAAGCTTCAGGAAAGCTACAGGGCAAGGTCTGATGGAGAGTAAGGGTAAATTTCTGTATCAAAGTAGTTAACCACAGCTGGTGCCTGCCTGCTGTGCTGGAAGGGCAGCTGGGGAACCTGGGTATCTCCTTTTGCTTCAGAGCAGCACCAAAACACAAGGTTTCGTCCCAGGATGGGCAATCTTTGCCACAGCTGTCTTCCTGGGGCCACATTTTGAGAAGGGCTCTTCCTGCTCTTGTGTGCAGTGCCCTTTCAGGCAGTGACAAATGGTTTGTATTTGTCCTTGATAAAAGCCACTCTCTGTCTGAATTATTTTTACAGCATGTTAACCACTAGTCAATCACCTTGGTGTTGCTGTGGGAAGAGCTAAATGCAGCAATTAGACAGAACCAGACAATATTTAGTGGTGTGTTTGGCACTGCTGCGCTGTGCTCACCTCACCTGGCAGAGTGCATGGCCCTGTGGGCTGGCAGATGCAGGAGGGGAATGGCTGATGTGTGCTCTGATGGGTGATTCCTCCAGGAGAGCAAAAAGGGCTTAATCTATTATGACAAGAGCAGGGTCAAGAGGAAAATATTTGTGATGAGCAGGAGGAGAAACAGAAGTGTTTTCTTTGGTACCACTTTCTTCCCAGCCTTGGAAAATGGAAGTCAACATCCTGGAGAGCTGTGCTGGATCAAGCTGGTAACTCAGGGCAGCTACCATGAACACAGGTTATCATGTTATTGCTGTCTGGATGTCACATTGCCCTGGATTTCTTTGCCTATATTGAGGAAAAACTTGGGTTCCATAAAAAAGCACACCAGTTGTGTTAGAGCACAGACAGCTCTTGCATTTGTGCAAACTTTTTGATGTTGGAGAGAGAAGAAAGCCAGAACTTACCTTCTGGCACCTAAAACATTTCTAAAACCTGTCAGAAGTCGCAGCCAGACATGCATGCCACGCTGCTCTCTCTGCTCGGAGCAGTGCAGGTGGGAGTGCCAGCAGCTGGCAGAAAAAGGATCACTTCTGGTTTTGCACCCCTCTGTGTCAGATCTCACCCGTGAGGAGCCTGGCAGGCAGGCAGGCAGCAGTGGGAAAAGCTGGGCAGCTCCACAGGCAGGGTGGAGGTGACACCCTGAGGTGGTCTGGGGCCACCTGTGTGGCAGCCCAGATCCCTTCCAGAGAGGTGCAACCCCAGAGTGCTGGGCATTCACTCATAAAAGGCTGCCCAACGAGAGCAGCTGGGCGTGGACTGTGATCTGCAGAATAAGAGATGATCTGATTTTTAAAGTTTTTTTTTTTTTGGAGGACTTGTCTGATAGGACCCTCTGAAGGCCCCATGTGCTGACCTTGGATACAATTGAGTTCCCAGTTCACATCTCTAATTCCCACTGTTGCCATGGGAAACCCTTTTGGGGCACATGTGTGTGCATGCACACGAGGCTGTGCGCGCTTCCCAAGGGAAGGGGGCAGACTCCATTTCCTCTGCCCCTTTTATACCACAGCCTGCAACGTTTGTGTTTAAATTCCATTACATGGTGAAAAACCTCTTCTGTTTCAACCAGCCAAAACCAGCTGCTATTTCTTCCTTTGTTTGAAATAGCAAAGCAAAACAGTGTTTACTTTAATTCTTGAGAGTGTCACAGATAATCTGTGGGATGGAGTCCTCATTTTCCATGCACTCCAAAACCATGGAGTGTCACGCACAGCTGTCAGTAGTACAAAAAATGAAACCAAGTTGCTCAGCTCAGACAGAAGCAGATAAAAGTTCTGTGTGCATTGCCCTGTAAGAAAAAATGTGGAAGGGATGAGGAGAAGAATCTTAATATGGAAGAAATGTGAGGATATTAGGGACTCACAAGAGGATAAAAGAATCTGAAATCTGCCAGTAAAGAGGGATCTGTTGCCTTCCTGAAGCATGGGGATCTAATTACTCTTTTCTTCCCCCTCTTCATTATGAAGCAACTATTGCAGAACATAAATGACCTTGTAGACTCATGAGGCATTCCTGCCAAAAAGCGTGTCCATTATCAAGTAATACATTTTCTGCTTGTGTAGTTCCAGTGTGCTCTTTTGGAAAGCAGTAAGTTCTCTTCTGTCTCCCTTATCACACTTCAGGATGCCTTTAGTCATAGGACTCTGCTTATTCAGTAGTTCATGTCAAATTTACTTCAGTAAGCAAAACTTAGAGTTCTTTCAGAATGACTTTCCTGTTCCCCAGTGAGGGAAGTGTTAGGCTTGCTCTTTCTCTCACTAAAATACATTTGAGCTTTGCTGTTGATTTCATTGAGGCCATGAAGGCATGAGACAAGACTTTTTGAGCCTAAGTCTCTCCAGAGCTATTCTAATTCACACCATCTGAAGTGTCTTTTTGCAAGAAATCAACAGTGAAAAGAAAGTAAGCTTTTGGGGACAAGCACTTCAAAAAGGCAGAAACTAATTTAAAAGTTCATCATAGCTCAAGTCCTCCTGGCCAGCTGCACTGTAGAGCATGAAACCTGGGTCTTTGAGAGTCTTTGTCTGAAATCAAACAATAATTCCTGATAGACAATAACCCCCAAATGCCAGAAGCACTCTGAAGTGGAGAGCATGCACCCAGTGCCTTTGGGGACAGTTGTGACCATTCCTGCCTCTGGCCCAGGTACAGGATGCTGGTTGGCATCGATACAGCCAGGCCATGGACCTCCCAACAGGTTATCCATGCACATGACCATGCAGTGGGAATGGTCACTAAAAATGTAGTACTGTAAATTCATATCAGATCCCAAATTCAGGTAAGCATGTTGGCCTCTGATGTCAAAACCAGGTTTTAAGGGCTTTGCTTCAGGATACATTTAGTAATACAATAATAAAAGATCATGGTTTTCTTAAGAGTGAGCAAGTATCCACTGTTTTGGCTAAGAGAGTGAGCCTTTTGTTTGCTCAAAATAACTCATAAATTGGAGTTGTGCCCTTAATAATGCAGCTACTTGCTTTCATTTAAGAAAAAATTTAAATTGCTACTGTTGTTGTGTCCCAAATTTTATTCAGTCACAATGGTACTCAGGTTTTTATTGTTGCTGTAAAACATTCAGGCATTTCAGTACCATGAATGGAACACCAACCACTGTGGTGTGGTGCATTTTCTATCAGACAATTGCAGGTTTGCAACAAAAGAAAATTTAAAAAAAGAAACAGAGTTTGTAATAAAAGAGTCCAAGAAATGCAGGAAAATGTTCTGACTTTTTAAAGTGATGTTTCTTGCTGGGACCTGTGAGCTATATTCATCTCTCCAGGCTGCTGAAGCGCTGAGTGCCCCACACTCACAGCAGGGTCATCAGCAGCTGTGCCACAAGCACCACGCTCCAGAGACAGTCTGGTACTGCTGTCATTTGGTGCTTTCCCCAAATTCTGACTCTAAGAAAGCTGAACTCTTGCATGTGCTCACATTAGATGTTTCAGGCTTTTGTTGGCCTAAGAAGAGCAGTGTCCTCACCAGGCTGAACATAAGGAGCTAGACTCGGGTCACTCCAGGCTCTGCATAAGAACTTTCTGGCCCCATCTACAATGAGCAGCTGAGAGCAGCCTAAATCATGCCAAAGGCCAAATTATTTGCTGCTGAAGTGTTCATCCACACCCAGCTTCATTTGTCTAGAGTGTTGAGTAACAGCCTTGACTTGTTCTAAAACATGCTCAGATTTTGCCCTCTTTCCATGTGTCAGAGGGACGGGTGGGAGTTGAGGCTGGAGCTGGGAAGAGCTCATGAACCTCAGCCTGGTGAGGACACTGGACTTCTTAGGCCAAGAAAAGCCTGTGGAATTAAACAGTTCCACCTTTCTCTATGCTGGAAAACAGCTTCATGCTGAAGGAGAAATAGTCTTCCAAGGTAAGACAGTGGACTTGTTTGATATGGACTGTCCTCATTTCTTTGCCATCAGTGTCTTATTGTTCTCAGACAAGTCCTCTGGTCCCAAAATACAAATACTCCCTGTAAAAATCAAGCTATTAATGTGTGTGTCACATTAAATGAAAAATACCCATTGATATTTTCTAGAGTACTGACAAAATAAATGCCACAGAGCAGCTTTATAACTACCTTTAAGCAAATGTCTACATCCATCTGTATCATAAGGAGCAGATCCTGGTTTCAAATGAGTTTGCATCTTGTAGTTGATTCTTCTTTGAAAACTGCAGCATGTGTTTGTGAGAGAAGGCTTCATGAATGTCCATAGCACCAGAAAAAGCTCAATCAGAATTACCTTTTACTACACACAGGATATGGTCTTCATCCAGGAAAGACAACTTGAATGATTGGTGGATTTTTATGTCTAATAAAGCATTAACTGTGATCTAAACTTTTCCTGCAGTTAAAGTATTTAGACTGGCTCTTTCCTGTGTGGATTCTCTGATACTCTCTCCTCTACCCAGCTGTTTATTTAAGACAGAAATTGCAGGAGCATTCTATCTTTGTGATTTCTCCTTCCCAGTCAAATCTGGTTGAAACTGGTCCCTAAGTTCAGAAGTTACTATGAGAAGAGCAGTGAGAGATGCACAAACACACACATACACATTGACCACATGGGCCTTTCACCCAAGTTAAAAATAGAAAACCAATGAAATACACAAAAACTGCTTTAAAAGACGAAGGCTTAGGCTGGAGAGAGGCTTTTTCCCCCTCTCCAGTATTGCCCATCAGTGTTTTGCTGTCTGGGCCCAGCACACTGATGGGTGCAGGGTAACCCACCAGCCCTGCAGTGGTTTCTCTGATGAGAACTCCAGGCACTTGTACACAACCCCATTCCTGAAAGGACGAGGACAGAGGTGCAGCTGTTGCCTCTGGGGAGGAAAAGCTGCAAATCCTGCCCTTGTATCCAGGCTGCCACATCATCCTTTCCATGGACTGTCTCCAGGGAATGCCACTGCCCCCTAACTTATATATATTGATATCATAACCAGGGAAATGGGACTAAACCAAGACTCAGAGTGGAAATTCTGCAAAAGTTTGGAAAAAATCCTCATGGCAGTGCCCACTGAGAGCTTCCAGCTTTGGGACTCTGGTGATGTGCCTGCAAGGGCTTGTCAGTCTTTCCTCACAGGACCTTCCCCAGGACAGCAAACCCACCATCCTGCAAGGCACCAAATCCATCTCTCCTAATGAAGACGATGCACCTCATGTACCTCAGTGAAGCACGGATTACCCAAGCAAAACCCATCAGGTCAATTAAGCAAACAGCAGCTTTTTGCAGGAATGTGACCTGCTTGTCTTTGTTTACCCAAATCCTAGGATTTCTCAGCTTTGCAGAGAACTGTTTTCATTCCACCTGCTGCCTGCCACAAAGCTGTAGTTGTGCTGCCAGGTAAAATGGAGACGGCTGCAGAAAAGCACCCAGACTGCATCAACAAAAGGTCTTAAACATGAGGGAAACATCAAAAAAAAAAAAAAAAAAAAAAAAGCAGGACATGTAGCTCAGCCAATGCAAACATGTAAGAAACTCTGCAAGGGCTCAGAAGAGAAACCAGATTGCTGTTGAAATAGCTGGTTAACATTTTGTCTGGAAGCACAGCTTCAATAAAAATAGGTAAGGAAACCAGCTAAGGACCCCCAATGGCAAACATATTTATTGAGAATCCAATAAAAGTCTCAGAACAAATAGCCTGAAGGACCTGTAGACACAGCCTCTGCTGTAATAAAAATGCAATACAAGGCATCAGGGAAATAGTAAGGGAAAAGGGCTGCTCCATGAGAAAACCAAACAAGAATCCCAGAGCATGAGGCCTGGAGACACAGGCTGGGATGTAATAAAATAGCTGCCATTGGGGAAAAAGAAAGAAAAACAAAACATCTAACAAAGGCACAAAGAAGCCCCAGATACCCCAGCTAGTCTAGAAAATCACCACAAGTTGCCATAAAAACACATGGGAAAATAGGAAAAGGGTAATGGCTGCAAAGTGATCAACTCCTGCAGGTACCTGAGGGCAGGGCGTGGGTGAGGGTCCACAGGAAGCCATGTCAGTGCAGTAAACTCTGAGGGTGCCTAGGAGACAAGGCTGTAAAAGGTGACAAAACAGCAGCCTCAGAGGGGCTAAATCTCTGCATGGGAGAAAGATTTACTTTAAATCCAAACCCCATATTGCACGGGTTTTGTTTTATTTATCTTGGTCAGCAAAACTTCTGGGTAAGTGCAAAAAATGCTACAGAATTTCTATCATAAGTGCACAGGAAAAATAGTTTTCAGAGACATCTGCTAGCTCAAAGGTTCGATCTATACCTGCCTATTGTGAATTTTCATGTACCACAAAAGCAGCCAGAAAAATGGGCAATTATCGTCATTGTCATGTTAAGTACTGTTAATGAAAATTATATAAAAGAAGGGCTCCTAAGAAGAAGCACGATTTTTCAAGGCAAGTGAGTAAATTGGGAAAAGAAGGCAATTTTCATTTCCTGGCTCCAGTCACACGCTGCAGGTCTCAGGCATTAAAGAGCAGCGGCCACAGAAAGGTGAAAATCTGGGGCTGTGAGAGCTGCCTGGGGAGCACGGGGGACAGGAGGGGACAGCACAGGACAGCACAGAACACCTCTCAGCTGCTGGCAATCCAGCACGCCCTGCTGCAGAGGGGCAGCTCTGCACACACCCTTTTCTGCACTGCCCCTCGTTCCACCATCAGCGGGCGAGGGCAGCGTTTGACAGCTCTGCCTGGGCTCTGCAGGGATGCCCTCGGGACAGCCCAGGGTGCAGAATTCACCTGGTTTTCTCCAGGTAAATGCCAGCCTCAGAGGAGCTGTGGCACACATCACAACACAGGCCTGCAGCAGAGATTTGTGTGTCTTCAAAAATTCACTCAATCCACATTTAGGGATTTTGCTTCTTTAAAAAGAAAAAATATACATATATACACACACACACACACACACACACACACACGCACACACACGCATATATATATATACGTGCTTCTTCTGGAACAGCTGCAGAATTAATTTGCTTAAATATGTGCTAGAGGTTTGCAGTAACAAAGTATTTTTTTTTACAAGCCTCTGAATTAAGACACCTAAAGCTGATAGTGCTTTGGATCCACTTGTCAAGTTTACTTTTCATTGCTGACAAAGAATTGTGTGCTTTTTACAACAACACTTCTTCCACCTGCTTGCCAGCTCTGCCCCTTGCACCAATCACTTCAAACCACCCACACTTTTGGAATTGTCCTTCCTGAGCTGGGCTGCACAGTCCTAGGGTTTCCTGGGCACAGGGTTCAGTGGTGGAGGATGTGGGATGCAGGATTTATGAATGAATCCCCAGCCGAGCTGTTCCTCACAGCTTTGATCTCTCCAGTTCCCATCAATACATTGGGGTAGAATTTCCCTTATTGTGTCATTTACAGTGTTGCTCCCTTTCAAGGACACTTCAAGTCACAGACGCCTCTTCCAGCCCACCTGAGGTGGATTTATCCATCATTTCCATGCAGCTTCCACACACTGCTGTGCCAGGAGGTGCTGCAGGGACACGGCGCTGTCTGCAGTTCACCAAGCCACACGTGCAGGGGTGCTCTCATCACGTGCAGGTCTGGAGGGAGGAAAGCCCAAAAAGACCAGGAACAACAGAAAGGTTAAGCTCAGAAAGGTTAAGCTGTTCTGTCTGTGGTCCAAAAGAGCGGCGAGCTGAGCTCATTCCACCAAGTCTCTTGCTAATCTGGTGCTCTCATGGGTGTGAAATATTATCAGCTGTTAGAGTTATTAACCAGTGTTAACCAGGTAGTGTGTGCACTGAGCTATGTTTAAGGTTAACTGTGCCATTAAGGGCTTACAAACTCAATTAGAGATTTTAGTGCTCAACAGCTAATGGTTAATTTCTGCAGATGTCCTGTTTCCAATTACTATTCATATATAATGTAAGCAGCATGGCATCACACTTCAACTCAGACAGACCCATTTATATATATATATATATTTTAGACCAGCAGAAGGTTTCACTTAATTGTGTAATACCAATATTTAGTATTCCTGGAGTGTCTTTGAAACCCCTTTTAAATCCCAACTATTTTCACCTTTCTTTTTCTATTTTTATCACTGTTCCCCACGTCACTTGTGCTCATCTGACCTCACAAGGCTACAGAGGTGTTCTCTGCATTGTGCCATGACCCTGCTGCCAACAGGAAAAAGGACTGCTGCAAAGTGATCCTTCTGCTTCCCAGAGTCACAGGGAGAGACTCAGAGGTTTTCTTTTTTATCTCTCACTAAAGATGATGTGGGAAGCTCACAGCCCCCAAAGTGTATGGAGGAGCTCAAATGCAGATTTAAAAGCCTACATTTGATCCTGCTGAGTTTGGAAATTTTTAAGCAGCAAAACCCCTCTTGTAAGACCAACTCTGATAAGAGAGGGTTTGACTAAATCTGCAGAGGGAGTTAAGTGGAAAGTTCTGAGTCCTGGAGTTACACCCAGGTGGAAGGAAACTTGCTGCTGTCAGTAAAGAACAAGAGTGAATAAATCAGCTCTCAACTAATGAACCAAATAAATTCATAACTGGAATCACCCATTAGGAAAAATCAATTACTTTCCATACATGCAGTTATGATATTCCTCCTGAGAAGGACATGAACACATACCTAGTTCTGCACATATGAGTAAATCTATGCTTATCATTAAATCTGAGTTAAGAACACAGTTAAATTGAAATTAAATATGAAATGCCTTGGGAACTACTCATGAGCTTGAAATTCAGTCATTTAACTGCAATGCTGAACTGAGGCCTCTGGGAGAGAAGGACCCCAGGGAGATGCACACCACACTAGGCTTGCAAAACCCTGTGAGATGGTTTCACAAGCCCTTCCAGCCTTCTAAAGACTGTGCTGTTATTAAAAAGGCATGTCCCACCTCTTCTGCCTGCTATGCTTCCCCAGCACAGCAACCAACCACGCAGTTTGGCCAACTGCATCAGCAAACTGATCTAGACAAAAACCAATCCTCCAAAAAGCCCAATAATTTTCAGATGAGTGTGTTCCTTGACTTAAATGACTGCAGGTGCTGTCCCACAAAATGGAGGGGTGGGAGGACAGGGTGATCCCACCTCTTCTGGTGGCTGCAGAGCCATCAGCTGGTCAAGCTGGTAAGGAAACTCGCGCTCTGAGGGCCTGTTACAAAGTTCTCATCATTAAGAAAGTATTTGCAGTCACTTCTGACCAGTTTCATTGTGCATGAAATCGTGGCTGAGTCATTCTTTCAGGTACAAGAGCTTTCTGGATGATATCTAAGGGGCTGTCGTTCTGTGACATTTCTAGAGGCGCAGTGTCAGTGCCTGTTAAGGATATTCAGGTTAATGGTAGTCTACAGAAGAGGTGTGAGCCATCCAATGATAGAGATCTGCTTTTTTCTGTAAGAAACACCAGCAGGAGTAATTAACCCCAGTGGTGCAAGTGTGCTCAGCCATTTTAAATTGGGAAAGACTTGAGCAAGAGATTAAGAGGAGGGCGATACAACTTCAGCTATTAATTACAAAAGAGGAAATGCTAAGTTCATATAATGGGTTATAAAAAATATTGTGGATAGGAATAACAGATGGTTGGGACTCAGAATTTTTCTGGATGTCTCTGAAGTTTTGGGGTGAGATCCATCCTTCTCAGGTGTGCAGGGAATTTACACTGTGCATAAAGCTGCTCTGGGCAGGGGTCTTCACTCTGGTGGTTGTTCAGAAGCTGAGGGAGGAACTCCAGCAAGATGTTAGACCCATCCTAATGCTCAGTGCTTCTTGCTCCACATCTCCCACAGAAATACAGACTATTGAGCACCTCTAAATGTGCCCCACCAGGTCCCCAAAGGGGGGAGACTCGCCCACACAAGCCCGTAAATGGAAGGTGAGAGAGAGGAGGAATAAGGCATGCATGACAGATACTCATTCCTCAAAGCATCACTGGATGAGGTTCACATTCAAAACCAAAGGATTCATCTATTAAAAGACAATGTGTGGCTTTTGTGAAATGAAAGAAAGTTTTTCTTTAATTTAAATTAGTGGAAAAGAACAGACAATCCTACTTAAGGAGTGATTTTCACTTGGCACTTTCACCCTGAAGATATTTATTTATATCAGGCATTTACTTTACAATGGCAGAGACACCTCTAACCAAGACCAGGCCATCAGAGCAGAGAATAACCCCAGCTCCCTACTAAGAGACAAAATCAGGAGGAGTTGAAAGGGTTTCTCAGACCTCATAGGATTTTTCCTTGGTTTTTCTTTTTCCTCTCAGTAGAAACGCAGAAAAGCACTCGAGTGAATGGCAAAGTGTCTCACAAATATTTTGAATAATTTGGCAACCGCAGTGTTCCACATCTAATTTCATTACAGCACATTGAATGTTTTGGGGGTTTTTACAATGGTTTTTGCACCTTTAACAACATGTTGATTATTGCATTTTGAAATAGCTCACTTCTTTAAGAATAACTTAAGTGAAAATTTCATTTAGAGTTGCAACACCTGGAGAAAATCAACATCATGTGACTTGTAGGCACTTCTAAACAGGAAATACTCCATTTATTTTTTTAGCTGTGTTTGTGTAATAAAGTCTAGCATCCAAGTGTGAGCAACACATTTTCTCGTTTTATTAAACAGCATGAAAGGATTTATTACTTCTCCACTGAATGCACTTCTGGCACCAAATGGAGCTGGACAATAATTGTCAGGCACTGAGTTTAACATTACGAGAAAACACCTTTGGTGGAGTTCAGAGTTTATTGTATAATGAAAAATACACCTAGATGGTGAGGCTTCCTCTGAGAATTTGTTTGGTGAGTATAATCTCAGGTACTGCTGCTAATAAATTGGATTCTTTGAAACAGAAATTAAAGTACTGAAATAATATCTAAGACAGTTATTTTTCTTTTCCTCCTCCGGCTATGCAAAGTTCCCTGAGAAGGAAAATAAAAGCAGGGGGGATGGAGAACATTTCTTTTACAACTCAGCAGGTTAGGGCTGTGAGGTGCTTGCAAGAGCCATGTTCCACATTTGGAATTTCCCCCCCTTTCTCCTCTGATCTCTCTTGAGGCTGCTCATCCTCCTGTGAATGGAAAAAAAAAAAAAAAAGCTTTCCGGAGAGAGGCTTGAAGGACTTTCCTCTCTCTCTTTGTTTTATTCCCTGTATTGCAAGGAAAAGTTGTCCCAGCCAGGGTAGGAACCTTGAACACAGGCTTGGCTGGAGAGAAAGTCAATGAGCGTTGTGCAGGTGTGCAGCATTCTCGTACCCTCAGGAGCTCCCCGGGAATGGAGACAGAGGAGAAAAGGGAGAGATGTGGTAAAAAAGATGTGGCAAAAATGGAAGTCCTGCACTTCAGAAGATGAGCAGCAGAGACTGATCTGCAGCACCCTGCTCTGAGTTCCCTGCACCTCGAACAGGCAAAGGTGCCTGTGCAAAGCGCATGTAAAATGTGGCAGTTTTATGCTCTCTTGACTCAGTCACAAACGGCTGCTCAAAGTCGAAATAACAAAAAGGCCCTGTGTATCTCTAGGGTCCAGGGCTGACAAATTCTCCCCGATGTCTCTGTGGAGCATTGCAACACTCAACATTTGATTTGTTTTCCACTGAGACTGGCAGCGCATGTGTTAGAGGTTTCAGGTTAAGTACAGGAATGGGAATAAGCTTTACACAATCCCCATATTAGGGGCTCTAACTAATGAAAAGCTCTCCTATTTACTGCCTTCCTCGGTGCAGGACAGCAGGCTGCATGCACCCCGGCACGTCCCGCTGGGGAGGGGAGCAGCGGTGGGCACTGAAACCATCTTTATTGCCAGAGTCTTTCACACCCCCTTGGAGTGACCTGTAAATTGGGTTATACCCAGGAAACCTCATTCTGTTCTGCACCGCGGTGCGGCTGTCGCGGTCCCCCCATCCCAGAGCTGCCCCGGCCGCCGGCTCCTCCCGAGATGCGGGCGGGCGCCAGGAGAGGGCAGCGGTGCCCAGCGCTCAGCGGTGCCCGGAGCTCAGCGGTGCCCAGCGCTCAGCGGTGCCCGCCCGGCGCTCGGCGGTGCCCAGCGCTCAGCGGTGCCCAGCGCTCAGCGGTGCCCGGAGCTCAGCCCTGCCCGGAGCTCAGCGGTGCCCAGAGCTCAGCGGTGCCCGGAGCTCAGCACTGCCCGGCGCTCAGCAGTGCCCGGAGCTCAGCCGTGCCCGGAGCTCAGCGGTGCCCGGAGCTCAGCGGTGCCCGGAGCTCAGCGCTGCCCGGAGCTCAGCGGTGCCCGGAGCTCAGCGCTGTCCGGAGCTCAGCGGTGCCCAGAGCTCAGTGGTGCCCGGAGCTCAGCGCTGCCCGGAGCTCAGCGGTGCCCGGAGCTCAGCGGTGCCCGGAGCTCAGCGGTGCCCGGAGCTCAGCAGTGCCCGGAGCTCAGCGGTGCCCGGAGCTCAGCGGCGCCCAGAGCTCAGCGGTGCCCGGCGCTCAGCGGTGCCCGGAGCTCAGCGGTGCCCAGAGCTCAGCCGTGCCCAGAGCTCAGCGCTGCCCGGAGCTCAGCCCTGCCCGGAGCTCAGCGGTGCCCGGAGCTCAGCGGTGCCCGGAGCTCAGCGCTGCCCGGAGCTCAGCGCTGCCCGGAGCTCAGCAGTGCCCGGAGCTCAGCAGTGCCCGGAGCTCAGCGGTGCCCGGAGCTCAGCAGTGCCCGGAGCTCAGCGCTGCCCGCCCAGCGCCACCGCAGGCGGCTCCGCCGAGCCCCGACCCTCGGAGGGCAGTACAGGACATTTTCTGTATCAACCATCGCCACTCAAATGCGCTGCTCTGCTGCGGTTCAGGTTGCCCGTGCCGGAGCCACCGGACACAGAGACGCTCCTCTGCAGTCCCCCGAGTGCAGGGCAAGCCATTGCTTAAGGGGGGGCAGGTTTTGAGGCCAGAAAGGACCTTTATGGTGAGGCACAACATTTTTAGTAGGGCCTGTTGCAATAGGACAACGAGTAATGGTTTCAAACCAAAAGAAGGTAGATTTAGACTAGTTATAGAGAATAAATTTTTTCAGTGAGTGTGGTGAAACACTGGCATAGGCTGCCCAGAGAGGTGGGTGGATGCCCTATTCCTGGAAACAGTCAAGGCTAAATTGGACTAGACTCTGAGCAACCTGATCTAGTTGAAGTTGTCCCTGCTCATTGCAGAGAGTTTGGACTAAATGACCTTTAAAGGCCACTTCCAATCCAAATTATTCTAAATCACTCTTACTTGGTTACTTTCAGTCGCTCCTGAGTTTAAATGATCCTTTTCATTTGTATGTACTGCAGATCTCATTGGCAACGCATGAGAACCACAGGTGAAGCAAACTGGCAACAAAAGAAAAACTTGTCTACTGGTCTATGGTTCTCACAGAAGGAATATAATAAATCATAATCAGTAAATACACTTAAAAGTGAGATAAATCTTGAAAATTGTTTGTGCTTTTACACATTAATGTCTCGACGCAGAAAACAGTTATGCATATAATTGATGTTACCACCCTGATAATCCCATTGTGGCAGATTAGCTGCAGGTATTTGCATTTTTATAGAAAGCTACAAGAAACCACAACAAGGTCTTTCAGCTCTACCTTAGTTAGGCAAGTTGCAGGATTTTTTGTCCTTATGAACATGTGGATAAGTGACATTTTGAGGGAAATGATTATAATTAATAGATATTATAGGATTGAGACCTGGTTATAAATAACAAGGTCATTGCTAAAATGGGGATACTTTCCAACCAGCTTTAAAGTTTGTTTAGCAAAAATAGGTCAGGGCATACTAAATGGTGTTTGAGGCAGTTATAAAATCAGTTTGGAGGAATTTATTTAGATCTTGTATGAGATGTATCATGAAATTTTACAACTTCAGGGAGCTCAGATCACATTTATGTGGTTCTACTCTGAACGGGAAACTTTGGTTTCAAAAAGCAGAATAATAAGTGAACATCAGAAATCAAATGCAAGAAAGAGGTGGTGAGAAAATGTCCTGAAAACAGCCTTTTTCTTATGGGATAGGTATGTATGGCATGAGTGAATGGCAAACTTCTGAGGCAGATCTTAGGGGCATGTTAATTGCCTCCATAATCCTGACTCCTCACAGATCATAGATGTCTCCTTGGCAGTCAGGCCCTGGAGTCACTGATAAAGGCTTCATTTGGCTGGGAAACGACTCCTGAATACTGCAGTTGCACACATAAAGGTACATACTGCATGAAGGCCTGTTCCTATGGAAAAGTGCTGCTGGGATTCCAGCCATTGCTTATGTTTGTACTTGGTCTGTTTTTTCATGAAGTCTCTCCAGTGTGATAGTGATGATAACTCTTGCCTGACTAGACAGCTCCGTGCCTGGACACTGTTCCCAGGGACAGAAAAAACCAGCCTGATAACTCATATTGGTGAGACTGAACTGTGATAGGAGTAAAAATAATAAGTATTTTTAAGTACGTGTCTACTTCCAAGGTTCTACACAGAAATCTAGAGCTCCTATAACATTTTTACAGAATGGACATTGTTCCTGTCTGATGATTTCAGCAAAGCAGCTGAGCATGTGTTTAGATGTGAATGACAGCAGGAGTGGAGGGAGAGAGAAAACATGATCAGATGTGGCTATTCTTCCTAGGTGGGCCTGGACTTTGGAAATATTTGGGATGAGGAAGTGATCCTTAGAAATTGGGCATTTATATTAGGGTTAGCCAGAAAAATGTTACCTCCCAAGAAAAGAGGGAATTGGAAAGACTTATCTTGTACTGGTAAAATATATAACAATACATATATAAATACATAGCCAGCCTCCAAGTCAAGTCCTCTCCAGAACCATCCCCATGGAAGGCATGGACACATCAATAATTTCATCACGCCAGTGCCTGGCACTTGTGCAGGAAGAGGTTAATTCCGCCTCGGCCCTTACAAAGTAAAAGCTCTTGTTATTTTTGTTTTGGTTTGGTTTGGTTTTTTTAAACTGTGTGAAGAAAGAGGCAGGCTTTAAATATTTGTGTAGGCTGCTTGGCAACAGATTGCATGCGATCTTTACAAAAACAATGAGCTCCCATAGAATTTACATTGTTCGAGCTGGGTGCTAATGGCTCCTGAGCAGGGCTCAGTGGCAGGGAGAGAGGTGTTATATTGTGCATTGTGTGCTACTGCTCCAGCTTCCCGAGAAAGAGGCGCTGGCAGAGGTTGGGGACCAGGGCAGGAATAAAGCTGGGGCTTTTACAGCACACGAAATGCATGAGGTGGGAGCTGACAGTGGCTGTAGTTGCGAGGTTAAGTCTGCACACACGACACGGTGCTCCCAGACAGAAGCTGTGGCTGCAGGCCTGTCTCCTTTGGCTCAGGAAGCAGCAGCATTCCCAATATTCTTCCTTCAGAAATGACATCTACTTGTCTGCAGCAACGACACTATTAAGCAGGTTGCAATCCTTTCCCTATCAGCTGGGAACTGATTTAAAACTGATATATCATCTGTTCAGCTGTTCAGGAAAGGCAGAGCATCCCTGTGCTTGCAGCTGTTCAAAAATAATTGAAATCAGCTCAGAAATTATGAGATGTCTCAGAGCAATAAGCACTACTTTGCTTGTTTGTTTGTTTGATTGTCCCTTTCACCTCTAGGATACAACTGCAGGATGTTTTTCTTAGGTTCCCTCCAATATTGGAGCAGAACCATACCTCATCACTCCCTGAAATTTTCTTCCTGACAGGGAAAGGGACTTTTAAGCAAATATCTTTTGCAACAGCAGTGAGAAGAAATCTGAGAATTTCTGGTAGTGAGTTTTCCCATAATCTGGGGAGATGACACCATTTCCCCACACTGACAGCCTTAGGTTAAGAACTTTGGAACCATTCCTAGTGATCACAGGAACTGAACATGGGTATATCTGATCCCCTGCCTTAAAACATGTACAAATAAAAACTCTGATCACTGCTGCTTCACTTTTACCAGCCAAAATACGGGTATTGCTTTCTGTTTATACAGGCAATAATGAGACCACATAGCTTTCCTGAAACTACCTCCACATGAAGAAACATGAATATAGCAGTTCACAAGAGCTGGGAGAAATAGGGCATAGTAAACCAAGAGCATCCAGTCCTATAAATGAGATAATATGAATTCAGAGAAATTAAGTGACTTTCATAGGATCATGTAGGCCATAAACCACAGCCAAAGCCAAACTAATGTCCAGACTTTTCAAATTCAGGTGCTCTCAATTGAGTGAATGATGCCGATCTGTGTTTTAACTCTCAGAACACATCTGAATGGGGAAGATGAGCTCTTGACAAGTATCACTGGATAACAGGGCACCCACTGACTCTCTGATCCTCTCTTTGCAGATACCATGTCAATGTTGTGAGTCTTTATGAAGTTACATAAGGGGAGCAGGAGGCAGTAGCTTCTTGTGCACAGATGTGTATGACTCGCAGAAGCAGTGCTCAGTAAACCAATCACATGCTCATGTTCCACCAACAATACTCTCCTATTTACCCCCATATTGATTAATTCCATACACCTGTATGTACAGGTACACACACGATAATTTTATACACACCTTTGGCAGAGAGGCAGTTCAGGTTAGGTACACACACAGGCATGAACTGTGCTGTAACAGCCATCTAGCAACATCTATTTTCAAATGTTGTGGCATTGACTATAAATTCAGGATAACCTCACAAAAATGGACTGTGTGATTTAGTGACTGTCTTGCTGAATTGATAGATGAGGATTAAATTATGACTATCAAACCATTCACCTTTGTCAGTGGATCTAATCACAATCCATGCGATAGCAACCAAAAAAATGCGTCTGACGGCAGCTTTGTAGCTTTGTGAATGAGTGAATTAGTTCCCACTGGCTGAGCACTAACTGCAAATTGTTATCACTTCACTGTTGCTGTTATGACTTTTGCTTTGCTCAATGGCTTCATTTTCCAAGGTAGAAACCTGTACGGAATGGAATTAAAATACTTTGACCTAGTCTGTGCAAGAGCTGGAAAAGCAAAAAGAAAAGCAATATTCTTTTAACATAAACCTCACAAAAATAAAGGCAAAGGACCATCAGGCAGATCCTCTGATAGAGCTTTTATTTTACAAGTCATTATACTTCACACAATTAACCCACTTTTGAATAAACTGTACTGTTAGTATGGCACATCTTCTAGAAAGACACGCTCTCTCTCTGAAGAAATTAAGAGCTGGCAAATCGTCATTTCTCTGGATGACTGACTCACTATTAAAATCTCCTCATTTGGATTCATCTTGGCTTCGGCTTCTGGCCATTGGTTTTTGTCTTTCTTGTCCCCAGTGCATTTTAAAACCCCTTAGGGCCTGGTGTTTTCTTCTTAGGAAGAAAATTAACTGTGTATGTGAAGAGCCCTGAACAGTTTTGCCTCTACATCAAACACTTCAGTGATGTTTCTCACCGATGATCATAGAAAAGAGCTCCTGGACATATACATATTTTAAAATCAGTTGTGCAATAAAATGCAGCAAGTTTTGTAAGTTTTCTTACCGCTGGTAAAAGCCACTGAATATAAAAGGCAGAGCTCTCCAGCGTGCCTGTATGTGGTCACAATTTTACCCCATCCTGGAATCTCAATATGCTTCCATAATAGTTATTTTGGATAAATGGGATAAACCACTGACTTGTATAAAAACACGAGAAAGAAAGTCCTTGATTTTGAAGTTTTGCACCTTTTGGCAGTCTTACTAGAACTTAAAAAAAATTGAGAAATTGGTGAGATTTTTATCTCAACAGTTCTGCAGTACTGGAGATAAATATCGCAGTAGGGACTTCCATTCAAACCCAACACTTGCAACTGTGTTGGTTTTGAGAGGTAGGAGACTGCATCAAATGCCTTTTCTGAGCTCTTTGAAGGGGAGAATTAAAGGGTATTTTCAATATCCAAAATTTCTACTCAAATTAGAACTGCTGAATTTTGTACTGTGGTATCTATGATCATCTGCCAGTTCAAGTCAAGGGAGCTGTAACATAAATAGATGTATTCCTAAGCCTCTCTCAGAAGCAAAGCACAAACATTTCCATCAAAGCTGACTTAAGTGAGGATGCCTCATACTTTTGCCTTCCTCGTTAACTGTTGTTCATTTTTTTGCAAAGAAGTTACTATAAGAGGGAAAACAATGCATAAATACATACAAATCCATCCCTTTTTATCACCTCAACCCAGCTCTGTGATACAGGAGGGACTGGGTGATGCAGAGGGAGGTTGGACATGGGGGAAGGCAACATTATTAAAACCCTTGTACTGAACCACAGGCAAGTCATCATTTCAGCCTGCACTTCTATGCTCATGCACACACCAACACCTACAAACTGAGTACAGAAAGTTCTTTTTGCTACTCCATACCCACATGATATTGCTGTTTTTTTCTCTCCAGATTCTAGATTTTTCTGTTTAAAGGATGGGTTTGAAATCCAGAGCTTGATTTGGAAAATGCATTTGGCAAAGAGGACAAGAATAGATCAGAAGGAATCAGGCAGCCACCTCTCACTGGACACACTTCCTGGCTGGGTGCTGCTCTCCAAACCAGCCCTGCTGACCACAGTAAAGCAAGGACATCAAAACCTGCTTAAGTAAAGGCTCCACTGCGTGATCCCTAACACGACTTGGAAGGTGATTAGTCTTTAAGGGCATATTGGTTAGAGGATGAAAAACCCTGACAGATGCTTGCAGTTAACTGTGCTCAGGTGAAATACCACCAACCACGACTTCTAAACTGCCTCTATAGGCACCACAAGGACATTCCTAGCACTTCTCAAGGTCACACTTTGAAACATGATAAAGAGAAACTTTCTAAATCATCAACTTCCTTCTGCTAAGGAATGACTGATGGGTTTTAATTCTCCTTATTTTCAGAGGCTTCTGGCAGAAATGCGACATTAAATATTCAGTGAAATATAAGTAAGGTTTGAAAATGCCTGCTCTGAAAGAGCTTGGAATCATTAGTGAGTGCATCTCATACTGCAAAAGCCTCTGTCTGGCAGGTTATGCATCAGAATCATCCCTTTCTTACCTCAAAAAATTATCAGTTTATTTACCAGCTACAGGGTATGGCCCCTCCACTTGAAGTATTTATATATTTCTGTTACTTTCCAAGCTAATATTGTTTGGGAAGGTCAGGGAAGGAAGCTCTTCTCACATTTCTTCCACAATCAACCTGACTACATTGGATGCAAAATTGAAACCCCTTCTTCAAACAGAAACAAATAGGAAAAGGTTGAATTGCTTCAGAGGGGTACTGCATTGACAGGCAGTTTAGCTGAATGTTGCATTTGAAGAATATTTGACATCTCCAGTGCTGTGAAAGAGGTCAGGCAGTTCAAAAGAAGCCTTCTTGCTTGCTGGGTTCTAAGAAACCAATTCATTTTGTTACTATGGTGAAGTACGCAGAATAGATCACACATAATTCATTCCTCCACAAACATTTTATTGCAAAAATATACTGGTTGTTTTCTGTAATATCAAATATTATTTCAGGGCTTGTAGATTTTGTTTCAGACAGGTTATGCCAGGTAATTACAGAAAATTGTAATATACAAGAGATTTGAAATCTGCAGATGGAAAGCTGTGTATAAAAGTCAGCAATGTTAGCATTGTTTATACAGCAACTGCAATGCTTGAACACTAATAATTACCTGATGCCATGCTTCCAATCCTAATATTGATGGGGTAAAAAAACAGACCAGGCAATCTCCATTTTCACTTGAAGCATTCACTTTTAGTTGGTATTGGAGAAGGCTGATTTATAATTTACCCCACATTAAATATTTGTAGTTATGTCCAGAAATAGTCTTTGCCAGAAAGAACTATTGCAGAGGCCTTGACTTGTATCTCTGGGATCTAAAATGAATGTATCACAAGTATTTCTAACCAAGATAATTCAGCAGAAGAAGGTGACCAGGCCAGCCAGGGTGACCTGCAGCTGAACATTGTGCAGGGATGGCCACCCCTGAGCAGCATCCAGCTGGATTGCTGCTTCTGCACAACTTCACCAGCTCACACTGCTCTGCAGGACCCTTCTGCCACCACCACCATCTGCAGAGACATCCACACCACAAAGCCTCTGCTTGCTGTCCCTCTCTCCGTCCATGCAGGAAGCCCTGACACAGAACTGGCCCCTGCATTTCCTTATTATTTAAGGCACTGCTTGCAGCAGGCTGGCCTCTCTACTTTTGCATGGAGACCAGACAGAATGAAACCATGAAACTCATGTAGGGGAGTGGATTCTGAAGAGATGGAAACTCCTAGGAGATGCTCTGATGCTCTCAAGGTGAAAGCTTTGCTTCTTTGGTCTTTTTCCTGGCCTTTAGGGTGGTACACAACCTCTAGAGCTGGAAAAATGATCCCTTTACTGGTAAACATTGCAACCTTTGGTCAGTATCTACTGGGGAAACAAACCTTCATGGTGTGCTGGAGCACACAGAAGGGAATCTGAAGGTCCTGAATTCAGCTGGTCACAGATGAGTAAGAGCAAGTCAGGCTTCAAAGGGGCAGAATTACACAATACTGTCACATGGATGAGACAAGTGCATCCCACATCCATCAGAAACAGAAGGAAAATAGAAGCAGAATAAAAGAGAAAAAAATAACAAACAAGTTTCCAAAACCTAGATAGAACTTCTTTTGTGTCAATTTCTCTCTGAATCAAGGAAGGGTTTTGCCCTAGTAAGGGGAGATTTTGAGTGAAAAGCTCATGGCAACAGAAAAGAAATCAGCTCCACAAGTACATAACATTCAAATGAGTTTTACATAACTACTCTCCTTTTCTTCCAACTTTCATCTGCATGGAAGAACAGCAGAAAACCAAACTGAATGTAAAAAAACCAGCCTGAAGGCCAGAGAACAGCTTTTCCCACTGCCTCTGTCAAATACAGCACATATGTTCTCAATAAATCATACCTTTAAATAAACCACACTTACCAAAGAAAATGAAAAACCAAAAGAGGGAGGACTGAGAGTGACCCACACAACCCTGCTCCCACCACACCAGCTGTCCTGATGAAGAATCAGAAGGAACTCACCTCTACAGCTCTAGCACATGAAAACTGTCCCTGTGATCCCACTGCATCATCCCAAAAGACCCAGATTTGGAAATAACCAAATGATTTCATTACTAAATCAGTCCAAAGAAGATTTACCTTGGTAGCAAGCAAACAAAACAAATTCAGCTTCCAAGCCAGAAGCCACTGTAACTCCTGGCATTATTCATGGACGGTGTGATGAAACTCAAGCAGAGCACATAAAGACCTTCCAGCAATTTCCATAGTCTGTTTATGGCCAGTATGTGGCACCAGTTGTTGTGAATCACTGTGGTTCATCAGGGTGGCCTACATGGTGGACTTCTGGGAGGCAAGGAAGGAGGAGACACAGCAGAGGGAGGCTGCTCAACATCCAGAGTTTGTAGATATGCTCAGTGGTACACTGAGGCAGGGCCAAGTGTCATCACCCCTCTTCTTCTCTTACCATCTGAAATGGACTAAGAGGAAGATGGGTCTAGTGGGGCACAACACTCCTATTTCTAAGCTGGTATTCACTTTATTCATTTATATTATCTCAGTGTCTCCTCTTGACTTGGTTGAATTAGACTGTATTTTCCTCTCCTGACTTTTTTTGTGTTTTGCTTTGAAAGTCTGTTTTACATGGTACCCCTCCCATTGTTTACATGTGTGTGGGCAGAAGAGCCAGACTATGGGGTGGCTGCTGTCAGACAGGGTAATAGAAAATAAATCTTTGCTTACCTATTCATCTGGGAGAGCTAATGACTCTTTTCTCTGAGCTGGCCCTCTTCGGTATTTCAGATGTGGGCTAAGGAAGGAAAATAAAATCTTGATGAGACCTAGAGGGGTATGATTATTGCCTTAAAATGGAGTGACCACTCAGGCTGCAATGTATCTGTAAAATACAAGAGTTAAATAAGAATGTGGATTACTTTCCTGTGTTACAGACTTTAACTTTCTTCCTTTTTTCTCCTTCAGCTATAGGGTAAGACAGCATCCATTTTCAGTCCTCTTCCTGTAAGACTTCAGAAAAAGGGTTAAAAGTTGAGTGAGATCCTCACATACTCTGCAGCCCCTTTAACAAGGCAGAAGCACTAAAGGACAATGCCAGTAGTGCAGGGGCAGGACCCAAATGCCCACCACCTTTCCCAAAACAGTTTGTCACGGGCCACCATGAAACACCTTGCAGACCATGGCACTCAACAAGGATGTTTTCGGAATGTAGGTGGAGGGAGGTCTAGAAAGGATCAGTGGAAAGTCAGTTTTGTAGCTCTGTGGTCTGAGCAGCCATGGATGGCTGAGGCACGGTTGGATAGGAAGTTACACCTCTCTGAGGTTTGGGTTGAAATGCAAGATATTTTCACCTGTTTCAAGATAGACAACCTTTTTCTGGTTACCTATGCTCTGGAACTATTTAAAAAAAAAGCAGGAAAAATCCATTCCTAGAATGACTGTTCACATGGAGAACTCTGTTTATAAAGGCTAAGCAAATTAGCTACAATGGCATAAATATCTTCCTTAATTTCAGAAAGAGCTTCCTTTGTGTCAGATTCCCTTGCCATTTCAGCAGGAATCACAAGGATTCTCCATCTGGACAGGCACAAAGCTGAGCTGTAGAATCTGATGGCTTTGTCCCTACTATTACACAACCTTTGAGTGTAAATTTTCTTCTCGAACTGAGAATTCAACTCATTAAATCACTCACTGGTAAGATAGGCAAAGGATGGGAAACTAAAAGCTTTTTAACATCCTTATTCTGCATACACTAAAAAAAAAAAAAAAAGATAAAGGCAATGCAGAAGAGTGGTAGGTTCCCCATGAACTTCATATCAGACTCTCTGCCTTCTCATATGTGACAAAACTCTTTTTTTAATAAACCAACTATTATAGTTCAGAGTCTCTGCCAAGTGTTTACAGCATTGCCCTAAGTAACAAGTCTGAGCCAAGGGACTTAATTAAATCTAACCTGCTTTTTCAGTTATAGAATAGTCCTTTAACATCAAAAGGCAAGTGGACTTTGTTAATAAAATGTAAAATCACTTTTTGTTTAAGAGAAGTTCTTTACTCCTCACTGCATACAATCAGTTACTTATTAGAAGGCATATAGTATTTTCACAGATAATTTCCACAAGCCTTTACAGAGTTTACAACAACTAACATAAGATATGGTGTTCTAGCTTTATATGAGAATTTCAGATTTCATACTTTCTTGCTGAGCTGATTCACAGATCCCAGGTTGCAGGGGACAACTAAAAAAACTAAAAGAAAAATGTTTATTCAGGATGCCCTGTTGATCTTACAATTTTAAAATGTCCTTACAACTTTAGAGGCTTACCTTTCTACTTTGGAGCACTTGGTTCTGCATATGTGGCAATGTTTTTTACAATTATCTCAAAGGAGGTTCTACATATGAGGGCTTGTGCAAACCACAAAGCTGACTTGGGAAAGGTGCTGGAAGTGAAATCTGAAAGTCTCTTATGGACAATCGCAGGTGACATGGCTGCTGCCTCCCTGCACACCTGCTGAGTGAAACTGGATCAGGCATTCCATCCACAGCACCCCGTGGCCCATGGACCACCAGGTTGGTGCAGCTTATATTGGGGTGCTGGGCTGGAGACTGGAGTGATCAGAGCTGGCAGACAGGCTGAACCCCAGGCTGAAGCGCTGCCTGACTCGCTGGCAGGAGCAGGGCAGGCTGCTGTGCCGATGGCTTTGCCTCCCCTGGCACAGGAGGAACTGGCAGCCCCAGCCTGTGCTGCTGCCTTACCACACCAACCTCTGCTACTGTACAGGGCAACACAGAGCAGGTGTTTTCCCAGCTAAGAATGGTTTAATGCCTTTCTCTTCTCTCTAAGCGGAAGTTTTAACTTCCCTGTGTTCATAGTGTTAATCATTTACATCTTAAACCCAGCCTGACTCTGAGACCCAGACTGTGCAGGTCAAGTGCAGCCACCTGGCAGGCCTGGAGATGTCAGTGACATGGGCTGCACCCTCAAACACCGTGAGAGTGGAGGTGGGCAGTTCTAGCCAGAGGATAAGGAGGAGGGCAAAGGCAGTAATTAGCTCCAGGGACATCTGCAAGAACAGTGAATCACAGCTGTAACATCACAGGTCAGCTGGGGCTGGCAGAGAGGAGTTACAGCAGAAAGAGTGTGGCCAGCAGGAGCAGGGCAGTGACCGTCCTCCTGTACCTGGCACTGGTGCAGCTGCACCTTGAATCCTTTTCAGTTTGGGGGCCTTCACTGCAAGGAAGACATTGAGGTGATTGTGGAGCTGGAGCACTTCCAGACACGGGCAAAGAAGGTGGTGACAGGTCTGCAGCACAAGTCTTGTGCTTCAGAGGAGCTGCTGAGAGAGCTGGGAGGGTTAGCCTGGAGAAAAGGAGGCTCAGGAAGGATCTTATTGCTCTCTACAACCCCCTGAGAGCCAGGCAAGGGTTATTCTCTTATCACAAGTAACAGGTGACAGGATAAGAGGAAATAGTCCCAGGTTTTGCCAGGGGAGGTTTAGATTGGATATTAGGAAAAATTTTTTCACTGCAAGAAAACAATTTTTTCTTGTCTTGCAAGAGTTGTCAAGCATTGGAAAAGGCTGCCCAAATGGTGGAATCTCCATTCTTGGAGATATTTAACAGACTTGTATATGTGCCACTTAGGGACATGTCTTAGTGTTAGCCCTGACAGTGTAAGTTTCACAGCTGAGCTTGATGATGTTAAAGGTCTTTTTCATCCCAAACAATTCCAGATCTGTGAGTCTATGATTCTGCAGCTGAAGGTTGTAGGTTGGTTTCCTTCTCCTCATGAATTTGTGGTGTGCTGACCATAGCAAATGGCCACTCAGAGGGCTCACAAGCAGGCCAGTGCAGAATGGAAAAGGCTATTTAGAGAGCTCACAACACCCCAGCCCCAGAAGGATGCTCACACACAACGGGACAAAGCCTCAGCTGTCCCCATCTGGCTCTGGGAGTAATCCTGCTTTGAGCTGCAGTGTGGATGAGGGATCTCCAGCCACCTCTGGCAGACAGTATTTCCCTGATGCTGTGAGGTCATTCACCTGTTTTTCCCACAGCCACTCTTGCTCATTTTCCAGCTCCACCTCTAAATGTGGTACTGATGCATCCAGCCCACTTGGATAATGCCTGGAAAAAAAAAAAAAAAACAGGTCCTCCCAGTGTAAAATGAAGGCAAAACCTGGCATTGTGATTTGTGCAAATCTATTTGAGTTCAGGCGCTTTTTCTTTTCCACAAGCTGTTTTTTCTGCTCCTTACATTCAGGTTTATAAACTCTTTGTCATGGCATTCATGTGTCCTTACACCTGTGCAAAACTTTCCAGTCTTGATATGTAAACAGCTGAAGACTGCCTCAGACTCTTGGAGACTGCATTTTGGGAGAGCTGACTGCTGCATGTTATAGTGGTGACGAATCCTTATGAGATGCTTAAGGGATGACTTTGCTTTCTCACCATCTCCATCTGATTTTGAGTCGTAATGGCAAAATCACCAGAGCAGGCTGTGGGAAGAGCAGTGCATTCCTGAGCTGGGTGAAACAACTGGTTGTGTGGAGTGTTTGCTTGGGATCACATAAACACTTCAGACTTGAAAGAACCACAATTTCTAGATCCCCGTTTGTTTATATTTAACTTTGTAGATTTTGCTTACATGTTTTGCTAGTCTAACTCTTGATGCTATACTGGTCTGACTGGATCATGCCAAAATTTGCTGTTTACCTGCACGAAGGTACAAATAGTGGTATATTGCAATGAAATGCTTTGTATGCAAATGGAATGCTCAAGCTGTTCATCAGGTTTGTAGAGAACAAATCTCAGTGACACCGAAGGGCCTTGGTAACAATTACTGTCCAAACAGGATGAAAAACGGTGTACGTGAAGACAGTCAATGTGAGAATTCACCTCAAAGGAAACTGGAGAGCTTGAACAGACTACCAAGAGCAAGCTAAATCAGAATGCACTGTTAGTGCTTTTAATGTACAGTGGCACTGATTTAATGCCCTCGAGGAAAACCCCTCCGCTGCTCATACTCATGCACCCATTGCTGCCGTGGGTGCATGACACTTGTTCTAGGGACGGCTCCTCCGGTCCCCAGGTACGGCAGAGGGCTCGGCGTTGCTGGCCGCCCCGTCCCCTCGGCAATAAACGCGTTTCTATGGGGCGCGCCGCGGCGGGGCGGGCGGGGGGTCCCGGCCTGCGCCCGAGGGGGCGGCCGGAGCGGGGCCGGGCCGGGCTGAGGGCAGGGAGGGCTGCAAGGGGCGGCTGAGGGCAGGGAGGGCTGCAAGGGGCTGAGGGCAGGGAGGGCAGGGAGGGCTGCAAGGGGCGGCTGAGGGCAGGGAGGGCTGGAAGGGGCGGCTGAGGGCAGGGGGGGCAGGGAGGGCTGCAAGGGGCTGAGGGCAGGAAGGGCTGCAAGGCGCGGCTGAGGGCAGGGAGGGCTGCAAGGCGCGGCTGAGGGCAGGGAGGGCTGCAAGGGGCTGAGGGCAGGGAGGGCTGCAAGGCGCGGCTGAGGGCAGGGAGGGCAGGGAGGGCTGCAAGGGGCGGCTGAGGGCAGGGAGGGCAGGGAGGGCTGCAAAGGGCGGCGGGCGCGGCGCTGCCCGGGGCGGGGGCACGGCCGGACCCCCGCCCGCCCCGCTCCGCCCCGCCGCCCCCGGCCGGGCGGGCACAGCGAGGGAGGCGGCAGAGGGAGGAGGAGGGATGGAGGGAGGGACGCGGGGCGGGGCGCAGCCGGCGCGGAGAGGGGCCGCCCCCCGCCCGCTCCGCTCCGCGCCCGCCGTCGGTGCCGGTGAAGGCGGCGGTGGCGGTGCTGCCGGCTCCCGCCGCCCCCCTGGCCCCGGCCCCGCGTCCCTATGGCCGGGCAGGAGTGGGACTGGTTCCAGCGCGAGGAGCTCATCGGGCACATCAGCGACATCCGAGTGCAGAACCTCCAAGGTAAACCAACACCCCCGCAGAAACCCCTCCCTCCGCCCCCGCCCGCCCCGCTCCGGCCCCCGCTGCTCCCCCGCCGCCCCTGCCTGCCGGGCCGTCTGCGCGGGCACCGCAGCTCCGCGGAGCGGGGGCCGTGTGGGTGCCGGGCCGGGGGAGGAGGTCGGCGGGGCTAAAGTTTCCCCGAACGCGGCTCCTGCCCGTCCGGCCGCGGAGATCCCGGTGCTGGGGCAGGGACGGGGACGGGGCGCGGGGGCTCCGGCGCTGGGGATGCTGCGGGGGCGGCACTGTCGCGTCTCCCCGGGCGCTGCTGCCACCCCCAGCCTCCCCCGAGGGCCGTCGGGGCGGGGGTGCTGGCTCCGGCTGGGCTCGGGGGAGATCTGGGGGGCTCCGGGCTCGCCCTGCCGCGGGCACAGCCCGCCCGGCGCTCCCCGGCCCCATCTGGGGTCACCCGCCGCGGTCAGGGCACGGCTCCGGGGCCGCGCCACCGCCATCTGAAGCGAAGCCGCTATCGGAGGACTCAAATTAATGTGTCTTCTAATATGCTACTGTTGAATAAACATGGACAGAGCTTTTGGATAAATCATCTGCGAGATGCTCTCCCGTTCTGCCACAGGCTGTGCCGGCGGAAGGGATGCAAATACCTGGCTCTGAATGTAGATCGGAATCGATGTAGCTGTAGTAGTAGTTCCTCCAAAGTTATGTTTGCCCCTCACCAGGTAACTCCTCGTGACTGGAAAGGACAGCAAGACTCGATGGAAGAGGAAAAAAACAGCAGTGGTTTATGGGAGAACAACTTGTTCAATGTAACATAATGATCTTAATCAATAGCTCACATAATACTGCGATGTATCTTCATGTTCCATAAAAATAATAGACTTGAATCAGAGGTCATTATCTCTTCCTGTCTGTGCATAATTATATTAAGGCACTGTCTACTGGCAGAGCGGTAGACTTGCTGGAAATTAGTTTTGGTTTGGATTGATTATAGAAGATATATAATTTATCAGAAAAGAGAGTCAAATTAGCTGTTCTTTCAGCTCTGGTATATTAATGCAGTTAGCTACTGATGGGGTCGCTCCACATCATTTTGACCTGCATCATCCTGCCCTCTGAAATTCAGATTTTGAGCACAGTCAGGGCCGTTGATTCCAGGTTGCATTCCCCTTGGGTTTTGACGGTCTCTCATTACATTGTAGCTCAATGTTTCTGGCTTCTGTCTCAGTCCCTTTCTGTTCTCTGTGTTAACATGGCTGGCCTGCCTCTGATCTCTTGCTGCTAAAAACTGTAGTCAATAAGCCACGATTAATCCTTAATTCATGGCCATTTTTGAGAAGGAATACAAAAGTAATCTGTTCCTAGAAAGAGTAGCATGTTTTTGGCTTTGCCTCCCATTTGTGAGAGAATGGTTAATTTTCATTTCCCTTTCTGGAATTTAAAATGCAGATGCACACAGTACAAATGCACACAGCCCTATCTAAAATTCCTCTAGTTGTGTAGGAGAATGTCATCCTACAGAGCAAATTCCTTTGAATGACATTATGTTCATGAAAAAATCTCCTGTTCTCTTCTTATCATCCAAGAGATATTTTGAAACATATATTGATGATCACCTTGCTTGCACTACTAAATAGGTTTTTAAGAAGTTTCATGCCTCACATGAGCTCTTATAGGGCAGAAAAAACATTTGTTCTAAGGTGCTGCTCCAAAGCGAGTGATAATAGCTGTCACAAAAGACATGATTTGTAACACATAGTTCTCACATTATCTTCTAGAGATGAAAAACATTTTACAGATGGCGAGTCTGATACTCGTGAGAGTGTGATTTTTGTCGCTTGGGAGCTTGGTGGCAGAGCATGGTGCTTCTCTTCAGAACAGTTTCTTGTAAAATAGCAGCATATGGTCTATGCTCATATGTGGTAATTAAACTTTCTCCTGCTTTATAATTCAAAATTCACTCTCTCCTCTCAAAACAATGCCATCTGAATAATTGCTAGTATCATTGTCTATCAGTTGCAGAATCAATAACAGCTTTGATGCACTAGAAAGTCAAGATTTTGGGATGAAAAACTAGGTGAGGACAACACAGCATTTCCATCAGCACCACCAGACCCCCCCAGGCCCTGCTGCCCAGAGCCTCAGGAAGGACCTGTGCAGTGGAGATCCTCATCTGCTGCTGCATCTCCAGCTCCTGCAGCACTCTCTTGTAACTCCCTCTGTGTTTGGAGTGTCAAGGGGATGGTTTGTCTGATTCCAGAATGCTCCCATTCACTGGGACATTTTGCATATGTGGAGGTCCCTCCTGGTCTCTGGGGGACCCATCATGTTAATACAGACCCGAGGAGGAGCAAGGAGAGGATGGGAGGTAGCAGCTCAATATTTGCAGACATGAAGAACACATGCAAACACGGGCATGTGTGCATGCAGGGTGGGGACTTGTGGGCTGATGCACAGAGCCAGAGAAGTGTGAAGGTGTGCAAGGCAGACAGAGGCAGTGCAGCCATGCTGTGTCTGAGCCATCCTGCCCGGCTTGGAAGTGCTGGAAGAGCCCAAGTGCTGATGACTCAAGTGAGAAAGGGTCCCAGGCAGCCTGGCTGATATTAAGGTTTCTGCAGGAATCATACAGACATCTGCTGTAGTAGTTTTCCATACCCTTTCTGGCTCTGATTTAAAAAGTGAAAATTGTTTATTTCTCTTGCAAATTTCTTCATTATGTCTTAGCTAAGCTATAGAGCATTGCTGACATTCTATTTGAAGATAGCATATGTTGTTTCAGTCTGTTGCATCTTCCCTCTCTAGTTTGGTTGTTCCACATCCAGGAAGAATCCAAGATGCCATCCAAGATGGGAAGTGTCGCTCTCATGAAGATGCTTTTGCAGTGGTATGATCCCACCAAATTGAGATGTTGTCGGTGCCTGTGCTGGCTGCAGAAGTAGCTTCAGGAACTATATGTTCTGTCATGTGTGAAATTATGGCCACTGTGGGTTTTTCAGCTCTGTCATAGGGAGACTAAAGCTGACAGCAAGGGGCAAAATTTACTAAATGGGCTGGACTTGGGGGTAGAAAAAAAAGAGTTTAAAAATGGAATTATATCTTGATATTTAGGCATGTAATGATGGGCTTCTAGTTTCCCTTTCCATCAAGAGATTTTGTATTTTATTTTTTTTAAAGTAGGAAGTGACATTTCAAAACTGTGTCAGCTAAGTGATGCTAAAAGCCAGGCACAATTCTTCCATTCTCAGCAGAGGTGATTTCAGAGAACAGAAGTGACAATCTAATGGAGAGGAGGAGAGAGGAATATAAAGAAGGAATAAACACTAGGTGTGGTGATGCACAAACCAAGTTCCTCCCTCCCAGTGTGTTCGGTTTCTAAATGCATTTAATAAACTGATACCCTCATGCTCTTTGTTCTGATTATATATTCTCCATAGTGAATTTCTCCACATACTGAGAGAGAAAAATGGAAAGCCTGCACAGAATGCAGGAGCGCATTGTCAAGCAGGGGAATGCTCAATAATTAATTTCCTGCCAGGAGATGGTTTTTTTCCTCTTTCTTTCTTCCATTACAACACCATTGGGAACATTTTGTTACAATACAAGAATATTTTAAAATCTTTCCTACTGGAAGCTTGATTTAGGATCATCAAAAATGTACTTCCTTGTGTGGTAAATTGCACTTGCTAGAAAGAAGCAACATCCTCATCCTCTTTTAGATGATATGTTGGTTGTGTGCTTTGCAATAGTCTAAATGTGTCTTGAGCAGTACATATCTTTCCTTACATTCCTTGGAATGAAATATATAGAGATGAATAATTGTACAGTCAGATGTAGCATCTCTGGCAAACAAGTGCTGCTACCACAACTTTAAAATAATTATGGTTTGAATGTTCATTTTGTATATTTCTAATAGAGTAGATGGGCTGGGATGGTAGAACTCTGCATTTCTGCTATCAGAGGACAGGTCAAGGTCCTGCTGCTTGTTATTTCACTACTCACTCAGGGTTTGATCCAGAACTCACATTTCATAAAAATGTACATGTTTATTCCTTGGTTTCTGTAGATTTAAATATTTTCTTGAGTCTCGTTCTTGCTCTGCTGAGAGGTACATGCCCTTCAAAAGTATTTGGAGGGCCACACAGGAGTGTATTGTAGCGTTGACAGAAAGAATGGAGAAAAAGAAGGGTGACAGACTGGAAGAAATAACCTGAACAATATCAGCCCCATTGGTTCCCCATCCTTGCCATAGTTTATATCTCTGGGTGGATCACTCCGTCATAAAGCCCCAGCACTCTGATTTTGCTTGACTTCCTGTTTGGATCCTTGAGATCGAGACTTCATAAGTAGTAGTAGCTATAATTGTCACTAACATGAATCTCAGCATCTTATGAGGTAACACATTCTGAAGCCTCTGTCTCAAGAAGTAATACAAATGCCCAACTCACACAAGTTAACTCTGGCAGTGAGAATATTATTATATATCTTTACTTTGTGGGGGCTTAAGCATCACTGATGGATGACCAAAGGCAGGTGCTATAGTCAGGCTTGAAAATGTTCCTCTGTACTTTTCTTTTTATTTACGTATGAGGCCTATTTTTAATGACTTTTGCACTTAACTACAGAGAGTAATAATTTTCCTTTAATTACAAGATACAGCAGCATTCAACTTGTTTGCTGTAGTTTGACATGCTTTTCAAATACATGGAAATTTCACAACTAGAAGGAAGCCTTTTTAATGTACCCATTGATTCTGACAAAAGTAAGGCACTGTAGTTGTTCATTACTTTAACTCTTCTATAACTTGTCACCGTACTCAGCAAGATTTCATTCTGCCTGGAGGCATGTTCATTTAGTGGAGATCTTTGTAGATCCAGGTGACATTTGGAAAGATTAAATTGTCTGGAGAACCTCAGGCAAAGCACTGTACAACTACAAAGTGATCCTATTCTATATAAAATTTAAGTTAAATGGGCCTGAGAATTATAAATGTGAATCCCCAAAATAAAGATTCAGATCCATGAATGAGATGAGAAGCCAAAAGTTAGTGCTGGAACCCAAGTGTCCTGGTGGGCATGGTCTGGTAAGGGCAGTCTCTTACCTGACAGTATCTGTCAGCCATGGAGGGAAGACTTACCCTGCTCCAGATGTAGGAAACCCTGGACTGAAATAAAGGAGCAGGAAGAGGTGAGACAAAGTTCAGATTGCATGTTTCAGCATGCAATTTTAACAAGGTTAATGCCTAGTTTCTCTAACAAATTAGAAGTCCGGGCTCTCTGTCCCATTGATTGGATGAAATGACACCAAATTCAAATCATGCCCAGTAGCTCCACAGTCACATGAACTCACTTGTGTGCTGACACTTTGTCTTAAGAGAGACTCCGCTTGGCAGCTGCATGGACCTGACTCGAGGCGTGGGGTTGATGTGCTGTCACTTGCCAGCATCACCTTCTCTGTCTTTCCTGGGTGAGCTGTTGTTCAAGCGCTGACCAGTCTCAGCATTAGGAGAGCTGGTGAGATCTCAGATCAAGTCACTTGCCTGAAGTCATAGTTTAAAAATGACAGCCTTCAAAACACTGTGTTAAAACTAGTGATGATTTAAAAATATAATGGACTTTTCATAGTTCTCCTACTTGTTTTTTGTTTTGCCCACTTGGACAGAAATTCAAACAATTTTCTTTCTCCTAAGGACAACTTCAAGGTTATGTCACTTGCCTTCTGAAGTATGTGTAGCATTTATTTTGAAAATATTACAAAGAGATGATTTGATTTCCTTTTTTACTTTTAAAGACAGACTTCTGTTGGACTAGAAGAAGCAACCTTGGGCATTTTGGCTTGTCAGTGTCCATTTAGACATTATTTGTTTATGTCCTAATTTGTTGAACCTTACTGTTGTTTCAGAATGATTCTTAAGGGCATATGTCTAAAGAGAAAGAGCCAAATATCTGTCTTGTCATGTAGAAGTCAAAATGATCTCAAAAGTGTATTCAGGAGTAGAAACTACCAGATAGGCAGTGAGATGTTTGTCAGTGCTGGGATGGTGAAGGGCATCACAGCACGTAACAAGAAATAAGTGTCTTTTTCTACATGTCTCTGTACCTGTTATTCTATTTTTATATCTCCCCAGCCAGTTAAATTCAGGGACTGTAGGTGGAGGATTGCAGGATGAATTTTACTTCATTATAATTGCTGCATATTTCTGTGCAAAGAGCTGAGCTGTATTTTAGCTGTACAGCCATGAACAAAAGTTTAAATTGGCATCTTCTAGGATGGTTGTAATAGCAACAGCCTGGATAGCTACAGAGGAGTGCCTGTGGACCTGTAAGCTTTAAGCAGAGGATTTCTTTATAAAACCAGAAATCCCACTGAATCTGAATAGATGTTATCAAAACCATTTTAAAGATAACCCTAATCCTGTGCCCATTACTTAATTTGATAGCATGATTCAAGACATACTTGTTATAATAATGTAATACTTTGAGGGATTCTATTAATTTTCCACTAATTAATTTCAGACATAAATTAAAATGCATTTTATGCCTTTGTATCTTGAAAGTTACTCCTGATGTTGGTCAGTGTAATTCAGACCTAGTGTATTTGTGAAGAATGAGTTACCTTGTTTTTTATACTTTTAATATTAGCATCTCTTACTGTTAGCAGTCAGAAATGAGACCTTTCTAGACTTTTAAACAAATCTAGAGTTTATTTGCTCCATTATGTTTTTCCTCTTTTTGTAGTGTAATTGGTAATATAACTCCAGTTGCTTACAAAATAAATGTTCATTAAATATGTTGTCACAGAGTTCATTTTAATAACAAAGATTTATATACCAGTCCTTTTTATATTTAATGCATTCATCCTTTTGGATCTTCATTTTATCATAATTAAGACTGTGGAGGTGAGTGCATTTTGTAGTGTCCAAAGCTGCTCTTCTGTAGTGTCCATTACCAGGGAACACATCTGTTTAGATGCTCCGTATGTCTGAGTTCCTCTTGAGCCCTGCTAAGGTCAAAGATGCTTTACCCATACCCAGGGAATGGCCCAGATCCATTTTTACTCTTCCAGCCTGTTTTTCCTAAGTTTTCTTCAGGAGATGCCCAGGGCAGTGCACTAAACCCCCTGACAATTGGGCGGCCATATGTTATTCATATGCTGTGAGAGCCGTATCACAGCCTGAAGTGTCCATTTCACAGGACTCCAGCTGAAGCTCTGAACTGCAGCCAAAGCAGAGGGAGCAGTTATGTGCACAGGCTGTCTTTCTGCTGTGCACTAATGGCCAGATAGAAATACTTTGCCATTTTGTGTCAGTTCATTTGAAGAACCCCCTAATGTATGTCAATAGGTGTTGGGTGTATGCAGTCAGGGTAGTTCACAACTGAGGGCTGATTATGCTTCTCTTGGCTCAGTGAGAAATAGGAAGGGCAAGAGAGACCTGGCTCTGTGACAAATGAAAGCAGTGCCAATGAAGATAACTTAAAATCTGATCCTTCATGTGACTGCATCTGGACACATAATTTAAGTTTTCTGGCTCTTACTGATGTTCATGATAAACATGAACTGCAGCTGTAACTTAATAAAGATATAGCATTTATAAATAACATAGTATGAAATGTCCACTTCAGACTTATTGTCTTAAATACAAGGAATGAAACATAAATCTGTCTGGGCTGTTTGCCCAGGGAGAGTAACAAGGCAAACAGAGGCAGGCCCATGGGGAAGAGTGTGCTCCTTGGAAACCTAGATTGTGCAGGAGGGATTCTGGCCAGTATTTGCATGTCATACTTCAACTTGGTGAGACATAAAAATCCTGCCCAAATGAGAAGATGATCTTTCAGAGACAAAATTCCCATTGACTCTCCCTTTTTGATAAGGTACTCCCTAGGCCTGTTTCTGGTACAAAACCTGAGTGATTCCAAGAGCAACTGGTAAGAGTAGCTGGGAAACATTTGGTCCCTCTTCTTGTTCTCAGGTTTCAGGCTGTGGAGGGGACTTCCTGGCCTGATGATTAGTGCCCCTGAACAACATTTAGTTCCTGTTGCTCTCATATTTTTTCTTTTTCTTTTTTTTTTTTTTTGTTTGGTTTTTTGTTTGGTTGTTGTTGTTGGTTTGGTTTTTTGGTTTTTTGGTGATTTTTTGTTTGTTTGTTTGTTTGTTTGGGATTTTTTTAAGATCTCTCTGGATACAGGACAAAGGGTGATTTGAAGTTTTAGACTCTTGCCTGAGTTCTTCTGTTTCTTCCCATTATAGAGAAAAAAGTTGTTAAGGGAGTTGATGTTGATTAAAAGAACTTGTGCTGACCCTTCTTGCAGAAGTTGTTTGGTTATTGACATTGGAAAGAAGACAGATTATGAATTTTTACTGGCTAAACTGCATTTCTTCTTGTGAAGGTAGACAGTCTTTTTGACGTACTAAGTGTTGGCCTTTCAAAACTTCAAAACATTATGTGTTTCCTTATTCTTATCAGAAGGATTAAAGAAGACAGGAAGTTTTCATTCAACAGCTGTGTGTACGAAGAGAGGAAGCACCATGTTCTAGCACAGCTAAAGGATGCTGTAAAATCCTTGGTCTAAACTGCAGGTGACAGTATCAGTCATCATGAATTTATTTTAATTTAATAATTTGAAGGTTGCACCAGTGTGACTCCTGTGAAGTCAGGAAGTGGTGGGTGGGTTGACCCTGGTGATGGGAGCCCATTTCTGCAGGAGGACAGTGCATGCTTCCTGTCCCCACCCAGCCAAGAGGGGCTGTTCTCAGGTGCTGAGAGATGCCAGTGTAGCTGAGGAGGCCTGGGAAGCTGATACCGATCTGTCTCAAAACTGGAAACTAATTAACACAGCAAGTTATATTCAGATTTTGTTTTAACTGGTCAGATCTTAGTACTTTTCAAGTCCTTGACACCCTTTAATTTTGGGAAAGGTCGAAGCATTGTTTCATTGCCCATCCCACAGATGGCTCTAGAGCAAAGTTTTTTTCCTGCAGGATCTCAGCTCTTTTCATGCACAGTGAGTCCTTTGCTTTTATGTGGGGGCTGATTAGAAAGCCAGTTGCAGAAGCAGCCTGGATGCCCAGAGCAAGCGCTGATGAGACCCCCTTGCTGCGTCACTCAAGCCAGTAAACAGCTTTGTCATTTAGGCACTTAATTATGAACTGGATGTTCACTTGACCTCTTGTATTCTCATTTCACTAATGAAGCAAAGCTTAGGAAGAGTGACTGACTTCAGAGCTGCAGCAGTTTGGGCTCTTTGAGCCAAAGTTTCCACTCATTTAATTTATCATACTAATGATCAGTTTTGGAGCCTAAACACAGGAGCTGCATGGAAAATACAGCGTAATGTGCTAATGTGATGGCCCCGTGACAGAAGGATTGGTGGGGGCTGCCCACTTCTTCTTGGCTTTCTGGTCCTGCTACACATGTCTATTCTTGCATGCAGCATCCTTAAAGAATGAAGGGGCTGTTCTGGATGTGGAAGTAGCATTTAGGAATTCTGGTTTTACAGAGAGGGTCCAAATTTGAGTTATGATACTCAGATAATATTGATGCCCACAGGCTTTCTTTCTTTCTTACTGCTTTGTGTTTGACTTGACTGAAACTGAAATATGCTCCTACTGCATTCTAGCAGGGATTTATTTCTATTTTTTTAGTGTTTGAGTGTCTCATGGTTTTAATGTATTTCTCTAGATGACACCCTTAAGTTAGGCTTGAGGATAAAAGATGCATGAAAGCCAGAGGATTGATTTAAGTTATCCAGAGAATCTAATGATATGCTTTTCTATGTATGAACATGGAAAATTTTGGTGGAGCAGGCCTTGAATCTTGGTATTCTCTTTTCAAGATGACAATTGGAACTACCTGACCAAATTCCTTTCTTCACACCTTCTTCTCTCCTTCACTGTGTTTCAGCAAAAGCTATCAATGTCCCCTAACAATTCACGTGACATATATACTGCCTTCTCCATAGTAAACCTTTGCAAGCTGATAATTGCCATGAAGCTCCAGACCCATCTTTCAGCCCAGTATGTGGTGTTCTCATGTTAGTGGCAGGTGGTTCCCCTCTGGGTTTGCAGTGTTCCCGTCTGGTGTTCTGTGCAGTGCACACCAGTTGGTGTGGAGGTTAACTGCAATCAGATTTCAGTTTGGCTCGACTTGGGGTTTTTTAAATGAAAGAAAAACAAAATGTTTGTAGAATGGAATAAACCTGCTTTGGTCTACTTTTTCCCTATTTGTGAAGATGTAGTTTTTGATGTCTCATTTTGATCATCTCTATGAGTTATTAGTTGTCATCTCCAGGTAGAAACTCTTTTTTCCTTCAAGGGCTTTGGAGTTACCTCAGTTAAGACCCAAATTAGCTGTGCTCCCTCTGGCCCTTTGTACTATGCTTTCAGTTCACTGAGTTTGTTACAGAAGTTTTGTTTATTTTGTTTTGAGTATGTGTTTCTAGAAAGAAGATAAAGTAAAGCTGGGGAAGGAAGAAAACTTCCTGCTAGATGGAAGAGAGTAATTAATGATGAACATCTCCAGGAACTATAATTTGTTTTCTTTGATAAATGTATGCTAATAAAAGCTTTCTGCTTGCATGCATAAATGAATCAGATTAAATTTTGTCCCAGCATGAACTTGCTGTCAATTCATGCTCTTCAGTTCTCAGAATCATCCAAATGTTATTTTAACAGAGAGCAGTGCTATATCCATTGTCCTGAAACCCTGTCTGCCTTGTGCACAGGGTCTGAAAGAGCTTGGTGGGGTAAAGAGGAAGACCAAGGAAGAGCTTGCCAAGGGCATGGATGAGGTATTTTTACCTTATGTGTGTCTGCCCTGGATAATCATAGGAATATGTTCTGCAAGAGAAAGAAATCAGAGAGTTAATAAAAACAAAATTAGAAATAGGACAGCAATCAGATTCTGTGTTTTCTTACTGCAAAGGTCACAGAGGATGAGGCAATTAATTGCCTAACCTTTAGAAGTGGTTTATAATGGACGCTCTGCGATATCTGAGAGCATAAGCTGCCTTGAATTGAAACAAATTGCAGCTGGTGTCTTGTGGAGTTACAGCTTGATAAATAAGCCATTCTGACCTTCTCCTGGAGGATTCCTTTCCTTCTTTGTTCTCTATTCCCAGTTTCTCAAGCTCTTTGGTGCTTGTTTGGTCATCTCCATCTAGGCTTGTTTTCATTGCACGAGCAGAGGAAAGCATTACTGTTTGTCTCGTTCTTAGAGATGAGTTATTAAAACAATGAGGAATGAATAAATGACAGGTGCTTTGCTGGACACCTTCCCCCACCTTCTCAATCTGCTTTCCACCAGAGCATGGGAAGTGCTGAGGCCTGGTAAGTCCTGAAATAGCCCTGAGTCTTCCCTGGGCAGGTTCTTCCCACTGCTCACGGGCACTGGCTCGCGATCAGCATGTGCGTAGGAGCTGAGCCATCACTTAAGGCTTCTTTGGGAACCCCAAAGAACAATAATATCCTGTTGACTAGGATTTTACTATTTATATCCATCAGCTGAGCAGCCACCTCCTCTGTCTGCTCCTTGGTTACCAGTCTGTAAATCTGTCTTTGGACCACATTGTCTAATGCATGGTTGACAGCATGATTTTAAATTTCAAGATAAATTTGCTTGAGACACTTAGAAGAGCAAATACATTGATGAAGAAAGGTGTCAGCTTATTTTGCTTTGTTAACCTGTTCACTTTTTGGACATCAGACAAAGAGACTGGCAGGAAGCTAAGCTAAAAAACAAGGGCTTTCATTAGGAAATAGTACAATAACAAGAGGAAAACAATCAGATCCCTTATGGGTATTTGACTGTGAGGAATGCTGACATACACCTGTCAGATTAAAGACTGAATCCTGCCACCCACATACTGTCCTGGCAGTTTATTTATTTCTTTTTTTTTTTTTTTCCCACTAACTTTTTTTTTTTTTTTCTGCAGCAGATTTTCAGTCTTCTTGAGAGGAAAAGATATCAGTTTCTTCCAGAAAAAAAACTTCCCTGGCTTTGAAGTGTAAGGAAAAACTGTCAAATTTAGCCTGGTATTTTCTAGTTTTTTTTTTTTTCTAGGCTATTTTCTGTTTTTTCAAAGGTGAGTTTTTTAAGAGAAGCTGTACAATTTAATTTGAAGAGAAAAAATACAGCCTAACCTGTGGGAGTCAGCTAGAGTGAAGTGAAAATAAAGCAAGGTTTTATGAAATTTTGGAGGCTCCTATCAGAAAATATAGTGTGCTAATAATGGAACTTAGTTACAAAATCCAGCTGCTTTTGCTCCAGTATGGATAAACCTGTGGATAGAGGGAGTTAATCCAGATCTGAATCAGAAGGGACCATTGCTCCTCCTTGGAGCTAATTTTAACTGTTTGGATGTGAAACACTTAGTTCTGTAATTCTGCTTTTGTGCCATCCTGCATGACCAGAGACCAGTTCTTTTCTGAAGACCTTGCCAGTATATCCACCAAGGAAGCACCCTATAGCTCTTGGCTTCTTGGCTCCTTCTTTTCTGCACTTTGGAATGTGATGGCTCTGCCCATCTCCCTTCTCCTGTGCCATCCCTCCCCAGCTCTGCCTTTTGAGGTTTTCCAATGCATATATGTCCTTGCAAGCAAAATACATGACAAGTTCAGCACTTAAAAGTGAATTAGAAATACTCAGAGAAACCAGTATATTTTCTGAACCATTTTTTAATTATAGTGAAAGCTTTGTGCTTATAGAAAGTTTGAAGTATTTTTTGGTACCATCTGGACACCTAAGCTTGGACAACAAATCACTTTTGACATAATGACGACAGTGTATAATGCTGTGTTCTTCTAACCCATGTCTCATTAATGTGGAAGCACATGGATTTTCCTGCAAAATGTGGGTTCACCATCTGTGCTAGTATTCTTTGCATGAAGTGAAATCCTGTTATTTGTGTTGTGATTGCTATGGACCCATTCTGATTTTACTGCCTTTTCTCTTGGACCAAGTGGATAGGTCACAGAACAAAATACATCTCACCAAACACCTCTTACTGCTAATGCTTGTTTACCTTACATCCAGTGTGGGAGCTACCAACATTTATTAAAGGTGGAACTCACAGATTAAGTGACATTTTTCTGTTGTACCCACTTTCACTTCTGTGTGCTTTGACATTCATTGGTTTATTTGGGCTGGAACCTCTGGACTTGGGGAAATTGTGAATTCCTTGTATGGCCCTTGTAGATGTCAAAACCTAAGGGACCAGAAGCATTAAGAGATAAAATGTTACAGGCAGGTTTATAAAAGGTGTAGGAGAGAGTTGCCCATTAAGCGTGTTGCAGCTTGGCCTGAATCACGTTGCACATCAGTTATAAAGTATCTTAGAGGTTATTTGCAAATAGAGCTAGGAATGATGTTTTAGTCTGATCCAAGGCTGGGGATCCTCAGCTTCACTGTACTTCACTATTGATGTCTGAACTGCTATTTAAATACTCCTGCCTTCATTGTGACTATTTTTAAATTTATAGAATAATAGTTAAGGTTCTTATATAGAAGGTATTGCAAAGCACTCTGTCTTTTTACCATTATGAAATCTGAGGTATTACAAAAAAAGTGTTTTGAATGCTCTGAAACTTTATACCACAAACTGATAGCTTCATTCATACTCACAAGCTGGTACTAATGGTTTCCCCATGAAACCTGTCAAGCCCAGGCATCTTTCATCATCTTATTCTTTCTTCATCCCTGTCAAGTTCTCTTTTTTCATACTCTTGGCACTGAGAAATAGATGGAACATCTCTAAGTAATAAAATAAGTATATTAGCAGTAAAAATTTAATGTGCTCCAGTAAATTAATTGACGTAGTATGACTGAGCAAAGTACAATTAAGGGACAGATTCTATTTTCTTGTGATTTCAGTAAGTTTTACTTCTGCAATCTCACGGACATAAGTTGCTTTATGGAAAGTACAGATCTGTGTTTTATTAATAAGTTTTTATGGTAATTTTGATACATCAGTAAATAATACCAACAGGAAAGGGAAAAAAAAGGGATTTTTTCTTGATGTATTCAGAGTATCAGTTGAGGGGTTGGACTTCTCTAAGGACACTGTGAGGGAAGACAGTTAAAACAGGACAGCAAGAGGCTGCTGGGGCTGGAAGGGGACTGAAGGGGCTGGAAGCTGGTGTAGAAGGAAGGTGCCTGATCCCTATGCTTTGGGGCCAAGTCCATCTTTCTTCAGACACGGCAAATTACTTCCTGGATTTGGTAACTAATTTGAAACAGCAATAGCAAAGCCTTTCTTAGGTCCTTAAGGCAAAATTCTGGTGAAGTTTAACAAAGAGCAGTGGCTGGTGGCGGTCAGCAGGATATTATCACTGAATTGGTTGGAGCAGTGTTTTCTGAAATGAGAGAATACCAGTAGGAGAGACTTGAACATGTAGGTAGACAAAATCCTATGATTTTGCCTGCTGGGATGAAAAAATCCAAAGCTGCTCACTGGGAACATGGAGGAGGAGGTAGATATAATATAGGAAGCTAAAAGATTTTGATGCTTTGTTCATTTTTTAAATCCACCAGATCATGTACTTGGGCAAAGCTCAGTAACTATAAGCTTCTAAGCTTGCCTTCATCCTTCCTACTTGTCATATCAATTTCTTTGCCTGCAACTGGGATCTGATGTTGCACCCACTGAATTTTTTGCCATTGAGCTCAGTGAGGCTAAATCTGGCTCCTGCAGTGGGGGAACTGCTCATCTCTGCCTGTTTCACGTGCACAGAGTTGCATGCTAAGGCTCTGAGCACACAATGAGGGTCCTCCAAGGCATTTTTTATATAAATGTATCTGCCTGCAGTTCAAAAACCTGAATGCACACAACTACATTCCAGAATTATCATCCTGATATCCCACACACTTGTCCTGGGCTGGCATGTTGCCAGGTGAGCTAGCAGCACACATGTGCAAGAGGGGTGATGTGGAAGCCCCTGGGTGGATGGTGCAATGCTTTATGCAATCATTGGCCCAGCTCTAGGAGTCATTTTTATGGCTTCTGGCCTATTTCTCAGCAAAGCAATTAGCAAGTCCGAAAGGTCTTGCCTCAAGGCTTTCACAAGCCATGAATTATGCATTTTATTCTGTGTCCTGCTTTTCCTTTCTCTAACATGCTCTTTCTGATCATGTAATGTCTTATTTTGCCCTCCTGTAAAATCTGACAGCCTGGTGCCCAGGGCAGGGGCACAGGAAAGCCTTTTCACCATCTATTTCCAGCACACAACTTCTTTAGTTGGTTTCCAACATATAACTTCTTTAGTTGGTTAGCTGGTTGGTTTTTTTTTTTAGGTGGTGTTTATGAAAGAATGTGCTTGTTGCAGACAATGATATCTTTAGGCTATTCGGTGCCTTCCCTTATGAGAGCAATACCAATCTGCAGGGCATTCAGCAGCAACAGCTGCTGCCCTCCTGCCACCATTAAAACACAGGTTTAGTGTTTATTTACAGCACCATGGAGCCATAAACGTGGCCAGTGCCACTCTGGTCTGCTGCAGCTAAGGAATAACACAGGCTGTGTCAACATGAGCACCCTCAAAAATTAATGAGAGTTAACTTTCCTGAAAGCCAGCCTGGGTGCTGGTGCAGTGGTTCCCCTGAAGAATGAAGGTGGCTCTGCCTCAGCTGCTCATAGTTAAATGTAAACTGAATTAAGGATACTTTTTTCCTCTGCTGGTGTTCTACATGAGACAAAGTGTTAGCAGTGAGAATCTTCCATTGCATGCTTGAAGTGGACCCAAGTGCTGACAACAGAAGTGGATGCAGAGAGAGCAGTGAGGGTGGCAGAGGAGGGGACCCAGAATGCAGAGAGTTGGGCCAAGCATGTGCTTGGTGCCAGAATCAGTTCCTGGGCTCATTCCCAGCCGCTGCTGCTGGAGGCTGTGCTGGGAGGGGCAGGCAGAGGAGCACTTAGGCTGGAGAGGCTGAGCACAGAGCCCTGTCCTGCTGGAGCACCGGGGCTGAGGCTTGTTTGTCTGTAATTCTGGTTTTTGCTTTTGACATCGCCTTCAGGCAGGGAGGAGGAGTTGTGTGGCTACTCTAAACAAAAATAGGCTAGGAATTAATTTCATGAGTATTTTCCTGCCTTTCTGTCTCAACAAGAAGCTCACTGGAGATGCCTGAGCTGCTGTTAATAACAAGGATGCTGGAAAGTGACCACATGTGTGTGTGTGTGTGTGTGTGTGTGTGTGTGTGTGTGTGTGTATGTTTACTCTACAGCTGACCAAGCAGGGTTATATACTTAATAGCTATATACCTATAGTGGTTCCTGTAAGCAGTTTATTAGGCCTCTCCAGACTTCAAGGATGCTCCAGGGAAAATGCCTACATAGCCCCTTAGCTATACATTACCTGTTCATCTGCTGATCCATGGGATGCAATTATTCCTCCAGGCTCACAGAAAATGCTCTCGTAATTCAGTGTTGTGGCAGTGAGTGTGGAATGAAAGATGACTTTCAGCCACTTCAGGAGCTTGCTGCTGCCTCCTCTCAGGAGTCCCCGAGGAATCCTGCACGCCTGCAAGGGAGCCAGCTCATCTCTCAAATCAGTTATTTGGGATCCAGCCCCGCCCACTCTAGATGGTAATTCTGGGCAGTGTCAGCTGGAAGGTAATTTGGTCCCCAGGCCCATCATTTTGCTGCTGGGGATTCTCCATGGATGCTGGGATTGCAGCATGTGGGGGTGGGGGAACTCACAGATTCAAAGCCTGTGCTGGCCAAATGACACAAGCTATGTTTCCAGTACCAGTGAGAACACATGCTTTCTTTGCCCTCCTGCACTGAAAACCTTGTTTAGTTAACACAATCAGTTATAAGCTGAGGCTGCTTTTGGACTTGTAGTAAATGTAAAATTTAATTGCTAGGATGGGAAATATTTGAGTAGTGAATTTAGTGCCATGGTGTAAGCAAGGCAAGGTTTGTAGGGAGAGGTAATGCCTTTTTTTAGGCTGACTGATAAATTACTTTGTTTTTCCTGATCCTGTTTGTTGGCCTAATAAAAGCTCCCACCTCACCTCAGACTTTTTTTGGTGGCATGCTTATCTGAGCAACAGAAATCAATGACATTAGCCTAGTGCAAGTGGTCATGTTTCCAGACTGGACTATGAAGCAAACAAATAAATTCAATGTTAATTTGTATAAACCCAGTTTATTTATTGTCTTATATTGCTTTTCTAAAATCTAATTTGTGACCATTAAGAAAAAAAATTAAGTTCTTTCATTTTCACAGGGTAATCTCTTGAATCAATACAATGAATTCATTATTGTATTTTCAACAGCCTGGCTACAAATAAGTGAGGTTACAGCAGTGACTGACTGAGAATGACAAGTAACAGCATAGCCAAGGCCCAGCCTGGCTGCAGATGCAAAATGTGAAATTTGGCCTTGAGAGGTAGTAAGAGGATAAATTAAACTACACTTGTAAGCAGGAGAGCACTGTTTAGCTGTACTGCCATAACCAGAGTTTTCCCAGTGATGCCCCGTCCCTGAACAAAGTCAACCATCTGTGCTCCATGGTAAAAAGCAACACATAAAATACCTACCCAGTCTGCAGCTTGCTAGTAATCCCAGCATGTATAATGTAACAAAACAAGAAGTTTCACTGCTTGAAATGCAAATATTACAAATCATAGATACCTTTCCTTGTTTATTTGACTGTGTAGGGCGAGGCCTATTTAAAGTTCATCCTACCTTAGCTTATTTATGCATGGAAAATCCTTGAGGAGTACTTCAGGGAGGAGGCTGGGAGATGCCTGAGTGTTTCCTCAGCCCTTGCCAGGCTGTTGACGTTGTCCCGGGATCATTCATTCCCAAAAACACTGTTAGGATTCAATTCACCTTTTCTCTTCTTGCAATGGCTAGCAAAGCAAAGTGGAAATATATTTAAATTTACTGAAGCAATATTTGAGGTACTAACAAAAGCCCCATGTCTGGGAGGACGCTGGTGTAAACAGCAGGGAGATTGTTTGAACTGCACGCTTCCAAACTACTTCAGCAAATGTTTCCTTGATCAGTACGGTCCTCTCCTACCTGCAGCCGCCCTGGCTGCTGGTATTACACGCCTGGAAGGTCCCTCCTGTTGACTTAGCCCTCATTAAAGCTGTGCCTTTCTCACAGCTGTGACTCTTAAGGACAAACACTGAGTTGTGGCACTTTGCAGGGGCTGGATGTGATCCCTGAACCGAGCTGCCCTGTCTAACAAGAGTCCCGGGACTCTCTTTACAGTTTTGGCTCACTGGGTGGCATTTCTCTTAAGCCAAGTGGAAGTTGGACCTTCTCAGCTGGTCATGTAGATTTCCTCTGCAGCCTGACTTTTCCCTGGGTTTGATGGTTGTTTGCAGTACATGAAAATGTGAAATGCTAAATGCCAGGCTGGGAAAGCACTCTCCTTTGCTGTGAGAGAATCAGGCTCAATTTCAGCCTCTGCTGTAACTCTGCAGACACAGGAAAAGGTTTGGGGCCAGCGATGCAAACCCTGTAGGCTGCAGTGTGAGCCCTGCAGCTACCGAGGTGGCAGGACTGGCAGGGGGGAGACAGAGGTGGCCCTGATTTCCTTTGGACAGGGTCAGCAAACACTGATCCTTCCCTGCCAGGGGAAGGCTGCTCCCTTGGCTCACAGGGAGCCCTTGGTCACGTCAGCCCATGTTTATGCACCCAACACAGCATGAGAGCACATAAAAGAGCAGTGTTGTCAGCTGAGCCCCCCCGCCCTACACAAACACTGCCTTGTTTAGCCAGCTTGGCTCGTCATTTTTATTTCATTTTGGTAGGGTAAACTCCTTTTCTTTTTCTTCTGTGGTGTTGGTAGAAGACTGTGTTCCATCTATTAGTTGCATGTAGTACTTGCTCGTTGTGTCTGCCTTAGGAACGTCCAGGTTTGTACATCTGCACCATCCCAGGTGAAGACTGCAAGAGGCATATTCTGAACTCAACCTGATCTGCTTACCCACTCTCTTGGTTTTCTTACTGAATGCAGATTGAATATCAAGTGCTTATGCACAGGTAAAACTATTTGTTATAACTGAGTCCATCATGTTAATGCTGAATTAACAGGACAATTAAGTGAAAAAAACCCCTTGGGTATGATTGCTCATGTAGGCCCAAAGAGCATTTTGCTGTGAGAAAAAGAGCAACTTTTCCAAATCTGAGTTTCTGTTACTCTACAAAATAAACTTGTCAGATTATTGCAGTTTTTGATTATTGCTTCATTCCCTTGGTCTTCCCCATCCCACCAGCTTGAATTCACTATTAAATATCACTAAATAATCTCTACAAATCAGACTGCTGATATTTGCAAACCTGTCCTTGCAGAGAGGTCATTGCTTTTCATTGTAAAAGCTGCATATGTGGAGCAGAAGGTAACTCTAGTATCTTCTCCCTGAAAAAAATATTTCCAAGGTCAAGGAGAGAATTTTTGTGTGCAGAACTTACAAATAATACTCAAAACATAACTTTGTTGTGGTCATGCTAACTGTTTTTAAAGAACCATTGAAGTGGTATTGCAAAAGAAACCAACCAGTGGAAAGCCCCCCCAGCACCCATTCCTGTAGGTGCTGACTCTTCAAGAGGTGCCTGGCTGCATTTTCCCTGTCACTGCTACCTTGGCATGGTGTGCCGCCTTGGACGTGTCTAAACTGTGCTGAGCTTGTCTGTAGAGAGAAGGGAAGTGCTTCAGGGTAGAACCTGTGTGTGTGTGTGTGTGTGTGTGTGTGTGTGTGTGTGTGTAGCTATGCAGGCTGGATCAAACTCTGTTTAAGTTGTGCTAATAATTAACCCTCAGCTTGTAGTAACTATCCAGCATGATAACCACGCTGCTGGCTCCTGTCCACAAGGTTATTGGGAATGTGCTGCACAGCAGATCCCTTCCACTTTCTGTCTGGGAGCTGATCTCTGTGAATGTGAATGAATGTGGAAGATTCTAAATTAGACACACTTGCCAGTATCTCTTTCCAGATTCTAATGCTTTATAGGCAGATACCAGTTCATCTGTCCTTTGACCTGTTATGTCAGACTGGAAGAGAATTCTTGCAGAGACTTCATTAAAGCTCTTGAGCACACACAGTGGGCTATGCTCCCATGTTTGTGTTAGCAGTGGTGCTTTTTCATGTTAAACTGGTTTGACCATAAACTGGATGAGATTATGTCCACGTCTCTTTTATCTAGATTGTTTTTTCCTTCTTCTGTGTTACGTGAGGATGGGTAAGCAAAGCAGCAGTTGGGCCTCTAGGTTGCTAATCACCCTTTCTCTCCATTTCCTTGAGGTATGAAGGATGCAAACAGGCAGTGAGTGTGTTTATCGCTGCCAATCACTGATGCTTTGGCAGCTCATACAGAAAATATTACTAAGAGGTGCAGGAATTAATGTAACTTTTTTATGCTTAAAATATCATTTACTTAAAATATCATCTGCTTCTTCTTGTCAGATGCTTTGCCCTAACTGCGTTCCCTCACCTGATTGTCTTGAAAGCTGAAATTCTGGCACAGGCAATGTTGCTGCAGAGCTCCATGACTGAACCACATCCTGGTGGCTGAGAAGGGGAGCAGAAAACATGCCCTTCCCCCTGTGTGACCCTGCATGGTGACCCTGCGTGGTGACCCTGTGTCTCACCCTGCAGACCAGCCATCCTGAGTCTCCCACCAAGCTGATTTACAGCCTCTCCTTAAGTACATGTGTGAAGGAAAGGGAAACTGAGCTGTAGTTAATCTCATGTTTCTAAGCAACCAGGTAATTCTCTGCAGCCGATCCCTAAAGGGAAATTCCTGTTTTCCTGCACCCCTGCTCAGAGGACACCTTCCTCTTTGCCTTCTCCAGCTCCTGGGCAACGGGCAATGGAGTCTGAGGAGGGTCACAGCTCTGCAACATTTCTCAAAGTGCTGTGGGGGAGGGCGAGGAAGCACAAAATGGGCACTTTGTTAATGGTCTGTAACAGGTAAGGAGATGTTCCTTGCAAAATCAGTAGAATAGAGGGAATGTGGAAAGTTTAAATGTTTTTCCCAGAGCAAACTGAAAATCACAATCAGAAGTGTGGGGGGGAGAGGGCGTCCTGTGCTCCAAGAAGTTTAAAAATGTCTGAATAGTGTATTCCCAATTCTGTTTACAGTTAAACCTGATTGCTGTTAAGTTTTGGTGATAGACGTGTCTGAATTCTATTTTCAGTCTGTTTGGGCCCCTCGGGGTGACTATAAGGAACTAGCTTTTATTGATAAAAGGCTCCCGAGCCTCAGACCTCAGACTGTAGGAATAGGAGTTACAGGAAATTGAGATGAAATGAGATCTCTGAGCTTCTCCACTTTTGGAAGAATGGAGGTTGGGCTGAGGCTCCATAAAAATAATTATTTTAGGACCTTTTTTTTTTTTTTTTTTTTTAAGTCACATGATGCTTACACAAGCAGTTATATTGTAGGGACCTCAATCTGCTCAGCTCCACCACTGAAGGTGATGTGTGCTGAACCCAGAGATGTGCTGGAATGGTGACAGGAATTGGGCAATGAACTCTAGTCACAGCTCCAGCCCCAGTGGGGAAGGTCACTACCTGACCCTGAAATTAGCTCATTTGGTTGGAGCATGGTGCTAATAATGCCAAGGTCACAGATTTGATCCCTGAACAGGCAATTCAGAGAAGAGTTGGACTCAGTGATCCTCATCAGTCCCTTCCAATGCAGAATATTTTGTGATTCTGCTCAGGGAAGCAGTGGTGGGTAACTTGAGAAATGATTCTGTTGGTTGAAGGCTGCCCATTTGACCAAACAGAAATTCTGGTTAGAGTTGGGGGGGGAGGCAAATGCTAGAAATTCAACAGTAAACAGGAGGAAATATAGTTAACAGAAATGTACATGCCATGTAGGACAGGTGGATCACTGTCTTGAGGTTTGGGGTTTTTGGCCTTGCCTGGTTTTTTATAATCTGGATCTCAGCTAAGAAACTGTCCCTTTTGGCCTTTGTCCTGTTTGTTGACAAATATGTGCTGTTGGCTACTGTTGAGAACACCAAGTCCACTTCCACGTATCCCAGATAAGATTCTGTGTCAAATGGACACTTAGGTGTGACCCAGAATTTTGTCCAGAAAAATGCGTATTAAACCACTCTGCGCAAAGGTTTTATAGCTCGGGTAACCAGAGCACAATTCTTTGGAACAAGTCTACAAGCCTGATGCATTTAAGCCTGTAACAGGCAAGTGCTTTTACAGAGTGAAGTACGGAATTAACTTTTGAAAATATAACTTCAAAGTTACATTCTTGAGTTATAGCTTATGGGAAGGGCACTCATGGGATGGACTTGGCTAAGTGCTGACCAGGCAGGGTGCCTTGTGCCATGTACCTCCTCAGGGACCTCGGGGGAGCCACAGAGCCACACCTCTGTAATGGCCAAGGAACTTGTCCAGCACCACCCTGGCCCTTCAGTCGCTTGCCCTGGCAGCACAAGGGAAGGTTCCCCTGGGTGTGGCCGGCCGAGGGGCTGTCCTGCCCATCCTGTGGCCTGGGCATGGGCTTGCCTCTGTGGTGATGTGCACAGGAACACAGCCAGGGCTGCCTGGGGCTGGACTGATTTCATTTCCAGGCAGGAAACGCTGTCAGGGCAAATTATGAGGAAATCTTCCAGAAGACTCATTTTAGTTTTAAATCTTGGCTATGTTTATCTCTTCTCGTGGCAGTAGAAGAGTGTGGCAGGGCAGTGTGGCTGACAGGCCTGCCTTGGAGCTCAGAGGTGCAGCTCACACGGGCACGGCAGGCACGGTGCCACGGCGGGACGTCTGGCTGATACCTGGCAAGCCTGTGCACAATGACTTTCTTCCTCTGTGGTACTTTTGTAGAAGATCTGACCATGGTTAAGGGGAGGGATTAGTGGGCAGGAATTGCCTGAGAAGACAGAGAGATTAAAGCTGTTGTTGTAATTTTGGTTTGGGAACACACAAGAAATATTCTGGTTGACAACCACCAGCGCTGCATATGAGGGAGCTGTTTTCTGTCAGGCGTGTCTACTCTCAGCACCAACATGGGCTTTCATCTGTTTTTAAATTAGTGTTAATTACAAGTTATTAATACTTTTTTAAGCAGCAAAATGCAGCTGAAAGCAATTACCCCTAATTGCTAATTTGTATATGTACACCCAAAATGATAATCTCTTCATCTGAACACCCAGTTCTCACTGGAGTCAGTGTGGTTTTGCTTCCATTTTTACTTCAGTTCTGGATTGTATGATAGTCTTTCTTTTAAATGGCTTCACTGAAAGCTAGAAGATCTCTTCTCACAAGTTCTGTGATCTTCTGGAAAGCATGATCTTGTTAATTGTTAAGGAAGCCTAACTAAAGAGATGTTCTCTGGTTTTGGAGGAGTGCTTTAAACACAGTCACTGACATTGGGAATTAATCAGTTCTTGCAAGTTGTGCATCACATCCACTTGAATTTGTGCTGGATCTCAATTTCATCTGTGAACATCATCATCCTTTTTCAGAAGCTAACAGCCACAAAAGTGGCTTGTGCTGATGAATTTGTGGTACAGTTCAATGCTGACCTTTGCAATCCCAGGTCTCAGATGGTTTTGGACTTATACAATTTAATTCAGAGATACCATGGCTTCTCTTTCCATCTGCATATTTTCATCCTTGCCAATGCAGGAAAGATTAAAATCTGTCAAATTCTGTCAGTGGGAAATGGCCTTTCTGGTACTGCAGTCACAATCTGGTAGCACAGATTGTTAGATGGGTTGAAATCTGCTGGGACCACCTTCAGCTGGACTCCAGGAGATCAGAGGGCTGATATCCAGCTGGCACCAAGCAGTGAGCACCATACTCTGCTGGAGTCCATGTTGCTGGACATTTTGATCAGCACAAAGTGTGCCTTCCTCAAATGTGGGAACAGCACTAAATAAGGGGTGCAACAGAAAACGAGAGAGCCTAATTCCACAGGGATAAACTTGGTGACTAGGCCAACGTGAAGCTTGTGGAATTCAGAAAACAAAACAGTCTGCACCTTGGTGAGACCAACTCCTTGCAGTGGTTGGGAAGCAGCTGTGTGACTTGTGGTCCAGCTGATATGGATGTTGGTATTACTGTGAACACCAAAAGATGCCAGTAGATCTCAAAATGGAAAACAACCCAACAGTGCACCTTGACTGTGAATGAGTGAAGCCATCTTCTGGGTTACATTGGGAAGGTCATTGCCTTCTGTGTTTCAGTGTTAGTCACAGCCAGTCTTCTCCAAGGAGCTGTCATACTGCAGTTGACATTTACAGGCTGTGGAAGGGCACTTGCCTGAGAGATGGTGCATTCCTGAACACTTGCATTTGTCTGAGCACTTGCATTTTGTGCAATGTGCTTTTGTCCTAAAATTTTACTTGAAACGTGCCTGTTTGCACTTCTGTAGGAGACCTGAAAAGAGATAAATATGCCAAGGCAGGAAAAATGTTATTGGGTATTGACCAGTTGTTAAAACAATGGTTCTTCTTTGTCTAAAATAGCCCAGCTTTTAAAAAGAACTGAAGGAGGAAATAAAAGTGATTTTTATGCCGCCTATTCTGCCTGCCCATTTTGGAAGATATGCAGTACTGCAAGTGCTCAGGAATTTCTTTCCAGAAGCCAAGACCTGCAGCTGAGCTCTGTGCCCACTGCCCTTTGGGCTGCCCTTCTTCATCCAGCAAATGCCAACTGCAATGTGGTCATTCCTTGGAGAATATTGGTGACTGATGTTGAAACACTTCATCCTACAGTAGTGAGGACTCCCAGGTGGAGGCAGACAGGACTCTGCCATGATCAGCCTTCAGCTGTTTTAGTTCTGTTTAGCAAGCTGAGTATCCAAAGGGACTTCGTCATCAAAAGTTGTTCTCTTATTTTTCTTGGTTTTACATTCCTACCTCAAATGATAAATTCACCTCTTAGCCTGATGTATATCCATAGTACTTTTCCTGCACTAATGAGGTTAAGAGGACTTCTGACTGTGCCACTGGCACTTCAGAGCTGTCAGGCTGTGAAGGAGGAGCGTGCAGCTGCCAGCTCTACTACAGACCTCACGCATGTCTGTGGGCAGCAGAGCTAGCCCCCATCGTGGGGCTGTGACACAGAGATTTCTGCACTGGAGAAGCATTTGTTGCACCTCCCATCCTACCTGGGTAGGTGTGGTTCATTCCACGTGTGCCCAGTCCATCCCACTGTGCCCCAGCACAGCTGGAAGCACCAAACCCCATTGGAGAAGCTGCCAGGGCTGTCAGCTTGCAGCAAGATTTGCAGCTTTGCTGAGAGCAGGGACTTTAGTAGGCTTCACCTATGGAAAATGATTCTTCAGCCGTGGTCTATATTTAACTAGCTTCTGTTTGTGCAGCATTAAGTCACTGGAACAAGATGAGTTTGTTTTATTTCCACTGATATGGGATCTTGCAGCTAATGCCAGTCAAATCCCACACCCTGAGCCCAGCTCTTGTTTAACCAGGTGGCACATTTCATCCTGGAGCAGCTTGTAAAATTAAACTGGAAAGGAGGGAATCTTCATCTGCTTGTAGTGTGCCACCAGCATGGTGAAAACAGGACAGTTGTGTGATTCCTGCAGAAGGCAGGGATGCCTGTGCGAGGAACACATTCCCCAGTGAGAGCCAGAGTGTCTCAGGATCAGTCAGGATGTCTCAGGATCAGTGGGTGTGTGCTCTGCAGTCAGACCTCTGCTGCTCTGCCTGTGTCCGAGGCACCTTTGACTCCTCTGAGCTCTTTCTTATATAAGAAACTCTGGATCTGCTGGATGTTGTTCTGCTCCTAACTAACGATTTAGTTCTGGTGAAGAATACCTGCTGCCTTTTAATTATTCATTCCTTCAGCTATGAAATAACCAACAGAGAGGATCCTTTTATGGTGAGCTGGATTTAAAAGGCAGCAGCCCCTTGTGATTCTGATATTTAATGCATGACTGAATGCTGCTATCAGGCCTCCTGAGATGGTGCATCAGCTGCTGCCTTTGGGCAGCATAATGCAGAGATGCCTGAGGGGTGTTGTGTTGTCTTGTGCTGGCCTGAAATGTTATAGCTGGAGTGACTAGGTATGTGTAATGCTCCCCTAACCACAGCTATCACAGAGCAGCATCACAAGTGGGTTATGATTGCTCTGATTTTCCAAATTGTTGTCTGGTGAGGAAAGGAACTACCTCTATAGAGCTGCACCACTTTATCAGCTGTGAGATGGAAAGAATGAGCAGGGTAGGGAAGAGGAAGAGATAACCCTGTGCCAAGATTACAGCCAAGATCAAAGACTGGATAGGGAAATCAGCACCAGCAAAACAGAGAGGTAGGAATGATAAATGCAAAGCAGGCAGGGAGGAAGATAGTTATTGATCCTGATGTCTCCAACCACTTGTGCAAAACAAAGTCCTCCATTCACATCATTGGAAGTAGGATTAGGACAAGCAGCTAACAAAAATGTGTAATTTAAATGTTCTAAATCAGCAGTATGTGTACTTTTTTCTGTGGCTTATGACTGGATAGCTAAAGGTATGTATTAGGGAGAGAGAAAATGAAGAAACTGTTAAGATAAGGACTTTTCTTGTAGTGCAGACCCTGCAAATACACAGGAGAGAATGGAAAGTCAGCCTGTTGACAGACATTACACATTCCTGTTTTTTATCACAGCTCTATGTTACATTTTTGAATGCTTTTAAGAATTTTGATAATCTACAGGTTTTGTCAGCTGTTTTTTTCATAGACACAATCAAATGTTAGTTCTCATCCTGAGACTTTACAAAGTGCTTATGGAAGGTGGGAGACTTGGGCATGAAAACAAATTCATTTGTTTGTTTCTCTGATGTTGGTGGCATACCTCAGCAATCCTTGGCTTTAACTACCAAACTGCAACTATTTCTGAAAATGCAGCCATTGTATGCAGCCAGTGGATCACTCAGTATTTGGTTAGACATGCCATAATTTTCCCTCCTATATGAGGACTCATGCTTTGTTTATGAAGTGTCTCCAGTCTGGACAGCAGCAAAAATCTCTGTGATGTATGTGTGACTCAAGAGACTAAATAAAATGGCTCAAGGGCTGTTAAGACATACTTTAACATACAGTTTAAATAGAAATAAACCAGTGCTGCTGCCAAGACAGGCAGAGCTATAACACACCCTTTTCCCCCTTGGCTCATACAGGCACCAGTGTTTGTGTGACTGTGCAGTGAATTGGATCGAGTGACCGAGTTAAAATAAACCCTTTTGTCCATCAGGTTAACTTTAGCTGGCATCAAATCCTGCATCTGGTTTCCCATAGAATTACAGAAGGATTTAGACAGCTCTTCCCTATCCCCCACTCCCAGCCATTTGAGCTGATGGAGAACATTAGGCAAATCTTTGCACAAGAGCCATCTGCATGCTCTCACTGGGTATGTAAACAGTGATAAAGGTAGGGAAAAACAGGTATAGCACTACATGTCACCTTTAGTCATGTACCACTAAGGGATGAAGAAAACAGCAAATTGTCATTCTGGGTCTTTTCTACCTGATGTGGTATTGCAGACTTGCAGCTCTGTCATGAGATACATGTTATGTGGCTGATGAAGCTTCCTGTAGGCAGGCATTTCCCCATTGCTGCTTTTGATTGCTTCCTAGGATGGAGATTTGAATCCAGCTACATGAATGCTTCTAAGTTAAAGAAGTAGTAGTATTTTAGCTACAACCTCTGTTTACAAGAATAGGCTGTAACAAATTACATGACTAAGTTATAAACATATTCAAATATGACAGTCACATTAAAAGTAGCAAACAAAACTTTTTTTGCTTTTGAAGACTGTGAGGATATCCCTTCCCTTGCAAATAAGCTCTGATCCAGGCATTCCACAGCCGCCCTATTTATAGGCATAAAGGCTGTAGTTTGCTTCCAGACCCTCATGGGGAAGGAATTGAGGGCAAAATGGGATGGGCAGAATCTGCTCTTCTTGCTGTGCATTCAGGTCCCCTCAGTGGGTGTAAAAGGAAGTCTGAGGCTCTCCTGGGTTGGATGGAACTGGCTGTGCCAAAATAGATGAGCCAAGAACAGACTTGTCATTAAGTGTTTCCGTCTGATGCTTTAAGTTTCAGCTTTCATATTTTCCAGATTCTGTACTGCATTAGTGTATAACTCTGAACTTCTTATTAAGTGTTAGCAAGTTCTCTTCACCCTTTAGTTAGGCAAAACAATCCTTTGCCAGCCCGAGAACCAAGGACACTGTTGTAGCTTCAGGCCCAAAACGTAAAAACAGCAGCGAATTGGGGAGAGTGACCTGGGAGGATGGGACTTCATAACCTGAAGCTCTAATTGGACAATTAACCGCAATATGTAGATGGACCAAAACTTACAAAAGTGTGAAAACTCGTGAATCAGGATCCATCTTGGGTGGAGCCTCGGCTGGGCTCTTCTACTGCCCAAAGTGTATCCTCTGAAGACCTTTTAATAAATCCTTTACTTTATTCCTTTTAATAAATCCCTACTTTATTCCTTTAACACTGTCTAGCCTCTGTTCTAAGTATCCTCTCAAGGCATTACCTCCTTTCAGTGAGTGCCAGGATGTGATGCACACGCTGATGGGTGACAACCTAACTCATGAGGAAGGTGTATCTTACTGCCCCAGCTCATTAAAACCAGGAGTTATTTTAACACTACCACCTAGCCCATTGCTGTTAATATTGATATTAACAATATATATTGCTGCTGTACAAGAAAAGAATGTTTACTTCTCATGTTTACTTCTCTCCTGCACTTGCCAGAATGTGCAATGAAGAGTTTGACAGCTCTGCACTGACCTGCTGGCTGCAGAGCACCAGACAATAACTGATGTGATCCAAAACTCAGAGATACGAAGTTAACTTCCAGCTTTTTTACATAATAAAGCTGCTAGGTTAAGCTTATATTAGTTCAGCATTTTGTATGATGGGGGTTTAAAAAAAAAATTGGTTCCAACAATTTAGGATGGATTTACTGTACTGTTGAATTACAGTGTTGTTCTTTGCTGCTTATGTTATTATGTTTATCTCTAAAGATAATGAAAATGAACAAAAAATTGACTTTGCTTTGCAAAGGTTTTAGGAGGCAAACTCTTGGCTAGGGAAAACAGCCTTAACCCAGCATTAAGAGTATCTTTTTGAATGATTTTCTGGGAAAATAACTCACAATTGGGAACCAAGCTACCATAGGGAATAGAGAAATTGAATGCATATGGGGAAAATCACAGTGTCTCTAATTGTGTTTCTTGTCATGAGTCTTGGAACATCAATAAACGTTTAAAAATGACCTTTTTGAAAGGGTAGGAGTGAATTTTTCTGAAAGCTTTAAGCAAGTTCTGAAAAAGCTTCAGCTTTTTCAGAATGCAGCATAAAAGCTAAACTGACAAAGGAACAGAAGATGATGAAAGTAATTATATTTAAAAAAATTAAACACATCCAGAAAACACTGTGCTTACTAAAGAAATACCCAGTGAGTAATTTCAGTGGTTTGCTAGGCAACAGGTACCTTGCTTGGGCTCCTAACGTGTAGGTGACCTGAAATCTTCAAATAATGCTTTTGGCTCCAGAGGTGCACCAGGATATCTGTGCTTTCCTGTTAGCACCACCAGTCTCCCTGTGGCACCTCCTTATCCTTTTCCTGCTCCTGTGCCAGGAGAGGAATCTCAGGTGTTTCTCTGCAGATGTGGCTGCGGGTAGTCACAGTTTAAGGATATTTTGCACATAACAGTGTTAGATTTGGGGGTTTGTAGTAAAAAAGTTCATTCTGATATGAGGAGAGAACGAACTAGTTTAAAAAATCAACAGATCTAATGGATTATGATTTAGTAAAACTTAGTACACTTTGCATTTTCAGAAAACAACTGACAGCTCAGTGTAACTTTAACCCAAACTTACAGAAGCTTAATGCTTCAGTGAATTGAATTGGATAGTCATCTTAGGAGCTACAAAAATATCCGAGGTGCTGACATTACTCCAATGATAAAATCTACACACTGCTCTTTACTTAATAATGTGCAGAAATCCTTCCTTTTCTTTCTCCCTTCCTTTCACCCAGAATCCTTTTGGCATGGAAAGTATTCATTTTCCATCACACTGCAGTTGCATGGTTCTTTTTGATGTATCCCACTTGCACACTTCCCACAAGCTCTGAGCTGCTGATTAATCTTATTAAGGAGTCGCACCCAAATTATACAGCAGGAGTCAGTGGTCCTTTTGGAAATCCTAACAAACAGCATTTACTCAGCAGAGGAACACTGTGTTATTGATGAGAGTGATACTTTAAAAGAAAGTGGCCTGCACAGCTGTTTCTTAATTGTTGAAAACATTTAAACTGAAAGCAGTTTAAAATATAATGATGCTTCTGTAGAGGAACCTTTCATGTCCCTGAATTATTTACAATATTGGTCTGCTGTGCTTGCTTTTCCATCTGCCTTTAATATGCATGAAGAGAAAATGAAAGTGCCTGTGATTTGCACCTACATTTTTTCCTTGCTCCTCAGAATGTTCCTACTGAAGGTCAAATTATCAGACTTGGAGAACAGACAGAAATGTAGCATCTTTATGAGGAAATACAAGAAACTGCTCAAAAGCAACATGGAGCAATTTGCATTCAAATTTGAGGAAGAAACTCAGGTTACAGAGGGCAGGAATTTGGAAAGCCCCACAAGGGTTTGTGAGCACCTAGTAAGACACAAGACAAGCTGGTCTTGGAATTAGCTGAGGTGCTTCTGAAACCAGCTTTTTCTGATCTTTTCTGAAACATTATATTTACTGGTACTTAGTATGTGTAATAGAATCCAATAATAAATTTAACAAGTAAAGAATAGAGCAAGAAAGCAAAGTAATAATAACTGGAAGGGCTGTACATCCAGCAGAAACTACTGGAAAAAGGGGGTCCTTGGCAAATAATGCTTGCTTGCATGTGGAAAAAGTACAGAGCCTGAGTGCAGAGAGGACCATAGGAAAAAAGAAAATTAAAAAACCTCACTTAATATTATTGTCTAGTGATAGCATGGGAGAGCGAATGACAAGCTGGTGAATCTGCAGGATTTATTTCTGCTGTTCAAAGTACATGGTGCATCAATTTTTAATGGGATAGAATGTACTTTTTGGGGAGAGAGAAGTATGCATATTGGTTTTTTTCTCTGACTTGACTAAAGAAGCAGAAGGAGGGTGGATGGTGGGATAATCTGTGGAACATGTGACTTCATACCCCAGGAAAAATTGCAATTCACCCCTAGAGAAATGCCTGTAAATTGCAAAGGCAGATGAACTGTTCAGGGAAAGGATAAAATAATGCCAGCTACTAGTCTGGAAAAAGCTTCCAGGCTGCAATTAAAGGAGCTCGAAGAGATTAACGAAGACATAAAAAGTAGCATCTTATCCAGTGTGCGTATGTTAAACAGAGGCACGCGAGGTATGGACCAGAACTCCTCCTTGCAGGCTGGGGCAAAGCAGGAGGAAGGGAGGGCAGTGCCCCAGGGCCCAGGCTGGCAGAGGGGCCCTGGGGCAGCCCTGCAGGCTCGGGGGTGCTGGGCTGGGACAGGCTGGTGCTGCAGCCGTGGCACTGCTGCACCGGGAGCTGCTCTGATGCTGCACCCTGGGACCTCCTGCACTGGGCATTCAGCAAGTGGGGATCATTCCAACAGAACTGGGCTGGCTGTGAGCACCTCTGCAAATGGGGATCATTCCTACAGAACTGGGCTGGCTGTGAGCACCTCTGCAAATGGGGATCATTCCTACAGAACTGGGCTGGCTGTGAGCACCTCTGCAAGTGGGGATCATTCCTACAGAACTGGGATGGCTGTGAGCACCTCTGCAAGTGGGGATCATTCCTACAGAACTGGGATGGCTGTGAGCACCTCTGCAAATGGGGATCATTCCTACAGAACTGGGCTTGCTGTGAGCACCTCTGCAAGTGGGGATCATTCCTACAGAACTGGGCTGGCTGTGAGCACTTCTAACCGAGCAGCTCTGCAGTTCTGAGAGGAATTGGCAGGAGGGTACAAATCTGGGACGAGGATGTGGGGCACTGGCAGGAGCCGTGTGGAGCACGAGGACACGCCTCTGCAAACGGGCACCCAGGGGACGTGTGGGTTTGAATTAGGGCTCACTGGGCCTGTAATTTCCTAGTGAGGAAGGAACTCCCTTTTTTTCCTAAAGCAGCACAGTAGAGGACAAAAATGATCCATTTCCAAGGACTGATATGCCTGATACCACTCATACCACCAACTCTGTTCAGGGCAGAGGGTTTCACTGGAATGAGCATTCACCCAGAATGAGCACATTGGTGGGCAGAGCTAGCTAGAACACCTGTGAACCTAGAACACCTGTAAACCTCTTCAGTACAGACAACTGCAGACACTAGCTTGGTTTCAGGGACATTTTTCTACAATTTCGAGCAAGAACCAGAAGGGTATTTAAAGGTAAGCATGAATTGGTGCTTCCAAACTGAAGGCAAAAATTCAGGTGTGCCATAGTTAGCCAACAACTTTTCACTGATCCATGTTGCAACTTGGGAAACTATAAACTTTTTAAAGAAAGGTCTTCCCCAAAACTGGATTGCTGACAGCATTCCTTAATGCAAAACAATTCTATCTTCTCAGTTCTATGTCTGAAGTGAATACAAAGTGTCCAAGCTGTAAGAAACTGCTGGTGAGTGTGTCCAGACCAGTGGAGATCATTTGAGGCTTAAGGACTACAGTGTGAGAAGTTCCTGCCCAGGAACTGCAAGGGGTGGCAGACAGACTGAAGGGAGTGTGTCCTTGAGAGTGCAGCACAGGTGGCTTTGTGGGAAAAGTGCTTGGATATGCACCTTGTGCATAGGTCATGAGTAGTCACAGCACTTGGGGACTGAGATGCTTCCTCAGTAAGAACACAGAGTCCTTTTTGGTAACTGTGGTATTCTCTTTTGCTCCAGGCACAATTCCTGAAAAAAAATACCAGTTAAGAAACACCTTTTTTTCCCCCCCTCTCAGAAAAGAACTGAGGCAGCAATTCGATGCTTCGAATTGAAAGAACATTCTCATATATCACCACACCCACAGAATTTGATTATCAGAGTCTAATTCTTTGCTTAAAATTCTTTCTTCTTGTCTTTGATAACTTCTCTGCCCAGAGCTTCTTCCAGAGGTGCCAGGATGCTCTTACAGGCCCAAGGCAAGGACATTGGACAGTAGATGCTAACATGCCTGGAAGCAGCAGGTTTCTTTACAAACACTCAGTTGATGTTGTAGTGTTTACTTTTTAAAGCAAGTAAATACAATGGTGACCTTGTCTGTCAAGCAGTTGTATTGTTAGGAAAACCTTTAATAGTAGCTTTTTCTGTATCCCTAGCTGCTCAGCAAAGCTGCCTTACTACAAAGTGTTGTCCTGATGAAGGGAGGGAAAGAAGAGGGATGTTCATGCAACCTAGTCAGCCCAAGGGAGAGCAGGGATGGCCCTAGGCAAAGCAGGCAGAAGTGTCATTTTCTGATCTCCAGGAAGGAACTAGGGGTCAGGCTAAGATAAAAATATCTGCAAGGAGATGGAGAAATAAATCTCCAGAAGATGTTGGCATCAGTGAAATAGTGCTCACTGTGAGGGTAAGAGAAAGTAACTGCTCTTTGCTTTGAGTCCACGTTGAGCAGACTGTTTCTGGTTTAAAAATATTCTCTGTGGTGACCTGTCTGAGAATAATTTTGTGTTACTTTCCTGACTTTATTTCTGGCTTTTGATTTCCCACAGAGATCTGGAGCCTGATGGATTAGACCTGTTTCTGGGAGTAATTGTGGCAGTCAGGAAGGGCCCCGTATCTGGAATGTGCTTTCCTTGGCAAGCACTGGGAGGTGGCAACCTTCAGGGTGTGACAGGAGACCTATTTATTTGCTTTGGTTCTTATGCTTACTGTAGGGGATTTTCTGTGTGTCCAGCTTGGGATGACAATACTTGTGTCCCAGCCATGGGCTCTGTGATAGCTACACTGTCTAAGACACTGCAGAATTTTTTCATGGCTGTTTTATTAACAGACAGCTGGTTTAACAAGGCCAGCTGTTTTAGAAATAGGTTAGTACATTTTAAATTAATCAAGTAATTTGTTAAAGCAGTTGACTTTAACAAGATGTATTAGTTTTCACCAGTAAAAGTGAGTGAAAGGCTCTTGGAGCAGGAAGACAAAAGTGTTGTTTTATCCAGGTCCTTCCTTCTCCCTGATTAGTTTTTTTAATATTGCAGTCCATCTAAGGGTGGGACCATACAAGGTCATGCAAAGAAGACTTTAAATTGATGTCAGGTATGGTAACTATCATCTATTTATCTGTAGTGGTAAAAGTCCCACTGTAGACTGGACAGAGCAGGCAATAGTGAAAAGGAAAACCAAACCCAAGGCTCTTGCCTTGCTATACAAGCATGAAAAAGCAAAGGTTTCTCACTTTTTCTCTGCCTCCCAGGGCCTTTTATCCATAGTGGTCCTTTTCTTCAGCCTAGAATATGTCATCATGCCTTCAGCCCAGATTCCCTCTGACCTGTCCCACAGCTGAGACTCATCCACTGCAGTCCCTGACAGGGACTGTGCTGGAGGCAGGTGCTCAAACAAAGGTCTGCCCAGCCAACTACCTCTGACAGTGCCAGAGGGGGTTATACCTAGTTAGTATGAGAAAAGGCAAGAGTTTTCACAATTTTCTCATCTAGTCTGCAACCATTTGCAAAACAGGGACTTCCAGAGGCAGGAGGGAATTTGCTGGTGACCAACATGGGTGAATTTTCCTTAAGTGACTGTGCCTCCCCTTAAGCTGTCACTAAATATGTTGAATCCTCAGCATCTGGCTGTGAGGACTTCAGCAGTGCAACTGTGTGAAGAGGCAATTCCCTTTGTTTTGTTTTTAAACCTGTGTCCTGGTGTTTTCATTTGATGTTCCTTAGTTCTTTTGCTGGGAAAGACAGCAAATTAGTCTCTCAGTGCCACTCATGAGACACCTCACAAAAAGAGAAAAAATTATTCTGTCAAATCCTAAGTCTCCGTTTCTTCAGATCAATTAATCTTACTCTTGTATCAAAAGATCAAAGAATTGTTTGTCACCAGAAATATCCATCTGCCAGGTAAGTATTCACTAGAGATTAGCACGATGTGTTCCAGCACCTCTGTTCTGGTAAAGCATAAAGATGACAGGGCAAAGGCTGGTATCACCCATAGACTTTTTTTCAGAGCTAGCTCTTCCTAGGCAGAGATACAAGACACAAGACAGCACTCTGCCAAACCCACTGCAACTTGGAGATCTTGTTAGGAAAGAGGCCAGGACCCGCACTGCCTCCTAGTTGTAGGTGGATATTGGCAAGAAGTTCAGTGCAGGGCAACCAGAAGGAGTGCTGGAAATAGGCAGCTCCTTCTTCTTGCACTCTAGAAGCGAAATATTCACCAGCATTGTGCTTTATCCATGAGGAAACTGGGACTAATGCTTACATTAGTGCCTGGATAAGGAGGGAAACCAGACACCACGGTGACTTCACAGATTTCCTCCACTGGTTCCCAGGAGCTCCTCAGAAATGTGTAATTCATCATAGCTTAACTGGATCTTGCTTCTACAAGTGATTGGTGCACCAATGTGCCAGGCATGATATGAAGTCAGGATACAGTCCCTTTCCTGGAATGCCTCTGGTACCTGGCTGGGCACCAGCTGTCTCAGACTTGAGGAGTAATTAGTAGTGCATCTCTAGTTTTGTGCCAGAGGTTAAAAATGTTTTAGGGCTACTGCTGAAGTATGAGGTGAGGACCTGCATGCATTGACATTTGGAAGTAACTTGAACCACCGGTTAAGTTTGTTACATAATGTTGTTACATTAAGTTATTAAAAATAGGTGGGTCCTGAGAAATTGGGGGATTTAACTTGAGTGGGCAAGTTTCAGGGATACTAACTCAGCATTGATTAGCCCATCTCTGTTCTTGAAGTACAAACTGTGGGTACAAGATGTGAGTGGAGCAACTGTATTTAGAAACATGTTTCCAGGGAAACATTAGTTTCCCTGGAAGACAACCCTGAGACATGAAATTTTATGTGACTCTTGGGACAAATGTTAAGTTTGAAGACTTTTTCTTCCCCTTACTTTTTATAGCAAGTACATTCTGCTCCAAATTCATTCGCTTCAAACCTGTATGGAAAAACCTATTTTAACTGTGGAGTTCAGTATCTCAGTGGATTTCATTAAGAAAAGGGCCCACGCCAGCTGCATTTCAAAGATCCATCTCTTGCATAGCAACCAAATCAAATCAGTGCTTTCTAAGCATATCCTGGCATACCATGCAAAGTGTGATTTAAAAGAGCAAGGCTTGAGACGTAACTTGGCTTCTTGTATGACATCAGACAAATCAATCAAATGTAACTTGTTTGTAAAATCAGTACAGTGATAATTTCTTGTGTTTGATCCTGAAATTACATGAATCAATTTTACAAGTGTCTAAAAATCCAGAGGAAAAGGGTCAGTTTATACCAGCAGAAGGTTTTTCCTTTGACTGGCAATTCCTTCTGAAACCAGATGATTTAATCTCTTAACCCCTTGGCAGATTCCTTACCAGTGAAGTTCTCTAGAAGACTGCTGTATCTCACTTAGTGGGCAAAGTTTATGTTCTTTATGCAAGGAGATCTCTGTTGAAATTGTAAATACTATGAATTTGTCTAAGTACTTTTTGACATTGTTTTGAAAATTTTTAAACGGTTCATAAATTCAAAGTTTTTATTTCTCTTCATGTTGTCTGTGACAAAAATATGTCCTTTGCTATATAATTGTACTTCTATAGCTGATTGTGTTTTTATTTTATTTTTTTTTTAAATGGAGAGAGTTGGCTGAAAGTGTCTAAGTGGAAGGATTTATATAATTAAGCTTTAAAATCCCATGTTTAATGGTCATAGAAGTAAATCAATTGCTTATTGTTTTTCCAGTGGAGACACATGAGCCAATACTGCCATTCGTAAAAGCCACCAGTTATCTCCATTTTTAAATTTTCTAGCCAAGGTAGGAGAGGAAGACAAAATTTGTCTTGGGAATTTGAATGACCCATGGTCCTTTCTTCTCATCTGTTAGTGTCAAAGTGTCTTTGTTTGCTTACACATGTGAGGTTTAATGTGACCACCCTACAAAAACAGCTATAAAATTAAACCTTTTCAATGTTGAAAGAACAGAGTAACTATTATTTATTATTTTATTTATAATGAAATGATTAGATTAAATCTGTTTGTTTTAGAAGACAAATAAAAGCTAAATCCTGATGCTTATCCTGAGCTGTGGGTGCTGTTAAGGAAGAGCCTCTGTGGCACAGCTGTGCCCAGAATGCTGCAGGATGTGAGATGAGTGAGGAACAAAGGCTCTGCAGCCCTTAAAGAGGTGTGCTGCATGTTGTGGTGTCATAGCATCAAATCCTGATTAAATTATGTGCTTAGGGATTTCTGACAAGCTTTTTATACTTAATTGCCACCCACGTGTTTCATCTGGCATGGAATTGTAAGTAATTACATTGCTGTCTTTGGTCCATACATGCTTTCTTTGCATTTATCAGCTGCTGATCTCCAGCAGAGCAGCAAAGCCCTCTTCTGACAATGTGTCTCCACTTAGAGGATTCCCACCTACTCTGCACACACCACAGAAAATGAAGAGTGCTCATGTCATTGGTATGGCTGTTGCTGACCATTTGAAAACAAACAAAAAGTGAAATTACTGGTCTGTCAGCCAGATGCAGCTGTAGGCAATAGTGTGAGCTGACTGGCAGTAAAGCAACATGGAGCAAAGTTATTTTTCAATCAAGTTAGGCTTTACCCTACTAATCCACTGAAACTGCAAAGGCTGTTTTCAGTAAACTCGTCACTTTATTAAATGGGAGCCAAAGCCAAAGGAAATCCACTTAAGAAAGAAAAGCTAAACAATGTGATTCTGCAGCTGTAGAAATAAATTGAAATAGAGAAGGTATATTTTCAAAGCCATTCTTACAGCTAAATTGCAGTCATAATTATTAACGGAAAAAATAAAGGGTAACCATGAGGAGTGTCTGTGAAGTTACACTAAAACAAAATTCCCATCCTGACTTTTCTGGTGGCTTTCTTATGAATGTCATGTTGGTGAGCAAGGAAGGAATGGCCTGGTGATGGAGTTCAGTTGTAACCTTTTCTTCTGTGTTACTTCCAGTATCAGTAACTTCCAGGGTTAGTAGGTAAAAGGTGTTTCTGTGTTTACAACTGTACTGCACTGGGGTCAATATACAGGTGCAAACAAAGCCAGCACAAGAGAGGCACACTGTGTATCAACTCAAGGCATTCCTTCCTTGGCTGTGCAAATGATGTTATTGAGCAGCACTTTTGGTGTTGTTGGATAGATGAATGATGAACGTAATCTTATGAATTCCTTATTTACTAAACATTAGGGCCTGACTTTGCACTCAGTGTTTGTGGGTTCAATTTCAAGTTAGCTTCAAAGTGGGAATGATTGCACTGTTACAGATGAGAAGCACAAAGCATGAAAATTTACCCAAGGCCTTGAAAGGAATTCCCACAGGCATTTAAGATTTTGAGCCTTCTCCTTGACATAACTTACACAGGATTTTTTGATAGAGGTCATACTCTGGTATCCATGACCTTCTAGCACTTTTTGTAGCAGAATCTAAATGCTGTTTTGCACTGAGAGTAATTTTATTTTTTTTTAAATGATACCTTAGTTTCAAAGTGGCATGTTCTGCTTAAAGATTTGGTGTTTCCCTGTTGCCATGCAAGAGGCTGTAATCAGGTTGTTGCATTCCTGATTTTTTTTTTCTCAATGAAGATTTCATTGTGTTTCTAATCCTGAGGGGAGCTGACTGTATGATCATATTTTAGTCATGATTACTCAATTTTCTTGTCTGACTTTGCTTGCACTATGGGTGCTGCAAGTGCTTTGATGGTGCTCATTGCCATGCATGCTTCAAGCCTGCCGGAGTCCTTGGAATACTTAATAATGTCTTTCCATGATCTCAAAATGACACACAATGGGGATATGTGAACTCTGGCTCTCAAAATCCATGAGTCATGGCTCATATTTCTGAAATGTTTTGTTTGTTTAAGTCATTTCATAGCTGCAAAGGCAGAATAGGCAGAATGGCTCTGTCCTGGCTCTAACACAGCTCTATGAGAAACCTGGGCTTCTTATAAAAGAATCTTGTACAAGTCATGTACAAACAGTCCTAAAACAGCTTTGAAATCTCTAGGTCTGAGCACAGACAGGGCCTGAGTGAGGAGATTTTGTCATCCCATTCACCCACCGTGCCAATGCCCTTGCTGGTACTAGCTCACCTGATCTCAGTGCTGGTGACAAGGTGTTCAGACACCAGGGTCTGTGTGCAGTGCAGCCTTCCTTATGGTTTTGGTGTCTTTTCCTATTTTACTGGATTGTCCAGCTCCTTATGGATTGCCATAAAGAACTGTCCTGACACCCATCCATCCATCCATCCATCCATCCATCCATCCATCCATCCATCCATCCATCCATCTCATTCCCTATGGTTGAAGAAAAACAGAGCCTAAGGTACTGATTTTTTCCTGTTGGGGAGCATGCATGTTCCAGCTCTAAAGGTAACTGGAGGCCTAAAGAAGGTGGAGGTATCACCTGTTAACCATATCCAGCACATACCAGCATTCCTCTGGGCTGAAATTGCCAGGTGTGCCTGTCAGAGAGAGGAAAAAGAGGCAGAACAGAAGCTGACTGATTAGAGCTCTTCTGACTCCTCCAGCAGCAGGAATGCTGTCAGCCCTCATGCTCTGCATTATTCCCATTGCACAACATTCCTGATTTGATATGGCAAATGGATAAAAAAAACAGGAAGAGCATTCACTAACCGTAGTCCTGTTGTTAAGGGTTGCAAGGCAGTGCAACAAGGGGAGCAAGAGTGAGCTCATGTGATAGTGTTTGCAAATGTAAGTGCTCTTGGGCCAAGGGCTGCTGTACAGTAGGTCAGCTCTGCTGCCAAAATGTGGCTTGACCCTGCCCTTGTGCTGGCCCTCCCTCTCATGCCAAAATGCCTTTATTCCTCTGCTAGGGAGTATGACATATATTGGAAGGTCTGCCTTTCTCTGGAATATCAGATTAACTTCTTCTGAGTACAAGCTAATATAACAAATAGATGGCTTGGGTCCCGTTATGAAGTGTATCTCTTAAACGCATCTCAGGAGGGATCGTTACGCATGCTGGACACAGATCAAAGCAACAAAATACCTGTTCTTTCCATCAGCTTTTTTTTTTTTTTTTTCTTTTTTTTCTTTTTTTTTTTTTTTTTTTTTTTTAATTTTAAACTTGGCTTTTGGAAAGATGTGATGATGCCACATGAGCATTGCAGGTTGTATTAAAGGAAGGGCTTGTTGCGTGTGTGATAATTGGTCCCTGAAGTTCTTGCTGCTTCCATTTGCTTCTTTGTAACAGAAGACACTGCTGTGTCTTGTCCCCAGGGATGAAAAAGTCTGATAAGGAGGATGACAGAGCTGATGAGGTTAAAGGTACAGTGCAAATACAGAGTATAGTTATATACAGTGAAAACACACAGTATAGTTATGTAGTAATGTGGGTTTTGCTTGAAAGAAGATTTTCTTGCTATGGGTAAAAATTGTACATGAGGAATGTCTCTCTGGTAGATTTTGTCTTTGGAAATGTCCATAAACAAAACAGATACTTGCCTGGCACTAAAATCCAAATTGTTTTACGTTTGCCTTTCCTTTTGAGTGGATGTTCCGTGTTTTGGCTATGAAGGACAGAGTGTGAATTTTCATGGTTCCTGCCATGTTCTCATTTGAAATTTGGAAAATAGTTGCAAAAATTAGCAGGGTAGAGAGGTGGTGGCTGTCCTGGAAGCTACAGATGAGCTATTTAATAGCAAAGTGAGGAGGCATGTCAGTGTCAGTGTTGAAGATGCATGAAGTGTCTACAGCTCACTGCTGTGGGTTTTGATGACATTGGTTTAATGCCATAAAATGGTCTATTTTACTGTTGAATCCTCAGAACAAGAGAGCTCATACACACATTGCTCTTCCTTGGGTTTTCATCCTGGCAGATTTGTTCAAAGCTGCCTTCAGGCACATAGCTAAAAATGTGGAGCTCCATCAAGAGCATCAGTGAGTCACTTGAGGGCTGCATTTCCACATTCTGTGAGACTCAGGGAAAACTGGGATTCTGAGTGTTACTGCAGGCCTTAATCCAAACCCAGTCCAAGATTTTGTCTGACACCTTCTAGTTTTGATTAATTGGTAAGCTGTGCCAATATTATTTCTGAACTATGTTCATACATTATAACCTGCTCTTAGAGCCTGCCAGAGCAAAGGAAAGACTGCTGCTGATTTCAGAAAAGCAATTTCTCTGCACACTTTTGAATAATACTCAGACTTTGAGCTCACAATTCCCTGTGCTACCTGAAGTAGTGCTCACCAGGGTGCAGAGGGGACCAGGCTTTCTGCTGTGCTGCCCACACACAGCCTGTGTTAGTGCTAGAGGGGCCAGGCTTGGGATCTTATGGGGGAGACTGCATGATTGACTTCACTGAACACTTAGAATTTTGCCATCCTTAGTCTGCCTGTAACTTCTTCTGTGGCAGCCACTCTTTCTAGAAAAGCGCGACTAACTCTCTTGAAGCCTCCTAGAATACCTTCCAACAGGTCATTTAAGTCAAATGGCAACTCCTCAGGAGTATGGACTGGTACAGCATACTGAGTATGCTAGACTCTTGCATTTTATAAGAAACATCTTAAAAAGGATTTCTATCGTAGTTCAGCTTTTTATCCATTTTAATATAACTTTGGCAGCCTACAGTCTGCCTTCATCCATTTTTGAATGGTGGTTTCCTTGCACTGCAAGACAGCACCTTATATAGTGTAGCTCCCACCTCTTACACTGTTTTTGGTTTTGTGTTCCTCTCTGTCCCTCCAAAAGAGCCTTGTACCCTCTACTTCAGATCACATGTCTGGCCCACAATGAACAAAGCATCTGCTTATTCCTTCAAAGCCAGAGGATTTTTCTCTAGTAAATATTAATCTCCATAAATCTCTTCAATCTTTTGCTCTTAGAGTTGCATGTATTTCTGCATGTCTCTAATATTCACCTGATTACCATGCTCCTCACTCTATTTCTTCTTTGCTGCTTATTGGCTTTGATAAGAGACATTAAAATGAAGAATAAGTGGGATAGAGACAGTAGGTAGCGTGGCTCTGGATTCTGCACATCCATACGAGGCCACTCCATTTCTTGAGCACACCACTAGGTTTTGGTGGTCCCTGCACTGGCTTTTACTACTGCTCTTTCATTTCTGCAAATATATAACTAAGTTTTACTTCTGAACTTCTTCTAGTGCTGTGGTGTTCAGAAGGCTTTGTAAGCATTCCTTAGTTTGGATGATGCATTGGCCAGGTAATCTCGAGTTGTCTGGGGACAGTGGGGGAAGCAGAAAAGAGAACTCCAGAAGCCACCAGCACCCTGACAAGCAATTCTTTGTGATTCTTTGGGCTTTTGCAAGGTAGTTCTGTGACATGTTCATGCTTGCCTTTCCTGATTTTAGAAAATGGAACTACTGTCTTTTAAGTTTCCCACAGGTAAAGCAAATTCCAAAGAAGATGATGCATCTCTGGCAGTTGTCTTCTCAGCCTTTCTGTACCATCCTGTGGTGCTTTAAAGATCCTGGTTAATAACAGGGAGAGTTAATGACTGATTTGTCTAAAGAAGCTCAGGAAACTGCCTGGGACTCTTCTGTGGAAAGTGGATATGTTGCCAGTCCCCTGCTCCTGCGTTTTCTGCATTCTTCTCGCAGATTTAATTGCAATGGTTTCAAATGCAAAAAAATACAGTTAAACACCAACCTGTTAACATTAACTGACAAATGTAGGAAACAGTGGGACTCTGGGCACGTGCTAGTTCTCATCTGATTCTGAATGTCAAGAAATATCCCTGACACATAATGTGGGGTTTTTTTTGCTTCTTAGCTCATCTCCAATTATTCAGGCTTTAGCACTGTTGTCAGATCTGATGTATAGCAGAATATCTTACTGCATTTCAGATTTTGATGTCTCAACAAAGTTAACCAGCCAAAAGGATTTTCTTCCTCTCTAGAAATGAAAAAATGTGAAGAATAAGGAATGCTTCACAGTTGAAGCTTTCTAGGTTTGCCATAACAAATAAAGGTAAATGCAAAGTGGAGATGAAATGGACTGGACTCTGTGACTAGCCCTTACTTGCTGGATGTAGGATGGTTTCTGAAGGATGATCTATTTTTCATTTTAGATGCCACAAGATGATAATGGAGATCTTTCCAGGGATCACTTAGAAGTGATACATAGAATAGTGGTGCAGATGCTGATATGGCTGTGGGACCTCCTTCTCCATGTGGGAGGGAAAAGTCTGTGCTGGTAAAACCATGTCAATATGAGCTTTATTCAAGAGCCATTTCTCTAACTGATAACAAGATAGGGCTAAGTGGTACCTGGCTGGATGTGACAACTTTGATTTTGTTAGTTTCAGAGGGGCTCTCCTGATTTTACTTTTGAGCAAGTATAGAGAATCTGAATATACTCAAGTAGGTAGAAAAGGTACAAGAGGTTGAAATTGAAGTTAAGCATTGTGCTTTAAAGCAGAGTTCAATATGCCAGCAATGACGGGGATGGGATATTTTGGCCACTGCAAAGCTGGGGACCTCAGTCCCAGGAGCTGAACCATGTGGAGAAGCCAGTACCAGTGCAGCAAACAGCACTGGAAAATCATGAACTCTGGGTGAGGAACAACTCTTGAACCACAACGTTATTGGTTGTTGCATTTCTCCTAATGGCACCTGCTGGTAACAGCAAATCCTGTTTCATTTCATACACAGAAGGAGGTATTATGGTCCTTGAACAGTGTGTAATAAACCACAAGAGGTGTCCTGCACAGCCTGAAAACCCCTTGCTGGATCAACACCTACGTCACTTTTTAGATCAATTTCAAACCTGTTGGATTTAACCTAGTTAATACTTTATTTGGGTCCAGCAATCTTCATGGTATCTGCTGATGTCTGCTTCATTCAGTGTTCAGAAGAGAATTGCATTTGTCTTTTTTAACCTTGTCAGATTTTGTTTCATAATATTCCTGGTATGTAAATGAGAAATTTTGTTATTCTGTTCAATAACATTTGCCACGTATACAAAGAGTAAAGTGAACAAAGATATTTGCTTTGTGGTTGAAGGGTACATGGAGGGGAATCTTTACCATCTGCCACTACTAAATTAGTTTTCAAGGGAAAATATAAATCCCTCTTATTGGAAGCTATTTTGATCAGCTTTAATAGTAATATTTTATGTAGGATTTCTCTTCTAAAGCCCAATAGAATTTGCAAGTAAATTCATCTAATTCTTTGGCAAGAGAAACATCTGTCTCAGACATTATGAGGATTGAAGCACTAAGAGTTTTTTAGAAATCTTATATTCATCTTGTTGTATTTGTCTGGTGCGTGTAATCTTAATATACCAATTGCAGCAGTAAATATTCTGCTATAACCAGACACTGAAGCCCAAAAGAAACCTGTTTAGCTGCAGCTAATGAAAATGTAATGCTTGGGATCTTACAATGTTTGTGTTCTGCAGCACCAACCCGAGTTTTAAAGAATTTTGAACCAATAAGACTTGGACTCTGCAACTTTGATGGAATGAAAAAGCCTCAAGCTTTCAACACCTGCCATAGAAATTTAATAAGGACCCTAATAAATGGGTCAGTTTCAACAAACAATTAACTTAACAACTTCATCTGGAGGGCTTAGAGGCCCTGTTCATAAGAGGTAACTTGAGAGCGGACTCATGTTATATAGTGTAGTTAATGTTTGCTTTAGAAAACCAGGGTTTTTAAGATTTAATATTTCATGTGCTCCAGATTACATCAAATTGGCATATGGTACACAACAAAGCCTTCAACCCCTGTATAGATCAAACAGAAAATTTATATTAATCTTCTAAGCTGTTTGGGGATTTCTTAAGCACAAGGAAAATATAGAATTCACAGGAATTCATAAGCTTATAAAATTAATTTTGTGGGCAATTTGGCTAAAATTTTTCCTTATATTTTGATTATGCCTTTAAAATTCACACTCCTACAAATATGGAGATTTTTATGTGCAAGTACTGAGTATTCACAGAGCAGTGTTGCTGGTCTGCACCATATACACGAGAGGAATGTTTTGAACTGTTTTTTCATCCTCTTGTGAAAACATTTAATAGAAATTATGTCTCTGAGCATTCATAGGTCAGTGTGTTTAATGTAACTCTGTGTTGACATGAAACAAAAGTACAAAATTTAATTGCACTTTTCCCTGTCCTGCTTTACACATTTAATCTTAAACTCTCCAGTTTTTTTGCCTCAGTTGCTACCCCGGCACCCAGTCTCTCTTGCTTACCCCCCTTTTCCTTTTGTTACAGTACACCTTTATCATCCTCCCCATGCCAGATGTGTTGCTTACATGTGCTCTGTCCTTGGGCTGTGCACCTGAACTTTGTCCCACGTATTGTGTTTGAACAGTAGAAGGTCTCTTGGACAAGGATCCGTACTTCCCATGGGTTGTCTGTATCCGGTATCTGTCATCAGCATCCTGCATCCAGTGCCTGACCATGTACTCTAACTAGTTGCCTGGTCTTTATTTGCCTGTAGGCAATTACTTGCATCTATCTCTCAAATGAGCATTTTTAGGTAAAATCCATTTTCTAAGATGTCAGTCTGGCTTCCTTTCTGGACACTGTTTGCAGAGAAAGGAGTATTCAGATTTGTTAGTATGATGTCTAGTAATCAGAAATACCTAAGCTGTGTCACAGTGCAGGAGCACCCAGTTTAAAATCCAGTTCTCATTTTACTTAGTGGCCTAGAGTTCAAAAGTGGATTGTTCAATGTGTGTTCATTAGAGACTGATTGATTGCTTAACTCTATGAACGTGAGTTTGGGGCTGAGGAAGGCAGAAGAAGACGAATTTGCATTTCCCAAGACTTGGGGTGTCTGAACCACGTTCCACTTTGGAGTTAGGCTGTAGTATTTAATTATCATACATTTCCCCATCTATTTTTGTTGTGTAATAAGAAGCGTCATTTTCTCCTGATCAAAGACATTGGCGAATGCTGGGATACATCCAGAGCCATGCACATTATGAACTGGTTCTGTGGTGGCCACTGGGTACTTATGAAGTGAATATGGGGAGATTATCCTGGCAAGTTACTGCCTCTGCAGCCAAGGGTGGTTAAAGCATCCTCTGTCACAGTTAGATGGCCAACACCAGCATTTCCATCTGGAAGACTTGCTTCTTGTTAATAGGGAGTGTATCTATAGAGGCTGAGCTTGTGGTAGAAAGAAGGAAGGTGGATTTTGTGCTAATTACAAAACTGGAACTTGGCAAGATGACTGGAAGGTAAGTTGTAAGTGGATCTACAAGCCAGCTTGGCCTGTTGTGAAGGTTTTAACATCATTTGATGATGATATCTTAGATGAAATGCTAATAGGTTTGGAAGCAAATTTAAGTGACCTTCTGCTTTGCTTTGGGTGTAATATCCGTACATGCAAATCAAGCAGTTTCCTGAAACTATGTAATTATACACTGACAAGTGTTCTACTCAAATCAGCTTCCATGTTTCATAGTTCCTTAAAGTGCCCAGCCCCATGGTGGTGTGCCTCAGAGGATTATTCATAACTGGTTCTACAACAACAGAATAAATAGTATTTAGAAGCAAATCAATATTTGCTATCTTCAATTTGCTGTTGATCATAGAGGCTCTTAGGGATTGGCTTCCTGCAGGTGATGCAAACAGTAGTGACCTTTGAGGACATTTGGGAGGGGGAGAAATGCCATTAGCAAATGCCTGTGGAATTTCTAGACTGATGGGGAAGGAAATAGTGCCACACAGGAAAGCAGCAGAACTCCCTTGTGCATTAGTAGCTTAACCTTAAATTTTGCCCAAGTGGTTTTTGAACTAGCTTAGTTTTACTCTTTGAGGGATTAGTTGCCTTTGCCATAAGATTTTATGAAGCAGTATATCTTTGTGAATATTGAATACTGACTGGGGTGCAGTTACTGGGGCTGAGCTAAATTCTGCTGTCCTCCAGGACACAGCTGTGGGGCAGAGAACTGTGTGGGTTATACAATAGGGTACACCCAATCCTAACAGTACACCTTCTTCTTCTCCAGTGACTTCTTTCCCTCTAAATTATTGCAGTTAATGCCTGTCAGTGCCTTACTCATGCACTTTGATAAAAACATTGTGCCTCTTACACCCTCCTTACTGGATGAGTGTGGAAGACCCAGCTTCTGTGAGCGGTCAGAATTTGTCTCTATAATTTTTCTCTTATATCAAGGTCTGAGCTGAGCTGAATCAAAAAGGCAATTCCTGACTTTTTACCTTCCAGCATTACATCCTTCAATTCAACCCTCACAGCAGGCATCCTTCTTTCCCAGTGTAGGATTTATTTAGGGGCCAGCCATATGGTGAGTGTAATTATTATTTTATAATAGTGTTATTGCTCTCTAGCTGCCCAGTAAACACAGTGCAGTTTTAGTAAACTATATACATTAGTATAGGAACTTTGGACTTGAATGATTTTCTTCACTTTCATATAATATTAGGTGTGAAGGAGAAAAAAAGATTCCATTTAATTTATAGAAACTGCATAAAGTTTATAGAGTCTCTACAATCGTCTTAAATGAAAGGATTGTGGAGAGGAGGGGCTGTACTGAAACTGGGAGGTCCATAATGCTGGAGCAGAATAGCAGTTAAAGGCACACACCAGTAAATACCTGTGCTGAACTTTTCCCATTAAATCTGCCATTGAGCATATGGACTGTATTAGGGGTTTGTGTGCCTTAGGGATTTTATAAACACATTTCTTCTCCTTTCCTCTTCCCCTTCCAGTTACTGTTGCTTTAGAATTTTACAGAATCAAATAGTTCCTATTCTGGGGTCATCAGTCTTCCTGGAAAGAAGCTGTTTGCCATAGAGACAAATCAGAAACCTGTCTATGTATGCAAGTGCTTTCCTGAATGTGCCTTTTTTTAATGTTTGGTGTGTGAGCTTCCCAAAGCAGTAATACCAGCTTGGCTCACCCATCCTTTGAGGCATATGTGCAACTCCTGATTTGCATCATGGCAGAATTTCTGCAGCAAAATTAGGAGCCAGTGTGTGCTCAGTTTTATGGATGATCTGTAAATAAACACAGCTCTCTTTTGCATCTTTATTTACACTGAAAGTGAAGGTTGCCAAAGTGACTGGTGAAAAATACGACAAGAAACGAAGCCTCTGATGAGACCAGAAAACACTGCATTTGCTTCTGTGAACCCTTCTGTGTTTCCTTTTTGATTTTGGTTGACATTGCAAATCTGTGTATCCAGCCCATTTGATAAGGTCTCCTTTTTCTTTTCTGAAGCCTAGCACTGGTGTCCATCCAGGCATTCCTCAGCATATCAGACAAGTTTAATGGGTAGGCCCTGCTGCCTACTGCTAGCTCCTCTGCCTGTTCTGTACAGCTGTATTTGAACAGAAAGAAGCATATCTGGGAATAATTCTGGCTTAACCTCCACCCACTGTCAAAGGTTAATTTTAACAGCTCGATTGTCGAAGTTACACCCTGGGTGACACACAGCACTTCTGCTGCTCAGCCCTGGCTGTGGGAGTGAGTGCATGGAAACCCAGTTCTGAAGCTGAGGTGCTGAAGAAAGTGAAGCCCAAGAAATATGTGACACATCTCTCAGTTTATTGTACTTTGAGATTTGTAGGTGGTAAATGCTGTGGGTGTTTTTTACAGACACTCCGGAGTCCTAATATAATTTACAGTTTCATTTGGAGAGAGCTGTTTCAAATCTTTGTACATTCTTCTAAGACATTTTAAAAGAAAAGCCAACAGCAATAATTAGTTTGGCATTTTCTATGTTTTCTAAAGCACTTAAAGGGTAATGACTTTTTTTAACCAACCTTGGAGAAAATCAGGTTTTATGGAATAAGACGATTTAAAAGGCCTGAATAGACATCAGTGACAGATGTACTTCATGCTGAAAAGCTCTACTCCACTGCATCAAAATAAGGAAAACAGTTATACACATGATTAGAGGCTGCTGACCCTTTGGTTCAAATGATCAAAAAGAACAATATTAAAATTTGATTTACAGAAGCTACTGCTTGGCCTGTAATCAGTCTGACTAATAAAAGCAACCCAGACTTTTTCAGAATGTGATTTCCCAGTAGATAGGTTAGGTGTTTTTGTAGGGCTGAAGAAACACAAAATGGTTTTAAAATATATTTGATATGCTCTATGAGTAAATTGAAATACTAGCATATAACTAGTTTTAATGGGTTTTGTTCATAAATTGCCAGATTTCCTTAATTCAAGTGAAACTTGGTAATCACTTGAGAATAATTGTCTTTAAAGTGAAATATTGCTTTGACAGTCTACTTCATTTATATTAAATATATGGTTTACTCTTTTATATTAGAAAGTAAATGAAAGCTGGTCAGTAATATGATTCCCCTTACACTCTTGCCATAGTTCACTATGGAAATGGATTCAGGAAATGGCAGATGTGATTAAAAACTCTTCAGCTGGCCCAAGTGCTGTTTGTACAGCACAGTTCTGGCAAGGACAAGCACTCCTAGTCGTATTGCAATATAAATAAAATGATTCTTCAGCCCGGGGACTTGGAATTTTAATTCTAAATGCACTGATTAGGAGACTGGGAAGATGGGATTTCATGAGGCTTTTCCATTCATAAGTATGAAGACAAAACTGTTGTGTTGGTCCTGCTTCCCTGTGCATGCAAATACATGGGAATCCACTCCAGCCCAATTTGCATGAAGGTTTTAGAGCAATAATCCTATAAATTGACATAGAAGGGTCAAGCTCAGAGAGTCACAACACTGGAGAGCTGTGCACAGCACATAAATGTTCACCTCGCAGAAGCTGAACACTGAAGATTGCAAAACTAAGAAACTCCTTCCTCCTGCCTTTTAAATGCATCTACAAGTGTACAGCTCATGTCTGGTCAAAGAAATTGAATCAAACACTGAAACTGGACCTTTTATCTCCTGATTTAGAATATACTTGTTTTATTCACCAAGTTCTCATGAATTCTAACTCTTTTGTGCATCAGTTTCTGAAATTTACTACCAGTTTTCTCTCTTCTGGAAAGTTAAGTGCTGTTTTTTGTTTCTGATATTTCTAGTCGAACGCGAAAATGTACAGAAGAGGACCTTTACCAGATGGATAAACCTGCACTTGGGAAAGGTAAGACTGACAAACAGTCTTGATATTGTGCTACAAGGACATAGCCATAGACAGATTGCAGTTAACTCCTCTAAAGTAGTTAAATTTTGGAAAGAAAGTTGATGTCTGTGCACATTTTGGGGAGAATGAGTGGAAGCTCAAAGCCTGTTTCTGGATTAATTAAACTTCATTTCCAGACACAATGAAGGCTTGACTGGCCTTTATCATCTCAGGTGCATTTAAATCTTCATTGCCTGTTACCATGAGGGTAGAATTTTCCCATAGAATGCACCCACTTAAAATCAAATATGGTTGAGGCTCTGAGATGATGATGTCTGTGTTCTTCCCTGAACTGGGAGTTTGAACATCTAAGGAATCAAGGCTAAAGAAAGCTGTTCTTCAGAGCTTCTCTTCATCCCAGATCTGAAGATGGAAAACAGTAATTCCTTATCAGTCATGTTATTGAGGGCAATACGATGGGATCTTCACATATCCACCTACATCAGAGAGCTAACGTTTGGACATCATATCTTTAGGTTGTAATTGTTTCTTAATGACTCCATAGTATGGCTCTTAAACCTAAGATACTGTTCTTATTGATAGTAGATAAGTACTACCTCTCCTGAGTAGTTGGTCATGCAGAGATTTTTTTTTTTTTTTTTTTTTTTTGTGGTGAGGTTGAAAAGAGAAAAAAAAAAACCCTAATATTACTGAGACAGCGGCAATGCTTGGTGCAGGATCAAGGGAATGAGACCAGCTTCCAGATCTGCTCAGACTGGTGATTGAGCTTCACAATGCTTTCGTATGTGCAGCTAAATTTCAAAAAGTACAGAGTGGGACTAGGTTTGGGCTGACTCTGTTTAGTAGTTCTTGAGAAGTGATTGCATTCCAGACACAGTAAAGGGGTTTTAGAAGAAAGGCATCACATATATAGTTGCTTAAGTCCACTACTCTGCAGTGAGTGTTTTTGAAGGCATAAAGGGATCCTCTTAAATCTCACTAGAAAATCAGAATAAGGCTAGTTGGAAGAGTTTTGACTAGCAATTGCTCCCAAGGGCCTCTCAGAATGAAGACAGTGTTACATGACGCTTTCATGAATCAGGCCCTAGGGCTGTAAACTAACTGCAGGTTTGGAACTTGTCAGAAAGGGTTGTCAAATATGTGACTGCAAAGAAGGTCTTTGATTTACTGAAGGAAAAAGGCTGAAAAAGGCTGAAAGGCTGCTGTTAATTCTGGTGTGCCAGGCATATGAAGTCTTAGAACCTTTGTGGGCAGGTCAGCTTTCTCTGGACTGAATAGAAATTTTTTTTTCCTCTCTGATTCAACAAATAAAAATGCTTTTCTGGAGAAAGGGTGAAAGCCTTTTGCTTTATTAATGCATTCCTGGAAGTGGCATAATAACTATAACCGTGTAAATAATGACAACTTCACTAGAACTGTCTCTTAATTTCAGGTGATTTCCCTGAGGAGACTCACTGAGAAAGGTGTCTTCTGCCTTTATCCTCAAAGAAGCACTTCTTGCAGAGTGGGTTCTCTTTTTCGGAGGCAGCAATGAAGTCTTCTTGTACTTCTTCAGGAACCTTTTGGGGTGATCCTACTTGGGTCATCTCCTGAGAGGATCTGGCTCTGCTGATCATGGGAAAATTTGGAGTAGTCTGAATTTCTGAGCTCTGTTTGTTCTTGCTTTAAGTACTGAAAGAATACAAAGTGTTTGGGTTTTAGTCTTTCAGATAAGTTATTTAATTTTGAAAGAAAAGATACTTCACTTTCTTTCATGGAACACTGGAGCGTTGTTTAGTCTCTTGGCTAGATTAAAGACCAGTGATGAAAATGTGTGGTCCCAGTTTGCCAGCAGCAGTGCTGAATCAAACAGAAGTGCATTGCCCAACCAAAGATGAAAAGATTGGGCTCTTTAGGGACATGTGAGTGAGTGGCACCTGAGCAGACTGCAATTGCTGCAGCTGGGACTACCCCTAAGGGCTGAGCTTGACTGTGTGCCTTGAAGTGCACACATCTACCAACACCGTAGTGAAGTGGGGAGATGGTTCTCTTTGGAGGAGTTTGCTGAGAAAAGAGAGACACAATACAAAAAGCTGCTTTTTAAAGTAGTTAGAAAATGCTGAGAGACAGAATGTCACCACTAGAAGCCTTTCACATGAGAAGGGACATTGGGGCTGGCTGGATCATGGGCTGATTTCTGCACAAAGTGGTATTTACTTCTGCTGGACATGTCTTAGTCTGAGGGATCAGCACCCAAGCCCTGGGTGGTTATTTCTCAGGCAGAGTACTTAGGGTTAGATTCTGTTATGGGAAATCTGGAATCAGTCCTTTTCTGCTTTCAGTTTTAGCTCCAACATTCATAGGACAGAATTGCCACCAATGTGAAGAACAATCAGCTCTTTCTTACAGCAGGCTATGATTTACTTCTTGTATCTCTGTCTTGTAAAATTCTCCTTCCATCTCTCTGAAATCATGATGATTTATCAAAAAAGCAGTGTTTTAAAAACTACCTGGTTTCTTTTCTTCGCAGTGCAAGCCTCCTTTGAAAGTGAAAGATTTGTTTATTGATATACAAGATGGCAAAATCTTGATGGCGCTCCTGGAAGTCCTGTCAGGACAAAAGCTGGTATGTACAGAGAGGGAGAAGCCTCCATACCAAGGAGCTGGGTATGTTACAAGCAACAGTGGCTGGATATCCAAGGAACAAGGGTGAATTTGGGCCCATGTCTTGCATAATGTAATAAGAATTTCAGCAACTTTCTTGTAATTTCCTTATGGTACAGGTGGGTGTCCCAAGCTATAGTGTAGATTTCAAGGAAATATGACAATGAGGTGTAGTGTGTGTGATCAGTGTTAATGCTCCTACCCCTGAAGGGTTTTTAAGGCTTTAATACTTTTAATGCTCACACATTTCATTTGGAGATTACCCAATTTACATTACCAAGAAAACACATATTTGCTGTATCATGTTTTTAATCCCTAAGTTCTGTTTCTATTTTGTCTAAGATCATCATGACACTCAGTAGCTCTTCTGATTCCTGCTGTAGGTCTGAGTTTCATTCATTGATTAGATGAATTAAATTCATTGATTTAGACCATATTAGTAAGACTAATAAAACCTGAGTTTCATTCTGGTATCCTGACTCAGGTTTCATTAGTCTTACTAATATGGTCTGAATCAGCAGGGCAAAGCTTTACTAATCAGAAACTTCTCTCCTCCTTTCTTTGTAAGAGCTGTGTAAAGTTCCACATACCAGAAATGGAACACCCAATGCAAATATAAATGCCCAGTTGATTTTAATGTTTTCTTTTTCCATCAGTCTTGTCATCAGAGCTCTCCTGTGTGTGGCTACCACACTTGGGTAAGAGGAGCAGCTGTCTCACCACTGCAGATGCACCTGGTGATGCTCTGTAGTGACTGACCACCTGCACAGCCTGCAGCAGGAATGCCCCCTGAATGTGTGCTCACACATTCAGAGTCAACAATATTTTTTAATATTCTTGAAGGTTGGCAGAGCTGCAGCAGAAGTAGCAGTGTCTCTCTGTGCATTCATACAGATTTCATTGAGGGCCAGACTTGAAATGAATTGAAGGGGGAGATAGATCATGGTAAACCCTAGGCTGTGCTTTGGGAGGTCAGGGAGGAGGTGAGAGAAGGGGGTAAAGTCAGCTGGCTGCATTTCTTGTTAGCTGTTTCTGCACATATGGGATAAAAACAGTGTGCCGAAGTGGAATTGCAGGGAGACAGGCATGCAAAATCTTTCATTTCTGCCAAAGTGAAGGTTTTTGCCTCCCACCTGCCTGTGCCTGCTATTAAAACTGCTCATGCTTCCTAATTAGGATAATTTCATTTAATTCAAGACAAAAGAAAATCCTTTATTATGAATTTTCAGGCAAACCTGATCCTGTGACAGAACGTGGCTGGGGAGTGATTACATAAATAATCAATGTGGCAGGTCCAAGAGAGTGGTAACATCTGGGGAGCAGGAAAGCTGGTTGCTCACCCTGTTTTGCTACAAACATGTAGTTGAAGCATTCTACTGCTTGCAAAAAATGGCAATAATTTTTCATAGATAGATTTCCTTAGCTTTATTTTGCCTCAGTGCTTGTAGTGTTTTAAGCTTTGTATGATGTAGTGAATGATTCCACCAGTTTTTAAAACCGTGTGGCAATTCTTTTTTCTAGATGCATGAATACAAATCTTCGACCCATCGCATTTTTCGTTTGAACAACATAGCCAAAGCACTTAAGTTCTTGGAGGACAGTAACGTGAGTATTTTCAAAGACTGGTCTTAATATTTTCTCTTGATGTATGCTGCAAGTTGTAATTGTTGCTAAGCTGATGTGCTGCATATATGCAAGAGAAGTGTACTGCTCAGGAGGCTGTGACTTACCTTAGCAGCAAGGCTGAAAAGCCACATAAAAATGCACAACAAGAGCACCTACAGAGTCTAAAGCAAGGATTATTTGCTCATTTTATATGTTAAAGTTCAACAGGATTAAAGGATCAGGAATCTAATATTAAAAGAAAATAAAAAGAAATGCAAGTAAGTTCTATGATCTGAGTCTTAGTGGCATTACTTCAGTTACACTGATGATAGATTACTTTCTTTTCTCAGAAATACTTTCACTTACAGAAATAATGTATTTTTCTGGTAAACTGATTGCTGCAGCAGCTGATCATGAGTCAAAAGCAAGAGAAAGTGAAACCTGGGAACATGATATAAATGCATAATTCCAGGAATCAAAGCCTTACAGGAATATAATTTCTTTCATAGTGAGTGTTGTACTACCACACAGCATCACTTCTTATAGTTATAAGTGACCAAGTGTGATCAGACCCTGTAGCTGGAAATGATTCATTCCTTTTAATTCTCCTGTGATGGGTTTATTCCAAAGCCCTGTGGAAGTGGCCTGTGTGTTGATGAGAGTAATGGGGTCAAGAGAAGCCCCAGCCATGTAACAATTCAAATACATGGTACACTTAGATCCTCCAGAAAGAATAAACAGATATTGGGCTATTTCCTATAAAGGATTCAAGTAAGGTTAGACTTTATGGCTGAGCAGGGATCAGTGTGTGCAAAACCCTGCCTTCTATGGGATGCTCCAACAGCAACTGGTGTTGCTGGTGCTTCCCTGCACTGAGCTTAGCTCCTGCTCCAGCAGCAGTGCTTGTCATGCAGGAGAGCTGCTGCAAACCCCAGTGCAGGAATGAGCATGGTATGAGGTCTCAGCACATCTCTTGTGACTTTGTAGGTGTGGGAGGTTTAACATCCTTTGCCTTTTTCCCCAGGAGATGATGTGAAAGGTCAAGAAGTTGTCCAGTAACTTTCAGGTGTTCCAGGCTCCCTACGGAAACTCCATCAGTAGGGGCTGATCTGGCCCTAAATGTGTACGTCTACACAGCCTGCTGTAGAACTGCTGAGAAATATTTTACAGATTCCCATATTTCTTAACAGTTTCTCAGGTGATGCTTTTTACCCAAATCCAGCTAAGGCCCACTGGCAGATGAGATTATTTCTCTCTGTTGGTACCCAGCACTTGGCAGAGCTGCAGCTGAAGCACATCTGGTTGCCAGGACCTCACTAGGTCCTCAATCAGCAAGGCCAGGGAGGAGGAACCTTGAATGCAGGTGGCTTTTTAATTAGTAGTGCTAAAAACTACTTTTCTCTGGATTTCCTGTTCCCTTAAAAGTGAGCAGTCAGTATCTTCTAGCTGAGTTTCTCTTCTGGGCTGGGTGACTTCTCTTCTCTTCTGGTGACAAACATAAGCAGCAGTAGGAGGACGGAGCTCACACTAAACAGTGAAATGATAAATGTGACTTGCTCCCCATTTTGGAGAAACTGTTATTCAAATGTACTAAGTCCTAAACATTTCCCCATGCAAAATACCCTAGCAAGAAATCTGATCCTTGAAATATGACAACTAGAGGTGTCTTCTTGCTAAGACTGAAAATGTTGTGCAAACCACTAGATAAAAAGTTATTTTGCTTTCCTTTTTTCAGCTTAACCAAACCGGTTAGTGAAGGGTGGTGATGAAAGTGTTGGCAAAATGCCTCGGCTGCCAAGAGCTTCAGGGTTAGACATTAAACCCCAGTGGGTGGAGCCCGACAGTGTCTGTGGAGCTGGGGCAGCAGGGAAAAGCCCTGCTGAGTGATTCACCATGTCCGGGATTCTCAGAGATAAATGGGCTGCTGGGTGCCATGTGCAGCACTGACAGCTTCCTTGTCTCCTCCCTCCTGCGTGACCTTTGCCACAACCAAATCTGTGTTGTCTAAGAGAATAACATCCTGGTGTTATCAGCTGGAAAAAACCTCAGTGTGGGAAAGTCTAGAGTTTGCTTGGATTAGGCAACCCTATCCATTGCTAACTGATTTAATCAGAACTCTGTGACAAGCTGTGTAAGGTGGGATAAGGAAGGAGAAAGGAGATGCATAGAAAAAAAGAAGTAAGCAGATCTTACTAGGATTTTAGACTTCTGTATGAGAAATGACTCTCTACTTTTTATGAGTGGGGTCCACTGGAGGGGGCCCCATCTTCCTCCATTTTTGTATGGAGGAAATGCATTTGTAGTCCCAAAAATGCAGAACTGAGTTCACTTCTGTTCTGCAGACTATACTGGGGGTTTCAGAGAGGAGTTCCAGGAGAAGAGTGATTGTGATCAGGGCAAATTTTCCTTAATACAAGATTGCAGCATTGCTTTTTTGCTGGCCTGTCAGTGGCAGCAGTGGTATGGACATATCCAGTAGTCTCAGTGCATTTTTTGCATATACCTTGCTGCTTTGAATTTGGCTCTGAATTTATGATCTCTCCTACAGGTAAAGCTTGTTAGCATCGATGCAGCAGAAATAGCAGATGGAAATTCCTCTCTGGTACTTGGACTAATATGGAATATAATCTTGTTTTTTCAGGTAATAAAATTTGAATACTTTAACCATAAGTAATGGGTCTTCATGGTATCCATCTATTCCAGCTGAATACTGATTTTTAAATTGGTTTTTAATCCTGAAGAACATAATTAATCATGCTAAACCTGAGCTTTTCCCCTCCTAATATACACTAATTTTATACTTGCAGCTGCTTTCATTTTACTTCATTGGACCTATTTTGATGTAAATTGGAGACTATTTAAGCCCTCATTTAACTTGGACCTGAATTGGAGCTTCAGATTACTACTTTCCCTTCTTTCCTGTGCCTTCTTAGGGTTCTGTTCCAGATTCCCTGGAACTGAACCAATGTCCTGGGTATGGTTCCAGGTCACAGTTTATTTTCAATAACCTTTACTGGATTTGGTCCAATGTGGTGGGAAATTCCATTTAGAATCACTGTTCTCTGGAGACTTACTCAACACAGCAAAAATTCCAAACTGATATACATGGTCATATGAAAGATCTCAAAGGACCTGGAACTGATAACATATATTTGAGCCTGAAAATTGATTTATCCCCAGGCTGAGATGAAAACTGCTCCCTAACCTACCCATAGTTTGGAAATTACCTTCTAGGCTATCCCAAATTCTAATGGACAGAGAGAGATGGAGGGAGGGTTCTGCAACTCTCATAAGACTGTGAGGCCCTTTCATTCTCTTGGTCTGATTTAAAGAATGGCTATAAGGTTAAAAACACGATCTCAAAGTCACACTGGGCCTTCTCTCCCTGGCTGAGCTCCTGAGGGTGAGCAGCGCTGCACAGAACCGGTTTGGCCAGGCAGACTCACGGGCAAAGATGGTGTGACCAGAACCTGCCACCCTGGCAGCAGAGGGCATGGGCGTGGGGGGGACCCAGAAGCAGCAGAGTCCCAAATGTCAGTGCTGATCAAGGACAGGAGTGCTGCTGCAGGTCACCATTTCTTGACGAAAAATATTTCACTCAAGCAATTCCTGTGAAGAGAACAATTCATTTAAACTAACTTTTCTTTCAAGGACATGTTTCTTTGCTTTTTGTTTAATTTGCACAGTTTGGCCTGAACTGGGAGCTTGCTCTTTCTGTTGCCTGGGCTGCTGCTGGCTGTCATGCTTGTAAAATAAAAGTTGAAAGTTAAAATGAACAGGTTTATAATTATCACTTAAAATTCAGCTATGGCACTGATCTCTTTAAAGTTTGCATGAAAACAAGGACACGATGCAGCCAGTGATAAAGCAGAACACTGTGTATTTCACCTTTTATTACAGATTAAGGAGCTTACAGGCAACCTCAACAGGAACTCCTCCTCCTCCAGCCTGTCCTCTGGGCCCAGTGGTCCAGAATCAGACACATCCCCCAGCACTCCCAGCGTGGAGAGAAACATGTCCATTACAGTGAAGGATCAGCGGAAAGCCATCAGGGCCCTTCTAATCTGGGTGCAGAGGAAAACCAGAAAGTAAGCTAACAAACCCTGAACAAAACAGTGTCTTGCCACCTGCCCCTCTGAAGCTGAGTCTCTTTTCTCTGTCCTGCCCCATGGGTGTGTTGCCATGTGCTGTGGCTTCTGCTTTTGAAGCTGGGGAGCACAGGGTCTCTGAGGGGGGTGTTTCACTATGACCATGTGCTCACAGCAGCCACCTGACCTTGAAGGCCGCTGCTGGCTCCACAGTTTGAGTGTTAAATGTTAACTTGCACTAACCTGCTTGGTGCTGTTTAGAACAGGATCATTCTCTACTCCTCAAACCCCAGCTTTCATGCAGTCTTTTCTGATCTTTTGACATTTTTTGCTGATTAAAGGTTAGGTATAACCAGGAGGTGAACTGAAAAAATAAATGTACTGAAAGACTTTATCAGCAGCCTTTTAAATGAAGCAGTAGCCCAGAGGGAGCTTCTCTGTGCACTGCAGAGTTCCTTGAAGGACAGAGCCCCTACCAGAGTCCCTCCTTCCTCAGTATTAAAGAGGGGAAGGGGGTGAAACTTGAGTCACTTCTCTTGAACTTGTAACATTTGAGTGGATTTCCACTGCACAAGACATCTCTCTCCTCTTTAATAAAAAGTGGTTCTTTCACCAAAGCATTTTGTGTAGTAATGCTTTATCCTGGCAGAGTTACTAATAGGTTAAAAAACTGTAGTGTAAGATGTCTCATGCACATGCAAATGCTTGGAGTGTATTTTACATGTATTGTTATTTGAAGTAGTGACTGGCAGAGAATTTTTATTAAAGAGGGCATGTGTCAAAGTTACCTATAGATGTTGGTTAGCTGTATATTTGGCATTTTTGTCTCTGGATTTATATCTTGCCTTTGAACACAAATTTTCTAGTGTTGAAGACAAAAATTTACATCTTAAATACTTGGTCCTGTGGACTGCATCATCCCTTGGTTATCTCCAGTGAAGCTGAGGGTGCTTGCTGAGCAGATAAACTTGCCCCGTGTAGTTCACTGCTGCCAGTGCAGACCATAAGGAAGCACAGTTTTAGTCCAAAATAATGCTGATGTCATCATTAATAGGTGGTACAAAGAAAGCGAGGACCTGAGAAGTAAAGGCCACAGACTTTTCAGCCCAGTCAAAGAGTGCAAATTGAAAAGATCTAATAAGAGAAAATTGTTCTTGCAACTGCAGTATTTAAAACATAATAGCATCATTGTAATCCTGTTATCTCATGATCTGTGCAGAATTTTCTATTCTGGGGCTGTATTCCATTGCAAGTTTGATGGCTGTTTTTCCTCCAAAACTTTGGGCATCTAACACTCTTGTGGTTTATGCATATGCTGACACCATTTGCATTTGGCAGATTTTCTGCTATAGAAAGCCAAGTACACAGGAATGTGAATCATTTATGCTTATGTGTTTAAATATTTAAATCTTGGAGGTTTTCCCAAGCTATGGCATTAAAATGCTGGAGAGCAACAGAAACAGGAATCACAGAGACATTTGGTTTTATGAATGTTAAATGTGGTTGCTGAATTCTTAAGGGCTTTGTTTTCACTAACTACTTCCTACAAGCAGGTTGGTGTCAGCTGTTAGCCACACCAATTCAGTTTGTGAACCCAAGTGTTTTCTGAATGTATTTCTAGATGTTGAAATCCAAAAATATCTCAGCTATGACAAGTGCTACTCAGCAACCTTACATTTTAGCTTTCAGGAGTCTGAAAATGATGATGCCTTTACTTTGGATTTTGTAACAAACCACCCATGTAAAATGGATGTAATTCTGTTTAGGTATGGCGTTGCAGTCCAGGACTTCACGAGTAGTTGGAGGAGTGGCCTTGCTTTCTTAGCTGTCATAAAAGCCATAGATTGTACTTTGGTAGACATGAAGCATGCACTGGAGAAATCAGCACGAGAAAACCTGGAGGATGCTTTCAGCATAGCACAGAATAAACTGGGTGTCCCTCGGCTCCTTGAACCTGAAGGTAAACACATCAGCTTTTTTGGGTAACACTCAGTCTACAATGAATTCATGAATATTGCCTTGTGATATATACCAAAAACCTCACAGTGATTAGGCTGCTGATGGGATCAGTGTGCTGAGCTTTTTGAGAAGAAAAATAAAAACGGTCAGTGGCTTGTAATTGTATGCTTCCAGTCATATTTGTAATTGTATGCTTCCAGTCATATTTGTAATTGTATGCTTCCAGTCATTTGTAAGCTCCTTGAGGTCAAAGATCTTACTGTGGTTTTAACAATGTATACTATGCCTATATTTAGCTATGTTTATGGCTGGTCCTGGTTCCTGCTTAGATGCATTGTGACATCTGCACTCATAGGGGGCATTAATTGTTGTGCTGAGGGGTGTCTCAGTGCATTAGCAGTGTTCTGTAACACCTAGGCTGCAGAGACTAAATGTCGCTCCAGGATGAGCTGTACGAGGCTCCCGTACCAGGTAAATTGAGAGATACCCATTCAAATGCATTTGCATCTCCCTGTTTTCCCTTTGCAGTGCATATATACACACAAGTATTTATACCTGTAAACCTAAGTGTGCATGTGTATATAAAAAAATGTATAAATGCATTTCTTGTCATTCTTTTTACTGAACTCTATGATACCAGCGCTAGGCCTTGGTGTCATGATTGAAAGCACAATTGCACTTTCATCACCTGGTAGAAGTCTGGGCCTTACTGCTAAAAATTCCCCTCTGTACTGTCACTCAACAACAGCCAACTGTCTAGTGACAGCAGCATAAATGGCAGAATAAAAGTGAATGAAAAGGGAACCCTGATCGGGGTTCAGTATGTGTTTGGAAATAGGAAAAAGTGAATGTGAATGGATGTTGAGAACTCTGTCAAGTGCCATCAGCAGTGAAGAGCATCTCTCTTATCTGTCAGAAAAAAAGACAAGTGTTTGTAGCTGTTATTTCTGTGCCCATAATGGCAGGATAAATGTCTGACAATCTGTTCCTCTGCAAGAGCGTTTCAAAGCTGTGTGTGCTCAAGCCCCTCGCGTCTGTCTCCACAGATATCATGGTGGAGTCCCCCGATGAACAGTCAATTGTGACATATGTGGCACAATTCCTGGAGCACTTCCCAGAGCTGGAAGGGGTATGTGTTTACTGCTATGTCTTGTCATTTCTTTAATTTGCCTTGGGATGTAATAAAGTCAGATTTATTTTCCAGGTTTCTTTTTAGCTATTTAAAATAAACAACAAACCTGAAGTTATTTTTTTCACATTTTTGTTAAATCCAGTGAAATGGGCCTACACTGGTGATTACTAAAATGCTTTCGGTATAATTGTGCTTTTGTACATTTACATCCAATTGTAACTCTCAGAGGTTAGAATTGGTTTCATAGGAATCAACTACTTTGCTATATTGGTTTTAAATAAGACTGAAATTTATTCCATTATCTATAATGATTCATTGGACTTTGAATTTAATTTTTACTTCTATCTTCTCAAGTTTGAGGGCCATGATCAGTCTGAATTTAGCAGGTATGAGACACAAGACCCCAAAAGCTGAATCTTGTCAATACAACAGTAAAAAGCAGTCATTATAAGCATGACATAAACTGCAGTTTAAATGACCAGGACTTTGATGCAAAAATAAAGAATTGAAGGTTAAGTAAGGGTTGACAGTGTTAAGAACTGGCAAAGGCTTTTTGAAAAAACAGGCATTTTCTCTCATTTCTTGACTGAAGGTTACAGTTGGCATATATTTTGTAGTTGATAAAATTGGTGGGCATTATTAAAGTAATTGGAATTTAAATTAATATAGTAATCTAATAATTATTATTATATTAGATGAGCAATAAGATTGGTTGACATTAAAACCGGTTGACATTTTTATGAACAAAGTTAAAAACTACCTTTCTTTTAATAGAGTCTGTTGGAAGGAAATAATCTGGTATATCAATGTATTTCATAGTGGATTTATTGGAGTTGTTAGATTTATGTTATTCCCAGGGTTTGGGATTGTGTCAAAAAGCCAAGTCAGTTGTCTCCACAGGTGCAGCAGGAAGAGATAAATACATTAAGAATTGAGAAGTAGGCTTGTCTGCATTCTGATCTTCTTGTACTACTGCCTTCTTGACATTGAGCTTTGTTCAAGGCACTTGACTTGCCAAATTAGTTTTCATACTTTCAAAATAATTTAGTCATTAATTGGCCCTTCATAAGGTAATGGACTGAAAGACTAGGTATTTATTCTTTCCATTGTGTTTGGGAAATGTAAAATGGTATCTGAGCTAGGATTTGTCTTCTAATGGTGTATCATCACTTACAGGAAGACTTTACAGATCCTGACAGGGAACTTCCAATTGAGTCCACATATGTCCACATCAAAGACACACCGTCAGAGAAGGAAGGCAAAATCTTGATCTTAAGTGAAAATGAAGAAAACATGTATACTGTTAATCATGAGAGGAGTCATCCAGCTCCTCCAAAGGTCCATATTCATGATATCCCTGAGAGAATCCCATCAGAAACCGCTTCTGAAAATTGTAATGGGAAACTGAGTCAAGTGTTAGGCGATTTACAGGAAACATGTGAAGAGGAGCCTCAAAGGCCTACCTCACTGAAAATTACAGGACCTGTCAGTTTTGAATCCAATTCCTCTTGGGAGGTTCTAAATGATAAATTCATGTCAGGTGAAGAAAGCATCTCTGATGATCCACTGAAACAAAATGATGACATTTCTCCAGCTGTTCTGACAGATCAGAAAAATTCTGTTGACTCTTTTGAAGAATACTCTGAAGAATTAACTAAGGAAACCCCTACTGAATATGACAATGAAACCAAGAGCCTTTCAGCCAATACTTCTTCTTTGAGTCCATTATCCTGGACTTCAGGTATACTTACAGATGATTCTATTAATAAAGTTGAAGACAGCAAACCCCAATCTTCAATTATTTTACCAGAAGATACATCAAAACAAGAAGATACACAGAAGTACATTCTCCACCTTCTAAATGAGGAAATACAGACACTTCCACAAGATGAACATACAAAGGAATCACCTGTCCTTGAGACAGTAGAAACAACCACTTGCTCACTGAATGATTCTAATCTCAAAAGCCAAGAACTATCTACACAGCATGAAACATCTGATGACTCTCTCTCAGATATACCTAAAAGTCCAGAGGACCTGGACAGCTGTGATGAAGTTGAATCTGCAGCTGAAGTGGTACTCAGTTCTTCAAAAGTATCTGTGATACCCCATGATCTCTTTTATTATCCACATTATAATGTTCCCATATCAGCAGTTCTGAACGCTTACCTCGAGCCTTGTATCGAAGGTTATGATACAGGAAATGAAAAAGCTTCTTCTGAAACAGTAACAGATGTTTTACAAGACAAGAACTTACCAGAACAGGACCAGAAGGAAGATGCTCCAGAGGCAGACTTGGAGAATAAGCTAGGTACCCCTCCATCAGAAACAGATACTGAGAACAGCGAGGAGGAAACTACAAAAACAAGCAGTGACGTGAATTCTTTGGATGAAAAAGAAGTGCCATTACTAGTAGACGAGTTAGAAATAGAAGAAGATGCCAATAAGGCTACCAACCATGAAGATTCCACCATTCCACAACATCCTGAGGTACTTTATTTTATTACCAGCATTTCTTTGTCTATATATGTGGACTTAGCATCAGATCCCAGTGGTTTTCAGTTGCTTTCATTTTGCAATGTTTGGGAGAAATACTTAAAATGTACTTGGTTTCCTGTTCCATTACACTGTTTGCCACAGCCCCCTACTGGAATGAATGGAATTGCAGATCCCTGAGAGCATCTGACATTAAAAGAGAAAATAAATCCTAATACTAATGGTACTGCAAAAATGTAAATTTATATTATGTTTTAAAATAATTTGAGGCTTCTGTGATCCATAAGCATAAAAGATTACCTTAAAGTACAGCAAAAATATGCCTTTTTATTATGTTTTAAAATAGTTAGAGGTTTCTGTATAATCCTTAGGCATAACAGATTACCAGACAGGGTATTTCTAATAATCTGTAATGAGATTAACAGAAAGTAGTATTGCTTCTAAAGAAAGGATAAAGGCAATGATAATTTTGTCTCAATCCAAGTAAGTTTGCCTACAAAAACTTAGAAAACCAATTTGAGTAAGATATGTTACCTAGGTGAAATGAAGGCTTCTCTGCACTGGAGGTGAAAGAAGTGGGTACTTAAGGGGTATTTGGTTTAGGCAGTTTGCTCCTGCATCTCTTCTTGCAGATACCAGTTTTGAAGTGCCTTACATGTTTTCCAGCACAGTAATTTTGACAGCATTTTTCAGGAATGAGTGTCCATTTAATGCTGCTCTACATGTTGCTTAGACACGTTGCTTGAACATGTTTTTGTCCTGACTCTAACTAAAGTAATGAAGTCAGTTTGCTTTTAACTTGAAGGACTAATTGGGGGTTGATTTTGAAAAGTCTAGTGAATTGCTTCAAAGAGCCATGTCATGTCATGACTTCTTAATAGAAATATCTGACTTTCCAACTCTATGTATGTATGTATGTTGAATCGATGATTCTGTGTATCCCAAAAGATTTTCAAGAAATTAATTTCTTTTTTATTCTCTTCAGTGAGACTTTCAGTCTCATACTATCTGCAATTGAGTGTCTGAGTAGGCTGCACCACTAAGATATTTGGAAGGGTGGGGAGTCAGTCATGTTGTCTAAAGCAAAACATTTCCTAATTTAAACAGGCCATAGTAGAACATCTAGAGGATTTACCAATAGCCATAAAGACACCAGAAGAAAATAGTAATACAGACAAGGAAGAGAAAAATCTTATTGAAGAAGATTTGCAGATCTCAGATGTTGCCACTACTACTCTATCACAAGATGACCTGGAAGAAAATGCTGAATTCCAGGAATTTACCAGGTATTCCACAATAACTTTGTCTTAAACACACCTAAGTGGTCTTTTGAAATTGCCCTGTCCATCGGATGTTTGTTGTTGTCTTGTTTTAGGAAGAAGTACTGGGATTCATTGGCTTCTTCCTGTGTTTCTCTTAAATATGTTGAGTGATTCAGTGGGACTTGATTTGACTGTGCCACAAACTTTGCCACACAAAACCCAAGTGGAAGCCCAGTACATTTTGAACATGGAAGTGTTACAATTGCTTTCCTAACAGAGAGAGTATTTTGTAATGTAGATTAAACAGTCCATGTGTATTGTGACACTATGTGGAAGCATTACACTGATTGATTTCAGTAGATACTTTCTGGATGTTTTTTTTCTGGTTATGAACAAGTAAATGAGGTGTTGGAGAGGAAATAAGATGAAGAACTCATGGGTTGAGGTAAAGGTATTTTAATGAAAAGGCAAAAATCATATGTGGAAGCAAATTAGAAGAAAACAAAAAAAAATTATTTATTCTCTACTTCCCATCAGCACATCAGGGTCCAGCCACTTTGTGGGAAGCAGGGTGTAGTGGTTGCTTCAGAAGACAGATATAAGAACCAGTGTGTGTGTGTGGGTCTCACTGCCCTTTGGTCAGTTCGGGTCAGCTCTCCTGGCTGGGTCCCCTCCAAGCCTCTTGCCCAGCCCCAGCCCACTGCTCTAGGGAAATTTATTTGCAGCCCAGATACACCCTGTACAGAGACACTCAGCTAATTTTGCTCCATTTACTTCTGTTTTTTTTACACTCTAATTTATTCTTAGGTAATCTATTTTAGTGGGACATGAACTGTAATTTGTTGATGCTTATCACTGGAGCACTCTAATGAATTTGAGAGTTTGCTTAGAAAAACCCATTGTCCCCTTCAAGTTTACTGTTCCCTGTCAGTCCAATTTTTTATATCAATGGCCATAAAACTTGGGTATACTCTCAGTTAAATGTCAGTGATGTCAAAGGAGCAAAAATACTCTCAGATACAATATTTTAGAAAAGATTCCTTTTTGAGAATATGAATTTTTTATTGCGGGTCAGATTTTCCCAAAGCCATTTTTATCATGTTACTGATAAATTCCAGTCCATATTCTAATACATGCAGCAATGCATATTTGTGGTTTTGTGTACCTTAAACCTGCCATGTCCATTTGCAGTGTCTCTTTTAAACTTAGCCTTATGAATTTAAAAACTTTGCTTTTACATACAGAAGCAGTGACAGTGATGTTGACATTCATCTCCGAAAAAGGTTTTCTCGTGATGCTTCTGAGGAGGTAAGCGTGGACATTTATTTATTGCTGTTTCTCTGGTTCTCTCAAACTCCAGAAGTTCACACACCGTAAAAAGGCCTCTAACAGTATGAAGGTCTTGTGACTTATAATAATTTTAGTGCTAAAACCAGGCATAGTTGCAAAGTTTTACTGAACTCTCCTACAAACGCACTAAACTTTACTGAACCTTAAACAAATTCACAAAGGAGTACCTAATACTACAGTTAAATCTGTTGTAATTTTAAATCTTACTTCATCATACCTGTATAGCTGCAACATTTTGCTTGTTTGAAGCTACTTTTGTTTGCTGCTCCAGTTTCTTTTTGTTTTTGCATTCTCTGTATAATGTTGATACCCTGGTCTCAACACTGCAAAAATGCTGCGTGTCTCCTGAAAAGCAGTTTCTGAAAAACTGGTCTGTGTCCCTTTTCCTCACAGTAGCAGTGTATTATATTATCAGTAGCAGCAGATAACCCTAAAAGAATTTTAGTTGTAACATGAAACTGTGTCCCTAATGACAGATGTGATTCACACTGGATTCTTGAGAGCACAAATACAGCTGAGGTCTGGATTTTTATTTTTAAAGCTAAAAGAAAGGGACAGCATCAGCAATCAGGGCATGCTGAGCAAGAACAGGAATATGGCCTTTTTTCAACACAAAAATAAAATTCTGACCATCTTGGAGTTTTAAAAAAAATGCTGCCACCAGTGTTCAGTGAAAGGGAGGTTTCACACAGATGCTTTAGTTTTGCAATACTGTCAGAGCTACTAGAAATACACATGAACAAGGGGAATTTTATTCAACTGATGAAAGCAGTTGAAAGCAAAAAAATCTTATTTCACAACTTTTTTCCTTTTCTGTGGGTGCACCAGACTGCAGTGCTGGATGTGCTGATAGAAAATATGTTTATAAGCACACTTCCATTTTATTTGAGCAAACATTAGATACAATTTGCATAAAATACACAGTTACCACCTTTGTGAGATGCTGCATTTTATTTTTGTTTCTAATATCTGTTTGTGGTTTGTTTAAGGAAACCTATGGTGTAAACGAGCAGAAGATGACAGATATGAGTGAAAATCCATTAATCATTGGGTGAGTGTTTCTTATTCAGACTGACTTTTGCAAGGAAGCCATAACTCCTAGGTACTACTAGCAGTGATTCAAAGGGAGCTGGAAATTAATTATAATGGTAGCAACTGTCTTCTGTAATGGCTCAGAGTCCACATTTCCCATAGGTGTAAGATACAAAATTTCCTTATTGCTCAATCTGTCCCTTGACTAAAATGCTTCTGATTGACTTGAAAGATTCAGCTGTCTAAGCAAGATTCTGAGCATTTTTGCCACATGGTGGATATCTCAGGCTGAGAGATGAATGGGACAACTTCAAATCTTAGGCCCTCTGGCAGTGATGACTCTTTCCAAGTTTGGGAGACTGTCAAAACAATATTTAGTGAGATCAGTGGCAGGGAAAGTCAATTACTTCAGTGGAGGACTGGCCTCTGTTGGAGCATCTGTAGTTTTGGTAATTTGTATGTGTGTTTAGTTTAGACTTAGGTGACTGGTCATAAACACATGCATCCCTTTGGTATTAGGGTCTAAATATCTTTAAGAAACAATGATCACTTTAGGTTTTGCTTCTTAGCTGATACTGAATAGTACCTCTCACAACTTCTAGGTAAAATGGTTGTTATATTTAGATGCAGAAAACACACAAAATATTATCAGGATCCACTGCCCTGTCTCTCTCTATTAAAAAAAATTACACAAATGGCTGTTACAGTTGTATCAGTTGTACAATTTGCTGATATTTTGTGTAATACTCAGGTATATATCCAGTAGGATGCCCCAAACAGAAAAACACCATTTTTCTCCGAAAGCAGATTAAAAACAGTTTACTGGAGTGTTTTTCTTACAATACTAGAAAATTATAAAATGATTGTGCCTTTTTAAAAAAATACCTTCCTTGTCTTTGTGAGAGCTCAGTGGTGCTGGCAGAATCCAACAGCCTTTGCCCTTATAAACCACAGCTGGAAATTTCTGAAGTTGAAATTGTGGAGTTGTTCTGCAAACCCCCAACTGCTAGCTGGTTTCTTGGTTGGAAGCCTTGGGCATTTTCTGTTTAATATTCTAGTGCCTAGCATAAGGGGCTCTGAAAGTAGATGATTTGGGGAAAGTATATCAAGTCATATCCAGTGTATAAGCAAAACCATGGAAGTGTGAGATGTGTTGCCCAGTGCTGTGTTTACTGTTCTGAAAATAAAAGGGCATCTTTTTGACTGGTGGAAATCTCCTTACATCAGAGGGCTGTGCTGTAATGGCACTTACTTAAACTACCTGAGAATTTGTCTGAGTTTTAGAAGATTGATTCTTACATTGTTGACTCTGGAAGGAACACACTGCTAAAGCCCAGCATGCCCCTCCTAGTCCAGCTGGGGCCCTCCAAGTGACTAGACTGAAAAGGTTCATTAAACTGCTGCCTTTTAGACCACCCTCTGATCTTCACAGTAATTATTAATACTGAAAGTTTCTTCTTCCTTTCCTTGCCTCTTACTGAATTCTCTCCTATTTTCAGGAAGAAAAAGGACTTGGAAGCAAGCGAGACTCCAGCACCAACTCATGAGATAACAATTTTTGAGCAGCCAGAGCTATTCTACTTTGTAATTTTCTTTTGGGTGCTGGTCTACTGCCTTTTACTCCTTCCACAGCTGCTTAGCAACAAAGTTTGATCTGTGTGAGGTGTGGAAAATAAAGGGATGGTGCCTGGATTGCTTTGTGTATCTGCATATGAATATGTTCCTTCAGGTGAAGCACAAACAGAAATCCAGAACCTGGTATTTGTGTTTATTATCAGGTTGTCCTCAATTCCGCTACTGTTGTGCTATGACAGTGTCAAAGCACGTTTTATATTATGGTAATTGTGTAAATATATATAAAAATGATCTGATTTAGTAGATGCGATTTTGTACATTTGTGCCTTGCTTTATAAGATGCTAAATAAAACCAGATAATTATCAGTAGAAGTATGAACAATTCAGAGCTCTAGTCTTCAAAAATTATTCTTCTGGCTTCACTTTCTTATGTAGGGCCTGACAGCTATGGGAGAGGGATGGTGTTGACTTACCTTGGGGTCTGACCACCTGCAAGGGCAAGGCTAGAAATGCTTCTTCACATTTTCCATTTCAAAGAGTTGGAGGCAGAGCAGAGCTATAGCTAGTGAAACACACATCAGGAACTGATTACAGTTCCAGCAGCAAATCCAGTGGAGCAACAAAATCAGGTTAAGGGTTTATTGGGGTAGAGAAGTTAGATTTTTTTAGGATTTAAAGTAATTTTTATCCTGCACCTTTTGGTATGTTTGATTTGCAGGAAAAAGTTGGGTATGAAGAAGTGTGAAGAACATACATGATAGCTGCTTCTTAGGAGACTTTATATGGGAGATCTCAGGCCAGAAACTAAAGTTTTTTAAAAGTACCTCAGTGCTTCTGAGTCTGCTTTTGCTTCAATTTCTTTGCTGCTTTTATTAACAAATCGCATAAAGATTTCTCTCTTTTGCAGATACAAAAAATAATAGGTAACCAGCTTTGCTGAGGCTACTGTTAAGGCACTAGGGTGTGGTAAAAGAATTAGAAATACCTTTTAAGAGTCCATTTCAATTAAGAAATGATAGATGTAAAACTAAATACAGAAAAATGCTGACAGTGAGTATTGACTTCCTAGTGCGACTGAAGAGATTCCTGTGGCTTACCCCTGGGCACAGTTGAGCTACTTCCGCCTCTTGCAATTTTTGTCCACATCAATGATCACTTTAGGATATTTCATATAGGATTTTTGCCAGAAAAAGTGTAATCCATGCTTTGTAGGACAGAAGTCTTCAATTTCATACCAGTAACTTGTCTCCTTGTGACTTTTAGTGAAGTCACCACTTCTCATTGGCACATTTTTAGTTTCATGGTGGGCTTTATGAGACTACATCACATTGCTGCATCCATCTGAAAATTCAGAAGGTTGACTGAAATGTGTTTCCTAAAATGAAGGGTTTTAAAATTTTACTCAGAGTGAAAATTAAATAATGGCTATAAGTTTTACATATTTTGTGGTAGCATAAGGTGCATCCCTACCTGGCTAAGTTTTCAGATGAACTAATTGCACCTGGGATCAAGATACATCAAAATATACAGCAATTTATTTGCAGGTATTTAAAACCTGTCTGTAATCATGTTATCTGCTGGGGCAATCCTAACCATTCGTCACACTTCATTCTTCTTCATAAGCTTTTTGTCCCCCTGAGATTTTTCTTCTGAGCTGTAGTAAGAATTCAATAGAAATAAGGAATGACAGGAGATCTTAAAAATTGAAGATAAAATTCTGAACACCTTTCAACAAAGCTGAAATCTTTCCTATTCTGTCCTGCCACTGTTGACTAGAGCTGGAGTCACCCCATGAACCTAGAAATAAGATCCATTGTTCTTGAGGAAGAGATGCAAATGTCCCAAATTAATTTGGTTTAAATCAGCTTAAGTAAAAAAAAAAATAAATTCTATAATCTTGTTCACAAAAGCAGTCAAGATTTTGAGTCAGGCAATTTTGTGATCCATGAACCTGTTTGTGCTTGTTGTAGAAGACAGTGATACCCTCCTCCAAAAGAAAACCTATATAAGAACTTTTGAAGGTGCTTTCTGGAAGTAGACTAAAATAGAAAGTTGAAGGGTTAGTGCTTTCTCCTCTGAAAGAATAGGACTTAGTACAAGAAACATTTTATGCTTATCCTGAAAACCAGGCTGCGGTACGGCATCTATTTAATAGCTGCAAGCAGCGGTGTACTACAGTACTTTGGAGCAAAATACTGACAGCTTTTCATTATGTTCCACTCTTCATAGGCTTCTTTGGTTTATGATAACTTTTTCTGACCCTTTGTATTTTTACTCTGGTTCTTCCATGTTTATTAATCTTCATCAGAGGCTATTTGGAGTTGGATTACAGTATCTTTATAGTGCTTTACAGCTATCAAAGTTAAATCAAGTATGCTCCCCTCTTCTTTCCTTCCTCCTAAGAAAATTAATCAGCATGAGGAGCTCTTTGGATGTCTTAGCTAAGCAACTGACATCCATGAAGAATGGAAAGGTGAACGGGAACGTGGTGATGCCAGAAATGTCATTACACAGTACTTTTGTCCAAGAAGGAGAAAACCCAAGGTTTTCTTTGTTACTGATGAAGAGTGACTGATGCATTGCAATGAGCAGTTTAAATGTCAAACAGCATCCCACAATTGTATTGGTCATCTCTGCCAGTGTTTCAATTGAGGGACATTTTCCAGCCTATCCCATTGAGAGACAGAGATTGCTTCTTCCATCCAAAATAGATGAAAAAAAATACTAAGCCGTTCCATGATACTTGGTATTACATTGCTTTCAGTTTTTGGGTTTGTTTTGTTTTGGGTGTGCTATAACAGAAGCAGTGTACCTTACCCAGCCATTCCATGGCTGAGAAGACCCAGGGTGAAGCACTAAGAGTGATTATACTGGTCAATTGTGCTTAAACTGAACTCTTCAAGAGTTTTACCTTTACCTCAAACTGTAAAGACTGACACCTGCATAAGCAGCAGCTTCCCCCAGTTAAACTGACTCGTGAGCCTGCATCTCTTCCACAGCACGAGATCCAATTCCTTAATGCAAGGGCCCTGTTCTGAAAACACTGCTTGGTTTTAGGGTTTGTGGCCTATTCTGAGCTACTGCCTAAAAGCCTGATTATGAAACATTTATTATGGCAAAGCCTATTTTAACTTGCTGCCCAGAGGCTGGCAGTAGTGGAGGGTTTAAACCCTGGTGGGCAATCATTGTCTGCCCATTTTCCAACAGATATGTGCACTGTCTGAATACAGAAGTTTTTGCTGAACTTTTGCCTGGGTTGAAAAATGCTAAGCTTGAACTGACCACAAATGGTATATTGATTTGGCAGCTGAATTCAGATACACAGAGGTACTGATCTGTTAAGACTCTCTAAAACCTGCTCGTTTTGAGCAAATGTGGGTAGCGGGGCATTGTGATGTGTAAGTGTCAGGAAGTGCCTTGAGGATCACTGGATAAAGGATGTTTGGTGTTCACAGAAGCAGCATTAAAGACTGAGTGGCAACTGTAATAGGATGGTTCAATGTCATTGTAGTCATAACTGCAAAGTGTTTCATCGTGATTTTATAGAAAGTGCAAGGAAAGATACACCATGAAAGACAGAACCCCACTAAACATTTATGGGGCAGATGACTTAGAGTTGAAGAAGTGAGTTAAACAGTCACATAATCTACAAACTGACCAGAATATAGCTTTTGACAAATTGTAGGAAATTATTAGTGCAAAGGCAGGGCAAACACAGACTACAGTAAAAAACGACAATCAACTTTCAACGCCATGAATATTTTTGAGAGATTGAGCTCTAAAACGTATTTTTATTGAGTTTCTAGATTGTAATGAATGTGTCTACAGAATTTTATGCAAAGCTTGAGAGTTCAGCTGTTTTAAAATAATTTTTTTATATAGCAGTGATTATTTTATCTATATATTTAATAGAATTGTAAAACCATTTTAAGAGTACCTGTAAAATTCTATGTATGTGATACGATTATTTATTAATTATTACTCTTGAGAATGAACATTAAGCTATGCATTGGTTGTGTCATCCATTTGAAAACTGGAAACTGCAAACAGGAGAAAAGCTTTTAATGAACAGCAGATCTGAAAAGCAGGGGAAATGATTGAATACATTTGTGTGATTCTTAAAGCTGCATAGCAATATGTCATTTTGCGATGTTAAACTTTCAGCTAAAGTTGCAAAATATACTGAATGATTGAGCTACTTTCTTCCATTAAAACTTCCTGAGGCTGAAATTTCTACATGTTGATATTTGGCGTCTAAACACACTTAAATCCCACACATTTTCTGGACACTCCCAGTTTACTCCTGTTCAGTATGACTATAACTTCTTTATTCAAGTAGTGCTCCACTGACTTTGAAAGGGTACCATGCTGTACCCAGTGGGGGTTTTTAGGGTTCTCCTGCACTAATCCTCAAAGAATCTGAGCTTTAGGAGATTCACTTGGCCAGTGTGTGTGGTATCACATTCAGCCATCTAACACAATAATAATTATAATTGTGCATTTTCACTTATGCTAGCTTTAAATACTTGGGAGTCCCTTCTTGCCAAGCACAAACACGAATGCATCCAGAGATGTGTTCAGTTCCTCTACTTCTGTGGAAGTCAGTGCAACACATCTGTGTGCTAAGCACACACTACAAGATCTGGCCCTGAGGGCACTTAAATCAACATCAACCGCATAGGCTGGGAAGTCGCTGAAGCCTGTGCAATGCCCATGCAAATCCAATGTACACCAACCATACACCACTCACTTCAGTTACCTCCATTTTACACAGAGCATTTGTTTGCCTAAATTCTGCAGAATCAACCCTCCAAAGAGAGGAAGTTAACATCTACTTCTGTCTTCAATTAAGAGAACAGCAGCAGGGAACAAGTAACTGGAAAGCAAGGGTGAGGTTTCAGGCTGGGGTATGGCCATGGAAATTCCCAAACTGCTACAGCTGAAAGCTCATACCCTGACAATAGTTTGCCTGCTGTTGCCATTGAGTTAATAGGTAGCAGATCTAAATGGAGGTAAAAACCACAAAATCCTTTGTATTTCTGCATTTTGCAGGTTTTTGTCAAGTAAAGAACTTCCCCTGGCACACCACTAATAACACTAATTTACAGCTGCCCAACTTACCATTGTTCACATTCCAGGTTTGTATATAAACAGGACACACAGTGTGGCTTGTCCTCACCCATTCCAGCCCAAGATCATGAAGCCATTCATGCAGGAGGATGGGATACATGTGCATTCAATGATACAGAAAAGTCATGTTCTCTGTGCAGTAGCTCACTTGCTCTGTCCATTGCTTCACACAACTCCAGAGCTCACAAAGGGTGAAAAATTAAGCCTTATTTTTTCAAGTGCCATATTCATTTCAGGGGTATCTTAACTGAAATTGTGGAACATCAAAGTATTTCTTTCCTCCACTAAATGTAAGACATGGAAAACCTCCCCCCACCTTAGTGGCACTTTTGACAATTCCTTTGCAAGCAGCTGCTACTGCTGATACTGGAAAATGAGACCCATGTTATTTCTCTCCACAGGGGGAACAAATGTCTTAAGTTTGTGTCTCTGGAACATAAAATTGGCCCCTGAGTGATTATTATTTTTTTTCTTCATGAAAAGGTTAGAAGGACCAATAAAAATGATTTTACCTTAGTAAGAAATACTATAAGCTACCATTCCAAGAAAGGCTAGTTCCTGGTCATCACTGCTGTGTTATGGCCAGGTAATATTTTATTCCCCAAATAGCTTCCTTAATTTCATTGGGCCTTCCTGGAATCTCTTTGATTCACATAATAGATTTGCTGTGTCCAAGGACTAGTTTGTACAGGGGGGTCCTTGGTCCCTGGCCATTATTAAGACTGTAACAGAAAATCACTCTTGTTTATTTCAAAATGAGTGGTCTTACGTGAATCAAGTAACTTTCAACGTATATGCTGCTGAGTTCTTGAGAGAAACAATGGAGTCACATTTTAATGCCAAATAAGTTACACAAGTCGAATAAGTATTTTTACTGTAATGAAAAATTCAATTTGTACTTTTGTCTTGAACAAAACAGTTTAGTAGGCATATCACCTTGTGCTATTGTATACTGCTGTGTAAAAAGCTGAATAAACTGTTTTACCTTTCTTGTTAAAGTTCTCTAGTTTAAACTGTAAATGCTAGATGGCTAAAGAGTTAATGAGGGACTTCATCCTAAATAAATATTTTGTAAGTAAGGAATGTAATGTTTAAAATACATGTTTCTCTTTGGCAAGTGGTGAGGAATGATGATTTTTTAAAAATGAGAACAAATGCTGGGAGGATTTGAGTGGTGTCCAGATATACTGAAGGAAATGCATTTTCATGTACTATCAAATACATTTCTTCTGAATACTTTCTGTCAGGGGCTTGTATTGGATGTTTGCACTAGTTGATCAAAGCTAATTTTTGTGAGAAAGAACTAAATTCTTCTGTATAGCTGGTAAACAAAATGTTTTTAGGAACTGTTATGCTGTTATAAGAATAGTATTTACTAGTGAATAGCTCCAATTTATTTTACAGAATCTCCAATTTTGAAATAAATGGACAGGCTTCCTGTATCTAATCTGTTAATCTGTGGGTTTGTCATGTGGTTTCTAGTTGTTCAATTTATTAATTGTTATAATTATACATTGTATCTGTTATATATATTATTTTGTATCTATTACACATTTTCATGCCCAGAAACTAAATGCATATTCTAGGAGAGAAGACCTCAGTAAAGACTGCAAATTCATAAAGTGCATTGTTTCCCACTTACCCAAAAAGTGACTTTTCATTTTGGAGGAAGAATCTAAACTTTTTTCTGGTCAACAAACAAATGGATTTAAATTTTTCATAAAGGGGAAGAATTACTAATTTATTAATGCATAGAAAATGGCCTTATAAAGGGAAGCCACAGGAAACCTTACAAAAACAGTTGTGCTGAATTATTTACTGTTCTTACAATTTATTTATCTGGGCTGTTTCTATATACATGTTTAGACTTGGGGATTAGTAAATTACTAGCTGCAGTACCATTTCATATTTACTATGTACCTCCCCTACACCTTAACTCCCTTTGCAGTATATGAGAAAAAGAAAATATAGTATAATAGAGTTGGAATACAGCAGAATCAGCCTCATGATATGTGTGTCCTGAAAAATATATCTAAATTAGATAAATTCACTGAAAGGAAATGGCATATGGGAAAGGCATAGGAATGTTTCCTCTCTATAAGGTTCATGGGTATCGCACTTTAGGACTTGTAAATATTCCTCTAATTCTTCTACAAAATCAAATCATCTCACATGTTTTCAAAGTGCTTCTAACCCTCCTGCAGTAGTTGTACCTGCCTATTGGACCACCCTCCCCCACACCTAAGTGTACATAGCAGGAGAATATTCATGGTCCTGTTGAGAATTTCAGATATTTGGGTCCAGTCCTGTTAGCAATGTAGATTTCCATAATCATAGAGCAGTTTGGGCTGGAAGAGACCTTTAAATGTTACCCAGTCTACCTGCTCTCCCATGAGCACCTCCATCAAATCAGGTTGCTCAGAGACCTGTCCAGTCTAACCAAATGTTTCCAGGGATAAGGCATCTACCACCTTTCATTACCAAAACTTTAAAATCTCTAAATACACTTTGGTTTTTTGGTTTTTGTTTTGGTTTGTTTTTTTTTTTTTGTTTGTTTGTTTGTTTGGTTTGGTTTGGTTTGGTTTGGTTTGGTTTTTTTTTGCTACTGACACTGGTTAGTGGAATTTGCAAGTGCACTGGGGAGGGAAGGGTGGAAGTGTGTGTGGAAGCAGAGTAAACTTTTACAATGGTATGAGATCCAAACTTTAGTTCAAATTGAAACATAGTAATACAGGAACCGTTGGACTGGTTTTCTTTTAACTACTCTGGATAAAAGTAATTCTGACAGAAACTCAAAAATAATCTCCCTTATCCTTGCTGTGCAATCACAATTACTGTAGCTTGAAGATGATGCACATGCAGTGTTGGAAACACACTGGATCCATCTGGATCTTGGCAGCAACAAAGACAAGCACAGGGTTCATTTCAGATAAGGAGCCCTCCATATGTATACACACTGACTATGCACTTGGCTTGTGCAGGAGCCCAGACCTCCCAAGGATAACCTGTGGCCATCACACATATTCTTGTTGGTAGTGGAAACTGAAACCTTCATCCCCTCTTCAGGGCTCATTTTACCCGGTCAGTAGACAAAAGCCAGCAGGAGTAGGAGAACCTTCCAGCTGGTGAGTGGAGAGAGCAAAGCCTTTGACTTGAGCTGTGCTCTCTATGACAACACCAATATATGGTGGTAATATTTTCTTGAGTTGCTATTTCTACTGATGTTACAAGGATTATTTGCAGGAGAGCTAATTGCAGCAATTTATGAGATGCCTTCTGTGACTAACTCCATTCCTTGGTGAGACAGTACCACTGGCTTACCACAGTCCTTGGCAAACTACACTTCATCTTGGAATATCATATAACACATGATCAAAGCAAAATGTATAGCTCCATCTGCTGTAAATACTTTGAATTGATTATTTTTACATTTCTTTTTTATGGTTGCTCTGTACCCTGGGGAACAGATTTATCACTTTGCTGATATGTATTTTCTGCATGTTAACAAGAATCGACACACATATAGATTTATACATTGCAAAGTGGTATTTCTTGGTTCTCAGGCATAAATGAGCATTAACAAGGGTATATCTCAAGGACATTAGGAACTTCTGTTAACTGTTGTATGACAGATCTTTTGCATTGTGCCATTGCAGCTACTTGTGAAACTGCTCCTCTCTTTCAGTAAAACAATCCCATCAGGTGAAGTCCCAGGTGACTGGAAAAAGGAAACCCTGCAACCATTTTTAGAAAAGGCAGGAAGGAAGAGCCTTTCCCCCTTGCTCCTCTAGTTCCCTACTGGCACAAACCTGAGGGGAAACTGCAGGGCTCAGTTCTTCACGGGCTAACGCCATCAGTAAACCTGAGCAAAACTTTTCCTTCTTGCTGCCCATGTCCAGGAGACGGTTTTAGTCACCAAAGTCTTCTGTGATTCCCTCCTTTTTCTACTTTTGATGTATTTCTAAATGTATAGGAAAATTAATCACAGCACCCAAACCTATTGTAGGTTTGATGGCATCAAAAAACCCAAAAATTATTTCTAGAGGAGTTGGGAGCCAATTTTGGTTTAAAAATATTCTCTCTTTGTGAGGCATTCCAGAACAGCTAACAGAATTCAAACCTCAGATTTGAATACAAATCTTGCAGTTGACAAATTTTGTTCTCAATGGGTTTTTAGCCACTGGTGGCTATAGGAGGTCAAAAATTGATTTCTTTCCTAACAGAACATTTCTTTTTCTCCATCCTTCTTCCTTACCAGTGATTCAAATTTGTTTAGTAACTTTACTGATGTGTCACTGTGATAGAGACACTCTAGAGACTGTAAGTAGAAGATTATGGAGGAGATCATCAGTCTTGATCATCTTGGTCATCTCCTTTTCCTTGGAAGAAATCCAAGGAAAAAGAAGGGAACTTTGCCTGGGAAATGTTGCTAGGAGAGAGAGGGGTCAGTTTCCAAACTATGTCAGCTCATATCCTCATGTCAGTAATTTAAAGAGGTAAAAAAAGAAAATATTACTGAAGTTTCTCTTGCGCTAAGGAAAATATCCCTGGAATTACGAAGTCTGGGTCACTGAAGTGGGAAAGCATGCCAATTTATTTTTTATGCATTTTAAGGTGAGACAAAGATTCATGCAACCTAACACCTTGTTAAAATCTAAGCTTCAGTTTTAGAAATGGAATCTTCTGTCTTTCTTCCAACTTCCTTCTCTATAATCATACCTGCAGCTTTTTCTCATAATACATTGCAGGTGTTAAAATTAGCACTGTGGTTTAAAACATTTTCAACTGCTCTTTCCAGCAGTGATTCACAGCTATGAGCTGGAAAACCTGGTAGCCAGCCTGGGGGCTTCTTGAGAGGAAAGCCTCAAGGAAAAATTTCCCAAGTGGAGTGCAGAAGAGACACATCCTTTCCTGGCCAGAAACTAGAATGCAACACTGGGGCACGTAACTTACTCACTGGTAACTGGCAGCTTGTGTCCAAGGGCCTCACTGAACCAGGGTGTGACAGGAGGCCAGAGGGCACCGTGGCTGGTACCAGCAGCGGGGAACAACAGAGGTCACCATTGTCCCACAGGAAGGAATCTCTCCAAAGTCCATTTTAGACCCTGATGTGAGTGGAGCTGAGATGCCTGGCTTCCACCAGGGTGATTGGAGAGTTCTGTAGCATGAACAAAGACAATTCATTGTGACAAAGTGATTTTTAATGTCAGTTTTCCTATTTTCTAACCCAAACAGAATCTTTCTTTAATCTTAGTCAACAGAAAAGACAGAAAAGCCTCCACTCACCATTCATTACTAATTTTATTTAAAAGGGAGATAAATGTCTCTATTTTCTTGTTGTTAGACAACAGTTACCCCATAGAGTAAATATCAGCATTTCTAGTACTAAAGATACGGGGAAGGCTGTTACTTGGTACATTGTAACTTATTCTTTTCTGGATTTTAATAGTTGGGCAGTGTGTCCTTTTCATCCCACAGCCTGTTTGTTTTGCTGTTATGGTTGGTTGTGTGGTTTTTTACCAAACTCTGAATGCCAACCAGTTTGAAATATGTGGAATTTTTCAGTTGCATCTCACATCTCACGAGTTCATCTCATTTTAAAAACCTTTGTAAAGAATTTGTGAAATCAACATGAAAGTAAATTTTTTATTTGGGGTTAAACTCTGAAGGTTAGGTCTAATTACACAAATATATGACATCAAATATCTGTTTCTTAGAATAGAGAGTGGGTAGTGGGGACAGGATTGTAAGGAACAGCACAGATTTTATCCTGTGCTTTTATATCAAAAACTCCTGTCAGCCAGCAGGCTCAAGGAGGAAACAGCTGTGGAGAAAGACACACGATTTTATAAGAAAATAACTTCCAGAATTCTCCTGGTATTTGTCTATTTTGTTTTCTAAGTATTCTGCTTGCTTTCTCTTTGAACCTACTTGAAATGGATAAAATTCATTATTTAACGATGGCCTGCACTAAGGAGGGTTTCTTTCTGCTCTATTTCATGTTAGAAGGAATCAAGAATGCCAATTTCCTTCAGTACTTCAGCTAAAATTGGAAAAATAGACCCATATGCTCTGACAGTTCCCACTGGATAAGACTGAACAGCTGCTCTTCTTCCTCAGCTTTTGTCATGGGATGTAATTATTCTTCCATCCATAAAAAAACAGAAGGATGCCCTTTCACTCCTATAAAAATACCCAGTACTGTAAGATTTAACAACATCACATCAGGCATTACAGAAGTTGTGCTCTAAACAGCAGCAGAGGTTTGTGCCAAGAAAATACTTGATTTGATAATACCCCAAGCCTCTAGATCCCTTTGAATCTGAAGTAATTTTACTTGGGTTGTTTTAAATGAACCTTAGGAGTGCTCCAATCAGCTTTATTTTTTCATACTGATTTTGCAGCCACAGTTGTGTTACAATGGTTGTGTTACAATGGCAAGTCCCTGGTAGAGAGCAGATGGAAGGAGCAAGCTGGACATGCAGTGACAGATCTTCCACTGAAAACACACTGCCTTCCACACAACTTACAAGGGCAGTGGCTGGCCAGAAGTGGCATCGCATTTATGGGCGTCTTCTTTATCAGGCACCAAGGTCGATCAGCATCCAGTCCTTGCGCAAGCACATGAGATCACAGGAGACTCTCACTTGGTCCCCTGGCTTAACACAAATGTAACTCATTGAACTCTGCCTGAAGGGTTTTGGTGGTGGCAAAACCTTCCCCTACACCAGCTGTTTAATTCCAGATATTACAGGGCACTTCTACAAATATTTAGTAGTAATATCTACTGGATCAATGAAGCGTTGCCAAAGTACTGGAGTGAGACCAGAGCTCCAGCCAGCAACAATCTGCCTCACGCACTGACAGGAGATGCTGCCTTGGGAGCCCACACAACCCAACCACCTTCAGCTGTCCTTTCTTCTTCCACCTTCTGGGCCCTGCACCAGCAAGGTGCAGGCTGAAGGCTCCCCAGTGGAAAAGTAGCGCTTTGCCTGTGGCAGGGAGGTGACTTCTTATGGAAATGGCCACCTGCCTGTGGAAAGGTAGGATTTTTGATAGAGAGGGAGGGATCACCAGAAGGCATCACCTTTTTCCCCCCAGGGCTTGCCGTGCGATAGAACAACCCCATTCCCCCAGACCCGGCACTCCATGACCCTCAGGGGCACAAGGAGCGAAGGCCGGGGCCTCGGCCTCCCTGCCAAGATGGCGGGCGCCGCCCTCGCCTCAGCGCCCCCGCGCGCCCGCCGCCCCCCCGCCCCAGCGCGCGAGACCCGCCCGCCGCGGGCACGGCCGAGCACCCGCTGCGCTCCGCCGGGGGAGGGGCGGGAGCGCGCACGCACGTGAGCGCCTGCGGCTCTCCGGCAGTCGCTGTATCCCGCCCTCCCATTGGCCGCCTGGCGAACCTTTCACCTTTTACCCGGCTGCGGCCGCCAATCGCCTGCTTCCTCTCATAGCGTGGGGGGATGCGGAGCGTGCGGACTGCGCAGGGCGGAATTCTCGGAGCGGGGTTGCGCCGCGGGCGCTGGGCGGCCCCCGTTGGTACGGGCGGGAGGGGCGGGGGCGGCGCTCCGTTTGCGTAGCGCCGGCCGTAGCGCAGGGGCAAGGGAGGGAGGGGGAGGCCGTCCCGGGCCCAGGTGAATGGAGGGACCTGACAGCTGCGGGGACTGAGGCGGCGGCGGCGGGGAAATGGCGGCGGCGGGAGCACAATGAGACGCGGCCTGTAGTAGGGAGAAGCGCCGGGCTGGGTCCGGTCCGAGCAGGTAGGAGATGGCGCGCCGGGAGCTGCATGGCGGCCGAGCGCGGGTGTGTCGCGCCCGCTGGCCGCTGCTCCCGCCGCCCCGGCGCCGCCGCCAGCGGGGTGGGATGGCGGCAGCCCGTCCCTCCCTCCCTCCCGGGGCCCGGGCAGGCCTGCCCCGCCTCCGGCCCAGCGGCCGCCCGCGCCCGGGCCCCGCGATCGGCCTGGGCAGCTCCGCCGGCGCCGGCGGGGCCCGCACGGCCGGGCCTTGCTGCGGCCCCGCTCGGCTTTGTCTGTGAGCGGCGCCCCCCGGGCAGCCGCGCCGGAGCCTCCCGGGGGCTCGGGGCCCTCCCGCCGTGTCCGGGGAGAGCAGGGGCGGGTAGTGAAGGAGTTTACACTCAGCAATGCTGATGTTAAAGGCGGTATAAAAACGTCTTGGCTCTTCTTTGCTTCCTTTCCATCCTTTTCCAGGGCAAATTAAGGCAGCGTGATTAAAGGCAGACCTTCTGCTGTGTGAATGTGCATTGAAAAGTGAAAGGTTAAAAGACGTGTATTTTTGCACAGGACTTTGTTGCTGTGTTAGGTAATATAGATGTACCCCGCATGAGTAGAAAATGGGGGGTGATGCTCATATCTGACCAAAAAAAAGTAGCTTTTGTGTGCGTTATGCTTAGTCAGAAATTAGTGTTCAATAAAAGTGACTCTCAAAGTGAATAATGAATCTCGGTTAACTGCTAACAGTCCAGAGGATGTTTAGCACTTCAGATCAGCTTTGACTATTTTTGATGTTAAGATTTTGGTCTTCAAGTTAGGTGGTTGGCTCAAGTGGTGAAAGTGTGTACGTTGGAAGATTGTCTTCTGTTTTCTTTCCGTAAACATGGTAATCAAAACAGTTACCTTTGCAGTCAGTTTGCCCTGTTTTACTGTATTTTATGTGTTTTCTTTAAATAAGCCACTGTGGATGCTCTGTTGAAATGCTGACTGCACGTGCGTGTTCTGGAGGTGGAGGTGGTGCTTGTTTTAGCAAGTTCATACAGACACTAACTGAAATTCATTTCATAACTATTTTCCTAAGTTCTCTCTTATGAGAGTCTTTCTTATTGTCTATCTCCACACTGTGGTCCGTGAGCGTTGAAGAGGCTACTAGCAGTTTTCAGCTGGAAGGTGCTTTTTTTACCTGTTTAATAATTGGATTGTTACTTTATTAATTGGTTGGGTTAAAAATATGTATATATTTACTCAGAAGTGTTGACCCTGAATTAGCTACTGCTGTTCTTCAAAGCATCCTGATAATTCAGGTCTGTGAAAGTGCAGATCAGTACTTGGCAGCCACAAAGCGAGTAAGTATGTGATTGGATAAACCTGTTCTCAGTCCATATGTTTAATATTAAATGCAGTTTGGTTATTTTCTCTGTATCTCCCTTCTACTTTAGAAAGGTTGTATTAGGCTACAAAAAGTGTAGATGGAAAATGGACTAGGGCTTTTCACATGAGGAAGGACATACCAAAGGAGGGATAACAAACATCGCAAAGGGAGTCATGAAGAAAGTAGAAGAGGGAAGTGTTGATTGTTTCCTCATTTCTCCTGTTTTTGAAGGATTTCTGTATCCTGCAGACTGAACACAAATGTGATACTCCCTTATATTGTGTGTAACTGACAGATGTGGTGCATCAGTCTGTTTGGAATTCCAGAAGTTTACCAGACAGTTGAAATAATTAATTTGTAGTGAAATTCATCCAAGGCTCTAAAAACCAGAGTATCTTTTCAGTCTTGGCAAACACCAAGGTGGCTGGTCCGTGGAAGGTACATCTGCCTGCCCTGCAATTACACAGCTCCATACATGTCCTCCACTGGTTACTGGTAGGGGAAAGCCAACCAGGCTGTTTTGTTTGTTACATTACACTAATGTTTTTCCAGAAGTTATACTTTTTTCTTTCTTTCTCTTAAAAAATACATTGTTCATCTATAGCATGCAAATGGAAAAAACCTAAAACCTGCAGTTTAAAAACACATGTATTTTCATGGGGGTTTTTTTGTAGACAATACATGTTTCTCCTTTCCCACCTCGAGAATGTGCAAAATACTTTGCCACTTTTTCATCTAAGTGTATGGATTTGCTTCAGCACAGGTGCTCAGAGTCTGAGTGTATCTGACTTGTGCTGGCTTTCAGTATGAACTGACTAAATGTGTGCATTGATCTGTACTGAATGCAAATTACTGCAAAACCAAATGAAAACACATGCATTCTTAAAAGAGCAAGGAGTTATATAGCAAAATGGATAAAAAAGCTGAAATAATTTGATTTCTCTTTAGCTAAGCTCTAGAATAAAAGTGAGAGCAAGAATTCAGGAAGATTTTAAAAAGGATTCTAGGGCTTTAGGGTCGATGGGCATTACAGTAAGTGTGAAGACTGCAGACAGGTTTTTTATTTTGGGGCATAGGTTAATCTGTTGATACCAAAGGGGTTTTTGCGTTTTTTGCTTTTATATATTCTTTGTATTCTTTACATATGTATTTGTAGCGCTGTAGCCTATTATTGTATTTGTAGCTAGCATTTTACCTTCTCCATTGGACAGAAAGACAAAAGAAATCCCCAGGAGCACCAAGCCCTGGGGTCCAAGGTTAGGTCCTCTGGGAATTGTGGTCAAAATGACTTCTCCAGACACATTTTCGTGAACATAGTTTGGTTGTTAGCCTAAGGGGAGTTTTAGAAAAGGGTAGAACTGGGAGGAATTACCTCATCACCTCTGTCTCTAATTGGGGATTCTTGTAGGTTATGATTATTTCTAAACATATAAAAATTGTATCTGCTTTATGTTACATGTGCATCTTTGGAGCTTTTCTTCCAGCGTGTTGTGCACCATAAGCACCTTGTTACCTTGTAGAGGTAACCCCTTTTAATCATCTGTGTCTGTCTCATGATTTTAGGGCCAGTGAAAAGGCATCAGTATCAGGCAGCAGGTAGAACTTCAAAACATTGAGATAGATTGTTCTGTTGTCCATAATTCTTTCTGACCTCTTTTCCTCTCATGTAGGTGATACAAACTAGGGAGTATGCCGAGTGTGATAGGTTGTTGGCAGAACAGCAAGGTGGCTTCTGTGTCCTGTGCCTGACTGTAACCAACCACTGGCCATCTCTATCCCATCACCTTCTGGTGTTCAAGTAAATTCTTCAGACTGATAGCAGAAGTTTGGTTTTATTTATATAGATATTTTTAGGAAGTGCTACTTTTAAAGAAAGTAAATGTATAATTAGAGTGTTGTGCAGAACAGGAGCTTCTGTAAAATGTTTGGAATGTGCTTTTAGAATGCTATGTTCTGAAGGCTAAGAATAGTTAGAGTGGATCAGAAAGCATGATTTTGCTTTACACCTTCCTGACTTCTATTTTTTCATCCTTTAGCCTTTTGTGAATACCATATGTATTGTGATAAACCAGAAGAGAAGGAACTTGTTATATAGTAAAAACTAAAAGTTCATTTTTTAGCTGAAGTTACAGTCTTCGTTGACATTTCAAGTTCTGGTGTTTAAACTGTATGGACTGGGGGTATGGTGGCTTTGGGACTGTTACTAAAATAAACATTTTAGAAGACTTAATCTAGAGAACAAAGCAGTGCCCACTTTAATGTGTACCATATAATAATATCAGGTAAACTCTTGGTTTTGATAGTTCTTGCATGCTTACCTTGTAACATAATGCATGTTGAGTAGGATATTTGGAATTCCCTTGTTATTTCTGCTCTGTATTGCAGACTGCATTAGTTAAATCAGTTTTCCATTATATTTGTTACCTTCAAAATCATACAGTCAAGAAGCAGAGAACTGAAACTCGTGTAAAGGAATTTACTTGCATTGTTGCACAGCTGCAGGTGTTGAAAGGCTGTTCTCTGATGGGAAAGAGAAAAAAGGGCAATATTTTCCAGTTTCTCCTGTTGGAAATACTCCTGGATCCAAGAGACTCCAGTACTACTTGTCGTGGTCCTGCCTTGAAGTGCAATACACTTGCCAGTTTCTGATCTGTGTTTTGGTTGGCACGGGTGTTACTAGTGAGTTCCTTCTTACCAAGACAGAAAATCAAAGGAGTTCTCTCTTGATCTTTGCTAATGGTAGAAAATCTTGGTTTGCTGTGCTTTCTTCTCTTTATGTCAGTGACTTAGTACTTCTGATGTAAGCTGGCAGGATCGGTTTCTGCCCATGTTTTAAATATGCTGTTATTCTTCATAAAGGATTAATTCCTTTGGGTTGATTGAATGAGAGTGAGAGATCTGAGAAACACCAGGGTGGCTTCTGACTTGAAGGATTGGTTGCTGGAAACAGAGGTGGTCAGTTTGGGACTGTTTTAGCTGGCCTTGGGATTTTTTTGTTTGTTTTAAATATCAGTATCCTTGAGTTTTCTCATTTGTGCAAATGCACACACAAACATAAAAAACCCAACCCCAGATGCATGTTTGAACCAACCCCTTATTGTTAGTTATTAAAACCTGATTTCTGGTGCCTGTGTCCTCCTTTGGATTCTGATTCTTGATAATTTGCCAAGCCACGTAGCACCCTTTTTCTCAGCTGAGATGCTAGTAACTAGCTGGGTAGCAGTAAAGAAATTGGTCTTAAATATAAGAATTTAGGAATTTTATTTTTGAAAACTGGAGTTACAGACCTGCCCACTTATGGATTGCATAAATCTCCTTAGGAAGTAAGGTAAATACATTTTGCTTTTTAAAGTTAATTTGTTTGATTCCACTGAGGTGATTTGGCTATGCAAGCATGTCTGGGCTGACTACCTTTGCAGTTCATGTTTCTCTTTTGTTTGCAAAGTCTGCTTGGTTTCTGATCTAGACCAAGTTCCTTACAGCTTTCTTTGAGCTGTTACTGGCCTTTTATGATATTTCTGCTCTATATTTTTTTCTTCAAGCAGAAATGAATGAAAAAGGCTTAGCTATCTAAAGGTGAAGTTGCTTTGTAGTTTGTAGTAAAAACTTCTAGAGGTGATCTGAATTCTAAACAGCACTCAAACCATAGAAGACCTAATTTCTCTCACTAAATTTTGTCAAGTTAATTCAGGTATTTTTGTTTTCATCTCCTGTTTTGAGTTTAACTTTCAAGTGCATAAATAAAAGGCATTTTTCAGATATTTATATTCTGCATAACGTAAAACATTTAAATGTATTTAATCTGACTTATTAACTAGGGTTTTATGAATTAATAATATTAATTCATACTATATCTTCTTTATTCAAGATACTAGTCTGGGATCAATCTTAAATAAGACTTTTAATTCCTCACTGAAGCTGTGTATTTATGAGCCAGCAAACTTGTGCTTTGCTGTATCTTCATGGTCAATAGCTACCAGGCTTTTGTTTTTGGAAGAAGACATAAAATGAATGTGCTTGCAATACAAGCAAAAGTCTGGTCAGTTTTTTTTTAGTGACCCACAACCTTTGCCATCTTTCAACTAAAGTTAAATGCCCATACTGTCAACTATTGTCAGCTACATAACAGAGGTCATATCCCTTCTTAACAACTTTAAAATGTGTTTTGGGGAAAAAAAAATCTATGCTTCTCCATTTGCCCCCAGCTACTGAAGATAATTTTTCATGGTTCTTGCTGTCTAACATAGTTCTATCTCAATGACCTCCAAGACTGTAGAAACTAAATTACTACTGGAGATAGATAATGAGCATAAAAAAGTATACTGCTTCTTAAAACAAAAATACCCCAAACAAGCACACATTTAAAGCTGTTTCTGCTGTGTGTTTTTTGAGTCCCCGAGATGATGTGTGTGTTTTTGTCATTTGTTCTTCTTGCTGCTTATACTTTCCTGTTGGTGTGAAACAAAGTAAGAGGAAAATTGGAATATGAATGTTTTCTACCAGTTTAATGAACAGAGTCAGCGTGAATGGCAGAGACTCTAAGGGGGAAGTGACAGAAGCTTGTTACTGAGAGCCATGGGATTATCTTTGTATCTTTTCATTATTTCTACAGTTACTGCCAGCAATGTCTCATAGACTGCCTCAAATCTTTTACAAATTGTAAAAAAAGTGTGTGAGGAAAGTTTTTCCTTTCTTTGCTGTTTCTAAAGAATATTGAACTCTATCAGCATTGGCCTCAGGATTTCACTGATGCTAAAGAAAGATAGCAAGCTGTGAGTGATAGGGCAACAAGAAACTGTCTGTATACTTTGAAAGATTATAAATCAAAAAATAAAAACATATCCAGGTATTTCCAGAAATGTATACCAAATATAACCTATGGATATATATATATATCCACTATATATATATATGGATATATATAGTGAATAGATAAGTTGGTTTGTTTACTGTGCAATTAGTCACAAAGGCTCTGAGTTAATTAAATCTTCCACTACAGAAGTGTGGCTGTACCACCTACTGAGGGATTTCAAAGCAATGGGTTTGAGGCATGATGGGTGATGAAGCTCTGGAGGAGAAAGTGTGTAGGTTTTAGGAAAGTAATGCATTTTTATCTTCAAATATTTAATTGAAAAAAGGATTGGAAGAATGCCAAAGACATTTATGAACTCTCGGAGTCTTTGAAAGATGTATGATCAACTTCCAGGAGATGAGCAATTTTCCCTGTTGTAATCTTTGCATAGTTAATGCTTTGCTGTATTGAAGTTAAGAAGTTAAACCTGCCTTGATTAATAGTAAGTTATCTGGAAAATGGTCTTCTAATGATTATGTGTTGCCTAAACTGAATACAGGATGAGTTTTTAGTGACAATATTAATGATTCGTAGAAACTGTCTACTGGCCAGTTGTTGTCTCAGCTGATGGGGATCTGCAAGGAATTATTGGACGATTTTAGGTCATGTAGTGACTAGCATAATGATGAAGCAGGTGCTGATTTCTGGCAGGCATTTGGAGTAGTATGCCACTAGTGCTACTAATGTATACATTGCCAGCTATTAGGAGTTCTTAAAACCTTTTATCTGTTCATCCCCTTACTGCAATCTGCTGCCTCTAGGTGTTTCCTCTGGCACCGCTTAAATAATTTTGGACCACACAGGAAGAAGTTTTGGGTTTGGAGTTTTTATTGATCTTAGTGTAACACAGTTCAGCAGCAGTTGACAATAGAGAAGCTGGTGTCTGATTTTAAATTCCACAGTCAAAAACCTGTTGAATCCAATTTCCTTGTTTTCTGTAGTGAAGGCGTTCAAGCGGCTGTCAAAGTGGATGACAGCCTCCTCCTCATGGCAGCTCTTATACTCCTCTGATCCATATCAACTACTTAATTCAGCTTGCTGAGCCAGTAGAAAACTCGCCTAGGTCAAAGAAAAAAAATACCACTTGGTTATATTGTCCTGAGCTATTTTTCTCTCAGAAAGTCAGACAAGTGTCAAAGCTGTTAGAGAAGGGAAGGAGCAGTGACAGTGGAGTTCCTTCATTGAGCACTAGGTTGTCATCAGAGTGGATCTACAGTCTCATGAAAACTGATCTTAAACTACTACTTCTCACCAATTAATTGAAATAGTATAAAGTTGAGAAAAACATGGTAAAATTTTCTCACTTAATAGCTGCTGTTATAAACAAGTGTGCTGTGACAGTAGTTTTGTGGGTTTGTTTATGAAAATCAGCTGTGGTAAATCCAGGATAGGAACAAAGTGAGGGCAAAATTATGCTATGAAAATTAAATAAAAAACCAGTTGTATTAACAACACTTCTTTAGCAAATGCTATTCTGAGATATGAACAACTTTTGAATAAAAGTAACTATAATCGGTGCAGTAATCAAGATGGAACACTTAACAAGAGTAATTCTTCTAAGAAACAAGATGAATTACTGAATTAATATGTGTGATTTCTTTCATTCTCTTATGGTCACAGATGTGGTCATGGATGACTTGGAAACAGTTGTGGGGGCAGCAGGTAGATGGAAGAGATGGTGAGAGTGATGCTTTGGGGGTGTAACAGTGCTTGTACTAAATGCATGGTAAGCTGTGACCAGGAAGGCTTTATTGTACAGCATTTTGTCTTGCTGCTGAGTGAAAATGAAAAAAAAAGTGATGAAATGAAAAGAATAATTCCTGTGCTTTGTTTACATCAGCAATTTATTTCTTCTCTGATTGCTTTAGAAAAATTTGACTGTACAACCAGCTGCAGACTTTTATAAACATATTTGAGAAAGCAAAAGTGAAATACCGATCTGGTGAAATGATGGGATGTAAAACCTCTGCACATGCCACGTGCTTAATCCAACTAAAAGAGGAGTAATAAGGTCACTCTTCTCAGTGACAGCTTGCTCATAAGGATTTAAGACCCTCTTCCTTTTCAATGTACTTCATTACTTTAGTTGATTTGTCTCAGCTTCTCTAACGTCTTGTCTGTGTAACAAGGTCAAACTTAAAAATTATTAACTTAAAAATCACATACCTTTAAAATTTTATTTCAAAACTACTTTCCTATTACAAGTGTTAGAAGCCTAGATGTTGATTTTTGGTTTTTTTTTTTGGTTTTTTTTTTTTTTTTTTGCTTTAGTGGTTTGGTGTTTTTTTCACCAGTCTTAGTATGTATTTGAAGTAGCTTCAATCGTAAATTAAGAAATGAAAAAGGTAATTTCTTAAAATCATTCGTTAAAGAGAAGTGAGACACTTCCTGTTCAGGGTTGAGAAAGCAGTGCTGAGGAAGAAGAGAGAAATCTCCATTGAAAGTTAGGCATGTAATCTGCTTAAGTCATTCTGGAAGTCATCAATTATCTGCCTCTTTAGGCATCTTAATGCATCTTTGTATGCCTACTCAAATAAGCTGCTCATTAGCTGATGAAAGCAAATGATCAGTCAATGAAATTGAAAGTCACTTGTATTTAAATATTTATCCTGAATAATTTCAACTTTTATTATTATAAATGTAATATAAGCTTGTATTAATTGAGTTATAAATTCTTCCAAATACACCATAGTATGCAGGGGGAAAGTTGTTCTACATAATTCAGTATAACAATTGATAAGGATAATGGTGTGATTGCTGCAATGTTGATGGCTGTGATGCTATTCTTCTGATTAGTCAGATGCCTGTGTTGTGAATCAGTCTAAATGATATCAATATGAATGCAGTCATTTCTAAGGAAAATTATAAAAACGGTGTAAATTCCCAGCTAATAGGGTAGCTTTGTAATAACCCTAGATTTAAGCTTTCCTTGTATAAATCTGGGATGTTTACCAGTATACATCAAAATTAGGGATGTTAATGACTGATTTAATTGCACTTGCTTTATTGGCATGTTAATGCTGGGATAATTAACTTTAAAATGATTATTCCTTGTTGATAAAAGAAATTATTTGGTATATAAAGACTTAAAATAAGGTTTTGGGGTTTTTGGTTGGTTTTTTTCTTTTTTTTTTTTTAATCTGAAGTATCTCTGCTTTTCCAAATCTTTGATTGCAATCATGTCTTCTTTGGTTTGCTTCTAGAAACTTGTACCTTTCCATTGACTCCCTCATAATTAGGTTGAGTTCTTAGCCACTTGCATGCTCCCAGTGCTTCTTCTGATCCAGCCAGTCTGACTGTGTGTTCATTACAGCTGCCCCTCACTTCTGTGCTGCTTCGTGGATGTCTTCAGAGAGTCTGGGAATTGGTCATCTGCAGGGTACTGTGAGAATAAATGAGGGTAAGAAAGTACTCTTAATGCAGTACTCATCATTAAGTGAAGGAGTTGATGCATGTGCAGAGCTGCCCAGACTGGAGGAGTGATACAGTGATAACTGTGAGAGATTGTGTGTGAATTTGAATTTTGTTTCCCCCATTCAGAATGGAGGAGATGTGTTCTGCTGCTTATCTCATTCTTCTGTCCTTTCCAGGTCATTCCTTGTCAGTTGCCAGGAATGTACCTGCCAGGCTGTTACTCTGGTAGGTCTTAATATATCCAAAGTAGAAGCTGAGCACAGCAGCAGCAGAAAGGGGAGCTAGTCCAGGCTCTGCCAATGCAGCTGCCAGTCAGCCTCACAGAAGTTGGCTGCATTTTTTTCTGAAAATTGAGAACTCTTGAATTAAGAAAACACCTCAGAGGTTTTGTTCATACTTGCTTGATGTTGGCTACTTAATGTTGCTGCAATCAAGCTACTGTACTTCTGGTAATTAGATGATACCAGACATAATAATTGGTGGTTTGGCAACATCAATGCAAACTACAGCTAACGTGGTAAGAACAGGAAAGAATTCTGTCTTTCACTTTGTATTTTCTGTTTTTTAATAACCAGGATTTGTGGAGCCAGTAATCCTGAATACAGCAAAATCTGTGCTGTTGTTTTTGACAGGAGTCTCTACTCAAAATTGTATGTGTTCTGCTCTGAAAATGCAGTTCACAACTGCCTGAATTACAGGACTGTCTGTTAATATTACAGAAGAAAGGAGCTCTCTTCAGCTAATGGCTGTGGACTGGGGTTGTGTACATATGTGTGTCTTTTTTAATGTAATATTGTGTCAATAATACAAACAGGGACTGGAATTGAAATGAGTTTAGGAATATATTAATTCTGAGTTGTGCTTAGCAGAAGAGTTAATTGACAGGTTTAGTACTATATTAACTTAGTTATATTGCTTCCAGAACCCAACATAGTGTCAGAAACCTTCAGTTGCACCATTTACAGGGAGAGAACTCCTTTAAAACATTATTTCTCAGGCCTGAGTAGTTTTAGGTAATAATACAAAAAATGGAATTAACAATAATTTAGTTTCTTTTTCTGTCTAAATTGCCTCTATAATCATAAATGAGTATTCAGTAAATACTATATCCAGTATTTACAGCTGCTTTAATGTCTGGAACAATCCTGTCATTTGCATATCTGGGAATGCTTTTGTGCATATGTAGGAGTAGCTCTCACTCTATTCCAGAAAATTAAAGGTAAAAAGTTACCCCACCTTCATGCCTCCCAAACGTTTTTTTTTTAATGATTGTTGTAGCCAAAGCAGCTTATTTCAGGTTTTAAAGCTTTTGTTAGCATTCAGTGAGGAGGAACAACTTACATATTTTTTTTAACCCACATAGTTAAGAGTATCTGTCACTATATGGTATTAGTAGACCTAATGTAGAAAATAGGATTAATACTGCACTGAACTGCAGTCTATATTTGGTGTAAGGGAAAGATACCTATCAATATACATTCAGAGAACTCTCTCAAGGATACCTATTTTCTCAATTTGTTCTTTTTCATCTTGAATTGGTTCTGCTACTGTGCAAGATTGATGGATGAATCAGAATCCGTTTTCTGATTTGCATCTCTGCACTGCAAGGTTTAGTGGTGCTTAGTTGCAGCAGGATTTGAGCTAAGGGACCTCTATAAACTAGTTAAACCACCTCTCTTAGCAGTGAAGTATGTTTGACCTTGTTCCAGCTTTCATGGTTGATCATAATATGAAAGAAGGAAAGAAAATAGACAGCCTCTCAGTCAATATTTAGACACCTATGACCCCACATACTGGGGAAAAAAACTGTCCACATTGCGTTTTGTGGATCTTAAATATTTTTATTTTTCAAATTCAGTTAGGATTGCATGTTTACTCCTAAACCTAAGAATTTGATTTAAAGCATCTATTAAAAAGGAAGCTTTAATTGAAGATAAAAACCATTTGGAGTTACTTAGCACAAGAGGAAGTCCTCAAGTCTGTACAAATCATTCCAGTTTTTCCTACCAATGGCTCAGGACTGACAGTACACAGAACAAACATGTCTTATCTTGTAGGTTTTTTTCACCACTTTACCTTAAATAAGGACTTCAGCTCTTCTGTCACTACCTTTTTGCCAAGTAAATAGTTGAATATTTTTTATTCAGTTTCAGTATTGTCAGTTGTTTTGGAAGGTCAGCAGTGCTACAGATAACCTGTGATATGAAATTGCTCCATGAGGTTTGAAGCATTACACTGGTAAAATGTAATATTTATGGCTTCTCACCACTTTTGAACCCTAGTGTGCAAATGTTTGCTTTATTGGACAATATTGAGAAATAAAGATTGCCTTAAAAGATGAAAGTTGTTAATTGATTAGAACTGCTGAAGTCTTATATTAGTTTAACTGTAAAGGATGTGAAGGAATGCTTATGTATTTACATAGAGGGAAATAACCATATCTTCTCCACTTTGGAATCGAGTCACATCATTTTACATGATGCACATTTTTTCTGCTCATGTCTTGTGTGAGAACCATTGCAACACTCTTGGTTTGCCGCAGAGCATTTCCACGGAATTGTGGAATTCCATATGATTTAGGGAAAAGACCCCTAAGGCCTCTTTGTTGGCTGTACGGTACAGCTCGGGAGCTCTGTCCCAGGGGAACAGAGAGCCCAAGAGCCCAGGATCTCAGGCCAGGCCGCAGGCAGAACCCATAGCGAGTATTTTAGTGATTATCAGCGAGTGATATCAGCTCTTCTCCCTAGGGCAATTTGCCTTTGGCTGAGGCTCCAGTAGAGAGAGAGGGGGGGAAGAAGAGATCATGAGTTGTTCCACGGAGGTATCTTTATTCTGGGGTCCACAAAGGGTCTCGTGTTCTTCTTCACCAACTAATAGGGCACAACCTACTGTTTATATAGCCTTGGCACTGACCAATTGGACATAGGTTAGGGGTCTGGCTAAAGGACCAATAGCCATGGGTTAACATGATTTTTCCATAAAGGGTACAGAACCAGGTTTTTTGGGTTGGGGGGTTGGGGAAAACAGGAACTTGTCAGTTGCTGTGTCAGTGTTCCTATTGTTAAATTCTCCAGGGAGCTTTTGCTATATTTTTTGGGGTTACTACAGACCCCTAAAATCCAGCTATCAATGTAAGACGGTACAGTCCACCCAAAACCATGTCCCTAAGTGCCACATCTACACATTTCATTAAGCGCCTCCAGGGGTGTTGACTCCACCTGGTTAGGATCTTCATCTTTACATATTCTTACATATTCCAAAAGAAAAACAAAGACAAACCCAACAAGAAGCAAACAAAAAACCTAGTGGGTCTATGGAAATGTCTTGGAAGTTATTAATGTATTTTCCTTCAATAAAATAATCAAATACGTTTTTAGGTTGTTGCGGGTTTTTTTTTTCCTCTCCTCTGGTGAATTCTGTGACAGCTGAGGAGCTTTGAATCTATTCTAAATTTGGGAGGAAGAGAGTTTCTTTGTACTGCTTATTTGTATGAATTTAATACTGACTTCATCCCAGCTTCACGTTAAAGAAAATTTCAGTAGTGTGCCTACAAGTTCACTTCAGGGAAAGGCCATGTGAAGCCCAGTAGTGTAACTGGTGAGAAGTTGTTCTTTTTTAGGATGAAATTGAAAGTAACAGAGCATAAAATGTGGAGCAAATAATGTGCTACCCAACATACAATGCACATTTTAAGGTTGCACTAGGAAGAGTTGGTTTGATTCACCATTGATGATAAAAACTTTTTTGTTTTGTTAGTGTTTTTATTGAAACTAAGGCTAGAATTTGAACACTGGTTCTTGGGTGGTACATAAATTGACATGGCTGACTGCAGTAGATGTGATCTCTCATTTTAGAACTGGTAGAAGTTTTAGAGCTTGATTTACAATCCAAATGTCTGCTGGCCTTGCATCATACAATTAAGGACTTCAGAGAAAGCCTTTTGTAATGTAGGGAACTTGGTAATTTTGGATGTTGTGGCACAGTGGTAACAGTGAACTGTTGAATACCCCTGTTTTGAGGAGCTTGACTTTCAGCCCCATGCAGAGGAAAGGGTTTATGTTTATGCAAATAATGGGATTGAAGTCTCCACATGGGGTTATATTCAGGGGGCAGCTGCTGCTTTTACTTATCCAAAGCAAGAATAATTAATGCTTTGGAACTGTACTTGCCTCACAGCTTGCCCCCAAATTGGGGAAGAGAGAAATCCCTGCTCTAATGTCTGCTTAATTGCCTTCCTGTAGAAAGACCTAAGTGCCTGAAAAGCTTGAACATAACCTTTAAATTAACTAAATCATCACAAGTAAATAATTTGGTACCCAAGTAAATGGCCAAGTGATAAATAAATTCACAGATCTGGTCAGTTATCCCTGCTTGTTCTACTGCTATTATAGTTACCCATAAATTAGAATCTATACATCGAGCTGCAATTTTCCTATGCAGCAAAAAACCCTCAAATATGTGGCATAATTTAATTCTAATTGCTGTTAAAACCAATACATGTGTTTCAGAGTGTTTGTATAGTTCAGATTTTTTTATACTTAGAGAGGTGTGTGTCCTGAGTATAATTTTTTTCTTGACTTCATGAAGGCTTAGGTCCTTGGATGTCAACAAATATTTTGCTTTCAAATTAATCTGAGGCAGTAGGGAGTTTGTACTATGGTTTCTGATGTAACTTTATTGTTTGTACCATAATAAACCAAAGAAAAATAGTTGAAATATTAAGTTGCTGAAATAACAAAAGGAAGAAAAGGATAAGTCTTGTTCTGTAGTCACCCCTTCCCCCTTGCCCTCAGTAGTCAGTTGTGATTATAGAGGCAGGATGCTAGCCCAGAGGTACTTTTTCTTCCCAATAATAAATGAAGTTTTTACCTTACCCCCTAAAGATCATCCAGGACTTTGTTCCTTCTGGAATTCAGTTGTATTTGCCTAAGAATTACTCACTAAATAAACCATGTGATTTTAAGAGTCCAGTTGCTTAGGACTTACTACAAAAAAACTTCAATTTCAAGTTGTTAACAGTCTCCATAATGACTTAATTGCTCTAGTTCTTTAATTTCAGATTGTCAAAGATGTTGAAGAGCAAGAACATTGATAGTCTTTCAGATTCAGCCTGTTGCTTAAGTGTGACATCAAGTGTTACACTGTAAACTTCAGTTACACTTTTTCTGACCATCCTTTTTTAATAGCAGGTTAGGTATCATATGAATGTGATTATTTTCAAGGACTGAATTACAATCCTATGAAATTAAAATAAAACCCATTGGTGTATTCTGAAATATTTGGATACTTGGTTTTTGCATCAGTAGTGTTCAGTAGCAAATAGCCAAGATGCTTGAAGATCTTGGCTGAGATTTGCAGAAGTAGCTTGTGGTTGCTTGCAGATTTCTAGAGTGCTGGAGATTTGCAGAAGTGCCTGCTGTTTCACTTCTTGGATGCTTCTCTTGATGTCTTTATAGGAACTGATTTTTGTTACTATGTTAATGCTTTGAGTGTTTATTGTGTTTGTGGTGTGCTTCGGAGGAGTGTCTGCTTATTTTAGAACACTTTCCTTCTACCTGTTGATAAGATACGTGAATGTTGAGCTCTTAAAATAAAAGGTGACATTTAAAAAGGGAAAGCCTTGCTATTTCACAGAAGACATTGTCATCGCTAAAATTAGGTTTCTAAAATGTCTCTAATTTTTAGTTTTTGTTTTTTTCCTCATTTTTAACAAGATTCCCAGAAACTATAGAGCAAAATTAAACACATATATATACATACATACATATATGTGTGTATATATGTATGTATATGTGTATATATGTTTGTATATACGTGTGTCTATATATATATAATATATATATAAAATATGATTTATTTTGTTCTTTTTGATGCGGTGTGAAGTATCTCGGCGGCTGTGGCTGCGGCGCGGGGGATGTCGAGCGCCGGGCAGCCCCGGCGGTGCCGCTGTCCCACCAGGGGCAGGTGCCCTTGGCCCGCCGGGGAAGGATCGCACCCGGCTTTGTCTGGGTGGGTGCAGCAGCGCCATTGAGATGTTAATGTGATAGACGCGGCTGTTTTGTGCTAGACCTTGACTGCATCTCTGGAATGTGGCCTGTCTGGTTTTAGGTTGGCATTCAAACGCCTGCTGTAGCTCCTGCCCGCCGATCGTTGATTCAAGCCCAGGTCTTCTGGCTTCCGTGTGCCGAAGGAAGCGGTTGTGCTGGTGGAGAATTAGATTTATATACTTTTATATTTATATACTTTTTTTTGGTTCTCAGATCTTACCTACCGGTCTCTGTGCTTTGTGTTTGCCATCTGTGATTTGGCAGTAAAGTAAATTTGCTCTGTTAAGCCACACATGCGGCAGTAGCTTTACTGACAAGGGTTGAACCTTTCTTTCTGTTTGTGTTTGCTTTTTGCTGGGGTATCCAAATGCTCCATTGTTCCCTTCAGCTTTTCTTGCAAATATATAGAGAGTGGAGTATGTTTCTATATTTTTACCGTGAACATGGCAGTTTTCTGTTGTTAGGTTATGTTCTGGTTCATGTTTAGAGGCAGTGAATAAATGAATAACCTAGACATAACAGGAACATGCTATAATAAATCTAAATTCTACTTACTATATCTTAAAAACAATTTGCTGTGTTTTTTGGTGAAAATAAAGGATATATTTATGTATGCTGCAAGCACAAATTTTAAATGTAGCCCAGGGAACTCATTTTTTGTCAGTCTGTTTTGTACATGAATGCAGTATCCATCAGATTTTCTATGCTGCATTCCTTTTATATTCTTGTAAAATAAAATAACTGTTTACTTTGTTTTCTGGAAAAACATATGTTCTTTCAGATGTCCCTCTTAAATGTGTTGAATAATAATTTCTTCAGGATTTCTCTACTGTGTTAGGTGAAACATGCATGGAGCACAGGGGAGAAAAGTGTGAATCTAATTGGCCTTAGCTAACAATTACTTCAGCAGATAAAACAAAACATGCAAATATCTCCTGAGCACTTAAGGCTGATTTTTCAGACACTGACTGTATCCCTGGCCAAAAAGGGGCATATGATAATTAGATTTTGAAGGACCATGTGCTCTTGCTACAGAGCTAAATATTAAAATGCAAGAAAGCAGACTACCACATGGCACAGTCGATTTTAATGGCAGTTCGTGGTAAAATGCTCTCTCTTTATGTTACCTTTTAGGTTACCTAGGGTGAAACAAAATTACAGGATTGGAGACTCTGGAAAAGCTCAGCATCAGCGTTTGAGGTAAAAATGAACATACTGAACTAATCTTGGGAGTGTGCTCTTGGTTAACTTTATGGAATTGATTGGAGGAGAAATTTTCATCAAGATCCATTTTGTGTTTAAGTTTTCAGTATTGATTTTAAAAAATTGGGCTTCACAATCTCTTTTTAGGTCTGGCAAAACTCACACTTTCAGGTGTATGTATTATGCAATATTTTTAAATTTTTAGCTTTAAGAACACTCTAGATCTGCTGAAATATGATATTTTTGCTTTAAATTCTAGTTTTACATATGTGTGCATATATATAATATGTTCATTATAAATATATAATATCTGTGTTTGGCTAATAGATCTAGAAATTCACTGTCATGAATTTGTATCTTTCTGAATTTTACTTCTATGGTTAAATCACCATCTGAAGTGCACAGTATTTTTTCTTTTACTAAAAAGACTGGTGTATGTCAAGTGAAATGGGTGCTGCTTTTTCATGAGTTACCTGTATTTCTTGCAGTTTTAAATTGAAATAGCTTAAAGAAGCTTGAACTCTGATTTTTTTTTAATGTCTTAACTCAAAGTGAAAATACATGTGAATGGAAAAAGAAGCACAATTATAAAAACATAGCAAAATTGTATCACTCTCCTCGTGTATTTCCCACATGAGCTAGTAATTAATGAAGGTAACCTGGAAACAGGACGGGGGAAGTATGTGCACATTTAAACTAAATTATCTTTTAAATTTTAGGTTCTGATAGTAAACTAAAATAATTCATGTTCAGAGTGAACCTAAATGGTTTGTTTCTGTCAGCAAGTTGTGTTGTAGGTTCAACACACATAAATGTTTTTAAGCAACTGAATTAACCACAATTAATCTTGCTATTGTAATTCCCTTTTCAAGTAATTTTCATAGTTCATAGGTTTTTGTTCTTGTTTTTTTTAATAGTCAAGGCTTACAAATTATGTGATTACTCTACAAGCTGATATCATGATGTCAAAATGCAGTCCAGGAAGCATAAACACAGAGACTGCGGAAATTAAAACGGTAAGACTGTGCTTTGTGGTATGGGAGAAGCAGGTTTTGATGTATCACTGCACTGTGTTCTCCTGGTTTGTATTTAAAGATGCTTCAGAACCACAGAGTAAAGTAACTTCCATATGTGAGTTTATAGAAATTGACTGAATTTCTTTGGAAAGAAAAATGAAAGTAGCTACTTCATTTTATTCATACAAGTTTAGATGTTTATCATGAAATTCTTGCCCTGATGCTTCTTATGAAGCTGAATATGTAGAAATCTGTTTAGTTTTTTATAAGGATGTGTGTGTGCTCTTCTTATGGATCTTATATTCAAATGTGGTTGTGTTGGTGAAATATGATCAGCTTAAAAAAAAATAGTTGGCACAAGGAGTTAGAATTAGAATTGAATTCATATGTTGTTCCAGATAGGAGATACAAAGTAAATGGTAAGGAAAAGATATGACAGGTAAATTAAGGTCTTAGTTTCAATAGTATGCTTCAGTTTGAAATATGAGTTCAGCAGAAATAGGGAAAGAGGCTCTCTGATTAAAAGGACATAGCAGAAAAATGTGCTTTGATAATACAGGGAAGACAGAAATGTATTTAGTTCTGCTGTGCTCGCCTTGCATCTTAGATCCATATACTTAATGTTTTATCTTTTGTTATCTGTGTTAGGGAGGTGAAAGGACTCTGCATAGCACCAGTTCTACACTGCTGATTAAGCAACTGCATAGTTAGTTAGGATTGTTGCACTGGCCTTGTACACATCATTTTAAAAAATTAAAGTTTGTTCCAGAATCTGGCTGCAGGTCTGTATTCTTTAAAGCAGAAACATCCCCTTTCTAAATGTTTATTCTGAGTGCCTCATGCGCTGGTATCACTAGAGATGTGCTACAAAACTGATTTTTGTTTTTACATTGTATTGCTTTACTTGTAAATGCCCTGCAGCCTGTGTGTGTTATGCTGATAAATATTGGCATAATCCTTTTGCATTTGACTGTTCAGTGTGCAGCAGCACAACTTGTATGTGAATGCTGACTTGCTGGCTCTGTTGTTTGAGGTGGACTGAATGCAACGCGAAGTGTTTATTAGGCTTTTGCCCCAAGTCCAGGTTTGGTCATACTGAACACTTCATGAAGGACTTAAGGGGTTTTCTGAGTCTGCTAAGTGTCATGTTGTACTCCATTTCTCTCCTACAAGCAGACATTAGGAGGTGTCTGCCAGGAATTTCACCTGTTAACTGTTGTACTGCTTGTAGAAGTGCTTCAGAATCAGCTCATCCAAATGTAGAGCCTCAATTTAACTTTTGTTTTAATAAGCTCTGTAATGAAACTTTTCCTGGGCAACCGAAAGCAGCTGTTGTTGTGCTGGTATGCCTTGGTAGGCTATTAAAGACCAATGTGTGAGTGGTTATGTATCAGAAGAATAGAAAAAATAGAATTCCTGTAGTCAAAATGAATATTCACAAAGTATATTTCTGATTGTGCTAGGGAAACCAGGGAAGATGATCCTTAAAGGAATACTTACATTTGAGCTTTGTAAGTGTCTATGCATTCCCTTCTTGGAAAGGAGCATATCTGAAATACATTCATTTTTTTAAATTCAAGAATATTGTAAACCAAATGTAAAAATTGCTGTTAGGCAATGCATGGGAAAAAGATCTTTGAACGATGAGAGAGAAAGAATGTCTCATAAGATATGTTCTGTGTCAAAGAGAGCACAATATAAAAGAGATTCCTGATTCATGTTACTGAGTAACATTGCCAGTTGTTTAATGGTTGAGTTGTGGACTTTTTTTTTTTTGGCATATAAAACTGAGGGTGTTTGGTTTGGGATTTTTAAGTTCTTTTAAGAGAACTAAAGTTGCAGGAGTAATATTGACAAAATACGCTTTTTCTCGAAGAAGTAGTATGCTCTTCTGGGCTGTCACTGAAAAAGTCAAATCCTTTTAAAAAGTACACTTCTTTTGAAAGAAAGCTTAGAAACCAGACAACAAAGCATATTGCAAGTTCACCTAAATTGATGCAAAACCAATTCTTGCCTGGCAATGCTTACAGTGTAAGTTCGTATGGAACATTCTCAGTGACATTTTACATTTTGTATATTAACATTTACATTCATTTTCTACTCTTTGTGTTTGTAATATTTTATGTTTTTTTCTTTTTATTTGGTTCTCCTTTACCCAAGTAAGACTTCTCTGTGTTAGATCATTCAGCAAGTTAATATTTCATGTAGCACTTGAAGAGTCTGAATGCAGTTTCTTTATAGCACTTTCTCTGTTCAGGTGTTCATGTAAGAGAATTTTCAGGCAGCGAGGTTCTATTAATATCTTTTTATAAATTGTGGTTTATTTCCTTTAGAGTAAGTGGATTATTTTTACCTCTTGAGGCTGACTTGTTTTGCCTTATGTTGAGAGTGTTTTTAGAGGATAAATTAGAGATTCCAGGACTAAGATGAAATTCTAAAGCGTCAGAAATAATGTTTGTATCACAAGGATCATATTAGGTACAAATTTACAAATCAGTATAGAAAGCAAATTAAATACAATGCAAATGGCAGAAATTTTTTGTTGTTAATTGCAGATGATTATAGTTTTGCATTAACTTGTGAATACAGCACAAACTAAGCTCACAAGTGGTGGTAAAAACTTGAAAGTTGCATCCCTAGGACAATACTCTTTTCTCTGTGTACCTCAGTGCCATTCCATAAATGTTTTAAACTGGCCTCCAAGCAGGAGTGGATCTAGGATGTCTCATTCCAGGTGAAGGCTCTGGTTGCTTTGGCTTGTATTCTGCAGTGCAATAAACCTTGAATTAAACCTTTTGTGTGCCAGGGGATGGCTTCAAATTGGATATAGTAATGTGACTGAACAACCTACACCACAGTTCCAGATTTGTTGAAGACTGGGAAAAATGCTGTTGTATGTTGTTGACTTCATTTCCAACATTGTATATTTTTCTGAAAAACAGTTCTGTAAATGATGGAATAAGGGGTTAATTTTGGCTCTGCAGTTCATGATCTGTTCACATAAATGTGCATTAAAACAAGGACACTAGGTTGTGAATTCTGCTTTTAAAACTCTCAAGATTGGTGGCCATGAAACTGGAACTTTCACTATTATTTAAGTAGAACAAATAAGCTTGAGCCTTATCCAGCTTCCATAACTAGTCTAGAGTCACTAGAAGTATGTTTTGTTTCAGGTGTTTCTCACTCCAAGTTGAGTTTCAGCAAGTTCTTACAGTTTCTTGTTCTGTCAGGTTTCAAAATAATGCAGTGGACAAAGATGGAATGTCTTAAAAAGTCTTATTACCCAACACTGGCTGAGCAGGGCTAGTTTGGCTTGTTGTTATACTTCGCTAGCTAGTTTCAGTTAGCTCATGTTCAGTTTTCTGTCTGCAGATTCTGAACATATGTGCGTACATCTCAAATGCTTTCAATTTAAAATCTGTTCTTCAAGTAGATGTGCTCTTTCCCTTTTTATTTCTAGGTGATCCTGTTCTGCTTTTCTTTTATTGAAGAACTTGGTATTTTTCCTTGCTATTGAAATGGAGACTCGAGAATGATACAATTACTGCATTATTCTGGCTTACTCCCATAATAATGTTGACATTGATCTTGTCAGATGTTATATACTTCCAATAGAAATCATAGAAATGAGGGCCAGGACTAGGAAATCTTAGTATAGCAGAAAGAAACATTGATTTGGGTGGATAACTTTTTCTTCTTACCTGACTTTGCTTAAATTCCCTCTCTATATGTTCTTTCAAATATGTTGTGACTCATGCAAGCTCAGCCAAGATGTGATTTCAGTGGCAAACAATGCTGTTTTGGTACACAGAAACCAAAGTTGTGGTTTAGAGTATATGTTGTTTCACATCTTTCCAGATAAAGCTGGAGCCATATGTAAGCATAAATCCTCTTGCTTCTTACAGTAGGGTAGTTGAACTGGTATCACTGTTATGAGGTGCATAGCAAAAGAAGTGAATTATTTGTAATATTGGATCCTGTACTTGTTTTTTATTAGCAGTCTTTTAAAAAAAGTTTGGTTTTCTCTCCTTAATTCCCTTCTGGTGTTGTGATATAGCTATTTTATATGTTCCCAAAGCTATATTTATCATTTGAAAAAGAAACACATGACAGATGAAGCAGTAAACAAAGAGGAGGAGCTGCCCATCTAAAGTGATTGATAAATAACTGAAGTGGCTGGGCTTATGTACAAGAAGGATTGAGGAATCAGCTTCAGCTTTTACAATGGAAAATGTTTGGATATTATTTCCCTGGTCCATTCTAGCAATTATTATGACAGTGAGGTCTCATTTTAAACAAAGCAAACATTAGTTGTTTTTCACCAGTTACTCTGTGCAAGTAGAGAAGCATAACTGAGACTGTTTCAGTGAAATACTGCAGTAATGCAAAAGACCTTTGTGTTCTTAAAACACTGCAGGGGGTTTGAACTGTAGGATCTTTAAAGTCTGTTCCAACCCAAACCATTCTATGATTCTAAGGATGTTTTTTGTCTGTTACCAACTCATGCTTCCACTCACTAGAATACTAAAAGAGAAGCTAGATATAATAAAGGAGAGTTTCATCTGTAAGCTTGGAGAAGAGGGTGTTGGGGATGGCACCTTTCCATGCTTTTTCTCCCTTCTTCCTGCACCTAAGTTGTCAGTTCATACAAAAGCTTCACTAAGGTTAGTAGTGCCCAGCGTTTTCTGATGTTTTCCGCTGGTGTCTGCAGAAGATTCTGTGTCATGCTACTGTCCTTGCAATGTGACTGATTTAATGTATCAGTCACATACTGATAAACATTTGATGTGTAAGTGCTCAGTAGATCAGAATCAAGGATGATCAGATTGCTACATGCAGCTGTATAGCACATAAACCATTCTGTGATGACTGTGTCTTTTCTGCCAGCTGTATCCTCTGACCTAAAGTTTTTGAGTCCCAGTGGAGGAACAGCCGCTAGTTGCAAGGAGGGAATGAACCAAAACATCTTTATTTGGGCCAGATTAGAACACTCTATAAAGCTATTGCTATAGTTGCACTGTTAGAACCTGCATGTGCTTGTATGCATTCTTTGAAATGTGTAGAAACAATTTAAGAATCTACAGGAGTCTTTTTTTGTGTTGCAACTGAAATGAATAATGACATAATACTGATTTTGTGATTTGTGTAGACTGTTGTTCTTTATTTTCAGCTGAATAAAGCAATATTGATCCATTTTATCTGTTTAGGTAATCTGAAATACTTGGGCTCAAATGGTAGCTTACATTACAGGAGTGAAAAGTAAATGAGAAGGTTGCCATGAGTTTGGAGATTATCCTAAAGCAATGAAAAAACATAAAATGTCAGGCATGTTCTTTACTATGACCTGTGGAAATGCACATTCATTCCTTTTGAGGTTTTTTAGGATTTTAAGACATTATCTTTTTCTGGAATCTTCTCACTATGACAGTATTGGTGACACCCAAATAAAAATATCAGACAATATTCCAGCAGTATCAACACACTTTTTATATTAAAGAGGAACATTTTGGTTGAAGGGGGAAGTATGTTTATTGCTGATCCTAAATTCAAGAAGTTACATATATCCTTGTTCACTAAGTAGCATTTACTGCTTAGTGATTAAGGATATGTTTGTCTACAAAAGATAAATACATTTTTACAATGGAGCTGTGTATAATGTTATTTCAGCTTAACCACACTGTCCTTCAGGGCTTCCCCTGCCACTTAAACAAATTGAGACAAAGCTTTATCTGACCACTTACTGTAAAGTGAAATTACTTCTGACTGCAGGAGGAGTGATCATGTAGTTCAATGTATTGCCTTCTCTTTATTTTATAATATTTACCTGAGATGGAAAGTGAAGTCATTGGTTTAATCTCTTTTTTAGGGCTTCCTATAATTATTTAGTACTAGTTTAATATCAGTGTCTAGAATGGTCCAGATTATAATATTTAATTTAAAAATATTAACATAGAACAACAGTGTTATGAATACTTCTCTTAATTACAGAATTACATAATTACTAGGGTTGGAAGGGACCTCTGGAAATCTAGTCACTGCTCCATTTTTGGTGATTTAATTGTACTGGTTTCTTTTTTCCCTCTCTCTTCAGTTATTTCTGAGAACCATTACTGGTTCTCTCTTAGATAGCATATTATATTTCTCTTATTTGTTTTTATTTCTTACTGCACATCTGCAAAACTTGAACAACTTTCCTGTTGTATAGAAAAGCAAGAACATTTCAATGCAATAAAATGATAATTAGCTTTTCCTCTTGCCTTTTTAATGTATTATTAAATATTAATGCATCATCAATTTTATGCATTTCTCAACCCACATTGATGCTAAAATTAATATAGAGCTTGTAGGAATTTTGAGGAAAACTAACTTTTGAAGATACTGATTTTTTAGTAGGGTATGTATCCAATTTAAGGAGAGAGTATTCAAAATTTCTTAGATTTCAAGTAGTATATTTCTGTATACTTCAGCAATATTTTTCTGTGTCATCAGGCCATAATCACTTTCCCAGGCTAAAGGTTTTAATGTTGTGGGGTTGGTTTGTTTGTTTTAGTTGGTAATTTTTTTTGTTTAGTCTTGTCTGTTGTAACCTTGATCATTCCTGACAAATAGCAAATGTTTTTAGCGCACACAGACACACACACCCTGATGGTGAGGATTTCATAGCCTCAGTAGGAAAGTGTTCTGTGGTGCTCAATTGTTGTGAAGTTCTGAATGCTTTGTTTATAAATTACAGTGTCTTTATGGAAGTTGGTGGTTAACCTGGTAAGGATTCCATTCTCTATTAGTCCTTACCAGAGTCATCAGCAATTCCCTGTAATGCTTCTGCCAGTTCTTAAAAAGATAAGCTGATCGGAATCTGATGATTTGAAAATACTGACATTCTTTTGTAGTTTCTGTTCTTTTCCTAGCAATTAGAATAAAATTCCTGTGTATTTAAAGCTTTAATTTGTCAAAGGCCTTTTTGGTTGGAAAGAAAACCGGAAAATCTGATACTTGTGGCTGTGCTGTAAATTTCAGTGTTTTTCTTTCCTGAAATAAAGCTGACAGCCTTACTTATTAAAGCTTAAATTTAAAATTAAATTCTGTCAGACCATAAATGGAACTTCATATTAAAATGTAAGTGTGTAAATCCAAATGCCTGTAATGAGCATTGTTCTGTAAAGTACAGCTCCTTTTGAATTTCTGGGGTACTTTGATAAGCATACATCTTCAAGTGGAGAAGTGCCTGTAAATTTAAAATTAACATTTTCTGCTGAAAATAATAGGAGAAGAAACACTTCTGTAAGTAAAATCAAGTAATGTCCTTTTCTTGATAAAGATTTTCTGTTATTGCTTGAGATTGCAAGTATATCTAATGCCGTTTCATTTTCTTCTCATAGTAGGCTGTGCTGGAACAAAAATGCAATGAAAGAAACACTGGATGAATGAATGAAAAGCCCTGCTTTGCAATCCCTCAGCATGGCAGGACTGCAGCTCATGACCCCTGCTTCCTCCCCAATGGGTCCATTTTTTGGACTACCATGGCAACAAGAAGCAATTCATGATAACATTTACACGCCAAGAAAATATCAGGTACTAGTGGTAGTACTAATACAGTAACATCCAAAAAAGTACAATTAAATCCATTAATTAATGGAAAAAGAACAAGAGCAGGTAGAGAATGTGCTGTGATGCACACTTGTCAGGATGTGTCTCTCTCAAGCTCCACCTGTTGGGAGTTGATTGTTTAGTTGGCTTTGTTTGATGCTTGTTATATCCCCCCTTCCCTCTTCTAAGTTTGCTCTAATGAGCAGAACAGCTTTTAAGCTGTGTTCTCCTGCAGAATGCTGCCAGGGACAAATAAACTGTGCCTCTCAATTGTATGCATACATCATGTCTCCTTCAACCTCTCACCTTGTCTTCTACATGGTATACTAATTTTGATTTTTGGTTCACATCCTGTTCAAAGCAGCCCTCTAAAGTCAGAGACCCCATCAGGGTACTATGATTTTTCACTTCCAGGAAAACTGAGTTCTAGAATACCAGTTCTCTTTGCACTGCAGAGGTGCCCAGAAGCGTTTTGTTAGCGTTACTTGAGAAACTTGGATCACGTTCAGCTACTCTGCTTGCTTACTGGCCTGAATTGATGTGTGCAATTGGATTTAAAAGCCGTAGTTTCTTTCTTCATACCATGTACGTAGCAACAGAACCATCTATTAAAAAGATACATTAAGAAAGCTACCTGAGAGCAGATTGTGGTACTGAAGGATTTTAGATTTAAAAGCTGGGCTATATATAGTGTGTTAGTATTTTTGAAGGATTGTGAGAACAATTGGTTATGAAACAGACATGTTACTTATAAGGCACTTGAAAGATTTCAAGGGATACTCGACTTTATTTATTGACTTTATTGAGTTTGTTACCTTTGTTTTTTTTTTACTTTATTGAGTTTATTTACCACTTTTCTTATTTTCTTGTCAGCTTTTTCACTGCATTACTGTAAGTAAGGACATTCTTATTTTTTTCACCTAGGTTGAACTGCTTGAAGCAGCTTTGGATCATAATACAATAGTCTGCTTAAACACTGGCTCAGGGAAGACTTTTATTGCAGTACTACTCACTAAAGAGCTGTCCTATCAGATCAGGGGAGATTTCAACAAAAATGGAAAAAGAACTGTGTTCTTGGTCAACTCGGGTAAGAGGAAATGTTCCCAAATACACTGCTAATACTTCCATGGAATATTCTGTAACAGAAGTTCTTTGAAAGCAAAGTTGGGATAAACTTTTGTGTAAAGCCTTCAACAGCAAGGATGTGATACCTTTTATCTTTTGTTTCATTGTCTGTTTAATGTAATCTGTTTATGTATATAACATGTTCTGTTTTCTAGTTTAAAGTTAAGACATTGAATCAGAAGTGCAATTTAGTTAGCGCTCTGTTTCCTTGATGTGGTTCTGTATAGAGGCAGTTGCCATGTACACATGGTTTAACATTAGTCTAAGCAAAAGAACACATTATGAAATGTAGTGCTAGGTTATATGACACACATTTTAAAATTAAAGTATGAGAAGACCTTTATGTAAATGAGATTTATTTTTTCCTTAAGCGAATCAAGTTGCTCAGCAAGTGTCAGCTGTCAGGACACATTCAGACCTTAAAGTGGGAGAGTATTCAAGTTTGGAGATAACTGAATCATGGACAAAAGAGAAATGGAGTCAGGAATTCTCTAAACATCAGGTAATGTACTAAGTAAAAACTGTAAGCAAAGCAATGGAGAGGTTGGATCAAAAGTGATTCCTTCCAATTACGCATTTAGTCTTCTTTAAAAAGAAATCCAGCATATTGGTATATTTGTATGTTAATTTTGAGGCAAATATATGTAGGCGTTTTCAGGTTGTTTCTAAAAAGCCATCCTCTAAATCCTTTCTTTTCAATCTCCCTGACTTGTTCATTATGTTGATTGCAGAACAAATTTTGAGTGTGCATTCTGTACTTTAAATACTATTAAAATTTTATTAAATGTTAGGGTTTTGGGGTTTACTTTCTGGTAAAAACAATAGTAATGCTTTATGGAATATGTCTGAGGAACTCTGACAGAAGAAAGTGTTGCTATACTTAGTGAAGTTCAAAATGAGTGTAAAAACTATATAATTTTATCAACAAACTCAATTTTTATGTTTTAGTGTACAAGAAATAAGTTTTTCTTTAAAAAGAGTTCTCGTAATGTCCTGCTTATGTTACAGCTGCAAGTAGTTAAGTGCTTATGAAGAACTATCTTTCCTGCTGGAGGCATGATGATGGGACACATATAAGGACACTAACTTAATTTGTTAGGATTATTTAATGATACCTGTTCTGTGTGGTCTGGTTGCTGTTGAGATTGTCTGTTGTATTCATTTTTTAACTAGGCACGTACCTGTAGAGATGCAGACATATATAAATACACCACTATTCAGAGAGATGGCTTTCTCCAGCAGAGAATGTTTTAGTCTCTTTTGTCCTTACCTGGTATAGGTATATCAGTAGGGATTGATATTTACCAATGCTGTCAAAAAGACCTGCAGCAAACTATTCCTCCTTCACCTTGACCTCTGATAGCTTGTACTTTTCTTGTACTGACATTTTTTTCCTTTCAATCTAGGTTCTGGTTATGACATGTCATGTTGCTTTGACTGTTTTGAGAAATGAGTATTTATCCCTGTCAAATATTAATCTTCTGGTGTTTGATGAGTGCCATCTTGCAATCCAGGATCATCCATACCGTGAGATTATGAAGGTGCATTTTTTGCATGAATGTTTAATATACTTGGTTGAGGAAGAAAAGTGAGTGGGAGAGCTGGAGAATTGGAGACCAAAAAAGATATTAGTGGAACCAATGTTAGCATGTTCCTGGGACTGTGAAATTACTGTATTAAGACTTCAGTGATACTATGTGGTAGAAGAATAATGTATTTACTGTATTTTACAGTGGGGATTAAAGACAAATCTGTCTTTAACAGAGAAGTTAAATTTATTGAATTAGGGGAATTTTGAAAATTCATCAGTAAAATAGTTAAGTAGCAAATGGGATATGCTAATCAGTTTTTATTATTTTTAAAAATGCCGATCTCTAAAGGTGTTACTGGGGCTCTTTCCAGAATATTACTGGCTTCATGTTGTTTTCGGCTTATAAGTGAGAGATACCTGTGTAATAAGTTATCTTTCCAAATCTCTTCTCAAATGTATGTGCCTTTTTATATGGGGTGGAAGTATTATGTTATGTATTGTAGGTATGACAAGAGTATTCTGTTTAATCCTAACTGTTTCCATTTCTCCATGTTGTAAATACTTACCTTTAAATGTGATGGCTGTTTAACTTCCAGTCAGTAGAACAGAAAATATTAATTCAATATTTGGTTCCTTTTGCAAACATGTGCTATTGAAATAAAAGTTTCCAGCCTAAGCATCATAAATTTGCAGGTAGATAAACAGGATACCTTTTGTAAATAATTTGATTTTATTTCACAGATCTGTGAGGGTTATCCATCATGTCCTCGAATTTTGGGATTAACAGCTTCCATTTTAAATGGGAAATGTGATCCTGCTGAGTTAGAGGAGAAGATCCAGAAACTGGAGAAAATTTTGAAGAGCAATGCTGAAACTGCAACTGATTTGGTGGTCTTGGACAGGTGTGTTTTATAATGATTGTTGGTAAATGGATGCCTGCATTTTCATTTTGGATAGAGGAGTAAACCAGTAGCAATATTTAGTCTTCTAAATTTTAGAAAAGTTTGTGTGTATACGATGCTGATATTCCATTTAGGTTGGAGATAGAATGTTAAATGGCTTTTGAGTATAAAGGCCGATTGGCCTTGGTAGGGAGACATTTTTTGTTAAAAAACAAATCAAAAAATACAACAAAACAGATCCTCTAACAAAAAAACCCAACCCAAAACAACCAAAAAAAACCCCTCAACACACACCACCAAGCTAAAACCTGACATTTCATGAAATACTTCTGAACTTTTAAAATGCTCTATTTTGTGTGGAGTGTAACTGTTTCATGTCCAGGGCATGCCATAATGTCACTATTTAGGGAAATGTGGCAACATCTCCAGTACAATGTGCTCTTAAATGCAAGAGGAGTTGCCTTTTTTTTTTCTTTTCCCCCAAATGCATATCCTGGGTTTTAAAGGTTAATGAAAGATAGAGGGAGAGGAGGTAATAAATACTTAAATAACAGAGCAAGTGAGTTCCTGTGAGTGTTGTTTAAACTAGAGGTGGTGATAATGCAACAACTTCTTGTAGGGAAAAGTAGGGTGAAATTATTGCTATGTAGCATGATTTCTTCTACCACCTGTACTGTACTGTTGAGTTGCAAATAAAGGTTAAAAGTTATGGAACAGATGTTTTGTCCATGTATAAATGTTTAAATGCATTTTTTTTAACTTGTCTGAACCATTTCCTTTTAAGAATTTCCTGCTGCCATTCAAGGATAACAATTACTTTACTTGTGTAAATATATTTAGAGACATAAATTTACATTATGTAGATTGGTTTTCTTTGGTATAGCAAGAGAGTGCACTATTGAAAAACAAGTGAAGATGTTGCTGAAGTAGTTAGAATTTGCTTAAATTTTCCAGTATTTGAAATGAGAATAGCAATATTAGCCTTCTTTTTAGGAGTGTATTAGAACAGTATCTAGTCAGTATTTTGGGAGGTGGAGGTTTTTCTGAAGTGTTTAACTGTATAATTTTAATAATTATTGATTCATGGTGGGGAAAGAAATGTTCTTGAATACATGTCATGTTGCTGTTGTGTTTGCTGTATAACCTTAAGAGCTGAAATAGCTCTGGCTTTCAGAAGCTGTGTTTAACTTGATCTTTGCCCTCATTAAGATATACTTCTCAGCCATGTGAGATTGTTGTAGACTGTGGACCATATACTGACAAAAGTGGGTTGTATGGAAGATTATTAAAGGAATTGGATGAAGCACTTGCTTTTTTAAATGACTGCAACATATCTGTACATTCAAAAGAAAGAGATTCTACCTTAATTTCTAAGCAGGTAAGGATATCAAGAAATGTGAGAAACCTGGGAATAGAAATCTTACTACTGTTTTTCTTTGCCATGTATGTTACATAACTGAAACCTCCTTAGCTAGCCATCCTTGATTATCTGAAGCAAAAAGACTTCTGATTTTTGTATTCATTTACATGCAGTTGTTTTCATAAATGAGTGGGGCTTCAATGTCAGGCATTGATTAGAATTCCATTTAGTTTGAGATTCAGATTTGCTTAAAGCACTAAAACAATTGTGCATCCTGATGTTCTAGGTCCTTATCTCTGAAGTCAAGAATTTGATGTTTTCACAATCTCCTATGACCTTTGAATAATTCAGTACAGAAGAGGAAATAATGCTTCAGGAAGAATTTAGACTGTTCCCTGTTGAGTCACTACTGTGATTATTCTGTAATAGTCCATGAGAAATTTGGAGAATGTATTTCTTTCTTCAGCCCAAAATATTCCAGTTTCCTTTAGCATTCTCAGAAACTGGGGACTCTGACACTGTCTATAAAATATTTGTGCCAGAGGGAAAGATGGTACATAATGCAGCCTATCACAGTGCATGGGAATTGGAAGTCCTGGTTACTTTTGTGCTAAACTATAATAGGCTAAAATACATAAGGAATGCTGGCTGGAGGCAATCTTCATGACTTGCAGAGTCCAGAAGAGTGGATTAACTGCTCTGCATCTAAAGCTTGTAACCTTCTGTGCTTGTTTTAAACCAGTAGATCTCTGAAAGATGGAGACACCCATATTAAGAAAAGAAACAAGCTTCAGACTGAGGTGCATTGCGTCTTGGCAGTGTAGAGTATCAAGCCTCTGTATTGCAGTTACAACTAGTCTAGATAGTTTTGCCCTTAAGTCTTAGAACTAATAAACTCCACAGAGGATAGGATAGCATCAAGAGGATGATAGCCTGTTCTTTATTTCCTCACAGAAGGGAAGAAGGAAGAAAAATTAAAGCAGCAGCTGAATACCAGCATCCTGTTATAGTACCATTGTAGTTCTTCTGGTACAGTATAGGGCATCCAAGCAATAAGTCCTTTTAATAGTGTTATCAGTGTACCCCATTTCTGAATTCCTAGTTTATTGTCTGACAACTTCACTCTTCTGGAGGAAACAACTTTTCATATGATAAGATTATGATGGTATTCTACTGCCTATTCTGTTTTCTATGAATGGGATATAGTTTTCTCTTTTTACTATTCTACCCACATGTACAAACCACTCTGTTCTGTTTTTCCTAGGCTAGACTTCCTAAGGCTGCCTTAAGGCCACTGTGCAACTTTCTGGTTATATATTTCTGAAACCCTGCCAGCTGTCAGTAGTAAATAAAGTAAAAATGCCCAGTAAACTGTTTATTCTATTAGTTCTGTGTTATATAGTAATGATAAGAATTTTTGCTTTGTTTATCTAGCTGCTTCAAAAAGTATTCTTCTTTTTAGTACAAATTTCAAATTGCAGTTAGGCAAAATGGCAAAATTTTTATTAAGTTTGGAGTTTTTTAGAGGTTCAGAAATGTACAGGTTGAAGTTGATTGGTAATAATTTAAGTGGGGGGGAAGAACTTGCTCCATTAGAAACACCAAATTTCCCAAGGTCATCTAAATAAGAAAAGCAGACGTCTGCATTTTTTTTAAGTAGAAAAATTGCCATAATCCTTACAAAGACTGTGCTGTAAGAGAAAAAAAGCCCCTAGTCTTAAATGAATAGTTCATGAATGTACTCTTTGAACTGATACTTGAATTCATTTGTTGTAGATATTGTCAGACTGTCGAGCTGTGTTGGTTGTTCTGGGACCGTGGTGTGCAGATAAGGTAGCTGGGATGATGGTGAGAGAGCTGCAGAAGTATATCAAACATGAACAAGAGGAGCTGCACAGGAAATTTTTATTGTTTACAGACACTTTCCTAAGGAAAATACATGCACTCTGTGAAGAGCACTTCTCGCCTGCCTCACTTGACCTGAAATTTGTGACCCCAAAAGTAATAAAGCTGCTTGAAATCTTGCGCAAATACAAACCATATGAACGGCAGCAGTTTGAAAGTGTTGAATGGTATAACAATAGGAATCAGGATAATTACGTATCTTGGAGTGATTCTGAAGATGATGATGAGGATGAAGAAATTGAGGAGAAAGAGAAGCCAGAGACTAATTTCCCATCTCCCTTTACTAATATTTTATGTGGAATTATTTTTGTGGAAAGAAGATACACAGCAGTTGTTCTAAATAGGTAAAGCTTTTTATTTAAAAAAAATATTCTGAAGAAAAAAGGCAGACTTAGCTGCCAGGATGTTAATATCATGAATATGTAAGGGATTGCATTGTATTTTCAGAACTCTATTTATAAAGTTGGTTTAAGAGATCATATGGAATATTTCTAAAGCATACGAGACGAGCATATGTCTTTGAAAGTTGTACTCAAGGATTTGTTTCAGACCAGAGTTTTTAATTTGATTCCTTTAGAAGGCAGATTGTTAAATACTGTACAAAACCTGTAAAATAATCATATACTGATCTGTTGTAATTAGTCTTTAGATTTATATTTTCAATGGATGTTGGAACCTTCTTAAGCCTACTGAGTTCAATACTTCTGGAAATATCACCATTACCCTACTAAATCACAATATTAAATTATCCAAGTCTAGAAAAAATCAAATTTACCCTTGCACAAATACCTCTCAAGATTTACCAGTACTACTTTCACAGTTGATGTTTATAAAGCACTTTCATAGTCAAACACTGAGTGCTTTCTTAAGCTCTCCACCAAGAAAAATATGCATGTGGGAGTATTTGCCAACTGGCAGTATTGTAGTTCCTTATCTTGAATATGTTCCTATTCTTGAATATCATACATGTTAGTTATGTATAGCACTTAATTGTTAAAAGCCATTTGCCACAAACTGTGGATTACATGATTGATTCACCTATCCTGGTTTTGGTTTTCAGGTTTTTTCAGGTTTCTCTGATAGTGTAGCAAATGTCCCGTGCCAGGTGTTCATTGCATTCTGGATGCCTCTAAATCTGACCCCTCTGTTGGTACATTTTTGCTCGAATTAATAAGTGCATAACATATTCTTTGATCTATAGACTTGTCTATGTCAACTTTCATCAACTTTTATCTTTTCTCTTTTCCTTTTTTGCATTTTAAATATGTTCACATATATCTGCAGTATGAGACAAACCAAGCTGTTCAGTATAATGAACATATTCTGTTAATATGTCCTGAAGAAATAACATTAACAGTCTTTTGCTGAGCTGAAATGAGTATTTCATTACCCTATAGGGAATGAACAGAATTCTGAAAACTTTTTTCTTCTCTGTTCAGTTATGAATGTGATTTAAATCATACTGGTTTTCCACTGTGCAATCATTCTTGTATTCTGTGATTTATACACTATATAATATCCTAACTGCTGTTGAACCTGACAGAATACAGTCTAGATTAAATAGGTGATCAAATTCTGCCATCTTTGAGCTTTAGGCACCTTTAGTAGAGGTTATTGGCAGCAAAATATAAAACTATATGTAACTTCTTGTCCCCTTCTGAAAGCTAGCTGCCAGACTCTCAAAATGCTCCTTCACCTCACGTAGCACCTGATTTCAGAACACCTGATACTGTATTGACCCATCAGATGGGAAGCCTTTGGTGGAGAAGCTCACTGTAGTCCTTCTTCAGCAGAGTGCATTTGATTTCAAGGGCCCCTGCTGATGACAGCTCTCTCTAGGCTATATATATGGGGAAGACTCTCTACTGAATGAGAAAGTCATGAGTGTTTAAATTAATGTATCACAGCTACTTCCAGTAATGGAACTGAGCTCAAACAGCAGTATAGTTTTTCTTAAAACACAGTTATTATGATAGTACTTAGAATACCATTGGGAAATCTAGGATGACTAAAGAAGGGCAAAATTCATGGCATGAGTTGTACTTTCTGTCTTTATTATTGCACTCAGTTGGTGGAGTGGCTCACTCAGTGTTTAAGTTGATGTATACAGTTCAGTTCTGATGCCTATAAGCTTCTTTTCATAATAGAAGACATTTACTAAAGCCCAGTTCCCTTCCACTTGCATTGTAAGTGCCTCTTAGCTCCCTTAAGAGTTTGAAAAGCAGAAGTCATCTGTTTGAAAAACACCACCTGTTACCTACCACAAATAGTTTTTTTTAGTCACAAGTTTGCAGTCCTATATGTTTCTCAGGAACTTGGCAAAGATTTGCTATGAAGTGTTTATTCAGATGCTTTTTATTGTCCATTTCTATACAAGTAAACTAAAATAAGAACGTTTGAGATGTTTAGTAGGTACTCAATTTGTATGACCTCACAGAAATGCCATATTGAAAAAGAAATAAAAAAATATTTCTGTCCAGTTATTAACCCATACTTTCTTAGACTGTCTGTCTCAAGAGCCTGGACTGCATACAGAAATGTAACTCCATTTGGCCTTGAACTAACAAACCACATTTGCACTTCAGCACAAGAGGGTCCTTCTAGTCTGTTTCCCTAAGGATGGCAAGTTGTATGCCTGTTTTCTGTCCTCTTGCCTATCTCTGTTCATTCTAGTTTTAACATATTGCATAAGAGGAATGCCTTCAAGGTGTTCTATATTCCCATAAATTTTGTTTAAAATGGGGACTAGGAAAGGGGGCCTGACTTCAGTAGTTTCCCAAAGGTAGAAAGAGCAGGGAGAACTCTGCATTTTCCCTCTGGTTTGGCAGCAGCTTGCTGGGCAGATGGTAGGCTTATAGCTGGGGACTGGCACAGCATCCATCTACTTCTGTGTGAGACAGAAATGCTAGAGATTTTTTGGGAAAAGGTTTGAGTTGCTGGTTGAGATCTAGAGAGATAGGCTGTTCTTGGGCTGTGGGGGGCACCTGGAATGGACATGATGGATGTGCTTTGAGCAGAGTAGTAGTGGGATGGCTGTAGTGACACATGCAAGGATTATTTGTTGTATATAATCCCTTGGTTTTTATTGGCTCTCCTGTTCAAAAGCCTGTTGCAGTTGAGTAATTTCAAATTCTGTTCATCCTGAAAACTGATCAAGTAGTGATGCTTCAGCATACTTACTTTGATTGCACACTGTAATTGTGGTTTTAAATCCATAACTGCCTCATTTTTAGATTTCATGCATTATTTAGGTGAGCAGTCTTCTACCTTATGTGTGAAATCAGAACACTGCAGAAGCCAGCCTTTTCTGCTTCTGTAACATAACGAATAAACTGAGTGGAAATGAAGTGAGAGCATGAAAGTTCATCACATCCCTGTCGGTTATTCCTTTTAAAAAATTGTATTACATTCTCTATTTGGGTTAATTTCCCAAGTAATTAACATCTTACTTTGTAGGCTGAGCCTCACTCTTGAGAAAAACAGGTCAGCATTTTGTCGCTAATATACTTGAACAGAATGTATATTCTAATATTAAGTAGAATTACAATCTTACATTTTAACCTAGGAGTTAACATTTTATACTGAAGAAACATACTTTTGTTGAGGAAGCAGATACAGGTCTTTGTTCTAAAATCAGCTGGAGCCTACAGAAAAAGATTAACAAAGTAATTTTGAGTAGAGTGCTTTAACAACAGAGAGTCATAGGGTAATAGATTGGTTAAAAATATCTAATTTTAGCATGATAGGTCTGTAATGTGTGAAGCACAAAATGCATGAGCTCTCCTTGTGTTTCTGTATGCAGTCTGTCTTATGGTAACCTTACAGTGGTTTTTGAGAAGACTGCAGTCAATTTATGTGTTAACATGACTTAATTGTCATGCTTCCACTTTTCCTTTTAATATAGGTCGTACAAATAATAGATTTTCCTCCATTTTGTAGGTTGTGTAACTTCTAAAAACACGTGTAATATTTTTAGGTTGATAAAAGAAGCTGGCAAGCAAGATCCAGAACTGGCTTACATCAGTAGCAATTTTATAACTGGACATGGCATTGGCAAGAACCAGCCTCGTAACAAGCAGATGGAAGTAGAATTTAGAAAACAGGAAGAGGTAACTTCAAGAAAAAAAATTAAACTGGCAGTACCCATTTTGTGTGTGTGTGTGTGTGCCTTTGAAAACAAAATAAATCAACAGGCAGAGTCTGGAGCACAGTCACTGGAAGTTTATAGCTTTTTTTTAACAAATATGCTTACTTATTGGAGATACAGATGTTTGTAAAGCAGTAAAAGTATGTTTGGAGACACATTACACAAACAGAAATTAAAACTTTATGTAAATTCATGTTTATATCTAGTCAGATCATTATCTAATTTTTCTGCATTCTTTTAGTGGTAATATAATTATATGTTATGAATGTAAGGAATGTCAGGCTTACTGACATTTTCAGTAGTTCAGCTGATTTTAATATTTATCTTTTCTAAATGTGAATTTGGTTAATTATTGAATGTTACAATGTTTAAAAAAACCCCTGATTTTACATTATTTAAAGCTCATCCTGGCTGGATTGTGCTCCAGACACCACACTTTTCCTTAGTATTTTTTCACATATAGTAGAAATATAAGAAGTGCCAGTTCTAGAATGTGCTCTATCCCCTGAGGATGCTTCAGCCTCAGGAATGTTTGGGAAAAGATGGTGTCCTGAAAGCATAATTGTTTTTTTCATTAATACCACAACTGAAAACTTGTAAGTAAATAGGGGGGATCCTCTCCATTCCTAGGGGTTATAGTAGCTTCTTAGACACATGTGATTCCACATACCTGATTTTATTCTTAGAAATCTGCTAGTTCTGATAAATAGTCTTGTTATGTTTCTGAAAAGATTCTTTGTAGTAGTTTTGTATTTCCATGTCTGGACATGTTTTGGGGGTGTTTGAGCCACTGATCTTGGTTTAATTGCTTTTTGTTGAATTTCATGATGGAAACAGATCTTGTAAAATTAATCTGTAAAATTTGTCTTCATTACTTTTGCAGGTTCTTAGAAAATTTCGAGCACATGAGACCAACCTGCTTATTGCTACTAGTATTGTAGAAGAGGGTGTTGACATACCAAAATGCAACTTGGTGGTGCGTTTTGATTTGCCCACAGAGTACCGTTCCTATGTGCAGTCAAAAGGAAGAGCTAGAGCACCAATTTCCAATTACATTATGTTAGCAGATACAGACAAAATCAAAAGTTTTGAAGAAGATCTTAAGACATACAAAGCAATTGAGAAGGTATGAGGTCAAAGGAATGGGCCTGGGGTTTTTTAAGTGTATCTTAGTACTTTTTCAGGGAAAAACCTCTCATCGTGTTCTTTTCTTGAAATGTTTAGATCCTCCGCAACAAATGCTCAAAATCTGTTGATGCCAATGAAACTGAAACTGAACCCATTGTTGATGATGATGATGTCTTTCCACCCTACGTATTGAGGCCAGATGAGAACAGTCCAAGAGTTACTATTAACACTGCTATTGGACACATAAATAGGTAAGAGATATATTCACTTCTTACTTCATATCATTGAATAAAAGATTTCTTAGTCGGTCTCGCAACGTGGATGCATGGGGCATTATACACATTATACACGTTTCCTCTTAGACACCTTGTCAGGATCTTCTCTCCTAAAGAAAGTGGTTGCAGAGATTTGAAGGGATTATTTGCTTTCTTTATCTTTATCCTACCAGAGATTCTAGCTCTGATAATAAATGTAGTGATGTTGATTCCTGTTTAAATAAAAGCTTCTCTGAAAACATTCAGCTTCAAAATTTGCATTTTTGCTCTTGTCAAGCTAGTTTTAAAAATAAATAAACAAACTGTTTAAACAGTACTTAAATCTTCAGTTCTAATATTCACATTTGTGGTAGCAGTGTGTTGTCATCTTTACAAACAAAACCACAATAACTAAAGTCCACCAGACAGGATAGGAGCTACTCAAATATCAACTCTGTAAGGGGATGGTAATTAGAGGAGGTTGTCAGTGATAGGAAGACAAATAAAGGAAGAAGATCCAGGGAGCTGTGGACCAGTCAATTTAACTATAATCATGTGGAATGCTATGGACAAAGTCCTCATGGCAATGGTTTTAGGCCCATAAAGAAAGGGGGTTGGCAGAAACCAGCCAAGTTTTACTGAGGGCTTTTTATTTCCTGTGTCATGAAGTGGTTGACTATGAAAAGCAGTGAATTGCTTGTGATGCAATTGCCAAAGTACTACTTTAGTAGCTAAATTCTTGAGATGCAGACCATTTTGATGGACTGCCTGGTAAATAAAGCCTCTCAAAGCAGTCAGATTTGAAGCATGAATGGCAGATGGTAAATGGTTCAAAGGCTGTCTGGCAGCTGGGTATATGTGGCATTGAACTGTTAAGAGGTCCAGCACAGTTTAACATCAGGATGTTGGCATTTAATACCAAGCTGGAAGAAAGGGAAGTCAGTACAAGGGAGGAAAGGTGGGAGGGGGAAGCAATGATAAACAGGAGGAGTAAGACAACAGTAAACTCAGGAGATGTAATGGGAACCCTGGGACCTGGCAGGAAACAGCCTTGTGCATCATTACAAGCTGGAGTGACCTTTCTGGAGACCAGGTTAATAATAAAGGGCTTGGAGGTGTTCTGCTCAGAAGTTAGTTGAATATGAGTCAGTAGTGTACCTTTACAGTGTACATCATCTTCTCTAGCATTCATACCAGTAAGGTAAGGTTCCACTGAAATGTGTTCAGGTTTCAATCTGCAGGTTTTGATGATGTGTAAAATATTTTGTGCACTCAGGTACTGCGCTAGATTACCAAGTGATCCATTTACACACCTGGCTCCCAAGTGTAAGACCTGGGAACTACCTGACCATACATTTTACTCTACTCTCTACCTGCCAATCAACTCACCTCTTCGAGCTTCAATTGTTGTAGGTATTTGGGCAAGGAACTTATGTATATACATAAATATGTTGGGCTAAGAATGGTCTGTGCCATTTCTAGATTTAGTTTCACTGTTGGTAAGGAAAACTAGTTTTATATGTATAGTACTCTCTAACTGGTTTTAGATCACTGTCTGTTTTTGTTATAATTCATTTTCCATCAGTTATTCTTTATGCCAAAGGCAAAAGTACTTAGATATTCTCCCCCATACATTGTTGTTTCATGTGCTTGTCCTTTGTTGGTTTTGATCAATAGTGTAGTTGAGTTCTTGTAATTTTGATTTCTATGGAAAAACAAGCCTGAATATCTTCTCCAAACTGCCATGAATGTGTTTTTTACAAAAAATTTGCTTGCTTCAAATGTTTCTGTTAAACTAAACATATATAAGTAACTTGCTAGTAAACCAAAGTTTTTACGAAGTATTTAAATGTTTATAGGGCCCTCCAATGAGTTGTGCAAGACTGGCTGAGAGAGTTGTCGCTCTTATTTGCTGTGAAAAACTGCACAAAATTGGTAAGAACTGGAAAAACAACTTCATTGTGAAAGTATATTTTATATTTGAGACATTGCATATTATATGGATGTTGTATATGTACATGCCCTTCTCCTGTAGCCATCTGTTGCAGCTTTCTTTCACTTGCCTTGTTTTGTGATGTGGTCATGTACTTACTAATTTAGCTTTCACCTTGTAAGCTGAAGTTAAATTTTCCAGGGAAATCTGGTATTTAACAAATTTCATATTAAACAGCAAAAGGAGACTTAGTACAAGAGACAAAGATTTTGGCATTGAATATACTTAATAGGGGAAGTGTCTTAGGATACTGATTATAGTTCAGGGATCACATCCTATGGCCAAAAGGGCATGGTTTTTTAAGTGGATTGTGACAAAATGTAAAATACACAACCCTATGTGTATTGGTTCCTCTACTGTATTCTAAGTCATGGTCCAAAAATAGAACATTGCAGGACTACTTCAGCTCCTTTATCTAGTAAGGGTGATGGAGCATGTTCTTAATTGTGGAACATTTTAAAGATAATTCTGTTACTGTTTTTTTTTAATGAAGTACAGAAGTATTTATGTATTTTTTTATGCAAAAAATAATTGTAGGTCTGGGGTTTGTATTTTCCTGAGTTAAACCTTTTGAACACTAAATTCATACCAACAGATATACCCAAGAATGGCACCCTGATGATGGCTCAACCCAGTATTGGAAATGCACATTCAACAACAGTAATTTACTTTTTAGAATTACAGAGAAATATAAATTTTCTCTTTTCTTTTGTATTACTCCATATGAGTGATTTTAAAGTAAGTGTGTCAGTCAAAGATCACTTTTGGGCAAAAATAATTATTGGATATTTTTGTTAGATAATTCCATTTTTAAGTTAAATATAAGACTTTTTTTACTACAAATAAGCTTTTTTTCCCCCCCCAAAATTCAGTCTTTATCACTCTTTCTGCAAAATTGCACTTTTGGACCCTTGCAGTAGTCCATATATTTTAAAACCTTACATGTGAGGTGTTTTCACAAGCAGTCTCACTACTGTGTAGTATCTGAAGGAACCAAGATTTGATTGTTCATAATGCTATTTCTTTGTACTCTTTTGTAATATTCAGGTGAACTGGATGATCATTTGATGCCAGTTGGTAAAGAAACGGTTAAGTATGAGGAGGAACTCGATTTACATGATGAAGAAGAAACCAGTGTTCCAGGAAGGCCAGGCTCTACAAAACGAAGACAGTGCTATCCTAAAGCTGTTAGTATCACTTACTGCTGTCCAGATCTCTGATCTAATACTTTATGTACTAATAAGACAGAATTGCCAACTCTTAATCTTAGGTGATCAGAAAGTTTTAGAAGTCTTGTATTTACTTTGATGTTCTAATTCTGTGGAAGCCTGCAGTGCTGCCTGAGTTTATGGTACTACATGCTTTGGAAGCATGCCTGTAAGCTCAGAGAACATTCACTTTCTGTAGGGTTTGTTGGCAAACACCTATTTGCCTAGTATGAAAATAACTGAAAAAATAGTCCTGCATTAATAATCTGTAAAATCTTCACCTTATTACTGGCTTTCAGGACAAATAATCAAACATTAAGGATGTTCCCCAGGCTAAATACAGAAATATGTTTGGGGTTTTTTTGGATGCCTGGTTTAGTTTGGCAAGTTTACTGGTTGAACACAGAATTTCATAATTCCTGGTTTAAATCTTAGAATATCAAATAAGTGTACCTGTATTTTTTTAAGTAGTTCTAATTATTATATAATATGTATATAAATGATATATATTATTATATATATTAATTATAATAATATTATGCTTCAATATTATACTTGATCTGTTGAAAGGGTCACACAAGAAAATACAGCTCTGTGTTAAGTAATGTATTCACAGTCTGTTGCAACAGGTTTCAACTACATCAGCTTGTAAAATTGGACTTCTTAAATGGTATTTGTGGGGGAATTGGAAATACTTTAAGAGAAAATGGAGAAAATAAGCTTTGTAAGAGTATTTTGCAACTACTCTGGAACCTTACTTTTTCCTCTGCAGTTGTTACAGGTTCTGTCTAAGGTTCTTTGAATGGGACAGGTAACTCATATGGAATCTGATAAACTTTGCCATTTCACAAAGATGCACAGTTTGCATTTTCGCACAGTATTTCTTGTTACAAGTGCTCTTCTCTGTTCTTTTACCTCACCAGTGATTGTTGGAGTAGGGGTGATTCATAAAATGCAAGATTACGGTATCTCATTCAGAGGAGTTGATTTGTCAAGTGATGCATCATTCTTTCTCAGTTATTTCTTTTTTAATAGGGAATCTAAGAATACTTTCCCTTGCCTTGTCCCAGCTTCTTACATCTGGAAAAGAAGCTTTGGCAAATGTTTAAGGTCTGCAGGATCCTCTTGGGTTTAATGTAGTTATTAAATTTATGAGTAATTTTCCATTAAGCCAATGCCATAGTTTTACTGCAGTGTAACTTAAATCCAGGACTACATGTATTGCAATTTAGTTTTAGGTAAACAGGAGGATCATTTTGAGACCTGCAAAGTAATGAACTTCTACGAAATATAAAACATGGTTTCTTAACATCTATGACAAATATGAGGAGCAGAATTAAAAGTGCTTGTGGCTGTTGCGAGTATTCACATCTGCCAGATAGAACTGTAATGCGAGAACTCATATAGTGTAGTACCTGGACGAAGGGGCAGTATTGAATTTTGTTTGTGTGTTTGTCCCAAGGGTATCAAAACATTTTTGATACTTTTAAATAATTCTGCTAGAAAAAGAATCTGTGTTAATGAAGCTGTAAGTTCAGTCAAACTATCTTTTTTTCCCCTGAGTACGCACACTTTGCCTTTTTTTTTTCCTGTCTACTGTTAAGTTCCAAAGGTCTTGGAGATAAAATGTGCTCTAGTGTTACTGGTTAAATGCAGACATTTGCATCAAAGCTTGTTTGAATCTGCCTAAAGTGAGGAGAGGCATGTTTTGCCTCCATCCACTACTGCGGAAAAGAAGGTTCTAAGCATACCCGAAAGCAAAATTAAAATACAAACAAGCTTAAATGGTGTGATCCAAAGCGATAATACAACTTTATATTTTATAAAAGAGGAAGGAAAGAGAGAAAATAGAAAAGTAGGAAAATGCCCAGAATAATTACGAGAAGCACAGGAAAGGGGCTACCACTACCATGGTGCTGGCTTAAAGAGTGTGATGGGTCTCTCCGGTGAAGTCTCTCCCAGAGCCACAGCAGTAGGACCAGCACAGGGAGTAGGGGGCACAAGCAGCCAGCACCTTACCTTAGCAGTTTTTGAGGCTAAGTGTGTCCAAATGCACCCACCACCAATATCCCTTTATTTGAGGGAATGATTCCATGTGAAGAAGCATCTTCAACTTTGGGGTCAGACATTTGAGTTCCAGTACCTACTAGAAAAGTTACAGGAACTTTATGTGGACCAATAGGACAGGTTGTTAGTAAGTCTCCTTTAGAATTTTTGGTAAGTCTTCTTACGAAAAGCCACCCTCTGTCCCCCAGCTCACCTACTGAGGACAAAGGAAATCTCATGGCTGCTATGCCAGGCTGCTGCCAAACATTTTTGCTTGAGCCCAGAATAATTTTTTTTGTTGTTCCTTATTTTTAGCAACGTGTTTCCAAATAAACCTAAGAGGACTTATTCAGAGAATAATAACTAGGTGGATTTTGCCGATTTTGTCATGGTAATGTTTTTATTTTATTTTTTTCAGATTCCAGAGTGTTTGAGGGATAGTTATCCCAAACCTGATCAGCCCTGTTACTTGTATGTAATAGGAATGGTGTTAACGACTCCTCTACCTGATGAGCTCAACTTCAGGAGACGAAAGCTCTATCCTCCTGAGGATACTACAAGATGTTTTGGCATATTGACAGCCAAACCTATACCTCAAGTAAGGAATCTTTTTCCTTATTCTGCATGCCTTGCAACCTGTTATTTTCCACTTACTCCCTACCCAACAGAGTGAAGAGGTGGAAATGACCATAAATTATGCTTGTATCAAATAACCTCCAGAAAATAAACAACACTATCCATCCAATCAAATCACCCCTTCTTTTTCTGTCTTCAGGGATGGAACCATCTATTTTTGCTGAACTTTTGGTTTAGAAATTTAGTATTTTACATTAGCAGATTAAAGATTTCCCTCCTTTTTTTGTATGAGGTGATAGGAGTAGACATTCCAGCTGTGGAGGTGGCTTGCACTGTACTACCTTATTATACAAAAGGTAAGGTAACAAATTTCCTCAGCATTCTTAGTCTGCAGCAGCAGCAGAAAAAGTGGGCCATGTTATTTGATATTGGCACCTCTTGCTTCAGAAAATTTTTAATAGGCATTTTCTGTTGGTGAGATTCAGCTGAGGAAGATTTTTTCAAATTTTATTTTCTGCTGTCCACATAAGAAGATGCTACAGGAATATTGCTGGTTTTCACATTTCTTACTTCATAATAGAAAATACTTCCTTTCCTGCTTAGCTTCTGTAAAGAGAAGAGCTGTAAAACACTAGAACTATTAAGAAAACCAAATCAGTCATTCTTTAACATTCAGAGTCTCATCTGTAATTGAAGGATCATCACAGTTCAAAATTCTGATCCTATTTGTTCTGATTTGCTGTAGGGTCAGTCAAGCATTACCTCAGAATCTGCACTAAACAGACAGTATTCTGTAAAGGAATCCCACTTTGGATTCTCTTTTGTGATTTCTTTCAATTTTATTCTTGTTTAGATTCCTCACTTTCCTGTGTATACTCGCTCTGGAGAGGTTACAATATCCATTGAGCTTAAGAAATCTGGTTTTACTCTGTCTCTGCAAATGCTTGAGCTGATAACACGACTCCACCAGTACATTTTTTCACATATTCTTCGTCTTGAGAAACCTGCACTTGAGTTCAGACCTACAGAAGCTGATTCAGCCTATTGTGTTCTACCTCTAAATGTTGGTAAGAACAAAAATTTTGTAATTTATAGCTTGTCAGAAAAGTTCAGCCTAGAAAACTGAGTTATGCATTTTCCTTTTTAAGTTGATGACTCCAGCACTTTGGACATTGACTTTAAGTTTATGGAAGACATTGAGAAATCTGAGGCACGTACAGGCATTCCCAGTACACAATATACAAAAGAAATGCCTTTTATTTTCAAGTTAGAAGATTACCAGGATGCAGTTATCATTCCACGGTAAGTACAGAGTGTAGGTGTGTACCTGTTGTGTTTATACAAACACTTTTAATAAGAGCATGTTAGTATCTGCAGCAGAATTGCTTTTTAAGAACTGTATGCTGTTAGTCTGAAGGTATGTGGTAGTGTTTCAAATAATTTAAAGATTTTTAAATCAGTAATTAATCTTACATTAGTAGGATATTCACGAAAAGGATGTTGCCGCAGTCTGGCTTTAATTTTAATGTTCTGCCTGTAACGCAGGAACTTCACTGTCTTTGAAAGGCTTGTGAATTTACCTTGTTATGCATTTCAGGTTTTGTATTTTAACTTTTTTTAGAGGATGACTTGGTTAAAATGCCAGTGTAGACATGAGGTAGTATGGTCTTTCTATGCAGAGGAACTTAGTTTCCACTGATGCAGAATATCACATTGGAGGGCAGATGCTAAAAAGCCAAATTATCAAACTTAATTGTTAGGTGTTTTGAATTAAGAAATTACCATTTTTAGCATTACTTTCATTGTCCAGAGCTTGATTTTGTATTATATATTGAAGACCTAAATTTACTTTAAATAATCCTCCATTTAATTTAAATGTTTATCTTGTAGAGGGAATTTCACAGATTTTAGATTGACTTTATTCATCTTCGTCTTAAAGCACATTTCTCATTTAGCGTTTGAGTTAGCTAGATAAATGATTTCTACAACAAAAAGACCCCTCATTAACTGAAAATCTCAAGTGCACTGTTTAACTGTTAATCTCTTGACCATGTTAGAACATTAACTACTTAACAAAAGCTTTATTGTAATGCCAAAATATTATTTTTTTTAGATACCGAAATTTTGATCAGCCTCATCGATTCTACGTAGCTGATGTATACACTGATCTTACTCCACTCAGTAAATTCCCTTCCCCTGAATATGAAACTTTTGCTGAATATTATAAAACAAAGTATAATCTTGACCTTACCAATCTTAACCAGCCACTGCTGGATGTGGACCACACATCTTCAAGGTAACAACAGTCATATTTTGTGCCTGATGTTTGTAGTTTGACAGTAAACTGCCTCTTTTATATCTTTAAAATATGGGATAAAGCTGAGGATTTGTGTCTTCCAAAATAATTACTGATTTTTTTTTCTTGAGAGATACTTAACTTCTGTAACAAGTACCATGAATTGAATCTGTTTTTTTCCCAGAGGTAATGGTGCTGTCGCTTCACAGCGCTTTGAAGCTTTGAAGTTGAATACTAAGAAACTTAAGAAAGTTTAGGCTAGTAAGTTCTAGTCATTAATTATGTACTTACACCACAGTATTTTCACATGGTTTTTAGACTTAATCTTTTGACTCCTCGCCATTTGAATCAGAAGGGAAAAGCACTTCCACTAAGCAGTGCTGAGAAGAGGAAAGCAAAATGGGAAAGTTTGCAGAATAAACAGGTAAAATAGAAGCATCTAATTCAAGTGGGCTCTCTTAATAGTTATCTGATGGCTACCTTTACAAGGAATATTCTTTTCTTCCCCCTCCTCTCCCAGATACTGGTTCCTGAGCTCTGTGCTATACATCCTATTCCAGCATCATTGTGGAGAAAAGCAGTTTGCCTCCCCAGCATCCTTTACCGCCTGCACTGCCTTTTGACAGCAGAGGAACTAAGAGCTCAAACAGCCACTGATGCTGGTGTAGGGGTTAAATCACTTCCTGCAGATTTCAGGCATGTATTTTCTCAATAGGTATTTTTCAATATGATCTGTAATTTACAAGATGGAAACAACTATTACTGCATGGATTATGAAACTAGCAACTCTTGTTTAACTCATGGCACTTCTGAGTGAAATACAGTTTAAAAATATTTGATTGTGAGAAGTGAAGTTACATGTTGCAGTCACTGTTCTTTTCAAAAGGCTGTGGCTCTTTTTAAACATGTATGTGCACATAGTCTTCTTGTCTTCTGCTAATATTTTTTGTTAACAAACCTCCTGTTTATCTTTACAGATATCCTAACTTGGACTTTGGATGGAAAAAGTCTATTGACAGCAAGTCCTTCATCTCTCTTCCTAACTCCTCTGTAGTAGAGAATGAAAATTACTGTAAGCACAGCACAATTGTAGTCCCTGAAAATGCTGCACATCAAGGTGCTAATAGAACCTCTTTTGCAGAAAACCATGACCAAATGTCTGTGAGTTACAGAACATTGCTCAATGAGTCACCCAGTAAACTCCAAATTGATGTCTCGGTAGAACTTGCAGCAATTAATGGTGTTTCTTATAATAAAAATCTTGCCAATGGCAATTGTGATTTAGTTAACAGAGACTTTTGCCAAGGAAATCAGCTGAATTACTGCAGGCAGGACATACCTGTACAACCAACTACCTCATATCCCATTCAGAATTTATACAACAGTGAGAACCAGCCCAAGCCCAGCAATGAATGTACTCTACCGAGTAATAAATACCTTGATGGAAATGCTAACAGATCTACCTCAGATGGATGCCCCATAATGGCAGTGACCACCAGTACTTCAAAAGCTATTAATCTTTCAAAAGACAGAGCAGATTCTGAAAAGAGCCCTTGCAGTGGGTACTCCTCAAAAACTCTCGGTCCTAATCCTGGTCTCATTCTTCAAGCTTTGACTCTTTCAAATGCTAGTGATGGGTTTAACCTGGAGCGGCTAGAGATGCTTGGTGATTCATTTTTAAAGCATGCCATCACTACATACTTGTTTTGCACTTACCCTGATGCTCACGAGGGACGGCTGTCATACATGAGAAGCAAAAAAGTGAGTAGAAACAATCCATTCATACTGTATAAAAAGCATGCTGTAACAAGCCATATAAATGAAATTTTTGCCAGAAGGTTGAATGGGAGCAGGTTCATTTAATTCCACAGCTTTGTTCATTATACATTGAGTATCATGCATATTAGGAATAAAAATTCAGGTCTGTGGGCTTCATGTTGCCATAACTGTGATTGATTGAAACTGTTTTCTGCAGTTCAGTTTGAAATCTGAACCAGCTGATTACAGATTGAATGAAACTAAAAGTTCTGGGTTAGTGAGAATATTTGGTGTGCTGAACTTCTAGAGCTGTATTGAATGGAAGCTCTTTAAGAGCAATGCTTGAATGAAGGATTGAATTAGCAGCACAGAGCCTTAGTTTGCTTCTTTACTTGAACTTTCCTTTGTTTCCTCAAGAAGAGATTCCCTTGAATTTTTTAATATCCTACTTAAAAATGAAACAACACAGAAATCTTACAGAACTGTTGCAATAAAACTTGTGGAAGTATTTTAGAGTAAATGTTAACAGTAGGGAGCAGAGTCTTTAGTTCTGCTGCTGCTAGAAAAATCCAAAGTGAAAACTTTCGTTTGTTTTGTTTTTTCTTCCAAATGAATGTGATAATTTCAATTAAATGCCAAGGCATTGACTGTTGACCTCTAATAAAATGCATCACTCTGAAAATGAAATGATTGTATAGTTTAATCTTGGAAAATAAGGAGGGCTAAATAAGTTGCACTATTCATATAAAAGAAGTGATTGAATATTCAAGTTCAAATTTCAAGACTTTAAAACATGCAAAGTGCATTTAAAAAGAGAAAAAAAGATCAGTGGTTGATAGTTAAAAAAGAAAAGGAATTTTTTTCCCTTCCCTTTAAAATACTTATAATAATTTTAGAGGCTATCAAAATAACATCTGGATTATGACTCAATAAGTGTTATATGGAATTGTTTTAACACTTTCTACTGCCAAGGTTTAGGTCAATCTACCTATAAATAAGAATTTTTCATTCCAAATGTAGTCTGAACGATCATTATTTATACTGGTAATAAATGACACTTGTACAGGTTCTATTTACTATTATTTTAAAAGTAGCAATCAGTTTGTTTTGTGAGGAGAATGTAATATATTAAATTTCTTTAACTGAAACAGTCACACCTAATACGCTTGGCCTCAGGAAAAAAAAGAGAGGAAGATGTGTATCTTTGAGTTGGTTCTACTGTATTACAAAAACTGCATCCCCTTTTAAGGGTTGGAGAAAATGTGCAATAATATAAGATCCAGCTAGACTCGTAACATTTTTTGCTCCTTTTGCCTTTTAGCCTATTTATGTTAGTGTGTGTCCAAAGGTTTATCAGAATGTTCTTCTTAAAGGTCAGCAACTGTAACTTGTATCGCCTTGGAAAAAAGAAAGGACTGCCAAGTCGCATGGTGGTGTCGATTTTTGATCCCCCAGTCAATTGGCTTCCTCCTGGTTACATAGTAAATCAGGACAAGAGCAACACTGACAAGTGGGAGAAAGATGAAATGGTAAGAATTCATTTAACTATGTTGACAAGTGATCTTTTGTGTATGTATTCTTTCGCCCCTACCTGATCCCACCACCCGCAGTTATTTTGCTGTTTTCAGCAAACAGAAGGTAAAACCATATATTTCTTTTCTTTATAAGACTTCTCTGTAAGAAAATGAGAGGAAAACTGATTCTAACCAGAACCTGAAGTAAGGAAATTTATTACACATCATCCAGTATTGAGTGTAGATATTAATGAAGAAGCAGAGAAGAAAAGCTTTTCTGCTGATATTTAGCCTGCTCCCAGGAGTTTTTCAGAAGTTTCTGTTGGAAATTTTAAGTGGTATTACCATCACTGCTTTAGCTGTAATATGTTCAGGCAGAGCACTGTCTGCTTTTTAATAATGTGTTCACCTTTATAGAATATATGAAAAAGAGTTGGTGTTTTTCATAGTGCTGAGACAGATTGAAGAGTAGAACTCTCGTGAGGTAATGGTCAATATTGACGGCTGGTGGCTACACCATGGCTATGACTGAGAGCTGCTTCTCAGGTCAAATACAGTGCTGGCTTAAGCTCTCTTGCTGTCTGACATCTTCACTGTCTTATCAAACTCTTCACAATGACAAACCCTAATGAGGAAAGGTTCACGCTATTTTCTGACATTCTAGGAGTAGGAGGACATGTTCAGATATACCAGTGATCACAGTAGTCAGTAACATGACCTTGAAGTGTTTTAGACTGGTTTGGAGTTCAGGGGAAGGAGGTGCAAGGACATCTTTCATTTTCCCAGTTCTGAAGACCACACTGAGGCTATAGAACCACCAGAGGGCACATGAGAGTACGTTAGGTGGATGTACTGTGCAAATAAATGTTTATTGCAGAATAAAACAACCTGATTATTGTGGTTCTGTACTGTGCCAAGATTTCATTTCAAAGAGACTTCCTGCTGTACCTTTCTGGCAAATGAGATAGTACATTTGGGACTAGAGCTAATTGTTGGTTTCTAGAAGGTTTCAGTTTTCCACAAGTTTCAGTGGCCGCTTCCTCTGTGATAGTCACTGTTTATTTGTAAATAGAACATACGATTTCAGACAAAAATGCAGAGAGTGATGCAACTAAATAGTGGGGACGGGGGGTTTGTGGCAAGTAGATATTTTGCTTTCCTGGATGTAAATTTTGTTCTCCATCCATAAACTGATGACCTGTAACTGAAACTAGAGATCTCATTAGGGCAAATTATTACTAAAATATAGTAGTCAAATGTTCATATTTATTAAGCTTTATTAAGAGGAAGAATCTTTCTTCATTCATTTTATCAAATGGCTGATTTCCAAAAGAGCATTAAAAAAGCACTTAACATGTATTTTGCATCACCTTGTAATTGGCAGTAACTTCCTGAAAATTAGTCAGGTGTTATTTAAGAAAAAAATCATTCTTATGAGGTTCATAGTTGATTTTTTTTTAAATGCTAATGACAAAAGAATTAATGATCAGAATTGCTTTCTGTTTCCTCCTGTTATTGCCTTCTGTTTCAGAATTGCTTTCTGTTGCCATTGCTCATCCTTATCCCTTAGAATTTTTTTGTAATGTACAAGAAATAATGTACAGACAATTTTAGGATAGTTCATGTAGCTGTCCTGCTACTTACAATTTCATTTTAAGAAACTTGTGAATGAAACCACAGTAAAAATTTTTAATTTATAATTTGTTCCATCTTTGTAAAAACAGATGCCAAAATCTGTTTTGGAGCATCCATATAGATGTGTCTCATTCAGAGACTTCTTTCATTTTAATAGTAAATGTAACAGGTGGTGTGTAACAAGAAAAAAGCAGCATTTGTCCTTGTTGGGACTGGTTAAATGGATCTTATTTTAAGTTTTATATTCAAATCCAGTTTTGATATCTCTTTCTGAGCAATTTAAGTTACAGAAGTCCCTGCTGTGTGTGTGAGATAGGGAATTACAGCAGCAGGAATAGTTTCAGCAGAATGTCTAAGCTAAGAACTTCTATAGCCACTTTTTTTTCCTCTCTTCGGATTACTAAACCTGACGAAGCCTGGTCCATCCCGATGAGGAACACTGAGATCTGTTTGATCCTTAGGCAGTTTTAAGTGCTGCCCTTACAGCTGCCACCCATGCACACCTCTGGATGGGTGTGCATTTTGCCCAAAGGGTAAAATTCCCCGTGGTAGCATCTGGTTCACAGATTTGCAAGATCAGCGACCGAGCCCTGCAATATGACATGCATAGGTTCAGGGCAGATAGAGGCTGTTTCACTTGATTCAAAGTGTTGTTGGCTTTCAGGACCCAGTCCAGGAAAGTGCTTTGAATCTGATCTTGCTCCTATCAAATTCAGTGGCAGAATTCCTGCTGACATCAGTGCTGCTGTGTTGAGCCTGTTAATAGTCCTTTTGATGTTAGAGAGGCTACCAGTGCATTAAGCTCAGCACATTTAAGTGCTTTCCTGGATAGGGGCCATGACAAATTGTAAAGAATTATTTAGTTTGGGAATATTTGTGTTCAAGTTGTAATTTACGTCAGTCCATACCAATTTGTTCGTTATGAGGAGGGAAAAGACATAAGATGTCATTAATTTTGCTGTTGTGGGTGTATGTGTAAGTATTAGAAAATTGATAACAATTTTTGCCTTCTCTTTTAGTAGTTAGGGCTAGAAGTATAGCCTGTAAAAAAACCCCAAAAAACTGAAGAAAACCCCACTGAATTTATTTCTGTGTAGAAAGATGTAGGAAAAAAATCTTCAAAATTTCATTGATTCAACATTTGTAATAGCCTTACTTAGCAACTTGAGAGAAGAATGCATCATGATCTTTCTTATACTTCCTAAAATTTATTAATTTAGAATGTTCTGTTATTTACTTTGGTGTGCAGGTGTATAATGTTTAGTGGATATAAAATTCATTGTGTGTCCCTCACATTCAAGTACAAGCAGAGGTTCTTACAAAATGCAGCATGTGCTGTGTGTAGAACACACACTATTGTAGGTTAGTAACAAAGAGTTTGTATTCCACAACAATTATTCCAGTACCTTGTGGAGGTTGAGGTTATATTTTGCATCTTAGACAATGTACTTAGGAACATAAAAAAAGCAGTATTATTATTAGGAGATACTTCTCAAATCCTGCTTTTCTGATCTTTCTGCAGTAAAAGTGTCTCATTTCCCTCTTCAGCACCCTCTTTTTTTTTGTGTTCTTTCATAGACAAAGGAAAACATGTTGGCTAATGGTAAACTTGATGATTATAATGATGATGAAGAGAATGAAGACCTAATGTGGAGATTGCCCAAGGAAGAAACAGACTTTGAAGATGATTTTCTGGAGTATGATCAGGAGCATATCAAATTCATTGATAATATGTTAATGGGATCAGGGGCTTTTGTGAAGAAAATTTCACTCTCACACTTTTCAACCACTGATTCAAACTATGAATGGAAAGCACCCAAAAAGTCATCCATGGGTAATGTTCAGTGTTCATCAGATTTTGATGATTTTGACTATAGCTCTTGGGATGCTATGTGCTATCTGGATCCTAGCAAGGCTGTTGAAGAGGATGATTTTGTAGTGGGCTTCTGGAATCCATCAGAAGAAAACTGTGGTGTTGATGCAGGAAAGCAGTCCATCTCCTATGACTTGCATACAGAGCAGTGTATTGCTGACAAGAGCATTGCAGACTGTGTGGAAGCCCTGTTGGGCTGCTATCTGACCAGCTGTGGTGAAAGAGCTGCTCAGCTTTTCCTGTGTTCATTGGGGCTGAAGGTGCTCCCTGTAATTAAAAAGACTGATTGGGAAGGCACTCTGTGTGCTACCAGAGAGAACTGTAACAGTGAGCAGAAAAATCTTTCACCAAATTCTGTTGCTGCTTCTGTAGTTAATTCAGAGCCTTCTCTGTGTAAAGACCTGGAGTATGGCTGTTTGAAGATTCCGCCAAGGTGTATGTTTGATCACCCAGATGCTGAAAAGACCCTGAATCACCTTATTTCTGGTTTTGAAAACTTTGAGAAGAAAATAAATTACAGTTTTAAGAACAAGGCTTATCTTCTTCAGGCATTTACTCATGCCTCTTACCATTATAATACCATTACTGGTAAGTTGTTTTCAAAAAGCTCTATAGTTTTTTCTCCATCTTGCAAAAGCAAGAGAAGGAGTATCTTGTGTTCTCATGTATAGACTTTTTTTAGACATCACATGTTACAATAGTCTTGGAATACAGTGTATTAAAAATAGTATTTTGCTTACTGTTTAGAGGGGGATACTTGTTCAGTTTGTATCTCAGTGATTATTCATCTTTTAACTTGATGCAGATAAAGTATATTTACTGAGGCCTCATCAAGTTTTGAGAAACGGCATCAGTGATAAATGCTCTATCACTAGCTGTGTATGACTGACTTTAGATCCTCATTTAATGGAAATAAGTTCTTGTAGAACTCTGGAAAATTGCCATGTACTTCAGGAAATAGCAGTCATATTTTCCAAATATATTTAGCAAATTTGTTCTGTAATTGAATCCCAAGAATGTTACACTTTGTCTGTAAAGATGAACTGTAGACTACAGCTTTTATTAGCTGAATAATCTGTTGGGAGTGCAGAATGTGGAGACTGCCCTTTGAAGCTTTGAATTCAAAGTCTTAATTTGAGTCTAGGCATTTTACTGAGTAAATATTTAAAGTCAAAGTTTGAAGTAATTGACTAAATCAGACTAAATATTAGTTTCAGATTAACGTTTAATGTTTCTGTACATGATCTCATAAAAGATTTTGCAGCAGTAGAAATTTGTATTTCTGTGATCTTTAATTGCTCTTGCTTATACTAATTGATGTAATACTTGTTCATTCCAAAACCTGCATGCATTTTCCTACAATAATATGCAATCAAAAGCAAACCATGGTAAAATTCCAACCCTGTTTGTAGTAACTGGCAAATTTCTTTGCAGTCAGCAGTCTGAATTTTTCCCATAGTGAATTGGACTCTTATTCAGAAGAGTGAGAAAGTGCTGATTTCATTAAAGAAGTAATTTTTAAATGCTACTGCATTGAGAAACAATTCTGACAAAACACAGAAGCACTCCTTTGCTTTTTCATTGTGAGGAATATTACCCACATATGTATTTACTTTTTACAAATATTTCACAAAATGTATTGAAAGTAAATTATTTCTTTACTTTTAGACATACATAATAATTTTACATAATACACAACCAGAAACCTTGAGGCATAGTGTCCAGTTGAAATTACATTGTTGAAACTGTAGGAAAACTTCTGATTTCATTTCTGTTTACCAAGCAAGACAGCTGTGAATAGCTGTTACCTGCTGTTATCTGTAACTTTTTCTCTTTAAGGCATAGCTAGCAGTTGGGATCTGGCAGTGTCACAGGTTCAGCTGCCATAAAAGCAACTTAGTGCTCGTCAGTTCACTCTCGTGGTAACTTCTTTAGTAGTTTGTGTTCTTCCTTCTTAACTTACCTACCTGTATTTGCATTCAAGAGGGCTTTTGTTTTTGTTTGTGTTTTAAAAATAGATGTTCTTAGCTCTCTGTTCCCATGGCCCCTGTCAACTGTCAAAAAAGCAAAGGCTTGACAATTTTAATTTCCAGTTTAAGAGACATACCCTAAAAAGGAATCTTTTTTGAAGGTGTCTTAATGTGTGGCAAATCAGACCAAAAACTCAGATTTTGTGTTCCCCTGCTCTTAATACATTGATTTTTTAATATTAATTGGTTTTATGTTTTAATTTTTTTTTTTAGGTTTTTTTTTGTTTGTTTGTTTTTGGTTTTTTTTTTTTTTTTTAGTTTTAACTATTACAGTGTTCAGATCAGCCTGCTGGCAGAATCTCTTAAATTTACTTTTTGATGTTTCTCAGCACGTGAAGATCTTGAGTAAAAACATTAATTGATTATAAGCACAGCTGTTTTTCTAGCCTCCCAAATTAACATTTTGTTCAAAATTTTCTTAACTATTAAATATAGCTCCTGCTTTTCCTGATTCCTTTTTTTTAGTATTTCATTAGGAATCTCTTTAAACACAAGGATGCTTCTTTTAAAAAACAGATTGTCTTCTCTGACCATTGGTTAGTTTGTGGAATTTACATGGCACTGTACCAAACTTCTTATCCAGAAAGCCTGGAAAAATGTGTGTGTTAAACTTAATTGTGGTGTTGTACATTCTTTTATTTCCAATGCTTTAAGATTGTTACCAGCGCTTAGAATTCCTGGGAGATGCAATTTTGGACTACCTCATAACCAAGCACCTTTATGAAGACCCACGGCAACACTCTCCAGGAGTTCTTACTGACCTACGATCTGCTCTAGTCAATAATACCATTTTTGCATCATTAGCTGTAAAGTATGACTACCACAAGTACTTCAAAGCTGTCTCTCCTGAACTGTTTCATGTTATTGATGACTTTGTGCAGTTTCAAATGGAAAAGAATGAAATGCAAGGAATGGATTCTGAGGTTAGTGGAAGTAGAAGAAATATGTTTAGTATCTGATTTGAAGCATGTCACTGGATTTCTTAACATTTTTGTAATGTTTTATGCATACAGCAGCCAAACAAGCAGGCTCTCAGTAGTAAAAGGATGCAGTCTGCAAAGTAAAATACAGCCTTCAGAAATTATAAAATCAGTTAGAATTTACAGCAGTTAATTAATTTGAAAGCCATTTGCCTCTAGGCTTTTCTGTGGCGCTTGATTTTAGTTGTTGTTTTGCTCTTGTGTGGTTAGAACAATGTGGGGCACAAACTTGGCTTTCTCATAGGAAGCACTACTGCAACATGAAGTTGTGGTGAAGAGATGCTAAATCAAGTAGTGCTGACTCAGGGTAGGGTATCTCTACAACACCATGAACAAAGCTACCTTGGCACAATGCTGGGATTATTAAATGTGGTACACTAACAAGAGATTTCTGACATGCTCCTAAAGACATTCTGCTAGCCAGGGAAACATTATATGCATCTTTCAAGTAAGCCACTTGAAAAATAGCTTCGCTGAAGACCTGCAAACACAGGTCATATTTTGTGCTGTGCAGAAAAGCTGATAATAATGAACTTCTATTTTTGAGATAATGTGGTAAAAGTAATTCATTTACATAAGCTGGTTAGGAAATCTGTGAGAACAACAACCTTGTGAGTCAAGTTCTAATCAGGATCTGGAAGATAGGGACTACTCACTATCCTTCTTTAAAACTGTTACCCAGTAGTAATAATTTGTCTTCTGAAAAACTGACCAGTCTTTTAAAAACTATTTTGTCTGACAACATGCCAGCACTAAATAAACATGGGTTTTTTTTGTAATTAGTAGGTTTTTTTCCTGATAGACAATTTAAAACTTCAGGAATCAAAATATTTCAGTCACATATGTGTTCACAGCCCTTGCACTCTGTTGCAAAGTGAAAACCATGTTTTAAGGGAAAAACTCATTAAATATTGAATAAGAAATATGCCACTGAAGTTCAGGTAATAGAAATTACTTTATGTTAGAAGATCAAACTCTTATCTCTTGTTTTCTGAGTGAAAAGGCTAGGAACTTATTTTCAGAGCTTACTGTGTTGTTTTTTGCTTTGTTCAGTTTTTGCAAATATGCAAAAAGAAACTTTCACCGAAGTTGCAACCAAATTGTGTGATAGCTGTTTCAAATAAAATCCTTGTTTCACTCTCCCTCCGCCTGCTCCCTATCTTGGTCTGGCACTGAATTACTGAAACTCTTATTTCATCGTTTAATGTAAGACTCTTTGTTTCTGCAGTTCATGCCAGCTAGACTGGTTTCCATGTGTATCTCCACGTCATCTGCTTTTCTATTTTTTCAGATCTCACTCATGAAACATCTGCCCCTTGCCTTACAGCTCTTAGTTTTTCTCTTCTTCTGTTATTTCAGTATAATGCAAAAGTGCTTCAGTTTACACTTGGTATGAAGTGCCCTATTCAAAACAGTTGGTCTTGGTTTTTAACATCAAAATTCCCGTTTGTATTGCTGTATGCATCAGGTCTGACTACTTGTTTGATTTATTTCAGGTAGAAATATTGGGTGGAACACATTTATGAAGTATTATGGTCATTCTTGAGAGAACTGAATTGGATTTTAAGCCCCAGACTGAGTGAGAGTGTAGCTGCTGGGGAGAAGACTGACAGAAACTTATTTCTTTTCAGGCAGAGTAGCATAATGGTCAAATCTTCATTTTCAAGTTACTTTGTTTGGAGTTAGGCAAATGTATATTACATGTGTTTAAAGTATTTTAATAAAGGATTAGATTAGCTCAAGATCTTCTAAGATATACACTGAAAGTTTATTTCTGATAATGAGAATAGATTATTGTCTTAAATTGGTAGCATAGAAGAAAACACTGCCTGCTGCAATAGACACCTAAATGTGTCTTTTAGGTGGTGTTTTTCAGTTATTAATGTCTTATTTTAATAGTGCTTGTTTCGTGCTTGTCTTCAGGGGTAAATAAGGTAAGGAGAGGTACGTGGAACTTTCATCCAGAGACTGGACTTAAAGAGATTTTGAAAGTCTCTTTTTGGGAGATACATGATGGGTTAACTCTTCCTTTGTTACGGGTAGCTTTCTAGTATTAACTGATGGAAGTCTGCTTCTAATTGGGAAGAACAGACCCATGGTGATATCCTACAGAATTATCACAGAAGGAATTCACAAAGTATGAAAAAAGTATCCTGTACACATTGGTGTTTGGGATTTTTTTTTTTGCATATTTGAAAAATGATATAACCAGCAGCTTGGTTTCACTGGGGAATAAAACAACAGTTTTGCTGTGGAAGGTTGTCAGTTAGAAACTTAAAAGAAGCATTGCAGGATATAGGAGAGCTTAATTTCTGAAGATCTTTGTTTTACTGCAAGTGAAGCAATTGTTTCTCTCTTTTCCCCTCCCTTGTTCTCTCCCTCCTACCCTTTTCTTTTTTTTAATTGCCAACAGCTCAGAAGATCTGAAGAAGATGAAGAAAAAGAGGAAGACATTGAAGTACCAAAGGCCATGGGGGATATATTTGAGTCCCTTGCTGGTGCCATTTATATGGATAGTGGAATGTCTTTGGAAATGGTTTGGCAAGTGTACTATCCAATGATGAGGCCACTAATAGGTATTCCCCTTTTATAAAATTACTACTAAAGACTGCCATCTGCTACGAAAAGAACAAAGCTAATGTTTGTTTTTCACTTTTTTTTATCAAATAGAAAAATTTTCTGCTAATGTGCCCCGTTCCCCAGTGCGAGAGCTGCTGGAAATGGAGCCAGAGACAGCCAAATTTAGGTAAGAATATGCTTTCTTCCATACCCACTGACGGAAAGTGTTTCTAAATTGTGCTTCATGAACTACAGAGAATTTTTAAATGTCACAAAGTACTTGTAATTTCTTTTGCACTAAGCAGCTAACCTAATCATCATTGTGTGCACTGTTCTTTTTTTTTTTTTTGCCTTGCATAGCTTTCTGAGAAATGTAATGATTACTGTATAATTTTACTGCTTTAACTTCTGTAGAAAAAAGAATGTAGGTCTCTAATTTCACATTACCTTGCCTTGGCAGTAAGTAATTCTTGTGTATATTTTTGCAGTCCTGCGGAAAGAACTTATGATGGGAAGGTCAGAGTTACAGTGGAAGTTGTAGGAAAGGGAAAGTTTAAAGGTGTTGGCAGAAGCTACAGGATTGCCAAATCTGCAGCTGCGAGAAGAGCACTACGAAGCCTCAAAGCAAATCAACCTCAGGTCCCAAACAGCTGAGACTCCTCTTAAATATAAATGAAATGGGGAAAAAAATAACATACAAATAAAGCAAATTTTTAAAAGTTGATGTTGAGAGGAACAAATTGGAAGACAGAATTTAAAGTTTGTTTGATAACAGAATAGATAACAAAACATTTAACATGTATAAAATTTTGGAACTAATTGTAGTTATAGTTTTTTGCGCAAACACAATCTTGTCTTCTTTCCTCACTTCTGCTTTGTTTAATCACGAGAGTGCTTTAATGATGACATTTAGCAAGTGTTCAGAATAATTGTTGTCAGGTCTTTTTGGTTTACTTTTCTTGTCAGTACAGCTTTGCTTAGTATTAGAAGGCCAGGGAGCTTATGCCTAATGCAGTTGCTAGATTTATATATATAGTAATCTTGGAATTCTTCAATCTGTGCACTAGTGCCAGTCATAAAGCAGTTGATAAACTGTACTGGATGATTGGGTATAAGAAAGATTAAGTGTGCCAGTATTCTCCTTTTTATTTTACTTTTTTTTTCTCTCCATGTCATCTTTTTACATTAAGATGGCATTCCCAATCATTATTGCACTTATTTGTTAGGGACAGATTTTAATTGAAATGGCTGGCATACTGGTAGAGTGAAACTTCGGTTTCCTTATGCCACACAGTCTTGCATAAAAAAAGGTTCTTGCCTTAAAAATAAATAAACCCTCATTAATAATCTTTAATTTCTGATCTTTTTTGGAACAAACTGTTTTACATTCCCTTCATTTTCTTATGCATTTTACAATGATACAGCTCTATATTTACAGTACAACTCATTACTATAGCTGTGACTTATTACAGGATTATAATAGAAATTATATTCATATATATGTAATTAGGTTATTTTTAACAATTCTGAGGAGGTGGTTAGTCTACAGTTTTTTTTATACCATAAACAAAATATGGTCTTTGGCTAAAATTCCAATTTTACACAAACCTGCAAGCTAGATAGTTCCAATACTGGAAACAGCAACAAATAATTGCACAGTGCAAACTGTCACTAACAAAACAACCTTAGACATATCACACCTAAGATATGCTGCAGATTTTATAGTCAATTGGTTACGTATTTAACAAACAGAGCACCTTTACACTTAGAGATATTTCCACGTAAATTTCTTACTGTACTTTTCAGAATTGCATGCATATTTCATCTACCAAAGCTGTGCTGTTAAATAACATGAAAGTTGATGTTTGAGATATAACTGCCGTACTTTTGATACATCTGTGATTTAGGTCCTTAATTTAGAGAAACTAGCTCATTGATGTTTTGGTCTACTGGGAGCGTGGGGGGAAATCATACTTGTATTTTTTAGGCTTTGCCTATACTTCTTTAATTAGATTTTTGTAGGCACTCTTCACTTAAATACCTCAGTTCTTTTTTTCTCTTCTTTTCCTTTTTATTTTTGCATGCATTGGGTTTTTTTTCTGTTTTGGTGCTATGTTTATATATTATGCTTGAAATTTTAATTTTTTGCACTGTAACTATAATACCTCTTAATTTACCTTTTAAAAAAAGCTGTGGGTCTTGTATTCCCACCAGTATCAGTAGAGGTTTGCTGCAATTTTGCCCTGTTAATTATGCTTGAAGTTTGAGAAAGCAGAGCAAGGTGTTTTAACATTTTCCAGCACAATAGTTTGAACTTGATGCTGTGTCTTATGAACTAAATTACAAACAAATACTGTATTTCCTGCTTTTAAACCCTATTCCTTTCCTCACAAATGCACACTAAAACAAAACAAAAACTGTCAGCTCTTGCTTTCTTAACAAAAAAATAAAGTAAATGCCTTAGTGACAAGGGGCAGACATTAAGCTTTTCTGAAATACAGTTTTCAAAAGTTCATATATTTGCTATCTCAGTCACTTCTCAGTCTGTGAAAAGGACTGTTCTTGTATTTGAAAGCTGCTTGTTATAGGAGTCAAACCAAGAATTAAAATACTAGCTTATAAAAAAGTCTACTATTTGGTACTTCAGTCATAAAAAGAGGTATAAGAACAGCAAGTAGATGATATGGTGATATGGAACAATAAAAACGTGCAGTCCAATTTCTCAAATGTAAATTGCTTTGCATTAGCTGTTTTAAAAAGGTCACTGATTTAAGCTGTAGCTTGCTCTTGGTAGTAGGACTGAATTTTCTTAGTGAAAATACATGATTACTCATGTCAACAATTCTGTGTTTCTGGCCTCATCATCAATCAGCAGATTAAATCAGACCATCTAGAAAGTCTTAAGTAGTTTTAGTTGCATTATGAAAAGCTAAAATTTCAGTTATTCTTTGAATGCCTAAAATTCTTACTGATTGTTACAAGGTTATAGATTCTCAGGGGTTTCAGGTAATTGTTAGCAGTGAAGTGGTTATGGAGTGTTTGGGTGCAGACAAAATCAGCTGAACCTACTCTGTGTTTCAGAACAGTTTAATGATCACTTTGTTACTAGATAAAGCGTATGAATTGGACATCTGAAATGTGTAGTGGCTGACTATAAAGTAGTTGCTGCTGCTGATGCATTTTTAAATGCGTTTTAAATGCCACGATTTTTTCCAGTGTGACCTCATTGAAATACTTTTTATCCTTTGAGGCAGAAAATCCATACTAGTTTCCATGTTCCACATCTGTGTGTTTTACCCTACAGTTGATATGATTTTGATACTGGACAGTGTACGCTATTAAAGACCTAAATCTGATCATTTGAAGGTTGGGATAGAAGTCACTTGACATGCTATAAGCACAAGTGTAAGCAGACTGTTGCAGCCCATCTTCAAAAGCAACCACACAGGCTCATCATAAATGGTGTGGGGGTTAATTGGCATGAACCTTGGGGTTTTTTATCTAAGTCCTGTTATACTGTACTTTAAACAGTCCTCCTAACTATGCTGCGTTTTTATTTTTATGGCTTTTTTTTGCGCTGTTCTGTTCATGTAGCACAAATAAGCATTGCACTTGGTACCATGCTTTACCTCATTTCAAGGAAAAAATGCTTAACAGAGAGGAAAAATGTGGTTTGGCCTTGCTGCTGTTCTGATTTAATGACTTTGAAAAAGATAGTTTTTAATGCCTGCAATGTGTCATTTACTTGCACAACTTAAATAGGTCATTTGTAACGTCTGTGGCATTTTTACTGTACGTGGAAAAAATACAACAAAGATGTGCAACAACTCTTGATTGTATTTTAAAGCTATTATTTTTCTACTGCATCATTTTACTGTTATGTGAAGTAATTAAAATTAGAATGACCTCTGACTGACACTCCAGTAATTATCTCTGAACAAACCAACATTTTACACATATAATGTAATTTTTGGGAGAAGACAGCCCCTAGTAATTTGGTCAACCTCAGCTAAATCTGTCCAGTCTGAATATTCAGCGCTCAGTAGTGACTTCTGAAGTGTTTGTTCAGCTTGATGCTGCTAAAGTCCATACAAAAAAAAAAAAGCCTAGTATTTTTAAGTCTCATTACACAGTAGTATGTTGCAACTGCCAAGTGCAGAACTTGAACAAGAACCAGTTTCAGTGCTGGGGGGAATATAGTGGTGGCCCAGAGATGAGGTGCTGGATCCTCAGCTGGTGCAAATTGATGTTGTATCATTTTAGTCAATGGAACTGCATTCATTTACATATCTGAAGATCTTGTGCTTGTATGTATGTTTCAGAGTTTCATTTTTCCTCCTTGTGAGCAAATACAGAACCATCAACTGGAAAATGTGGGGGGTTTATGTTACTGCATATGACATAACATATGCTACGTATTCTATGCATTTATCTGTACAGAACATGAACTCTTTGTATCACGGTCACAGCAGCACGTGCAGTCCAAAAATGACAAATAGCATTGTGGTCTGCTGTGATACTGCACTTGACTCTGACAGTATTCTGGGTTTGTTTTGGATGGGTTTCCCCATGAACACATTCTCATGGAAATCTCTGTATTTTTTATATAAATGAAGCAAGAAGCATTTTGATTTTCGGTACTTAATTACTGACATTGATCCTTTTTCAATTGCTCTAATATTCAAGAAGTTAATTTCTTTACTTTCATATTAGATTTTAAACTTTAAACACTACAGTTCATGACCATCAAATGTAATCTAAATATCAGCTGTAACTCAATATGAATTATGTTAGCAAATATCTAGAGGTCATTGTAGTATACTCCACTAGCAGTTAAAATTAACTTCTATCAAAGCTAACTACAATTCTTAAAAATTAATTTCATCCAATAAAATCCTTGGGGTTTTCCCTCTTTTATTTGAATGGCAACCACAGACTACTTTAATTGCTTTGTAGATGCACTCAGAATTTACTGCAGCAGCAAGTTGGCAAGAAAAATGTTTGTGAACAATAATTGGAAATTGCAGGCATTTTTATTGTAAATAGTGTGACTGAAAAGATGGTTAAAATCAAGTAGAAAGAATAACAAATATAATTTGATGGACAATAAAATATTTACCATCACATGCTGCAGCTGTCTTTAAGGGACATAAAATGTAATTCATTCATACTGTAATCATGCTGCAGAAGTTTGCAATCTGCACCTTATGGATCACAATTACCTTTAATAGTTTTTTGTAATAATTGTAGCTGAGTATATCTCCAATAAAGTTATGGTCTGTTCACCTTGTATTGTCGTTTTGCTTTTTTTAAAATTCCTCTTAATATCTCCATAAATCTTCTAGAGTTTACAAAAAATTGCTGTTCAGTCTAAATTTTTTTAAAATGTGTAAACATTTGTGAAAACAATATTTCTTCACCTTGTTTAAAGACAAGTCTGCTTGTCTCTTTCCTCTGATGAATGAACTGTCTTCAGAGCTATGTGAAGACTCTTAAGGGACACTCAAGTTAAAAATGATGGTGTATGTGGTACAATTTGATCTCTGTGTTGAGTATTATACCTGCAAAATGTCTGTTGGAGCTGGGAAGCCCCAGAGCACAAGGGTTCTGGAACACAGGTTGCATGACTGCCACATGGTTTAAAAATATTATGTTAATTTAAGCTAATAGTCTCAACATTAATAACATCAATTTCCTTATTTTTTGTCGGTTTCTCTTAGTATTTTGGTTATCCTGAATATTGGCAGCGTGTTTGTAAAATGTTTTGACTGGCACAGCAGTGTATCTTTTATGGAGACAAGTCAGACCTGCCAGACAAAGATAGGAGTCTTCCTTTCTGAAAATTTCACAATGTAGCAGTCACTTGATTGGCATCTGCAGTGAGAATCTTTTATTGCACATTTTGTCTTAAGTTACAGAGAAAAGCCTGCTAGGCTGGTGGTAGGCATGGTGATAGCTTTTTCTGGGATTTGGAAAAGGTGCCTTTGAGGGCCAGGCCCTACAGGCTCCAGTGTGTGGGCTACTACGGATGACAACAGAGCCCCCACCTCCCCAGTTCCAGCAAGTGAGTCAAATCAGAAAACTTCCCCCAAATTTTCTGCAGGAAAATTGGTCTGAAAACAATAATATTAAAAATTGGTTGAGGATGTCATTATATACTTTTAATTCTGGCAAAATGAGGTGAGGGATGGCCTTCTCAACTGGTGTCTGAAAGAAGGTGGTCCATCCCTTGCTGAGTAGCACTGTGAAGCAGATGGAGTTCTCCAGAAAGTCATGGTGCAAGAGCAGTAGAGGTTCTGCTTCAAAGGCATCTTTTTTAGTAGAAACTTTAGTATCCTTTCCAGTCCTGCGTCCAAGACGTTTGTGAATTTAAAGAGCAGGGCCAAGGATGGAGCCCTGTGGAGCCCAACCAGTGACAGATCCCTAGTCTGATGTCAAACCTTTGTATCTGACCTGTGGGCCAGTTGCTCACCCATCCCATGATGTGTTTTTCCAGCTGTGTGCTGGGCACTTTGTCCAGAAGAAGTCTTTCGAGAGAGAGTATCAAAAGCTTTACTGAAATCAAAAAAGATTACATCTACTGGCTTTCTTGTATCAACTACCTGGGTTACATTGTCATAAAAGGAAATCAGGTTTGATAAGCAGGACTTCCCCTTCGTGGAGCTGTGCTGGCTGTGACCAGTGAGTGACTGTGTTAACTTCCAGGAGTTTTTCAATACCTCCCTGAATAATCTCCATAACTTCACAAGGCACTGGAGTGAGACTGACAGGCCTGTAGTTTCCAGGGTCCTCCTTGCCCTTCTGGAAAATGAGGACAACATGCACCAGCTTCCAGTCAGCTGGGACCTCTCTGGATTCCCAAGACTGCTCAGAAATTATCAAAGAGAAGTTTTGCAATGACATCAGCCAGCCCTTTGAGGATTCTTAGATTAATCCCATCAGGCACCATAGATCTATAGGGATGCAGCTGGAGCAGCAGAGCCCTCACAAATTCAGGATTGACTGGGGTTTGATCATTCTCAGATTCATTGTCCTCCAGCTCAGGGTACCTGAGGCCCCCTAAGTCCATCACTAATGCTGAAGACAGAGGTAAGGAATGCATTTAACACCTCTGTCTTGTCCCTGTCCGTTTGTGAGGTGACCATCCTCATCCTGGAATGGGCTGATGTTTCTACACTGCCTATTGCCATTAATGTTTGAAAGGACTTTATTGTCCCCCATATTTCTGGCAGCTTCAACTCCACTTGAGCTTTGGCCACAGGGATTCCCTCCTCCAGTGGCAAGCAGCATCTCTGTGTTCCTCTGTGTTGCCTGACCTTGCTTCCACTGGGTATACACCTTTTTTTGCCTTATTTCCAAGAGATTACTGTTCAGGCAAGCTGCCCTTCTGCCTCCCCTGCTTGACTTCCAACATTCAGGAATTGTGTGTTTTTGTGCCATTAGGAGGTGATGTTTAAAAAGTTACCAGCACTGATGGACCCTAGCACCTGCAAAGACATTGTCCCAGGAGATTTTACTTACTAGTAATGTGAGCATCCTGATGTCTAGAGCTGAGGTTTTGCTGGCACTTTTCCTCATGTCACCAGAGATTTCAAACTTGATCACTTTGTGGTCACCAGTCTCCACTTGGTTTGTGAGACCCTCTCTGCTGACAAGCAGCAAATCAAGGAGGGTGTCTTTCTGAGTTGGCTCACTTAGGACCTGTTTCACAAAGTCATCCAGGTTTTTTTAGGAATCTTCTGGCCTGGGTTGTACCAGCTGTGTGATGCTCCCAATTGGTTCCTGGCAAGTCGAAGTTCCCATAAGGACAAAGGAAGTTGACTTGAAAATGACACTTTGTTCCTCAGAATAATTTGTCATTGCCATCATCCTGCCTGGGAGGTCCGTTAGAGACTCCCACAATGACATTCACATTATTTGTTTGCTTCTTTATTCTTACCCAGAGGCTCTCAACGGTGCCATTGCCAGCTGTGATGTCCATGCATTCTACTATCCCTTCTATTACCTACAGTACCACTCCCTGCCTCTTCTGCACTGCCTGTCCCTCCTGAAGAGCCTGGAACCCTCCAACAGGGCAATCCAGTCACAGGACTCATCCCACCAGTTTTCACTTACTCCAATGATCTCAAATCTTTGGGACTAGGCCAAAGACTTCAGCTCCTCCTTTGCTCCTCGTGGTGTGTGCATCAGTGTAGAAACATTTCAGGTGTGGTGCAGCTTAGCCAATGCCTAGTTAAGCACATTGAGAGATCCCATTAGTGCTCCTTTCCTCAAGTTCTGGCAAATCATCCCATCACTCATTACTGATGAGCCTGGTTTTGCCCCTTTCCTTCTTCAATGCCAGTTTAAAGCTCTGCTCTCCATCTTTCTGACAATCCTCAGTGCTCACCTCATAGGAATTGAAGAGAGAACACACCTGACTATCTGTGGAAGAGTCTACAGGTACTGGTTTCTCATCTCCTTATTACAAGAAAAAACATGTTTCATAACTGCATCAGTTGAAATAAGATGTATTTGGTTAGCTGTTATTAATCTCAAATAAGATCATACTAAAAAAAAGGCATTTGAAAACAGGGGAGCAAGTTTTGGAAATGCTTGTCTGAAAAGAGGCAGTAACAAAGCTAATCATAATTCCAAATCCAGAAACACAAGAGGAGCGAGTTTGGTGTATGTATGGGCTTCCTTAACACTGCTGCCAGAGTCCAGGTGCAAGATCTGTTCCTTAGAGGAAATCTCCATGTCAGTGGACACAGGCAGTACTGACATGTAAGTGCGTTTTATTTTCCTCATAGCAGTGATTAGGTTTTTCCTTATTGTAGAATGTGAACAGTAATTTCATTTTGGTGAGTAAAATAACCAAGAACCTTCCCAGTTTTATGGAAACAGTATCATTTACTTTGCTGCTTAACCATCTCCACTTACCTGGCTTATACTATATTTTTAACCTTACTTTTCATGGGTATTTTATTGGAAGTCTCATGCTAGCTTTTAAATTGAAGTAATTTTCTTCTGTTAGCTTGAAAATTTCCTGTAGTTCTGAGTTCCTGTCTGGCTCTCACTGAAGTCACTGGGAAGACATCCACTTGGGGTCTGTAACTTGTGTGCATTTGAATTTAACACAAAGGTCCTTCAGACATGATAAGTGTAAATTCCAGATGTTAAACAAAAGGTGAGAAACACGGGGATGTGCAAAGGCAGCCTCTGCTGTTCTGCTTTTATTTTTTCAAGCTTTTCAATAAAATGTGGCACACTCACTAGCTGCCTGCTCCTGAGATAACCCAGTCTCTTCTCCCAGGTAACAAGTGACAGAACTAGAGGATACGGCCTTGAGTTGTGCAGATTGTTGGATATTAGGGAAAATTTCTTTACTGAAAGAGTGGTCAGGCACTGGAACAGGCTGCTCAGGGAACTGGTAGAATCACATCTCTGGAAATGTTCAAAAGGCATGTGGATGGGTACTTGGGGACATGGTTTTGTGGTGAACACAGTGGTGCTGTGTTAATGGTTGGACTTCAAGATCTTTTTTACCCTAAACAACTCAATGATTCTGTGACAATTCAGGCATGCCCTCTGCAGACAGCACTGGGGCTAACTCCCACCCATTTCTGTGCTGTCAGTGGAGCTGCAAGGCACCATTTGGTTTTCCTGCCCTGAGATCACCCTCTCAAAATGAGATGAGTTGAATGAGGAAGAGGCCCATTCCTCCCTAACCTCAGGATGGCACTCAGGTGATGACATGGATCTCACACAGTAGCCTGAAGCTGGAAATGTTCCTCCAGGGTAAGTGATGGAACAAAGAGAAAAGAAGATTTCATCAGAGTGCAGCATGGCCAGGGAATCACCTGTTACTGCAGGATCACTCTCATCTCTCGCCAAAGTGAGGATGATCTTCTCTTCTTTACAGCCACTTGGCCTGAAGCAGGGGAGATGAACTGCTGCAGCTGTCCCAGCATTTGTAATAAACTGGTGCTAAGTTGCAGACTTGCCTAACTGAGGCACTGAGTTCCATGAGGAGACTGCAGAATCAGTCCAGTCCTCAACTGTATATTCCTTTAAAAAAGTAGTTATCACAGAAGTACTTGAGTGGCACTTTCACATCACTTTTAGGGTGAGGCTTTTAACTTTACTTAGCTTCTCATCTATACAGCAACATTGAGAGAAGAACAGCACTGTTTGTGTGTGTTGCCTGTCTCACTACCATCATTAGACAAAAAGCAGCAAACACTTTTTGCTAAGCACAGACATCTGCTTCCATGTTCTTATCCTACAGCCACTTAGATCGGTTTTTGCTTTTGCGTATTCATTCTCCAGTCACCCCCTGACTTTAGACAAGACCTATCTGTCTAAAGTGTCTGAATGGAGCCCTCCCTGAATTCAGTAGAGCCTCAGGAGCTTGATGGTTAAGATTAGAGAGTCATACTTTGGAATGAAAGGGATCTCAAAGTGTAGTTTCACCCTGCCCCACAATGGTCAGGGACACCTTCCACCAGCCCAGTTTGCTCAAAGCCCCATCCAGGCTGGCCTTCAGCACTTCCAGGGACTGGGCATCCACAACTTCTCTGCCTATTCCAAGATCTGCCCTATTCTCACACAACTACACCAATTTATGCAATTTTGCAGCACCAATTTCAAGTTAAGAAATTATTGCTTTCAGGGTGATTTTAGCTGAAATAGCAGGGCATTATGTCCCTGCCAGCAACACTCACCACCTTTTTCCCCGCTTTACACAGTACATGTGCTCTAGGCAAAAGAGAGCTCATTATACAAACAAGCATGGCATAGGCAGCTGCGCTCCCTGTCTGGCCAACTGGCTGCTGTGCAGGGCTGTGCCAGCAAAAACCTCACACAGCACAAGGGCAAACCTTCCTGGGACTCTGCCTCAACAATGGTGTTGAAATTGCTCGTGGTGGAGATGGGAAGGGGTCTGTGGAAGATTTAGTCACCATTTTTTGGCGGACCAAATGCCTTTGTTGGGCTTTAAAAAGTTGCTCTTTCTGTGGAATCTGTCAGCTAGGAGGCTTCCTGCACAGAGCACTGAATATACTGCCTGCCACGGAGGGCTGAATTCCCAAAGACTTCCCCTCTTCTCAGCAGGTACAGCAAGGCAGAGAAAGGCAAGTGGGACCTTCCCCATCCACCTTGCAGGGCTGAATCAAACACACATCCTTGTGCATGCACATTGAGAGGGAAATCCTTATTTTACTCAACATTTAATTGCAAGCTGTTGAATTTAGTGTAAAATAACCATACAGCAACCTCTGTGGAAGGTTTCTTGTAAAGTGACGTTGGTTTATTGGCAGGTTAGCTAAGGTGAAGGGTTACTTAATGCAGCAGCTGAATAAATCACAGCAGAGCCTTCTGGCACATAGGCTGTAGGAACTAAACTAGATGTGAGTACATAGTCTGTGCTAGATATACAGCAGCTGCTTTTTCTATAGGCTACGCTGTGTTGATGTGTATCAGGAAATCCCAGAAACTGCAATCACTGAGGCAAGAAGTGATGGGGGACCTGCCTAAGCACCTGAAATGTATCAACAAATAGAGAAAGGTGCAGACTGAAAATATGCCGGAAGAAATGCCAAGATTCAGAGACACTTCAAGTATACAGAGGAAAGGAAACAGACCTGGGCAACCCAGCAGATAAACAACACCCCCAGAAAGGGGTGAGCATTGTGGGGAAGAGCTGGGCAGTGGTGGAAACAGGCAGAACCAGAGTAGTCAAGTAGGCAGGAGTAAATCCATTGGTAGTGATTTTCAGTTTTAAGCCAGTTTTAAGCTTCTCACTTGATGTCCTTGTAAAACTAAATCTAACAATTCAGAAATTAATTCCTTGCCTTGATCAAAGAGGGTTAGAGAAGGTCCTGAATGAGGGTGAGCTGGAGAGATTTGGGCTGACATGAAGGCACACAAGACTACCTTGGCAATTATGGGCAGGTATGAAGGAGATGAAGCTGCACTTGAGGCCAGCTGAGGAGCACAAACATTTTTCAGTAGTGTAGGTAGCAGCAGTCTTTGTCAGGAAACTTCTAACTGGGTAAACAGCCTAGTAAACATCCATGCATTTCCTGATCTGTTCTAATATTGCATCATTTGTGTACAATTTCATCCAGTTGCCCTCCACAGAGACATCTATCAGGACACTCACATTTTCCTGTGGTTTCCTAGAAACACAGCTGGGGTTATCTCTGGGGGATCTGGGCACTGCAGGTGGTGATACTGGAGACAGAGCCTTCAAACTTTCAGCTCAACCCCCTCACCAGCCAGAGCTGCACCACGGGGAGCTCATCCCTGCCCATGGCCTGCTGCCTGAGGGTTGGAGCTGAAGGCTGGCCCTACAGTGCTGGTAGGATTGCTCACCAGTGATGGCTAGGGCAAGAATGCCCCAGATTGTGCTGACCTCTGCCACAGCTGCCTGCGCACCTCCCTCACCTGCAACTGTGATCATGCCTTTTATACAATGCTCCTGAGACCTAGATATCATTTTCTGTGCTCCCCATCCCCAGCCACCATCCCTCTGTGTCAGTGTTTCTAATGACTGAGCACAATGTGCACAATTCCTCTGCTCCCCTAACCCCGCTCCACCCCAGAGGCAGCTGGATTTCCACAGCGAATGAAGCAATTCCTGTACGCATGATTTTAAAGTGCTTTGGGACCCTTTGGGAGAGAAGGTGCAATAGTACAAGAACAAGATATTATTAAAACAGGAATCTGTGTAATAGGTGATAAATTTTGATACTGTATGTTTAATATAATATGACGGTTGTAAATCCAGTGAATTACCATAGGTATTTGCTGTGCTGTGTGTTTATGAATTGTTTGGGCAGGTGTTTTTCAAGTCCCAGTTTTTCACACAAAACTTGAGTTGTAGGACAGTTTAATAATATTCTTTACTAGACTCCAATATGCTACAATTAGCTGCAGAAATGTTATCACTTGATGGTTGAGCTTGGTGGGTGATTAAGTTCATGTCTAAGAAGGTAAATGAAAAAAGCAGCAGAGAGAAAAAGAGACCTGCACAAGTAAGCTTTTAGATCTGCCTTTGATCTCTTACAAGCAAATATCTTTTAAAGCTGCAGAAATCAATATTTTCAGTGTTGTTCAACCTGTGTTTTACATGTGCTTTCACATAAGTTAGAAGCAGACTATTTCGATTGCAATAATGAAATAGTTCTCTAAAAGTTTATACTCAATAGTTAAACTATTTATATTTATTGATGTGAAGGGATATCTGTACTGCACATGTTACTTGAATCAAACCTTGTAGTATAGCTTTTAAATCAGATCCAAAATAATGTAATTCGGGATTACATACAGTCAGAATTTCTTATTTTTATTTTTTACTGACTTCCACATAAAAAGACTTATAAGAACTTGAAAAATTTTTCCAATCTCTGAAGAAGAGAGAAGTGCTCCATTTCACTCTTCCATCTGCTTTTGCACCACATGCTAAATCTCAGCCTGAGCTGATGTTATGCCAAGCAGCACAGTATTAAACTATAGAGAGGTAGGGTTGAGGAGAGCTTTAGAGACTGAAGAGCATCATCTCCATCACTGTAGGATTTTGTGCGTGTAAACCAGGCTGTCATTAGTCTTATGAATGCCTTTTGCTGGTGTTCTTTGGAGTGTGGAGTCCTTTGCTTGCTAAGTAGGTGTTTTCAGCTGCAGAAAACAGGGTGGATGTAACTTCCACACCTCCATGGCCATTGTTGGCTCCTTCCAGGTGAGAGAAGCTCATGGCAAAGTGTCAGAGGTTCTGTGTTCCTACTGCTCCAGCTGATGCGCAGGGGGCCTGCAAGTCCTGGTCATCGCTGCCCACCTGTCCAAGTCCCATCCCACCATGGCTCACGCCCTCCTGAGCGCCCGGGAGCTGAGCACCACAGCATGAGGCCCACGGCTGAGTGTCACTGGGTCTCACTGGTGCGATGCTACAAGCTGGTAGCTGGGATGGAGTCTCACTTACGCATTTTCTTTCCTCTGAATGGTGTAAGGAAGGCGCCTGCAGCCCGCCCCCTCCCCACACCGAGCCTTGTGTATGTGTAAAAGCTGCCCTTGGCCCCAGATGATATGTTTGCATTTCATAATTGATGCTGAACTCGACTTGAGGCAGATACGAAAGGACGATTTTTTAAACAGATGTTGCAGGTCACTTGTAAGTTATTTGTCAAATAAGTTTCAGAGCACAAGCCGCTGCTTTTGCCATTGTAACCAAAGGCGTCTGCTGTTCAGCAGCAGTAATTACAAAGCCAGGGCAACGCAGGGAAAATTCATCTTATTTAAAAGTGTTTTAGTGTCACCAAACAGCTTGCTATGCCATTAGGTGAGTTTTGCTAGACACATTCAAGTTGAGGATTTTAATTTGTTTGAAGTATTCTCTAAAACAGAATTATGTTGGAGTTTACATAAAATGAGAGAATGACATGAAAAGTTTTAACTTAAGCAGCAAAATATAAAGGCTAATCTTATTTAAAAGTAATATGTGTGTCTTGATTGAGTGCCCAGATACACTCAACTGGGACATTTTAGTGGAATCGGTTCTAAGCTGTTACACTGAGTTATACAGAGTAGGTTTTCCTGAGCTCACATTGCCAGACCTGAAATACTCTTGTGGCTGCATTTAATAAAGAAACGAAAGTCTTGGGTAAGGGGATATGATTTTTTATGACAGAAGGAATGCAAATAACTTTTAGTCTCATTGCCTAGACCGGGTTTGGTCTGATTTGATGGAGTTTAATAATGACTTATAACCTGTGCTGACAATGTGCAGACCCGCACAACGTCATTTAACTCATTTATTCTGCTTGCTGTAAAAACAAAGAGATGGCAAATAAATATATGGAAAGTTCATTGTTTGTCAGAGGGCCCAAGCCAAAAGTTTTCAGTGACCTTTTAAAATATGGTCCCAGGCTAGTACTAAAATGTCTGTCACTCAGCGCACACACTTGCACAATTTGGCCTTTTAACCCGTGCATCTTGTTTTTCTCTCTTTCAACTGGTTGTATGAATTTCAAATCAGCTGCAGCTATTTAAGTTTTTGCATTGGAGGATTACTGTAAATTGCAGTCTGACAATTACAATGTACAGCGCACAGGAGAGTTATTAATGGATAGGCCTACTGATGGCCTTTCAGCGCTGACGAGGGCCTGGTGTTCCTCAGCCGTAATTAGATCCAGGGGTCGGGGTCTGTGGATGAGGCAGGGGAGGGGGCGGCCGGGGAGCGCCGCTCTATCAGAGGAAGATATCAATTGATCAGAGATAGTTACTATCGGCAACGTCTAAATCTCTAATTCACCTTCTTCTTAATGACTTGTATTGGCTTAAGAAGCTAAGTCATTTGACAGCACGGAGCTCGGCTGACAAAGCTGTGCAGGTGGTTTTAATAGAGGATTCCTGTTGCTTGAGATTTCACTAAAGACGGAGCAACAGTTCAACAGACACAACAGAGGCCAGTAAAAACCCTGCTCTGCTGCTCTGCTCTCTGAGGGTACCAGCGGGGCTCAGGCTGCTCTGAACCACCACTCCCATTTACACGGCGCTTTTTCCCTTTGCAGACCTGAACAAGGGCTTTCTCTGAGCTTTCAGTATTTATTTTAAGGAACGAATCTTATGTGGGCATAAATTACATGTGACAAATGAAAACCCTTTGGAGGGGGATTTATTTATTTATTTATTATTGGCCTATGAAAAATGTTTTCCAGGACATAATGTCCCTGGAAAATGAAATATACTTTTAGGACAAAGAGAGAGTCCAATGCCCAGGAAAAACCAGAAAGCTTTGTAAAAGATGAAGACAACAGTTGTTTGCCATTGATAAAACAAATGCAAACCAAGTGCTTAGGTTAGACATGGCTTCATGAACCAAGATATCAGCTTTTTAATGAAGTAACCCAAGAAGCAATGGTTTTGTGCTTAGATTATCACAGTGTAAATCCAATAAGAGACGGGCACCTAACACCCCAAGGCGCTGCTGATCCAGCTCTGTTCCTCTCTAGAAGGATTACAACCACCTGCTGGGAAGCTTTCCATGCAGTAAAGCTGGTAGCCAAACTGATATTCACAGTATTTCCCAGAGACTTTTTATTATTATTATTTGGATGATGTATACACATGGGAAATACAGATTTGAGTCTGTTAAGGCTCTTTTTGGGGGTAAACATTTGTTTAAAATCTTGTTCCAATCTTTTAACACATATTGAAGTAAAATCTAATTGAGTAGATCATTGGCATAGGCAGAACTTTCTGTTGCTGTTCTTGAGGGAGAGCTCAACAGAAAAGCCCATCTGTGGGACTTTGCATTGTAGCCTTGAGTGGAAACATATTTATCAGCACAAAGCCTGCTATTTTAAGGTCTTATGGAACTAGAAAAACTGATGGACATTTCTTCTGATTTCACCACCAGGTTCATGACCTCATTCCCAATACCACTTCTAGGTTCATGTCAAGGTTTCTACTTGTGAGCCATTGTACTTCCAATGAACTTGCAACCCAACCCTGTAAGCTGCAGCTTTGCAGCTCCTAAGCTGAGGACTGCTGGCCTGAAGTGTTAAGAATAAATACACCATGCACCTGTAGAGTGCTGTTATCTCAAGATCTCTAAGTGTTTTCAAAACTTGCTATTTATGGTTTATAAAGCTCTGAGTGTTCTATCAGAGGAGAAAACAAAGGCAGGGGAAATTAAGTAACTCTCTCAAAATAAATTGTTAAATGGTTTATTAAGTAATTTGCCCAGCTCATTTTATAGACTGAGCTAGAGTATGAATTGAAATCCTGATCCTTTGATACTAATGGTGAAAGTCACAGAATCACAAAATTATTTAGCTTGGAAAAGGCCTCCACGATCATGAAGTTCAGTCTTGGACTGATCACCTCCCTGTCAACTAGACCACAGCGCTAAGTGCCATGTCCAGTCATTTCCTGAACACCTCCAGGGATCGTGATTCCACCACTTCCTGGGCAGCCTAATACACAGCTCCTTCAGAGAGCAAATTCTTCCTGATATCTAAAGCTCCTATGGTTTGACACTGTGTCCTCTTATCCTATCTCTTGTCTGGGAAAAGGCACAAATCCCCACCTGGCTAGAAGCTCTTTTCATGTGGTTGTAGAAAGTAGCGGGGTCCTTTCGGAGCCTCCTTTCCTCCAAGCTAAACACTCCCAGCTCCCTCAGCTGCTTCTCATAGGATGTGTGTTCTGAATCCTTACCCAGCTCTCTTGCCTTCAATGCTCCAGCCCCTCAATCTCTTTCTTGTCATGAGGGGCCCAGAACTGAGCACAGGATTCGAGGTGTGGCCTCACCAGTGCTGACAATCATGGGGACAATCCCTGCCCTGGTCCTGCTGGCCACACCATTGCTGACACAGGCCAGGATGCCACTGGCCTTCTTGGCCACCTGGGCACAGCTGGGTCGTGTTCAGCTGCTGTCAGAGGCACCCCCAGGTCCTTTTGCACCAGGCAGCTTTCCAGCCATTCTGCCCCCAGCCTGTGGCACTGCCTGGGGTTGTTGTGGCCAAATGCAGCAATTGGCCCTGAACCTCATGCTGTTGGATTCAGCCCATTGATCCATCAGACCCCTTGGCTCCAGTGTGCTCAGGAGTCACCAGCATTTTCTTTTGCTTTATGGAAGGATGGTACCCAGAAGTCCAAGTCACAGATAATTACCACACAATTATAAACTTTTGTCATTAAAGTGAGAGCTGTCATTTTGGAGGTAACTGACTGAGATAGCTGAGTGCCAGTGTCATCCTGAATTTGACAGGGATGTGCCAGAAGAAAGCTAACTGGAGAGTGGTGTGGAGGAGGAGGGCTGCTTTTCTGTACAGTGAAGCGAAACAAAAGAATGGTGACAGCACTTGTTTTCGACCCAAAATGTTCCTATTCTGCCATGAAAAATGAGGGATGCCCAACAAGAACTTTTTGGGACAGGTGTGTAGCGGAGCTGTTTGTTATAAAAAAATGTTTTATTTTAGAATTGCCTGTGCTTATGCCCTTAGATTTCTGCTTTTTGTGTTTGAAGTTACATGGTGAAGGGAAGGTTTCTTGACTCATTTTTAGAGTAATCCCTAGAGTGAAAAGATATTATTGACATCTTTGGATGCTATTATGTAGTCACAAACTACTGGCAGTGGTGAGGGCAATTAGCAGTGTGTTTCTTCAAGATCCCAGCACATACAGAAAGGTGTTTTCCTCCTGTCATGTGCTTTGTGTCATCTGCCAGGTACTGGTGCTGGGGCAGGCCTGTGTCTCCACCACATTGTCTACAACTGCATGTGAAACAGACAAAAATCAAACTTCTCACTGAGGAAGAGTTTGGTACCAAGAATCAAGCACAACCTGTTCTCTTGCTCTAAGTCTGTCTTTTTTATTATTTAATTTTTCAAGTATGAATTGGAACATTTCAATTTATTTTGCTCTTCTGTGTTGGGGAACTTGGTGAAAGAATTGTTGGGGAGGTAAAGAGCAAATCTTGATCACTTAGACCTTAAAGGTGACAGTTTTGGCGTGTTTTGAGGGCTTGAAGCAGGGGGGCCACATTCTTTGCTCATGTTAAAAGGGGAACCTCTGCTGACTCAGTCAAGCTCTGTTCGTTTATGCAGACAAGATAGGGCCCAGTGGTTTGCTCTGTAATGGTTTCCATAAGAGACATCTCAGCTCACTCCCAGTATTCTGTGTGGTGTGAATCATTGCAGTCTGTTAGCAATTTTGAGCAAGGCTGTTAGCACCAGGAGCTGATCAGCTGAGTTTTGCAGAGAGTCACTGAGCTGTTCTGTCTCTCACAGCCCCTTTGCTCTGGCAGTTCATCTCTTCCCACAGGGCAGTGTCATGCGGGAGCTGCTGGTGTTAGGTAGCTCTTCCCCCTTTTGCTTGCCAGTCATGATTGTGCCCCACCATGTAACACTTCAATTCAAGCATGCTTGCTCTGCTCCATGGCTCTGAAGGTAGCTGCTCTCTTGCTTCATGCCCATGAGCTGCTGACATTGTGATAAGCTGGTCACAAGAGGGTTCATGATTGGTGACCTAATTCTATCACGGTGCCCATGAACCGTGATCAAAATATGATTTCCTCTGTGCATTGGGACTTGTGTCTATACCTCATGCCTCCTCCCCAAGTAAAAAGTTTACTAATTCAATCTTTGGTACATATATATCTGTGTATATACTCATTTATGCACACACACTGTAAGTAGGTGTGTACATGACTTGTTCATCTATGACTTGCATGTCAAACATCTGACGACAAAGCAAAGGAAACCACCAGCTCTCCAGCTTCTGAAGTGAAGCACTGCTGCAAAAAGTATTATAATGAATAACTGACTTCTGTCTTAGTGGTGCCTTCATCTTTTTATTCCTTTTTAAAATAAAGTCTGTTTTGACTGTTCTGCTGTACTGTTAACAGACGGATACACTCAAAATGTTGGCAGTTAGGTTCAAGACTGGATTAATATACGTTTGTTATTTTAATAGCATATCCAAAGGCAAATATTCCTACTGGACTCCACCCTTCAGCTGTGAAGCAGATTGTAAATCAGTCCCTTTTTTGTTGTTTTTAAAGTAGTTTAGGGGCTTTAAAATGGTATTTAACATTATTACAGTCTGCTTGAATATTGTACAATTTCTAACTATTTCTTCTTTTTTTATATCCACTTTCCTGCCACTCGGAAGCTTCTAAAGAAAACAGTGCAGTCACTGCTAATGCCAAGGTGTAGCAAAAGTGCTTATACTGTTCTTGATGACTGTTCTCTCCCAAGTATTTAGGTGCTATGATTTTTGGCTTGCTAGGAAAACCCAACATTTACAGAGGGAAAGAATGAAGGCCGGGTTTTCAGACTTTGTCTTTAAGGCTGGAATGGGTAAATTTGTCACTGCACCATTCCCTAGGAAAGCTCCAATAGGTGCAGAGCCAATGGTCCTTGTCCCTTTTCTGCCATCCTTAATGTATCACTAAGACTATGGAAAAAATATTCTGCCTCTGGAAATATGGAAGGAAATGGCTACTGGATCAGGAGCCAGCAGTTCTGACACACATCAGACACATCCATCAAGCACTCCATGACCTGTGAAAATTATATCCTAAAATATCCCTGTTCATGTGTTTCTATTTTGCAATTTTTATTCTCTTTCCTCAAAGTCAGAGCAATGCAACCTGGGTGTTGGAGGAAAGTGGTTTTTGAGCTGATCTTAGATTCTTGACTGATTCTAAAAATAGGGCCAGCCTATCCATTAAGATAAGACTGAAACTCTGGTGACATTAAGCACAGTTATAATAGCTTTGGTGTTCTGGTCTGCAAAAAAATGCCCATCCTGTCTAGCAGGGCCATTGTGTTGGTCTAGTCTCTCAGACCTGGGTGAGAGGTTCCAGGCTATTAGATGTCACCTCCCACCACGTCTGAGCAGCTCCTGTCCCCAGAGGGAGAGAACAAGTGAACATATGATGTTTCAGAGCTCTTGTGATAAAGCTTGAGTACCCTGGAAAGCAAATCTGCTTCTTGCTCGCCTCGTTCTCTTCTGATTTCATGTCCCTAAACTCTCTTGTGCTGCTTGTTTTCCTTTTCTTTGCCAGGCTCCCCTTATCTGGACTCCTGCTGGATCTCATGTTCCCGTTCACATCCTGCCCCTGTGCTGTGGAGGGCACATGGGATCAGTGCAGCCTGTGCTGGGAGCCCTCAGTCTCACTGAGGGGCCAGCATCTGTGCACAACATGCTGTGCAAACCCGAGGCTGCTGGCTGCATCAGTAGCATGTTTAGAGTTTCCCAAATGAAAGGACTAAAAGGTGAAAAAGATTATCATTTTTCAATCCCTGTAATCTAATCACTGTGTAGACTGACATCCACCCTTGCTTTCCTGCCCTCCCAGCACTGTGCTCCTGCCCCTGCACACTGAGCTGGGCAAGGGAACTATTCTCATCACGGCCTGTCTGAAGGTATTTTTCTGTTTTTAGGTCATGTTTCCTTTAAGCTGGATCAGGTTCCTCATCTGACCTACTGGATAAAAATTTCAGGAGCTGTCACCAATCTCCCGTGCCCCTGGCTGTGAGTTTCTGTGGGACCTCTGGCCATGTGCTCCGAGCGTGCGTCTCCCATCACACCAGCCATGGCAGTGCCACCAGGACCAGCTGCTGCCCTGCTGCTCAGGTTACTCAGTGAGCTGACATGTCACTGCAGGAGCGGTCCTGTGGTCCCAACACAAGGAACTCATTGGAAATGGTTGGCAGTGGACAGGTGAGGGAGAGCTGGGCCATCTCTCTCAGGTTGACAGTGGGTCAGAATAGGTGTGGTGTGAAACTGGACCGTCACGAAGGCATGAAACAAAGCACCAGCTCAGCATCCTCATGTCAGACATAAGCAAGCATTTAACAATTTGCCTTGAGGACGGGACAGAAGCAATTTACTCAATACTTGTGCAGGTTCCAGTCAGTGTGCTGTGGCTGGCTCCCTGCTCCCCGTCCACCCTGCACACGCACAAACACACACACACACAATGACTTCTTTGTTGGAGTGGAAAAATGCTCCACGGGGAGCTGCACATCCCAGAATGCAGCTCTGCTTGTGTCTAGAGCCGTGATGGATCACTGTGGGGAACCTTAAATCTCTGCAGCGTTCAGATCTCTATCAAAAATGAGGGCAGCTGGAGTACGCTCCATTTAATGTGAGCTGCATGTACAGCTGGATGCCTTACCACCTTGTCAGTGCCACCCCCAGCTGCCAAGGCCAAGAGCCCCTGAGTCCACTGAAACCAAAAGGAGGTGAGCATTTTCTTTGACTTGGATGCAGGTATTTTAAAGGGAACATGGGAAATAATTAGCACATAATTAACCTGTGGAACTTTCTGCCAGGAAGTATTACTGAGGCCAACCGCTCTGCAGGGTTTGGAATTTATATGAATAATAAGAGGTTCAAAGTGGAAAAGGTATCAGCCTTCAAAGTAGGGAGGACATCATTAAACAAAGTGAGTTAAGGAGATGGTTTTCTTATAAATAGATTATTTTCTAGTGGTCGGTTGTGGGATGCCTCTCACATTCCTGTGAACTCTCTGGGAATAACTGCTGATGAAGACAGTAGACCATTGGTCTGATCCACTCTGTCAAGCACATTTCCTATTAAATGCACAGTATTGCAGATGTACTCTAGAGCTATTAGACCAGCACTCACCCTGGTTCTTTCTGTGCTCTGGAAAATAACTCCTTGTTCAAACAATGTAAAAAACAGTATCTTATTGTGTCCCTGATCTGTCACTCTTGTAGACTGCCATTATACAAATGGTTCATTGTCACTTTGTCTCACTGGCAAGTTGTTCACTAGAAATGAAAACATATATATGGAGGAAGCCAGTCTGTCTGGGGCGTGAACTACATGCAACTGTCAGAAGAGATCAGACTGGAAGGCTGCCCTGCCAGGGGGACCTTTGCAGCTGTCTGTAGGTGTCTGGGGAAAGATCATAAGCAATGGAGTTAGTGGAGAGTTATCCTTCCTGGCAAACCATATAATCATGGGGCTTCATACCTTGTGGATCCCTAGTGGAGCTTCAGGTTATGTCCCCACCGCAGGGATTAATACAAACTTTTAAAAATTTTTATTCCTTCTTGAAGCCTCTTTTTATTTTGGCCATCACCACTTGCTGTAACAGTGTCATCCCATGTTGTCTCACCTTCTGGGTAAGAAGGTGCCTCCTCTTGCTTGTTCTGAGCTTGCTTGGCCCAGCCCCATAGCATGGAGTAGAGTGAGCAGTCTATACATGAGATACTATGGCCCCATGGGCATTTCTTGTACCTTCTTCTTCCTGCCCCTCACAGCTTTGTACCCAGCAGGTCCTGAGACATCTCAGAGCCTCTGCTGCTCCCTTACCCTCCTCTTCCAAAGAGCTGAAGCACCTCTAATCAGATGGGCTCAGCAAGAGACACAGAACTACAGAATGTGTCCAGACAGTTCTTGAGCACCTCCAGTGAGGGACACTCCACAGCCTCTCTGGATATTCTGTTCCAGTGTGTGGTCACTGCACAGGAAAAAAGTTCAAAGTACTAATATAGTATATTAGAAGTTCTAATATGGTCTCCTTTTGCTTTTGCCTGTCCACATGCAGAAACCCAAAGAGGATTGCAGCTCATGAAAACTCTCCAACCCAGCTTGAAGCCAGCAGCCTCAGAGCTCTTGTAAATGATGGGAAGGTGCACACCAGATCTCCATGGGCTCCTCAGCCTTCTGGGCCATCACTGCACTGTTATCAGCACCCAGCAAGCCAGATGAGAGCTACTCCTGCTGCCTGCTCAAGTCACAGTCACGCCTCCAGGCTGCAGTATAGACGCACCCTCTGTCTGAGAGTCTTACTCCACATGAGTTCTCCCAGTTTTAATAAATTTGCAGTGAAATATTAAACACTGGCATATACATTTTTTTTGGCAAAAAGAAGCAAAAGTTGGAATCTGAATTTAAAACTGTAATGCAACAAGTGGACATGAAGATTTATGGACTTAACAAACACATACAACTTTTGAGACATGCCTAGCAGACATCATGCTTTTAAAATGTCACAGTTCATGTAGTTGTCACTTCAAACACTAAGGAAGCTGGCACTCCCCAAGTGCCAGCAAGCTCTGAATGGACAGTAATAAGACTCAGACGTCTAAAATTAAAAACTGTCCAAGAAAATGTATAAGTTAAAGACCTCATTCTGCATGTTTTATAGCACACTCCACTTTGCAAAGAAATGGTTGTCTGATCAGCTAAATAAAAATGAGATGTTTCCACTATACCTTCAGCAGAGGAAACAGAGCTGTTTGTAATGGAACAGCTTCCATGGGCAGTGTTTTGAGCACTACTGATTGAAAATGTCTTCTCCTATGAGGTTTGCTTGCCTTTCTCTGGCAGAAGTCTGATCAATGATTCTGAAATGTGTTTTACAGTGTGACCCATCTGAACATCATTGATGAATAGGATGTATTATTTCACTTCTGCAGTTATCAAAAGCCTCATTTCAGTTCACAAGTCAGACAGTTTTTCTTTCTGCTACAGAATTTTAGTAGCATCAGCTTGGAAATCTCATTGCAGCCTGTTTCAGCAAGCAAGGTACCCTGACCTGAGACCTCTGGTACAGATAGGCAAAGCTTTGGAAACCTGCTGCCTTTCTCCTCCTAAGAGCAGCTGACAGACACCCCTACAGAAGCAAATTTCTCCTGCTGAAATGCACCACGGATAAATGAACCTTTCCTTCTGGTTCTTCAGAAAGTTAAAATAAATATTAAAACCCATAACGCAAGAACACTTTTATGAATTCCAAGCAGACTTCACTATTCAAAGAAACATGTTTGTGTTTAAGTTTGAGAACTTAAACATACAAATATTCTGGTGAGCTGAGGCAGGAGAATTCTGGAGTGAATTTATTCTGTGCTAACAGAATATTCTGCTGATGCACAGCATTAAATAACCATAGATCAGATGTTTTAAATGTTATTTTCCATATACCTGGGTGTAGTTTTACAGCCAGCTGTTGCCTCATCATCATTCTAGAGACATACTGGAACGTGTATATCTTCCAGTACATAGATTTTCCTATCCTTTTGCTTTGTATTTCCTTAGGTCAGTCAGGTCAGTTCCCTCATCCAATGTCCTCAGCTCCTCGAGTCCTGCTGTGAGCACAGTGAGGCACAGGTACTCGTGGCTGAGCACAGAGGAAAGAACAGTTCATGCCCTTTCAGGAGCAGGCTCAAAATCACATTTTTCAGAATTCTGATGCAGATGTTGGACACTAATTAGTGCAGTGGCTACCTTGTTCCACTGAATTCCTTGTTTCCCTTGATGCCTCCAGTCACACTTCCAAGCCAAAGGTTTCTATTGGGTATGGTGGGACTTTACACTTTGACTTAATTAAAGCACATAAGAGAAGCACAGCTAAGTCTCATCTATAAAAGTGGAACCATGCTAGAAACACATTAGGATGAACAGTTCTGTTGTAGTTTCCTCTTTTTTCTATGAAGAGTTCCTTTGGTGAGGCAAATGGAAATAAAATGGAAAGGAAAAGAAATATTTTTCCCTATGGAGATGAAGAAGAAAAATAAGAAAGCCCATTAAAACCCTGGTACTAAATAAAAAAGACAAGAAACAATTCCTACACTGCCACCACAGCAAAAATGAGTGTTGTCTGTCAGTATTGGTCAAGTTCCTTTTCTTGTCTCCTTTTCAAGAGCTGAAGACACAGCAAGAGCAGTGATGCCAATGCACTTCTCAAGTTTACTGATCTCCATTCTTTCCTCTGCCAAAGTGCCTGGCTCTTCAAAAAAGTTCATGAAAAGTTCAAGGATTACTAACCTGTACATAGAAGGACTGAAATAAGAGATTTTGATTAAATTCCACACTTGTTATTGAGTTAGAGTATTGTCACAACAGACAATTATTGGTTTGGAGAATTTGGGGTTTTTTGACATGCAGCAAAAATCTAAGTAGGGCAAAAATAAACTTCAAGAAAATGAGGAAAGGAGGAATCTCCAGTCTTTGGGTTATCAGATCCTTTTTGCTCAGGGTTTGTAGCAGGCATGTGGTGGGATACAGTGAGGTTAAGTGCTTTTTGAGCTATATTATACAAACACTGGCCCAAAAGAAGTTTTGTGGATAGCTTTCTTCTTGCTTGGGTGGGCAAGACCCCTTGCTTGTGACTGCAGCTGGAGTGCTGCTGCTCAAAGCATGACAGCAATTCTATCAACCAGGGACACAATGCACACAACCACAGCTGAGCTCACCGGTTTGCCTCCCCTGGAGGAGTTACCAGGAGAGTCCATCACAGGCCTTTTAACAGCTCCCCACTATTCAGAGCCACTTTCCTCAGGCTGAGTCCCACTGTAGGATCCTTGAGAGCACAGGTGTCAAAAACATGAATTCTCCATGTAGGACTGCATGTGCTGCATGTCCTTCCCCTTCAGTCCGTGTGTATCACAAGTTTCCTGCTTACAGCCTGGCTGATTAGGTGTGTGGCTGGAGCTGACCAGCTAGGTGGGATGATTTCTCTAATTACTCCTCTGGGAAGACTGAACTATTTCCCTAGCTGTGTCCAATGAGGTGACCATTTATTTGACACCCTCTCTTTACAAGGAGATGACAGGGCAAAATATTTGCTATAGGGTGTATTGGATGGATGGATTAAGCAGAAGTTTGGAGATGGAATAAGCAAAATATTTAGTAGAGGTATAAATGTGTAGGTTGAAACTCTTACATTAAAGGCCTATGAAAGATTTATTTTATTGTACTGCACTAGATACCAACACAAGAGTGAAATGGAAGAGTGTTTCATTGAGAGTGCTTTGGGTTCCCACAGACCAAAGGGATTTTGAAGCTGACCTGAGGTGAAAAGAAAGACTTTGGAGGGGCAGGAGGTCTCTTCCATCCCAATAGGCCTTGTGGTGTCGTGAGAAGTTTTCTGGAGGATCTGAAGTCCCTTCTGATGGTCCATGGGGATGTGTGTTGGCTGGGATGCTGGATAGGTCATGGAGAATGTTTGCACTGGCACGTCCCAGCACTGAGCTCCGTGCTCACACCAACCCCCGCAAAGAGAGGACAAAACAAACTGCCCCAAAACATGGCCCCTGCTACCCTCTGTTCAGCAGCGCACATTTGTCACCACAAGGCCTTGAATATTTAATATCTCACAAGACTTGTCTGACTTCCAAGGCCCTTATGTCATGAGTGAGATGAAATACTTTGCAAAGCGTAGAAAAACCTCTTTAATCCCAGGGACAGCAGTCCCAGATTTTCACATTGCTGCTATCACATGTTTCTCCTGAGCCCAGAAGGAGTCAGTGATTTCCCTGATTTGTCCATTAAGCTGTTCCATGACCCCTTTAGTGGCCCACAGGATGTCCAGCAGTTCTTGGTCCTGCTTCACCAGGTGGAGAGGCTGTAGTTCTTGCTATACATGCCCACTGAAATTAATGCAGAAAGTCACCCACACTCTTTTGAGTACTGAAGCTGTACCATAATAAAAAAAAAATAGATTTATGGGCAGGACATGCTTGCATGGTGCATTGGTAATAGCTTTCTCCTTGTAGAAGTATATATTCAAAAATATTAAAATGTTGAGCTGTCAAAAAATGATTGAAGCAGCAGCTAACTATTATTTTTCAGGGTAAAAAAGTGCTCATTTGCCACTGACCATCTTCTCTTGATGTAGTTATCCCCAATTAGGCTAAAAGTGCCAGAATTACAATATAGTGTCTGCCAATTCAGCCTTACAATGGCTAGATAATTACAGAGCAAGAAAATAGTATGTCTGGAAGGGTGTTAACTGAAGAGCAAGGGGCCATGTAAATAAACTTGACAATGATATTGAAAGGCACGAAAAAGACACTACTGGATAATAGCATTATTGTGTGCAGGAGTTATTTACATGCAACCAGAGCTTGTCACAAGTAATGAGAATTAGAGGAAAGCCCCTGCCCTTGGATACCAGGCACACCATAGAACCTCTTTGTCTCAAGAATTCCAACACAGAAGCTTAATTTGCGTTCTGTGCTGCGCAATGCAGAAAATTGGGGACTGCATCTTCTGACTGGGCCTAAAACATGGTCACAGTGTCACCCTCCAAAGATCAGCTCTCCAGGCAGGTTTCTCTTCAGAGGGCAGTCAGCTCCAGAGCAAAGTGGGAGGGGGAACATGGGGAAAGTGCTGGGGTTTTTGTAGAAACCATGTGGTTTTGGTGATGATGGAACTCCAAAGATATAACCACAAGAGTTAGCTACACCAGGTACTACTCTGGCCTTGCCTTCATCATCAAACAGTGCTTACAGGAAGGTCAGACAAAACTTCCATCAATTTCCACGGTTTTCACCAGATACAATTATGGCTTTAGAAGGTCTTCAGCCTCTTTTACGTGTAACAAATATTAAATTGCAGCAGAAAATCCTGCATCTTTCACCAACTTAAACTAACAGTTTCTGCAAGGCACTAGTAGAGCTTGCCTATGTCTGAGCCTGCTCTGTCCATTTTCTGAAGTGGTTTAACATCTCACTGTAAAAACACAAACTTTCTCTGCTATGGCCTGTCCTGAGCAGAACTTATGGTTGCTGCAGCCCTATTAATTATTTGAAATGTAGATTAGGACAGATAGCACACTGTGCTAACACAACTCCATTGCATTCAGTCTGCTCTGAGCATGGGCAGAGCAAGGCAGGCAGTGTTTTCCTGGAAAACACTCTGTAAGTGTTCTTTTCCCTAAACTAAAAGGAAGGCTTGTACAGCATCCAGCAGAAGGTCCTGCTCTGGGACAAGGTCTTTTATCTGCACTGAAAAATAAACAAGAATCTTATCCATAGCTAATAAATATCTTCAGGATTTGGCCATAGAAATGATAAATGGAATAGGTCTGTCAGATTATGAAGTGTACATAAGACTTCTCAATTTTTTTTCTACTGTGGCTGTATGTTAATGGAGACACAATGTCAAAAGCTGCCCAATTTCATGATATCCAGTATATTGCATAATGCCCCACTGTGTTGGTAGGGAAAAAAAAAAAAAAGAAAGCCTGAACAATCAATATTCCTTAGCTTCTGAATGAAGAAATGTAAATTTCTAGATGTCATGTTGACACAGAAAACTTTGGAACTGGGAGCAAGCTCATTATTCAGGGTTGAAAAGCAGGAGAGAAGGCAGCAGTTGCCCTGCATTTTTAAGCAAATGAAACACACAAATTATTTTTAAACCACTGTCCCAATTTTGTGAGGATTCATTGCTGTTCCTGCACTGGAAGGATTTATCCCACTGTCTATTCCCCCCTCTCTGGAATCACATTGTCTCCCTGTAATTTTCCAGCAAACACTTTGACATGAGAAAAGTCATTTTACTCCCCATTTTACTTCTTTATTTTTTTTTAAATGCAGGGTAGCATGTAGGAATAAGAGGGAAGAAGATGTTGCGTCAGGAACCAGCAGGTGCCCCCTGGTTTGCCAGTGGCCAGCACAATGTGTGCTGGCTGGAATCTCACCTACAGGTGTTTGAGTAGCATCCCAGGTGGCTTCTTGCTGTGTTTATCATCCTGTGTGAGAAAAGCTCTGCCACTCTCCTCGAGAGCCATTTCCCTGCTGAGTGAGTCTCATACTGAGTGTTGGGAGGAAAACTGCAGTCACCAAACTCATCCCATTGAGAGCTGTGTTCAATCGAGGCAGTCACGGCTCAGCTGTGACCAAGGCTGCTGTTTGCCCTGCTGGTGGAACGCTGCCTGTAAGTGTGTGCAGGGCTCTGGTGGTGAAACCACTGCCTGGATCACCTGGCTCAGCCTAGGGAGAGCCTTCAGCACCCTTCCTGCTGTCCTAGACATCTCCCCGCTTCTCCCTACAGTTCTTCACTGCCTCCTCTCAGTTCCTGCCCCTATGGTGCCAAGGCTGCCCATGTGGCCTCTTTGAGCCTGAAAAGAGTTAATTGTGGCAGAAAAGTGAAAGAAAGTAGATTTAAATCAGATATTAGGAAGCCATTCTTCACTGGCACACGCTGTCCCAGAGAAGCTGTGGATGTCCCATCCCTGGAAGTGCCCAAGGCCAGACCAGACAGGGCTTGGAGCAACTTAGTCAAGTGGCAACTGTCCCTGCCCATGCAGGGAGGTTGGAACTAGATATCTCAAAGGTGCCTTCCAACCCAAACTAATACATGATTCCATGATAAGAGCTAAGTTTGAGCATGAGTTTCCACCTGGGGAATGCACAAGTACAGCCTTCCACAGCTGTGCTGCGCTGAATACCTTCCAGCCTTTCCCTCTAATCAGGTTTCAGATCTCTACCTAGGGATACGTAAATACTTCTGAATCTGGCTTTAAGTGATGAAAGCACCTCAAACCCATCTATTTTCTCTGCAACAGGCCATATCCTCCCCAGCTCCCTCATGCTGAGGTAAAACAGCAGGATCCTGGTCCCATGCTGTCCCATACTGGCTCTCCCAGTATTTCATGGACCCTTCCCAGGGGTGCTGCTTTCTCTCCCTCTGCCCCTGTGCTTCTCTGTGCATCATCCCAAAGCAGCAATGCAGAGGGCTGCACCCTCCAGCCCCACACAGGGCATTTCTCCAGGTGCCTCTGAAATCTCAAGCAAAGCAGGCCCATTCTGCCATGGGAGTCACCTCCTCTCCTCCTACCTTGCAGTTGCCTCCCTTCCCCTTGCCTGCCATGGCTGGGGCTGGAGCCTCCTCCCAGCCTCCTGAGCAGCCTTGCATTGGTGGGGCACCTCTCTCAGTGTCCTTTTTGGTAGGAGACCTTGAACACTGCACATCAGTGCAGGCTGCTCCTGGTAGTTTTATGCAGCTGTGTAAGATTAGAGGGGTGCCCAGAGCTCAAAAGCATCATTCAAGGTAACTGCAGGGCTGGGATGAGCAGGAGTCTCAGAGATTTCAAGGTTTCACATTGATATCTCCTGGTGATGCACCCAGCAGCTAAATCCTTTTCAGGTCCTGTTTTCTTCAAGAGAATTGTATTGCTTTATACCCTTCAAAAGCTGACTCTATTATGCATTAAAATGGCAGAAACACTTACCTGGATCTCAGCTGCTAAATCTCTTGCCCAGGCATCTTGCTCAGATGTCTGAGCTCTTCCTTCCCATCTCAACCACCCCTGCATGACCTGGGGGAGTCAGGCATATGGGCACTGTAAAACAATCCCCTTGGGAGTCTGTCTTCTTTTCCAGGCACTTAAATACTTACAAGGCTCTGGCCTTGCTGCATCTTGTTGCTCTGGTGCTTATTGGTACCTCAACAAGTCTATATTTCTTCATATTTCATATTTTTCCAGGGGTACCCAGAGTTTGGGAGTACTGAAGTAGGCATCTCTGCAAATTCTCTAACCAAACAAGCTGGTTACCAAACACACTGAGAAAATTAGCAACCTAATAGTACAGCTCCTTTATGGCCTTTTAGTGTGTCCTTTCATTTCCATTCATTTGGAAAGAACATGACTAAATGGCAAAGATAAGAACCTGTGGAGTCACCAGGCCAAACACATTCCTGGTGTAAGGCTGAAGAAATTACACCTGGGACAAGTTTAGCTCAGTGGATTTAGCTCTGTTTCCCACATCAAAGAACTCCCAGCTGATCGGAAACACATCTCAGGACATTCATGCTGCCCAGAAATGAACCCACCTTTCATGTTCTCTAAATCTGAAGACATAATAAATGTTCTGTATTTCTTGTCAAATAGCCCCCAGAATGCTGTATCAACCTGCATGGTTAACTCACCCATGAAAGCTGAGGTAGCTGACCTTTTAGGATTTCTGCCTCTTCAGGCATGCCCCAGGGAATGGAACAGAGCCAGGGCAGGGGGATAAATGCACCTTCCTTCCCAGAGGGTTATAGCACAGAGAGCTGTGGATCTGAGCCTCCCTGTGGAAGGGAGCTCAGGGGCTGCAGAGAATGGGGAATGCACTTGAGCAGGACTGGTGCTGTTTGCCTTTGGGCCAAGAACACGACACAAAAGCAGATTGCAGTTACCCTTCTGTCCCCTCCTTATCATACTGCCCCTCTCTTGTAAGCCCAGTGTGTTTAATCCCAAGGATCTATCCCAAAATATTTAGCTCATTTTGTACATATTACCTTCAAGTAATCATACACCACTGAGTCATACATCATGGGATTAACAATCCTACACATGGTATAAACAGAACCTAAATAAAATCCCAGAAAAAGGATATTGCCTTTTAAATAAGTCCTGACAGCTGTGGAAAATATTATGCCCCAATACAACCCTCCCATACGACATGCATTAATATGAAGAGAACCCCAAACTGTTCCTCTGGATATTTTGTAAGGTTTTATTTTATTGTGGATTGGACATATTGAAGTAAGACTATAATCTTATTGTGCTCTGACCTGTGCTTTTACTGCGCTGTATAAACAGCAGTTACTATGTTAGATGGAGAAATGTTTACAGAAAGAAGAAATAAAAACAAACGGATTTATTGTGTTGCAGAAATTTGAAACAGGGCTGAGAGGCTGACCATGTGTCTTGTGCTTGTAAGACCTTTCCCTGATGGAAGCAGACAGCTTAAACATGACAGAAGCCCAGCGAGGTCCTGTGCTATCGAGAATAAAATGCAATATCCGCACAGCACCGGCTCTTTCCAGCCAGCCTCGCCTGCAATCAAAGCCCTTGATACGGCTCTTGCTGTTGTCTGTTCACATACAGCAGGTTTGGGATTTCATTTTTTTAATAGATTTTGAAATTGTTTTTAAGTGCTAGTGAAAAGTGCCAGATTGACAGCTCTGGAGTCTGGAGCCTCTTTTTAACCACAGAAAGAGTTCAGCATGGGAAATGGCAAAACAAACTTCCTTCCCCAGCCCGAGCCACAGCCCCATCCGTGCCAGAGAGGAGGGAAGCACAGTGGGCTATCCTTCTCCACAGGCTTCTACAGTGTCTTACAGCACTCAGGGCAAGCAGCCACCAGCCCTCATGGGCTGCAGGTTGAGAAATCACCCAAGGCACCCATGAAACCAGTCCTCATACACAAACCACTGGGGAATGTGAATCTGTGCTTTGGGAAAGACGTTCTCTCCTCCTCTTTCAAAACTTCACTTTTCTCAAGACAAATATCATTAGAAAAAAGTGGACTTTTTCACATCCTGATCTGGCTTCATTTTTTTTTTTTTTTGGTTGACATTTTTACTGACAAGGATATCAAGATCATTACCAACATGATCATTTAGATTTTTCATTTTTCCAAATTCTGTGTCTCTGGCAGAAAAGCATGCCAATAAACATGTCAGTGATATCCTTGATAAGAAGATTGATAAAAAACACCATATGCAAAATCTTCAGCTATAAAATACAGAAATGAAACACTGGCCTGTTTTCATCCCTACAAAATTGAAACAATTTTAAAATATTTTAGGATTTTTGTTTCACGTTTCAACCAGTCTTGTGATCTTCCAAGTCAAGTCTCCACAGACTGCTCAAAAAGGAAAAAAAAAGTTTCCTAGGATGAAATCCTGGCCCCATTGAAGTAATCTGCAAAGCTTTAGTTGAATTCAACCCAGCTAGAATTTCACCCCTTATTTGTACACTGAGCAAATCTGATCTGGACTTGGTAACACATAATAAACATGGGACCCTAGGATGCCATTTTTAGTCACTTTTCAGGGGAGAGCTGTGCTTTAATTTATTTTGTCAAGTGTTTCCACTTAGGTTTTTCCTATTAATGCTTCTGTTACCCGCTGCACGGTAAGGTTATACCTCATGTAAGTTCTTCTCCCTTAATAGTTGTGGTACTTTTGCAAATGTTACTCTCTTTAATATGTGATTTCAGAATAATGAATGCTTGTCAAACTGATTTCTTGCTGTCTTCAAAGAGTTGGATGTGTTAAGCAATTTGCACTAGCAAAAGGCATGATATGACTTCAAATGGCAGCCACACCCCTGAACAGGCTGAATTATCCAGGGCTCCTTCCCAATAATCAGAGGTCAGCTGTCTGGCCATTAAAAGGATGCTTCAGAGTTTGTGATACTCCCATTGAATTCTGTCTCTTTCAGACCCCCATTGCTAAATGTCTCAGTGTACATGAAAAAATGAATTTCTGAAAATACTTGTACATCAGATAAAACCCTGAAAAATTCCATCAGCCACCAAGTATGACAAGAAAAGTGACACACATACTCTGCAGGAGAGGAAACCATAGTCCAGGTGCTGTTCTTCGTAACTTCAAGAATAGTTCATAAGATTAAATAAACCAGGAATGTAAAGGGATTATCAAGAAAAAGAAATTATAAAGTTACCTGATTATTTTGTTTGCTTTCCTCAATGAACAGCACAAATCTTCCCCTTACAAAAACCTTCTTGAGAAGCTCAAGATTAGATGTTCTGAGAAAAGCTCATTGACAAATACCACTTTTTGGGTGGAAAATTTTACCAAGTAACAGATAAACAGTTGCATCAAAAATATTTTTTTTAAGCTAAAACCATTCAGGTTTTTATGTCTAATTCCTTGTTTAGTCCAGGGCTGGGGCAAGTACTGGCTGACTTCACCCTCCCAGCAGTGCCAGGCTCCAGTTTCTCACTTTTCAGGCTGTGAGTTGTCATCCCCTCAGTTTATGGTAGTTTTACTTATGGAAATGGTGTCACTATATCACATTAAATGTTGAAAGGAGAAGATGTCAAGAAATTATCATATTGATATAGAATCCCAGGTTTGGGAGGAAATAAAAGATTTTTCTAGTATATCCATATAAGTATTTTAAATGGCTGTTTGAAATTGCCTGGGGAAGCCTTAGGGAGATGTTTTACTCATTGAATGCAGGAGATGGTAGGAAAATAAACATTAATTACACTGCCTTGTGAATTAAATGTATTTTAGACACATGGGAAACAGGGCTGGGAAAAAATTCAAAAAGATAGTTATTCCAACTTTCTCTGCTGGGGTGGGATCAACTTCATGTGTCATGTGGAGTCTAATCAGCCTTTTCCTATGCAGGTGAAGTGATCAGAAGTGTGTGACCTATGCACGTGGCCATCTGTCCTTGCTTTCAGACAGCAGAGCTCACACCTTGCTGTGATACAGACAGGAATCAGGTGATTCACCTCGACGCTGAAAAAGCTTCCTCAGCCAGAACTGAGAGCATTTTGCAACACCATTTCTTGCAGGTCTGTTGCAGGATTATGACTGAGAAATGTTCAGAAATGTATGAGCTGATAAGGTCTTCAAAACCTGCTTTATAGCAAAAATTGAAAGCCGTGCAACCTATTTATTTTGTCAGACAGAAACTGGGCATGGTTGCAGTTGAAAGAGGAACAACTCCAACCGCTCACTGCTGCTCAGAAGGATAGCCTGGGTGCCTGCTCTCTCCTCTGGGGGCCACCAGCACACCCAGAATCCATTATGGGGAGAAATTTTTGTGTATCAGATAGGTCTTGATTTTATCAGTGCAAAGGGAATACAAATCAGTGTCTGCAAAGGGAAACTTTAGAAGGCAGTGAGGTTTTGTTCGTAAAAAGAGGCCAGCTACCTCTGACTGCTGGAACAAGTTCTCCAAAGCTGTAGTGGATTACCCAAACTGGAGGTCTCTGTTAACATTTTCCAGCTTAGCCAAAGGGTTTTTGTTTGGCTCAGGAACTGCTTCTTGGCCTTTGTTGTTTTATGGCCTTTGTTATATCAAAAGTCAGACTAGATAATCATAACAGCCCCTTTCAGCCACCAGAACTTTGGATCTGTTATACAATTTTGGGAAACCCCAGCCCTGGCTCCCTTGAGTTACATGTGATCCTGGTGAAGGTCAGTGGGGAATATTGCCTGCCGAAGTCTGTGCACTCCCTGTACAAATAGGTACTGTGCACAAACAGGAAGATAAGTGAGCAATTGTGTGAGCATGTGAATGAAACAAGATGATGCACTACAGAGAGAACGATAAAATGAATCTCTGTATAAAACCAGCCATCTAATGGAAAAAGCAAGAACAGATGGTGAAATAACTCCTAAACAAGCTGTTGCTTTAGACTTTGGCCATCCACAAACAAGTTGTGAGAATTTCTGATCCATGGTCCAGTGATTAAAGAGATGAAATTCAAAGGAAAAAGTGGGGGAACAAAAGAGGGGGGAAAAGAATGCATAAAACCCCAGCCCAGTTTAAGTTTCATAGTGAAATATCAAAGCAGTATTGAAGCATAGGAATACCGAATGCCAATACTTTATTTTTATGTTTTGCATTTACTGAATCAGTTTCAATTGTATGAAGCTCTCTGCCCTTAAGCCCTATGATATAAATTTTATTGGATTTAAAGGAAACAGATTGGGAATCTGGGACAGAAATATATATATTTTTTACCAGTGCAGATTTTATGGTTTTGCCAGAGGAAGCTTCAAAACCATTTGATGTGCTGCTTATTTAGTACTACTAACATATTCAGGAATTGAGGATGGGAAGAAAGAGAGAGGTAGGGGAAGGCAGAGAGATCTGTGCAAAGAACAAGTTCTTCCCCTGGAACCAATAAAGCAATCAGAGGCTCCAAGTGTGCCTGGGGACATGAGGGTGAGAGGCTGAGGGAGGTGGAGGTGGTGGAGAGAGGGACTTGTAGCTGCCAGCAAGGCCAAGGAATGTTTCCATAGAATTTTTTCTGTGTCAGGTCTGAGTGTTAATTTTCAAACCTCATCATTGGACAGTCAGCTGAGGTGAAGATGGCCATTAACACCTAGCTGCCAAAAGCCTGCTGGTAGAAGGGCAGCCAGAGGCCCCTTTGTGGGTGCTGCCCTGGAAGTTTTATCCCTCTGCTCAGGAGTTACTGTCTAGCACCTTGCCTGCAACCAGGCCTTCCAAACCCCTGGGGACACAGCAGAGGTAAGGGTACGTTTCCAAGGCTTGAGTTGTTTATTCCTGCCTCACAGCTGGTTGCCAAGAGGGAGCAGAGGTAGTACAACACTGCATCTCTGGCTCAAGCTTTGCTCTCCACTTATGTTGCAGGAGACTCTTGCACTTTGCTCAGGCAGAGGTCTTGTATGGAAATTGGCGTTCAAGCCACTCTGGAGCAAGTCCAGGAGAAGCCCTGGGCACCAAAAGGAGTGTCTCTTTTGGCTCCAAAATATTTCCTGGGTCTCTGAAGTGGAGGAGCCCAAAGCACCTCTCCAGTTTTCAGGAAAAATGTGAGCATTAAATTGAAATGTGCTACCAGTGATCTGGTTCTCACTTTACAGTCTTTGTCACCATGGTGGGGAGTGTGTGGGTGTGATCCATTCACATTTTCCAAAGATTGTCTGTCTGTCACCTCCACTCCTACCTCCCACCAAGGCCCTCCAGCTGGGATGATGGCTGTACCACTGCAGGACTTAGGCTGCACCTTCCTCAACTTTAAAAAAAAGTAAAATGCTAATCCCTACAGAAATCTTCTTCACTGAGAGGATGAGCAGGTCATTGGTCATAATTCCTCATTCTGCCTACTTCAGCTGTGTGTTCCTTGAGTTGGCTGCCAGCAGAGCCACTGACAGCGCTGACCCAGATGCCTGAGCCACCCCACAGCAGCAATCATCCTTTGGGGTGTTATAAGGACAGGGATCTAGTCCCTACCTTACTCTTTCAACCCCTGCAGATGAAAAGGTAGAGGAGAGCAAGCTTCTTCCTGGAGAATGTAAGAAAATGTGGAAGGATGTGTAGAAAGTAGGGGAAGAGCTAATATTTTTCTAATGGTTTGGACTATATTGGTGTTTCCTGGCCATGGGGAAGCTGAGGAAGTCACAAACTCCTGAATTTCCACAGCTGGGGTAGGTATGGGCAAGAAGATGAAGCCTGTAGATGTGGTTGTGTCAGCTGTTGATCTTGGACACAGAGGAATTCAGATGTCTCCATCATCACTGTTAAAGTGAGGTGTCCCAAATGGACCAGCCTACCATGGGGTAGGAGAAATGGGGTTGTTCCTGAGGGAGAGGAAGCGACAAGAGGCAGAAACTGAATGCAAAATGGGACTCAAACTGCCTTTCTTGAAACCTGCAGGGCTGGACATTTAGTTCTCATGGTCAGTGACAGGTCTTCAATCAGAAGTAGCTCTGTCTTTCCTGAGTATCCCTAGAGCTGCTCCAGTCACAGGGGGGAAATGAGATAGAATAGCCATTGGAAAATGAAGATTATGGAGTTATGTTTGTGGAGTTACTCAAAAATATTCCAAAAGCTGTGCCCAAAGAAGTAGGGCCAGGCAGTTAAATTCTCTGACATCAGTGGGCAGTCACACAGCTCTGAAATGTAAGGCTAATATCTTAAGTGCCTTAAATTCATCAAAATGACTATTTCTGTAAACATATATACTGCAGAGTAACCTGATTTATTTGGGCATTGGTCATGGCAAGTGTTTACTAATGTCTGTTTATGCTGCCATCAGTAGGCACTGTTTTAAGTCACTCTGCCCTCAGAGTTTACACTCACCCTTACACCAATGTGTCATCATTTACTTCTCACTAAATTTTATGTATGTAATGTCTTTAATAAGAGATAATCCCAGCAAAGAATTTCTAGAAAAATATTTTTCTTAAAACAAGTCCTGAGCTCACTTCAGCTGTCTTCTGTGACTGTTGTGGAGAGGAACTTTGCTAACAGTGGTGTTTTTAAGAAAAAAGAGTGGTAATCAGACACTAGAAAATATCAACAGAAAGCAAACTATAACTATGTAGAAGGGTTCATTAACACCTATCCTGTGGTAATCCAAATAGAGGCAGTAAAAATAATGTGTTTGAGAAACTTAATGTTGGATACTTTTAATAACTTACTAGAAGTGGTTTTGACCCATTTTTCTTTTTTCTATAAATAAAAAATTAGAGTTTATAAATTCTTTGTCCTTTTTCTGAAGAAGCCTGTATTAGCCAAGAAATGTTTTTCTGGGCTTCTTTCTGGGCTTTCTTTCCTCGTTCAACAACAAAATTGCATTAAGTGTTTAAAAATCCAAAGGAATCATCATGAGATTCTGTTTAGAACCTGGAAATCCAAGACCAAGAGTTCCAATAATTCCTCCAAATAAACATATTAAGTAAAAAAAATTAAATTTTTAGTTATCTAATTTGAGAACTAAATGTACTTTGTGGAATGATCTGGAACAAAAATAAAAGGGTAACTTCTGCTGTTATTAATGGGATTTCTCAAAATCACACTGAACATACCCGACAAATATCATGACAATGTGAAGCCAGAATAATAAATTAATGTTTTCCAGTGGTAAAATGTTTTACTTTCTTTAATTTAATTCACTGGACTGTAATATCTAGGGTCTGAAAAGAAGGTTATTCATATCCAGTTTGGAAAATGTCATCCTGTGGTAGAGGAGGGCTAACCATAATGCTAGTAATACTGGACAGAAAAAACAATCATCCGTGCAGCAGCTGAAAGAAAACAACTGCAGCATTAAAAAAATCTTTACTATTAAATTACAATGTGTACTAAAACTTACACTTTGAAACAGACTTTCTTGTGCATAATCCCGATTAATAAAATGGTTGAAGGGTTTGAATATTTTCTAGCTGATGGCTCTGACAAGTTAAGGCTAAATATACATTGCAGCAACCACTGTTGCATATACGTTTCATGTACAAATGGAGAAAATAACATGTTGACTGTAATTTCGTAAGACCAGAGGGATCAGTCTCAGATTCATATCTTAAGATAAAATGGTGCAATTACCATTGCAGTCCATCTTTCTGGAATATCTTCAATCAAAGAAAAGTCAACCATAATTGTGGATTTCAGTGGAATATAGATGTAGCAAAAATGTCTCAGACCGCTGTGATTACATCATCTGCATCTTGAAGATCCAGTGCATTCACTCCCAAGCCCAGCACAGCCACAGCTCGCTCCGTGCACTGTGAAGAGACCAGTGACACTGTACAGATGAAGAGAAAACAAACAAAGCCCAGTCAGGGCTTACAGGGATTAGTGTGCCAACATATGCAGATTTTCCAGCATCCTCAGGGGATGCCTGTGAGGCTCGGGGGTCTTGACCGTGGTCCCACCCAGGAAGCTTTGCCCAAGGTGGGTGGTGGAGGAACCTGGGCTGATGCAATTGCCCATCAGTGGGTCCCTCTGATGAGACCCTCAGGCCAGAGGAGACTCTCTTCCCGTGGTCAGTGACCTCTCTTTTTGACTTCCTATCCTCGGGGAGCAAAGCAAATGAAAACAGACCTAGTCAATGAATCCCCTGTTAGCAGGGCAGGGCTGTGGCACTCTTTCCCTCATTCCCACTCCTGCAGTGTGGATGATCCTCACTGGGATGCTCCTGTCCTGGCACCTCCTGCCAGAGACTTCTCCCTGTTTCGAGGCACAGACATTCCTGCTGTCTTCAGGACTATCAGGTTCATGATGGGTGGGAGGGAAATGAAAGGCAAGGAGATGGTGGGGAGCAAATGAGAGGACAAGAAGGATCCCCTAACACATCAGCATCCCAAGTTTTTGGTTTCTTTTCCGTCCCTCAAGGTGCTGTGTATACATTATGTATCCTGCTTCTCAGCCACATTAGACCAATGTGACATGCCACATATGGTGCCACGGACACCTTTTATTTAATCCAGCTTGGAAAAAAATGCAGTGCCACAGGCATCTCACAGACTTATGCAAGTTGTAATAATCACAATTTTAATTTTTCCCACAACTTTGAGGCTTAATAGCTTTAAAATCTTACAAGTTGTAAAAACAATTAAAGCAATAATTTTAAAAATAAGCAGAATGGGACCTTCAAAAGAATGTGAACCTTTAACACTTCACGGTTAAATAAGGGCCTTGTAACACAGTCACTTGAAGGCCAGCCCTGAGAAAACGCAGAAGCATCCTGTGAATTTGTTGATGCTAGTTCAGACAGACTGTTTATTTTCATGATTTCATGGAGGAATTTTAATTTAATGAGTGTTTTATACACTAATGTAAAGCATAGTTTCAACCCTATAATTATAGTGTCAAAATATTTCTGCTTAAACAGCAGCAGCTGACTACAGAAATGTGATTTACATCTGAATTGTATCAGGGGGACACTGCTAAAAATAATCAGCATGTGCCTTTTAATTGAATAAAAAATTAACAAAGAATATCAATGTATTTCTCAGCCTAAGTCTTTCTGCCTTTCATATAAATGCTTTTCTTATTTGCTTATTGCCTTTTCAGGGCTAGGATTTCCAGAAAAAGTGTAGGCACAGAATGGCTGTGTGTCATTTTGCCCACCCGTTCCTCCCTACTGCACACACAGCGATGGGAAATTGCATGAGCAAATTGTCAGTTCCTGTCATTGAGAGCCTACATTTTTTGAAAATCTCACCATTAATCTTTCAGCTCAGTTTTAAAATAACCAACTGCCATCATGAAACAGGTTTCTCATGCTGCTTAAGGCTGTCAGCAGGTTTTGACCAGTTCAAGCCACATTTTGCTCTTGGAATGGGGTTAGAAACCTTTTTGTAGTTGCTGCTGCTGGAGAATTCATCTTTTGAGGTAATGCTTAGGGCAGCTTCAGATGGGAGAAATCTTGGTTGTGTGTTCCCAATCTGTTTGTACCACTGCTCCACCAGAGATGGGAACACAGCCCTGAGCAGTGTCCTGGTCTTTGTCTGGCCCTTATCCATAAAGCAGGATTATTCTCTGTTTGTCTTACAGTACCTTCTAGAGGCCCTGGGTGAAATGGCACGCCGTGGTGCTGGGTGTTCCCTTCACTTCCCAGGCATGGATAGCCTCTTCCCCAGAGCAGCTACAACCTATGGGCCAAGGCACACACAGGAAGGACCCTTATCCTTATTGTGGAAAAAAGGACTGATGTTGAGTCTACATCTACATCTACTATGGCTGGAAGGGCATGGGATCCTTCAGAACATATGCCTCTGCCATGTGCAGTTCCCTGCTGGGGAACTTCAGCCCTCCTGAAACATTGTGTGCTCACAGACCCCATTGTAAGAAAGGGAGGAGCAGCAAGCGAGGGCTCCGGGGGCTGTGTCTGCACTTAGGTCAGCAAAGGCAAACCTGGGAGCACATCATAGTAGACCTGCCCTCCAGTCTAGAAAACTTCCAGAAGTATGTGATTCTCAAATTCAACCAGGAAATCTATGATGAAGCAACAGATATTTCCCCAAGATGTTTTGTTTCATTCATGCAGGAGAATTTGGAAGAGGAGCTGATGATGTTAACTCACATACGCATGCAGACCTGTGGTTGCCTTGTCTTCAACAGTTGCTCCTCCTCTTCTGTGCTGCCTTAGCCTTTGTGGGTTTAGGTTAAGCAAATCTGTCCTGCTTTTTGTGCTCAGAAAGGGTTTGAGACAGTCAGGAAGCCCTCACTCTTTTCTCTCAGCCTTCAGCTTTAGGCCATGCCTTTGCCCATTGCAGCGCTCACAACCAGCACTGTGTCCTGAGCCAGGTCAGCCTCAGCAGGGCACTCCAGCAGTCCCACAGCCCGTGTCAGCAGCCAGGGTTTAACAACCAGCAGCACACTGCAGGCCCTGTGACATCTCCATGGCACCAAATGAGTTTCAACACTGTCAAAATCAGCTTTGTGCTCTTTGGTTGCTATTTTCTAGCCCAAGAAGGTATGATTATGGCCTTGTGGAACCAGTATGTGATCCCAAATGCATCTGCGAGTTAGAAGGAAGTTTCTATTATATTTCTATTAAATTGTATAAACATTGCAGACGTGCATTACATACTGCATATGGGCATTGAGGTATATGCTTCCACACACATGTCCAGATGTATAAATATTGTGCTTCCCTTATTTGATGAAGCATGAATTTGGAGTCCTCCAGAATTCAAGGCTTGATCCTGATTCTCATCGATCTGCTAGCTTTAGTTCATTTTTTTCCTGAAGCACCAGATGCTCTCTGATGCCAGCAACGTGATGTGAAAGGTTTTTCACAGGGTAAGATCCTAAAGTTCTGCTATGGCCTTTCCTGACGTGAGGATCAATGTATGGATGAATCTGCTGTTTGTATAAATTTCAATGTCTCTGTGGGAACTGCAAACACTCTTTTTATTTTTTACTAAGATTCCACTAAATTGTCCTTTGGATTTATTTCAAAGAAGAAAAAGGGGGGGAAAGGCAGTAAAGATTGCTCTTCTTATGCTTTAGTTGTTTTTTTAACTCAATTATATTTTGACAATTCCGTATGAAACTTTGGAGTATGTCTTTGTTTAAGCAGTATATCTTCCATAGGAATAGTCAGTTAAATGTATATGGCTAGTTTCAGGCATAACAAGCTTTGACAAGGGCATTTAGCGGTTGTAATTCAAATCTAATTCAGAACATCTTAGCGCTGGACCTGTCAAGCACTTGAAATGCACTGTAGCTGCAAAACCAAAGGATATGGTCCCAGTCGTGCTCTGTGTGGCATCAAGCTGATGTGTCAACAAGAGCAGTTACAATTACAGGTTCTTTCAAGCATACTAAACTAATTTACAGTACTCTGAAAATGTGGGAAGAGGCCTTGCAAACATAAAGGTGCATGGGACTTTTAGACTGCAAAGGCAAAGCAAGTGGCGTGGCCATTTCATTCAGGAGTTTAAATTTTGTGTCGTTTCGGTACCACCTTTGGGGGGTTACATTTGTAACTAGATATTCTGTAGATAATAATAGATTTGCCTTGCAGCCATCAAATACCCTTGTCAAATCCCATTAGAATCACACTGTGCATTTATTTGAAACCTCAGTCTAAAATTCATGCATCTGCTAAGTGAGGATGGGGCCCTATTTGCACTGGCACTGACGGGTCCTTTCTGTTTGTCTTCCTTGTTTACCTGATAAACACCATTTCCACTGGCTGCAAAATGCTTAGGCTCCTGCTTACAGGGATTAGAAAACTTAGTGCAAAGGGAGAGGTTTTCCCAGAAGCAGATCTGATCCAAGGATGTCCCACAAAAAACAAGACAGAATTACAGTAACCAACATGTAATTTTAACATCACGATATAAAAAGACTTGATTTTAAAGTGCACCAGTGATTTAAAGCAGCTGCACATATTTAGAGGGCATTGCTTTAATGTGCACACAAAGGCTAATGGAAGCTTTTACAAATGAAAAAAAAAAATCAGGTTTTATGATTTATCTACTTTTTATGCACAACATTATAGGCCTTCTCCCCAGGGACTCATAAATGTGATTTTTACTTCCCAAATTACAAAGCTAGTCAATTATTTGGGAATGAGTCATTCATTCAAAAGTGTCTGTAACGGGATGTGTTAACCATCAGGAAATTTTACACCAATTGGAATTATAAACACCAGGGTAAAAAAAATCTCTTGGCCAACCAGCTATGTCTATTTGTGAAACCGTGAGCAAGGAGAGCAGTGTAACTTATGCTGGAGAAATTCTGAGAAGCTGACTTGGAGGGGAGAAAGGGGTGGTGAATTTTTTTCCCCTTTTCCTTTTGATTGTATAAAATGTGTTTATTTTATTTTGAAATAATGTAGTTAGCAAGTCTGCAGCAACTTGCAGTCAAGGCTCCTAAAGCACCTTATAAACCTCAGTCGATTAAGCTTGCAGCCATGTACAGGGTAAGGAACTATTAGCTGCATTTTATGGAATGAGAAGCTGAGGGCAAGAGGTGCTGCTGGTGGGAGACACACAGGCATTTCCTTTGGTGACCAAAACCACTCCTTCCCTACCACAACTCCATCAAGGCCAACAGGAACCAAATGAGCTGGTTTTAATTTGCATCTGCTTCCCTCTGTATCTGGCTGTTTGCCCCCAAAGACTTGCACTGACCCATCCAGAAGTCATCCCTGGGGTTAACAGCAAGCCCCAAGCACGGATGTGACTGATGACTCCTGCCTAAACTGATTATCACAGAATCATAGAATATGACAAGTTGGAAGGGACCTGTCAGGATCATTAAGTCCAACTCCTGGTCCTGGACAGGACATCCCAAGAATCCCACCATGTGCCCGAGAGCATTGCCCAAATGCTTCCTGAACTCAGTGTTGCCAAAGGCTGTATTGTTGAAACATCAAATTCTTTTGGCTACTGTAAACTCCTGCTGCATCCTAGACCAAAATTAGGAAAACACTGGGGATCTTCATTAGTCAGTATGTCTCCAAAGAGAGCAGCAGTCAGGGAGGAAAGAGGAGAAGCACCTATGAATAGATTGGTGTGTTCTGCTGATATTTCCTCTGCTCCTGCTGGATGCAGAGGAAATCTATTAATTCCATCATCGTCAGTGCTGCGTCTCTGTTGCCGACATCTCTTCATAAAAATCCCTTCATTAGGATTTTTCCAGCTGAAGCTGAGAAGTCTCAGCAACAAGATGTAAACAAGTTGTTATCTGCTGCTGTGGAATGTAACAGGGGCACCTGTGATTGGCCCATCTCTGATGTTTATAATTAATGGCCAATCAAGGACTGTGCTCTCTCGGACAGAGTCCGGGAGAGCTGGATTGTTGATCATTCTTTCTATTCTATTCTTAGCTTTAGCCTCTCAGAGAAACCTTCTCTCTCCTTCCATGTCTTTTTAGTATAGTTAATATATATATAGCATAATATAATAAATTAAGCCTTCTGATAATGGAGTCAGCATTCTCGTCCTTCCTTCGCCCTGAAACACCTTGTGACCACCATCACACGTCTCTTTTCTGGGGAAGACCTTCAACCTTTGTTCTTGAAAAAAATTCATACATGCACTTGCAAGTAGGTGAATTAAAAGTGAAGGGTGGAAAATACGGGATCGTGTATTTATAGTGCTACTGTTTTTAAAGTATTATTAGAACCTGAATCTTTTTTTTTTTTTTCCTAAAGGAATTTGAAAGTTGTAAATAACTTCAGTGATGGAAATATTTGCCCTGGTTCAGCACAGTTGCCCTGCTTTTGTGGCATCCTGGATTTTTCAAAACAACTTCCAAAAAATGCATTTTAGTACAAAGCAGATTAATAGTTCTTACATATAGTCAGATGATACAACATCTGAAATTTAAATTTCAGCTCCTCATACACACTCAAACCCGGTGGGGCTACTGTTTCCATATGCAGAATATCCAAATACTAATGTAAGGACAGAAGTAGGGTCATGGAAATCGCGGTAAGGAGTCATGCCATAGCAACATCCTGATGAAGTCATACTACTTTGAGCATAAGCCATAAAAAGGGTAATTCAGAGTTGAAGAAATGCCCCCCAGGGCCTTGGATGAATAGTGTCAAGGATGGGGAGAGCTTCAGGAACAGAGCCACTGCCACGGATCCCATGTGCGGGCAGATGCTGAACAGCGAGGGCTGTCCTTGTGCAGGAAGGGGTGCAGCAAGGGCAGAGCTGCCTGCCACCTTCTGAGCTGGGGAGAAGACAGATCTCAACTCTTACTCCCGCTCCCACCACCTCCATAAGGTTCATTTTCTGAGGTTTTGCACAATGCCCTTTTTCCTTTCTTTGTACTTAAGTCTAGGCCATTGAAGTGCAGAACCAAGTACTTTGCACCAGGAATTTTCTCACCACGTCCTTTCTGCTGGCTGGTTTGAAAAACTGTGAACACATGGCTGGCACAGTGAGCTCTGTTTTCTTTTCTCTGAAAATGTAAGAAAAACAGAACAGCACCTCATGAATCCTCAAAAAACTGGGTGTTCAGAATCTGTGTTCAGATTGGAATTACATGATGCAAGTCCACCAAAATGACAGAGGAATGTATGCTATTCTAAGATAGCAATAAAGCCAAAGTGTGCTTCTAAAGAATCAAGATTCTTCCATTTCCTGTTTACAAGTAATTCCATTATTCAAGCAAAGCCTGGATCCTACAAAGACTTAAGAATTGCATTGCCATTAAGTGAGTGAGCAGATACATTGCCTTCAGAAAAGGTATAACACATAAAATTAAATATAAATGTAGGTGTTCACAGCACTAATTTCTAATTAAGCCAGTTATGGGTTGCTGAATCAGGCCCTGAATAGCTTGGCAGTGTATGATGAAAGCTCCCCATTTTTAAATTACTTTCTGTGAAACACTTTAACCAAATTCCAGACAAGTCGGAAGATTGAAAAAGAAGGTGGAAAATTTCAGAGAAAAATAGATTTCCCTAGTCTTAGCTGATACTTTGAGACCTTATCTGCTGCATAAACCTGATTGGCCAGTGGCTGAATTTTTAAGTATGTTTCTGACATGTATTTTTCCAGAGAAATCTAAAAAACGTCAAGCATCTTGGGTTCAGGTATTATTTACAGCGCAAATCAAGAATCCTTTTTTTTTCACCAAACTCATATGCCAGGAATCTGACACAGGATCTGAACCACAACGATTGAAAATTAAGGAAAGTAAAGGCTATTCTCTTTGTCATCACACTTCCACTTATAGTGATATGCTCTTTTGTTATTAAGCAGGCCCAATCAAAACAAAAGGGATACTGTTTCTTTTATGAGTAATGCACTAACCCACCAGAAGAAAAAAATTCACATAAAATGTATGGGTTCGGACAGCATAAGATTTATTACGATGGCTACAAAAATTATTCCTTCTTAACAGCACTTAAATTGTCTAATTATTCACAGCTGTTTTCAATTTGTTTCAGGTTCTTAATTAGGGGGTAGAGTCCTCTGCCCAACGCCTGAACCAGCACTGTCAAGAAAGGCTAAGAATGGTTCCACGCTAAACCAGCCCAGCCCTGAGGCTGATTAGTGGAAACCACTGCAAGGTAATTTGTTATTCATACTTATCCATCTGCCTCCTGCTGGGCTGAGATAAAGAGATACACAATTTCCTTCTTGTTGGTATCATTACAATTTCCTTCTTGTTTGTATCGTTATTTTAGTCCATCACGGCAATCAAGGCAAGTCTGGATGGAAAGAAAGAGAAAAAAAAAAAAGGTAGCGTTTGCTGTTCTTTTAGAGAAGCGTTCCCGGACTAGCAGGCATGTTTGGGAACCAGCACCTGATAATCTTAATTGACCTCGGGATTTGAGGTTGGGAGATCTTTGTTTAAATTTAGCATAACAGCAGGAGGTTGTGTGCCTGAGGGGAGCAAACAGATGTGCAACCTGCAGGTAGGAGTCACTCCTGGGGGTTTAGGCTTCCATCAAAGACAACTTTCCTGAAGGATGTTACAGCAGGGTACAGCTGGTCCCTGCCGATTTTAGGGAGCTGCAGTTTATTGCTGAGAAGAACACGCCAGTTTATTTATATGAGTTGGACACTAAAAGTAGACGATTATGTCACGCTTAGAGAGATCAGAAGAAACATTTTTGTCAGGTTGCCTCGGATCTGTCCTAGACATTTTATTTCCTTTGAATGCTTCAACCATTTCAGTTTTGAGAAGGCAAAAGCCTGTGAGGCTCCATGCTCTCCCTCTGTGAGGCTGCTGTGTGTTTTGCATCAGCAGCAAATCTGTAGGTGCAAGTTCCTGCCTTTGCATGCAGGAGTCTGTGCTCGGGCTGGATGGATGGCTGGGCACATACAGTAAAGGGAGCTCGAGCCTGTTCCAAAGGAAGTCTTACTGGTTTAAATGGGAGTAATAAATCTTTCAGGTCACCAGCTGCACTTAGCTGGCCTCATTAAAATTCAGATCCTTAGTATCTGTGGGCAAGTGTATGAAACGGGGTTATGGGGTGAATTGGTCAACAGATTTTAGGTTTGTTTGTGCTCCCTGTGGACTCCCCTACTGAAAAAGTCCTGAAGAGTTTAATAGGAAAAAAGAACCTATGTTATTTTTTTAAAGTATCCTATAGGATTTAATAGGGAATTATATCCTGGCTATGGACATTTTTTTATGGTTCAGATAACTGTAGGAAAGACTGATTTGTGCATTAATGCATTTTTCTAGTGTGTCTCAATTATAGAAACATCTGCACTAAGTGAACTTGAAACCTCTTTGATTCCCTGTGCAAATTCTCACTATTCAAACGTCCTCATGTTTTCCTATTTCTTGCCTTTAGCTTAACAGTTTCAGAGTGGGTTGCCATAGTATGTAACTGTGTAGCTTACAAAGGAAAGTTGGATTTTTAAGATGTAATTGCTTAAAACCTTCAAACCCTGTATTCAAAAAATATAGCTAGCTCAGCAGCGATTGATCTTCTGGATGTTATCAGCAGCATCTGTTACCTCTAGTAGAGATAAAGACTTTCAGCCTGAGCAGCAGTACTTGCTCCATGCAGCCCTTTACTGGGCTGGAGAGGTTATTTGAATGCATTCTAACAGTCATGGCTGTTTAATGGAAGGATGGAGTTTTGCCTGTTTCGGCCTGGAAAAGAGTGATTTCTTATTTTTTATTTTTATTACTCTCTGCTGTTATTTACACCAGTGCAAAATTAGCGTGAGCTTTTAAGGCAGGCTGTTTCACAAGGTGTGGCACAGCAGAAAATTTTTTTTTCAGCTAATTGGAAAATGAAATACTACTATCTTAAAACACATTGTTAAGTTTGTTAAGTCCTTTTCCAGGTTCATATAACAAGTTTATAGCAAGCTGTTCTTACTCTGGGTGTGTTGGGCAGCACAGGAAAACTTCTGCAGGTCCATGCTGTGGTAAAAGCTTTTGATTCACCATTCACTGCCTGGTGCCCCCCAAAGACAGCTGGCACCAGCTCCAGGCCAGCAGCAGCGTGCTCACTTGGTGTGAGGACATGAGGCCTGTTCTGTCCCTCTGTGAATGGAGCTCAGGGGCAGTGTCTGCTTTCCAGGCACCTTTCCACACTCAAAATGCTTTTACTGGCGTTTTCTTTGTGGAGCGGTGGATCCTCCATCTTCCAGCTGGAAGTGAGCTACAAGTGAGGGGTCTTTGCTGTTGTCTCACTTGGTAGAAAAGCAGTGCACTTCCTGGAAAGTTTTATGCCCAAACAAGAAAAAAAAAATGCTGACAAAATAATCGCAGAAACAAAGACACTGAAATCAATTACTGTTATTACAACAGTGAAGAAGGTCACAGTGGGTGACAGTCTTTGGTGGGTCCTATGGCTCTCCTCTTAGAAAAATATGAGGAAGACTTCCATTTTGATGGAGAATCCAGGGGCAGACTAAGCAGGTTTTCCAGAATCCTCAAGGAGTCTGTGGTATTCAGAATTGAAGTTCATATCTTATGTTAAACTTTTCTGTATTTCTTCAGCTCTCTGAAATAGCTCTGCTTAAGCCTTACCACCACCTACATTTTATGGACATGTTGGCACAGCTTTCTTACAGGGGCACTCACATCTGCTGAGTCAATGCCTGTGAGCCATCACAGTTCAGAGGATATCTGCTGATATAGACATTTCTTGTCGGTGAATATAAGGGCTAATTCCCACTGAAATCTTTCGAGGGTCCATCATTAATATCACTGACCTGGAGTAAAGATTTGCTCAGCTTTGCAAACTGAGGTTGTACTGTGACCATTGCTGTTGTTTATCCTCTGTCCAAGCTTGGCATTTCCCTTGACTGGAGAAATGGCACTGGCAGCTTTGATATCTGAGAATGTTCAGTCTGGTTTTGCACTTTTGTGATGGCAACCTGAAATCCGTCCAGTAAACTCAAAGCATTCTGGAGAGAGTTCAGTAAAATTTGGACCAATATAATTTTATGCTTGTATGAATCATCCTGGTGTTTTGTTAAGTCTTAACTTAGTTTACATTTTAGTCATTCACTGGGACACCAATAAAAAAGAAATAACCCTAAAGAAAAAACAGCTGGTGACTCAAAATCAAATCCTGCTAATATTTCTCTCCCAATAAAATTGGTATCACTGATATGAAGGCAAATTCTTCACATTATATATTATATGAATACTATAATATATAATACAATATATACACACACATAAACCCCTAATGCTTTAAGAGCTAGGATTTAGAAAATATATAGGGAAGCAAAATTACATTCAGTGCTGGGCACCCTACTACCAAAAATATCTAGAAAAACTGGAAGGACTTCAAAGAAGACATTTTAAAGTGACTGGGAATCTGGGGGAATTAGATTTTGAGGAAAGTTTTAAAGCACCTAAAACCTGTATCTAGAAATTAAGGAGACGGTGATTCAGAACTCTGACTTGCATCATAACTGGCACCATTTTTGGCTGGTATATGAAGGCAAATTGGAGACAGAGCTGGTTTACATTAGGCTGTAAAACGACATGGTTTTGCTAGAGCTTCACAGGCAGCTGAGTCATCTCTTCAGCAGGACTGGAAGCCTCGAAATGTGGGGCTGGAAGTGGCAGTGGGGAGCCAAAATGCCAGGACACTGCCCAAGAAGCCTTCTGCACCTTGAGAGGGCCCTCAGCACCTCCCAGGCAAAGCACCAGCGCTGGTGTTGGGAAGCTGCACCCACCCCCTCATCAGCCAGAATGTCGCAGACATCTTTCATGAAAAATCCTTTCTGAGGATTTTTCCTTGTGAGAAGCTGCAGTTTCAGCAACCAAATGTAAACAATGGTTATCTGCTGCTGTGGAATGCAACAGGTAGACCAGCGATTGGTCTCTTGTAGATGTTTGGATTTACTGATCACTCATGGCAGAGCTGGCTCTCGCTCTCTGTCTGAGACAGATCTTTGTTATTCATTCTTTTCTATTCTTAGCTTAGCTAGCATCTGAAGAAACTTTTTCCTTCTATTTCTTTTTAGTATAGTCTTAATGTAACGTATATCATAAAATAATAAATCAAGCCTTCTGATCATAGAGTCAACATTCTCGTCTCTTCTTCATCCTGAAAACCCCTGTGACCACGGTCACAGCCAGAACTTTGCTTTTTGGGGGTACCAGCGCCTGCAAGGCTGGAAGATGAAGGGCTACTGCACCTTGAGCTGCTGACAAAGTCCAAGTCCCACTTTACAGACACTTTTCCTCAGATGTGGCAGTGGTGTTACACTAGGGGCTGTAGCAGGAAAATCCATGTATCCTGCAAATTACTGACAAAGACATGGGAGGAGTGGATTCACCTGCTCAGGGACACAGAGAGGATTTCCAACAGAGGTGGGCACCTAGCCCAGATCCTGAAGTCCAGGTTTGTAACCAAAGCACAAAAGCTCCCTTTATTTGTAGCACAGCCACCTTAGAGGAAATATTAGAGACATATATACACATGGAATCAGAAAAATAGGAATTTCATAAAGAAAGTTTATTAATAGTAAGATATTAAATTTTTTGGGGACTGTTTGTTCTCTTCCCTGTTATTGAATTTTAATTTTTAAACAGACAATTTTTGCAAGAGCACATTTATAAGCTTTTTCTCTGGCCTCTTGGAAAGGTTCTTGTGGAACACAAAAGGTATGGCTCCTGTTACATGAGATTTTTTTTTATATTTAGATGTAAGAAAATCATGTTACAGGAAATCACACTGCTCACTATGTTGATGTTTGTCCTTTCAGACAGGTTGGCTGATTTAATGCACCTTTTTCACTTCAGATTTACTTCCTTTCCTTTTTACTTTCCTTTATCTAAAAAGTTAGGGTATAGTTCCATAATGAAAAATTATACTTTATTTTAATCAGTTACAAAATGAAGTCTGCTCTTTCAAGAACATTAAAAAATTATTTAGAAGTCAAGATATTGCTATTTCCATTTTAGGTGTGAGAAGATCCATTTCTTGGCTGGAACTTTATTAAAAAGGAACTCTGACTTGTATATTCAGGCACATGAGACACAGCACATCAGATGCTGATACCACTTCAGTGTGTAGGACTGACTGACAAACTCTTCAAAAACTAAGGACTCTGTGTGTAAATTCTTACTGAATCAGATCACTTCTGTTTGCTCCATATTTGGAACTTCCTTTTCTTATTTTGTTTAGGAAAAAAAGTGTACTTATCCCACTTAAAACCATTTCCTTTTTCCTCTTTGCAAAGTGAAAAAGCAGAGATGTGAATTAATGAACACAAAAGAGCTATACTGCTGCTGCAACAGCTTATTGTTGAAAATCTTGAATCCTAATTAAGGGAAAGAAGAGAACTTGACCTTTGGAAAGTGATAGTCTTGTAATATTTTATGTATACGACTATTTGGAGCAGGGCAGCCACTTTTGTGTTTGAAATTATAAGTGAAAGGTAAAATATTATTAATGTAAGTGAAACATGCTTCAAGAAAAGAACAAAGCAATGAATCAAGTGAATTTTTGAAGCCTGTGGGAAGGATGTGCTACTGCTCCAGGATGGTTGGTTTCTTGCAAACAGGCTGTTAGGTTGAAACCATATCTGTGGTTTGTTGTTTCATGGAAGAGCAAGATAAACTGGGGAGACTACAACAATAATGAAAGAGCAGAAATCCATGAGACAGGTTCAGTGAGCACTTCCTCAGGGAGAGGAAGGGCAGCAGGGATGGATTGCTAATGACTGGAAGCAGGATGTTTGATGGCATTACCAGGCAATGTAAATACAGGCAAGGCCCCATCCTGAAGCTCCTCTTTGAGGTGCTGGGTGAGGGGGCTCAGAACTGACCACAGCCAGCAGCAGCAGCCTAGGCAGGATAAGACCTGAAGTTACAGAGAACACAGAGCAGGATTTCAATCCCTGACAGCCCTTGCATTGGGAAAGGGAGATCTGGTCTCCAGAACACACAAAATTCAGGAAGTTATTGTCCCATTAATGTTTCTGTCTATAGTTGCCTGAATTTCGTAGGCTTTGTACTAATTTCTGCTTTAAAAATTCCCATTCTTAGAGTTATTATGGAGACATTCAGGTCCCTAAATACAGATGGCTGCCAGACACCACTCCATAAGGACCTGAGTTTCTTGCAGGAGCCCTCTGTCATTGCTGCTGGTCTTGTGCTATTGTCCCAGGCACCCTCAGGGGTGCAGGATGGCTCTCAGCACCTACAGCTGGGCTCCAGAACTGCTCCCAAAGTTCCAACAGGAATTTTTGGCTGTAAGAGCTTGTTTTCAACTTATTTCAGTGTTTTCTCTCCAATGTCCCCCCCTGCATTTGTGCAGGTGAAATATTCCTGGCTTAGTCCTCTGGAGACTGGAATTCTCCCTGGATAGGAATTGATTTGGATGTAGCAATTTTTCCCACATTGCAAGCCTGTGAAGAGAAGAGCAGCTATGGTTACTGTTGTCAGAAAAAGCAGAAGTGCCAATGTGCATTGGAACAGAAAAGCAGTAGTTCTGGCACCAGAACAATTTTATATAAAAGTCTTCTTTATGAGTCTTGAGGCCAGTTCAGGTATTGTTTGTGTGCACATGCCTGGTGCTCTTCCCATGGACATTAGAGCACATTCCTTCTTGCCATTTTCCCTTCAGCTGCACAGCTCCTTCTTCATGTATGGCAGCTTTAAAACAACACAAAAAGTACTCTTTAACCCTGCTGACCTTTAAGCACATGACCTGTGAAAACATCGTCTTCTTTCTATCTACCATACTCTGTATATTCCAGCACACATTTGACATTTATGTTTTCCTGAGGCAGTAAATTTTCCTTCTGCTGACATAAAAGTAAATGCTTTAATCAGAATAAATCTGACTCTTTAAATCAGCTAGCTACATCTATAGCAAATTAATTACTAAAAATGGCTGTGCTTAAGGAGCCTGGATATTTCTAGTATTTATTAAGAGCAAGACTTTATTTTTTCTATAGCTTCTCAAGAGATTTGATCTCTGCACAAGTGAATAATTTCAGTTCACTTCAACGGAACTAGTATGCGAGTTAAATACTATTAGTCTGGGTCCCACAATTAATGTGAAAGCTACTGCTTTCCTTCCCAAGGGAAAGCCAGGACTGGACAAGGATGAAGGGAGCCATCTTTAACTCATGTTGTTTACAAAAGGGACATTTCTGGGAGCAGGTGCTGTGGAATTCTTGCAGAAGGGGCCCTGGGCTTTGTGGTCAGCCTGGGGCTGGAGGTGGGATATCCCTGTTCCAAGCATGGAGCTTGAGGCATGGGCTGTGCCAGAACATCTCTCTGCTACCAGCCCCACACCAGCCGTGGCTCCAGGCAGTCACTGGGCTTACCCAGCTCTGTCCTACTCCTAAGATACTCTGCAGGTACTCCCTGAGTCCAAACTGAAAATTATAAAATACTTTCCTGCCATTTTTAACAGGAAGCCAATCCAGCCTCCATAACAGCCACAACTGTCATAATTAAAGACACACTGTAAAATTCATTTGGTTGTGAAAGGAAGCTATTTGAAGGAAATGACAATCCAAACTCTTTCTGTGAAAGGAGCCTTTAATGACTTTCAAAACCTGCTGGAACTGTCTAGGATAACTTAGAAATACAAATGTCAGAAGATTTATTGATCAAAGCAAACTCCTGTTCTTACTGTTTTTCATGTCTTTTACAGATTTATATCAATTTTATTGAGACCCAAGCAAGCCATTAGTTCAGACTTTTTAATGAAAAAATACATTTTTCAATTTTTACAGTTTTCACAATATCTTTTCCTTAACTATGACTGCTGCTGCTCAGAAAGTAATGTGTTTGGCCAAACCTCTTTCACAGATGAAAGCTATATTGGGAAATAAAAAGAAGAGCTTTCTCCACCCTGACAGACTCCCATTTAGCCTTTTTTTTCTGTCCTCAAACACTTTAAGAGGAAAACACGCTGTATTCAACCCCCCTTGCCCTGGCCCTGCCTGAAACTTGATGTCAGGCTCTTTCCCAAGACGCTCTTGAACGTCCAATTTACAGTGGAAATGTTTTCCCCTCAAATCTCCTGCTCCCTTGGTTAGAATGATGGCCCTTAGTGGCTGGGGGTGTGAGGACCTCTGTCCATGATGCCCAGCAGCCCTGAGATGTGTGAGTGGCCACTGTGGTGCAGCAGGGCTGGCTGTGGGGCACACAGGAGGGGCAGCTGTATCCCACTGCCACAACATCACATCATCAGCTGCAAGAGGCTTTTCTTCTTTTCCCAGGTGGCACACCTGTGAGAGGAAATAGCAACCAAGGTTTTAGGGTATTCACTGGAAAGCTGCCGTTCGTCATATGGAAAGATACCAGTTTTTCTAGGCTGCTGCTTATATGGTGCAAAGGTGGAAAGACAGCATCGTGAGGGTTTTCTCTTTGCCAGATTTCATATGGGAAAGGTGAGGTGTGCCTGAACCCATGCCAGGGTGTTCTACACTTTCTTCCCATTATGTCTGAAAGCTTTGAGCCAGCAGAAAAGCCCAGCACCACTGGGGCAGTACCTCTGGAGGCACAGTTCCCTGCTGTGACTTGTGCTTATCTGTCACTGCTGAAGCCAGTGACAGGACTGATACTTCAAATGGACATCATTCAACTAAAAATGTTGGCCCTGGGGACTTCAGCTGTAGTGAAATCTGGCCAAGATCGTGTCTCTGGGGTAAAAGTGCCACTCTCCTTGAATTCATGGGGACCCTAAAAAATTCCTCGCTCAACTCACTGAAGAAAGACCAAAAAAAAGAACAAAAACCAAAACAAAAATCAAAACAAAACCACCAAAAAAAAAATCAAAACAAACAAAAAATACAAAGAGAAAAAGAATCAGAAACAAAATAAGTAAAGAACAGACATTAACTGGATAAAAATCCCAGCAGTTTTAAGCTCTTTAGAAGTCTGATGAATGAGTGATTAGACAATTTCTTGCAAAATCCTGTGAATTTATTGAGGGTTCCCCCTTATTCTTACAAAGAAAAGAAAGTCAAAGATTAGGCCACTGGTCCACCAAAGAGTTCAAAACCTGCTGAAGGGTGGCAGCTGCCAAATTCATGAGGTCATGTTCACAGTGAGATAACTGTCCAGATCTCATTCTGAAAATGAGTTTCCTTTCCTGGTATGCATGTGAAAACTTTCAGTTTCTCAATTGACTTTAATTTTCAGCCATCCTAAGCCTACTAGACTGCTCCCTCAGAAAAAGATGATAAATAAGTTTGCTGAATAGATAGTTTTCTGATTTTCTCTGATCAGAAAAAAATCTCCTTAAAATGAGCAATACTGAGACGGCCAGTGAGTGCTGCAATGTGAGTAACAAAAATGTAATCAAATAATGTTCTGGATTCAACATCCATAGGTGCAGAAGGGTCTATGAGCTGCCATGAATAGCATCACTAGCTTGCTTCCTTTTAAAAAAAGTTTCATCCACACTCTCAAATAAAAGCAAATTTTGGGTCATTTTGGTCCTAACTTTTCAAAATGGCATCTAGCCTATAGACTAATACACAAAGTAAAGCAAGAAAGTTGTTGAATGAATGAATGAATGAATGCTGTGAATTCTTGAGGATGCCAGAAATGGAGCAAATAGTAATCATAGCTACTGATGGATTCTGTACCTGGTCTGTGACACAGCTCCTGGACAAGGCCATTGCCCCAGCACTGTCCTTGGGGCTGGCATTGCAGGTTCCCTGAGCAAAGAGGAGGAGAAAAGGCTGAAATGTGGTAACAGTCACAGGACTCGGCGAAGGGCATCTGAGGAGTACCTGAGACAATATTTGATTTTGACTTAATTAATTGTCTATCAGGTTAATTGAACTTCTGAGGCCAGAAACAGGCTGCTCTCAGTAAATATTTGGAGGAATTCAACAGGAAAGATTTGGCAGTTGACTGCAAGCGACTTCTGCTAAGGCAGAATATGCTGCAAGTCACTTCAGCTAGTTTAAGCAGGTGAAAGTTGTAGCTCTAGTTAGGCTGTGCTGGTCTGAAGCATTTGTAGCTTAAAGACTCACTGAATAACTCTGAGGACATCTCTTGGCATATTTAATCCCAAAAGATACTGAGATACTGTAACACACTAATGTAGTTTTTATGTACGAGGGTCCAGACCTGGGTATTCAAGTACCAAATATCTACTGAAAACATCTCAATCTGTCATTTAAGCATCTCAGAAGACCTTAACCTGAAAGCAGAAGACTTAACTGAATGAAAGACCTTCATAACAGCAACAGGAGTTGTGTCAGAGTAAGGACCAAAGGATTTAATCTTAACTTCGAATGCAAGTAGTTTTCAAACCATCACTAACTGGATGGAACTGCTTGTTTGGAAAACTCAGATCCCGTTTTATATAGCAATGACAGAAATGTTAATGCCATTTTTCCTTGCAGGTCAGTGGCAGAACCCCAAGTATTAAGAAAACAGTTTTTGAATTTTATCTACGACTTTAATATCTCTTTGTAGATTTGTGAGCCTGCTGAATTTGCCTGTCTGTAGTCATTATTAGATAAAAAATAAAAGACTTAAAGGTAACTCTTTAGGTTAAAATTTATAACTTTCAAGTGATCATCTGTACCCTGTCATTTTGACTTCTTAAGCCTGAAGTTTGCAGTGCCTCAGGCAAAAACATTGCTGTTACCACACGTCAGATAAGATGCAGCCTGGCTTTTTTTTATATATAATATTTATTGGATATTGGGCATTGCTAAAGGGGATCTTATTTTAACTGAAGCCAGATTTTCTGTAGTTAATAGAGTTAGGAATGGTGTATTATTTTCCAACTTGGACGGGTTATTAATACTTATAAGTTGTGAACATGGAAAGAATTCCCATAAATCTGTGTAGTGCACTGAATCTTACAGCAGAAGAGATAAAGATGTATGAAAAGCTGCTGAATGCCTGCACGTCACACTCAGGCCCTGCTCAAGGACCTGGCTCTGCTCTGGGGAGCCCTGGAGGAGAGGGTGCCTGAGTGGGGCTGTCAGCAGCTCCAAGGACTGACTGCTGGTCCCAGGTCCAGCTCTCCTCATCTCCAAATGCTGCTCTCCAGCTCTGCGTGTTCTCCACGTGTCATGATAGTCCTCTACTCCCCCAAAAAAGTATGGTTTATCCTCCCCAAAAGTGGGAGGATTTAGCAGGACTACACAGAAAAATCAAAGAATTGATGACTGATTATTTTCCTCCCTCTGTTTTAACAGATAGAGTAGGCAATGTGTTCCTTCTGTGCTGCTGAAAGGGACAAAGACCACTCTCAAGTTGAAAGGGCTCACTTCATTTAACCAGAGAGATCATATCAGACTTCAGTATCCTATACCAGATTTTGAATATAAAGAAAGCCATATACACCTGTCTATGTAGAGCTACTCTTTCCCCCTGCTGAGCTGTATGAAATTAGGGATAATTTTTTTTCTGGCTTCTCTTTTCAGTTGTGCACACACCTCCCTTGCATACACAAGCCTGGCATTCATGCAAACCAGGTGCATGCAGAAAAGAATTTTGCTCTGAATATGTATTTAGCCAGCAGTAACTAAGCTCTCCAAATTCTTCTCTGGAGTGCACAGAGCTTTGTGTAAAACCCGGGACAGACTCTCATTCTTAGCTTTAATTTCTCAGTTGTCCTATTCAGGAAGCCAGAGGAGATATTCCCACAATATGACCACTTTGCTGCTGCTTCAGTGCATGGCTTCAGGCAACACAGGGAGTGCAGTGCCCTGCTAGGTGCTGAGGGCTCTTGGCCCCCTTCTGAAAAAACACTTAAGCATGCTATTGAAATCAAAAGAAGGACTCACTGGCTTCAGTGTGACCAGTGCTTTTGCTTTCCTTGAACAGGGTTGGAGCATTCAGCTCCTCATTGCATCCAGTCCTTCATTATTTTGTTCCAGCTCTCTTCACTGTCTGTAAATATGCATGTAATGGTACTCAGCCTGTAAAGATTTTGTAATGCTACACATTATGCAAGAGAAAAACTCAGGAAAGTGAATTATAAATGTCAATGTATTATTTTGGGAAGTGTTAGTAGAAAAATAAATGTGATGCATCCATTCTACTTGCACAATAGCTGCTACCATCATTCATTTACATCTCTGGGCAATTATTGTCACTGTGCTGTGCAAGGTCACGCTGGTAATCCCAGCTTTATGGATGTAAGGCTAAGGAAAGCTAAGTGACTTCCATAGGTCACAAAAAAAAAAAAAAAAAATCAATGGCCATGCAAAGACCCAGGTGTCTTACTCGGGCTGTAACTTCTGAACTGCCTTAACTTGGTGCTATAAATAGGCTGGGTCCCAATTCTGCTTCCATCTACATTCCTGTGTCTCTGTCCCCTCCATCTACATGTCTCTGCTCCATTCTCTTGTAGGAACACTTCCAGTTCAGCTTCAGGTTCTCTGCTGACATGTCTCATGTTTGGTGAGGAGATGACAGATTCGTTCCCCTAAGCTGAGGTTGGATAACTAAAGCAAGGCTTGCAGCATCCCTAATACACAAATGAACAGCCTTCTCTCAGAGAGTTATGATTTGTTCTACACAAATCTGGAGGCAGTGTCCTATGTGTCTGCACATGCACTAAACACTGATCATATCTGACAAAAAAGCAAAATGGAAACCTCCCCTAAGGCAAGGCCTCCAAATGCCTGATTAAGATACGGAATGTGTGGATGATCACATGGCTCACACTGGGCACCCTGGGACCCATAGCAGCAGCTTTCTGCTTCTTAGCCCCAGCAGCTCCCAATCCACAGCGGTGGTGTGGAGGGCAGGTTGTACCTTGTGCTTTCTTAGTGTCCCACACAAGGAATGCAAAAATCCAGTTTCAGTTAAAAAGTGTCTTTGCAAACGTTTTGGTTGTGAAAAATGTAACTAGCTGGTGCTAAAGATAGGACATGGCTCTGCCTGGACCTTTGGAGCTGCTACAGGTACTGTTATGATCTGATGACTTTGTCACATTCAAACATTCTGTGATGAGGAACTATAAGACCCATCTGACAGTGGAATTTCTCTTCCTAAAACTTTTTTTAGCTTGATGCCACAGTAGTTTTAACAAATTTTTTTTTTCCAGTTTGTACCACATCAAAGATATAAACACTGACGTTTAATTTTGTGTTCTGATGAGTTGGAAGTACAATAGCTGTCTGGGAGATGTTACTGAAATATTTGCTCTTAACCACGATGGGGCATCCACACAGATGTATAACTCAGATCACCAGAGGTTCTCTGTGTGACATCACCTATGCTGAGTCTTCCCTTCCAGGGTAGGCTTAAAAGACACAATGCCCTCTCAGTGCTCACAAGCCCTCTCAGGTTAGGCTGTGGTGACCAAGGAAATCAGTTGAATGGCGCCTTTGTCAGCCAGAGCAGCTACACCTGATGGGAGTTTTGAGACAGTTCCTAGACCAGCCCAGTAATGTCAACTGAAATAGATGTTGACATTTTTGTTTGCATACTAGGCTGTGAACATTGAAGGCTTCTGAACAGGAAAGCTGCTTGATATTCCCATTTTTTCATGGGTACCATAACTTGGGTAGAGAGCTTGGCCAGGTATGGAGCAGAAGATTTTATTTGCCACCACTTGAACTGCAGAACTTGTGAACCACAGGCTGCTCCTATTCTTGCTGAACCACTTCTCATCCACATCCATGTACTGGAGGGAGAAACAGCCTCTGCAACCACAAAAGAAAGCAGCATTGTGAACTGTGTTTTGATTGAAGCAAGCCCTTATGAGAGGTTTTCAAAGCACCTGGATGGTGACTTCATTGCTTCAGTGACAAACTGGGCTACTCCAAAAGACTGTCCATGCAGAGGGCTTTAAAGCTTCCTTTCAACTGGCATTTTTGACAGGCTGGATTGGCCTTCAATACTGGAAGTGTTTTTCTCCTGGTGGGTGCTCAGCTCTGTGCTCTGGGTTTGGAGCTGTCAAGTGTGACCAGATTCATGTTCAAAGAAGGAGGGCAGCTGAAAGAGCACCTGTGTGTGCAGCAGGCTTGATAAGCTGCAGAGGCACACCTTGAACTCTGCTCAGTGAAAGGTGTAATCTCAGATTGCCAGGAAGGCTTTAATAACTCCCAAGAATTTACAAAAGGAAACTCTGAGAGTATCTTTATTGGGATGGGTAACTCATTGCAACCACTGACATGACAGGTTAGCAGGACCACCTGGATAGCTACCGAGCTTATAGAGTGTGCAATTGCTGTTGTTAACAGTAATTAACTCTTCTGCAGCTGCAGTTAATTTTTAAAAATGCTGATCATCTAATTATACAAGAAAACCTTAGGACTCCAGCCTACATATGGCAGCAGCTTAAAATCAAACCTCTGCAAGGGATTTGCTGCCACCAGTGTGTACTGCCAGCACTTGAGGAAGTTGCTGTGTTTACGTGAAGGGAAGATAGAAAGCTGTGAAGAGGCTTGTCAAGAGTCTCCCTTTTTTTCCTGCTATACTATGATGTACCTTGGAAGAGACTAGGTTTACATTAGATATTAGGAAGAAATTCTTCACTGTGTGGGTGGTGAGGCACTGGAAGAGGTGGCCAGAGAAGCTGTGGATGCCCCATTCCTGGCAGTGTTCAAGGCCAGGCTGGATGGGGCTTTGATAAACTTGGTATAGTGAAAGACCCCATAGCATAATCTTTAAGGTGCCTTTGAACAGAAACTAAGGTCTGATTTTATGTGCTACCACCCTTTCAAATGAAAAATGGAAGGACATCCATTCTGCACCTGAAGCAGTGTCTTTTACCCATTGCAATGGAGTATTGTGTATGAGGCAGAGAGAATGGGAGGCAGGAAGGCAGAGAAGGGAAAGCCAGAAGGAAGCAAGGGAAGAGGTTGTTGCTGAGCCCCTGAGGGGGAAGTGACAGTGAACTGACTCCAAGGCAAGTTTGTAAATTATGAGCAAAGATAGCACATGCTGTTTGCCTCTCTGTTTGCATTGTTCAGAGAGATGGAAATTTATGTACAGTCACGTAAATGAACTAGAGTGCAGCAAGAAATATCCCCGAATTTATCTTCCATTTCTTTTCTCTAATAATTGCTTCAGGATCTCAAATCCCAGAGGATAAATATATGGTTACTCTTCTGTTCCTAGTGGTTAGATAGTTTTCAAAGAAGGATACTAAATATTAAAAGACAGTTGTATACATACGTGCACGCTGCCTCAGAGCTCGTGAATGCATTTGTGTTTTCCAAGCCCATTCCCAGATAGAATGCCATTACTCCACAAGCTGTACAATGATTTCGTTATTGAGAAAGGCAATCCCTTTGTGATTTGAATTGTGGCTGGAGTTATTAAAAAAAAATCAAACATGGTTTTAATTGCTGTGAAGGTTTTAGTTGCTTATAGCCAGGAATTTAGCTCAAAATGTCTGCACTCCTGAGTTTAATTTGTGCAAAGTTTAATATCTTCATGCAATAAACCACTGAGGTATTTCTGTTTTTAGAACAATATACTAAACCATTTTGACTTCTCCAGGCAGGATCAGTTTAAAGCTTTGATTACCTAAGCTTTAAATCCTTAATCTGTGCTTGGAAAAGGCAAGGGGGCGGGGAGGGCAGTTAGTGGAGAGGGGCAGCATTTTCTGAATGTCCAGCCAAGTGTCGACTAAAAAAATGAAATAGATTTTCTATGGCACAGATATATATGAATTTGCCCATGACAAAAGCACACCAGTGTGCTAATTTGAGGGGGGGGGGGGACATGCACGTGTGGCCCACGCATGTGCTCTGAAGCTGGGGACAAGTGCCTGAGCTCTGCAGTCCTTGCCCCTTTTACCCCTCGCAGCCATGTGTGAGTAAATCACAGCTGTCAGTATGGTAGCAGCTTGATTAAAGTTCAGGGGTTTAATAGATCATTTTAAAAACCCCAAATTACTCCCACTCCCTAGTCGATCCACCTGGACCCTTGCCCTAGGTGCATGGCAGTTTTCAACCAGCACTGGAAAAGCCAAGTCTGGGCCTGAGGTTCCTGCTTATTCCCCGAGGATCCTTGCTGCAGACCTAGACCAACATTCTCAGCTGTATTTAATCTGCTCTGAGACAAGCTGGCTATGAGAAAATGCAAAGGAAAAGGCACATAAGCAAAGACATGGAAAAACTTGGACAGTTGGCCTGCTTTGTTCACTTGGTAAACTGGAGGCTGGCCAGTAACAGCGGAGCTCCCTTGGCAATACAAGTCTGTTCCAATTAATCGTGTTTAACCATTCTAATCACACTTTAGCACATTAATCCTATTTTCAATCCAAAACACATCTGAAAGAGCGGCATGTGGGCCTTTTTATAGCAACCGCAAATCAGATGTAACTGAGAGACATAGGGCCCTAGTTTACTCTGCACTTTCACTGAACTTAAACTTAATAAAATATGTGACTGAGTTGTGGTTGGATTTACTGCATGATGTTGATGCTTCCACATATAAATAGATCCCTTAAGTAACTTAAAAACCTGTCAGAAAGGGCAGTGAAAATTTGATTATAAGGTAACCAGTGCGTGTGTTTTCTAACAATGACATTGTTCCTCTGGTCAGTGGTATTGAGAGAACTTTTAAAATTTAATCTGCTTATGGATATAAATGATGCTACACTTGGAATCACGGGGCTGCATTTTTGCCTCGACAACACTCAGTTACAAAGAATTTTATGACTTACTTTAACCATGAAAACAAAATAAAGCTGTTATCTTCTCCCAGTCATACTTCCGGCATTTAAAATAAATTTTGGAATAGCAGAATTTTAAACTTTATTGTATTCAGCATGCACCAAGTGAAATAATATTTTTGGTTTGTACTCCTGATAAAATGTGGCTGCTTTGCATTGCTTCTGTGTTAAAATCCTTGCTTTCAATAAGAGGTGTTCTTGATAAGGTATAGATCTCTGATGATGCATTTTATTTTCCGCTCTGTGGGTTTGCTTTAAACCAAACAACAGGAACAAGAAAAAGAAAAATTCCATCCAGGTATGTCCATGGCCAAATCTTTTGTTGTCTTTATGCCCAAACCCATGTTTATAGGCAGACTCGATGGAGGTGCATTGAAATGTAAATTATGAAGAAGGATTTCTGTTTGAGCCTTGAATTTAGCTGTGAAGCGGGAATGAAGTTATCAGTTCATGCTAAATTAATTTAGCAATTCAGAATATAGCAAGAAAAGGTAGGAAAGAAAAGTCCATCTTAAAAAGGAAATTTTTGGACAATTATCAGGATTATACTCAGTGTTTGGTTTTCTAAGTAAACACTTCTAGCTTTTTATGTTACAAATACTAATCTAGTAAGATGCATTAGGGGAACCTAAATGCAAACTAAAAATGAGTTTATCCAGGTAAGTAAGGTTTTATTAAACAATTTAATTCATTCCAGTTCTTTTGGAAGAAATTGCAGGTTATGGTTAATGTAGTGTATCAGACAGGAATAGCATTCACAGAGCCACCTGCATTTAATATAGAACTGTCAGAGATCTCTACTCACTACCACTTATCCAGAAAAAAATACGCAACAATTTGATCAACCCAGGACTTTTTAATATTGGAAAAAAAATATTTCTTTTTCTGAATACAATGAAAATAAAGACTCAGTTTATAGAACTTTGTTCTTCAGTAGAATCTATGCAGGGTTTTTTGAGCTTATTGAATTAAAAGTCATTTTGGCCCCTTCTGTATGCTTTAGTAGGCACTGGAAAATACTATCCACTGGGACTGTACCCAAATAGAGAATTAAGACAATACATTCAAGGCAAGTCTTATAAAAAGGCTTTTCCAAATATCATGAAAGAAAGTCTGAAAAAATATGTTCGTGCTTGTGGTGCCAAAGTCTGAAAATCCTTGGGTTAAAGATACCAACTGATGCATGGAATATTACAGAATTCCATGACCTGCTGACAAACAGCTTATGCAGCAGGTATTTCTAATATTCTTCGAAAAGGAGTCTATTACAGGTGAAAAGAGCAATTGAGTGACTTGGTATCTGTGGTCATAGAGCACAAAATGGTGAGCAGACAGTGTTGGCTACTCCCCCATTGCTGAAGAAGAGCATGACTGGAACAAGTATGAACTGCTTGCCCTGTGAGGTGGGGACAAGGCAAGGGAGGCTGCCAAGGATGGTTTTACCAGCACAGGAGCTTTGAGATGCCTGCTAGGCCAGGCTGCCTTCACAGGGACACAGGGGAGGAAAACTGCTCTACTGGGAAGTTAGGGCCAGTGTGAATTATTTCTTTTTCACTTTCTGCACTAAGGCCTTCAAAAGCTTGGCACAACAGAGTTCATGGTAGATTTTAAGGAGCAGCTTGGAGGCACATGGCAGAGCAGCAAGTCCTTCTACCTACTCTAGAAAATAAACTGCAGTCAGCAAGAATTCGCTTGCCTGTGAGTCAGGCAAGTGCTGATACTTTGTTTTCTGCAAAGCAGAACTGCTAAGGGACAAGGGGTTTAACGTATTAATCTTTCCCCTCCTCAAGTTCAGTGAGTTTTTTGCCATCTACTTCAGCAGAGCCAAGATTAAATCAAAACCTACCTACAGTCCCATTTCAGCCACAAACTTTAACAAGTGCCGTGAGACTCTTCTAAACCAGACAGAATAGAGGTTGATGGATTTATTTCCTTTCCTTTATGAGGAAACCTTTCCATGATTTGCAATTATTCATTTTCTGAAGGGAAGCTCTGCAGCAGATGAGGGGTCCAGAGAGCTCTGGCCAGGCAGCAGCAGGGGAGCTCTGTGGCTGTGCACCCCAGAGCCCAGGTCTGGCACCTCCCTTCACCACCCACCTGCCTGCACACAGCATCCATCCACAGCAGCCTTGAAAGGCCCCGAGGCCAGGCAAACCCCATGAGCATCGGCAGCGGGTACCTGCTGGTGCGCAGAAATGTCACATTGCCACGTGGGCTCTGTGCCAATGCCTTCTTCTCACTGCCTTCCCAGTGTAAATCCTCAACGGACTGATCATTGTTGCCTTTGGTAGACCTTAAACAACACGTTAAATTTCAGTCGAAAAATATTTCCTTCCTTTAGGCTAGAATATACTATAGTACCACAACTGCTCGTGTGCTCCCCAAGACTTCATGTGTCCAACAGGAAAAACTGACAGTACAAGTGAAGTTATTTGGAACTGATATGTGTTGAAGTATTTTGATATTACAGCAAAAATGCTTCCCAGAGGTTAAGAATTTATAATTTTGCCAGCTTTTTAGATAGGATATTCCTGTTGCTTAAAAAAGTGTTAATATTCCTCTAGAAATTCAGAGACAGAAAGGGTCAGAATACAAACAGACTGAAAGAATAGAAGTGATAAATTAATAAACAAAGATATAAATGAAGTTACTTTACCACCTCCTGGATTATTCAATATATTGGATTTCTCAGGCCCAGCATTACCCTCCCATCTCCCTGGGAGATTGGGATAGGAAGGCCTAGATTATTTGCTTGGTTTCTCTGGTATGAAGCTGGAGTAATTTCAGGAATTCAGATTTGGTCCAAATTACAGCAGTTTACATCCTGTAACATTGTTATCCTCTAGGCAGCCTCTGGAGCTTATCCTTGTTAAAAACCATGTAAATAAGATCACAGCCTAACTCCCAGAATCAGTTGGGGAACTTTTTATAATGCTAATTTCAATTCAGATTTAGTTGGTTTCTCATCTCCTCCAGCCTCCTGTTTTAGCAGTGGGTGCAGCTGCACTGAGTGGTGTTAAAGCTGCTGTGGAAGCTCTCTAATTCCTCTTCAGGAATGGCACAATCCCCTTGTTTCAGGATCTTCAAGGTGAAACTCCCTTTAAAAGAGGTGCTTTTTTCCTACCCTAGGAATAAGAGTTTTGTATGCAAGCCAGTTCTCTTCTCTGGAACAGAAAAAACCCAAAGCTTCAGTGCATATATAACCTGTTGGAATGGCTTAGAAACTCCTGTTTTAGATGCACACATACATTCCACAGATGAATGGAGGGGTACCATGTCATGGTCCTGTTGACCACATGGTAATGTCAGATGTATGGATGTAGTGCTGAATGCACTCATGTGGCTCAGCTTCCCACTATTCCTGATTATCTGAACTGCAGAAGCTGCCAGCACTCAGCTCTGTGGTGCTGAGCACAAGGTGGCTCCAGCCCCTGCAGAGGCTACAGCTCAAGCTTAAGGTGTGGTTGCTCTTTACATGAGGTGGACTTTAGCCCAGATTCTTTCCAAAACTTCTGGATCACCTTCAGCACAACTTCTGGGCCACTATTGGTTCTCAGCACTTCTCACACCCTACATTTAGATCCAAACTTTTAACTGAAATATTATTTAATCCTCTGCTTCATGCAGCCGAGTCCTGGATCACTTCCCATGGCCTCATAATGTCCTCTAGCAAAACAAGGAAATATGACATTTATGACTCGTTCCTCCATAGGTGTGACAGAGATGAAGATCCCATTAAAGCTGCTGACTGTGTTCCTATTATTTCCTTACAAAAATGTAATCTATACCTTTTTTTTTTTACTAAGAATTGTAAGTTCTAGATGTCCAACAGGTTGGTGTGTATGACAGGTAATGCCTTTTGACTCAGGCTGACTGCGTAGTATGTCACATACAAGCAGAGGTGCCCAAACCACCAGAAAAAATGCTGCAGCCTTTATCTTTAAGGGAAGTAGCAGACAGACTGTATGTATGGAAGTACCTACAGTTACCACCTGGTGTCAAGAAATCACATCTGAAGACATAAGACTGAATTTCCCAAGTGTGGAAGTGCTCGAGAACCCATTCAAGGACATTTCTCATTTTGTCTAGTGTATTATAAGCTGGGAAAGAAAACTTGTTTCCTGACACAACACTTGCTATGGTGTGTGACAGCTGAAGCCCCAGGAACTAAAGAGGACAAAGCAGGTTAAGAAGTTTTGGGCCTGAGAACTTGAAGCTGGTGGCTGAAGGGAGAGGTCAGTGTTGTACTAAAGGAAATTGAAGCCAGTTTCAGAATTTTGCTCACATCAGTGCTTTTACATGTGAGCAAATTAATGTATTTTAGTTGCAGTAGAATCACAGTTTTTCAGGCCAGATGGTACTAATATATGGGTTTTTTCAGACTAAATAAGTATCTGTGTTTATATTACTCAATAACAATATTGTAGTTCAAAATTGTGCAATAGCAATACTGCAGCTTAGGATTGAACAGGAACTGCAAGGTGCTGAAAAAATTCAGAGCAAAGAAGTGGCCCCTGCCCTAAAGACATGGTCCTAGAAGATAAGAGATGTGAAAAAAGTTTCCTAACTTTTCAATCAGACCATATTGAGTGGTTATTGGACAGTACATGGGTAAATTCCCTTTATATTTACTGTATATATGTACTGCATTTACTGAGCTGTATAATAATGGATCATATTTCTTAGTCAGGATTGGGGTTTCTTTTTACAAATATTTTCATTTGTTTTATAAATTGCTGAGAAGTATCCTAGCAAAGTCTCTGTAACACTTTGCACAGGACAATATGAAGAATGTAAAGTTCTTTGCAGTTTCCTGTGCATGTTGGATGTGTTTAGTGCACGTACTTGCATTAAAAAAGAAAATATTTAAAGTAATTTTCTGCCTCAGATTTCTAATTAGACTGAACTCAAGAGACAGGTTTTACAGTCAGACAATCATTGTTGGTGCAGTCTTGCAGCCTAGGGAATTTGGGGAGGGGGAGCTATCATAATATAGTCCCCAGAAGGGATGTTCCCTTATGCTTGTTTATTTAATGATGCTGCATGTTGGCCACTCAATTTCTGTAATTCCCTTGAGGAGCTGCTGCTGCTGCCCTGGGTGCTTTTCTGTGATCAGACTTTGGCAGAATGACAGGCTAAAGAGAATTGCAACAGGCTGTTGGACTGCAGGTCCTGTGCTAAAGTCACTTTGTCACTGAAACATCACTCCCCTCACATGGGGTGAGAGTTTCAGCAGCTGCATTTGGCCTTTTCACCCTTGTCTGCAGAGACATAAATACCTTGGTGTGCTTTCAAATTAACTCAGACATGTCAAAGGCTGTCTGTGGAGCTGAGAGTCTCACTATTTTAAAAAAGGCAAACCAAACCCTAAACATTATAATGGATGTAGTTAAAATTAGAAATAGATTCAAGTGGAAATACGGGGAATGAGTCCAAATTGAAATAGAGGCTGAACCCATATTCTCACCCTGCTTGCATCTGCAGCTCTGAAAAGAGAGCCTGGGGTGTGTTTGAAACACACACAGCAGGTTTGGGGCAGGTCCATCCTAGCTGCAGTTAGAAATGGTCCCCACAGGGCAAAATGAAGACTTACAACTGAGATGTATTTTCAGCCTTCTGGAGTGCAAGTACTTTGGTTTAAGAAGAAAAAGGGTGCAGTGCATCTGATGTCAGGGCCATCAGTTTGAGATTAAAAAATGAGGACTTCATGCCCTCCTGCATGGATATAGAGATGTAGCCTCCAGCTCTGTGCCTCAGCCCTGGTTCTCACCTGGCTGTGACCCAGCAGGGTGTTGGCAGCAGATTTAGAGCTATGCAGACTTCATCCAACATCACTGCTCTTCCCACAAGCACAGCATCCCTAGGGGGCTGTAAGGGCAGCCACATGCCCTTTCCTAAACTGCTTCCAAAGTACATTTTTAACAAAGTTGCAGCAAGGGTTTTGGAATTTTTTTTATGTTTTGTTTTGGTTTTTTTTTGGGTTTTGGTTTTTTTTTTTTTTTTTTTTTTGGTTGGTTGGTTGGTTGGTTTTTTTTGGGTTTTTTGGGGGGGTTTTTGTTTGTTTGTTTGTTTGTTTTTGTTGTTGTTGTTGTTGTTTCCCTTCTCTTCCTAGCAGCTTTGCCTGATGAACAAGGCTGAGAACTCCAGGTCAAACTCACTGTTAATTTATAGAGTTCAGGAGAGTGAGAACACTTCTTGTCTATGCTACAACCTGTGGGCTTCAGGGGGAACTTCAGCAGCTGAGCTCCCCATGAAGCTTGCTGAGCAGAGGATGCTCACTGCCAGTGCCTGAGCAAGCTGAGGGGCATCCCTGCAGCTCTGCAGTGCATCCTCCACCTGCCGCTGCTGCCTGGGCACTGCTGGTCTCTGGAGAGGAAAATGATGCCCACAATCCATTCTTTCCAACCTTCTTGTCTCCATGCAAGCAAGCACTTGGATAACAGGACTACTCTGTGTTTTCAGAGGGGTCTGAGGAATGCAGGCCTCGAAAGGCAGAGGATGGGCTCAGAGCTCACTGCTGAGGTGTTTGTTTGGGTTTGACAAATTTAGGTTTTCCTTTGCAAGCCCAAACCTTCCTTTTCAAAGTCTTGGAATTCCAGCTTTGAATTACAGCTGCCTCAATTTCAGGCAGACAGATTTTGAATCAGATCCCTGTGGTTTTGGTTTAGGGTTATATCCACAACTGAAAGGGGCCTTAATTTAGCCAGTTCCTCTTGGGAAGGTGGCCAAAAGAATGAGGTTTCTGCCATCTTGAGCGCAACCTTCATAAGAAATGCTCCTTAAGTTTCTTTGCTGTCAAATTCAAGCCCTTCATGCTTCTTCAGCATGCCACCCCAGCTTAACATCTCAGCAGAACAGGTCACAACTTAAATCCTTGAACTTTTATGGGTGTTTGGCAGGCATGGATTATAGCAAACAGCATTCACCCTACACTTTGCTTCCTCATCACAAGCTGAGATTTGAAACTGCCACAGTTCTCACTCCTTCCTGCTATTCCAGCCTCAGAGATTTTGATTAGGAAAAGAAATAGAAAAGTGAGTGAAGAGAAGAGGAAACTGCCAAAACCAAGCTGCCTTGGGACATATTCGACTGAAGTGGTACAAGAGAAGAAAAGCTGTGGGACTGTTGTGTTCATATTTCAGTTTAACACAAGCCCAGTAGAAAGGAGGATGTGCCATAGGCAGAGGAACACTAGCTTTCATCTCACACATTTTTTGTCCTGATGAAGGAGCAAACTGCCCATGCAAGACTGTGAAGTCCTGCTCTGGGTCCATGTGGTAGCACCTGCCCTACTGACCACAGAGGGAAATGATTGAGGGGACTTCAGAGCTAAAAGCTGTGTGCTTCCAGAGCTGCCATGGGGCTCTGGGGTGCTCACTGGAAATCAAGATCTTACCAGAGAATGCCACAGAAAAATGCTGAGTGAAGGTTATAAACACCTCAGGACTGGCACAGGACTGGGCTGGGAAAGTGTCACTGGTGATGCATGACAGTATAATCTCTGTAGCTCTGTGTACCCAAAATTTAGGAATTGTTTCTTCAAACTGTGCTGCTTAGAGAAAAAAAAAAAAAAAAAAAAAAAAAAGACAAGATAAATCTGCTGGGGTCCATTGATGGATATATTATTCCATAGCAGCAGCCCTTTAGTTCAAAATGGATTCCCAAGGTCTCCTTCCCCCAGTGAACAGCAGCATCTCTAGCACAGGAGTGCCTTGGTGAGAGGAATATTTTTCCAAAAGGCTGTTCTGGCCATTGGCTCCTTAAATACAGCAAAGAGTAGCTGCAGCAGCCCAGAAGCAACTGCAAACCATTTTAGGTCCTGTCATCACTTGTTCTGTCTCCTCTTCCAGCTGGTAGCTTTTGTCACATCTTTCTTTCCTTGTTCCAGAGGCATCTCCTGGTGCCGATAACTACTCCTAATTGCTTCTAATTATTCAATCAGTCCAAACATTTTCTACCCTTTCTCCTGTGTGTGACAGGGATGGGTTGCTGCTTTTTCTCTTTTTCTCTAGACTCAAGAAGGGTGCACCTCAGGAGGGCAAATGAAAGTAATACCTATCTTTAGCAGTGGTGATGCTGACCACAAAATCCCTGCTGGGCTTGCTTTGGGATGAATTGTTTTGCACTAGGAGGAATTTTGGTGTGAACCTGGGGTGGCTTCTCTCCCAGGTTTCGTAACTTTACCTGCGTGTAGAGCACAAGCTCTTTGTGGCCTTTGCATTAGCTGCAGGCTGAGAGAAATGGAAGGGAAGAGAAATGGAAGAGGAAAGGGGGTTGCCTAGCCTTTGGACTGCACATTTGTTATTGTTTCAGTTTAATTGTTCCTAGTAATTCTAAACTGCAAGCTGCTCTGTGCATCTGGGGAAGTATGATCGTACAAGAGCTTTTTTTGTCTATTTGAAGTATTTTTTCTTTCATTCATTCTTCAAATTATTTTCTTTTTCCTGAATCTTCACTTTTTAAAAATCTTTGCAAATAAACACTAATTTTTTTCCTAAGTTTTAATCTATTTGTTATTTTATTGGGGAGCACAGGAAAAGGTAATTACTATATTTCACATCATATAGGGATCTTGTTCTGTCACAGCTGCCTGCCACATGACCAGCCTTTCTTTGGGGAAACCCAAAGTACTTGGTTTCACTTTGCATTCCTGTACTCATCCAGAACCTGCTCTTGTGCTTATTGAATCTTGTGAAAAGGTAATTTAATTATTAATTAGATGTAGATGTTTCAGAGAATTTTAAAAATAATGAAGTTCCCGGCTTTGAGGAATAGAAATAAGCAGGGGTATTTTTTTAGAGATGATTTCAGAGGTAATGGTTTTGATGGGAAGCATGTTTCAATGTTTTAAGAGTTTGAACAAAGTAGAAAAACAGCATTAAATTTTGAACCTCTCTTTAAATAAAAATGTGATGGTTTTAGTTTAAGAAGGGATACAGCCTTTGTGTTGTGCCACTGGCCTTATGCTCACAAAGCTGTGAGCCTGCTTCTAAAAATCTGCTGAAGGACTATTGCTCAGAGAAAGTTACTGGAATATGAGGGTTGTGGAGACATGGAGAATATGGACATATGTGGATTTTTACATCTTCACATACTCCTCTGACCTCTTCTGAAGCTCCTGGAGAAGAGGGTGGAGTTGCACATTCACACAATCATCAGGCTGGGTTGGCCAAACTGCGCCAAAGGAAGGCAAAACTTCTGGTGCTGGCTTTGCTCAGTTTCTCCTGCAGCCTTGTTCTTGCCCTTGTTCTGACACAAAACTTGGAAACCCCAAGAGAATCCCCTCTGGGGCTGAGGGTGTCCACCTCAGCTCTCCCAGGACAGGATGGGCAGCATGGCCATGCATTCAGATGTGGACCCATCAGCTGTGCAGGAGCAGGATCACTGTGCCAGGCTGTGGCAGAACTCCTTCCACTGCCACAGACAAAATACTGGCCTGCTTTAGTCCTGGGATGAATCAGCCTTGATGTCTGTCAGACTGCACTGTCTGTTTGCCAGTGGGCAATTGCTTCTCCTTGGCTGATGGACAGATGAATAAATGCCTGTGGGTAGGCAGATATGTGACATCCTGGATGCCAGAGCAATTTTTTTCCCTTCTCCAAGAAATGAGGGAATCAATTCTCTTCAACTGGGAGCAATAAACTACTTCTTAAATGGAGGTCTCCAATCCTGAATTAAAAATGGCTCTTCAGCCATTATCAAACTTTGGGTTTTTTTCTTCGGGGCAAAACAATATTCAAGAAAATGTAAAATGAGAGTAAAATCTTAAGGTTATATTTTATTTTCTCATTGGATGCACAGCTCTTGCTAACATATAGACCCAAGTAAATTGTAGAATCAGACTGGGGTGTTGAGGAGTGGCATAGAAGTTATACCAAGGTGGAGGAGGGGGAGAAATGGATGGGTTTACCTTAAACATAAAATTTGCTGTTAGAATAATAAAATAATATGATACATCTGGGTTGATTTTCTCCTTGGTGATAGAGGACTGCTCTAACAGTTAAGCCTTGGTCATGGCTGACTTAGACATACTATAAACTCTGTGATAGGGTTCTCATATCTCTTTCTCTTTTTCTAAAATAATAACAAAAGGAAGGCATTTATTACCAGGAAGGCTGCACCCCTAGGCAAGAAGTAGTCATCTTTGATTTAACTTTACAGTAAAGTTGCTGAATTAAATGTAGTTTTGTTTTTATCTGTTTGCATGGAAGGCTTCCAGATAAAACAACTGTTTTAGTGACCTGTGCACTTGTATCATGTTAATTAGGTTTGAAAACTCATCTATTGTTTTCATAAGGCTATTACATTTTCTGTAATTAAATTAAGCAAAAAATAAGGATGCATGGAATAATATTTATTATTAATACCAGACTCGAAAGGCTTACAACATGTGAATTGAAGGTAAGGGCCTCGAAGACAGCTTGAACTTCAAAACAATGTCAAATAGTCTAGTTTTTCAGCAAGTCATTGCTACATGTATTTAAAGAAATCATTGAGAGAGTGAGAACTAGCCCACTGAATGCCCAGGCTTCTGGCTGCATTTGAAACTGTGTAGCTTCTGGGATCTTTACTGAAGATAAACTACTAAACTACTAAACTACTCAGCTGCTGCCTAAATGGGAATGAAGCTTAACCCCAGTTACATGGGTAGGGTTTTGGTCTTGTGCTGTGTTGTTTGATCATGGGACAAGGTCTGGGAGGCTGCCTGCATGGTCACAGCTCCTGGGAGGTGGAGAGAAGGTGGATGGCGTGGGAGGACATGAAAAGGCTCCTCAGTGGCAGGGGCAATTCAAGGTGTCCTGTTTGTGTGAATGCTGTGTGTTGGTTCAGTTTAGGCACAATCACACTGTCAGGCCAATCATGGGTCTCTATCCTGTTTAGTATCCCATCTGTGTGCAGCCAACCTCAGATGTCTAGGAGGGAGAACATGTACACAAACAAGGCAAAAATATTTCACAGAACACAATCTCATCTACCAGTGATACTTGGATCAGGGATTTCATGAGACAGAAATTTTCTCGTATGCTCACTGTGAATTTTTCTCTTTTATCCACTTGATGCCTGAACTTGGGTTAACTTCTGGCACTTACTTACCTGCACGTTTACAAAGTACAATTTCCTGTGGTTTACTCTGAATCTGGTACCTGCTTCTTTCCTCTCTTGGCCTGCATCTCTGGGCAATACATGCTGCTCATGGTGAAAATCATCTTGGTGTGTGTCCTGCAAGCACAGGCTGGCAAGAGATGAGCCTGTGTCAGTCCATTTCCCAGCCTCTGCCAAGCAGTGAAGGCAAAATTTTGCCTTCAAAATATGTTTAAAGTAAGGAGACATTAAAATGGTCCCATGCTGTGGCTCTGACCACAGAGATGAGAGCCAGCCTAGTTAACATTCTGTGTGGGAGCAGATGTCCTGTGCTGGCCTTGGTGTGCTGGGAAGGCACCAGGCTCCAGCTGCAGCGCAGCACAGCTGGGCTACCCCGCATGGCCAGGCTCTGACACCAGCAGCAGGGTGGCCAGGGGCTTGTATTTCATAAGGTTCCTGGCATTTCAGTCAAAGGCAAAGACAAGGCAGACCCTTGGCAGATATCCAGAGATCCAGGCTGGCACTGCCTGGCGGAGCAGCTCTGTGGGAAAGGGCCTGTAGGGATGGTGGCCAGCGAGCTGGATGGTGGCCACAGACCCACTGAGGAGAGGCTGTGGAGCCAGGGCTTGTCCAGCCAGGAGACACCTCCAGGGGACCTCACAGCAACCCCTGGCACCTGCAGGGAGCTCATGGGGAAGATGAAGCCAGGCTGTGCTCAGCACTGCAGGGTGGGAGGACAAGAGACAACAGTGTACATTGACACCAGAGGGGTCCAGACTGGGTGCAGGGGAGCATTTTTGGGTGGGACAAGTTGCTTGGAGGGTCTGTGCAGCCTTCATCCTCAGAGGTTTTCCAAACTTCTCTGGGCACAGCCCCGAGCAATCTGTTCTGGCTTCATGACTTTGTCTAGGGTATTGTAAAAACCCCTTCTGGGGGCACTGCCTGTCTGAAATACCCTATATTCCTATGAAATATTTCTTGTTACTGAGGATGTATATACATAATATATGTATATTATATTTAATCTTTCATATGTATATTTTCTGGTATCTAATAAGGCAATTTTTTTTGTACTGAGGAAAATACTAGAGTTTGTATTCTCCAGGTTGCCTGTTTGCATGAAACACAGAAAAGTAGTTTTTTAGAGACCTCTAAGCTCTGTCAAGTGCAAAGGGGATCAAAATCTGCAAGGCAGGGACATGCAAACAGACACAAATAAACGCAGAAACAGTATGACTGCACAAGTCTCATTTTCTTAGGCTAATTTCAAAATTTGTTATAATCTAAATATGGACAAAGGTTTGAGTGAAATGTAATAATTGCTAAACCAGTTCACCTGGCACTATAAAGATTATTAAAGTAGGTAGCCCTTCCATGAAAAGAAATTCATGACAGCTAATTGTGGCTGAGGTATGCTACAGTACAAGCAGATTTTGCATGCCTTGTAAGCAGCATATTTCTGAACTGGCTTGAGTGCACATCAATCAACCAGAATTAATCTCACGGTAAACATATACTGTTCGACAGCAAAACCTATCATTTGGATCCTCTAAAGTTTAATTAAAAACCTATGAGAGATCTTTAAACATGAAATGAGATTGATTATCAAATGTTGTAATATCTACAGCAATGATACTTGTAATCCTGGTCTGTGTCCTCTAATGTTGTGTGTCTTGTAACAGTGGAAGTCTGGAGGCTCCTGCATTTGTAATTTTAGGGATACTTTTAACTGGCTTTTGCACCAGTGCCTTTACTGCTAGAGCCCAGGCTCTTTGTGGGAGTATATTGGCTACTTTGGATGCTTGCAACAGAATTTGTTAGATATGTTGAGCAGCTGCATTTTAAAGCATCTTGAAACAATAGCTGTCTCATAATGTTACTGTTTAAGGCAGATTTGTGTACCAGGGGTACAGGTTAGTCATAAAGAGAGGTGTCTCTTACCTTAATTCTGAGGCCCTGTGCTTTCTCCACCAAATTCTTCTCTCCAGCTGCCCTGCAAAATTCCTTCCTTCTGCCCAAGGTGCCAAGTCCCTGGTCCCACAGGCTCCTCTAAATCCCACTGTATGCTGCCATCATTCTGTGCCCCAGAACTGCCCCAGAACCTCTCCCTGGCCATCATTAGCTGTGACCAAAGCTCTTTCAGTGGTGACCCCTTGCCCTGCTCAGACTCATGGATTTAGGAAATTCTCATCCCCTCTCCTGTTGCCTTTTCCTAAGGCTGAGACACCATCAGGAGAAGGGACCAGGAGACATTGTCAGGAGAAGGGACCAGGATTCACCCCCACTTCACTCCCACCCCACACAATGAAAAACCTTTGTTACAAGATGGCAGTAGGCGCAAGACGGGTGCCTGTGGGTTTGTATCCATGTCCATAGAAAGAGCAAAACTATTTTAAAAATATTATTTAAATTCATTTCCTCACACTGTTGAAGTTGTGATTTGAAAGGCTGCTGAATAAAACAATCGGTGGCCTGGCTTGGGACACATAATGGCTCTATTGAAATTGTTTTGGTGGCACATAAACAAAGCTTTCCTTTTTTTTCTTCTGGGCATCAACTGCTGGCAGAAGTAGAGATGAAAACAGCTTCTCACACCACACCACCCATTTACATTTTCCATATGCTGGATTTTAAGATTATAGGGTTTTAGATTCTGAGTTTGCATGTTGTATTTTACATAATAATGAGTTTCTGTCTGAGGCTGAGTTGATACATGAGAAAGCAGAACCGCCACCACCCAGAAAGCGAGGAAGAACAACACACATTTTGGAAAGGAGCTCTCACTGAGCTCTTCACATTTTTTCCAGGAAGCATATTCAGTTTCTGTTTTCTGCCATGCAGATGGTATCTGCTTTTGAGCTCCTTGGAAAGAGTTTGTCTTCCTACTTGGTGGCTTTGTTTCCAGTAGCTTTCTACTAGAAGTCTTCTGAAATTACATCAGTCAGATTTTTCTTCATTAATTAATTGCTCAGTTACAAATCTTTTATTCAAATTTTTGTTTCAGTCCTTGACTTTGACACTTTTGCACCTCTTTGTCATCACAGAATCGTCTTTGCTGCCTGTTATAATTGTACAAATGTCTCGCCAGGAAAAGGTAATTCTTGGGTAATGCTATTCTTTTGATTATTTGCTTCCCTACTACAAGGATTTTCTCTCTGTGAAAGGGGATACATGTCTGTGTAGTAGGGATGTTACTAGGAGACTGGATTAGATGATTTCCTGAGGCCTTTTCCAAACCAAATTATCTTGTGATCCAACATGCATTTTTAAAAAATCTCCCTGATCTTCTGAAAACGAACTCAAGTTTAGAATTTGTTCTGGTTCTTCCTATTTTACATTTTTTTGTCACCAAGCACTTGGAGACGAGATGTCTACCAAGGTTTCACACAGCAGAGGGCCCTGCTGGGCAGTGCAGTACCCAGGGAAGTGATCCTTCTGCTGCTGTGCAGCATGGCAACCTTCCACAGCCTTTTGTTCCCTCCATCTCTCCCTACTTTCTCTTATAGTAAAATTGAAGTAAATGGCCTTTGCTACAATTGAGAGCCCTTTGCAGATGGATTGAGAAGCTGGAGTCCTTTCCTCAAAAGTCACTTAATGGCTTCAGAGACACTTCCAGGTCTCTGCAGACACTTCCGTCTCTGCAGTCACAATGCAGCCAACATTAAACACTTCCTTGAACATGGTTTTGTTTAGATCCATCACACCCTGCTTGGTTCTAACCTCCTCTCATCACAGCACTTGTCCTTTGCCTGGCGTAGTGGAAGCCTTCAAAGTTCACTGAGCAGAGAAGGTGAATCTCATAAGGAGGTAATTTTACCCATTTTAGGGCTCAGACTCAGGATCAGTTGTGCTCAAGCTGCATTTTTGCTGTCAGTTAACTTACAAGTAAGATTTATTTCAATGTATGTTCTCACAGCAAAGAGAATTGCAAGCATTTGCCATGCTTTTCATGCTAGAAATCACCTAAGATTTATATCTGTGGTGAATTAATGAAGACAGAACGTCTCTAAATAGCAATCTCTGACCTGAACTTAGAATAGGTATTTGTAGATGGAGCTCACACAGTTTCCTGGTCACTTGGAGTGACTGGAAAAGTCCAGAGACCCTCAATAAAACCAATTTTTGTTATTAGTAAAATAGGATTATAAGGGTACAGAATACCACAGAACATCCTATTGCTGCACTGACTGAGAATGAACACTGATCTGCTGCTACAAAGAGCTACAGTTAAACTTTGGAGACATGAAATGTGTCTGAATTCTTCAGCTTGAGGACAGCTGTAATTATAATGAGCTTGCAGAAATCAGGCTGCAAGAGTAGCCTGTTCTCTCCCCCTGCCTGGGATCAGCCATAAATGACTCATAGTGAGGCGTAACACTACCTTTTGACTGAGAGGAATGTCAGTTCTCCAGCTATATGATAAATCATTACATCTTTATTAGGGAATGGAGAATGAAAGAACCGGTCTTCCATTATATGTTTACTCAATTTGTGTCCGGCTGCTTTAGGAACACCCTACTCTTTTCTAGTATCTTAGCAAGCTTTGCTAAATCCATCTGTTCTAAAGCAGTATTGTGTTAAGCACAAAATAAAGAACCCAAAGCAGGCACCAGCTGCAGCTACCAACAAGCAGGCTATTGAAATCCACTTACTCTAGCTTACTGGACACTTATGAGAAAGAAAGACCATTCTAATATATTTAAGGCTAGAACAAGCTTGTGTCTCCTTGCCTAAGACAAGCAGTTCTGATGATCATAGCTGGTGGTCTGGACAGCAAGAAAAGGCAGGACGGGCTAGTAAAAGCTCCTTTGACTTCAATGGCAATATGGATTTGGCTGCCTGCAAACAATGAGAGTATGTGAAACTAATTATCTACCCATTGAGATTTTCTCTCCACCTTCCCCCTTTCTAATTTCTAATGAATGTAGATAATTGCTGTGTTCCCACTAACACGCAGATTAGGCCTCTGGGATTAGGCTGTGTGATTGAGCAGCTAATACTAAGGGTAAACGCCTCTAGTGTTCCTGTTAAATGCATTCTTGCTAGTAAGTTAAATAATCATTCTACTAAAGCATTACTAAAAGATTTAAATACTAGTTTTGCAGACTTCTAGTAGATTTCTATGGTTTCTGACATACTGTGACATGCTTCAGAATGTTCGTTTATATACAGTTTGATTTCTTTTGATGATTGTCAACTTAAGTTACTAAAAAAGGAGAGCATTTTGTACACAGAAGGGAAAGGGGTGGAGGGAAAGCAGTATGTTAGAAACATGAGTAGGTGCCCTGGCTTGTCCATCCCTCTTGGCATCACTTTATTTATACATTTTCTAAAGGATTAGAAGTAATCAGTTCCAGAGGATGTGCTCTGGAGTATTGGCAGAGTCTGCTTTCTTGGCAATCATTGCAAATATTTTATACAGTTTCACATTGTCTTGTGCAGTACCAAGCGCTGGCGGTTTGACGTAAACAGCGTTAATGTTTTAACTTCTATGGCAGCAACACTTCTCCCCCTGCAGAGCCCTGGGCTTCCCAAAGCCTTGGAGTTGGCTGGGCTCATTTGACACGGTGGGAACACTCACCTGGGGGTGTACAGGACCCCATTCTCAGAGGCAAGGTTCTGCATGGCTCTGCCCTTTGCAGCAGCACACCAGAGCCTTGTCTCAGAGCCTCTCGTCTGACCCCCAGCAGGATGAGGGCCTGGTGTGCAGGCAGCAGGACACAGGCAGTCCCCATTCAGCATGTGCTCATTACACTCATTTTTACAGCTCTGCCTTACTCACCAGTGAGAAATAGCAGAGCCCCACTTCCCAACTCATTTGTTTGAACATTTGCAGGTAAATAGCTTCTAAGGTATAGACCTTGCCATGCAGTTACAGATGCTCCAGACTGATGTCACCACCTGTGGTCCTTCAAGGTTATCACCAGAAGCAAGTTTAGAGACCACACTGTATTGATTCTCTAAAAGGAACACCTGAGTGCCTGCCCCCATCTATTGTAAATCAAAGGCAACTCATACGAAGGGGAGACAATGATGAGGAGGACTCCATGGATATCAGAAGGCTAATTGATTACTTTATTATACTATACTACATGCATTTCATCTAAACTGAATCTGCCAAGCACTCACTCTGCACACACCCTGCTCACACTGCACTGAATCTCGTGGCTGTCCCCCGACAGTCCCGACACACACACACGGAGTTGGCCCTGATAGGCCAAGGAAACAAAACCCCATCACTTTGGGCAAACAATCTCCATATTGCATTCTACTTTGGCACAACACAGGCGCAGCCAGTGATAAGAATTGTGTTTTCCCTTTCTCTGAGGTTCAGAGAATGTGAATCTAAGAAATATTCTTGGGAAGAATTGTGCCTCGCTTTCCTCTGTGAAGAGAAATGTGGCTGCACCCATCTGCTGAGGTGAAGGGTGCTGAGTTTTCCTGATGTCATCTGTCAACTTCAGTGAGATGTTTAGGAGAAGAGTGGTAAGGCAGGGTGTTAATGCAACGACTAGAGCTCAGAAGCAGTAAAGGAGGTGGAAGAGGAGCATGGCTTAGAGTCCCTCAGACAAAAAGTAAAACATTAATAAAAGAAAGCACTGTATTCCTGAAGAGTTAACTCTGTCCTATCGGCTGCAAGAACAAGGACACGTTGGAATATCAGCAAGTGGTTTTCAGAAAGGACTAACAAAGTTCTGGCATTTCATAAAATCTAGGTAACATTGTGAAAAGAAACACAAGAAATAATTGTTTCTTAATATGGCATTTGCCTAAAGTAACATTGATGTTGATTGAAGTAATGTAATTTTCATATCTAAAATGTTGCAAGGGAGAGTATGTCTATTTCATTTATGTTTGCAGAAACTTAATCTACAGGAAAAGATTTTATAACAGAATTGGAGGTTAAATTTCATTTGCTGATTTAATAAAAGCTAACAGGATGGATTTGGGGATATTTCATTAATCTTTCTTTCCTTTCAGTGAAAAGGAAATTAAGTTCAATCTAGTTCAAACTTTGCTTCACTATTATACCATATACTGCCAATGTCCATGTTCTCTCTGGCAAGTTAAAACCTAATTAGTCACAGAAAATTCTTCCCTGATCCTGTCACTGCGAGGCAGGAAAAGCCTGGGCTGCAGACAAAGAATGCAGATGCACTCGATGCTTGGCTGTGGCTCTGTTAATGTCTGTGCTTTCCTACACAGCATGCAGTGACATAACTGAAAGTGGCATATTTTGTCCTTCATGTGATGAGATCAGATATAAGCTGCCTTTTCAAAATGCAAAGAAAATCTTTTAATTTGAAGTAGTGCAAAGAACATACGGCCATTGGCCGCTTCCCCACCTCTGCCCAATCTTTACACTCAGGACTGGCTGTTGGGTGCTGTGGGATGGTCAGCTGGGTCCAGCTGGGTGAGCAGGGCCAGAGGGCTGTGCCTGGCTGCAGCTTGTTCACCCCCCCTGTCAGAGCTGCCAGGATGCCCGGGCTGCAGGGCCGGGGGTGCCCGGGGCAGGGAGTCAGCCCCTCCCACGGCGCTGCTGGCAAGGAGGCTCCAGCTGCTCCTGCTGTTCCTTGTGTCCAAGACCCTCTGGATCCTTAAAATGCAACTTCATATTGCAACCCTTTATAATTTTGAAGAAGAGGATCAACTGATAAAATTAATTTAGAAGTAACACTTTATCTATCACTTCCCTTAACACTTATAACACTTGTTTCAACATTCTTGGTTACACTTAATAAGCAGCAATAACAATTAAAAATACCTGCCACTTTTAATTCTAGTTCTATTTCTAACAACCATTGTAGAATTATTCTGAGACTGAATTTGGCTCCCTCTGGCATATATGTTGTCTCATAGTACATTGAATTTCCACTATCTGATGAAATTTTTATGGCGTACATTGAGTATTGTCTGGGAAAGGAAAGTTATTTTACCTCTGGAGGTGAGATTACAGAGCATAATTGGCACAAGCATATCTTGTAAAGGACTTTTTTTTTCACATCAAATTAGTTGATTGGCATTTATGTTTAGACTGAGATTTTCCAAGGCATTTAGAGACACTGTCTCATGCAACCCCTCTGAAAATCCCAGCTGTCACTGCAGCAGTTTCACAGTAAGATTTGCAGGGGCAAAAAGCTGTCTGTGGTGTAATCCATGTGCAAGAAGCAGTTAATTCTGCTTCCTTCTGAAATTCAAAGACAAAGCATGAGCCTTGGGGAGAATTTTATCTTCCACTTCTAACTGAGACAGGGTATGTGGAGTAACCCTTTGTTTCTCCAGAATACGAGGGGGAAATAACAAAGCCTGCCCTTCTGTTCTTCCAGCAGTCACGCCCCTCGAAACAGCAGGTGACTAAAGCAAGGCAGGTACCTCACTCTGGGTAGAGGATTACTGTGAGGAAATCCTCCAGGATTTGTTTTATGAAGACTTTTTTTGTCTCCCCTGTTGCTTCAGCAGTGTGGCTTTGCAGAGCTGGGAAGTGACCCAGCCCTGTGATTTCCCTTGCAGGGTGAGTGTGGAATGAACTGGAACATGCCCAGCGGGTGCTGGCCCTTGCTCTCTGCCTCCAGGGATCCTGGGGGAAGAGTCCCTGTGAGGAGGGGAGGCAGATGTCCTGGGGCTATGGGAAAACTGTGCTGTGGTGCTCCTGCCAGGGAAGGAACAGCCCTTGGTATCCAGCTGGGTTTATGGTCTCAGCCCATGTTCTCTCGGTTTCTATGAAAGCCACAAGTGGAACAAACCTCAGGCTTAGCCCGAGGTCTTTGTGCACTTTTTGTCTAAGCCTGGCTACCTGGTGACTGAGCAGCCCCCCAGGGATCTGCTCACACACCGATTCTTCCCTCCAAGCTGTGCAGCCCTGCTCTGCTCTGCACTCTCTGCCTTCCATTGCTGGTGGGTTGGAGTGGCTCCTCACAGCAGGAATGCACCCAGCCTCAGGCTGTGAGCAGAGATTCACCCTGTGCTCGGGCAGGACTTGGATGGACTGGGCTGATCTGGGTGCTGGAGCACTGCCCTCTCTGTTTTGGCATGCAAGTCCTGGCTAGAGCTGGGAGAGATTTCTCCAGAACTGCTGTGTTAGGCATCTGCACTCCACAGGCTCGTAAATAATTCAGTATATTGAGCTGCGGCTTACTTACAACATTAAACTGCTCAAAAAGACAAATGGAAATAAAATAATAACTTGAGCTTAAACACATAGGCTGCAGCAAAGCAAGAATTCATTATGCTATTTATCTGCTACTGTGAAGCATAATTTTAAATAGATATATCATGTCAGAGCTTTCTTTTCTAATGACTGTTTCAGAACATACTACTGTGGAACATATCAGCATTCCAAGCTTTTCCTATATTTGATTATAGCTGATAGCAATCAAAGTAATTTTACTTCCAATAATAATGTTGGCAGCAGCTTAATTTAATAGCAAGGAGGTTAGGTCTTATTTATATCATTCCTCAAATTAGATAACTTTGAATGTAACAACAAAATATTTTGCAATGAAAACTTAAAATATGGGATATTTAATTTAGTTTTCTGGCCTCATTGCTTAAAAATGTTCATTCTACACAAACACATTCTTACACCAGTTGTTTTGAATATGACTTTTCCATGGACTATAAGCCTTTTTCCTAATATTCTGAGAAATGCTCATTACTTTATCCCTGTAAGCCATGTCAATAGTTAAAACAATCAGTCTTCTTTGAATAGCTCCGCAATTTTCCAAAAGTAAGTAAATAATCTTTGGAAAAATAAATCAGTTAACCAAATCTGTTTCACATCCCGTCTGCTTTCCTTTACCTTGGTAAAGGTAACCTTAGAGTTGTATTATTGCCACACTGGTATACTGTCACCAGTTTTGATAGTTACATCAGCATTGCATCACTAGAAAGAAGCAGAATTTCATCTCTTTGGAACTATGGGATTTTCTGCCTCAAATGGGGGAGGCCGACTTACAAAAAACAGCAGGTTCTCACCCATGGACTGTGCCATCTGTGAGATGAATTCTGTAGCTCCTAGTGAGCTACATGTGCTGCTGCCTTTTTTTGGCCCCTTTGTTTAGAAATAACTATGTACAGAAAGTCTCACCACCCGGTATCCTTTGCCATGGACCTCTCACTGTCATGCCTGTTGCTGTGTTCAGCACTTGCAGGGTTGGGACAGATGAGGTGAGGTTTGGATGAGAGCTGACATAATTTGCTGCTCTCTCCCGTTGGTCTGCTGGGCTCTCCTGAGGACTCATCAAAGCAGCACTGAAGGAGCCTCCTGTCAAAGTTTCTCAGCCTCTAAAAGCTAATTTTCTGGATAGTTTGGTTCACAGAATGGCATCAGGTTTAAATGCTGAAGAGGAAAACGTGATGTTTTCATGCTTTCAGACACAGCTGGTTAATTCAGTGATAGGAAAGTAATATTATCCTCTGTAACAGAAGAAACATTGCAAGAAAACTGTTCAGGGGGAATCAGAGCCCCAGCTGATTCTGGGACTCCAGCCTGTCCTTGGGTTTGATCTCTGTTCAGGCAGCCAAGGCAGGTTTCCAGTCCTGGGGGAGGAAAGTCCCAGGGAAAAGAGCAGCCATACTCCCCACAGTGTAATCAGGGGGTTTCACAGGGTGAGTAACCCAATGAGGTGTTTGCCTGCCATGTTTGCCAATATGAGGGTGCTGAAAACAAAAACAGGCCAGAGAATCACCATCCCTCTGTCCTGTTTCTGCTCACCTTGTTGAGTTATTGTAAAATGGATAAATAAAAAGGCTCTCTGCCATTGTCTTCCCTCAGTATATGTTTTGAGATGAAGTTTTTAAGGTCACCTGCCTAGAGTGTCAATTGAAAAACATGCTGACAGTGAATGGCAGAACTGGGGGAAGCAAGGGAGAGCAACTGGTCTGGGACTGGGATGGGAGTCCCTTACCCCTGTGTTGCTGAGAGCATAGGGAGAAACAGCCTGAGAAGTGGTTTGGAAGCCTCTAGCCAGAATCTGAATGTTAGAAATTTGTGCTGAAACCACCTTAATAAAAGCACTCAAAGGATCTCCAAAAATTGTCAGGGGTCAGTCAAGAAGGGAATTATGAGCTGGGGACAGAAAAGATGAAACTTCAATGCAGTAGAAGACAGAGACAAGGCCAACCCAGATCTGCACTCCCTGCTCAGAAGTTCCCACCCATGCCCATCTTCCCACCAGGATGATACACCCAAGGTGTGGTGGCCAGTGTTTCCCAGCTCCCTTGCTCTCAGGTTGCCCTGTTACACTCACCTAAATACCATATTCAAAAATTTCCCCCAGATTAAGTAAAAAACAAATAATGAAAAAATTGGTCTTCTCTGTGAATTGCCTCTCTGCTTTAAATAGATCTTGTGCTAAAAGACAGAAAGACTTGTGTATTTATTTCCAAGATTATTAAATTACATATAGAATATGTTTCCTGAGTATTAGCAGAGTTTATAACTGAATTCATCCTATCCATGCTCTGGTTACGTCTAATGAGGATAATTATTACATGGTTTAGGCATAATTCAGTATTGACTCCTTCGCGCATGAAAAGCTTTTGTTGGCAAGCATCAGTGGAGAGCTCCAATAAAAGACATCTTTAGCTTGTGTAAACATTGTTATTTCAAGGTCTCACCCTAACGTGCTTTAGGCTAAGTACTTTCTCCTCAATTGAGTTAATATAGCCAAAATGATATAAGGATGGGATTAGATACTGGCTTACACCACAAGGAAAAAAATGAAAGTTGAACAGGGAAAAATGCAGTTAATTCCATCCTGTCAGCAGTGGATATTAAAGATTATTAGTTGGCACACTCAATTATGTGTGAATCACAATGGTGGTACTGTTACTTTTTCATTCAATTTTACAGAGGCAGGCAAAAAGTGTAGGTTTAGTATCATCTTCAGGGATTATTTGTTCCTTGCAGTGATGTGAGGTTATATTAAAATGTTCAACAGGTTCAGAGGAAACATCTCTGTCTAATGAAATGTCCCATTTTTACATGATCTTAGTCACTGGATAGAAGTGAACAAATCTGCCTGATGGGACTTCATCTGTAGCTATGTTTTATGAATATATTTCTTTAGGCAATAACTAGTTATTCTATTATGTGATTGTTAAAATGATAAACCAACCAATATAGCTCTCTTTTTGCTGCTTCCCTCTGCTGGATAGAGCCAGTAGTGCTTGGTTGTGTGTCAGGCTCATTAACACCAACAACCTGGAAAGACTCCTCTGCCTCCTTAGGATACCGGATTTTCACAGACAACAAATCTAAATCTTGCTCTGACTCTTACGGTGAATTTCTCAGTCTGCAGGTTAAACAACAGTCATAGAATTCAGAATAATATAAAATTCTTGGCTCAATTAAATGGCCCCAGTCTGAGGCTTTGATGCTGGAAGCTCTTCTATCAAGATGGGAAGGTGTGTGGGACTGGAATGGGATGCTGGGCATGCCAGTGTGTCTGCCCTTGGCCCTAGGGTAGACTGACAGCAGGACAAGGAGGTGTGCTAGCTATAGGTCAAATTAATTATGGGATATGTGTATTGAAATTGTTGGGTTTTAAACAAAATAGGCCTCTGGCACATTGTTTGTGTTTTGCTTGTCTTCAGAGATTTCCCTAGCCAAAGGAGACCACTGTGATAATGCGCTGTGACTGCTTGACTGCCTTTCCAAGACCAGCAACAACGCCAGCTGAGCTACAGCATGTATTTTAGGAAAAAAAATCCAAAACCAACCTTCTAATCTTGGTTTTCAGTTTCCAGTGTTAGAAGGCCTCCCACAGCATGGTGGCATTCCTGTATCCGTTTTCCCTTGCAGAGTTTGCATCCCCTCACGAGGTGAATGGGTCTCATTTTGAGATTTAAATGTCAGGATCCATCTTGTACAGTTTTCCTCTTCAAAACTGACAAAGCCTGTCATCATATGTGTGTGGCCTCTGTGGGTACTTGACAGAAGTAGCTTGGATAACTTTGTGCTGTCTGGGTGCCCAGGCATAGGATTTTACAACCTCTGATCCAGTTGCCCCACCACTATCCATCCCAGAGGAGGACTAGCCCTTTTGAGTCAGTAGTGGAGATTATGTTTTTCTGAATATCCACAAAGTTCCTCAAATCCCTGCAGAGTTACCATTTCCCAGGCTCACAAATGAGACCTATGCACTTTGAGTTTGGATGTCTGACTTTTCAAGCTGACTGTACTGAAACATGTCATTTAGCTAAATTTACCCAGAAATTTAGACTACTGCTATAGTTTTTTATAGGAAATGTTTCTGCTAGGATTCAGAGTCTGTGCAAAAATTTCCAAACCAATCTTATTTTACCTTTCTGTCACATGTTGTCCTTCAACCAATAGTTTATCAGTGCTGGAGTCATCTTCAGCAGCTGCTTCTGCTACTAGTACTCATGACCAAGTGGGAGTCTAGATCATTGAAAAAGAGAGTTTTTCTCTAATGATGCATTTCTATTAAGTGCATTAAGTTCACTCAATTTCCTCTCAATAACCCCTTAGTAAGTGGACATCCATAGAGTCCTCCTCTAAGTTTAATTCTCTGTTTTCAAGAATTGTCTGGCTCTGTCCCTTGGTGGGGGTATCACACTTCTTCTTAAAACTTTTAATGTAACATTTCCTCAATGCCTTGTTTGGAAAACTTATATTAAGACTGAAGTCTGCAGATGGTTAGAAAGCAAGGAATTTTTTCTTCTTGGTTTAACACCCTCAAGATTTTTTTGCCTTGCTGTGCTTCCCGGACACTGGAAGGTCTCCATCTCAAAGCCAGTTGTGTCCTGTTGTCAATCTCTGTTCAGGGTACCATTTTAAGATGCAGGGACATCCCCACCAGCATCCTGCAGAGGGGGCATAGGCCACAGCAGGGCAGCTTGGTCGCCAGGGTGTGAATGGAGCAAGTGAAGGGCTTTGAGCAAGAGGACCCCATACTCTGTGCCACGTTCACACTGGGATTCAGGGTAAACGGGATCAGGTTTACGATGTTGTTGCATAGGCTACATGGATAAGAACATACACTTGAAGTTTTAATTCAAAATTTTAAAAATTGGCCCAAACCCCCCAAACCACCATCTCCTGGGCAGATCTAAACAAGAATTTACCTGTCTGGTGTTGCTCTCCCAGCACTGGGCAAAGTGCTTCAGTTTTCAGAGAGGCTGTGGTGCTTGCTTGTCAGGCAGGACACTCAAGGGCTTCCATGTCCCAACAAAGGCTTTTGCAAAAATAAGGCACGGAGAAGGGAGATTTTCTCAGCAGGTGTGGGGTATTGCTTTCTGTTGGCCCAGCAGTTTGGACTTGGCTACAATGTATATTTACTTTATGTAACTCTGAGTGTAGTAAGAATGCTAGCAAAAAAACCACTTGGAAAGGGAAAAAAGGAAACATTAAACCTTAACTCTGCATTCTCAATTAAATGATTACTCCTTCAGGATGAAATTGTTCTTGATTCTTACTGTAAACTTTTGAATTTCTTACATAAATAGCATGATTATATTTACATAAATAGTTGCACCCTGGAGTACAACAATCCCATTGTACACAAAAATCGCATTAAAATTTCCTGAGAGAAGAATACAGCTTGAGCAACAGTGTGTTGTCCTCACTTTTTTCTTTATTCAGAACCAAGCTGTGTGTTTTAGATGCACGAACCCAAGTGCAGAATTTAACCCCTTAGAATCCAATGCTCAGTTCAGCTATGAAAGCACAATCATCTTTGAACTGTTATTTTGAAGAAGTATAATGTACAGAGAGGTTTCCTGCCAGCTGATTATATGCATTTAGATGTGAAATAGCAAATATATCTAGAGGAGTCTGATTTATCCTTGAAAGAGACAGCTGCAACCTCATCTTCCACCTAAAGCAACTGTAATCCCAATATCTAAACACAGAGGAGCCTGTGTCAGTTCACGTCTCTTCAGCTTTTTGCCACTCTGAATTAGACAAACTCTTGATTATCCTCTCCCCTTCCAAGGGTAACAACAGCATATAAATCCTAACTTTTCAAAATTAGATGAGATGTAAAGTAAAATATGGCCCAGTGTGCTCCCTCAGCCAATAGTAAGGAGAATCCATGTTTGGCCCTAACTGCAAAATGAGACTTAAGTACTTAAAGGGGGCTTATAAAAAAGGGTGAGAGGACTTTTCACATGGACAGATAGTGATAGGACAAGGGAGAATTGTTTTGAACTAAAAGGTTAGAGTTCTGGATCAGATATTAGTAAGCAATTTTTTTACTGTGAGGGTGGTAGGGCACTGCAAGAAGTTACCCAGAAGTTATGGATGTCCCATCCCTGGAAGTGTTCAAGGCCAGGCTGGATGGGGCCCGGAGCAACCTGATCTAGTCGAAGGTATTCCTGCAAGTGGAAGAGGGGATGGAAGCAGGTGATCTTTAGGGTTCCTGATCCTATGATTCTACAATAAACAAGTTTAAATAAGTGAATGTCTTTGGATCAGAGTATCCACACTGTAGAACAGCTTATGGACACTGCCTGAAGCTATGACTGTGCTGAAGAGGTGGCCACTGATGCTCGTACTGCTGTAGCTTGTGAATTTCTAACAAGCACAGACAATCAGACCAGAATGGATTTGGACAATCAAAGATCAGTGGAAGGATATAAATAAGTGCCATGAGTAGAATTGCAGAATTAATTTATAACTGGTTTGATTGCTGAAGTAAAATAATGAAAACAAAACAAAACAAAGAAGGAAAATAATAGAATCATAGAATTTTCTGAGTTAGAAAGGACTCATCAGGATTATTGAGTCAAGAGCCACACCATGTGTCTGAGAGCATTGTCCAAATGCTTCTTGAACTCATACAGGCTTGGGGCTGTAATGAGGGTTTGAGTCAAAAAACTCAACCCTTTTTAATTCCCTTTGTATGAACATGTGCCTGCCTGCACACATCCCACCACTTTTGTTTCAAAGCAAGAGAAAAAAAGAGTTTTAATAGGAAGCAAATGTATTCTTTGCTTTCAATTTTTTCTTTTAAAAACTCAACTTAGCCTAATACCCCTGAAAATATTGTTTTAGAAAAAGAAGTCAAAATGTTTATTAAGTACAAAAATGAGCTGCGTCTACTACATAATCCATTTTCACATTAAAAAACCTCAAACCAAAGAAACCCCGAGCAAACAAAAAAAGGAAGACCACCCTGAAATCTTGCTCCACTTTTACCTGAGCCTCTGATAATTTTTGTTTTGCTAAAATTACAAATTTGGCAATCAGTATCCAACTGAGAAATGTAATCTAAACCTCTAGGAAATGACCTTTCTGGTACTGTCAGGTAGGCATTCAGGAGAGATGGCTCTGGATGTACAGAGAGTTTTACATAGATTTAGTGGTGATGGAGATGGCTCATAAGACACCTGAAGAATTCTGCATTATTCTGAAACCAAGCCGTTGTGTGCACAAGAAGAAAAAAATAAATTAAGTAAGGATGGTAAGAAATATTTGTAATCTGAAATGCAGAGAACAAGATGTGCTGTATCAATAACAAAAGCAGGTGAGTGGAGCTAATATCCCATGCTACTGCGGGCTGGACACGCCATCCAAATAATTTTGTTGGGAGATGACAAATCTTTGATTTTGAGAGCAATGGCGAGTGACATTATTTTTTGTATTTTCTGACACAGCATGAATCTAAGAATGTTTCTTACTTCATATGGGAATGATTTCAGGATGCTAGCGACATAACATTCAGGGAATGAACAGTCTAAAATTTCTATAAACACCAGAATCAAGGCATTTATAAGTTTTAGTAAAAATTTTATTGAAGTCTGGTCATGTTGGCATATTGTGCATTTTAAATGTAAATTAGATTACTGGCAGTAGATTCAATTTAGTGGTAAAATGTAAAGAAAACAGTTGGGCTACAGATGAAACAATAATGTAGCTGTTCTTTAGTTAAGAGAACAGTGAAATCCAGAAACAAATGGTGTTTGGGAATATTTATTGTAGGGGAAATATGCTGCATACAATTAACTTTGTCAATTATATGCAGCACGGTAGTTTTTGTTCAGCTTTGAAGAGCAGTTTCTGATAGTGAACATATGATAGGGTGAATGGATGGCTCTGAGGGTTTCCAGTGGGAACAGAAAACCTTTCATCCTTAGCCCACTTGCTAGAATGCAGCCCAGGCTGTGAGTGAGCCATGCTGGCACCTTTGTGTGTACAACCTGTTGGATATGACATGCGGTCTCCCCCCTCCCTCCTTCCCCTGTTACACCATTTCAGGTGCAAGGCCTGTGTGGCTATAAAGGGCCACAGGAACTGGCACTATGATGGCAACTCTAGGGGAAAACCCAGTGCTGGAGTGTTGGCATTTGGCTCCCTCTTACCGAGGTTTTCCCTGATGGTGGAAGCACTTGACCTCTCTGCCTTGCTCTATAGACACAACATGCTGGCTCTTGTCAGGCTTCTCATCAGGCATCTTTCAAGAGCTTTCAAATTTCCAGAAAAACCCATGGCATTTAAATCAAAAATTCAAAAAAATATTTACTTACTCGTATGAGTGCATAAAAGAAAAAAAGAAATGTAGAATCTGGAGACACAGCAAGCTGTTTTATTGAGCTACCAGTAAGCTCCAGAATATGCTGGAAAGACCATTTCACTTCAAAGGAGCAATGGTACTGAGGAGTGATAGTTTTTCATGTACAGCAATCACTGCAGCTCACAACTGGCTAGGCTGGTGCAGAGCTGTGAAAGTTACAATACTGTTATTTAATTAAACCAAACCTGTTCTGGATATATAGCAATTAAAATAGATTAGTTCTTTACACCCACTTAGGACATGCCCTAGTGCCCCAGAATTACTTCTACTATTAATTATGATAACAAAGGTTAACAAGGGAGTGAAATAGGTGAGAATTCACCCTCTCTACCATCCAGTTTGCTTAGGTTAAAAGCACCAGGGCATTGTCTTGCTGGTGACAGACACTGGGGCTAAAATCCTGTTCTGTGATGAACTTTGCTTCGAACACTTTGCTTATGCTTCCATGGTGGCATAAGTAAAGGGCTTTTCAGAAACAAATGTGGGCAAGAGTTACTGAATCATCACTTGGGACTGGCCTAGGGTGGTGCTGACAGTTGGTTGGTATCTGGGAAAAGCAGGGAAAATAACCTAGGAAAAGAGGGAAAATTACTCAGAACTTTGTCAGCCAAAACGAGTGTCAGGGTTGGGTCTGTGAGAAGCAGAGAAAATGGACAAGCTTTTCAGCAAAGTGCTAACTGGGCAACCATCTGAGGGGTGGTTTCTGAGCTGCTGGCCTCCCAAAGCATGGTGCTTTATAGGTTCCTCAGGCTGGTCAAGGAAACACCTGACAAGTGCCAACCCCTTCTTATGGAAAAACCCACAAGACCATAACATTTGTTTTGCTATTTGGGTCTGAAAGTGAAATGCTATTTTGACTGTTTGACAGCTTTTTGTCTAATTTTTCATAAATCCTCTGGGGTATTGCCCATTTTTATGTGTTGACAATAGCTAGCACAAACTCTGCTGAAGCTTTTGTGTAGCAAACTGTCCTGCAGAAAGTTAAAAGATGAGTAAATTTTCCAGCTGTTTGCAAGGCTGAACTGGAGACAGGGTTTGCAGTTGCACCTTGAAGAGGCATTGATTGCTGCTGCTGTCACCAACAGCATTCCGAACATCAAAGCCGTATAGAGGCACAAGGAAAACTGAAACACAAATATTGAATTGCTGGTTGCTGGATTTGTGATTGGAATAAGAGTAATTGCACATCACACTGAGCCTCTGAGAACCAGTGTGACCATAATAAATGTTCAGAAGACCATAATAAGTTTACTGGCAAAGTCGTCTAGCTGCTGTCAGACACCAGTCTTGAAGGACACGTCTATGCCTGTGCTCTGCCTGGGATGGAGTAAAGGCCTGGCCAGACTGGCACCAACTAGGACCTTGCCAGTGACTTTATTATTAAGGAAAAAGCTTTTGTCTGTTGTAGATGCTTAACAGCTTTTTATTCTCAAATGTCATTTAAAAGGGGGGAGGAGCCTGGGGAGTGTAATGACAAGATCTACAGCACAAGGAGAGCAAGAAACAGTGCATAATTCACTTGCCTTTCATAGCCACTAGAAGTAGTTTACATCTTTCTACTATGACTTTGGAAGCAATTACTTTTTGAATCATCTGGTTTTATAATGAGAAGTTGTGCTGTTGGTTATTTTTTATTATTTAAAAACTGGAAGGCAGTATAAGAAATCTTTCAAGAAAGAACATCTCTTAAGTTTATCTTAAACCCTTCTTGTCAGAGGTTCAGAGTTCATTAGTGGGAGAACAATTTCCTCATAAGAATGAGTAGCAAATAGTTGAAATGAAAAAAGATTAAAACCTCAAATGAAACAGAAAGTTTTAATACAAATACTATTTTTCTGCACTGCTTTTTAAGAGCTATTCCTTCATGTGCTTCACTGAGATTTAGCATTGTGCTACGTTGCAAAACTTCAGCTTTCACTTGGGTTTTGAAGTATTGCCAGTTATTCTTCCTTGTTATTAAGAGTTTTTAAGAGAGATATGCGTGCCTTTTGACTTGATCAGGGTAGTGAGATAGACATGTCATGAGAAACTAGCCCAGCTGGTTGGCTGAAACTAGTTTTGCTTTTGGGTTCCCGTTGTCAGGTCCCATGCCCAGGCAGCCCTGCTCCTCTGAGCTTCCCTGGGTGGCTGCAGCCTCTGCATATCTGTGGTGCCACAGCTCCTGTGAGCTGGTTAATCTGTGGGGAAAGCCTTTCAGCTTGGGTTTGACCCTTTTGTTCCCTCCAGCTCCCAACTCTGTACTTATTGGTCAGCACAACTTCCATTGCTTTCTATCGTCTACCGATTGGATTTGTTTTGGCAAGAGTTTCCAATATGTCCTCTCAAGGGGGAAGCTCAGCACAGTGATTAAACCCTGTCTAGAGGTTTGGGAGGCTGAATTCAGTGTTTTGCTCTCCCATTGTTTTCTGTATGCTTTTGGCTGAGCCGCTGGAGGAGGAGAAGGAGGAATTCATCTCATCTGGCTTCAGCTGTTATGAATTAGATGTCTAATCTGAGCTTGTGCTCCCTCTGTGGTCAAGGGAGAGAGACAGGAACCTCCAGGGGTAGACTCATCCCTTTCCAATGTGTCTGCTCTCTCCGTAGGTAGATCAGCAACTAACTGAAACTCTCAGTCTTCATTTTCAGATGCCTAAAATAAACCAAACTGTGTCCCACACACAGTCTCTGTTTTCTGGCTATTACACAAAAATGGAAACCATTAAGTCCATTTAAAACAATGCAATGCTATGGCAATGGAAACTGCTTAAAAACCAGGCCAATTTGGAAAGCACTGGCTGATTTTTAGACCAGACCCTTAATAAATACTTGAAAACTAAAGGTGTAGAGAGGTGCCTCTTGTTCTTTTAACATCTCCTAACTCCTATAAAAGTCATAGGAATTTTTGAAAATCTCACTAAATGCCCATCTATGCTTTTAGGTGTATAAACACAAACCCCTGTCCCACTCTTATTAGGAAGAGCACTATCCTAAAATGCATCCAGGCATCCAAGCAGCACTTTCCTTGGCTTCTGCCCATCATCCCTCCAGGCACCCCTGCTTCCATGCTCTGTGGGTCTTGTCCCTGGCAGCTGAGGTACTCTTGGATGAGGACAGTGTGTGACACATAACACTCCAGATCTTCCCTGCTGGTGGATAATCATGAGGATGAGAGCTGTGGCTGGGCTGGGGAGAGAATCAGTGAATCATAACTGCCTTTCCACTTCAGCTGAACTCTGGAAACTTGGCATTGTGGGGAATCTCAGACATAAACCATATTTTATTAGTTGGAGTTGACAATTGAGCTGCGACCACGGAACTGGCAAGTTACAGACACAATGCACAAGTTGTAAATTTAATTTGTCCTTTCGTTTGGGCTGCCTAGCATCTCTCATTCCTTGTTGAGCATTTCCATCAAGACCAGCATGATAAGAGTTAACGCATGGTCTGGAAATTAATGTATGTATGTGTGTGTGGTGGGACACTTCCTCCTTTCTGGTTGTCCCTTTCCTTTCCTTTATGTGAACAGACTCGTTTGCCATCCCCAAGAGTGCAAGAGGCAAAGGTGAGGGGAGAGCTGACAAACAGGGAAAATAATCCCTTTGCCCACCCCTTGTGGAAATTCTGTTAGCTACAACATGGCAGCTGAGACAGAGCGACTTAACCCAACCAAATCTCTTTTATTATGTCCCTGTGTTTATTTTTCCTCTGCATTTATGACTTAGCATGTTGGTTTTGGTGTGGAAAGGACTCTAAAGCTGTAGATATGTGTTGTAATTATACAAATTCCTCTGCATGGAGTCTGTTAAAAAGGTTGATCTATTTTTATGAGGACACACACAAATACTCATTTTGATGGACCTCATTGGCATTTATTGCAGGCCTGCCACTACTAAAATTTAAAGCCAACCTCGTAAATTTTATGGAAACTACATACTGCAATTATTAGCCCGAAGACCTCCTGTCTCGCAGGAATGAGTCAGAATTTGCTTTCCACGTACACTGTGGTTTACACCTGAAAGAGATTAGTTGGGACCACCAGTAGCTTGAAAACCTAATCTCCAGTATTTTGTTTCCAGTTTAGCTCTGAAAGATACTCCAGGTGTTCTCATTAATTAGTCATTGTAAGTCACCGTGTCACTATTGTGCGTGGAACAGCTATTTTCCTTGGGCACTTTTTCTGCAGGAGTGTTTTAAATTAAAGGCTAGTTTATACACTTTTTAATGTTTAGGAACAATTGCTGTGACTGGTGAAAATGAACAAAAACAAACTCTAACAAATCAGTTTAGAAGGACAAACTCTTCAACTTGAGTGTTTCCTGTAATGGTGCAACTTTACAGAGTTTAACTGAGCACATTGCTAGCATAATGGAGGATCCAGCTAAATATCATAAGCAGATCCTGCAATTTTTTCTGCAGAAAAATTCCCACTTTCAGGAATTCTCCATAAGTCTTAAAGACGATGCAGTAGGTAATATTGTTGTCCTTATCTTATTTTATAGTCACAGACACTGAGAGACAGAGATTAAGTGGATTAAACCAACCAGTACAATGAATCAATAGGCAAAAGTGAGAATAAAAATAGATGGATGATAAGGTTTAACATATGCAAAGCATAAATATTAGTTTGTGTGTTGTGTGGCTGTATATGGTCCTGCAGATAAACTTTGCTAAAACTTTATTCACTGCTTGGGACTGATAAGTGAGATGCTTTGTTGCAAAGGGCAACTCAGCTGACAGCAGACAAAACATTGTTAGAGAGAACTTGTGTGGGATCTGAAAACCATGAGTTATGTTAATTAAGAAGCCTATTATGATGAGGTTCTGGAAAAAATAATCCATTAATGCAAAGTGTTCTCATCCTTCATTTTCAAAAAAGCCTTCTTTCTTTGTCAGATTATTTGAACCCAAGCCAAAAGAAAGAACTCAAAGGAAAGGATATGAGTTGCCCAGAGAAGTGAAGTGGGAAGTTATATTTTCCTAAGGGAGTGCTTTGGGTGACAAGGAGAAAGGGTAATCACTGAATATTGGTTTAATTACTAGAGACATGGAAAATAGTAATGTCTTACTGCTGTGAAGGGGAGGAATAACTCAGCAGAGCAAGCTCACATAGCATTCTAGAAAATAGATTTGCTAAGGAGCTCACCTTTGGAGCACAGGAATGCCAGGATGACTGGCTGCAGCCATGATGCTGCAGTTTCATGGGAGGAGATGCAGTCATCCAGAGCTGGCCTTTAGACTAAGGCAGATAATAAAGAAAACACCTTGAAAAGACATCTTCAGAGTCTATGAATCATGGTGAAAACACCTCAGATTAACTGAAATCATTGCTTAGGGAAAAGGATTGATTTAAAGTAAAAGGCTGAACTGAAGATGAGCCTTTGAGAAAACATTATTTACTGGTGTCAACAGATACAGAATTATAGAATCATTAAGATTGAAAAAGACCTCTAAGTACAACCCTTAACCCAGCACTGCCAGGTCCACCACTAAAACATGTTCCTAAGCATCACATCCACACATTTTTTGAATACTTTCAGGTCTGGTGAATCCAACACTTCCCCGTTCAATGCTTGACCACCCTCCCCATGACAAAATTTTTCCTAATATCCAATCCAGACCTCCCCTGGCATAACTTGAAGCCATTTCCTCCTGTCCTATTGCTCGCTGCTTGGGAGAAGAGACCAACCCCCACCTTGCTACAACCTCTATTTGGGTAGCTGTAATCACTTGTCTTTGTCATTGCAGAATATAAGGGGTTCATCAAGAAAATGAGACCTAAAATGATGGACTTTCCTGGCCATGCTGATGTACTTTAGGGTGAGGATATGCAACATGGCCCCCCAAAAGATTCTACTCAAGAATTTCAGTCTTTGATGGGGCATGAAAGAAAGTGGGGCATTGTAGAAATGACGTTATTTTCAGAGAATGAGTGTTGCATGTGCACAGGAAGCTCAGTAGCAAACAGGTGTTCCTTTGCAGCCTAAGGGGAGGTACCAAGGACCTCAACAGGCGTAGGGCTTCAGAGACAGCCTGCTCTTCACCTAATCATATAATCATGGACTAGAGTCAGTTGGAAGGGACCTTTAAAAACATCCAGTCCAACCCTTCTGCAATGAGCATCTTCAGCAAGATGAGGTTGCTTAGAGCCTCATCCAGCCTGACTTTGAATGTTCCCAGAGACCAAAATCACTTAATCACTGTCCGAGTCTAAACCATTACCCCTTGTCCAATCCCTACAGGCCCTGCTAAAATGTTTGTCCTCATCTTTCTAGGTAGGGAGAGCTGTCCTCAGCTCTGCAGGGAGCTCAGTGGTGGGTGCTTTTGGACCCAAGTGTCCTCTGCCCCACGTTCACCCAGAGCCCTTCTCTGGGTCCTCAGAAGCCCTCTCTCTGTCTGTAGGGATGCACACATGCTGGTGGGTGTGGATGCACACGTTGTCATGTCCTTCACTTTTCTGCCTTCCAATGCTGGACTTCAAGTGGAGCTATGTGCTGTTATGTCAATATAGAGAACTCCATCGCATAAAATGATATAATTGCTCTTTTCTTCTCCTGCAGGAGCGAGGCTTGCTTGTTTTTGCTCTGTGGTCTCTTGCAGATGGGGTGGAACTAAAGGAATTAGTGTCCTCTGACCACAATGCACATGAACTCATCTGTGCTGGTTTACCCTCTGTCCCAGCCCCTCACTTCATGGTGTTAGTCTGCCCTGAATTTCAGTGGGTGCAAGCAGCAACTCACTGCCACAAGGAGTCCACTCCTCTTTAAGCTGCATCTATTCTTATATGTATCTATTTGGTGTCACTGCACCAAATACATGAGATATGCACATGAGATTTTCCTCACTGCCCAATTGTTTTATTACATACTGCTGAGTTTTTCACTTAGCAAATGACAATTTATATGTGGCACCAGACTCATTAAACTTCCTGCACAGTGAATCAGATAAGCAGAGATGTTGCTCTTTTCAATTGAAATGCAAGAAGACATTATGTGAAAAGCTTTTATCATATTTAAATATGAAAGCATATTGCTAATTCCAGATGCTGTTGCTTGCAAGAGGGTAATACTTTCTACTGATCTATAGAGAGATATTGTGATCACCTATAATGTCCAATGAATGATATTTGCTTCTTTTCCTGCAGTTAGGCTGAATATTTAAAAGCCTCTTTGACACCTGGGCAGGGCTAGCCTTTATATGAGTTCTTCTAACTGGTTTCAGAGTTTCTGTTTCACCTTGAAGAGTTTCAGTTTGAGACCTCATTCCTTTAACAAAGAAAGGGACACGAAATCTGTAAGCAGCTTTCTTCCAATGTAAAAAATATAACAGGTACCCTGGCTCTAGATGAAAATGCCACAGCTGCTTATGAAAAGAAGGAAGTGCATTGTGCTTTTTCTCAGATTTCAGAAGTAGCTGTATCTAAGTGGAATGTTGTCTCTTTAGCTTGTAAATAGTCAAGGTATTAAAATGTGCAAAATGCAAATGGAATTTGCACTATAATATACTTTAATTTGATTTGACATTAGATTTCATCTTCTCATCTTGTCATGATAGCCATTGAAAAGATGTAATTTTATTTTGAAGTCTTAAATTTTACCTTTGCTATGTTCCAATACAGGGAAATTGTGGTGGGAAAAGTTAGAGTGCAGAGTTGTGGACACATGCAAATTAAGTTTTGACTTTGATTATATTTTTTGCACTTGCTATTTGAGATGTGCACTCATTCTATTTTCCTTTTCAGTGAATATTTATCCTGATGGCTATCACCAAATAATTGCTTGGTGTCTAAAGCTCCATTCACATGACGGGCAATTCAGAACCTTGATCAAGGTCAATTGTTAAGGTGTCGAAATCTGAAAATTTAATCATCAACAAGAGTAAAATGATATTCAGAATTATTCCTCTAAGAAAAGCCACTATTTACCAAGAAAAGAGTTTTTTATATCCAGTGATCATAGTAATTTCTAAACTGGAGCATCTTAGAATCTGCTTTGACTTATTCACTTGAGAAAATGGCTGGCTATTCATTTACTCAGCTAGTTTTGGACAGCTAGTCAGAAAAAAAGAGAAAATCCAGTCTGATCAACAGTAACTCAGGTTTTGTCTACAACTCTCAGAAACTCGATGCCCTGACCAGAGTTCAGTGTGGCTCATACAATTGCAATGCACTGCAAGTCCTTGCCCTAAAATTGGCCCCAACTAAATCAAGAATTCACAGTCACTTTTGATAAGATTGGTGTGAAATGATGCTAGCCAATCTGGGGTCTTCCACAGAGCCAGATTTTTCCTCCTAGATCCAGCATGTGCTCACATGGGGCTTTAACAGCTTCTCATGATGCCAATAATTCCTGTCCACCAGACAGTTTTTGAACCCATCTCTGTCATGGCTTGAGATTTCTAATGGCTTCTTGCTCAGACTAAATCACTAGAGGAGAGCCCTGTGTGCAGGTACACACAGCAATGAATTCAGTTCTGGTCTGACCCACCAACAGGTCTCAGGGACTTGTCAGCTGTTTGACAAGAGCCCTGGTTGCAGATGGGGAGCTGCAGATCATCTGGCATCACTGTGCTGCACGGGGAGCTGTGCTGGCCTCTGCTTGGATGTGGGGGCCCCTCAAGGGCAGTCACTGCACAAGGCACAGGTCAGTGTCCTACTACAAAACTGATGCATTTGATTGCTTACCTAGGAGCTCAAAAGCACCTCAGACCTCACCCACTGGAACTGTAAAGATGCAAATCCAAATGCAGATCCAGTGCTTTATCCAGTGGAAAGCAAAGGACTGGTATATCTAAAGGTTGTATATAACTTCAGCAATAAAAATACAGTTTGGTCAGCTGGGTAGTCCAAAGCAATCCCCACCATGTTCCTGAAATAATCTCTGCTTCTTAGTGAGCGCATCACAAGTTCTTCAGATGCTTTAATATATTTTTATTTATTAATATTTCTCAATTTTTTAAGGATGTTATTCCTGAAGGAGATATCAAGAACTTACTTGGGGAATGTCAGATCCTTTGTTGCTTGGTGGATATTGAGCCTTCTCTCACAGCTTTCTAAGTGTCCTGAGAAGGCACCTCTGATACCTTTTGATACCTCAGAGACGGCAGAACAGCAGTGTCATGATGGTGACTGGACTGCTGAGTGTCATGATGGTGACTGCCCAGCAGGTGTGGCCTCTGGAGTTAGCAATCAAAACTAAAGACTCCACACAAAGATGCAGCACTGCCTGTGCTTTATAACAAGACCAGATACCTATTTGTTCCTGGTACCTAAGGGCCTGCTTCTCCACAAATAGGCAGGATCCCATTTTCTAGGCACTCTTCATGGGAGTTCTTGATTGAAGGTAGTGCCAGAACAATTTTGTTAACACCTCTCAGTCAAAGGTGTGATTACAAACCAGACATCTTAGATAATATGCATAGTCTTGGTAACATGCAATGCAAACTATTTGCAAAACCCAGCATCATGAATTACTCCAAATATTTGAAGAATAAGTTTAGTAGCTCTGTTGATGGAAGCAATCAGCCAATAGATCTTGAGCTTACTTATGTGTATCTGTAAAAACCTTAATCACACCCTGCACTGCAGTGAAGGTTGCACAATAAATTCAGTAGTAACACTTAAAGCAACTACCATCATGATACTTCTAAAGGAGAAAAAAAAAGTGGAAATTAATTTGTTCTAATGGTATAGAATTAAAAACAAAACCCTCAGCAAACAACAAATATCTATCTTGAGGATGAAAAGGAGATTTTATTAATTATAATCAAATCTGATCTATATCCTCACTCAAAGTAAGGCTTATTTTGTTGCTCAGGTTTTTATCAAGTTCTCCAGGTGTGCAGATGCCACAATCTCTCTGGGCAACAGTTCTGTGAGGAATTTTTTTCTTGTATCTAAATGAAATGTCTCTTGTTGCAACTTTGCTGCCTTTTAACCTCTTCTGTGCACCTCAGAGAAGGGTCTTTCTCCATCTCCTTTATAAGTATGAAGCTAAAGGAAACAATTAGATTTCCTATAAGCCTTCTTCTCTCTAGGTTCAACAAATCCATTTCTTTAACCTCTCCAAGAACATCACGTGCTTCATCTCCTTAATAATGTTATTGGCCCTCCACTGGACTTGTTCCAATTCCTTCTCGTACTGATGGGCACCAAACTGGACACAGCACCCTCTGTTTGAGCACACTTGTGCCCAAGGCAGAGGAATAATCACACCCACTGAGCTGCACACTGCACTCACTAGCACAGCCCAGCAGGTGGTTATCATTCCTTGCCCAAAGAGCGCCCCTCATCTCAAATACACCTCTTAGGACCTTTTCCTTCCTGCAAAATCCCATTAAATATGTATCAATGGGAGAGGAGAGAAAAAGGAAGGACTTTTTCAAAGTACAGCTTCCTTTAGGAACATAAAGGGAATGTTAGTAAAGTCTGGATGCCCTTGTCAAGGCATCAGATTTCTTCTCTATGCAGAAGTATGGTATCTCTGTTTGTAAATTAAAGCTTAAAAATACAATAAATACTAAATCACTTCAGTTGTCCAAAATCACAAAAGAACTTTATCAAACTGAGAGCTTCAATTACCTTGTTCAGTTTTCAATTCAGACTTCAATGTCACTCTTAATCTAAAAGTAATTCAGATCAGACTGTTCAAAATGTTTCTGTGACTGTTTTTTCTTATTGTCCCACTACTGAAATGTTGGTATGAATACTTTTAGCTTGGAACATAGAAACACACCAACAGCCATGAAAGACTTCCTTCTGAAAAAAAAGTGTTTCATTTTCTTTTAGGTTATTTGTTTTTTCCCTTTGGTAGGCATTCAGCCATTTTTACTAGGTCTCTTCTTGTCACCTTAAATTAAATTCATAAAAATGTCAGAACATGACTGACCAAAATTATTTTCTCATCCACACTGTGGTTCTATTGGGAACTTTTCCCTAGATGATGCTATTTGTATCTCACTATTGACAATAAATTTATTGCCCCATTTTGGAGCTCCAAATGTGTGATGTCTTTTCCTTCCTTCCTGGCTTCACACTTGCAACTTTTTCCCTTTCTGGGAAAATATTGCCACCCACAAAACACTTTTCTCCTTTTAGAAGAAATGCTGTGCTTCTACCACAGAAGGGTCACATAAGGTAAGACCTCAGGATGAAAAGTCAGATCAAAGCCATTGCAAGATGGAAGAAGAATCATATTGCAGAAAAATAGTCCATTTCCCTTCCTCAATCTTTGATATATAATTAGTTTTTAGCAACTGAGGTTTGCTGTCATGACTATGTAAATTGCTCTGTCATGAAAAAACAGCCAGATAACTCTCAGCCTACCAAATATAGAGGTATTAATAAGAAAAAATTGGTTTAGCATGAACTATTTTGTGTTTTACAAGAATCATATGCTGAAAGCAAGACTATAACAGTGCTTCCAACATTCATCATTTTATTACAAGTCTCATGATGTTTGGTGTGTTTCCATAAAGCTGCAACTCCTGGAGACATTTCATTACCTGTGATTCTCAGCTCTCATTCAAAAGCAATGCCTGTAGATCTTGCAGTTGCAGAGAAAATTTTGCAAGTTGGAGCCCTAAAGACTTAAAGCAAAGGTAAAGGCCAAATGCTTTTAAATTCAGCTTTTAAGTTAAACTTAACTGTCTTAGGTTCTGACCAAGAACTTCTGAGTTTTGAGGCTGACAGTAGACCTGCTATAAAGTTTCTGGATTAAAAATTTTTTAATAAATTTAAATATATTAAATAGTTATGCATACTTTTATATATGTGCACACTTACAATTATAACTACAAAACATAATTTTTTAGAACTTTATGTTTGCTTCTTCAGATTTAAGTCCTATACTACTGACTGCACAGGTAGAAGTGTCCATAAAACCAGAGGGGAACAGCCCAGGTAAATTTCTATATCTAACAATATAAAGTATAGGAACATTAGCAGAATTTTGCATAAAATAATATTGATAATTGATACTTAATCTGTGCTTGCAGTTTTAATTTTGGCTATGTGCATAGGAATGGCTAAGGAATAGGTGGGGAGGGGTGATGAATAGATTCACTTGAAGAATGTTTTGCAATGTTATAATTCCTGTTCAGCAAAATGTGATCACAATCATTTGTGTTAATGAAAGAGTTTACCCCCTTACCACACAAAAAACCCCAAAAGTTAAAACTCTTGTTATTGGCTCCTGCAGGACTTGTTTTCTGTTCTCCAATAACAGAATAAAAGCAATACCATGTAACCCAGGTGGTTTGTCATCCAGGAGGAATAACAACCAGCAAGAAGCACAAAAAAGCACATGCTTGCAAATGATAAACATGCAGGAATGTGTTTGTCTTCAAATACTAAAAGAGTTCAGAAATAACTTTTGATTGAAAAATCCATAAATTACTACAGTGTGTTATTTCAACATTTATTCAACTGTGCATGTTTATATTATACCAATCAATATTTCACTCAGCTCATGATCCTGCCACATTCTATTTATACTCATGTATCTATATCAGATAAAGGTTTTACAACTATGTGGTGAATTCCAGTCATGTAGTTCTGATTTTTTTTTATTTGCTTGAGGGACTAAGCAAGTGAAGAGGATGTACTGGAATAATAATAATAACAAAAAAGGCTTAAGAATAATTTCTTGCCAGAAATAGAGAAATTCAAATATCTGAGTAGAATTGGTTTCAAACAAAATTTATCTCTTCTTTTCTACTGTATTTTTATACCAGTATAATTATGGCTTGTTTTTAAAATTGGAATTGTAGTATAGGCAGTGCCAAACCAAACAGAGCTGGCTACAGGGTTTTGATCATTTTCTCTGGTACACACAAAGATCTGCCTACTGTATTTGTTACAATAGCTCCTCAGAGGAAGTCAGAAATGCCATGTTCTTTATACTCATCAAGTTTCACAAGCAGCAGTTCAGAAGCTGGCTTTTGAATCCCATCACCCTTCTTCCTCCTTCCACCGTGAGTTTTGTATCTTAAATAAAATGGCCGAAAATATTGCACAAGGAAACTTCCTCATGTGCATATCTATATTACACATATACACAAATCCATGGGCACATCCATAAAAACACTCACAGACACACACACATGTATGCACACGCTCAGAGGGTGGCTGGGCACTGGGACAGGCTCCCCAGAGCAGTGGTCACAGCACCAGCCTGACAGAGTTCATGAAGCTTTTGGACAATGCTCCCGGGCACATGGTGTGATTTTTGGGGATGGCGCTGTGCCAGGAGTTGGACTTTGGTGATCCTTGTGGGTCCATTCCAACTCAGAGTATTCTGCGATTCTATACATAAATGCACCTGCACATACATGCATTTCAGAAAAGGAACAGTGCACTTGTGTGTCCCCACTGGCTCTGGGAGAGGTGTGGAAGGTGAGATGGGGGTCCCAGCCAGGCTGCAGCTGGGGCCAGTGAGGAGGCACCGTGTGCCAGGCTGCCACCAGAGTCCTCTTTGTGCTGGTCATACCAACTCCTGCAGCAATGACAGACAAAAGCCTTTGGGATCATCTGTTTGGTGTGACCAGGAGGAAGCTCTTTCCCATGCTGGGATTCAGTCACAGAGTCCCAGGTTGTCCCAGCTCTCCCCTGTGGGGGCTCAGGGTCTCCGGTATCACAGGTCCCTCTGCAGTCCTGCCTGCAGGCTCTGTGTGGAGCATGGCTTGCACACTTTGGGATCAAAGCCTTTCATGGCCACTTGCATCCAGGTGCAAATATTGATTCCTTGCTCTTTTGATTTTATCTCTATGTCTACTGCTTATCTATTTCTCTGTTTTCCATTTTCCCTTGTTTTGCACTCTCAGTATATTAACACACTAAGTTTTGCTCCACTGAACTAAACTTTCCAACTACATTTCCAAGAAGTTAATCCTATTAAGTTTTTTTATTGTATTTGAAATGGATTTGCCAAGGAAACAGTATTGCTATAATTTATAAATCCACTGCAGCACCTCTAGGAGACAACTGTCTCTGTGTTTGGACAGGATATGTTATATGGAAATGGAGAGAGAATTTGTAAGATTTATTTTCCACTATTGAAAGCTTTCAAGAACTTAATCTGAAAAAGAGATTATTTCTTTTCTCCCTGCGTCCAGTAGACAGTGTTATAATTTTTTAATAAAGATCATATAGCCTTGGAAAAGCATTTAACAAGCTTCATTGGGACATTACATTGCAAGCAAAGTTCTTCTATGAAAAATTCTTAAATGTGGAAAATAATTTGAGATTTTGGACAAGCCATGGCTCACTTATTTGATATTTTTTTATGAAGTTACAAAATAGATGTTGTCCCCAAATACCCTGATCTGCAATGATTAAACTTAGTCTTGTGTGGAGCCCTGGCACAAATCCTCTGCATCATAGCTTAATGATTTATTTTGCTTCGCCCTGAATTCGTCCCTGTTGAAGTCCAAATGTCTTCCAGGGGAGTTGGTTTGGACCATGTAGTCTGTGTGTGATAGAAAAAAATAAATCTGCTTTGAATAAATGGGGCTGAGTCCAGGGCATGATAGGGCATGGCTGTGTGGGAGTGATGTTAAATAGGTTTTTATGCTCAGATAGGGAAGCTAGAGGATACCCTGAGGTGGGGCTCAGCCCCATTGCCTGCTACCAGAGGACTGGAAAATGAGGCAGAAAGCAGCCTGGCCACTTGTGGGGAAATGCCTCTCACTTCCACCCATTTGGGTGGAAGTCTCTGTAGGAAAGCTGTGCATGGGGTGGCAGCTGGGGAGGGCAGGAGGGAGGGGAAGAGGTGGGCAAACGAAGCCTCAGTATTGTTGTGGCTGCAGGGCAGAGCAGATTCCATCTGGGTGTGCACATGGGTCACTGGGAAAGACCTGTATGGCCCTCCATGGGAGCCAGGTGCTCTTTAAGGGACCCTCAGCGTGCATCCAAACTCTAAGGTTTCCAGATGCCCTCCATGGGCTCCTACAGGGCCCTGTGCAAGGCACTGATTTGCCATCAGGAGTAAGTTTCTTCATTCCCCATCCCTTGAGCTGGATTATGTCATCATGCCAAGGCATTAACCTATGGCTCGTACATCTAAATATATTTGATTTTGAGTTTTCTTCTCTTCTAATATTACAGCTTTGCCTGGAGTTTATAAATACTCCATTTAAGGAGCTATTTAGCAGTAACAACATTCCTGAGCTCAATCCAAGAATTGAGCTAATTATGGCTCCCCTTCAAAAATCTATTTCCACTCCCCCTCCCAAGGCCTTCTCTCCCCTGTGGTCAAACAGCCTGAAGATAATAAAGTGCAAAAAACTCCTACCTAAATAAACAGAGGAATTAATTGGATACACTGTCACTGACAGATTAGTAAATCCCAGTCTTGCATTACTTACTTATGTGAGTCATCCTGCTGTGTGGAAATATTTGTGTAATACCCTGATTTAGAAGAATTATATTCAAAACCCACAAAACAGAGGTTTTTTTGGCATCTTCCCTAAATGGGATAAGGAAGAGTAACAAGTAATCTGTTTAAACTGCTCATTAGCTGGCTAATGCAACTGGTGATAAATACAAAAAAGAAAGTTTCTGCTCTTGCAACTTCATAGCCATTGCATTAATTGTTCATTTTTTCATTCAAGAAAAACCATGTCTTACAGTATCCTTGAAAAAAAAGCCTTCTCTGTTTATAGGCAGTGCAATTCCACATTCTTGGTATATGGAACACCAAATGTCCGGGGATAGCCAGCATCCTGGCAGAGTGCCATGCATCTTATTATGTAGTAGGAGAGCCAAATTTCCTCCTGCACAGTATGTCTATAAATAAATTGCTTCTTCCCAAGCAATTAAATAGGAGCATTTTTCCAACCAGCATGCAAATACAGGATTTTTTTCTTACTGCAAGTAATAGCCAATTTATATTAGTTTAAGGTCAGAATTATTTTTCAATTATATTAAAAATGCCTTCTGAGCTTGCACAGGGATGTAAAAAAATGCAATGAAAAAATTTCTTTAGATGACATTTCTTCACTTGTAAGGATCTGGCATAAAGAAGCCATCCTTCAGCTGTCTGTAGTTGAAGTGTTATATGCACATTTCAGCAGGGCTGTTAAAGGTTGACACTGCGCATTCGCATTCAGCCTGTAGCTGCTTTGGGGTATTTGTGCAGTTTATTTACACAGTGCCTAGAAAAAATAATCTCATCGTTTATATTGGTGGCTCTAAGAAGATACTAGAAAATAAATTGGCATTTTGTGATTCTTGAGCTAAAATCTGGATGTCAGCAAACTGTCATTGAGCTCCTCATCTCTCACTCTTATTCAGAACGCATGGCTGTATTTTTCTGGGCTTGACTCATCAGGTTATTGAAACAATGCAGGGAGGGGGTTAGGAGATCTTCATCCAGCTGCTTTGGTAACTTAAATTTATTGTAATAATCAGTCTTAGAAAGTGTCTCTGCTTTTTAATCAGATTGGCACATCACCTCTTTCAGAAGTGAGAACCAAAAGGAAACTATAGTGGTACCACCCTGTTGAACTTCAAATATTGACAAAATTAGAACACTCCAATATGCAAAGTGTATCTATCTTATTGTGCGACTTCCTTTTATTACACATGGAATGTCTTAGAAACCATGGGGAGACAAGGACTTTCTTTTGTTCCTTCCACATCTCCAGTCATCATCTAGAGTAATTAGGTAGTGTATTTACAACTTTTCAGCTTTTTAAAAGGTTTTTCGAGAATGAATGATTGCAAGCTACCTTTCTCAGTTACTCTTTTGTAACAAAATTTACTTTTTTTTTTTCCTTTTATTTCCTTCTTCTTCCATTATGAAAACTCTTTATACACTTAAATTGTATCTCCCATTCAGAACTTCTTCCAGAAGGAAATGTTTGCAGCAGTGGCATCCCATATGGTAAAAGAAGAATTAAAAAGTTTTTTATCAGAACTAGGAAATAAATTCCTTTAGATTCAGTATTAAAAACAAGGGCTTGCTAAAAAATGCTGACTATATTATTAAGCAGTGTAAAGAATTAATATATTTCTTGTGAGTAGTTTCTCATGAAAACTGGTATTTTTTCATGAATTTTGATCTAGTGTGTGCAGCATAGTTTTTCTGTAGCTTCATCTGGGCCTCCCACTTTGAATGGGAGCCAGAAAGGTGTCATAGATAGCATTAAGTGGGCCATCTTTTCTTAAGACAAAGTATGTTCTTAAATAATAAATGATCCTGGCAAGTTGTTTATTACCAGCAGTTAATGATCTGTTTATTAGTTAAAGTCTGTGGCTGTTAACACTCTAACAAATCAGTTCACTCTGTTAAACATCAATTTTGAGTGCATTATTGGTATTAACCATACAACGAACTAAAACTGTTGCAGACAGTTGATTTTATTGCTGTGGCAGAATTGTATAATGGGAGGCAAAGGTGTTCAGTAGGGTACTGCTGCAGATAGATTAGGTTACATTTGTTTGTATTGGTTAGCAACTGACTTTTATCCACAGTGAGTGTGTATTCTCTTTTCCCAAATGTCTCTCAAGCAGTTTTAAGTCCTACATGCTCTAATTTCTGTGTTTTTTAAGAGTATAAGAATTACTTTTGTGCCTGTGCATATATTTTGAAAAAAAATAAATTGGTGGCTTAAAAATTAACTTCTGGAAGGTGTGTGTGATGAATAGCTTGCTTTAAAAAGTCTAAAAAAAAGCTCAGAAATCAAATACTGCTAACACTGCTTGTTTGCCTGAGCAATTGGCACTAGATCAACTGGTTTTCCAGACTAGTTGCAGCTACTGGGAGGAACAGAGACAGAGTTTGAAGATTCTGGTGTCAGCTCTGCATTAAGCTGTGCTTCACTTACATCATGTTAAAATCCCACAAGCGTCTTCAAAAAAAATAAGAAGACTTGAGATATTAGGTGATCTTGATGAGAATACTTGGTCTTGAGCGGAATGGTGCTCTACAAGGTTTTGGCTCTGCCTAGTCCCAAACCATAAAATACACGGATTGCAATTTTGCATCTGATCAGGAAACAAAGCTGTAAAAGTGGGTTCACTCCTAGGGCTCAAGTAGTGGTAATAAGTCTGGCAAGGCTGGATAAATAGGTGTGAGAATTACATTCCAACCCACAAATTCAAGAGTTCAGATCTGTTCTTTCAATTTTGGCCCACTTCTCATAAAAGGTAGCTCTAAATACTTTCAGCATTTAGAAGTAATCCGCTGATACGTTGGCAGAGAGTAACCCCCAAAAGCTTTACCCTAAAATGCATAAAAATTACTTTTCCCCAATTTGCTTGACAACTAAATTATTTTTAGGGTTGTTTCTACGATAGATTAATCGAACTGATCCAAAACTTCGTATGGGCCCAGAAATATTTCTCTCCCTTCTGGAGGGGCTGGTTCAAATTTGATTTGAGTCTTTCTTAATTCAGTTGAATTCGGCTACAACCAGCATAGTTAAACCAGCAATCAGTGATTCATAGCACTTAGCTAGTGCAAAGGCTATCTCAAAATAGTATTTAAAATTAAATCACACTAACATTATATTGATAATCTACAACTTGCTTGGGGCAGAAAACATTACTGGGGAACGTGTTGTACCACCACAACTGCAACTGGGGTCTAAAAGGTCAGTACAGAACAAGAATTCAGTAACAAAAGTGACACTTTGGACCCTGAACAGGAGGATGTCTAGTAGAGCTTTCTGTAAAGGTACTAAAGTGTTCAGCTCTTTTCATGTTTGCCAACCAATTTTAATGCCCTGTTGAAGGAGGAATAGGAGGACCTGTGGTTTACACCCAGTGTCAACAGCAAGGTAATTTCCCTAAGAGTAAGTACTGCTTTCCTGAGAGTTTTAATTACCCTCGAGGTCCTGTGGTTTTCATCCAGACTTGCAATTAGCCAGTTATCCCACAGGAAGGTATTTGCAATGTAATCTGAATTAAAACCTAATCCAACTCCCGTTAAAACCAAAGCTAATGTAGATTTGCTGAAATTCTCTCTCTGTCTGTTTGCTGCCAGTGTAGCTTGTTTAGGGGCTTGAGCTGCTGCAGCTTCCCTGTCACTCAGGGTCACCTACCCAGCTTCAGAGTAGTCCTAGAAAACAAAGCAACAAGAGAGGGGAAGGAGGACAGCTCAGCTCTCACCTTGGCTAGACAGTGACACAAACTTTCCCACTTGCCTCTGGGAACACCAAATCACATTTTAATCTTGCAAAAAAAAAATGCAGATTTTATAAACCAGTGCTATAGAAGTGATAGTATCTGAAGTCATGTTGCTCCCTGTAGCCCTTGAGGATTACTGCCTGCAAGTTTCTGCAGTTGGCATTCTGAGTTTGTGTGCATTATAAGAACAAGGTCAGACATATCCAAGAAAATCTGTGTTGTTTGCTGTTTGAGTGGATTTTTGGTGCTATAAATTTGAAGGCACTGACACTTTCCTATTGCCTGAAATGTAGTGATTGCTATATATGTTTGCATGTGTTTAATGTATTAAAGTCCCATGTAGGATGGCATGAATGCTAAATGTGTTGTCCTTTTCTGAATGCCAAATGTGTTGTCCTTTTCTGAATGCCTTTTACTGTCCCTTACTCGGCCCTGTTTAAAGAGTGCCACAGAGCAATGAGTGGTTTTAACAGGAAAACCTCTGAGTTGTTTCTGGTAGCATGTATTTTTTCTTATCAATGCATCGCTCTGCATCTCTCTGCAAAATGCAGCCTACTGCCAAAACAATAGACTCTTCCTATACTTTTATTTTCCTTCAATCTGTAAGAGCAAGGCTCCATTTAAATCCTTCTAAATGAATATTTTGAATGACACATCAGAGAAAAGTGTGTATTTTACCAGTCAGGCTTGAGGGTGTTTGAAATCAGCCCTCGGTTTGAAGTGACAGACAGCAGCCAGACTAACTGAGCACAGGGAGGGTGAGAGGGAACTTGAATAGGATGGACAGGTCAATGGGACTCAAGCAAGCCACAGGAAAGGGAAAATTAAAATGATGCAATTTTATGTCCTGTGGTTCTTCCTCTTTAAGAACAGTGTCTATATTATTGCAGTCACTCTCAGCACAGAATTGCTCTACATGCAGTAAGCAGGCAAAAAATTCAAATGCATTTTCAGAATTAAAGGTGTTACATTTGCAATTGCTAGATTTTCTCATCTGGATTTTGATGGGGAGACATCACCAGTTCAATGATTTCAGAATATGTGTGCTGGTGGGATAGATGTGCACAGTCTAACTCCTGTGTTGCTTAAGAATGAATGTTTCAGTTTTCCTCCTTGAGCCTTGTTTGAGACTGCACAACATGCAACATAACCAAGTGTGGAATATAGTCCAGAAAATTTAAGACACTGACTGAGGACTGTGTATCACTCTCCCTTTGAGGACAGAGCAAGCAAAGGGCATGTCAAGCTAATGCTTTGTTAACCACAGCCAGTTCTGAAGTCAAGCCATTCTGTGCACCAGAAAGTCAGATTTCTTTCAACATAGCTCTTTCCAGAACTTGATGCTCATATTTAAATCATTTTAGAATTAGGAATCCAGTTGTTGGGGCCAGAGTATAGACTAGGGAATATTTGTACAAAATATTTGAAGTTGTTCTCTGGTTTCCCTGGATCCTGCTAATGTTTCAACATGGGCCAGTCTCCTTTTGCTGAAATAGGGCAGGCTGAGGTTAGGAAAACCTAAAATTAGTGGGATTTAAACTCTAATGGCTAGACTAAAGCATTAGTCATCTGATGACTGATGCCTTAAGATGTCTTTGTAAAGAAAATACTTTTCAATCAAAAGAAACCAAAACACTGCACTACCTGCTTTAGGCAGACTGAGAATATGTGTGTCTATTGGAAAATTGGTTGAGTTGCAAAGGTTCTGAAAGTTATCCCAAATTTTTGAAAGTTTTGTCTTATGTATTTTACAAAATGAATATATACAGGAACTTCACATGACCCTAGTCATGTGTTTTGCAATATTTAAAGATACACAAGTAGATACCCTTTCAGATAGAGCACCAAATTAGTGATGAAAATGGGTAGATGCTGCTGTCACTAATTGCTGTTTCAAATCCATCTCCATGCCCTGTTCAAAACAGCAAATTTTGTAACCAACACGAAATTCAAAGGTTTGGAAAGGAAAACTTTCTACAGGCAGTTATTGTGAAAGCTGTTATTGGGCTAAAATTTGGTGTTCTGAAAACATCTGGAGTCTCAGTGTGACTTTTACTCCTAAGTGGAATGCCTTTTCTTATTTTTTGGATCACTTCTAAATAAGAAGTGGTAGAAACCCATAGCTCACTTTAAAGGAAGCCTGCTCTGTGAACAGTGGTATCCTTCTAGGATCATGAAGAAAGGTAGGGAAAAGATCTGCAACTCACTTTCTTCAAGCTGTGCAGATGCTCACAATACTCATGATAATATAGCTGAAAGGCTCAAAATACCCTCAGTAAAAAACCTTTTCCATGAAAAAATTCAGAGTAGATCAGAGTGTTCTATAAATTCACATTCTTTATGCACTGATATTCCTTGGTTAGATCTTTCTTGAAATACCTTATGTCCACTAGATTTTCTCAATGTGGTAGCAAATGCATGTTTACTACCATGAGGCTAAACCACAGTGAAGAATTGGCCCAAGAAATGTATATATCCATCCATCCATCCATCCATCCATCCATCCAGCCATCCATCCAAGTTTTGAGCACATTTAACCCTCAAATCAGTTGCTAATGTATGTTCATATATCCACTGCAAGAGGCAGAATGGGGAAAGAGCCATTATTCCCTCTCCCTAAGAATCTACCAATGGCAAAAGTCCCGTAAGGATTCATCCTCACTCCCAAAAGCATCTTGTGCCACATCAGCACAGAAATAAAGAGGATACCATCAATAAAACTTCTGGAAAAGGAAATATCCCTGACTTTTGGCTCCTGTATCATGTTCTCTGCTCAGTTCCTAGTCCAGGATTTCATCTAACTACACAGCATGCTGACCTCTTGAAACAGGCATCAGGCCCAGACTGTGATCTTGCATATCTTACTAAAACTTTGGAACAAAACCATCAAAAAACCTCTGAATTTACATTTTCATAAAAAAAAAAAAAAAAACAAAAAAACCAGAGTTCCCTTCAAAAACAAAAGTTTGAAGACTAGGCTGTGAGAAAGCAGTGCATAGGAATTAGAAAGAAAACAGAAACCCAAAGGCAAAGTGTCTAGAGACAGATGCAAATGGATAAAGACTGGCATAATATTTCTGATTCATAGGAGTAGAAGACATACTTGTTGCTCCAAATATTGTATAATCCCAAATTATAAAAAATTCCCTGTCTCATTAGATGAGATTCAAAGTACAAAAGGTACATGTTGCAAATTTTCAACTGGAGGTGAACATGTATCACAGGACTTCAAAAATCTAGTTCTGGTTAGTTTGGAATTAGATGGTTAGTTAGGAAGAAAATAACCATAAATTAATTCAGACCTTAAGTTAATTGTATCTAAATTTAACCTTTCTGAAGGCTTTCAGAAAAGTATTAAAACACTTAAGTATATCAATGTTGTAAATAAAATTGTCTTTAGAAATACTAAAAAGAAACAAATCCAAACACAATATAAACACAACTTTTTAGTTCTGTCATCTATTGGTTTGAGTCTTGTGTTGAATTCTACACATGATCTTTGCAGGAAATAGGCTATTTTTGCCTAAATTAGAACACAAATGAGGATGTGGTTTACTGACAGTGAGATAGAGACATAGATTAAAGTTGAGAACATTAGTAGGTAAATACAATAACTCCTCCACTTCATTTGCTTCATTGGATGATGTTTTCCACCTAATGTAAGCACTGATCACTGAAACAGATTATAATTATATTTATTTCAATGATATTATCAAAACATCATCTAACCAAGACAGTATTTCTGTAGTTCCTTCTGGCATATTTGCTTTGCCTCCTTCAAAACTGTAACCCTTCATTATACATTTATCCACTATATATTTGTTGGTTTTATTTTTGTAGTTTTGACCTTCATTACTAATATTATTTCCTGGATTTATAAAAAATGCAAGTGATATGTATTAATGATAAAAAAGTGATATGTATTCACTAAAAAAAGTCTATTAGGTTTCAGTCATATCGTGTTTGGAAATGATAACATGACTTTTAGCTGGAAGATACTCTCTATTTCACTTCTGATTCAAAATCACTGACAAGAACCAAGCAGACTTCCATAGGTGTGGGATTGGGCTCCAGTTCTAGTTCCACCATGGTAAACACTGTTAGATTAGACTACAGTCATATTCACAAACTCTAAATCACCTGAAAACCATGAAAGTCTGAATGTACATCGTGCACATGGTACAGAAAACAATGCAGTAGCTGTCTCTTGTACAGTTGATTTATTATTTTTATTTTTGACTTTGTTGCTCTAACTCCCTTGCAAAGACTTTTGAGGTTCTTTGCATTACAAATGAAGAGTTACTTTGGGTATAACCCCCCAGAGCCTTTTCAGAGAGAGGAGAGGCTCTGGTGGCATTATGCATGTACACTTTATACTACAGAGAAGATCCTTAGCCAATGTAATAATGCCTGGGCAGAATGATAGATGCTGACTACATACAATTGCCTCTGATTTGTAGCTGTGTGTGCCCAGGAGCTGTTGTGGTTTAAAATACAGTGTGGTACATGATGATCCAAAATTTAGTTCAGTTATTGGAAAAAGGTAAATGAACAACGAAAGTCTTAATTTGGCTTATGTTTATCAGTTGGGAAAATGGTCCTTTGGCTTTTTTTGTTTGCTTTTTTAAATTATTCAACTTTATAATAGTACAAACCCTGGCATAGAAAGTGATCTAATAGCAAAATGAACACAACTTATTCACAATGTTTGTAGGGAACAGATACACACACCTCCGTCTCCACCATTACGTGTGACTGTATGTATAACATGGGGAATTAGAGCTAGCTCGTCCTTACAGAGAAAAATTGAAGTGCTAATAGGTTAGAATGAAGCCATTTTGTCTGGAAGCTGGTAAGCACACTGCTACAGTATGTTCAGATTCCAGAAGAAATGTTGGCTGCTGGCTGTGCTGTGATTGAGAAGCACTGGGTCAGTCATGTGTGTGCAACAGACCCACCATGTCAGCCTCTCCAGCACATTCCTTGGAATTAATTTTTCCTTAATGTAGCTGTCCAGATCATCCCACTTTCCTGAGCTTAAATGGGTTTGATCACAGTATCTTTGAGTAAAGAATCTCACTCAAACTGCTTTTGATGGGAAACAAAGTTTCCAAGTACCAAGGCATCCTCCTGTTGACTCCTGCCATTGCAGCCAAGGACCCAAAGTGCATTCCCACTGTCCCCTTGCAAAGGTGCACTCTGTCAAAACATTCTTCTTTGCAACAATCTGCTCAGTTTAGATGCAGATTTCTCTGTTAAGATGAAAAGCCTTTTCTTGCTGAGTCATTAATGTCATATATCCTCATTTGCCAAGTATGCCGTTAGTTGGAATACATATGAAACCTGCAAAAAAAATCTCATTGGCCTTTGTTCAAATTCATGGAAACCTACAAGAGATTTTGCTTTCTTCACTAGCTTATATCAAATCAGACTGAAGCCATACCAGCTTTTAAATTGCTACAGCATCTGATTTGTCTATAACAAAATTTGTCTATATGTTGACTCGTTACAATTCTGAAAAAAAAATCACCTCTGACCACTAACAAAGGGGGTAGTGTATCTTGAGAACTCTGTGTATGACTAACTGACATATACAATAAATACAAATGTTACTACAGTAACAGATTGAAATTATATAGTTCATTTAAACCTTTTTCCAACTTCAGCTTAGTCCCCACTAAAGCACACAGGAAATAAACATATTGAGCTGTCTGGCACCAGGCAACTATCCAGGTCCTGTTCTGTCTAGCACTGTGCTAGGCTTATCCATCTAATCAACATTAGGAGGTTTATTTATGTGAGACAGATATATTAGTAATAAATGAATTTATTCAGTAGCTTGGTGGATTTATACATGTACAAAATCATTTTAGTTTAAGCAGACTTAAAACTGAGTGACTCCACTACTTTTATGGGCTGTATCCTGAAGCCCTTAGCACATTCTAGTCTCCTCTTCACAAGAAAAAAAAAAAATACAACCCAAACCACACAAAGCCCCCCCCCCCCCCCCCCCCCGCGACACACACCAAAAATCCCAAAACAAAAAACCAAAACACATCACCAAAACAAAACACTAATTGAAGTCCACGGAATGTTTACTGGAGGAAAAACTGCAAAAGACCTAAGAACTGGTGAAATGCAAGTGAACATGAAGCTAGCAAAGTGGCATTTCAAAGGGTAGTGGTATGTTTATATACTTTGTATGCAATATTCCATGTATAAAAGTCTGTTTCAATTTTTAAAGCCCAAGATAGTTTGTAGAGGAGAAACAGCTGACAGAATTCAGAAGGGATATCTGGGTTTTCTTCATCACACCTATTTGTACTTTAGACAGACTTTGTTTTAAGGCATTAATTTGACATGCGAGTCAGGTCTGTGCTACGTTGAAGACTGTTTGCACTGATTCCTCTGTTGTTTTTTAGGAAACAAGACTGAGAATTCTCTTAGTGCTAAGGTTTATCCATTTCAATCAGACAGTGAGTGGCACATTCCCACCTCATTCGCAGTTTTTAATTCCAATTGCTTTTGAAATGTCCCTTTTCCTTCCCCCCTTTATGCTGCCACTTGAAAGTTGAAATGCAGCAAGAATGTAACGTTAGGTGCCAGTTTTCTGAATTACAGGGTGACTGCTTTAGCTGATCCCAAAAAGCAAGTGTCTTTTTATACCGCATAAAAGCCTGAAATGTTTACATATCAAAAGGCTATAGGCCAATTTCTGTCAAAATTATACATGAAGTTAAGCAGTACAAGCAATTTATTTAAACACTAGTCATTGTAGAAAAATTCAAAACCATATGCTCTTTTAGCAGTTTTTCACAAATGCATTTGACCCATGACTTGGCAAGACATGCATGCTTCATAATTTACTCTAAATTTCAAATCCTCTTGACATTTAAATAAAAGATCTTCATTAATAAAGTTTATATGAATGAAAACTTTAGAAGCTGATATTGTTAGAGGGAAGCTTTCAGAAAAATACCCAACCGCTTTTCTGCCTCGTTTTCAAATGACTGACTCTCCTAATCAGTTCAAGATAAGTTTATTCTGGGAACAAATTACGGTAATTTCGCATTGTATGCCTTCTATACTTTTTTTTTTTTTTTCCTGGTGAAGCAATGATGCAATCAATTTGAAACAAGCGGGGGTGAACGCTGCAGGGTGATGGCATTTCTTAGTGAGAGTTGTGCCGCGAAGCGCCGTTTCGCCGCCGCCCATCCCCAAAGCCCCGGTTCGCCCCTCGCTGTCCCTCGCGTGGGGCGGGAGCCGCAGCCGGACCCGCTGCCCACGGCGAGCCCCGGCCGGGCCGGGCCGGGCCGGGCCGGGCTGGGCTGGGTGCCCCGGGCCCCTCCCGGCCGGCAGCCCCGGTGCCGCTCCGGCCGGTCAAAGACTCCACGGGGAAGGCGGTGGGTGCGTTTTGCATCCCCGAATTGTTCTTAAATATATTAAAATAAAAGAAAAAATATGTCCGATTTCTCAACAAGCGCATTTTCATAGACTTGTGTATGGTGATTGCTTTGTATGAAATCGTGTTTGGGTAATAATATTGAAAATCAGCGCCGTGTTTACCGTATTTCATACCTAACAGCTTGCTCTGCCCAGCGCTATGCTCCTCTTTAGATCCCTCTTTCAACCCATGCTGTGACCACCCTCCCGTAACAAACAATTGCTTAGCAACACTATGCAGCACAATTTGCTTGTGTTTCATTTGTTATTACAATTTCACCCCGACATTGTGTGACAACTGATTGTTTGTTTAACACAATTTTCCGTTTGCCAGGTTAGCGAAGAGCGCATGGGAAATGAGAAACTCCGAGAGCAGGTTTTGCCAAGCGGGTATCAAAACCGGGGGTTTCACGGCAAAACGACTCACACTAAAACAAAACAAAACAAAATAAAAGAAACCTTCCCCGCTGGGGGGACAAGTTATTTGGAAAATATAACTTCTAAATTAGGAATAAAGGTAAACGTTGTAGCATGGTGGATCATCCGTCAGGGGAGCAGAAAACTCTTTGGGAAGCCGAGCGCCCGCCCGGCCCGGGCCGTGCGTGCTCCGCCAGCGCCGCGGCTCCTCCGGTGCCCACTCGTGTCCCGCGGCGCTGCCTTCACCTGGGAGAAGCCGGCCAGGCGCGGACGTGAAGCCCTGACGCAAGTGATGCTGAACCCCCGAGAGGCCGGCCCGGCGGCAGGTGTCCCCACCGCAGGAGCCTCACCCGGGCTGTTCCCCGAGGGGCGGCCGCCCCGGGCTGAGCGCTGTCCCCGCCGCCCCGAGCCCCCGGGGCACCCGCGGGATGCTCCTGACGGGATGATCCGGAGCAGAGCCCCGCTGCCGGCCTCCCCTCGGGCCCGGCTCCCCCGGGACGCCGATCCCGGCTCGCCCGGAGCCCCGCTGCCCGCCGGGGCGCGCAGGCCGCCCGAGGGATGCTGCGGCGCATCGCTGCGGAGCCGCTGAGGACGTGAAGGAGCATCCCGATGGCGGCATTAAGCAGGCGCTGCTCTGCATGCAGCGTGACCGGCGGCACTCAGGGAATTACTGACCAAAAAATCCCAACAAACCGAAACTCCCTCTCCGAGCCCACCCACAAACAAACAAAAAAAAAATAAAGAAAACTCTCAAAATACCAGCAGACAAAAAAAATTTCCCAAATCTAACCAAAAACCCGCCGAGCCCTCTGTCAGTAGTTTCACTTTCCGTCAAATTTGAAAAACTTGCACGAAGTTCAGGTCTAAATGCCAAAGGCGTAAAGAAATTGTTAGGCAGATAAATTGAAGCAAAAACCGATGCAGCTAATTAATCACATTGCGATGTATCAACGAAGAGAGAATTTAGTTTTGGCATTCTTTTTTTTTAACGCTTATACAAGTCTTTCGCTATAAATAAGTTTCAGATCATTCTCAGGTGCGGGTTTAAATCATGGAATATCGAAGAAAGAAAGGCTAAAGATAAAGTGCGAGTAAGCGCTAACGAGGATATTCTTTGTTGAGGAAAAATAATGTGTTCCTCGTAAACGGACTCTAATGGCTTGTTTTCATTTCATGCGTACAATTTCCTACCTTCTTTGATGGAGAGTTGATGGGGTAAATAGTCTAATCTTATTCAGTTCACCTCCTGTGGATTCCCAGGGACAGTCGTGACAGACGAAGTATTCTGCAAATCACAAGAGCCAGCTACCAGGAGAGCCAAACCTCTTAATAGGAAGAGTTTTAGGGATTTAAAATCTCTCTATTTAAAAATTCACAGAACATGCAAAATAGAAAGTTCTCTGCATCATTGCAACTTTATGGGCTTTATTTTCTAAGCTAGATAATTAAAGATTGAAAAGAAAAGAAAAGAAATAGGCACCAAGATAGATCAGAAGCAAATTGGAATACCTACCACACCCGGGGATTGGAGATGGCACTGGTCTTTAACGTTTGCGTCTCCTGGCTTGTATTAAAAATAAAAGGTGACACCAGTCTGAATCTGTTAAAAAGGGAAGGAAAAAAAAAAAAAAGAAAGAAAGAAAACAGAGAGATAGAAGTTTACAATATTCATATGTCCTTGTTCCGCCAGGTGACCTAGGGAAATAATTTTAAAAAAACAGTTCAGTTACTAAGTGAAGACGTTGTTTCTTCACTGCATAAACCTTAAATCAGAGAAACACATACTCTTCAATGCCCGCTCAGTCCTCCGAGCCGGGGACGCAAGATTCAAATCGTGCTACAGACACACTTGGAGTGGGGGGGCGTTGCATGTTTATGTGGCAGTTTATTTTTTTTTTTAAGTGCTTCTTAAGCAGTTCGAAGCATAAATAATGAATCTGAACCTTAGACAGAGGAAATCGCACCCACTAATGTGAACTAACACGACCAAAGTAGGCGCATAATAGACAAGACTAGGAGCTGCTAACCACTTCTACACAATGGCATTAATAAGATTAACCTGGGCAATTAGCCGGTGCAGCAGAGATCAAGCCTAAATCTGGGGCCTTTCTAAAAAGCCCACTAATGGAAAGGATTAAGTTAATTTCATTAATTCTCAATACACAGACTCGGGCTGCTTTCACTCCTTTGTGTAACCCCCACCTCTTCCCCACCAAAAAAGGGGAGAAAAAAAAAATCAAATCTGGTTTTGTTTGTCATCTGCATATTACCAGGAACTAAATCCAGGATGACGTCGCCCGGGTATAAAAAAGGGAAGAGGTTCAGATGGATTATACTCCGAGCAGCCCTCTGGGTTGAGATCAGTAAACAGGCGAGAGTTGAGGGGGGAAAGTTCCAGGGGTGGATCCTGCGCACACGCACACACACCGCACACGCGCGCACAGACACACACGCACACTCAGCCCGCAAGCTGCCCTCGGAAAAGGCTCTTTTCGCTCCGATCCCTTTTTCAAATTTATCCGAAAAGTTTCGATTTCGTGTCCTTCCAGCCTCTTTCCCCCCCCCTCCCCAGCCACCACCTACCCTCCCTCCCGCCCTCCTCCCTCCCTCCCCCGGCCGGTCCCCGCCGCCCTGCCCCGCACGGTTTGGGGCATGCCTGTGAGCATGTTCAGCATCGACAATATCCTGGCGGCCAGACCTCGCTGCAAGGACTCGGTGCTGCTGCCCCCGAGCGCCGCGCCCGTCGTCTTCCCCAGCCTCCACGGGGACTCGCTCTACGGCAGCGCCTCCGACTACGGCGGATTTTACTCCCGGGCGGTGGCTCCCGCCTCCGCGCTGCCGCCGGCCGTCACTGGATCTCGGCTCGGCTACAACAACTACTACTACGGGCAGCTGCATGTGCCGGCGTCCCCCGTGGGCCCTTCGTGCTGCGGGGCCGTGCCGCCCCTGGGCGCTCAGCAGTGCTCCTGCGTCCCCCCCGCAGGTAAGGCGGCCCCGTGGGACGGGACGGGACGGGACGGGACTGGACTGGACGGGCCCCCTTTGTTCCCGCAGCCCGGGGCCGGAGCGGGTGGCGGGGAGCTGGCGGCCGCAGGAGAGCGGCTGGGCGGCGGGAGGGGGCATTTTCGGTTCGGGACGGGACGGGACAGGAGTGGGGGGAAGCAGCGATCTCATGCAAAGCCTATCGTCGACTCGTCTGTCTGTCCGTAGGTTACGAAGGCACTGGGTCAGTCCTGATGTCCCCTGTTCCCCATCAGATGTTGCCCTACATGAACGTGGGCACTTTGTCCCGGACGGAGCTGCAGTTACTGAACCAGCTGCACTGCCGGCGAAAAAGACGGCACCGGACTATCTTCACTGACGAGCAGCTGGAAGCGCTGGAAAACCTCTTCCAGGAAACGAAATACCCAGACGTGGGCACGAGGGAACAGCTGGCCAGAAGGGTGCACTTAAGAGAGGAAAAAGTGGAGGTACTTTGCTTTCTTTTTCCTTCTTCAGCCCTCTCCCATTCGCACTCAAACGCGCCCGAGCCGGATGTATCGCGGTGCGGCTCCAGCCGGGCTCTGCCAGCCGAGCCGCTTTGCGGGGGCAGAGGGGAAGTTTTTTATTCTTTCCAAGTGCCCTTGCGAGCGTGTCCCAGGGCTGTGAGGGGTTGTCGGCGGGCGGCTGTGCCCCCTGAAGGCGCCCGGCCGGTCCCACCCGAGCGGCGGCTTCCCCCGCCTCCCTCCGGCCGAGCGCGGCCGCTCGCACCGGCCCCGGCAGGGCTCCTGCGGGGCTGAGGTCAACTGCGGGTTTGCATAGTGTTATTTTTATTTTTCCCTCTAATAATTTAATTTCTTAACGCAACAGGTTTGGTTCAAAAACCGCCGGGCGAAGTGGAGGAGGCAAAAGCGATCGTCTTCGGAGGAATCAGAAAACGCACAAAAGTGGAATAAAGCGTCTAAAACGTCACCGGAGAAGAGACAAGAGGACGGGAAAAGCGACTTGGACTCTGACAGCTGATACCTCTAAGTGGGGGGGACATTTCCCGTGGACTGTCGGATACGCTCCAGAGGATGCTACCAATCTTGCACAAGATCTGCCTTGTTGGAGGGGGAAAATATCTGTATATAATGTACAATGCCCCGAGCTAATTCCGTGTAAATAAAATGTGTTGCGGAGGTGTTGCACAGGTAGACGGCGGCGCGTTTGTTCACTCTCTCTGCGCCGCGGGGAGAGGGAGACGAGAGGGGCGAGGGAGCGGGGAGCGACGTGCGCGGCTCCCGGGGCGCAGGCCCGGCCTCGCGGGCGCAGGCCCGCCTGGGCGGCGCGGGCTCGCAGCGTGAGGGCCGGCGGAGCGCAGCGCGGGCGGGCGGGCCCGCTCGCCGCAGCCCGGCCCGCGAGGGTGCGTCTCGCACCGGGGGGAAGCGGCCGAGGCTCGGCCAGGCAGCCCGGTACGGGATCAGCCCGGTACGGGATCAGCCCGGTACGGGATCAGCCCGGTACGGGATCAGCCCGGTACGGGCCTGAGCAGGCCGGCAGCGAACCCCGCTGCCCCGCCCGGGGCCCGCCCGCGGCAGTCCGGCCCCGTTCTCTTCCCCCGGCCGCGGCCCGAGCGCTCCTCCCGGCCGGGAGGCAGCGGCTCCCCCGCCCCTGCTGCCCCCGGGCCCTTGGGGAGCACCAGCGGGCGAGGCAAACCTGGCCCCACACTTGTTGACTCTGCCCCGTCTCCCTGCGCTTTCCCCTATGTCTCTGTGGCTGAGCCTTGCTGGGTTTCCAAAGCGTTCGTCTTTGACCCTCGTTTAGAAAAGCCATCTCTCTTCAGCGGTGTTTAAAGTTGTTGTTAATAAATTTTAGACATTATCAGATGGATGCACGTAAGGAGAGTACAAGCCCTTGTGTGCTGCTTTTTTTCAGGTGTTTCAGAGGATTTGCTAATGGAAGTTTTTTCCCCTTTGAGGCAGCATCTTTGCAATTACGAAAGCAGTGGCAGCCTGGTCTCGTTTCACTCTTCCCTCTGCGAGGGCCTCGTACTTGAGACGTCTATTCCCCCTTTAAATTTCACGTTCGTTTTCCTTTTGCTTTTTACCCTGTGACTCTCCAGCTCAGAGATTATAATTTTAGAGAGGAACAACGGTGGCTTCCCCATGGTGTTGTGTTTAGGAAGACCCTTCTCTCTCGTTGCTTAAAAGACTTTTCATAAAGTTAAAACAAATAACCTGAAAGTGTAAAGCCAATTCAGACAATCTCTGGCACGAAAACTTCAGGCTGTGCCCTTCATTCAAAGTTAAGTGGGAGCGAGCTGATTTTTCTTAATTATGGCCAATGCCTAAACTCACCTATATCTATTAATCTCACCTAGTTTAGACAAATTGTTTTTTCAAATATGCTCACCATTACTTCCAGTGACATGAGAAAGCGTCAGCTGCTGTGTTGTTTGCCTTTTTCTTATTTTTCGTGATGTATCCAGGTTTTTATGGGTGTTGTAACATGGGGCATACTGCAGGTGCTAGTGTGACAGAGCCAGTCTTAGTACCTGTCTGCTCAGGTTGCTTTTTAATGTCAATGTTTCCACATAGATGAGGTATCTCTTTCTGAGCGGCATCTCACCACATCAAGGTGTAGGAACAGCTGCTGAGGAAGCAATTCACTGTGGTTTTGTGTGAGCCACTCCTTTGGGGGGCTAAGAGTTTCACAGCTACTGCTGGCTTGAAGAAATTTAGCCTCTCGTTCCTCGGTGCAGCAGAGGAGGAAGGGTAAAAGCAAATGGATTCTTCTTCTTGGATACATGGGATGGTTTGGTTTTATGGAGCTATTGCATCTGGGAGATTCTACCCTATTGCTATGGATGCATATTTGACCTCTGTAAGTTATATTGAATTACAACACAACAAGCACTAAAAATGAGTTCTTAAATTGCTGAAAATTAGATTCGAAGTGTTTTGTTATGTTATATGCAGGAAGTCTCACTGAGTGGATTTTTAATGTCATCACCTCTGTATTTAGTCATTGTTAGGTTTTAAAATGCATACTTAATTTGCAAATAAAAGCCAGGTCTAAGGATAACATTGCCCAAGACTTTACAAATGCTTATATATGTGTGTTACTTCCATGTGTGAATATCCCTACTGCCACAATAGGAGCTTGGTAAGGTTTTGTTTTGTTTTGCATTCTTTTTGTGGGGGGGATGATAATTTTGGAAGATGCTATTAAAGATTTTAGCTTGCATAGTTGAATGTAGGAGTTAAACTAGATCTGGGTTTGTAAGAAGTGGGATTTAAAAATATTTTTGATTACCAATAGAGGTTACTTAAAGTTGCAGTACATATCTCTAAAGAAACTTAGACTTTTCCAATGGGAGCAATGGTTCCAGTTGTGACCCTGGGAAGATCCAGGTCTCCAAACATGCCAGTTACTGGATTTATTAAGAACTGTTTGTTCTGTGGAAGCATGGGATGTGATGTAAGAATCAAAACTTTGTATTGCAAAACACAGTTTCTATCCATGGAATTATGATGAATCACCTCTGATTTCTTTAAAATAACATTGTACCTTTTTTTGTGTTAATTTTTGAGTTTTCCATAAACTCTTTATTACAATAAGCTTGATCTTGCAGTCATAGGAATCTATTTTTATTATTACATGTAGGTGTAGATCTACTGAAGTTAATAATATGACTTTAAAATCTAATTGAAAAGGAATTTTAATCTTGACCTAAAAGCTTAACCTTACTAAAAATGGCATTTGTGCCATTAATAGGAGTAGCTGTCTCATTCTTTTTCTCACTGGTGTTTGTTGAAAACCTAAAGGTTTCATTCTATCTTTTTAGCCTACAAAATGAAATTCTGTGCAGTATGGAAGTCTGATATTGAAAAAGTAGTGAGAAGTTTGCATGAAAAGGATCAAGAAAGTTGAAAACTAAGTTATTGAAAACATGAGGGGGGAATGTAATAAGAAGATCTCTCATTCACTTGTGCTGTTTTGTTGGCATATTCCATTTCTAGATGTCTGTCTGGATTTTTATTTTAGGAGGATTCCTATGTGCCAAAATGCAAATGCCACGTAGCAGCTTTCATTATTTTCTATTTCTGTTCATGCAGTAGGAATAAATCAAAGCAAGGGACCTGAATATGTGCTATGTTCCAGCAGGTTCAGTTCTAACAAAGGGGCTTTGAAAGAGTTGTTTGTGGTTCTGTTTGTGAACACTTGTCTAAAAAGGAGACCAAAAGATAATTAAAAAAAAATTATTTGGTCAGTTTTTCTGTATCTCCTCCACTGCAACTTACAACCTTGTATCTTGGGCAGACATTCTCAGAAGATTGGATGGGACTGAAATGTTTTGTATTGTTCATGCTACTGAAGCACTGTCTAGGTTTTACAACTTGAGTTCAGCTTCTTGCTGTCTTACTGATTCTCTATGATATGTTGGACTCTCTTTCTTTCTTTCTTTCTTTCTTTCTTTCTTTCTTTCTTTCTTTCTTTCTTTCTTTCTTTCTAAATTTCTTTCTAAATTTCTTTCTTTCTAAATTTCTTTCTAAATTTCTGTCTGTAGAATGAATAATATTCCTCTCAGATCTCACAAGGGACTTAGGTTAGTGGGGTATTATAAGATGAAACGTAAGCTACTTTGGAGGTTCACCACTGTAGTGCAGACTTATTCCAGATAATGCTGTGCGTTATAGGAGTAATAACTAAATAATTAAACAAAAGGTGCATACACCAAATAAATCTCTCTGACACCAAAGTGGCTTAGGTTACAAAATTCTATTGCAAGGGAATGGTAGGGAGAGCAATGTGTAGTAAGGGTCCAATGCAGAAGTTTTCTTCTGTATGGAGGCAGACTTAGTAACCTGATGTGCTCTCTTCATTGTGCCATCTGCCTTCAGATAGCAGAAATTTATATTTCTATTAATAGTCTATTAATTATATTTATTTCTGTAGTTCTTGTTTTAATGAGTAATGCTGGACAGCAGAGGTCAGAAATTTTTTTTGCTTTACATGAAGTGATTTATTATCAGCTGGGAATCTGGACTTTTTTTACCTTTCAGTTTTACTAATACTTGAGTGAACTGTTTTTGAGCTTTACTATAATGGGATCCTGGGAATATAAACCATGCAAACTCTTTCTTACACATGACCTGTGAAGCAAACATTTGGATTAGTGGAAGTTATAAAAAAATGAAACATTAAGGTGAGTTCATATTTTTTGTGCTCCATCTGCATTTATTGGTTCTCTGGGATTAAACACTGTGGAGCATAAAGGAACAAAATCCTAAAGAGTTTTTGTTTTGTATTTTGACCCCTAGGGTTTTATTCCATTTATACTTTATGCTTTCCTACTTCAGGGATGTGGTGAGCCTGGACTCAACCTAGACAGAAAAGTTTAGTCAAATTACCTTATTTTTCTGGAGTTGCCACTTACCCTGATTTGATTGGAGTCTATTACACAAAGGTAAAAATTTTAGCTACAAGGGGTTGGATTGTAAGAAATTAATGCAATTTTAAAGTGGCCTATCTCTATAAAGTATCTGACAACTTTAAATACAGAAACCTGTATCTGGACAATTCAAATTTAAAATAAAAAAAAAGGAATCATACTTATTACACTGTTGTATTCAGGATAGAGTAGATGTCTACAGACAGATACATGTGTATGTATACAGACACATATGTATGTCTTATATCCCTCAAGACATAGGCAAAACTTAAGGCACAACTGAACAGAACAATAATGGAGCCAGGAGACTTGTTAAAGCATAGAATTACCTAGAGTTGAATATTGAAAGTTACTTCTCCTTTGTCTTCTAAATGATGTCTGAATACTGGTGTTTGCATTTCTTTTCTACTCCATGCAGGCTTGTACTGGAGATCTGGAGTTTTTACCTCCAAAGGCATCGAATACCTGCGCAAACCTGGAAGTTATAATAATTCCTTTGCATTATATCCAGGAAAAGAGTCTTCCCCCAAAACTCTAAGCACTGAAATCCCACCAGAGTTTAATTTACTTGTTCATATAAGCACAACATTATTGTTATTGTTATTGTTATTATTATTTTTATTTTTATATTTTTATTTTTATTTTTATTTTTATTTTTATTTTTATTTTTATTTTTATTTTTATTTTTATTTTTATTTTTATTTTTATTTTTATTATATAATTGCCTTTCTGAGGCAATGTTTGCTACCTGCAGATTGACTGCAGATTGCTTTCTTAACAGCATGTGTTGGGTTTTTCACCTTCACTGTATCATGGAAAAAAGGACAATTTTGGTGAACTGTACCCACTTACTCAGGATTCAACCATCTTCAACAGGCTGCCTGCAGAGCTGTCCTGGGTGGGTGCATCTGTGGGCATGGCAAACTTAGTATGTGCTATTCCTGGGGAAAAAAGGAATGGAGAGCCAGACTCTGATGGTGTCAATTCAGTGATTTGGTTTGTGGGGAAGCGTCACAGACTGAGCTGCAAACCACAGTGCTGGAATGAGCTGCTGAGCACAAGGATGGGATCATCTGAGGCTGGCATCCCTCTTGACTCAAAGGTGTTGCAAGTGTGGAACCTGACCATAACCATATTTATTTCCTTATTTGGGGACTTTGGCAAACTGTCCAAGAGCTTAGCTGTGAATTTTCAGAGTGATCCCGAGGTGGGAAACTACTGTTGCTCCATTTTGCTGTTGGAAGTGCTGAGGTACCTCTTTCTCTGGGGGACACACAAGAAGTCTTTGGCACAGTGTGGGGAAGCAGAAGTGATGACATTTTTTCAGTGGTGGATTTCAATGCCGTCACCATGTTTTCCTGTTATCCTGCTGGAAATTTGACTTTTCTGGTGAAAATAAGGCCTTCGTGGTTGATGTAATTATATACATAATCTCACTTGGTTCATAAACAAATTACATGTATTTTTGCTATGTCCATGAACCCAAATTGAAGGCTAAATTAATGGAAGATGAGTGAATAAAGGTACAATATGGTTTGGGTGTCTGAAAGACATATTTTTAAAAGCCACAAAATCAGAGACCTAACCTACATTTTTTGCACACCCAAGAACTCTTGCTGAGTGTTGCATGTGCAAGGAATGCAGTGCCAGCAGAGAGCAAGTAACTTTCTTTGGAAATAGAAATGGAAAAGAGTTATTTTTATGCCAAATTTTACCCCACAGTGGATAATTACAGCCAAGTTGTAAACCCCTTAAAAGCAATAAGGCACCAGTATAATGAAACACATAACTGAAATTTACTGTACTTGTGTAGATTGCAAGCTTACTTTTGAATATTTAGTGTTCAATTTCTTAAATCTGTAGTGTTCACAGAGGGCTTATAAGTGCTAGAATTTTGATTAACTGTCTCAAATAAACTACTGCTATTGTTATCACTATAAATCTCCCTACCCGAAGAACCTCAAGGAGGCTGATATTTTCTGTGGAAACGGTAATGATTTAGAAGGGCATGAACCCAACACCCTTTATTTGGAGCTTCCTGGCATTATACAGAAAGTTTCAGGCTTTATTTACATCAGTTATTAGGTCTTATTTGTTTAATATTACTTGTTCATCAGTTTTATACTGTGTTTATAATGCACAATTTTAGAACATAGTGTGTTTTTCTTTCAGTTGACCCTAATGGTATAGAGACAGCTCTTCACAGTGAAACTTGCTCACTTGAGACTTCTTTAGCCTGGTTGAAGGGATGATGTGGAAGCCTGGCCCAAAACCTTTGTGAATTAATGAGAAACTTTTTTTCTAAACCTGATAATATTTCCCACTGAAGCCAATGGATATGGTTACTCTGCAAGGGGATCAGTGAAGAGAGGGCATTAATCCCTGGTCAAAAAGGGACAGTGATTATGGGACAGAACCATGCAGGAAGGGATCATTAGAAATCCCAGGAGAGCTTTCTCTGAAACTTAAAATTCTCTAGCTATCCTGCTCTGATTTGTTCAGATTAAGTGGCCCTTCCCACCTTTGTACAGGTGCAGTTCTAAAGGCAGAAATGTGTTTCTGTCCCTAAAGTCACTGCAGTCAGTACTGCTGTTGATGGAATAAGCTTACCCACGTATCTGCATTCATGTTAAAAGTTTCAGTGAGATACCTTTAAAGGTAAAAGCCATCTCCACTGAAATAATTACACAAACACAACCCAGTCTTTAAATGAGCAGTAATATTGTTCACAAGTGTTTCCTTGACATAGAAGTAGGTGTTTCCCATGCAATGAGGCTTGACTAGGGATATTAGGCTCACAGAAACTGTGTTATGCTTCTCTCCACCAGCATAAAGGCAAGATAAAAGTTCGATACCTATCACTCTTGGCCTTAAAGGAACATCTGATTTACCAGATGTTTAAGAAAACCCAGAACAGTGTTCCTGAATTGCAAAGCAGCTGTGTTTTTCTCTGCTCACATATTCATTGGCACAGCTGCTTCAGATATCTGGGCATCTAAATTATTCTGACATCAGAAAAAAACACTGAAACAGGGACTGATTATGGCCATATTGCTTATGACAGTTTAATGCTTTGGCTGACTGATCACTGGGAAAACTGTTCAGTCACCAGGCACGTTGCAGTTAAGAGGTAAGTAGAATTCATGTTGAGCACTAAGAGCTAGGACATTAGGTGCTCTAGAGTCATTCTTTCTAATATCAGTCTCTTTGAAGTAGCTGTCTTAGGAAGAGAAGCAGTTTCCATTTCAGCTTCACAGTCTTTTTGGTAGCATGCTGAAAATTTTGGTATTGATTAGATGGATCTCAGATGGCTACAGAATTAAAACAAAAAAGCAAAAAATAATAAATTAGGTGTTAAAAATAGTCCAAAGAAGTCTATTAAATTGTGTCTCTTGGATTTCTGTACATTTTTGCTGTTCTTCTCCCAGTTTCCTGTCTAGGTTGTCTTAAACACAACTGGACATTTTAATAATGTTGGGTACCACTTTGGAGCCCATCTATTGATACCAATAAATTGATTTGCTTTTTAAAAATAACTTTTGGATCAGCACAAAGTAGAAACACAACTGTCACAGAAAAGTATCTGAGAACATTTTTGGAGAAAGCAAACCTAGGGAGTACAATCTAATCTTCACCTCTGGAAGCAGATCACATGAACTGGAAACAGTTCTTCAGTCTGCATTGCCAAGTGACTCTTGGCCCTGTATGAAAAAGAGAGAAGAGCAGGCAAGAGCCACATTTCCCTAGTTTTCCAAATCAACTAGATGTTAACTCAGTAAATCTATCAGGGGCTGTGACTTGCTGAGAGGAATTGGCCCACAAATATAGCTAATAACAAATTTTGAGGGTTCTAGTTGAGGATTAAAACCTTTTAAGGTTTGATTGAAATTATGTTTTTACAACTGAAATTTTAAGATATTTAAAAAAATAAAATGAGATGCACTTCTTGTTTATTTTTGGAACAAAAAAAATTGAAAATTGTTGTTGTTTGTAGACCATCATATATTTTTGTTTGGGTTTATTTATTTTTACAAACTCTTACTGGCAGTCCTTCTGTTCTTGTTGCAGCATTAATTGTGAAGGCAATTTAAACTTAACAAAAGCGTTCTGATCTGTTTTAGAAACCCTGCTTCTTTCTTATAGATCATGGTTGTGCATGTGAGACAATCAAGTGGTGGAGTTCCATACAAGTGAATCATCTTTGGTATGGAGATGTCTTTTGTGCAGAAAAAATCTATGGAAAGTTATGCTATGGCTGATGATGCACGACTTACAGATTGTACTTGCAAGGACTGAGGTCCTTCTTAACCTCTTTCAGCAGGTTTGAGCCCATACCTGGCAGATACAAAGTGGAACCCATTAACAACAATGAAGTGTTTGAAATACTCATGAGGCCCAGAGGGGAGGTTCCCGGCTGAAGCCTCACTGAGAGAGGTCAGCTAGAGACTGGAATGAAAAATATTGGTAATATATTCAGCACAAATTGAGACTCAGTAGTACAGTTTAGTGGATAGGACACTAGTCTGGGAGAAAGAGAAGAGAATTTATCTGCAGTTCTGCTGTTAGAAGCTCTGAATGCCTGCTATCTCAGCTGGGCCAGATATGTTTCCTGGCCACCTGTACAATGGAAACCATTCAATATGATATCCATAGATACCGAGTGCTCTGTACTGTTTCTCCATCACAGTTTCTTCTGAGCAAATGTTTTCCTCTATTTACTCCAGATAGAGACATGTTTTAGGTTGGAAAATAAAAATATTTAGATAGGTTTGTAATACCAGATCAAAGAGGTTCTTGAGAAGGAAATGCTGCACAACCTGATTTAACTTCTGTTGCCCCACCAGCAGTAGGGTGGTAAGTTTGTAAATTTCCCTTCTGACATATTATTTAAAATCTATTCTGAAGAAAGGATAAAACAATTTAGATCTTATCAAGAAGGCATCTGAGTAAGGGTGAGATGCCAAGCAAAAAATAGGTTTGCCCTATTTTTTGGGCATACAAACCTATGTTACAAATAGGTTTGTAACATATTTTGCACTTCTAGGGGAGGGACAGTGTACAGGCTGTAGAAGAAGGCATTGGAAGAGGAAAGGGGGAACAGAAGCATATAAATCCATTGGGTTTTTCAAAGTGAGAGCTTGAAACGGTTTCTTTTCTGAACTGTTTCCAATGAGTATTTTAAGAGAGGGATGGATCTGAAGGATTTATCACCTGTCCTGGTCTGGCAATGCAGAAAATAATGAGTTTGACATCTTCATCATCTGTATCTGAGTGTGACATTTTTACTGGTCCTTTAGTGTGTATGCATATATTTGCATTTACAAGGACAACAGTTTTTCTTTCAGTGTTGTCAGCATCCCACTGAGAGGTCTTCTAGTGCTTAGTTACCAAATGTGCTTGTAATCACTAACAGCAAGATAAATGCCACTATTACACATTGTAATTTCATTAATTTGATAAAATCTGTTTTGGCTTGTCACTTGCTCCCTACCAAAATAAATTACAAGGCTGTAATGCTCCACTGGGGTAAGTGGATAACCATTTCATGGCAGGTGTTGAGCTGAGCTGAGAATTATGGCAACCTCAAAGCTACTGCTTGGAGTGATGGGGTTTAATCTATTAGTATTGTAATAGTGTGGAGGTTCTGCACCAGAATCAGCAGTGTGTTTTATCCGAGTAAGATGACCCTTACCACAGGAATTGTTGACCAATGTTGACCAATATTGTTGACCAAAGTTTTGCCCTTCCCCTCTCTCCTCCCAGAAAGGACAACAGCTAAGAGCAACAGGGTTATAAAGAGAATAAGCTCTTTGGGCTGACTACAGGGCAGCTCTGTGAAATGGATGGGATCTCACAAGGCTGGCTGTAAGTGACCTTCCAGTCACCCATGCTCTGGAACAGCTCGGTTCTTGATCCAGGGCAGGAGACCCAGCAGCTGGGATTTGGCCAAACGTTGTGGGTTGCTGACCCTGCTCATGCCATTGCTGTGTCCTTTGCAGTAACAGCAGGAGATCAGCCCCATTCCATTTGGGGACTTCCTCATGCCAGAGAAATCCCTAAGGAAGCAATTAAACTACAACAAGCTTCATAGTAACTTGCATTTTAGCCTGTGATCTAACTTTGTAACTCATGATTAAAAACTAGGTGGAATACTGCTGATTTTTTCCTAACAGTAAGGGGACTTATGTGGCTAACATTTTATTCCTACATCTTGAGTTGTTACAAACATTGTAAACATTATAAATGAGATTTGTAAACACAAGTTATTTATGCAGCAAAACATAAATACATGCCTAGATTAGGTCAGCTGGTAAAAATAATCAGTACTCATTATTGCTATTTAACTTTATGGAGTGACCTAAATATCTTACAGAGCAAACACAATAAAGAAATTTATTCTTGAAATGCTGCTGCTCATTAGGGACTCAGTGTGGGAGAGAACTGCTTGTGTTCCCCTCACAGGGTATCTGAGGTGCCTCAGGTGTGGGCTTGCAGCATCTCTTTAGCACATCTTCTCTCATAATATCCTGTACATGATTCATATCAGTGGAAACTTTAATCTATGCTTTGCATTTGTGTGTCTTCTGGTGGCCAGAAGGACAGTTTCAATCTGGCAAATACTCTTGTGCATTTATAGGACACAGTTTTTAGGAGATTTTTACTTTAACACGTCTGTGAATTGAATGTTTTACTTCTGCAACCAGCAGTTATTTACCTGAGATATGGGAAAGTGATTGGGGAAGGGGGAAACCAAGAATGTTATTGAAAAAAAGTTTTCATATCTCCATGACAAGTATCTCCTGGTGGAAGGCAGACTGCCTGTATCAGCTTTCATCAAGAGAGAGGAAAAATGGGAATACCCTGAGTGCTTTGTCCTTTCATTACCAGCACCATACAAGTGCAGTTGGAAGTTAGCACTGTGTCATGTTTCAGGCTGTTTCTGGTTTGCAGACCTTTAGCTTGTGTGCATTTCCAGCAATGTCATGGATTTTCTGCATGTCTTTACTTTTTGCTGCCTGTAGACCTTCAGCATCCTTTAATTTTTTAAAAAAAGTATTTAATTTTCCCTGTTTCCCCAGGTATACCTCTTTGCTCTAAAGCAGGTTATAAAGTTTTTTTGTGTGTAAGTCTGGCAAGAGAAGAGGGGAGCTTGAAATTTAAAAAGTAATTTGTGATTTAGTGTGCATACCTCTGGTCAGATTAGCTACTGTTTGAGCTTTTCTTATATACAGACAGTTGAAAGTGAAAGGACAGAATTAATGATGACAAATTTCACCTCCTCTGAAAACTGATCTGTATATAAGCATGTTCAGAATGGTTATTCTTACACTAATTGATAGGCAGGACTTTCTATAGCTGCATTTTATTGTCGTATTTACATAAATGTTGCGCGTGCTGGAAATCTCTTGCTGATTTCAGACAAGAACAAATCTTCTCTAAGTGGGACATTTTGGTTTCATCAACAGTAGTTGCTCCTAAAAACAAGCCTAAAGGATGTTGGTTGTGGTTACAGAACTCAACTCGTGTTCTGAGATACTCTTCCAAATTTTGCAGAGGTCCAAATCCACATCTCTCTCTTCTCAGATGGTGGAACTCCAGAAATGGGTATGATCTGGCCTAAAAGACCATGTTTGGCACAGTGCTTGCTCATTTAATTTCTTCTGTCTCAAACCACTTCAGTGAGGTTCAACTTACTCATGAGAGATATTCTATCCCTGTGGTGGAGAAATTCACCAACTTCTGATGTGGAACAGACAGAGAAAGCCAAATGCCAAAATGTGTTTGTATAAATACATACACTGGTGTGGTGATCCCTTTGTAAACATCTGTACTTAAGAACCTTGTTGGATTTTGAAAGCTCCTTGGAGAACAGGGGGAAGGATCTTTACCAGAACTCTAACTTGCAAGACAAACAAACATTGCAAGCAAAAATATTTTTTGGTACTTTTTGGGAAGTTGCACTATTTGCCTTAACTTAGAATTTTAGGTGAGACAAGCAATTCAACAATATGAAACAATTCTACAGGACAGGAATATATACTTCAGTTGAGCTACCGTAGGCTATTTTTAGAAGTTTTAGCTATATTTTAAAGTTCAGTTACCTGATAGTTAGATCACAGTGTCAGTGTGAAGTGGTTTTATGAAGTACTAAATATTTCCTCTGTAGGTTGGTGGGACTCAAAACTCTTTCATTCCCCTATATTAAATTGAATCATGACATTACACTGTGCCAGTCAATGGGCTTTTCAGTCAGATTCTGCTCACATTTCAGCAAGGACAGTGGACGTCAGTGGTGCACCAAAACAGCTTCTTCCAAAAGATTCTTTCAATGGCAAAGGTACTACTGTTGGAACAGGTGCATTCAGTTATGCTCAAAATACTTTTTAAACTCAAAATTTGCAATAATGATGTGTTTTGAGAGTTTTTCAAGAGCTAAGGTGCAGTTAGGTTTGTTTGGCAAGACTGTTAAAACTCTAGCAGTGTCACGGCAGTAACTTATGAACGTGTCTGTCAGCTTAGAGCTGACCCAGCTCTGCCAATAGGTCTCCTCTGCTACATGGTTATTGTCACTTTCTGCAGGTCCTGGAGATCTCTTGATTAAATCTTGACATGCCAGGTTGAGTAGCTTTTGAGAGCTGAAACAATGACAGCAAAATGGAAGGGCTATATGGCATGCAATTTTTTTCCTGCATTCACTACATGGTTTCAAACCTGGAGGAGCAAAGGGGAATATCACTGGAGTCAGAGGAGTTGAACTTGACAAAGTCATCAATTCTTTGCTCCTATTCATATCCTTGCTCTCCAGAGTGCTCTTGCCAGCCTTAACAAATACAGAAGATCATTATGGAAGCATACCGTGGCTGCATTATTTTGTTTCTCTTTCCACTTTTCTGTAAATAGGAAAAATGCCATGGCAGTATTTAGCTTGAGATGGGAAGACCCTAACCTAATTTTGAGGAACACTGACCTGATTTGTGGCTCTGGGGTTGTTTTCTGTTTATGTCACAGCAGCATTCAGTAGCTGCAGCTCACAGCAGACAATGTCAGGCTTCTGCAACAACAGAATGAAGGGAGAAGACAAAATTTTGGCATGGAGTCTCCTGGTATGCTTAGCCATCTTTTTTTCTCCCTAAAAACCAAAAATAGTGTCTTAAAAATGATCAGTGCAATTTCAAATTGAATGTTAGGCAAAAAAATCAGCCTCTTTTGGTGGTGAAGGTAGTGCTCCTGTAGTCTAATGCTAAACTTTGTGCATGCTGTAGACAGGGTGAACTCCCTGAGAATGTATTGCAATGAAGAAGGGTGCATGTTTTAAAGGGTGGTGATGGGATAAAGTGCAAGCAAGAACATTTCTGCCTACATAACACAGACACAGGGCATAAATTACATACAATCTCTCATATGCACAATTCTGAGCCCATGTATTTGGAGATATGGTAGAGGCCCACGTTAATAGTTGCTCATATGTAATGTACATCTCAATCTGTACATCTACACGACTTCAGTTGCTCTGTGAGGGCAATCTGAAAAGAGAAATTAAACTTACAGAAAAAGTTCAACAAACTATTAGAGTTGGAAGGAAATTGAAATAATGGAATTCTCTTTTTAACCTACATATACTTGTAGAAGATATGCTAGAACATAAGTCTTCTATGCTCCACTAGAAATGGAAAAAATTTTCTTGTAAATTGAAAAACAACCACTGGCTTAGTGTTCTGTTATGTGGCATGCAGGTCAGTGTAAAAGTAAAGTGAGTGCTGTGCCTTGGAATGAATTACAGTTTTGAAGGATAGGTCCTGCATGCTCATTTTTGGTTTTGGCATTTAATGTCTTCCTCTTGTTCAAATATGTGGGAGGAATCAAATGTCAAAATCTTCACTGTGTATGATATATAATTTCTCTCTTGTATTTCAGTGGGAGGAACAACAGACCCCAAAATGATTATGTGTCTACTCATAAAGAATACATCACTGCATATTTTAATGTCAGTTGCGGGAAATGCAGATGGGGTAAAATATTGTTGTCACCTTCCCCCTACTGAGTTTCTGCTTGTGTTTTCCTATGTACCCTTGCAGGAAGCCAACAACCCAGAACTTCAATTCTGTGTCAGGAGCTTTGCTCCTGGCCAAAGCAGACCTCTAGAGATTAACATGTCCCAGGACTTCAGAATCCCAGTCCAGATCTAGGTCAAAAGAATGAAACCTAGGGTTTGTGAATAGAGATTTTTATACTTGAAACAACACACAAGACATCTTGAAAATTTCCCATTATGCTCAGTAAGAACCTGTCTATTTCACAGTTGGAAAAATAGAGCCATGGGGAGGGTAAAGGCCTAGTCACACTTCACAACAAGTCGGTGGCAAAATTTATGGAAGCCTAGGTCTCCACAGCTCTGTGATTCTTAAAAACAACTAGGTTCAGCAATTTACATCCTTTTTGTGTTAACTATGTTATCAAATATGGCGTCAGTTTAAATTTGGGCGCCACTTATAGAATGAATCCTGACGTGGCAAGAAATAAAGTAGAGGAAGGGTGTGGGAGATGCTGTGTTGGATATGAGATGGATACTCTGCATGCCAGCAGCAGGGACTGCAGTGAGCCAGCAGGTCCTTCTCTCAGGTTTCTCTGGCTGGCTCTTGCAGACACCTTGAGCATATTGGCTCCTCCAGAAAATGATGCTAGAGAGCTTATGGACCACAATACAGCTTGGACAGACTCCTGTGTCTGTTTGCATTGCTCCTGATGCTGAAGCATGCCCAGAGCAGCAGAATGGAGAGGAAAAAAAGCATCCCTGCCCTTGTGGGCTCTGGACTTTACCCTGTGCCTTGTCTGGGTTCAGCTCTCTTCCACAGTGCACTGCTTTGTGGTTGCTGTCTGTGTTTGGTCTTAGACTCAAATATGATTCATGGTTCCCCAAGACAGGGCCAGGCAGGTCCAAAATCTGTCCTGTGCCTCCTTGCACCTTGTTTAAAACAGGGGTTCTAAACAAGTTTTGTGGGGGAGTCCAAAGCCTATTAGAAAGAAATGAAAGTCTTACATCAACTTCAGGGGGGTTTGGATCAGGCCTTACATGTCTTTTCTTACTTCTAGTGCAGTCTCTGGGATTTTTGCCAGGGATTCATTGGGAATAGTTTGACTTCACTGTGACCAGGACTGGGTCCAAGATGAGCATACACAAGGGGAATGAACAGTCTTTTCAAAAATTTTTAATTCCCTCTCAAGGCTCCACAGCAATGCAAAATGGTGTAAAGCAACACAAACAACTACATATCCTAGGAACAGAGATGAGAATTCTGAGCACATGCAGTTTTATTGAATGTTATCAAGGCTTCCTAGTAGTTAATTTGATTAAATGGAGCTCCCTGAATGTTCTTTCTCTAAAAGTGATTTACAAAGTGTTTTAACATGAGGAGTTTCCAAAAGCACTTGGATGTCAAAGAAGAGCTATTAATCTTTATATTAGCATTCTGAAAAACAGCATGTGTTCCTTGATTAGTTGATATTTGTTTGCATTCTTCTTTTCTACAGAGGATTATCACTTTGACCTTTTTAAACATACTGTAGTTCTTTAACATTTAGGAGTTAAATATTTTCATGGTTATAAACTGGCGTTAATCTGGTTTTCACTGGTGTAAATAAGGACTGAAGCCCACAAAGAATACTGAAAACCCTCAGATGTTCTAATAACCTTTATCTCATGAAACACATTAGTGAGCAAGCTAGCATGCCATAAGTTTGACCCTCTTGGACAAGTCACACTGGGGCCAGCTCTTGCCCATGTTGATTGCCTAACTGATTTCAGCAGGTCTGATTAAGTGAGATGAAGGATTTCTGTCTCCTGCCTTTGCTGAAAAGAGACTCAGGCAGGATTGGCCCAGTGGGCAGATTATGGGTTTTCCCTTGCCATGCAGATACGTGTCTTTCATGATTTTACATAACTGTGGAGTATGCTCTCTAAACAGAAAAGTAAGAGACACTAATTTATGTGGTTTACTTCTGTTTCATGGTGGGTTTCAACTGTACCTTGGGTGTGTATTCCTTCTTGATATTTCTGCTCTCTGTGTGTGCATGCAATCAAAAAGTCCCGTAAGCTGACACAGCATTAGACTGGTGACACTCTCAGCCTCTTGGGACAGAGAGTGGGGCTGGAAGTTATAAACAGCAAAGGTCCTGTGCACTATCAAGCAGAGGCAAAAAATAAGTATCATAAAGATTCATTGAAAAGGGCACATTTGATGAAGTTCCAGCAGAAACTGCAAGACCACATGACAGACATTAATAGCCAAGTTAGGGTCCAGAACTTCAGCACATGCAGTTGTTCCAAAATAAATTTAAAAGTACCAGTCTTGGTTGCCATGGTTAGGACTGTTGGTATGTTGCTTTGACTTTTTTTAGTGTCATTAATTTCGCTCTTTTGTCAGGTGAGAATCCCTAAATTAAACATTGCTTTGGATTGCTTCATAATACTTCTGCTACGACAAAAACAGAAGAAGAAAGAAACCACTCAATTAAGGATCTGCTGCCTGCTATAATTCTGACATGATGTGAAAGAAGATATCATGGACCCTTTGCCTATTTTGCTAATCAATATTGTGGGACTTCCCCATTCTTCATTAATAATTTGGATTCTGGAGAGCCCAGTCGTAATGGAAGCCCTAGAATGATTAATTGTATCTTCAGATGCTGCTGAACACTGGATCCTTGCAGCCCCTCGCAATCTTCCTCAAGGCCATCAGAGCTGCAGCTGAAAACTGGCAGAATCTGCAGCTAGGCTGGCAGAGGGTGAGGGGATGGGCCACGAGTAATATCCCTTTCTTTGATTATGCAAAGGAGCTCTGCCAGATATTTTGCATTTTTAAGTGTGTTTCTTGGTTATACTTCGGGCTTTTGCCGGGTAAGTCTATTTCCCTTTCTCTCATTTTGTCTGCCCAGCTCTGTTTCTTGGTGTGTGATTTTCTTTGGTTAGTCTACCTTCTTGTCTAAATTCTAGTTGTCACTAGTCTGCTGTGTCCTAACTTCTGGCTTCTGGCCACCTCAGCTCTTCTGACCTGATGTTTCATATACCTAAGCGATAACGTATTTCTTTCTTAACCTTCCTGCCTTCCTGTCTTCATCCTCAAATATGAGATATGTTAAATCTGCATACAAACTTGTACATAAAATGGGAAGATAGATGATTATTAGAGTGTGGAACTTGAAAATAAGTAACATATGTGCTTTTCCCACCCTTGTAGGGAAATTTAGGTGGTTTGTGTTAGCACACTACTTTATATTTGGTTAAAATAAGCACTTTACCTAACCCATCAACCCTAGTCCCAATCCCTATTCCCTGGAGGATTTGGTTTGGCTTGGCAAATATTGTACAAAGGGGTAATCTGCTCCCCTCTGCCAGCAGACTGCTGCCTGAGTCTGATAGTCATCTACTTAACTGGCTTTCATGAAGTGCAGAAATGCATGTTGGGTTGGGCCTGCTAATGGTGCATAGAGTTTTTCCTGTAGTAAGCCCTAACACATTTTTAACAAAGTTTGAAGGTTGTTATTTTTTGCAGAGCATTTGTGCAGACAGCTAAGTAATGGTGGGTGAATTCCCACATCCCCAAATTTAGGCTGGAATTTTCTACACCCAAACCCCTTTGCTTTGGCTGCAAGGCAGTAATACAGCACATTACAACTGGTCCTGTAGAGTCTGGAAAACTTTTGGTATGCTGCCACAAATCCCACAGCCTTTTGGCTGACCCATCACTGCCTATGTACAGCAGGGATAGCCAGCTTTTGTATAGGAGCCACTGTATTCCCAAGGAGGTATTTTGGGCAGACCAGATACAGCCACGTTTATGCACTTGAGTTCTAGAAACTTTCCAGACTCCATCTGCACACTGTTTCCCTTCCTTTCCCCTCTCCAAAGAGCACCAAGAGCCATGTGGCTGGCTGGTTGGGGTTGGCTGCAGTGGTGCTAGGGGCCACCTTTTGCCACTGGGCTCCACTTGACATTCTTGACCTGCATGAGCTGTTCTTGCAGGGTGCCCACGGCTGCAGTGTGCAAAAGCTTTCTCTCACTGCTAGCTTTACTCCAGAGTGACAAAAAAATACCACATGGGATATTCATTCACACTAGGAATTTAGTACTATGTCTTGCCTGTCACTTAATTAGCTGTTATTTATTTTAATAGAATGCACAATGCAAGGAATTATTTTTGTTTAAGGGACTTAAGTTGACTTAAAGCCATAGGGAGGAAGAAAAATCCCCACATCTACAAGAAGTAATAAAGTGCTTTTGTTTTCCTAAAATTATTAGTATTTGAAGTCCTATGTGCCAGATCTGGAATATTGCAGTAAAGGTTGCACTGGGATTTCACAGTTATTTACTAGGTGATTATTTAGAGTCACTTTCTTTTTAGTCAGTTGTAACATTTTACATTTTGGGGGCTTGACTAGGATATGGCATCACACTTGGTTCTAGCTGTGTTGCAGTAATCTCTGTGTGACGTGGAGCCAGAAAGACCTATAAAAGCAGCTGTTGCTTTCATTAAAACCATTACAAAGGTCTATTTGTGGTGTCCCCAAAAATAATTCTGATAATTGGTTGTTAATTTTAATTACTCACCAGTTGAATATCTTGATAGGAGAAACAGGTATACATGCCCAGTTAAACAAAATAAACACATATTCAGTAATAACTGGACATTTGGGTAACGTGTTAAATGTAATAATACTGTGCAGTGATGATTAATTTATAATCTTCATCAAATCAGTGGAAGCAGGATATGGTTAATATGATGTCATTGTTTAGATAGCCCCTTTAATGACTTATTTATATACGTATGTTCAGTGTTACAAGGTGGTGAGTCGACACTTGTTAGTATTGGGCAAGCTGCATGATCCACTTGTGAAGCTGTTTTTCAGGCAGAAGGTGCACAGTGCCTGCAAGTTCTTGTTTCACTCTGACCTCCAGGCCCTCAGCACAACCAGAGCAAAGCAAGCGCCCTAAACTTCCCCACATTGTCAGGAGCAGCAGCCACAGGGTGCACGGCTGTCATGTTTAAACAGAAATAAAATATAACCAGAAAATGTTGCTATCTCCTTGGGGGCATGGTGTAGATGTAGGAAGCAACAAGTGGACAAGAGGTTGCAGCTTCAGCTTGCCACCTGGTTCCTTTGCAGCCATCCACTGTGGGGTGCTGTACTCAAGGGTCAGGAGAAATTAAAAGAGCACTGCTGAAGGGAGCAAGGTTGTAGGGGCATTTAGTTAGTAAAATGCTTTGGGAATGCTGGAATTTCCTAATATGACCAACACTGCTCTTAACACAGTGCCAAAACACAGCCCCATAGTAGCCACTGTGAAGAAAATTAACTCTACCACAGCCATGCCAGCACACTGGATAAAACAAGGATTCTTTCATTTCTCTTCATCTTTGCCTTGTGTTATTGGAAGAATCCTGTCATTCATTCTCACAGCACTTGAGTTAGCATTGAGTCATGGGTGGCTTGTAAGGACCATCCCATGTGCCCCTACCTTGGCCCTTTTCTAGGTGGAATCAATCTCAGCGGGGTAGCACATCCTCAGCCTGCAGACAAGGATATTTCTGATGCTCAGGTGGTGAGAAGAAAGAAGAGGAGGGCCCCACATTGCTGCAGCATACATTAATGTTCACATGTTTATCATAATATGAATATGCAACAGGAGAAATGGAGAACTACTTTGGCTCTTTGAATAGCACAAGCAGGGAGGTTAGGTTGGGGGTGAAGTTTCTTTTTTTCTCCAATTTATACCTATATGCAACACACGTTGGCAAAAAGTAGAAGTATGATTAATTCACTGTTATGGGCTGGCAGATTAGTCAGGTTATGGAATGGCTGTGACATGGAGAGTGATAGAACAATTTTCCCATGAGCTGGTTACAGTTTTCCTTAGCATTTTGTCTTGTGTCAACTCTATCAACTGTGCTTTGCACTCGGCAGTTTTCTTCTCCATATATTCTTATTATGCATTCTTGTTAAAACTTTTTCATCTTCTTTTAGCCTTTACTGGGATATTCCAGACATGTCCCATTCCTCCACACAAATGAGCAGTAATTAAGTGAGTTGACCACAAGGAAGGTCAGAATTTATTTCCTATTCCATGCTTAAAAGACAAGTAAACATAAAGCACATGAAAAATCTAAACAGTAACTTTCTCTTTGATTCTGTTGTACATCTTTGTCCTTTGAAGTCTAGACAAATAGGCTGTGGCAGAAAGACATGAATATATTTTTCATAATAAAATTTACTAACTGAGGCTATTGTAAAAAGCCTGGCTTCCTTATAATAGAGAGTGTGCTAACGGGTCCTTCAACATGCTGATTCAGTTTCAGTCCAAAATGTCCTAATCATAAGTGAGGTGATTTATCAGTTAAGAAAGGGACAAATTCCTTAGAATGATCTAACCTCAATATTTTGCATATACCCAACACTGTTAAAAAGGGAGAATCATTTGTCCCATTTTCTACTTGTGGTTAGTTGGAGTGAGTTCAGTGGTAAATATGTGTATAGAAGTTAAAGCCTGCCCATTTGACCATCTTAGCTCTAGAGACTGCCTAATCCAGGTGGAAATGCATGATGCTGGAGTAATATAATGCCCACTTCCTCTAACTGCTGAAAGTCAAACCTCACTTTTTACAGAAAAATTAGTGCAGTGGTTCTCACTCTAAAGTTTTGGTTATACACAGGCTTTTAAATATTGATTTTATAAGTTCTAATTGTTTATTAAAATGTGATAGAAAAATAGTCATGTCAAGAAATGTGAGCTCTCTACTTTTGGTTTATTTTTTTAGATACCTGTCCTTTGCAAATGTGGTGCATGGTGCAACTTTTAAAAGAGTAACCTTAACATGGCTTTGGATTGCAGACAATGCAGTCGTGCTCTTCTAGGATAAATGAAGTGTCACTGCAAAATACCAGCATCAACAACCAGGGGCAGCTTTAACCATGTCTAGGGTCTACTGCATGGTTAGAAGTTATTTATATGAATATTCTCACAGAGCACTGCAGACAGTGGAGGTTACTGCTGACAGATAATTGGGCCTGTCACTCTTGTACATTAATCTAAGCACACCTCTTTATCCATACATATCTAATACACAAACTACAAGATCCTCTCAGTTCAGATCACTTGTAACCACTGTACACTTTCATACTTCCAGTAACAGCTTTTTTTTCTGTTACGGAGTTTTATTTAAAATGTGATGATCCAATACAAGCAGATAGATTTTTAGCTCAGTGTGCAGAGATTTAAGTGCCATTTCTTATTGATGCTAATGCAAGTCAGGTGGCTAATACCCTGTACAGCTCACTGAAGATTCGCCCCAAGATGCCTTGTAAATTGCTTTTCATTGAAAGCACATCCAAAATTCACTTTTCTGTATATGGTTTTTGCTACAGCAGTCTTACTCTAGATATTAAGTTTGTCACTGAAGAGGAATAATAAAGTCAAACAGGGCTTTTAAAGAAAATCACATGCAATAAAATTTTAAACTCCAGCTGATCTCTTGAACTGCAGCATTTCTCTGCTGAAGGTCATGACTGGTGTGCATTACAGTTGGCTCTGCACCTAGACTGCTTTGTCCTTACAGTTTGGCACAACCCAGCTTTATCTGCATTTACAGCCATGAGTATTACAGGTTCAGATTTGGTTTCTCCATTTAAAAAAAGCCAACTTCATGCAGAGATAAATGACCTCCCAGACTAGAATACTTAATTAGATAAAAGTTTGTTTGCCAGCTGGTGAGTACATTAAGCCTTTCTTCCTTCTTCAGACAAGGCAGTTCTATAGAAGTTTACCTTTGGTACAATATCTGTTTCTGATAAATTTAGTTCTGTAGCTTTCTTGGAGGTGTGTGGATGACTGCTAGATGCAAAAGGATTGTTAATTTGGAGACTAGTAATCCAGTGTTTCTGTTTGAAGATTAACAACTAACTTGATTGTGTGTCTTTCTGTAATCACTTCCACCCCTTCCATGGGAAAGCTAAAGAGGAAAGCAACAATTTCCTGGGCACACCTGTCTCTTGTGAGGCTCAAGGACTGGTACTGGATTCAAAATTGCCCTAACTACAATAAGGTTTCTTTAGATGTTTTATTCAGTTGAGATTAGAACAGGCAGTTCTGTGGTGGATACTGTGACACTTACAGAAATTGCTGGTTTTGGAAAGACGCAGCTTTTTGAGCAGCTCGAGCCCAGCGTCCTTGACTGCTCTGGAAAAAAAGGTTCTGCTTGTGTCTGTTGCTAAGAATGTTGGGTTGCCAGTCATAGCCCACAATTCCCTATTTTTTAGTAAAGACAGCAATAACAGTGCAGTACTCTGTACTGTCCTAACCATTTGCATCAGTCCTGAGTTACCAGAGCCACTTCTGAGCTTTGAGGGGAGGACCCTATTGTGATTTCTAGTGCTGAATTTTATGACGTGAAGTTCTGGAGGGGAAAAGAGAAAGATGCAAGTGTGGGTTTCTGTTAGGGAGTTAAATCCACAGATGATGGAAAAGGCTCCTTTGAACCTATCTGGATCAGAACCTCTCTTTGAACCTATTGTTTGCCAGGTCCATATATCAGTGCTCAGCCAAGGTGTACGTAGGTTCAGCAGAGGAAATCTTACTAAACTCAACCATCAGGCTAGAAGTTCTTGAGAGCTAGTGAGGCTCTGCACCTCTTCTGTCTGGTTTCATCAATTCAATTATTTCTGTTTTTCTGCCTTCTCTTTTTTGACAGAGAATGAACTACCTTTGAATCCTTACATTTCCTGTCTAATTCTTCCTTTTCACTCAAGAACTGTTTTAAAGACACGAGAACATCTGCTCAGCTGAACTCTGAGTCTGCTGTTCCAAAGGATCATAGAGAGACCTAGAAAAGTTACCTATCTGGACCTCCTTGTTCAAGTAGGTCTCGGTGATATTAAAGTTCTGGAGATATTTTGCATTACTGAGCAGGCATTAAAAGCCACAAGTTTCAAAGCGAAAGAGATTTAGTCTAGTTTGACTGGAGCTCACCTATTATTTTTTTCTTCCCCCAGAAGTTGTACTAGCAAACTGCTCACTCAAATGCCTTAAACTATTTGCTTGAAAGAGGAGTATATCACTCAATGCCTATTCAATAAATTTCTCTGGTAAACTGTGATGGAGAGGGAAGAAAAAAAATGAGTGAAGACTTGGAGAATTAATGAATAGTCTCACTGGCCTAGAGGTACAAACCTCTGAATCAGCAAACCAAGAAATGCACAGCGTTGGTCAGTACCTGCTCGCAGGAATTGTTCACACATGGGTCAGACACCCATTTTATCCCCCACTCTTTGTTTCTGAAGATGCCACTGTGGATTAATTCTCCTCCATGCATTTCAAGCCTTAGCCTTGCCTGTCCTGACTATCAATTTTTATGTCTACTGTAAACTTACAGTAAACCCATAAACTTATGGGTTATTCGAGTTCAGCAGGGTAGTGTGATAAGACTCATTCTCTTTTCCCTTATAAAGGATATTTCTACTTATTTCTAAAGCCATAGGTTATTATTACACAGCTGTGCAAAAAGAAGGAGTCAGGAGACCTATTCCAAGAAGAGAACTTAGCAGGCAGACTTTATTTTTCAGTTAAAAAAAAACCAACAAAAAACCAAAAAACCAAAAACAACAACAACAAATAAAAACTACAGCAAGCCTTACTTGGATACAGAAATAATTTTTTTCTACACGTTTTACAAACTGTGGGTAATGGTTTTGCACCCCAATTGGCACTTCAGAAGACTGGAGCAGATGAATAGCTGTATCAATTTTTTTTTTTTTTTTTTTTTTTTTTTTTTTTTTTTTTTTTTTACCTAATTCTGGGGCCATCTCCTTTTTTGCAGAGAAAAGGAAGCTTTGTTTTGGAACACCAAGTTGCACATAGTGTACACAAGCCTACATATTCATATTTTAATAAAGACATTCTTCTCATGCTTGAAAATTGTTTAAACCCATCATTGAAGTCTGGATTCATTAGACTGTTGCTGGAATGGAAAGTGGAAATAAGATTTGGCCATGATGTAACCGAAGATCACTGATCTCAGGGAAAAAAAATCTTCTCCACTGTGAGCCAATACATATACACAATATTAATGAGTCTTTTCCTGCTAACTGGAGAACTTATAAGAGGTAACAGTGTACTTGGCCACTGTCTGTCAGAATAGTAGAGGTCTTTCCTCTACTGGCTAGAGGAAAGATTTTTTTTTCTTTTTCAGCCCTATATAACACAAAGTAGCTCACACAAATTCATCCCCATAATAACTTTTCTGTGTAACAATTTCGTTGTGGTTCCCCTCCTTCTAACTAAACTTTGTTTTCATATAAGCTTGACAACTTGTTGGCAGTTACAGGTTTTATTCCATGTGACCTCCATGAGGCTTGCTGGGGTTTCTGCTGGCAGCTGCCTCTGGAAGAGATGCTCCAGTGCACAGAGGAGAGGGAGCTTCAGGTGGGGTAGTGTGCTTTACACCTGGGGTGGCTGTTGAGTGGAGACAGAATGGCCTTTCAACAAGGAATACGGTTTTCTTCCTTGTCATTCCAGACTTATTTGTTAGATATGGGAAGTGCCTGCAATCTTTATCTTTGTGACAACATTTCTAAAAATGGGGACTTCAGACCTCCTAAGCTGTTTGCTGTCTGGTGTTTGAGCACACTTTGTGCAGTACACATACTTCATAATAATAATTTGTAACCAGCAGTTGGTACCACTGTTCTCACTGCTCAGGAGAATAGGCTTTAGTGTAACACCACAACTAGAACTAGTGTTGTGAAATTTTTCCTTTGGAGAATGTCATTCAAAATCTTGCTGGCTCACTAACACCTGAATTCCACTGTGGTTTGTCATTAGCACTGTCTGGGGAAAAAATCCCCAAGGGCTGCAAGTGTCTGAAAAGCCCAGTGCTATGAATATGCTAATGGTGAGATTTCAGTTGGTTCCTAACACTGCATGAGAGGATGCTGCTGAGCTGTAATTACTATGAGAACCAGGGCTCAGAATTTCCTGAATATTGTGGGTTTCAGTTCTCAATGATAACATGGCATTAGTGTGGTTTTTTGCCCTGAATGTTGAGTGTGCAGACAACTGGTCTTTTTTTTTATACTGGTGGAAATAGTCAACTGTCTATAATTAGTAACATTCAATCTGCTCTCCAAAATACCAGCGCTTGCTTGGGTCTCAGATTGTCAAGGTTTATTGCAGGCAGTCCAAGACCAGAGAGTTCAATTAGAAAATTAACTTATATGTTATTTTACCATATTAGAGAGTTGATTTCCTTCCAATTTGAAACAGATGATACATTGTTATAAAGGGTTGGGGTTGCACTTAATATTCGCCAATAAAAGAGGTAAAGACATACAAGACTTTTCCGCTACATTGGGTTAGGGCTTTAAAAATAATATACTTTTTACAAGCCTAACTGCAGATTTTATTCCTTTGAGTCACGTGTGCTTGGTGGAAACCATGTACTTTCAGTGCTTCTCAAAGCATAAAAAGTGTAATAAAATTTTTTAAAAAGAATTTATACTATGTTTAGTTTTGTAAGGGAAAAAATTAGTAAGTTTAATCTAATGTCATTAAATGCTGTGGTTTACAGGTAATTTGTAATCCAGAAACCTTTAGTATATTTGGCTAAATGGTAACAGAAAATTAAGCTATAAGGAACACTGAAAAATTACTTGGATTACATTTGGGGCTAAATATTGACTATTAAAATGTTTGTACTTCAAATAAAGTGGTGTGACTGTTGGCTCACCAGATATCTAAGCTGAATATCTGTACCTTTCTAAATGCTTGAATAATAAATTAAATGGACCTCCCACCTAGGTGACCTTGCTTCTGTTACCAGGAAGGAGCAGATGAAGGGAAAAGAACCCTTGAGCAGGAACAGAATCAGATGGAAGTTCAGTAGGAGCTGCTTAGGACAATGTACCATCCAAAAGCCTTTCTTCTGAGAACACTGAGAACAGCAGTCCTAAACAGCTTCTAGGCTGCAGTGTGTTTGCCCACACAGCTCCTTTTTCTGCAGCAAGTCAGCATTTCCACAGGGGCTCGTGCAAGCAGGCAACATTGGATCTGGTATTCATGCTTGAATATTTCTTTCTGGGTGTGTGTCTCAGCTTCTGCTGCTCTTCTGCAATGTGGCATCTCAGCCAGCATAAACAACGCTGGGATTCATTAAGAATATAAATTAGCTGATTGTTGAAGGTTTTCTGTAGGAAGCAATGACACCCATAGGGGTCCCAGTGGAATCTTAGAGGGTGTGGCGAGAAAAGATAGAGAAAGATTTTTCTCCAGGCCTTAATGTGTATAAGGCCAGTAGTGCTTATAAAGTGGCTGAGTGGATGAGCTATTTGAGGTTGAGTGCCAACAGTGTTACCTTTTGGAGACAGAATAAAGATATTTCAAATAGGAGGCAGATGAAGAGTCATGACCCTTTGTGGAACTCTTCCAGTACAGTTTGTTTGAATCTTTTTCTTCATTAGTGTTTCCCAAAGGTGAATTCAGTAACACAGTACCTCATGATAACTGAGCATGCAGCACTTGAGGGCATATTATGAAAATAAAAATAACTTCATATCTAAACCATTCTCCATCTCATCTCCCATAACAGCAATATCTGTCTGCAAATTTTATTTTACTTGGGGAGTTCAGGTTACCACCTTTCCAGCACTTTTTACCAGTTCTATCCAAAAACCAGTCCTGAGTTTTATATGTCAATAAATGGATGGAGTACTTATAATAAGAAACCCTGAGAAGTCAAAAAAACTGGAAAAGAAGACCAGGGAAAATTACCAATCTGTTGAGAATATAATGTTGCCAAACCCAAAGAAGAAAATAAATCTTGATGCCACCTTTTGGAAAACAGTCAGTCAGACGGAATTCTGAGTAATCCTTCTGCAGGAGTTACTCAAGTTCAGTTTGGTGTTTTCCATTTCTGATAGATGCTGGAAGCAGGCAGTTTTAAGTAACAGGCTTGAAGTATGCAGTGTTACTAATCCTAGCAGTTACATATGCACTTTAAAATAATAATAAAAAAAATCAGTTACCACAGCTTTGCATCCAGGAGGGAAAAATTAAATGCTTTTATATGATATTAGAATGACAGAACTGAAAGGGTTTGGGTTTTGTTTGTTTTGGGTTTTTTTTCTCCCTATCAAGAAAATAATTGTTAAAAAGGGGAATGGTGTTTCCCTAAGTACTCATATAGCCATTATTTTTAGGGTTTTCTGGTTCATGGTTCACGTTTTCCAGAAAGAAAGCAGCAGTACCTAGTGGTAAATTATATAACCAGAGAACAAATCTTAAACCTTAGTAACTGAACCATTTCACTGGATAGCACTTAATATATCATATTAGAAAGGAGAACAAAATTCATTCTGTGAATTTCTTTCTTTCAGAAGGGATCCAGTCATCCCTTACATATGGGATGTAAGATTTCCTCTCTACAGAGGAAAGCGTGGGGAATGAATCCAGCTGTCCCAAAGCAAATTGTAATGGAGACACTTGGTAAAATTTCTAATCCATAGCTCCCTATTTTCTACTATTTGCAATCCCCCACAAATGAAACACTGATAAATGGTCCAGGAGAGAAAACAGAGTTATAAACTGTTCACCAGTGGGATCTGCAGAACATTCAGTGCTGGCAGTTCAGGTTATGGTTGTTCCTCCAGAGAACATGGGCTTTCCTTGTTATCTTATGGGTAGGGGCTCTATCTTCCTCTGGTACCTTGCCCTCTCAGTCTGACTCTTCCCTCATGACAAAGTCTCTCATCTTAGGCAGGGGTCTGGCAGCTGGGTAAGTGTAGCCCTCTGAAAATCTGCATGAAACTTCAAGTAGATAACATTTCCCTTTCCCCCATCATTTTAGTTTTTCTAAGTCAATTGCATGTAATCATTTAGCCTGGGACCAGAGGATGCTGTACTGAGATGAAAAAAAGGTTGGCTGAAGCAACATGCTGTTGCATTTGTGTCACTGTCTGACAAGTAGCAAAGTCACCTGAGAGCTTCAGGGCTCTTACAGCAGCAGGCAGATTTTGTTTGGAGGCATTGCTGCTGTTTCAGTCTGGAATGCCAGCCTGCATTCCATTTCTGTCTGTATTCTGTGTGTCATCAGGCCTGGCTGGTGTGCAAAGGTATGGTTTGCAGGTTTTGTACCCTTGAGTATTTTATATCAGCCTGCAGAAAAGTCAGAGCCTTGGCCAGGCTATTCCATCCCATAACTGAAGAAGCAGCTCCACTAAAACTTATGCTGATGTCACACTCACTGGAATTCAGAACTTAGATCAATACAGGTTAATTATTCCTCTTTTTTTTCCTTTTTTTTTTTCTTTTTGATGCAGCTTGGAGTAGAGAACTGAGGAGATGACATGATTTGCAGTATGAAGTGTACAATATATTTATTGCTACTTTCCATTCTTCATCTAAAATAGTGTCCTCCACCAGCATTTACATTTATGCTCTGCTATTTTCTGGGTTGTAACAGAAGAAAATGACAGTAATAACTTTAGATCTATGAGTAATGTTTCTTTAGCACTATTTAAAAGAGGGATATAATTTTTAATTTTTTTTTAATTTGAAGAATGGAGAGATCTTTTTTTAGTAGGTGGGAACACCATCTTCCCAGTATAGAGGTTGTTGACATGTAATGCACAGAGATATTAAATAAGGGAGGTAGGGAAAGAGATCACAGTTTCTACTAAAATTATTTCTGATCTGGTGTCACTTGCCATGAAATAGATTAAAGATGTAATACAGTTTTAATGCTGTCTAGGATTCCAAGAGGTAGGAACTGGAATCTCTACCCCAGTTCAGAAGTGAAGACTGAGGGTCAGTCTGTGCCAAGGGGAGGGCTCCAGGCTCTTCTCGGTGGTGCCCAGCAATGGGACAAGAGGCACTGGGCAGAAACCTGAACACAGGAATTCCACCTGAACATGAGGAAGAACTTCTTCATGTGCAGGGACCAAACACTGCCGCAGCTTGCCCAGAGAGGTTGTGGAGTTTCCCTCCCTGGAGATATCCAGGAACCATCTGGACACAATCCCAAGGGAGGTGCTCTCGGGAACCCTACTTGAGCAGGGAGGTTGGACTCTATGACCTCCAGTGGACCCTTCCAAACTCAACAATCCTGTGATTCTATGGTATTTTAGTAAATATTTTTGGCACACAGTTATCCTCGTGTCAGTTAAATCACAGCTCTGTTTTCAGTAAATGTGGGAGTTAGCTGGTTAAGTATGAGCTACTGAAAAGAAAAAATTTAGTGCAGCTTTGTTGCATTTTCTTTGTAGGCTGAAAAGAAAAATGAATATTTCTTCAGAGCATATTTTCTAGTATATAATGAACCAAATGTTGAACAGATGTACTTAAAAGTGTGGAAAAATCAAATGAAAGGCACATTTAGGATTTATAGAGTTGAAAACCAAAAAAAAAAAAAAAAAAAAACCCCAATGGAAACAAGTAGGTTGATGAACAGAAACTATGTTGTTAATACAGAAATTTTTACTCTAAATTTAAAAAAAAGTTGGTTTCTAGGTCCCTAAACTGCAATCTGGAATTATATAAATTATGGTTAAAAAAATGATGCAACATTTCTTCTGAAAAGTAAAATTTAGCTCTAAAATATGTTTTTATATTCATTTAAATAGTGCAGCTTCATAAAATAGTACTTCTTCCAAGAATCATGAAACTCATAGAGGTCAGAGAGCTACAAAACACTGACTTTTCTCCCCACGTTTTGCAATCATGCAATTAAGACTACAGATGACCAGAAAATAAGCCAGATTTTTAATTCAGTACCAATGCTTTGTCACAGCTGCTGCTGTAAGGAACCAGTGGGAAAATGGCCCTGCTGAAGTGTAGTCTCTTCACCCAGGTATGGGAGTGTAACAGTGCACCATTTATTTCAGTAAGACAGATGCATATTTCTGCAATGAGCTGTAGCCTCCATTCAGAAAAGCACCCCTGTTCTGGAAAGCAGCCTCTTTAGAGGATCACAGTTACAACAGCTCCACTGCAGAAAGCATTTGAGCCTGGGACTTGGGGACTTGGGGAATTAAACACATGCTTAAGTGCTTTTCCTTAATAGGGGTACATTTAGACTTGTGAATTGAGGCTTGCATAGACCAGTAAACAAGGGAATTTTCAAACAGTTATCAGCCATCTGTATTAAGTAATCCACGTAATGAGTGGAACTTTGGAGATTTATATCAGCTGATACTGTGTCTTGTACTGGGGAAGAGATTCTGACATGAAGTTCTTCATTAAATCAACTCTGCAATCCAGAAATGCTCATTGCACTTAGGTAAAAAACTGCAAAATATGATTAAGTATTTTGTCTTCTTATCTCATGTTCTTCGGACAATTAAATTAAGAGGCAAAATGATTTGAGAGATGAGAACTGGAGCAGGCTTTGGTACGATTTGAGTCTGGGCTTGTCCCATTAGTTCTTGCCCATTAGACCAATCACTTGTGAACAATTCAAATTTAGGCACCCAGGTAAGTGGCTTGGTGTTTTCCAAAGCGCTGAGGAACTTTGGTAAACTGCTATTAGTTTGATTGATTATACCAATGTGATGATATATGATGATAGCTCATATTGCCAGTAAGAATTCACAGTTTTAGACTTTGTTTTCTTTACTTTGGGTTTGGCAAGTCCTTGGTGGACCTTCAGAGTGTGTTGCACTTAATAGGCCTGAAGGGAGAGCAAGCCTGCATTTGTACCTCTGAGTGTGCAAAGCCTTGGCTGCTAAGTAAGATTTTTCAGCAGATAGGTAAATATCAGAAATTTAGACTCTGACAAAGTGAACTTGGGAGGGGATGTCCTGTGTCTAGGGAAGCCCAGGTTGTCACTGTGGTGGTGCTTTGGACAGAAATTGCACTGTGCTTCTCAGATACTGTGTAATTTCCCATCTGAGCCCTGTATAGCCAGGGAAAGTGGCTCTCTGTTTGTTCCTTAGTCCCTGGCATCTTTCCTTGGTCCTTGTAACTTGAATCCTTTCTTCCTGAGATAGGATGGTGGGGTAAGTCTAAGAAGGGGTTTAGTCTTCAATCTTTGGCTTACAAGACCAATGTTTTTATAAACTGTTAGAGTTAATTAGAGTTCGAGTAGTTTATTCTCTTTATTCTAGTAGTTTATTCTCCAGGGCTTCACTGAGATGACACCTGGTTTTGGTCTGTTTGCTTTTGATTATGTGTTGACTTTTGCTGTTACGGATATCTGCAAACCTTGCCTTCAGGAAAGAACGATGAGTTATTATCTGGTTAATTATCCAGAGTAGTAGAAGCCATGTCCCTAAGAGGCTCTGAACCTCCCTGTAAAGGGAGTGAGGCTGTATCTGTTCAATGCTAAGCTGTGCTGTCCTCTCAGGGCTGTATCTGAATGATGGCCCTGCTGAATGATGACACTGACAGGTCCCCAGGCTGGGCAGGAGTCCTGAATGAAAAGGGCCTGATCCTGCCTGTAATCCAAATGGGAGGCAGGCACTCAGGTCACCCATCTCTCCTCATCAGCTCCCAGACTGAGCTGTACTTGAAGGTGGGAAGCTAGAGGGAAATGTGTAGGAAGTGGAAGGTGTTGGAAAAGGGATACACTTTAAGTTGTGGTAGGTATTGTGTCCCTTTTCTTCACTGGAACAGTCAAGAGAAGTGGGGGGAGAGATGCTCCTGGGGATATTGCATCAAAGTCAATTTGCTTCAGAAAGCTCAGAGGATAACTGCAGAGGAGACCTGTTGGAGAATACTGGGCTGCAATGTACATATCTGAGCCTCTTTAGAACTATTAAAGTAACTGCACTGGCAAGAGTAGAATAGAGGTGAGAATTGAGCCCCCTGTCTACATTTTGCTCACTAAAAAGATATGGATTTGTCTGTCCCCAGGCAGCATGTGTAATACTCACTATATGCTAAAGCTAATTTTCTGACAGGGAGGGTTTTTTGAAGACACAATATCTGTCATTTTTACTATCATAACTGGTAGTCATTTGCTTACTCAAATAATAGATTAGCTGGTCAATCTAAAAGCTATATTGTGCTGTCAAAGAGATTTTGTTTGAAAATTGAAGATGTAATGTGGTCTACTGGGGAGACACAGGCATGATCTTTGAAGGCTACAGAATTTAAAAGGCCCACTGCCTCTCTCCCTTCATTTATTTATGTACTTATTTTTTCAAATGTCAGCATTGATGGTTGCCATTTTCCCACTAATTTTGAAAAGCATTTATTTCAGAGAGATGTGTCAGCTTGATTCATTCTAAAAACACATAATTTAACATACGATACCTAGATATTAACCTCACAGAACATTCAGAAATAAGGATGGGTTATTTATTAAAATTATAGAAAGAAAATTAATCAGATGCCATTTGGATACTGATGGTTGTCACAGTTGGACTGTACACAGTGTGTGACACAGTATAGCCATATTGTCCCTTTTATTGATACTATCCCTTTTCATTTATTATAGTCCCTTGTCACAGCTGTGAGGAATCAGCACAACATCATCCCAGTGTGGATGCTGCTGTCACTGTTACATACCTGTTTGCAAAGATCTCTGTCCAAACAGACCTTTCTGCTCATTCCAAATCTGAATGAAATAATGCCCCTGAACAAAGGCATCAGAGAACAGAGTGAACACTTTGTCTCTATGATTTGCAAGCTTGGCAGCTTTCTCAGGTATCTGCAGAACCTTTTGTACAATATGGAGCAGAAGAAAGCTGCAGTCCTAATTTTGACTTCTGTATGATCCCATTGCAGATGAGTGAGCACATTCAGATGTTATGCAGATTTGTCTCATTGTATGTGGTGTCTTGGGAGTCTTTGGCAGCAATTCCTGTAGAGTCTTGACAGTGACAAAAATAGTTAAAGGTTATTTTTGAAAGTCCATTTTTACTTGATTCCAGATTTTCCTTTGCTCTTTCTTCTCCACTGTGAACCTCAGAGAATTCTTAATTTCCATTGCTCTAGGGCTTGCTGCAGATCTTATGTTTTAGTCACAAAATGTGCTACAAAAAAATCTAATATATGTGTTACAATGTGTCATTAATACGAAGCTGACAGAGTGGTGTCCTCCAAAGCCTGTGGTTCACTGCTCTGAAGATTAAAAGAAACTTTAAAAGGGCACAATCTTTATCAGCCCTTTCCACGGTGACTCAAAAGAACATGTTGAACATGATGTACAGTAAATGATGTATTTCTGCTAGGAGAATGGGAATCAAAACACTCCACACCATTTTCAGAATGGTATTTATTCTTCTGTTTGTATTCACCTCCATCCCCTCAGAGGATCACACTGTGATCATGGGATCATAGGACAAGTGAGGCTGGAAAGAGCCTCAGGATGTTATCTAGGAAGTACAGTGACATATTCAGTGACAATTCAGAAACTACAGTAATGACTGCATCTCTTTCATGATCTTTGTTTTCCATTTGTCTTTGGAATCATGAAATCTTACAAATTCAATTACTATTCAGATACTTCTTTTGAATCAGCTAAATAAAGAATTAAGACAACAAGCTTCTACTCTTTGGTTCTGGCTCTGAAGTAAAAACATGAAAATAGGCTTGCCTGTGAAGGTTCAGAATGTACTGCATCTTTTTAAGTTAAAAAAAAAAATCAGATATAATATCTATATTTCATCCTTCACTCAGGAAAATGCAAAAGATCAAACCATCAAATAGAAACAGAGAATGGCATATTAAATTTTTTAAAAAAGGTCTTGTTGCTTAGCATTAAAGCTGTTTGCAGCTAATTCTATTTTCTGTAGGAATAGCATCAATCTGCAAGTAGTATTGCAGGGAGTGGTTTCAGCTCACCTGTTAATTCAGGCAAAAAATCTTACATTTGCAAGTCAATAACCACAGGCTTTCAATAAGGTACCCAGAGAAACGGGAAATTGAATACTCTTCTCTATGAAGGATCAAGAATTTGTATCAAGTGTCCTGGTTTCCCTGCAGAGCATGATGTGGTGCAACAAGTGGAATCCTTAGCTGCAGATTTCACACTTCACTACTCACATATGCAATAATTCCAAGTTTGTTTTGCTTTATATTTTTAGTAGCAGACGCAATTTAAAAGGCTCAATGTGATATGACTGTCAGTTCAGTACAATCTCATCAAAATGTTCACATTCAGAGCACAAGCATTTCAAAAAGTACAGAGCCCAAGATCCTTCCCTTTGATGATTGAAATTATATCAGTCTGTTCAAATAAGGTTTGACATTAATTTGTTCAGAAATTTAGAACTTCTAAAATGCCATCTAAAAGTATCATAAATTTGGGTTTATATGCTACATTTGTTTTAAAAAGCACTCAGGACAAATAGTTGATGCTTATTTAAAGCAGTTTTAACTGCATCAATTTGGAAAGTACTACATTGACTTGCGGCACGTGAAACTATTTATACTGTAATTTTCTATGTTAGAGATGTGTTGTCCTGCCAGTGATGCAATCACTTGGATAAGTCATTGCTGTATCTAATATTGTTTGTCTATAAAATGGGATAAAAAAGTTGATGACTGGTTGTTAGGTTCAGTCATCATTTATTTGGAACAAGGATTGTTGTCTTGTGAAAGAAATATAAAGTGCTTGAAATAGATATTATGACATTCTGGCATGGGAATGTCATGTATGTGTCACACCTGTCTCCTCCCAACAGGAAGAACAAGAGCTTCTCTTCAAAATGGCACATCCAGATATCAGCCAATTTTTAGTGGAAATGCAGTGAAAATGGATTGCAAAATTTAGATGGTTTTTGCATTATAAAAAAAGTCATGGTGATAAATGGAAATTCATATGTTGAAATGCAAAATTAGCTGCTCTACCTTGTCATTTTGAGATATGTACTGAGGTGTTTTCTTCCATCTGCAGGGTGAACCTCATAAAAGTATCTTATTTTCCTTCTCTTTAATTCCATGCCAGCTGATCATTGGCATCAGTACTGTGTCTGCTGGCTAAATCTCACCACTCTTTTTATTGCCTCTGTGAACATAAAAGCCATTGGGCATCATGGGGATGTATGTACTGGACAAGAGAGTAATAGTGAAAAGACAGAGAAGTAAAATTGTTTCTTAAATTTCAGTTTAATTTTTTTTTTTTTTTTTTTTTTTTTTTTTTTTTTTTTTTTGGTATGTAGGTTGATAACTTGTTCTGGATATTTCTTCAGTGCATACTTCCTAATATTTCTTGTGCCAAATACTGAACAGATGTATTTCTAGCCTGGATAAATTAAGAGACACACATTTAGGACATGAAGCTGGAAATTCAGAAAGCACTAGACAGCCAAGCTTTGAGTTGGAACTTTACACTGACAACATATTTCCTGCTATAGTAAAATGTAGCAATATCAGTCTACCATAAATACTGAGAACCTAGATTTCCAGTAAACTGAACATCACCTTCACCATCAACTCCCTTGCCCTCCAGGCTCAGGCATTTGTCTGAAAGTGAAGATCTCAGGTCAGAGAATATGAGGTACCACCAGCACCCCTTGAAGCTGGTGTGGCCAAGAATCAAAACTGTATGACATTTAGTACAAAAACTCCCATTAATGGCTATTTCAGTCTCTAATTCTCCATTGGCACTCCTGGAATGTCTTCCAGTATCACTTTAGCTGCCTCAGGAGCCTTACAATTTCAGGAGAAACATTTTGCATGGAGCAGGGAGTAAGTGTCGAGTATTACTTGCAGGTTTCATTTGGAGGAAAGGCCATATAAATGAAGCTGAATCTCCAAAATTTTAAATCTCTCATAGGATTACAGGAATTTGAGTTATTCTGCAGTCAATATTGCTTTGCAAAGGCTGGATTTCCAGATCTCCTGGAATCCACTGCTGCACAAAAACTTTGTTGAAAGAGGCAATAAAATCACAGTAGTGTAATAAAAAGATGAGAGTAGAAATTAAAATAAGATAATATTTTGACTCCCTGAAGCCAGCCATGTCATTTCTCACCGGGCCACTTTTGTACAGGAGCAGATTTCTACATTTCCTGTGCACTAATGAATGCATCTCCATGCTCACACAATGACAGGAGCAAATGTAAATGATCATGAACCACATGGAATAACCACAGTGCCAAGCTGCTGCAGGCTTTCTTTCAGTAGCACCCATGGAATCATAGGACAGGTGAGACTGGAAAGAGCCTCAGGACATTATCTAGGTAATACAGTGGCATAAAATGTGCAGGCATTGACTCAAAACAAGAAAGAACAAATTCAAGATCAAGTTTAAGCACGATTTGAAGTCAGGAGGTAACTTAGGCGGAGAGTAAGTATGCTGTACAGAGAGTGATCTGAGCAGGGCTCCTTTCAGAGTGAGTTTCTTTGACTCTCCTCCCCTTTGGCATGTGGCACTCAGCACCAAAGGCACTTTCCTATGTGTGGATGAGGCTGCCTGGCAGTACTGCTGTGCAGTGTGCCATTCCAGGACTGGAAAGTTAACCTGCAGCAGTGCCAGTTATGCACCAGTAGCTGAACAAACTTTGAGGATAGAACAAAAGGTCTTAGAAAATGATAGCACCGATAAAAAAAAATTAGTTCAGGCCATTGACTATTACATTATATGGTACACAGAATTGCTTCCTGATATGAATATCGGAGTATTTTGATGGGCTGACTATTTAATGTGCTCAGAAATGTGATTTTGACATGATTAGCAAAAGAGAAAAACATTTGAGAAAGCCATCTAATCCTGCTTCCTCCTTTTAGCTCTAGAGAACCAGAGAAACGGTAGCATTTGAAATTGCGATTTCCTCTTTTGTGCAATTATTATGGGAGTTGGAATGATTAACAAAACAGAAAACAAGCACTTAGCAGACACATAAAAACTGTTAAATAGACAGAAAAAACACTTAAGCTCAGTATTTGCTCTGCTGCTCGCGGTGCAATTTCAGAGACACTACCTCAGCGTTACTATTTAACACATGAGTTTTAAAGATCCAAACAAGAGCAGACAGGTTTCATTAACATAGGAGGTCCCAGAAGAAATAAATATTTATTAAACTTTCAGTGATGTAAAAGAGTGAGTTTTTTTAACCACACTTCCAGGGTTGTTGTACTGCCTGCCAAACACATACCTGGTGAGCTATTTAGAAACTTCCTGCTCCACATGCTAATTAACAGTCTATGAATTTTAACTTAAATCAGGGTCACATAGCTGAAATGTATTTCAGAGGAGGCCTGCATTTGTCATTCAAAGACATTGCCAAGGTTTTAAGGCCCTGCTATAAAGTGGATTTCACAGCTTGAAAAACTAGTTCTCCAATAACAACTGGGTCAAAACTGGGAGGAACCCTTATGCACTGAGTCACATGAGGTGCATTAGATGTACTTACATTTGAAATCAGAGTTAATCCAAAACTGGAACATTCAACACAAACCTCTTTGCATCCTTGTAGGCAGTGTGGCCTTGGATTCAGACCCCTACAAGATCAGGGAAGATCATGTTTCTCTGCTTTAGGCTGCAGTGAGATTCACAGAACACATAACAATATCGTTGGGCAAAAATGCTCCTCTTCAATGCGTCTGGGCAGATTTTTTTGGGGGGAACAGCAGCCAAGATGATTGCAATGTCTTCCACCAGTGTACAGTGATGCATTGACAGAGTCATACCCAAAGCAGTGGTGTAGTACCACAACTCCCGCTTCCCACTACTTGCTCAGTTGCATCTTGCAGACAAATGTCTTCTTGATATGTAGGTACCTTGATTAGATTATCTTTAGAAAATATTTTTAACTCTTTGCTAGATGCAGGTGTCTGATTTCCAAATGCTATTTTTCCTTCTTTTTTTCCCTTCCCCTCAAGTACAATTAACCTGGAATAGTTATTACATCAGTGCTTTCCAAACAAGGTGACCAAGGTGTCACTACATAGTTATTACTTACCTATACACATCTTATTGTCTTTGTATCTTGGAAATTTAAAAACATATTACTTCATATTTTATAATTAATTTGGAAGTTAAGATTCACTTATTATTAGTAAATATCATTCTGTCCTTTCCATCATGTATCACTTCCCCATTTTTTAGCTGCAGTCTTGATGGTTTTCAGCCCTAAGTATGGAAAAATGAGTTTACTTTTTGCAAATTGCAGGCTCAGCTGTCTAGGAAAAGGGCATGTCAGTCACATCTATATAATGTGGCTTTTATCCTGATGGCCAGGTGTGTATTTAACTGTATGTGAGTATTTGGGGAGCCCACGGATCCAGAATCAGAAATGGGAGCAGAATGAACAATGGTAATCCAGGAATCCAAAGTTAGGCCAAACTTGAGTTAAAACCAAGAAAAAAGTGAGAAAGATGTGGAGGAAGTGAATCTGGGATGCCAAGTTAGGTGGAAGTGTTGAGATTTACAGCTTTTCTTGTGATCTTAACTAGGGAGGAGGAAGAAAGGGAAGGATAAAGAAGGAAGAGAGGTATGGCAGCAGTTGCAGGAATCTGCCAGCCCTCATTCCAGTTGTTCTGGCCACATAGCACCTGGGATTCCTTCCTTGTAGCAGTAACAGGAATGACCCTTGAAGGCCCTATTGTAGCAAAATTTATAAGGCTACAGTTGTTTTTTTCCTCCATCATTCTGGAAATGACCAACTATTCTTATGGAGAGAGTAGGTCCTAACAAGAAAGACCCTTGGATGTATAGAGTGAAGATTATTAAATAACTATGCGGAAGCTGTATTACCTCCATATTTAGTACTTAAGATCACATCAGCATCATGAGGTCAAATTTTGACATCCACAACTGGAAAAAAAATTGGACGGAGTCCAAAGAGAATCTACAAGGATGATCCAAAGAGTTGGGAAATATGTTTTCCACTCTGAAAACAAGTTCACCCTACTTCTTTCAGTAGACAAGAAATTAGATCTTTAGAGTAAGACTTACAGGTATGCAAGAAAACCCTTATGGGGTTCTAAACTGGTTGCTCTGTCTGGCTGCTAGCAATCTAGCAAGATCCAAATACTTAATTTGGCAATAAGTATTTATTTTTGTTCACTTTAAGGCCTATTCTTAATAATTACATAGACTCCCACTGATTCCAAGATGATGAGAAATTTACAGTTATCAACTTCTGTTTGGTTTCTCCATATCAGTCATGGTTCTAAAGCTGCCTCTTCTATCTTCTCTCAGTCATCTCCTTTCCAAGTTGAAGACTAACAGTCTAACTGACCTTTCATCTAATGGAAACAGTTTCATGTACTGGGTAATTCCTTTAGACATTGTACACTTTCTGTTTTTGTTGTATCTTTGTTTTCATTGGATGGATGGATTGGTCATGATGACGATTTCTAATATTTTTCTATTCTTTTGCTTTTTTGTTTTGTTTTCCTGGTCCTTTTTGTGTTTTAACTTGCTAAGCAAGATGCTGATAATTTCAGAGAACCTTTTACAACAGGTTTGGCCCATATTTAAGAATCTTTAAGTAGCTGTTCTCTCCTCCTCCACCATCCTGCATTGCACTTACTGACACTGAGTTACATTTGCTGCTCAGTTGTTCAGACGTTCAGTTCCATAAGATTCTTTTGCAGTTGCATTGGCTCTGTGACCTTCTGAAGAGTCACAGAGGTCAGCGCTAGAGGAATTAGTTTGCTAAACTGGATGCCAGCCATATGATTATATACGTGTGTCTACACGTGTGTGTGCTCATGCGCTTCTCAAAGGATGAGGCTGAAGCTCAGGATTGCTTTCAAAGGAGTCTGGTTTTGAGTCAGAGCCAGGACTGATCATGGCTTGCTCTTGGGGATATGCATTCTACATGGTTCTGAAGAATCCTGGCATGGTGCAAGAGTATATGAGATCACAAGAAATACATTAAGTAGTCAGGGGAAGAAAAATAAAGGAACTACAAGGCTAGGGGTGTATAATAGATAAGAAGGAAAAAAAATCAGTTCTTGATCCAGTCCCAGGTGATTTGTACTGTTTATTTCTTCAGGTCTAAAATTGTAGATGGCCACCAACTTCCTCCCAGTGTCCCTGAATTATCCTCTGAGCGCAACAACTTCCTTCTGGTGAAAGCAGAGCTGACAGGCTGTAGACACCCATGTTGTCCAGACCCCTCAGCCTGGGGCAGACCTTGTCTGGGGGTGATGTGTGGGCCCTGAGGAAAGAAGAGATGCACCCAGAGTACAATTTGGATCTTTGTAGTTGGGCAATAGTGCTGCCACCCAGTTTTGTGAAGAGACAGGCTGTAAAGCATTACTCTTAAGAGAAGGGAGAGCGGTTGTTGTGTTGTCTTCTCTCCTTTTGTACTGTTACACCTTTTCTTTCCAATTTTTTGAAATATGATTTTAGAGTAATACAGTAATTTTGAAATCACTCTGAAGTTTCCAACGACTTTCACTACTGGAGGAAGAAATACCATTTGCTGTGCTGCCACCTAGTGCTTTTGAGTGCTGCTTTGATTTTTTTGATTTTTGATTTTGAGTGCATGCATGCTTTTTCTTTTTATTTTTCTTTTTTTTTTTTTTTCTCTCTTGCTTTTTAATGCTCTCTTTCCCATGAAACAGCACTGGACTTATAAATCAAGCCTCCCTCTTAGATTGGAAAATAAAAATGCATCTTGATCTGAATATCTGCTGCAGAGAATTTGATAGACAGACAATGAAGACATAATCTCCATGTAGGAAGAATCTCAGATGCTTCTACAGAGGGGTTAATGAGGCACAATCCCTACAGTTAGGACAGCTGTTATTTTGAAGAGGCAGTTTTCATCTGTTGTTCTCTTTGCAGAATACTTTAATCTATATCCATTGACATCCATTTGATGGGAAATTAAACTTTCTGGATACCAAAAGAAGCAAGCACAAGAGTGTTCAATAACTTATTTTTTGTGTATAACAGGTATGATACAAACCACAGTTCAAACTACTCCCTGAGGTTAAAGAGAGTTACAGAGAAGAAATCATAGCATGTAACATACAGCAGAGAGCAGTGTTAATACAGTTTCCATTGTGATCTGCTCTATTTCCAGGCTTTAATGTTGTTACGGTTCAGGATAGACAAATAGAATTAGAAAAAAAAAATAAACCCCAGCCTATTCTGTTCCCCATCTTTTGGGGTGCCTGTGAAGGCTGTATGTAGGCATTTGTAAGACCCAGCAAATCCTGCTGAACTATCTCTTTAAAGTTTAACAATACACAGGGGTCTAGCTGGAATTTACACCCCCTTGGCCCCCTTCAGAACTGTAAAATCTTGGATTGTGTAAGATTTCTTCTGCCTCCTTCCTGAGAGGTTGGCAGTTTTTGGCCAGGAAGGAAAGGTGGGATCCATACATGTTGCAGGGTTTTATAGTCCCTCTGCACTTGCTGGGGCTGGCCCAGGTTTAGTGGTTGCCCTTGAGTACGCCTGAACTTTCAATGAAAAGTCTGGGGAGCTATGGGAGGACTGGTGGCTACTGTCAGTTTTGTTGACATGTGGAAAGGGCCAGCTCAAAGCTGCCATTTCATCAGAGTGGAGCAGGCCTGGCCACCTTCTCTTTCATAGGAAGTAAATGAAGGGGAGGAATGTGTTTTATTTCTAGTGAAAGCTTTGGCAATATTCTTGCCTTGTCTGGTGGTTCAGTGATGGTTTGAGCGCATTGCCTGCTCTTCTGGCCATAAACTCCTTCACAGCTTTCTTGTACTTCATGCATTGATGCCTTATTCTTGTGATGATTTCTGCCCACATTCTATCTACATGTCAGCTGTAGACACAGAGAAAGGAGCTTAAAGCACAGGTTTGTATCTATGCAATGCCTTGCTCACACTTCTCATGGGGAAAATGCATCTAGGGAGCAAATGGTCTTCGATACTTTAAAATAAAATGTCAGTTTTTATCCCCCCCTTGATTTTTTGCAAAAGGAATGACTATATAAAAGAAATATATTCCTAGCTGATATGCATTCCACAGCTACTTCAGATGTGATTTACCTTCTTGTGCTTTAAAAATTAAATGCAATTTATTTTAAACTAGAAAAAAATGAAGAGAGAGCAGCAAAAGGAAAAAAACCTTAATCAAGACTTTACCTATAGTCTGTCTCAATGGTTTGTACACTCTTCTAAGGAGGTAAACGGGGAAAAAATAAGACTTTATCAGAAAATTATTTTTATGATTGAAACGTTTCCTTATTTGTCAATATTTGTGCACTTAACTTTAAATACTTAAGCCCCACCCTTACCCTCAGGAGCTGATTCTGCTACATGTGAACTTTTCAAGTCTAAAGGAAAGGAAACATCTGGTGTATCATCTGGCCAAAAAGGCTGTACACATTGCACTGCAATAAGTCATGACTATGCATTTTGATGGTTTTATTGCATATATGAATAATGTATTCTGCTTTGTCTACATATTTGTCATTATAATGTTCCTGCTAAAGTTAACCTGCAAATCACACTGAAGAAATATAAGAATGAATAAATTAATCAGGTGCTTCACTAATAGTTTGACATCTGAACATGAGAGCCAACGATGTCTGTGTTTGGAAAGTATTGTCCCTTAGTAATTGTTAATATCTCTCAGGAGATTAATGTGAATGTGTCCCTTAATGCATTTTGTATATCATCTGTATCTTTACTAGTTAATTACATAACTTTCATGTCATAAAGTCTAACATTTAAACTATCTCATCCAATGTCACTTACCTTGTAAATGTTCTCCGAAGGACAGTGGCAGATTTCAAATCCTTCACAGCCCTGTGCATGAAGAGTGGTACCAAGACTTGGGAAACTGATCTGGCTTCTCCTTCAGCTTCATGGGCATCCACAACCTGGACTAACACACTGGGTCCTGTGAGTAAGGACTGATTTGTGTGTGCTAATCAAATGTGTTTCCAGGCTTGGACACATAAAGGGTATGAGATACTGGTATGCCTGTATTTCTGTTAATGAGGCTTTTCCTTTTAAAGGACTGGAAATAAGTTTGATCAGTGTGAGGCACAATTTTAGCAGAGGTTACACTGTATTATGCTATAGAATAGGCCAAAATCAGCATTTCTGTTAAAAAGAAAAAAAAAAAAAAACAAAATAAAGAGACAAAAAGACAGACCTACTGAAAATATTTTATTATTTTTGGTTGCAAAACAAAAAAAAATCATGAGGTCCAGGCCTTTGGGCACCTGCTCTCCATCTGAACTGACTGGGCACTAGGATAGATACATAGCTCTTTGTAAAACCAGTCTGTAGTACATGGCCAGTAATGCACATTCTTCATGGCCAGAAGGCCCACAAAGATAATTTTATAATTAATGAAAAACTAGGTGGTAAACATCAAAGTGACACCAAAATCTTGAAGGAATTTTTGCTGACACAAACAGGTGCAGCCAAGTCCTTCATACCCCTAAGTCATAATTAATCATCAAACCAATACTATTTAATTGTATTTAAGAACTTGTATTTATTTGAGTCTTTTCCTTGAAGGTGAAATTATGCATTTTGTATATTTTTGCATTATTCAACAGCAATCTCAGAACAGTCACATACAACCTGTACTTAAAGGCTTGCAGAGCTTTGTCAGATCAAGACAGCTATAGTATACATGACTAATGTCATTTTGTAGTGCTTAATACAGTTAATCCTTAAAACATGGAACCAGGAAACCCTTATTCATACTGCTATTTGAAACCTGTAAGCAATCTCATGTTTCTAATGCTGATTTTCTTATTATTCCACAAAGAAAACAGTACCAAGGCCCTTTTCCTGGAATATTACTTGAGGCTATTCAGAAAAAAAACACAACAGGAAATTTGGCTCTTTAGCCCTAATAATGGTCTCTTTATTGAATGGAGACTTGCTTTTTTTTTGTTAAACAGATTTTCTTATGAAAGGGTTAGAAGTGAATAAACAACAAGTTCAAGCTCATCAGATTTCTTTTGATTTATGTTGACCTTGAAAGAGAGAGAGGTCATGCTGTTGGCAGGCAATAAGAACTAATCTGTTACTAAGTGAGTAATTAAAAGTGAGGCCTTATATATTTTTGTAATGAGTTGACAGCAATTCCAGCCCCATGTCATACAGTTCCTCTAATCAACATGGTCATTGCACTTAGTGCCAAACGAGAAGCTTATAAGAAGTCAGATGACAAACTCCAAAATATGCAGTTCTTTCAGATGAATAGACTGACTATATTAAAGATGAGGAAAAACTCCAATAAAAATTAACGTCAAACTGATCTGTGCAAGTAGGAACTTTACATTTTTCTAATGAATTGGAGTGGATGCTTATTAGTATTCTCAACTGAAAGAAGTGAAGTTTTACCCAAGAATAAAGATAATATGAGTTTTGGCAGCTGAATCTACTGCTTAACTGGCAAGACTTAAGACTGTTCTGACATCAGACATGACAGTATTGACTTCCATGTCACCAAATAACCTAAAGAATGGTCCATATTTCAAGATGCATTAAGAAGTCTGGTTTTCTAAGTTCAAGGAAATTTTCTAAATTGATTCAAGGTCTGGATATTCCTGCAAAGTACTGAATGACTTGGCCTTAATCCAGCAAAATGTAGTAGCTATATCTTCACCTACATTTAAGAGTGGTCTGAAGGCTGGGATTGAGGCCAAACTCACTGATCCCTCTCTCATGCTTTTCACTGATAGGGGAGTGCTGAATTGCAGACTTAGAGACAAGTGGGATGAGAACCTCAAATTTGTTTTCTGTTTTGTACCTATCTTGCAAAGACTTTACAGAAGCATTGTTGAGCAGGCAGGCTGTCCTAGAGAGTGGGTAGGACAAAGTAAGGGATGAGATGTCCCACAGAAAGACTCTACAGTTGTCTACTGCGAAGACTGGTAGGACTTACAGGCTGTTGAGGCTGATGGAGCACCTTGGGTCTCTGGCCTGTGTCAGAATCAGTTATCTGAGTGTAACTGCTACCTTGAACACCTGCTTAACTGTTTTCTTTTGCAGATAGTAGGACTTTCATGCATAATGTGCTCTGTTTTCAGACATATGCCCAAACACTTTTCCAAATTTAGGCAAGCCCTGGCAAGAGTGAACCTCCAAAGTCAGAGGTATAGGCATGTGCTGCAGGCAGATCATGGAAGTACTTAGTGTACTTGTACTGAAAGCATATCCATTTTTTCCAGCTATACCACTTGGTCTAGTTAAAGTATTACCTTACACAGCAAGTTTTGCCTTACCAAAAATAGGGAAGAATGATCTGTCCCAGAGAAATGATAAAAAGTCTTTCACATTTTTATTCTATGGAAGGATTTGTTTTATGTTTCTCAAACATCTGTCTTCTCTTGTTTAAGAAACCACTTAAAGGAGAAACTTTGGTGAAGATGTAATTGTTAACTATGAGGAAGTTTTTAGCATCACTATCAAATGTGGTACAAAATCTGCCTGTCTTTGAAAGAACAGGAAACACTAGTATCATTCACAGATTTGTCTTCAAGTTTACTAAAATATAATTATGGGTCTCACTTAAGTATATTAGTTTTGATTTGTATTTCCTACACCTCTATTAACAAGATATCCATGCAACTTGCATTTTAAGATCTCATGTCAACAATCACACAGGTCATGGTTTGTTCTCATGTTGCTTATAGCCATGTGAGATTTAAATATTTAAGCTTAAATTCTGGTGTTCCTAAAGGTGGGATTAGATGAGTATCATTGCCCATCGGTCAACGACTCTTGGGGCCACTTCTTTTGCCTACTTTCCTTAAATTACTGAGCAGCTTCTCCAACAAAACATCAGATCTACGAGTGCCTACAAAGCAGATTTCGCATTATCCACTCATTGCTCTTTTTGGCTTGAAGTTCTGTTACGTGTGATAAAATCTACAGAGAAATATGTGAGATCAGTGTGATTGACATTAGAGTCAGGCCAAAGATATTTCCTGCGAGTGGCAGCAGCACAATTGTGTATCTCAGCCAGCACTCGCTCGGGTTCAAGACGATTGTGAAACAGGCTGGAACTGCTTGTGAATGGGCGACTCTGCTGAACAGATGGTTACGGCAAAGGCAGCCAAGAGACCGTGCATGAGCATTGTGCGTTTGTGGGGGCATGAGCTGCAGCCAGAAATGTCTATAAAGAATCTGCCCTAAGCTTTCTGGTCCAAGATTAAGCAGATATGTCATTTCTAATCCATTTTTGGGGTAAACTTCTGATTTATTAAAAAAGAATGTTTCTGCAGCTGTTTCTGCAAAGAAAAGAAAAGAAAAAAAAAAAAGATGTCCAAAAGAAAAGCTCAGTAATGTGGATCAGGGAGCTTGAAAGGGTTGGTTTCTTAGAACTGCATTTTTGTATTTCCTAGTTAGACCTTTGGACACCAGCCAGCTTTCTGCTGAGTAGGTTGGCAGAATTTGGATACACAACAGTCTGCTGCCTTCCATACCCCCCCTGCCATGTGTAGGGTTCCTGCTGCATAAAGCCATTAGTGACCAGATTACAGAAAACATAGGGCTTTGTTTCAGAACTTTTATTTGTTGTTCCATTTCCTGTTTCATTTCTATTTAACCTCTGCTCTTTCTAGTTCAGACATAGTATCAAAGTGAATTTGGAAATGAACTTCATATGGATAAAAAAGAATTGTAAACCATGCATGCAATATCCAATATCGCTTTTTTTGGTAGAATAAACCTTACAATTATTTTTTAATAAAAATAATATATTTTATTAATTGAATAAGTTTTAATAACAGTAAATTTCTCCTTCCCTCTTCAAATAGCTATTTTCCATCAAAACTATCCTTAAAATTAACCAAGATCTGCAAATCTTTCGGGGCAAGTAACCTTTGAATTACATAGCTAGGACCTGTAATGAACTGGGCAACTCAATGTTTTGTTCCTCACTTAAGGTTTTTTTCTGTTATAAATGTATCTCACTGTTTGGATAGCTGTCTAAAATATCAGAAAATTACCTGGAATTAGATGGAAGGGAGCCTTTCAAGAGTTACAAAATTGGAAAGAAATATGTAGGAGGATCTCTCTGAGCAAGGTCAGAGGGAAGTGCAGCTGCTCTTCACAAGTAAATCTTCTTGAGATGTTCCTTTTTTGTAAAGCTCAACTAAATTTGATTATAACTTGGTGTTACATTGATATGAATTTGTCTGTTCATGATATTAGGAGCTGCTATACTGACTCTGATTTTAAGTCCAGAGGGATGCTTCTGAGAGCATCGAGTTCCAGATGTTTCAGAGAACAAGGGAAGACATGGCACTGTCTTCCCCAGCTATAGATTTTATTTTATCTGTTAGTACTTAAGAGATTAAGGCCTGATACACATTTTCTGATATCTTCACACCATTTTTATTGTTGTGTTATGGGACTGTTGCTACCTACATAAATGTGTAGCTGCTTTTTCATCTAACTTTTCAATCTTATTATCTTTTTGTAAGAAAAAGTTCCCCAATCAGTCGTCCTATGTATCTATATACCGACATTTCTTTTTACTGCATTTCAATGTCCCATTATTTTTCTTAATATTGGTTTTAATATTTTTTTAAATATTTGTTGATGTTACTTGGGTACTTTCTTGTGTTACAGAGCACGACACAAAGATCTTGGGTTTCTGATACATTATTAAGTTTTTGCTTGTTGGTCTCCTTTTGGAGATAAAGCAATCCAAATCTTCTCTAGTTCCTTTCACGGATTTTCCAGGCCCAGGCTTATTGCTCATATACTTTGCCCTCCTCTTTTATATTTTTAGGGCTGTGTCTCTCTGTTCTTTTCCTTTTCACCTGTCTGTTCTGCAGGATCCTTTGAGTCAAATATTCAGCCTATCTAGGATATGTTCTTGCTGTACTTGCCTATAAAAAATCTCTACTTTGTCCCATTTAATGTGCAAAATGAAATCTTTGTCACTTCTTGTGTGCAGTGCAGTTGAATTGTGTACAGTGGATCAAAGCTCATTTCTCTTTGAGTTTATAAACTTGCAAGTATAAAAAATTCAAATATAAGAATCTATATTTTTGTTTCAGTGCAAAATTAAAGTGCATATTAAAACTGAAATAACTTCTATTGCATGTTGTCAGAAAGTTGAGTATTTTCAAGGTAAAAGACAAAGACTTTGGTGCAGCAAACTAATTGTGGCCAGTGAGGTGAAGGGAGGATGAGTCAGTTGTTTTTATGGCAGATTGTGCTGTTCATATGATGTCCTGTGGCATTTTGTCCAGCTGGAGCTTCTAAATAAATCTATAATTATATATAGAGACCTGGAAAGACAAGGAGCTCACAGTGTTGGAAGTAATGGCTGTTCATTGATTTTTATCATTAAATGTCTTCAGACTGAAGGAGTACACTCACTTTAGAGGACTACCTGAACTGCTAGTCTTTCTCAGGTGTCTGAGCAGTATTTTATTTGAATTATAGGAACTGAATATTGTGTGTCTTTACAAAAAGAAATAAAGCCACCTTTGCACTAAAATATCATTTACAGCTCCTGGCCTTACATTCAGGTTGTGAGAGATACAATCTCACATAAGAGATTCTGACTAGAGCTACCCTTCCTAAAAGCTTTCTCATGAATTAAGGGCTTGGAGGTTTGGATGATCCCAAGCAACATTTTCTTCTGTGTGTCTTTGGCTCTTGTATTTTTGAAGGACAAAGGAAGGACTTTTGAAGGATGCACTTTTGAAGTGTTTTCTGTCAGGGCTATTGGCTGTTTCAAGGCCTGACTACCAGTAGATTTTTTTCTTTAGTATTATAGGTGAGGAAAGAGATAAACTGGATTCACAGTGCTGGCATCATGACTTCTGCAGTCTGCTACATTCAAGCACATAAACAATTGCAGTCCATACGGATCTAAGTGCCAATGGGCAGAGTGCCTAACAGCTTCATTGGAGTCTGGTGGGACATTTTCCTTGGCCTGTGCTGCAAATGACACTACAAATTCTGAGGAATTAACGGCATTTTATTGTGTCTGTTTCAGCCCTCCCCCATTAGCACTTGGATATAATCATTTCTCTTGACCTAGCAGGCACCTTTGGGGGTGATGAGGAGGTGTAGCTAACACACAATAATAGTAATGATAATTCACCAAATTAGCAGATCTTTGCTGTGTGGATTCTCTACGTGCTATGCGGATTCTACTTTTCTGTCCTTTAATCTGAGTTAAGAGTGTGTCTTGCACTCTTTGTTTTGCCTGTGATGTGTTGCTTTCCCTGAAATGAGCTTTATAAAATGGCGGATAAATTTTAATTTGAATTAGGTTCTTGAATGTTTTTTGCTTAACAAGTGTTGATTCTTTAGTGCCATCTATTAATGGAGTCTCTCTCAAGAGCACGAGAAAAATCAGAGTTTATGGGTTTGGATTTCACTATAATGAAACTGACACACAATCAAGAAACTAGGAGAAAGCAATATTCTAATGACAAATTATTCTCATCATATAAAGAAACAATTCAAAAGGGATATGCTGAAACTGAGTGAGAACAGTGTGAAGCCTTGCATTTAGGACAGTGAAAATCCAACACAGAAATACAATGGGAAATCTAAAAGGAAAGGCCACAAGACGGACCTTGAGAGGAACCTTGAGATTATTGGTTTACAGCTTACTTTTCAGTCACGTGTGTAATGTCTTTTCAAAACCACCAAAACTATCTCTGGAATAAATCTAGCAGAAATATAGGAATAGGAAATAGTTGTTTTCCTTATTTGGCATTCATGAGATCTCATTTGGATTACCATCCAGTGTGGAAAATTATTCTTTAAAAATGACTAGACAAATTTTGAGTTGCCCAGAGGGGAAATTAAAAGAAATGAAAGATCTAATCTAAAATCTTACCCTATCCTAGTCTAAGAAAGAGAACCATTATGAAAGATTCAGTAGTTTATAAATTTCTTTTTGTCAAGAAGGTCAAAAGTAAACTGTTACCACTTTTGGCTGAGATAAGGCCAGAGATAATCAGCTGACATGAATAAAAGATATTTATATTAAATTCTATAAATTCTTATTGTAGGATACTTTAGCAGTTGGACAGGTGAGGTTTTGTTGGTTGTAGAATCTCCACCATTAAATTTTTTAAGAATGCAAGTGTGTCAGGGACATTCTGAGTTTACTAACAGAATCACAGAATGGGTCAGATTGAAGGGCACCCCAGAGTGTTATCTGGTCCAATCTTCCTTGACAAGGACGATAATCCTGGAGCTCAAGGCACCAGATTGTGTCCAGATGGTTCTGGAAAATCTCCAGCGACGGAGACTCTGCAAATTCTCTTGGCAATCAATTCCAGGGCGCAGTCACCTGCACAGTAAAGAAGTTCTTCCCTATGTTCAGGTGGAACTTTCTGTATATCAGTTTCTCCCCACTGCCTCTTTCTACCGCTTGGCACCACTGAGCAGGATCCACCTCTTGTCACCTTCTCTTCAGATACTGATACACACTGGCACATATATGTATATATACATTGATATGCTTCTTTTTCATAGCTAGGAGTTAAAATAGATCTCTTGTGCTCCCTCATCATCCAACATCTCTGTGGTTTGGTGTCTATGATCTTAATGTTTTAAAGGTGTATAAAAACTGTGCTTGAAATGCAGCATTGAAAAAAGATGTGTTAGGTCTTGTGAGCAGGAGTCGTAGTGGCTTCTGGGCATCAGAGGGAGAGGCAAGAACTTCCAGTTTAGACATCCATCTTTGATAATGTGTGTTGAGCTGACCCAGAATGACAGATCTTTCCTGAGTACCCATATAGAAGTACCACTGGACTCACCTTTAAATTATTTATGTTATGTGACTTTACATTCAATCTCTTTTTATTGCTCAGTAAATTAATCCAGTGGAATTAGTCATACATAAGGGACCTATCTTTTGGGACATGGTTTGTTCTGCTTGTGTGGGGTGGAGAATCATTGGTTAGTACAAGGCTTGCAATGTCATCTAGCTGGATCTCAGTGATGCAAGCTGCAGTGGATGATTTGTTGCTAGTGACTCAGATATTGTTTGCTTTTGGCAGGTCTTCCATTGAGCATATTTTTTTTTCTTCATATCTTGTTATTGTTGGAGTCTGGGAGCTCTCATGTAGCAGCAGGTTATCTTCTGGATTTACTTCCCTTTTTGTTCAAAGTCGTACATGAAGTTAATCTTAATTTTCTGGGCTTTTTATCCAGCTATTTACCAAAAACTTCCCTTTGAAAGAGTGCTTATGACTTTTTTTATTTCTTTACTGTTGGCATGCATTAAATTATGTTATCTTCTACTAGTGGTCCAGGTCTTACATTATTTGTAACTGATATGTATTAAATAACTTCTGTAACTTATGAAAATCCAATATCCTTAAAACAGCTGTTCCAAATTTCAATAGCTTTGTCTGCAGCATGATAGCCATTTTCAGCTGCTTATTATTGTGAATGTCTCATTAGGAACTAATTCCTGTTTCACTGTAAATACGTAGTACTTTATCAATGATTTTGCAAGGCTGTGTGAAGAAATGACAATCAGGGCAGGTGGAGTGGGGAGGTGGCTCTATAAGGATATCAGCAGGACTCCAAGGACCCTGCTCTTGTGTTAAGCAACCAAATGTTTAAACACTTTACTCCGTTTCAAAACTACTGTAATACAGTAATAGGTAAACACTCATCAATATTTCAGTGGCATAAAATATGTTTACTCAGAAGTCATTAAGAACAATTAAAACTGATTTTTAATTGATCTTCTTGCCTTCACATCTGTCTGGCCTTCTATGGTAGCCACTTTGCTTTCACACGCTCACAGGGTTTCATAAAGAGCTGGGGCGGATGCAAGGCCACGCTGCCAACAACATCCATGCCCAGCTCTGCCCTAGCCATGTGCTCCTGCCTCTGGCTTTACACCAGTTCCGGCTCTCAGGAGGCCGTGGGAAAAGCTGAAATCTCATCCAGAAGAAATTTAACTGAAAATTAAGAAGTGATTTTAATTAGATTACTGATACGATCTGATGTGCATTGAAATCGAATAATTGCTAGGGCTGAGACAAAGTATGGGCCAGGACTGCAATAGGACCTGCAGAAAAGGGTGGCACTGACCCATTTGCAGTAGCCTGCAGGCAGATCAATTTAAGAGTTGTCATTGTATTATGCCTATGTTGTGCTTAGCAATTTGCATAATACTCTTGGTAAATGACAAAAATTCTGTTTGAATTTCCTTTGCATGTGGGTGATTTAATTGCTGAGTTCCTCTGAAGGGTTTACATACTTTTATAATATTAATCTCGCAATTTGTAAATAATGTTGTTGGTTGGTTTTCATCAGGTAGGTACATCTCCTACCATACTTAAGTCTATCTTGTTTTGAATCTCACTTCCTCCCTTTTATTCCTATTACTTCTGCTTAATAACTTAATGGATTGATGTTGTTTTACCAGGTCTAGATGAAACTTAAGCGGTTGTATGAGGAATTGCTCCTAACCATCACCTAGTAAGTTGGTGCTTAACCCACTATTGTTTCTTCTCTTTTTGGTTGTGACAAGTAGGATTCATTGCTTGGTCTAGAAATAAAGTGTATCACAGGTTACATCTATTATGATTTCCTTCTGTTCTAAATAGCTGTGCTGCAGGTAAGCACCAAAACAGAGGAGAACAAAACAACAAGTACTACGTAAAGTCTTGGAAACTTCTGAATTCTAGTTGTGGTGTAGTACGTAAGTAACCTAGTGACTGAAATTTATTTCAGCTCCCTCTTATATGTTGTGTGTTAAATATCAATGTTATTATTTATTTGACTGCTATACCTGCTTTTCCAGCAGCTGAAAATGTTAGCACTATGAGGTGCTTTAAAGATGAAAAATGCAGTTATTGCCAGTCTTATTTTTTTGCTTTTTAAGGTTAAAAAATCTGTAATCATTGATGTAAAGATTTTCTTTTCCCTGTGAGTTCTTACACACAATCTTTTTCTTATCTTAGACCAAAGGTACAGCATAAACAAAAAGTTAAGTCCTACCAGTATTGGTATCACCAGGGCAGGTATGTAAGTGCTTGGCTTAGAAGGGTCTCAGCTCAATTTTTGCAATTCAGCCATAGAAGTGCTTATGGGGTAGAAAGTCCCTTAGCAAGGGTCTGGGAAACATCACACTGAATTCCTCAGCCAGGCAATTAAGCCAGCCTAGAAAGCTCCAGAGGAGAACAGAACAGTGTGCTTAACAGAATGCAAATTGCATTTCACAGATCTGGTTATTTTAATTCAGAGCAAGGCCATCAGTGTGAGTGTTTCCTTCAGCACACTGATAACTAGATGTTATTGCCTGTTGAACTGTGACTGGCCTTTTTTTTTTTTAATATCTATCCTCCTTTTTGTCAAATATTACAGCAGAAATACTTCAGTGGTAATATCTGCTCACTTAGAAAAAGAAAGGCCCTGGAAACTTTGAAAGGAAAAATATGGCCTCATTTTCGTATCTACTTTCCAACTTTCAGCAAGCTTAGTAAAACATGTGGAGTATTAGGTATGTAATTGTACTAAAGCATCCTCTGGTATCCATGTGGCACCTCATTTCATGGCAATCATTTAAAATAACTAGTAATAGAAATCAGATGAAATTAAGGTAGTTTTTAAAGATATCCAATCTTAAGGCAAGGAACCCCCTGAACCTTGATTGCTACGCTGGTCTTTAAGTGAAAATATGAGTGAAGCAGAATGACAATAATTCTGTTATTTGGAAGTATAATGTACTTGGAAATGTATGATTCCTGGAATGGTTTCTTATAGCCTTCTTTGAGTGTGTTCTTTAGCAATTTCTGAGTGAGGACTTGGCACTCCTTGTGAGTACAGTCAAAGGAACCAGTAAAGTACATTCAAGGCTCTTTTGAGATGATTTCCAGAGCCTACTACGCTGAAGCAATTTCTTTTCAAAAGGTAAAAGAGACTTCAACTTTTTCAAACAGGAAGAACTGGGACCTGAAAGTCATGTCTGGAACATTCTGCAAGAAAAATGGATACCACTGATTGAGTGTCATGCATAAATAATTGTTTTGGAGAAAGGTTTTGGAGATTAATGTTCTTGAGATGGTAACATGAAATGACTGTTTCCTGTTAGAAACAGTGTAAGTTGTTCTCTCTATGCAGAGAAATTACCATATCCTACTCTGTCAGAGTGTAAATTATCATGACAAGTGTAAGAAATGTAATATCCTGTTACATTTTCTTTTTTTTTGCTTGTGAGACAGAGACAGATTTTTCCCATTAAGTTAATTTGAAAATATTGTATATACACCTCATATATGTGGTCTTTGTTTTGTTTTTTTCCCCCTAATGATCTAATCTGCAATCTTCTGTTCTGTGTAAATGACCTATGATTCACTATGTGTGCTTCAAAGATTTTAAGTCTGGAGCAATACCTGTATTATGTGATTCTCAAGAATTCTGTGTATTCAGGGAATAATGCTACAAGTCTTCATTATAACTGAAGCTATTGTGTTGCTTATTTGAAAAGTATTTTGGTATGTTTATTCCACCAATGTTATAGAATTTGAGCACATCAGCTGAGACAGGAATATTGTCTGTGTCAGTTGTGGAGAGAGTTCTTCCATGTAGTACCAAAAGAATAAACGTGAGGGATGTAAAACATTCTTCACATTTGACATTGGTATTTCACATTTAAAAATGGTATTACACATTTGAAGAATGTAAATTGCAAATTTGAAGAATGTAAAACATTCTTGGTATTACACATTTAAAAATGTGTGATTTCAAACTACTGGATCATTCATGCATACAACAGCTGGAACTGTTGACATCTGTGCCCTGGCTGCTCCTTCCCTAAGGATGAGGCTGGGTGGAGTCTGACATATGCCCTTCTCTGAAACCCATGATGACCAAAGGCTCCCAGGCTGAGTTATCAGCCAGCATCCTCTTTTGATACTGGCAGTGAAGATGTTCTGCTCTCACCCAGCAACAATTGCATGTTCTTATTTCTGTGTGCCAGTTCCCAGCTGAAACACAGACCTTATGTTTATCAAAAGAGGGAGCATGGGGATCTGGCACTGTTGTGTCACTGAGCCTGTTGGCCTCAGCTCTCCTTTGCTGTCCATCTATCAGTTCATTTCCTTGGGTGTTACCTGGACAGCACTTAAACTGCAGAGGTGCATACTGATGCAGTGCAGGGCTGCTGGTAGATTGCACTTACATTCCTGATTTTAACTATATTCATACTAATTGTGGTCAATGGAAAATGTGCAGTTTAACTGGTCTCTCCTGCTCCCTGGCAGTCCCAGGCCTATATGCCAAGCTCAGTTGTGAAAAGATTTTTCCCAGCAACAGCATGTGGCTCTCTTTGGCAAGCTCCCACCAACCCCTTTGTTGGCAGCTGCTAAGTGGCCTCTGGATCTCTAATGCAGGAAGGCTGCTGGTGGGTTTCTGATCTACATATTTTTCTGTAAGCAATTTCTTTTGACATACCTTTCAGTTCTGCAAATGCTCACTTGCTTTATATTTATCTATTTGGTTCCAAACCCCACATAAGCCTCTCAAAGAATACAGATCCACTTACAGTTGAAAGAAAAATTTTACATGCCAGAAATCCATGTTGTCGTTTGCCCTTCCATTTTTCACTTGTAGATCGCATTTTCATTGTATGTCTGTAAAAGCTCTGTGTTCTCCAGAACCCAGTTCCTTGCCCTTTACTTATTTGGTTAGGATACATGAAATTGATGGGATGGATGCTGGCTGCCATTGGGTACCACCTTGAGACCTCAGTATGGTCCTTCAACTTTCCTTGCACTTCTTCAGTGGCAAGCCAGATGTCCCCATGACTCTTAGCACAGCTAACCATGACTCCAGGAGGTGCCAAGAGAGATTATTTCTGTATGGCCAGTGCTGAGAGGACTGAGCCTGATGGCACTACACCTGTCTAGCAAGAGGAAAGAAGCTGCATTTCGTACCCTTTCTCAGGAAACATTTTGCTCCCCCCTTCTTGGCACAGGGAATGCAAATGCAAAGCTAACTACCCATCTCTTTTAAGTGCTGCCATTTGTACAAGCCTGTCAACTTGCATTTCCTGCTGGCAACCACTGCTCTGCTCTGTGCTGTTACTTGTCATTACACAAAACAGTCACTCCATGACCATCTGCTCCTTAGAAACACATGTGAAGTAGACCTCAAAACATGTGACTTAATGGAAATAACTTACATGTAAGGGAAGGTGGAAATATTGTGGAGGCACAAAATCTATATTAGACAGGAGTTCCAGAATAAATTTTTCTCTGGACAGAGCAAATATCCTTGTGTTTTCTGGCATTGGATTTTTAAGAATAAAGAAAATGAGGATGAGAAGTTCCAAACCTTGCATAGATTCTGTTAACCATAGCATAATGACAAAAAAAACCCTCATAAAAACCCTGCTGTGCATTCCACCATTGCAGATAGTTTCTGTGTCATTTGTATAAGTACTGCATCATACAAGCTCTTCCTGAAACCATAAGGAGGCTCTGAAAGCTGAGAAAAGGATTCCTCTTGATAGAATTTCACTGTTAACTTGTGCCCAAAGTTCGAGTTACACTGCCCTAACTTCTCCAAAGATAAAAATAACTTGGGTGAAACTGTGAGTGGAACTTTGCCCCAAACTCCTAGCAGGTATTGTCTGTTTATCACATTAATAAAAATAGATGCAAATATTTCTCCCTTCTTTTCATTTTTAACATGTGCTGGAGAAAGGAACTATGCCTGGTCTCAAAATGCATGTCCATATGGAAGAAAATGGGAAATAAATAGAGAAAAACCCTCAACTTTCTTTAAAATCAGGGGTTTGGATGGAAAATACTGTATCTTTCAAACACAGATTTCAAGGTGAGTGAAGTCAAATAATGCCAGCATTTTTGCAGTTTATATATTCCTGTTGCTGACTTTTCTCATGCAGAAACAAAGACAGTTGTCAACTGACTTTTTATGAGCTTTAGTATGTTGAGGGCAGAAAGCAGATCTGCCATATTTTCCATTCATCAGTGTATAAGTTCAATAAAGTACTTGTGTAATGTGATGTTTAAAGTGATGCTGTCAATAAAATTTCTCTGTTTGGAGCAGTTAGCCTCTATGGTAAGCCTCGAATTCTCATTAACTGAATTCTCTTCCTCACCACTGGCCCGAGTGAACGTGGCAGTATTATCACTGAAGTTATTCTGGTTCAAATTGAGTATGCTTTTGTGAGGCGCAAGTTTTCATTCCTTAAGATGCAACAGAAATGTGAAGCATCAAGATTTGTCCTGTGGCAAAACAGACTGAAGAGAACCCAGCCATCAAGCTGTATCTGTTTTTGCAGCCTGTCTAGATGGGAATGCTTTGAACTGGTGGTGGCAAACACTGTGGTTACAGGGGGAGGCTGCAGGGGAGCTGCAGCTCAGCACACGCCTCTAAATAGTGCACTGCAGTACCAGTGCTTTCTGCTTTGGTGCTGGCTGAACATCATGTAAATCTGCAATCACAGCATAAAAGAACTTTCTCCAGATAATTAGGGATCCTAACACACTCCCCTTCTCTGCCCCCACTGCCAAAGAATTGCTGCTATTCATGTACTTGGCTGGAAATCAGCAGTGCCTGCCAAGATGAATTACTGGAAATTAATTATCTGGAGCCTGATCTGGAAGTTTTGACTCAGCTTTTCAGTAGGTCCATTCAATCCAATGCATTTTCTCTTAAATAAACTCAGATTTGGAAGCTGGGCTTTTGCTTTGTCAAGCTCTGCCACTCTGTGCGGTGAGCAGCTGCATCACACCCTCACACTCCCACTTGGGTTTCTGTCCATGGCACAAATCATGGGTTGAGAAGATGTAAGGCTAATGAATTTCATTAACTTTCATGTCCATATTAAAGGCAGAGAAGGTGCCATCCTTCAAAACCTCTCACTGACAGGAATCCACTGACTGCAAACCTCTCACTGACAGGAATCCACTGACCGCCACTCACTCACATTACTGTTGCTTTGTGTAGACATAAACCAGCTGCTTCATATAGTTCAAAGTACAGACAGTCCCTGTTAGATGGAATATGTTCAAGGAAATTTTTAAGTGGTATCTGCAGAGATATTATTTAGAGTGTTTTTCCTCTCTACATGCAGAACTGTTCTGATGGGTTCTAAATTAAATAAGTGCTAGAAGAGACACTTACCCATGGAGCTATCTCCAAAACACCCTGGTCCCATCAGAATTACTGACATTATACTGTGAATATTTCATAATGAATGTATATACATTAGCAACTTCATTGTGCTCAGAGCTGGGACACCAAAATGTGGGGTTTTTTTCTGAAATAAGACTATGAATGCACTAAAATACACTATGATGGCAAAGAGGCAGAATATGTATCATGTGGAAGGGTGCTTCCTTTGCATGAGGAACTTTGTGTCTCCTGGAAAGAGGTGAGTGCTCTCTGTGGGCATACCCACTGTATTTATGCTGCTTAAGAGTTTGACTTGTTTTTGTCATTGCAGCATTCTCTTTATAGTCTATATTCTCATTTTGTGCTTGGCCAGAATCTATATTTTTTCTTTTAAGATATAGAGCGGCAAAAGCAAGCATCCAGAATTGCTGTTGATGAGATCCTCTCATAGGAAAAGGGTTAGAAGCAAAAGATCAGGTAAGGCAGCGAGTGGTGAAGTGTTCAACTGGAATAATCCACTTGCTTTTGATCTTTTGCCTGTGCTCCAAGATTACAGAGTCTTAATATCTAAAGTGCAAAGCAACATTATTGAATTAGTGGTAAAACCTAATTTAGTAGTGGAAAAAGAAATTCAAAGTTAACATTTGAGACCTATGAAAAATAAAAAGCAATGAGTTTCCTTCAGAACCAATAAAGAAAAAGAAAATCCAAACATATTTGCCAGTTTTTGCAATTGCACAGAAGTAAAAAAAGCAAGCAAGCCATAAAGTGGGAAGCTACTGTTATTGCGGTCATAGCACGGAACTGAAACTAATGGTTTAAATCTGTATTAAGTAGCAATTACCCTGGCTTAAGTTAAAATTATTACATTCAAAATAAAGGGCAATCACAGCTCTATGTTTCTTTTATTGATTTTTCAAATAGTAAGATCTCCACACATCCAAGTATCTTTGGCACAACCCATTTTGTAAGTGGCAGGAGCAGTCTTCTAGGTTTCTGTTGTACTAAAGAACAAGAAAAGCCCACTCTCAGCAACATCCAAACTGTGGAAGAAGCATCAAATGAAGCTGAGAATGGCATCATCAAGTTTTTGGGTGATAATGTCACAAAATCCAATATGAAAAGTACAACTAAATGGAAATAGTATTTTCCAGAATCTCATTTCTAAAGGTGTTTTCAATTAATCATGCTACAGCATGTTTAGTAGAGAAATAAAAAAAAAATCCTGAAAAAGGAGGATAATAAGTGATCATTCAAGTGAGAAAAGGTTCAGGGTATGTTATGAATATGAACGAATACAAACTTTCTCTGGAGAAAGAGGTTCTCGTTTATTAAAATAGCTGCAAGGAACGGGGTAGCCAGGATAAGCCCAGGCACCCACACAGCGAGCCAAATCCAGAACAGTGCACTGACCCCAAGTGCACTGGGTTCCCCCCCCCAAAACAAGCTTCCAAAAAGAAGAACCTTGACCCAACCACACTCCTCCCATTTATAGCCCCTTCGAGTCCAGGATTGGTCCATTTTGGATCCGCATGGTGATTGGTCCATTTCCAGGCTTCTCATTGGTCTTTAACGCCGTTCTTTTCTGCAGGGCTTTGGATGATGGGTTGGGTCTTCCATCCCATCCCTCTTTGACCTCACCTTGCCCCGCCAGACTGCCCATCCACCAAACCCTGGGCCCTTTTCCCAGAACATTCTAATAAGCCCCCCCCCCCCAACACAATACAATTAATATAATTAATACAATATAACTAAACTATGCCCTAATTTAACATAACATAACTTTTACCTATAACAGGTACACTGATGGGAATCAGCCACCTTATGCTTGAAATTACGAAATCTTATGCTTAAAATAAAGGAAGTGATATAACTCCTGCTGCCATCAGGGAGACAAGAATATTAATGATGTGGCTTACTAGTCTCAGTCTTGAAATAGTTTTATATATGTTCACATTTATATTTGAACATGCTGCAGTATGGTCTCATTTCCCCACTTGTTTATCTTTTGTTTCTTTTTTAAGGATGAGAAGTAGAAGCATGGTAGAGTGAAGATTTTATTAATTCCTACATAAAGGTGTTTAGGGTTTTTTTAAGATTCTATTGACCCTTTACAATAGCTGATCTATGATAACATCTAAACAACTGAGCAGCAGTTTAGATTCATGTAAATCTAAAATATCCATAAGCAATCCAAACTAACAGTAATATACTCTGATTTTTCTGAAGAAAGAGAACACCAGTAGAAACGTTTACCTGTCATTTAGAAAATGAAAAGCCCATTGTAAAAAGTATAGAACTTGCTTCAGAACCTACTATATATAAATGATGGCTATATGGCAATAGCAAACTGTACATCTTCAGTGATGGAGGGAAACAGTTACAGAACCTTTTTGAAAACCCACTTGGGAGCACTCCTGTAGCCTGCTTGTTGCCTGCATTATATTTCCCAGCAGCTTTTCTTTTGTTGAGTCTGAAGAGATGGAAGTGGAAACCAAGCAGAGAGAAATGCTGCAAGTTTAAAGATTTTTGCAGAGAAAGATATCTGCATTGCTCCCCAGAGGTTAAGACCAGGCTGGCATTAATGCCGCTATTCCTTTTATTGCCCTGGGGCAGCTGTGGTAAGGGTGTTGACCTCTGGGCAAAAAGATAATGCTACAGATTCAAGTTCTGCTTGTACTAATTTTCCACTAAGCTCAGCGGGACTTTTTTGATGCCACTCACTTTACTCGGGTAAGCAGTAAATTCACACACCCATGTGACAGAGACTTAGTGCCAGAGGATCTCATCTACAGCCACTTTTCTTCTGTCCCAAATTATTCCACTCTGCATGGAAAGTGCAGCTGGACATATCAGAGGAATATTTTCATGAGATGCCTGATAGATTGCTCTTTCTGTATGTTCTGGCTATTGAACACAGTCCAACCAGGCTAAGTGTTTCCAAACAGCAAATCCTTCCAAAAAGGGTAAGATCAGCTAAATACAATTTGAAAGTGTTTAGGCTGGCTTTCTTGTATTTCCACTTTTTCTGCTTTAAATATGATTCACTTGGACACCTGAATGAAGTAGTTCAAGTACGCTGACATCTTCCTACTTCAGGAAATGAAAATGAAATGATTCTCAGAGGATCCTCATAAAATTTTTTGCTGTGTGCTTAGCCACAGAGAGCAGGAGGTGTAGAATTCCATCAGGTACCAGGGGAGCTGCACATGTTGTGTTTCCTCTGCTTTTTATGCATGGGCTCACAGGCACTCACACTTCCACATCACTTCCTGAGCACAGAACTGCTATGTTGTTATACTCAAATTGTCTCTGTAGCAGCTGGGGAGGGTGAAATGGAAACCAAGAGAGAAAAGCAGAGCGCTGTTCTTAACAGTATCAGCTGATATATGTAATTATGTTTATTTTAGAACTGAATTTTCAAAAGGAACATATAATTTTGAGAGTTCAGTTTGAGAGATTTCAGGTATTTTTCTTTTATTCAGAGGACAACCAGTGTTTGCTGTTTCTGCACATCATGAGGGGAAGTTTGAGTGCTCATCCAATTCCCTTCCTTTTTAAACAGAACATAATTTATGCTTAAAGCAACCATGCAATGTGTGCAGATACTGGGCAATGTCTCTGACCCATTAGAGTCTTCAGTGTCTCATCTATATGGAAGCATACTCAAAAGCAACATGAGGTCACATAGAAATAATCATCTTTTACCAAGTTACTTACATGGCAAATCATACTTACAGTGACTTTCCCACCTCCTTTTTTTTCTATCATGGTGATTTCTGCTAAACACGACAGATAATTACATCTTAGTTGATCCCTTAGCTATTGTACCATAAAAAGGTTGGTTTTACTTAATTCACTTTTGATTCACCAGTTGCCTGCAGACTACTATAAAAATGAATAAAAACTATGTTTAAAAGCTTCAGGAGGCAGATCTGACAAATGCACCATAAGATTTAGAGACAAAAGGCAATTGGCCACTCCTATCAAATCATATCCCAACTAATGAGAGGGTTTGGGATCAACAGAACTATTCCGTAATTTGGAGCCTTCTGACAGGCAACTAAATCTACTTCTGTCAGAAGCTGGACACCATGTTGATGTCAAAGCAAAGGAACATTCTGGGAAATGTGGGAACAGAGGGCTAGCAGGGTTTGTCTGGGTCATCAAGTCCAGTTTTCTACTGTTGTAGACATCCATGTTTCATAATCCCTTTCATTAAGTTACCAAGATCTATCTTAAAACTAGTTAGATTGTGTTCCCCCACCGCTCCCCTTGGCTGGCTGTCACAGAACCTTTTTCTTCTGATGGTTAGGAGCCTTCTAATTTCCAACCTAAATATATTCATGGCCAGCTGACGCCCATTTCTCCTTTCACCACCACTGTCCTGAAGTTGAAAAAACCTCTTGTCTCTCTTTCACTTCCATCCCTTGATGCAAAGATAGCATGTCTCATGTACTCATTCTGCTGCACTATTCAAGTTAGGTAATTTTTATTTTTCTCCCATAAGGGCATCTTCCTTGTCCAGGGATGCACTTCTCTAAGGAAGGTGGTCACAGCTGGAGTTCTGCCTTTTTTGACAATGAGCAGTGAGTTTTAACCACACCGTGCCAGTGTGAGATCTTGCCAGTGCCTTGTAAAGAGGCACAGCCCAGCCTCAACTCTGCTGTGAACACCTCACTTGAGAACAGCAGCTCACGCTCAGATGTGACTCAGATGTGTAAGAGCATATTGTCAGAACATGAACACTGCAATTCAGAAGCAGAAAGATAGATCAAGCTAAGAAATGGGTCTTACCCAGTATTCAGGCTTACTAGGAGAAAATTTTTGTTTTCAATGGTATCATAATCATGTCGCTCTAATTAAAGCTGCCCACGAATTAATTTGTCCAGCATGGTTTTATGAATCACCTTCACGTAATGTGAGCAGTCTTCTTAATCAAATAGGGCATGTATGAGATTGTTTGCTAAGAAGTAACACATTTGTATATAGTTAATAACAACTGAAACTGATTTAAAATAAGTTTGGAAGTAAATCTGAAGTACTTAGTAGTTGGAAATCCTTTCTTTACCAGTAGATGGCACAAAACAGCTTAGTTTGTTTTCAGATCATGTATAAAAGGTACATTGAAGAAAAGATGAATTGAAATAATAATAAAATTCTTCTATTTATAGTATCGAGAGGATTGCAGAAATTATGAACAGAGAGTAGCATTTATATATTGTGTTATATTTTTCTGGTGGGATTTTCAGTTAAAATAATTTATCTGCCTATGTGACTTAAGGCACTTTGACCAGATTTTGGCCTATTCAGACCTAAACAGAAATGCCAAGGCAATCTGTGGGTTTGGATCTGGTCCTGGTTTCATGAGTGCAAATCTTCTTGTTGTCTCTAGATACTTTGCCTTGCACAGAGAGCAGATTTGTGTTTGTTTATTTCGTTGGTAGGGTGGTTTGTTTTGTCTTGTGAGAGAGAACACACTCTCACACTAAATCTTTCATTTCAGCTGTTTAAATACCAGTTGGTGAAGAGTTTCATCCGTTAAATTGACAGTTCCTTTTAATTGGGCTGATTTTAGCTCAGGGCATTTGGTACTTTGGAGAATGGCTCTGTATCTTGGAAGGCTCATCCCACACTGAGATGTGGAGGAGTGATTCTGACAGAACTCTTGCCTCATCCTCCACCCCTCCCTTGCCAACCGTGTGGCCAAGTTTTTCATGGGGAATCCCGGCCCTGGTGACTGCACAGATTGGCTCCTTACTTTTCAAAACAGGGCCACATGACAGAGCAAGGGGACAGCCCCAGGTCAGCCAGTACCTCCCTGTCCTCCCAGGTGTTGCCTCCCCCCTGCTGACAACCCACCATGGCCCATCTTCTCTCTGTCCCTCTCTTTGCTTCTTCCAGGTCTTGTCACTGTAGTTTTCTTCCTGACAACATCACAGCACATTTGCTTTAGAATACGAAACCAAAGTCTTTGCATGATCTAATTGAAGATATGCCCTGAAACAGGAGCAGATTCTAAGAAGGCAAAAGTTGGATATGATAATTGGCCTTGTTTGATATTTGATTTTTTCAGCGTGACAAGATTAATTTGATTCTGTTATTCAACACAAGGGAATTACTGTTCAACCTAGTTATTCTGTAAAGGACAATCAGTAATTGGATGAAAAATATTGTTTTGGTGAGAGGGCTTGGAACAATAGCACAAGATCTTGAAACAATTTTACGTTATTCACTGAAGGGCTGATCAATAGCTGCTTGTTTTTGGGGTAAAAAAACCAACCCTCTCAGCCAATTTTGTCTCTCATAAACAAAATTTTAGAGTCTCCTTTGAACTGTAGTGAGTCAATATTACTTGGACAGACATTTATCCAGTTATGAACTGCTCATGAAAATGAGGACATTTTCTTACCAGGGAAAACAGTACATCATGTCATATAATAAAAAAGAAAAGGCAAAATAATGACCTTTCTCCCATTCCTTTAATTTCTTTGCATGTAATGAATATATTACACTTTGGCCAAGGAAATCAGTGGAGAAAGCAGGATTTAGCCAACAGAATGTGAAAGTTGGGTTTGAGTCATATTCTAGCTTGAATGCTCTTTTATTCTCCAGTACTGGAGGGGGCTGTGTTGGAACCTCTGCCAGCATGTGTCACTGGGAACACTGTCCTGGAGGAGCTTAGGTGTTAATAGGGAGGTGCTCAGGAATGATGTTCATTCCAGAGAAACTCAAAAATCCCCAAAAAAACCAATGCAGTGGTGAGGATGCCACTAATGCCAACATCCTTCCAATGTTGCTGCTTCTCAATTCATGGAAGGGGACTCTGACTTGGTTCAGGTGTGGAAGATCGGAACTTGAATTTTAAAAAATAGATTTGTTTCAGGAGCTGCAAAAGCAAGAAGGTAAAAGTCACTCCTCTTTGGTGATGTGGGTGTCTTGGGTGGCTGGTAGATGGCAGTAGCACACATTTATGTTGCAGAGCTGATGTGTGTCTGGGCAGGCAGGTTTCCTCTGGGATTCCTGCCCGAGTTCTGACAGCACAATGTGATGGACAGTGGCTGCACGTCTCCTGAGACTGACCTCCAACCTCATCCCTACTGGGGAGATGGAGGTTTAGGGATGGGAAAACAACTTCCCATTCCTGTAAACAGGAATTTCAGTGTTTTTAAAGTCTAAAGGTGTTTCGTGATTCTTTGAGGATGAAGACTTTTGTGCAAATTTAATTGCTACTGTGACTCTGCAGAGAGTCTGCACAGCACAAAATACTGCATAGGCGATACTGGTCTTAAACATGAGAACATCCTCTCAGTGCAAGGCTTTGGATATTTCTATGGATGAGACTATTTTTTAAATCTTCACAGCAAGCAGGGAAAATTAAATTCAGTCTCATAAGACTCACTGTGCAAAGGGAGAGAGAAAACACATAAAATCCATCCTGGATGATCATCAAAGCTTGATAATTATTTTTGTTAGTTGTGCAGCACCATTTCTGATTGGATTGGCAAGCTCAATAGAAGGCAGAGTGTTTTATGAGGGATTAAGATGAAAAAGAGGGTGTCTGCCTTTCCCTGTCCTTGAGGTGGAAGGAGCTTTGTATACAAGGAGCTGGAAGTAGAGGGAGTTCCCGAGGAAGCAGTGGTGCCAGAGGCACTGGCATTATAATAGATTAAATGAAAAATAAGAGTAGTTAAGAATGGGGGTGCAGAGAATGGGATGGATTTGTGCAGGGTTTGGAAGATTCCCTCCCTCTTACTTCTTCTGATTTCCAGGCAAAGGCATACTCATTCAATCTTTGCTAAAGTGTGTAAACATTGCTCTTAAAATTTCTGACTGTATCTAAAAGTACCACCTACCTTCTTTTTCCACGTGGCTGAAAATGCAAACTGGGCTGTCCAGACTAGACACTAACTTCATTTTAAATCTGCTGCAGAGCACTTGGATTGTTTTTATACATTAGTCATGCATATGCACAGCTTACACATGAAAGCAGAAGTGCTGGTACTCGAGTGTCATGTTCACAGTACATTTGTGCAGTGTATTCATGGGGTTTATCCAGATACAAGCAGCTGAACTGTTACTAGGGTATTTATTTAAAGGAGTGTATGGAGTTACAGTGGCCATAAACTGAGCTCTGGTCTTTCCCAGATAGGGCAACAAGTTTCGGAGGGTGGTGTGAGACTGATATAAAGATACCCTTTGGGAAGGTTTCGTCTTTGACACTTCGCTCAAAAGAAAGGATTAAAAAAGGAACCTCATGAGAGTCCAAATACCATCTAGAAAACTCTTAGGAGTAACCAAGGAGTTTGCCTCTTCAGGTAATGCTGTCTCAGCTGTTCTTTAATGCCTCTGTGTACTTGCTGTCCAGGCTTCTGCCACGGGGCAAATCTGAGGAAAGAGGATATCTCATAGCACTGCTAGATTTGTAGCTTGAGGCTGTCAGTTTGGTTTTGGGTCAGGTTTATGGCAGTTGTAAATGACAACCTTAGTAAGGACACTTCAGGCATCAAGGAGCCAGTTATCTGATCATGATAGGGTGGATTTCTGTGCTGAATTTCTGTGTGCTTTTAACAAATAACAGGTCTGGGATTTTTCAGGGAAACTATATTGTTGCTGCTATTGTCTGAATATATATTGAAGAGTAAATATCCAAGACAAAATATCAGGTCTGAAATCCTCTATATCTGAGTAGACAGCCCACTAATACCAACCAAACTCTCTTCCTAGGTACAGAGGGATGAAGCCTGACAAATTACTTTCCAGAACCTCCTGGTAGCAGTCACTCTACACCTGTTTGTTTATGATCATCATGTCTCAAGTGAAAGCACAAGAGGAAATGGCCTTAAGTTGCATCAATGGAGATTCAGGTTAGATACTCAAAAAATACATTCCCCTGAAAGGGTGGTTAGGCACTGGGGTAAGCTACACAAGGAGGTGGTGGAGTCGCTGTCTCTGGAAGTGTTTGGGAGGTCTGGATGTGGCCCTTGGGGATTTGGTTTGGGGTGGGCATGGTGGCACTGGGCTGGCAGCTGCCCTGGATCACCCTGGGGTCTCTTCCAACCTTGGTGATCTGTGACTTGTCTCAAACTCAAGCTCTGCCAAGGCTGTTAAATGCAAGTCCTGTTTTCAAAGCTTTCTCTCCTTCATCTGCCAACAAAATGAGAGGTTTTTGTGGAACTGTCAGTTAGCAAAAAGTCATCTCCATTTACCTGGTAAGGAGAGAGAGGGAACATGAAAAACAAAGCTTTGAGATGCTGGCAGGAGTTATTTTTTTATACATATGATCAAAATGCTGAAGGGGAAAAGGAAATATATATTTTGAAGATGTTTCTCATTTTAAATGGGAGATAATAGAGAGTTTTCAAGTTTGTTTCACAAAATGTATTTCCAAATATTTTGAATTTTCTACATTTTGGTATCTTGTTTTCTTTGTTGTTTAGTGTAATAGGGCAAGTATTTTCAAAATATGTGAACTTATTTTTCATTTTTCCATCCCATCCAATCCCCTCCTTCCCTTTTCTTTCTTAGTTCCTCTCTTTATTTGAGCTTTCTTCTTCTGGAACTTTCTTGGAACTTTCTAAAATATTTAATAGTTATTTTATAGCTTTTCTGTTTTAGGAAAGGGTGTGGGGTAGTAAGGGAAAGTAGTAATTTTATAACACTCAGTTCTTATACCTTTTAAAATTAGTTTCTATTTTCTTTATTTTCCTGATTACCTTATATTTGGTGGATATTTTAATGCTTCCAAACTGAGAAAATATTCAAAATATTTAATTGGCCTAAGAAGAGAAAAAGGAAGGATGAATCCCCAAAACTCATTTGTTGCATTCAATTAGCAAAAATAAGTAAGGGGGATAGAGAAAAAATTAAAAGTCAATACCTTACAGTAAGAAATTTGATGACTTCAGTGAAAGTGAAATGGGTTCATGTATGCAGCATTTTCTTGAATTTTGTGTTTTAAACTTTTAGGGTTTTTTATTTATATATCTATTTCTCTAAGATTAGATCTATATATAGTAAATTTTTGGCTATGCTGGTTACAGGTATAATTTAAAATTAATATGAAATGTTAAAATTTGTAATGGAAGATTCCAAGTCAGAAGTTGCTTACAGCAGCACAAAAATGTACTTCATCTGACAGCCTCTTGCACAACTGTGCCTGATCTAAGGCTCTACTGGTAGGTGTAAAACTACACAAGTTTATGTTGTGAAAGACAACTTGTGTTAGACATGCTCTGAATGTTCCCATGGTGTGAGCACACAAAATGCTTCTGCATAGCTTAGCTCTTAGGTACACACCTGGTGTGTTACTGGTAATCTCCATAAACAATGTTGTCTAATTATAAACTAATCTTAACCTATCTAATCTTAAATTGCACGTGATTTCCTTTAAACTTCTTTTTCTATATATTATTTTTAATTAATATTTAAAAATAATATATATTTATAATTTCTATATATTATATTTACAATTTATTTTTAGGTATCTGTTTCTCATGTCACAGTTTTTATTATGGATTAATTAGGGTAGAAAACTCCATGAATATTGTAGTGACTGTGGCTATAAATACTGTGCTTATGCTTAAATGTCACTACACTTAACCAACTAAGATTAATAATATAACTTTCAATGTGCAATACATTTGAATTAATATAGGCACTTACTGATATTTTACACAGAAAAAAAGGAGTGCGTGATGCTTTTTAAGGTAGTCTGCTAGTCCAGAAATATGTGCTAAGACTGATTGATATACTCTGCCTGCACTAACAGCTGCACTGCTGACATATTATCTTACTACTTGTTTATTTGTCTTCCTGCCCTCTTATCTCCCATAGTCTTGTTTCTAAGATTTTTCACATAATCACAGAGTAGTTAGGATTGGAAAGGACCTCTGGAGGTCACCTAGTCCAACACCCATGCCAAGGTACCCCCATACCAATTTTTGGTACAGGTTATGCTTTTTCATTGCTTGTATTTGACACAAGGACCCTCCTAGGTACAATTGCAGTGCTAGTACAGTAATAACTGGATTATAAAAGTATTCTGAGCTAATATCTGTGCTACCTCCCAACACTGATTAGAAATCAGACAGATGCTGTTAATTCTAGTTATCTTTTGTGGAAGTAGATGCCTGTAATGAATCCATGTAAGTCAATGCTCAGGAGAGGACATTAGCAGAGACATACCTGTTCTCATGCTGAACTCTGTATCAGTTGTGTTGGCTAAAGGGGGTAGACTGCATCATTACTGTTAGCTATATTTTTGGTTGGTAAAGCCAAAGAAGAATTTCTAACATAGAAAAGGAAAAAAGGTGTTAATGGGAAAAAAACTCTGGTGGGAGTACATTTTTTTTTTTCTGGTTAGTTTTATTAAGGATTGTGGTGGGCATTCATAGTAAACATTTTGTTGCCTTTTTACTGCCTAGCATCAAGAAAGGTTGGTTATTTGAGATCTGATCACTGTTTGCCTATGAAATTCATTCTCATGGTTTATGAAGGATCCACAGTTTTTCAAAAAGCAAGGTGATAACTTGACAGCATACTAGTTCTAAAAATGTCTTTAAGAAGGATTTAGAGAAATAGCTGGATCATATGAGAGGGAACAAGTACAGACAGAGAGAGAGAAGGAGCAGGTCAGGGGAGGTCATCCTTCCCTCCTACTCATCACTGGTGAGGTCACACCAGGAGAGTGGTTGTGGGTTCTCTGATACATGGGAGACCCAGAGCTATTGAACAGTGTCCAGCCAGGGAGATGACTGAGGGAGCAGACCACCTCTCCTATAAGGAAAGGCTGAGAGAGATGGGATTGTCCATCCTGCAGAAGAAATGGCTCAGAGACAGATCTCATCAAGTGTATAAATAGCTGAAGGGTGCTTGTTAGGAAGATATTGGAGACAATTTGGGGATGCCCAAAAGCCATTTGGCCATAGTCCCAGTTAAGGTTCTCTAGGTGACCCTGCTTGAGCAGGAGGTTGGACATGGTGAGTTCCAGAAGTCCTTTCCAACCTCAACCATTCTGTGATTCAGAGTAGAGGAAAAGAGCATGAGGGTGGAGGAGGGGCTTGTTGAGCAACTCTGCGATATGGAGAACATTATACATGGAGCAACAGGCAGTCCTGGAGGGGAAGAATATGCCAAGTTGGAAGTGCAGAAAGTTTTCATGAGATTTTTTGATCATCTCAGCCCCTCAGTACCACCAACCTCCATGCCTGTGGTGGTGCTTATCACGTGGACAATTTCTCCATCTCAGGAGCTGGCCCTTCCCCAGCAACATCCTTCCCCCAGTGAATATATCCAGGGAGCAAGGGAGCAGTGCATTGGTTCCAAGGGCTCCTAAAGTGGTGAAGTAAGGTCAAACAGTGCTTGACTTTCTGGTTAGAACAGCTGTGCAGCGGGACACCAAGGAGCCAGCAGTTGCAGGTACGTAAGTCACCTGCAGATGAGCAATGCCAGAGTTTAGGAATCACAGTGATAAAGTCTTGTAGATAATCAGAGATGGGACTACGCCTAAAGGAGGAGAGAAAACAGGATGTACTGCTGGTGACAGTGGTGCTCCACCCGAAGGTTCCTGTTCAACAGGTAATCCCCAAGTCCCATCTGCGCTGTATGCAACCAAAGAGTTTGCAAAAGGGAGTAAGAAGGAGAATGTCCCAAAAATTATCAGCAGAACTCATAGGAAGTGCAGTAGGAAGTATATACATGTGTGTGTGTGTGTGTACAGGTATGCACACATACCTGCATCCTGCACAGCGAATACCAAGAGATCTTAAGCAAAACTGAGCAACAGTGGGCAATACCGGTGTGCCTGTGTGTAAGCATTTGTTACAAGATGCAGGGAAATAGAGCATCAAAAACAAAATTTTAACTGTGAGCACCATAAGGCAAGATATTACATTGATAAGAGCTGCATAGATGTTCTATGAATATCCTCTCTCCTGGACTTCAAAAACAGCAGGAGTGCAGCAATCTGACAATGGTACCACATATTACTGATTACCAGCAGGTTGTTAGGAGCAAACAGAGGGATGTATTGGTGACCACAGGATTGCTCTTGTGCAGTCCAGCTTCTCTTAGTTCATTCATACTGTGACTGTGTGGTTATCCAAATGGCAGTCAAACAACAGGTGTGTGATCAGCATCTTGACTATTGTCTCTGCATTTGTGTTGTGGTCCAATCTGTCTTGCCAGATCAGATACTGGTTTCACACAAGGCTGTCTATCACACATAGAATGAGTGGTGAGAGACAAGTGAAATTCTTATCCTCCAGCATATGTTTAAAAGCCTACTTTCACCTGGGAATGCTTGCTGATTTTCTGTTTGTTCAGGACAGCTCATTCACTAAGCCACTGCTGTACTTCTTTACCACCTGTAGTTTCATGCTCTTGCATCAAATGGTTGTAGAAAATCTCTTTTTCACTAATGAAGACTGTGGTAGCTCTGTGCTGGAGCCAAGTACCATCCTTTCACCTGATAGTGGCAGAATGTATTTGCATCTCCATTCATCCTCTGGGAAGCAAAAGGACCTTCAGAACATGTTAAGATGTTGGGAAAGTGGCCAAGTACCTTCTCCTACTGAAGGAAAAAACTGAGTACAGGGGAAAAGGGAATTGCTTCCATTGAAATTGCCTTACAGATCATCTTTCTTCCCACTTTTTCCTAGTGCAGCTCCCAGTGCATCTCTCCACACAGGCAGCAATATAAGTTTCTGCTGTCCTTCCAGTTAGAGAAGGTGTGAAACATTATAATAAATAGGATAAAGTAGCATACAAAGATTACTTTACAAACTGCAAATTAATCTTTAATTGTTCTCATGGAAAAATGAATCTTTGGTGAATAGAGTTTATATTCAGTCAGTTCATCTTCCTTGGTAGACAGGGGATATTCAGTAGGTTATTTTTCTTTTTCAGTAGGTATATGCAAAATATATAGCTTAATTTTGTGCATGGTGGTTAGCTCAGAAGGTCTATTTGCTTAAATAATTTTGGTGTGTCCAAGATAAACATCAATTGGTGATTACAGTGGTTTGGTGCTTTGATAACTGCATGGTGCTTCACTAGTGACAGGCATAAGCTCTTATCACCGGATTGATTTGTTTCAATTTTGTGGCTTTTGATGATAATATCAGCAATGGAGATGCTGAGAATTGCAAGTTTTTCAAGTGATGTTGCTGGATGCATTTCATGCAAGATTTCAACCTATGTGAAAATAAGACTATTTAACAACATTTATTGGCTCTTTTTACCCCATATCACAACATGTTCTGCAGTCAATTGTTATAGCACTAAGCAGAAAATGTTAAAATTTTGGAAGCTAGTGAAGAAAGACTTTGGGTTTTTTCTTAAATCTCAGAAAGCTTTCATTACTTGAGAGACCAGAAAGAAAGATCAAATTACACATCTACAGGTAATATGTAAGGATAGTGAAAAAGGGTACCCCTGGGGATAATTCTTATTATTAGGAGCAGCCTGGACAAGGCACACATTGCTTGCTTGCAGCTTCCAGTTCGTTGTTCTCTGGTAGAGAAGAGGCAGGTGAGACATGTGGTTCACAGCTTTTCTGATGTTGTGACAGATGAGAAAACCCTCCTAATCATCCTAGGGGATCACTCTGGCTGCAAGAGATAATCAGAAGTTGTTTTGATGGCTTTAGGTAATTTTTTTCCTTAAACTTCAACAAGCTCCCGTGCATGTCACACCAAGGCTTTTGAGCAAAGTCATTCAAAATGGGAGGCTTGCACACAGCTGACAGTGAATGGGCAGTCCCAAGTCAGTATTTTTGTGACACTGAGAAAAGGGCCCTCAGACAAAACCTTTTTTTTTTTTTGCAGTAGCACAATAGCATGACCTTCCTTGTCACCTGCGTAATTATACATAACCCAAACACAAGCACAGTGTGTATGAAGTGATGACAGCACAACTGGCAGTTTTAGTCCCTAAAGCAGACCATATCATTTATATGGGTGAGAAATTCAGAACTGAATCACTCCTGTCCTCTATAAACTTTTGCAGTATTCCTTATCTGTAGTTGTTGCATCCTACAGAAGATTGGCATAGACCCACTTCAGGAAGCAGCACAGTGACAATACAACTGTTGCTGTGGAGTATAGTGCTTACAGAGCCTGTGATGCTCCAAGTAGATGATTAATTTGATTTGTATTTGCTATAGAGCAATTAGCTATATATAGCTGATTTGATGCAATCAGCTTCATAAGCAAAGAGCCTGCTTTCTTAAAAGTGATAAGACTCATTAGCTTGTTGGTTGTTTGGTGTCTTAAATGCCTAAGAGAAAATGCACATAAAAAAAAAAGGACTCCCCTGGCATAGATGGTCACTGGTAGGTTGTGGTTAACAAAACAGGAATGATGAATCTGTTCTCTGCAAGTTTCCAAGCACGTGACAGGATTAGTGTGTATCCTGAAAGATGTATGTTTCCTTAACAACTGTAACTCAGCACCTATGCGATGTGTAGAACACACAATAGTCAGTCTGTAGACCCCTGTGTGTTGTCCCTCCATTTATGAAAGGCTAAAAAACTGAACCTTACCCTGTTGTTCAGACACTGTTTCTATACCTCACATGTGGTGGTTGCCAGCTGCTGAGTGAAATGCAAGCTCTTTCTGTTAATTTCCCGTGTTCCTTCCACCTCTGGATGGAGTTAGTGCTGTCATAAGACCAATAATTTTGCGCATAAAGAATATTTTCATCCTGTCCAGTGAAACAGAAAGGGTTGCTTTCTTGGAATCATAAATGCCTTCATTTTCTTGGTAGCCCCATCACCATTTAGAGCAGCCTGGGCTTGGCTAATTATGGCATTGTCATTCACCCTCAAGTAATTAACAAATGTATTTGCAGTCTGGGGGTGGGGGGGGAAGTACTACACAAATTTTAACTGTTATTATTCTTAGGGAAGAGCTCCTGAAGCACCATTTAATTTGCATTTTTTAGTATTATAGTGGTAATTGTGCTTATCATTTGCCTAGAATTTGCACAAAGGACTTGTCAAAAGAGGTGTAAAATATCTGACCCAGTGAATTTGTAACATAATTTTATTCAGGTTCTCAAATGAATTAGAAAACAAGTGAAAGGAATGAAAACATGAAGCTCATTATAATAAGACCATGTATTAAGCAAGCTTTGTCTTAAGTAGATGGAAAGTGTAGGAATGTTCTGAGAAAATAGTGTAGGACAAGGATGTTATGACATCCCATCTACATGCACATGGAAAACAGTAGAAGTGCAATATATGAAAGAAAGAAGTATTTAGCAAACCACAGAGGAGGAGAAAGTGCACAGAAGTCAGGGTCCTTTCTGAGGTCCATTGCAGCAATGTTAGAACTTCTCACATTCATGATTTCTTTGACTGTCCTTCACTCACTGTCAAGCCTTAGTGAGGATAGAATTCTTACTGATGCTTGGCAGAGGAGGTGATAATCACAATAGTGGCCTGTAATATTCTTTATCAACAAGCAGGTAGGAATGAATCACAAAGACACTTGCTCATCTGGAAGTTGTTACTGCTTTCGAGTGCTTCAGGATGCCATCTTGCAATATTGGTATCAGCAATTTCCCTTTCTGTCTTCAGTGAAATCAGGCATCACATGTTCTTATGCTATAAGTATTTAACATAATAGTTCAAAACAGTTGTTCCTTGGGCCTTCCATCTTCTACTGTGTATCTCATCACTGTTTGGTTTTGGCAACACTAATCACCAATACAAAAAAGACAAAAACCTTGTGCCTACAAACTCTTAGTTTATTAGAGGAAAGAAGACAGGTGAGTATAGGTGGGTTGATGAGCAGCAGTGGCAGCAATGAGACTGCTGGCCACTGTGAGTGGCACTGTTCTCATGGAGTGAACACTGCAACCAGATGAACAGCATGATCTCTCTTCTGCACCATGGAAGCATCATAACAAAGGAAAATATAATGAAGATTTTTGAAATAATAATTAAATAATATAATTATTTAGGTTGAAAAAGATCCTTAGGATCAGGTCCAGCCACTAAACTAACATTGTCAAGTCTACCACTAAACCATGTCCCCCAAGTCCCACATCCACGTCATGGAAATACCTCCAGGGATGGTGACTCATTCACTTTCATGGGCAGCTTTTTCCACTGCTTGAAAACCCTTCCAGTGAAGAATTTTTTCTAATATTCAACATAAACCTCCTCTGGTGCAGCTTGACGCCAATTCCTTTTGGCCTATCTCTTGTTATTTGGGAGAAGAAGATGACAGCCTCCTTTTAGGTGATTGTAGAGTTATAAAATCCTCTCTGAGCCTCTTTTTCCCCATCTCCAGCTCCCTCAGCACTTATAGGACTTGTGCTCCAGACCCTTCCTGTGCTTCACTGCCCTTCTCTGGGGTTGCTCCAGCATCTCAATGTCTGTCCAGTCATGAGGGGCCTGAAACTGAGCACAGGATTTGACATGTGGCTACACCAGTGTCAAGTATTTCTACCACTGCTCTTGGATATGTTTAGCAAAAGACCAAGCGTTTGTGACCTCAGCTATCAGTTTGGTGAGTAGCCCAAAACGAGTTGTTCAACTAGATTTAGTTATGGGATGCTGTCTTTGAGGAATGTATTGAAAAAAACTTAAGAGGTCAGAAAAGAAACAAATCAAGTCCTAGAAATCCAAGGACAACAAAACTGTCTTTTCCCCTCAAGCCTTGAGATGCCCTGACCCTTATGTTTTGCTTAGTTCGTAATTATTTAAGACTAAGTTCCTGCAGCTAGGCAGAACACATCACTCCTAAGCTTCCTGTTCATCACTAATGTCAGTCTATCTAGCCTCCGAATATGATTTCCTTCCTTGAAGGCCTGGTGTTCTTTGTTCTGATCTGCATTTCTTGCAGAGAAGTTATTCAGCTGGTTTCTTTAGCATTCATCCAAGTAATTGTGCCAGAGGTCTTTGAAAAGGTTAAAGATCATTAAAACTATAACAGCTCATTACTGAGCTTTGTCTGGGAGAGATTTGATGCAGCCTTTGTAAACAAATGGTGAACTCCTCATATAATAAAGTCTTCCATGATTCTAGAGTTTTTAACAACTGTATAACATCAACCTGAATGTATATCTTGTATACAGACTCTCTCCCTCCTTTCCCATAGAAAAGGGTTATGATGTATCTCTTGGTTGCAGAAGAATTATTAGACATTCTGGTAAAAATGTCTTCATCTGCAACGAGAAGGAACCATACAAGCAGAGAAGGCCCAGGTAGGAACTATAAAGGTTGTGCTCAAAAAGCTGCAGGATGGAGAGAAGATGGAGTAATACTGATGGAACAAGTTGGCTTGAGTGGGATGTTTCTTTAATGGGAGTGGTCAAAGCAAGTTCAAGTGAGGGGATAATCCGAGGGAGAGTGAGAAGTTATGCATGGTAAAAAGCAAGTGATGAGGAAGTGATGGAGACCAGGACAGACTGGGCTATAAAAGCAGGGGGAGATTAGGGCACAGAAGAAGAGGAAGCGCTGCTTTCCAGGCTGTCCAGGTATACATCGGTCTCCACCCGAGTCCAACAGGCCTGGAGTTATCCCTGGAGTTGTCAGGGACAATCGAGCACTCCTGTGTTCCCTTGTGTTAGTAGCACATGACATACTTCTGGTAATGCCAACAGGCAAGTCAGGGGCATCTGCTACATCAGGTGGTATCTTTGGGCCTCGTGTTGTTTGTGCCTTACATTGCTTTAACTCCTTTGAAGTCGGCATTGGCACATATTTTAGCCATTTGTTTCTGTTGTGGGCTTTATCTTGCGGCTTGACCTCTTTTCATGCTCTTTGGGCTGTGCCTTCCCCCATGACAAGGGTGTGGGCAGGCCTGTTAACTTGTGCCATAAACACATTCCTTCAGGGTGGTACTGAGGATGAAGCAAGAGGTTAATAGGAACTTCTTCAAATAGTTACGGAGTTTTGTATGGCGGGATGAACACTGTGCTCCTGTATCCTACCCTGCCGTACTGGCCCTGCATGCCTCACTTAAGTAAATCTCTCTCCAGTCATTGATGTGGGTGTGTCTGTCACTCTGGCATTGGGAGGGAGTTAGGGCCAAGCCTTGCATGCAGGGATTGTCTAACTGTAGACCTTGAACTGGCTCTGTGCTTGTTGCTTTATGCCCTTGTATTGACACAGAGCAGATGATTGTAGCTTTGGTGAGGTCACGGAAGGTGTTGTTCTTTTCGGCCTTCCATACTACAGATCTCTGCGTAGTTCAAAGAGGCTATTTTGCACTGCACTGTTGCATCATGATGTTTCCTGAATTACCAGACATATGTTTGCTTTTTAACCCACAAAATTCCAACACAAAATGAGAGAGCTCTTGGAGCAGAACAAACTAATCTGCATGGAAAAAAATTCAAGTTAACAAGTGAAGGTAGTGATGTAGTTAGTCAGCCAGTTTAAGAGTGTGTGGGCTGGAAGATTCAGGCATTCAAATAAATACTCTTTTACTTTTCTGCTAATCCCTCTCTCCTCCCTCTTACTTTTTTTCCCCTGACTTCCTCCTCCTGTGAGCTACTAATCGGTGTAATACTCTACAGGGTATGTCTTTAATCTGAGATATATATTCAAGTAAGAAGAGTAGCTAAAACATGGTAACACATCACTCCAAAACCATTTGGAGTACTTTCTTTCTGTGATTCTACTCTATTTTCTATGTAAAAATATCCTTTAAAATTTAAAATGATTCCTGCAACACTTACTGAGATGAGGTAATTGCTGTTAAAAGGGTAGAAGCTGTTTAAAGAATCATACTCCCAAATGGCTGGCCACTGGCTTTTGATCCTTAAATCTGATCTGTTTTTATAACTAAATATCAACTAAATATAATTTGAGCTGTGTGTGTAAAAAAACCATGGCTGTGGGTAAGTGCAACTGCAAAGTGAGTTAATCCACAGATGTATGAACATCTGATAAACATACTAATTTTGTGCATGACAATGTTAATTTGGTAATCTTTCACCTACAAATACAACTGTGTTTGGAAAACAGAGCATTTTTCAGAGCCATGAGATTTAGTATTAAAACATAACTCCTCAAATCCCAAGCAGATAAAAAGTACTCTCTCATTTATATGTACTGACTAATTTATATGATAAATATATGTATAAATGATAAGGAAAATAAAATATAGTTTGCCTACTTAACAGAGTTCCAATATCATAAACTTGGCTTATTATAGAGGGTAGTGCTTGGTCATTCAGGGTATAACTCTGTGTGATTTTAAGGGAGAGAGGATCATCGGCCCCATATATGTCAGTTCTCTTTCATGTTAGGGACTTCTGAGTCCACAACTGTTTCAAAATCTAATGTTTGCTTTTGAAAATCAGAATGTATAAGATATTAAAATTGGTTTTCAATTTCACAAGAATGGAAGAGAATGTATTGTTATAAGTTAGTTATAAGTAGCTCTCTGCCTAGAGCTAAATTTTCACTTATGGCTTCTAACTTTTCACTTTTTAGCAAGTGAAGTGTCTTGCACTTTCTATAAACATTTCATTTTGTCATTCATCAGGTACAGTTTCCTTGTTTTCTTTGAAGAGTGAAAGAACATCCATCTCCAGGCAGCCCAAAGGATAATTTCATGGACAAATTACCATGAAGCAAGTGAGGGTGTGGATTTACAGTGTGTTACCTACTCCACCCAATGGCTTCTCTTTATGGTAAATGTAAGATCTTTTCCTCCCATCCGTTCAGTGCAAACTGCATTATCCTCAGTGAGGCTGGGACTACATGGGCATCCAAGAGAAGTTGCTGCTGTGTACTGTAATTTCACAATCTGTGTTATCTCTTAGCAACTTGTTTGTGTGGTACACACTTGCCACAGCAAAAGGTTGCACACAAAGAGAAAGGGAGCTTAGAAGGATGTTACTTGCAACCCAGCACTCAGTATCGCCTTAGTAAGAGGCAAAGCATGTTTGCATTTGCGTGTAGTGTGGCATATTTGTTATTGTGAAACTCCCTTGTGGGGTGAAATGTCCACGAGGAGAATTTCAGGAAGAGATTTTAGCCAAATAGTATTTGATATTGACTTTTTACAAAATATTTTTTTACATGGATTAAAGACATTGAGTTATTCAGTTATTGCAAGAAGAGAAGGAATGTATTTCATATTATACTTAATGAATTAGTGAGAGATTTGGAGAAACTCGTGCATCTTAAACTGAGGTTGATCTTTTTATCTTCTATAAAGTTCTTCATTAGATTTTAAGAAAGCAAATAACAGTACTATGAACAGTTTTAAGTTGTTTTGTATAGATAGAAAGCTGACTATATGAAGTGGCTAACCTAATTTTCAAAAGACCCTTGTTTTCTCTGTTTCTCCCTTCTTTTATCTGATTCTTCTGTTATTCATGCTAACTTGTTGTCACTCAGCTTTTCAATGGTTTCACTTTGTTTCCCCTTTACATATGTTTTTAACACTTTCCTAATACTGTTTGGTTTGTCAAAGACAGCAGAAATTGCATAATATAATAAAAAGAAATAAAATCAAATCTATATCAATAGTAGTTAGCACTGAAATATATGTACCTATGGCCTAATTGTTAAACCCTATGATCAGTGGGTATCTAATTACATAACTGTGTTTGAAGCTTCAGATTTCCTTTCTCTTTTTTCTCCTTTACTTCTGAAAAATAAAAAGAAAAATCTCAAAATATTTTCATATTTGTGAATCTGTTTCTTTAAAGCATTGGAACTGCAGTTTTCTGGGAATGGAGTTTTGAAAATGTTTATGCAGATAGAAATAACTGTCTTTTGCTTCTAATGGGCTCAAATTGGTTACAAACCTGCATATATGCTGATGAAAACTTAAATTACTTTTTATACTAAATACCTTTGAAAATCTGAAATTTAAAACTTCATTCACATTTGAAAATGGGACATAGGCTCATGAAACATTATTATATTTTTGCAGGATGCCTCCCCATCAACATTTATCATGTTGAGCCAAACTGCAGAGACTGCTGACAATGGTTGCTCTATCTGGAGAATGTGTACTTTGGCAAGCCCAGGTTTTCTTTTAGAAAAGTTCAATAATTGAAAGAGTATTTTTAGAAGGGTATTTTTAGAGGAAGTATGAAAGGAATCCATTTAAGCTTCCAAACCCATTGGATTAAAACTGGCAGAGGACAAGAACAAAATGTGTCTTTTAGTATTTTAGAAATATATATTAATCATGATGTCCTGTGTAGAATAGCACTGCCACACCTTTTTATATGTAATATGCAGCCCATTTTCTCAAGGAGCCTGTAAAAACTGCTTCAGTAATCCTGGAACTGATCTCACCACAAAACCAGGAGCTGCTGTCTGCTTTTTTTCTGTGTTGCAGTGTTTGCACTGGAGTATGAGAACCACTTCATTGGACTCTGCCACATTTGTATTTCCATGAGTCACCATTGTTACCCTGCAATGGATGAAAGATAACCTGCACCAAAATGAAAGAAATGGAGATTTAGTGCATTTTTACTGCTGGACTTGAGCACGTATACAGGAACTTAGCAGAGAGTGGCAGGTGCCTGGAAACTTCCTGCCTTGCTTATCTTGCAGTAACCTGTTCTAATTTCCATAGACTCAGGAAACTATTGCAATGGGCAAAACTGTAATTAAAGCTTGTGTGATGTGATGGAAACTCCTAGAGATTTCAACTTGATTCCCTTAAAAATCCTCAAAAGTCTGTAACAATTGGTGTTTTCACTGCTGAGTTCAACTTGAGTTTGATTTTGTCTTTCAGCAGCAAAAATAGGATGATGCAGCCTTGCAGGTTTTCATGCTGTGAACAGCTGAGGCAAATTGTAAAATCTCAACATCATTTTGGCATCCCACAAGCCGCTTGTCATCCTGCAGTTTGCCCTGCAGACAGCTGGGCAGCCAGGGGGAGTGCAGGACCTCAGCAGCACCCAGTCCAGACTCTCCTGAAGTCAGGGACAAGGGAGGACACTTATTGTCATTAGGTTGCCTGGATGAGAACTTCTCCAGGAAGAAGCAGCCACCACCAGATGCGTCCAAAAATGCAAATTTTTAAAATTTATTTTCCTGTTCTGCAGTTGCCAAAGCTCCTCCTGCTTTAGTAGTTGTTGAAGTGTGTCTTCACTTAACAGCTCTTGAGCAAGTGTTGCATTTTTCCTTTCCTTTCCATGGGCCACAGCCCATTATTAAGCAACTTTTAAAATACATAGATACATAGATCTATAATATATACATTCTTCAATTAGTGGCTTATATGCTGATTGAAGGGGAAGAAGGGGCACGTGTCTGTGGGAGGTTTCGGTCTTATTACAACTTGAGGAAAACAAATTTATGGGATTTTCTTATTGTTTTCTTTCTCTAGAAGTTATGTCCCTCTGCTTCTGATAATTCAGAATTTTTCCTGGGCAATTCACCTTTCTGGTATTTCCACATGCTCTCCTGTGCTCAGGAACACACCTGGCACATAGGGGAGGTGACAAAGGAAGGTGCCCAGCAAGAGAAGGTGGTGCCTAAGATCTGAAATACTGTTTGTGGAGCAATGGAAATGTCCAGAGTGAGGATCCTGAATCCTCCTCCCAGGCATGCAGTGGGAAGCATGGCAGCTGTGCTGTGCTGCTGATCATGTCTCTTCCAAGAATCCCAGGTCACCCAGCTTTCCCATGACCAGTGTCAATGCAGTTATAATCTCTTTGCTTCCAAACAGGTTTAAAGGCATATTTAGCTTCTGAAGATTTTCATAGATTACTGTTAGAAAAAAAAAAAAAAAGCATTTGTGAAATAATTGAGCTGAATCATTTGTGACATACATCACCTCGTGTGTGTTATATGGCAATTATTGTGAATGCAATTCCCTTTTCATTTAGTACCACAGATATAACTCACATTACTTGTTTGGTGTTACACCCCACACTTTCTGTGTCCACCAAGTTGAACTATTATAAGTACAATTTTCATCACTAGACCTATTCTTCCCCCCTCAGACCTATTAGCCATGCTGCAAAACAGATCTAGTCAGCCAGAAAGAATTTACTAGCTGCCTGACTAACCAAGTGCAGTGCACCTCTGAGGTTCTTTGTCTTCAGGACATGTAGCTCCCTCTTCCAATATCATTACTATTTATTCCCATTGTTTCTTTTCCTAGACTTCATTTTCTTTGCTACTGTCCAAATTGCCTAACAGAAACCTTTTCAGACAGAGCAACAAATCCTATCTCTTTTTCTTTTTCTTTCAGAATTTGTAGATATATTTTAAACCTTAGCATATCTGTCTGTCCTTGGATGGTGATCTCCATGTACCATTGAACATGTGCTCATGATCATTAATTTCTAAGTGTGATTTTCATCATGATCATGAAGAGAGGGATTCACTCAACATCCCAAATAAACAATTTAATTTCTTTAGAGATGTGCAGGACTAATGTTTCCTTCGCTATGTCTTAAAGATATTAAAGGTATTCAAATTGTTTGTTTTCTGCTAAATTAAATATTTGCACCTGACAAATCCCATTTTGCTCATTTGCTTGCTGATTGCTAAGTGCAAAGTCCAGATCAGAATTAAACTTTTCAGTCTGTCAGAGCTGATAAAATGGAGTTCAGTCTTCTGACTACAATGGCAAATAGTTGCAATAGCATAGCTGGAAACAGCATAACTCCTCATATAGTTGGTGCAATGGACCCATATGTGTAGCTGTAATATTTCACCCTAAGGCAATTTCACAGGAGTGAAAATAATACTTTGGGAAAAAACCACGCATTATTTTTTCAACCAGTGTGAATAAATCTTCAACTGCAACTTTCCAAAAGGGAAGAAGTTGCTTCTTGTGAAGTAAAAAGTGAGCCTTGCTAAGAAGTATGTTCTTTTAGGTCCAAAGTAGTCCTATTGAAAGGTCAACTCTCAGATATAATCTGGATTCCATGGAGTATTTTGCTCAAGGACACATGCTCAAGTTTTTACTCAGTTGTTTTGTTTTATTTCCCTTTGCAATGAGTTCATTGCCCTGAGACTGGAGATCAAGGTTATTACATATTTTTACAGACCCTGCTTTCAGGAAGGAGTACACTTTTTTTCCTCAATTAATTTATCCATGAAATTCACATATTTCATCCCTGCACATCAGTTTGTTGGATTTCACTTGTATAACTTCCATTCCCCAAAGTTTTTTAGTTGCAATTTCAGAGTTTTTTAATCATCAAATGGGTCTATGCACCAGGACCCAATTTACAAAGAACAATGTTGTACTCTCTGTTTTCTAATAATCAGTAATTCATCTCCTGCTGCAACACTGCCTAGTGCTTCTATGAAAAAATCCTTTACGTTAGAAGTCAGCATGGACAAGGACTTTACTATGATAATACAGTATGTTTACTCTGTGCAAAACAGCTGTTTGCAGGGATTTCTAAGGGAACAAGCAGCATGCTGTGTAGAGCTCAATTATCACATTTGAGCAGTAGTGCAGCCACATCAGCAAAATTAGCCTGGAGTCTAGAGACCTTTCACTGCCTCAGTTGCCTTGCTTTCAGTTCTGACATTACAAAGTCATCTGTTGCACAACGTAGCAATCTTGAGGGTAAATTTTCCAGGTGGGAAAATTTACATTTCAGCCCTAATTTATCACAGTTGTTTTCTTAATGTCTTTTTCCCTTTGATCCCACAGTAAAAAGTCTCCTTTTCATGTTTCAGTCCTACATGAAGAGCACTGTTGGCTTTGTGAGACACAGCTTCTTAATTGCTCTCATCATCTGGTAATCTCTGAGGTGTCACTGCATGTCTGGTAGAAGTAGTTCCAGAAAGTATGATGCTGAAATCCAGGTTAATTTCTGATGTTTCCCTCCTGCCCCCGTGTCAAGTGCTAATGGATCAAGCAACTTCAAGTACACTGCATGAGAAATAGTTAATGATGAAATTCTTACACCTGTTTCCAAAGTAATTAGATAATTGACACTCAGTGGTATTCAGATAACTCAACATTTAACCATACTCTTCAGAACTTTATCTTGTCCCTCACAAAAGAAATGAGCTCTTATGATGACTGTCACCCCCTTCCTTGGTTTCTGTTGTTTGTGCTAACAGAATAATGCTGTAAAGAAAATGTTGTCTGCATGTTCTTCAAAAAACACCTATTGATGTTTCTTTGACATGAAGTGCCTTGAGATATATTGCTAGTATCTGGTGCCTGTGTAAACACTTTTTTTTCCAGATGCATGTTTCTAATGCATCTGGAAAAAAATGCATCTAATCTGGTTTTCCAGATGCATGTAATTGAAGACTTTGGAATGGCCTCCAGTCTGATTATCTTTGCAGGACTCTCTAGCTTTGTTTATTTTGAGAAAGCCATTCAGAAAGGAGGTAAAAGTTGGAGGGAGGGAGTAAGAAAAAGAAATAAAGATATTCTTGGAATTATAGTCTATGTATGGTTTATTACTTAATATTGGGACTTTTCTTGTTGTGGCCAGCTCACTTTGAATTTAGGGGATTTTCTCTGTAGTGTTCTTGCCTCCACATTTACTTAAAATGTCAAGAGCTGGGGATAAGGACTGACACTAGAAAGCCAACAGCCTTAGTGTCTGCTATCAAGGCATTATGGGACAATGAGATTGTTGAAACTAACAGGAAAAAATATGTGCATTTTCTCAGCAGATGAAACCTTAAAAGATGTAAACTTTCACCAAAGGCAAATCAAAGAGAATTTGCAAGATTAAGCCATATAAATAGTGAAGGATATGAATTGTGGGCAGTGTTTCACAGACTTCTTGGGAAGAGAAACATTTTGGGATTTAATTTTTTTTTGTTGTTGTTGCTGCTGGTTTTTTGGTGGGGTGTTTTTTTTGTTTTAGCAGGACAGTCATATTTAACTGAAGGACTTGCTGAGGAGAAAGGCAGCTAATTTCATGGGAGAAATAAATCCAAGGGCTTTGAGGAGAAGCAATAACTAAATCAATACCTGTTCTTCAAAGTATTGGTTCTTTAGTTTTCTTGAGGCAAACTGCTACCTACATCTTGTCCTGACCTTTTGCTCTCCCCTTTGTGTGACATTGATTCTAGGGGAGATGCTGAAGCTGAGGGTAAAAGGTGTCAGTGGAGCTGAAGGGAACTTGGCAGTGAGTCTTTTCAGGAGGTAGTGGCTGGAGTGGGGTTGGTGCTTGGAGAGCTTCTGGTAGTGGGTGGGGGATTTACTGAATTTATTGAAAGTAATCGAGGCCAGGTTGAATGGGGTCTGAGCAATCTGGTGTAGTGAAAGGCGTCCCTGTCCATGGCAATAGGGTTGGAGCTAGATGATCTCTGAGGTTTCTTCTAACCCAAACCATCCTATGACTCCATGATTCTATGATTCTATACTTTATCTCTCTGTTGAATCCTCTGCAGAAGAAGAGATAACAGGAGAAGCTGGGTGGGATCCTTCCCTCTGTCCTCTCCAAGGAAAGAAGGGTGGGGAGCTGGGCAGGAGGGAGGACAGCTGCCATGCCACTTCTGCTCTGTTCCTGAAATAAAGTGTTTTGTTTTCTGACAAATGACTGCTGGGTTTGCGAATAGTGACCTAATTAAAGAAAAGCTTGTAGTGGTGTTACAAGAGTGTTGCATGTATTTACATACAGCCACGCACTTCCAGTAAAAGGTAAGGTATCACTAAGTGTATTCAGGAAATACTGAGGAGTAAAATGTGTTTATTTGTTTGTGTAGAGCACAGGTCCTTGAAGAGAGAATGTGGGCAAAATGTGACTTTTATTCTGCTGCCTGAGAAGGAAAAGCCTGGAAATTAAGGGAAGCATTGACCAGGACTCTGGGGTCAGAGAATATATTCTCTCTTTCATTGAGTGATAAAAGAGAGGATTGAGAGACTGAGAAAGGTCTTGGGGGAAAAAAGAAATACACTTTGAAGGAAGAGAACACTTCAGCTTTGGGGGGTTGGGGGTAGTGTTTGTCAATTATTTGGATTTATGTTTGCCTATAATTTCTTTTTAAGGGAGCTTAAAATTCATTCTATTGAACTCAAAGAGTGTGGGCCTGTGAGAATCTTGCCCAAAAAAATGCTCAGGGAGAGGCTCTCAGGTGGAGGAACACTTCTGATGGTTGTGGGAGCAGAAATTGTGGACATGCCAGCCAATTCCAAGCTATCCCAAACTTTATTAGTTTGGTGAATTCTTCAACCTGTTTGTTGTGTAGGGGAATAGATTTACTGGTAGGAAATTTTAGGACTAAAAGAATTGTAAAAATTCCCATAACTAAATGTAGATGCCTTGCTGTGCTTACTATCTCTGCAGGTCATCTCTAACAGTTCTCTACTTAATAAACAATAATTTTTGAGAGATTCCTCAAGACCTGAGCTGTTTATAGAAGATCATATTTACATTATTGTAAGGAAACAGATGCCCTAAATCAGACTGATCACACCTCACAGTTTACAAGGGCTGCACGCTCTTCCCCTTTTCAGGAGAAAGTATTATAAGGTTCAGAAAAGAGTAACTTAATACAAATTTATTTTCTAGTCCGTGTTGCCTCTCTTTTTAAATTATGGTTATGAGGAAGTGCTTTAGTTTCAATGAGACAGCAAATTAAGAAATTCCTCCTTCTCTTTGAAGGTATATGCACACCTGTATATCTGTGGTTAAGCACAGGCTAAGGAGAGCCTCTGAGGCCTTGTTTGTGCTGTGGAACACCCTGGTCATGCCACCCTGGTTACTATATATAGCAGAGAGAGAAACTTTGCAGAAACAAACCTCTTTCAACTTCTTGGCTTAAAGCACATGTATTTACATTAAATTTTGACAGCTGGGGATTAACTACCTATAACAGTTCAGTGCTAGCAGTGTAAGAGCTGTGGAATCTTTAGAAAAGTCCCCAGTGTACGTGAGGAAATTCCCTGTTCACTATCCATGTCATATCTTCAACATATGCAACATTACTCTGAAATGACCCAATCTTCAAAACTTAGCAAAATGGCTAAATTATTTGTAAATCAATATTCTGCTTATAATTACAATAAAAATCCTTGTTTATGGCTGTTGAAGATTTTTCATCAAATACAGGTATTATACAGCTGGGTCAAGACCTGTTACCCTCTCCTTTACCTTCTTTCCTGTCATAGCTTGACACTGGAAACATATGAAAGAAAAATTTGGACTTTCTTTAATATTGATGTCCAGATACTCCCATTATTCATAGAATTTGAAACTGTATTGATTTTTTCTGCTTTCTTTCCAATCATAGGGCAGCTTTCCCATGTTCAGCAGCAGGCTTTCTCCTGCAGGTGTCCTGAGGTGTGGCCTAGGTGTGTTCAAATCTGTCTTAGTCATTTGTCCGTCACCTTGTCATTAGCATGGCGTCTATATTTAATTGGGCTTCCTTCCTTCATCAGAAATCAGTTTTTATATACCATGAAAACTGCAGCCCATTATTAAAAGTCAGCTCTAAGCAAGTTTCTTGGCTCTTATTTATACAAGAAGCAGTGAAAATAGTATATCAAGTACTCCTTCAGGTGAGTGGTGTATGTGAAGAGCACACTATGTGTGAGTCCAGTATCACGCCTCAAAGCCACCTATTTCTCAAGTTTTACCTCATAAGCAACTTGGTTAAGGGGTTTTCTGCAACCTGTTGAGCCTCTTGATAGGTTGTAATCATCAACAACTTTCACTGGTTGTATCTTTGCCTCACAGAAAATATTGCTGAATTATTGTTGTGGTTATTATTTCAATGTCCTTAGAAACAGTATTTAGATCAGCACTCTATTTGTGTGTAGTAAGGGTTGGTCCCTCCCTGGAAATGATTGCATTTTGAAGGGAAAATGAGAGAAAACATTACCCTAATTTTAGAAAGTCAGATGCTGTGCATGGGGATTGGAGGTTCCTGTCAGACCAGGAGCCAGTAATTCTTGCAGGAAAAGCAGAAAACACCACCAAGCTGAGAGGCGCGGTTGCCATGCCTGAAGGATGGATGTCATCCAGAGGGACCAGGACAAGCTTGAGCAGTGGGCCCATGGGAATCTCATGAGGTTTAACAAGATCAAGTGCAAGGGGCTGCACCTGGGTCAGGCAAACCCCAGTAGGAACATGGGGTGGGGATGAACAGATCAGAGCAGCCTGAGAAGGCTTTGGGGTGGATGAGAGGTTGGATGTGACCCAGCCATGGGCACTCACAGCTCAGAGAGCCAATTGTGCCCTGGGCTGCATCCAAAGCAGTGTGGGCAGCAAAGTGAGAGAGGGCATTCTGCCCCTCTACTCTGCTCTGGTGAGATCCCATCTGGAGTGCTGCATCCAGCTTTGTGGTCCCCAACATTTCCTATGTTGTGGATCTGTCCAGAAGACAACCTGTCCACAAAGAACCTGCCCACATCTGCCCATATCTCTGCATGTGGATCTGTCCAGAAGAGAACCTGCCCACAAAGATAATCAGAGGACTTGGACATCTCTCCCACCAAGACAGGTTGGAAGAGCTGGGGTTGTTCAGCCTGGAGAAGGCTCCATGGTGACCTTATTGTGGCCTTCTGATACCTGAAAGCGTCCTACAGGAGAACTGCAGAGGGGCTTTTTACAAAGACTTGTAATGATAAGACAAGGCTTTAAACAGAAAGGCAGTAGATTTAGATTAGATATAAGCAAGAAATTCTTCACTATGAGATTGGTCAGACATTGGAACAGGTTACCCACAAAATCTGTGGGCTCCCCATCCCTGGAAGTGTTCAAGGTGAAGTTGGGCTTTGACCTGCCTGTGGCCTGGTGGAAGGTGTCCCTGCCCATGGCAGGGGGCTTGGAACTAGATGATCTTTGAGGTCCTTTCCAACTCAAACCATTCCAATATTCTATGAGTCTGTAATTCCATGTACTTGAGCTGCATTAAGAAGAATTTTGCCAGCAGGTCACTGCAAGAAATCCTTTCTCTCTACTCATCCCTGCTATGCACATCTGGAGAGCTGGGCTCCACAGTGGAAGGAGGACATGGGCATACCAGAATGACTCCATTAAAGTGCCAGAATCGTCACTGAAGAGTTGCAGTATGAGGAGAGGCTAAAGAGTAAAGGTTAGTAATGTTTAGTCCGTAGAAAAAAGACCTGTGTAGGTCTCAACAATGTATGATCACCCAATTTTTGATGAGACAAGTAAAGACAGTGATAGTGTCTGCTCAGTGGCATCAAGTGACAAGACAAGAGGCAATGAGCACAAATTAAAATACAAGAAGTTCCACTTAAATGTGGAGAAAACCTGTTAACCTGTTAACCTGGTTTAGTGTCGGTATTGTCAAACACTGCAATAGAGAGCTTGCCCAGAGAGCTTGTGGATCTCCATTGTTTAGGGAGTCAGAACCAGCAGGACACCATCCTGAGCAACTCAATGTATATGACCTTGGTTTGAGCGAGGGTTTGAACTTTGTGGTCCCCAGAGTTCCCTTCCATGATGCTTGGGTCATCCTGCACCCAGGAGTAAAGCTGAGCACAGGATGCCAGGCTGTCTGATGTGACCCAGCTGAACTTGGCACACGATCAGAGGCGATTGCTCCCCACATCCCAGATTATAAGATAGTAAGCTGATCTAAAGACTTGCTCTATTTAACACCCATGTTCCTCGGCTTCCACCCCCTGTCCCCAGGCCATGCTTGTAACTGCAGTCACCTACATTCAATGGCATCCCAGCTGCATTCTTCTTCTCTGGGCACAGGGCCATACAAGTGACCCAGGAGTCAATATCACAGCTCTTGCTGCCAGTGGATTCCCCGTCTGGGAGGGGATAGCCAGGTATACATCTCACAGCCTTTGCTAGTGTGCCACAACAGTGTTCTAAGCCCTGCACCTATTAGAATCGTCACTAGCTTCACCTGGAGACAATCAACCCCAGCCATGGATATGCAGAGACAAAGCAAGGTAGATCACAAAAATTCAGATTGTCCTGGTGCATCAAGTCTTGCCCTCCTGTCTTAGTGGCAGCAATGCTATTGGAAATTCTGGAAATTATGCAAATGGTGTTAAAAATATTTCTCTGCAGTTGCTGCTTCTGGTGACTTGTTCATAAAATAGTAGATCCAGGCAACTGAGATGTGTATGAATGTTTGATATTAAGAAAAAGTAGGTTCAGTTTGAGGAAAATGGGTTTGAATCTAACCAGAGTGATCAGATAGTCATGAATAATAAGAAGTCACGTGTAAAACATATTCAGTAAAGTGTCCAGTAAAACTAGTTTCGACATCATACTAATCTCTAAAATTATAATGTGTGAGTCATGGCCCTCAGATGATCTTAACCTTTACTAGAGGATACCCTGCTTTGTATTCAGCAGCATAAACAACTGAGCAAGGACCTGTGCAGACCTGGTGAATACAACAGTACCCTTTTGAATTCACGGTAAGTAATGTTTTGGGTTTTTTTTTTTCATGTGGAAAATTTGTCAAAAATTATATTCAGGAGAAAAATTTTTGAATGTTCAAATGAGAAATTATTATGTTCATATTCAAGTTTTGGCTTAAAGTTTCTTGGAGTGTTTAATTATGATTTTGGGTTTTTTTTTTAAATAAAAAAGATAAGCCCTCTGTGAGATTGGCACATTTGTACGGCATGACTCTCCTTAGGAAAACTGCATTTCTAAGTGTTTTAAATTAAGTACATTGATGATAATAACAAATGTAGGGCGTGAAGTGAAAGCAGGGTCTTAAGGATTGCTCTCTAAAGCATCTAGAGAGCATTAAAAAAAAAAGAAACTGGCTAAAAGAATTAGTGTATGAGTGATGGTGGGAGAAGTCACAAACAAATCAGAGCTTGAATTTAAATGTGTTCTAGATATGAAAGTGCACTGTCTGAAAGTGGTTTGTCAGGGGTTCAGGCCCTTCCTAGCCATAGTAGTATTTCCATGACCATGATATTCAGAGTGTGAATTAAGGAGTATTTAGAGCATCTATTTCTAAAGCCAAGATTAGCATTCTGAGTTCACTGGGTTTTGGAGAAACCAAGTGATGGAAAGTGGAGAACACAAATGTGGGATCATGGTGGGAGCTGATAAGGATTCAGAGCTTTTACAACACAGGGGCTGTATTTCTCAGTGCAAGTCAAAAAACTTAGATATTTTTCCCCTAGAGAGAGCTTTGTTTTATAAAAGGTTTGGTAGGTCAAATGATCACATACCACAGGAGGATGTTTTGAATTTCCAGATATTCCACATCTTTACTTCTCTCTATTGACAGAAGTTATTGAACCAATTGTGATACAGTATTAATTTCTAGAGGTGAAAGTATTGCCATAGATGTGGAATGAATGGTTTCCATGCTTTGGAAAAGGCTTTCCTGTTCTATCTGCATTTTTTAGTGTCTTTGTTCCTCCAGAATTTACTCACTCGTCTTTACTTTCAACTATTTTAAACTTCTCTGCCAAGTCAGCCTTTTCTATCTTTCTGATGATAAATACAATATTCCTCTAGAGTTTCTCGACTTTTTTTTTTTTTTTTTACTTTTTTTTTTTAATTTTGTTTTTAGGTGATTTGATTCAGTCACTGGGCTGGGCATGCCTTGGTATGCAGCAGGCACACTTATTTCCTTTTGGTGCTCTATGTACATACTCATTTTCCCTGTCTTTATAAGCAGCACTGCATTTTCAGGGTTTTGATAACATCCCAATTGCTATTTCTTTCGTTATTTTTGTGGAAGTTGTTTTTTTTCTTTTAGTTGTGCTCAACTGTTCAAGTTTTATGAAATCACCATAAATGGTGATTTCCTCATAAACAAGTGCATTTGCATTCTCTTGCGTGCCTGCATATGGGTTTATATGCAGCCCATTCAAAGACATATGTTTTCATTTTCACAAAAGAGGTATATTTTGCCTTTCTTCTGCTTTGATTTTTCATCAGTTAAATTTCCAAATTTAACTGATTAGCCTTGACTGTGTCCCTTACTTTCTTCTCTATAAACCGGTGCTTTTGACTCTTTCATCACTTAAAGCCACATCGAAAACAGAATATTGGGAAAAAAATCAGTTTAAAATGAATTGTAGCTTAACTTTAATGAGGGCGTATTTGGAATTACCTCATCCCTCTTTAATTTTTATTATTTCATAACCTCTTCAGTAGGTTGAGCAATTTTCTAGAGTCTGCTTCCTTGAAATAGAAAGCTCATTTCTCCCAATTCAAACATCTCAGAGTCACTGGTGCTAAGCTAACTCTGTATAGTGAAGGGATTGATGTATTGCTAAACACAAGGTGAATAGATTTGTAAGCCAAATGTAACTTTTCTTCTATTACAGAATCAGAGAAATATGAAGATGTTCATTTCCCTGTGTCTTTTACTTGTTGGAATCCTTTCCAACAGTTACTGCTATGAGCCTTATCCACAAGGGGTAAGAAACCAGAATCCAAGAGCACAAGAAAACCAAAATATGCCATGGCAGAATGTAAGGAACAGTGTTTGTCGATTTGCATGTTGTTTCTACAAAGATATTTCTTCTCGTGAAAACAACGGAAACGTTTTCTTCTCTCCTTTGAGCATCTCAACCGCCTTCGCAATGCTGACTCTGGGTGCCAGATCAGACACCCTGACACAGATTCTTAGGGTCCTTTGCTTTAACCCCCGTCAGATTTCTGAAAATGAGATACATGAAGGTTATCGTCAACTCATGCAAGTGGTAAACAGAAGGAATGGGGGGTTACAGTTGAATATGGGAAATGTTCTGTTTGTGCTTGATCGACTGAAGCCACAAGAAAGATTTTTAAATAATCTCAGAAACTTCTATGAAGGAGAAGCTTATCCTATGAACTTCAAGCAGGCTAGTCAAGCCCAGATAAAGATCAATGAATATGTAGCAAGAAGAACGAATGGAAAAATCAAGGACCTCGTAAATAACCTAGATCCACTTACTGAAATTCTCCTTATTAGCTATATCTATTTTAACGGTAAGATATATGTATCATGTTCTTCTACTCCATAAATTATTTCCTCAGGTCAGTTTTAAACTTAATTTTTTGCAATATGGTTTTGCAGGTGGACTCATATCTTTCCCTTTTGGTCCTCACTTATATTTAATTAGAAACAAAGCTATTGGAAATTATGTTCTATTTGACTGATAACTCTTATCAAAATGTATGGCAAATTTTCCCATATCTTTTAATATATAAACTTCTTTCCTTCAGAAAATTAAGTGAAATACAGGTTGAGGAAGGCACCTCTAGGCAGTAAAGCATCTAATCCTACACAGTCTAGTAGGATTCAAGCCCTTTCTTGGCTGAGATCCATTTTTGTGCATTTCAATCCAGCTGGTTTTTTTGTTCAGCAAGTTCAGAGTTAAATGCAAATAATGCTATTAAAGGAAAAATTAGCATCTTATCAAACAGAATATGTTTCGACAACAGCTTTGCTGTTACTGTGTATGTTTATGTATTGAAAACTAAACAAGCTACAGTAGCTTTAGTTTCACACTCATGTTCTCCTTATTTTTTTACTAACTATGCCTTTGCCGACAGCATGTCTGTAATCCTGATGTGTCTAGAGGCATAGATTTCAACCTTTTTTTTTTGATTTGCAGATTCTAATATTTTCCAGTGGAGAGATGGACCCACCAGTATCAAATACAAGCCTATTGACAATGAGCTTGTTTTTCTTAATTAACTTGTGCAGTCTGCTTAGATACAGTCTTCAGATGTTCCCTAAGCTTTTCAGACTTCTGATCTAATGAGAAGAAGAGGATCAAGGCTGTAAGGCTCAATCAGTGGTCTAATAACAGATATTGCATCTTATTTCAAACTTTCTCTCTCTTACAGACTATATGCTGAAAGCAAAGTATTTGTAGTCAGAAAAATATTATTCTGTCATTTATCTGATAAAAATATCATCAAGCTTTTTAATTGAAATTGAGGTGGCATATTAGATAAATTTTTAAAAGAAAAGCTATCATTTTAGAACCTGGATGCTTGCACTTTCCAATATGAGGCTTCCCCTGAAAATAATTAAGAACTATATTTCTGTTTTGTTTTGCTTTCCATCTGCATCTCTGCTCCTGGTATTAATGTCTGAAGATTTGGCACAACTAAATGGAGCTAACTGAAATACAAATGACTGATGTTTCTTAGTTCTCTTGAAAACCTACTTGCTTATCTCAAAAAATGTTTTCATTTAGACTTTTATTAAACATCAGGTACATCTTCAAAACAGGTAAAAAAGCCTGTCAGGTTTTTTTTACTGAAAGATGTTTAGAAAATGAGCAATGAATTTAGTAGCACAATGGGGACAAAAGCCCAAGAAACCTTGCATTGAAGATGACTTTGTATTACAGTTAATTTTTACATGTTCTAACAGTAAGGGTTGTTAGGTTTTTTTAAAGAGATGTTCAGTTTACTACTGCAAAGATTTCCTAGCTCTTCTAAAGGTGGTGGGGTTTGTTTTATCTCACCAATTTTAAAGCAAATGGATTAAAGAATAGCATTTATCACAATACTATAATAACATCTTTTAGTCTTGAGATCAAGAGTAGGTTAATTATCTAGAGCTGGGATTAATCTGGAGAGGATTTAAAAACCTCACCTAGCTGTATAACCAGTGCATACTTTCAGGTGCTTGTCCTCTTTTTGTGCATTACAAACTTCTTTGCACATTACTGGTGACACTTTTTTTTCGTGGTGTAGCATAGTACAGAATTCCTTCTTCAAGAACAAAAGTCTGGCAATATTTTCCTGACTCTGACCTACAAGACATGTCTTCCACTATATTACACCAATCCCTTTTCATGCCTTAGTCAAGATCATAATGACAAAGAATACTTTGAATTTCATTTTTCTGCTTGAGCACTGTGAGGCATTTGAGGAAGGTGCCTAGAAGGTATGCCCCTAAGACAGAAGTGAGAACAGGAATAAGAGTGCCTTTGAAATAGGAGGAAAGTATTAGTGAATCTAATACTCTAATACATCTCTGTCTAACTGACAGTCATGACTTGGGACCTTAATGATCATCTAGTTCCGATCCCCCTGCGATGGGCAGGGACACCTTCCACTATACCAGAGTGCTCAAAGAACTGTCCAACCTGGCCTTGATCACTGCCAGGCATGGGGCATCTACAATTTCTCTATTCCAGCCTCACAACCCTCATAGTGAAGGATTTCTTCCTTATATCTAATCTAAATTTAAATTTGCCCTCTTTTCATTTAAAGTCATTCCCCTTTGTCCTATCGCTATCTGGCTGTATAAAAAGTCTTCCCTCCTCTATAGCTGCTTCCCTCCTTTAGGTACTGGAAGGGACTCTAAGGTTTCCCTGGATTCTTCTCTTCCCAGGCTGAACAACCCCAACTCTCTCAGCCTGTCTTGATAGGAGAGCTGTTCCAGCCCTCTTGATCATTTTCATGGCCCTCATCTGGAGGAACTCCAACAGATCCACATCCTTCATTTATTGGAGACCCCAGAGCTGAATGCAGTACTCCAGGTGGGATCTTGCCAGAGTGAAGAAGAAGTGGAGCTGGCCACATTTTTTTAATGCAGTTCAATATGTGTTTGACTTCCTGGGCTGCAAGCGCACATTGCTGGGGCATGTTGAGATTCTCATCAACCTACAGGACCAAGTCCTTCTACTTAGGTCTGCTTTCAACTCAATCCATTATTTTCCCAGCTTGCATTTATGCTTGGGATCACCCCAACCCACATGCAGGACCTTGCGCTTGGCGTTGTTGAACTTCATGATGTTCCAATGGGGCCACCTCTCAAGTCTGACTCACTCTCCCAGCATGGCACCCTCTCTGTCTGGGTGGCGTCCCTTTGCTCTGGAGGGCATCCTTTCCTTACAGCATGTCAACAGAACCACACCATCTTGGTGTCTCTGGAAACTTGCTGAGGGTGCACTCAATTCCACCGTTCACTTTACCAACAAAGATATTGAGCAGCACTGGTCCTAATGCCAACCTCCAAGAAGCACTGGTCATCCCATGATCTCCTCTTGGACAACAAGCCATCGACTGCAAGGCTTCAAATGCAAACATCCAGACAATTCCTGATCCACTCAGTGGGCCACTTCTCACACCCATCTCTCCAGTTCAGAGTTAAGGATGTCATGCAGGACAGTGTGAAATTCTTTGCGCAGCTCCGAGTAGATGATATCAGTTGATCTTCCTTTACCACAGTTCACCCTTAGTGAAGTCATGTTGTCAGTCACCAATCACTTCCTAATTTTCCATGTGTCTTAGCATAGTTTCCAGGAGGACCTGCTCCATATCTTGCCACACAAAGATGTGAGAAAGAGTGGTAGTTTCCTGAGTCTTTCTTTTCTTTTCTTCATTTTTAAAAGTGAGAGCTCTCATTTATCTTTTTCAGTCAGTGGAAATTTCACTGGACTGCCATAACTTCTCAAATATGAGGGATAGTGGTATTGCTGTTCCATCTATTTCCCTCATGATCTGCAGGTCCCATGGACATGTTCATCTTCAGGTTCTTCAGATGTTCTTGAACCTGATCTTCTTCTACAGTGGACTAGTTTCATTCTCCCAGTCCCTGCACTTGCCAGTAAAGATTGAGGGGGAAAATGTCATTTGATTACCTCAGCCATGTTCTGGATAACCAGGCTTCCCATTTTCTTCTGGAGGGTGTTCACATTTTCCCTAATCTTCCTTTTATCATTGTCATACCTATAGAAGCTTTTCTTGTTGCCCTCAATGTCCCTGGCCAGATTTAATTCTATCACACCTTTAACTTTCCTAATCTATTCCTTGGAGGCTCAGAAAATCTCTTTTTATACCTCCCAGGCTACCTGTCCTTGCTTCCACCTTTTTTGGCTACCTGTTTGTGCTTGAGTTCACCAAAGAGCTCCTTGTTCATCCACACAGGCCTCCTAGAATTTTTAGCTGACTTCTTCTTTGTTAGGATGGATCACTCCTGTGCTTGGTGGTGGTCATCCTTGAATAGAGAATCACAGAGCCATTAAGGTGGGAAAAGACCTCCAATATCTTTGAGTTCAGCCTTTGACTGAACACCACCATATCAAGTAAATTATTTGCACTAAGTGCCAAGTCCAGTAATTTCTTGCACATTTCCAGTGTTCATGAATCTACCATATCCCTGAGCAGCTTTTTAAAATGTTTGACAACGTCTTCAGTGAAAAAATTCTTTCTGATGTCCAACCTGAACCTCCCCTGAAAGAGCTTGAGGCCATTTCCTCTTGTCCTATCACTTGGGAGAAGTGATAGGGAGAAGAGACTGACCCTGACCTGGCTACATCCTCCTTTCTGGCAGGTGTAGCGAGCAATGATGCTTCCCCCCACAGCCTCCTTTCCTCCAGCCTAAAAACCCCAGTTCCCTCAGGTGCACCTCAGATGACTGACTCTCTAGACTCTGTTGCCCTCAGTGCTCCAGAACCTCAATGTCTTTCTCATTGTGAGGCTCCCAAAACTGGGCCTCGAACAGAACTGGAGGTGTGGCCTCACCAGTGCTGGGTACAGGGGGACAATCCCTGCCCTGGTTCTGCTGGCCACACCATTGCTGACACAGGCCAGGGTGGCATTGGCCTTCTTGGCCACCTGGGCACTGCTGGCTCATGTTCAGCTGCTATTAATCAGCACCTTCAGGTCCTTTTCCACTGGGCCATTTTCTAGCCACTGTGTCCCCAGCCTCTAGAGCTGCATGAGATTGTTGTGACAAACCAGCTTTCTTGGGACCCTCTTCCTTCCATGGCTTTATCCCAAGCAGATCTCCGAAGAGGCCATATTTGCACTCCTGAAGCCCAGAGTAATGGTCCTAATATCCTAGACAGTTTTCAAGCAAAATTCTTCTTGAAATCAGTTGGTTTTCCCCGAGTTGAGCTCTAGATAAATGTTTAAGTTTTTCAGGACTGGTGTCAGTCATGTTTTTGTGATTCATTCTGCTATTTTTTTTTCCCCTTAGGCATAATAATATAAAAGTTCTGCGTGTTATTTATCTGATGATAGAAGTCACTATTAATGAAGTATATAAAGTATATTAAATGTATAAAAGTAGCAACTTTTCCCTGTTCAGAGCATTGCAGTTGTCAGTCTATGCTTTCACAGGCCAAGACATGCACTGAAGAAGTCTCATTTCACTTTTTCGAAAGCTATTTAGTGTGTCAGATAGTGGAAAAAGCAGATGATAATTATTTTATTTGTAATAAGTTGCCTAGTAATCAGTGTTCAAATAGAAATCAGAAGTCAACATAGGTTGCATCTTGTTTCATGGTTTTCTTGATGCCACTTATTTTACTTAGTGTCACAGGTCTACTTTTGCCCATTACATATGATAAAATGTTACTTTTGCTCTAGAAGGCAAAATTTGCTACAGAGCAACAAGATTTCTTAAAAATTAAAATAAAAACAACAAAAAAGCCTTTCTGAAACTCCACAATTTCCTCCTTTTTTAAAAATTTGCTCAGCCTCTGAAATGTATGATGTGGATACCTGGAATTTGGTTTGGAAACTCCTCTCCACTGAGGATAAAAACCTTTCAGAGTTTCAATGTGGATGGTTTGTTTCACCATGACTAAGTGAGGAACCTTTGAAAATTTAATATGGCGAAGATGACAGTGGAAAAGTTTTCTGCTGTTGCTGTTTTGTTTCCTAACTCAGCAGTCTGGTAAAATTAAGCTCCTTATGACTCTATACATCATCAGTTAATGTGAGGTACAAACACCTGTCTGCAAGTAACCCAAATCCCTTAATTTCTCTGGAGAATTCATCCCTCGTGTCACCCTTTACAGGCCTATTTTGTTTTGGGAATGAGAAAATGAGAGAATCTTCTTTTGAGCTTAGATAAAGGCTGCATTTTATGAGGACTTTACAGGGTCCTCAAAACTGTCATCATGGAGGAAAGGTGCAAGTTAGAACCTTTGATAACTCATCTAAACGAAGGATTTTGCAGCCTGCTGTAAGATCTGAGGGAGAGTTTTACATCACATTCTACCAACTGTGTGTTGCTATTGAATTATTCTGCGTATTTAGTAAGATCAAGTGATCATTGCAAATTGGTTTGTCTTTGAAGCTGATCCATCTGTACCAGTTTCTGTCATCTAAGAATGTGTCCTATGGTAATATGTCCTATGGTTTCATGTCCTTAAAAATATCCTGTAACTCTGTCTCTTTTATTTCAAGCTGAATGGGAAAAACCTTTCGATCCAAAATACACCAAAATGAGCAAATTTTTTGTGGATGGGACCAAGGTTGTTGAAGTCCCAATGATGTTTGGAATGGGCCTGTTCAAGCATGGCTATGATGAGCAGCTGTCTTCCACTGTGGTACAAATGGATTACAAAGGAGGTGCTTCAGCGTTTTTTATTCTGCCTGATAAAGGAAGAATGAGGAAGCTGGAGAAAAGATTGTCTTGTGAACATTTGTCAAGATGGTCGACATTAGTCACAAAAAGGTAACATTATGCAGTTCTTGGTTCAGATGCTAGCCAAGGAAACAAATGTGCTGGGGTATGACACAAAATCAATATGCAATTTTTAGTTCTGCTTTAAGCAGTAGAAGAAATTTCCTGACCTAAGCTGGAGCTGGCTGATTTAATGTTCATGTGTTCTCACATTCAGGACTGCACACACTGAAAACCTTCACAGATTAGGACTTTTGTTATTTCTGCATTTTGTTTCCCATCTTCAGCTCTTAATAGGCCCCAGTTTTTGACTTAGACCCCTTCTCACTTTTTTGGGAGGATGTTTTCTGCCTTCTATTTACAAGTGTATTCCTACCACTTCAGCCACTTTTCTTGTCTCTTTCTTAATTTCTGCCTGTTAAAATTAACAGCAATTGTGCAGTTAATGCTGAAATAACAACTTCCATTCAGCAATTGTGAAGGCAAAGCTCAATATGTGAAAAAAAACCAAAGCCAAACAAAATAAACAAACAAAACCCCCACCAAAACAGCAACAAAGGGAAAAAAAACCCACAACAACAACAACAATAAAAAGAAACCAAACCAACTAAACAAACAAACAAAAAAAAAACCACAAAAAAAAAAAAAACAGCAAAAACAATGTAATTCTCTGTACACCTTTAGAGTTTCGAAACTTCTGGGAGTAGCTATGTGGTTTGTGACTACAGGACAAAAAGATGGTGACTCAAGATACTTAGGTATAATTTTTGCCAAAGAAACAATTGCCTTTACAATTATCAAGATGAATACTAAATACAATTGGAGGAATTTATATTTCCTCTCTCCATCTTACAATATGAAAAAGAATCACAGTCAAAGACAAGTCTGTTTCATGCTGCTCCCCATTTTTCATCATAACCATTCTCTCCTACAAAATAATGACACAATTTCCTCCTTTTCCCTTTAATCTTTAAAACAATTGATTGTATCAGCTATTATTTGGAGTCTCTGGGAGGTCTTAATAAATGAAAGCATTATATGGAATTATGTAAAGGCTGTGAGCTACCTGTTTGTCCCTTCTCTGTCTGCAAATTGATCTTGATATTAATGGCAGAAGTGTTGTGAGGGACATCTTTCATTTCTGGTGGCTGACAAAGAGAATAGTGCTGAAGTGTCACCTGTACAGACAGCTGAGATCTTTTAAATGGCTGAACTAAAGAGAAAACCTCACTTTCACTCCTGGAAAGTGTATCCCACTGCTCCTTTCCTGATTGCATTGCTCCTGTGTGTCTGTAGCTTTCCCTTTGCTCTGTACTGGAAGCAAGAGGGGGCTTGTGAAGGAGTGCCTTTAGGTTACAGTAAGGCAGAGGATTCAGTGATAGCTGCATCCTCATTCAGGGCAGCAATCAGCACAGACTGAAATCAGGGCAAAGTAAGAGGTACAGCTCTAACGCCAGAGCTGGCATTAGATGCTGTACAATGCTGGAGGCATGGGCCTTTTCCTTCCCCCTGCCCACTGGATGACTTTCTCTTTGGCTGTCTTCATTAAGTGCTCCACATCTCCCTGACCTAAAGCCCTGGAGAGCTGTCCTGGTTTCTCACCAGATAATAGTACCTAATGTCAGTGCTATCCCTAACCTCTGTCTCGTTATGCTGCTTCTAGCTATAAATGTTGGGCTTAACATTTGAAAAGTAATTGTTAGATACTTAGGGGAAAAACAAGGAAGAAATGAGTCAGAAATATAGAGCTTTGGTTAATTTATGGAAAGCAGCAATCTTAAAGCAGAGTCACTTAAAACTGAGCAAGTCAGACACTGGGCTTGACACAGGAAAAAAATTATCTATTGGCTAACTATATTCTGTAAATTTGTTTTGGTCTTTCATTTTGCCACGCCTTCTATCACTACTTACAATTATCCTGCTTCTTCAGTGGATATAGTTCCATTTTATCTGTCCTGTTTTATACGACAAATACACAAGGCCAGCTTTTTCTCCAAAAGTAACATTCCACAAACTTGAATGTGTTGGATTTTTTTTTTGTGCTCAGCTTGAGACACTTAAAGGAGTCTCTTTTTCACAAGGTGCATCCTCAGTAATGGTTCATGACTAAGGTTCTTCCAGCTGATTGCAGAAGAGATCACTGACTTCAGAAAATTTTCATCTCCTACGTAGACTAGAGGGAGGCTACAGGCAAAACATCTTTAGGGAGAAAGCAAAATCAGTTTTCCTCTTGAGTCTATGTTGTTCTGTGATAACTGATCAAATGTTTCATTGTATTCTTGCGCTTCTTTCCTGGCAGCTCAGTAAATTTGTATCTTCCGAAATTCACGCTTTATGGGACATATAACCTAAAAGATATCTTATATAAGATGGGCATCATGGATCTATTCACTGATAAGGCTGACCTCTCTGGGATCACTGGGCAGCCCCAGCACAGAATTTCCCAGGTAAGTCATACTGCTTTTTTGTTTTATGGCCCATGGTTACTGATACTTGCATCACTTTCTGCACAGCTATTCATGGTGCAAAACTCATGTAAAGAGCCTTTGCTTCCATAAAAAGGCAGCTGAAGTTACAAGTCTGTAATTTTTTAATTTAGAAGGCTTTTTTGACCTGCATGGGGCAACTTTATAAAATGTACATGACCAAATCATTATCTGTCCACACCCTGGTACCCTCTTGCAGCGTGCTGTTACAGTCACCACTGGGTGCTTCTGTTTGTGTCTGCCTTCTTTAGCCTGCTTGTGGGCAAGTAGGGAGCTGTAGGATGTATCACTGCTTGTATTTTATGGAGTGAGGGAAGAGGAAAAACACCCTGCTTGCTTTTAAACTGTTTGGGAGAAATGAAAATGCAGTTATTACAAACATTTGTCTTCAAGCATATGAACAATTACTGCTAGGCTCAGGCAAAAGCTACAGATAGATCATGCTTCAATAAACCTAGAGTTTAAAGATGACAATCAGGGCAAACTTAATTGTCTAATGAAGAAAACAACTGCCCTCATGACCTCAAGTGGACATTAGCAAATCAGGATCTGTCAGTGTCTTGATTTCACAAGGTCAAGCTTTTGTGTTTCTGTGCTTTAACCCTCCATTTCTGGCCCTTCATCTTTGGTCCCATTTTTCCCAAAACATGAAGGAACAAAGGAAACATAATTTAAGGTTTCTATTCATGTTGTTTCTTCAACTGTATGAACTTCTAATACACAGTTAAATATGGTCTTACTCTCTTAACATTTGGTCTAGCTGTACAGATCTCCATGAGCAGATGCAAAGAATAAGAAAAGAAACAAAGCAAATGTTTTCACTAGCAGGGACATGCCCCTCCAGAGTAACTGTTCCTGGAGAGTAACTTTTCCTCTCTGGAGCTAGAAAGCTGTGCTGCATGTAGCTTGCTGATTTCCACACCCCCCCCCCCCCCCCCAACTTTGCTATCTTTAAGCAGTGGACTCACACCTGTCCATCTGACACTTGTTTCTTACCAGTAACTTCTTCAGGCACTTTTAACTCTCATTCTTATTTAGATGACCAGTTTTGTACTCCCTTGACTTGTCAAATGTCTGTTTCTTCACAGGCTATTCATAAGGCTGTGGTAAAGGTGGATGAGACTGGCACCGAAGCAGCAGCTGCCACGGGCATGGAAATAGTGCCCATGTCCGTTCCAATTACCGTTAGATTCGACAGGCCCTTCCTAATGGTCATAAATATGGAAAACACTATACTCTTCATGGGAAAAATTGTGAACCCTCTGAAAAGAAATTAAGTTAATGTACAAATTAGGTATGTGGTGATGACCACTCCTAGATAAAGTATTAGACCTGATGAGTATGGCATGGCTACAGAGGGGCTCTCCACCTCTTAATTGATGTTATTCACTGTTTTTTTGTAGATGAGACTCTTCATCAATTCAAGTTATCATACTTGCATGTTTGTTTGGGCCTTACTTCTTTTTTTTTTTTTTTTTTTAAAGAAGGTTGCATTCATGCAGAACTGTCATTAGCTCTGGGACAAAATAGGCCTGTGTGATACTGACAGCATAGATACATCTTCTAGCAGGGAAGATGAGGAGCATGTGGGTGGAGAGGGTTGTGTATGTCTGCTTCTTCCCTCATGGCTGCCTTCTCTCCTATTTTTTAATGTTGACTGACAAATAGGTACAAGTTATGTCACTTTACTATTTGTGTCAATTTTCCTACCAACATGAAGTTCATAGCTAACATAAACCTTAACATGCATAATGCTTATTACCTTGCCTAGTACCATTGTTGTCCAGTGAGTCTATTACAACCTTGCCTGTCAGCTGTTTTCCCAGCTTGCCTGCTGCAAAGGGGTCTCAAAGAAGGGGTGTTTTTCCTCTGCAGATACATACTGCTCTGCCTATTGTTTCTGTGTAATCAATAATCCAGACTCATTCCAGGGCAAACTTTAGAGGTTCTAAGAATTTGATCTAAGAAAAAAGGAGATAGATCTGATCTCTGCACTTTGGCGCCCTGAAGCCAACCATTGTGAATAAGTATGCAGCTCAGAGCAGCCAGAAGACCGCTTCTAGCTTACGCTTGCACCTAAAGTAGCTCCTAGAAGTCCCCAGACAGCAGGAAGCACAAGCCATGTCCCCCTGGTGCCAGTGTCTGTACCATTACTGTCTGTGCCTGGGAGATTACCCATGGCAGCAAGCACCACTCCAGTATTGTTTGTAGAATCAGGCACCCTACCAATAACACCCATACCCCACCAGTGGTACTTGCCATGTCTCTTAATATAACCCCTTCTGTTCCCAGACTGTCTGGTAATACAACATTGGTACTCTTCTTCTCATCTGCTTCATGGTTAGTATAGCCACAATATTATAAAGAGCTGTTTTCACTATTAAGAGACACAATAACCAGTCACATTCATAACGAACATGCTTGTTTTATTTCCTTGTTTTCTTTCCTATCTATTTTTTTCTTCTGGTTTTTACATCATCAATCATTATTTTATTTCTTTGCTCATGTTCCTGGTATGTATCTGATCTCTGGTTGCAGGAGGGGTCAATTATTGACTAAAGTGGGTTAGTCTGTTAATAGGTATTAAGCACTTACACCAGTCTTTGTACAGCCTTGAAATATGCAGACAAATGTACTATGGGAGAACAACAACAATTAATAAACATGACATTAAAAATTTCAAATTTTGCTATTTTACTTCTATAATTCAAAGTTAAGAATTAAGTGGTTCAAGCAGATTTTTTTGACTAGTTTCAACAAATAATTATTAATTTACTGCTCATATACATTAGATCAGCACAGTAACACCAGTAATGAGTTTCAGAAAGCCCTCTGCCTTTAGCCTAAGCAATTAATAGTCGGTTATGTCTGCTAGGCAGAGAACCTTTTGGGAAGGCTGGACATTCATCTCATGCAAAGATGTTTATTTCAAAACTTTTAGAAAGCGTGTTGCTTCTACTCTGTCAAATGAGTAGCTCCTATGTGTCTCATCACTCTTCTAAAAAGCTCTCTCTTGACTCCCTCTAATAGTTCTGTTATCAGTCTTGGCACATTTTAGCTGAAGTTCCTGTTATTCCATAAACAAAATACAGGCCATCTATATCATACATTTTTGGGTTTTAATAAACTAGGACAGGGAAACAAAAAAATTGCTTGGAAGCTTTTTGTAGAGGAACCCACTTCCAAATTAAAATCACAGTGAAGAAAAACTCACATGTATGGCATTCAAATAAGGCAATAAGAAAAAATAAATTTAGAATTTCCCAAACTGAAAATTAGGTGTACTAAACCTGCCTACATCATTAGATCCATAGCAAACCTTGACAGGGTACTTTCTTCAGGTGATACAGATATTGGTAATCTACATCAATCTAAAGGCACTGCAGATTTTCCTAGGTCACAGATAGTTCTCTGACAAAACCAGATCTTGTAGCTTGCATTCCTGTAAAAACGTACAGCAGTGCATTTGGAAGTAAATCCAAGAAACCCTAACTTGAAAAGGGGAAAAAATATACATTCACACAGAAAACTGAACTAGAATTAAGAAGAAAAATTTCAGAAACTGAAGTCATTATCAGCTCAGGGAATGCCCCCTTGCCAAAAAGAACAATTCCAGAACATTAAAACTGTAATAAGAAAGGACAAGGAGAACTTTGAGGGAAATGCCACAAAATAATATATTCTTTTTAAAATAAATTGTTTCAAAGAGCCTGAGGGACCAGTAGATGTTCAAAGTGTGAAAGAAGTGTTCAAGGGGGGCACTGACAAAACAGAAAAGCTCAATCCATTGCACATGGGTTTCCTTTGCAGTGGCTGAGCTTAAACCACTATTCCAAGTTGAACAATAGAATAGTATTCAGGGGAGGAAAAAAGTAGTCAAAGAGTAAGTAACAACAAATTACCCTGATTGTTTAGTATACATACAAGAGCTTTTAGCTGTCTCAAGAAGAAAAATGTTAAGCTTTCCACACTGGTGCAACAGTTAAACTGTCTCTGTACCACACTAATAGGAAGTTACAAATGTGACATTCAATTTTTTCAAAAAGATGCAAGCATCTGGAGTGCAGGCCAGTTAGATCAACTTCATGTTTATTGAAACTGCAGAATTTGTAGTTCTAGGAATAAGTATGACAAAATATTGAATAATAAACATGACTGTCATAGAAACATAGAATCTTCTAGGTTGGAAGATCAACCCTTAAGATCAACTCTAGCCCTTAATCCAGAATAGTTAAGTCCAACCCTGTCCACATCCACACATCTTCAAAATTCTACCAGGGGCGGTGACTCAAACACTTCCCTGGGTGGCCTGTTTCCATGTTTTACAACCCTTTCCATCAAAAATTATTTCCTAATACTCAATTTAATCACTTCCTGCTGCACCCCCACACCCCCCCCGGCACAACTTGAAGATATTTCTTCTTCTATCACTTGTAACTTGGGATAAGAAACTGACTCCCACCTGACTACGCCTTCCTTCCTCCCTTTAGAGAGTTGTAGAGAGTGACAAGGTCTCCTTTCAGCCTTTCCTCCAGGCTAAAAAACCCCAGCTCCTCGAGCCACTCTTCATATGACTGACTATCTGGACCCTTCCCTAGCTCTCTTCCCTTCTCTGGACTTGCTCCAGCGCCTCAAAGACTCAAACAAGTTTTTCCTGTCATGAACACAGGATTTGAGGTGTGGCCTCACCAGTGCTGGGTACAGGGGGACAATCCCTGCCCTGGTCCTGCTGGCCACACCATTGCTGACACAGGCCAGGATGCCACTGACCTTCTTGGCCACCTGGGCACTGCTGGCTCCTGTTCAGCTGCTGTCAGAGGCACCCCCAGGTCCTTATCCACCAGGTCTGTAGTATTGCAGGTGGTTGTTTTGGCTGGATGCTTTGAGAGACAGGATCAAAGGCTTTGCTAAAGTCCAGGTGCACAACATCCAGAGCCATTCCTCAGTCACTCACTCAGCTGGTCACCTTGTCAGAGAAGGAGGTCAGGTCAGTACAAGTAGCACCTGTCTTTCATAAACCTGTGCTGGCTGGGCCTGATCACCCAGTTGTCCTCTGCATGCTGTGTCATAGCACTCATGAGGATCTGCTCCATAACCTTTCCTGGCGCTGAGGTCAGGCTGAGTGTCCTGTAATGCCCCAGATCCTCCTTCTGGCCCTTCCTGTAGATGGGCAGCGCATTTGCCAACCTCCATTTGTCTGGGACTTCCCAGAGTCAGAACTGCTGATAAATGATTGAAAGTGGTTTGGTGAGCTCTTCCACCAGCTCCCTCAGTACCCTTGTGTGGGTCTAAGTAGTGCAAGAGGTTGCTGACGATTATCCCTTGGTTTATGAGGTTTTCATCCTTCCCCTTGTGCCTGTCTTGCAGCTCGGGTGTCTGTGAACAATTGCCCTTTTTATTAACAACTGAGGCAAAAAAGGCACTGAGAATCTCAGGGTCTTCCTCATCCACTGTCACAGTCTTCCTTCTTGCCTCCAATAAAGGATGGAGATTCTCTTTAGCTTCTTATTGATAATGTATTTATAGAAACATTTTATTGTCTTTTACAGTGGTAGCCAGAACCTTTCGCAAAAGAATTCTTTGAAGAGCTGGTCCACATTTTGTAATGGTTTGGTTGGTATATGCCACATATTTCTGAAAACTTATAAAATTCCTCAGGGCAGGACCTAAACCAACCATAAACTAGTAGGGAGGGATTACCTTTTATAAGCATAGAGTTCAGGCGTGCATTATTCAGAGAAGTTAGAGATGACATGGGACACTGATATCAGCTCAATGGTTCAGTAGGAAATTTCTAAAAATCTAAGCCAAATTATATGACTCAGTACTTTAGAAGCATTCACTGAAAAAAAAAAAAAAAAAAAAAAAAAAAAAAAAAAAAAAAAAGTGTGGGTTTTCTGAGAGTTTAAAAGGGTCGTTTTATCACTTTGAATGGTTGAAGGAGGTCAATTTATATTTGCCTTCATATTTGCAGTTTTGTTCTTTTTGCAGCCATTAATTATACTTCTTACAATCAAATTAATGCCTTGCTATTTACCAGTGAACCTTCACAAAGATTTTAACCAGATCTGATATCTCTTTTTTAATACTTCTGGGTTTTGTTCTTTTATTTGTCTATCAATTGTATTTATATTTTTTAAAAATTGGAATATCTCATTAGAAATAATTTTTTCCTATCAGATTCAAAGCAAACTTGAATAAAATGTATTTGTTAATATGAATTAGCTCTCAGTATACCAGTTCTAAACCGTTTTTCCTCAACATCTATTTCCTTAGAGTATATGATAAATCTGGTTTTAGTTCATGAAAAAAGGCAAATAAGAATGAAACTATGAGTGGCAAAATAATGACATCCTCATTCCTCAGGTCCTCTTCAACTGAAGCAGAGGATTTTCCATCCTGACTTGAAGAATTGAGTGCACGATAGAAACTTTCCTGTAAACAATTGTTTTCTTTTCAGTCAGACTTTTCTATGACTGCCTTTAAATAATGTTCATAATCCTTTATTTTTATTATCTTCATATAAAATAAATTACCTTTCTCTCCCAAGAGAAATTTCAATACACTGAATTTTTCACAAATTGTGAAAAAAATATAATTCTCAGCAAATTTCCCAAAATAATTTTGGATTTCATTTTCAATTTTATTGTTAAATAGTAGGAAAATAACTAACTTCATATTATCCTATAAAATAAAAATTAGCATGGAATATTTTCATCAGTTCTCTTTCAAAATGTTGACAAAGTCAAATATTAATGAAAATGTTAAGGTTTCTTTGACTCTGCTTTATTACATGGAAACTTCTCTTTCAGACAACTTCCAATAAGTTTTTCTGAGAAAGGATTTTTGAGTGGAACATTAAGGGCTATAGGAAGAATCTGGATACTTGTGCAATCTAGAAAATTTTCTCAAGTGTGGGAAAAATGTTGAGCATTTGTGCAGTAGGTTGTAAGTAATAGAACACTGGAGTTATAGCTTGGGTATAACCCCACTACCATCAGATATAAGCTGGGGCCTCCAGATCAAAGGATTTAGGGACTTCTCAGATTTGGCTGGCCACTGAATGCTATAGAGCAGAAATAAAAATAATTATTTTTTACACTAAACTGTGAAAAGCAATATATTTAGAACATGCTGGTGAAAAATATCTTCCTTTGTAGACAGTGAATCCTCTTAGACATAGTCTTGGCTTCCAGGATTCTGTTTCTGGTGAGGAAACCCTATTCACTGTGCTTCAGAAATTACTTCAGGAAGGATCCCAATAGCTGAGAGATTTCCGGAGATCAGGGAAGACTAAGTGCCATCTCTGCTGTAATATTTGGATGTTGGGTTTGGAGCTATAGTAATTAAGTGTGTGGAGGCGAATTAGAAAAACAAACGTGTTTGTTAAGAGATTAATTCAATCATCATTAGTATGAGAGTCGGAGCATTCACAAAGGCCAAAGACCGGTTCAAACTGGTTTTCATAATCCCCACCCACCTAAGTTCTACCAAAGGCATTAATTTAAAAACCTTGCATCATCAAGAAAAATAAAATACTCTCACTGGCTGATCAATGAACCTAAGAGCAGGACTTCGTCACCTAGAAGTTTTTGTGACCTGATTAACCTTTTTGCTCTCTACGGCTGAGCCCCATTCTTGCTGACCCCAGCCCTAGAAGTATCATAAGGCTGTGCTGCTCTATCCAAAAAGACACCTGGGTATTCTGTGAAAATCAGTCTGGCCTCTCCCTCATCCCCAGAGGTTAAGTTTCAAAGAAGGGTCTCACTGTGACTCCTTTGGGAATGCCTTCTATAATCTTCAAAGGCTCTATTGCCATTGCCCTCCAAGAAAATGGAGGAAGCAGGGGTAGAGGAATGGTGTGCCAAGATGAGAGTGGTCTGCAAGTGACTGTGTGTGATGTGATGAAAGGCAAGAAAAGAATGTCAGAGGAGATATCAGCATGTAGGAGACAACACTAGACAGGGTATTGTTGAGTTTGGATTAGGGAAGTTTTGTCACAGTTTCAACAGTTTTGCTGTTAAAAGTAAGATTTGAGATGCTTGTGTAATAGTCATTACATAGAAAAATGTCTTTGTTTAATTTGCCTGCATATTGATCTAGAGCAGGATTTTTAAAAGCGATATGGTGTTGGTCTAAATCTTCTCCCAGCATGGTTATAAACAGTGGCCACAGCAAAATTTAATCTACTCTATATCCATTCAAAAGAAAATTGAAACCTGCCTCCCCTCTGCACTTGTTCTTCCCTGGTGCATTCCTGTGTTTGTACCCATATTTTCAACAGAGCTGTTCTGACAAGGGGTAATAAAAAAGGTAAATTTACTCTGACTTGCAAGACCACTTTCTGTGTCCTTTCTTTGAGAATTAGCCAAAATCCATATGGTGTACTTGGACAACTGGCTTCTGAGTCACAGAATAATGTCATTACTGTTTACTTCAATCCACTTTGACCAACTTTACTTGATCAGCTGTGTGATTAAAGGTAGACATTTTATTCAGTATCACTCAGGAGTACATAGGAGGTAAAGAAAGCAGTTCAGATGAGATGGTCCCAGATAGCAGGGTCAGTAGACCAAATGGGAAGGTGAAGAAGAACTTTTTAATGAAGGCTTTCAGAATTATGTTAGTTGCTTAAGTCTTGAATTACTCATTGGGATGGTTCTTGTTAAGTATATTTTCATGTTGTATGGACACACATTTATTAAAATTTTAAGTACTCTATTGCTGTTGGAAACCCATAATTAATTGATTAATTCCTTTCTTTCTTTAACGCAAGAATATTATTAGGAAAGAAGGATAGACCAGTAGTTACAAAGCATTGGGTTGGGACTTGGGAGTTTCTGCTTCCCTTCCCAGCTCAGTCACAGGTTCACATTACAGAAACAGCTTTGTGGCTGCTTATAGCTACCCACTAAACTGTAGCGACCATCCTTTCTCTCAGTATATGTACTGACCATCCTTCTTCTCCTAGCTTACATAGCCAGAGCAGGAGTTAGCTGCCTTACCACAGGTAAATAATATGATTTTAAAAGCACAATACTGGATGGGCAATAGATGAAGAGGTTCAGGTGAAATAATCAACGCTGCCATGATGCTTGGTTCAAACTGAAAGACAAAAAGATAAATTCAGTGAGCACAATGGTCTTATCCTTCTCTATTTTCCTGTATATGAATCTTATGGTGTAGGTGCTGGCAACAGATATTTTCTAGACATGGAAGAAAAACATCTGGTAAAAGGATTGGCTTGTGCTGTGTCATGTGGTGCATACAGGTGGACTAGCAATACTTGGGTGCCCTTAATCACCCATCCCCATGCTGTAATGTACCTCATAACTACCACCCCTTGAATACAAGTGCTAAGCTTACCAGGAAAGAAGACACTTTCTGTAAAGCCTGGAGGACTTTTCATGGAAGCTTGCAATTGAGGAAATTTTCAAGTTTCACTTTGAAGATGTATAAAACTGCATCCTGCAGACCATAGATTTTCAAATTGTGTATCACTGTTACCAAGGAAGGTGTCATGGAATAAAACTGATTAAAATGATCCTGTCTTCATTAAACTCAATAAAGAACTAAAGTAATGCTCAAGACCTTTGAAAGTAATTTTTTATTTTCACACCATCTAATCTCAGTGAGGAAGTTAGATGTGTCATTTTAATCTTAAAAGTGAGAAAACTGAAGCCTATTAGTGTTAGTGATGTTCCCAAGGCCAAAACTGAGTTCTCAACAAAGATAGCCATCTATCCCGAATTTTCAGTCCAGCAGTTCTCTCATCAGGTGGTCCATCCATATCTGAAATCATTGCAGTATCCTGAACTGTACTTGGCCAATACATTGGCCAGACATTATTGGAGACATTATTGGTCTTACTGACCATTATTGGTCAGTAAGATTATTTTGTCATTTATTTCGGTGGTTAGAAAGAACAGAAAACAGAATTCATACTGTTCTTTCACAATATCCCAAATGGAAATCACCCAGATATTAAAATCTTGGTAGCTCTTTCATTACTAATATTAGTGTTACAGAAATACTGAGTTCTGAAAAGAAAATCCATGGTAAAGCTGTTACATGTAGAAATAATGAAAAATCAGTCTTTTGAAAGATTCTGGGGCCTAAAAAAAGGTTTCTAATATTAGAGCAATTTGCCTGCTCTCCTGCCCCTTTTATCAGAGATTATGGTTCTTGTGTCATACCCACCAACCTGCACACACTAAAGCAGCAATAGGGGATTCAGGTGTTCATTTGTTACTGGTGCACCATACATGTAACAAACCTGCTACATTTAGTGTATAATTTGTGTAGTGTATAATGCATAGTGTATAATTGGCAACTGAAATTGGTTTTCCAACTGAAAAATTATGATGAGTGTTCACTAAAGGTCATTGCCATTGGTAATTTTATTTTTAATTCTTGTTCCTCTTCTCTACTTAGTTCATATGAATGATGCTAATTCAAATGAAAAAAAGTTCTGTGAGCAGAACTTATCCTTCCTTGTGAAAATTTTCTTTACTATATATAGACTATATTTCATTCTAATTTCACAGTCCCTTTCTAAACTACGGAATTTTGTCTCTCTGACAGGACAGTAGAGGAGATTCTCCAAGAAGTATTGAAAACGTGGCATGACCACTATGAGCAGATTGGACCTTTACTCTTCATTATACACTTCATCCAGACTAGATAAAACATAGTTCACCAGACATGCATACACCTCCAATCTTATCGATTTTCCTGCACTCTTAGTGCCTGATCCTTCCCAAAGACTATAACATAATTCAAGGCTATCAGCAAGGAAATGGAGGGGAAGGCAGTGTCCAGTTCCTTCCTAATTCCATACTCCTTTTCCTTCATATTGCGGCTTTGACAATATGCTTGTGGTCTGTATTCTTTACACTAAAAGTCTTTGTTTAAGTTACGACATAACAGATTTAGAGATATAAATTTTTTTTTATATTTGAAGTAACCTGTGTATTTGTGAGCCATAATCACAGAATAGTTTTATTGTTGCTAAATTGACACAAAACTCTAATTTCCTTACCTAAGGTATAGAAACAAAACAAGAACACTGGACAAGTTGAGTGGTTCTTTTGTCATTGAATATACCAGTTATGACATCACATCGCAACAATGGTCAATTAAGAACTCTTTAAACCTGCTTTGGAATGTTCTATTCAAAACAAAACAAACTGTCTGGAAGACGTTTCAAGGTATTAGCAAACGCATGAAATGAATATATGGCTCTATTTCTTCTAAAGATGTCAAAATGTGATCTGGGGTGTGATGTAGAAACTGACCTACATGAACTATAGAGCAGTAACATGGACTCAGGCAATGCAGACATTGTCATGGTTTTAATTATCAGAAGGAATAGAAAACATCTATTTTGTTATTTCCATGTTCTGTACTTTTATTCCTATAAAAATAAATAGTAGAGCAAAAGATCCAGTTCATTAGATAAATGATCAGTATGAAGCTGGTTAACATGGTTTCATGACTTAGAGTTGAAATTGTGGTCAGCAGGGAGGTGGGACTGTGATGGCTCATGGCAGTGCGTGCTACACCTAGCATGCCTGCGTCTGTCTGCTCATCATTTTAGTTTCAAGCTGCTCTAGTACCTTATTTCTGCTGCTATAATGAAATGGTAAGGAAATGCCTTGTTAAAGTTTAGCTTAACGTTATTAAAAACAAAACAGTAATTACAAGGCATCACAAATGAAAGAGAAAACAAGAGGCTTATAACCATTTTGTAACACAGTTCGTCCTTGACCACCATGACCTGTTCACTTGGGCTTTGATGAGTAAAATAATCTCTGTGTTTGTGATCTTTACAGCCAGAGTTAGAAGGAGCAAGTAAAAAGGGAAGGGGGGAGGGGGAGAGTGGAAGAAATATAGAGGAAAACAAAGAAGGGGAGTGTCCAGACAATGTTTATCTATGTTCTGTCTCCATGTTTATCTATGTTTGTAACAACAAAATTACACATGTGAGTAAACAAGTTCAAAGAAAAGAGTCATCACAAGTGGGGAAATGTATTTTATGTCACCACTCAATCATGGTCTTTATTGTTAACTGGAAAAATTCAGTCATCCTAATCCATCAGCATTTCAGTCCTATTGGGAAAAGATAATAGAAACAAACAGCACTTGTTTTCATTTGAACAATTTAAAAGTGTGTGAGAGGGCAAGGAGAATGAGAAGTGGGTGAGCACATGCAGTACTCCAACATGTGGGAGTAAACAGCCTGCTCCTTGTATTCCCACCACTTGTACTCCTGCCCAAGGCAGGAACTGAGATGCACACAGAACTGAGAAAGGTGAAGGGACCACATCAACCAGGGTGGGACACCTATCATGGAAACCTGTCTATCACATCCCCCCTCAGTGGTATTAAGCTACTGAGTGAGAAGGTACAGGCAGTTACTTTGTCATCCATATACAGGCTGAGGATCATGCAGAAGATTTGTCTCTGGGTAGATTTTGGAAGAGCACCAACCTGATGTGATACGTGGCTGTCAGCTCCACGTGTGCTTCAATGCGATACAGAGGGTCTGACTTCCGGCACCGAGAGTTAGCACCCATTTCTAGTGATTCCAGGCACAACCTCCTGCTTTCCAGTGGGGCCCTGATCGCACATTTGCACTTAAGCTCCTCCACATGGTCAGAGGCAGCAGAGAGGATGTCACAGCTGCTATTGAAACGGCTGAAGATTGTCAGCTTCTTTGGCTGAACAACAGAGATGGTCCTTGCGAACCCTGTTCCATCAATATTTGCTTTGTTTCCTCCTTTATTTTGGTTGGCTCTAATTTTTATCAGGTCTGTGTAATGTTTAACATCTCTAATTAAGCAGAAGATGATGAAGCAGTATAAGTAACAGTTTGGGGAACAGCATGGTCAGCTGAATGCAATGCGGCTTCTGATTTTGTAAGTACTACACACACATTTTTGTTTTTAGAGAGTTGGAGATGATGCTTTCTGCAGTCAGTGGAATTTTAATATTAGGTTAATTTCATTTCTCTGTTTGTGATTTGGTTCTGTGTGGATGTTGCAATGAAATATTAACCAAGCAGATGTGCAAGGGACCAGTGGGACCTGCTGTTCTGGGGAAATATGCTTAGACTGAAATCAAACTGAAAAGCCCTTTGAAGTCACGGTGACTTATTAAGTACTTGTTAAAAGAGAATACTGATGTAATCACCGTTCAGGTAGGAAACAGCCTTCGCAGTGACTCAAAATTAGTATAATCCCACTAGTGACTGAACAACCAGGTCCAATTTAAAAACTCTTCTGGTGACTTAATTTATAAAACAACAATTGAATTGCTAAGGCCAGGCTCTCTAATTAGGACTGGGGTGAGTGTAAGGGGTAGGAGGAAGGCCACAATTTAAATTTAATTGCCTTTTTTCCTCCCATAGACAAACTAATATGTGGTCTGGAAGAGAATTCTTTTGTAATTTGCATTAAAAGTATTTCCAGATTTAACAAAGCCTTGACAATTTCTTCAGCTTTGAAATGCTAACAAAAATATTGGTGTCAGAAATTTTCTAATCTCAAAATGTTGAAATTAATATGTTTTTCATTTCTGAAAGAAAAAGTATGTGAGGAAAACTTGATAAAAATATTCAGTGCCTTCCAGCTTTTGATAGAAATACTTATTCTAGATTTCTGTAGAAAGTTATGATACCAGGAGAAGTTTTTAATCGATCTGTTACAGCAGAAGTTAAAAACATGCCTAATAGAAGTTTGCTGCAGAAAAAAACCTCAAACCATACTCTCTGCTTCAGAAATTCTTTAAAATTTAGGCCAAGCTCAATATGGACACAGGAAGTAAATTTTTTTTTCTCACTTAAGTGTCCAATATCTCAACAACCTATAGAAAAGCAGACTATAACATGTTTAACATTAAATACTTTTGAAACACCTTTTGTACTATATTATTTCTTCCTTTTTCCACAGTACATAAGGATTGTTTGGGTTTTGCCTTTCTTTTTTTTTTTTTACTCTGAAAAAGAGGCAGAGTTCTGCTTAAAATTTATCTGCAAATAGTTGAATCTTGTTCCCATCTAGGGCCATACTCCATCTTTTGTTTTAAGGAAATTCAAATTTAGTGTTACCACTTGTTACTGTGGGTCACTGCACTGGCTGATCTCGGGCAGACTCAGTACACCCAGATACTAGCAAACATGAGAACACACAGCTATCTGTGTGTTTGCTATGAAGAAAAGAAAGACTATCAATACAAAAGTAAAACAACTGGTTAATTACCAAGAATCCGTGAACATGGGCTGCCATCAGAAACTCTAAATCTTTAGATAGTATGTACAGTCATCTTTCACATCTAGGAATGAATGTAGGACCAAGAGAACTTTACCACACACGGGAAAATACATTCCTGAAAGAAAAATATATAAATAGGCTGTATTTGCTGGAAACCAGAAGACGACCCATGACAGTAGAAAAGTTCTAGAAATGTTTTCATGCTGAATATGTGAGGACAAAAAGCTTATTTTCATTGATAGCTTGTTACAGTTCTGAAGAGGGTTTATATGAGATGCCTCCTGAGAACTGCAGGGAACTGAATTCAGTAAACCAGAGATTTGTACCAGCTCGTGTGGAGAGCAGGTGGCTCATGTGAAGTATATCATGTCAGCTTTAGGAGAACAAGAATAATGAAGAAACTTGTAATTCTCCAAGGGAATTAATCTGTGTCCTTTGGTGTCCAAATGGGATGAGTGCTTCTCTCCCTTTTTGACCCAGGTCCTTCCCATGCAGACTAACCCATGGTGAGGGGCACACCACCAATTAAGAAGTTACAAACACTCGTTGCAGCTCCCCCAAAAGGAAGATTCCTTCATTCCAAACATGCATTTCATTATCTGACACAGACCTGCTGCTTGCTCATGTCATTGTGCCCACCTCTCTGTGCACTGCTGTCATGGCACAGGATGCTTCAGGCTTTTGCTTTGGAGTTCATGTAGTTCACCTTCTTCCATCACTTACCAGTTTTGGCCAGTAACTGGCCATGTGAGTAAGTAGCCATGAAGTAAACAGAGGTGTGAATTTAACAAGCACAGGATAGTCCATGATAGCTCTCTGTCCACGTGCTGCTGCCCCAAAGAAAGTGAGGGAATTTACTCAGTCCCAGTGAATAGTGAGCTGCCTCACATTTCCTTACATGTATCAAATTGCTTTTGGGCAGGTGCTGTGGAATATTTGATGTCTTTGAAACCCACACCCTGCCTCACCTTGTAATAATTTGTATGTCTAGATGTACCCTATAGAAGACAGTGTTTTGGGAAGATAATGTCATTGTTAATAAAGATGATTACAGGCTGTAGCTTTATATTTTCATTGCCAATGGGAAAAAGTACTGCTTTTTCAGAGCAGTTACAATGGAGTATTATGAATTTCTTATGCCTGACATTTTAGTCTATAATTTATTAGAATTTGTTAAATAAATTTGACATTGTGCCCATGAGAACTTTAAGCTTGCTATGTACATAGATATATACAGTTGAACTATGCAACATTTGTGCTAACAAACTTTTCATTATTTCTTACTACCAAGCACATCATTAGCATCTGCTCATTTAATAATTGTTTATTTTGTGACAGAATAATTTGAAAAGAAGATGAAGTTTCTGCTGTGCCTGTGTTCACTCCTTGCTGCTCTTTGTGCTGTAACCCATTGCTGCCCTGAAGACATTTGCCATGAAGTCAACAATACTAATCTGCAAGATGGAAGAGAAAATTTATTAACATATAGCTGTGACAAGAAAAGCTCTAACTATGCAGATTTTGTATTTAGATTTTACAAGCAGGTTTCATCAAAAGAAGCTGATAAAAATGTGTTCTTTTCTCCTATGAGCATCTCCACTGCCTTTGCCATGCTGGCTGTTGGTGCTAAATCAACAACTCTCTCTCAGATTTTTGAAGGACTGGGCTTTGATGACCTGACTGAGACTCGCATAAATGATGTACACGAAAGTTTTCACAAAGTTTTGTCAGTACTGAACTGTGCTGATGTTAATATCACATTAAATATAGGGAATGCCCTTTTTACAGCTACTGGGTATGAACCACAGGAGTCATTTTTAAAAAATACCAAAAAATTTTATGATGCAGATGTTTTCTCCAGTGATTTTCATAAACCAGAAGAAGCTACAAAGCAAATCAATTATTATGTAGAAGAGAAAACCAAGGGGAAAATTCCTGAATTAGTTGGTCATCTTGATCCAAGTACTGTACTGGTTCTTGTTAACTATATTTACTTTAAAGGTAAGATGATTAACATATATTTCAATAGATAGTTTTGATACAAAAAAAAACAATTTTAGGCAACTTATGATGATTTATTACCAGAGTGACAATTTAGAAAAGAGCTAAACTGTGCAGGACCTTTCAAGTAAAGATTAGATCTCGCCAAAAGCAGAGTATCTGATTGTTGAGAAATACTGATTTCTTTGTTTTGATTCAATTTGCTTGAAAGCTATGGACAGAAAAGTTCCCCCCTGGTGGATGCCTCATAGACAAGGATCACATAGTCTCACTGTATAGGCCATAATGACTAAAGATGAGTCCAAGTCTGACTGTACATGTCAGTCAGACTTGGTGGACTGATATCTTTGCACAGGGACCCCAGTTTTATGGTAGATCTACTAGGTGCTCTGCTCTGCATGAAAATCTGGGACATAATATCTTGAGGGCTCGAGTTTCTGGAGCCTTGCTCAAATGTTAGGACTCTAACTGCTGATGAATTCTACACCAGGCAGAGTGCAGTCAGCTTGCACAGGCTACAGCCTAACAGAAAAGGCATAAGAAGAGCCTGTGACTAAATGCTTGATTGTTTTTAAATGGCATGAAAGGCATTACACAGGCTTACAGTCAAAGAAGGACTCTCAGCTGGTCATCAGCCTTTGGTTGTTCTTCAGCAAGACATGATGTGTGCACACAAAATATGATGAGCTTACTGCACAGCTAGAATGCTTTATTGGGTGTTATGGAGGAGGTTGAAGTGATTTAGTGAGCCTTTTCTCCCATCAATATAACTCCAGTGTCCTACATTAGAGCTGGTCTAATTTAGATGAGGCATTCTTCATGATCTTCACATTTGAGTGCAACAACATCTCTTTTTCCCCATTAGCTGCCTGGGAAAAGTCCTTCGATCCTTTGCGCACACATGAGGATGATTTTTTTGTGAACCCAAATGCATCTGTTAGAGTCAACATGATGCAGCATGATGGTATGTCAAACGTTTACTATGACCAGGATCTCTCCTGTGTGGTGGTAGAGCTGCCTTACCAGGGCACTGCACGAGCATTGCTTATTCTGCCTGATGATGGAAAGATGAAGCAAGTGGAAGATGCTCTCTCCAAGGAAACCATTTGTAAATGGGATAGAAAACTTGTGACCAGGTAACTCTAAGTATATGGATTGCTATATTTGAGCACACATCACTCTTTTCAAGGGAAAATGCCAATTTTACATCACCTCCTACTGGACATAATGCCCTGATTTCATAAAGGGGAGTTTTAAGCAATTCCCCAAAAGAGTCAGAGCAGAGCACAATCACTAAGAAACTGCAGGCCCTGTGACTGGACGGAAGGGGTCACAGCATTGTAACAGCTGCCTCAAAACTTGCTTGGCTACTTTTTGACTCCTTACCTCTTCTTTCATGGCGTTAACATGACTCATTTCCTTCACTATGTCCTAGATTTTATCCTCCTTTTCCCTTACTTTAGGCTTTCCACTGTCCAGCAGACCACTGTCTGCTTACTCTCTAACCCTTTAGCCAAAAAACTCTACTAGCCACTCATGTGGCACTGGGATGGAAGAGCGACGATGAACAAATTTGGGTTTTTTCCCAAAATCTCATAGACAGTGTAAATACAAGAAGATGGTGCATCTCTCAGGAAGCCAAAATTGCTCAAGGAATACAAAGACTACCATCAAACAAATTCGCAATCAAAAGAATGCTTTCAAGTGTTGCCGAGTTGCATACACCCAGCTGGCTGTAAAGAGGCTGCAAGGGCTCACTGCTCTTTTCTTTTCTTTGATCAACAGGAGATTAAATCTGCAGTTGCCAAAGTTTTCTATTAGTGGGTCTTATGATGTTAAAACCCTGTTTGAGCAAATGGGCATTACTGAAGTGTTCTCAGGTAATGCTGATCTGTCTGGAATTAGTGGCAACCACGATCTCCAGGTTTCACAAGTAAGTAGACAGAGCTGGTGGTGGGATGGTGGTTGGCTGTTTTGATCAGTTGTGTCTGGGATTTTTAAGGACTTTATTTCCCTCTTTATATTACTGAAGTTGTAAGTAAAACTCACAATGACATGTAGGGGCTAGCTCAGTAATTTTGCTTTTTTACAGAAAGAATCTGCCAGCCCTCATTTTTATTACCTTAATGCTGTTATTAAAAAGCTGATATTAAATACATAGAGATATTGGGCAACACTTTAAATAACTTCTTTGCACTTTAATATAATAGTGTGAAGTTGTGTCACTCGTAAACTACAAATGAGGAGTTCATTGTGATATTTGTGTTGATTAATATCTCAATTTTTAATACTCCCAAAGTTTTCAGGAAATCTCCAGTTTGCAGTAGCAGAATTTGACTGTGACAGTTTGAGCTATGATTTAATGCTAAAAATGCCAAATACTGTCCCATATTAGCATTTAAATAGAAATTTTTAGTTAACCTTGAAATAAGAGAAAGTGTTGCTAGTAGAAGTCCAAACCATCTAAGAAATTAAACTAGATTGTATATGGAGTATTTTTATCCCACTCTACTCAGCACTGTTGAGAATGCATTTCAGTGTGTCCATGCTAATTTTTGGCCCTCCTTGCTCAGTCCTGGCATATAAAATACTTCTGTTTCAAACTCTTGGAGATTTATCATACAATAAAATTTAATCTATTGGATTATTACTCCTTTCTTCTCCTAAATGTTCCATAAAGAGAGAATTTACTTTACTCCTGCTTCCTGTCCCATATATAAACCACAGTGTTTTCTCCTATTCTGTGCAGGCAATTCACAAGGCCTTGCTGGAAGTTGATGAGGCTGGAACTGAAGCTGCAGGAGCCACTGCCATGATCTTAAACAGGGTTTCGTTTACTTTTCATACCATCAAATTCAACAGGCCCTTCCTTATTTTGATCTCTGACAAACAAACTGGCACCACACTTTTCATGGGGAAAATTGTTGATCCTACTAAGGAGTAATAGCTGGGTTATTTGGCACACTGATACTGGATATGGGTTATAATGGCTACAGCATTTGCAGTTTTGGGCTAGGTAGTGCTGCTCACTAGTCTCTGATTGAGGGATATTCAGAAGTAAATGAGAAATATCCTAATCAAATTAATAAGGAAAAAACGTTGTAAAAAACCACCATCAACTGACACTTTTAAAATGTAACATTTTTCCCAGTTGAATAATTGTATTGGGTTTGCATGGCAGGGTTTTGGTAGTGGGGGCCTGTGAGAGGCCTGTAGGGGTGACTTCACTAAGAAACTGCCAGAAGTTTACCCCATATCAGACAGAGCCACTGCCAGTCAGCTCCAAGGTGGATCTGCTGCTGCTGAAGGCTGAGCCAATCAAGAATGATAGTAACACCTCTGTGGAAACATATTGGAGAAGGGAATAAAGTTATTTTGCAGAAGTAATTGAGGCCAGAGGAGTTCGGAGGGAGAATAAATGATGGAAATCATCCTCCAGAACCAAGGTCAGTGCAGAACTAGGGGAGGAGGTGCTTCAGGTGCCAAAGCAAAGATCCACCTGCAGGCTGTGGTGCAGCCCATGGTGAGCAGGCTGTCACCATGCAGACCATGGAGGTCCAGGGGAGAGCTGAGATCCACCTACAGCCCATGGAGAGGCCCACTCAGGAGTAGGTGGATGTCCAAAAGAAAGCTGTGACCCCATGGGAAGGCCACACTGGAGCAAGCTCCTGGCAGGACCTACAGACCCATGGAGAGAGGAGCCCTCTCTAGAGCAGGCTTGGTGCCTGGACTTGGGACCACATGGGGGACCCGTGCTGGAGTGGCCTGAAGGACTGCATCCTGTGGAAGGGACCACACTGGAGCAGCCTGAAGGACTGCATCCTGTGGAAGGGACCACACTGGAGCAGCCTGAAGGACTGCATCCTGTGGAAGGAACCACACTGGAGCAGCCTGAAGGACTGCATGCTGTGGAAGGGACCACACTGGAGCAGATCATAAAAAGCTGTAGTCCATGGGAAGGACTCACACTGGAGAAGTTTGTGGAGGACTGTCTGCTGTGTGAGGGACCCCACACTGGAGCAGGGAAAAGACTCCTCTCCCTGAGGAGGAAGCAGCAGCAGAACCATGTGATGAACTGGCCATGAGCCTTATTGCCCTTCTCCCTGAGCTAGGGCAAAGGTGTTTTTACTTCTCATTATCCTGCTCTGATTTTGATTGGTAATAAATTCAGTTAATTTCTCCAAGTCTATTTTGCCTGTGACAGTAATCAGTTTGTGATCTCTCCCTATCCTTATCTCCACTCATGAACCTTTCATTTTATTTTCTCCCCATTTCCCAGTTGAGGAAAGGAGTAATGAAATTACTTTAGTGGGCATTTTTTATCCAACCAGGATCAAACCACCACAACAATTCAACTTATTAATGCATATTCCGAATTTTCCACAGAAGAGAACATTTTCTTAAGTATGTTGTTATATTTAAAAATTAATTATCTCCGCTAAGGACTTTTCTCCTGCTTTCAGTTCTGGATTACTCACCAAAAGTTTTACCCCAATAGGTAACAACTCTTGTCATTCTACTATGACTTTTCCAGTATTCACCTGAACTGGTCCCTGTAGAGTCCTTTCCCCCTTACATCACTCTTTGCTGCCTAGGCTGATGTATATCCTCAAACAACTTGTTCTTTCTCACATTTTCCAACTCTTTTGACGTCTTAAGAAATCATTGACAAAAGAGAAAGAGAATAATCCCTGAAGCAATAGGCTTATTCTGATGTAGCTCTTATTGCAAGTGCCTCTTTGAACTCCACAAGGTCAGCAAAAAACTCCAAGAGACAGTGATATTAGGCGTAGCATAAATTGTCAAAGAATTGTCTGTGAAAAAATGTCATTCATGAATAATTGATCAACTGTGGATAATCAATAAAATACACAATGTAATTTAAATATGTCACTTAAGGAATTAGTCCAGTCTCTTTTACGATTCTATAAATCTCTTAAAAACAACAAACATCTTTAGTCATTTTTATTAACATAGCAGATATCAGTAAAATATGTCTTAAAGCTGTTAAATGAGTGCAGCTTTTCTCATATGGAAACTGTGATTCTTCACATTCTCTCTTTAGGTGCCTATTTGAGTCTGTTTTCAAGAAATACCTAAACACTTTCTTGCTGTTGTGGGTCTGTAGATCACCCACCCATATTGCAGTGGAGCACGGGGGCTAAACTCTATAGCAAACCTTGAAGCACCATTGCACAGCTGCTGCCTTAAGGAGAGGCTGACTTTGACAGCTTCTGTCCCACTGCACTGCTCTCATGCCATTGCACATTGATCCTGGATACATTTTTTGCAAGGATTGAGCTGAGTCCCCATCCCTAGGAAGATGAGACTTCTGAATATACACTGCTCATTTCTACAGTGATCCTGGCAGTCTGTTTTGAGCACTGCAAAGGTAGTGCAAGCCCCAAATCAGCAAACAAGTTCCCCATCCCTGACATCTCTCTGGCCTTCTGACCTGTTCTCCCAAACTTGGCCCACCTTACACAGAGGTGCTTTGCAGGAGCCCACTGGTGTTTGTAGGATTGGGTTGGTGTATTCTGTGATTCTGACTCAGGGGGACTTGGAGATTGCTGCCTTGTGTGAGTGCCTTTGCTGCAAGTGGCAAGAACTCGGTGGAAGCCCTGAGCTATTGCTCCTCATGAGGCAAGATGGCATCACTCAGGGGACTGGCAGAGACCACACCTCTGTGCAAAGAGCAGCTTTTACAGAGTAAGATCAATGAGAACTTGCCGTGGTGTGAGGCAGCTTGCTCTGCAGTGCCTACACAAACTAAACTGAAGCAGGGAGCAGTTCCCGTGAGATTCCATCCAGACAAATCTGTGCATCAAGACTGATTAGGAGGTAGGATGGTGAGATTTTTATCAAAGCCACAAGATTTTTATCAGTGTGGTAGCAGAAAAACAGGTTGTTGGCCTGTTGCTAAAGGGAAAGAAGTTAGGAAAAATCCAACAGTTGCTAGGACAGAGCAAAAGCTTTGGGAAATCACACACAGAGCAACTTCCTTCTCCATCTACCTCCCTGGTCTTTGGGTTTGAGATGGCAGGACAACAGCTGCATTGGTAGTTTACCTAATGATCTGTGAAAAATGGCTGCTGCTAGCAAAAGTATAAAATGGGATAGATATCCCTGAATGCTGGTTTGGGACTTACCTACCAGGCTGTGGGGCATCTCTACAGTTATCCTCCAGATGAGCAACTTCATGTTCCAGACCAGCAGGTTGACCTGAATTGTGGCATGGATCTGGAGCAGGAAGAGGGATCATTCTAAATCCCTCTGGAAGAAGGGGATGTGTAGGGGACAGGAAACTAATAAATCCTGTACCAAACATGCACCAAAAGCAGAAAAATGCCTACAGTTCACAGTACGAAGGTCAATAGAGCCTGGGCACTGAACATACCTTGCTGATGTTACTTTCAGCACAGTTCTGATAATATTCTTTAGGAACTGAACAATTCTGTAAAGATTGTTTAGGGAGATAGAGTATTTTTTCCTAATTCCAAGAAAATCTGTCTTGGTCTACTTTGCATCATTTGTCTTTGCAGTTTTCTTTTGTCCTAATATGTGATAGGGAACCCTCTTCATTCTATTAGTGTTATTAAAGGTAGATAAAAAAAGGAAGGATTCTGATAGACATAAATAACTAAAATTTTCATTTAGGGACTGTGTATTTAATCTATGGTAAACACATGTGTTTTATGGTGCCTCTCATTCATCTGGAGATGTTTTTGTTCCTCTACAATTCCCACTCATGCTTTCTCTCAGTCTATGGGGCAGGGACCAAACTAAGTCCTGAAAGAAAACTAGAGTTTCTGTATAAGCTAAAGGTTGTAACCTTTAACTTAATCCACCTGACCCTGCAGTGAGAGTCAGCAGAAGGGGATAATACAACTTACAGTGAAGCATGTGTCCACCTATCATAAACATCCAACATAAATGGCCTGCTGTGGGTCTGTGAGCCATGATCTGACACACTTATGGGAAGTCATGAGGAAAAGGACTTAACCTAGAGAGAGTTTAGTTCAGCTGAAAGCCCCTGTGAGGGAAGACAGACCCACAGGGCTGGGTCCCTGGAAGGCAGCCTAGCTGTGCCCCAGCTGACCCAAGTGCCAAACTTCTCCTGGCAGCCTATGAGCCATGTGGGAGACTGTAAGTTTGTTCTGTCTGACCTTGTTTATGGTCAGGTGGGACTCTGCTTGATGACAGGATAACTTCTGTCAGTAACACTGTTTGCTCTGCCACATGGCAGAGTCCATGTAGAATGTTGTTACAAAACATTGAAGCAGTGGAATTGCAGGGCGACTGCAATGTGCGCTCCTTTCAGCAGTAAGGAGAGGTGCTGACAATGCCAAAAGGCACAGAGCATTTGGATAGGTACAGAAGCACCAGTTGCTCACATAAATTCTGCTCTTCAGATGCAACCAGAACTTTGGACTTTCCTGTTCCCAGCTATAGTTTGAGTCTCAGTCCTGGTATCTGGAATGCTTTGACTAAGCACATCCACCCTCTCCCCAGAATGAAGTAATCTGCACAGCCTGTGATCACTCCTATTATTGCAAGGAAATGAGAATTTGGACAGGTTGCAAGCCAACCCCCATTCTAAATGTTTCAGTAGATTCAGTGCAACAAAAGCTGCAGGCATTTTCCTTGTACTAATTCCAAGCGGAGAATCACTAAGCTCTTAAAACCAGATTGTGATAGTTCCCAGGCAGGGTAGGTTTTGAATGGGGATTCTGAGAACACAGCTACTCATCTTTGACATGAGTCTTGGTAGTTTGGAGCATAGGAAAAAACCTCAGAGTTAATCCCTAATCCAGCATTCAATTAATGTCTCCAAAGAACAGAGACACTAGGATTTACAACCACAGAAAAAGTGCAAGAGAAACACAAACATTCTTAAATGTATGTTGCACTTGAAAAGTCCAAACATTCACTGCAGTGGGAGTTAGAAACAAATGCAAATTATCAAGAGCAAAAAAGCATGAAGACCACCATGGGCTATGTATCTCTGAGTGCTGTAACACACCCTTCAAATCTTACCCATTCCTGGCTGGGTACTGCACACCTGCCCTTACCAACATGGGACTGCTTCCATTAGATGTAAACACAGCATATATGATATAATTCATTCCCTTTAAATTGTTAGCCACCAAAAACTGATCTGGAAATATGATTCATTAAGTTCCCAGTCCCAGGTATAACAGTGAATCCATTTAAAATAATTTGGTAATTGTTTCCTCAGACTTTCCTCAAACTAACAATTTTAAAGAAAACTATAATTCATCCTTTTCATGTAAATGTCCTTGATATGACTAACACTTTGGTCACACAAACTCATCTGATATTACTGCAAATTATTTTGGTGGCTTCTTGCAAAAAAGAATTTCAGTGATGAAAGTACAGTTCAGTTCTAGTGCTGGAGATTAATTTAGTACAAGTGAATAAACCTTATTTATCCAGTCTTTATTTTTCTAATTTTTGTTGTTGTAGCATTCAGTTTCTTTTTCATAAGCTATCTGGAAAAAATTCTTATTATTTATTACATTCTTATGATTTAATACATTCTTACTAATCAAGAATGTATTCTTCATCATTTGAAGACTGTTAAGAGCAACATGATTCTCATGTGGAAGGTCTGAAGAAGACTGTGTGACTTGAACAAATATCTCATTAAGGAAAAGTTACTATATTTAAAAGTTTACTATGTTTCACATAGGAAAAACAGACCACATGGAAGATGCTCTGATGAAGGAAGAGGTTTGAAATGAAAAATCAGTATAAAACAAGATCACAGAATCATTAGGGCTTGAAAAGACCTCCCAGGATTATTGAGTCCAACCTACATGTTATAGTCACCATAAGATGGTTGCAGCCAGGAAAGAACCTCATAGCAGGAGAAAACATCTCTGCACAGAGATGAAAGATGTAATAGGTTCTAAAATGTGTATGAATGCTGTTAAGTTTGCTGCTCTTGCAGACACAGATTCTCTAGTCATCAAAAAAGCCATACCATAACTGACATATTCACAGGATGGTTACTGGAATTTATTTTCTGTTCCTCCATCTTTCAAGTGAGAGCTGTGTCTCTTGGTAAATCTTACAGGTAAAATTTGAAGACATTTTGTGTGTCAGTGGCCCAGCCAAAGATTACCCCCTCATGCCCATGCCTGTGATTGTGCTGTGTGTCATAGCCCTGACATGTTCACAGTGGTACCAAAGGTGACTGAGAAGAGGCATCTAACAGGAGCAGACCTGCTCCAGCACCTCTGTACACTCTTGGATTGGCAGGCTGGGAAAGATGGTGCAGAACCATGGCAGAAAGCCCATGCAGGTACATCCTAGATCCCAAAGTGTCCTGTGGAGCCATGATAATGTAAGTCATCGATGGAAATGGAATTGTGCTGACCTGCCAGGCTGTGATCTGCAGAGGCTAAGGGGCAACCACATGGTCTCATATTTTGCCCTCCATTGAAGCTGGGAAGAAAGTTGCTGCACCATCTCTGATCTGTCAGAATCCTCAAAATCCTAAAATCTTAGAGTGTCAGACTTGTTTAAGAAAAGGGAAATGAGCAATAGAATCATACAATAAAATTAATTTCTTTGAATATATTTATTCAGCTAGTTGATCTTCCTTCTGCTTCTTCACTGAGGCGAACAATATTAATCTGTTGTACAATAACAAATGGTAGCACATTGCAAAGTTTAGCCCATATACTTTCTATCTGGCTTTGGAAGCAACAAATTTTAAGGGTAATTACCAAAATATCTACATAAGGGATTTTCCTAGTGCTTGATTAAGGCCATGTTTGCATCACAAAAATATAGAACATAAGATATCAATTTAAATTTAATTTATCACTAAGAGGTTTCACTGGGTAGACAATTTCATTTTAAAATAAGAACTTTTATATTCTGGTGAACTTGTTATTCTAAAAGTTGTTTGCATGAGAAGGGCTCTTTAAGACCAGGAGAAAAAGGTCCATAGGGCAAATTCCACTAGTAAAATGCAATTATTTCAGTATACCAGCTATGAGTGAGATTCTTGAAGAAGCCAACCTTTCAGTGTGATTCTTCTACATTGTTATCTGCCAAGTAGAACTGTTATGCATGGAGCCTCCAATTCTGGGGATTATAGGAAAAGGAGCCCTGTGCCACCATCTCCTGGTAAGGTAAAGGAATGGACATGACAAATTCTGACTCATTTTCAAACCAGAAACAAAAGTATTTTTCTGGATTGTTATTGTGTTGATAGGGACTTTGATTTTCTTGCTAAGTTTTAGCTGCAGGTTTGGCAAAATGCTGCACTTGAACTGATTGCTATCACACAGGATTGATGGTGGTAGTACTCTGGTGGTAGTACATACATAGATCAGCTCAGTAGTGGAAAAGAAGGCAAATTAAATATTAGAAATTACTGGGAAAGAAAAAAAGAGCAAGTCACATAGCAAGTTATCTAAATCTCTGGGCCATCCACACATGGTCCTATAATAACAGAGAATTATTAAATAGTCAGAAAAAATTGTAAGGTTAAACTAAGGTCTGGAACAGCTCCTGTTGGAGGTGAAAGATTTTCAGCCTTGAAAAGAGACAACTTAGCAGGCATAAAGAAGGCAAAACTTATTTGTGGCAGAGACTGGGCAAAGAGAGACTGTGTTCCATTATCACCTCTGATGCCAGAGCTACAGACCATCCCATGAAGCACGTAGGAGCCAAGTTCCTATGCCAGTCAAAAGAGATGGTTCTGCACACACAGGCAGTGTATGTGGAGTGGCACATTGCAGGGTGATGCTGAAATTCCAAAGGTGCACACTGCTTGCTCCTCATGTGTTCCTGACACAAATTCCCAATGATCAGTATGGCTTTGTTTCCCCTAACTCTATACACAATGCAGCCTACAAACCATAAACTTCCTGGGTAGATATTGCATACACTGCTTTTCCATTTCATGTTGTGTCTGTTATATATTTCACAGGATAATCCCTGCTATCAACCCCTTTTTCAGGGAGCCCAGACTGCTGGTGGAAAAGCAGGAACAAGGTGCACATGTAGGTTCCTTGTTGGAGGCAGATGGGGAATGGGGAAGAGCTGGGAATGGGAACTTCCAGGAGAGAGTATGGAGGTTCCTCCACAATAAGTTCATCTTCCATTGTAAATACTTTTTTTGACACAAGGAAGAAGGATTAAGTTTTGCATTTAAAATGCTGTGAGGATGATGAAGGGTGAAGGTATTTGTATTTGTTCCTCATGCATGTCCTCCTGGTGCTCTCCTGAATGACAGACCTGGGCTGAGAGCACTTTTTGTGGAGAATGTTTAGGACCAACCCAAAGAGACAGAATAACCTCTCAACCATCTCTTGCAGTTAGGCTTTTCCTATTGAGGGAAAATTGAGCTAATACAATAGGAAAGATTGGAAAATACCTGTGTTTACCCTGGTTAGATGGACAGACTCTCTGTCAAGGGGCTCCAGAAAGCAACATGTTGTGTCCTTCCACTACATTAGGACTCTCCCCAGAAAGTGTTCTACATGTTGGAGGAGCAAGTGCAATTTGAATTTTTTCCCATTCTAATATGAAGTGATGTAACAATATTTTAAACCTGAGAATCACTTTCAGATGTAAATGAAATTATTAAATTAATAAAAGTAAGACAATTAAAGAGGTTGATTGGGTTGTAAATAATCAGGCTGAGAGACATTAATTCTCTCAGACAATCTGTCATCAGAAAAGAAAATGCCCCTTTACATTTCTTCATACCAGGATGGAAAAGAGCACCCTAATTTTACTAGCTTAGAAAAAAAATTAAAACAATTGCATATAAAATCTACCAAATGTGTAATTCTTCAAAGTTCTTTAAAATGTTTTGAAGTTATTACTTATATATTGTCATAATATTTATACATTATCACATATCAAATCATGCTATTTATATGTTATCAAAATATCACAAGCAATTTGAGATAGTATTTTTTTTTCAGTTCAAATCATAATGTATTAATTATGCCACATATTATTAGCCACAGGTTCTGTTCAGATTTAACAAAGGTAATGATTCTCTTTAGCAGAACTACTCCCCACACTGCTATGATTAGAATTAGTAAAAATTACACATCTTCATCAATCAGTTATTACATTCAGAAACAATTCCTAGGGCCTTTGTTTCTTCTTCTATTTAAATTGTTCTCAGAGGGCAACCCAAGTTTTCTGTCTGCCAGATTTATGCACGTATTATTACATTAATACATCAGACTTACCAGATGATCTTTTTCCACTCCTATGAATACTTAGAGGTGTGTGCATTCACATACATGTCTTTCTCAGATAGGCAAAAAACACATACAGTTATTCATGCAAAATTATCTAAGTAGTTTTATTATTTTATTTTATCTTCAAGCAGAAGACCCTCAGAAGGAAAGCAGTGGATTGCCTTTCCCCTCACTTCCTCATCAACCTCTTGCAGCCCACATATGAGCCCAGTGGGTGACTTGGGTCTGATGGTCTCAAGTAGAATGGTTTGAGGGTCTTTTAACCAGATCAAGTGATCAGGTGTTCCAGCCCCTAGGTTAGTATGCAAAAAGATTAACGCTGCTGAATTCAAAATAAAAGGTATGCCCTGTCCTGTTTTGCTGCTTGACTAGGCAGCCATATAAAACAAGAGCCTTGATTTGATACTGAGGGGAAGAAAATCCAGTTCTTTCCAGCATTGCCTTCACCTTCCTAAGCACAGCTCCCCACCAGGGTGCTCTCATCCAGAGATGTTGAACACCTCATGTGGGGCATTTCAATATCTGACATAGTCTGGGGCTCCTGCTCAGAAATCAAAAGCCTGGGAACTTGCAGATAGGGACATGTTGGCAACTAATTCTGTTTTTAAAAAGTTCATTTTCTGCCTTAGTTTCAGTGATTTGAATCATATACTGTATATAGAGTATATATCATATACTATTATATTTACAATATCATATATTATGAATATAATATATGAGCAAATCTCCTTCAGTGATTTGCTCATATATTATATTTAACCCTGAATATCATCCAGTGATGCCAGCATCTTCTTTAGTATTGGATGAAATTGGCAGCCTGTTCTGTGTCCTCCTGATGTCTATTTCAGCTGCATATGATGCAGAAGATTACCCTGAGGAAACAAAATGTCTGTTTCCGACCACATGTTTCTCTTTGAGGTCTGTGCTGCTTCTTAGCAGTAGTGGTTTCATTGTATGTTTTCTACAAAGCCAGGTGAAAACTCTTCCCCAGTTCCCCAAGCACTCAGTCACAGGTGATGGCCAACAGCAATGAGTAAACAACTTTATTGATTGCAAATGTCCCGCTAGAGTGGTAATGTCACTTGTTATTCTCCTAAGAAACTTATAGACTGTGCACCAATCACACACAGTCTGCTCTGCATAAGAAAATCCCCAAAACCATCAAACATGGTGTTGAAAGTTGTGACTAAGGTATACAGTAAGGCAGAAGGACTTTCTAAATCCAAACCCAGTTTTGAAATCCTGCCAGAGAGGTTGTGGCTCCGGCAGTGCCCCCAGAAAGAGTCAAAGAGGACATTTTGGCAGGGACGCCGTGATCCTTTGTGAGTGGCGCTGGCTCAGACAGACCCAAGCAAGGGGTGGCCCTCACACCAAGTCACAGCTTTCAGCTCCAGCCATGAAAGGTATGGCTGTGGCTCTCGTGCCAACCACCCACGGCAGCAGGGCCCTCCTGTCAATCCACAAGCATGGAAGCAACAGAGATACAGTCTCTGCTCCGTTCCTTCGTGTCTGCAGCCCCATCACCCAGCATTTGTCTGGGTTGGAAAAATTGTCCAAAATAGCCAATGTCGTGCATCCTCACTGGCAACTTTTATTTGAACTAATTAATGATTAACGGAGTGCTCTGATTAACTCTGTTTAATGATATTGAAGAGAAGAATGGGCAGACAAGACCAGTCTGTAGCAATGTAAGTACCCTTTTACTTTTCCTTTGGATGTCTTACACTTCATTTTGAGGGGGTCATTGCCTGGGAGTGGTGCCTTTGTACATGTAAATAGGGAATATACCTCTTATGAAAAAAATCAATACATTTCAAAAGCCAGAAAGAACTGATACTAAAGAAGATACTTCCCATAATAAAGTTGTATTTGGAAACAATAGAAATTACTATAGACTTTTATACCACAAAGACTAGTGATCTAGTCTTTCACCTTTGAAGAAACTGTAAGAGTATTTTGTAATTTTGGTTCTGGATAGTATGATCTATGCATAAATCACATCTTTATTTAACACAGATTAAATTCTCTAATTATTTGATGAATTGAGGAAGACTAACAGAGCTGCAGTAACCTTCATGCAGTACTGAGTACAAAACCAACTCATGCCAGTTACTCTTGGGAAAAGGTCATAAGCTTCCAGTTATTTAAAAATTTTAAAAGAATATGTTAATATTAAAGTTAATAAACTTTAAAAAGTTTTAAATTACGTCTTTTGAAAGAGAAGTAGACTAAAAATATAAATAGTGGAGTTGTATTCTTTCCAGGGAACATTGACATGCATAAGAAATGTGAATAATAAGTGTGGGGGACTTTGGAGAACAGGTGTGTTCTGAGAGCATCATTTTACTTTACTGGAGGACACAGTATGAACAAATTAATGTCCATGACGTGTCTTGCATGTCTATTTCTTTGCAGAAACAGCTGAAAGAAAAATGAAGACCACTTTCTCCTTGTGTTTATTGCTAGTTGGTTTGCATACTGTTGCCCTGCGTCATCAGCATCCTCGCTACCGTAATAAGCAGGATGATGCTAAAGGGACATATTATCCAGGACATAATTCCCAGTGGGAAGAAGCTTCTCCACTTAAGAACAAAACCTTTGTCAAACTAGTTTTCAGCAATGCTGACTTTGCATTTTCCTTTTACAAGCTGGTTGCATCTGAAGCAATGGACAAAAATATTTTCTTTTCACCCATAAGCATCTCTGCTTCCTTTGCAATGCTGGCACTTGGTGCCAAGGCTGCGACACTGACACAGATTTTGGAAGGGCTTGCCTTTAACCTGAAAAAGACTCAGGAACAGGAAATACATGAAGGTTTTTGCCAACTCCTCCAAATGCTGAACCGTTCAGATAGTGAGTTCCAGCTCAGCCTGGGCAATGCCCTTTTTATAGAAGAGACACTAAAACCACTACAGAAGTTCTTTGATGATGTCAAAAGCTTTTTATGAATCCAAAGTCTTTTCTACTGACTTTAACAACTCCGTTGGTGCTGAGAGTCAGATCAACAGTTATATTGAGGAAAAGACAAATGGGAAAATAGTTAAACTAGTGGAAAATCTTGATCCTCTGACTGCAATGGTTCTGGTTAACTATGTCTTTTTTAAAGGTAAGATATATCAAAGGGTGCAAAGATAATGCTTATTACAGAGAATGAAAAGAGAAAAAAATTAAATATTTTAAATAGAGGAAATCATGTTCAATATCTGGATGGTATAGCTATAAAACCCATGTATATTTGTTGCCAGTAAAACTATGTCCTCACCTGCTTTAATGAAATTTTAAATCAAGTTTCTCTATTGAATTTGGTTAATTTTGTCATGTGATCATAAACTCATGATGTAGTGAAAGATGGTGTTTTCAGTATTATCTGTCTGTAATTGTCTTTAAGCACCTAAAAAAATACATATGCAACGCTGTAACACCTGAGGACGCAGTAACATGAAAAGGATATTTACTCTAATGAAAGGAAGGCTGTGGAACTAGGTCCTGTTTTATTCACTGTGACCATTCCTCTTTGTGTTCCACTGAATACATTTTCTTTTTGTCATAAGCCCATTGGGAGAAACCCTTCAGCACAGCACTGACAAAACAGGAGGACTTTTTTGTGGATCAGAAAACATCTGTAAAAGTTGACATGATGTATCGAAAGGGTTACTACAGAAATTACTTTGATGAAGAGCTGTCCTGTTGGCTGGTTCAGATTCCTTACAATGGAGATGTTGCAGCATTATTTGTTTTGCCTGACGAAGGGAAGATGAAGCAGGTAGAAGATGCCCTCTTGAAAAGAACTGTAACTAAATGGGAAAAGTCCCTCCAAGACAGGTAAGATTCTTTGCTAAGGTGAGAGGTGACCATATTACAGATTAGTCGTGTTTATCTCACCAAGACAAAACATCAAAGGATAGGTTATTTGACTGAACTCTATAGATGTGCATGTATGTATAGACTTGACTCTATGATGGACTTCCCTTTTCTTAGCTGGAAAATGAAAAGGAAAAAGAGCTATGGCTAGTGAACAAATAGGTCATTGAGCTTGGGATTCATCTTGGGTTAAGTTCCTGGTTCAACCAAAAATTACTTAGCACCATGATGAGGTCAACAGACCTTTGTTTCAAACAAGCACTGGGAAACTGCAATGGAGTAGCTGTTAGGTGTTATGCTGAGGGCATTCTGTGTAAAAGTGGATTAATTCACCATTACTGCAGCCATTTCTGTGGTGGCCAAGGCCCTGCTGTGTATTTGAACAGCCTTAGGTCAGCTAGCTACAATCTTTTGAAAAAGCCCTCCTACCTGGCAGTAGTAGCTCTGCCACTGAGTTGGTATAGCTGTGTCTCCACCCCACTCCTCGAACTCCACTGCAGAGGCAGGAGCTAGCACAGACTTATTCCATCCAATCCTCCACATTAAGTAGCTAACCTGATCAGAAGCACTAGCTAAACCCTGAGAGAAGGCTGTAAATATTTAGAAAAACAAATGTGAAGTGTCAATATACTAAAGTCATTGAGGAGTGTTGCCTAGATGATGATTTGTCCCTATTTATATTGTTTGTTACAGAAAAATACATCTGCACATTCCAAAATTTTCTATTTCTGGTACCTATGATGTGAAAAATATAGTCAAACAAATGGGTATGGTCAATCTGTTTACTGAACAAGCTGATCTCTCAGGGATTACTGAGGAGCCTGGACTGACGGTTTCAAAAGTAAGTCAGCATGTGAAAGCAACCACAGGATTTGTCTGTTCCCAGGAACCTCACAATAATATTCCATGAAAAGCTTATCCCAGTCTCTCTGAAGCGTCACTCATTCACCAATAGCTGCCAGTCTGGAAGCAAAGAAAGCCCTGTCTGTCATAAACCTGAAGCCAAACATGCTTACAAGGGGTTAGAAAGGCATGGTTGGAGGATGAGGATGAAAACATACATATAATTAAATGTTCTTTTGGCTACTAAACAAAATTATCTAAATGTAGAGCATTAGGTTTGGTAAAATTTCCTCTAATTCTTCCTACACAGGGCAAAGGGCTGTTATTCCTGCCCTTCTAGTGTTCTCAAAGATATTTTTTTCAGCTAGATGACAGGGTAAATTCACAATAATACATAAAGCTGCCAAAGACAAAATTGAGTCTCGGGTAAATTACCAGGTTTCTTTGCTTCCAGAGTTTCTTGTCATCAGTCATCTTGAGTGCTCTTTGGCTGCCTGCAGTTTGAGGGTTACTCTCTGCAGAACCAGTGAAGGAGGATGGCTTGAGTGGTGTGATGGCTGTTGGTGCTGCGGTGGGAACGGGAGCAACCAGTGATGACCTTCCCAGAAGCTGCTGCTGGCTCGGTCTTGCTCCAGGCAGGGCTCCCTTTGGCTGGCCAAAGTGAAGAGGGTGGCAGGCTGCTCTCCTCTTGCTGGATTGTCAGCTGGAGGTTGTTTGCTTTGTTCCTTGCAGGTGATCCACAGAGCCGTGCTGAATGTTCATGAGAACGGCACTGAGGCGGCCGGCGCCACGGTGAAGGAGATTACCTGGAGATCTGGGGATTTTCCTCGCCCGCCTCGGGTCAGATTCAACAGACCATTCCTCCTGCTGATTCTGGATAAATTCACCCACACTATCCTCTTCATTGGGAAAATTGTAAACCCTCAGAAAAATGACTGACTGACAAAACTTATGCAGATCACTGGCTAAACTCCTGTGATCCAGCGAAACACTTATGTATGCATGCCACCCTGTGCTAGTGCTCATCTTTCAACCATTATCCTTAGAAACCTTATTAATCCCTTACAACACTAAAACTATTTTTCCTTGTCCAAAAGTCACTAGGATTTCCACAACCTACACCTGAATATAGCATGTGGTGTTAATGAAATAAAAGTCGCTTTTCACCAGTTTTGTAAAAAGCCCTTTCTGATGTGCTCCTGTGGGGTATTCAGCTGGTTCAAAGTCTCCAATTGATGTAGGCATTGCTGTACAGTCACAGGGTGTGCATGTGCAAGGAGAAACAGGAAAAATGAGGTGCAAGTTGTAAGTCCTGTCTTTTTACTCCACTAACCCTTGATGAATACACTTAGATGCAGATTTCTTTAATATTGTAGTGAATTTTCATTAATTTCTTTATGTTTTGTAAGTAAGCATGGCATGAAACTGCAGAATCAGTGACTGAGACGTTGGAGGACACCACCAATGCAAAGGGCTGATGAGTGCAGCTGTTTTAGCTTGCCTTCCTCTGTCTCCTCCTCAGCAGAAGCCCTCTGCCTGGAGAGAAGAAGGCTGCTTTGCTGTACAGATAATTTAAATTCTACTAAGGAAGGAATGCATAGCAGAAAAAAGACTTTTGTTTTATCCTAATAATATAACAATTGTTGCTAACGCCTCAAGATAAAAGCCTGATGGAGTAGTCCGTGACATAGCGCCAGTTTCCTTTTTATAGATTTGTTGTCACTGTCATTTCTTGTTTCTACTGATGACGCCTTCAGTATTCACTTTCCAGCTAGACTTGACAGATTGTGGTAGAAAAAAGGAGGAATGCAAATATAACTCCAGAAAGTTTGCACTTCCTCGGTTGGAACTGCAGAGCTTTACTAGGGACTGTTAACTTGGTTTAAGCCATCATAAACACACATAAAAAATACAGAAAATATTTCAGAAGTCACTTTTCTAAATGTTTGCAGTAGATAACTGTTATAGAGTAAAAGCAGACTGGGAATTGGCATTTGTACCTTTTCTAACCTTAAGGTTCCTTGAATTCAGCTGCTCTAGATAATTGCATGGTTATGAAAGAAACATAACTTCACTTACAAAGCAGTATTTAAATTATTTTATTATTTATTGCTTTAGTATTTAAATCAACATCTGTAGTGTATCTTATTAAAATATAGAAAGCCAAAGAAAGCATGCAAATTATGGATTGATTAAATCTTTTGTTACAGAATATCTCAAACTGGTAGAAAAAATTATAACTGACAAGCTTTTAGACCTTAGTTTCTTAAGATGTCTGTGAAAAACATAACATAAAACTGTGGTGAATATTTCTAAAACATAACTATTTTTTTGGTTTGGGGGTCTTTATTTTCTTTCACATTAAACCAGTGTCATCAATATGAATAAATTGTAGTGCAAGAATACCAATAAGGAATAGAAAAAACATTCCATGTCTATCAGCAGACAGGTAACACTTGATATTCTCTTTTAAAGTCCTCCTCAAAATCACATAAATCAGTGACAAAAGTTTCTTAGTCATAACTGTATTTAGTATGTTCCATATTTAGTAACAAGTAGTTGTCTTCATGCCGCTAAACATATAAGGACTTGGTCTAGGTGAAATTTATTCTACAGAAGATCATTTAAAACTTCTTGCCAAATCTCAGGGCTAACTCAGGATGAATTGTCAAAGTCCAGCTTTGCAATGACAAATAACTCTGTTGGCAAATATCAAGAGACTGTATTTGTTGTTCATCACAGACCTCAGATCAATAATCTCTGTTTGTTAGTAGGAAAAAATATCTGAGTGCTATTTGGCCAACCACATTTCACTTTGAGAAGTAACCTTGCCTCTTAACTCATTTAAAGGCACTCCAGTTGGATGTGACATGTCTGCCTTGGATGGAGGTGGAATTTGGGTTCGGGAAGATGATGAAAGGTCAAGAGAAGTTTAAGGGGAAAATAGCCTCTCTAAATACTTCAGTATTCATGGAGCCTGGCAGCAATGAACTGACCACTGAGCTCTAAGTCTTGTAACTCATTTCTGTGGCAAAAAAATGAGGAATTATTTTTGGCACTCTGTGGATTTTTTGGGTGTTCCAGTCTTTCTCTAGAAACTACTTCAAAGACATTAATTAAAACCTCTTTTTTTTTTTTTTTTTTCCCTCTGGTCTTTGAGTTCATAGTCCAAACTAGGATAAAATTAACCTCTGCAAAAAATGTTGATGGCTTTCTCTGCAGAGGTGGGAAATTTTCCTTATGCTTTCTCACTCAGACGTTAATTCTCTTCCTCATTATCTTGTAAATGACAGCCAGCAAATAAAAAGTCCACTGTTTGATAGGGTTTCAATCCCATAAACTAACTGATCACTCCACTGAATAATACATCTCAAGAGCTGTAAATTACCTACATCTCCTGGAAAGCAGCAGTGCAGTCAAAACCTGACTCTACTGAAGGTAGGCACCAGATCTTTACAAGCAGATCTAGGCAATAGCAGGTGACAACATTTAATTTTCTCCTTTGAGTCTTTTCTGTGAGGCCCACCTGGGGGGGGGGGAGGAGGATAAAGCATCCATGTGGATTATGCTTCACAAAGACATCCCCCCCCCCCCCCTTGCGAGACAGATGGAAGAACAGAAGATCCATGGAAGCTTTCTCTCAATCAATGCTATGCAAAGTTCAGCTGAGAAAATGCAATGGTTTCTCTGTAAATGACAGCTCAGAAGTCCCTGGATCATGACAAAGATATAGGATGCTGAAGCTGGAAGACGCTGAAGATCAGAGAACAGAACTGTTTGAACGTAAAAAAGTTCCAATAAGGAACATGTTTTTACCACGCAGTGTTAAGTCTGGAAAACGTGATCCAGAGAAGTTGCAAAATACCCATGCTTGGAGACATGTACCTAAGAAACCTGATGTTTTGTGAAAAGGGCTGGACTAGATGGCCTCTGGAGGTCTCTTCCAGCCTAGATTTTGATTCTAAGATTCTGCTACACAGGCACAAAACCTGTGGGGAAAATACACTGGGATGGCTGTTGATGATATTTTCCTGAAAAGGAAAATACTTTATATAGAGAGATGGTTCTAGAAATATGTTTTAATGTCTGATTATAATCCCTGAGTCTTAATGTTTCTCTGCTATATTGATTATAAGTTTGCTGCAAGAAACCATTGGACAACACAGCTGGACAGAAGTTGAACAAGGTTTTATTACTAAGTGCATACATGTGTTTTGTTAGAGAAGCACAGAACATACCCCTTACTTTTTCACTTCAGCCTCTCTGGCATTTCCAGTTCCCTGCTGTCCACAAGGTAGGTCTGTTTCCAGTCCCTGGGCTGGGATTCCTCAGATAAAATCATTCCAGGGAGCCACTGCACCAGCAAGCTCCCTTTACACTTTACTGTCCAACCTCTGGTCCTATGAAATTTTCCCACTTTGCAGGATGTTCACAAAGACCTCCTGAATTTTGCTGGGAAGCACACTGAGGCTGCACTAGCCAGGGCTGCTGAATCTTGTCTTCTCACTACTCAGAGGTTATTGATTACAGCTGTAGGTTAAACTGTCTGTAGCAAAAATCACTGATGAAACCTTGGCTCAGAGCTTTGAGTTTGTAAATCCATATAAGGCATGATGAACATCAACATCATTGGGGAAAAAAAAGTATAGATCATATTTTTAAAGTAAAAAGGAAGATGCTGTAAACTGTAGTCCATTATTATCTCTGTGCAGACCTTATGTTGCCTTAAGCAGCTTGTGTGCTGTACTCAGAGCTTTTGCACCCTGAAACAATTTTACATGTTATATTAATGATTAGGGGCTTGGCTCCACAGATTTTAGTTTCTTGTGTGATCCAAACATGCTGTGGTTAAACAACAAGAATACAAAAAGTGTAGCTTGAAAATAGCCTCTATCAAACTCAAACTGAAGAAAATGTCGATTTGCTTAACTGAGACCTGTTTTTGTATTGTACAAAGGGAAGCAGGGAATGTAGAAGACAACTTCAAATTCCATTACACAGTACTAGAAGCAAAGAAGAATTTCAAGGAGTGATCTTTATTTCATATGCATACATGCATCACTAGCCAGCTGTAGAAACAGATAGTGTGCCAGCAGCCCACTGTCAGATTAAGTTGGGCTAATTAAACCTTATTACTTTGTTAGGCACAGCTCATTAAACAGCCACTGTGTAACTGCCTACAGAAATTCAGCAGTGCTGGCAGCCCAAGCCAAGTGAAAACATGAGGGGAGAGTTTTCTTTAGTATCAATGAAAAAATCAACGTGGTTGTCTCTCTTGAAAGGATAAGCACAATAGATCAGATCAAAATAACTTTGCACATGACCTGTGTTTGTATTAGAACTAAGAGCAAAATCATGTTTCTTTCACAAGTGTGCTTACAAGAAAAATGAAGCAGATCACTGAGAGGCATTTCAGTCCATCCAGAGCCTGTGTTGGCATGCCTTACACTGTTTTTAAAGTCTCTTCTAAGCTAATCATTATTACTGCTAAAAAAACCCCAAAGTAATACGTAACTACTTAGGACCAGTAACACTTTCTTGGACAAACTTTCCACTAGCAAAACTAGAGTTTTCAAAGTTAGAGTTTTAAAATTACACTCTTTTAGTAACAACAGGGCTCTTGGTAAAAACATTACTTGACCAGCAAATATCAAACACCTTAACATTTATTTCAAGCATCTGCCAAATGTATCCATGAAGTACAGACTGATTATTAGGACATTTTTTGTTTGGTCCATAAAAATCGATTTAAGAAATCTGTTTCCATATTTAAGAAGTTCACTTTACACACAACACAGAAAACTGTGTATTTGACACATAAATTCTGGTTCTTCTCAGATTCAATAAATGCAATACCTAGAAGGGAAACTTTTGAGAGTTTAATGAATGAAGAGAAAATCTTGAATACATGTAAAAATTATTAAATACAAAATTCGTTACCCTGAAATAATGATTTTAATGTCAGTCAGAAACTGAACTCCTGCTATATTATGCTTGACTGGCATTTGAATCATAGATCTACGCTCCTCCTGGACAATTTGACAATACCATTCATCATCTGTAGCTTCTATTATCATCATTTGAAATGGATATGTTTACCTCTCAAATTATGCAAATTAATAAAGACTCATTAAAGCAAAAAGTTCCCGACATTAATCTCCATCTACAGTATAAATGAGCACATGGGTTCTGTCAAATGGGATAACAGAGCTAAGAAAAATATTTATGGGCAAACAAATATAGGAAAGGTTGTTCTGTAAACCATGACAAAAACAGTGTGGCTTACCTTCCACACATCCCTCTTCCTTCCCTGCTGACTGGAAGGCCAGGGCTGGGCTGACCTTTCAGTCCTGTTGCAAGAACAGCAATTAATGGGAAAATCTGACTGCAGCCATGTATGCCTTCAAGGCATACTTTAGGTAAATTCTTCAAACTAACACTGACTACTGCCCCAGAGCCCCCACCCCTCAGCTCCCCCACAGTCACTGCATCCTCTCAGCTGGAGTCTGGTGCCAGGTAAGCAATGGTGAGTTTCAGTAATGCAAGAACCGTCTTAGTGGACAGGACACGAAGACAGCCTTGGGACAGCCAACAGAGAGGGCTTCACATCTACACCAGATGTGTATTCTGTCAGGTGGATGTTATAGATCTGGAGTGGGGTGGCTGTGACTGCTCTGCAGATATTTTGTCCAGGTCCTTCCTCAGCCAAGGTTGACATTTTGCTGCTTTGAGACAGTGCCATTACTTTTCCTTCAGAGTGCTCAGAATTACAGGAGAGTTTTCTAACAGCCTGAGAAAATGTTTCTATAGAGTCATGGTCTGCATTGCATTCAGCAGGGCACAGTTGGGGCAGCAGAAAACATGCTGAGTATTTGCTGTGAAAGGAGCAATGTAGCTTTTAAAATAAGTATTTTGAATAAAATAATAGCAATAGAGTCACATTTTTAAGAAGGAACTAAGGTGTAAAACAAAGTATCAGTGTAGGCATGCTTTTACTGTCTCCAGAAGCAGGCCCTGGGGTGGAGCAGCTGTTGGCTTGGAGAACCTCTTCTGATCTTCCCAGTAGAATGATGAACCTCTTCTTCAAGCCACCACCTCATGACAACAAGGATACCTGAAGCAAAGAGAAGCAGATATTGGAAGAGAGTTTCAAAAATCAATCCATGCTGACTTTCAACAAGATGGATGAACATCAACATATACAACAATACAGATGAATATCTGAACAGCAAAACATTCAGGTTTGTGTCTCTGACACAGTTTTCTCACTGTAATAAAGCATGTTTTGGTTCACCTCAGGGTCATAGAGGGAATCCAGAATTAGCCCCAATGCTTGCAATATCATTCTCTACAGCACTGTCTCTTCTCTCTCCTGTTACCTTCTGCTTCAGCTGGCCCTGCAGCTGCACAGCAGAGTCCAATGCCCAGGGTTCTTCTTCTGTTGTGACCAAACCAAGGCTCAAAGAAAGCCTCTGAATGTATGACATATTCTGAACTGCTGCCAAGTTCATTTGTGGGGGAAAAAAATTAATTACCTCTTCTGATTTGCTTTTCTTAGTACCAGTTGAAGCAGGTGCCCAAGCTGCATGATCAAAAATCTAAAGGCCCATTGCAGGCCATAACCCACTTCAGGAGATGCCTTAGCACTTGTGTCACTAGCTGGCAATAAGCTAGGGAGGTGAATCTGGTAGTACAGCTGGTCCTGGCCATGGACCTCTCCTCTTCAGAGTTTGCAGATGGCTATTATGCATGTTTGGGCACAACAAACATTAAAGCCAGCTGGCCCAGCGAGCACTGACTTCTACCTTCTCTGCATGGCTACATCAGCATTTATCTGTGTCCTCAGACAGTTGGAGGTTTTTTTAATCCATGCAATGTTTAACAGAAGTGTAAATATTCAACGCTGCTCACCTCTATGACTAAAGAAGTGCCCAGAACCACCAACAGCCTTTCTTGGAGCACCATGAGGTCCTCTCTTGTTTCCCCTGAAAGGTTGCACTTGTGCCATCAGGAATTCTGGCTTATACATTCATCCAATTTCAATGCAGTGTTTGTGACTGACAAAAAAAGAAAACAGGCTATTCCATAAAGCCCCACCTGACCTTCACAAGTGCTTCAAGGGACAACAGCAATTGGTACTCTAATAAGAAAAAATACAACTTCAAAAATCAAAATACTTAACAGCAAACTTTGGCTGTATCTAAGGCAAACATGCAGAATTAAGCTATAGTCTGAAATGAAAAAAAAAAAAAAAAAAGGAAAATGAAAAAAAAAGGGTTGAGTCTGTAAATAACATGCAGGGAACCTATCTCCATGACCAAGGCCATGGATCCCAGCAGGTAAAGAACAACCTCTGAAAGCAGCACAGCTGGGAACTGCTGTGCTTACATAGTTTTACATACACAGCTCCTTGGTTCTACAGTATCAAGGGGATTGTGCTGTCCCTCGCTGAACAAGTCCTGCAAAGCATAGCAGAGGCATAGAGGGACTAAGCAGGCATTCTCCTGGCTGGCTGATCAAAGCATGCATCTGAACAGCTCATCCATTGGTGAATGGTGGTAAACCTGCTTCACAGCACTTACCTTCATCTTTCTTTGGAAGATTCCTGGGAAATACATCTTTACAAGAAGGGTGAGACTCACAGTTTGATACTGCCTTGATTTATTACTGGTTAATATTTCTGGGTTACTCTCTTCCATCATTTGCTATTGTTTGACGTATTTGAGACTAGGTTGCTGCTCATATACATTACAGCAGTTGTATTTGTTAATTACTGTCTTCGGGCACTTGCAGCGATGGTACATATTTTATACAGCTTTTCCAAGTGCTGAAGTCTACATTAAGTACTTTTCAGACTTTGATAGGCTAGGAGGTCCTTAACAGAGCTCCAGAAAGAATCATTTGATTGTGAGAAGACCATTCAATAAATTGCTGCAGACCTAAAATTCACCATTCCTACAAGACTGAACAAGGTACCCTCTTTATTTGAGGCCAAGAGGACTCATTGGCTTCTGAGTAGCAACTAGTGGGGTTTCTACTGTGTAGAAATAAAAGATGAGATGTTGACACATAAGTGGAGTCCAGTAAGCTGGGTAGCATGACAGAGGACAAGTGGTGCTCCTTGTAGCTCCCTCACCCTGGCCTTCAGAGCTTAGTGCTGGGCAAGATTGTGTCTCCAGATGAATGGTTATATTCATCTCAGGTAGCACACAGAGCAGAGTGCTGTGCTCTTGACACCAAAATATCATTTCCAATAAATATTTGCTTAGGAGTTGCATACCCTTTAGGATGTAACACTGTACTCTACTGACCAGCCTGGGCCCAGTGGTCTTTGCTCTGTTTGGAGTGAAGAGATGTGGACATATGCATACAAGGTCCAAGAACACTGGCTTCATCAGCATTCAGCTTTGTGCTTCCAGGTAATATGTATCTGAAGCCATGTAATGTTTAACAGAGGAAAACAGCAGTACGAGTAAAGCAGCAAGAAACAGCACAGCCCATTGAGAGCACGAGCCCTCTGAATGTAAAGTAAGTACCCAGCTATCTTTATCTTAATGACTTTGACCCAGCTGTATGGTATTTAGCTAAGTGAGTCATAAAGCACATCTGCTTTCAAGGCTGAAATCTAGTTTCTAAATACTCAAATGATAGCTGAACTTGATTTCAAGAAATACTGAATAGCAAATTCTGGGGATTCATTATAGCAGCTCCACAGAGTATAACTTCTCTGAATATTTATCCCAAATGGCTCAAAAACATCTAGAAAAAATATGCTTCGATAACACAAGTATTCTGACTTCTCAACTGCCAATTTTATTTATCATTACTCATTTCCCCTAAAGCTTACAATCAGACAACCAAAACTGACATGAATAAGTGTCTTGCTTACACTAAGATGACTCAGAATTCACAAACTGATTTCACTATGCCGATGTCCTCTATAAATTCCAATTTACCCAGATCACACAGAGCAAAGCTGCAGAAAGACAAGCTGGCTCCTTTTCACTCAAACCTTGGTGGTCAGAGTGCTGTCCCAGGGTGGAGAGAATCCCAGTAAACATCTCTTCTGTTTTGCTGAAGCCATGTCTTTGAGTGCCTTTACCATTGACTAGGGAGTAGGCAGGTAGCTTGTGATCTTCTACCTGAAGCGGATCTGTTTCAAGCAAGACATTAGGTGAAGGCTGTTTGGAGCTTTTCTAGTTACTGGTACCATATTTTTAGTGGGAATAGCTCTTCCTTGATTTCTGACAGGTTAACCATCTTAGACACCACAAATCAACCCAGCGTGTTCTTGGTTGAACTGGTAAAAGAGAAAGCAGTAAACAAACAAAGACAAAAAGTGATCACAGTCTCTATAAATGTCCAAGATGCCCTGATCCAGTCTTGCTGCTGAGCACTACTCTGGCCTTAGGCATATTTACCTTACAAAAGGATACTTTCCTGCTGATATGAAGCTTGGAAAGACAGGAGAGGCCAAGTCCACACTTACGGTCTCACATTCCCATAACCAGGTGTGGGATACACACAAGAAGGAACCCGTCTGGAAGACAGGTGACGTGAGTGGTCATTTAAAATACACAAACATATTCTAATTTAATCAGGTATTGAAGCAGAAAAATTTTAGCAGCTCTTATGATTAGCCACTTTGTGCGGTAAAATGAGTCAGGAATGAGAGAAAATAGCATTTCTGAATTCTGCAATCTCATTGTTTTCCTTTGAAATAGCAGTGTAGCACTGTTTTTTTAACATAAACCTAATTCAAACCCTAATAGCATAATAGTCCTTAGAGGTCTTCAGAAATAAGCACAAAATAATTAATCAGAAGGTTTCTAAAGTGTTGCTTTGTCATAAAAAAAAAAAAGAAAGAAGCGCCTTTTCTTCTCTCCCTTGGACTCTTATTTTTCTTTAATACTCATATGTTTCTTTCCCACTAACAAGGAACTTTTGTAGCTAGAGTAAAGTAGAACTGAAATAGGTAGCAATGAATAGGAATTACAGGTAAACTCAAAAGCACAAGGATTTAAAAAAACGCTTCCATAGCAAAGGAGGAGGTTAGGACATAACAGTGATTTCCACCTGAAGGCAGTAGCAGACAGAAATAAAAGATGAGGTGTTGATACAGCCAACCTCCAGCATCCAAGACCTTTTATTCTTTATCCAGGCAGTATCTGTGAAGAATGATGAAGGCCATGATCCCACTGTGCTCGCTGGTGGCCATGCTTCACCTCGGTGCCCACAGTCTGACCCAGACTGATCACCACACTGACCAGCCTGAGGCAACTGACCCCCAGGAGCTGTATTCTCTTGAGGGAGATCCTCTTGAGTCCTGCCAAAGGATAATACCAAGCAATACAGACTTTGCTTTTCAGTTTTACAGGCAAGCAACCACTCAAGAGCCTGACAAGAACATTTTCTTTTCCCCAGTCAGCATCTCTGCTGCCCTTGCCCTTGTGGCCCTGGGCTCCCGAGGCAGCAGCCAGGCTCAGCTGCTGGAGGGACTGGCCTTTAACCTCACCACCATCCAGAAGGAGGAGATACACCATGGCTTTGGTCAGCTCCTCCGCCTGCTGAGCCGCCCTGGCAGCCAGGTGCAGCTGAGCATGGGCAGCACCCTGTTCATGGACAAACACCTGAAGCCAACGAAAACCTTTCTGAGGGACATCAAAAAACTGTACAGAGGAAAGGCTGTCTCCAGTAGCTTCCAGAATTCCACTCAAGCTAAAAAAGAGATCAATGATTATGTAAAGAATAAAACCCGTGGGAATATAAACCAAATACTTGAGGACCTTGATCCAAACACTCTGATGGTAATTGTTAACTACATTTATTTCAAAGGTAAGTTACATAGATGCTATTTAATGCATCTGTTTTGTGCTGTTTCACCTGATGTAAAACAAGTACACAAAGTTATTTCTGGATAATTTTTAAATGAATGTGTTTAGATGAGACTATTATAAAAAAAAAAAATGCAAGATTTCCATTCTGAAACCTCTTCCACTTCTAATTTTTTCTAGCAGATATTTAGACTTCTAAGCATAAAAGTTTATTTACTTCCCTTCAGGTTCAGGGAATTGCCAGAGCACAACAGATTCATGCATTGTTGAATTATCCTGTCAGACTTCATCTACTTATTATTTTGAAAATCAAAAATGTTTTCACATTGTATGTGTGAAGTAGAAAACTAAAATCTGAAGATGATGCTTAACAAAAATTGCCAAAAGCTTTTATTTACTTACAGTCCATGGCTATTACATGGGTAGATACCCCTGGAGTTGGAGTCCAAATGTTCTACACCTTGTATCACATTACACACATCCCAAGAGGTATTTGAATGTATTGCTTTGGAAATTATTAACTTCTTCTTGGGTGTTCATTTGTAGCAGCATTCAGGACATATATGGAATTTCCCACCCAGAAAGGAATATTTGGAAATTATAAACTTTTAGCAAAATAAAAAAAATATTTTATTTCAAATACTTTATAAATTTGGGTGACCTAATCTCAGGTTTCCTAGTCTGAGCACCATACCACAGTAAATTTCTTTCCTGGAGGGCAAGGGAGAAGGCTTAAACTTATAAAGTAACCAGAATATTGTGGAGTTTACATTCCATTATTTATTTTTAAATTGGGCTATTTCTATTCAACATTTAGGAAAAAAAAAGGCCAAAAAAACACACTTACAGAATAGCAAGCTGTAATATCAGTCTATTTGTTTAGTGAATGACATTTTTATTACACAATAAAATACCATAGAAAATTCAATTGAATAAACATACAGAGAAAAGCATTTTGAAGACTAAAGACCTTGAGGGCCCATTCCATTTACCATATTGCAGTCATGTTCAGGTCCAAAAGTTTGCGCTTCTCTAGCATGTGAGCTTTTCCTTAGTGCTACAAGATGAAAAACATAAAACATATAAAAAAACCATGTGAAGAGCATAACATGCTACCTTTTAAAAGTTAGACATCTGCTGTGAAACTTGCTTTAAAAGCAGTATCCTGAAAACAGTAAATCCCTGGATTCTGGTCAGGTTTGTTTTGCTTCAAATAAAACATAAGGTAACATTATGAAGTTACTTAATTTAATTTATCTGACTTAGAAAGATTGTGTGCAAGTCCATACAAAATTTAACCTTTGGTATTTAATTGTTACAGAGAATAAGATATTTAATAAACTTGGAATACTTTTTTATGTCCAAGTGTAAATATTCAGATATGGTTTTATTTATTGTACAATTATCTGGACAATAGTAATCCTCCCTGAAATAAGCATTCAACTCCATTCTTTCTCTTTTGTTTTTAAGCTTACTGGGAAAATCCCTTCAATATTAAGGGGACTCACCAGGACTTTTTCCATGTGAATGCAAAGACCTCAGTTGAAGTGCAGATGATGATTCGAGATGGATTTTATAAAGCATACTCTGACAGGAAGCTGTCCTGCAAGGTTGTGCAGATTCCTTACAAGGGAGATGTTTCAGCATTCTTTATCCTGCCCAATAAAGGAAAAATGAAACAGTTGGAACATGCCCTGACAAAAAACACTGTTTCTAAATGGGAAAGATCTCTTCAAAGATGGTAAATATAGAATTTTGATTCGATGATTTGAGGTAGTCAGAACCCGAAGTCTGAATGCTATGCTCAGGTTCTGCAGTTATTATCTTGTATTTTTGATGGGAGGTTTAAACAACAGAAGAACTATAAAAGATCAGACCAAATGATTTGATACTTTCCGCAAAAATTGGAATCATCATTGCTTTGTGATCTCTGAGGTGGGAAATTAAATTCTTTTTTCCCCACACATTTTTTAGTTGATGCTAAGTATCACCATTTCCCTTGTCTCAGGCAAAATATTGAGTGGTAATACTGTGACATAGCAGTCAGATCCCTGAGAGGGAATGGGGTGTGAATTCCATAAGCAGAACCTTCAAGGTTAGAAAAAGAAACTTAGTCCCAAAAATGGCAGCACTACTGTTTACTGTCTCATAAAGTGTCTGTGTTGCAGAATCATAGAAGAAATATGAACTGATGTCTTTCTCCTTCCATACTTTTCTATCCTCCAGACCAGCATTTTCCTATCTTCTTTTTCTTGCCATATTTCTTAGCTGAAAAGACTATCATTCTAGCACAGAAGAACCACAATCAAGTTAGGAATCTTCAGTCCAAGGCACGTTCTGATTGCAATAACTACCATAATTTACTTTTGGTTTAACAGGAGGATGGAACTGCATATTCCAAAACTATCAATTTCAGGCACTTATGACTTAAAGAGGATCTTAATGAATCTGGGTGTAACTGATGTGTTTTCTAATCGGGCTGATCTATCTGGAATCACAGGAAAACCTGATGTGAAGGTTTCAAAAGTAAGTTTATCAGCAGAAACAACCATCTATGGTTTCCTTAACACCCAATTACTTTACCCTAAGTTCACCTGTGAAATTTTACTTATTGCTAGGGCTGGCTGATACTCTGAAATAGAACATTTAGCTGAAAAAGTCCCTTTAAACTCCCTCAGACTTCTCCAAGATCTGGAGATAAGGATATTTTCTTCTGTCTGACAAGCAAAGGTGGAGGGTAGATGGAGGGGTGGGTTCAGCATTTAACCAGGAAACTAAACACAGCATATTTTCTGCATGTAGAAGAAGGGCCTGTGGGTAACTAGGGGTTGTGCATGTCTTGCATCAACACACTGACAGAAAAAGTGGCCTTTATCTAACATGCATTATACAATTTTAAAGTATTTATAAATTGCTGTTACTATTGAAGGCTCTGTTGAGTGCTAAAAACATAAAATGGACCAGACTTGAGGAAAACATCCCATTCACTGAAAACAATGTGAACATAAAAACTAGCATTTTTACAGCCATTCTGAAAACATCACTTACAATTTTCTAGCATTTTGGGGCTAGTAAAAGAAAAAGATTAAAAATGCCCAACAATAATTTAACAAAAAAATTGGTAGCAAGGTTGAATTCCTGGCTAAACTGTGTGCAAGTGCTGTTAGGAATACTTACAGAGCAGTTCTGGAACCCTATTTCCTTTCCCTTTGAAACTGACATTCCCTGTGAGTTTGCTTTGTTATTTTACTTTCAATTAATTCCACAAGGTGTGCAGTTGCTAAGGTCTGCATTGATGCACTTGTGGTGAGGAACACTGAATGTGTAAATATTTGCTTATTGAGACAACGTTGCTAAAAACCACACAATGGGCTGTAGTGCCCTTCTTCCTGGTTCCTGGCTTATCAGCAATTTTTGTGAAAGGCAGTAGTTGAATTAACTTTGTGTTAATTTGAATAATTTCACACCACATCTTCCACATACATTAATTCTTGCTGTATTTTATTGTAGGCTACTCACAAGGCCCTGCTGAAGATCCATGAGAATGGCACAGAGGCAGCAGCAGCCAGCAGCATAGATTTTCTTCCACATTCTGTTCCTCCCATTCTTAAATTCAATCGTCCATTCTTGTTGTTGATTGTTGATCACTACACTCAGAGCATCCTCTTCATGGGAAAAATTGTAAACCCAGCTGAAAAATGACTGGTCAGTGGCTGGTCTTATTAGTTTGAATTGCATTTTATGGAATTATTGCCCATTGTGATTAAAATTATATCCCAACAGTTATTAACAAATTTTTTTTTTCCAAAGAAATCAGAAAAGAGTGCAGTCATTCTTAGAAACATTCTTTTTGCTTTGTCCTTCCATAGAAAATAACCAGTGAGATACACCTATTAGTGAATTGTGAAGAATTTGATAAATCAACCTTTTAGTGATCAGTGCCATCTTTGAAAAGCCAGCTAATATCCAGCTGAGAGTCTCAGCTGAAACACTCTAAGTAAATAAAATTTGAGTGGATAAATCCAAATTAATTCTCTGAAAACTACAGGCTGGGTTCTGACACTGGTAGGGTTTCCAGTGGAAGGAAGGCATAGCTGCAAATTACACACTGGGAGAGTCAGCCACTTTAGACCAGGCCTAGGCACTTCCTTTGAAGGTCAAGTCTTACTCCATACTCTCCTTTAGAACATTCACAGCTGATGGCATCACCCACATTGTGGCTGGCTTCCTTGGGCTGGCCATTAATGTAACAAACTCTACACAAACATCCTATGTGGAAGCAGTGCTGGGAAATGTTTTAGTTGGCTAGATATCCAAAAGCTTCTACCAGCATTGCATTATAGATTTAGTCTTGTATTTCTTGTAAATAGAAGTCCCTTGTGGATGTTCAAAAGGGACAGGATATGAATACCTAGAAAGGGAAAAAACAAACAGTGAGATTAATCCTATCTCCAGAGTTTACATATATGCTGGTACATAAAGAGCTCTAAGATCTGTTCTCTAACCATGAGGTCAGCTGGCTCATCGCAGGTCATATCCACATTGCTTAATTCTGACCCTGCAAGTCATCCCATCTACTTATTGGAAATGGCCCTTGGCCTGTGCTAACATGTGCTAAACACGCTTAGCACTTGTTTGGAAGAATCATATGGTGGCACATGTCTGAAACTGTTCTAAAAGTATAAGAATGTGTCTGCAGGCTGAAGCCCGGGTCTGTTCCCCAGAACTGCTCTGTGTACTGTGACAAATGGAGCCAGAGTGAGCAAAAGAGGAGAGGGAAGGTGTCCCTTCACCACTCAGCCCTCCAAGCTCCCCCTCTGCTGGCAATCTGCATTTTTCTGAATAACACTAAGTCCCAGGTGATGCTGAGAGGCCTTCACAACTACTTCTCAGAAATGAGGGAACTGGAGACCCTGATGTGGAACAAGATTTGGCAGCTCAATAAACGCCCTTCAAAACTACGTCAAGTCACAGACTGCGAGGCTCCCACACACTTAGCACAGATGTGTTTGGGTGGTCTCTCTTGATTAGTCCTGTGCATTTGCTGTAATTGTCTATGCTTATTTTCACAGTAAATGTGAGCACTTATTTTCAAAAGGCTGCTCCTATCATTAAGGATTTGTGCTGTTCCTCAGATGATACTGCAACACTTTGATGATGGAGTTACCAGAAACACTTCAAAGCTCAGCACATAGAAACTACCATGAAGCATAAAATATGAAAGTTTAATTCTATCATGTTGTAGCATACATGAAATCAAATGCAATTTAAAATGTGATACAACTTACTGTGGAAGCATAGGCATTGTCCAACATCTATGTCCCCTTTCCTCCTTAAAAATATTGAAACCAAGATTTTCATCATGATCCAGAAAGTCTGTCACTAGTTCAAGGACCCAGCTGCTCACTAAGTGTGGCCTGATGCTGCAAACTGGAACAAGCTGGCAGAAAAAGGCCATTGGAGAGTCCCCCTTGGCAGGTGGACCCCTTGTTGAGAAAGGCTCAGCACTCAAGGCCAACATCACGCAGCTATCCTTCCAACAAGTGTGCAGGGGCAGGCAGAGAGAGCAGGCAGAGATGGAGGTGACAAAGAGCATAGCTATCCACTCCTCAGAGCTGGCAGCGATGTTAAAGCAGAGCACGACTGCAGTGATACTACTGCCAAATTAGCACTGAGCCAGAGAGATTCAAATAATCAAATCCTAGGTGATCAATTCATTCTCAAAGACAATGCCAGACCAAAGGGAAACTCATATTTTTTGATTGCTAAAAATATTTAGAAGTTATTTCACTGACAAATCAGAATGACGAATGTGGCTATAACCTGATAAAGTAATAACTATAGAAGTTCTCAAAGGGGCAGATGAAGGAATTTAGGAGTTGGTTTTGGCATGGTATGAAATCTATTTACAATTTTACTTTATGCATGACTGCATGAAATGCTCCTTTGCTGCATGTGAGCCTGTTGTCCTTAACTGTCAGCAGCTCAGTGGCCACAAGCAGAGTAAAAAAACCAAGCTCCACAGGAACAGCATGCCCACAATGGAGATCCTTTTGGGTGCTGCCAAATGGATTACCCTCAGAAACACACACTCTTCCTTACAGTTTTACAGGCAACTGACTGTCCAAGAACCTGGAAAGAGTGTTTCTTCTCCCTGGTCAGCTTCTCTACTGCTTTTGCTCTGCTCTCCCTGGTCTCTGGAGCCACCAGTCAGGCTCAGGGGCTGGAAGGGATGGCCTTTGACCTCACTGGCACTCAGGAGGGCACAATTTTCATTTTCTGTCATTTATTTTAATTCTGGGAATTATAGATGCCATCCCTAAGTTCTTGTACCATTGCCATTAATTCAGGGTTTTGGTCTATACTCCTAACTACTTGAGTTTGATGTATCTTTTGAAAAGAGAAGTTCAAGCTGAGATACATTTTGAGAGCAAAATTTTGGTCTTGAATTCTACTTACTTATTTTTACCCCTGTTTTATTTGAGTGTTTTTTAGAAAACTTTTAACAACTAGTTTTGAAAAGCTTTGGTAGTGTCAGGTATGTCTACAGCTCTACTATCTGGGAACTTAATGGAAAATATATCAGGAAAATCTGACACAAGCTGTCAGTGACAGATTACCCATACTGAGCATTACAGGGCTGGCTGATTGATTGCAATGGAATTCTCATGAGGCCCTAAATGCTTGTATGATTTTGGAAGCATTTTTTCATTCAATGCTATGAGATTAAGTACATACAAAGCAGAAACCAGAAAATATTATTTTCTGAACACTGATGAAAAATTCATCTGAGGTAAAATGTCTGTTATGAGTAAAGGAATCACACTTGATAAACAAAGGGATTTTATTTTCTTCTGAGATATACACAGAAGGAAAAAATAGAGTATTTGGTTCTCCTTATACAGCTTTCTTCTAGCAGACTATGAGTTTATATGAAAATTCAATTCAAAGATTCCTACTGCATGGGTGAAAGAAGCTGAAAACAAAGTAAGAAAGGTCTAGTTTCTATTCCCAGTTCTGTCACAGATTTTTGTTTTGCCTTCAGCTTTTTTTTCTTTCTGTTAGTCATGCTGGTTTTTGAAATGGGAGCCTAAAGCACTTTAATTATTAGAGGAGAAAAGGATGAAATATTTGTAAGACATGGAGAGTAATTTGGGATGCCCTCTACAGAAGAAGATAAAATTACTGAAAGGAGTTATTTTTATTCTACTTATACCAGTTTTGCAATGACACCAATCTCCAGATTTTAATGGAGTTACATATGTCAAGAAGTCAGTTTAGATTGACTTTTGTAGACATACATTGAATGATACATCTTTATAGGGAAACAAGAAATGGCTGCATGAGGACTTATCATGCAATGTACACATTTATCTTACTGATCTTTTTGTTTTTACAGTCAGAAATCCTTTGCCCTGGAAAGCCCTCAAATATAACATGCAAAGCCAGCATATAATAATCAGATGACCAAGCAGCAACTGAAATATTATAATCTGATGACCAAGCAGCAACAGAAATAACTTAATGATATGGGATGAAACTGCTCCTATAAAGAGGAACCAAGACATATTGCATAACTGAGCAGAGTCAGAGAGAACAGAGAGAGAGAGATAATGAAATTATTCCTTAATTCCTTCCATATAGACCATTATCAGGCCAACGAGAGAAGCATGTTTGTCAGTCCTTTATATGACTCCCTTGGTTCCTGGAGCAAGAGTCCCCCTGTCCCAGCCACCACTTAGCTCAAAGCATTCAGGAACTCCACACTCTCTTCTGTGCAATTTCCCTGGATGGCTCTCCTTTTGCAAAACTATTTCTAGTTTGGCCTTGCATATTCCCGTGTTCTGGGGACACAGCCATTTTCAACAACAGGAATGTGCAGCAAAGCAACAAACTGCTTTCCTCTCCCTGTGTTTTTCCTGGCTGACATGCAGGTGATACCCATGTGTGGTAATTCACCCTCATTTTCCTTTGCCTTCAACAGAAGCAACATACATTATCTGAGAGTCTCTATTTCTGGCACCTACGACCCAAGGCAGATTTCCAAAGGACTGGGCGTGACTGATGGATTCATTAACTGTGCTGATCTGTCTGGAATTGCTGGGAAGCTGATTCTTTGAAAATGGTCATCTGTGGGTCTGCTGTAACTGCTGGTCTTAACCTTGTCTAGGAAGACACTTGTGCCAGGGTCAGAGGATCTGGTGCCTGGGAGTTGTGAGCAGGGGCAAAGCAACTTTCCACTCTCGCCCTGACATGCTGAGTGCTGCTGCATTACCTGGGAGAAAGGAGAGGAATTACGGCAGCAACTTTGCTGTTCCCAGAAATCCTTCTCAAGAAACAGTGGCATCCTTCAGATGGTTAGCCAAGCACTAGGACTGGGCTGAAAGACTAATGCTATCTATGTAGGCAGGCCTAGGCTTGAGAGAAATATCTTGTCTTTGCTAGAGTTAAGCAACAGCATACTTGCTACTCCTGAGACTTGGTCATTTTACATAATACTGCAATAAACTTTCTGGGTACTTGCACATATCATGGGAAAAAACCCTCTCTGTGGGAATATATTCTGACCAAGCCTCTGTCTTGTAAGAGAGAGCAGTTACATAGCAATAACAATGATGGTTCATTCCTACGTGTAGATAAATTGTAAGTTTACCTGGGGCAAAATCATGTACATTCAATGGAAATAATTAGTCATTACTAATTAGGATAAGTGCCATGCACCTTAAATAACCTTCTAAATAACTAAACTGTGCCTGTTTCAGCTTCCTCTGAGAGAGATCCCAGTGTAAGATATGTATGATATGTATGTAATTCCTACTTATCCTGTGGACAAGGGGCTAAGGTCTTCTCTCTTGTCCTCAGTTAACATTTTGCTGTGGAAAAGTTTGCCCATTTATTCTTTGATTTCTTTCTTATTTCAGTCATTTTTCAAGCTATGCTATGCTTTTGCTTTTTACTTTAGTTGTAAAATATTCATCAATGGTCCCTCAAAAAGCTAACCAATGTTCTGAGGCCATCAAATAATGCCATTTAGAGCAGGGCAGAGCTGTACCTGAACAAACTTGCTGCTGCCTTGGGTACTCAATTAGATGGCATTGTTGCATCAGAGTATCCTATGCAAAAAGTTCAGTGGGACAGGTTCTTGGCCTTTTCTTAGCTTTCCAGTTCTTCTCATGTTCTGTTTTCAGGAACTGATTTACCACAGTTACTGGTAAAGCTTTTTTATGTACAGTTTAGCTTGAGCCAAGAGTAGCAAAGTCTCTGGTCTTTCTCTCCCTTTAGAGCCCTAAGTGCTGGCATCATTCTGGCTGTGTGATGGGAAAAAGACTTTAAATATTTGATATCCAGAAAAAAAATCATTTACTTAATCTTTGCTTTGCAAATAACTCTTATTTGCCCTGTTTAATCTTTACCAGTGGACATTAACTTAAATACTAGAAAGCAAATGAATGAGGGAAGAAGCATTGTGAAAAAAGAGTCCAGCACAGTAAGTACCATACTATACTTTCTTAGAAGTCTTTGAATTTATGCTGTGTGTGATCCCTGTTATTTACTGCTGAGATTAATCTGTTTTGTACAGTAATTGGAAATTACTTTAGCTTCTGGAAGCATTTGCTGAATGTTTGAAGCAAAGTTCATTCCGTGATCCAGCTCCTAGCTATAGTGACAGGATGACGGGGATTTGAAGTCCAAAATTAATATACAACAATCAGTTCCAAGATGAAGAACAAAACCTCGTCTCTCCTCCTAGAGGAATAAATTTAGTTGAAATCTCAATGTCCCAACTATTCCAGGCTGATGCAGGGCTAATGTGAGTAGCTTCATTTCTGTTTAATGCGCTTAAAGACCAGGCTACTTGCAGTCAAGTGGCCTGGAAGAGAAATCAATCTCTCTCAAAGGCAGATTTGGGAAATTATGAAATTAATTGTTACCAGAACAAAATGAATTATCAAGAGCTAGAATGCCTTTTTTTTTCCCTGAGTCAGTGTTTATAACCAGCATTTTAGACATGCTGAGCATAGCTCCCACACTCAGCATTTCAATAGCTTATATCTCCACTTTTCCATAATGGACATCCAGAAAAGGGGGAACCTGGAAATAACAACGCCCCATAATAACTCTGGTGCAAGACCTGAACCTGGCATTAGACACACAGCCTGAGGCAGATTCTGGGCAGAATCTCATTCTCCAGGATAAATATACAGCTGCTATGAACAGTATTCAGACAACCTCTGTTTCCCTGAGGGCACTGCTTGCTTCATGGGTTTTAGTTTCCATCATTTGAGATAATTTAGATGAGCCACTATATGGAGAGCATTCTTCTCCAGTATGTCACAGGAGTCTGCCCCCAAAAGGACAGAATAGAGACTGTAGGGTTATGCAGAATTTGCTTATGACAGTTGAAGGAAAAGGAAAGGTTGTCAAATTACATATACAATGTAATACAAGGCACATTCCACTGTAGCTTTTCTTGAGCTCTTGAATCTTGAGCTTTGCAACTTTATGGATAGCTTATGTGCACTTATATAAGCTTATGGATATCTTATGACACTTATATAGAGTGTCAAAAAACTATCTCGATTTAGCCTCAACTTGCTGAAACACTTAAGGTAAAATCTTGAAATAATACAGGTCTTGAGTCAGAGCTGTTATATAAGAGGAAGAAATATATAAACAGTTTAAGGGCTGAGCATTTAGGTGGATTTTATACACTGCTATAGCAATCTTTGCAATGCTTGTAAACCAAATTCATAACAAGACCATGTGTACCACAGAAACATATCAGCAAAAGTTGGTCCCTCTGCCAAAGTACTCAATAGATAGATGGGTGCAAATACATTAACTCAGCCATGTACCCCAAGGCACTTAGGAATCCACTGAGGCCATGATGATCAGAAACAAGAACTGTTTCACACATAATAACTCAGGAAAGCTGATTCTTCCCTGGTAATACCACATTATTGTCTTATTTCCTTTGCTCCTTGGTAACAAACTAAGAGAATTGACTAGAAATAAACTGTAGGCCAGTCCACTCCAGAGGCCAAGTAGAAGAGTATTTCCAAAAAGAATAGTAGTTCTAATGACTGATATCTGAAAATCAGTATCTAGAATACAAAATCTTTTTATACAGTAAAGAAAAACTTCTGTAGATCTAAAAGTTGCTCTGTTCTTTCTTAACAGAACTGTTCAGGACAATGAAGTCTGCATTGTATTTGTATTTGCTACTTCTTGGACTTCAAGTTCAGGGTCAACAGCAGGTACAACAAGTACCAGTTCCAGAAGACCAGCCCCAGGCTGATTATGAAAACTTGCCTCATGTCAAGCTAGCCCCCAGCAATGCTGACTTTGCATTTAAGCTTTACAAGCAGATCAGAGATGAGTTGGGCGACGGGAACATTTTCTTCTCTCCTCTGAGTATCTCCACTGCCTTTGCAATGCTCACCCTGGGGGCCAGATCAAACACACTCAGAGAGCTGCAAAAAGGCCTCAGCTTCAACCTGACACAGATGGAGGAGCAGGAGATTCATGAGGGATTTCAGCGCGTCCTCCAGCTGCTGAACGACCCTCACCGAGAAGACCAATTGAACATGGGCAATGCCCTGTTCATAGATAGCCAAGTGGAATTGGTTCAAAACTTTTTGGATCGTGTCACTAATTTTTATTATGCTGAACCTGTTTCTAGTAACTTCCAGAATCTTCCACAGGCTATAAAGGAAATCAATATGTATGTGGAAACAAAAACACATGGCAAAATTGTTGATTTAGTCAAGAGTCTTGATTCAAAAACCGTGATGGTTCTCATTAACTACATTTTGTTTAGAGGTGAGTCACAGACATGGGTAGCAGCTATACAAATAAGCTCTGGAAGTTCTATGAAACAAAACTTTTTCACATTGTGAACACATAATCTAATTTAAAACACATCTTTCTGTTTTTAAATTACACAGGAAAATATTTGAAAGACAGGTATGAAGAATCATTTTCTATACAAGAATTTTTTTAAAAATTAAAAAATAACAGAACCAGCAGAAGTACTGATCAATGTCATATAAATTTTAAACCAGGTTCAGAGCTGAAGATATTCAGAACTTATGATCATTTGTTGAAAGGCCTAGGTATTTGGCTGTGCAGGACATGGTCAAATACAGATGACATTTGCATGAAAGGAATAAGCCTGAAGCTTGTATATTTGGAGTCTGTGAAAGATTTACCATTATCTGAACAGGCAAAGATTCATCTTTTTTCCACTGCAAGCTTCAACCTATACTTTTCTTGTCAGATTTTTATTAAAACCATTGAAAAGAGGTGAAGCTTCTTTCCATGGCCAGGCAACAAGCATCCTTAAATTGAGATAGGCTCGTTGCTGTTTCTACAAGACATACCTTTATTAGTGCCTCTTTTTTTTTTCAATTCTATACTCCTTTTTTCCAAAGGTGCCTGGGAAAGACCTTTCAACAGTTTAAGCACGAGAGATGATGACTTCTTTTTGGATGCCAAGAATTCTGTTAAGGTCAAAATGATGCATCAAAACGAGGTCTTTAAAGTCCACAGAGATGAGAAGTTGTCTTGCTGGGTAGTAGAAATCCCATACAAAGGAAATGTTACTGCATTGTTTGTTCTGCCTGATAAAGAGACAATGAAACAGGTAGAAGATGCTCTGCTAAAAGAAACGGTGTCTAGCTGGTTGAGAGCACTTGAAAAAAGGTAATATTTTAATTGTGGCTTTGTTTAAATATTGAATAGGCTAAAACTATTCATCCAGGAAAGGTAAAGCTCAGGATACCATGATGAGTTGCTAAGTTCAGCTCTGAGGAACAAGCACTACTCAGCTTCTTTAACTCAGTCAAGCTATCATGTGATTTCACAGCAAGGGGAACCCTCTCAGCTCCCCCAGTCACAGCTCCCAGCTGTGAGGATCCTGCACAAGGGTAGATTACCCTCAGGAACCTGCCTTCAGTAGGAAGAATTCAGTTAAAAAGAAAATACTATTTATTTTTTCCAGTCTGGATGACACTTTCCAGTCAGTAACTTTCATAAACCATCACTGCCCCTGCACCATGGATCAGCCTGTGGCTGGTGGGACAGGGTACCTCAATTTCTGCCTCTCTAACATGAGATTTATGACTGTCTTAGAAAGCCAAGCCTTAGTTCCATGGGTATTTGGGATGGATATATACCTGCAATAGATACTGCTTCAAGGGATCTTGCAATAACAAACTCATGTTTTTATTTATTTTTTGAAAAGAGAAATCTACTTGGATCTTCCAAAATTCTCTATCTCCGGCTCCTATGATGTTAAGAACCTGTTTAAGAAAATGGGTGTGACAGAGGTGTTCAGTGATCAGGCTGATCTCTCTGGAGTGGCAAAAAACCGTCTTCTGAAGGTTTCCAAAGTAAGTATGCATGCAGGGATGGTAATCAAGAGACTTTTTTGCCTTGTTTGTATGCAGGTTTAATCCTACAAATAGGCTGATCCTACCCCTGGAGTGCAGTCATTGTTTAATGATGGTAATAAAGGAAGGAGAAGGTTAGGCCTCAAATGGCTGTTGTTCCTACAGTTTAATATAAATTGTTTAGTGCACAGCGATCCCACAAACTTAGCTGAAAGTGTCTGAAGAAGAAAACAATGGGAAAGCATAGCAAATTTCGCAAAAAGTTGGTGTTAAAGAAGTAATGCATTACAAGAATCATAGTTACGACATGAGTCTGGGAATAATCATTCTTATACTATGTATAAACCTTTAATTATTACCTTGTCTGAGCACTTCAGAATTTATATGAACAATGGAGTCGTGGGACAGGGATAGCCCCATTTCACAAGCAAGAAATGAGAAAATAGACAAACAGAATGATTTCTCGAGTCCCAAGGAGTATATGCTTTGTGTCATGAGGGAGGTGAGCCTTCCCTCCATCCTTCAGTTGTGAGACTATGTCTGGAGTTCAACACATCCAGTTTGGGGCTCCCAAATCCAAGGGACACATGGACACCCTGGAGCAGAGTGAGTCCAGAGGAGGGTGAGCAGGATGGCTGCGTGGCTGGAGCACTGGATGGATGAGGAGAGGCTGGGAGAGCTGGAGCTGCCAGTCAGGAGAAAGGAGGGTGAACAGGGCATTCTTAGCACTGCCTACAGATATTTATTAGAAACGTAGAGACAAGATGGACACAGACTCTTCTTGCAGATGAACTGTGATACATCAAGGGACAACACACAAAAGATGGAAAATAGGATATTCTGATTGGGTTTTATGTAAAAAAATTCACCACGAGGGTGATCAAAAACTAGTATGGGTTACTTATGAAATTTCTGTTCTTTGAAATATTCAAATCCTGACTGGATTAAATCCTGAGTAACCTCATCTGGTGTCAGAAGCGACACAGTGCAGGAGGGTTGGTGACATTCAACAGCCTCTAGAGGTCCTTCCATCATATATTACTTGTGATTCCTCACATTCCTCCCCATGTCACGTGGAAATACCTGGATTGTAGATATGAGATTGATGCCTGGAAAGCCAAGTAAATTGGTGAAGGGTAAGCAGAGACTCCTGAGAGAAAATTACAGATGCGTTGCAGACAACGAAGGAAGAAAACAGAGGGCTATCCAAAACCAGTGAAATAGCTCATGTGAATTCCTAAACATGAATTTGCCACACCTACCACAGAAAGTCCTGAAAAATCTTATCCGTGGGCTGTGTTGCAGAAAGACACTCTATAAAGCTTGTCACTATTGTTTTTGCAGAGAAAACTATTTTGCTTATGCAGAAATTGATGCAAAATGAAAAATTTATTCTTTTGTGTTCAATATTAAGGACAAAATCTTACTCTGAGAAACAACAGAATAATAAATATCCTCTATGTTGCTCAGTCTCTGCAAGCAGGCATGTTTGACTCTGACTGTTGAAGAAAACTTTTCCTGAAACTTTGCTTGTCTTGGAAAGGCTGGACATTAGTATTTTTTTCACACAAGTTCTACATTCATTCTGTGTTTTCTTTTAAGAATTACCTTCTCACAGTGTTAAAGTAAGCAAATTTTCCCCCAGCTGCTTCTCTCTCTTCTGTGCCTAGATTATAATCTCTGCTTCCTTGCAGGCAATTCACAAGGCCACAGTGGATGTCAGAGAGAATGGCACAGAGGCTGCTGCAGTGACTATGATAGAATTCGGAGCAGTGAGTCTACCATATCCTCCTCCTCCTCACATCACCTTCAACAGGCCCTTCCTGATGATGATTATTGACAAAGTCACTGATGGCCTGCTCTTCCTGGGGAAAATTGTCAACCCGACAGCTAAGGAAGACTAGGCCAGAGCACTTCAACTCTCCAGTGCAGAGAGGAGAGCTCGTGCACATCCCAGGAATTTCTTTGCAAAGTAGGACTAGACCTGATCTGATGCATAATTAACAAATAAAAAAATAAATCTTCTGTCAAGTTCTTGTTTACTTTAGAACAGACATTTGGGTGCGAACATTATTTTTACAAAGTTACTCAGCCCAAGTAGGCAGCCATGGGATCTTGAACAGATATACATTTTCTGTGTAGTTATCATGGTGTCAGGGGTTTTTTTGTATGCAGATACAACTTCCTGCTGTTGGCTGTGAAACTTCCTGTGTCCTCTTCCTGTCCTCGCCTCACAAACCTCTATCCCTTTTAGCTGGGGGACACTTCTCTCTCTCCCTCTCATTCCACCACAAATCCCATGAGAAGTCTCCTTCCTCTTTGAAGTCCTTCCATGGGAATGGAAACAGAGACATAGAGCTTGTATACCTTTCCTCTCCTACATAGTGGATGCTCCTTGGTAAAGAGTAATCCTTTTCCCTCTAACTTGTTAGCTGCCTTCTACCAGGTTCAAACCTTGCTCCCTTCTGTACTTCTCACTATTTGCTCCAGAATAAGAGGCCCAACATTTCTGGCAAGGCAAGAATTTAGCTTTTGTGTCAGTGCAAGCTGCACATCATTACACAAATTATCATCTTTCATGGTCTTGTGCATGCACAGTAAAGCATGGGATCCCTAGGAGAACCAGATGTGGCAAAACCCATCCTCTGGTTCCAGAAACTGGTGACTGCATCTGGAGGTCATGTCTCCACATGCCAGTTGATCATATTGAGCTTTACTTGCTTCAGCAAGCTCAGGCTGCTGAGTGCCTCCAAGAGGATTCTCTCCATTAACCAGGATGCAGAAAGGTGACTTGGGCACCTTCCTGAGTACTGAGTAGGCAGAAGGCAACATTACCAACAGCACCATGTGAAGGGAAAGTCGTGTTGTAGCAGGTTAATTTCATTAACTGGCAATTAAAAATAGAGTAGGATAGTAGTAAAGACAGAGTTGCAAACATGTTCCCCCCAACCCCTTCCTTCTCCCAGGCTCAATTTCACTCCTAGGTCCTCTACTCCTCTCTCTGAGTGGTGCAGGAGAGCAGACACAGGGCCAGAGGAGTTGAGGTCAGTTTATAATGCTTCACCTCTGACACTCCTTCCTATTCCTGATCTTCCTCTGCTCCAGCAAGATGACAGTTGACAATGCTTCAGGAACTGCTCTGGCATGAGTCTTTCCTGCAGGATCCAATCCATCAGGAAGAGACTGCTCCACTGTGGTCTTTTCTCCATGGGGTTGCAGGTCCTGCCAGGACCCTGCTCCAGGGCAAGCTCTCCACTGTGGGAACTCAGCACATCCCTTTGGATGTCCAGAGTTGCCGAGAACCCCGTCGGGGGCCTTGGAGACCCTGGCATGCTGCCCAGAGCACCTGGACACTTGATTTTGACCCTTGCAGCAAGTTACCAGCTTTGTATGAGGACGTGAAAGTCACACAGGTTTGAATAGTGTAATAATAAAATACGCACAGGGTGAAAATGTAGATTTTAGGATTTTTGGTGTGGGGATTGTGGGGACAAGATGGAGGAATCAGGGCGTGTCTAGTCCTTTGTTGCAGACATCTCTTCATAAAAATCCTTTCATTAGGATTTTTCCAGCTGAAGCTGAGAAGTTTCAGCAACAAGATATAAACAGTGGTTATCGGCTGCTGTGGAATGTAACAGGGGCACCTGTGATTGGCCCATCTTAGAAATTTATAATTAATGGCCAATCAAAGATGGTGCTCTCTCGGACAGAGTCCGGGAGAGCTGCTTTGTTGAACATTCTTGTCTATTCTATTCTTAGCTTATCCTTCTGAGGAACCTTTCTCCTTTTATGTCTTTTTAGCATAGTCTTAATGTAACATATATATCATAATATAATAAATCAAGCCTTCTGATCATTCTCGTCTCTCCTTCACCCTGAAACCCCTCGTGACCACCGTCACAGTCCTTCTTTCTTCTTCTTGTTCTCCATTTTCTGCTGTGATGTTGGCACTTTGGGATTGGTTTAGAGTAGAAGTGCGCTGTCTAACACAGGTGATAGGTATTGGGAATTAAAAGTAAATATGATATACATAGTTTGTACTATAAAAAGACGATAGCGCCTCGGGGGCGGTCAGAGTGCTCGTGTCTGCCTTGCTGAGCAGATCTCGGCTGGGCAGAAAGAAAATTTTATATATAAGAATTAATAAACAACCTCAAGACCGAAAGGCAAACAGTCCAGACTCGTTCTTCAGTTGGGCGAGCAGAAGCAAAGACATCCTATGCATCTCAGGGCAGAGAATATCAACAGCCAACCCGAGACTCCACAAGCTGCAACTTCTTCTCAGCCACATCCAGTTGCTCTGGCATGGAGTCCTCAAGCAGAGTGGGCTTCTCCTCCACCACAGTCCTCCACGGGCTGCCCTAGGGGCACAGATGCCTCACCAGGGGCTTCTCCAGGGGCTGCAGGGCAATCTCTGCTCCAGAGTCTGGAGCACCTACTGCCCCTTCTCCTGCGTTGATTTGAATGTCTGTGGGGCTGCTTCTCTCATTTGTTTTTTTAATGTGTTTTCCTTTTTCTCAAATGCATTCCCCAGAGGTGCCACCATCTTGGCTGCAGGGCTCAGGTGTGTTGTGTGGTGGGTCTGTTGGAGCCCTCTGGAATGGGCTGGAACTGGTCATGTCCAGCACAGGATGATTTATTAAAAAAATATGGATATTGATCTAGTACTGATATCCAGCAGTGATGGAAAAAGACTGTCTAACAGTTTAAAGTTAGGAAGTGTATGTTTATTGCAACACTGGGCAGTGTGCAGGATAGCTTCTAAATACACACTGCAATTTACAGGTGATTACAGAGCCCTTTTATCTATACAAGTATTGAATACACAAAATACAAACACATATTCATAACTTTGGTACATCCCATTCCCCACTTCGTATGGTAATTAGTTCAAAAGTTATTAAGCATGCACAGTTTATTCCTTGAAATGGGTCGGTGGTCCCTTTTATGAGGAGGGGGTCCCAAAATGAGGAAGTAAATGAAGTCTTCCTCGTTCGGACTTTTCTACTTTTTTCAATACAAATATGACAAATGAACCCTTGGTAGAACTCCCATTTCTTGTCTTCAATTGGTTTCAGAACAGGGGAGGCCTACTATTGTCTTCTGCTCCTAAAAGCTATTTATCAGTTTCTATATTCTTCATTATAAACCCAGCTAACCAAACATTATGCTGACAAGCAATCAATTATTAGTTAACTACTAACTCTTAACTTCATCAAGGCCTACCCATTTATTTTAATTAACTCCAATAAAGCTTATCTCTAACTGAAATCTTAGCTCCTCTAAAATCTCTAAATTCCTTAAACTTTATGTCTCACAGTGTGGTCTTTTCTCCATGGGGTTCCAGGTCCTGCCAGGACCCTGCTCCAGGGCAGGCTCTCCACAAGCTGCAACTTCTTCTCAGCCACATCCAGTTGCTCTGGCATGGAGTCCTCAAGCAGAGTGGGCTTCTCCTCCACCACAGTCCTCCATGGGCTGCCCTAGGGGAACAGCTGCCTCACCAGGGGCTTCTCCAGGGGCTGCAGGGCAATCTCTGCTCCAGAGTCTGGAGCACCTACTGCCCCTTCTTCTGCACTGATCTGGATATCTGTGGGGCTGCTTCTCTCATTTGTTATTTTAGTCCTCCCTCTCACAGCTGCTGTGTTTTCCTTTTTCTCAAATGCATTCCCCAGAGGTGCCACCATCTTGGCTGCAGGGCTCAGGTGTGTTGTGTGGTGGGTCTGTTGGAGCCCTCTGGAATGGGCTGGAACTGGTCATGTCCAGCACAGGACAGCCCTGACCTCTCCCTCACAGAGGCTGCCCTGCAGCCCCCTCTGCCAGCACCTCTGCACAACCACCAGATACACAGAACCCAGTCCTCAGCTGGGGTTCACAACAGGTAATGACATTTAATGGATGGGTAGAACACTTTGATGGTGCTGTTGAACTGCTCCTGCTGTTGAACTGCCAGGAGCTCCTTCACAGTGTCCCCTCAGCATCAACAGCTGGAGGGCACTTCTCCAGCCTCAGCTCTGCCCTCTTCCTTAGGAGATGGACTCAAATCAAAGAGTCCACTGAAGGGGCCTGGGGCTCCCTGACACTGCTGGAGGGCTTTAGCTTCTGGCTAGGCTGGGCCAGAGCTGCTAAATGCTTCTGCAACGTGGTTGGGTTTGGGAGAGCCCGGGCAGGTCATGCGGTGGAGAGAAAACCATAGTGTGCATTTTTGCAGTGAGAGATAATAAAGCCTTTCATGTGAGCAAGCACAGACCTTTCCACAGTCCTGTGGGAAAAAATAAAACCACAACCTCTAGCCAACCTATTCACACAGACCTAGACTTGCTTAATGCAAAATATTTTCTCTATAATCATCCCCTTATATCCCCCATCTCCAGATTTTAAAGAAAGAAAACTAGCAAGGCTCCCTGGAAAATCTGAGTCAGCCATACCTGTCTAATGCATTTTCTCTCTCGGAAAAATAAAATAATTTCAGCATTGCTTGAAGGGGCAAACGTCTGCTGCTGGAGACAAGCCAAGCTTTGCACAGGGCTGCCAAGCTACAAGTCTCTTCATCCACAGCTACTAATACAACTTGCTCAGTCGTTGCTCCCCTCCTTTGGGAATGGTGAGGTTTTAGGGAGCTACTTAAGACATGTTAAAGGGAAGACAAGAAAGAAAGTAAACAGGAAACTGTTCATATTGCCTCATTTCTTCCCTTCCCCTCTGCCCAATTCTGCAAAATGAAACCCAGGAACAACCCTAGTTTTATTGTTTACTAGTAAATACTAGATAAAAGAAATAAAAACATTCCTAAAAATCCTTAATTATCCTCTTATTAAAACTGTGAGATTTTCTTATGGAAAATAGTGCAAGATCACTTGGTATCTAATGGGTTAAATGCATTTTTTTTTGAGGTGGAAAAATTATTTCAGCTGAGAGGATAGTTCCAAGCTATGCAAATAAGAAAAATTTTTAAAAGTTTTAAAAGGCAGACCAGTGATTTCTCAAATAAGCACTAAAGTTCAAAGTCGTTGTTGGAAACTTAGATGGACTTTGGAAAGGAGCTTAAAGAGTTGGAAGAGAACAAGAATGTTGAGCTGATTTGCTCAGTTATTTTAGCTCCATGGTGGAGCTAGGGGGAATATAGCAAGAACATGATGAATTATCAGAAAAAATGAAAGCTTTACAGATGTTCAGAAATTCTGCCTTAAAACCAAAGGCAGCACATTGGCCCAGCTGTAGATTTCCTGAATCAGCTCTGGCTGAAACTGAAATGCTACCAAGAGGAAAACATATCACCCTGAGCCAAGATAACTCCAGCAGACTGAAAAACTTCATGTTTTCAGGAGCAACATGGAAAGAAGAGAAGTGGGAGAGTAAAATCTCTCTGAAGAGTACAAGGAACCTTTGGCCACAGGAGAGAAAATGTGGTGCCAGCACGTGGAGTGGGCTGCCCACATGTTATGGCCTGGTGTTAACAGGGATAACTAGCCTCACCTCAACCTCCACCAGCATAGCACCTACAGGTAACTAGTTAAAATCTCAAGGATATGCATTTTGATGCTTGACGACTTCCCTTGTTAACTAAAAAGTAGCATCTACCCCTACCATACTGGAATATTGGGCATACAGGAATATTGGGCATGCAGGATGCACAATGAGGGGTAAAATTAGACTGCCTTGACTTTGCAATGTTTGACCTTCATTTTATACAGACAGGTTTCTCTGTGCCTTCATTAGTCATCTGTCTCTGATGTTTTTTGGTGTCAACGCCCTACTTGAGAAAAAATGCATTTCTGAAGTGTTTAGAGACAGCAGTACTGTAGCTGAAGTCACAGGACTTCTGACCTAAAACCCCCCACAATCCTCCCTAAGTGGAGATGGAGATTATCTGAGCAGTGCTTTTGTTTTGTATTTCCGAACAGTCCGACCTGACATTCAGCAAAACTAAGGCTTTTGAGAAGCAATAGGGAATGTTGTAGGCAGCAGGCTGTCATATTTGAAAAGTAACGTATTGCACTTCAAAGTTACAAAGTTATTGTGAACTGTCTTGATTTGTCTGAAATGCATGTATTGATATAAGAAGCACAAATACCACCAAATCAGAAAAAGTCTGAAGTAAAATCACTACAGTTTGCTCTTGGCGAACATAAAATCATATATTAAAAATTAAAAATGTACAAATGTACTACAACAGCTTGTTATGTTGGATTCTTTTTCTGCTCTAAGTCTCTTCAAGCCCCCCCCCCCCCCCCCCCCCCTTTTTTTGGTAGGGTGGAAGCGCCTTCCAGTTTACTGAAGTATCACTTTTGCAACTGCCTTGCAAGGAAGGAAATGCATCTGGGGATCTCAGGTCTGTGCATTAAAGGAATTCCACAAGACTGTGGAGGAGGCCAATGCCCTTGACTTCCTTGGTTAGAGAACCAGGTACTACCACCCCACTTGGCATGCATAATTTTTAGTAAATCTGGAGCTCCTTGATGACTGAGAATTCAAGCAAATAATTTCTCATGAGCCTTTGGGAGAACTGCTAGCTTAGCCAATATCTATTACATGCACAATCACGTGGATGTTCTTGCCAGCTATATTTCTTTGAAGATGTGCCAGTACAGGCAGTACTAAAGGGGCACATCAGGTTTTTAGCAAGACTGTTAAGTCTTGCTAGCTTTGTTAATATTTTCCATGAAAATTGTTAGTCCTCATTTGTAAATCTGTGAGTCATTAGGCAAGTACATCACATTTACATGAAAATTTTGCATGCCCACATGCTGTGTGGATGTCAATGGGAGCTGCAGCCAGCTGTATTGATTGTGTGTACTGCAGGTAGGATTGACTTTAGCATTTAAGTATGGCACTGAAAAGGGAAACAGAAAACCACAACTTCTGTCTAATTTAGGAATACAGCTGTTCTTCCAAATCTCTGAAGGGTCTGTGGCACTCACTCATGTACAGTGCATTTACACCACCCTTTGTTCTTATTCACTCTTATTCAAGAATGAAAACTCTTATTCAAGAATGAAATGCACAAAACTGAGCACTATCTCTTCTGTTCTGTGAGGGACCCTCTGCAACCCTGCACATTCACCTTCAGACCTGAAAAATCAATATCTGAAGTGCTGTGGAAGTGTTGAGGAAGTCCAGAAAGTAGTCAAGCTGACCCTAATAGAGCAGTTCTTAGGGAAGAACCAGGTCCCTGAAAGAGCAGATGGCTTTGGATCAAGATTGAGATGCAGATTTCCTTGCTGAGGCCCACATATGAAAGTGAGAAAGCAGTATCAGGATTCCTTCTCTCTGACAGCATCAATTTTGAACAATTTAATTTCCCATCTTACAGACTGTTTGGTGCAAGAATTTTTGGTAGCCTGTAAGGGTTGTAGGTGGGGAGTGGGTTGTGTAAATGTCCTCTCATAACTTTTAAATTAGTTGGATGAGATCAACAATTCCAAACTAAAATAACCCAATCACTTATCTTAAATAAAATTCTGAGTGCTGTCACTTTCCCATCTATGTCCCCACCTCTTGCACTCCCTGTGGCATTACAGAAGGAAAGTAAATTAGATAAAAGCTAAACATGAGCCAACTATCTGACTCAGCCACTGAACCACATGTTGTAAGGATTCAGGGGAAGAATTCTCTCTTGTACCAAGAAAAGAAAGGCTTTATTAGTTTCTACAGGTTTCCAAAAATGAGACAGCTTGATCTGGAACTGATCTGAAACTCATGCAAGGGCCTCAGCAAAATTACAGAAACAACCAGAAAAACAATTTAGAAAACTTGCTTTCCTAAAACTTCAGACTTAGAGAAAATAATTTTCCATGCCTTTCACCAAAAATATTATTAGCTAGTAAAACTTTCAGAGCACCAGTAATTATGAGTACTGCTTGGTGAATCCAACCATCTGGTTACAGGATAAATAAGCCATTGCAGAAATAAGATTTCTGTGGTCCAGAAATCCCTAAAACAAACCTGGCTACACAGAGGTTCATTGAATATTTCCTAATGATTCCTCTCTTTCTTTGTTTAGCTTCATTTTCCACTGTTTCTCAAAGGTCTCATGAACAAAGAATTTCATTATAAAATTACCAGGATCATGGCAAAATATCAGTTAAAGCCCAAATGAAGACCAAACTAAGTAAATATTATAGTTAGCCTCATAAGCACTGAGTGCCTGCCTGCCTGGGTGGTGAAATCCCATAGACATAGTAAATCTCTTGTTTATCTTACAGAAATGAAATGTAGGAGGAATAGAAGGCTCTTTGGAATTACATGCTATAAAAACCCAGAAAAAAATTCATTGGAATACAAATTTTTATTGGTTGCTATGTTTACATACACTAGAGGCCAGAAGAGGACAAATGCCTTAGCAATACAGATGTAGTCTGGTCTCCTGTTTTTCATACAATACTACAAAGGCAACACATCATTCACCCTTCTTGAAAAAAGCCCTTTTGCCTCTAAAGGCCTACTCTGAAAGGGAGAAGTTCTTCCCTAGTTTTACTTCAAGTAAATGGCATACAACTGCTGAATGGTCTATACAGAATGGAAGCCTTTTCTTCTGGGGTATTTCTCCCCTTGTGCTGTGACATCAAGGTTTACAATTCCCTCAGAGGTGGTAACTTCAGCATGTTGCAGAATTGGTGGGAAGGATCAGGGTGAATCATCCTTTCAGCATTTTCCCTAGAGTGGTCATGTTTAAGGAGCCATTATACCCCAACTGAAATAAGACAATTTCCCTTTCTTCTTACCAGAACAGAGCCTGATAATTCCTACTCCACTATGGAAAACTATAAATCTCCCTACTTAACTCCTTCAACACTCTAAGGAGTAGTTTAATTGTGAAATCGTAGTGTGTGGGGGGGGATTGAGTTCAAGAGAGATTTTGAAAGAATAATTAGAGAGATTATCTTAAGTTTGTGAATTAGTGAATAAGGTGTGAAAAATAAAGTAATTGTCTGGCAGTATAAACTGAAATTATCATAATAGGTGAATAAAGTGGGAGTTGATTTCTTCATACCAAATAGGAGACAATAGAAAAGTCAGAGTTTGGAAACAAAAAGAAGCAATCACCAATGCAGTAATCACAAAGAAAAGCCAGTTCCAGTTCAACCTTCAAAGGGTGAAAAAACCCCTTGGGTCTGAAGGGGTAAAAATGTATTTCTAAAGCCCTGGCAAAAAAAACGCGTGCCCCTCACATTCTGTTGATTTAGTCATTTTCACAACAGCCTGGCTGCTCCTCCCAGAGGCAGTGGCAGCCTGGGCTTCAGGGGGGCTGGCACAGGCACACAGAGGTCCCCAAAGCAGCGAGCATCCTCCCGTGGGGGTCAGGACTGGAAACACACAGCTGTCGTTCAGACAGCTGAACTCACAATTATTTTTGCACACGGACACCCAGGTTTCCCAGTCACATACTGGGTCACTCTAATCAATCACTCTGTGTTCTCCTAACAGAGTATTTGATAAAAAGCTCTTTACATTGCACTGTGTTCTTACCATCATGGCCAGCAGTTACCCTGCCTGCTCCTCTGGGCTGGTCTTCCCCAGCTGGTCTCCTAGAGTTTTTACCAGACCTTGCACATAATTTTGCTCTCTGGGAACCCTGGGCTGTTTCCTTGTAGTCTTCATCATGCTGAGCCCTATGGGATACAGGAAGCAAAATTCTTAGAGATGTTTTTGAGTGGGCATAGTCAGACTAAGTTACTCTAGCAATATTCACTGTACTGAACATCTTAATTTATCAACATACCACTTAGAGGCTTCCTATTTAGCCTTAACTGAAGAGCCTTTCATCATGACCCCTTTGGCCTAAAGGCTTAATTAATCTTAAAACCACAAACTAGGAAGTTGTTCAACACTCAAATAGAAAGTAAAATAGTAAAATGATTTGTTATTTGTGATCAGGTTAGTGTCTGTCATTAAATTAATTCAAAATGCCACATAAAGTATGGCTTCAACTTTGTAATTAATTAATCCTAATATTTCTCTATATTTGGAAATGTAGCTGACTGAAATATTATCTTTCTAGTAATCAGACATGGGAAAGAGAATAAAAGTGACACAGCTTCAAAGGAGAGGTTGATTTTTCAAGCATGAAATGCAATTTAGAAAAGATGTCTCAGGAAGAAATGTTGCATCTGTAACATGCAACTAGCACTATAGCTTGTCAGGATTTATGAAGAAAACAACTTTATTTGATATGTCTGAATTTGGAGCCATGCTGCTGTTGACTTTCCTCCGAAGGACTCTGAATCAGAAAAGCAGGGGAAGGAGAGAATTTGCTACATCCTACCACCCTTTTGCCGGAGAAGCTCTGTGAAAATCCCTTCACCCTTCATTTCTGGGATGAACCTTAGGAGACAGCAAGAAACAGCAGAGCCATGGTGACCCAGGAGCACTCAGTGTTATTTTTGCTCTCTTGTGCTGGCATGCAGCTGTGCCCAGAAGAGCAATGTCACTGCTTGTTCTACAGCTACTGTATAAACTTTATTTGCTGTTTAATGTATAACAGTGTGTTCACTGTGTAAGCCTGTTCAAACAATATAAAGACAGCACAAAAAGCAATAAAGGTCAGATGAATGTGATGGGGTCCTTCTGAAAGTGCCATGGATACCATTAGGTTTTAGTAGCTAAGGACATTAAACTCACATTAGTGATCTGTGTCATAGATTAACTCACTAATTTAATTAATTCATGCCCAGCTGAAGCTCATTAGAGCAATCACAATCTACTCTGTACAAAGAAGCTCTTCTTTATCCAGCTAAGAAGGCAGATGACATTTTCACTACCATGAAGATGATTTTTAAGTTAAACTTTTAAAGAAAGCAATAAGGCAAATATGGATCACTGAGCAAAAATTGTAGAAAGATATATTTATGGGAAGGTCTAATTCCCATCATTAGTAGATAACTAGGGTATCTACTTCTTTGGTACCCAGATGGCTTCCACAGACTTCAGCTGGTCAGAACAGAGGCATTCATGTAGCATGAAAAATCCAGGAAGTCTCATATCAGAAAACCTGAAGGGAGAATCAGGAAACTCAAAAGCAAATCTGCAGCTTCCAATGAATGGGCATCCTACCTCTGGCTGGTTTGGGGTCAGAGTGCAGGGGTCTGAGGGGCATGAAAGAATTTCTGCCAATGTGGAAAATTATGATCAGGGCCTTTTCTGTGAAGGTGACTGAGAAGTGGGGAGGAAAAGGAGGGGTGGGGGGAAGATGGAAATGTTTAAGGGATAAAGATGCTTTGCCACCTCTGGGCCCATTTAACCCTTCCCAGGAAGACCATCTGACACTGCAGAGGCAGCTCAGGTAAGGGAGAAGAGAGTTTCTTCCCCTGGGACACCTTCCTTAGGTTTCTGCTGCAGCTAAAGACTCCTGCCACAGTGCAGCTTTCACCCACTGCCTATCTGCCCAAAGTCACACACAGAGATGCACTCCCACTGCTCTTCTTAATACTTCTTCGTTGGGTTCAGACCCACCAGCTCAATCAGTCTTCCTTCTGACCACATCTCCCAGCTCCCTTCTTATGCCCAGCTCAGAAGTGTCCATCCTAAAGCCCCATCCTCTTCAGGATGAAAAAGAAAAGCTGCTTAGCAATAACTGCATTTTTCTGGAAGAATGATGTACACAAATATCCACTTTCCACTCTCAATTTCTTTCATCCTATATCATCTGAATTTCTGATCACAAGCTGAGAAGAATTGAGAGTATATGGCATTCCTGGCTGTATATAAACTCATGATACATACAGGGCACTGCCAAGACAAAAGTCTTGACAGATTCCATGATGGTTGCATGGGGACACTACTGGTAGCTGCTTCCTTTACTGTTGCTATCTGAACACCTGTAGGTAGCTTCCCATTTTGTGCAACTCCACATAACCCTTCTACTGCAGGAATAATTATCTGCATTTGACCCAGAGTCCTTCACTATCACCTTTGCCTAAAGAAGCTCCTATTCCCAACACCTGTGGAGTAGTGTACTGACTAGTCAAAACATGGAATATCTAGATAGCTGATCTGCAAATATTAAAGAATAGAAAGAAAATAGAAAAGAACAGAGGGAACCTTCACTGGCGTCACAACAAGCCAGAACAAACACATGGAAATTCCTGATGGAGTTCAAGGTGAAAAGGTTGACTTTGTGGTATCCTCAATACTTGTAAACAATGCTAGAATGTCGCACTTTGCAATTATTCCTTACATCTTGTGTTTCTGGTGGGGAATGGAGTCCAGGTGAGCAAACAGCACCTACAGGGGAAAGAGGGGTTTGTATCTGACAGGTCAGAAGGCTGCCAGGTATGAAGGCTCAAGGGGTCCAACATGCTTTTACTACACGGGCAAGGCAGCACTGCATGAATTACAGTTCCACTGGTCCTTCCCTTTCTCTTTGCTCACGACCAAGTGCAGGAGCACTACAAACTGGTTATTGCCACGGATGAGATGGGGACTATAAAAAAGTGTTATGTTTCATGCCTAAGTGCAACAAAGGATATAAATTACATGCTTTAGACACCTACAGGTTCCACACTGCAGTCCATCATCTTACAGGCTATCTCTGGTTTCTTGTTGGTTTCCTTCCATTTCAGTTTTACTGGAAATTCCCCTTCTTGATCCTAACCAGAAACACAGCCTTCTTCCTGCACTGGTTTTTTCCAAATGTGAATTTAATTTATTGAGCAAACAACTGCACATTTCACATTAGTAGATCACCTGCCTTTGCTTATATTGCCTGAGTCCAAAAGACGTGGGGCCTCCTCTGTCTGATTGAGGTGATTTATTTCCATCTCGTAGCTGGGACCAGCTGCTCTCTCACACCCATCAATATTGTTCTCCCTAAACACACCTGAAGACAATAGGAAAAAACCCCAAAATGCAAATGGGTTTCATAAGAACACTACTAAAAATATTTCATAGCAATTGATTACTACAATATTACATGCATCAATTGTGTCAACTATTCCTTGTACTTCCATGGTATTCAGGAGTTTCAGTCCCCAAAAGCAGGACTCAGCTCTGCTGAAGTGAGTGTGCGTGGGATGGCAGCCTTTCCCCTTCGAGGCAGGCTGGTGCCTGTACACAGTCCTCCACACCCTTCCCTAATTCCCACTGGTCTCATCCCCAGATCTGCTCCCGAGAGAATGCAACACCATACCAGAGCAGCTCTAACAGCTAGTTTCAGATTTTCCCTTTGGATGAAAAACATTGTCAGAAAACACCACTTTTCATTTTCTGAGTAAATGAGCTGAAAGTTTATCCAAGAGATCAGCAGGTTTTGTTTGACCCCAGCTGAAAAGCAGCAAATTACTGAGGGAGGTATTGTAAGAGTCTGACAACATTTTAAAGAAGCTTCGAAAATACTGTTCCAGTTCAGAAACTATCCAAATTGAATGCTTTAGTTTTTCATCTAAAAAGTATTTGGGAGGAAACTATTCAGCAGATTCAGCAAAAGCTTCAGAAGTTGCTCTGGGCAACCTGACACAACATGTCTGGATGAAGATGAGTTTTGACAGGAGTATTTCACCCTGTCAGAGGCTCTTCCCTCTTCATGATGCAGCTGACCTTCCCCTAACTAGAAATTATCTCGGCTTTTGTGAAAAAAGAAACACAGGCAATATTTACATTATTTGCTGTTCCTCAGGAATGATTATCAGTCCCTGATCTGGTTAATGTTTACGATAGAGTCTGGGTTTACAACACTGTTCAACAGCTGAAAGAATATGAAGAACAGGACAGACACTGTGCTTTGGAGATAACTGAGTAGAGCAGGAATAAATGTCTCCAAAGAACAGCCATATTTAGAAACAGCTACTGAGCATCAGATCTTTCACAAACTGAAACCTTCAGAGCCCCAAAACCCTGGCTTTTTCTCTTAGCTTGCCATCTTCAGTCACCTCCATGGCCACCATCTGCCAAAAGCCATGTGAGTTTCTGAGGAATAATAAAGAAGGTAGAAGTAAAAATAAAACCACACAAGTCTTCTCATTACAAGCAAAACAAGACTAGCAATAAACTTGGCATGAAAATGCATTTTTACTGTGTTAAGAGATATTTCAAGTCATTTTTCTTCATCAAAAAACACAGGGTAACTCCTGTCTGCTAATATCAGTGCACTATTTGGCCAGATTGTGTCAGATGTTTGTGGTGATGGTCAGGACTAGTTGCGTGTGTTTGCCACATGTCCATGATCACCATCATATAAATAGTTGCAAAGTATACTCCATTTCAGCTAAAAACTGAGCTAAATCAGTGCTGAATTTGCACAACTGTCTGCTTAAGTATTAGTAAATACAGAAATTCATGTGGCACTGCAAATACATCTCAAGACCCTCTGCACAGATATCTTTATATTTTCCTTTGGGAAAAGCACCTTGTTGAAAAAAATGAAAATGTTGAAAAATATTGCTTCTTTCAAGTATACGAATATCTGTGCTTGGAAGCAACACTGAGGCCTCAGAGATTTACCTCTGGAGAAATATCATGTCAAATCACTGTTAGTGGAGCAGGACTCCACCAGTCCCATCCTTCACCAAAAAGCACAGCACAGCCCCTTCATCCTGGCCTTTCCTAACTGCAGGAGTTTGCAGTTAATGTGTCCCTCTGAGGGGCCTGGCATGTGACAGCCCTTCCAAGAGTTCCAGGTTTTACCACCCTCAGTGTCCCATTTCTGAGGTGTCTAAGTGCCTAAAAATCACTATGTATGGTGGATGAGACCAAAAATGAGATTATGGGACAAGAAAAGATAGTGCAAATGCTGGAGCAATCAGACTAACACACAAGAGAGGGCAGACTCATGGGGTTTAAAATCAAGCTACATAATGAGCTAGTTTTCCACCTGCTGGGTATTTGTGTCTCTCCAATTTCTCTAAATCTCCAATTTCCTAGCCATTTCAGAGAAGTCTAAAGGTATCTGAGCAGAGGTGATGTGCTTTTGAAGGAGAGATTTGAAAGCAGAAAGCGTTTCCACAGGACATGTACAGAAGTTGATAACCCCTGAGCAGCTTCCAGAGTTTAAATCTCTTATGGACCACATCTCACAGCTCAGCACAAGAGGTGTGCAGACATTTTAAACCTGCAGAAGCCCAGGACCTTCCTTTGGTGAAAGAAGCAACCATTACTAAAATAAAGATCTGAGTATTTTCAGACCACATAGTTTTAGAACATAGAAACAACAGGTTCACTGAATCTTCCTCTTTCCTATGGCTCTCCATAGGGAGCAATTGCAAACAGACACAGAGAGGAAGGAGATTTGTCCACATGAAAGGTAAAGAACTGTCAAAATTTGTTCTGGCTCAAGAAGGAAGAATATAAATCTACTCAATAATAAATGTATATGTGCACGACAAATGAGTGCATACTTGGAACATTTTCCAAACTGTGTTCTCCTGTGCTAAAGGATTTTATCAGAGATAGCTCTCCCCACTGCAATCACACATATTCATCTTGGGAGATGCTTTAGCTTGTCCTAAGAGAAGACAGCAAACAATCAGACTTGTTGAGACACTTGCAGTTAAGCTTTTTGCGCCCTTAGAAAGTAAATGGAATTAAATCCCAACTTCTTGAGCCCCCCACTAAGGACACATCTGAAAACTCACCATCTTAACAGACATATGTGAAAGAAAATGGCCATATCAAATATTTCTTTCATAGCAACTTTTTAAAGTATCCCATTCAAGCTCACCTATTCCAAGGTTCACCAGTTTCCATCTCTCCACCTCGTAGGCTACAGAAAGTGTGTCATTAGCAGGCCTGAATTACAGGCAGGACTAAGGAAATCAAGGCAGCTACATGGATTGCTACTGAGATTCAGTCAGTACTGGGAGCTGTCAAAGTCTCTGAGGAGAAGAGCACAGTCCTGTGCAGTGCTGCAAGTCTGAGCACAGGCAGCACCATGGAGGGGTGTGAGCCACCGGCCATGGCTGTGGTGTGCTGGAGCACGGCAGATGGGCCAGCAGATTTGTTTGCTCTCAGCGTGCATTTTGTGTGCTGTGCTCTGGCAGAGCCTGTGTCTGGGCAGCCAGGAGGGAGCCTGCCTCCTTCCCTTTTGCTGGCTCTGCTGGGGCATGTGGGACATGCCTGAGGACCAGGGAGATGACACCTTCCCAGGAACTGAGTGTTTCAGGGAAAAGCCTCTGGACTCATGTGATGAGAAGCAGAGAGGAGTCTCCCTGCAGGATGAAATTAAAATCTTCAGCACAAGTGGAGACAGGGACTCCTGAGACCATGGTTTCACAGTCATTTATTGTTAGAAAAGTAGAATGACTTCTATTGGAAGGCACCTCCAATGTTGGAAGGTCATCCAATCCCACCACCTGCTCACAGCAGCACCAGCCTGGAAGCTAGCTCAGGTTGCTCAGGGCCATGTCCAGCTGGTTTTGGATATCTTCAAGGACAGCAGTTTCACAGCCTCACACAGATATGTGTCCTTGTACTTCACCTCCCTGTGAACACTCCTTCCCATAGATCTCATTGGTGTTTCCCTTGCTACAGCTTGCATCCCACACCTTGCTCCTACCACCGAGCACCTCTGACTCCATCTGCCCTCTAGCATAGCCCAGTATGTGGGAGAGGACAGCAAGTGCAGTCTCTCCCTTAGCCTTCTCTTCTCCAGGCTGTAAAAGATCTCTTCCTCCAGCCTCTCCCCACTTGTCCTGGGCTCCAGCCCCCAGAGACAATCAGCCAACCTGGAGAGATGGCACAGATGCAGGGGAGTGAGACATCTCTGGCAGCAGCATCCTGTACTTTGGCCAGGGTAAAGCAACTGTGTAACCCCAGCCTAAGAGAAGGAATCAGACTCCAAGCTGGATTTTGGAAGCGATAGAACATAACTCTCCTCAGGACCCAGAAGGTCTTGACTGCATTGCAGAAAGGAACTGATGCTGGACTGGCAATGAGGAAGGGACTCACTGCAGGGGCTCAGAGGACAGTACTGCATGTGCCTTCCCTCACTGGAGCTGGAATTCTTGTCTGAGCAAGACATTCCCCCTTGGAGTGAGCCCAGACCTACTCCATGGGGCTGGCAGGGGCAAGACCAATGCACAGCATGAAAGCAAAGGAGGAATTTGAAGGTGAAGGTCTGCTGTATTCTCACTTGGAAGCACTGGAGAAGGCACTTGACACAATTGCACCTGATCTGTATTGGCACCTGTTCCAGCAGGTCACTACTGACCTGTTTCATGTAACCACTCAGAGTGCCTTTCCTCCCGAAACACAGAGCTCCACAAATTAAATCTAGCCTGGCAGGGCAGAGTGGGATGCAGCTTTCACCAGCTCCATGCTGACATTTACTCTCAGCACTCTCGTAGGAGGGACTGTGCTCACTGTACTCCAGAGGGCATCAGCAGAACAGCAACAACCCATTGTGTTTTAAAATGGCTTTTAGGAAAATTAGTCAAATGTTTTAAAAATATGTAAGTGTTTCTCTACTAGAGAAGCAAGCATACAGTTCTTCTAATTTGCATAATTAATTCTTTTTGGACTACAATCAACCTGATTTTAAGGGAATTCATACTGGATGACTCCTGTTAATGTTGTCAATTCACTAAAAAATGATAGAGTATTATTAAGATCTTTCAATAATAATAATACTTTAAAAACTCCAGAGTAACTTGGGGTTCAAAGTAATAAGACACTTAATATTGCAGACCAAGAGGACCAAATTGAAGGATTGCTGTCTTTCAGAATGCCACAGCAGTGCCTATATATATATATAAGCTTACTGCCTGCATAAAAAGAGAGCTACAAGTTCCTATGCAACATATTTTGATATCAAATATTGAAAGAGAGTCTCAGCAAATTTCAGGATGGCTTACATGGTTGGATGAAACTGTTATATAGATGAGGAAAAAGAAAATAGGTATCACATTGGATATAACACTGGAGATTGATATAGATTAGATTTTATTTACTTCATTTTCCCTCTTGCACTCCCACACAAATTTCAGCAGGTGAATAGCACTTCCAATTGCAAGAATAAATTGCTCTTAGATAAAGTCATATTAAGTTGATTTGGTTTTCCTTCACTTTTTTTTTTTTTTTTTTTTTTTTTTGGTAACTTTACTCATAGCAGAACTTTTGTGTTCTCATTTTTCACTCAGTGTGTTACTTCTCTTCAGTCTGAATATGTTTTAGGTAGCTTTTGTAAGCTGAGAGGCTATTGTTCATTTGTTTACAGAAAAACAGGCTGCATGTGCTCAGCTGCTTTTTTCAATTCAAACACAATTCAAAACATTTGCTAGCAGTCTGGATCAAAACTTCTACTGAACTCTGAACTGAATTGTGCTTACCTTTTCCCAGGTAAGAGGTAGAAGCCAGGAGGGAAAGGATTTGCAGAAGCTCCTACAGCCCTAAATGCACAGAACCTTCCATGCTGTACCTACTGATAGTTTCACATTGCATGCATACAGGCTGGAAAAGAAAGGAGAAGAAATGCTTCCATCCATTGCTAACCCTTGAGGAATGCCCAGAGGAAAATCCTTCCAAAACATTTATCCTGTTTTTGTAAAGTTTTTCTTTCTGAAAGATTCCTTCTTTATTGTGCACCACAAGAAAAGGCGTTTTCTTTACAAGAAGGACACTGAAGTGCTTCAGCATGTCCAGAGAAAGGCAACAGAGCTGGTGAAGGGTCTGGAGCACAAGTTTTAGGAGGAGCAGCTGGAGAAGCTAGGGTTGTTTATGCTGGGGAAAAGGAGGCTCAGGGAAGACCTGATCACTCTCCAGAACTACCTGAAAAAAGTTGCATCAAGGTGGGTGGGTGTTGGTCTCTTCTCTCAAGTAACAAGTGATAGAAAAACAGGAAATGGCCTCAAGTTGTGCCAGGACACATTCAGACTGGATATTCGAAAAAATTCGTTCACCAAAAGGATTATGAACCCTGGAACAGGCTGCCCAGGGAAGTGGTGGCATTACCATCCTCGGAGGTATTTAACAGATGTGTAGATCTGGTCCTTAACTAAAAGGTTTAGTATGGAGTTCTCCGCGCTGGGTTAATGGTTGGACTTGATGGTCTTGGATTTATTTACCAACCTAAATGATTCTATGATGTATAGCACCTTTCCTCCTTGAATCTCCGACCTCCCAAGGGGATGATCCTCCAGGATGGAAGGTGTTCACTGGGGCACTGACCTGTGAGTTTTCCAAGCCCTCAGTCATACCCACATTAGCACAGCCCTTGTGGGTGCTGCAGGAGCACACCCTCACAGGGGGTCATGTAAAACACGGGTGGCCTGACCACATGGGTCCTGCTCTGTATGAAAGCAGGCTCTGGTGTCCTAGCCTGCCCTTCCCTGTCTGCCTTTTGGCAGTGCTTGCACTTTGTGCCAGCCCACACTGTGAGTACAAGGCAACAGTTTGTCCTTCAATCCATTGCTGCATGAGGCATCAGGTGACACCACTGTGGCTGAGGTGTGCTGAGTGCCACGGGGTCCTGGATGCTCATCTCTGCCACCACCATCCTGCCATCCCTACAGCAACCCACAGCCACTACAAATGTCAGTGCTGCAGCTTTAACTTTAACAGGGATGTACCCAGAAATTGGCCCCTATTAATGGCAAGGTAGGTAATTAAGAAATAGTGTATAATTTAAAACAAATTTGCCAAATAAAATCTATTAAAAGTCCAATGTAGAGGAAGCAAATTACCTCACTGAAAAATACTAAATTGAGATCTGGCAGCAGCATGCATCCACAGCTGTCTTTAGCTTAGGCTCGTGTCTAGTATTATGTATATGTTTCATTTCACTCACTTCAGTCACTTCTTCTGTAAGAACTCATGCAGTTTACAGAAGTTAATGATGCATGTGAAGCATTTCCCAGAGTGAGCAGCTAGATTCCCATTAGGAGGATGTGTAGAAATGCAGGCTACTCTTAGGACTCTTCTAAGAAAAGTCCAGGTCTAGCCATGCATATACAGGAAAAATCAGGTGCCTGCCCAGAAAAATTGTCTTCACTGTTTACTCTGCACCATTCCTAAAGTAATAACACTTGTCTGGCCTGGTTAATGTTTTCTAGAGGACGTTTTGCTTTCATAATGCTATTCAACTGCATAAATAAGAGAGGGAGCTGCAGAGTAGTCCTGGTGAAGACAGCAGGATCCTAGGGAGCTGCTGTAAGTAGTGATTTTTTTTTTTTTTGCTTCCTATAGAGATTTTAGAAGTGTCTCCTCTTGTTGAAGGCAATCAATTTTAAATCTTTTCTAGGGTTGTATCTTATACTGAAACCTGTCCTGTATAATGAGGTTTTTATTGTGGCACCTGGATATAAAGGACATAGGCATCACAACTGAGGGAATGAGTTGCCCACACATTGTCAGGTCACTGGAGGAAGGATTAAGAATCTAAAAGCAGAGCGGTGTGTCTTGGAGCAAGGTGGTCTCTGGAGCAAAGAAATCCTAAAAGGGGGGCTTTCCTTGATGTACCTCCTGCTAGAAATAGGCCCTGATTCATTAAAAATCTGAAGATGGGTACTTAGAACTTTTTTTTAATGTATTGGTGCTTATTTTTAAGTAATTCTGGTGATTTTTATATTGAAGGTCTACAAGAAATACCATTGCTTAGGGAATGGTGTATCTAATGTCTACTTCTGTTTTAGATGAGACATCATTGAGGTAATCATCAGGCCCATTGAGAGGGAAGTGGAGAAACTGGTGATTTTCACATGTTCAGAAGATCACTGGGAGGTCAACATTTTTAATGAGCCAGAAACCAGCCTGTGGTTAGGTGTACACTGGAATGTAGAAACTGAGAATCTGGTCTGATCTGTTCTTGCAGAGAGAAGAAAATCCCCTCTGTCCTTACCACTGCACTCATTCTTTTTTGTCTATTTTTTTTATTCTCTTGGAGTCAGTGATGCTTCATCCCCGAGTGTGTGCAGTGACTCTGGTTCAACAGCAAACACTCATGGTGGCCTGGTAGAAGAGTGAGAGCTCATGTTCACCTGTTTCCAGGTAAAAGGAGTCTTGGAGGTGAGTGATGCCACTTTCTGGGTGAGCTCTCCAATGCTAAGCTGGCTCACTGAAGATACAAAAAACACAAAACAGCCCTGTGAATGAACAGTCACATACATTTCTAAAGGATAACGTAAACTAGGCTTCCACATTTCTGCTGCAAATGAATTATTTTTAATGAAATATTCACAGTGGCTGGATTCTCTGAGCAGTCCAATGGCCTTGGCTTGTGTTTGCAATCTCTTCAGGGGCTCAGGCATAGAGGTATCAAAACTCTGAATGACAAGAGAAGTGAATGTCTAGATGATAATCTGGAACAGGCCCTGAACCTGTTGAGGTGCATATGATTAAATAAGTAGAGCTTTGTGGCCAGCCAGGAAAGCACAGGTGAGTTTGTGGTGCTCCTTTGAATAGGTGGTCCTGGACCTGTGAAGCTTCATCACCTCAGAAGCCTGGCCAGGTTTCTGAGGTCATGTTCTCACACACAGATATGGCTAGTCAAGTCTTTCTTTTGTGATTTTTTTTTTGTGTGCTTGGGTGATTATTTTTAAAAATCTCTAAATAGTTGATATTTAGTTCAGCAGACACCACTGGTGGTTGTGGTGCTGTGACTTGATGTGCCTAGTGCAGCTTTCAGGAAATAAATTTCTCAGATTTCCTTCTTAAGAAACAATCAGGAGGGAAGCAGCACCATCTGGTGAGCAAACAGCTTTTCTATTTATGCCTTCATATGTTTTTGAGTTGTGCAAATTTTCATGTTGCCTGAAATGAGATTATCAGTGAGGACCCATTATGGGAGTAGTATGGGATGAATATTCATTTCCTGGAATATTACATGGGACTCTAAAGGCAGAAAGTTGTCTCCAGAATCTCTTCAATCATAGAGAAAGAAATCAGCCCTAAAATAGGACAAAATACCTATATCCATAAAGAAGCAAGTTCTGTCAGTCAGAAAACTGAGTCCAGCCCACTCTCAGGTTTTCTGGTGGAATTATTCTAAGGTAACTTTAGCTATTCCCAGTGTTCTCCATTTTCTTTCTGAGTTGCATGGTAGGGCATATTGTGCTAGGGAAGAGGTCCTATATTCAGCAAATGTTATCACCAAAAGTCTATTACAGATAAATTGCTGCAAACACTGTCTTCCAAGTGCTAGCATGCTCTTGTATCATTGCCTGGTTTGATCGAAAGCTCTTCTTCAAAGACACCTATTTTTGAACTCCACAAATAAACAGTCATTGTGTAAGACACACAAAGAAAAGAGGCAGAGGTTAACATGTTTCCTTCCAGGCTATTCAACAAGTCAGACTAGATATGGAACTAGAATTGAAGTGCTTTTCACTCCTACTGCCATGTTGATGGATAAACTGGGTTTTTTTTCTGGAAATTATAGAAGTAAAGGTCTTAAGGAGCTTTCTGCAAACTTAACTCCTCCTGTCTGGAAATTTCCTAAAGGCTTTACAGCACAGGTTCTCAGCCCTTTGCTTTTTAATAAATCATTAGCAACTATGCTCCATAGGAAAATCCATCAGTCTTTAAGACCATATGAGAATCTGCATCTTCTGTTTCCTGCTGAAATGGTGTCTGTTGTCAATTTGTCAGTGGTTGATCACTTGCTAACCCAGAAGCCACAATAACATGAAATGAAATAGTAAGTATCAAATATGAAATAACAATCCACAATCATATTCTGAAGTTTGAGAGGGTGCAAATCTTATTATAAAAGTACCTTTAGGTTTCAAAACAGGGACTAATGAAGAGGACCATTTGTACCTTGAAAGCTTAAACAACAGAAAAAGACCTCTACAAATCACAGCTGCTAAGTCTTTTATAATCTTATGCCTTTAAAACTAACCATTATCAAGATTTTTGTGAGGTCTGACTCATGAGTCTTGACTGTTTGTGATTGGCCAGTACTGAGTAACAGATGGATGATTCAGATTGTATTTAATTATCTGTGAATTCAGAACTGTAATAAAATGAAATTAATTCCATGAAAGTACATAAATTAACCACAAAATGTGAACATGTTGTAACTACATACAGAAAAAAAAAAAAATCAGGATAAGGAAAATTGCCTTCCGAAAACTGTAATTAGTATTTTACACAATCCTTACAGCAAAACCATTCTATATCCTTTCACCATAATTCTGAGGTCAAGCCAGCTAAAATCCCTTTCTGCTGTGCATTCAAAATAAATAGAATTGGTATTTTGAGGCATATAGAAAAGCCAAACTATCAGGTGTCATATTTTGTAATAAATATTAAATGTGATGAGATAGAGAACAGGTGGAAACTTATGTTTAAAATGAAATGTTTTTCGTTTTTGGTATTCATGTTCTTCTTAATAAATTATGACTGCAGCTGAGTAAATAGTTCATAGTAAATAATTTATCCACAGGCAGCTTCTGAATCAGCCTGCTGGATATGTGGAAATAGATAAGGCTTAGCTCTGATGCTTTTGTTTGGGAGTTGATTTGCCTTCACAGTCTGACTAATACATGGGTTCACTGATAATAGTTCTTAAAACTCAGACCTGGAGCTCTTGTGTTGAGTTACAAGTATCTAGATACATCAAGAATGATTTCAATGTCAAAATCAGAAGAGACCAAACTATAACTTAAAACTACTGTGTAAAGTAATTGAAAATGTAGCTACCATTACAGTTCTTACACTTGTCAGTAATGTTGTTATTGCAAATAGGCCTGCTTTTTAAAATTACTTATAACAAACATGTAGATGATTGAATATTTGATTATAGCTTGAAAACGTTTTGTTGTTCTCATGAGTCTATCTGTAAGTGGATATTCCACTTCTAATACACATTGCTCCCTCTGATGATATAGAGAAAGCAGGACCATAAGCATAGCACTTTTTGACGAGGCTCTCAAGTTGAGTCATGCCAGAGATGAAAGGTGCAATTGGTGTAATATGTCTCTCTGTGCACAATTTTAGCAAATCTGGCTCATTATCTCCTCAAACCCTGTGCAACTCTTGCACCATTTCTTTGCCCTAGATTCCTCCTCAGAAATGAGGCCTATTGGGACATTCATACCCCATTTCCAAGGTCTCTTTTTAAGAGCTTATAGAGTGCAGAGTGTCAGCTCTGCAATGAAACGTGGCTACCACAGCCAAGTGTAACACATTGATAAACCCTTCACCCTTTGACCAGTGGAGCAGCTGATAAAAATAAGGCCTTGTTCTTTGTTAATGGCATTGACTGCTTCTGCTGTGCTGAAAATGAACTCACTCCAACAGTTTCGTTGAAGAGACAGCACGTTGTTTCAGGTTCTTATTTAAAACATTACGTTATTTCTATTCAGAAAAAACCCACCTATTCCTTAGAGAGGTAGGTGCTTGTATCCGGTTTGCTACAGCCCCCATTATTTGTCCTTTCTTGAAATAGGACACCTTATCAACCTGACCAAAAGTTTATTTAAAGATCTCCTCCCTGCCTGTTTGCTCAGATTCTGTTTCCATGTAGCTACTGATTGCTGCTTACTTGCATGAATCTCCTCTTTCTCCCCTAATTCACAAGACACCAGACTTCTTCTATGATGAAATTTTAAGGAATTATTCAGACCATTAATGTCAAAAGCAGAGTTGCACCACAGGCTTTCAGCAATTAGCCAAGAGGCATTTTGTGATGGGATATGCTCCATTCTCCGGCCTGCTGAGGGTGCTGTGTATTCAACTAATCCATGCTGAATTTTGTCTTTGCAGGTATTTAGGGTGGGGGTGGCAGAAAGAGTTGGCAGAGACTTGCCAGGAGGCCTGGGAAAATTAAAAAAAAAATCTGGCAAGAATTGGAGATCATGGAAACTGAGGACAAAAGAAAGAGATAAGACGTTTTGATACAGTGGTAATGACAGAATAACTCTTTCTACTTAATTAATTACCTCAGTAACATCATGTCCTTTTTTTTCTGCAGGATTTTAATACAAGAACATGAAGACCACATTCTACCTAAGTTTGCTGCTGGCTGGGTTTCAGACTGTTGCCCACAGTCAGCTCCCACCCAGTGACCACAATGGACATGACCCAAATGACCCTAAACACCACATACATCATGGAGGTGAAGCGATGGCTTGCCTCAGACTTGTGCCAAACAATGCTGACTTTGCATTCCAGTTTTTTAGGGAGGTTGCACAGGAGGCACCAAATGAGAACATTTTCTTCTCTCCTGTGAGCATTTCCACTGCCTTTGCAATGCTGGCCCTTGGGGCTAGATCAGCCACACAGTCTCAGATCCTGGAAGGACTCGCCTTCAACCTTACAGAGATTCAGGAGAAAGAGATACATGAAGGCTTCCACAACCTAATCCACATGCTGAACCATCCTGAGGGTGGAGTCCAGCTCAACATGGGGAATGCCATCTTTGTAACAGAGAAGCTGAAACTCCTAAAAAAGTTTTCAGATGATGCCAAGGCTCTGTATCAGCTGGATGCTTTTACAACTGACTTTAACAAACCCACAGAAGCTGAAAAGCAGATCAATGATTATATAGAGAAGAAAACACATGGGAAAATTACTAATTTGGTCAAGGACATGGACCCACAAACTGTAATGCTTCTGGCTAGCTTTGTTTTCTTTAAAGGTGAGTCTCCTCTAGGGTTCACATTCTCCCTATTCATTCTTACCAACAAATCTAATGTCACCTACCTCAACTGAAAACTGGTCTGGGGAAAATTTCCAATGCTCCTTACTGGGCCAGAAGATCCCCTAATGGCACACTGGAGGTGGTGGAGGGGTATCAGGAGGCAGGTAATGGCCAGGCTGGGAGCCACACAGTCTTGTTTCTCTTTGTGACAGCTCCAGGAGCTCTGTTCCAAGCCACAGCCTTCCATGCAGCCTGAGCTGGTGTTCCTGGGTTTAACTGTAACTCCAATCGTCCCATATTCTTCTCATTTTCAGTGAAGGCACTGAGACTTATATATGACCTCATGCCTCTTTTTAAATTATGCATGATTCAATAGCCTAATTTATGACATACTCCTTTTTTTCCCCCATCAGAGTCCTTTATACATGCACACTAACATTTATATATGGGAGAAGCTAGTAACAAATAGGGGGGAACATTTTAAGGAACAAAGCAGAAACAATGTGCATTTCTGATGTGGGTTAGATGTGCCCTTAAGCCTGAAGTAACACCAGTCAGATATGAGATCCTACAATATTTTATATACAAATATGATTAAAGTCAATAAAGATTAATTGCATGCAGTATATGAATACACAGATGATTACAGAAAGCCCACATATATCTCCTGAACAGAAAAGCAGTGTTAGGTACAAAAAAAACCACCTAATTATTTCATTACTGGCATCTGAAACATAAATTGAAAGTGGAATATAATGCACTCTTTTGAACAGGTAAAAAATCCTTGCATTACTGTGATACACATTCTAAAGTGTCACATTTGAAAATTCAGTATTTAATGCATGGAGAAACAGGTGAATGTTATTACTAGCTATAAAATTTTAGAGTATGATGAGATAAAACTTTGGATATTCAGTTAAATTCTCCTTCTCTGTATCAGGCAGCTGGGAAAAGCCTTTTAAAGCAGAGCATACTGAAGAAAGGGAGTTCTTTGTGGATGCTGAAACAACTGTGAAAGTCCCTATGATGTACCAGATGGGCAGATTTGACTTCTACTTTGATGAGGAGCTGTCATGCACTGTGGTACGGCTGCATTATAATGGCAGTGCTACTGCATTTCTGGTTCTGCCAGCAAAAGGAAAAATGAAGAGGTTAGAGCAAACTCTGGACAAGGAAACCATCCAGAAATGGTCAGACCATCTCTTCCAGAGGTAATCTTCTGCCAGTCAGCTGCAGTGGCACCTAATTTATAGTATTTTTTCTTTTTGGGGAATGCAAACACTGTGATTGTGGCGATTCTGGGAACTGAGTGAGTTATTTTTGGCTCGTGTGCCCTAGTTGTAAAAATCTTGCAGCTGGTTGGTATTTAACTATTCTTTTGTTGGTGGATGAGTGACTTGCTGCTCTCCCAACCAGAGCAGCGACCATCCTATTCCTCTATAAGGAACAGCAAGCCTAGATTGGTGTTTCTAGAATACTCCACAGACTGAAAGGAATGGTTGTGAATTTAAGCCAAATCTTCTATACTGAGATTTCAGCTAGTGTGTTTTTCCTCTCTTATGTCACTGATACTCTGTGACTCAAGCATAAGTCTGAACCCTAAATAAAACATAACTTACACAGTTTGTAGTAGTGCTTACAGGCATGATATGTCCTACACAATTATCTTGCAGCATTCAGTTGTTGTTAGAACAGGCAAGTGATTAATTGTGGATGTCCTGATTTTCTGGCATTTTGTTTTGAAACTATAAATATCTAATGAGTTTCTGTTAGCTTCAACCATTGACACCAACATCAGCTAATGCATTTTACAACCTTGTTTGTCTGGGAGAGATCTTAGCAACAGTAGATGAGTAATACCAAGTTAATACATGCTTAATTTACCAAGCTCTGCCCTAATTCACAATTAATAAGGCTGTGCAGTTCACACCCATATATCTCAGTGCATCATCACAGAAATACCAGCACAGTTAGTAAAAACTTAATGGGTAGCAAATTGAATATGAGCTAACAATGTGATACCTCAAATATAAAAATTAAAATGTATCATTCTCAATATCAGCTGCAATATCAGAAAAACCCTTATCTAAATGAATTTGTGGTGCAAGGTCATTGAGGATCAACACAGGAATAAGTTCTTCATGGGAGAAACTGTGAGAACCAAATGGCAATTTCTGTTTTACTGTTTTGTTGCAAGGCAGGAAAAGACTTGAACTACCTAAAGGGTAATCACTGCTGTGGGTGGCTGAGGACCCCTGGACAGGGTGTGAAAAGAAACCCAAGATAAATCACACTGAGCAGGAGCTGCCTGCAGACAGCTCACAGTCAAAAGCAAACTTGATCCTGGCCAGCCCAGAGGAGGAAGACAATTAGAGGACATGGAATCCAAATGTGCAGGCAGCACAGTGCAGACCTTTCCTGGGGCCGTGCCAAATGCCCCAGTTATGCCAAAAATAAATGAAATGCTGGGATTTGCCACACTTCTCCCCAGACAGGCTTTGTCAGGACTTCTCTTCAGCTCTCCCCCCTCCTGAGCATCATGGGCTATCTTTGTCTCTGCCTGTAAAGAGGGGCTCTTGGTACTGTTCTGCTTAGCAGAGTACTTTCAGATTTGCTGAAACAAAACACCAGACATAAATACTATTATGATTGCTATTTTTATTATTAAGAATGATAGTGCTTGTATCACCATGAGAAGCACCAGCAATTGAATTGGTGCTCACATTCATGGTTCAAACCCCTGTGATTTGATGCTCATGGGAATTAAACAGATTTCTCACCATTGTTTATATTGCTGAAAAATCCTTCTCACTACCCTTTGTGTTTCTCTTCTACCTAACAGCTCTATGAACCTCTACTTCCCCAAATTTTCTATTTCTGGGAGCTATGAAATAAGTAACACCCTTAGGAAGATGGGAATTGTGGATGTGTTCACCAACCAGGCAGATCTCTCTGGCATCACTGGCACCCCAGATCTGAAGGTTTCCAAAGTAAGTGTTTTCCATTCATGCAGGAAAAGCCATCAGTAGTAGAATCCAGAAACACCAGGTATATACAGCTCCCAGCTTCCCAACTTGCCTGCAGCTGGGTCACCCAGGCCTCAGCCTGCAAACTTACAAAAGGGGATTAGCCCTTGGTGACACTGCAGATCAGATTAGGTTGCCACATGTCTGTTTTTTACCAAGAATGGTATTGGCCAATTTTTTTTGGGCAGTATCTGAAACATGAGAGAAGTATCAACCCCTGACTCCTCGAGGAAAACCACTAATGCTCCCAGGCACAGCACAATCTGTCTTTTTCACCCTGGAGACTCAGTTTTGGAGGCACAGACACACAATTACAGGTGGAGCCTCTATCCTTCATCCAGTATTTTGGACTTTTTTTAGGAGATGTCCATAGCCTCATCCTAACCCTTATTTAAGCAGCCATGACCACAACAATAGAGCTCTTCTGCCTCTACTCACTTCTCAGTGGATCCCTCAAAGCAGGGCTGCTTTAAAAGGACTCTGATTAATTTCTCAAGAGGCTGTTGACTGCCCAGTGACTCTATTTTCTTTTTTCCTAGGTTGTCCACAAGGCTTCTCTGGATGTTGATGAGAAAGGTACTGAGGCAGCAGCAGCAACTGCTCTTGAAATAATGCCAATGTCTCTTCCTCCAACCATTGAATTCAGCCATCCCTTCCTCATGCTGATTTTTGACAGAGATACAAACAGTACACTCTTCATAGGAAAAATAGTTAACCCAACTAGTTGAAGTGACATATGAATTTTGTTTGCTACTACTAATTAAAGATGTGAAAATGCATTACATTATTTATTTCCATTTGTACCAGCTCATACATGGTTCTTTGTTAGTAACAGTTTTTATTTTATGTCATCATCAAAAACTATTGGTATTGACCATGACACTTCCCAAAGAGAAAGGAAGAAATTGTTTTAAATTCAGCTAGAAAATAATGCCTTTTTTACCTGACTGAAAGACAAGGAAAGACCTAAGCTTTGCCAGCATTTGGAAAGAAATGTTTACATTACAATGGAAGACTCCTGCTTAATACGAGGTAGTCAGCAGGTAAAATTATGAACACTCTTGCAAATAAAGCAGAAGTGGCTGCAATTTATCATAAGTGAATCTGAGATGGGAACAGTTGGATCAACATTGCAGGGTCACAGAAACCTGAAGCTCCTAATGGAGACAGCACTGGGAATGTGAAAAGCTGCCTTCAACAGCCTTCTGTATCAGAAACCTTTTATCATTCTTAGTATCAATCTAGCAACAAATTTTCCAGAGTTTCTTGCAGCTTAAAAGAGAGCAGAAGGATCAAATCTGCCTTGAATCTGATTTTCACCACGTGTTAGCAATTTGACAGATTCAGATGGAGTTACTGACTCCTCACATATGTATCCACCAGTAGTGAGAAGGAGGGTGTAGCTGAATGGGAAGGTGAGGTATTTGGATAGCAATTACTCAAGCACGCTGTCAGCAAAGATCTGTGGAAAATCTAAAAGGAGACTCTGGAAAATCAGAGATCCTTCAAACACTTTTGTCCTTTTACAGCCAAAGATGTAAGTAAGGAGCATGCAATAAGCAAATCATCTGACCCAGATGGGGGTGCCTGACACCTAGGTAGAACATAGGGCAGCTTGAAGGCTGGCTGGGAACCACCTTCAATGGACTTGCCCTGGCAGCTGGTATCAGAAGGAGTACAACTGGCTGTTCTCCCTAAAGTTGTGGGGTTTGGGAAGAAATGAAATGGTGTCATGTCATTGCCAATGATGCTGGGAGCAGTAAAAGGCTTGGAAAGCCAACACAATCTTAGCAAGTTCTTGTGCGCTTGCTGTGAAATTAAGACCAAATGTGATTTTATTACTGTGGTGCAAAGCATTGTCTCCCCTGTTGGAGTCTAAAGGAAAGTTCCCTTTCTGCTCTGTGTTCCTAGTAAATACCCTCTGTTAACAGGATACTTGAAGGCGTTTTTTGACTAAACACAGTCTCAGTATAGATGAATATATCAACAACTCATAGCATCGAAGGCAGGACTTACAGTGACAGAAATCCGTGTGCTTTTCTGGCACATTCCTGCATACTCCTCTATCTGTTTGGGTGCCTTTGTAGCCCAACGCCCACACAGCAGTAATTAACAAGGCCCCCGACCTGACTGCAGGCTTTACATCGCCCTTAAATACAGGTGGGTACAGCCTCAGTGTGGTCAGTTTCAGTTTTTATCACTCCTGCTGTTAACTGCTGCTAAACAAGAGCATCCAGTAAAGCCACAGTAAAACCTTTAGGAGGTAGAGAGCTCAAAGAGGCGAGATCCTTACTTAGGAATTTAATTCCCTAGAGTTGCAGTTAAAAAATAGAAATAATTGATTTTAGTAGAGTGATTCTCAGTTGGCATCAAGAAATGTGGAAGAAACAGAGGCCACAGATGAATTAAATATTCCTTGCTCCCTTGTAAACCACTTTGAAGTGGATGAAGACATAAACATAGAAATACAGCATAGTAGGATGAAATTTGTCCCCATGTGGTTCTGGGAGTGAATTGAAGAGAATTTCTCACCTAAGCTCAATCAGCTTTTGCAGGCTGTTAATCTTTATTTTTGGAAGGAGATTCCTTCCTTTCCTACCGTTAGTGCCTTGGTGCCCTCACAGACGTGCCCCCTTCGCAAGCAGGATGCTGGAATTGTGTTTCCCTCACATATTCCAGGGAGCAGAGCCCACGGGGCAGCAGGAGGGAGGCACAGGAGCAGCTGTACTGCTGCGAAGAGCCAGCACTTCTCAGCTTGTGCTTCTCCTCTCACCGCATCTCGTTCTTACCGATCCCTGCGTGTCTGTAAATGTGTGGGGAGGTTACGGGGACACTGAGCCGTGGCAGCGGTGAGGAGGAGCGCCTGCCGCTCCCACGGGGGATTTCCTGTCCATCACTCCGTGTCCAGGAGCCGTTTGCTAGACTTGCTTCATCAGGCAATAGCTCCTGCTGTACTGACATCACGCTGTGATTTTCCACTGCGGGATTTGCCAGAGACGCTGCTGAGAAGAGGCAGGCACCACACTTAGCACAAAAGAGCAGCAGACAGCTTGCTCCCTGCCTACATCCATACTGCGCTGCTGGTTATGTGGCCCCTTCTCATCTCTCCCCTCATCCACCAAGTCCTACTCTCTTAATCCTGCTCTCCTCGCTGCAAGCAACGAAACAGGTTTTCCTCATTACACTCACTCTTCTCGTTTCCTCTCCGGACCCGCTCTTTTTCGCAGCCTCCCACTCTCCCTCCCGCAGGCCCGCGTTTCGTCCCTCCCACTCGCCGGCGCCGTTTGTTCACGCAGGAGGGGAATGAATGCTGCCCCCTCAGCTGTGGCGCCGGCTTCGCCAGCAGGCCCTCCTCTCTCCTGCCCAAAATATGGAGGGCAGGAAGAAACAGGGTCCCCTGCCTTCCACAAAACATCTCCAGGGCGCTAACAGCACAGTGAGGAAGGCAGGGCTTCAGGTCACTAGGCTATTGCTATTTGCTGCGATGGGCAGTGTGGGAATATGAATGAGCCTGAGACACATCTCAGGGACAGTTAGTGACCAGGTTCATTAGCCATTGAAACAGCTCTAGAGTGTAAGGATGGAACTGACGGCTGTGCTCGTGGTCATCCCAGGTTTGGGTGACCTGCCTGTCTCTTGGCCGGGTGCCGGCCCTGTTTCAGTGACTGCACCCTGGCAATGCCATGGGCAGCAGCCTCCCGGTGCTCCGAACGGCCCATCCCGAGGCTGCCACCGCCTCCTGGGCTCACACACTGCTTGTTGAACCAGGTGCTCAGGGTTTGCTCTTCCCTCACCATCACTGAGGCTGTACCTGGAGGAAGGGAACCAAAAGTCCCCTCATGTCCCCACCCTGTTGCAGTGTGATGTCCCCACACCATTCAGCCTCCTTCCAAAGAGGAGTCAAGGGAAAGATTCACGCTTCAGGCAGGTGTGATCTGATAGCTCTTGCTCAGCGGGAGGAAAGACACAGGTCAATAAAACCTCTAACTTCGCAAATACAGCAGTGCTGTTGTTTCTTGTAGCCCAGTGGCCTGCTTTTTGTTAAACTAACAGCACAGGCCTTGATTCTTCACAGCACTTGCCACGCTGTGCTTGGACCGGCCCAGGCCTGCCTGGTGTTTTGTTTTAGCTGCTTTTTGTGGAACAGTAACTATCCAGCAATTAGGTGCTGTTACCCACTTTGTTTAAATTTTCCCTTCGCTTTGGGTGATTGTACACAGATATTTCTGTAAACAGGAGATATTTAGAACAAGGAGTTCTGCATAGAATTAAGTGCTTGTGGCCCTAGAATGAAAAATGAAGGTGTACAGACATGGTGGAATGATAGCAGGGAACTGGAGAGTACAAGCAGAGGATGATGCTGGACACCACAGAGCTGAAATCATCTTGCCAGTGGTCAGTCACTGGTCAACAAAGCTTTACAGACCTGGGAGCTGGGTGAAAACAGTTTGGGGCATAACTAGTACCTACAAGGACAGAGGTTGAGTACACAGTGTATGTGAAACAGAGCCCAGGTATTGTGTCCAAGTGTACTGTGGACCTGTGAAATATTGAAGAAAATCAAGGGGAAGAACAGGTGAGCAAATGTGTAACAGTGATCCCAAGCAGACCCCAGAGGACGGAGGTTACATCTGCCCCTTGTACTCCTCCTGGCAAGGATGTGGCCAGCCCTTTCCTGAGGTTGATGGTAGGTGAAAAACTAATGTTTTGGAAAGAAAGCATCCCTCCCAAAACACCCCTTTGCAGACAGTCGGTGAGCTCTGCCAAGTGCTTCAAACCTTGTGGATCAATGTTGGACAAAAGGCAAACGTTGGTGCAACAGGGGGAAGAGGAATCAGAGGCAAGGAGCCAGCCCTGGGTGGCAATCCCGATCCTCCCCCAAAGACCCTCCCCTGGCCTGCCCTCCCACCAAGCCTGCTGCTGAGTGTGCGGCCACAGGACACTCAGAGCTGGGCAGCAAGACCGTGAGGAGGGCTGGCAGAGGGGCAAGGGGAAACCCCCAGGCAAGAGGCTGTGATCTGCAGCCCAAGGACCTTCTGGGTGACCAGTCTGGGGCTAACAGGCACAGAGCTCTGTTGAGATCTGTCCCACAGAGAGAATTTCACCCTGCTTTCTTTGTTAGTGCAGAAACCGAAGAGAGCATCAGTAGGCATCAGGAGGAGTGCTTTTTCTGTGCCCCCTTATCTTATCTATTATGCTGATACTCTGTTATTCAGTCACTAGATGTTTAGCAACTTGACCAAAGCACCTTTTTTTTTTTTTTTCCCTCTGGATAGCTACAAGAAATAAGATGTCATCATTATTTATTCTGTCTTATCTTCAGGAGCTGAGCCAGTCAGCTACAGATTACTGGAAGGCACAGCATGACTCTACTCCCTGACAAAGGAGAGGAACTCACTGAGAAGAGGTGAAATCACAGCTTAAAACTCCAGTTGGTTGCTTTCTTCATGGTTACACAGAAAACCTATTTTAAAACAAATCTTCACAGCTGTAAATGACTGTCAGTCCTGTGACAGCAACACGGAAGCTTCTGTGGCAAAACCCTGTGCTCATTCACATGTGTCAGAGTTCCCAGCCTCTGATCAGAACTGAAACATCCAGTGTTACTGGTGTTGGAGCACTGAAAACAGCCAGCATTTTTAAGGACACCTTGTTGCAGGCCACATGTGAATGTGGTTGTGCAGGATATTGGTCGTAGGAGACAAGTATGAGAATCTGGTTTTGTTTGTCATCGCTCCCTAGGCTATCTGGGTATAATTTGAAGCTTAGATTTGAAGCTTAGATTTTACTTAGATTACATCTTGATCTAGTTCTATCCATTATTTTATATCCCTGGGTTGGCTATGTTAATTTACACAGAGAAACTATTTGCCTGGTAAATGGTGCAGCTGAGAGATCATCAGACTACCTGCTGTGTTGAAATAGCTGGCTTCAAAGCACGGGAAATAACTGTTTAATCAATTTACCATGTTTGGCCACAGGTAAAAGTCTAGCATGACTTAATAATTATATAACATTTAAAACTTTAACAAAAGCTTGGGGGATTTATTTTGTTTTATTTTATCTTATTTCTTGGTTGATTTAACTTTCAGTATTCCCAAAATATATCCTCAATCCCTTATACAGTCATGGGAAAAAGACCCACTACTGGAGTGGCTCTGCAGTGGAAATGAGCTCAGCCTGCCATGCTGGCCAGTGAGGGTGATGCCATCCCACAGAGCCCAGCAGCATCAACCAAGAAAACCTGTCTGAATCAGCAGTGTTGCCAAACAGGCAGATTTTGTGTGCATGTTTCTTTGTCAAGCTTGCATCCTTTGAAGAAAACAGAATAAAAACTTCCTAATGATTCCAGACTTTAGTAAAATACAAATGCAAAGTTCAAGGACGTGTTTAAGCTGGTGACTGCAGAAAAGCTCATCCTCTGTGTGGATAGCACAGGAGTTGATCTCACTCTGCTTCTGCCCATGGCCACCAGAACTGGCAGTGCTGGGGCTCAGCCTGGCCATGAGTGAGGCCACTTGGGCAGGGAAAATGGGGGTATCCCTACAGGGGGGCTGATGATAAGCAGGAGTTGAGGTGAAAGGAGCCTTGGGGTTGTATCTCTCAGGCTCACTGCCAGGCAGAGAGCCACCGACCATGATACAGAATCCCAGTGCCATCCGTGGCGTGTCCCCGAGTGCGCTGTCCTTCCTTGGGTAGCACAGACAAGGGCATGAGGGGAAAGGAAAGATTTCCATGAAGCTGGAAGTCTGAAGTCAGGAATGTGTTTTTGCTGCCATATTTGTAGGCATAATCTCCCCTGCAGAAAAAACACCAATTTCCAAATGTGCCCTTTAACATGACACAAGCAAACTCCACAATTTTTAGGATATGTCAGCTGAGATCATCTTATCTCTGCAGAATCAAGAACAGACATTTGAAGACAGCCAGTGCATTTTGTTTCAGCTCAGCTCTGCCTGCCATGGTATCATATTGTAACCCATGCAGGTCACATTTACCAACACAGGGCGTATCTCCACGGCTCCCAAAGTGCATCAAGAAGAGATGAGTCTCAGACCTCATGCAGCTGGGGAAGTGAACAAAACGACACATCAAGATGGCACAAAATCTGGACATTTTTGAAATTATTGGGAGACTGTGATGACAGCACTTGGTAATACAGATTTCTCCCCAGCTCAAATGCATCACTGCTGAGATGACAAAAGCAACAGTACGGTTTAGGTCTCTGCCCCCTCCTGGCTGTTTCCCCACACCAATGAGCAGTGCTGGGGCTGCTTGACATGTCAGCAGGGCTCCCCATGTGGGCTGTGCTCCAGCAAGGCATGCTGTCTTCTCAGATTCCTTCCCAAGATCTGCACACAGGGTGACTTCAATTTGCCATCATTCCTAAGCAAACCCTGGCTAATGGACAGAGAGACACAGCCCAGGTCCTCCCAGCTCTGCACCTGTTTGCTAAAGTCCTTGCACTCAGGCTCAGTGTCCTATTTCTTTCCTACAGATGCACCCACACACAGATACACTTGCACACACTGGCACACACTGATCTTTACTGTATGGTTTGGGGACATCAAAGTGTTAACCACTGTTAGTATAATTGAACTAAATTACTCTAAAAGAGATGGTGGCTAAGGCACTCAGTGCACAGAGGAGGTTCAATGAGAAAATGCTTTGCTAGCTTATACCTTTGTTTTCTGCTCTCTCAGGGCAAATTTAAGATAAGGCTCATGTTTGCTTTGCAGTGAGCATGCTGACTTTGCATTGTTCTTCCACCCCCACTCCCTATTGCTTGATTTTAAAACTAGGAGATAAAACTCTGGGCAAAGACTCCATTGCACAGCTCATTTTTCTTTTCAGCTCTGCTGAAAAGAGATGAGGCATTTGCATTTCATATGTGCTTAGGACAAAATTTCTAGCCTGGCTTCAACTTTTGCTTTTGCAGTCTCATCTGTTAGAGCTTGTTTGCTTGCAGGCTTTCAGTGGCCTCAGCAGCTGAACCTATCACAACTTCTTGAACTAGACATACTGTTACCAACATAAACTGCAGCATGGGCATAATTAATTACTGAAATGGTCCTTGCCTGAGCAAGGGCAGTTAAACCCACAGCCTGCTCAGTGGAGTGATGGGGTTATGTCATTATACCACTGTCTCATAGGGAGACTGTTTATGTCACCTCCCTGAGCTGCTGAGCTGCACTGCTGCAGGCTCAGCTGTAGTGGTGCAATGGCTCCTGCAGGGAGTCTCCCCCTGGCTCAGCTCTCAGTGAGAACTCATAACACCATGGCAGGTCTGGGCATGCCAAGAGTAAGAGCGGCTGTGCAAGTCAGCTGAGCATGGAAGCCACAGAGGGACAACAGACCCAATCCTGTGGTGCTAGCTAGCCGTGGAAGCTGTGAGTTTTACAAGGCTTCACATGTTGGTCAAATTTTGGTCAAAAAGGCAGAAAGAGTTAAATCAATTTCCCAAAATTATATTCAGTGATGTGCTGAATCATTCCATCTTCCATTACACTAGGTGCACACAAAGCCAAGGTTCTCCTATGATCTAAAGGATTGGTTTAAAATAATATAGTTCTAGATTGAAAAATTTCTGTACAGAAACTTTTGTTCTGACATAAGAAATCTTTTTTTATTTGTCATCTGCTGAAGAGTTTGAGAGTTTAAGCTCACCCAAGAAGTCACTCATGCTAGAACAGAAGTTCACACAAGGATTTAGGATAGTAACACTTTCCCATCACAGTTCCACTGCATTATTTCCTCAGGTAAACAGCCCTATGTTAGTTAAAATTTACTGATATAACAATGAAAAATCCACAGAGAAAGCACTGGTAGTTTTTCTCCCCTTACTATTGGAACTGTCTGTATCTTGTTTGTTTCTTTTCCATATGAAGAATATCAGTTCTCTAGTTTTGATCTTCTGTTTCGTGCTCCTGATCTGCTGCAGCCCATGGTGTCACACTTACCTGGGAGGAGCAATTTGATCTGGTACACAGCAGCAGGAGGCTGAGCATCTGAGCACATTGTCACACATGATCCACATTGCTGGCACACAAGCCTAAGGAGCTGAGACAGGATGCCTGCAGCAGATTAAAAGCAAAGACGTTTGCCAGACCAATCTATATGGAGTGGCAGGGTGGATTATCATTGAGTCTGACCTCCCACAAGCATCACAGTACAATGCAATGACTATATTCTGCCTTTAGAATGGGAGCATCTTTGTGTCCAACCTTAGATCTTCCAGTGCCTACCATGGCTACCTTGTGCCTAAGCTGTAAGATAACTACAGTCAAGCAGAAGATACAGGTTTGGGTGGCAAGTGTGTGAATCGTGATTTTTAAGTCTGTTCTCTTACAGTCGCTTGATAAGAGTCCTCAGTTCTTTGCTATTACTGCACTGTGTGTTCACAAGAGCACTTGTTTGCTTTTTGGTCAGAGAGAGCAAAGTCTTGTTAAATATAGCCACTTGCTCAATAAAATGTAGCTGAAATATCATATTCACCCCACGCTTATCTTCTACTGAACAGAAATGTTGGCTGACAAGAAGTCTGACCACAGGACTGGCTGTCCTTTAGAAGGACAGTGACTGGGACTTGAAGACACCACTGCTCACTGAAGAGGAATGGGTGGTGGCTTGTAATTTAAGCCTCCTGTCAATGCAAGTGCTTCCATGCTCATTACAATGCCAAAAAGAAAAAATGAATACCTCCATCAAAAGCAAATTATATGATGCAGAAATCTTGCATTCATTCTGTAATCACATGCTGACCAAGGTTACTATCATTTACTATAGAGCGACTTCAGTGGGATCCAAAAATTGTTTCATTATATAGGGAGAAAAATAGGTGCTTTCAATCAAAAATGCTTAAGAAGGAACAAGTAAAGATGCTAGATGAGGCCTTCTGGGAGGTAAGAAGGATGGCTTGGATGTGTCCAGGCACTTATTCTGATCTGGCCACAGCCTCAGGAAGTGTCTGAAGTAAGACTGCTCCCACACTAGAGATACCACTCTCTTTAAAGGAATATATAATACAGTGTATTATAGGCTTTTAAATGCTTCACTTTGGCACAAAATCCTGACTGTAGGAGGTTAGGAATCTTTCCAAGAAAAGGCATAAAGAACAGTGCTGATACTGTAGTTATGACTGTAGCACAGAAAAGCAAGACTAACCTACAGCTGAATTGCCACTGGGGTGCTGACAGTGAAGGTGCTTTGAGCTGACCCATGGTCCACATCCTATGGGAACACAATTTTCTACTCCAAGAGACCCAGAGAGTTCCCTGAGAGACTGCATTGTCCATGCCAACCTCTTGGGAATGTGCTGGTACTAGCCAAGGAGCAGACCTCAAACAGCCAGTTATGCTTCACGGATTGATGGAATCTTAGGCCACGCTTTGGGTGCCTACAAGGTTACTTTTTCTGAGCTCTGTTCGATAAAGTCTCAGCTTTCTGCAACCCTGATAGTCATCCTTTTCTTCTCTCCTCCTTCCAGCTGTCCTATCACCCTGTAGTAATGGATACTTCTATAAAAACTGTTAATCATGAACATATCTCACTACTCTTTGTTATCCCGGAAGTGAATATTAAGATTTTATCTGCCTCTGACACATTGATGGGATTAATTTACCAGCATAAAAATAAGTATCCGAAAGCAAATGTATTTGCACTTTTTTGGTACATACAAAGAGTTATCTGGCCTGCAGATTCAGTGAAACCTGGTTTCCATAACTTCTCTGGTGTGGATTATCTGATGTCTGACAAAGATGAGCTCACCACTTCCTCCCACAGTACAGGCTGTAAAAATGTCTGCCCTGGATCAGGTCATTCAGCTTCATGAGCTTGGTATATTTCTGACCTTTATCATTTTGTCATGGTGGATGCAAAAAAGAATACTTTTAAAATACATAAAATGCAGTTCAGAGAAGGCAAGAGAGAGAGAATGAGATAAAGAAAATAGAACGTAAATCTCAAAAAAACTCAAGCAGAAAATTTATTGACTCAAAGTTCAGAGTTGGATGGCATTTTAACCAGAAAATATCATGAGCTGGGAAGAGCAGTTCTGGGAGGAGTAGCGGCCTAAAAGAAACCTCTCAAAAGAGCTTTAAACTTAGCACCTGGTTTCAATCAGGACTGAAATAATTTGCTCCATTTGCCAAATATTTTTCCAGTACAAATTATCCTCTCACTAGCAATGTATGTGCATCCTTAAGAAGCTCCATTTCAAAGATGAGTAAGGTTGCTAAGTGACATTAGCGCCTTAAATCAAGGAAGTGAAAAATTAACACCTCACATCTGGCACTGCCCACATATTAAATACAATATTCTTATGAAACATCAAGAAAGCCATATTTGAGTACCTGTACAGCTCATAGACAGAGGTTGCTGTCCACTTAATTATTTCGCTGTCTAAATAATTTTCCTTATGAGAAAGAAAATGGAAATGTAGATACTGTCTTCAAAATATAGATTCATAGATCACAACACAGATACTGTCTTTAAAACCTCAGGAAAGGCCTGGTCACAGACCAGAATGTAGAAATGAGCAGAACCAGAAAGGCATGGACATGTCTCATGGAAGAACAGGTAGTGTAAAGTGCTGGAGCAGCTTAAACAAAGACATCAAGTCCTGTATGAAAACTGATTCCTGCTTAAATACTTCATGAGAGCAGAGCCAAGTAAATACAAACTTTCTTGAGGAAGAAGTGTTGCTTTTGAATATCCAATCCATGCATCCTCCAACAGGAAGAGCACACTCAGTGCCAGGCCTGCCCTGGTTACTGCATTGATATTTCTGTTCAAATGGAAAAACCCCCAAGAAGCACAAGTACCCCGCCCCACAATGCAGAGCTCTGCCTGTCACTCTGGACAATGGAGGCACACTAACTTGCACTCACTTGGTACTTAGCAACCCTCATTTCACAGGTGCCAGAGGGCACCTTTTGCATGTCTGCTGCAGAGGCCAGAGCAATTACCTGAGGTAATTCTTCATTACCTCAGGTAATTGCTTCAGGCCAGACAGGCAAACACTGCAAGTCCCAGGGAGTTAGACTGATTATCACAGCAGTAAGGAGATGCATGTGCAGTGCATGTAAATAGAGAATTTGGATAAGAAATAGTGGGCAAATACATAGTTTTTCAAGTTCAGGTCATCAGAGGTTATTGATTGTAAAATTTTCTGCCATTCTGAAGGTGCAAAAAAAGGTTTTTCTCCTTAGACATGCCTGTCTCTTACACACTTTGTCATTCCTGCCTTTTGAGTTGGATTTTTTCCAGCAATTTAAAATAGAAATGCACTTGCATTTCACATCTCTTGGAGAAACTTTGAAATGCCCTCCCTGGAGAACAAAAATATCTACCAGTACCATTTTCTTAAGTTTGTGTCTCCTGCCTGCTCAAGTCCTGTCTCATGACAAAAACTTAGTTAGGCACAGAGAAGGGCAGCTGTCCACACAAAATTATCCTTCTTCCCATCTGAGAACTAAAGGTTGTGATGACACCTGCTGGCTCCATGGGGACTCAGCAAACACCAGCCAGCCCCTTCTAGAGCTCTTCAGTACTTGCAGGTAAAAATGGAGGATAAATAAATATTTGTGAATTAAAATTTTTCATTGCTTCAAGTCAGAAAATCACAGGAAACAAAGCTAGGCTAACTTTTAAAGGTCATTTACTCCATTTCCTGGAAAAAAAAACAGGGTTTGTGCTACTTGCATCATACATCATGAATGTTTTACCTCTTACTTAATTGATAGTACCTCTCTGGACACAGTGTCACAGTCTTTCATCATTTTTGCATTTCCCATAAAAGATTCCACGGTAAGAAGTGTTATTAACATACAATTATACTTTCATTTGTGTGTTCAAGGACAGTTAGACAGCTCTTGACTGTGAAGTTGAAAGCATCATGGAGATACTTCTGCCTTATTTGTGAGCTACTGCAGCTTTACTGCTTTGTCCACCTTATACAGTAGTACACCCATCCTACCCCAGGTGACATGCAGGAATAGGTGCCTTCCAAAGAGGCTTTCACTGCAGCAATCCTGTCCCATGAACAGTGGCACAGTTGCACAAAAGTGGTCAAGCTTATGAACTGTGTATGCCTGGAGCCAGAGTTGCATCCTGATTTCAATTATTATTGTGTGTTCTTGGAGTGGGAGAAGCAGTCACCTTGATGAATCAGCTTGTTGACAAACTAAGTATGCTCAGAAGACTGTATAAGGAGCTGTTTTATAACTGTTGGAGCATGTTAGTTTATGTGTTATGAGTAATTTCACAGTGAGACTTCAGAAGAAGTCCCTGCAAATCATCCCTGCAAGTCATCCATCCCCTGCACTATTCCTGGGATTTTGTTTAGTCTAAGAAATGTGGAAGAGGTCAGATCATATTCAGCCTAAATATTTTCCTAAACTGACAGTTTTTACCTTCTTATCACTCTCCAGTATGGTCAGTATTTCTGACTGATTTCACCTAGATCCCTCAAGACAGTTGTAAATACCCTGTGTCTGCCCTTGAAAACCAAATGTGTAGCCATTAGCTGGAGATAGAAATTCGCAGGGTCTTGAGAAAAATGTATCTGTTTTGTTACTACCTTGTTTGAGCAAGGCATGAAAATCAGTTCCAAAAAGTCTCTCACTGGGAAGCTGGTAAATACAAGTAATTAAACCACCTGTCTCCTTCCCGGAACCTGCTCTCAGTAGTGCAATCATGCCCACCATATCTCATAGCCCACTTTGAATCTCAGCTGTGGTCGAGTTACAAACTGCTAAAATGGGTCATGGAATATGGAACAGAGGCATTACTTAGTCAAGAACTATTGCTGTTCCAAGGAGATCATAACTGGGAGGAATCAGACTCAGCACATGGAACTCAAGCCACCAAACCCTCAATATTAGGATGACTGCTTTCTTCATGGTCACAGAAGGTTTCCTAAAACTGAATGAGGAAATTAAGTAAGAGGAAAAGCAGCCACTGAAATAGAGGTGTTGCCAGCTCCACAAAAACTGCAAAAGGAAGAATTCTGTCTTATAACAGAAACTCTCTGACTATTTAGAACAAGCAGCCGAATCTGCCTCTGCAGTATCTACCCCCAGGTACTCAGGAGTCACAGGGCTTTGTCAAACAGATTGGTGAGAACCTGGACTACATCATCACTGCCAAGTTTTTCAGAGTTGCATTTGCATCTAAAAACAGTTGTCTATTAGAGAACAGACCGTCTTTAGCTCAACTGCTGCCCAGCCTCAGCACTGGCACACGCTCCCAGCAGAGACACAACTGGGCAGCAGTGCACCTCTGTTGGTCTTCCTTGTTCTGGTTTTAGAGGTGGTTCTGTCCTGATGAACTGTGGAAAAGTGCAATTCTGCCAGAGTCACACACTGGCAATCCTCTCCCAGTAAATCACTCTGAACATGTATAGTTGGGCAGAGTGTTACCCATATGTTGTGTGGAGTTTAACTGCTCAGAAAGCTCTGTTGAATCCAAAGGGCAACTGACAATATAAATAGAAGTTGGTGGGAGGAATACGTTACTCCTGATAGTGCATGGTGGATACACTCAGCAAGGTGTTACCTGGCATAAAAACCTAGCTAGGGCTTTGTGAGTAACTAGAGAAGAAGATAATTTTTTAAGATCTCTCTACACAGCCAATACACCTCATAACAGCCTCCTTTTTTCCTCGGGGTAAAACAGGATTGATATGGGCTCTGTGGTTCAGCAAAGATTTAGCCTAGAGATTCAAAGACTTTAAGATTTCTTCAAGCCCCTCTTTTCAGTGCCATCTATAAACAATCTTAACTTTTTGAATATCAAAGATCAATATTGAGTTTCTTAGCTTCCAGCAGTGACCACGTGTCAGTGTCCTGGTGCGAGGAGGAAGAGGTTTGTTTGCTATTCTCATTGCAAATAACTGCTGATTTTGGTGAGCACAAGGGTTGGGGTCTGTGTCCATCAGGTTTTCCTTGCATTTTCTTTTGGGACACAACCACAGCCCCACAGTCTCCAGAAGACATAGAGATTCAGAGGCACACCACAGTAATGCAGCTCTGTTTAACCATATCAGATGCAAATTTCTTCCATGCGATGAGAGGACATTTGAATTTCAAATCTAACTGAATTAACCACAAATACATAAAGACTAGGAAGTAGGGGAAAAAAGTCCAGTCACATGGACAGATAACAGAAGTTCTGAAGTCACTGGAGCATCCACAGTAGAGCTTTTTCATCTTCAGGGACTAGACTGCCTGACATTACAGGGCATTCAGTTTGTAACCCCACTTTATTTTCCCATATTCTGTAATATAATACATACACTGAAAGCCTATTATGACTGTAATTGCTTCTAAAAGGAAGAATATTTTAAATTAATTTAAATAAACTAGAATTTAAGAATCTAGAGCCTGTGACCTCTCTTTTGAACTCCTTAAAAGCATAAACCCCACAACTGCCCCCCAGTATGGTACCCTTGCAACAAGGATACAAATCTGGTTAGAGAACAGAGGGGCTACATTCAGTTCTTTAGCCCTTCCCAATGAAATCTTGCATCTTGTAAGCAAACACTCTTATAGAAGCAATACTCATCAGCAAAAAACAAAAGCCTTTTTTAAATTGAGTCCTGAATGCCCTAATTCTTAATGGGCTTTCAAAAATGTCTAATACATCCATTTAGACTGCATATAATATTTATTTGTTTCAGTTCAGTGGAAAATTAGAAACTAGTACCCTTATCTCACATTTTAAAGCCAAATTATTTTTCTTTCACAATCCAAATCAAAATTAAGTGTTCTATTTCATTGGGGAGTATTTTTGAAAACAATTTAGGACCATGAGGGGAAGATAGGGAATTCCATGTGTATGTTTTATCTGGAATTAGGCCAACAATCAAAATAGTGAAAAGTTTAGACCATCTCACTCTAGAGAAATTGTTGAATGAACTATCTGTCTTAAAAAGAATGTGCCTTGCCCAACTAATAAGGCTCAACACCCAAATCTGTTCAAGCAAGACCAACTGAAAATTAAAAAATTAGTAATGCCTACCATAGTTCTGTACAACTTCTGCAGGGATATCAGCTTGGCCCACTTTGTTTTTTATGGGAGAACATCCCTCAGTGGTTATCAGGCATTGATGTTGGCAGACTGATACATCACCGAATACCTGGCACGCTCTTCAAAGAGGGAGTGGAGCCCTGGCCTCTCCTCTCAAAGCACGGGTAAACTGCAGGGCAAGGGAGCTGGTAACACTCCTGCCAATGTTCTGTACCTTCTCCCTCTCTCCCTCCCTCGTGCTCCCCCTGCCTTGGTGAATATTGACGTATTCTTTTATGTAAGGAGATAATTTAAGCAGGATTGGATACATCTTCCACCACTGAGTAGATCAGAGCTTGCCTAAAAAATAATTCTCATGGGCTATTGGATGTGGGTGGGCCACATCCTGATAAGGTGCTGAAGGGCCAAATGCAAAGAATTTATTGTTCTCTTGTTTCTCAAGAAAGACAGAACATTTTTACTGGAATATAACCCTCCCTTATTATGCCATTTATAGGAAACACATATTCAGTGTTTATAAAGCAGTTAATTTATAACAGACAAAACCACATTATCTGTCTTTGGAAGAGCAAATATTTGTTCAAAAACTTCTAAATGGGACAGACGTCTTCATCTCATTTTTAAACATAACTGATTGAGAAACGTAACAGAAGAGCTACCTAATAGGTAAGATAAGATTTATACGAACCATTTAGATTGTAAAGGAAAGATTATTTTATCTTTTATACATATATAATGCAATTTTATACATTTATCAATGATTCTCTAGATGTGATGCTTTAAATGGTTGTAGACCTTAATCAGCTTCTAATGGATTTTTCTCTTGCTCTGCCTTCAGAAGAAAAGGGTATTTGCACAAGCAGCTTCTTTCTTTGATATTACTAGAAATAAATATTTCTTTAAATGGAAATAATGTTCACTTTGCTCTAACACACGCTTATTAATGAACTGTCTGCTCTACAAATAAAGTGAGTTGTCTAAAATTAGCAATAAGCTTCACTCAGGTCTAAAAATACAAGTCTATAATGTACATAAATTCTACTTTATTGTTCCCAGAACTGTTTTTCCTAGTTCTAGAGGAAATGGTCTATTTCTAACCAGTAAAGGTGAATGATGCAGCTGCTTTAATGTTAACTTTATATGTTTGCAAGCTTAGATTTTCAGTGATTACTTAGTGCAACTGCAAGGTTTTTATTCCCATGTTCATTGCACCCAAATCAGTAGCAGATGTGTATGTGTTTGCCTGAGGATTCAGGAATCTTTTCTTGAGTGTTGAATAGTTTGGGATAAACCTGTAAACAAAAGCCTCTGCATTTGTTCTGCCCTTTCTGTCCAAAACTTTTCTTGTGTTGGGAAGGCAGAGCCCTCTGGAAGGCAGCAGCACTTTGCCCAACCAGTCCCTTCACATCTCCTGGGGGAAGCTGGTGGCCACTTGAGCCAAGTCCTGTCCCAGACCTCCCAGAGAGAAGCAACAGTGACGTCTGCCAGATGCAACACTGCGTGCAGGAATTGCACCCCGCCTGAATTGCCAGGCCTGAAGCTTTCTGCATTTAGAGGGAGGAACTGCTGCTGCAGTGATTGAATGTGATCAAAAGCAAAATTTTCCAGTCCCTGCCTCTTCGCTAGAGCTGACTCTGCAGTGTCCAAAGATGCTTCTTCAAAGTAGGGATGACTCCCAGAGGAAAGAACCTCCTTCTTTGCTGCCAGGGCAGGTGCAGCACTGCGGCAGGAACAGGACCTCTGTGCCTGTGCTACTTCCCACAGAAGTGGGTCACTACACGAGCAGAAGGAATGCTCAGCAGTTACTGCACTAGCTCTGAACTGCACTGCTTCAGCCTGCCAGGGGACAGTGAGTGTCCCAGCACCCCAGATGTCGCAGGCACCACTTGACCAGCAAGGCAGGAGCTGAAGTCAAGTCATCCCCTTCCCTATTCCAGTCCTGAAAATTCAGACACTGGCAATCTCATTAAAAATAAATCAAGGGTTAATGTGAAAGAAAAATAAATTTTAAAATATTCACAACATATTTGCTGCATATTTTGCTCAGTTCTCTGTCTGCCATGCACTCGAGAGCAGGCATAACATTCATCGAATTCGCTGCCTCCCGATTAAGTCATGACAGCCCATCTGTGCTGCCGCAAGTACAGAACGTGACCTATTATCTCCAAAGAAAATAGCACACCACCTGACTGCCAAAAGCACCTCGTGACTTGGCACCCAAATGTCTCAGTACTCACATCAACATACCTTTTCAGGACTAACTCCCACAGCCTGAATCAGCCAACTGTGAAATTCAGCTGAACCCTGAATAAACCGGGTAAAACCAGCTTCCCATATGCCAAATCACAAATTATACAATGACCGTAATTTGCTGTTACAGATCCTTAGCTTAAAGGGAGTAGTTAACAATTGCCACGTGATTCTAGACTGTTGAATCACTTACTACTTTAATGATGGGCCATATAATCCATCTTTTAATCTCATTTATCCCACTGCTATACAAAAGAAACCTGTGCAGGTTTGGTGGTCTTGAACATTCCATTTAATTTATAATGGGAAAATGCATCTCCAAAGATTGTAGCCATTCAAATTTTCATGAGGTGCAATTCAACACTGCTGTATGGGAGAGAATTCATATATTGCTTTATGGAAAGATGGATGATAATCATATTTGCACTATATGCAAAGTGCATTTCATTTGCAAATTTACACAATGTTTGATGCTAAGGTTTGCCTTAGGTGTCCTGTAAGATCTGCCTGGTCTTCTCTGAACATTTTGTTGGCCAGGTTTGGAGTATATACCCTGAAGACGCAGAAAGACAACTTCACTACATCTTTGAGCTTTTGCATTGTGAATGGAAGAACAAACTAAAAAGTCATTTTGTTGCCTTTCTTTTTTCTAGGAAAAAAAACAACTCTAAATAGTTCATTATTGGATGTCAACATGAAAGCAGGAATCTACATACTTCTCTTAAGTGAAATATGTTTTGAATTCATCCAGGCTGATATCAAAACTAAATTTCCAAAGGAGGAAAAAGAGAGTAATTTATTGGAAAGAAATAACATCAGTATTTCCAAAGAGTGGTATCATCACAAAAATATCTCTAAGCCTTTTGAACACCAAGGTTTTGAAGACCAAGGTCTTGAAGACTTCACTCTTCACAACTTCACTGAAAAGACCACAAATTTTGGATTTAACCTCTACAGAAAAATTGCAATGACACATGATAACAATATAATAATCTCTCCATTTTCTGTGTCAGCTCTCATGAGTGTCTATATGATGGCAACCAAAGGAGAAACGCACAGACAAATTGTAAAAGGTCTAAACCTCCATGCTGTGAAGGACAGAGTGGATCATCAACATTTACCAGCTTTGTTTAAACAACTGACAGGTAACATCACAATGAATGAAGAATTTCTCCTTGTGCAAGGTGTTCTTTCTTTTATTGAAAAGGACTTCAAACTCAAGGAGTCTTTCCTGAATTTATCTAAGCAGTACTTTGATATGGAATTCCTGAAAGTGGACTTTGATAACTTGACACAGGCAAAACTTTTCATCAATCAAAACATTAACAAAATGACCAGAGGAAAAATCCCAAGACTTTTTGAAGAGCTGGACCGCCATAATAAATTGGTGCTTGTGGACTACATTTTCTTTAAAGGTAAGTGCTGGTTTTATTTTGCAGAATATTTATTTATTAGGAGAATCAAGACTCTAACTTCAGCTACATTAGGGGGAGTTTAAATAAATTTAGATGTCCTGTTTTCTCTATGTCTTTATCTAAGATTACTTTTTTCTATTCAGCTCATATAATGGGAAATTATTTTTCATTATAGGAAACCACAATTCTTCTATGCTGTCTTCCATAAAGTAGAGTCTCAAAGAGAACAAAAAGCCCTGTATCAAACTATCTCAGTCCATCTCCAAATTATCCCTCTTTATGACAGGAAACAATGTTTCATTTGAATTCATGCATTAAAATTAAAAAGTCTTAATCATAATAGTCTTAAATGCTGAATACTGAGCATAAAATCATGCACTGATTTAACATAGTACACAAAATCATTGAAACAAAAATAATTTCTCTATTTCCTTCAAGAATCATCTGCCTCAGAGGAACCCAAGTATCCCATTATATTACCTTACAGGGGGAGGGAAAGAAATACCAGTGTTGGTCAGAAACCATTCCATGGAGAAGTCAGTGAATCCCCATCCAAAATATTGGATAATTAAATTAAATACAGGATACTGGACAGCTGGTAGACAATTTCAGAGAAGGTTACATGTAACAAAAGGTTAGATGCTCACCAGGCATTGATAAAACAAAGATAACATAAATCCTGAACTTGAGTGGCAACTAACCAACCTTAGAAAAATACTTCCTTTCTTTCTGTGCAAATGAAGCAGTTTATTTTGTGGATTACTTTGGGGGTTTTTCTGTAAAAAAATTTATATGCAATAAACATAAAATATACTGAAATTGTCATCCACTTATCCCAGACACAACTGACAGCCACTTCAACTAGATACAGAAAATATCCTATAGTTTTTTAAATTTTTTAGAACATTTTTCTGAACAAATCTAAACACACATAATGACTTAATTTCTTTCTTTCCTCAGGCAAGTGGGTCTATCCCTTTAATTCCAAATTCACAGAAATTGAGACTTTCCACATAAACAAATACAGAAGTGTACAGGTACCCATGATGTTCAAGTCAGATAAAATTAATTCCACTTTTGATGAGAACTTAAGATGCACTGTGATAAAGATACCTTACAAAGGGAATGCCCACATGCTGATTGTTATCCCAGAAAAAGAGGGAGACTACATTTCAATTGAAGACCATTTGACTACAGAGCTTGTTGAATCCTGGCTTGGAAACATGAAAACCAGGTATTGCTTTGACACCCATGGGGCCCTAATGTCTTTGATGTCCACTGCAGCAAAGCAACAAAGCACAGCAAAGATTAGCTGGTCTTCCTAAGCCTTTTCCCATGGTAGCATCTCTGTGGCAAGAGCTATCTACAGAGTAGAGGTTCTTTAATGGCCCATCCATTGCCCAAGTGGCATGGGAAAGTTTTGACTCCAGTGGGACAAAACTTCAGTTCATCTCAGTTAAAAATGTCTCTCTCTGTGAGAGAAGGCATGAGTCTTTCCATATTCTTCCTTAGGTCTCCTCTCCCCTTAAATATAGTACTGCCAAGCAAAACCCACTATAAATCTAGACATTTATTAAACATTTCCTGCTTGGGGAAACCCAGAGGAATTGATAAATTTGAATATAAAAATGAAACCCAAATGATTCCTGTGAAATGTAGTTCCTGAAGTGAAAATTCTTTTCACCACTCAATAAATTAGTGTGTTGCCCTGGTATCAGGACACTGACTGCTGGTGGAAGTATTTATACAGAGAAGAAAATGATTTCTAACATCACTGGCAGCCAACAGGTTAGAAATTATTTTCTGCAACCTAAATGCCAGCAGAGACTCTCCAGTTTTTGTCCCTCCTTTTTCTGTGTAAAGCTGAGTAGTTAATTCTGTTAATTCCTGAGTAGTGTGCATTTCAGCAGTCAAGTGACCATTTGCATTAATTTTTTTTAACAGAAAAGTGGATATTTCATTTCCAAAGTTTAAACTAGAGCAAAAATACAAAATGAAGAAACTGCTTCAAGGTCTTGGAATTAAAAAGCTCTTTACACGTTCCGCAGATCTTAATCATCTGACAGACAATGAATATGTAGCAGTTTCACAGGTAAGCCCACTAAAATTATTTGTTGTTTGGCTTATTATAATATATAAACAGCCCAGCCAAGATGGTCATATAAATTTATAGGAACACTAATAGCAAAGTACCTAATCAGCCAGGTGTGTGCAATGTACACATCTTAATCAGGATGGATCCCACTTCAAGTATGAGGTGTGTAGGGGAAAGAGGCAGAGACATCTCATAGGTGCTCAACACCTCCCAGAGCTAACCCATCACAGGAGAAAAGCTCTGCCTCAAGAGGAGTATGGTTGACAGGGAATGAGCACAATTTCACAAAAACTGTGAACAAGAAAGACAATATAAATGAGAGTCAAATGGTAAAATCCAGGGCAAGGAAGTAAATTCAAGGAAAGAACTCCTCATACACATTCCAGAGACAGTTATCCTTCTCAAAAAAAAAAAAAAAAAACCTTAGAAAGTTTAAATAATAAAATCTCAGAAAGGTAACAGTGAAGAAGAGAAGTCAAAGCACTCCTGTTTTTCCCTCTCTATACCATGGAAGAGAAAACACAGAATCTCACAGGAAAGGATTGGCACAATATAGTTGAACTCCAACCCATACAGATGTTCCACCTTGTATGCTGAAACTTTCAAAGAACTTTTAAACAGGTAAAGGCAAGAGCAGTCAATGGCCAAGAAGGCAGGAAGACAGCCCCACAGAAAAAGAGGAGCAGGAAGAAATACTTTGTACCACTGTTTAAGGGAGAGCACAGATGAAATTCAAAAGACTGATGGAAAACAGAGGCAGAATGAGAAGCAGAAGAGAATGCAAGACAAAGGACTTGTCAATCACATCAATATCAAGAAGGAATAGGTCTATGTGACCAGGGATGTCTTATGAAAAAGAAACAGCTAGTCTATAAAAAGGACAACTTGCTGATAATAGAAAATTAAAATGCATGGTCAAAGAAAGGAGATGAAAGACAAAACAGACTGAGATACTGGTGCCCACAAGAATGGAGTGTGTGGAACAAGATGAAAAGCAATGAATTCTAAATACAAATTCATACATTACAAGAAAAGTAAAAAAAAAAAACCTGAAGCAGGATGAATTTATAAACAAGATCCAAATAAAATTACTCTGGCACAGGATTTAAAAATGTAGCTTTATAAACTTATGTAAGGAAATTTTAGCATGCAACTGCTCGTGGTTGTGGAGGGTTGTATGGTACAGACAATCCTGGACCACAACTCCAGGAGAGGCTTCCCAGAATCACAGAATGTTTAAGGTTGGAAGGGACCTCTGGAGGTCACCTGGTCCAACTCCTCTGCTCAAGCAAGTTCATCACCTCGAGCAAGTTGCTGAGGTCCGTGTCCAGACAGCTTTTGAATATCTCCAAAGAGGAAGAACCCACAGTGTCCCAGTGCTCAGTTAGCCTCACATGGAAAAGAATTTCCTGGTGTTCAGAGGGAACCTCCTCTGTTCAAACCTCCTGTGTTTCACTTGGTGCCCACTGCCTCTGGCCCTGTCACTGGGCACCACTGACAAGCCTGGCTGCACTTTCTTAGCACTCTCCCTTTGGGTATTTGTACCCTGTGAGAAAGAATCCTTCAGGTGCTGCTCTTACAAGACTCCCTACACCAAATCCTTATTGAAGACTGTGCTTAGCCAATTAACAGGGTGTGGTAATAAACACTTCTAAGTTTCAAAAACTGTCATGCTTGACCTTACATTTTAGGTTTTCAGGATTGCAGTGGCTTAATAAAACAACCTTTCTGGGAAAATATAACATCCTGAGAATAAATATTTAATGGAAAAAATGGATTTTCAGTTTGGTATGAACTATTTAACTGTTGGGAAATATAATGTCAATCTGCAGCACTTTTCTCCCTTCCTCTTGATCATGTAACTTTCATGCTGATTCTCAGCAGTTAACTCTATTGTGTTATCAAAAAATCACACTTTAACAGGAACTGCTAACTGATATTAGAAGCAATATGTGCATCAGCTACAGAGTGCCAGAGGAGCATCCTGTCCCTGGGAATTGTGAAAGACAAAAATATTATTTAAAAATATGTAGCAGAAACCTCAACACTGGTGAAGTCCTTCAACTGTTTTCACATAAGTAATTCCTAGAATTAGGAGCTTAGGAGCTGTAAATCCACTAGGTGACCAGGCTGTTCACCAGTACAGACACTAACACAGCAGAAGCACTCATAGGTATAAGCAGGCTGAAAGGACAAAATGGAAAAGACAAAAAAATGAAAAATCAGATTCTGCCAGGCTGAATTTCAGTGGGAGTGGAAAATATTCAAACCAATCCAGGACTGTACCTCATTACTCTACATATTTAGTCTGTGCTACCAAATGTACAAATTAGAAATATGCGGGGGAAAAAACAAAGATTGGTGCATTTCCCTAAGCTCTCACAAAATCAGCTGTGAATGACATATCCAGCCAGTCAGTGTTTGTGACTGATGAAAACACTTCTCCTACAACTGAGAAACTCCTTTGCACAGTTAGGTGTCAGAGAGGAGCACTCTACACCAAAAAAATGCAATGACTATTTCATGCAAAACCCCCAATTTCTAAGTGAGATCTCTGCTCAGAAATGTGGAAAAGTACAATGACTCCTGAACTGGCATCCACACTGTGAGCCTTGTGGGCATAGTGGCTGTGCTGACTCCTCTGACAGAGGTAGATTGCACTGAACTGCTCATTTTAATCCTTAACAGAAGCCTACTTCAGCTGAATGACTTCAGCTGGAAAAATACCCTTCATGTTAGTATTTACTTCTGTCACTTACTTATTTCTGCCTTGCACTTCAGGTTGTCCAAAATGCAGTAATTGAAGTGGATGAAGAAGGAACTGAGGCTGCAGCAGCAAGTGGCTCAGAAATAACTGCATTCGCTGTGCCTCCTGTCATCAAAGTGAACCGGCCATTCCTTTTCATGATTTTTGAAGAAACTTTTAAAACATTACTGTTCATTGGCAGAGTGGTTGATCCAACAGAAATGTGAATAAAGGCAATAGTTTCTATTCTTTGGTATGTAAGAGGCTTTATTTTTAATAATTTATTTTATAATAAAAACCACTAAAATATGAAATGTGAAAACCTGTCCTCTCTCTCCTAGCTAGCATTAGGTCATCCTAGCAATATTTTATTAATGCCACACAACAAGCTAACTTCATTAAGGCTCAAAGCAACAAAAATCTGACTTGTAAAATCTGCCTTTGGTAAAAGAAAACCCAACAACCACAGAAGTGAAATTTCAAAAATCAGTATTTTAGTGATAAATCTAAATAAAAAGCCCCAAACATTCAAATGCCAAAATACTCATTCCCAAACACTGCAGATTCCTCAATGTTATCTTAATGACAAAGAGATGAAGAGCCCAGTGACCTCAATGTTAGCAGAATTTTGCCAGTTATAAAAACAGAAGCAGTATCAAGTCCTAAAAGAGAATTTACAACCTTTGTCTAGAGATCTTTATTTTATTACTGTAGAAAACAAATCTATCATGAAGTCTACCTTGTGAGTGTGACCTCTTTCAAAGCATTTATGCAGACTATCAAATCACCTAATTTTCTCAGAGTACAAGATGTGCTTTAAAAATATTCTTTGAAGTTAAAAAAAATAGATCTGAAGAATAACTTAGGTATTCTGATTTTGAAACATCTGGCCTGTACTATTTCATAGCACAAAGCTAGCCCTCTCCTAACCCCAGAATTTCTGCCTGTAATATCATCTAGACACCAGGGTGAACTTTGTAATAGGACTCTATAACTGAAATAAGGCAGACTTTGGTAGGAAAATACATACCTCCATTAAAGTGAAATAAATCTATTCACAGAGTTGATCCTAAAATCCAAAAGGTGTTGCCATGATGTTTCAGAAAAATATTTCAGAAATATTTTCAGAAAAATATTTCCATGATCTAACAACAATTTCGTTTATTTGAGTAGAGCAGTGCATCCAACAGAATGACAAGATCTTAACATTTAATAGATTTTAATTAGCAGAGTCCTATCTATAAAGTACAAAACAATGCAAAAAGCCACTTCTAGGTTTATGTAACTAACAGATGTCAGCATTATTCTGCCTGCTCATACAACCTTCACAAAATAATTGCCCAAAAAGGAGCAGAAGACTTTTCAAAATCATTGGGCAAGGACCTTCACACGTGTCTATCAGAAAACATGAGATACCTCTGCTAAAGAAGATACAAAAGATACATATTATAGGATAAAGCTGGTAAATCTCAAAAAAATCACTTCAGTTACCATTTGGTGTCTGCCCACAAGAGCCCAGTCACTGATGTACCCCACCCACAAAAGGACTTAGGAGGCAGGCTCTGCTATCTGACTAGACTATGAAGGTGCATCTTACCTAGCTCCAGACTGCATTACAAATGTATCCAGAAAGACAATCACTCCTTCTGCCACTGGTCTATATGAAAACCAACAAATGCCACTGCACAGCTGACCTTCAGCTGTTCCAGAGCTACAGCTGACCAGCAGGTATAAACAGTGTTCTGAAGGGTTCAAATGCATTGGTGCTGTTTAAGAGAACTAACCCAGAAGTAAGTGGCCCCTAAAAAGACTGCTTGGATGGAGGTCTGTAGTGCAAAGGAGTGATGAAAGTATGCAGAAGACACCAGAGGTATTGCACAAGGAAAATGACCAGTCCAAAAATGTCTAAACAGAGCATTTCAAGACTACATTGATGGAATTTTAGGTTATTGAGTAGAGCACGTGTTATCAGCATTAAATAAATTAATAATTTTAAAATAACAGTGACAGCCAAGAAGGAACAAAAGACAGACTGTTTACAGAACTTATTACCTGCTTATTAAGGGGAGAAAGAGCTTCAGTTTTCTTAACTTACTGGTTATTCTGCATTGCACTGCAAGGCATCAAAAGAGCAAACACAGTTTTGAGTCCTGTTCTACAGCTGGCTACTGATGTTCTGAGTTTGGTCCTGCCAAAGGTCAGACTGAGAGCAGCCTGGGCAGTCTGCTGTGGCCCACGGGGAGCAGCTGTAGCTGGCACCTGGCTCAGCTGGGCCTGGGGAGCTGGGGGTGTCTGCCTGCATCAATGCAGAACCCAGGAGGAGCCAGCCCAGGTCATCTGTATGCCTCTATCAATACTGAATGTTAAACATCATAAACTCAAAGAAGCTTTTAAAGAAATCTGTGATTTACAGGATCCTATGCCAGGCTGCAGAACAAACTGAAAAATTAAGTATTTCCACAGAACCCAAACAAAGCCTGTGACTTAAGACAGAGAATACTGCTAAATCTAACTGTGGTGTAGGAAGCTTAAGCATTCAGACAGTACTTAATCCAAAGAAATATTTTGTACTTCACACAAGATAGCATACACCCAGTATTATTAGTATTTTAAATAAATACCCTCCATAGGTAAGTGCTTTTATTCATTTTAATTATAAAAGATGCCCTGAGAATTTTTCTTTCAAGAACATGCATGTACAGCATTGTCCTAGATTTTATTTTGAGTAAATCATCATTCATGTTTTTACATTATAAAAAGTAACCACACTCACATATGCATACACAGACCAGATCATCTTTATCATACACCAATAAATTTTAAAAACCATATATTTCTGATATCAATATATTTACGCTGCCTCCATTTTGAAAGAGAAGCTGACAATAGCTTCATAATCTCTCTCAAGTATTGGCATAAGTAGGACTTTTCAAAATATGATTGCATGTTTTTCCACATAAATTTTGATAGAAACATTAGCATTAATACAAACAAATGCAGATGACATCACTGAACCATGACAGCTTGCAATAGCAGCTGATTAAAAACTAGATTCATTATTATAAATTATTAAAGTGAAAATACAATTTGAAATACTAAAATTAAAACAAGTATTTATACAACAAAATTTATGAAATATAACTTTTTTTTACATCATCTGGAGACATTTGCTTTTAGATTGCTGTGAAATTTACACAGGATTTTTATGAACTTAGTACTTGTAAAAACATTAATTCCAAATTCACAGCACAATGCTTCAAAAGTCTATGTTTTCTTTATAATGGTTCTGGACTTTGGTCTTAAATTAGGTTTGCAGATTCTTTAAAATGTGGGATTCCTTTTTCATATTCATAACAATTCCTTCTATTTCTTCCTTATAATATGGGAGCTAAGGGTTGCTAAGATTATAAATAAGCCAATTAAGTAATGGGTAGGTGCATTCTAAATCCAAGACTTCAAACTATAAAGGCATAACTTAAGAAAACAAAATCTTCTCCTTAGCTGCAGCAGGTAAGAGCACATAGCTGAAGTTATAGTTCATATCATTTCACTACGATGTCACAATTCTGCAACCATTACATTGTTTATCAGAACATATTTTACAGCTTGGAATTTTATGTAAAAGATTTATTTTAATTTTAAACATTGCAGGATGCATTTTATTCAGTTCAGGCATTAGAGAGTCCCATCTGCTGCTCCCACTTTATCCCACCAGAATGTTGCCTCCTTCAGTTTCTGGTTCCCTCATTTTTCTGTCAGGTGATCTAGGAGTTTGATTTTCTGGTTTTTCTTCATATAAAAGAAGAAACACACATAATATGTTGTTACTATGTTATTAAATTGCATTACATATTAAACTGCTATTGTGCAGAACATTTTAACATAGCTCTTAGCTGCTGCACTTTAAAAATTATGAGCTGTTCTATTGCACCCAAAAAAAGCCAAAAGGATATATTCTGAAGGCATTCTTCTCAAAAAGGGTGAAGTTCTCCATTCAGGTGTCTAGAGAAGTTCCTGTAGAGATGCATCTGAGTGAGATGATTAAGGTGGCACAAGCAGTCTACTCATGGCTCCAAAAAGTGCCAAAAGTCTGGCACATTGCACTGTGATTTCTAGCTGTTCTGTTGACTACAAGGTCATTTGGATAATTTCTGGATTTTTCATGCCTTAATTTTTTAATCTTTAGATATACTGTTTTTCAGTTTCAAGGAGCTGTAGATGTCAATTAAAAACAATTTGTATCAGACAAAAATATTTCCAAGAAGGGTGTTACTTTTAGAACTCTTGGAAAAACTAATTTGCATCAATATTTTACAGTATCATTTACAAATAACACAATAAATTGTTCTGTTTCACTGCTTTGAAACTGCTGAATATTTAAAAATGGAATATATTATATGATAATGTATCAGTGTCAGGATACCTACTAGCTTCATCATAGAAATGGGACACAAAATACATGCCAGTCCCACTGGAACTGGGAACTTCCAGCATCTTAAATGTGATGATGAAAACATGATTAAAAGCTGTAAGTAACCAACTCCAAATGTAGCAGATCTGTGGCAGAACTATATAATCTTGTGGTTAACTTTCTAAGCAATTATATGATAGATGAAAGACATTACTTTAAGATAATTATCTTAAACATATAACTGGTACATGCACCAAACTGGATGTCTTATAGGTCAGTTGTGGACATCTTATAAAATACTGATTTTAGATTTATTTAGATTTATTGCTGCATAAAAATTAATTTACTAATAATAAATTAGAATTTTCTAATAATAAATTGGAAAATTAATTTTTATGCAACAATAAATCTACTCCCTCTTTTTACAAGATGGAAAGCCTGTACCACGCATCCTTGAAGAAAGTTTTGATTAAAAGTGAAATAAAATCAGCCAATATTTGTATGTCTATAGGCAAGATGCAAAATACTTAAATGCTATCTATGAAATGGATGTATTCATTGACAAATCTATAAAGTTTCTAAATAGTTTTAAACAACTGCATGTTGAACATTTGCAGTCATATTACAGCAATATAAACTCAAGCAAAACATCTTATATCCAACAATCTCATAAAGCTGAAAATATTCAAAAGAATATAATAAAGCTACATAGCCTAATGATAGAAGATCAGACTGCTTGACAGAACACAGTGTTCATGATTTATGTCAATGTCTGCACTAGGATGATTCATGATCTAACTGGCAACTCTTCAACAGGAAGTCAGAAAAACTTCTCTGCTCTGCATATTAAGCAAGATCTCTTGTGGGACAAAGTACTCAAAGTACCAGTGCTTTTTCTGATTCTTTCCTATTCCATCAGTGTGCTTCCCTCATTAAGTTATCTGGGTGCTGCTTTAGCATAATTCTGGCATTTTCTATGGCCTAAGTATTACCTAAGACCTAGCAACTGACCCCTACACTAAAACAATACTTCATTGTCACCTGCTTGTGAGCACTGGATCATGATTTACTATTTTTTTTCCTGAAGCTGTGTTATTTTCAAAAAGAGATAAAACTTTAATTGGCACATATTTATGAATTAGTTCAAACTGAATGTTTGAATGCATGAGTGTGGTAAGAAAAGACTTCAGTTCTCCACCAAAGTGACTCTGAGTCTTGAAAGACTCCTGGAGCACTATCATATATGAAATCAGAAATTCTTCATCCCTGCAAGCTGCACAAAAGTGAACACTTGCCAATATTCTGTAGAGCTAATTTTATGGGAAATATTAGGCTTAAGCAATTAAACAATATTTTATCCAAACATATACCACTTCAAACTAAGAATCATTAATTTTATCTGCTTATACTTTAATTATTGTGTTACTGACCACATATTTACTTAGAAAAAGAAACATACTAGAAATTACACTACTCAAGTTGCAGAGCCAGGAAACTAAAAAGTTAGGTCTTGCCAGAATTAAGATGTCCCGTGCAAATTTTAACCAGCACATCCATGAATCTGCATGATGATACACTCTAAAAAAACACCCAATTATTATTTTCTCACCTTAGTGAGTTTTCTGCCTTAGTCAGTCCACCAAAGGTGGTACTCATTGATGAGCAGCTATTCAATACCTATTCAATTGTACCTCTCACTATACAATTGTCAAATTCTTCTCACAGAGTGATTTCTGTCAGCTGCTTATATGTTAGGATATAAATTTTTTCCATCATTAAACTTAGAATATAATGCTTCCTTGAAACTGACATTTTTGCTCTTTTGTTGTTGTTATTTATTTTTAATTTAAGTGTGCATATGTTTAGCACCAGGCCTGATTTCCTGAGTAAAAGATAAAAAAGTACAGCTAAACATGGCTGTGATTGAATGCATTTACCACCAGACATTCCTGTATCTGTATCTCTTAATATCTCCTCATAGAGCTGCTTCATTTTCTTACGAAAACACTTAAGTATTGGGTCAGTTTACAAACAAGAAGTTGAATCTACAGCACAGCAGACATTAGACCAACTTGAGAGATGTCTTTTCCCATAAGAACACAGAATACTAAAACTCTTATTCAGAACTAAATGTAGGACATCCTAAGCTTCCTCTTCTTTTTCCAAAAATGTTTTCCTTACCCAGATACATCTTCTTTATCTTCTGACCCTATGCTCTTCATGGACTTTCTGAACCAGACAAAGCACCCAGATCACTGTGTTTGATCAGATACCTACTTTCAAATACTCTGCTCTTAGGGTATTCATTTGGGAATGGTACACAGAGACCTGAAGCTGTGTTTCTTACATTCCACCCTCCTGCCTGAAGACAAAAGTGCAAACTGCTCTGTGTGAGCCTTTTCCCGTCCCTCTGTATTTAAACAAAAGATATCAGTTTTGTTTTAAATGAAAGATAAAAAAAACTTTGAAATTTGGAAATGTTTTATGTGATAAAAAATATGTCTAACTAACCTTTGCACCTCACTGCTTCTTGAATATTAATCCATTCATTTTTCCCCAAATCCTTGTGGGACAGCAAGTAATTGGAATTTCTACAGATTGCTAAAAATATTTAAAACATTTGAACTAATTTTCAGGTTTTAAAGTGAGGAAAGGAGGCATACAGTGATTAGGGTGAAAGAAAATGAGGTTTTGAGCACACCTAATTTTTTAAATTATGTAGCACTCCATTACATTTTATGTTCTCAAGATAAATGCTCCATTTACTTTAGAGATAGCTGAAAATGTCAGCATGTCTACTAATATAACTGCTGACTTTGAAATGGTGCACTTTGAAATAAGTGACCCCCTAATGATCACCTATAAATGTCTGAAGTACTGCGGGTAGTATTAAGAGAAGCCATTAGACACTGGCAAAGACAGGGACAGAGGGCAAAGTGATCTGGCACCTTTAAGTACTATTCCTGTGAAGCCACTTACTCAACAGAGACCATCTGCATTCACAACTTACCTTCCAACCTTCTCTACAAAATAAAAGCAGTTTTAAAAACTATAGGTCACTATGCAAGCTTGAGTTCATTCCAGAAAACAATTTATCTTGTACAGTGAAGATGGTAGAATGCCAGCAGAAAAAAATCAAGTACAAAAGGAGCTAAATGAATATTGTCCTGAGAATTTCTCTTTTTGTTTGTTAAAGTTTTTAGTGCTTTATTATGCAATTTAGTAATTTTATTAACTTAAAATCCTGACTAAAGCTGGGAAGATATTTTGGTTTATTTTTTAAAGGAAACTGAAAATACAGAAGTGGAAAAATATGTTCATCCAGATAATTTAATTCACCAAAACAGACCATCACTATTGTTTCCTCTCTCTACCTAGCAAACCAGTATAAGATGTTTTCTCTTTCCTATCTTAGCTTCCAGTTGTAGTTTCATTGTACATTGTACATTGAAGTCTGCTTTCCCAGACTCCCTTTCTTGCTGTAGCTGGCTCCTGACTAAGAATGCAAATCTCTGCTAGGAAAGAAAAGTCTCAGTTTGAGCCCACAAAATTACAGCTAGTCCAATGACAGTAATTTAGTTTTAGTGTAAAAGGAATCTGCAGGGAATTTGCTGCTAGAGTCTACAGAGATTTGGGTGAGTGTGTGTCACAGTGATTTTCTACGATTTACAGTTTTAGCACAGGAGCAAAAAATACATCTTTGATTTTGTTCTTGCAAAATGCTGAACAGCACTGGCTGATGTTTAAAGGAAAGCAGCCTGAGGGAGATGCCTAGCATTCATTTTTTCGTTTTTTGTAAACGATAAGGCAAAGAAGTCAGCCTTAATAACAAATACCAGTACCAGTTCATCATAAGGCTCAGGATTCATGATGGAATTGTTACATAATGATAAAACATATATAAGTCCACAAAAAGAAGGAAAATTAGAAACTAAGTAGTCTAAAAATATTTCTATTTCTCCAACTACAGGCAGCTAAATCACTGTGACTGTAGTTATTACATATCAAAGGCACTAACCTTCACTTTTTCTCATTCCACCCTCTCAATTATATACCAGCTGAATGCAAATATGTGCAGGAGAAACAATGTGAAAGACTAATTAGAAGGTAATGCCATCTTAGAAACAGTTACAATTGCATACACCACATTTCTACCCTGCTATTTTAGTATTTCAAAATCTGTGTGCAGAAGTATAATACATACAGGCCGAGCTTTACATGGCTCTTTTGAGTTCCCTTTGAAAACGTTAGCCCTAGGCTCAGATTAACATCTTGTCAACAACTTACATGCTCATCTTTCGGGACTGACTCTCCTTATTCCCACTGCTCTTCTGGTCAGCTGAGTTGAATAAGTTGCGAGAAGAGCTGGAAGGGAAGGCAGCATTCCCACTATTGCCAGCAGCATGAGTCCTGAAAGAGTCATCTGAAACACAGAGGGGCAGCTTAGACAAAGAACTTTGGTTGAAAACACTGCACAGAAAATAAACAGAATGAGCTGTTTTTCTTGTGACAACAGTGGCTTATTTCCTATGGCACTAATCCAAAATTTTAATGGAATGGTTTCTACTTAACATTTCTTCAAGTATTTTTATTAAAGAGTCTCACTAAATAACTGGAATGCATATTTTCAAAGAAAATATTCATTTAATGTATGTAAAGAGTGTGATTTCTTGGGCCAAACTTTAGCTGCTTAAACTTTAGCTCTTTAATGTAATTTAATTGCCTAGTGTCTAATGGTAGTGAATTGAAAGACAGGTTTCTCTAGGAAGCCATTCATCTCAATCTTATCTTTAATCATCCAAACTCTTGAAAATTTAATGGACAGAACTGCAAACAGTAGTTTCTCTCTCTTAATTCAGTAGAATTTTTACATAATATTCATTCTCCTCATGTAAAATAGGTGGGGAAAAACTCCAAACTCAACTTTTATGATACCTGAAATTCCAACCAGGACATGACAAACTCAGTTTATTTTTACTATTTTTAAATGTAAATTAAAACAAATGTGTAGGGGAAAAAAATCTGAAAAATACACTTACTAGACTAGCACTTAAATGCCCAAATCTATTGGATATCTATTATTCTGTTTTCTTTAGGAGAATGATATCTTAGAGTATGCCTGCCTAATTGGGCCCATATATTCAATAACCAAGCAAAAAAACTGAAGTAAAACACATTACAGTTACCTACTTACCACTAAAGGATAACATACAACTCTTTCCCATCCCTGGTACTGAAGATGTATATCCTGTAGCAGAACTTTTACTTTAAAAAAAAACAAACAAAACAAAACGAAGTTGGTTATTTCCGAAAGTGTTCATCTCATCCTTCTATCATCCTGCAGTTTAATAGTATTGGAGGTTATTTCTGAGTTTATATGAAGAAATTAAATGAGAAAGTTGTGCTGAAATATCTTTAAGAAATGTTTGAAATTAGATTTAGCAATTCATATTGAGAATTACTTTTAATATATGATAAAAGGAGACATTTATTAACTTAAAAGGAATTCATAACCATTTCTAGGCTTCAGTATGCCTTAGATGTTTCTTCCTTCAGTTAATCAATTAAACAGAAAGCTGAAAATATTAGTCACAATTCAGTGAGCACATCACTGCTTTCAGAGATCCATGAGCATTAATTTCATAAGAGCTGTCCATGAGCAAACATCTGCCTATGAGGTAAGCAATGAAGATTATAAAGATACTTAGGGCACTTGTCTATGTTGCTGTATTTTGGATGCAGTACTTGAGTACTGAAAGATTGGCTTCGAACCAGCTTGGATTTTTTCTCTTCTTTGCCTACAATTATAAAGAACATTTTTTAATATGAGTATTGCATTTCCTCAATAATTAAGAACACTTTAAAATACATTTTTCTGTTAATCTATGGTAAATGAAGGAACGAGATGATTTAAATATTTCAATTAAAAAAAATGAACCTTAGGTCATTATTTATATATTACAGAGTAAAGCAAAACTAAAAACCATAGAAAATACATTCAGTTCTAGGAGAAGTATCTTTTCCTCTGTGCAGTAGGTGTAACTTGGGTCCACAGATGTCAGCAGCAGCTTTGCTGGGGTTTTAACTGATGATGTGAGACCAAAGTGTTTCAGTGAGTTTTTGAACTCTTCTTACCTGCTGATGTACCAGAAGAGCTTCCAGAAATAGAGAGATTGATACTTTTTGCCAACACTGCCGATGTCTTACTGTCTCTACCTACAAAAAAGCCACAAAAAACAGTCCGGTAAAATCCCTTCCCTCTTTAAAGCTTAAATTTTTATAAAAGAGAGGACATAACATATCAGTCCTGGAGCAAAGAGTAATACTATCTAATCCAGTGCTACTAGCACTTCAGAAATACCACAAACAAGTACTTACACTATATCCCAAAATGAAAAATAACAGAACTAAAACTGTAATGTATTTTATTAATAAAGCCAAAATAAAACATATGTATTATAATATATTATACATAATATGAGGCAATTTTTCATAAAAAACTTCAGAAATACATAGAAACAATTTTTGTATCCAATTTCTAAATCTGTTTATTGTATTAATTGTCTCTCTCCTGCTCCTTTCTCTACCACCTTTGTAGAAGAGTAAAGCATGCATAAACATGTACACAAATTAACAAACTTACGTTTCTTTTCAAACATTTTATCATTAATATTTGTAGATCTTCCTTCATTTTTCTGCTTCTCTTTTTCTAATTGTTCCTAAAAGAATGAATAATTTTCTTAGATATTGCTCAGGAACCAGCAAATAAATTGTGTTTCCAAATAACAGTCCATTTCTACTCTCCTGCTCTACAATCCCTGATGAATATCCAGAGAACCAATTAGGTAATACAGAAAGAAATCAGGGTACATATCTCATTTTAAAAACACAGTCTGAAGAAAGCCCAGAGTTGAACATCTAGAACTTATAATTAAAATTATGCCTGGCTTTTGGGGCTTTTTATATTCAAAAGGTACAGACATTGGCAGCTGGCAATGTAAAAATTTTCTCTAACACAGACACCCTGAAAACAGAACAGGCAACACTTTTATTTCATACAATTCAATGAAAATGTTTTTCTTAAATTTTAAGGTGTGTCACATATATTCAAACTTTATAAAGATCTAAAATTAAAATCTATGGTTGATAAATCACAGTTGATAAATCAACTATGTAAAATTGTTCAGGTTCACGGAATTTATTTGCCCTTCTGTAATACTACCCAGCCTAAAAATATATACCATTTGATGAGTAGATATCACTCCAGCTTCAAAAAGCTATACAGTATTAGCTAATTTTCTATAACATTTTCACAATAAAAGTTAAGTGAACCATAATTGCTCTAATCTATATTTTTCCTGTCATTGTAAATTACTACCCAGTCAAGAAAAGAAAGAGGTAATTAATTCAGGTCAGGGTTACTGGAAAATAGTTCCTACAAAATCAGCTACTAAAATGAAGGAAACTTACTAACATATTCAGTATTAAAATCTTTATCAATCAGATACATTTAAGTAGGTTGAATGGCTCTTCATCTGTTTCACGGGACTGCAACATGTCCCAGTTCACTGTGTGCCTCTCAAAGCATCACAGACAGTGCTAATGAGGCCCTTGTGATACAAAAGGGTGGCTCAGATCAGTGGCCTATACCATAAAAATTCAGGTGCTTTTCTAAACTGCAGCTGTAGAAACAGGGTAAAAATTGATGTCATCATACAAGACACAGTAGCACTGGAGGCTCTTCTGCAGCAGGCAAACCCTTTCTATATAAAAGCATTAACTGTATCTACCTGCAGACTGCCTGAGCCAAGTTCAAGACTTTGAGTTGAGTGTGTGTATGCAGGTCTGAGAACCCAGCTGGCCCAGGACACTGGAAGTGGCAGGAAGTCTGTGGCTCAGGTATATTTGCTCATACTGACCTGCAATACCCATTGACATCAAAATGGACCACAAAGGTAGGAAACAAGGACATTTTTGGGACACTCCTGAATCTCTTCTGGTTCACTACAAAGATGTTCATTTACTACAAGTCACAGGAACCATACTAAAAATTGTAGGATCTTCTGAATCCTGTCAGCTGCTCAGCTTCTCCCACCTCAGGCTGAGGGGAGGCAGCAGACAGGAGGACTGCAGTGCTCTAATTTAGGCTTTGTGGAGATGTGGTGAAGATAAAAGCTGTGTGCTGAGGTGCCTACTGCACCTTTTGCTTTTCTCTCTTTCCTGGCTAACTGGAAAGCCTGTAACACAGAGCATTCTTCAGCTTCCTTGGGACAAAAGAAGTTATGAGATTAATTTCTTTGCCTCGGGAATCTGTATGTAAATTCTGAGATGTTTCATTGGTCAGTTTATCATGTTATACATGATAAACTGACCAATGACACTCAAGACACTCAAGTTTGCCTTTCTAATTGATACAGCAACATTTAGGTAGTAAAGTAAAAAAATGTTACATGTTACTTTGAAGGAATGAACCCTCTTTTAATGTGTAAAATGAAACCACACACAGATAATGAACCTTTCAGGTCTCTCCAAAATACGAATTTCCCCTACCTTAAAATTACTGCCTCATTAATATGGAGCTAGAAACTATTTTAAAATAATGACAGTGTACTGATAAAATATACCATTTCCAAAAGGAGATGTTCTTGCCTCTCTTTTTCTTGATCCAATAAATCATTTTCGTAAAATCTTTTCTGAAACTTCAAAATTAAATCAATAAAAAAATCACTACATGAAAATGGAAACTAAGAGGAGTTGATAAGCATTAAAGTTAGTAACTACTTACAGCATCCACAGAGATCTCCATTCTGTCCAATTCTAACACTGTCTATAAAGAAAATTAAACCATTATTTATTATCACTCTACAGCATGCCACACTATGAAGTAAAGAATTGCCTTTTCTTCCTACATATTTGAAGCCTATGCTTTTATTTTAGTGGCACAAATGCAGTTTAAAAGCATCAGAGAGTATTCTCAGAGCCCTGCTGAAACTCACAATAAATAGATTCACAGAATATCTGTATGGAAATCAAAATACACTCAAGGAAGCACCACAGCAACAATAGCTATCTCACAGGCATAGGAACCAGGACTGAAAAAAGCAACTCAGGCACCTGTGTCTAACTCAGAAGGTTCCACACAGGTGCTCACCCAGTCTCTTTCCTGCAGACTGGCCCTGTAAGGAAGCCATTTACTTGAGCTATTTCACTTCATGGTTTCTAAATTTGAGACTAAGCATGGACATTCCTTAAAGATGTACTTTTTTGAATATTCACATTAAAAAGACATTTGTAGCATTTTAAAATCCTGCAAATGCTTTGTCTGTAATATTGAAAAACATCTAGTCTAACAAGATATCTCTGCCTCACCAACCTGATGAGTTTTACTAGAATCAACATTCAATCTTTCTCTAGTCTTTTTATTTCATAAATGGTCATTGAGCCAAAATCCTGAATTTTAATTACTACAAAATAACTGCAATATAAGTAACCAAGGAAACATTAACACTCCTAAAATTCACAGAACATACTATACTACATCATCTTTTAATTGTTCAAAATTACATAATAGAGAATGGAATTTTTAATGTCCTGTTCTTACATTGAGAAAATCCACAGAAAGCATAACTTTAGTCATCTTAACATTCAGTGATAAACCCAAGATTAAATGCTGCTTAAAAAGAAAAATGCTCACTCTTTTCACAATAGTCAAGACATCTTTGTCTTTCTCTTGACACAGAAGTTTCCTTATACATAATTCCAACTGCTGAAGTAAATGTTTATCAGTGGGAATCTTCAGAGTAGATTTGACTTTTGGCAACAAACAGCACAGTTTCATTCTACAAAACAAACAAACAAACAAACAAACAACCCAAATATTCACCTTTTGATGCAGATGCTTAATATATGTTATTAATTCTCAGTGTATAATATGCTAGCATTTGACACAAAATAATTAAGTGGTCTTATTTTTCAGAAGTGATTGTTGCTTATGTGTTGATTCCAGACATACTGTTTTCAAAAAAGTCTCTATAGATCATGAATACAGTCCATAAACATCTTTGGTTTGTCTGGGTTTCTTTTTAAAATCTAAAAAATAAGGAGACCTCTGGATTTTCCAAGTGATATGCACACCTAACTATCAGTTACCTACTGACCTGCTTCTGGGATTTTCTAGCACCATTCCCACACTCCCCTGAATCTTTAATACTGGTCATTCTGAAGGTTAGCTGTGTTTTCACTCAAGTTCCATTATTTAAGCAAAACATAAAAAAAACTTTTAACAGTATTTCTTAATATATTATTTAAAGCTATATTTCCTGTACACTGCTACATATTCTACATACCTGACATTTGCCACTGGGTCATGGGTAAGTTCAAGCACAGGTAAAAAGAAGTATTTACAGAAGAATGATTTTGAAAACAGTTCCATAATGAATTCACAAGTATCTAAAAAACGAAGTCTGTTCCAGTAACTTTTTCCTTGGCCCAGTTCTGAAAAATAAAAATTTTCAGATATTATCTGTCAAGTTTTCAATGTCAGATAGAAAACATTTCACAAGCTGACCTTTAACTTAAAAGATGATAATCACAGGCATCAAAAGACATATTCTCAACTTATCTCAATTCTTTCTTTTAGTAAAAAACTAACATTCTGAATTCAATTAATTCTGTCAGTGAGCACCGGAAAAAGCAAAAAAGCAAGTGAACTACCTACAGTGTTAAACAAAGTCCTGTATGCCTTTCAAACCATGTAGAAAAGTATCAAAATTACTGTGTAAACATCAAGTAATGTTAATGAGAACTGTTAAAACTTCTAAACTATGTTTAAAACACATAGCGTACACCAAAACATCAAATTTAGGTGACTAATTAATAAATTTATTTCTGAGATTTACTATGCTGAAGTCTCTAGAGAATTTTACTTCTACAGCAAAAATTTGTTTTTTATATTGCTGCACCCACAACTTAGTCATTTTGGCTAAAAGAAGTAGGGTTGAGGGGTCCTGACATATTATCAGTTTCTGCATTGCCTCTTTCCCAAATCCTTTATATAAACGTATATAAGCTCCAGCTCTATTCCTCACATATGCACAGTACATTTTGCTGGTGATAATATGAGCAACTGAATGTCTTCCAAGCACAGTCCCTCCAATGATGGAAGGAAATTACACTGAATAAATGTAACTGCAAATAGATCTTCAGCCAAAACTAACTTTCATTTCTCAGAAATGGAGGAAAGATCATCGCTTACGTTCGATCAGTTTCTGAATAACCTCGTGTCTCTGTTCCTGTTTGCGATTGTAGCGCAAATAAACGCACAGAGTCCGAGCAGCTGCTTTCTGCACTGGCAGGACATTCTTGAAAGAAATAAAGGGAACACAGTTAAACGTATCTGAAGGGATATGACTAAAACCATATAGAGATTTAGAAAAAAAATAGCTAAAAAGTAGCCTAACTTTATAAATTTTTAAATAAACGTCATAATGCAAGAGAGAAGAAGTCTTGGGTAGGAGGAAAACTGTCAATCCAAATTTTGTTCCTCAAATGGAGGGAAGTTTTCAGCAAAAAAATCTCACAGAAATAATGGCAGGGCCTGATACACCATATGAAAAGGATAGGAATTTAATATAACACAGGAAGTACTACACATAGCAAATATCCAGTGGTCTCACTTGCATTAACAAACAGAAACAAATGAGAAAGCGACAGGTGGGCTCACATTTGTCAAAATGATTGTCAACATCCTGTGAAGAAAACGGTAATAGATCTGATCACTTGATATTATATGAGGGAGACAAGCATATTTTTGTAATAACTTCTCATGTGTTCTCCATTTTAAAGAAGTCGCTGCTCTCTGTTCTGCTGTCGTTAATGCAGGAATCAAGTCAGGAATAGAGAGTAACTAGAAACAGAAAGATAAACAATAATTTTACATTTTCAAGCTGTGCGTCTTGTCACTATACATAAAAAGCAAATCACAACAACAGAAGAAGGGAAGACTAATCCAAAAGCTATTTCAGTACCTAGCTAAATACACTTTCATCTCCAATCCCTTCTCCTGACAAAGGAAAACTAAACACCGTTCTCTTTGGAACACCCTTTTACAGATATTAAAACCATTACGCCAACTCTCCTCAGCATTATCTTTCTCAAACCAAATGAATCCCATTTCTCTTTTATCCTCTTAATCTTTGCAGTTATTGTTCTCAATCCGCTAATTAGTTCTAGTAGGAATTAATTTTAGTAGGAATTGTACACCTTTTCTCAGTAAAGAAGGCAAAGAATTTTTAGTAGCCAAGCTAAATTCCCTTTAATATTAAGAAAAATGAAACAAGCTGCCACACCCGACATTGCATTTGCTATATATTATATATATTTACAGCTGTAAACAACTGACAAATTCAAATTTTAAAATTACACTGTCAACTTCTTCACGTACAAGAAAATAAATTTCTTCAGTTCTTATACTGCTGCAATATCTCAATTTATCATACATTTAGGAAGTATGCTCAAAACCAGCATCCTTTCTGTTCCATCTTAGAGGTGAGGAGTCATGGAATAAACCATCATCCAGAGCCACATACAATTAAATTAGAAAAGGTGGGAGCTGAGTACAAATCTCTTAATTCAGTGTCTTCACTTCAGGAAATAGATTTCCTTCTAGCAGAAGCCTGAAAACGGCACACATGAGCAACTGATACATCAATATGAAAAAATTTAAAATAGGTATTAGCTATTAATCCCTTAACACAAAATCAAGTTTTGTTTTCACTTAACTGTGGTTAATGTATAAACTGTTCATTTTCATATTAATTCTAATCTTTCCAAATTTTTTTATGTTAAAGCTTATAATGTCAACAATAAAATAAAAAAGAAATGGAAACTTCGTATCTCTTCAAAGCTAAGAAACTAATCATGAAAGCCTCTTCCTACAAAATTTGTCTGAAATTTCTTACTACCCTCATTTAGAAAGAAAATTTGAAAATCCCCATGAGAATACCCACCTTGCTTTCTGATCCATTGTTTTCTCCTCTATTAGTCATTAGTTCAAGGATTTCAGGAAGGTGGCCTACTAGGGCATCTAACACCTATTTAAAGAAAGGCTGCATGAAAGAGGTCTGTAAATTAACTCCATTTTTAACTCTCACCAACATATCCCTGCTGACACTGTTCAAGTTACTGCTCTCTCATATTGAAAGGAAAATGGAGATTAATTGCATTGGTTAGTTGCATTGATGACTGATATTTTAATGCAGTAAGTATAAGCATTACAGGTCTCAGTTTTTATTTATGTTATCAGACAAGTTTTCTAACTGGATTAGTCTAACTTAGTACCAGAGAAACCAGTATCAGACGAAATGGTGATTTTTGTTTTGAATGTCTGTTTTTTTACATCCTAAAAAGTCTCACTGTGCTAACTGCAACATAACTGATTCAAGTTACCATGGACCAAAACTCTTTCCGTAATTCTTGATCTTCAAACCATACACAACTTCTTTATCTCCTCCTCAAATGGACAATAAAAATGAAACAAAGCAAAAGACCTTGAATCCTCTCAACTATTATTTTAATAGAGTATTGTGGTGGTTTCACCCGGAAACAGGATTTCTGGGATGCTGGGGATGCTGTGGCTAGTGCCAATGAGTCTTTAGATTTTAATATTGTCACCTGGCCCAGCCAGTGGGCATTCGATTCACCTCTGAGAACACCAGCTAAAAGCAGGGCGCTCCCCCTGGCACTTCCTCTTGGGACTCGGGGGGAGAGAGAGAGGATGCCTCCCTCGCCCAGTGCTCTTGCTGGGCAGGGGAGGGGCAGCCATGCGGTAGGCCTGGGCCCCTAAGGGTGGAAGGGTGGAAGCAAAGAGACCCCCGGAGCCGCTGGGAAGTTCCCCCCCCCCCTTGGGAGACAGAGAGAGAGAGAGAGCGAGACTGTGAGAGAATCGCTGCTTGGGACTGGACTTTTACCTTGAAATTTGATACGGGCTGCCCGCATGCCCGGTCTGTGGAGAAGAAGTGGGGGGGAAGAATGCACCGAGGAGTCCGGCCGCTTTTAGGAGTTGTTAACCCTTTTTTTTTGGACAGTGAAAACTTTATAGAACATTAACCTTTCCCAGAAAGGAGTTAGAGTGGAAGAGGGAGAAGGAAGTGAGCAAGAGAGAGAGATCGTGGATGGAAAGAGAAGAATCTTGGTGGGAAGAGATGATTGGAGTGGCTTTTGCTGGACTCTTTTTGTATAGCCATGGACAGAGCCATGTTCCCTTGTGATACAGAGACTGAGTCCAGGGGGAGAAATGTCCCAGAGCCAAGAAGATTCAGTGTGGGTACCCCTCGGCCCCAGGGGGTATAGAAAATATGGGGGGGACAGATGTCCCAAAGGTGAGAGACTGTGCCTTTTTGGAATGGGACAGAGCATCCTTAAAAGACAACCCTGGAAACAGCCCTGGTCCGTGTTCAGGCGGTGAGAGCGCCTGGAAAATGGAAAAGGCCACCATGACACAAGAAGGACTCCTCTCCTCTTGATGAATTGAGAATTGATTATGTACAGAGTGGTGGTGGACTGAGAGTTGGTGATTTGGGAGGTGTATTGTATTGGGAAATAGGGATGGAGGAGGGAAATGTTTTGTAAGGTTTTCATTTTCCTTGTGTGTTTTTTTTTTTCTTTTGTGTGTAGTTTAGTTATTGCTTTTGGAGTTTAGTTAATAAATGTGGTTTTTTTCCCTTTTTAAGTAAGAGCCTGTTTTTTTCTTATTCCTGGTCAAAATCTCACAGCAGACACCAGGGACAGTGCACTTTCATGGGGCATTGGCATGGTGCCAGTGTCAAACCATGACAAGTATCAAACCCAAAGTTTTTTAGAGTTTGTAAGGTAAAAAATAATACAGCAATTGAAACTGTTTAGAATTAGTATTTTTAAAAGCTAATAAATTTAGTTTGGGTTTACTAAATTCAAACACCTTCCTATTTCCTCCTTTTTATTCACAGAAGGCTGGCATCTTTATGCAGTCTGTGCAATAGAAGTAAAAAGCTGTTAATCATTTTAAATTGTTACTCTACTATGTTAGTGAAGAGTTATTAAACATGAAGATTATCTGCCTCAATGTAGCAAGCAAAAAAAGTTCCAATAAAAGTGTATTACCTCCAATGACTCATCCTGTAATAGCGTAACCAGTTCTTTATGTATTGTATACACATCAGAATTTAAAAGCTTAGCAACCTAGAAAATGACAGTAAGTTAGCAAGGTGAAACATTCTTTAGTTCTATGGCATAACACTGCTTTCTTACTTTACAGCAAGTATGAAGAGACACAGAAGAAAGTGTTTAATATCAGCTTCCTAAAGTTGTGTACTTTCCCACTGATCACATTAAAAACAAGCTTATATAAAGAACATGAGACAAGAAACAGGTCTATTATCTAACTATGAAACATTCTTTTGGAATTAACTCTATTCACATTTAACAAGAATTTTTTAGGCTGCACTGCAAGGCTAGAAACTTCCTTGAGGAATATTCAAATGCTGTAAATTAGGGGACTTAAGAGTCAGCCTGCTGTATAATATACAGAAGATGAATCGCAAAATTTTCTTATCTTGTGCTGGATTTTAAGTTTCCCCAACCTTCCACCTGAAGTTTCCACTCCTTACTCCTTTTGGTTTTTGACTGTGACTCATGTGATTCATAAGTCTTATGTACATTTTAAAAAAACACCATCAGTCCATCTCCATGCTATTAAAAAGCTTTTATAGCAAGCATAACACGAACTTGAGGAATGAGATTTTTTTGCCATATGAAATATTTAGATGATTTTTTTTAATGTTCCTTTAAGCCAAGTGAAAATAAGAGTTTACTTCCAATCAAGATGAAGCTTTAGGGAAATGGCTACAAGCACTTATGTTTTTTGGAAAGTAATCTAGCTAGCAGGGAATGCCATAAATTACTCATTTTTGCCTGTCAGGTGGTTGCCTAGTTAAACTGTTAAAATTAAATCAACAAGAACTAAATGTACATTTAGACCAAGGTATAATTTTACAGTTTTTTTTTTAATTATCTAAAATACTTTCCTCATATTCAGGCAGTACTTTAATAGTGCTATGCAGCTAAGACAAAATATTATGTAGAACTGATGCTAATTTTACAATTCCAACAATTATGCTGGACTATAATTCATTAAAACAAGACATAATAGGTAATGAGAATTGGAAATCCATACATCTTTCTTACAATGGTGGAAGTAAAGCTGTTTTTCCCTCTACTATTCATTTAAAAGTTTTCAGCAAACTGCTTAATTTACCAATTTCCCCAGCAAAAAAAATGGGATCAAAGCTAAGCTCAAAGACTGAAACACAAGTGTTATGAAACACATTTTAATTTCTGGAATTAACTCCATATATTTAATAATACCTATGCATTTGTTAGATTTTTTTCATTGCTCCTTACAATCTGACCTAGCAGTAATCACTTGTAGACAAATGTCACAAAACTTAAATAAAATAATGTGTGTAAATGGGCTGTTTACAGAGGTTAGAAGGAACCAAACACCCTTGAAAAACTAACTGATTTCAATACATTTTCTCATGTCTGTTTATTTTGGTTGAATGGCCACAAATACAAGCTTAAAGATGAAAACAAAATTAAATAAAACCATGTGAGCATTAACAAAGAACCATTGTAGACTTACTTCAAAGAAACTTATGGCCATGGTATATCTGACAGGAACTTCAGGGTCATGACAAAGGCAGAAGAATATAGAATAAAGTTCTAAATGGAAGTTCTTTGGATCCACAAAAACAATCATGGCCTGTGGAAGGATAGAGTCCTTTTTTAACTATGCAGCTAAAGGATGACACCAGCAGAGATTATCAGATGAACTTGAGAGATAACAGGTTATTATTTTACAGAGGAAGTGTGGAAGTTTTGCTGAACTTGTTAAAACACAGGCACCAGACAAAATCCAGAGTTGAGAACTAAACTGAATTTATTTATGTTCCAGACATGCTGCAGGCTGTTTTTTGAAGATAAAGACTAAAACCACGAGATATAAAACTTCAGATTTATAAATATTGCTAATGTTTCTGTACTCTAGCAAAAACTGCAAATGGATACTTCAAAAACAAAGAACGTTTTAACAGGCAGCAAAGCAAGAATCTGAATTTCAATATGATTGTGTTTGTACATACCTTGGTTTTGCTCAAATAAACCAACAGATGTCTACCTACATTTTTGCCTTTGTGTTTGCCTTCAAAAGGCAGAAGAAAAAATAGCTGTCTACTGGCTCTTGGTGCAAACATGTTTTCATTGAATACAAATGCAGAATGACAAAATAAAAAGTAGATTTATAGAAATATGACTGGTGTATTTAAAGACTTCACATAAAATTGAAAAGACTTTCTGTACTCAGGCAGGAACATGACTAAAACATTAACCTGAGCATTCAGTTTCAGTCTCCAACTCCCTAGAATGATGTGACACACAATGAATGTGAAAGTGTAGATTCAAGTGGTTTGAAACTGGGGACTCTGTTTCACAGACCTTTTCCCAAATTCTTTGTGCTAAGCACTTGGAGAAAATGTGCAGGAAGGATAAGACCAGTAAACTCTGGGAATACCATTTCCTCAGTCTGAATTTGCCAATAATTTTCTGAGGCTCTGCAAATAGTAGTATTTCCTGCTAACTCTTTTACACAAGCTCACTAACTGAAAGTTTGCAGGAAAGAGCTAAAATCTAGCTAATAATGAACAATTTGGGAATAACTCCTCTATCACTTGTATAGTCCTATTTAGTGAACTATATGTACAACACAAATTAATATTAAATCTTAAATTAATATTACTTACTGGGAAATTGTAAGCACAGTTCTTCCTCACTGAAATATACTTCTTTTCCTGTTCCAGAGTTTGCAGATGTAGTTGATTATCATTATGTCCATTTTCCTGCTGTAAACCCAGTGTGGAAAGCTTCTTATAAAATTCCAAAAACCGCAAGTGCTGTTCAGGAGTAAAAATGCCTCAAAAAAAGAAAAAAAAAAAAACAAACAAAACAACAAACTTTCCTCATTACAAATGCTATTAATAATGTACCCAAACAACTCTCACTTTAAATCTATCAAATATCCTGATTTTATCCCTCCTCTTCCTCCTATCCCCCTTGAATCTAACAGAGTATAATCACTACACACAAGTACTCAGAACAAACTGGAATGTAATTGGCAAGAATAATTTAAAAACTACAAGTACATTAGTAATAAAAGAATAACTGAGAAAAGGCTCAATTTTCTATTCCAGGGCGCAAGGTTGAGCAATCATTGATTGGTATCAAGAATGCTGAAATTCTTAAGGATTTTTCTTTTCAAATTCCACTAATATCATAAGACTGAATACAATTAATAACTCTTGACAAAAATTCAAACTTTAAGTAGAGAAACAACATGTCAGTGGATCTTAAACAAGAGGTTTTCAAAATGTGCAGTCAGATGTGCTTCATTCCAGTACTCAAAGTACTAGTTGTTGAAATCTTAAATAACAGAATAGAAAAGGGCTGAAGTGGTACTTATATTTAATAGCTGGAGAGGGAAAGGACAAGCCATATAATTATGTAAATCAGGTTACTTTCACATGTTTGAAAAACTGAAACAAAAAAAAAATCTACAACTAAATACCAACATAGGCACACCCACATATATCCCCCCAAAAAAATAGCAGTAGCCAACATGGCAAAAGGAAAACTTGTCAAACTGATTCAATCTCCTTCTAGTATGGAATAACAGGACCTGTGAAACAAAAGAGGCAATAAGGGTCATGACTTTCACAACAAGAGAACAGGAATCATAGATTAAAAACTATAAAAGTGCTCCAAAACTGCCTGGAAAAACAACTATGAGAAAACTACCCATATACTAGTGACAAGATAGGCAATGGTATAAAGTAAGCTCTATCCTAGTTGTGGTACTATTTGGTATTTTCATTCTGGATGCTAGACAAGACACTTTGCTTATTCAGCATTCTGAAAGCATCAACCAAGGACAGAGACTGGTTATTCTTCAGAAAGCCAGAGTTTAAAATGTTCTTAAGTAACTGGACATATGGTCTTAAAACTTGAGACTATTATTCCATTACAACAGCAGTAAGGTACCATGCTTAGCCTGATCGGCACCACCTGCACAAGGCCAGGAAAGAGAAAGACTAGCTGCTAGATTTTTTTAAAAAGGCAATTTTTCATACTGAAAAATGTGAACAGCTATATATATGGCGAGATGTGTAAGCAATCCTTTCACTTCATTCAACTGTCCTAAGGCGTAACACTCTGAGAAAAATATGAACTTGTCAGATGGAGTTCAGAGGTGAAGAAAGATCACGAGTTAGTCATTCAACCTAGACAAAAGAAGACTGGAAAAACATGATAAACACAGGATGGACTGTCCTAACTCTCTGTCTCTGAAAATAACATTTTGACACTGTGGAACAGCCATTTCAAGTAATCTGCAGTGAAGCAATGGTCACTTTGATCGTCTCTAACATAATCATTAAGGTTCATTTTAGAGAGCTGTAGGAAAGATCAAAGGTTTTAGAAGTCTAGGGGGAAATTATAACGTAAAGCCATGATTCCGTACTCTTCCTCCACAGGTAATACATGGTGGACAGAATTATCAAGGAAAGTTGTGCTGTGCTCAAGTGAAAATTCAAGCACAGATTTTGGGTATAAAAGTAATGGACACAGATTTGGCCTCAGCTGCAGCTGGGAGATCTACATGGCATCTCCTTTCTCCCCTGAAATTCTTTATGGGGCACACTCTGCACTGTGCCTTAAAAAGGAGATCAAGCACAGAAAAGAACAAAGTTAACATCATAATGTTTTCAGAGGTTTCTAGTTTCAAAAATTCAGCCATACAAATCAAAAGCTCCAGAATACCCCCAAAAAAATCAGTCAAACCAATAAAGATGAAACACCATGCTTCCATCTTTGACCCTGTCTAAACAAAACATAAACAACAATAAACAAAATGCAGATGGTCACCCTAAGAGGAAATTTCCAAAATCTAACTAACTACCATTCCAAGGGGTTCCCTTTCTCCAATCTTCCCTCATGCTTAGGATTTTTAAAAATAAATTAAATCATACCATATAATCCATTACAGAGTTTCCCTAAATGGAAAGATAAAGAAACTAGAATAGATTCATCTGTTTTGAAGGATTTTTCACAGAACGATTTCACTAATGGGAGAACAGTTTGACTCCGATCATCTGAAAAACAAAAGAAATTTTTAGAGTTACCATTTGTCAACATTTTAAAAAGAGCTCAGAGACTGAACGTCTGTAATAAATGGAGAAAAACTTCATTTGACATTCTCAGGATTACTTCTGGCAGGCACTCACTGAAGGTACAAAAGAAGATGTAGAGAGAATGATCCTAAATTTAGTACCTTTCCTTTTTTTGTTTGTTGTTAGTGAAAAGGCATCCCCAGTAAAGGATGAGGCAGAGAATAAATAAACAGTGACTACCTTCTCCATTCACCAAGAATATAGAGAGAGAAAGAATACTGCAGTACTCCTACAACAAGATTTCCTACAATAGTAGGAATACAGGGAGATCAAGACTGAACATGACTGTGACAGTAAAGAGAAAAATCAGGATATTCTGTATGTCAATTTTTTAAACCTACTGGGAAGTGTTTAAAAATCTTTTGGTATACAGCAAATTCAGAGACAAACAAAATAATTAAGGACACAGGAAATAAATTAAATAATTTAGAAATTAAAGCCAAATCCAAACACTCTGTGTCCTTATATAATAAATGAGCAAATGTTTGAAGACATGTATATATTTGGACTTATTTTAAAAAAATAATTGTATTTAAATGTTTGAGTTTTAAAGGGATAATGATTTTTTAATGGTAGATCAACTGCAAAATCAGCAAATAGTTGTGGCTGAACAAAGTTAGACTGGCCTGAAGAAATATTTTGATATTGTGGGAGAGACACTCTAGGATGTAATATTGGGTCATCTACCTTCAAAAATGTTCATTTTCTGTTGCAGTGTGAAGCAACTTCCTCCCAGCCATCCCAGCCCCTCCCAGGTGTGGCAATACCTTCCTCCTCCCCCTTCCCTTTGTCTCCTCCTAAGTGCTGTCAGTCAAAGCTAACATGCCAGCAGTCACACTGCCTGGTTGGCAGAAGTTCAAAAGATGCCCCTCAGTGTCAAGGTCATTGGCCTGTCCTGGGTGTCACTCTTCCCCTGAGACCCTGCCCCTCCCACCTGGTTGGTGGCTCACCTGTCCCTTCCCTCCCCCTGCCCGGACCTTAAAACCAACTGCGAGCACGTGGTTATTTGTTCAATGGAGCAGCGTCCTGGTATTCAGATGTCCGTGACTTTGGAATAAAATCTGGATCTTAAAAGCTCTGTTGCACCCGCTCCTTTTCCTCTTCACCTCGCCTAAGGACTATCTCCCAGAGGTAAACTGAGTTCCTCCAAGCCTGGGTGGCCCAGCTGCAGCATCCAGCCAGCCAGAGATATCTCTGTGGTGAGAACCACCACAGCTGCTGTCTCCGGTCAAGCGGCGAGGGACAGAAGAGCCCAGGCACTTTCCATCCGGTAATATTGGAATTCTATTCCAATATTTTGGCGTCCCTGGGTGGGCAAAACGACTTTACAGCCTTAGAGGGAATCTCAGAACCTCGGGAAGGACTTTAGGCAGCTAGGTTTCCAGCTGGAGAGCTTTCGTGGCTTAGCTCTCAGCAGAGACTTTGGGTCTGTACCCACAAGAAGTTTCGTGGACTGCTTAGCGCCTCTGGAAAGTGAAGCTCCTTTCTGGTGAGCGAGTTTTCCAGGGGAGGACAGGGGAGCCCCTCCTGCCCGCGGGGTCCTGTTCCGGTGAAGAGCCAGCCTGCCTGACCTGGTCAACAACAGCTTCGATTTTGGTGAGTATCTCTGCTCCTTGTGGGGGTAGAAACTCAAAAAACAGACTCTGCCGTGAGTTCTGTTCTTTTCGCTTTTGTGTTTTTCGGCTGCGCAGCCCTACAGGGGAGAAACAATCGTGTTTTAGGCTTTAGCTTTCTGCGGCGTGCTTTGCCGTCTTTTGAAACTCGCGGCGGCGGCGGCGGAGTGGGAGTGCCGTCCCTGCCCTTCCTCTGGGCTCTCTCTCTGTGCGGGGGAAGGGGGGCTCTCTGCCACGTGGCGCGGGGGAGGGGGGCTCTGTCTGCACGTTGTGTGGGGGGTGCTGCTCTCTCTCTGCTCGGGAGGGGCTCTTTTCTCCGCGGCGCGGGCAGCCCGGGTTTCGGCCTGCCACGTGGTGGGGGGGGGAGGCTTTGTCTGGCTCTACACGTGGCGGGGCCGGTGCCGGCTCCGTCCTGCTGCTGGCGGCAGCTTTAAAAGCAGTGCGAGTAGCTGTATTGTGAGGCTATTGTCTGTTCGGTTTTGCTCCTTTTCTGTAGTTTTTTTGCTTTTTTGAAATCGGTAGCTAATTTTGGCTTTCTTTTTCGGTCGGCGGGTCTTTTGTATTGTGCTTTTTACATCTAAATATGGGCTCACATCTTAGCACAGCACAAAAAGGAGTGTATTATCATATTGTTGGAATTTTAGTCAGTGGTAATGTTAAGTTCTCTAAAGGAAAATTGAAACAGTTTATAAGATGGCTTTTTCTACACTTCCCGCAAATTTCCCCTGAAGAAATCCACAATATTTCATTTTGGGATAAAGTTGGAAGTGAATTGATAACCTTGGGACAGTCTGGGAACGCATCTTCAGCTAAATTTGTGTTCTGGAGTTTTCAAATCCGAGCAGCTTTGCTCAAAAAGAAGGAATTGGAGAAAAAGCCAAATGTTCAGCAGTGTTCCTCTGCTCTCCCTGTCGCTCCCTCTCCCAGTTCCAAACCCCTAACCCCAAAACTTGGTATTTTAAAGAGAGCACACTCCCTGGGAAGTCGACTCCCAGAGCACTTTAAAATGCCTGAGTTCCTTTCTCCACAAAGTCCTGGCCAGACGGCGTGGAAAACCCAAAACCCTGTGTCCCCTGCTCTGAAACCCAGAGCACGTGTAAGTTTTTCGGAGAGCAGTGATCCCCAAAACGTTCCCCAGTCCCCAGGAAGTCCACAAGATGGAGCATGCCACGTGGCACCTTCCCAAACCTGGTCATCTCCTTCCCAAATTCCCCCTGAGTATCCCAAAATTCCTCCCCCATCCCCCTCCCCTCCGGTTCCTCGTGACACCTCCCCTCCCCCGCCCGTACCTGCTGTACCCTCAGCCCCGCCCCTCTACTCCTCCCAGGGGGCGTCTGCTGACGTGATGTCATCAGGTGTCCCCGCCCCCTGTTCCCACGGTGTCCCCGCCCCCTGCCTGCCCCCTGTCCCCGCCCCCTGTCCCCATGCTATCCCCGCCCCCTGCCTGCCCCCTGTCCCCGCCCCTTGTGCCCATTGCGTCCCCGCCCCCTCCTCGAGTTCCCACGGTGGGGACACTCCCTCTGCCTGTCCCCAAACCTGTTTCTGTGATCCCAGTGTCGCCGATTCAAGGGATACAGAGCAGGGAACTTCAGACCCGATACCGGGTCCCACCCTGTCATTTGCCCCTGTTACGTTTCAGCCTGCAGCACAAGGGGGAGCGGCCCCAAATGCTAATTGGAGCTCTTTTGGACGACAATTGATTAAAGAAATTTGTAAATCCCACAAAGAATATGGTCCACACAGTCCTTATTTTCGTGGCCTTTTAAATTCTGAATTGAGTAGGACTGTAGTAGTCCCACATGATTTAAAACAGCTTTTTTCGTGTCTCATGACCTCCACAGAATTCAAATTATGGGAATTAGCATGGAAACAACTGCTTAAAGATGCTCTCCCAGGCTTGCATGCTGATCCTAACACAGCAAAGGATGCCAATGGCACGCCTATTACCATTGAGCATCTCTCCGGTGAAGGCCAATGGGCTTCACCCTCAATCCAAGCTACTGCAATTCCTGTAGAAACACTCGAGAAAGTAAAGGAAGCAGCTGAAAAAGCATTCTTTTCCCTCCAACCTGAGGGGCCTTTTGAGCCATACAGTAAGATTAAACAGCTTCCATCAGAGCCTTTTCTGAAATTTGTAGAAAGGTTAACTAGGGCTATTGAAATACAAGTTAAAAAAGAGAATGCCAGGGAAGAAGTGTTAGAAGAAATGGCGTTCACAAATGCAAATGAACAATGTCGTGCGGCAATTCTTAGCCTCCCTCTTGACCCCCCCCCTACACTAAAAGATATGCTTCTAGTCTGCAACAGGAAGGTGCTTCTGATGGGTGTTGCTGAAGACACCAGACCAAGGCTGCTGCCAAGATTCTCTCAGCGTGTTGCCGTTGCCAGCCCTGCGCCCGTTCCCTCAGCACAGCAGTACCCTGGGCAGCAGCGAGGACCACCAATGGTTGACCCCACAAAGCCATGCCTGCTTTGCAACAACCTTGGGCACTGGAGCACCCGGTGCCCACTGAAAAAGCAATTTGATGAATTTAGAAATGGCAAGGGGGGAGAACTACAAGCACTCCCTGGGGGTCAACAGCAACAAAAAAACTGAAGCGGGAGCGCCGGCGGCCTGCCAGGCGTGCAGATACAAAAAGAGCAGGCCAAGAGAATAAGTGTAGCAAAATAAACCAAGCGTGCGTTAATGTTAATATTTCTGTAAGTGAACCAGATGCTTCTAAGACCACGTCTGCTGGTCCACTGTTGAAAGTTAAACAAAATAACCTTTGTTATGATTTAGGTGTACCTATGTTAACCACGTCTTCTGTCAATGAGCCTTACAGGTTGCAGCTGACAGAATCACTTCACCTGAAAGATACTGACTGGCATTTTGTCTCCGTGAACCCTGAACAGAAGGGTACTTGGCACCGAATTCGTTGTAAGTACATCGTCATTGGGGACACCAAACACACACCACAAGAGATCGAAATTGCTCCAGGAATGACAACATCAGATCCTGAGCAATTTGTTCTCGGGCTGCACTGTTTCCACCCACCCATGTTTCTTCCCAAGGGTCAAATTGTTGCTCAAGCTATCCCTGTGCCGTCTTTACCTGAAAGCTCTGATAAACAAGGGCCCACAGTCGCCCGAGTCCAAGTTATTGGGAAGGACAAACCCAAAGTCTGGTGCAATGTCAGTGGGGGTGGGGAATCAAAATGCATTGAAATGCTTGTAGACACGGGTGCAGACTGCACAGTGATTCCAGTACAACAATGGCCAGCACATTGGCCTTTGCAAGATGTTGCCGGTCACCTTCGAGGTGTAGGAGGCCTGCAATTGGCAAGACAATCCAAAAGCATCATCCAAATTGAGGGACCAAACGGACAATTGGCGAATATCCGTCCATTTGTTCTAGATTATTCGGAACCTTTGTTAGGGAGAGATTTAATGGCCCAGTGGGGTGTCACAATTAATATTCCAGACTCCCCACAGCAGTTTTGTGTAGCGGCCATTGAACAACAACAGCGCCCCACCCAAAAACTGAAATGGAAAACAGACAAACCAGTTGAGGTTAAACAATGGCCGCTCAGTAAACAAAAAATAAAGGTGCTCGAGGAGCTAGTAGAGGAACAACTGAAAAAAGGTCATATTGTGGAGACCATGTCCCCGTGGAACTCTCCAGTGTTTGTCATCCAGAAAGCTGACAAAAAGAGATGGCGGCTCCTCCACGACCTCCGACAAATTAATAATGTCATTGAAGATATGGGCTCTCCCCAACCTGGTATGCCATCCCCAACAATGCTTCCCCAGGATTGGAAATTGGCTGTTATTGATATCAAAGATTGTTTTTTTCATATTCCATTGCATCCTGATGATGCTCCACGCTTTGCTTTCTCTGTCCCTACCATCAACATGGAAGCCCCTATGAAAAGGTACCACTGGACAGTGCTTCCTCAGGGCCTGAAGGTTTCCCCAGCTATCTGCCAGTGGTATGTCTCTTCCCTGCTGTCTCCAGTGCGTGCAGCCGCAGAAAAGGCCATCATCTATCATTACATAGATGACATCCTTGTGTGTGCCCCCAATGATGATTTACTCACACATGCGCTTGACCTAACGATCGATGCATTGATTGCTGCAGGGTTCGAGCTCCAGGAAAAGAAAATTCAAAAGATGCCACCTTGGAAATATTTAGGCTTAGAAATTGGAAACAGGACCATTGTTCCTCAGAAACTAGAAATCAATCCAAGGATTAAGACCCTTGCGGATGTCCACAGGTTGTGTGGGTCTTTGAATTGGGTAAGGCCATGGCTCGGTCTGACTAATGAAGACCTTGCCCCTCTTTTCAATTTATTGAAAGGGGGAGAGGACCTGGGTGCTCCTAGGTCCATGACCCCAGAGGCACGGAAAGCTCTAGAAAAGGTTCAGATTGCAATGTCCACAAGACAGGTCCACCGATGTCGGCTTGACCTGCCATTCAAATTTATCATCCTAGGTAAGTTGCCACACCTCCATGGAATCATTTTCCAGTGGGAGAAAAAACAAACACCTAAGGCAAAAGACACACCAAAAAAGGGCCAGGACAAGAGGGACCCTCTCTTGATAATAGAATGGGTTTTCCTCAGTCACAAAAGGTCCAAGAGAATGACAAAGCCTCAGGAGCTGATAGCAGAACTGATCCGGAAAGCAAGAACCCGAATCAGAGAGTTAGCAGGAACTGACTTTAAGTGCATCCACATTCCAATTGAGTTATCATCTGGTCCAAATACTATGAAAATACTGGAACAATTGCTTCAAGAAAATGAAGTACTGCAGTTTGCTCTGGATTCCTACTCGGGACAAATTTCTGTAGAACGGCCTGCACATGAAATGTTCGAACAGGATGTTCAATTTACTCTAAAATTGAGAAGTGCTCAGAGTAGGAGACCTTTAAAAAAGGCTCTGACTGTCTTTACAGATGCGTCTGGGAGGTCCCACAAGTCTGTTATGACTTGGAAGGATCCTCAAACCCAGCAATGGGAGACAGACATTGCTGAGGTGGAAGGTTCACCTCAGGTTGCTGAATTGGCTGCAGTTGTTAGGGCTTTTGAAAGGTTCTCAGAACCATTCAATTTGATTACAGACTCTGCATATGTGGCAGGAGTAGTATCCAGAGCAGATCAAGCAGTATTGCAAGAAGTGTCTAACATCACACTTTTCGAATTGCTCTCAAAACTTGTAAAGTTAGTTACCCACCGAGAGCAACCATTTTATGTGATGCATGTCAGGTCACACACCAACTTGCCAGGGTTTATCGCTGAAGGCAACAGAAGAGCAGATGCTCTCGCCGCACCTGCAGTGATGGCCACCCTCCCAAACGTTTTTGAACAGGCAAAGATCAGCCACCAGCTTTTCCACCAAAATGCACCTGGCCTGGTTCGTCAGTTTCACCTTACTCGAGAACAGGCCAAAGCGATTGTGGACACGTGCCCAAATTGCCAACATCTTGCACTCCCTACAGTGAGCACGGGAGCAAACCCAAGGGGGTTGAACAGTTGTGAACTGTGGCAAACAGATGTTACTCACATACAGTCATTTGGACGGCAGAAATATGTTCATGTTAGTGTAGATACCTTTTCTGGAGCGGTCTATGCTTCTGCCCACACAGGAGAATCATCTGTCGATGCAACTAAGCACCTCTTACAGGCTTTTTCTTTCATGGGCATCCCCAAGGAGTTGAAAACTGATAATGGGCCTGCATATAAATCCAAGGAATTCGGGAGCTTCCTGCAGCAATGGGGAGTAGAGCATAAAACTGGCATCCCCTACTCCCCTACAGGTCAAGCCATTGTTGAAAGGACTCACCGTGACATTAAAAGAGTCCTGGACCAGCAACAACAGGTTCTGAAGGTGGAACCTCCCCACATCCGGTTGTCCAGGGCGCTGTTCACAATAAATTTTCTGAATTGTTCCTTTGGCAGCTTGAACCCGCCCATCCTACGCCACTTTGGGGGGAGCAGCCATGTGTTGATGAAAGACAAGCCTCCGGTTTTAGTTAAGGACCCTGAGACTTGGAAAACGGTGGGACCTTACAAATTGGTTACCTGGGGACGTGGATATGCCTGTGTGTCCACCCCTTCTGGTTTAAAGTGGGTTCCTTCCAAATGGGTAAAGCCTTACGTTCCCAAGCTCTCAGAGAAATCTACAGAAGTGCCCCAGGTTGCTAATGCTGCCTGGAGAAGGAAACGCCGTGCGCGTTCCCTGGAGGAAATTCCATTTAAACCTCCTATCTGGAACAGTTTGTAATATATGTTTGTCTCAAGTTCCTTGTACCAGTTTAGGTCCCGCTGTTCGTGTGTAGTCCCAAGATGCCGTGATACCGAGCCTGCTCCCCATCCTACTTGTGATCATCCCACCTGTGATCTCCTAGACGGTCCCTCAGCCCAAAGCACATAAGGACTACTTTGGCAAGAAGCCCTTGGACATCAAGCGAGAAACTGACAACTGGCTGAATGGACTGTTCAAATACTGGGGATTCTTGGGCTGGTTGGGGTCTACTCTGAAAGCTGTGTTTTTAGTACTTTTTATGTTAGTTGTTGTTATTGTGGTCTTCAGCATTGTTTTTAGACTAATCAAATGCATAGTGCTCAAGTTGATTTCAAGCTCATCTCCCCTCCTGTAGTTTACCATTTAGAAGCCTTTAGTGCTCCATTAGATGACATGGATCCCTCAGTAGAAATCACTGACCCTCCTGCAGAGGAGGAACTGATTTACCAACCATGGTTTGGCAAGCATTCTTCACCACAATCCCAGTCCTCTTCTTTTTAAACAAAACTAGGGGGAGATGTTGCAGTGTGAAGCAACTTCCTCCCAGCCATCCCAGCCCCTCCCAGGTGTGGCAATACCTTCCTCCTCCCCCTTCCCTTTGTCTCCTCCTAAGTGCTGTCAGTCAAAGCTAACATGCCAGCAGTCACACTGCCTGGTTGGCAGAAGTTCAAAAGATGCCCCTCAGTGTCAAGGTCATTGGCCTGTCCTGGGTGTCACTCTTCCCCTGAGACCCTGCCCCTCCCACCTGGTTGGTGGCTCACCTGTCCCTTCCCTCCCCCTGCCCGGACCTTAAAACCAACTGCGAGCACGTGGTTATTTGTTCAATGGAGCAGCGTCCTGGTATTCAGATGTCCGTGACTTTGGAATAAAATCTGGATCTTAAAAGCTCTGTTGCACCCCCTCCTTTTCCTCTTCACCTCGCCTAAGGACTATCTCCCAGAGGTAAACTGAGTTCCTCCAAGCCTGGGTGGCCCAGCTGCAGCATCCAGCCAGCCAGAGATATCTCTGTGGTGAGAACCACCACAGCTGCTGTCTCCGGTCAAGCGGCGAGGGACAGAAGAGCCCAGGCACTTTCCATCCGGTAATATTGGAATTTTTTTCCAATAATTTTCTAGTTCAGTCATGAAAGCAAAACTCACACAAACCCAACTTCTAGAAACATTCCTTAAAAACCTGTAAATAACCCCTTATTGCTGTCTCTAAGCTTCTTGCAGTAACTCAAAGCAGTAGTTACAGCAAGGGGTGCGGGAGAAGGAGTGAAGGGTGAGAGGTGCAGAGGCACAAACTTGATAGCACCAATACAGAGGCTCAAGAATTAGAAAATTAACCTACTATCATACTGACTGATATAAATACTCACTGCTAAAAAAGTCCATTTACAGTATTCTCCCCAAAATGATACTACATTTTTCTTTTCCTTCTGCACTCCTCTATATGGCTCAAATACATATATTGTAGTAATCCATCACCAAGCTGCTGTACAGTACATTTTTGTTGAGCTAACACTTTCTATTCTGTGTACTGATAGCACTACATTAATTAATTAAATACTAGCAACACAATATTCCCGTAATTTATGCAGTAATTTTACTCATTCCATTTAGGTGTACTATATTAGAAACTTGGAATATGATAATTGATTTCATGGACAACTAGCTCACCTCCCTTAAAACTTTCTGCATATAAAGCACTGCAAGACATGAAATATAAGGAAATACAAAGGACAAAGCAATGAACAAAACAAAATCAGAAATATCTGAATAATACAGTTGGAACAAATAGCATTTAAATACAACTATAAGATGCACTAGAGCACTAGGAATTGGGCTAGGAAGCCTAAATTAGGTTCTTACCTGCATCAAACATATCAAGCAGGTTCACCAAGGTCTCAAAAGCTGCCAGGCGTACACTGCTGCCCTCATCTCTTGCCAGCTCCACCAACTCAGGAAGCACCACAGTTTTTGTTAGTTCTGTCCTGCAACGTGAAGCAAGCAGTCAAAAGAAAACTTACAAAGAAACAATACTGCCACTGCAAAACAGAATTCTGCCTTGAAGTACTCATTTAGAGATTTTTTTGGGTAGTCGAGAAGAAAAAACAAACCAAGTTCTAAGGAAATTAAAGTTAAATAAAAAAAACTGCTGTCAATCTCAGGACTTTTCTTCTTAGTCAACCAAGGAAACATGCAAACTTTAAATGTAGAACTTCATCATTAAAAAGCATTCAAATTAGCTCAAAATAAATTAGAGAAAATGTAGTCTGAAAAAAAATATCAAAGGACTCCCGCTATTTATTTCACTGTATCACTAAGAAAATTCCTATGATCAAATATGCTCAATATGGTGGTCCAAAGTCAAAATTTAATAAATATGAGCCATGTTGGATTGAAGTATCTGGAAATTTTATACATCAAAGATAAGCCTTCTTTACAAAGAACATCTACTGCTCAGAAAAAATGCCATTTCCCAACTAGTCTAAACACTGACTTTTGGCCATGGTTTAAAGTAGTAAAAAAGAGGCTCTGCTTGTCCTTTTTTGCCTTGGTACATACTGACCTACTAGCATACTGCTGACACTTAACTCCAGGATGCTGAAATAAAAATGCTCAAAATATCCCTTCCAATCAGACTAAAGCAGTAACAGCTGCCCCTTTTGTAAGTCAATACAAACAATAATCCTTTCAAATGTTTATAATCAGCATCAAAGTGATTTGCATCTTACAGAGTTTATTATACCTACCAGCAAATCAAGAAGTGTTAACAGTACTCTTCCAAGCAAACGATTAAACATTCAAATAAAATTATGAGAAAATGACAAATCATTTAAGTGGCAATAACACTAACTAGTAAAAATAAGTACTTGGACTGCTATCACCTTCAATATTTACCTGAACATTTGCTCATGTCTGTTTAATTATTTTTTATTTACCTACTACCTATTCATCCTCAACATGACACACTGGAATACCTTCCATAATGAAAGCACTCAATGTCCACCATTTCTCATGAGATTAAATCATCTAAAGCACTGAGAAGGAATTAGGCAAAAACGTCAGCGGTAGAACAGTCTATATGAATACATTAATGCTAAAAATAAAAGTTGGTGAGGAAAGAATCAAAGAAAAAGTACACAGGACAGATCAGTAATTGATAACAAAGTATTTAGCCCTATCAAACCCACTGTTCTAAGGTGGGGTAAATTACCAGTAATGCTGTCATTTGCCACTGCATAATACCCATGATTTTTTAAAACTTTCAACTCCCAGAGTAAGTGAAATTTAGAATAAATGAAATTTAGTTCATTTTAAAGACACTAAACAGAATTTAGAAAATTTCATTTCCAGTATGGTTACTTATTAATATAAGATCTAATCTATATCTCTGCTGTCTAGCATTGGGTAAGGACTGTTACCTGATAAATTTTCAATTCTGTAGAATAAGTTACTGCTATTTTTTTCCTACCCGACAAAATAACAGGTAGAGAGACCTCAAATTTTAAAATATTTGTTCATTCAGAGACCAATCCTGTATGTAAATAACATTTTCTTTTATTAAAATTCCAGACTTTTTTCAATCCTATGTATGAATATTGAAGGCCTTCGAGGTTTGAGTAAAAGTTGATACTGAGCTGAAATTTGCTTACAAAAGACATTTAGCATTTTTTCTCAAAACACTGCACAATAATTATTAAAACTGCTAATACTTTTTAGAATTTTTAAATAAGACAAATACCACCAATAGATAACTGAGATAATTTCGAGAAGCTATAGATGAAGTCATTATTAAAAAAATCTGCTGGGTTTATGGTTCAGCAATTTTACTATAAAAGAGAAAGAAAAATCTAAAAGTGGAAAAGAGACAACTGCCAACAGCCAATTACTAAGAACACATCTGTACCTTCCAAATTAATTATAGAGTATGCATGAATTCAGCAATTTTAAAAGGAGTTTTTAGGTTGACATTTTAGAGAAATATTTTGCATTTTAGATCAGTCAGGGAAATTGCACTCACCCTATTCCTCGAGCTACATGTTCCAGCTGCCGACACATGCAAGCTCTAACTTCATATTCCACATCTTGGCACAGTGATTTTACCAATGGAAGCACCTCTCTTTTAACACTAAAAATTTGAACATTTTCTATTAGTATATGGAACAAGAATATATAAAATCTACTGAGTAATACTGAACTTCACTCACATATTTGTTTATCCCGTGTATTACTAATTTATCACACACAGTAAAGGATTTTTCTGATAATCAGCAATTAGAAAAGAATATTGTACACTGGATACAAATATATGTTACAAAGAAAGAGGAAAAGGAATATTTACTTTCATTCTAATTTGCTTATATTCATCTATTATTTCTTATAAAATAAGTAATTTCTCTACAAAAATAGTAGGTAGGCTACTTTAGTAGGATGCTGTCCTCATTTAAAAACTTCTAATCTTCACTACAATTTCTGAACAGCCACTGAAACAATAAAAAGATTATATAAATGGAAATGCAAATCCCAATTAAATGTCTGTAATACCTCATCTTTGATATGCAGGTATCACCCAAGACATAATTAGGAAGAAAGGAGAAAAAGAATTTAAGATTAAAAGCTTGAATATTGCAATGCCTTCAGACAAGTAGACCAAGTATTCATGTAAATCAATGGCAGATACAAAATAAAAATTTTGATTCTTATTTCAGTAAAAACACATATTACAGCTTGGCAGAATCAGCCATTGTGTTTCCTTTCACTGCTCAAGGTTCTGTCATAAGTATTCATAAAATATCCCTATAAAAATGCTTATTTTATTGAAAAACTCAAGATAAATAATATGTAGACACTGACAAGGAAATTTTCAAGCCAGCTTGCACAGCCTCCATTCATTTCAGTGGAAACTAATTTACTTCTTACAGAAAAAATTTAGCTTCAAGTTTCAAAAATTGTACAGTCTTGGAAGTTTGGCATTTTAGAATACACTAAATTAGGGGCTACATAAAAAGAAAAAAATACTTTTTAACTTGGAACACTGGAGGGTAGAAAAACTAATGTTCCATGACAAGGACAGGATATTAAAAAAAACTAGGAATAACATCAAACATGAAGTTTTTAATTATAGCATAAATTTTATGAGGAAAAACTGTGCCATTCTGCAGAAGAAAGTGAAGATATGCTTATATATTGCCTACTCCTGAGGATAGCTATGTCTTCTGGGCCTGTACCAAGAGCCCTTCTGAAAGGGGAATGAGAGTGTGCCCTGAATTTTACTCAGTCTGCCACATTCTAAACCTGAGGACCCAGCTCCGAACTGCACTCAAAAACTCTCTACCAGAAGAACAAGATATCCCAGAAAATTCTGAGTTATCTTCTTAAAATGTAGTGGCTATGCAGAAAAGGTGCTAAGACCTGTTTACTGAAATGTGGGGATTCCTGCTTCTGAAGAGCAAGGAATCATGTTCAAGAAACACCATAAAAGATATGATTGTTATGGCTACTAATAACCACTACTATATTTCACAGAAGATTCCAAGTAATCCATAAAGTGACTTATTTCCATGAGATTGTAACATCAAATAAATAAATGCAGCTGCTATTCTGACAGAGTCCCAGAGATTTGGAACATAAAGATTTGGTAACATTCTCAAAAAATACTACTCTACCATTCATTAAATTTTGCATATATATATATATATATATACACATACACAGCAAATTAAGATTTAGATAGTTTCCTTTTGGGTGCTTCTAGCTCTTTTTTATTGAAGAAAAAAAAACATAATCTAAAGAAATTTATTCCTAAATGTCTTGTCATATTGTCCTGTTCTTCTTGTTTTCTGTTATGCTGAATTCTTACATTTTGGGGCAGATCGAAATCATTATTAAAGTGGGCTTCCTCAACTAGACAGTTTCTGGGTATTTGGTGGCCCACAGTGGATTTCTGTTATGATTCAAAGTAATGTTGTGCTGGATTGCCCAGATACCAAACACATTTGGGGAAGCGGTCCTGCTATCACAGGCTGGGGTGAACTGACCAAGGAATGTACCACACCAACTGCTTTGGGCAGATGAGTGACTCAGATTTGCTTTCATCACTGCACTCTCTCCAGGCTACAGACACTGAATCTAATGGCTGGAAAATATCAGGGAACAGCAGTAGTTCCTCATATATCTACGTTTTAATTAGGGATAGGAAAAAAAACAGATCTACATGCTAGATTTGGTTACATAATAAAAAGTTAGGAATGGAATTCCTCTTCCTATGACAAGAAACTCAAAGGAGATGAAGTTGTGTTTTGTGCCTGTAAGTTTGCAGAGAAATCCACTGTGTGAATTCTTTTCTAGTAGGAAAAACAATATGGAAGAATGGCCTGAAAATGGTATCCATTCAAATCTGTGAAAGACCATACAAACTCAAGTTATAAAATGATGAACGTCAGCAAGTCTAAACATGCTAGTTAAATAATGAAAAGGATCTGTGAAAAAAAAGGATTTCATTTTTGCAATAAAGTCTACTTTTCTCGTAGCAATTTTTGTCCACTAACAGAGAAATACTAGTTTACACTGTAGAATGAAAATATATTGACAGTCTACTTACATATGAGCTTCAAATTTGTTAGCTACTTTTCCCATGATTTTACAACTAACTAAGCGGGACTGAAGTGTTTGAGAAAGCTGTGCTTTGGAAACAAGTGGATTCAGAATCTACATGGAAAAAAAAGAAGACATATGAGTGGATAAAATGGTGAGCATCAAATAAAGTATTCCTCTTCTTAAAAAAACTACAAAAACATATCCCAAATGTCATTAACCTTTTCACTGAATTAATCAGCACTAACAATAATGGCACCTATGCATATCAATAGTCAATTTTGTTTAAATTACATCTTTTAAATTATATTGCAATTAGATTTTGGAGGTGACTAGAATAATTTCTCTGTGTTTCTTCCAACCTTATTTCTTACCCTTTAGAAGTTGAATTTTAAAACAGTTCTGAATTTTACTCTTAATTTAATGAGGATTTTTATACTACACAATCATTTATTTAAATCTCCATATTGTTTTAAATTATAAACACAGTCAATATGTCTGTTGCAAAGTATTCGAACTTAACAAAATATGAACACTTAAAATTGAATAAATTTGGTGACTAAAGGGGACTGGCATTATAACGTAGTGACAGATTTTCTTCTTTCTTTCTTGAGCTACACAGTGAAAAATGAAGAGTGTTTGCAGTGCATTAGAGTTTTGGTACACCAAGAACTACTGAAATACACGAAGGAATGGATGTCCAGCATTCAGTTCCATTTAGCAGAAATTGGAATTTTAGTCCAATAGTAAAGAAAATGTAGTTTCTTCACGAAAACAGAGTGAGATACTACCCTGTAAACCAAAACAGCGTGCAGGAAAACATGTTACTGAGAATACAAAGTGCAGTGGAAATGTTACAGTGGAGTGTAAATAAGTCTTGACTTTATTTGCTGAAGAACACTACTTTTTTTAAGGTAACCTTCCTGTCTCACCTTTTCACCCATTCATCTCTTACACTGTGTTCCACAACCATTACCATTTGCACAGGTATGGAACTGCCACAAATCTGACTGAGGTGAATAAAACTTGCAAGGAAATACAATCTTACAATCTTAATCTTTTTTGTGATCATAAGAAATTAGTATTACCTCATGTCTGACAGTTTCTTTTGGTAAAGCTTCTATTACAGCAAGAAGAGTTTCTAACCATGCATTGCTGACACCTGTTTAAAAGATATTAATTATATGTGATGTCTTATATTGTACATACAACAACTAAACCAAAACATGTACAAGTTTTACAAAATTTGCTCTAACTTTTTGCATACATCTTCAAGGAGCTATGAATCTGAAAGCCACTATATTAGCATTCAAGGCTTCAGAGTACAAAGTAGGATAAGTAAGAAGCAAGGTCTGACCCCATTTCTTTTCTCTTTCCAATTCCTACATAAAATTATGAACTACTCTAATTGCTTTATAAAGCTAATTTCCCTCATTTCATTCTTTTCTTACGCCCACTGAAACTTTCTAGTTGCACAACAGGCCTTTTCTTTCCTTTGTATTCTAAAATTAGTGTCAAAGAAATTAAGAAAAAATAATCAACACAGAATAAATGTCAACCATCCTCCCTCCATTTCCTCAGCCACAAAATGTTGGTACTTCAGGAGAAGCTCAGACTCAGAAATAAGTTTGGGATTTAATCCTTCAGACAAAGTGAGAGGGGTTTTTCTGCTTCAATCAGAATTACATTTAAATATCAGTATAAAAGTGGTCATCATGCAAAAATCTTTCCATTCACACAAGTCTAGATACAAAGTCACAGTGACTGCACTCACTGTTGACACAGTATTGTAGGGTCACTAAGGAAACAAAACCTGTAGAGGTCATGAGCCGTCAGAGTGGCTGTGCAGCCCTGACCTGCATCTCTGTGTTCCAGGTTCTGGAGAATGATGTGTAGGAAGGAGTGGGAGTACGTATGAATGGACACCGACTCCTCTTGCAGAACAGTCAAAAAAGAAACAGCAGCTGTTAACTGCATCTCCACTCCTGCAACATGCAGAACCTCCTGTATAATTACAAATTATAACAGTTTAGAGAGTGAGGCAGAAATGTACTGAAAGAACATCCAAATTTTTACATTCACTTTTAGAATTAATATGCAACAACATGAGTGAACTACAAAATTTGCTGTAAAATTATTTTCTCTTAATAGCAATTTATTGCAGAGATTAAGTTTTCTTATGATATGTCATCAATCTTCTAAGAAAAAAAAGTTACTTATAACATTCTTTGTGACTTTAAGTTGCATCAGTGCCATGCATGGATTTTTCTACTTTACAAAACGAGAGGTAGAAACTGATCAGCCAACAATTGCACTCCTGTTGTTTATGCACATGAATTAAAAATAAGTATTTCATTCATTCATTCATTCATTAAGAGATACTAAAATAGCAGAAGGCAATTTAAATTTCATCCCTTGACTAACATGGAATGCAAATGAAAAGTACATATATACAGTCTTAAAAATAAAGCAAGATACACTAGAATATTTATCTAGCTAACTAAACATTTGTATTTCTGAGCTCTGATACACAAGAATGTCATGAATTGGGCTGTCTTTACAATCATCCACTCACAAGTTAAACAAAGTTAATATGCTGAAGTGAAATGAAATATCACTATTTTTTTAAATTTAAAAACAGGCAAGTTAAATTTTAAATTTCAGATTTATGCACAGACCTTGCAGGATGCAATCTTTAACACAGCACTCATTGTAAGTATCAGTAACTGTAAATATCTGTCAACAAAGTGAACATTCTATATGTTTACTTTTCTAAGTGTGTTCTTCTATTTCCTGAGAAAATAAAAAGTTCATTATTCTACTACTAAAGCATTACACTCATTTTACAAATTATTCCAAATTCAGTAGGAGTCTAAAGCTTCCTAAGTAGGAACTTCCTACTTAGCACTTTATATATGTGGTTTTGTTTCTTTTTAAACTGCTTGATATGGACAGTGTTTTCTCAGATCACTCACCAAAAATCAAAAATAAGCCAAAATTAATTGAAAATAAAATGAGCCTGGATCAGATTAAAAAATATATATTCATTTTGCAGCTAAGTGCATAGTTGCGAATGGATTGTACTCTTCACTGGGTTACAAACTGTCTGCATGGCCAGGTCCTGAGTGCTGGTGAATGGAATTACATCCAGTTGGCAGCCAGTCACAAGTGGGGATCCCCAGGGCTCAGTGCTGGGGCCAGTCCTGTTTAATCTCTTAATTAATATCAAGGTCAAGGCCAATGGTCTGAGGTTCAAGGCAAGCACTGAGTCCCACACCTGGGTCACACAAACCCCTGAGTGCTACAGGCTGGGGACAGAGTGGCTGGAGAGTGGCTTTTCTCACTCAGAGGGTAATCAGGCACTGGAACTGGCTGCCAGGGATGAGGTGGAACCACTTCCACCATTCCTGGAAATGTTCAAAAGGCACCTGGATACGGAACTCAGGGACATCGTGAAAATAGTGCTGCTTGGTAAACAACTGGACTCAATAATCTTAGGTTTTTCCAGATTCAACGATTCTATGACTCTAAGCATTGCATATCAGAGGAATTTTGCTGAGAAAATAGTTTGTAGAGAACATCTGAGAAATTACTATTTGACTTTGTATAAAACAAGTTCTCATTCTACAAATGTCAAACCATTTGTACATACAACTGTACAACTGTTAGCTATTTCAAGGAGAATGATAACTTATCTCTCAAGACCTGTCCCAGTTTACAACCATGTTTCTTTCTGAAAGGATTCTCTGTGCTGCTTTCCAACAAAATATTTGCATTCAACACCCATGGAAACCGCCTTCTTATTTCCACAGACTCTGTCCTTGTTCCACCACTGCTCTTACAGCCACAGCCAAGAAAGAATAAGGACACCTACCAGGTTTTTTTTGAATATTTTTGGGATCAGTATACCTGTCCATACTTTTCTGGGATTCTGGCTTAACATTTGTTAAAAAAACCATCACCAAGAGAACAAAGAGAACTATCCACACACTATAGATGCTAACAGAGCAGCGCAGACCAGAAAATTATGGAGCAGTGCCAGGTTAACAGTTAGACTTGATGAACTTGAAGGTCTTTTCCAACCTAAATAATTCTGTAATTCTATGAATTCAGTTTTCCATACATGTTTACTTTGTACGCAATACAAACAGGGTTACTTACCAACAAACAAAGTTTCCAAATAGTCTGCTCCACTGATCCACATAACTCTGGATAGTCATGTGTGAGAACACATTCTCTGGATGTGCCTCCTCATGGACCTCGGGAGACATTGAAATATAAATTTCTAGACTGCTTACACACCTGCCTGCACTGATGTTTACACTCAGAACTGTACAGTTCTGTATTTGCAAAAGCATGGGTGTCCTCTTTCCATTTTCATACAACCCAAGCTGAGTAACTTAAATTTATTTAATATAAATTTATTTACTTAGAAAGTAATGTATTTTTCAATACATGGATACTCCACAAATTTTCACTCCAGACTAAAAAAGCTCTCCCTGTCTATCTTATTCAGACAAGCATTAAGTATTTAATGGAATTTAAGGGTATTAACATGTTCTTAACTATTCTAATGTCTACAAGTTAAACTCAGGCCTCAAAACTTAAAATTTAGAAAGCCTAGTTTATTCCATTAATTGGAAAAACAAAAATTCATCTCTAGTTAAGATGCAGATTTTGTCCTGCAATAACAGGATTCTCTTGAAAGAATGCTGCAAGCAGAGACATAGTCAAATCATTTTAGTAATTGCATTGGTATGATAGAAATTTTAGACTAAAAGACTAAGACACACAGAAATAATGGAGATTACAGAAGCTGAAGGATATAATGAGAATGGACCTTAAAATTAATGTACGGTATAAGGAAGAATAAAAATCATTCCACCTTTTCTTAAACTATAAAATCAGCTACAGAAAAGAAAAGCTTTCAAGAGGAGGCTGATATATTAGGAAAACAAGTAACCATGAAAATAAATTTGGAACTAATGAGACAACACTGAATAAAGCTTGTTATATACACAACAGCAAGAATAATCATAGTTTGCTGCAATCACAGCATTTGGAAAAATGTCTTATTAGTCATTCGGATAGACACCTGCAACATCTCTCCATCACTTTCAGTTGCAGAGCCCAAAGATGGAAAGCAGAAAAAATACTATTAACATCATTTGAAAGGAGCCATTTTGTTCACAAAGAGAAATGCTTTTAAGAATGTCTAAGCTTTCCCTAAATCTGCATTTCAATGACTTCCAAGGTTCATGAGGAGGTGCATGCAGAAATCCAGAGTGGGCTTCTCTATGCAGAAGAACACATACAAGGATGCAAATTCATTTTAACAGCAGAATTTTAAAAGAAAACTTCCTAATCTCATTCCTACATTAACATCTAAATTATATACTGTATGTTTGTTTAAACAGCATAACCAAAATAATGACACTTAATTCAATAATTTCTTATGTATGTCACATTTATTGATGTCTTGAATTTACTCATCTCAGATCTACAACACTTATGTTAAACATATAGTGCCTTTGACACAATTTTAATTTAACTGTATTTCACAGAATGATAAGTAATTTGCATACACCCATTTCTATATTTCTAGAAGTAACCCAAGTTTATCAATTTTTCACAAATGAAATACAAATTTGCAATGTATTCAGACTGAACATTCCTTGTATTTATTTCTTTCTTCATATGCTTTACCCTCAGCTCTAATAAAAACATTAATTTTGCTTTGAGTGTCTGCAAGTGTGCTAAATAAGTACACTGGTTTCCTTATGCAACATATGGTAACAATACCTTCAAAGAAACAGCCCTCTAAAACTACTAAACAATTCATTTTTCATGTGCCAATTTGATTTCACAAATGATTACTCCCAAGCTGAAGAAGTAGAACCAAGTGCAGTAATTTAAATCAGTTTATTTCTCTGCAATGGCAGATTACATTTGCAAGATTCTGAGCACAGTGGAGTTAAATTATGCTTTTACACACTATAAAAGTTTCCCTTTAATGGTCAGGACGAGTCCTCCAATAAAAAACAAGGTTAAGAAAAAAATAACAGGTCAAATTAATGATGTCAAACACTGTTTTTCAGTTAAAAGTGCAGTGCATGTGGTTACAACATCACTTTACTTCTACTACAGATAAATAATATTAGATAACAGAACACCATTGAAGGACTGGCTTTATAAGAGCAATGGCACAGAAAGGAACTTAATTCATATACATTCCACAACATTTCAGTTTATAAAGCTTAAACTTTAAAGGAACTCTTGGATTTAGACTGACCTCATTATATTTTACTTTTTTACCTCTGTCTGGAGCCCATTAGCTTAGGCTTCATTTAATTTATCATCTAGGAAGACATCCAGTTTGGGTTTAATTGATACTGTAAGATGAAATCCACACTACATTTCTCAATAATTTGCTCAAAGATTGATTGCATTTATTATTAAAGTTGTCTGCTTCATTTCAAATATTTCTATCTTCAGTTCCTACTGCTTCTTAGTTCCTATACTGTTTTCAGTTGAATGTCTTCAATATTATACAGGAAGATACTTTTACAAAGTAACTAAGTACAGCCTGATCAAATATCACACTGAGATCTAACTCCCACTGTACGAATACTTTCCTATTCATGCAAATGATTATACTTCCAAATATTTTCTTCACCACTAAATAAAAATCTTAAAACTAAAATCAAAAACTGTATTCCCATACTAGACTTTTTATTGAAGACAGGCCAAGACCAGCATTTCTCTCCAGCCTGAAAAAATAAAGCTAGAAAATCCCTAGTGTTTCTTATTCCTCCTTAATTTTAGGAAGAATTCTACTCTCAAAGTAGAAAACCAGAGGAAAAAAATGAATTCAGTATGGTAAGCATTAAAAAACCAAACCAACTTTTCATGAAGCCAGTAGGTTGGCTTAGAAAGACTGCATTACATATGTCAGATTAACTGGTGGTTGTAACTGCAGATATTCGGTGTAAGTTGAAGGGTTACCAATTACTTTGCAACTTCAAGTCATTCTTCTCAAAGCACTTTTACACTCATACATATTTCAGCAAAATGCCTATTGACCTGCATCTCATAGGGCAGAATGCAACCAGAAGCACTTTAATGTTTTCTAAATCATCTGTCAGTCTGTACCAATCCTTAGTCCTGAGAAGAGCTATTTCTTGACCATTTGTTGAATCTAAATAATCAGATAAAAGTTGAAACAGCACCTTTTAAGAAACAGAAGTTTCCTGAGATCAGGACAGGCCATTTCAGGACATAACATGAAGTTGAGAGGTGATGTCTGATATTCACAGAATACTTGAAGGTTGGAAGGGTCTTCTGGAGGGCATTTTGTCCAATCCCCCTGCTCAAGCAAGGCCAGTTACAGCTGAGACATGCTCAGATTGCCTTTGAATACCTCCAAGGAGGAAGATGATAACATCTCTAAGCAACTTGTGCCACTGCTCAGTCACCCTCACAGTGAAGAAGTGATTCCTGATATTCAGAAGAAGGCTCCTGTGTTTCTGTTTGTGTGCATTGCAACAACAGTTGCAGTTCTGTCACTGGGTACCATTACAAAGAGCCTCTCTCTGTCTTTGCTTTGTCAGGTATTTGAATCCATTGATAAGGCCCTCTCCAACCCTCTTCTTCTGCAGGGGTCCTAGGGGTCATTAGCATTATTAAGTTTTGCATTTGCATTTGTGATTTAGTTTGTTCTTATTTGGCCAAGGCTGCTCCTAAAACCACACCTTAAATGAACTTGTACATTTCATCGGGGCGAGGGTACATATCTGGGACAGAGTGGAAATATGGAGACAGGGTATCTTCTTCACAATTACATAATCACAGAATAGGTTGGGTTGGAAGGGACCTTTAAAATTCAGCCAGTCCACCCCCATAGCAATGAGCAGGGACACCTTCCACTAGACCAGGCTGCTAAGAGTCCCATCCAATCTGACCTTGAACATTTCCAGGGATGGGGCATCCATAACTTTCCATAACTCTCTGGGCAATCTGTTCCAGTGCTTTACCATCCTCATGTCAAAGAATGTATTCCTTATATCTAGTCTGAATCAATCCTTCTTTAATTTAACCCCATTGCCCCTTGTCATATCTCAAAAGGCACTGCCAAAAAGTTTGTCCTCATCTTTTTATAAGCCCCTTTTTAAGAACTGAAAAGTCAAAATAAGATGTACCCAGAGCCTTCTTTTCTCCAGGTTAAACAGCCCAAATATCTCTTATAAAAACACATCTCTATATAAAATTACTGTACAACATTACATTGTCATCATGCATTTATCACAACTAGCAGTGACTTAATAAAAGCGTGGAGGGCAGAATGTGAAATTGCACAGACAGCTAAAAGCAAACTATACTCTTCTGGACAGCACCATGAAGATCTTAATGTTTGGATGAAAGGGGATTCAGAACATCAGAATCAACCATTATTACTGGATAGTCCTCAAAAAGAATTCTCAAAAAAGCTGTCAAAACACTGGTAAATCTTTTAGAACATTTAAGTAGAACTAATTCTGCCTTTTTTTTTTCCCTGTCATAACAACTTTTAAAAAACTATAATACCTGTAATACTTCGTAAGTTTAGTGAATTAATGCAGAAGACCTACTGGACACACACCTCCTAGAGACTGAGTTTGCAATAAAAGTGGGATTTTTTTTTTCCTTTGTTAAAATAATTAAACTGGCAGAAAAAGATACATTCAAACTTCAACACACAAAACTTACTCTGATTTTTGGTAAAACCCGACGAAGTGTTTCTGCAGGATTCTGTCGCATAAGGACTGGAAGATTTGCCACCACACTTGTTCCTTGGATATCCTGACCAGAACTTACAAAAACATAAACATACAATACATTACTCACTATGATGATTACAAGCTCATGGCTTTCATTAGAAAACAAAACAAAACCAAGAATAACAAACCTACACTACTCAGGTTTTTCATGCAAGCAATGAGGCTTTTTTTTTTAATAATATGTGGTAGAAGACCACATTTAAAAAATCAACCTATCAAGCTATTATAAATAATTTTCTACATGGAATGTTTTAAATTTTAGTGTAGCTTTGCATAAAAATGTGAAACTTCTGAAAGATCTTTTCAAAGCAGATGATCAAGGCAGCGGTTTCATGGAATCTTCTGCCTTATGGCAATACAAGGGAAAACCAAAGGAAGGGGGCAAATAGAAGATATACATGAAAATAGCACACAGGGTACAGCATTTTAACAGAAACCTACCATTATTTCCTTTTTGTAAGGAAAGCAGTCAGATGTATATTCTGATATATATGCACACAAACATGATTTTAAAAGGATGTAAAAAACTTGGTTAAATTACAGATCTTGTACCTTTCTCCTCATACTGTCTCTCTCAGTGGTATCCCACAATTGAAAAAGGAAACAACAAAAAAAAAAAAAAAAAGCAGGATGGGAATGAAATGGTAGGCAGCAATGAAAATAAGTATGAGGTGAAAAGAAAAATTACTCAAGTAGATCAACTCCTAGAATAGAATCAGAAAGCAAGAGGGTCTGCATGCCAAAATTAAAACTAAACATCAACACATCCTTTTCCTTTGGCAAGGCATGCATATCTTTGTGTTTATCCAGTAGTAATGCAAAAAGCCAAGGTAACTTGGAGAGGCTTTTAAATTTAAATTTTATTCATTTTGTATCAACATGGAAGAAACCCTAACTGCTAAAAAATGCAAACAAAATGCTACCCTTATCCATCAAAACATAAAGAAAAGGGAAGCATTTTCCTTTAAACCAGAAATTCTAAGTATCTGGCCTACTGCCAATTAAGAAAGTGAAGCAGGAGGCATTTCAACACCTACACAGTCTGTAATTTTCCAACTGCAGAAGATTTCTCTTCTATTTCTACCAAATGAGCTGCACCATAGATTTTCTTTAAATACTGAAGACTCCAGAATTATAGCAAATTATTGCTAAACGCTCAGCTGTACACATTTTTGTACTAATAAACAAATTAAAATAAATCCTGTATCTTTTCTTCAGAGTCACAATAAGCTCAGTGTTTTGAAGGCCCTATTCCTTTATTAACAGTGCTAACTATAGAAGAACACAACAGAGCCCTATACTTAGAAGCAATTTAGCTCAGCCTTTTTTTGTGCTAGCAAAATCCACATACCATTTAAATATAAAACTTCAGGACTCATCTTCTGAGTTCATCCTACAGGAGATCCCAGTGACTTAGCAATGATGGGAATCCTCATGCAGGGAGGGAAGCTCTTGGGCCCCAGTGCTCCTGTGCTAATACTTCCTTCCTCTGCAACAGCAGCTGCTTGCTGCTGGCCAGTGGTACCAGACCTGGCCTAACTGTAAGACCCGTTGTAAAGCACTTCTCAAACACTTCTCAAGCACAAGCACAGCACTAAGCCTCCTCCTTCTAGCCCCTGACTTTGCTTTTACTTATTTCTTTTACCATCATAAAATGAAGTCCACATAATTGTGATGTCTTGAGACTGAAACAAATCCTCCTAGAAACCATTTACAAACATTTGAAGGACAGAAACGTGCCTGCAAGTAGTCAGCCTAGATTTGTGAAGGGGAAATCAATCCTCATCAGCCAACTTGACAACATGTGACTGGCTGAGATGGTGGAAGTTGTTTAGCTTATTTCAGCAAGACTGCTGACATTGTCTCCCATCATATCCCCATAGATCAACTGATGAAGTACGAGCTGGACAAATGGAAAGTGATGTGGACTGAAAACTCAGTGAACTATTGAGCCTAAAGGGCTGTAATTAGTGGCAAAGAAGCCAGCCACAGGTGGTTTACCTCATGGTTTACCTTACTGGGGGCAATAAAGTTTTCATTAATGACCTGGGTGATGGGACAGAGTGTACCCTCAGTATGCAGATGACACAAAAGCAGGAGGAGGTGTTGACAGACCAGAAGACTCTGCTGTGTCAACAAACTGGAGAAACAAACCAACAGGGATCTTATGGAGTCCAGCAGCAGGAAATGCAAGTTCTGTAGCTGCGGCAGAACATCCCCATGCACCAGTAGAGGCTGGAGCCCAGCCAACTGGGAAATACCTTGGCAGAAAAGGACCTGGAGATCCCAATGGACACAAAACTGACCTGGAGGGAAAGGTAGCTGACAGCATCCTGGGATGCACTCAAGAGCATCACCAGCAGCTCAAGGAACATGATTATTCTTACCTATTCAACACAAGAATCTCAGGCAGCAGCGAGTTCATCACAATATTTGTGCAGAAGCTTAGACAAAAGGGATTTTTAATCTTGAGAAGAGAAAGCTTGGGGGCCTTACTTGACATGTATAAACTCCGACGTGAGACAGTAAAGAAGACAGAGGCAGATTCTTCCCAGCAGTGCCCAGTGATAGGATGCAAAACAATGGGAACAAATTCAATACACAGGAAATTCCCCTTAATCCTTAAAAAAACCCACAAATTCTTCTGTGTCAGAGTATTCAAATATTGGAAAGAGTTGCCCACACAGGTGGTGCAGTCTCCATCCATAGGACTCAAAATCCTGAGTTCAGGACAAGACTCTGAATATATTGCCACTAATTGACACTACTTTGAGCAGGAAGAAGATCTCCAGAGATCCCTTCCCACTATACTATGATTTTATTCAGGGTATGTGCTGCCAATTTTGCAAGCTTTCATGAAGCTCAAGGAAGACAATAAGATTTCTTCTATTAATTTTTAAAGCATTTTTAAAAACAGATTCTACAAGGTAAGAACAAAGAAAATTTTAGAAGTCCCTGGGTACTGAATTAGAAACATTTCTATCTGGAAAGGGATGGAAAGACTACTCCTTCCATAGCATGAAGAATGAAGATTAGCCACTGAAAGTACTGGAAGACAATATTATCACAAAGGACTTTGAAAAAGAAAAGACAGATTTACATTTCTCTCTCCTTCATTCACACTAGCCTACAAAACACAATGGCAGGAGCAGAATACAGTACTGTAAAGAAGACTGAGGTACAATGTTTACCCAAGCTCTAACTGAGGCTCTGTTTGTGTAGAGGCTTTTCTTTCACACTGTGGATAATTGCACCAGTTCGGCAAAAGTGATTTGTTAAATAGCCATTGTTGAATCAACCACTCAAGTCTGTGTTCTGTGTAAACAGAAGTTCTGATGAGTGGCTGCAGGGAATTACAGTGTCAACTCAACACCCCTTAAGTGACATTATTTTCAGTGCAGGATTCTGTAACATTCTGTGTTGGTCCAAATCTGAATTTGTTGAAGACAGAAGTAAAAATTTAGGAACTTCAATGAGTGAGGGATTAGAACACCACAATTAAAAAAATATAAGATAAAAGTATTCCATAACTAACTGGGTATTAGGAAAATGAAATTCACAAACACTCAAACTTGAAAAATGGTGTTCATGGTTGTGGGAATCTTTAGACATATTCATAACTCATCCAGACAATGTCTTGAGCAGCATGAGCTAACATCAAATGGCATCAGACTTGGAAGCTGGCTCTGCTTTAACCAGGGCATTGGACTAAATGACTTCCAGGGGTCCCCAACTACCTAAACTACTCTGTGACTGGGATTTATAAATCCTAGACTTAATTTCCTATTTGTATAAAAGCTCAGTATCTGTCAGGATTTAGCCTTTCCAAAATTATTCAATTTCAATTCTCCCTCCAGGATTTCTGCTTTCCTGTACAATCTACAGTTGCCAAGGCAAACTAGAAATCCAGATAAGTATTTCGGTCCATAACACAGAAGTGTGTGGCACATAAGACTTCCTTTGAGAATCATCTTTAGTTTATTGTGAAAAATCTACATGGTCTATATATTAAATAAGAAGAAACTAATCTGATTTTCCTACATATCTGAACTGACACCACTACATGTGAAACTTCTGCTGTAATTAAACTAAGAACTGAAACCCAAGATTTAGCTGCATAGTAGTTCTGTATTCATAGCAACCTTGTTTACCAGGATAGGTTTGGTCAATTGAAATCTCTTCTTTTTGTTTCCTTGCTGAATATCTTTCAAAGAGAGAAAGGAGAATTTCTAACTCCTACAGATACCCCTTTCTGTTTCTGAACCAAACCAAATACATTATAATGACACAATAATTTCTTTCTTCCTAATATCATCAGATCCATGAGTTTATACATTAATTATTATGAGTAAACATTGAGCTTTGCTTCATTGAATTTTAAGAAAAGTTTCAAGAATGTAAGTGCCTCAAAGGAACACATTTTTCCTCTCAAATATTACCTCAATATCAACGTTACAATCTCCTAGAAGATAAATGTTTCTTCGTCCTTAGAGGACTTATAACACATATTGCATTTTGTATGGTTTCTAGAGAGAATTCATTTTGGCTTTTTTTTTTTTTTTATTTATAAAAAGTCTGAATGTAAAAAGTAAAGTCAGTCTTTTTACTTCAAGATAATGCCATTTCCCATTCCTAGGTGATACAGCAAAAATTAGCTACGAGCTGGTATTATCTTTCATTCTGCCAGTCTTTATTCACTGACCCAGAACTTATAATTCTGACATTCAACCAGATTTGTCATCTTCACAGTATGCATTATGTGCTATAAGAAGTCTTCTGAAAAAGTACAAGGCCTGTAATTTTTCTAAACTGAAAGTGAAAAAAAATCACAGATGCTAACTGAATTCTCGAAGGGTAAATTACTTCTGTTGACCTAAATTTGTCTTATAGTCTAATTTAGACATAGGATATCTTTCCATTCTCCAGTCTTATTTTTTCTATCAGTATACATCATTCACACAGAAAGGAAAACTTTAAATGACCTAATAAATACTAAAATCTACTTAGAGTCTTCTTCAGTTTGGGGGTCTTACCTGTGTGGAGCATTATAAACACCAGATGCCAAAGCTTGCACTTTATTACTGTGTGCGTTCCTATCATGCCCTCTCAGCCTTTCTGACTATAGCATATTCCATCTTGAATCAATTCCATACTTCTTTTTTCACAGCAACTCTAATCTAACAGTCCTAGAAGCTGATGAGAATTTTTTTAAAAAAGAAAGCTGTAGCTGTACATTTCAACCTCTCCTTTCTAAACTGACTCACAGGTCTAAAAAAATTGTTTATTTCTTCAAGATTTATTGACAGCTCTAACAGAAGCTGCCACTTCACCTCAACCCTTGCTATGAGTCTCTTTAATCATTTAAAAACAAATTATGCTATGCTAAATCCACTTGCAATTCTTCTTCATGCTATTAAGAAAAGCACATTAAAGGTTAGGAAAGCAACTGCTAACTGGCTTCTGCGTGGCTTCATAAAAAAGTGCATTCTGTATTTGCAAGAGTTGAAGACAATGGTAAAAGCCTGAATAAGCCTAGCCTTTTAGAATCAAAGTACAAGTAGAACTTCTTACTAATCTTTCAAAAACTTCAAACTTTTTAGAATAGGCTTATAATCCCCATAACAAAAACCTACTAACAGTAGAACACAGACAAATGGTAAACAAAACATACTTTGTACATGAGTTGATCAGCCTTTTTCAAAATCACAGGGACTGGACCAGAAGAAAATGTAAATATAAAAGAATCATAAAGATACTAAAAAAACCTGAATACAGAATGAAAGTACAGGGTACTAGTACAGTGAATGGAAAGCCACAAGAAAATAAAAATAAAAAAGGGTTTAAAAGAGAAGGTTTGAAGCTTTTGATCACAGCATTTTCCTCATATACAAGAAAACCATAACTAGGTATCTTAGATATACTTTATACAGATATCTATATATTGTAAGTAGATAGGCATTATATCTAATACTACAAGCTAAGCTTATGTTCTAAATTGATAAATATAGGAGTCAAAATGTGAGCACTGAAAAATATATCTAAAATTTTAGAAACAACTTGAAGTTTTAGCCGTAGAAGCAGCTTTATTCCCAGCCAAGGAAATCTAACTGTGAGCTCAGAATGACTTTCAACAGTTCATATTAAATTTCTGTCAAATTACTGCTGTTATACTCAAAGGGCCTGATGACTCAAAAGCAAAAAATTATTAGGAAATGAACATGAGCAGTGAACTTACTCCATCTCCATATAAAAGCTAGATCTTAGACAAGTTAGAAGTGGAAAGCTTTGCTGGTTCACATTCTATTCATTATTCAAGGAGTATACATAGCTTCACTACTCATACTTTCAAGTAATTTGGACTCCTATTTTCAAGTATACTCATATTTTCAAGTATATTGGACAGCTCCTTCAGACTGATGCAGTTCCATGCATCAGCAATACAGCCTCAAACAGCTGACTCCAGTGCTGCTTTCTCATGTATCAAAAGCAGACACAGATCGAAGGCAGCTTTCTGAGGCAAACACACAAATAACTAAAAACTGCTTCAATTTCAAGCTGTTCTGGATTCATGTTCTGTCAAAAAAAAAAAAAAAGTGTTTTACTTGCTTTATATTCACTTAAAGTAGGAAAGTAGGATAAAATTCGGCTACTTAATTAAATAGAAGAGTTAAGAGTTATGTCTCTCAAACAAACATAACATTTGTTCCATGTTGGAGTGGACAATCAAACCAGGTAATACATTTAACATAATAAATTGAAGTAGTGACACAAATCTTTCAAATTTCCAGCTGACAGAATAATTTCAGACAGTAGATAAAAATGAGCATTACATATACAGATAATTAATCCATATCTGCATTCTTTATAAACCCATTATCAGCACACCATCAAAATCCTCCTGCCTACCTGTGCTGGTTTGGCCTGGGGTACAGTTAATTTTCTCTCCAGTGGCTGGTACAGGGCTGTTGTTTGGATTTGTGCTGAAGACAGGGTAGATTATAAAGAGATGTTTTTGTTATTGCTGAGCAGGGCTTACACAGAGCCAAGGCTTTTTCTGCTCCATGTTAGGGAAGGAACTGGGGGTGCATGGGAGACTGGGGGGGAGACACAGCCAGAATAGGTGATCCAAACTGACCAAAGGGATATTCCAGACCATATGGCATCATGCTCAGTACATAAAGTGGGGTGGAAAAGAAGGAAGGGAAGGATATTTAGAATGATGGTGTTTCACTTCCCAAGTCACCACTTCACACAATGGGGCCATGCTCTCCTGGAGCTGGTTGAACCTGCCTGCCTGTGGGAAGCAGTGAATTTGCTTTGCTTTGCTTGTGTGCATGGCTTTTGCTTTCCCTAATAAATTGTTTTTATCTCAGCCCACAAGCTTTCCAGCTTTTACGCTTCTGATTCTCCCCCAGTGAGTCAGTGGCTGTGTGGGGCTTGGCAGCTGTCTGGGGTTAATCCAAGACACTACTCAGTTATGTTTAGGTAACTGTAGTAGTCCTAGTAACATTCCCTATCTTCAAAATCACTAAAACAATCTTAAATAGCCTTTTGCTACACTATTTTTTCCTCACACAGTCATATTAGCTTATTTCTAGTCATACAGTTATCCCAGAAAGAGTTTTGACGTTCTGCAATGGGAAGAATAAACAAAAACATTTACCAGTAATTCCACCCACATTTACTAAAATTAGTCCAGAACCATCTCTGAAAAAAAGAATATCTCTTTCCTTTGAATGCATATCAAATATGCTCAGCTGCATAGATCCTTCACAGTATATATTCAGTTAAGCACCAGAATTTCTGGCTTATGTATTTACTATGTTGATATCAATATCATTCTATGGAAGAAAAAGTAACACAGAAGAAGAAAAATTATGTTTAAAAGCATCCATTGATACAATACTATTTGCAAGCCATTTCCCTGCCCTCCTCCCCATGGTTTGTTTGTTACTGAAAAATAACTTTAACTGATCACTGAAAGGTCTGGGACAATAAATCTTTAGTCTAAGCTCTTGGTGTAGTATTAACACAATATATTATTTTCATGAACAATACTTTTATTAGCTATGTGAAGAGGCATCCATGCAAATGAATATTGACTGGCAGAATTTATGGTAAACACAGCCCAAAGTGCTGAAGCTATCAATGCTATTCTAGTGCATAAAGAACTCCAAAGTTCTATACCACTTCCACTGGGCCAACATCATCTTTACAGATGTCACAAAAACCATCTCAGTTGGTATTCACTGTGCAGTCCCCCGAAAATAATGAGCTTAAGGCAAATTCCCAGTCACAGCAATGAGGGCAAAGAAAATGAAAGTGAGAAAGGGGAAGGAATAACATTTGGAGGAAAATACTCCCAACATCCTTTACCAAAAGCAGGTAAAGTGAGTCATGAACATCTCAAATGACCTATCAATTACTAAACTCTAGTTAGAATCATTTTCAGCTTGTGGGTTTTACGGGTGTGGGACATTATACCCAACAGATCCAAAAGCTGCCACATTCCAACTGTTCATTTGAAAAGACCAAAACCAACTTCTTCATTTAATAAGGAAGATGAGACACTGAAGAAATTTTTATTTAATGCCCTCAGAATTTGTAATAAATATGTAAGATACAAAGATCTGTATATCAATTTTATTGATCTATCTTCCCTCTAAAACATCATTCTCAAATAGGTGGGATAGTTAAATTATCAAAGCCCAAGTGTATTTATCTACAATAAGAGTTGATTTTTACATACCAGTATGCATCTAATGATTTATTACAAACTTATGGTGCAAGTATTTCCTTGCAATACAACAAGCATGCACAGTTCAAGAGAATTTACAAGTAACCCTTAAAATACACCTAAGTTTGCTTCACATAGTGATAAAAACAAGAAGAAATAGACATACTCTTGGGTTAAAACCTGTAGTAAATAAGCAGGTTAATTTTAAGTATCTATCATTATTTTCTCCATTGATTTAGTGACTATCAATTGCTGCAGTTGGAAAAAAACAAAAATAAAATTGAATCTTGCCCTGACTCTAACTAACTACAGTCTAACTAACTTCTAGTTCCCAAAATGGCAGAGAAATAGGTGTCTTAGTCCTGAGCTTTGAAATGAAATTACATAAAAGAGATTAACTGTTTATAACAGAAAAAATTTGGTGCGAGCAGCAATCAGGCAATGACTCATATTTTGCTATTTAATATGGACATAAATCCTCCCCCTCAAAAAGCTCAGTTACAATTTCAGCAGTGAAAATGGCATCTTTTCTGTTTCTCCATTTAAAGATAGGATTTTTATCTCCAAACCTGCCCAACAATGTAAGCAATATTATCATACAAAAAAGTGTATTAAAGCAGATGCCGTTCACATTTCTCTTTTACATATGTTTATCCTGCTAGAAACAATACAATCAACCCCTATTTACAACAAAAATACAATTAGCATGTTTAAAGTATTTTTTTTCTGTCCCTAGTTGAGCCTTCTCAATATATGCTTGGTAACAGAAGTTACCAAGCAATTTCACTAAGGAGGAGGAAAAAAAAAGCCAGTATATACACTTTAGAAAATCTGACCACAAGCTGGTCAGCTGCACTTCTCATGCAGTACAGACAAACAGTAAATCATCCCATTTTGTAGGCATAAACTACTGCTAGCAAAATGCAATGGTTTTATTGAGTGCAACATCACTTCTGCTGTGCAGCTCATATCAATTGTGTTATCAAATGCTTTGATCCACCTGGAATCCAACTTTCCTTGTCTATTCCAACTGGTAAAGAGAAATGCTTTGGAATTAAACAAGTGGCTCCACTGCTTAATGCTGTTCTTTGCTGCTCAACAATAGCCATGGGGAGGCAGCAGGGATGGAGAGAGAGAAGCAAATTGATACCTACCCAAATTAATTTACTGGTTTTACTTCAAAAAATGTTGAATTTTGACTAGAGGCATAACTGACAATTTGGACGCAAAGATACTCCAATAAACAAAAGTCCTCCAAGATTTTCTGTTTATACCTTTTCTCTTGGAGTATCTCATAAAACCCTGTGGAAACTTATGCAATTTTTTTTAAAGTTGCATTGCTTTGCCATTTAAAAAACTAAAAAAAAAAATGGTAACATTCTGATTTAAGACAGATTTAGGAAAGAAATTTTTCCCCCCGCAACAATCAAATAGGAGATTTAACTCTAAAAACTTATGAGAAAAATGCCTTAGGAAAAAATCCCGTATAGGTCTATTTCCAAAGTTAGAAGTATTCTCTTAAACCAGATGATTCTTGAAAAATGGATAAGGACAAGAAGAATGCATAAATTGCTTTTTCTCCCTATTAGAAAGAATGTAGGACTATGCTCTTTGAGGCTGCAGCCTTTCTTCACCACTACACATCATACTGACTTAGCAATGTGGGTCACCTTCATTTATAGAATCTTACAAACACTGTCAGTTTAAAAAAATATCTGAAGTCTTACAACAAACCTCTGTTACTATACTCAGCTTGGACTCATACACACTTAAAATGATGCAATTCCATTCATGCCAGTTCATCTATCCCTGCTTGCACACTGCCTACACCTGACTTTCTTACAGTAAATTCAAAAACAAGTAGAAGAACATGAAAGCAAGAATTACATAGAAACACTGAGGCTAAATTCACACTGTAGCATGTTTCTGTAAACAAAGCAACTGCAATTTTGGAATTATGCAATGACTAAGAAGGACTGTCTATGTGTAGCCTGTTAGGAAAGGTAATATATAATGGATAGATGGGCAGGACGTTTCCAACAACAGTTAATAAGTTCAGCAAAGCAGAGCAATTACCCTTGGTCCTGCTCTGAATTGATATGACTGACAAGGAATGACTCAGCTACACTGTACATGAGAGTTGTACACATTCTCACAGCCCACAGTCACGTAACATGGAATAAACAAAACTGCTGCTAGAACAACTGCTACCAAGATACAGGGACACATCCCAAGCCTGGTATTTTTACTTCTTTACATTAACCCCTCATAGGGTAATGTTTTGCAAAGAGAAACATGCAGAAACATTTATCTGAATGTAAAAGAAGCTAAATAGAAAAATTTAAATAAGAATACTTGCATCATCAAGAGTCCATTCAAATAATAACACCGATGTGAAACATCTGGTACCTTCCGCTTGTGTAAAAGTATCAGGCAGCAGCAAAAAAGCCTCAGACCGATGTATCCAGGAGATCTAGCAAAAGTTTTCAAGTGGTTTTTTGCCCCTTTCTTCATTCTGTTTAATTATCACTCTTACACCAGAAAGACATTTTTCTTCCATATAGAAAGGTGGACAGGCCATAGGGAATTAGCATTCAAAGACAAAGACTCCATCTTGTCAAAGTTTGGTTTTCAAAGCCTGCAAAGGATACTATTACTGTTCAGACTGCAAAGACACATCCACAAACTGATCTAGGAAGGTAAAGATTCACTGGGGCGAAGGAGAGAATCAAGATGTAAGAATGCCAGCAACACATTAATTCTCAAAGGGTAAATTTAAAGAAAAACTCAGTTATGAAAAATTCCCATCAATGTGCTTTTGTATTACTGGTGTTTTTAAAAAAAAAACCTTGCCCGAGGACATAACTGTCTTTGGCTAGAGATGCCAGTTCTGGCCTCAGTTTTTGAATTTGAAGCGACCTTCTTATTGAGGTACAGAGTCCTACAATTGTGTATAATGAAAACAGTTGGTTCTTTAGCTGTAATATGAGTTTTACCAGACTATGTCAATAGAAGCCCTTGCTATAGAAATCACTTCAATTTCCTGTTCTGTTTGTCCTCAAGAACTAAAGAGAACTTCTGTTATACAAAAAGATGCCCCTGAAAGACTAAATAAGATGTTCCTACCAATGTTGGAGAACTTCCCAGTGAAAAATGTAGACCTCTTTGAGTTTCTTAGTCTCAAGGACTGTCTACATTCCCATTCTGACTTCACTGTGAAAAAATTTCTGTCTAAGAGATTAAATGATCCTAGTTTTGTTTCCTGTGACATAAAGCTTTGGGCTCCAAGGCTTGACAGAATCCAGGATAACTCAGTGTTGGCATTTAGAGTACCAGCTGGTGGAACAAGGAAAAAAACATTAATATTACTAAAGTTAACTCTAAAAATAGCTAAATTAACTATTATACAAGTTTACCCCAGAGAGCAAGATTAATTTTAAATCTCAACAAAGCTATTTCTTGTCTCGTTCCAAATTCTTGTGTCACAGCATATCTGCAAAGGCACCGATACAGGCAGACTGCAGTCCTAGTTCCTGAAGTCCTAAAATTATAATCAGAATTTCACCTCAGTAAAACAACTTCACAGAAAGTACACAGCATAGCAGTATGAACCAATATATAGTGGAGTTCTATCCACCTTGCTTTGCAGATATTTAGAAAAGCTTTTAAACAGCCCTGAATGCAAAAATACAGGGTGTATCAGCACTAAGAGCCACTCTTCTGAAGAGCGTCAAGAATACTCAGATTTTTTGGACAGGTAGTGATGCATGCTACTAACCTGCTTTTAGGGAAAGAGTGGCTGAATCAGTACTAACTCCTGTCTCTTCTTTGTGCTAGAACATACAGAGTCAGAGTGCAGGGCCACAGAAGCATCACATCATGACATGTGAAGGGCTTCCAATGCCTACAACAAAGTAGTCCTCAAAACACTAGAAGGAATTTGCAAGAAAGACATGTTTAGTAAATAAGGAATCACTGGGATGTTCACATTTAGAGTATAGTGGCCATTGTCTCCGAGTCTCAATGGACATCAGTGATGAGTGGTGTCCCTGAGAGGTCCATACCGGGACCAGTGTCATTCAGTATCTTCATTAATGGTACAGACAAAAGGATTGAGTGCTGCTTCAGCAAGTCTGCCACCAACACCGAGCTGAGCTTTGCTACAACATCATGAGGTTTAACAAGACCAAGTGCAAGATGCTGCACCTGGGTCAGGGCAAACCCTGGTATCAACACAGGCCAGGGGATGAAGAGATCAGAGCAGCCCTGCTGGGAAAGATTTGGGGGTGTTTGTGGGAGAGAGGCTGGATGTGAGCTGGCTACTATTGCACTATGCAGTAGCCCAGAAAGCCAATTGTCTCCTGGGCTGCATCCAAAGCAACGTGACCAGCAAGGCAACGTGACTCTGTCCCCTGCTCTCATGAGCGCCAACCTGGAGTGCTGGGTCAGGTTTCCTCATCAGAGAAAGGACATCAACATGTTTGAAGAAGGGTAACAAAGACCTTGTCCAGAGGAGGGTCACAAAGACCACTAAAGGGATAGAGCACCTCTCCTGTGAGGAAAGGCTGAGAGAATTGGGGTTGTTCAGCCTGGAGAAGAGAGCAGCCTCTTACAGAAGCCTTACAGTACCTAAAGGAGTCCTACAGGAAAGCTGAAAAAAGACTTCTTACAAGGGCATGTAGCAATAGGACAAACAGAGATAACTTCAAACTGAGAGTAGGTTTAAATTGAGTATTAGGAAGAAATTTTTTACTGTGAGGGTGGAGGGGCACTGGAAGAGATTGCCAAGAGCTCCCAACCCTGGAAGCACCTACAGCCATGTTGGATGGGGCCTTGAGCAAAGTGGCCTACCTGAAGGTGTCTCTGCCCATGGCAGGGTTAGAATAAGATGACCTTTGATCTCTTCTGACCCCAACCATTCTATAAAAATTGGCTAGAGATCTGTGTTTTGGTCAGTAGCATACAACAGTCATTATTTTACAGGGTACTATCATGTGAAAGCATATTCAGACTAGCCAAAAATGGACAGCTTGATCTACTCTTTGAAGAGTCTGTACCTTTGATGTATTCTAACACAAAATATTGTATTTTCCCATCTACATCTTCACAGATGCATTTCCAGGATCTGACAAAAATTAGTCCAGTATTATCATCTCTTGCCAAATCAGGCAAACGATAAAATTTAAATTAGTATTATTGAGCAAGCATGAGGATAAAAGCTCCTTATGCACACAAAATGTTTTTCTATAAACACTTGGAACTTTCTAAGGAAGGTGATGTAAATAAATATTATGATATTTATATATTAATTATGTGACATCTAAAATGAACGGTGCAACTGTTACACCTATTTATTAAATGCCAGTGCTCATGCAAACAAAAACAAAAGAAACTCACTCTCCTGCTGGGCAACAGGCTATTTATGTATGGGATACATCATGTAGAAATAAAGAAATATGGGAAATATTTTGCTGGATATTCCTATGTCAAACATATCTAGGAGAGGATGATAAGGTTTTCCCAGGACAACAGAACAGTTTTTAGAAGTTAAGAAAACCCACAGATTTTTCAACTGTGTTTCACATTCAAAAATGTATCTAGTTTCTCCTTATTATGTCATGAGCAAAGATGCTCTGAAACACAAATATAATTGACATCTCCAGAGAAGAATCTGACAACACATCAGGAAGAGCTATCTGGTCTCACACATCACAGCTCAGGCAGACTTCCAAATCTCACGCAGAGCTGATCTCCCTTTCATGACCAGGTGAACCATGCAGGAACGGTGTAGGGTGTGGCTATAGGCCACACAGACTTCAGCAAAGCCTTTTACACAGTTTCCCACATCTTTCTCCTGGAGAAGCTGACAGCTTACCACCTGGATGGGTGTGCTGTTGGCTGGCTTAAAACCTGGCTGGAAGGCTGGATGCAGAGAGGGGTGGTGAATGGTGCTGCATTCAGTTGGCAGATGGTCACTAATGGTGCTCCCCAGGGCTCAGTGTTGGTGACAGCCCTGTTTGATAACTTCATCAATGATCTGGACAGGGGATCAAGGGCACCCTTGCTCAGTTGGCAGATGACACCAAGCTTTGTGGGAATGTCACTATGCTGGAAGGTAGGAAGGTTCTGCAGGCAGATCTGGACAAGCTGCATCCATGGGCTGAGGCTAGTGGTATGAAGTTCAACAAGTCCAAGGGTCAGGTTCTGCACTGGGGTCACAGCAACCCCACACAGCACGACAGGCTGAGGACAGAGTGGCTGGAAAGCTGCCTGGTGGAAAAGGACCTGGGACTGCAGGTTGACAGCGGCGACCCAGCTGTGCCCAGGTGGCCAAGAAGGCCAGTGGCATCCCGGCCTGTGTCAGCAATGGTGTGGCCAGCAGGACCAGGGCAGGGATTGTGCCCCTGAACTCAGCACTGGTGAGGCCACACCTCGAATCCTGGGTTCAGTTCTGGGCCCCTCAGGACAAGACACTGAAGGGCTGGAGCACTGAGGGCAACAGAGCTAGAGAAGGGTTTGGAGCTCAAGACTTGTGAGGAGCAGCTGAGGGAGCTGGGGGTGTTTAGCCAGGAGAAGATGATTACTCTTCTGTATTACTCTTCTGTAATACTGTTCTGTATTACTCTCCACAGCCACCTGAAAGGGGTTTGGAGCTAGGTGGGGATCACACTCTTCTCTCAGACAAGTGGCAGGATGAAAGGAAATGGCCTCAAGCTGTGTTAGGGTATGTTCAAGTTGAAGATCAAGAAGAATTTTCATTAGTTAAGGCTGTTCAGAGCAGTGGTAGATTCTCCATCCCTGGAAGCGTTCAAAAAATTACTAGACAGGGCACTTAGTGCTACAGTTTATTTGACACGGTGGTGTTTATTCAAAGGTTGGACTCAATGACCTTAGAGGTCTTTTCCAACTTTCATGATTCTTTAAGTCCATTTTATGTTAAAGTCCTTGTTATACAACAGCTGATACTTTCTATCCTCTGCTCATTTCAACCAGTACTTAACTTCACAGATTCAAAGCATGCATTCAAAATTAGAGTAAGAACTAAATCTGGTTTACTATTGACAGGAGAGTCATCTACCAGCTGTGACTTCTTGTTTACACTCCCATTTATAGCAGCACAAGCAGTTGCATTTTGTTCCACACTTTGCTGGAACCAAGCATCTGAAAATTTTGTTAGAATTAGAATGTATTCCCTAATCTGACTGTGAGATTGCGTGGTTGCAACAGCATCAGTGCTGGAACACAAAACTTATCAGTACCAGGCGGTCACATAATGAAAGGAGAGTTGAGCTTCTCTCTGATATCAGGAAAGCTTCTTTCAGCTTAACTTGACTGTGAAACCAGACACCAGGAAACCATAACTTCATAAATACCATAAGCCAGTCAAAGTTTCAGGCATTTCACCTCCTCCCAAGCATTGTTCCCATGCTGCTATTCAATTCCTTTGTGCTGGCACAGGTCTTCTTTAAAGTCTACAAAGTCCTGGACCACACAGTTGATCAGTTTTAAAACTAACCATCATTTTCAGGATTTGCCTCAGGTAAAATCCCCAGTGTGCTGTGCAGACAAAAGGGCAAACATACTTCAAACACTAGAATAGGGAGAGGACTGGCACTGCCATCTTCCTGCACTGTAGCCTGAGAAAGAAACCTGAAATTTTTCTCTTTTTTTTTTTAGTGCTTCTCAATGCACTACAGTAACTCTGCTCTGTATATTCACAACTGGCTCCTCAGCTGCAGTTTCAACTCAGCAAATATGATTAACATATCATATTTAACAGAAGTATTTGCACCAATCTAAATTTAAATAAAGGTATGTGACTTAGCAACACTTTAGGAGTCTACAGGTACACCTTTTACTTTAAGGTGAAAGAATCAATATTATACTCATTAGTTTATTTGCATAACACATTTAAGGTCAAACAAATTGTTCAACTGTCCGACTAAGTGAATCAGAATATAACTTTTATAAAACTTAAGTTGCAATTTGAAAAATAAAGGATGAGGAAGTGAAGAAATACTTTTTACATTGATATTTACAGTTTGACAGGACAGATGGAAGAACTATTTTCCAATATGCTGAGCATTACAGCTGGATCATTTAGTATACCATTAGAACCATAAACTGCATAACTGGAATAGAATAGCCAGTTTTCATGATTATGTAACACACCAAAAAAACTGTTACTATGCAGAAAATCAGCTCCTAAAGTTACATGTAAATGAAAGTTTTCATTTAAAATCAAATTATTTTAAAGTGATTTGCCAGAACCTACAGAAAAATTAAATTTTCCAAAATTAACACCATCACTAAAAACCAGACCAAAAAAACCCCACAGCCTTTTAAATAGTAGTGGTTTTGACATTGACAATCAACAACATATAATGCATTAAAAGATGTTTAGAATTTGAGAATGCTGTAGCTTATCAAGGATAGCTTGTACAATAAAGTACAACTTTTCTTCTGGTTGCTGTGGCCTTTTTAAGTCACCATAACTTTAGAGGCATTGAATTCTTTCCAGTCTAGACAGAGTATCTATTGTGTCTTCAAGAACTGTGTTAAATGTTTTAGAAAGGGATTGTGTTGTTTTCTACACTGATAGATAGGATCTCTCCAAAAACAATTGTTTTGTTCCTGAAAGGGTGAATAATTCAATCTTCCACCTTGATAGCTCATTATTACTGTGTTATTTTGAGTAAGATACAAATGTCAAGGTCTGGAAGCTTTAACACTAAGCAGGCACAATGAAAAAAAAAAGTAGCTGAATACAAAATCATACAGTACACACAACAATGCAAAAGCCCTAGGGAAATCTATCAGAAAAGTCCTCAGAAAACAAACCACCCTGCAGTGCCTATGCCAGTAAGCATCCAGAACCAGATTCTCATCAGGCAAAGAATACTTACTTTGGGCTGTTTACCCAAGACTGAGCTACGGTAAGACAAATTAATATAAGCAATAACACCAATCAAGCATCAGAAAACATGGAAAAACTAATTACAGGCAAAAATTCACAGCAGGAATAAAAATTATTGTCCCTGAGCTGCTTATTGCCACTGTCCTGGTAGAGGTCACAATGCCCTGAGGTGGAATGCAAACTATTTAGTTGCTTCAGTGTGTTCCAGCAGCTCCTCTTAATCTGCTGATGGTTTTATGATCAGCCATCAATCTTGACACTGACTCGGTTGAGACACACAGCTGTTCTGCTGTCTTTGTTCTTCTGTTGGGCCAGCATCATGCAAAGTACAGACAGAATACAACTCTTAAGTGATTCCTATTAGAGGCTCCAGAAACCACCAAACACACAAGTTGAAGCCCTAATACATAGATCTGCAGCACTCAAATGCCTCTCCCTCCCTAAGTCCCTAAACCCATTTGTTTTCAATGAGAAGTTCATAAACGTCCCTGACAGTCTGGTCTAAGGAAGCCTAGTTCCTCTACCAGAATCAAGGTTAAATGAGATTAAAATAAATTACAGTCCACTTTGTTACCACCACATTCGTATTAAATTAGAACTTGCTCAGTCTAATTGCAGAATGTTACCTAATTAAAACTGAGTATTCTAGGCATCAGCAATTTAAAGCAGAAGTTCACTTACGCTCAAGTCATATTAAAGTAACCCTAGCCACCAGGAGAGCTACTACAGCCTCTCCTTTTGCTTGCAGAACTGCTTCTATATCCACAGGATGCAGCAAATCGAAGAGCTGATTTTTTTGAAAATTAATGTGAATAGAAATTATCAGCTTTACCTAGATCTTCTTATCGATCCACCTCATTACAGTTATCTGAAAAACAGTACTAGCAGAAAAGGGGACACTGAAAGCAAAGACATTCACTAGAAATAGTAATGAGAGATTAACTTTTCAGGATTATCAAAATTACAACTATCACTTTAGAATGTGAAACCAAAGTATGATAGGCAACAACAAAAGAACAATTACAATGAAATCAGGTCTCTATGGAACTGAGATCTCACACAAGATCAATCTATCCACGTACTCACCACATGCTAAAAACATTTGTAGGTATACAATTACATCACACTTAAGAGAACACAATGAACCGAAATTTACAAAATCTGCGACCATACATCATGGCTAGACATGGACAAAATACTGTGGAAATACAAAATAATCATTAGATGGTTACAGATATATACCAGATGAGCAAAGCAATTAACTTTACAGTATCAAGTAAAAGTCCACACCAGAAACTGTATGGTACTACTGGCAAATGACAAGCAAAGAACACAAAAAGTGAAAAGAATAACTGATGAAACTCTGAGAGCTGGAAAATTAATACCTTCTTATATATATACAGTAAGCATGAATCAGTCACTAGGGAAAAAAAACTATCCTCTCTAAGTTGGATCTCAATGTACCCATTTTCAGACTACTATAGTAAAATACTTCAGGAGGAGAAATCTTCTAAAAACAAGTATCTAACAAACATACAACAACTCTGCATATAAGCAAATCCAAGCTCAAGAGTGGGGAGGAGAAGTTTGGGGGCAGGTTTTAGAAGTAAAGGATGTGAAAAGAGAAGAAAGTGGTTGAGTTTTTGTTCAGAATGAAAGCCTTTAAAATGTGAAGACTCTTTCTGAACTTTCCCAGAAAATCACTAGTAAACATTAGCTTTGCTGTAGCACACAAAGCTTCTACCCATTATTAATCAGCTCTACTGCACTGTAAAAGCAACCCGAAAGATACTCACCTCAGTAAATTTGAAATCTTCAACTTGCAGATTAGGGTGCAATAAGTAAATGACAATACAAAAACCATTGTGACAAAAGTAGTATTCTGATGCTACCTGTAGATATTTAGGATGAGAGATCCGCTTTCTGTTACTGCTCTTGTATATTTTTAATATATATAGAGATAATACCATCCTTTCCAAACTGGACACAACAGAGGTGTCTTTAACAATTTGTTTCAACCTCAGCAAAGTTATTTCTATAGACAGATTTTCAGAAAAGGCAGTGGCTTTTTGGATAAGATCAAGGTTAGTCCCACATAAGGAACAACCTGAAGGACAGTGAATAATGCATCTGTGTGAGAAAATGAGGCACAGAAAGACTGGACTGACATTACTATCAAACAGCAATAGGCAGGTATCTTGTATTAAAACAGAGGAAAAATTCCTGACAAGCCAAAAACACATACTCTTGTACATTATATAAAAGGTACTACTAGGTTACAGGCAGCTTTTCAACTCTGCTTTTACTCCACTCAGTACAAGGACAGCAACATGCTATTCAACAGCAACAGCTTCCACTGGATGACTGTATTTAACACACATGCACAGTAAGAATAGATTACAAAAACCCTGTCAAGCAGAGTTGAAGGTACCTTTCAGCAATGAGAACAACACAGAGGGAAAAATGAACACTTCATTAAAAGAAAAAGAATGTTATGTCTCAAACAGCTGCTCAAGTAGAGAAAATCAGATAAAGACATCAGGAGAAGGTCAAGGCCAGACTGAAAAGCAATTGATAAGATGAAAGATATGAATGCCATTTAAAAAGGCAATTATCTAGTTAAGACATATATGCTGGAAACGTGGATTTTTAAGTGGAAAAGAAGCAAAGAAATTTGCTACACACTGGAAAAGAAAAAAATCATCTATGCTGGTTATTGAGGTAAAACCCAGAATGGACACACATCCTTTCAGTGATATGTACCACATGCAAACTGTTTCCTCTGAATTTTCCTGCAGTCAACAGACTGCTTTGCTTCCAGCAACTAAGACCACAGCAAGTTTCAAAAGCCTCTGTTTAATAAATTTCAGTAGTCAATATCAAAAGCAGTATCAGCAGTCAAAAACGGTAACTTACAAATACTGCCATGCACCCCAAAAAGAGAAAACTGTATCACCTACAGTTATCAGTTATATTCACTATTTAGAATATCTATTCTAAATAGTGAGAGCACAGGCTTAGACTAGAAAAGCACTTAAAATAGCAGAATAAGCAAACTGAGAGGGAGCTGCAGCTGGTTCTCCAATTACTAGGTATTGTTTAAAAATGCATATTCAACTCAAAATCCCCCAGAACACTTGTACTCTCAAAGATGACTTATCTTACACAGTAGTTGAAAGATCCATACTTTAAACTACCAAATTTAAGTTATTCAAATAGCTGAAAATAAGTATTTTCAACAAGAATGAGGAGGTAAGATGAAAACCAGAACAGAGGGAAATATTAACACAGCATTTTCTACAGTAACTTCTAAGGACTATAGAACTAATGCCTCAAGTTTTCTCTTCTGAAAGTCCAAACACACATAGGATGCTAGAACAGCTCCGTTACCAGCCTGTGTTAACTGCCCATGAGTGAATATTTGCTTGGAGTGAGTATGAACTCCCTGAATTATTGGTATTAATATCATTGACACTCAGGGAATCTTGCAAAATCAACGGCAGGGGAAAAGATGATTAAGTACAACTCTGTGCTGGTGAGGAACATACTAAAAGCTCAGACATTCCTATGCATGTACACAGATACCCCATTATAGGGTGATTTTTTTGTAAACTACAACACCTATTTTTATCTTGCCTATATGCTTAACAAAGCTGAAGGTAAAAGAACTACTAATAGACAGAAAATTAAAGGAGTGAAGAGTAAAACACTAAAAAAGCTGTATGTAAACACGATGGTCATCAATGTTTCACAGCAACATTTTAGGAAATACCTGAGTAGGTAAACAGCCCTTTCAATATCACTGAGTTCTTCATCAACTGTCAATCTTTCTATTTCTTCTGGTGTCTGTCAAGTGTGAAATAAGAGATTATGAGTTTACAATGCCTGACTACTTCACTGTTTTAATCTTAAAACAAACCGTTTCTCGCCACACATACAGGGATAGCTTCATGAGTAATATGAATTTATTAATGAAACCTCTAGCCAACATTCCAAATTCAATCAAATAAATCTTTCACCAGGAAAATATGGAACGTCAGAGAAGTACAGTTTCAAGTCAGACAGTATCACTATTAAACAAGTGGCATATAATTTAATCTAGAGACCCCAGCTAGTCTATTTGTTCCCATCTTAATATTCTTATATTGAAAACATCAAATCCCTGCTATATAGAATTTGAGACTGTTTATTCTAAAATGACTGACAACGTTTCATATCCTGGTGCTGCTAAAAAACAAACAAACCCAAACAAACGCCAGAAAAAATGGTCTATTCACTTATTTGTGCATAATTAAAACAGACCCAACTTAAAATGGATTTTAAAGCACCGTTCTTTTTCGAGGTATATACCTTCAGGCTCCTGCGTACTGGCCTCTCTATAATAGTTAGTTCCTGCAGGTCTTCTATGTATCCAAAAAGACTGCTATGACTAAAATCCATTTTGGAGAAGATTATTGGGCGCATGTAACAACTAAAGCCTTCGGCAGCCGTCGCTGTCCCCGAGCCTCACATCGCAGCGCGGGCGGCAGGAGCGAAGCTCCGGGGCGCTCCGGCGGCCGGCAGCGGCCCCGGCTCGGCGCACACACTGCGGCAGCGCCGCCGGCCGCCACCCCGGCTCGGCCTCCTGCCGGCAAACTTTCCGCTCCGCCCGGGCGGCCAGGCGGCGTGGCCGGGCCCGCAGCCCCGAGAGCCGCTGCAGCCGCGGGTGCCTCGGCGGGCGGGAGTTTCGAGCCAAGTTTGCCCTCGTCGCTGGCCACCCCCGTCCGCAGCGAGGGCGCGGGGACCGCGGCGCCCCCGGGCACCAGAGGGGCTGGGCAGTGCCCTCGGCCGCGGGCTCGCTCCTCAGCGGCGGGGCAGGAGGGGAGGGCACGGCAGGGCGCGGAGCGGAGCGAAACAGCCCCACCGCGGTGCCCGGGTGCCGCCTCCCCGCCCGCCTCGGAGGAGGGACGGTCGCTGTGGTGCAGTGACGCTCCCCGCCCCCGTCCCGCGGCGCAGGCCCTCGGTCCCTCCCCGCTGAGCGCCGCAGCCCCCGGCCGGGGCAGCCCCAGCCCCGCCGAGCCCGTCTCCGCGGCAACGCGGCGCTACGGCGGCCTCCGCGGGCAGGGCAGGGCAGGGCAGCGCCAGGCGCGGCAGCGGCGGAACGCGCGGAGGCGCGGCCCCCTCGGCGCCCGGCCCGGCGGGGCTGCCCGGCCCCCTCGGCGCCCGGCCCGGCGGGGCTGCCCGGCCCCCTCGGCGCCCGGCCCGGCGGGGCTGCCCGGCCCCCTCGGCGCCCGGCCCGGCGGGGCTGCCCGGCCCCCTCGGCGCCCGGCCCGGCGGGGCTGCCCGGCCCCCTCGGCGCCCGGCCCGGCGGGGCTGCCCGGCCCCCTCGGCGCCCGGCCCGGCGGGGCTGCCCGGGCGCGGTGCGGTCCCGGAGTCTTCCCCTCGCACGGCGGCAGCTCCTCCACCCCTCCCCTCGGGGGCGCCGCGTTCCCCGCCAGCGGCGCTGGGACCCCCACCAGTGCCGCCCGTGTCACCGCTGTGTCAAAGCAGAATTACACCGGGGAAACTGAAAAGAAGTGCTGTTTTTAATGAAAAGTCCAAACCAGATTCCTCCCCCAATGAATTATGTTAATGTTAAAAGGGGAAAAAAATGCTTCTTTGACAGTAAACTGTGAAACTCTGACGAAGACATGACTTACACTCTTCATAAAGTCTGACTCCTCACCTTTTGCATTCTAGACCCAGGTTACACACCACTCACACAACACCAGCACACATTCCAATAGGAATAGTTTTCCTGATATATACAGTTAGGCCTTGGATGCCTTTACCATTTTGGCTCACAAATGTGGATTGCCTTGGGGGCTAAAGGGAGAGTACTTTTTCCAAAATAAAAGTATGCTAATTACCTCTGATTCATATACAAATAAGCATGGATAATCTTTAAAAACTTAGTGAGAGAGAGCTTCTTTTGGGGTGGGTTAATGATGCAAAATGCATGCAGGACAAGAATCATCATACAGAGTTAGACTCAGCATTTACTGACATAAGTAATTCACCAGACCTCTAGACAGTGGCCTTTGCAATGGTTTCACGAGCACATCAGTCACATTCAAACCAGGAATTAAAAAGCCTGTAAATATTTCACAAGGGCTTGTTTGAGGGGGTGTGATGTTTTTTTATCCTTGGGAAATGCCCACGTGACCAAGTAAGTTTTGTTGACAAAAGATTAAAATTCCAGAAACCATAAAGATTATATGATACTATGTGGTATTTTAACCAGAATTTTATTAATTTTTATTCTGTGACTGGAAAGCACCTCAGCTTTTATCTAGCAAAAAATAAACATTGTCCCCTATGTGTTACTTCTCTGTCTACCAGTTAGGCCAAATCCTGTGCTTGGACAAACCAGTAAAACATTAAAAATTAGAGGATCTCCATTAATTTCAAATGTACAACAGAATTATTAGCAGAAAAATCTAATCCAATATACATAAAAATAATTAAAGTGATATGTAATAGAAAACTAAAACCATTTGGAATTTTTCATGGTATGATGATGAATTAAAATAGGAAACACTTTTTTGAACATCTCCTTTGCAAAATCTTTTTAACCAGGGAGCATCATTAACCAGAAAATACAATAAACAGCTGTAACTGAACCTAAGTCCTCTTGGAGTACGTAAGGAACTAGCTCTATGAGAGGAAATACAAAAGGAGTTTTAGACAATGTTCCCTCCTCAAATATAAAATCCTGGCATGCAAGCTTCTGCCAGTGATAACTATTAGGAAAACATACTGAAATCCCAAACACAGTTAATTAGGAAAATCCTTTTGAAAGTTCTTTCACAGCCAGTCTGTGGTTATTTCACCTTGCAAGTAGTTTGCATGAATCATACATATCTTCTGAAATCAAAGGTATTTTCTTCTGAGTGCCTTGAACTAGGAACTCAATGCAGTTTTCAAACAAAGAATTCCAGAATTCAGTTTTATAGACTGAATAATACAGAGTTTAAATATGCAATTAGGCTGATTACTCATGTTATATTTTACATAAACTTTATTAGCCACTAAGGAAGAGAGTTTTTTATAAACATGTAAACATTCAGAAAGATTGTGTAAACATTTGTAAAGATTTACTACCTTTAAAAAACCGTCCTTCTAACTTAGTCCACGAAACACTGAGCAGAAATTATTTCCATTGACTTTAAAATCTGCAGATATATCAAAGATATCTACAAATATCCTGGAAATGTGAAAAGCAGAATAACAAAAAAAGATATTTTTTTCCACTAAATATAGTACTGAACTAGAATAAAGAACACAGAAGGAATTAGATTAAATATAAAGATATCTCATTTTGACCCATACATTTGACTGAAAAAATAAAGCTTGCATATTTTGTTCCAAAACCACATACATAAAAATGAATCCCTTCTGATAGTAAACCTGCAGGTAAGTGGTCTCTCATTCTCATCTGTGATTAAAGTCATGTATGACTTCCCTTCCACTGCTGCTGCTTTCAGCTCCTCCCTCTTCCACTCCTTTCTTCTCTCAAATAAAACTCCACTCTCAGCTTCATTCCAACCTTGTCATAGCTATTGTATTAGAATCAAGAGCTATTTCATGCTGCTTTAATGAAATCCAGAGTGAATTGGAGCCTTCATTTTAACACAGGGACTGTGTAACCTTGGAAAGACAGTACCAAGCTGATTTCAAATAATCCTTCCTTGAGGAAGACAACTGCAGAGCACCTGGGAAAGTGGCACCCATACCTAGTGGAAGAAGAGAGAGAGTGTTATTCCTGCCTTTTAAAGCAATGAGCTCTAAATTCAATGCAGGTGAAAAAAAATAATAAAAAAAAAGCAACATACATAGAAGGACTTTGTCTCTGAAGGGTTCTTCAGGTACTCTGACTGTACCTCAGGATTCTGGGGTAAAGTGATTTGTCAGGTTGGACAGATACAGAGTTCTCCTCTGCTACCCAGCATTGAGGTATCTGCCTTCTGGAAACTGCTCTGAAAAAGTTGTGTTTCTTACCCTACCTGGTACATGTATGAAAAGAATCCACCTGTAAATTGAACTATTCACAAATTCAAAACTTGTGAGGTCTCAGAATGCATTGCAATGCCTGAATCAGCTGAAATATGAAGGAACTGGTTTGGGGGATACAGAAAGACATGCCAAGAAATGCTTTCAAGCAAAATGTGTGTGTTCCTGATTAACAGTCAGAATTTCTCATGCAATAGCCCAACCAAAAAAGAAGGAAAAATTCAGCAAAGTATTTTTAAATTATGTTGGGGAAAAAAACCCCAAAAAAACGAAATCATTATTCATTTCTCATTTTCCCTAATTTAATAGTCCAAAGAAAAATAAATACCACTTCATAATGCACACAATGTAGGTCATGCACTGTGTAATTACAATTCTGCTAAGGACTCAGCACCTGAACTGTGCAGAAGTTCAATTCAGAATTTTGTCTGTTTGCCACCACTGAGAGACAGCCAAAGCTGCAGCAGCTGTTGCTCACCATTTCCAAATGAGCGACCTCTGACTGGAATTGTTTTTTACAGTCCACCAGACTCTTAAAAAATGCAATTTTGATGTTCAAGCTAATCCCTTAGCCTTTACAAAACAAGGTTGTTTTTATTCCATTTGTACTCTAAGTAAAAATGTAGCCCTGAACAGTGGCTCTTCAGGAAATCTCCGTGTCCAGGCAAACCTGTAACAAAAATAATATAAAAGAAACATGCTCAAAAATATGAATCTACTTCAGAACAATGCTTGGAATGTAGCACACACAAATCTCAGTAGGAAAAATATATTATTTAGTGTATTTTCCAGTTTGTTGCTAAGAAACTGTTGCTTCATTTCACTATTGTCATTTGCAGAAAAATTTTGATTGTTCTTTTGCCATTTTGGTCATCTCATTGTAACAGTTATATAAATAAATGGATTATAAAGGGAAAAGCACTGAATTGTGTTCAATGTTCTTTCATCTGTACCCTGGTCTCCCATATTCTTTCCTGTAACTTAGTTCCCTCCAAAAAGATCTAAAAAATTAAATAGATTATTTTACAAGAACACAGAAAAGATCCTTAAATTTATTTTTATGTAACGTATAAAATCTTTAAGATCACAGTCATTGTGCTCACCCTGTTATTCTCTGAGAACTAATAATGTGCTCCTGCAGTGTCTGATTGGCTGCCCTCTGTCCAAAAGTAGCTAAAAGCACATGTAAAAAGATAGAATAACAGAGAAAACAGAAAGTGTTGTTTTTCTTCTAATGGTCCAGGTATTTGTATGATTCTTTTACCTGGCAGTAGGACCTAATATCCTACTTCACAAAGCTTAAATGAATGATTTTCTATTGTAAAAGCTGGCTCTGCTATATTCATAGGAGGAAGCTGATGAGTCCAGTTCCTTGCTATGACAACCATGAACACTGTCACACTCATGTCAAATATTATATTAAAACTAACAACTTTTTGTCTTCAAGTATTCTTTACTTATTAGTTGTCATAGAAACTTAAGATTTCCTACATAAAAATACTGTTGGTGAGTTTACCAAGTTTTTTCATATGTTAGTGTCCTTTACTTTGTTCTTCCTTTCCTGGTATGTAAAGACTGTAGTCATATCTGCTCTCATCCTGGATTAAACAAGCTAAACTCAGAATTTAGTTTTCACTTCTAAAACAGGCTCTTCATTCTCCTGACCACCCTAGCAGTTCCCTTGACATCTGCTGCAGTTTGACTTCACCTTTCTGAAATTAAGATGATCAGTGTTATGTTTGCCCAATTATCCCATTTAAAAAAAACAACCCAACAATATTTAAAGTAGCAGCAATTTTAATTGAACAGAAAAAAATATATAAATAAGGGATAATTTGGTTCTAATAATAGCGCATAAGCAAAGATAACTGCGGGGTACACGAGTGCAAGGCTCTTGGACCCTTGCCACCTCACGTACAAGTTTGCCAAGTGAAGATTCCCCCTTTTATGCCATGTGTTAATGTCATCTCCTCCCATTTTCGATTCATCACACCTTCATCTCCGACCTCATCACCACCTTTGCCATGCATGCGTTGTCACTCGGCTTGGTGGTCGCACAAGGCTTTTGGGGTCTTCTTGATGAAGATTCCGTAGTCTTCCTCTGTGTCCTTTATTTCACCTTTGGGTTACACATGCGCACCAAGCCAGTACAATGCAAGCCAAAACTATCATATCGCTATATCTTAATATCAGAGTAATAAATCCCTTATAATTAGCAGTTTCTGGGACCCAACCAGGTTCTTCTTCCTTTCCGTTCATTTTTAGCTCCGGGTGTCCTTGGGAGCAGCTGCTGGGGAGGGAATGTGGAGCCCCTCCTTGGGAACATCTGCTGGGAAGGGGGTGTGGGGCCCCTCCTTCCCCTCTCTTCTCTTGGCATTACAACTTTTAACTATTTTATTTATTCCCAAATATTAATTACTGTATCAATATTGATTACTGTTTCAATTTTATCAGCACAAATCATACCTATTTACCACAATCAGAATATAGTATTGAAAATAAAAAATAACTGGGAAATAAGGGTTCTTGCAAAGAATGACTATCTGTACAGGAGTTAGTTTACCAAATATACTACATTGGCAGCTCACAGTTAATCTTGTGGTCAATTACTACTGTCATCCACAGTGACCTAAAATTAATTAAGTCCCGTCTTAATGGTATACATTCTCAAGATCAGCTTTAGCTGAATAGTGCTGTACTTTGGATAATACAATTCATCCAATTATACTAGTCCTCAAGGTCCTTTCAATTGGCCTTGATATCATAATTCCCCTCTGCATTAATAACTGTGTCATCAGCAAATTTAATACTGTATAACAGGTATTCATTAAATAAGATTAGTTCACAAGACTAAGAAACTCAAGCAAAGTCCATATAGCTGATAGGTTAATCTATCAATATACACACCAATGTGCTACCCCAAAGGAAACATACATTTCCCTTCCTCTTTAGCCAGCTTCATTCCCCTTGAAGTTCTGTCCTATTCCTTTTTTCCCTAAGAAGAATATTTTGTCCAAGATTACATGCACTTTATTTTACTGCCCAGAAAACCAGTAACCCTCTTAAGGGACATGGCCTGATTTCCCATTTCCCCTTGGTTAACCAGTACTGACTTTTATTTAATTTCCTGTTATCTTCATAACTTCCTTTAGCATTCTTCCCTTGAAAATACATTCTGAAGTATCTACTGCATCTGACTGCATTTGCAGCCATTCGAAATGTTTCTCTCATATTAAATGGAGTTGTCTTTGCTATTCTTCAATCACACAGAAAAATCTTCACCTTGATAAATCTGTACTTGAAAAAGTCTTTGCTACTAGAACTAGAGTTAAACATGCCAGTACTCTTAAATCTCATCTTTACAGATTATCTTGTTCTCCTGGCTTTATGAACACATTCTCTGAAGGAGAGCATGATGCTTGACAAAAGTAAGAAATGCATTTGTGAAGTTGGAAGAACCAACAGGGAAAAAGTAAAAAAAGGCAGCACAGGCAAAGGGGTATATATTTTCAAATGAGGTTTAACAGTAGAGAGTTATTTTTTCCATGGTGCTATGCCAGAAGATCTTGTCAGTCCTAGAACAGTATTCCAGAACTTCTGAAAATGACAACAAAACCCTTAAGCCCAAGAACCAAGGCTTTACCTTGCCACTTCAGGACCAGGACAACAAGCCTCATCTGGCTGCATGACAGAAAAGAGAGAAGAGCAAATTTTACAGTCTGCAAAGCACAGGAGGCATCAGGTCCCCCACTGGCCAGCAGCTGCAATGTTCTTCAGGTGCACAGTGCACTGTGAGTATTAATATAAATCACAGTACAGTGACATTCCTTTGGTAGGCAGAAACAGCTGTCAAAATCAGTAGTTAAGCACATAATCACATTCCTGCAAGAGATTAAAACAAAAAAAAACAAAAAAAAAAAAAAAGAGAGAAACCAAAGAATTTGATTACTAAGTGAAAGCCTACATCAGTTGCTGATATGCACATTCAACTGTTCCTGGTGCTGAATTCAGCTACACAAATCTCAAAATGAAAGGTACTGGTCAAAACATTCTCTGGCTTACACTTCCTTAGGAGAATTCCTCCATACTTTATAAAAAATCAAAATATTAATTGAAAAAATATATAATACCTGTTATGCAGTACTGCACAGTAGGGACCAAACCACCATCCCTGGGCTACTGATCTGCAGGAATGTAAATTTACAGCTGGGAAGAACAGGATCTGTTACCAGGTAAAGTTCTGTAATGAGGACATCAAACCCTTCAAGTTCTCTTGGGCTCTCAGACATACTGGCTTAAATACCTTGGAAACAATTGCTAAAATAACAAAGTATGCATGTACTGACATGAGTTATGCAAACAAATGGCTTATTAATACACAGGTTATTATCTTCAATTCACAATTTCCTGGTATTTAAAGAACTGTTGATCTAAAGAAGCCCTAGGGGGTAAAGCAGACCTGTTTCATTTGCCATTTATAGTTTTACTAAGAACTCACTCTGCACTATTAATAATGGAATTGTATTTACCAGGAGTTTAACAGCTGACTCTCTTGTTAGACATGAAGGTGAACTTCTCATTGACAAAGCCTTGTGACAACATACCAAAGCTGGCCCTCTTTCAGGTCACAAAGGCTCAGAAAGAATAATGCTACAAAGGCTTAAAAAGATTATTGTTACTGCAATACTGAGCAAATGTTTAGTTCCCTTGGTTATTCCATTTCAAAGCAACTCAAATAACCAGAGAAAGTTACCATGTCTGTCCAGGCTGTTCTGAAGCTCATTGCTGATTACAAACAGGCACATCCCTTCTCAAATTGAGATTTAGGGCCTGCAATTCAGTCCCTCAGTCTAGAATATAGAGCTCAGTACTGAGCAAGAAGAAAATCAGCTCACATGAATTCTTACAGAAAAAAATCAGAATACTCCTTTCTCCCGTAAAAACATGTCCACAATTACACTAGAAAGCATAATTCAACATAATTTGGGAAATCATTTCCATATTGAATCTCTTTCAGGACAAAGGTGGAAATTCTACAACTACAAAAGGACATGTAATTATACCTAGGAATAACAGGTAAGAACTCTTCTGTCCAAGCTTTTTCATTATTTTTAACCACACCAGAATTTCAGAGTAATCTATTTCTTTTGCTTCAGCAAATTTACTTTCGCTTACAAGCAGTAAATAAGAAGAGAGAAAATGAAAAATACTGTAAAGAAGCTTTTTTGTCACTTGTTTTGACTCTAAACAACCTGTAAGGAAAGGTACTTTTAATGAAGGAATGCATGAAGAGTGCTGGGAGCCTTCCTTAAGGCTGGCATGAGGATGCAGTCCCAGCTCCTGTCAGAGAGAGAGTCCTGTTGGCCATCGCTGCCTCCAGCTCAGCACCACATAAATGAGGTTTGATGGCTGTAAAAGGTACCATGTAAAACATGTAAACCATGCACACCAAGAAGGGGGACTCTTCTGAAAAAACTGAATTCTCTAAGTGCCCCAGGGCTGAGCCTGGGGTTTTTTGCCACGTGCCAATGTCACTGCCTCAGCTCACAGGGCAGCAATGCTCGCTGTGGTGGCACAACTGACACTGCTCCCTCCTGACTGGCAGCCTGACCTTCCCCTCCCTGCCAAAATCCACTCACCAGGAAAACCCTTGCAATGTGTCCCCCTTGCCACAGAAAGAGCAATTTACTCACTGGGGTCTGTTCTGCACACAAAACCCAGCAGCACTGTCTCCATCTCCACAGGAACATTGCCCTGCTATTTCTGTGTGGGAAGAGTAGTATTTCACACATTTTTGGGGGAATTTTTAAGTATTTGAGACATGTTTACTGTGCACATCACAAGACATGTTTACAAGCAAGTAAACTCAAGGGTGTGTACATATTTCTGTCCAGACAAGCCCAGCAAAAATTCTGAGTAGTGCCAAAAAATACGCCTAATCTTGCTCTAATAATTAGATTATTAATAAACTACACTGATATATTTTACAAGAACTACACCATAAATGAATGACAGGGGAGTCCCTGAGCTCACTTCCTGACTGTCACTGACTTAAACTCATCTCCTACAGAACATCAGGACCAGGCATCACAAGCTGTTTAGCCTTGCTCATGGAATATGAATTGGAAGAAACTCCTCATATTGTGCATTGCTAAGTCATTAGTGATGACTACCTGGAACTGAAACTGTCACTGAGAACATTTAATATGCTTATTTCTGCCCTTGGCCTTAAAATATTTAAAAGGAAAAAAAGTGGAGAAAACAATCCTCTGTTTGCCCATCTTCTCGCAGAACCAGCAAAGACCTGCAGACACCAGACAGAAGAAATAATTGCAACTGTTGTTGTAGTTGTACTTGAACCAGTCTCTATCACCTCCAAAGCTCCTGGTTTTTAACTCACTCTCCCCGTCTCATAGCAAGACGCTCTTCTGAACCTCAGCCAACCTTTTAGAAGAGACAAAACCCTTCCATTATAATTTATGCCGTGCTCTTCCTACGGCAGGATCCGGCTGCGAAGAGCACGAATCACACAAGAGGAAAAAACCCCCTTGCTGTGACCTCGGTGGTGTTCGCTCCCTCCCTGTACCTATTTACAACACGTAACTCTGCCCGTAGAAAGCATTAAGAACAGCACCACACGCACACCCAAGCAAGCGTGAGTAACAAATCTCGGTGTTGCCGCAGTGTCGGTGACCCCGAGCGGCACCAGGAGCGGATCCCGGCCGGATCTCCCGGGCCCCTCACGCCCCGCTCGGCACCGCGCCCGGCCGGCGCCGCGCACTGACGTCACCCCGGTGCGTGACGTCACGCGGCAATGGCGGCGCCCAGGAGCGCACGCGGGGCGCAGCGGCGGTAGCGGAACGCCGGGCCTGGGGCCTGCGCAGGGCCCTCTCCGTGCCCCTCCGGCCCTCTCCGACCTTCTCTGTCCCGGGGCTCCTGAGCGCGGTAAGCGCTGGGCGGGGCGGGGGGAGCAGGGGCCCGGAGCTCCCGCGTGTGGCGGCGGAGGCCGTGCTGGGCCCCGCCGCGTCTCCGGTGCTTCCCGGGGTGAGCAGGGCTGGGAGTGCTGCGCGGCCTGCTGAGGGGATTTATCCAGCGGTTCTGCATTTATCTCCGGAGGTGTTCCAGGAGGGACGCAGTAGGCCTGGCCTGCCTGTTGTATTTAGTTACATTATCGTTTAAGTTATATTTTAGTTATATATATATATATGTGTATATATATATATATATATATATATAAAAGCTCGAAGTTATATATAAGTTATGTTATTGATACATCTAAAAAATAAATAATATAATTCTTTCAAGCATAATTATAATATTTTATATTTAAAAATATAAATTTGAAATATATTATATTTCAAGCATAATATATTATATCCAAGCAAATGGATTCCCGTTTTCTTGAATATCAAGGTGGTCTCCATGCTTTGTATTTGAAGGCCTTTTTTTTTCTCGCTCCGTTTCTTTTTTAGGTAAGAAAATGAAGGCCAGAAAAGGAGGGAGATTTCGATCCTCCTTTAAATTGAGACGAAAAGGCATTGAAGTAGTAGGAGAATGGAAAACCGTGCCGATCGACCCCAATCTGTTTGCTGAGGAGGAGTTTCGAGACATAGTGTGCCTGGAGGAACTCACAGAGTACAAACTAGTCAGTTCTTCCAAAGTGGGGAAAGTAAAAGAGAAGAAGAGAAAGGCTGAGAGTGCTTCTGAAGAAGGCAATGAAGAGGGGGAAGAACCTGTTGTTCCTCCAAAAAAGAAAAAGAAAAACAAAGATTTGAGAAGCCAAACAGATAAAAGCAATAATCCTAATGTAGCAGAAATTGATGTGCTGGTTGATAAAGAGGCAAAGTGTAATGAAATAATTGAAGAAGAAGCTAATTGTGAGGACCATGGACACGTGACTGGGAGCATGTCAAGCAGAAAAGACACTCCAAAGAAGAAGAAAAAGAAGGTGCCTAAAAACAAGGCTTTTCAAGCACAGGAAGCCCTTCCATCAGTAGCTACTTCTAAAAAGGTCAAAAACTGGACAACAGGAATTTTATCTGCCTCAACTGATCAAAAAGCTGATGTGTCTGCATGGAAAGACCTGTTTGTGCCTGAGCCAGTGCTGCAGGCCTTGAGCTCCCTGGGGTTTAGTGCTCCAACTCCTATCCAAGCCTTAGCCTTGCCTTCTGCCATCCGGGATAATATGGATGTTCTTGGTGCTGCAGAAACAGGTACAAGTCTGTTCAGCTGATCCTGTATGCTGGGAGCATCCCTTTCTCTCCTTAAAATGTAGCCCGTGGCTGCAAGGTTTTATATGCAGAAGAAGCAGCTTTTCTGTATTATAAATGAGCTTTTGTCTTTTGCATATCCAGAGTATTAGTAGTTTTAAAACTTCGAAACTTACATGTTTGTAAGCATGGGAACGTACCTGTTTGTAAACTTACCTGTTGAAATTTACGTGTTTGTAAACATGGGAACTCCCATCTTTACAAAGCATGCAAAGCTTTGAAGCCTCAATGAGTTTCTGTGCTTTTGGCAGAAGTCTTTTCCTCTTTCTCAAACTGCTTCCTGTTTAGGGAATGGTAAGGTGATACTCTGTAAAAGGAGAATTAATGAAGCAAGCAGGGTCATTTCTGCAGCAGCCAAACACAATCTGTGGAGATAATTCATGCTGGTGTGGAGCAGTGAATAAACCCTGGGCACAGTGTTAAGTGTGAATATGACCCAGGTCCTACTCAGAGCAAAACGGGCCCACCCTGTGCTCTGTCCCCTGGCTTTGGCTGTGTTGTCACCAGCCCTTCTTCCTGCTTTAAGTGCTTAAAGTAAGTTATTGCATTAATGATTTGAGAGGTAGATTCACATCCATCTTGTGCTCAGCTCATACTTTGAGCATTGCTAGCCTTCATGAAATTTGTAATAGCTTCTTGTTAGCTTCTTGTTTACTTAATCCTATGAAGTCTCAGAACGTTGTGTTCCATCAAACTTTTCAGTTCATACCTTTGAACTTTTGTCTTTAGCAACATTTTTTTCCTTAAAACACCTAGAGATAGGAAGCACAATTGGCAGCTGCCTTGGTTTAAATGCTTCCTTTAGACTGTCTTCATTTGTTCCAGTTGCTTTATCTCACTGCTTCTCTGTAAAGTCATTTACTGCTCTCCAGCAAGAAAGTATAGTAACTAATAAGATATGCAGTCATTTGCATTTTTATTTTAATTACAAGCTGAGTTGATGCTATTAGCTTTAGTAAGATTAGAAAGCCCTGTAGGGAGTGTTTTTAAAAATGGAACTGAAATTTTAAATGGTGTTTTTGTACTGCAAAACAGTGCCATTTTGGCAGTGCTGGTAAACAAATTCCTCTCTAACTGCAGAATGGAATGCATGGTTGTTGGCAGGCTGTGCTGTTGCTTTATAATTTTGCATAACTCTGAGGTAGTAGGAATGTGTTCTGCTCATTTATTCTTTCATGAGTAAAATCCAGATTCTCCCCAGAGAGTCCATTGGATCATCATGTTCCTGTAGAAACTTGGGAGATGTGGACAGCTGCCTGTCAGGAGGTGCTGCAGTTGGGAGAGGTTGAAACTCTCTAGTTCTTTTTTCTGCATCATGCAGCACCTCTTAGCTTTGGGCCTGAGGGAGGAATATGCAGAGTTAAAGAGCTAATAAAGAACTAAGTAACTAATCTTTTCTAGTAGCAACATTGGGAAGACTGGGAAGATTTTGGTATGGCAGTAGATCCATGTACAGATCAGACAAAGGGAACGTCAAGACTTGGTTTTGCAGTGGGTCTAACCCTTGCTGTTCATTACTATGTAGAGCCAGTGAAGTTTCTGGTTAAGGAGCCAAATCTGTGTGAAATTATACAATATGAAACTGTTCAAAAAAGGACGATTTGGCTTGAACTGCAGTACTAAGAAACTCTTTCCTCCTGGTTTTGCACACCTGTCTATGTCTGGTTTGTGTGTTGTAAAGATAATATGTCCTGTAAGGTGATAATTTGTTTAATTTGTGGGTGAATCTAGTGTAGAATAGTCCTGATTATCACAGCCATAATCTGTCTGGGTGCAGTACCGACATTTGCACCAGCAAACTGCATTACATTTAATTCAAAATCAGCAGTGCTCTTCACCTTAAAAACAGATATTCTGTATTACCAGAACCTTATTGTATAAGTGCTCTAAATACAGGTTATAAACATTTTCCCCTTCAAGTGCAGGCAGAAATCATAAAATACCTCCCAGCCATGCAGAAAGGTGAGTATGTGGATACGAGACTTTGCAGCAACATCAGGATGATGACACTGGGCTTATCTGTATTAACTCATATTTAGGTTCTCCCCTTAAATAGGCAAAATTCTGTGTTGCTGACTTGGCAAACCTTTACAGCTTTTTGATATGGAAGGAATTGAGATGAGATTTCCAGAGGACTGCTTTCCAGCAGTGGCCTATTACAGGCATGGTGTAATAGTGTCTTGTACTCTGGATGCTGCTTTCATGATTAGTGAACTGCTACATCCAAAAAGCTTAACTGGGGTGGATGTGCTACCAGGCTTTTCCTAATGTCTTTATTACTGACAGATAGTTCAGAAGGGAATATGTGTCAGGGATGTAACTTGCAGTTAGTACAGTGAACTCTTGCAATTAAACTTGCTTTTGACAAGCCCTGTCTCTCCAAAGTGGATTCTCTCTTTTAAATTGGATGTATGTGTTCTGATTATAAAAATGTGACCCAGTGCTAGATCAGGAAATTAAACAGTGGAGTGTTTCAAAATACAGTATCTTAGAAAGTTGTAAATACAGGACTATAAATTGAAGATGGAAGCTAATCCTTCAAGTGCATTCCTGTTTGTCCTTGGCCTCATTTGCTATTCCTTTATTTGGAGAATGTTGATTAGAACTTTTCAATTAGGGCATGGTATTCTCCTTATGGGCATACAGTTCTTTAAAAATATCTTGACTGCAACTGCAGCTTTTTAAAAACACTTTTAGAACAAATAAATATGCCTGACCTGCTAGAGATTAGAAAAATACCTGTTCCCCAGGAACAGGAGAATGGAGATGTATAAAGGAGAAAAGATGCTACTGCTGCAAGTTTCTGGTCTTCTAAAGATCATGAGTTTGCATCTGTTACAATGGTATGTTTTAAGAACAGTGTGTGATTGGCTGTTGCTTTTCTCATCTTTTCAAATAAATGACTTGTCAGTCTGTGTTATTTTTCTTGTTTGTTTTTTTTTTTTAGGAAGCGGCAAAACGCTTGCATTTGCAATTCCGATGATTCACTCCGTGCTGCAGTGGCAAAAATCAAATAACTCAACAACCAGAAATGACAGTGTTTCTAAAGAGTCCCATCAGCATCATGATGAACCAAGATGGGAAAATGAGGATGAAGCAGAAAAACAAACCCATCAGCAGGTTGAAGATAGCGGAGATGAAGATGATGCATCTTTCACATCAGGCTGTGTGAAGGTGCTGGAAAATGTTGAATTTGATTCCAATGACAAGACACTCACTGTTGGCTCCGATAAAAACAGACCTCTTTTAGGACTGGTCCTTACTCCTACAAGAGAATTAGCTGTACAAGTAAAGCACCACATTGATGCAGTTGCAAAGTTTACAGGTATGTAAATCCCAGAGGCTATGTTCCACAGCCACATTAGACTGTGTTTGGATCTTGGCAGTGGTGTTGAGCCAGAATGTGTGCTGCACTTCCTTCCATAAAATCATAAAATTAGTATAGCTTTTGAGGGGTTAGAGTTTTTAGCCACTGATGTGTGAGAAATGCATGGAGATTCTTCAGTGAGATGCACTGGAAGTAAGCAGTTAATGTGAGCTATTTTGCTTTAAAATGTGTCTTCCTTCAAAGAGGTATTGATTCATGCTCTCACAACACAGAATCAGTAATAGATACCTAGCAACAGCTAACCTTGTTCTAGTTTTGTGTAATGTAGGCTCTATATAATGAATAATTTCATTATATATAAAATTATATATATACATATATATATATATATATATATATATAAAATTTCATTTTTACAAGTATATCAATCTTTGCATATACTGTATATGTATAACTTTATCTAATTAAAAAAAATTTATGGCCATAAATATTTGGGGTAGATAGCATTGCTGGATTGTCTGGCTTACCTCCTGCAGCACCTAAGCCACAGAAGTGCTACTGAGTAACGTGCCTGACAAAAGCAATTCCCCCTCTTCCTTTCCTTTCCAAACTAGAATTCAGTACATCTGTTAAGTGAATGAGGACATGTTGAAGACAGCGAGTTTTTCCTAATTCTCTCTACTTCTCCAGTACCAGTAATTATTTATTTATTAAAGAGGTTATGTACTAGTTTTAAGTCCATCTTTCTTTGGTGTCTGTATGTCCTGCTGTGCTCCTCAGTCTGCATCTGATTACAAGGCTTATTTTAACTGCTAGACTGAAATAATCAATTTATGTCATACAGTTCTGATGGGAGCAGTGCTATTTATGTGTAAAAATCTGCTGCCCAAGTGATAATATAGTTGCTGCAGCAGGAGAGGCAATATTTTGATGTGGACTTTTTATTGCCTCAAACTCACTTTGGGAAAAAAAACTGCTGTAGTGTTTCACAAGTAGTCCAGAAAAGAGATCGTTGGAAGCTGGGATACTGTGTAAGGGTCTTGCACAGTAGCATTGAGTTTATCAGGGGCCGGTGTATTCTTTGAAGAAATAGAATGACATAAGCCATGTGTGGAGTCTGCTTCCAAAGATAAACTCCTTTTAGTCCCTCCACAATCTCCTTAAAGCTAATGAGGTCTGTGCTACTGTGGAAGAATCAGTAATCAGGTGGGAGCATACTTTGTATGATTATTCCATAGCAAATGAGAAGCTATTTAGCAAGACAAGCATTTCTCAGTCTTATTCTTGAAAGGATCTTCTGGTTATTCTTAACAGGAATATGTTTGTTCATGCAAATATAATTGAGTAAACACGAGACTCTGAAATTTGTGTAAACAAAACTAGCAGCTATGGATGTGATTCTTCATGCTGTTGAAAGACCGGTGCACTAATTCCTCGCATCTAACTATAATGAGAATCCTTCTGTAAAATTGAGTGCATTTCTGTATGCTCAGTGTTACATAAAACCCCTGAAGTTTCCTGGCCAAAATGCTTGCTGAAAGTTGCAATGTAGACTGTTTAAAACACTTCATGAAGCAGATACATATATAAAAACATTCACTGGTAAATGAGTGAAATAAAATCTGTTATTTATATGTTCTAGGCATTAAGACTGCAATCCTAGTAGGAGGCATGGCTGCACAGAAGCAGGAACGTGTGCTGAATCGAAAGCCAGAAATTGTAATTGCAACCCCAGGCCGTCTGTGGGAGTTGGTTAAAGAGAGACACCCGCATCTTTCAAATCTTCGTCAGCTCAGGTAAAGGAGCCTTTTCAGATAACTGCTGGATACTGAATTGGGCAGCCCTGCATACTGGTTAGGTTTACTAACAGATTAAATAATTTAGACTACACAAAGTCACCTATTTCTGTGTCAGTGTTTTATTGAAATACACATTGGTTATTTTGATGGAGGGATATGTCAGTTAAAGACAGTAGTAAAAACCTGATTTTTCAAAAAATTCAGAAGGCTGCTGTAGCTGCCCCAGGATGCCTGGTGTTCCTTTTGGTTTTATATGCATAACATCCTTTATGTGTTTAGCAGGAAAAGTTCTTCTTAAATGTATCAGGTTTGTATTTAGCTGCATAGGTGTATTTTTTCTGTGTGTTTTCTACTTGACAGGTGTCTTGTGATTGATGAAGCAGACCGAATGGTTGAGAAAGGTCACTTCTTGGAGCTGTCTCAGTTGCTGGAAATCTTAAATGATTCACAGTATAACCCTCGACGACAGACTTTTGTTTTTTCTGCCACTTTGACTTTAGTCCATCAGACTCCCGCAAGAGTTTTACAAAAAAAGAATGCTAAAAAGATGGACAAGAAGACCAAACTAGAATTGTTAATGGAAAAAGTAGGAATAAAGGGCAAACCCAAAGTAATAGACTTAACAAGGAAAGAGGCTACTGTTGAGACACTGACAGAGACCAGAATCCACTGTAACACAAATGAGAAGGACTATTATCTCTATTACTTTCTTCTCCAGTATCCAGGAAGAACCATGGTCTTTGCAAACAGCATAGACTGTGTAAAACGCCTCAGTTCCCTCCTCACAATCTTAAATTGCGATCCTCTTCCTTTGCACGCCAACATGCACCAAAAGCAAAGGCTGAAAAACCTGGAAAGGTTTGCTGAGCGAGAGAGGTGAGTTGGTTTTCAAATTGCTAGTAGAGAAAAAAAGAAATTGCATGAAGGGTGGTGGCGAGGGGGAACAACTCTGTTAGAGTAGGAGCAGGTTGGGGAAGTTCACTGAGGATGTGAGTCCCCGGTTCATAAGCCCAAGATATTAATGATTAAGGATGAGGTTTCACAGTTAAGGTGATGAACTGGAGCAAGTTCAGGGGAAGGCCACCAAGATATTCAAGAAGCACTGGCTCTGCGAGGGAAGAGGCTGAAGGGACTGGGTGTTCGTATTACCTAGGAGAAGTATTTTGTGGGGAGCTAGACGCAGCCCTCTGACACCATAAAAGAAGGTTATCCAGAAGATGGAGCCAGGCTTTTCAGAGTGGTGCTTGATGGGAGGATGAGGGCTAATGGGTGCAAGTTGAAATAAGAGATTCAGCCTGGATATGAGAGAGCTTTTTCTCTGTGAAGACAGTTGAGCATGGGAACAGGCTGCTTGTCTTGGACTTTTTTGAGACTCAGTTGCATAAAAGCCCTGAGCAACCTGGTTCAGTCTTGCAGCTCATCCTGTTTTGAAGAGGAGATTTTTCTAGAGATCTCCTGAGGTCCACTAGAGCCTGTGGCCTGGGAGCTTGTTGCTGCTGAAGGAGATGTCCCTCCCCTTGTTTTCAGACATATTTTTAGAACTGTCTTGCACAGCTCTGCCCAGGTCTGGGCTCTGCAGCTCATTTAATCCTCTGTAAGCTAATGAATCTACCTAAACCATCAGAAAACAAACCATTTACTGTTTATTTGCAGGTTTAATTATATAAATGAGTATCCTGAGGGTTGAAGTATCTTTGAGCAATGCAGAAGAATGGCAGTTGTGCCTTTCAGCAGTAGTGGGCAGCCAGGGCTTACCCAAGCAGACTCGTCCTGCCATTTTAGAAAACATTGTTGTGGGTTGTCTTTGGCATGGCCTTTGGGAAGAGATTTTTAGTGTCATTACTTCCATAGTGCAGAAGCCTCACAGTTGAGTCCTGCTGTGAACTGCTGCGTGCTGTCTGGGAGCTTGTACCTTGTTAATACATGCAGGCATGGAGAACAAGGTTGAATTGCTGTGATAGAGCTGCAGCATCCCTTGGCAAATATATTGATAGCATTTGCATAGGTCAGGTGAAGTGTTTTCAGAGACTGCAGATTTTCAAGGCAGGAAAGAAATTTATTAGACCATTTCTCATGGCCTTCTGCAGATTGCAAGCTGTAGAATTTTCTGTTGTTATTTCTGCTTTGAACCTTGTAGCAATAGAGTATGCAGTCAGATGCCATAAAATCTTAACAAATTTCTGTTACCTGAAAGTTACTCATTTCAGTTGCTGGGAGATGTTTTTAAAACAAACTGTTCCATATCCTGGGGAGACTGCTGTCTCTGTAGAGACTGCTTATATAAGAACAACTTCTTTGAGTAGTTCATTTTGTCTAACAATAAAGAGAAATAGTAATTGTTGGAAGAGAACTTCCCCCCTTATTTCTAGGTTTTAATTTACTAAGAGTGTATTTGAGTGCGAGTTGGTAAAAGATACTTCACCCCCAAAAATCTGTTATTTAAATAGATAATGTTAATAATGTGATTTTTCTCAACTGGTGAAACTTCTAATAACATGTACTGCTAGAGGATCAACTGTGTTGTTGATGGTGGGGTTGTAACAAGCTAAAGAAATTCTTTAGAACCTAGACAGTGCACTGAGAAGTGTAATGCAGGGGCACATATCCCCCCTTCCTCATTGAATAGCAATTTTTTCTAGCATTCTTGTGAACTTAGAGAGAAGAAAAACATAGGAAAACAGGATCCAGCAAGGTAGTACATTTATTTATTGAAAACAGAATAGACCTGCTGAAGGCAACACTTGCATTTTAAATTTTACTTTAAGAATTATTGTTTCAAGACTGCCCTTGAGGTAAATTGGGTATCATTTCTGTAAGGGCAAACAGAATGCATATGTCCTACAGATAATACAGTATAAACCTGTTTCTTAAACTGCTGTGGCAGAATTCTTGGTTGCTGTATTTTATGTTCTTTGGCAGATTTTTTGCTCTTCAATTTTACATTCATTAAATTTTGTCACTTTCTCAGCTGTGTCCTCCTGACAACAGATGTTGCAGCTCGTGGTCTTGATATTCCTAATGTCCAGCATGTCATCCACTACCAGGTTAAGCATTTTTAATGTTTTTCCTTTTACTATTTTGGTTTGATACAAGTTTTTGCTGATCCAAATCCTGAACACTGTAAAGCTGTAATTCTTGGTCCCATATATAGTATAGTCCCAAGTATAGAGATTAAATCATTTAACTGTCCTTAGTGCTTTGTACTTAAAGATCTCATTTCTGCAGTGACTGTAGGTAGCATTTTATGAATGTGTGATTATGTATCAGAAATTACATAATAGATATTGATCCTCCTTGCTTTTTTGCTTACCTTTGATATCCAAAGGTATCAAATTACTCAGTCTTATAACTCTTCTCTGAAGACACATAAAAAATTGGCTTCCCTGGCTTCGCGCAGGTCCCTCGCACCTCGGAGCTCTACGTGCACAGGAGCGGCCGCACGGCCCGAGCTGCCAGCGAGGGCCTCAGCCTGCTGCTGATTGGCCCCGAGGACTTGATCAATTTTCGGAAAATCTATAAAACATTGGAGAAGAGTGAAGAGCTGCCATTTTTCCCAGTTGATGCCAAGTGCATGACTTCTATTAAGGTAAAAAAATAACATTTTTTTGCAGCCTGAGTAGTTGCTTCCTTATTTATATTAGTGATGTAAATATGCCTGTTATATTATATCAATAATTATTTATATCAATGTTATATTTATATAAATAAATTACATATTTATTGATAATTGATAAATTATATCAATAATTATTATGTCAATGTTATATTTATATCAGTGAATTATATTTTTTATATAATATTGCCTGTCGCATTCTTTCCAGGTTTCAGATTAAATTTACTCTTGAGGATCTGGATTAGAAAATTAAGTTAATTGCACTTCATATTTTTTAAGCAATATCTATGATTTCTCATCAATAACTGGCCCAAGAAAGTTGTTCAAACATAAACATCACTTATGTTTTTCCAGAAAGAGTATAGGGAAGTGGATCTGTTTTGTGGCTGTGGAGCTGGGGTGTCTCTGCTAAGTACATTGTTTAAATCATCTTATGTTAGGAACAGACTAGAGAACAGTAGCAGGTTCAGGGATATTCACTGATCTTCACCTGCCTCTTCCCATCTGAAGTTGGGAGTTGTCTGCTTTTCTAAAAGTTTTTGTACTGTGAGGCCACAGCTGCCACTGAACCCTGTCAAACTGTGTTTCCCTTTCCTAGGTTATTGCTCATTTTTAAGAGGATTCAGTCACTAATTCAGAAGATAGGCAATGGTTAGAATTTACAAAACAGTGTGTTTTAGAAAGCATCTAGTCACTGCAGATTTTCTACTTCTTTAATATGAGACTGTTTCATGTCTCAGCATTTTCTTAGCAGTTTGGATGGTCAGTCATACACAAATGGGATATATTTAAATTCTAGATTTTAAAGGAATCCAGCTGGGGTAGAAATGTCTAAATATTGCACAGTCATTGAGAACAGGGAAGAGTGCAAGCAGTCAGACAATGCAGCGGGTGTCTTCCTCATGGTATTTTAATTCAGGCTTACCTACTTGGATTGGACTGAGCCCAGGGTCTACCCCAGTGGCAACAGTGGTATTCTCACCTTGGGAATAATGACAGGAAGTTTCAAAATTCAGGCTTATTGCAAATAGGGTATTTCTTTTAGGAAATGCAGCTTTCTGAAAGAGGAAAGAAAATCAAATAAATGCTTCCACTGATTCATTTTTTTCTCCTTTTGGTAGTAATGAAGAGAATCTGATCCCCACCCCTATCTCCCCCATTGTCCCTTCCACCCACTAAATGTTACTAGTTACTGAGAAAAATCTGTTATTTTGAAGAGTGTTGCTTCAGAGGTTCCTTCTGTGTTTCTTGATGAGTAGTTGTTGGCTCTTACCATGCTCTGTCAATTAATGGGCAAATAAATGTTGTTTCTACACTTTTTTTCCTGTCACCATCTCTATCTGTAATAGTGCTCCTCTCCCCAGAAGAGATCTCTGTAATTCTAGTTGCTGGACTCCAGCCTCATAAGCCCTTGCAACAATCCTGTCTTGTTTATGCTTTGTCCTGGGTTTAACCACAAAGTCATTGTAGTTGGGATTAATAGTGCTGCTGGCTCTTTATGTCTCTCTCGTTGGCACACTCCTCTCCTTTTACATGCCTTCATTCAAGTTCAGGAAAAGTCTGGAGGGGTTTCACTTGAGAGGAAAAGAACTGTTGAACCAGGATAGATTTAAAGAGGACTTAAATTTTACAGAGATGGAAAAGGTTACTTTAAATTTCTTGTAATGATCTAACAAGTGACTGACTCAGTAGTCCATTGCGAGTGTTAATTCTTCTCTCTCTCTGTAGTCATTACCCTGGCAGACCTGGCTGCTGCTGTTACTGTGAAGCACCTGAGTGTTCTGATTCCTGCATGGTTTTGCTTTATGCAACTTCAGGCACATTTCAAAGAGCAGAACTTGCTTCTAGTTGGTTCATAATTTCTGTTAGTGCAGATTTTCTTTCCACAGAGAATTGGTTATTTGTTTGGCCCAGCTGGAAGCCTGCAGGTCAGGTTAAGTTTGCTGGACATCTTTGTTCCACCTGTGTGCAGCTGGGAAGAAGGACAGGACATTCTGTCCCGTGCCTAAACAAGATCCAGGTGCATTCCTGAAAATATGATCTGTTTCTTCCATATGGCCTGCAGGAGTTTACTTTCTTTAGAGTGGAATGAAAGTACTGGCTGCTCCTTACTGCTCAGACTAATAACTCTTGAGATCAAGCTGTACTATATAAGTATGTAACTTGGAAATGATTGGTATCTGAATCATGGTTTGTTCTTGATGTCTCTCAAGTGTTTATAATGATTCATTCATAGAAAGTTGAGTTCAGGTATGTTTAGTAGTTGAGATGTTTAAGAAGGCAGATTCTGTCATGGATCTAAGGAAGGAAAACGCTAGTGAATGATGATGTGTTTATTAGGTGGGATGTGAGTAGGGAACAAAAGTGTCTCTGCACCCCAGATGCATTGCAATGCATGCTCTCAAACACTTACTCTGCTGAAGTAACCCACATTTAAACCTGATCATGATGTCTAAATGCACTTTCATTGCAGGAACGGATGAATTTGGCAAGGCAGATTGAGAAGGCAGAATTTTTCAACAGTCGGGCAAAGCAACACAACTCCTGGCTCCAGCAAGCTGCAGAGGCTCTTGAAATGGATCTTGATGATGACATGTTGATGGGCAAGTAGAAAATGTTTTTCATGGATATGCTCTGTAGGGCCCATCGTGCTGGTGTCCAGAAGAAGCCTCACCATGGCAGAGAAGCTTCAAAAGCTGCAGGGCAGGGGTTGGGGGGAATGAAAGGAGTGTTGTTGGTGCGTGGTGTTAGCGCTGTTTTCAGGATGGTCAGGCAGCTGGAGCTGAGGAAGTGAGGTGTGACTGTTCTGGCAAGTTGCAGACAAGCCTACATGTTGCAGGACCAGAACTGGTGAGCTACTGGCCAACATTTCAGAGTAATCTAAGCAGCCCAGTATGTCCTGATTTGAGTCTTGTCCCCTCTTGCCATAGAGAAGGCTATTTCCACACTTCTGCTTCTCTCTCCCACTCTCTTGTAGTCAGGCATCAGGACAGGAGCCTGACAGCTCTGTGTGGGAACAAGCAGGAAGTGCTAGGGAACACCAAATATTATGTGAGCCTTAAGTAGGTTGAGCTGTGTGGGCTAAATGGCCGATACATATATTGAAGTTGATGAGGTTTTTGGTGGTTTGTTAGAAGTAAACAATTTCTTACATTTTTAAAATTAAATATTTTTCAGGCTGTAGCTGAGAGAATTGTTGTTTGTTAGAAGTAAATAATTTCTTACATTTTTAAAATTAAATATTTTCCATGCTGTACCTAAGAGAATAGGGCTGTACAACTGCAAGTGGCTATTAGTTCAATGCCATGAAATTTTGCAAAGCTTAGATGCACTGTAAGATGCCCCATTGTGTGTTCATATTTCAGGAGCTGTAGGTATGATTTCCTACCAGTTCTTTGAAGGCAGGCTGAATAGGGTTACTGCAGAGGTCACTTCAGATTAGTCTGGCTCTAACCTTTAGCTGCTAAGTATGCCAGTGCCTTTATTTTGAAACATGTTTTGATTAATATCTTTATTCGTGCCTAGACTAGCTCCTTCTCAACCACTTTGCAAGCAGACACTAACCATCTCTGTCTGCATTGTTCAGGAGTGCTTTCAGATAATTAGCACTCTGCTGTATTGTTTTGACATAATCTGAGTATGCTGTGCTTTGGAATGAGCTTCCAAATAGCACATCCAGTTCAAGTAAGTTGTAACTCTCAAGTGAAACACTTTTATTTAATTGGCTCCCAGAAACTTGCCAGGTTTATGCTTTAAAGTGTACTCAGTCTCTAATTCTTGTGTGGCTTGTTGGAGCCCAATTAAACTCCCAGTCATTCGTGCCATAAGTGAAGTGCCTCTTACACAGTTACAAAAGATTTAGTAATGTGCTTTCAATTTCACCTTACAGCAAGCTTGATTTCATTTTTCTCCTCAGTTCAGGCCTTAACTATGGTTACTCACTAGTCAGGATTCTTCTTGACCCCATTACCTTGTGAACAGCCTGGGTGATCTGAAAATGTCACAGATGACTGGGAGTTGAGCGACCTTGTTAGAGAGAGAAAGCTGGGGTCAGCATCTGCCTTTATCAGGTCATACAAACACCTGCAATGCAAGTTTTTTTCTTGTTGTAACATTCTGTATCTTTGATTTCTGCCCCAAGGAAGAAAAGCTAGTGAGCAAGAAGAAAGCCAGAAGCAAAAGATGCTGAAGGGGATGAAAAAACAACTGAAACATATGTTGTCCCAGCCACTGTTTAAAGTCCTTATGAAAACCAAGTACCCAACACAGTCTGGAAAACTACTCTTGCCTCAGACATCAGAGGGCATTTCAGCTCTAGGTGCCATGTCCAAAAAGCAAGCCAAGAAGAAGAAATCAATAAAATAAAATTAGATAACAGCAAGATCATTCAGTGTGACAGAAACAAGGACCATCCTCAATCAAAGCTGTCAGTGCTTATGGAGGATCCCAGCTGGAAGACAGATTGTGTAAGGATGTTGCCTATGTATTGGTTTTGCAGGCACAAAACAAAATGCTGATTTAAAGGGCTTAATTAACATCTGGTTAGTTACTGTTGAATCTTGTCTTGGATCTTGGTTTTTTTATGTTCTTATTTTTTCACAAATCTCTATATTAATAGAAGTTAATTAGTTTTCACATAGTTCTGATAATTACTCCACTTTGTGAAATGGGTAAGAGTTACTGAGTGGAATTCACTGTGGGCATACTCTAATGGTAAAACTTGATTTGAATTTTAATGTTTTTGAAGGACAGTGGAAGGTCAGCTATATACAGTGCAAGTACAGTCTGAGCTGGTGGTAGTGGGAGGTTTGGCTTTTACTGCCTCCAGCTCAGTGTGGAAGGCAGAAAATACAGATAATGTTACCAGTAAGTCTACAATTCTGGTTATGGAAATGTCCCTGTTTTCTTTCTCCTCTGATAATATTTCTGCTGTGTTCTCCACTAGGTTTAATTCTCTTAGTCCTGTGTTAATACATTTGAATGTGCAGAAAAAAGTTAGAGTGGCAATCGGTTAGGACTGACCTTGGGAGATGTGTAGATTTCTGAGGAGTAAGTGTTGCTACTCAGTGTTTTCTTGATTAATATTTGACATTAAGCCTGTATTTGAAAACATGTTAGAACCATGATCTTCACTGTAATAGAAGAGATGATGTTTTGAAATGTCACTTTTGAAGATTGCTCCATGATCATTGTGCTTTTAAATAATTCTAACCTGATCTGGGCAAATATTTTTTTAAACTGTTTTTTAAAATATGTCAGAAAAAATATATTTTGAATTTTTGTTAAATTATATCTGCCATAAACTTCAAAGCCTGTGTCTGTTTTGAGTTACTAGAAATTTCTAAATCCCTCATAGCTGATGCTGTTTACACTTAGCAGGCAAGGAGAGGGGAAATGTACCCAAAAGATAAGACAGTGGAATATTGGTGGGAGGACAGGTAACCTTCACCTTCTGGCTCTGGGTGAGGCTTAATTTCTGTGTCTCAAACAGTGTGGAATGAACCAGTGTCACTGCCATGACAAGAATCACCAATTTACTCAAGCTACCCAGGGAAATTTGTCTGTGGAGTTGAGACTTGCTAGTTATGTGAGAATAGCAAACTCTTTATTCTTTCATGTGTGTAAATAATTGAAGCCCTCTGTCTCTGGAGGGCTTTTCTTTTGTTTTCATGCATTACTGAAGAAGAGCTCTGACAGTGTAATCATAAGCATACAGAGCTTGTCAATGATGTATGAGACTTTCCTTGCAATGCACTGTTTGTCTCATGCCCTTGGGAGCAGAGGGGAAAGTTTTGGGGAGAAGAGATGGGAAGGCTGTGTTTCCCCTCTCATGTGAGGAGATGCATCTCTGGAGTTAATGTGACATCTGAAAAATAAAAACAGTTTTATGACAGTTCCTTGTAAGGAAGTCTGGAAAAAGGAATTGAACAAAGGTAAGCATGCCCTCATTTCTTTCCCATGCCATTTTAAACAGACTCTTACATTATTATAAGGAAATTTGTATTAGTTTTGCATCCTGAAGGGTTTGAAGAGCAGGTAAGCCTTTTCTGAATCTTATGATACATTTCTGTTTCCATTTCATTAGCAAAATCAAGGCTGGATCCTGACAACAGAGCTCAGCATCTCCCCATCTGAATCTGCATGAGTTTTGGCAATTCCTAATTCCATGAGATCATAAGGAGAACTGAGTTGGGGAATAGTTAGAGTATTGTTATTTCATTTCTACCATTGCTATGAAGTTTTTCAGCTGCTTCTGTTTCCCTGTGTTTAACCCAGCTCTCACACTCCCAGCCCACTGTCTTGCCAAGTCTCCCCAGGATGGAGCATGGCACTTGTGCACTCCTTGCTGCTTTTATAGAATCATAAAACCTAATTCTACCATGCCCAATAGCAAAGTGCCACATCCACTTGTTTTTTGAACACTCCAGGGGTGCTGACTGCGCCACTTCCCTGGAGAGCCTGTTCCAATGCTTAATGGTTCATGTTTGCTTGTGGGACATGCTCTGGGGCTGGTTTTCTTCTGCAGCCTCTTACGTGCTCTGCATGAACTCTCAATGCTTAAATCTACTGATGCTGCACCCCCACAGGAACTAAAGCAGAGATTGGACCCTAAAAATATCTGTGTCTTAAAAAGAACACTTGTCTAGAGCTCTGAAAGCTCTCCTGTGGCTGCTTGTTTTGCCTTGTCATTACCTTACCAGGATACCCTGAGTCTTCTAGCTAGAGGAAAAACCTAATATTTGCTTTAGCTAATTTTAAAGAATTGTTCAATCTATAACTGATAGTTATTACCATTTAGCAGCCCCACTCCTATGTGAATGAAGTTACTGCAGAAAGAGGACAGTAATGTGGAATGTTTTCTCTATCTCTGATTTGTATGTGTACTACTGGTGCATATTAGACATGAAGAGTTTTACATCAAGTCCATATGGGCAGTGTAATCTTCGTGTTTATCAAATATGTAGAAGCAAATGTTTTCTCTAATGCTGTGCTGGCACAGCAGTTATACTGAGGCCTCTAACCAGCAATCTCATGTTTTGTGGCAGTTTATGTCTGCTGAAATACCCATAATTAAAGGACTTACTAAGTCTCTTTAAGCTGTCAAAGCAACTTCCAAGTAGTTTAATAAAAGCATGACTTCAGCAGAGTGCTGGTAGGCTTCAAGCTGATAAAGAGCAACCAGTACTACCTAACAGAAAAGTGAAACAATAGCTTCTGAACCTTCTTTTTTATTTTCTGAATACATGGGGCCAGTTGATCTCATCCCTGCCACAGAGTTCCTGCTCTGTCATACTCTATAAAGCAAAGGAAGAGTCCCTGCAGTTTAAGGCATCTGCCGAGGAGATAGTTTGGATAGGATCTCACATATTAGACAAGAGAGTTTCCTGACATTCCCCATGCCTTTTCTTTCCTCCCCTGTATGTTAATAAAACAGTAAAATAGCAGAGCAGAAGCTGGAGTGGTGCCTTGCCATATGCCTGCAGCCCAGGCACAGGGCTGGCCATGTGGCACAGGGGAGGTAATTCACACCTTCCTGAGAGAGGGCTGGGTACCCCACACTTACTGCAGTTAGTCTGTATCACTCCCTGAGAGACAGGAGATAGGAAACGGACATTTCTTGACAGCCTGACAAGCAGGAAAATGTGGTAAGAAATGCTGTGCTTTCCTGGATGTTCAAATGCTCCCTGCTATGTCCTGTACTAGCAGGATGTGGTTTTTGGGTGCTTGAGCTATTCCAGACTTTTTGATGAAGGGCTTGGTGAAAGGAGGAGCTCAGAAGACATGAAATGAATGACTGATACATAGCAAGCAACAATCTAAGTAATACCCAACAGTCATTGCAGAAAAGTAAAATATTATCAGTAGTCATAGGTTTGGGAAGGCGCAAGACAGAAGGGCTCTCTTTAGGAAAATTATCCTGGTTCTGTAACTTCTGTAGATCCCCTCTATATAGCCCCCTTCTGACTCCCAGGAAGATGTCTGATTCTGTTCTGGCCTGTGAGAGATTTTCTATTTCAGCTTCTTTTTGCGAAAGGTATTGAAAAGCTTTGGTGTTTTCTCAAGTCAGTCATAAGCTCCTCCTGGGTTTGGCCTCCCAGAGTGAGTAAGAAAGAAGAAAATAATCTGTCACTCCTGTGGCAAGTTTATTGGCCTGGGGAAGCAAGTGAATAAGAGCTGCTGTGCTTCCTTGCATTAGAGTTCAGCAGCTCTTGCTGTGAAACTGGAAGAAATTGTAGCCAGTTTCCAGAGCAACCAACTTCAGATGGTACAAATTGCCAAATTTCTGTAGGTGAGAACTGCACATACAGAACATAAATACAAAACCTGGCTTGGAAGAGCAGAGCAGGCAGTACAAAGTACATGTGGGCTTTAGTACTACCACTGGGCTAATTAAAGGTCTGATTATTTTTTATTATTGATGTGATTATATCAGTCTAATCACTACTGTGGATGTTTTTTAGAAGTAAAGTTTCTTTTTCTTTACTCATGGCAATATCTCATAGCAGTAAGAACTGACAGGTGTTACGGAATTACACACACTGGCCATCTTAACAGGCTCCAACCCTAGGATCCCACTGACCAACTCCAAGTGAAGGTTTCCAGTTCCTCTTTTGTTAGTTCTCAAGTTACAGCTGTGTGCCTCTGGAGAGGGACCCCTTGCCCAGACCATGCCCCTCAGTTGTACCCATACCAACCATCCCCCAGTCTACACATCTCTTCACTTAATTCTGCTCAGTGGTCTCTCGATTTCAGACTGGTTTTCACTATTGCTGGGCTGGCCCTTCTTAAATTACCTCATTCTCTTGGAATTGTCTCCTTTGTCCTTGCATTCCAGAAAACAAAAGGAACTAAAACATCTATACAATGAACAGTTAAATTCTAGTATCTTAAGGCATAGAAGACAGACCAATAATAAAACTGGTTGAAACCATCTGTCTTGTGCCTTTTTGTCCTGTAGATGTTTTTGTGTCCCTGGTATAAATTTGGTAATTTGTTCCTCTCCATCTAAGAAGCTGGTCATAGCAGGGACAGTGGTAGCAGATACACCTAAGTGCCTGCCAAACAACTATTTCTGCTGGTGGCACGTATTTCTAATAGCCTAAAGGCTGTTTCAAAGCTACCTGACTACAAATTCAAGTAATTTTTTTCTTAGAGAATCTTATTCATTTTTTCCCTCTCCTGAGGACTGGGAATGATATTGAATGTGTAGTTGTTACTGTGTTTCTAAAATTTTATAGATGTTGTTTAGTATTCCTTCTGAAAAGTGAGAACCTCTAGCAGGTTCCATGTTTTCAGGTATTCCATATCTGGTAAGGGTGTTTTAATCACTCCCACAGTAACAGTTTTCCTGGTGGGAAAAGCTTCTATCCATTCTGAGAGCTGATCCATGATTACCAGTGCTCATAAGAGGCATGTCAGCATAACCACTTTGAAAATGGGAAAAACACATATGATCATACTTCAATCTCTTGTTTGTGTTTTGTGTTAGAAAACTTTAAATATGTCAGACAAGAAATCACAATACTTTTCATTGTCATATATTCTGGGGACTGCCCACATTTTTTCCATCTGGTTAACAATTGCCATCATCTCTCCAGGTATTTTATCATGAAACCACTTAGCCAAACTCATTAAATACTTTCTTGGTAGAATAGATTATCTCCCAATAGTCCAAATTCCAGTCTCATCTTTCACAGCCTCCCAACTTTCCCATCGAGCCCATTCTTCCTGAGTAACCTCTGCATGTATTTGGGCTGGATTACTGATCTCTAGTCAGCTGTCAGCAGAGGGAGTTATTATGGTGGCACACTCATTATAGGTTGTTGGACAGCAGTTTTAGTTGCTTTATCTGCCAGTTCATTATTCGTTCTGCTCTTGCTGGACCCTTTGACTTGGGCTGGACAGCACACAACAGCAATTTCCCTTGGAAACTGAATAGCTTCCAAGAGCATTCAGATTTCAGTTCCATTTGAAATATGCTTTCTTGCTGAAGTAAGGAACCTTCATTCTTTCCAGAGCATACCCATTGCATGACACTCTCCAAAAACTTACTTAGAATAAGAATAAACACTGCTGCTGTCCCAACCAGGCTGCTCACGCTAACGTAGTTAATTCATCAAGGCTTGTGGAGGTTCTGCTTTGACTACCTCCAGCTTTTTCACCACTGCATAGCCTACATAGCATTTTCCATTCATGTAGCATAAAGATCTGTCAGTGATAAGGGTTAGATTTGAGTTCTCTAGAAGCTGATCCAGCAGATCTTCCTGTGTGCAGTTGGAGTGAAACACAGCATAATCATGACAGGGCCCATCATCATAAGGAGCAGGCAGTAAAGTTGCTGGGTTCAAAACACTACATCTCTTTAAAATAACATTATTCTCATTTAAGATAATTAAATTATTCTAAATCATAGTGCCGTTTGTGGGGACAATGCTTGTGTAGCACATCACATCAAAATCAGTTTTATTTCATAGGGGGCATTCAGGGTTGAGGGGCGAGCCGGGGGTGATGCTCTGCTCTGCTGCTCTCCGAGACGGTCGCCGCTCCCGAGGCTGCGCTCCGCGGAGCTTGTCCCGCGCAGGACCCGGCTCCGCCCGGCGCTGAGCCACGGGGCGGCTGCGCCCGCTGCTGGCGCGCTCCCACGCTTCGTTCTAAGCACCTGGAATAATTCAGCAATCCCAGTGCAGGAGCAGAAGCTCCTTTTAGACTTAGGAAATCCCTTCCTCTTTCTGGATCCCACTGTATAGTATATACAAAATATAGAATATATACATATTATATATATATAATATACTCATACATAATATACTCATGCTCATATATATATCATCTATAATACAATATATAACGGTTATATATTATACATATAACACATACAATATATAATATATAATTTATATAGATTATATATAATATACATAATATATAATATATTAGATATTATATATATTACATATTTCTATATATAGAAATATATCTTTTTATATACATATATTTCTGATCCCCACTGCCTCTGCCTTTGTAGCTTCTCCCCCAGTATCCAGGGTCTGCAGTATGCTGCTGTGCCTAAAAATCCACACAATATCTTTCAAGTCATCTTTAAACAAACTGATGAATATAGTAGGAGAGCCAGTGAACTCTTGGGGCAGGAGGGTCCATCCATAGTGGTTGATTTTTACACATAAATGCAAACAGGAGCTGGCTGCCTCCTGCTGCAGGAGTGGGGAACCCCCTACTCCAGAACAAGCCCCTCAGTTGTACCTGTACTACCCACTACTCAATCCATACATCCAGTCCCTTAATCCTGGTCAGTGGTGTCTTGATTTCTTAGTTTTCACTCTTGCTGGGCTGGCTTTCTTCTGAAGTAACCTCATTCTCTTGGAATTGTCTCCTTTCTCCTTGTCCTCATCGTCTTCATTTCACTCACATCTGCCGGATCCTGCTAGTTCTGTGTTGGCAGCACTTGTATTCTCAAAAAACTTGCTCTCAGTCAGTCCTTGCATCCTACAGCTTCAAGTGCTTTAGTACTGGTGCTAAGCAATTAAAGCTAAATGAGTCTATTCAGAAAGAACAGTTAATGTCTTCTATAACACATGAATAAGGTATAAGGTGCAGTCACTGCTCTTTCTTACCAAGTTACTTCTAAGCAGGCTCAAGTGAGACCATTTCTGTCGTTGCAGTTGTGAGATGACATCACAGGGTGGTATTCTTGGCAAGTCAAAAAAATTTTGAGAATTAATTTGCTGAAATATTTCTCACTAATTTTCCTTCTTCTCTCCTAAATTCAAGCTGGGAAAAAAGTTTATTCTTGCACATATATGCAGGTATAAACATGACTGGAAATAATCTCCCTTTCATCATAGAAGTTTTCACAAGTCTATTTCCTAGTACATCATTCAACTATATATATGTATATACATGCATGTGGTGTGACTTCTTAGCTAGTTAAACTACATATTTTTATATAAGAAAAGTTATTATCTCTGTTCCCCTGGGAGTTGTTTGTTTCATTCATTAATAAAATGAAGTATATGTTTACCAAATGATAAATGAAAGTGAAATGGAAAAAGTGTTGCCATCACAGATTTCAAAAGAAACAAGAAAATTTCAATGCTGTATCTCAACTAAATCCAAGCCAAAAAAATGCAGCATCCTTTAAGTCTTGAAATACAATTCCTCTTATTGTCTTATCTTTTTTCTTCCTATTTTCTATACAAGGACAACAAAAATTACATTGATTTATTGGCAAAAAAAAAACAAACCCAGGAATGAAGACATGATATTTGGGGTATAAAAACCCTAAGACAGTTTATCAAGTTGAAATTTAATGTTGTTTTTTATTTCTAAAATATGATCAGTGTGAGCACAAAAATAAACACTGAGTAAATTTATCAGGGACTGGTAAATTAGAAAAAGGTACCACCATTTCTGTACACAAAAGCACTTTTCCGTACACAAAAGTCTTGGTGTTACCCATAACCAGGGACAACTTCCTCCTTCAAATAAAGAAAATGTTTGCAGTTTCCATTATATGACATTCATATTTTACTGCAATGCCTTGTTATTTAAAAACAAAACAAAACCAAATAACAACCCAAAACCCTAGACTGGGAGAAATTTATCTGTTGTATATAATTGGAAGCTGTCTGTTATTCCTGTATTTTAATTAAACTGTTCCTTACACAGATGGTGAAACCAGAACCCAGTTTATGATGAATTATGGCCTCCCAGAGCTGAGTTACTGTGCAAGAGCAAACAGCCAAACACTGATTCCACTGCTGGGCAATCAATGCCATAAATTAACATTTCTGCTCCTTGGTGTACTTATATTTATGACCATTTTATATGCTCTGGAAAGCAAGTCAGGCACTTGCATATATGGCCCTGTTTCCCCAGCAGAGGATAATGGACCGGGCACAGGTACACACAGGGCTAAATGTGTCTTGCTCTACACAGCAGCCAAAGCAGAGGAGTTAACAAGGAATCAGTTCAAGAAAAAAATTCTGTGACTTTGCAATTACTGGAACTTCACGTTCTTGTTCTCTGCTTTATTTTTAAGCTATTAGCATAACTTTTCAGATGAGTTAATGTGAAAAGTAAACACTCGTTTAGAAAAATTTATTAAATATCTTAAAGTGTGTGGAGGGAACTAGATTTGAGTGACAGCTTTATAAGTGGTGCTTGCTAATTCCTGACAGCTCTCATCAGTTACTGATCCAGTACTATTAATACAGCCAGAACCACCAGCTGCAGACCAGGCTCCTGTGTGCTTAACAACCACGGATCAAAAGGCTGTTCACACCCCCTAAGTCAGAACCTGTTTGGGTGCCAAATCATTTGTCACTTTAAACCTCTGCTTGTTCAGCAGGCTGCATGGTGTCCAGGGGATAGACAGGTGTCTTCCACTAACATGTGGTGACTGGTGAGTATCAGGCATTGTGTCCATGTGCCCTTTGCAGAAAAATTCCATGATCCTTCAAATCTTTTCACAAGTTTTGAAGGAAACAATCAAATTCAAAAGGCTGCTGCTGTGAGTAGTAGACAGGTCTTCTCTCTGCTTTAGCCACTGGTTTTATCCATTCTGGCAAATCTGATAGTATATTTTTCCCTTTAAATGGAATTTAAGGTAAACAAATTCCATTTGGTGTTGAACTATAAAGTGCATAGCATGTTGCAGCAGTGGATACATTGAGAGGTAAAGCTGGTACAGTCTTTAAGTCCTGTACTAATTTCACACAAGGGTCTTTTGTGCATGTACTGTTTTGTCTCATTTACAAAATTTAATGAGAGTGATGCTGCTGCACAAGCAGTGGTTATCCTGTGTGGAATCCTGCCTCCTCCTTGCAAGAGGGAAGTGAAATCCATTAAGATGAAAGGAAGAGCCTTGCTCTCCCTGTATGTCAAAGTCCCTCACCACTGCCTGTAGTTACCACCCACCTTTCTGCCTTGCTTCCCTGGCCCTTATCACTATAGAAATCTTTCTCTTTTTATATTTTAGCCTTCTCTATATTTATTTGTTCAGTTATTGCACTAAAACCAAATCTTGCCAAGTGTTGTTGCATTGCAGTGATAGAGAATACAAGGAAAGGGCCTGAAAGATGGTAAATACTCATAGCAAAAGCATGTGTTATCTCTTGTTAATATGATTTAAAACAAAAATTGTAATAGGACAGTGTTGTTTAAATTTAAGCGACTACAGCCAGGAAATTCCTACTCTGGGTGATATATTTTCCTTCAGTGTCTCTCTCTTTCAAGCAAAATGCTCTGTACCTGTCTGTCAGCTCATCTCTGAATTCAGAGTCTCTTCCTTAGCCCTTTTCCCAGTATGCAGGAGCACACTAAGAGAGGGATTAGGTTTGGCCTTTCTCCTGTTAATCCAGCATAAGGCAATAGCTCTTTATATTGCCAGAACCTCCCACATTTTATCTCCTGGAAAGCTGGCACACCTTGAAACGCTGACTGCTGTTCCCATCATCCTCCCACTGGCAATGGCTGTGTTTGTGCTGGTGGCTGCTGCCCTCTGCCAGCACACACCTGTACTTCCAACAGCAGAGAGAACCAAAATGGGGCAGGACTTGGGACAGACCAAAGCACTGACAGCAAAAGAGACAGGAGAGATTTTCACAGGACAGTTGAGTTTGTTTCAGATCTACAGCATGGCTCCACCTGCCACAGCTGTAGTACAAGTAGGAGAGTTTCCTGGAGTGTTGCTGAATTCTTGAAGTGCCTTTGCTCACGTTCTGTCTTGTTTTCTGCATCTGTTCATTGTTCCTCGTGTCAAGCAGGTGATCCTCCAGGCAGTTTGTAAGGCAGAGCTGCAGTCTGGTCTGGAGGTGCAGCCACAGCAGTGCTCAGCTTAGCACATTACTCACCGTGGAAGGATGAAATCAGCTGCTCTGCCCATAAACACCACAATCTGCCTGGGCTGTCTGGTGCTTTTTTCCAACACACCAAAAGCATCACGTGGCAGTAAAGGGTCTCTCAAGCTGCTGCATGTACCAGCTTTGGCATGCTCTTTAGGTTCCCATCAAAACATCAGCACTGTTTGCAGTTTTACTTGGTAGGTGACTCTCTGTTTCTGCCTGTGTCAGGCAGCGCTCATCGATGGCTTCTCTGGCCCGGTCGCAGGCCTGCCTGAGCCGCTCTCCTGTCTCCTGCAGGAGGCAGCAGGCTCCATATTTCAGAGTGTACTGATCCTCTGCAAGCCTCAAAAAAGGACTGTTCTGTAAGCCTTAAGCTTTTTTGTGTGTTCTGAAGCCATACAGATGTGATGTCAGATAAAATGCTCTATTCTGTTGGATTGGAAAAAGAATTCAGAACTCTGATGTCTTGTTTAAACAGTTAAAAGTAAAATTCAGGCTAAATGAAATTGATGGATGGGGGGGGGGGGGTGTGAATTATTCAGGGCTGGGTTTTGGGGTTTTTTGTTTTGTTTCTTTTCTTCTCTGTGTTGTGGAGTATAATTACCTTTCAGGTGAAAATGTAAGATCACAAAATTGCTGGGGTTGGAAAGGACCGTAAACATCATCTAGTTCCTGCCCTCCTGCCATGGGCAGGGACACCCTCCACTAGACCAGTACCTAAAGGGCCAACAAGAAATTTTAGATTAGCTATTAGGAAGAAATTCTTTCCAATGAGGGTGGTGAGACACAGGCACAAGTTGCCCGGAGAACTTGAGGATGCCCCATCCCTGGAAATGCTCAAGGCCAGACAGGACAGGGCTTTGAGCAACCTGGTGTAATGGGATGACTCCTTGCCTGTGGCAGAGAAGATGATCTTTAATGTCATCTCTTACCCAAAGTGTTCCATAAGTCAGTGAAATAACTGGCCAGCATGCATCCCTGGTGTTTAATGTCACAATGGCCGCGTGTCTATGGATGCAATGGAGCTTGTGCTGCCTCTGTCTCAGATGTATCTTCACCCAGCTAAGCTCATTAGCACCCAGCCAGCAGACTCCTGCCTGCTCGGGGCTGCTGGCGTTCAGCGAGCGCTGGGTGGCAGCGCTGCGCTGGGAAAGCAGCGGCAGCCGGGGCCGGGCCTCCGCATCCCCCTGCCCCGGCCTGGGCGTCCGCATCCCCCTGTCCCGGCCTGGGCCTCCGCATCCCCCTGCCCCGGCCTGGGCGTCCGCATCCCCCTGCCCCGGCCTGCGGAATCCCCCTGCCCCGGGCCGGGCCTCCGCATCCCCCTGCCCCGGGCCATGCCTGGACCTGCCGCATCCCCCTGTCCCGGCCTGGACCTGCCGCATGCCCCTGCCCCGAACCGGGCCTGTCGCATCCCCCTGCCCTGGGCCGGGCCTGGGCCTCTGCGGCCAAGCGGCCTGAGGGGCTGGCACCGGAGCCATTGCGAACCCCCAGCGTCATTCCCTCTGCTCCCGTAATTCCCCTCTCCCTGCCTCTGAGAGAGGTGTCCCTGGCCAAGTTTACTTCTCTGTAAATCTTCCTGCTTTCGGTTCACGAGTGAAATGAGGAGCATTGGGTATTTGCACTGCCACTTTTACCTGGCCAAAATCTGCCAGTTTTGGTAACTCGTTTGTCTTAGCAACAAAGATGATGCAGACTGCACTTTAACCTCATGTAAATCCTCAGAATAATTCAGCCATTTTGTTCTTGTGCCCTCATGTTGATCTGGTTATGTTTAGTCCTGGGGATGACGATGATCACAGTTGTTCTTTATGTCCTCCCCAGTGAGGAAGGCTGAAGGAAACTGGAAAACTTTGGAGCCAGACAGCAGTGTGAAGCAAGCAGATGTGGGTCCAGACAGCAAAGACTGGCATTTTGTTATCGGATGGATAAACTTGGTTCCTGTCCCAAAGCTGTGGAGACACAGCAGCTCCAGATTGTTTTCCCCATTTGCCTCCTGCCTGAAACAAAGACTGTTTAACTCTCCTCACTTCTGTTCATAAACAGTCTCAGCAGACACTTCTTGTGGTTTTCTCTTTTGGAAATCTCACTCAGATGCTTCAGTCTGGCACTCTGTAGACTCCTAATTGTAATGCTCTTGCAGTCTGAGACCAGCTCTCCATTTGAACTGGTTAGCTTGTAGATCCTTGTGGGGCAGCAGCCAAGCCGTGGGAATCTGGGTCATGCAATGGGGTACAGTGGGGCAATCCACAGGCGTGAGCCAGAGGTGACAGTGCTACCCTCTGTTCAGCTTCCCCCAAGAGGCTGGAGCAGCTAAATCCCAATTTGCTCAAGTGTGTAATGACCTGGGCTAGATTAAATCATGCTCCTGCAGTGGGCAATGGTGAGCATCTGAAGGCAGGAGTCTTGACTGGAGCTGGAAGAAGGTGATGGGGAATTGCAGGTAAGGAATAGGAGCACCTGGTTGCCTCTGCCCAGCGCCCAGAGCTGCCTGGGGCCAGTGCAATTCCATTGCATTTTACACTGCACAGGTTAAACAAAGGTGCAAAGAGGAGGAACGAGACATTTCTGAGTTTTGTTCATTTCATTGTCAGAGCTCCTGATTTCCATGAGAGGAACTATGTCATGATGGAATGGGCATGGGCACCATTCTGACTTTGCAGGTCTGTCACAGAAAAAAAGACCACAGCAGCTCCAAAAATTTGGTTTTCTTATAGAAAAAGGACTTAGTGTGTCCTAAATAAAAAAAAATGTGAAAATGAAGAAAATTAAGAAAAAATAAGAAAATAAAGAAAATGTTAAAAAACTTATGTGGTAGTTTACAGTTTTAATTGAAATCCTTCCAAGCATTTTGGTAGAAGAGGGAAAGCCAGGGAAAATGTTGCTGAAATAGAATGTTTCATTCAGTGGAAAATTCTGATTTAATTTCTGAAAACATGAAAGACTGCAGTCAAAACAGGAGCTGTCATGGTGCTGAAAAGTCACATTTTACATTTGCAGCTGTCATTCTTGTCTGAAGACAGATCCTGAGGGGACCCCTCAGCTTCCTTTCCCTGGGAGGTGCTGGCCTTGCTATTTGCAGAGACAGGGTGATCCTGGCCTCTAGGAAAGCTGAAGGATACAGGGAGCAAAGTACGGCTCTCGTCTACAGACCCTGTGACTTTCATTTTACAGGTATTTACATAGCTGCTGTAGTATCTCAAGGGTGAGTTTCATTTTCTAGCCAACTCCACAGTTTCAGAAAGTCCTGTTTACATTCAGAAGCAGTTTCAGCATTAGCAGTGCCTGTTCACAGTTAATGAGTTAATGAGATTCACTCCAGGACTGGTGCATAAACAGCCTTTCCAGGTGCCTGATGCTTTGTCCTCTCTTCTGCACAATGATAAACATGAGAGGAGAGACCCCATGAAGCAGTTTTGGGTGAGGACACTCCAAGTAAAGAGAGGGGGCCAGGAGAAGGACAGAGGCTGCCAGGCAGTGTGGGAATCATGCAGTCCCTTTTAAATCTTATTTTTTAAGTCCTGATGAAGCTGATCACATAAGATGTGGTGCCCTCCCTGGTAAATGAAATCTTGCAGAACACAATGGCACTGCTTGTCCCTTCCCAACAAATCACGCTGTCCCTCAGCTGACTGAACTGGACAGAGTTACTGGGGTCAGGTTTCATATGCACAAACTATTCTTCAATCATTTGTCTTAACATATCAGCAACAGGAGCACCTGCCTTCCTCAGGTCTTTAAACACATTTATTTTACTGTAGAACTTAATTTGCATCTGGTTATCTCCTGACTTGGTCCTGGTTGGCTGTACAGACATTTGTTATATAGGGGATGTCTTTTAAAGGTTTCTAAGCTGTGAACTGAGCTTTGATAATTCCTACTTATCAAATAATATCAGCTTCCAAATACTATTGAACTGAGCCTTCAACACCAAAGGAAAATCCATGTCCTTCTCCAAATGAGCACAGTTCAGTGATTTTGTTTAGGGCTTTCTTTATATCTGTACAAACCATAGGAATAATGGTTCATTCTGGTCTTTGGCCATACAGCAGCACTATATGTAGTAGCTATGGCATCATAAAATCATTCAAAAATCTGAAGTGTGGATTCTTAACAGAATCTGGGGGGACTGAGTTGGGTTGAGGGAGGTGATTCTCCCTCTCTGCTCCATTCTCTTGAGACCCTACCTGGAGTGCTGCAGCCAGCTCTGAGGCCCCCAACATCAGAAGGACATAGACCTGTTGGAGCGAGTCCAGAGGAGGGACACAAAGCTGATCAAGAGGCCTGGAGCACCTCTCCTATGAAAACAGGTTGAGAGAGTTCAGGTGAGGGTTTTTCGGCCTGGAGAAGACAAGAATCCAGGGAGACCTTATACCTTCCAGTACGTAAAGGAGCTCAATAAAGTTGGAGGGAAGCACTTTACAAGGGCATGTAGGGATAGGAGAATAGCTTTAAACTGAAAGAGGTCAGGATTAGATTAAATATAGAGCAGAAATACAGCCCTATGAGGCTGGTGAGGCTCTGAAACAGGTTTCCCAGGGAAGCTGTGGATGCCCCATTCCTGGAAGTGTTCAAGGCCAGTTTGGATGGGACTTTGAGCACCTGGTGAAGTGGAAGGTGTCCCTGTCTATGGCACAGGGAGTTAAAACTAGATGATATTTAAGGTCCCTTCCAACTCATTCTGTTTCATTCAATTTCATCCTATGAATGAACTGCTACACCACACTTTTTTGAAAGAAGGGATTGTTATTCATTTGCCAATGGACTGACTGGAAGTGGGGCTGTGGTGCAATTGGAGAAAAGGTGTTACTTTCATCCTCTGTGTGATCAGAAGAAATTTCATTCCATATCATTCAGTGCAGTCCAGTGGGCAGCCCAGGTTAGCCCAGCCCACTATCCCAGGCTTTGGATGAAGAGCCATCTTTACCACAGCCCTGCTGGAGAGCATGGGCAGTCCAGAGCCAAGCCTCTCACCACAAGTGCCTGCCCTGGCCCCTGTCATCAGGATGAGAGGCCAAATGGCATCTCAGGCATGGTGCCTGGGCAAAAGCAAGGTGGAGGCAGTCACAAGCCCTGCTTCTGCAGCTACCCAGGGAGCAGCTCATGGGATTCATGAGGTGAGAGGGGAGCAAGATCTGCAGTGCAGTGGTTGGACATTTTGGAGTGCATGTTTGAATCTGCACTCTGCTCTGGACACAGATCCACACCTGCCAGCCAAGGCACCAGTGCAAGCTCTTACCACCACTTGCCTGCCTGTCCTAAAAGTTGGCATTCTTGGCAGCAGTACCACTCTTTGTTGAGTTTGGCAATAAGCATGGAGCACAAACTGCTCTCAGCTGCTGTCCCACAGGGCTTTTACTAGCTGGGGATAATTTTTTGTGACTCAAGGAGGGCTGGTCTTGACAAGTGGTTTGATGCCAGAGTTATTAAAGCTGATGCTACCTTTGGACTGAGACAAAAGACAAGGAGTTTGATGCTAGATCTGAGAGAACTCTGCTGCATGCAATGAGTGCCTCCAGCTTCATCTGCTGGTGAGTCACTTAGGAGTGTCTAATTCCTTGACTCTTAGGAAACAAAACTTCACCAACCAGCTCTTCTTAGAATGGTGTGAGGAAGAACTCAAGGGCTTGGTTCCCTGCAGCTTGGTGCAAAGCAGTGTCAGATACTTCCTTTCCAATTTGGTAGGGTTTTCTAGCAGGCTTGCCCTAGTGCAGAGATTTGGCAGCTTGCAGGAAAACTGAATGGAACATGCAGCATGTTATGCTGCTGGAAATCCTGGGTAAGGTATTCACCAGGCATAAGCCAGTAGAGCCCCTGTGTTACATAGGGAGTGAATAATTTCTCATACAGAGTGATGGATGCTGTGATAACACAATGCAGTGTGTGTTACTGGCCAGTACCAAAGTACGTCATGCGTTCAGTGATTCTGGATTTGCATGTTTCCCTTTCTTATTCCTCCATTGCTGTTCACATCTTCTCACCCTGAAGAGCCTCTGGTCCTGCTGGCCTCCTCTCTCTTGCCCCACTGAGCTGAGGAGTCCCCCAGCGTGGGAGTGTCATCAAGTAGGAAGGAGGATGAGAAAAAGCGAATTGCACCCCACTCTCCTTTGGTGGCTTCTGGTGCTCTTGGAGCTACTGGCTTGTGTCAGCCTTTGAATAATAGACTGGGAAGGGCACTGTGTGCACTGGGGAGAGGGGTGAGGGCCAATTTCAGCACAGCCTTGTTCAATTCCAGGTTCAGGGGAAGTTTCAAGGGAATTGTGTAAATCCCATGGGCAAAGTGAGCTAGTGAGGAGATAGTGTGGGGAAACAAAGAGGCCAAAAACCTCTGAACCCCACTGGCCTCAGCCTGAAAAGATCAGAATCTTTTCAGGCTGAGGTACCATGATATGGTATTGACACTGTAAGTGATCCCAGTAACACCTTCTTTTTCCCAGAAAAGAAGGAATTAAAATGAGGAGTCCTGCACTAATTTCTAAGTGGGTACCGTGAATCAGAGTGCACCAAGATGTACATTAGTCCCACTGATTCTCATCATGATCAGTGTAATGACAATATTTTGTACTACCAGTGTGTTTCCATTCTGCAGCAGTTAAATCTACTTTTACCAAGTTGGATATGCAGGGAAAAGAAATTAAAAGGCCATTAGAAGAAGAACTAGTTAAGAAAATCAGTTAGCCTAATGCTGAGGTTCTCAATTTTAAAAACAGCAGTACATTAATCTAAAATAGTGCCATGTGGATGCTTTCCACTTTTTCTCACCATGTTGTACTATTCCATCACTACCCACTGGTAACTTGTTTTGTGCCTTCTTGGTAGCATCTTGCAGAGTCTGGTCTCCAACACCAAATGGTAACTTTCTCAATTCATCTGTCTGTGTCACTAAGTGTACTATATGAATTTTTTCAGAAGTAAATTCTAGTGATGAAAAGGAGAGGAATACTGTGCAGGAAACCATTAATTTCTCTAAGTACCCTTCTAATCTACAGGATTTGAATTACAGTTCTGCTCTCCTCAGCCTGTGCCTTCACCATACTATTGTCATGGGGCTGTGCTGTCTCCCTTGCAGGCACATGCTGTAGCCCACAATGCAGGCAGAGTGAATCACAGGAAGTGATATGTACACTATTAACTAGTACACATTAACTAGTATATCTTTATGTACACTATTAACTAGTCCTGGCCAGTACTGGGACTATTTATTGTTATTAGCATGTCCTACCTTTAGGATTTCTTGCCCTTACTATGAAATGCATGTATACACAGACTAGGTCCATAATCTGAGATTTGAGACCATAAAGCTGAACTGATTTCCTCCTTCCTGTTGATTTTTTGCAAGGTAAAATAATTGGTCTTGTCTCAACAGGGCCAGGATTTCAGGTGAAGATTGAGAGACCCAGTACATGGTTCAGAGTAACACCCAAAGGGGTAACATCTTGGGAACTGTCTGGATGCTATTCTTTGCCCTTTCCGCTGACCAAGCATGTCTCCATGTCTCTGTTATCTCTCTGTTAAAACAGGATTATTCTTCTAAACCCCTTTAATACAGGGCTTTGGAAAAGGCTGGAGAAAACTCTTGAAATACTGATGGAAAAACCATGACACTTCTCACTTTCTAGAAATGTCCATATATAGCTAAACTTAGACAGTCTCCAAGTGGATTTATTTATTCTAGCAGATTGCATGTTCTATGGCTTTCTCTAACACTGCTCCCCAGGTTTAGATTCCCAGGGGCTGAATCCTGAAAAATCAGTTTTGAAGAACATGTTGTGACACATCTCAGCCAAAAAGTACAAGTCTCCCTGTCCTGGTTTGATGGCCTGTCTGTTGTCAGATCACCTAAAAGGAGCTGAGTCCACCAACACTGTTTGTGTTGCAGACTGGCAGCAAGATGAGACTCATAATGGGCTTTGTGCAGTGTACACACCACACATGCACAGGTGCACGTGCTGCTGGTGATATGCAGCCCTTTTTAGCACATTTTCCCCAGTATTTCTGTTGTTTAATGTATCTATTAATTTTCAGAGAAAAAGTGAGAGCTGGAGAAATATTGCTCTTTGTGAGGAAATTGAAGCATGGCATTATGTCACCTTTTCCCAGTCTCTTCATAGCTTTGCTGGTAGAGCAGAGAGACAGTTTGGAGCCCCTTGCTCTTGGCTGTTTGTACTCCTGCTGTCATCAGCAATGCTGCTAATCTGAGGATTACTGCAGCTGCCAGAGTGCTTTGGTGAGCAGGGCAATTCCCCAGAGGTTTAGCTGACATGGGAGTGTGTGTAGTCCTTATGAAGGAGTGCCACAGATGTGCCATACTCAAAGTTTGTTACTTACCTGCCTCATGTTGAGGCTTGATGAACATCCCACCTCCTTGCCAGGGCTGTTTATGGTGGGGTGTCTGACAGCAGCCTGACTTTCTCCTGGTTCTGCCCCAGCACAAAAGCCCTGTGTGAATTTCTGCCCCCTGCAGAGAGTTGAGGATTGCAAAGTTCCCAGAAAAGGCCATTCTTCCCATGCTGACAGAGCAGGGCTTCAGCCCAGTACAGACCCCTTTGGGAGATCTCTCTTTCTTCTGGCAGCTGGCCAATGCCACTTCTGCTTTTGTCCCTGTCCCCGTTCCCTCCCTGTGACTCTGGCTGGCCTTGTGCAACCTGCTCACCTGCTGTCTGTAATGACCTGGGTGGTGTGTAGCTCTTTGGTTTTTTTCCACAAGATGCTGCCCTTCTTCTGGAGTGGGAAAACTCACTCATCAGCACCTGGATGAAGAGAGCAGCAAGCTGACCCACTCTTGTGCCTCTCACTTGCAGAGTGACTGCTGGCTCTGGCAGCTTCCAGTTACCAAATGGATTTCTTAGTGACTCCAAGAGTCTTTCCAAATTGGCCTATCCTGCTCTGGGGCAAGGCAGGGACAAGCATAGGCTGGGCTGCTCCACAAACACCAGGGCTCTGCACAGGGTGGTGCAACTCTGTCCTTCTGGCAGGACCAGCTCCTTCTCTCACTGTCAATACCTAAATGAACCTTGAGCAGTTCTGGCATCAGCACTCAGCCCTTGCTGAGCAGAAAGGTCAGTGATGAGCTTAGTGCCGCCCAGACACAGCCCACATCCAGTGGCACCACTGTAACCTCCCTGGGACCTGGTCTGGAGTATTGATCAGATCCAGGAGGATAATATGAGGAGATGGGCTTTTGGGGGCTGCTTTCTCTCACAGCAAGTGCATTGTTTCTCAATTTATCCCAATTGAAATAATAAATAAGGATGATTGATTGAACCAAAAATATCATGAGTATTCTTTTAATCATAGAAATCAGCTTCAGTAGCAACATTTTGTAAACATATGTTCAAAATAGGCTTCAGTCACCATGTTTGTGTATCACCATGGCCTGGATTGCACTTGGCCTCCTTCCAGGAACCCACTTGATATCCATGAGAGATTCCAACAGGGATGGTATCCAGACTGTGCAGTGGCCACTGACACCGCTTGTTTGACAAAAGGGATTTTTTTCCTTCCCTGTTCAAATGAGTGGGATATATTTTATATTTATGGTTAGCAATAGCTGAAGAAATGCTCCCCTGTTCAGCTGTTGTATATGAGTCTAAAGAATTCTTACAAGAAGATGAAATTCAGCACCACTAAGCATTTGATTTTTAGGTGGTGTGACTCGACCTAAATACCACCTTATAAACCATAAATAACCTGCTTAATAACATTACAATTTTTGTGGTATCATGTTCCCATGGCTTGGCTTCAGGGTCATGCTATTTTTGTGGTCATGGTATTTTTGTGGTCATCTGACAGGATGACTAAATTCTTTGTCAAGATCGGGTTTATAGGTGAGTCTTGTGTTTCCTGATGGTCCCCAAATGTTCCAATTAATCAGTAAAGGACAGAGAGAAATGAAACACAAAGTGGACAGAGGTGCCACCTACCGTCTATCCCATATACACGATGGTCCTTTCATGGCATGGTAGGAGCCAAATCCAACTGATGTACAGGTCTCTTCCTGCAAGATTTTCATGGACTCTCAGGAAGTGACTGCATTTTAAAATGTCCACAAAGGACCAGGACCTCTGCATAACAACCTAATCTCACTTTTGGGGAGTGCATCTAGTAGTGGGAAGTGATTCAAGATGACTGATTAGGAGCACTTGTGTCTCAGCTCTCAGTTTGCTCCCCTCTACTGCATCTGAAGGTCATCTCAGAACACTGAAGAATTCCAAAAATGGAAATTGGGAATGATTTGTGCTTGGTATTGACTTTTTAAATGTGGGAGTTTCACATTTTCAGGTGCAACTGCAGGTTTCCCTGCTACTTTGAAGATGGCTTGAAATAGACTCCTGAGAAAAAACACCACACTGTTTTCTTTCCCATCCCCACCTTAACAGGGGGAATTCTGCTTAACCTGCTGAGTCCAAAGCATGAGCTAGATTGAGAGGTGACAAAATTATGTAAAATGCCTGTGCTGGTGGAAGTCTGGCAAACGGAAACAACCCTGTTCTACTCATAGAATGTGAAAGGTAAGAAAACAAGGCAGGTGATTTCATGTTAAAGTTTTGTCAGGGAAATGAGTGGGACTTCATACCTCTCCTACTGAGGGATTTAAACTTCTAATCTCAGGGAACTTAATCTCTGTAAAACGTGGTGATAAGGACAGAAAGAAGGAAAACTCTCTCCCAAGTAAAATGCTGCTCATCAATAGAGAATTAATACAGTGGGATTCAATAGTGATCCAACAAGGAAATCAATCCACTGTAAGACTTTACACCAATGAGTGAAATGGGTTTTTAAGAAAAGCTATTTGGTTTGGATTTTGGCTTGGTTTTTGTAAGTTGGGGTTTTTTTGTTGTTTTGTGTTTTTTTAGTGTCTGCATGGGTACTTCGTGTCCTTTAAATAGGCCACACCTTCAAACAGACTTGACCTGACAGTGAAAACAAGTCAGTGACTTTTCTTAGCTCAAGGTCTAAATGTTGCCAAGAGATGAACTATTTATAAGCTTAACACCTGACTAGGTGCTAAATAGCTCTGGCTGATAAAGCTTTTGGTGCAAAATTATCACTCCAGATTAAGACTGGACTGGACACCCAAAGACTTGAAAAGCTAGAAGGGATTCAGGTAGGATTTAAGATGCATTTAAAAAGGTGTATTTAATGTATCTTCTCTAAGGGGTAATTCAGCAGGATTATGGAGTTTGATAATGATATACAGGTCTTTTACCTGTATGTAAACAGCACAACGGAATTTATTTGAACGAAAATTACCTAAGTGTTTCAATACAGCATTAAACCACAAATGGATTTATCTACACCCAATGAGCTTTCTGCAAGCTGGATCTGTGTTTAACAGACTCCACTGGACAGTGGCCCCCTCATTCTAACATAAATATTCCCCTGACCTCAGTATATTTGTTATAAAAGCAATAGGAAAAAATACCAAAGCTTGTTGGACTGATTTGCTTGCTTGGAGAAGCTGACAGAGCATAGTTGACCTTATACATGGTGGGGAGGGGGCCAGGGAGCAGGACTGTTTTCATTTTATAGTGTAATAAAAGTTCAAACATATCACAACCCTCTTGCGTGGGGCTACAGAGGTCACATCCAATTTACTGAAAAACACTGAGCAATAAAACAGTCTGGAGCCTCTTCTACTGCAGCTCTAATCCCCTAATAAAGAAGTGGAAATAATCAGACTGTGTCATTCACAAAAGGGCAGAAGTAGAATTTCAGGGCTGTCTCCCATCCACGTTGCTCCCATGCAAGCATGTGCTGCAGAGCCATATTAGGGCAAGATTCACAATCACCTGGAGCAAGAGAAACCAACCATAGCCAAAACCCAAGTCCTGGTGCCTGAAGATGTGCCCGTGTGGTCTGAGAAAAGTGCTGAGCAAGGCCATTTATAGGTTGCAATTTGTCCAGGCAGTTTTCTTCAGGTTGGCCTCACCCACGTGTTGTATGGCTGTGTGGAGCCAGGAGAAAAACAGAACTAACAGCCAACAATGGAAATGGGAAACAAAGGGGTCAGGAGGCTCAAGATGCTTATAGTCCCTCTGAGTCCAGTCTGTGCTTGCAGGGATAATGTGGTGTAGCCATCCAAGCACCACTACCCACTTCTGCAGCTCAGCAGACCTGGTGCCTGTGCTAAATGGTTGGAGTTGCAGGTCAAAGACCTCCCTGTGCAAAAGGCATGCTTTAGAGCCCACCTTAAAAAGCAAGCTCAGCAATGCAGAAATGAACCACACACTCTGTGGATCCTTTTAGCAACTTCATGTCATCTTGGTCCAAGCCAATTCCTGAGTGGATACCATCAATTAATTGTGATGATGCTGCTGAGCTGCACTATGCAGTCCTTTCTTCCCAAGCACGGTTGTATTGGTAAGCTGAATAATTCTGCCCCTTGTGCTGCCGTCAGCTGCAGGAGTTTGTGTTCCTAGCTCCCAGCCACGAGGCAATGCAGATCCCAGGGTCAAACTGGGCTGCTGCTATCACTGTAGGGATTTGTCTCTCTCACCCTCTACCTGCCCCTGGTCATGCTGCCCTGGCACAGAGGCTCAGCCCATGGAGTGGGTCTGACTGGCTCCCTGCTGTTCCTGCCATCAGCTGCCAGGTGTGCCCCAGCACAGCCCTGCACAGCTGACTGCTGGTAACCAGACCCAGCTCAGGAGCAAACTGAGCACTGCCAGTTGCTGTTATTACAGTAAAGGAGACAGCAGGTGCCTTGGAGTAACACTATCAGGCAATTTGCCACTGTTTTTCAGCAGGAAATCCTTCATATACTTTGTATTTAGCAATTTTCCTCTCTAGCTGGTGCAGCCTGCAAAGAAAATGGAGAAATACACAAGACAATTCTAGAGGAGTTAGTTCAAACAGTAAGAATGAAAGGTGTTAAAGGGACCTTTTGTCAAAGGAGCCTAATCCTGTTATGCCTCATGAAGAGAATTTGTATGATGTTGAAGGAGTATATAAAACAACTAACCTTTGATGGGGAAATCCAGCAGTTCGGACAGTTCAGTCTCCTGAAAAATAAAAAGAGATTTAACAACCATAATACTTAATAATAGCAAGCAATAATGTCCTGTGGTACTAGACATTTATGAGATCTACTCCCAAATACTGCATGCAGTGTGCCCAAAAGGCTGCCTCAGACCACACAGGTGCAGTAGGGAGATCTGAGCAGAGAGCCTGGCTGGAACAACGGGAACTTGGCTGGCTCACCGCTACTGAGAAAATATCCCAGAGTGGATACCAGTGCTTTCTATAAATAAAGCAAGGGCATAATATCAGGGAGCATGGAGAGCCAGCTGAGCTAAAGGATAGGGTTGGCAGCAAAAGAAATAAAGGAGAATGAGACAAGTAAAAAACCCTTGTAATCAGTGGAAAGAGGTTTTGAACAATATATTACTGGGTGTAACAGGAGCTGGGGCTAGAGCCATGTTGGACACCATCCCTTTGCATCCTGTCCTTGCAAGTTACAACCTCTTGAAAGCCCTCTGATGCTGGGGGTACCTAAATCACTTAGCACTCCCCCACAGGCATCAGGAGGCTCTGGGGAGCTGCAAGCCCTATGTCACCACATGCCCAGCACTTCTCAGGATGAGCAGCTTTGTTCATTGCTCATCCCTGAGCCCCATCAAAAGTGGTTGATCACCAGCTGATATCCTGGGGATTAAACTGGGAGGGCTTCTCATCATGGTCAAGAGTCACTGTATTTAAATCATGACTAGAGGAGGGGGAGAGAGTGTTCCATCCCCCACATTTTTTAGACAGCTGCTTTGTTGATAAATAGGCTAGTTAACAGAGGTTAATCCCTGCTGACTGCAGAAGGAACCTGAGAAATCCCAAATTTCAAGCCCCCTTTTGCTTTAAATCAGCATTTGTCTTGTCCAGCTCAGCTGTTTTTGAAGCCTCTTAAAGTGTTTCACCCAAATTTCCTTGCTCCTTTTTGATGGGTCTCACTAAATTCTGAATGAGGATTGTGCATAATGTTTATTTACAGCAGGGGACTCACCTAAAGATGCAGTGAGTCCCTTTTAGTGCCTTGCTCCTATTACCAATACTGTAGCATTGTGCTGATTTATTTTACTAACAGAACAGATGAAACAAAGACATGAAGGATATCAGCTGGTATCAGATGAGACTGTCAGAGGCAGCCTGGTATTGTGGCAGAGTGAGCTTAGCCCTACCTGATTCTCAATTTGCAAGCTGTGGTACCAGTTTATTTTTCTCTCCCTCTGTCATTTCATTCAATTCTGTTTCTGCTCAGTAATTTGTGCTGCCTCATTTCCTTTTCCCACTGTTAGTCTTTAAAAAACTTACCAAAATAAAAGTTTGTTTCTGGCACAAGAGAAACAAAATGCTGCATTTAACAGGTGAATGAGGCACCATCTTCTCCTTCTATGATATACCTAGTTACTGACTTTCTGTTGGGACATCCTTATTTAATTATTTGGCCAAGTCATAAGTTTAGTGATGCTAATGCAAATTAAAAGGGAATCAGTTGCATTTGTTGGTGTTATAATCAGGTTAGGTGGAAGAGAAGAGAGCAGGATGTATCTACTTCTCTATAGTACAGTTGTCCTGAGCATACTCAATGCAGTGATGGCTTGAAAAGTTCTTAAAACAATTTTGAATTGATAACAGTGAAGTTTAATATTCTGATTTTTATACAGATTGATTGGTTTCAGAAACAGTTACAGGACTTGGAAAATTTTATGAAGCAAGGTCATTTCAGTATTTTCTGTTATTTCAACATATCTTTTAGGTTCAATATTAAGTTTAATGGAAATGTAACATGAAATCTGATTTATTTTATTAGATTTTGTTTTTAAATAAAGATTACACTTCATGTTTGGAAACAGATCAAGAATTTTCTTCTGGAATCAGACTTTGCATGAAAAATACCAGCTTGCAGTGGCAAGATTTTTTTCCTAATACAGATTAGCTCAGTTAGTCAGAATATGGTGCTAAATAAAGGCAAGGTTTTGAATTCTATATAGGCCATTCACTTAGGAGTTGGACTTGATGACTCTTGTGGGTCTTTTCCAACTCAGAATATTCTATGATTCTTGATTCCATGATCCTGATAATAGCAATGATATTGGTGCATTGTCATTGCATACAACCACTCAGCTCTGCCTGGCACTGCATGATAGCAAAGATGAGGAAGGGTTGTGTTGAGACAAAGAAAAGAGTCTCTTCTATTGCTCTGGCATCAGCAGTTTCAGTGCCAAAGGAGTTTTGGTCTGAGTTTTTACAGAGATGACTCAACTTTGAGATGTTCTGCATATGAAATGTATGTGTGTTTCTATAAAAAGATATATATCCATGTGGGCAGGGGTCCTTATGAGGACAAAGTGGACTAAATAGAGACTGAGAGAATATAAAACACACCTGTCCAGCTTCCTGAAAAGTTGGTGCAAAAATTTTACTTCAGGATTGCAGACAGGGGCCAGGCAGTAAATACGTGACATCATATTGCACAATGGAGAAAGGTGAGGTTTCCAACAGGAGGATTCAACACAGAAATTACCAACATGACAACTTTTGTATTCCACTTTGCTTTAACATCACCGTTGAACTCCAAAGATTTGAAATTTTATAAATGTGCAAGCCCAGGTGCTGATAGGCAAGATTGACATGTATTTATTAGTATAATTCAATGTGATGGTCTTTGGAATGGATCTTCCAGTATGGATGGATGCTAAACAGCTCCTGAAGATTTTCTTTAAGTAAAATGTTAGTCCTAACTACCTCTGCAGAGATTTATTCAATGGGCATGATGGTTGGAATATCTGAGAAAGCACATGGTCTCATAAGGCTTACAAAAAGGAAAATGAGATATGGGCCCAGCTACGGATTTTCCACTGAGCACAGAATCTGTTCCAGGATTAGTGCTGTACAAAATGTTTTAGGTGATCTAATGCATTTCATGCTTTTCATAGTTATAAAGTTTGGGGATGAGTGTCTTTGAAGGCGAACTGCAAGGCAGTGGTCTTGAAATGTGCAAAACTAATGGGCACGTCTGGTATGCTGCTGATTCTTTTGGAGAGATATTCTATTGGAAAAAACTGCTGCCAACACATGCGGGAAACACTGTGCCTCTTGAACCTTTTGCAGCATTTTGAGAAGGCTGATGGACAAGTCAGCTCAGTGTAAGCAGTGAGGAAGTAGGGCTGTGCAGCAATTTAGAGCAGATCAGTGCATGTTTGCCACAGCTCTGTGCTGCGTAAACAGATACCACAGTGGTGGGCACACTGTGGCTGAGGGATGGATTAGATGGACTCAATGCATGAGCAGCAGCTGCACATACTCAGCTTCCCAGGTCTGCCCTAAGCTTCTCTGGGGCTGAGTTAACCAGTTGTGCACATATTGTCCTATTATGCATGATGTTGCTCTTACTTTTCATTTTTATCGACTCCATATTATTTTCTATAAATTCTGATTTTGCAATGATGATCACCTCACTTTCTTCTACAATCTCACTTCCCCATGTTGCAAAACAGATTTAACTTCAGTCAGTGCCTACTGCCATCATTCCAGTTTGCTTTTCTGTTCTGAGATACCACCCTAAAATGTACAACACTAGCTATACAGATGGAGTGTACAGATAGAGGTCTTTGTGTGTACAGGAAAGGTACTACTCAATAATTCTGATGAGCAGAAAGGGGCTGCAGGGAGCCACATTACTGGCCACAGCCACAGACCTGTTCCCCCAGCAGCCTTAGCCATGGCCAGGCAGAGATAGTGGCCAGGTGATCACAAACCTCAAGGCCTACCCTGGCAATTATTTCTTCTGCATGCCACAATGTAGAGACCTGCCAAGTCATGCTAACACCCTTATCTGGGAAAATGTCCCTTCCTTGCTGAGTGTAGGACCTTGGGAGAATTTTCAGCCTGAAAGCTTCTCAATCAACTGCAAAACATGTAATACAATCTGAGGATATGCAAGATAGTTCTGAGGATAGCTTCAAAATACAAATGCTCCAAATAGAATTGGAGAGCTGGGATAAAATTTCTTTGATTTTTCAGAAGGTGTTTGGCTTTCTTGATGCTGTCCTTTTCCACACAGTTCCTGGTCCTCTCTTTGCATCTCTGGTGCAATTGTGCATATTTACTGCAGCATGTGCAGAGGTACATGAATTTTATCTATTTTTTAATATCTTCCTCCCAAGGGAAGTTGTCTCAGCAGTATTTTGTTTAATTTAAAAAACACACAGAGCAAAGAGTGTTTTTCTTGTATGAAACAAGCAAGAGGTGCAGAGCCCCATGCTTTTATCTGGTTTCCATTTTAGTTATATGGAATAGCAGCTTTATTTTGATGTAATTTCATTTGGTTCTCTGATAATATGTATACTGTGCTGCTAACCTTTCTGATTATCTTTTCCTAAGGAGGCTTAACCAGTACAGAATTCTGATCTGTGCACTCAAGATGGTAGAGAAACAGAAACATACACTCCCTACAATAAACTCTTTTTCCTGCTTATTGCAATTCAGCCTCACCACCTGCAGAATGCACACCTGTTTTTTATATTGCATTGATGCCTGGCTCAGAGAGAGTGATAGACTCAGGTCCTCAGGTGTATTTCCAATTGTGGATGTCAATAAATTCCCCTGAACCACACAGGATCAGCAAAGACTTTTTTAGTCACCTCAAAAGAGCTTGAAGTCTTTTTGCCTCTTTTTATCCAACATAGGATATTGATCTGGAGCTCAAAAAGGAAACGTGTTAATGTGTCATGAGAAATTAATACTGGAAGTCAGTGTGCACCATTTGTGTGTTGTTATTTCACTGATCTGAGGCACAGTTTAAAAAATCTCTTGATGGAACATCTGCCTCTCCCTGAAGTGATTATTGTGCTCCTGGGCCTGAGCACTACTTGCTTTGGAAGCAAGTAAGTACAGTTCCATTAAAATAATCAGGACAGTACTGATTTATAGAACCTAGAGATCTCCCTGTTCTTTACATAAATAACTTCAAAAATGTGTGTTCTCTCCCCTTGTTTGTCAGTTTCCCAGCAAGGATAGGAAAACTGTCTGAAAACAAGGAAATTGTCTGAAAGTAGAGTTTTAACTAAATGAACAATTTCTTTATAGGAAGAAAGCTGGAGAAAGCCCATATCTTCTGCATTATTTTCCCCAGCTATTCTCTTGCCACACTAACTTGTACCTGTAATGGATATCTCAGGTAAAGGACTTCAGTCTTTACCCAAGTACAGCAGATTTGTAGTAAAATATCTGTTCATATGCACATATACATTCAAAGAGAGAGAGTCCTTATTCATGTGTCTCCTGACAGAGGGTCAGCAGAGACAATAATAGTTTTTCATTAATGACAAAACATAATTACTCTAGGCAAAGAAAGTTTGGTGATGCCTGGTTGTTCTATTATTTCTTTACATATTTATGTGTGTTATTTCTAGTGTATTATGAGACCTTCAAGGGTTTTGGCCGACAGCTTTGACCTCACTTACTCCAATGTGACTCCATCAGCTTCCCTGGTCCAGAACCAATTGTCCTGGGGTGACTTTATGACTTTATACCTGAGCATACCAGTAAACAAAATATTAGTTTCCATGCTTTGTTACACAGATGTGATGAGACCAGAAACAAACTGATCCTCAGGCCAAACATGTGGTATGGATTGCAATTACAAAGATCAGTAATGAGGACAACCCTTCACTTACTCCAGTGGTTTCTGGTAAATCCTCCTTTTTCCTCCTCTCTAAAAAATAAAAATACTATTAAACACTCCACTCCTCTTCATATCCTAAGCAGTGAACCAGTATTCACAGATGTTTAATAGAACTGATGGAAATTTCCATTATCAATCACTTTTTTTTGAGATAAGAAGGAGTGTTTTGGTTTTTGCCAGACACAAATGTGTCTCAAGCTCTGCTGCTGCCATGTGCTGCTCTGGTGAGTCTGCCAGCACGTTCATCAAGAGCTGCTGCCTGAAAAGTGAAGTCTTGGTGCATGTATGAAGTTTTGGACCTTTTTTTTTTTTCTTGGCTATGTTTTAAAGCTAACCACAGTTTCCTGTGCAACCTGACCTCTGTGTTTCCAGCATAGCCTGGTGTCATTTCCGTGTGACTCAGATCTGAGCTGGTGTTTGCAGCCTGGCTTTCCCCTCAGGCCTGACCCACAGTGCCAGCATGCACAGGGAGTGAGGTCCCTGCTCCTGGTGATCCAGCCACATGCAGGTCTTCACTGGTACACAGCAAGAGGTTGTCAAGTTTGACAACAATAGCACAGGAATGTGCTATTTGAGGCTCTGGGACCTGTTGTTTCAAAATGCCACAGAGATAAATAATTTAGCAAGATTCATGTTCAGGTTTGGCGTTATATGAAAACAAGAATATTGAGGAGTAAAGAACCAAAAAATATTTGGAAAAGTTGCAAAGTGCCAAGTTTTGAAGGTTTAAACCAGTCATCATGAACTGGCAGGATGTCCCCGTGGGGAACTTTTTATCCTGACCAAAGTTTCTTGCAAATGCTCCAAAACCACTGTTAGGGTCAGCCTATAGGGTCCACTTAACCTGACCAGTGGCCTGATTGATTTTTAGGTGCCAAGCTACAGAAAATAAGATTATGTCAGAGGTTAACCCATGACACATAATAGTGGCCACAACTGATGTGACAGACTTGATGTAAAATTGCAGCAGAGAAAGCAAAACCATTTTCATGAAAAATAGAATGTGCCAACCAAGAAATGACTCAGTCTTTGCAGCATTTCAGAGAGAATATCTTTGACATCCTGCATGTACCCACTTCACTCAAATATACTGTGAATAGTTTAAGACACCCTATCTTGTCTCACAATATCAGGTCAAAAGGAAATCACTCATTAAAGGAAAAAAAGTGAAATTATTTGAGCACTTTTGAAAGGTGCCATGCTGGCATGCTTGTGCTTTGGTATCCAGAAAGCAAGCACTAAGTAGATGGATACATTTCCCTACACTGACATGGTGTTGTTCCTTGCTCTGGTCCCAAAGGACTGCCCCACCTGAGGCTGAGAGTTTTGGCTGAGGAGACCAGACAGTACCCACAGCAGCCCAGGATGTGATAAATCATCCTGTCCCCAGACTGAGCCTGCACAGGCTCCCATCACCTCCTGGGCAACTGCCAGGTAACAGCCCCCTCTGTTTGGGCTGGACCACCTTTAGCCTCATGACCCAGGGAACTGTCTGTATCTCACTTGCAGGGCCTTGAAACAAAACTCTCTCCCTGCTCAGCTGCAGGCACTCCTCAGTGCCTGCCCGGCCACCCTGTGCACTGCCCGGGGGCTCTTGGTGCCCCCTGACACCCAGCTGATTTGCACAGCTGTTGGCCTCTGCACCTGATGGCCAGCAGCATTCAGCATTCTGTCTCATCCTGGTGACCTGCCCTCTGCCAGGCTGTAGCTCCAGGATGGAGCTGGGCTCCTACAAGGATGTTTCCTCAGCAGGCAGCCATGGAGGCTGCCAGCTCCTGGAACTGGAGGAGAACTTGGCAGCACTGGGCATCACCCATGCCTGAGGCACCTACAGCCCCACCAAACAAGGCCTGGTGAAAACACCCTAACCTGTCCTCAGCAGCAGGGTGGGTCTAGATAAATGCCAAAGAACAGAAGTGCAGCTGCAGCTCAAGTACAGAAAATACATTCTGCTTATTGTTACAGCTTTCAGTGACATCAAAGCATCAGCTCTTTACTCCAGCCTTCATCTGTGCTTTTGTGCTGTTCTCATCTTATCTATAAAGGTGTTAAACAGATTTTCCATCTCACTTTGTGGTTTTGACACTTGTAAAACAGGTGTGGTTTTTCCTGGAGCTATAATCTCCAAACAGCACAAGGAAGATAATGATGCTTAGTTTGGAGATCTGGGTCTACCTGACTCAGCCACATTGATTGGTGTTGTGTAGCCCTGTGGTAGCTTGTATGTAGCAAGCTACTTTTTTACTGTGAAAGAATCTGTCCTCTTTTAGGCTTAAGGTGGGAGTTTTAACAGCCATTTAAGTCTGCTGTTAAGGAGTGAGTGATCTCTCACTTCAGCAGTGAAAAAACTCTTCACAACTTTGCTCTAATTTACTCATTCACATCAATTTTGAAGATTATCTGGACTGTCATACTTATATTACAATGAAACAGCACTTACAACTTGATAAAAATAAAGCTAAGCAAGAACAGAAACAAAAAATATTTTTTCTGTCTTCTTGCTTTTAGTAATATCTCTTTCCAGAATATACTTGTGACTCTTACTATTGCACTGTCTGCTCACCAGCTCAGTAGACAGAGTACAGGAGTCTGCTGAGTTAGGTAAGTGTACAGTTATTTTTAACCCAGTTAAACATTACATGTTCACATGGCATGTTGTGCAACAGATATACACTGGTGTCATGACATTCTGTCCAGACACTTGTTCTAAATTTAGCTCTAAATTTAACCTGAGATGTAGGGCAAATAATTAAATGTCAGCCTTGTGAATCAAACCTGTCGCTTTGTGATTTGAACTTAAAGGAGGCATAAACATCTGCTTTTCTCTGGTTGCATGCTCAGTCAGTGCAGGACAAGGAAGCTTTCTCCAAGGCAATATAAAGGACAGTTCATTTGACCAGGGCTTCAGGGACTGTATTTATTACATACAAATTTGACAGCACACAAAACCAGCACTGGGTAAATAGAGAGGCTGGTGCAGTGTCCTTTAGCACAGCCTATTCTGGAGCCTCTGCTGCTCTTTTCTGCACACAACCACCCATGTCCCAGGCCTGGCCACCTCATCAGGGGAGTGGGCCAGCACAGCAGGATCAATGTGGTGTCCCCTTAATTTCAGCCTCTGAGCACCACAGCAGCAGAGTCCCTTCCAGCTGAGTTGGTCAGCAGCAACCTCCAGCATCCATCCCAAGCCAGGCTGGAGCCCAACTCCTGCACCTCTCCCCTGGGGCTGTGCACAGGAGGGTCCTGCTCTGCCTTGCTGCTCTGCTAGCACCTGCCTCCGCTTCCCTCCAAGCACACAGGGACCTGCAACTCCTTGGACTTCCTTGTGGTAAAAGTTATGGACATTACTGCAAGCTGCTGAATTTAGGCAGAGACATTTTTTTTTTTGTTTTTTGAGGTCTGTTTATCTGTGGCAAGAGTAAAGCAAAGACAGATCCATATGCAGAAAGCCTCTCATGTTGTTGCAGGAAGGGAAGGAGAGCAATGCAATAGGACTTAGTGCACACAGCAGGCACAGCAGTTAAAAACAAATCAGTCTGAAAGGAATTAGAGGGTACAACAGAAAAGCTTCAAGAGAGACTGTTAATAAACTATCCTGAGAGACTAAACAGAGAGGTAAACAGCCATTGCATATATCCAAGGATTAATTTTAAAAACCTATGAAAAACTTGTTTTCCAAAATAGTTGGTTTTCATCTTTCCATCAATTTGGAGACACTGTTTTTCCCAGGATCTTTGCCATTCACAGCAGCTTCTGTCTCAGGTTGCCATTCCCATCCTCCTGCTCCCCTGCAGGAGCCTCAGAGCCCTGGGATTGCAGCAATATCTCTGAATTTTGTGGATTTTGTAAAGGTCAAAGTAAAGGCAAGTCTTTCATTAGAATTCTTACTAACATACATTATAACATAAGATAAATGATATTTGCACAGCAAAGAGAACTAAATGATAATGCTTGTGATTTCACTCTTCCTCCAAGGAACATGCATTTGTTTATACAGTCTTTGGGTTGTGTTCACTTCATATTAGATTTTCATGTTTCCTCTGACTGATTCTTCCTTCAGGTTGAGTCAGTGGATGTGACCTTATGGTGACATTTGCAGAGTAGCATTGACTGTAGTAGCTGTACACTCTTACAAAGCTCACTGGCAGGGCTGAGTCATTGGATACCTAAAAGTGGTCTTAGGACCTGGATACTGGGTGTTCCCCTTTGTGCTCATGTCACATTTCCAGAGGAGTGAGGACTTCATTTTGATTAGGTTTGAAAGGGAAGAATTTTCTGTGAGGAGCTACTGTGCAGAGGTGGAAGTCATGCACTGAGGTGAAGTCTACCCTAATTCAGGATGTGTGTCAGCAACCACTGAAACTGAATAAATTCCTCCTGAAAGGGGAAATATCATCTTGGTAGAATGATCTCAAAACAGCCACATCTTTCCATCAAACAAGTATTTAGGCAGCAAAGTTAGTAAGGAATAATGTATATCATATTCATTACCCCTGGGCATGCATGACATCCTGCACCTTTTCCCATACAAGTTCCTCTGGCTCCTCTCCTCTCTCAGGGTATTGTAGCCAAAGCAATCATTAGTTCTTGCAAAGGAAATTGAAACCATTTTTTCTTGTGAGAGTTTCTATATTTTTGTGATTTGAGCTTGGGTAGTGTAGCAGGAAGCACAGGAGAGGTGCTTGTGGTTCTGGCGTTGGCATTTCATCTTTGGGACTGTCTGATGGAACCACAGCACAGCAACCCTGAATGCAAAGCTCTGCTCACTGGATAGGATGGTAAAGGATGTGTACTCTACCTCTGTGCTCTCAGGGAAATGTGCCACTCAAAATACCTTGCTGTCTTTCTGCAGGAAAAACTTCAGATCTAAGTAACAAGACAACAGTTAGAGGTAATTGGTGCACAAAGACATACGCTGTCCTGAGGCAAGGCATTATGAGGATTTTCTGTGCAGGAACTGTTACTACCAGAACTAGTCAGTATTTTTCCTTTCAGAAGAGCCACACATGTGCCAAGTGTTTGGATGCAGCAATGAGTCACCGTTGGTAGACACAGGCCATGGACAACAGTTTGTGCTGGTGCCCATTCTCACCTTCATCACGTGAAGGCACATCTGTGGCAGCTCTGCACACACAGTGAGTCATAACAAGCTCACTGGTCTCCTGGGATGCACAAACCAACTTTGTTTTCTCCTCCAGCCTCAGCTGCCAGATTCAGCTCTGTAGCTTAGTAGAGCTGAAGGGCTTAGTAGTGATGACAGGCTAATTAATTCAACTAATGGTAGTAGAGACAAAGGAAAGAAATTTTAAATGTGCTTTTCTAACCTGGCTTCTTCTGGCTATTTTTGAGGAAATATGAAGGGGAAAACAATCTTGATTATTTTTCCATTTGCTTTCACATGGTCATCCTTCTTTTCTCCTCCCAGATTCAAATCTCTTCTACTCTGCCTTGTTTGTGAGACCCTAGCTGACTCCCCCCCATCACCATGAGTTGGCCATTTCCATCACTTCTATTTAAAGGAACAGATCTAATATGCAGTGTCTGAGTTTGAAATCTGTCCCAGAAAATAGTGGAAATTTACATATTTATTTTTGCAGGTGACATTTGTAATCTATTGAAATATCTCAGAGTCAAGCTGCAAATGCAGATCTGTAACTTTGCATGCCCCAGGGGAAATATTAGCCAATCTGATGCAATGCTAATAAATCATGATTGTTATTATTATGCTTTGGATGTGTTGTAATAAAGCCACAATATTGTTTTATTGGGAAAAAATCAACTCCCAAATGTATGATTTCATTTCTGTATAGTATTATTTCTGTAATTAAAATTCAAACTTATATGAGGTTATCTCTGAGGATTTCACAGATAGTAATTAAATAAGGTCTTATTCAGCAGTCTCTATCCATATAAGTAGTCCCATTGGCTTCCCATCTGCAAGGAATTTTGGACTGTTCTCTGAAGTTAATGCATTTGATTATTTCCACTTCACTAATGTAGAAAATGATACACAGAGGAGTTAAATGATTTACTCAAGACAAAAGGGAGAGCTAATGGTATCTGAAAATAGATCTTCTGAAGCAGAGTCCCGTGCTTTTATTGGAAAATGGTGCATCAGCATTCATAGCAGCTTCAAATACATCAAGGGTGCAGAGTTTTGCAAGGAAGCCCAGAAACGCGGGAGGGAAGGGAATGCAGTGTGCCTGCTGTGAGTGGCATGGGGAGGCTCCTGCATGCCAGCCTCCCCTGTTCATAGCCCGTGGGACCTCGAGCCCCAATGTCTTTTCATTATCAAACAGGCCATCCTGGAAAACCCAGACACCTTTGCCTTTGCAAAGCATGAACCTCCATCATAGTATCAGCAATTTTTCTTGAGTTCAGTGCTCAAGGGTGAGATATTGCCAAAAAGCAAGCAGAAGAGTTAAATCTGGGAGATGCTCATGGTTTTAAGCCAAGGCTAATTACAGTCTTGAAATAGTATCAAGGAAAAAAGCACTGGGTGTTGTTTAAAAGTCACAGAGGGTTGGCTGACACCTTGTCAAGGGTGTAAGAGTTTCTCACACTCTTGGTGATGACATTCAGGGCTCCTTTTGTCTGTCACAGTAACTGCTGAATGATTTTAACTTTGGACAGAACAATCCCAGCACTAGTTATGAGGGGCAGATTGTTTTTCAGACAGCAGGGAAGGAAGATGTGCCATGTACTCACCATGATATCATGCTGGAGCAAGATGGATTCAGGAGCAAGCATGGAGAGGGAATGATGCTGGTCTTGAAAGACTCTAAAAACAAAGCAGATGAGTTGAAAGGAATCATATATCAGTAGATTATATGGTCTTGCTATTTTTTTTCCCTCCAAAATTGCTCTTGCTAAGCCTTAGATGGGGGTGTTCATGCATTGACAGGGTGCATTCAGTCAACCTGAGCTTCCACAAGGTGCTCAGAAAGGGCTCCAGACCCACTTCCATCCAGGCTTTATTCTCAGTGTGTGCAATGTTTTGCCATGGAAACGAGTTAGAGAGGAGCTGAAGGAAAACACATGGCATAACTTTGATATCCTATTATGGTTTCCCTTCATTCATTGTATTAGTTGGACAAACACATGGAAACCTTCCCAAAGTGAGCATTATTCCCATGACCCAGATGATCCAAGCGTCAGTTCTCCTATATGTGCCTGACTCTTTTCTAACTCATCCCTGGATCAGTGCTGTCTCCTCCTTGGCCAGCTTGCCTTCTTCAGGATGTGGGGAAGATGGGTACCACTTCACATTTATGGCCTTGAGGGGTCTGAGAGAGAGGCTATTGTTCACATTTAGGTGGTGTGAGAGCAGTCCTTTTCCACTAGTAAGCTCTTAAAAATACTACTTGGAACAGGTTCACAAGTTCTGTTGTCATCTTTTGGAATCCTGAAGTCTCCAGCTTGCAGCCTTAAAAACGTATGAACAACTCCAAGACATCAGTAAATACCCAGTAATGTTTGGTAGTTTTGTTTAAAAAGCATCAGCTAAAACAAAAGTAAATGGAGGTCACTTCTCCTCAAGCAAATAAAACTCTCCAGGACAGCACATTTTACTTGAAAATTATATGGCAATTTTTTTTTTCTTCTTTAGGTTCCAGAAACATATCCATATATGGTCTACTTGTCAGGGACAATAAATAATGATGTAATAGAAAGGTCAGCTTTGTGTCATTTAGCTCCAGGATGTTGATGAAGTGAAGTTCTTCAGATAATGCAACAAAGAAGAACTTCAGGATTGGTACAAGTTTCTGCTGTGCATCTTCAAACAGGAAATCTGAGATTGGGAACAACTTATATTTTGGCTTGTATTCGCTGATCATGGGGTGATCCAGAAATAAACTCCAGGCTTCAAAGTGAGCGTGTTTCAAAGCTGTCCTGCAGTTGATCGAAACATCCAGGCAAAGCAGGGAGACAAATACCAGCGAGGATTTTCTGAATTAAGACTTAACCAAGGAGATAACCCATTTCACCACTATTATTACCCTTTTATTTCAGAACAAAAAGGTAATGCAAATATGCATGTTTTGAACTTATTAGTACTTTCAGTCTCTCAGTTCATTATGTCTATGCAAATATTTATTCCTACAGCAGTTTGTAACCTAACACCCTAACAGTCTTGGGAGCTTTATGATTTGCTTTTGTTTGTTTTGGGCTTTGATATTTTTTTCAAATATGCCATAAAACATTGTCTGTTAAACAGAACAGTAGCTCTGTCATTTCTTCATTTTCCTTTTACTAGCAGGTGGTACCTGTATCTTTGTCCCGAGAATATCTTGCTCAGAAATCAATGCTGTAGCTACAACATACTAAGGTAGAATGTAGCATGCAAGGCACAGTGTGAAAGAGGAAAGATTACGTGAGCAAATAATTTCTTTAATTTTTAAATTTCTAGTTGGCTTGACATGAAGCTAATATTGCACTAATTTCTGTGTGAATTATTATGTTCTGAGGAGAAATAAAAGTTTGCAGGTGTATGATTTCCAGTAAAGAATTTACACAGAATCATGATTTGGTGGCATCAGGGCATATGCCATGCTGGTAGGTGACCTGTTTTGACAGCTGGGGCTGAACACGGGGATTTGTTTACTCAGAGGATTCCTTTGGGAAGCCTGGCTTTGCTCCTTCAGCACTGGGCTAGAACTTGAGTGGTTTGCATAAACTGTCACTACTAAGAATCCTTGCCTGTTGCTGCAGCAGGACAGCTGAGGTGTCATCCTTCTGATGTCTCAGCTCTGGCAGATCTGATGGGCACTGAAATCTTTCTGTTTTTAAAAAAATCATTTTCTTCCTCATAACAGCTATCCAATATAATACCCTTGGAAAACGCAAAGGTTTATCAGGAGACTGATCTAAAATGCAGCAAAAATGCGAGCACTTTAAGTGGTGCAAGTCTGGTTTCCGTTGCCCACGGAGGATCTGTGCTGAAAGGTGCCAGAGTAAGAAGTAAGGCTCAGTTTGCTGGGAAAACGTCCAGCCTCTTTGCCTTCCCCCATGGGTGCTCCTGCTGCTTTCAGAAGTAAAGACAAACACGTGGAAAGGCAAACACGGATCTGCAGAAGCAGGAGCTCAACCATTCCTCGCAAAAGGCAAAATGTGAAGCTGCTCCTCTTCTCTCTGTTTTGCAGCCCCCAAAGACTTGGTTATGTTTTCACAAATGCGGTTTATTGCACCCTGAGCCATAAATAACAAGGTTCTGTATTCAGTTACAAGCTGACTGGAATAAACTCAGCGCACAGGCAGGCAAAGTCTGGCTCTGTTCCCTTAATGACCTTGTCACTTATCTGCCATCCTTCTCTGACAGAAATAAGTAATTCTGCTAATTCTGCTGCCTGGGATCTATTGAGGGGGGGCTAAGCTTTTCTTTAAAGAAGTGCTATCAACGGGGACCAGTTGTTTCAAATGCTAATGGTATTGAATTGCACGGTTCTGCATGTTCAAAGCCAGCCGTAATCCTTGTTTATTTACGTTGCATCAGGGATCAGAGGCCCATTCTCCTAAGCAGTATGTTGACAGAGCTTGTAGTCCGAACATAATGGCAACCTAATTGTGTTTGTCCCTGGCTTTTGCCATCATGTAGGTGATTACTAGCAGTCCCCCTTGTGAGTAGTACCTTTGGTTTGAGAGATCTGCCAGGTACAGCTGCTGATCAACACAGCTTAGAAGGTCACAGCGTGGTCCTTGCACAAGGATTTTATTTCCAACCTTACCTTCTGGTCACTGGATGCATCTAAGTTGCCTCTGTATGGCACAGACCTGATTACACATCTGAATTAACAAACTCTCACTTAAATCAGGATGGCAAAATTAAAATCAGGATCAGACTCTATGTGGAAATGGTGGTAAGTTTAGATTCCAGAAGATCTTGTTGGACTGACTTACTAAGTGGCAGCACAGACAGCAGAATCCCAAAATATGTCTCTGTCAAGACAGAGCACTAGTGAAGCCATCAGACCTGAAAGGAAAGCACTCTCTATGAAATAATATGGGCCCTATACCCAGAGCTTTAAAAATCAGATTCTGCTGTCCCAGTAGATGCTGTGCGCTACCTACTTGTGAAGATGGCTTCTTGAGCTGCCAGAGAAATGCAGAGTACAGCCAAATGTTAAAACATTCCCCCAAGATGTGAAGTTAGGATGAAGAATAAGCACAGCATTTAACTTTTAAATCAAATTCCAATACTTTAAACCTACAGCAAGCTGGTTTAGAGCAAGGAAATAGATTCAAGATGCATTTAGAAAGACCACTTTGGCCAGATCCTACTAATCCAGACTTGTTCAAATATTTCTAGCAACAAATATTGATTTTTTTTCATACCTTCATTACAGAAGGTGGAAACTATTAAGCTTATAGCACATTAGCCTAGTGAGCTTTTATAAGTCCGTGGCTGGCACTTCACTGATGGCCTCAGATGGGGTAAACTTAGCCCTGCTGTGTCAGCTGAGCCAGGCCACTGCCAAGTGATGCCACTGAGTTTGGCCTCAGGGAAAGAAGGGTAAACAGAATTAGGCTGTTGTGCATTAGCCTCCAGCCAAGGGCACATGCTCAGCCTGTTACTGCATCTCAGCAGTCTCACTGCAGCTTCTTACAGACATAACTCAGAGCAGTGCCCCTGCCTTATAGTCCTGCAGCTTCAAACAGAAGCATCCTCAGGTGGAAGGGGAGGGTGGTGGCTCTGCTGTGCTCTGCTCTGCAGGGAGCTGTAGGGAAGAGGGCATGTGCCCTGCCTCCTGCCAAGCTCACTCGCAGCACACAGGCAAACTGCACACACACACTTGTCTGAGCGAGCGGAGGCAGCAGGGGGGTGCAGGGACAGCTTTGAGCCCAACTAGAACACTCTCTGCAGGGGCTCAGGGCAGCCAAGGCTGTCCCTGGCTCTCAGCAAGGACCCAAAAGCTCCTGCAGCCCAGGATGTGACCCCCACACCTTCATTGTGTCTGTGCAGTGCCATGGGCAGAACTGAAAGCTTTCTCTATTTTGAGCCCTGTGAAGTTTCTCCCTGATGAGTCAGTGATGGGAGCTGCAGCCAACACTGTTGTTTCTGCACTCTATGGAACTCCTGTCAAAATATTTAGATTAGCAGGGCTCACCAACATGCAGGAGAGGTTCTCCCTTTTCGCTGAGAGTGAGTTGGACCCAGTTAACCCCTACAAAGGACAAGAGGATGAAATAGGAGTGATTCCCCACAAATCTAAAATCTTCCCTTTTGCTCCCTTTGCTTTAGGAACATGTGAAACAAAAGGAGGGAGGGGAAGAAGGTCCAGAATGGGCCTTTATACCTAGATCCATTTGGGATGTGGTGAAGCAGCTGTGTCAGTTAGCTCCTCTGTGCCATGGTGTGGAGCTGTGTTGGCAGAGGTGTTCTGTACAGTACTTAAAGCCCAGGCTCCCACAGAAGGCACTGCAACACCCAGCTCAGATCACAGCAGCGATGGATTCACTGCCATGAGAATGATGGCAATGGAACTGGGGGGATACACAGGAGGGATCTGTGTCCCAGCCTGCACTGGTTCACACTGCCCTCAGAGGGGAGCAGTTTCATCTCCATTCTTGCCTTCTCCAAGGATTCATTGTGCATCACCTCCATTAGGAGCTTAAGATCAGGTCCTGCCCTCCCTGCTGACAGCTTTGTTTAGGTTTCTGAGTCACACTGCGGCCAGGTCCCTACATTCAGGCATTGCAGTGCTGGATGCTGCAGACGACTGCTGGATGTACCTGCCAGCTCCAGCCGGGCGTTCTACACATCTGCAGCTCACCAGGCACCACGTGAGTTCCTAGGCTGAGACTGTGGGAGTACTGCCCAGCATGCCAGGGGCTCAGCAAGCCCAACAGCAGCAGAACTTCTGGACAAACAAAGCTGTGTCATGGTTCCTAGCCAGCTGCTGGCTGGAGAGCAGCCCAAGGCAGGTACTGGAGCAGCGGGGGCACAGGGAGGCTGTCAGCAGGGTGATGCCTGGGTTTGAATCTTTGGGACAGCAAGGGTCATAGCAGAACTGAGGCACCAACTGGAAAAAGGAAGCAACAGCAGTCATGAGAGATCTGGCTGAAAATAAAGGGAAAAAAAAACGAGAGAGAAAGAAAAAATCCCACCAAAATTGTGTTGCATTATGTACAGCAATTTGAAGGTTTTATTTTTCATGGGTGTAAAATACATCCTTTGTTGTTAAAAGTCAAAAAGGCAATCTGAAATTTGCTGGGCTTCCCTTTAACCTGAAGTCTCCCCACTTTTTCTGGAGTGGGCTTAGAGCCTGAAGTGTCTGTTGATGTGGGAAATACCACCATGTCTGAAGCAAAAAGCCTAAATCCAAGATTTTAAGTTATTTGATTGATTCAAGCTCTTGCAATTTCTTCAAGCTGTATTTGGGGAGCTGCCATTTCCTCCAGGTCAGGACTGTCTTTTGGCTGTGCACACAGCAGCAAGGGCTGCTGCAGCAGGGCACTTTCCTGCTGGTGTGAGCCTTGTGGCCTGCTGGACCCCTCTGGTCTCAGTGTGAGTGCCCAGGAAACCAGGCTGAGGTGGGTGCTGGGTGGAGAGAGCAGCTGTGCAGGGCAAGGGAGCTGACAGCTCCCCTGAGGCAACTCCTGAGCAGTGGGGAGCCGGGTGGTTCTGCTGTCCCCACGCTCATGGCTCTGCTGGCTGGCCCAGATCAGCAGGAGCTGATCGTGGGCAGAGCAGGGCTGTGAGGAGCTGCAGCCAGCCCTGCTGTGGCACTGATGGGACAGGGACTGGCAGCCACAGGGTGGGGACAGGCAGCTTTCCTGGCAGCTGCACACTCAGCCAGCCCTCACCTCTCTGCCCCTGGGGAACATGTCCCCACAGTCCTCTCCTGCTGGGTCCCTGTCCTCCCCTGTCATGTCCACATCCTCCTGAGCAGCTTGTTCCCATCTCCCCTCACCCCAGTGTCCCCTGTTATTTTACACAGTTCTTGCTCAGTGCTTATAAAATCAAACCTATTCTGCACTGGCTGTTATTTCTTAAAAGAGGCTTTTCCACCTCCTCCCATAAAATAAACCCCAGGCCCTTGAACAGTGATGGCCAGAGAGCTCTCTGGCATCCAAATGAGATCCTGCTAGAGCATTGTACCATTCATGGTATCAGTACTTCCCTATCACTGCTGGAAATTCTGCAATATTTTGAATTGTTTTGCCTTTTAGAGTCCTGCAGTGGTGGTTCCTAGTCATTCTGTGATTGCTGAATGTGCTCAATGTTTCCCACTTCTCTCATTTCCATCTCACTCATGACCTTGAACTTTGTTCTGTGAAAAAGAAAAAAATCAGAAGTGAAACAGACCAGTGTGGTTTTGCTCTCCTCGCTGAGTGAAACAGTCACTTCAAAGCATAGCTTTGTATGTTTTTTGAAGATCTCCAGATAAGGTGGAAAAAATTGCAAAGCCTCTTTGCACTTCATGGTGGAGAACCTGTCCTTACAGAAAACCAATAAAGAGAAAACTTCTTCCCTTAATTTCCTGCAATTACAGCAAGCAATAAAACCAACAAAAAGAGACATCCATTGGTCTTCTCCTAAATAAAATTCAAAAATTTGTCTCTTTAATCTTAAGGGGATTTCCTTTACCTATTTTTCTCTTGAGATGTGTTGACTAGAATAAGCAGATAAAAACTTGCCTTGCTTGCAACAACTCCCCCTTGTTTAAACACCAGCTAAACCAGTTATTTCTGTGTGATTGAAGGGAGATAGTTCACTAAGTTTACATGCAGATTTTAGCTGATAATATGAAGGATTTCTGGTGAAGGGTTTTGAAGGTTTTTCTGGTCAGCCTAATTAAGTGGCAGACCCAAATGACAGTACAAGACAATTGAGTTTTTTCATTTCCAGATTTTGATGATTACAATTTTCCTTTTACAGGAAAGCAAAGAATTACAAAAATGGCCACGACGGCAGCAAATACTCAAAGACAAACGATAGGCTGCGAGGAGTACAGTCTGTACAGCAGCCTGAGCGAAGACGAGCTGATAAAGATGGCCATCCAGCAGAGCCTGGAAGAGGACACAGCAGGTCAGACAGTGGCCCAGAGCCCCCAGAAGTCGCTGGCGGCCCGTGCTGGCGAAGCGGCCGCCCCAAGCCGTGCCAGCCCACACAACCCTCCCTACCGCATCTACCCCTGGCAAAGGTGGGTGAGTGCCCCCGAGCTCTGCCCAGAGAGCTCTGCCCGGCAGGGGAAAGCAGGATCCCTGTGTCTGCCCTGTGGGGAAAGCAGGATCCCTGTGTCTGCCCTGTGGGGAAAGCAGGATCCCTGTCCCTGCCCTGTGGGGAAAGCAGGATCCCTGGGTCTGCCCTGTGGGGAAAGCAGGCTCCTTGTCCATGCCCTGTGGGGAAAGCAGGCTCCCTGTCCATGCCCTGTGGGGAAAGCAGGCTCCCTGTCCATGCCCTGTGGGGAAAGCAGGATCCCTGTGTCTGCCCTGCAGAGGAAAGCAGCTCCCTGTGTCTGCCCTGCAGAGGAAAGCAGACTCCCTGTCCATGTCCTGTGGGGAAAGCAGCTCCCTGGCCGTGCCCGTCCTCTCTAATTAGCTCTGCCAGGCGGCTCCTCTGCGAGTCTGTCATTAGTGTCAAAGCCAGAGCCTGCTATAAATCCAATGAGGTCAACAATCTACGTGCTCGCAGTGAGAGGAGGATTTGCTTGATGTTGACTGTTTCAAGCAATTAAAAAAGGGGCAGAGCCACAAGCTTTCCGGAACAGAAGCCCTCCCAAAGCCAGCTGCTCCTTTCCCCCACTGTATGCCAAGCTTAGGTTTTGTCAGAAAGGGAGCAAAGCATTTGTTATGAGAAAACATAAAAGAGGCTCAAAAACCAGGTATATAAAACAGTGAGACCTGACTACCTGTTAAATACTCCGGTTTTTAAAGGATGTGATTATTTCAGATCAGTCTGACTTCAAGCACACCACTCTTAACCAAGTGCAACTCCAGACACCAAATCATGGCAGCATCCCCCTCCCCTGCAACACTGAGCTGTGGTCACAGAGACCTGCTGACAGTTTCAAACCCAGACATTGTTCCCCTTTCATTTTATAAAAGGCAGATTTCTCAAGGGGGATGAAAACAGATTCCAAAGTCACCTCCAAAGCAAGGAAAAATATCCTTTTAATCCTTTAAGTTACTTTAGTGTTCCCCTTAATAAACTGAGAGTTACTGAAGTTCTGTTCCTCCTCTCTTTTTGTAACTCCACCCCCCTCTGATGCCTTGCTCATTACCACCTGTGGTTTTTGGTTTCCAAGGCTGGGAAACTGGGGATAATTTGATGAGCAGCAAGCTGTGGAATCAGGATGCTGTGTGGCCAGCAGTCCTGCTGCCACCAAAGGCAGTGGTTTCTCAGTGTGATTACTGTGCCCCTCTACAGCCAGCTCTCCTGTAGAGACCTGATGCACAGGAGAATAAGGGCTTCCCTGGCCATTTGGTCCTTGTTGAAGGTTCTTTGACACTTGCTATTTTGGCAAAAAGCAGCATTAGCCGTTCTGTGTATTGTCTGTCCTGTCTCAGCCCAGCAGTGTCCAACCTCTCACCAGAGGGAAAACCTTTGGAGCTTGAAGCACCAAATCTGTAGCATTGCTGAACTCTTCTGCCACCTGGGAGAGCAGGGATGGAAATGGAGCTGACATCCAGCAGCTCTGGATCCTCCTCTGCCCCCACCTCTGCCTTGTCTGCCTGGCACTTTGGAGGTGATGAATGTCACCTCACCTCACTTTGTGCCTGCTTCCTGTGTGGTGGTGGTAGGGTTAACCACACTGTTGTCTTATATGGTCATTTGAATCCCCTGACGCTTCCTCAGAGGGCCAAAAATAAACTCGAGCCGAGTGAGCAGCTGAATCCAGCACAGAGCAAGCCGTGGCCATCTGCTTTTATTCAAAGCCCTGACCGGCAGGCTCGCTCTGTCTCTGTGCATGTGTGTCTCTGCTTCTGCCTCAGCATGACCTGTTTCTCCTACTCGGAGTATTTCTCCTTGTTTCATTCATGTCATCGCCACTCCAGATTGGCCCAGCAGACAGGCCGTGCTCAGCCGTCCAGCTCGGGGGCAGCCTGGGGGGGCAGGCGAAGGTGCGACAGCAGCCAGCTCAGCACATCCCAGGCCGTGTAAGTGTCTCCCTCTCCCTCTCCTGCTTTTCCCCGCAGCCACAACAAGCCTTGCTACTCTCTCTCCCCGAGACATGTCTTCTGGGTGGTGATGGTGCCTGGTGGGGGGAAATGTGGTGTTCATCTGGAGGAGGTCTCACTGATACCTGCACCTCACCCTCGCTGCACTCCTGTTCTTCCTTCCAACCTCCCTGCTGCCCCAGGCCATGCCTGTGCTCTTGCAAGTGACCCACCTCAAATATCCCTTGTTCTCTTCTCCCTCTTCTTCTCTCTCCATCCCCCCAGTGCTCGTGTCCTGGGGACTCTGGGTCAGTCAGAAGGTCTGCAGTGACAAGGACAACAGGGAAGGGATGCCTGCACCATGGTTAATTTACATAGGCTGGCTCACTTATCAACAGGATAGATGAGGCAGGCAGGTGCTGATAGTAACTGCGTTGGTATTAAGTTCAGGTATCAGCAATGAGCAAAAGTAGGGAGGAAAATGTATCACAGCATATAAACAAAGTGAGAAAGTCCAGTCTTTCAAATAAGTATTTTATAAATGCTCCCAAGATGCCATACCTGTTCCCAGCTATACCTGTGCTGTCCAGTCACACAGAGGAGGGCTTACTTGCCCGAGGAGGAAACTGTCTTGGCTGACTGATCCTCCTGGTCATGTTTTGCTGTTGGCAGAGGCTGCAAATAAGCTTAGTTGAACACAGTCATGGATGAGAAAAGCAGACATTGGCCCAAGCTCTGTCCCAGTGCCTGTGTGTAGTGGAAATGTGTGGACCATGACAGGTTTATTACAGCTCTCCGCAGTGCAGAACAGATACATGCCTTAGCTATCAGATGACAAGAGTAACATGTTCCAGGCAGCACTTCCCTGTGTCCTGCAGAAAAGCAACTCCCCACCTTTTCTATCTATCCAATAAAAATTTTGTTTAATCCATCTTACAAGTCCCTCCCTGGATGCAGGGACTACCCTTCCACCACTCTTCTTCCTTTCACCTCTCTGTGAAAGTGACCTGTTCAGACTGTTCCTGGCCCTTCACTGGCATTGCACTCCCTGATCTTGTGAAAACCTCTTCCTGCTTCAACATGAAGCCTGCCTTATCCCTGTCACCTGCCAGCCTCCCTTGGCCACACTGAAATCACATCTTCTCACTAGGGGCTCTGCACTCCTTGCATGCCTTTTTTATGCAGTAGAAGACTTGAGGGCAGGCTGTTCTTCTCCACCAGCTAGCTGCATAGAGTTCAATGTACAAGAAGGCTGATAAACTAGCTCTCCTCTGCTGCCAGGTAGAACAAAAATATAGCTGGGAAGTCCTAGGAGAGCATGATGGCATGACTGGCATTTTTACAGCCTTAGTCTCAGATCTAGGCAGGGATGCTATTTGGCTTCACCTGAGGAAGTGGTGTTCCTTCATCCTGCCTGCATCTCTCCAGGCTGTTGGAAAAAGAAGGAGCTTCTTGAACCTTTCCATGCTCCACTGAACCTCCTCTTCAACACTGACCTCACCATACATCTCATCTGCAAGGGGTATTTATTATCTTGCCTACTGGTCTTTGAAATGCAGTAATTCTTTTGAGTTGCCTATAAAGTTAAGATTTGCTCATATCTTCAAACTTCCTCCATAGTTTTAATGCTTGTATTTTCTATAGCTGATGAAATCCAGGCAGCAGAATGTGGTGGGTTTTTGCAACAGCCAACTATAAGTCAGGCAGAAAACAAGAATTTCACATGGAGATTCATTAAACCTTCTGTTCTGATCTGGAATTTTCTTGGCTGAATCCTCTGCAGCCTGGTCCAGCAAACCCCCTCATCTTACTCAGGAATCATTTAAGGTCAAGGAACACGACAGAAGTTTGTTTCATTCAACTTCTGAGGGCTTAAGCAGGATAGTAACTGATTCTTCACACATTTTTAACCCCAGAACAGATCCAAGGTACCCTCCTGCTTTCCCTGAGGTCTCAGATAATGTGATTTACCTTGCATTTGCTGCGAGCCAGCCCATGCACAGACCCCTGCTATGGCCCACCTGGCATGCAATAATTCATTAAGCACCAGTAATTATATCATGTGCCCAAATCCTGAGGTCACAGCCCTACATGTGTAACTTGAGCTTTTGTACAGAACAACAGATGGTTTCAGCAGCCTTGTGCCAGAGGTGTTGAAAGATGAAGATCCCCCACCTCCGCCTCTTCTCCCAGCCAAAAATGCCAATAGTTGCTGTCAGCAGACTTCAACAAAATACTCAAACACCTGTATAAAATTCCATTATATGTACACCATTAGGAATTTTGGGTTTAGTCCCCAGGGTACCCTAAGCAGTATGGAGATACAGCTGTGTCCCTGGGACACCAAGCCAGCAGATATCAGAAGGTCAGTCAATTCCTCCCAGGAGGGCTGTGGCCAGGACAGCAGCTGCCTGTTCTAGCTGTTATCTTCTCAGGCAAAATGCCTGGCCTTGTGTCCCATATCTCTCCTCATTCCAGTGTTGCTATTTTTGTGACCCTACTGTCTTGAAATCGCTGCTTCCAGCTGTAGAGAAGGAGCAAGTGGCACCAAGTACTATTTCACTTGGGAAATGGTGTCTTTTCCCATTCTCTGGCACAAGTGTTGAGATCACCTGTTCCACTCCTAGCCCTGAATTTATCCTCAGAAGACCAGCTAGGTGACTTCTTTCAATGCTAATATCAGTGTTTATAGCATAGATTGTGTGCCTTTGGGTAAACTGAAATTAGTGAGGCCTGTGTGAGTTTCAGACTGTTGGTCTGTCCAGCCCCTCCAGGGCCACAGAGTTCAGTGCTGGTCCTGTAACTCCCACGAGGGGCAGAGGTTGCACCAGTATACTGCTTTGTGAGGACTCCTGTGCTGACCTGCCCGTATTTTTCTGTCTCTGATGTCACTCTGTTGTGGTATTTTAGACTTTCCTCTTGTCATAACTGGAGTTTCTGGCTGTTCCCATCATCACTAGCCTGCGTGACCTCCACCACATGCTGTATTCCTGCCCTGGCAATGGTAGTAGACTGAGACATGCACCTCTCTCCTGCATCTCTCTGTCTTCAGCACTGCAAGATTTTCTCTGTAGAATTAGTTCAAACCACAAATGCTCCAGTGCTTTCTGCAACTTCTTGTTTTCTGTCTCTGAAACTACAGCCCACGTTCATTTTTTGCAAGTCCCCATTAGAACTGGTAAAGTGCTTCCTTCCTTCGTGCTGAATCTTAGTCATTTAGTGCCTCACACTAACAAAGCTGGGGCTGCCTTGTCCCAGCACAGCTCAGCTGGAGCCCAAGCAGATGCCAACACTGGAAGGCGCAGCCCAGCAGCATGCACAGAGCTGCTGCCCAGCACGGGCAAGGGTCCTGCCTGCCTTGGCTGCAGGGTACGAGCTCCCCAGCTCCCTCCCTCTGCCATGCTACCAGCAGCCTCAGAAGGGGTGGAAGGAGGGTGGCAGGTCCTGTTCAGGTGCTGCTGACTTGGGGAAAAGTGGCTGTCAGGCAGTGCTGGGACTCCTGCTGTGTGGGGAGACTCACAGGAGCTGTCAGTGTTGCTCTGTGGTAGGACTGGCGTGCCCAGGTCAGCCCTGCTCTGCAAACCCTCAGAGAGCTGAGAAATGGGTTGCTGCCCGGGGTGTGCGGAATGCATGCTTGGCAGAGGGAGCTGATAGGTGGAATTTTTTCAATTTTTCAATCCTCCCTGGATGGAGAAAGGAGAGCCAAGACCAACACCCCAGTGTTCACATGCTCTAACCAGAGCTCTCCCTACTCCATAAGTGGACTGGCTAAATTCTGGAAACAGGACTGTGTGAAGAAATAAGAAGTATCTTAAAAATACAAGAGTAAGATTTATTGATAATTTCTGTTAAAGCCACCCACAAATCAAATCTAAAAATTTCTTCAAGGATGAGCAGGGGTAATTCTCTTCAAAGCTGATGTTATTTAAAAGATCTCATATGGAAGCACCATGCCACATGGGACAATGGGCTGATGCAATTATCACAGTCATGGACACTCCACAGTGTATAGAGCAATGTCAGAGTCAGTATTCCACAACTCCTGACACCTAAAATATAAGTGTTTGTGTCAGACATTTGTTACACCTACCTAGTTCCCTTACATTCTGAGGAGAGTGATCAGTACCTCCAGACAGTGATTCTTCTGATCTGCTGACAGTAACAAAATTAGAGAATACAAATTTTACCTTTACAGACCCTATGGTGTCTCACTGTATAAATACATGCTATATAGGCTGCGGGGGCTCACTCTTTTGGGCAAATAAAACAGTGATGTTGCTGCAGAAAGCTTCTCAGTAATGAAGGAAGCAATAACCAAGTTTTAATCTTGTTTTAAAGAGAAATTGACCCTGTAGTGGCAGCAATCAGGGATGGAGATGAAAAAGCAGTATTCAACATGATGAAATCAGGAAAAAACCTTTCTGTACCTAATAAGGATGGCTGGATACCCCTCCATGAAGCTGCGTACTATGGCCAAGCGGGCTGCCTGAGCCTGTTGCAAAAAGGTCAGTGAAGTTTCACTAATTACAAAAGGGAAAAGAAGAACATGAATAAACTAAAAGGCCAAATTATCAGTGTTTCAATCCTAGCCTGGGGCTGTATGTGAAGCTTCTTTCCAATCTCCCTGCCTATATACTAATTTCATCTTCTCTTGGAAAGTAGGTTTCCAGACTGAAGCCTCCAAAAGTTAGGATATTTGGGAGAGAGTGATATGAGATAAATTCTGCCAAGCCCTGCATTTCTCATGCAGCCTTGAAGCTGAGCTCTCTCCTGTTATGAGCTGCTTGGCTGCTGCAAGCTGACAGAAATAACCCCCTTTTCCCTGGGGGGAGATCCAACCTGGCATCTCTTTGCTGGTGCTTGAAGTTAATTACTGCAGTTTGTTTTCAAACTTCAGATGAAGAACAACAACTGCTGCATCAACAACAGCTGCTCAACAACTTTCTGTATCACTAGTGGCCAAAGCTGGACATTTTAATTTAAACTGAAGACAGGTTTTGATACTCAACCTGAGTTATAATAACATTATATAAGTATACATTATATATATACATTAGTGTATATGTTGTACTATATACATTAGTATATTCCTAACTTACACTGCTTATGGAAATGAGTAAACTGAAAATCTGTAAAGTTAAGTAAAACTGAGACTCTCAAGGATGTAGAAGGGTGGGGGTGCTGCAGATCCTTTGCAGTACATGCCACAGTGACTCTGGGCTCCCCGTTCCTCCCCAGCGTACCCTGGCACCATCGACCAGCGCACCCTCAATGAGGAGACAGCTCTGTACCTGGCCACCAGCCGGGGCAACCTGGACTGCCTGCTCACCCTGCTGCAGGCTGGGGCTGAGCCCGACATCTCCAACAAGGCCAGAGAAACGCCACTCTACAAAGGTGAGGAGCCGCTCTCACAGGGGTGCTGAGCTCTGCTGGCACCACCAAGGCACAACTGCAGGATCTCTTGTGGTGAGGTGCTGAAAGTCAGGGATGAGCTCTTGTTTTCTGCTTCCCTATGGTAGTCCTCTATCTCCTGTGCCTGACCTGCCATGCCATGGCCTTTTATCTCATCCTGTCTCTGTAGACAGAAATAGCAGCTGTCCTGCAGGCTGTGATGGGGTGCTGAGAGTGAGGGACATTCTCAGTGGGGCCCTAAGCACAGCAATGTCCCAAACTTACAGCAAGCTGGGCAGTGAAGGGCTATGTATGCTCTGCTGAACAGTAGGGCCTAAATAGCTGTTAGATGTACAAAAGATGGACAACATGGGGAGGATTCCACATGCAGTAACTGTAGACATGCCAGTGATTCATGTACTTTGGGGGTCAGGCCAGGCTATGTGCTACAGGAGAGTCATAAAATTATAAACAATTCAGTGAGGTAGATAAAGTATTTAACACAGACATATTACTTTGCTGCTGGTTGGAGAGAACACTTTCTTCTTTTGGCAGTCTAGCAATATATCCATGATACCACAAACTTAGAGGAGACCTCTCACACCTTCATGTCCAATCTCCTTTGCTCCTGCTATGACAGTTTTTAGCACTCTAAAACATTAAAACAGATATTACAGGTTAAAACAGCAATCTTGTCTCCAACTTTGGATGCCTAGAATTACAGCTGCTTTTAAAATGTTTTTGTTTTAAAATTCTGGCTTTTAGTTGACATGGGAAAGGCTGTTCAGCTGTGCATTAAAGACACAGTAATGTTTGTAGTAGTACTAGTGCTCATAGTATAATAATCACAACAACAATGACATGAAAACACCCTTTAGCCAGAGAACTGTACTGAGAATGGGCTAGCCTTGATGGAGTATCTTCTACACTATCCTCCAACAACAACAACAACAGTTAAAAGGATTGTCATAACAAAAGAGTCATATCATATATAAGCAAATTAAATAATATGTAAGCAAATTAAACTCTGCAGAGATATGGATAATTACAGAAATGTCTAATTACATAGTTGCTTTCAGTATATGAGTGACACTTGTTTATGGGGGAGAACACTTTGGAGCTATTGCTAAGAAGAATCAGAACTAAAAGGTGGGAGCTCTGTGAGAAAAAGACACTATTACTTCAAGGAAAAAAATAATTGCTATGAAATGTGTTTCTCTTCTGTACATTTTACAACAGGTACTAATTGGGGTTTTTCCATGTAGCTACCCATCCTATTTACCGTTAGGTTGGAGTCCTGCCATTAAGGTGCAGGGGAGGCCCCATGTTTTGGGATTCAAAAAGCTATGGGCAAATTGGTAGAATAAAAATAAACAAAATGCTGTTAATTATTAAGAAACTATATTTAGCTCAGGATGGTCCTGAACTATAAATTGAGAGAGTGCTACTGACTCACACAACTGTTGGTTTGAGCTTTTTACATTTTCTTGTCTACATAGAGCTTTATCTGCAGTCCATGGCAGTAACATAAAGAGTTAGTTTGCACAGAATTTGGAAAGAAAGTGTTCAGGTCACATGATTTCTCTAGCATATTTGTTCTTCATAAATTACTTCCTGCACCTTATCACCTCCCTGTGTCCCTGTGGTTTCCTGTTGGTACAAAGGTGCTGGGCCGGATTCCCCCAGTACCAGACTTGACACAGGCCCTGCACAGGACACTTAGCCAGGTCCAGTTGAAGACTGGCTTCACTGTCACATCCTTTCTGAGCCTCAGACAATGTCACTTGGCAGCAGATTTTTCTCTCATGTAGACCTAAATGGATCGGTGGTCTTACTATGGCCTACTTGTATGATATTGCCTGGAGCTGCATGAAACAGATACACAACACCCGGAATATTTCCAAAAGCCTGTCCTACTGTCTTCCCTTTTTTCTAAAACAGCTTGTGAGCGCAAGAATGCAGAGGCTGCAAGACTGCTGGTGCAGTACAATGCAGATACCAACCATCGCTGCAATCGGGGATGGACCGCGCTCCATGAGGCTGTCTCCCGAAACGACCTGGAGATCATGGATATCCTTGTGAAAGGGGGTGCCAAGATTGAGTCAGCAAATGCCTATGGGATCACTTCCTTATTTGTGGCAGCTGAGAGTGGGCAGCTGGAAGCCTTGAGATACCTTGCAAGATGTGGTGAGTACCGCTTACACACATCTATTCATTTAATTCTTAATAATTCAGAGTTTCCCAGTAATTCTCCCTGGCTCAGGTTTTCTGTCTCTGGAGGCCGGGCCTAGCCTGCAGAGGCACTCAGACCCTGCTGCTCCTGATGGTGGAACTGGGTAGGGTCTTTCACAGAGCATGGTCTAGACACATGCGCTTCTTCAGCATTCATTCATGGTCACCTACTTTGAGAAGTCATGTGGTGCTGTCTGACTGCATTTCCTAACAGCTTTCTAAACCCATACTGCTGCACACATGTAGCCCAAAATCCAGCCAGTCATAAAAGGCAGCTGCAGGTGGTAATATATGGCAGAAGCTGAACTTCAGCCAACCCCATCTGCTCATGAACATGTGCAGTGATGGGCAAGGTTAGCTGTCCTCATAATGTATCCTCTGAAAATTGATAAAGTACTGCTGTAGAGTTTATGGGTTTATATCAAATAGAAGCAGACTCACTCTCCCTATGTGTAAATGTTAAAACATATTAAACAGAGTGAATTTGAATCTAATTTACACTAAACCAGTCATGTAAAACAGCTTTACAATAAGCACAATACACTTCACTACTATTCTGAAGTATATTTTATTTTCACAATGGACTAGTATCTTCAATGAAGGTAAGACTGGGGTCCTGCACTTGCAAAACAAGAATTTACCAGTAATGAAGATAAGAAAAACTTTTGAAGAAATTAGTATGATTGAGAAAGATATGAGAATTGGGAAACAAAAATTGTGCTCTGCTGCCTAGCTAGTCTTGTCAGAGAGTTTTGTATGACCAGTTAGTCCATCATGATGCCTATGACTTAAGAAACTAAGCCAGAATGTGATTTGTGTTTCAAATTAGATAGATATTAAGATTTCCTTAAAGTTCAATTTTGAGAAAAATACACCAAAAAAAAATCCAATAAAACTGTCCAATTTTTTCAAGCTCTTCAAGCCCTGAAAAGCTCTTCTCAGCATCCCAGGAATGATATCATTCATTGTTTATGATTAACAATTTTCATCATAAAAAGGATTTCTTTCTCATTAGGAATGTAGTGCTGTGTTATGTTTTGTCACTGTAATTCTCCTGATGTTTCCAGCTACAACATCTTCAAAGGGCCAAACACAACACAGATGTTTCAGCTCAGGGTGAGAGCCCAGGGAAATGTTCTCATTGGCAGGGAGTTTTCATGATCAAACAGAAGACTGATCAGTTTCTTTACTGGAGTTTAGAAGCAAAACTCCAGTGAACTGTCATTCCCATTTAGGATACACATAGAGCAGCCTTCCTGAGAACACCATGGTATAGTATATGACAGCCAAAATCCAGGCTAAGGGCCTTAAATATCTACAGCAGAAAAAGCTAGATTCCATATTGTTTATGGCAAAAAAAGTACTGTCTTGGTTTATACTGGCATGTTATTTATTAAGCAAAGTATACATTAGAGCTCAAGAAAGAAATTACCAAATAGTCTAGTAGTTCGTTGGTAATATTTCTCTTTTTTGAAGTAAAACTTACCATTTGAAGCCTAACTCCAGCCCTCCTGAGGTGAAGAGATATGGCCTCAGGTGCTGAGTTTTGAAATGTAGTATTCATTGATTAAAGCATTCCCAAATAAAACTTTAGAATTGTTGATCAGCACTGTGCAGATGTCATTTTATAGAGTAGTATTTTAGCCTGGATACATACTAAAATTTAAAAAAAAGTATAAATACTATAAATCTGTGTAATACTTACAGTGTGACTATATAGAGTATAAATGATAAACATAAATAAATATACAGCATAAATTGATATCCATAGAATTTTAGAGAGCACCTATTGAGATAATCTAATCCAAACTCCTGCTCAGTAATAGTATATATACATAGTGTAAACACATAAATATTAATGGAATTACTGTGTTTGAAGGAAAGACCATGCCATATAAAGAACAGCTCAATTTAATTTTTTTTAACCTTTGAGCTAAATAGAGACTGGATTCATGACTAGGACCTAATAGTTGCCACCCATGATAAACTGTCCCTCATAAAATTCCCATCATATTATAGACCAATGTAAATCTATGATATAAAGGTGTATAACTGATATGACTGTGCCACCTGTGATATGACCGTGTTCACACCCCATCCAGCACATTTCATCATAGCTCCAGTGTCATGGAAATATAAATGTTCATTCAAAGCATGTTCCTCCCATCTCACTTTAACCTTTTGGTGCTAAAAGAGTTTCTTCCTTCCTAGGTGCTGATATAAACACACAAGCCAGTGATAACGCCTCTGCTCTTTATGAAGCCTGTAAAAATGGACATGTGTCCATTGTGGAGTTTCTTTTGTCCCAAGGAGCAGATGCTAACAAAGCCAATAAGGACGGCCTGTTACCTCTTCACATAGCAGCCAAAAAAGGGATTTGCGAGTAAGTTTTAGTTCGTTTCATGGTTTCATCTTTTAGACAAGAATCCAAAGTCCTTACAAAAAGGAGAATGGAATGTCCCAGAACAAATTCTGAACAATGTGAGCAAGGCAGGTACCAGCTGAGAAGTGGGCTTTCTGCTTGCAGAGCTCAGGATGGAGAGTGTGTTTGGAGGTCGGGATGGGGTGGGGTGAGCTGGAATGTGGGGTGAAAGATTCCTTTATTTTTACCAAGACATCATCTATTACAGCTAAATAATATCATGTATCTTGGAAGGGGATTAAACTGAAGTCCTCAAAATATTCTTAAAATATAATAGAAAAAGTATTGGTGGGGAATGTTATTTCTTAATAGCATTTGCAGCATAGTTTGCAATAATATTCCTACATAGGCCCATTGTGATTCTTCTGCACAAGCAGAAGATGCTGGATTCTTCTCTGGTGTGTTCAGAATTATTGTTTTAATAACAATAATTCGGTTGCTGATAGCAGGAAGTGCTTAAGTGAATGTCTATGGCATTAATGAGATTGTCACTAGAATATGGTGTCCAGTTCTGATAGCCTTCCTTTCAGAAACCTTTCAGGAAATTGTAAAGGCTTCAGAAAAGAAGAACAAGAATTTCTCATGGTCTGGAAAATATATTTTATTAGTGAATGATCAAATAACTCTTATTTGTAACAGACAAATTCATAAAAAGACCCACTGCTTTCCTTCTGAAATTATATATGTTTGGGACAGAGCTAAGCATATTTTTTAAACAGGGAGACAAGTAAATAGTGGAAAAAATACGCAGAAATGAGGAAGAATTACCAGTCCTCTGAAAGAGAGATTTTTCTAGGAAGGAGAAAAACTTTATTCTATGATAAAGAATATAAATTTAGAAGATGCTGTCTGGGGATGGGATGTTGCACTGTCATGTAAGTAGTAACCTGAGACATTGCAGCATGCTTCTGAACCTGAACTCCATAGCATTTACTTCTGATCCTAGAGCAAGTTTTAGTTCCTGCTTTTAATCCCTCACTGCTGGAAGACTAAGTGACCCACAGCTAAGTTTTTATTGCAGTAACAGTTCCCTGTGGTGACTGTAGAGATCTCTTCTGACTATCACAGTTTCTACCAAAATATTTCTACAACAGGCAAATGAGAGTGTCTGTCCAACTGCAGTGCCTGTTTCTGGACAGGACAGCTGTCTTTGCAGTAAACTGCTCCAGTGGATTCCTACATATTTCACAATATCTGAGGAATAAAAGCTTTTAACATCACTACACCTTCCTAAAATGTTTTTCATTCTAGAATTTAGATTTGTTTTGCAATGCCAATGAAGCTTCTCAAACCACTTTGATAGACCTGAGGATATTAATATTGGTTGGAGTAGGCCTGGTTCCTTGTGCAAGCTGCGTATTCTAGAGGGCAGCTCAGTGTCAACTTATGTAACAGGTTCATACATTTACATCGTGTACATGAATACATTGCACTGACTAACACATGCATGATTCAAAATTTTCTCCAGGGTTTGAGTTATAAAGTCATTTTCATGTGTGAGAGACAGAACTCAGCTTCAGTTGTTCACTTTCTAAAAAGTTTATCTGAAAGTACAGTAAGTTGATCTGAATTATACAGAGTATGGGCCAGCTCTCTTTCTCTCCCCTCAGCAGTCTCACACTCTGACCTGAAAAATTTACATGGAAACTCCACAACTTGAGTTCACCCTGGGTTATGGAAGGAAGGGCCTGATTCAGGGCTCATATCTATTATTCCCAACAACCAGCAGCACAAATGAGAGCAGAATTTAGTTCAAACCCTGCTTTCCTTCACTTGTAAAAGACTGAGCACAAATTTTGTGCATAACTACTGCAAACTAAGTAGAAAAGAAAGACAAAAGAAAAATATATTCTCTTATAAATATTTATCTAAATGACAAAACTTTAGCCTGTTTGGCTGATCATTCTTAATTCCTCTGGTATTCAGTAAAATAACACCCTTCATGGTGACCTCTGTATTCCTGCAGATTTAGTACGTAATTCTGCAGGAATTCCACACTTCAACTTTTTGCCAGAGCACGAAGGCTCCCTACCATCAAAAAGCCAAGAATGTGGTCCCAGGGCTCAACTGTCAACTCTTGTTGCTTGGTGTTTGTTTATTTTAAATGACACCTTGTCAATACTGACCTGAAATTCATAAGGGTCATCTCATAAGCTGCAAGCAGTCATTTAACTCTTTCCCCCTTAGAAGTGAGATGTTGAAAAGGGAAGATTTCATGAAGTGTGGGCAGATTTATTAAGTAAATACAAGTCAGTAAACTCTTGGTGTGCTCACACTAAGGATGCTCTGCCTCCTCCTCCACATAATCTCTAACAAATAGAAAACACAGAAGCAGGTGTCAGGGATTAGGGAAATCTTGGCACTATTTAAAAACTGTACATGATGCTCATCCCTGTGACAGACATGGGATGTGGTCTGACTTGTCTGGCCTTGGCTGCCTTCAGTTGCTTTCTCCCTTCCAGAGAAACAGGAAATGCTCCAGAGGCACCATATTACTGAACTGACCCACTTTGGAGGGTGAGAGAGAGATGCAGGTTCAAGCTACACAATTAAACTGGTAACAATTTGATGCTTCCTGCTTGTCACACCAATATAAATGTAGGCTATAGGGACTGTACTGAGCTCTAGGACACTGCAGCATTTGGATTCAGAGCCTCAGCGTGGCACCCGTGCAGCAAGGTTCATGTTCCCCTTGCAGACAGAAATGATCCAGTGCCTCTTTAACTCAGATGTGAAGAGCTGGCTGAAGCACCAACGCTGGAGGGAAAGAACAAAATAGACCCTTAAATCTTCAAAACATTTGATCATGGGATGAGTAATGCTGGTACTTGGCATAGTGTCCTCACAGTGCTCTGTGCCCTTTTTGTTATTAGGCTCTTACAGAACATTTGCTGAGGGTAGGAAGTTGCCAGTTCACCAGCACCCAAACCTCCTGCTCCCTGGCAAGTGTCACAGTGCTGGAAAATTAGTGTGACTGCTTGGAGAAAAAAAATAAGTGCTTAATTTCCCAAGATATTTACATAATTTAAAAGCCTTTTTGTTTAAAAATGAGATGTAGAAGTAACTTGGAGACATCAACAGTACATCACGTAAATAGGAACACAATCCTGTAAAATTACATCTTCAACCCTTATTTCAGCTCCTGGGAGCGTTGGAGGCTCAGTGTTTCACAGGATCACAAGATCATCACAGACAAAGGTTTTACTGGCTTAGCTCATTATGTAAATATATGTTTGAGGGCCCAGTGTTGGGACCAGCCATTGCAGTCAAGCTGAAGATATGCAGCATTTTAAAGGAGACACACTACATGGTAGGAAAGTGAGCTTTGCATGTTTGTCTGTCACCAGAGCTGATGACTGCTAGGTAGAGTAGTCTGCATGGGAGGAAAGGAGGTGGAGAAGGTGAGTTTGGCTTCCCAGCTCTCACAAGTTCCTATTTAAGATATCCTCCTCTACACAGATATTACAAAGGGAGTGTGAGCAACTCCTGACACAGCAGGCAGACTCAGGTTGGATGAGCTGTAGGCTCTTTCTAAAAGTAAGTTTTGAGGTGACTTGTCTATTTCTACAGAATAATCCTAGGGCCTTGGTTGTATCACCCAGCTTTATAAGCAGGAAATGAAGGTTTAACCCATAGGGTTGGTCATGCAGCTCCACTGACACCTGTGCAGACATAAAAATGATCATGGGTTTGTGACTGCAGGGCTCCTGTGCATCATATATTTGAAATTCATATTAAATATTAGAGCAGCTTGAGTTATGTTGGTGTGTTTAAGGCCACATCATGCTTTCCAACAGCAATCCCTCATTACTGGGGTTTAAGACTTGGTTACACACGTTTTCTCCCTCAGCTGAAACATGGAAACCAGCCTGGAAAATATTTTTACTTCTTCTTCTTCCTTTTGCTAATTGACTTTTTGGCTCCCTGTGATCTGGGATGGACATTGATAGCCCCATGAACTTGCCACAGCCAAAAGCTGCACTGTGAAGGCCTACAGGACCAATGCAGGATAATAACCAAATTGTAAAATCTAATAGGGAAGGTCTGGGAACCAAATCTGTAGTTTACCCTAGCTCAGTCCTCTAGACATGGGGTTTCACCCCCTGTCTGGTGTCAAGCCTGTTACTGTGGCTGTGACCCACAAGACCTGCCAGCACTTTGTGTTGGCACCCTTCTCTGCTGAGCAGTACAGCAAAACCTGAGAAGGGAAGATACATTCTCTCTGCTGGCACCTCAGGCTGGAGGCTGTGCACCTTTTCCTCCAGTCCTACACACAGCATGATGATGAAGGTGCAAAATATCTGATAGGTCCTGGCTGGTCATCTGCCATTTGGGCCGTGGAACCTAAGAGAAGTTAAGCAGAGTGGGTGAGTGCCAGCATGTCATCTCTTCCATTGTAACTTCCCCTGTAGCTGACATTACCTCACAGAAACTGGGTGATAATCTCAAAAAAATGTGTTCCTCCATGAAAGGGGAAGGTCAAACAACTCATATTTTTGGCAAGGTTGGTGCACAGGCAGTTGCTGACAGGTTTGAGGTTTGCAGTCTGGTTTCTGTGAGTTGTTCTTCTGCTTGAGTTATCGGGCTCTGCCCTGGGGGTGCAATCATAAAGCTATGAATAAAGCTTGCTGCAGGCTTGTAGATCCCCTAGAGCTCACTGCTGCTCACTGAGTCTCCTCCTGGCAGGATTGTGTCCATGCTGATCCCTGTGACCAGCCGCACCCGTGTCAAGCGCAGCGGCATCAGCCCCCTGCACTTGGCGGCCGAGCGCAACAACGATGATATCCTGGAAGAGCTGATCGAAGCTGGCTACGAGGTCAACACTGCCCTCTCTGATGAACGCTCCTGCCTCTATGAGGACAGACGCACCACCCCGCTCTATTTTGCTGTTTTTAACAACAACATCTACGCCACAGAGCTGCTGCTGCAAGCTGGAGCCAACCCCAATGTTGACCTCATTAACCCATTACTCATCTCCATCCGCCACGGCTGCCTGAAGACCATGAAACTGCTTCTTGACCATGGGGCAAACATTGATGCCTATATATCAAGTCATCCCACCACATTTCCAGCTACCATCATGTTTTCAATGAAGTACCTTTCTGTGCTGAAGTACCTCCTGGATCTGGGCTGTGACGCAGGCTCCTGTTTTGAGTGTCAGTACGGAAATGGCCCACACCCTGCATTAAATTACAGAAGGGAAAGACTGAATGATCCTCAGGTGACCAGGGAGCCAGCTGTAGTACAGGTAAGCACTGCCCAGTCTACCTGCAGGACTTCTAAGGACATCTCCTACCAGTGGGTTTTGACAACATTAGTGTATTTTTTCTTCCAACTTTTTTTTGTGAGAGAAAATGCCACAATCCCTACTTTATTTACAGAAAAAAAGGCTCAATATGAGCCAGCAAACATTCCAAGTTTGTGTCCAATGACTGCAGGAAGGTAGGGAACAGCCACTGCGGCCATAACCACTTGAATTTACAGTGAATTGTAGTCATCCTGACAGTCTTACGGAGAGTTCTACAATTCTCTTTTCCTCTGGACCTGAGGTGCCAAAAGTGAGGCATATTTTCTTGACAAACATATGGATGATAGCATATAGGCAGTAGAAAACTTCTTTTTTATCTTACCCTGTAGGATTTGTTTTGTCTCATCCAGAATGTTAGCTACTGGTTACATGAGAACAGTCTAGTGCTTCATTCTGTGAGGGTAAACCAGTGAATGTCAACAACTACAATTTCTGAGTCTACTGGAAAAGCAGTCATGGACAGAGAGCATAAATTATTACATTAGCTATGTGACTGAGTTATATTTGAAGATTTCACAAGAGATTAGGATATTTAGGTCTATGATTTCATATTTTTGAAGGCACTTACAGGCTTTAGATATCTACATTTTATACAAATATCTTTGCAGTCCTTTTTAAAATGCAGCTGGGCTTAGCTTCCATTGGGCTGCAATGGGACTCTCAATCCCCTAAAGGACTTTGCAGAATCTTAGATTGTACTTTTTTTCTGATTTCCATATCTTCTCTCCTTCCAATGTATCTCAAAATTTAATGCTCCACTCAAAATTTGCTCTCTTTGAACATGCTACACAAAAATGAAATCTCAACATGGCAGTTTTTCTATTTTGCACAAAATCGAGGACGAAATCAATCAGCTTCTATCTAGTGTAAGTGCAGCTTTGAGGGATTCAGCAGAATCCCAAAGGTATGGTTACCAATATATGTTCTTTTGTGGTGGAAAGAATAAAGGAAAACATTAAATGATCCTAGAAAATCTTGACCTTTTTATCAGTCCTGTCTTCCAAAAGACTTTACACTCAGATAACATATCTGGGGGGAAAAAACAACCAAAAAGAAAATCTTCTAGAAAGAATTTTAGGAGTCCATCACAATACTCTCTTCTCCTAAAGAGGACTTTACCCTCAAGAGTCTTTTGTCACAACAAAATTCCTCCAGTATACCATATTTTCTCTCAAAGAAAAGTTTATAAAACACATCATCTCTAGTTCTTGATCTGTGATATTGCAGCACACTGAGTGAACAGAGATGGAATTCCAAGACAAGTAGACAGCGTTTGTCTGTAGCCTTCTACGGTATCCTAACCACTCAAAACCAGCTCCTTCTGGATCTCACCTGAAACTATTGCCTAAAAAAATATTAGGTCACTCACAAAGAGTCATTGCCTCAAAGGTCACATCATATGAGGCAGAGATAGAAAAAATTGTATAAAGATTTATGTGTCCAGAGGGAAAGCAGTGAGGAGAGATGCACACAGAAAAGAAAAAAAAAATTAATCCTTTCTCTCTAATATTGTTTTTTATTTGCTTTACTGCTAAGATTTTGGCTAATAAAAGTGAGGCTTCTGTGGTAGCTTCATGATATGTAGTTATGATATGATTTATATTCTGAAATATGGAGGATCTTATGAAACTACAGCCTTCTCCACACAAAGGATGTTCTTCTGTTTTCTTATGTAAGATTACGTAAGGATAGCAAATCTTAATTATTAGTCTTTATAAAGGCCATGAAGTGCTGTAACTGGATTTGGAAAATGCACAGATGTAAATCATAACTGATGCTCCTAAATGAATGTGTCCTGGAGAAAGTGAGCCCAGGAGAGCGGCTGCTGAGCCTCTCCCCGCTGGCGGAGCCGCTGCCGATGCCGGGCAGCAGGAGCGCCCCGCCGCCAGGGGGCGTTCGGGGCTCTGCCGGAACGCGGCCGCAGCGCCGCCTGCGCCGGGCCAGTCCCGCCGCCTGCTCCCGAGTTCCGCATTATTTTGCTTTATTTTGCTACGCTTATTTTCCTGCAAGGTTTTTTGGAACGTGCTCATTCCAGAAGATGTTTTTGTAAGCCGAGCTTGTGAACAGGGAAGAGAGAAAAAGGCAGGCAGGGTCTCTGCTGGAGACAAGAAAAGAGCAAGATCCAGTGTTTTATGGCCCTGCGTGTGTCTTCAATTCAACTCTCCTAAAGCAGTCACTGCAAGGAGATGTTAGTCAGGTGCCCAGTCTGTGTCTCACACACTGCATGGCAGTGACACAAACACTGCAGTGACAGCCAGACATACAAAACTCCCTATAAGCAGCCCAGGTAGGAAACTGTGGGCTGTCCACTGCCATCCTTCTGAACTACTGTCTCTAGTTGTCCTGGGAAACATGACATGGCGATGTTTGGTGAAAAATAAGAGTCAGAAGAGTGGCAAACACCTCTGTGAATGCTCTCACCTTGAACAAAATAACCTTATTTTCCACAGCTCTATTTTACTAGGTGAACTAATAAAATTTTACTTCTGAATAAGAGTATACACACAAGAGTTTAATGATTTTGAGTTAGGACTCATGCATGAATAATCAAATTTGATCTAGTTAAAGGAATTTAAACTGAGAGAGCTTTAAGCTAGTGCATTTTCTTTCCTGCTTGTTGTGGGCTTAGAAGATGTTTGCAGACAGGCTGAGTGACTAAGTTGATGGATGGTGCTTCAGCCACCATTCAATAGGGTTCAGCCCTGTGCCTGAGTTCTTATCCACACAGCATGATTTAATTAATGTTAAATTTCCTGACTGCTTGCATGCAGATTATGTCCACAGATATCTTCACCATATGCAGAACTCTTAAGAGAGACAGATAAAACTGACTGGTATAATATATATATTTAGATTAAAGTGGGCATTTTTTTTTAAATGAGACTGCTTAAAGTCAGGTTCTTAAATCTGTTCTTCAGTATCTCCATAAGAAGTCCTCTATGCAATGAATTTTGGTACTCTGCAGCTTACACTGGAGACAATAGAAAATTTGCATGATCCAGGACTGAGTAAGGAAGGCACCCTCTATTAGGCTGAGGATAGTTCTCACATGAGTGAGTAAAATGGCCAGGGATTCATCTGCACAGAGATTTCTCCACATTTATTCTAGTAAGATGTCTGGTGCCCCAAAGCTGCAGATACTAGCAGGTTCACAGGAAGCAGGAGGTGCTGCATTCTTCTGAATCTCCCTCTTTCCCTAAGATTCCATTTTGCCCCCCAGAGCCCCACCCAAGAGGGGAAAGGACCCAGCAAGCTATGTCACAGGGCCCTAGACTGCATGGACCTTCCAGCAGCCCCTCACTAGCTTGGGGCAAAGTTCCTCTGCCCTTGCACTTCTGTGGAAGTAGGATCATGGGACTTGCAAACAATTCAGCATTATTGCATGCTCCACAGCTAAGACTTCGCCAGGGATTTGTGTCATCCTGTGATTGCAAAGAGGGGGTTCTACCCTCAGCTGGAAAAGAACAGGCTTTAGTTGAAGTTTCCTGAAGGGAAACTGGTGACTGCCCTCACAGCTGGTGGAAGGAGGGTACCATCAAAGCTATCAGGGCTATTGCAATTGCTGTTTCCACAAGTGCATTTATGTCCCGCTGATGGCAGTCCATCTGTTTTTCCTTGAAGTTTTGTGAAATGGTGTCTACTCCAGAGATAAGTCGCTGGGCTGGGCCGATCATCGATGTTCTTCTGGATTATGTGGGAAATGTGCAGCTCTGTTCCCGGCTCAAGGAGCATATTGACAGCTATGAGGACTGGGCTGTCATTAAAGAAAAAGCAGGTATGGTCTCCCAGAAGAGAATCCAGCACAAACAGTCCCACTGTTGGATTCAAAACCTCAGTCACCATCTCCTCTTAGTATTCATCCCATAACCTTGAAATCCTTGAAAGGATTTCCCTTCGGTGACTGACCAGGTATGAGTGTCAGAAATTTCTGGCATGTCACTGGCCCTGTGGTGTGAAATGCACACCAGCCATCGATCTGACCCACTGGGAATAAGCACAGCAGTGCAGAAAGGCCCATTGGGATGTAGCTGGGTTCCAGTCAGATCAGGAGAGGTGGGCAGCACAGCCATTTCCACAGCAGCCTAGCAGGCACCAGTGGCCTTTAAAGCCTTTATTAAAATTCCACCCTTCTAATATCCCCCTCAAGAAAATGTCTTTCATAGATATTATCAGACTCAATTTTTTGGCACCAAGCTAAATTTGGTATCTATTGCATTTATTTTCAGTGGGAAGGCTAAACACTTTGAAGTAGCTTTTTAAATTCCTCATAGAAAGCCCATTGCTATGGCTGAGATGGGTACAGCACCCCATCCTCCAGGCCCACATCCTTCCCATGTCATCCCTCTGAATACATGTTCTGCCACCAGACATATTATCCCTTCATCACAGAAAAAACCCCCCTTTTTTCATTCTTCCTTCTCCCATTTTCCTCCTGTCACTGTCCTGCCCAAGCTGAGCTCAGGTCCCTGAAGTTAAAACCTGTTCTGCTCACGTTTCTGACCCACCTGTCTTTCAGAACCTCCACGACCTCTTTCCCATCTTTGCCGCATCAAGGTCCGGAGCCTGGTTGGAAGGAACCGCATTAAACTCCTGGACACGCTGCCCCTCCCAGACAGACTGATCCGCTATCTACAGCACGACTACTCACAGTGACCCCAACACACTGGATGTGCAGCAGCTTCCCAGCGTGGCACCCAGCCTCACCACTGTGGCACAGGTGCACAGCAGGGAGGAATTGCTGCTGGCTTGGTCAAGCACCCTCCCGTGACTTATCTAAGAGAAATGTGCTTTTGGAGCAGGAGTGAGAAGAAAACAGAGGAGACAGCTAACATAGGAGACTGCTGTTAGGTTTTTCAAGAGAAAACACATACAATTCACCTCAGACCTTAGTCTGCAAAGAAGAAGAAATGAAAGCCGATACTGACAAATGAGTAGTGCTGAAGCAAGTATCAGTGAGGAACTCAAAAGTGTCCTGAAGCTGTGGTGGAGTTTAGCATCCTTGCCGTGGTCACAATTCAGAACTTGTCAAGAATCAGTGTGTTTGGGAAAGCAATCACATTGCCTTCACTGACTGAGATTTTTATTGTAGTTTCTATTCTTGTTTGGATTTCTGCTAAGTGTGTTGGTTGCTAATTCTCTGATATTTTGACACCACCTTGCTAACACCTTTACTTCTTTTTTTGTACCTTTCTTTTTAAGTACTTGATTTATGAACCTTCAAATCTCAGAACTCTTTAATAGACTAAAATCCAGAAATGCTGAATCCTTTAAAAGTCAAGGAAAGGTTTATTTAAGGAGGATGGAAGAATTATATTTGCACATAGTGAACACAGTTCCTTCTGTATTATATTTGCAATAGGAAGTAAGTGAAATTTTGCTTGAGAGAATTTCCTAGACTAGGGATTTGAAAGCAACCCTTAGCTCTTTCAGGTTTTTTGGTGGAAATTAGAAGTATCTGCACTGTAAACAGTAGGTTTATGCTTTCATGAAGCTGGTGTCAGAACAGAACAAAGCCCTAGAGGAGCAGGAACAGAGAGTGATGTGAAGGAGAGAGGCAACACTGCTGAACCAACTTATTCTCTTCCTGCCCCAGAAGATCTTATCTTTATAAAGCCCATCCTCTCCGACCTCCTTGGACCTCTGTGGCTGTAACAATACATGACTGAAAGTAAGAGAAATTAGTTCAAAATCATGGAATTCAAACTGCAAAATTTATGGAAATGAATACCCAGAATTAGGTTTCCAAATCCTTATTCAGATGCCTAAATAATAGCAAGTTGCTTGCACCAGGTGTTGTTCCACTTAAACCAGGGGAATCATATACAGTATCAGATATTACTGAGGCAGTATAAAAAATCTCAGAATTTAGCCCTGAATTTTCTGACTTTGGAAGTTTGAAGTATCTTTTAGCTTCCTTTGACACTGATGAAAGTTATTATCTCAGCTTCTTTGAAAATTAGGTCACCTATTTACAGCTCAGATCCACAACTGATTTATGGCAGCTTAACAAGTCACCATCTATCTGCTGAACCACTACAATTGTCCGTGAAATTCTTTTATTGAAGTTTTTAACAAGTCACATTCCCTCACAGCTGGGGAGGCCAAGGAGCCCATGAACAGTTATTGGCAGAGACTACAGATCCCTTGACAGGTGTGACTTGGTGAACTGTTTTGATGAGTGCTTTATTCTTCACTAGGCACCTAAGAAAAAATGGAAGAATTTAAATTTGGGGCTACATCTTTGCAGATATTATGCTAGAAGCACACTCCTTACCTTAGGTGACAGAGGAGCTGTGCACCATGGCCTGCTTGGAGTCCCCACCAGAGACCTTACAGATCTGGTTTTGTTTGTTGGTCTGCATACCATCCATGAGATATGACAGAACTCTAAGTAGGGAAAATACATTGCACTGAGTTTTATTTGTGTGGAGTTTTATACCTTAACACAGGACTAAAGTGTGTTGCACAAATACAAGTAATGCAATCTGTCTGGGCACACAGACTGTGATGACTTTGCATGAAATGTCTTCATCACTTATGGGACAGAATCTGAGGAGAAAAAGCACTCATTATAGGATTGCTTATTCTGTCCATTGCTGTCCCCTCTAAAAATGCAAAAATTGAAAAACCAACAGAGTTTCAATTCACACTGAACACTGCTCTTATAAAGCTTTGGAAAGTCAGCAGAGATTCCTCCACTGCTGAAATTTCATCCAGTAATTTCCTTTACTGCCAGTTTAAGATCTACTCCCTTGTCTCCTGCAGGGTGAACAGGGAATTGGTTTAGGTTAGAAAAGCATTGGGTAGAGAGAAAAGGAACAAGAAATCACTATATCAGTTCTGCCAGTGAAGGCCTTGTATTGGTAAGCAGTACCTGAAGAAATAGGAAATCACTGTGGAGTTCATGCATCTCTCACTTTCTGGGGCTGTGCAACAAAGGTCTGGGTCTTACATCAATATAAATCAGAAGTCCTTGAAATAGCGTAAGTATAAAAAAGTGAAGTTGTAGAGGTTGATGGATACAGACAGAGCTTGGTGGAGACCACTTCAGAGTTTGGTGAGCAGTGACAGCCCTGCAGACCCTGGCAGGTAGAAGGGTTCACAATCACCAAGTACACTTATAACTCCAGAAGTGGGATTTCATAAGTATCCCAACCTGGGAATTTCCCCTGAGCCAACATTTTTGTGTCCACAAAAGTCTGGCAAGTAGCAATTTCTTTTTATGTCCTTGGAGAAGCTGAAACTGGGTTTGAACAGGATAAATATGGAAAGCCCATTTCTTCTTTCAACCAAGAGACCTTCGTTCCTATTGGGACACCCATGTCCTGGTTGCTGTCAATGATCTGTCCTGAGCAGGAGTCACTGAGCCAGAGAGCACTGGTCTGATGGGAACATAACACAACTGTGGGAAGGGTAAGTGCATGCTGTGCACAGAAACTGAGGTGAGAAGAGTCTATCTGTTAGAGAGGGAGTCTGGTAATTACAATGTTATTAAATCCTTTCTGGTTGATCTCTAAAGCAAACCTTCACACACTCAGTTTACATTCATTTGCACTGAAATGGAGCCCACTACCTCTCCACTCCAGTCACTGACATACTATTTTGTGCACAATACTGAATCTGCACAAATTCAATGTGCCTTTAATGCATCTATTTACATTTACTGTGAAAAGAAAAATGCTCCAAAACCCAGGCAAGCCAGGCTTTCTAAGCAGATCAGTAATTCTAGTGCAAGGTAAAGTGGCTTTTTTCACTGAGTGTGATAGTTAGACTCCTTCAGAGATGATGACTTTATGTGAAATGTTCTAGGAATATTTCATGACCAGGTTACTGTACTTTTTTTTACTGCAACATGTGCAATTCACTTGATGTTCTTGTGCACTTTTCTGATTTTTTAATTTTATTTTGTATAAAAGTTTTTTTCATTTACCTCTCCCCATTATTTATAAAAGCTATTGTATTTTTAAAAGTTTAAATCTGCACTGTTCTAGTAAATAGCAGCTCTCAAATGTTATGTTTCCATCTTTCAAGCAATGTGTGAATAAACAAGTAGATTCTTAAGGACTATCAGCTGTCCTGAATAGCAACATCAACCATCAACCAGCCGAACACAAAAATATCCAGAAAAATTCTGAATCAATCCAAGCTTGAATAATTAATAATTCCATTGTTAATCCCAGGGATGAGAGAACAGTAAGTATTGCTAGAGAGGAGACAGTTGCTATTATTTGCAAACCTTTTGGAAAGTCTCACACATCCCCATTCAGGGATTTTTGAATATACTTAACAATTGTCTTCTGTTCATTTGTGTTTTACTTCACTGCTGCTCCAGTTCAAAGCGCCAGCACGGGCCACTGCCTGCCTTGGGCTGGGGGGGAGTTTCCATGTCACAAAGGATTTTGAAAAGGTAACATTAGTTTAAATCTGAGTGTAGGAGCATAAATATTTGAGTCAGAGGTCATTTAGAATGGCCTGTTTCAATCCTTCATCATAACTTTAAAACACACTGTTCTACTACATGGAAAATGTGCAGCAATATACATTCAAATAAAAAGGAGTTTAAAAGAAGTAAAAAAAGAAAACTAGGAATTTAATATTCAAAAGATAGAAACTTGGTTTTAACTCTCTTCTTTGTCTGGATTTCTTCAGAAATAAAATTTATACAGAGGATATCTACTTTGTCAAGTATTTTAATTTTTACTAAAGTCCTTATTCTGGTGTGATCCACAGCACTTAGAAATTTCCCTAATGAGCTCAAGGAGGAACACTTAAGCACAGCAACTACTGCAATACCAGTAGTTCATTCCATGACCTGGTCTGGCCACCCAGATGGATATCCAGACCAATGCCAAGGAGGCTGCTCTGTATTGATAGTACTGAAACAGAGTTCAGCATCTGGCTGCATCTGGATTACAGCAGCAACACAGAGCTATTGATGTGAGAAAAGCCCCCCATTTCCATGTAACAAAATTCCTTACCTACAGGACTGTAAATGAAAAGCTGTTGTTCTCCTACCTTTAACTTCAATAGCTCTGGCTTCTGTTACACTCCTTTTGGAGAGGGACAGAGTTTCCCCATGGATTTTTTCCAAAAAAGGGCTACGCATCTAAGTATGTTCCTATCTTTACTTCTGGATCAAGAGCTAACCTGAAGTCTTTGACCTCTAGATTGGCTCTTTAGCTCCTCACATCTTGCATTTAGTTGCAGGTATGTGTTACCAAAGTAATTTTCTGCTCTCTCTCCTGCAGTCCATACTGGCTTGATACACATATGAAGTGCCACAGTGGGGAGAAAGCAATGAAAGCCATCTCTATTTCTACTGTTTGCCTGCACTACTAAGACATTACAGACATTGTTTCAATAAAAGGGAACATTGGTGGGATAGGTGAGGTTCAAGGAAAGAGTAAACCACTTTTAGCCTGGGAGTAGAATCATAGAATATTTTAAGTTGGAAGGGACCCACAAGGATCATCAAGTCCAACTCTTAAGCGAATGGCTCATAGAGGGATCAAATCCACAACCTTGGCATTATTAGTACCAGGCTCTAACCAACTGAGCTAATCCCAGTGGATAGTTCATATCTTAATAAAAATTGCAACCTGGTTATATAATACCAAGGCCATTAGAAAAAAATTATGCTCTACAATTGCTTCAGGTGATAATTTTTTTATTACTGTAATGCAGTCAAATGAAGCATTTTCTGTTTTTTCCCCTTGTAAAGATATCAGGAGTCATCGAGAGCTATGCTAGTCACAGACCAAACCAATCAAGGCCACTTTGTATTGAGTCCTGGGAGAAGTTCCCATTAGCTTCAGCAACAGCAGGTTCAGGCCCTGGGAGATCATGGGTGTCCATTTTTTGCCCCTTTTTTCCCCAAAATATACTTTTCTTGACTTCAGTGACTTACTTCAGTATAGCCAGACACACACATACACCTGCAGTATTAAACCTCTCATATCTCATGTTCTGTGTCTTAGTACCACTTTCTCCATGGGTTTAAGAGAAACCTAACTTAAAAACACTTCCTAATACATTCTCCAATGCCAATTTGTTAAAAAAAAATAGGAAAATGCTAGGCAAAACATTTACAGCCAGGTCTTGTGAAAACATCTTAAAATCAGGCAAAAAAAAAAGATATCTCTCAGCCAGAAATCAAGGCAGTCTTTACTTTTTTCTTCCATCACACCTAATGGTTTTGTGTTAAACTAATAAGATTCCTCATTTATTCTGTTGATGCAGAGCAATTCCTGATGTGGAAATTCATCCCACTTTCATTTGCACCAGCTTAGCACTAGCTAATTACTTAGTAATTAGCTAAGATTTACTTACGGGGAAAATTACTTCTGATTTGTATAAATCTGAATAGGCAGAGATTTCAGCCCTCATATCTCCCCACCAGTTGCAAATCAAACCCATGTCTACCCAGCGGGGCAAACCTAAGACTGCATTTGCAGAATCACCAAAATAAAATTACCTTCTTTCTTCCCTTTTTTTTTTTAATTCTGTCAGTATTTACATACAACAAGAGCTTGAATCAATCACAAGTGGTTTTTTTATCAAATACCACCCTTCCAGTCTCTTGCATGCAAAACGAAATGACCTGAATATCTTGACTTCTCTGGAATTACTTTAAAATACAAAAACTCTTTGAATGCATTTAATTCATTCCATTTCACTGCTGCTGCCGCAGGGCAGCCCCAGAAAAGATGTTCCCACGTGGAGGAGGTCTCCTAGGTGTTACAAGCGCGGCTAGGAATGGCCCGCAGCCCCGCTCGCCGCGACTCAGACAATGCCCATCGATGAAAGAGACCCGGTCATGCTCCGTGCCACCGGCTTGGCAAGGTTTATTCCCGATTCACCCCCGTGTACGGAGAGGAGAGAGCAGCCCAAGTACCTTCCCAGCAGTTCCTAATTCCCTGCAGCCCGCCCACGAGGCACAGGGTGCGATCGCCGGCCTCCTTCCGCTGCCGCTCCGCGCTGCCCGCAGCTCATGCCCGGAGGCTGGCCGGGCGTTTCAATCCCCGCTCGGGAGCTGTCGTGTTCGGCATGACTCCGACAGCGGCCCCGCTAAAGATAGCCAAAAACATTGAAGATGGGAGGGGGAATGGCGGGCTTGGTGGGGATGGGTTTCAGAACCATGGGCCTGTAGAGTTTCTGTCCCGGGCCATCGGCCTCCTTGCAGAAGGGCGGCACCTCTGCCGGCAGCGTGGCCGCACTCTTCCTCCACAGCCCCAGCCCCGGGAAGGGCGACGGGGGCAGCGCGCCCGGGGGCTGGTACACGCCTGGCCCGGGGCAGGGGAAGGGGCAGCAGGTCCAAGCACCCACTCGGCCCGAGAGGGCCCCGGCGGGATCCTTCTCCCCGGCATGTGGCGCAGTGTCAGGGGGGCTCTCCGGCCCAGCAGCGTCTGGGCTCCTTTTGCTTTTCTTCCCCTCATAGGGGGGAGGGTCTCTGGGGGCTTGCAGCCCCTCAGGGCTGGCAGCAAAGGCTCTCGCCGTCAGGCTCTGGGCCGGCCGTGGCTCTTCCCAGAAGGAGGCGGGGAGCTGTCGCTTCCTCATGGGCACCTGGTCGGGTCGGGCAGCCTCGGGTTTTTGTTCCTGCAAAACCCGTTCCCCGGTGAGGCTCTCCTCGGCCTCGGCTGCCTGCATCACCTTGTCGGCGGCAGCCCCGCCGTGCGGGCTGGCCTCAGGTGCCTCGGGCAGGGGGCCGCGGGCCCGGTCCTCCGCCCCCCTGCGCCAGCCGCACTCAGGGGGTTTGCTGGGGTGACACCGTGGGATCCGTGAGTACTTCTGAGAAAACCGCTTGAGCTGCTTCTGCAAATATTTTCTGTGGTCAACTGAGCGGCGACAAGGAGCTGATTTATCCAGAGCCGCTTTGATGTCGCTCGAAGCCAGGTTAACGAAGTTCAGTAGAGTTTTTACCTCGCTGTCCGATGCCATCTCACTGGATGCACCGCGCAGAGTTTCCCATGAAAAGTTTATAATCCTCCGTCAGACAAACCTCGGCAAACCTGCGAAACGTGACAGGCAGACTTTTGAGCAAGAAGCTTTGGTTCAAACAGCACTAAGCAAACGGAGGGAGGACATGTCAAACTTCTCAGCCACAAAAACAAGTTGTCGGTCAGCTCGCTGCCATGCAGGGGAGCTGCCGTGGGAGCGGACGCGTGCCCGCAGCCCACGGCCCCGCACGGCTGCACGGGGAGCGGCCCACAGGGACAGCACGGCTGCCCCGGCACACACCGCACGGGGAGCGGCCCACGGGGACAGCACGGCTGCCCCGGCACACACCGCACGGGGAGCGGCCCGCAGGGACAGCACGGCTGCCCCGGCACACACCGCACGGGGAGCGGCCCACGGGGACAGCACGGCTGCCCCGGCACACACCGCACGGGGAGCGGCCCACGGGGACAGCACGGCTGCCCCGGCACACACACCGCACGGGGAGCGGCCCACCGGGACAATATAATCTCGTTAGAGAGCGCTGAGCTGCACAGAGCCGCGGTGGCCGCCCTGTAAGCGAGCACGGACACTCACCCGGCGAGCGGCTGCTGCTTTTCTCACCGGTGCTGGCGGCAGCGTCGCTGCAGAGGAGAGAGGGAAGAGAGAGAGAGAGAGCCCCTTCCCCGCTAATCTCGTTAGGCAGGTTACACACCGCCAACCTCGGCGGAGGCAGCCGGGGCCCAGCCAGTGTTTGGATGTAGTTTAGCAAGCACTTGAGCAAGCTGAATGAATATCGACTCCAGCGAGTTCGGGGCTCTCCCAGGCCAATCAGAAGCCACTTTGCCAAATACAAAGCATCCCAATCAGGCATCAGCCTCCCCTCCTTGCATTCTTTGCCATCACAAATTGTCTCCATGGGGACAGCCGCAGAAAGACAGCTAATAAATACAATCATTTCCCCATGATTTCTACCATTCTCCCTATCCCCTTCACCCCGATGGAAACCTTTCATTTTAAAATTACACAATCCAAAGCAAAAATGCTGAAGATCAGTTAGGAAAGTTTAGACACCCTTTTCTCTGCATTCTCGAAAGCTGTCTGGGGGCTGATGCTAAACATGCTTCATTGGCACAGGACAATATAATACGGGGGACTGGACTAGCCTACTTTTAACTGTTCCCCATCGGAGCATTTTTTTTTTTAAGGGAGGATGATGTCAGAAAAAGGTAGGAAAGGAACAAATCTCTAAAGAGATGTGCAGATATCCATGGAAAGGGAGCTTGAGCGCTCAAGAATCTTGTCTTTATGTTTGCCCCCTCAATTGAGTTACACAAAAGCTGAATTACCCATTCAAACTACCCGAACAAAAGGATGGAGTTGGATAGTACTCTTGCATCTGTAGTCAAACAGTTAGAGACTTAAATCGAGTCGTCATGATGGAGAAAGAGTTAGACAAAGCCCATAGAATTGCCATCAGCAAACATTTTCCTGTGTCATATTAGTGGGTCTCCATGACTCCCCCTGGCCTGGGGACAATAGCACAAGTTTGCACACTCGACTACTGTCACCCTGCCAACGCTGGCAAGGAGCAGAAACAGGACAATCCTTTAAGGGGAAAGCATGCCCGCTGCAGGGAAGGTAAGAAGAGAGGGAAGAAAAGGCGTGTGAAATGCTAATTGAACTGCTTCCTTTACTGATCCAGAGTTATGCGAGCCCTCTGCCTTCTCGAAGGCTTGTCCCTAAGGGGTGACAATTACTTAAAAGCACAGTAAAACCTAGAGCTGGAGGAAAAGGAGAGCAGAAGAGCTGCCCTTGGTGTGCACTGATGACACAGAGCTGGCAGCAGCCTGTATGCTAGCCAGCACTCGCTGCCTCCCACAGCTGAAGAAGCTTTGCTCCTGCTCTCCAGTCCCCAGTACCCCAGAGATGGGAAGACTGGATAGGGGCACAGCACCTGTGCACCCATCATCAGGGAGATACTGACAGCTCTGACCCAAACACAGATGTGTGCTGAGGAAAGCAGGGACTGGAGTACAAGACATTTTGCAAGTAAAATCTGTTTTACTATTATGAAGCATCAAAGGCCTGAGCACTGAGGGATGAAAACAGACACATTTTACATGTATTTTACTGACTGTTACTTTATTTTATTTTATTTCTATTTATCCAGTTTTCACCAGAGGAAGCCAAGATCCAGACTACACCATTATATGAAAGTCTGGGCAGAGGCCTCAGGGATGACTTTTCATGATCCCTGTATTGGTGTATCAACCCTATTCACACCTGTTCTCTCAGTCTGTCCTGAGACATATGTGGTTGTGTCCAGGCTGAGGTGTTTCTGGTCTAGGGAGACCCTGGGTTAGCAACAGAATGTGCTGCAGAGGTGTTGGCAGCACGGTGGGCTGTAGCACGGTGGCTGATGTGCTACTTGCAGGTGTGCCTCTCTCCTTCTAGTGTCTGTGTGGCCTGCACAGACACTGCTGTGCAGCTGAGGCTGCAGGGAGAGGTTTTGTTCAGCTCATTCAAAGAGATGCACACCAAGGGGTCATGTCTCTCTTTGCAGGAATAAACTAATTCCTGTGCTTGAGGTTTCAAACCCAGCTTGGGACACCACAGTTCATGGTGCATTCTCCCACTAGAGGTAGTTGGTTTCCCAAGGTGGAAAAGGGGAGAGATAGATAAGTGACAGGTGCCTGGGAGACAAAGATTATCTCAGGATATTAATGAACTATGTCCTTAGAGACCTGGGAAACTCGTTCCATGTATTATGAGACCTACATCCACTCATGGGGGCTCCAGAACCCTGGGCTGTGCTCTGGGCCTGAGGGCTAGTGGGTTGGTTGGATTGATGAGGGTGGGTGTGACTTGCCTGCTTACTGGGGGATAACAGACCTGCACACCTCCAACACACTCCCTGCAGGAGCCCTTTCTAAGCTCCTGTGTGACAGCCATGCCCATCTTCTCCCAGGAGGATGCTCCTGCAGAATGTGGCTCCTTGGGCAGCACATGGCAGGGGTGGAGGAGCTCCTCACGCCTTGCTGGGCTATGCTCTCTGCTCTGCCATCCCATTCCCCTGCAGCTGCTAACAGTGGGGTGCCAGAGGGGAATGAACCAGCAAGCAGGATTTAAAAACCAGAGCAACCCACCCTTTCAAGGTCAGACTCAGGTTGAGCTGCACAGGGTTTTCTCTAAGAGGCCACCGGAGCCCTTTTGTTCCTCGCTGCTCTCGCCATGTTCATCCCAATGTACATGTGAAAGGAACAATTAACAATAGGGCACTCCTCTATGAGGATCCAATGCACTTTGAAGTGTCCACCAAGCAAAGGCTCAAGAATGATACATCATTTTCCACTGTGAACATGTCAAACTAGTACAGCAATTGAAAAAATGTCTCCACATGCCTTCCCAGCATGCAGACAGGGACCAGCTGGAGAGCTACTTCATATCCGACATGTCACCTCCTGACAGCTGTCTTCTTGGGAATTTTGGGTATGTAAAGTTTTCTAACTCCTTTTTTTAAGTAAAGCACAAGAATAAATTCATTCACTTGAAAATTGCAGCCAGGCCTTTTCTAAAATGAAGCATTTCCTTTGAGACTAAATGAAGAAGAGAGGAAAGAAGATTTTCTTGTACAAATATATAAGCAAATTTTTTTAAAGCGTCACTAATTGTAAGTGATGCCAACTTTTGGTCACTTCTACACCAAAATCTCACAGTTTTTTCCCAGGCTGAGGGGCCCATTCAGCAAAGGTATTCCAGCATTAGATTATCTTGAGCCATGTGAGCACACCCACTAACTAAAATGCACACCATTACCTGGGGCAGGGATCCCTCCCCATAAGTGCCACAAGCATTTCAAATAGCAGGAACACCTAAATCATGCTGGTAAAGCAAAAGGCAGCTCAGTGAACAACTGAGCACTACAGAGGTGATACAGAGGAAGAGAGGAGAAAAACAAATTCCCATTGTTTTATACATTTTTAAACTATTTTTCCCCATTTGGGTGACAGTACTATTACTCTTTGTTGAACCTAGTGGATGTGGACTTTGAAGCAAAGAGAAAATGGGGCTCCAACTGTTTTGAAATGTTAGACAGTTAGCTGGAACATCTCAGATGTCCCACATGTGAATTGTTCCTTTTCTTTGTCCAGTCAACTATGGGCAGTTAAAAACAAAGATAATTCAGATGTGTGGTCTGTTTTCACTCACCTGCTGCCTCCTAAGCCTCTGCTTTGTCTTCATGCTTGAAAAGGAGAGCCAAGAACCTGAGGGGAGGTGGTGATGACTCATGGTGAAACCAGAAGTACTGGCCTGGAGAGGAGTAATATTAGGATGGAGGAAGACCTCTAAACCTCTTCCTTTGGAATCCTGATTTTAGATTGCATGTTGACAGTGACTGAAGTGGAAAGACATTAATGATGCACTGATGGCATAAAAATGGAAGATGTTATTTAACATCATACTGCAAGAACTGGGTGACCTTAAAGGTGAATGCAGTGGGAGAGGAAAGGATTGCAGTAACTCTGAGCCAACACCTCAGGAACTAATAGCGGGAATTTCTGTTATGAGGAAAAATGTAATTGTAAATGAGAAGGGAAATCAGGTCATAGGATAAAAATGAATTTCCCTTCATCTAGTCTGGCCTTCAAAGTGTGTGGAGGGGAGAGGGATGAGGGAGAAAGGTGGTTTGGTACTGATGGCACTCAGGATCTCAAACTGGCTTAGAGCCTGGCCCCAGCCTGGGATGGAAGCTTGTCCATTCCAGAACCTGCAGGTTCATTTGAAAGGGATGTTTGACAGTGTGTGACTGCAAAGGGTGCAGCCAAAGGCCTTAGCTTCCTTCCTGCACCCAGCACGCAGGCGCTGCCGACAGCAGCAGGGACATCTCTCCCTGGCACTGGCACTCACACAGCCTGATGCTGCCCCAGAGCTGAGTCCTCTAAGCTCAGGGAAAGATAATATGGGATTTCTCCCCATTCTCGTGCTATCCAGTTGTCCCCTTTCCTCACCCTCCACACCTTCTTGTTGAAACTAACACCTCTGCTCCTAAGAGAACAGCAGCCTGGCACTCCAGCAGATGAAGCTTTGACTCTTTCCCCACCCTCCTTTTTTTTTCCCTCTTGACAGTCTGCTTTGACCTGAGTGACATCCTCTCTTTGCTTTCAGTCCCTGATTTTCTGCACTTGGGGACAGACTTTGAGCAGGCAGTAAGTGTTGAGGCCGTGCAGACAGCACGGGGGGGCTGCTGCTGCCCCAGAGCCTGCCATTCAGGCAGATGGTGGAGGGGGCCGATGTGAATAGCTCCTGTCAGTCTCATAGAGAGAACTTTACAATTGTGCTACGTGTTGGACTGCACGTGACTAATGCCATTCTTCTGCAGGCTGCAGGCAGGACACAGCTGTTTCTTTAAGGAGAATTTTGTTTTTCTGGGCAGAAAAAAAAGCACCCATGACAATATTGTAACCATGTATCCAATATTACGCTCCATAATTAGGCATGATCAAAGCCCATCCTGCCTTTTTCTGTCTCTCTGGTAAATAAGATAATGTTTTAAAAAAAGCGTGGCCTTGGTTTGGTCCTTCTGGAGGTTTAAATTCTATCTCCCCACATGGCAGGTATGCCCTGAAAAAAAACAACAGGGCCAAATACAGGTTTCTTTACATAATTCTGGAGTAAATAAGTATTTCAAGAGCAGGATGAACTCTGTGGCAAATGGTATGGGGTGTGTCTGTTGAGGAGAAACGGTACTGCAAAAAGAATTCAAAAAATACAGACATTAATATGAACATATGAAAGGGTGGTGACCTTCTCTTAAAAGCTGCAAAATAAGAAATACACAATGGGCTCTGGACAGGGAAAGAGTGTGCATGGTACAGAAGAGCCATGTCAGACCAGAAGGGTAGTGTGTTCCTCCTGCCCACATTGTGGCCAGGCTCACAGCCCTGTTCCCTGCTCCCCTCTCTTTGGCAAGGCTTCTGCACTGAAATCAGTGCTGGGCCCCTCAGCTCAGCAGCACACTCCTGACACTCCTGCACCTGCATTCTCTTACCACGGGGCATGGCCCTGTACCACAGGCTGGCTGGGGCTGCACTTGCACTTGGCAGCCTCGGCACTTGGACAAGGTGCAGGCAGCCCCAGGCAGTGCTGCCCTGAGCTGGCCCCCATGTGAGGATGACCATGAGGCTCCAGGCAGGCAGCGATCTATCTAGCAAGGCACAGTGTGTGGTTCTATCCCTAACAATTCCTTCTGGCTGCCTCCCTTGTTGTATTTCCAGACATGGTGTCTTCCCCTAGCGCTGGTGAATCACCCCATGGAGTGTGGAGCAGGCAAGAGCCTTGGTTTGGCTGGTGTGGGAGCATCACCCACAGATGTGTGCGGAAACTAGCTCAGCACAGGGGAGTTCAGAGAGGATGAGCTTTGCTTAAAGCACTTGGACCATCCCCTTTAAAGGGAGAGCCAGGAGGTGTCTGAGCAAAAGGGTGTCTTTGATCTCTTTCTTCTCCTTCCATTAAAGAGCCACTGACAACAAGCTGTTGTAACAAGCTGTTTCGGTGGCATAGCAGTCCCAGCTCAGACATTGTGCAGCACAGATTGACCTTGGACCCACACTTGTTTGAGGTATTTCATACATAGGATTGATAGAGAGAATAAAAGATAATACTAGCTACTATTTTAGTTTCTCTTTGTTGAGAAACAGTTAGAAAAAGGTCATTATTGTCAAACAACAAAAAAAATTCCTTCCTTACCTATAACGACAGAAATAGCTGATGAACTACAACCCTCTTCTTGGACCAGATCTTCAATTTCTCTTGATGGTCTGCAGTACAGAAGCTATGGGGGAGCTCTTGCAGTCCCAAGTGTCCTACTGGAGGGATGCTGGGATGAAAACTCAGTATCCACCCTAGCTGGGCTGAACTATCCGTGCAGAAGGCTTAGACAAAACTCTAAAGATCTCTAAATCTTCTCTACATTATCTTTTGTCTTGACTGGTAACTTTAGCACTATTCATGGTTGGGGAATTCAGCCACCTGTGCAGGAGATAGCTGTTGCACAAGGAAGTAGAACCAGCATGTACCAAGCTCAATGTCACCCCTCCATCCCAGTTTTGGAAGTCTCCTTCTCCAAAACTGACCTTATGCTTCTAAGGAACATGTGAAGGTGACAAGGGCTGCAGCAGTTACTGAGGTCCCTGTGGGAGCCCCTAGCACGGTCCATAGGAGGTGAGTGCCCAGAAATGAGAAGTGCCAAGTGCACACTGCACTTGATGAACAACCTGGGCACAAGGAGCTTTTCAGGGCCTGCTGTTCTACAGGTTGGGTAGATGGAGAAAGTTCCACAGAAAAGGCAATAATCATCATAGAGACTGAAGAACCAGGCACTTCTCTGCAGTGCCAGCTGCTGCCACCCTCACTGCCCTGATGGTCTCCAAGTGCGCACCCTTCAGCTGAGCACCGACGCTAACTGGGTATGTCAGGTCTGCCTCTCAGAGTGATCCATTTGATTCCGAGGCTCTACTAACCCAGGCAGGTGGCCATCACCTGCGGGAAACGCCGGGAGCAGCCGGGCCGCCCGTGCGCCCTTCCCGGGGGTGGCGGCTGGCAGAGCCCGAGGGGACCGTGCGGCCTTAGGGCCGCGAGGGGGCGCTGCGGGAGCCCGGCTGGGCCCGGCCTCGCTGCCACGAACGTCAGCGGCGCTGCTGCTGCGCGCCCGGGGCCGGCGGCCTCCGCTCCTGCAGCCCGCGCTCCTGCGGTCCGGCAGCCTGCCTGCCTGCCTGCCTGCCTCCTTCCCTGCCTGCCTGCCTGCTTCCCTGCCTGCCTGCCTGCTTCCCTGCCTGCCTCCTTCCCTGCCTGCCTCGGGCCCTGCCTGCCTCCTTCCCTGCCTGCCTCGGGCCCTGCCTGCCTCCTTCCCTGCCTGCTGGCCTGCCTCCTTCCCTGCCTGCCTCCTTCCCTGCCTGCCTCGGGCCCTGCCTGCCTCCTTCCCTGCCTGTCTGCCTCCTTCCTTCCCTGCCTCCTTCCTTCCCTGCCTGCCTCCTTCCCTGCCTGCCTCGGGCCCTGCCTGCCTCCTTCCCTGCCTGCCTCCTTCCTTGCCTGCCTCCTTCCCTGCCTGCCTGCCTCTGGGCCGTGCTGCTCTCGGGTCGTGCTGTTGTCGGGCCGGGCAGCCGCAGCTTTTAATCCGGCCAGAAAAACCAACATCAGGCGTTAGTTGTTATTTATAACAAACCTCCTCCCCTCTTCTCCTCCTTCACTGGGCGATGCGGAGTGCGGTCGTGAGGTGCTCTCCCCTCCCCGCACGGTGCTGCTAATATGCACCAGGGGAGTAGGAGAAACCATCGCGGGCGAACAGATCAGCTTTTGTGTCCACGGGTCCCTTGCTGGGCAGGTTTAAAGACGCCTGAGCAATCCAGCCTCAGAGCTCCCTCAGTTCAGTGGTGCCTGAGCAATCCAGCCTCAGAGCTCCCTCAGTTCAGTGGTGCCTGAGCAATCCAGCCTCAGAGCTCCCTCAGTTGAGTGGTGCCTGAGCACGCTCAGCACTTTCCAGGTGCTTGAGTCCAGTTCTTTGGGACCAATCCTGCTTAAAGCATCAGGAAGATTGTCAGAGAAAAATGGGGTCTGCAGAACATACTGAGCTGAAGAAATGGAGCAAATCACAAAGCCAATATTAATCAAAGTATTGATGATCAGAATCAGTCTCTGCTGGAGTCAGTATTTGCTCTAGGTGTTCTGGGCTCATTACTGAAGCCAAATTTTAGATGAGCATGGATTTTTACAGTTACCAAATTAGGTTCCATCATGAGCTTTCATTAAAAATACAAGAGCTGGGTACTTGGAGCAGATTAGCACTCTGCTTTCCTGGGATAGAAGAGTGTTTATATCCACTGGGATCCTATAGTGGGTGTTGATGGGAGGCAGCAAGGTTTGGTATGTGCTTCTGCAGAATGTAAAGGACTTAGAACTCCAATATGGTGCATTAAAAAAAAAAAAAAACACAAAAACAAAAAAGAATTATTTTTATTTGCCTTAACACAGTCTTTTCAACCATCTTTTGCAGGGAGAATGCAAGTAAAAAAAAGTATTCAGTTTTTTTACAACAAAAAAACAAGAATACATTGTCTAAAACCTAATTTTTTCAAGTCTGATGTTAGGTCTGTTATTTTTCTTTTTTCTTTCTGCCCTCAATGAACCTGGTACATCTGTCCCTGTTGCACAAGCTAGATCTGTGCATGCAACTGCCAGGCATGAGCAGAGCTTCATATGAGAGACAGTGATATTGGGAGTCCTGGTCTGATCCATCATGGAAACGAGAGAAATTAATCCAGGTGGATGGTGCTTTTAAGCAGTGCTTCACTCATAAAATTCTATAATAAGTAGCTCGTGGTGAATGAGAAGATTTGTAGCTATTTCTGAGAGTAGCTTAAATGTCTGTTATTTGCAGTGTGATTTGCACCTTAGCAATGTAAGTAATAGACTTCATATCTGATGAGACTTTTATATCTGAGGAGGCTTTTATACTAAAAATCAGTAGCAGTCAGTTCTCCCTAACCCCCTTCTTTGGTACAATACAAAAGGCTACTCCACTGCACTCCCATGCTCAACAGAGTGCTAATTCTTGGATACTGAATGAGTCCCCATACCTGAGCTGGTAGAGAAATCACCCGCAGTCAAAGAGCTCAGTCTAGGTATGCAGGACCCACTTTTAAGGATTAATTTTGCTGGAAAATGCAAAAGGTTAACATTTCTGATAAAGAAGTAATTATACCTGCATTGTTGCCAGAGCTGAAGCTTTGACTGTGAGGTGGAACAACTGTGGGCAAAGAGAATCACAAACAATCTCTGTAAAGCAGAGCCTTGTGGATAAATGCGCCCAAGCCAAACAATGAGGACAAAATACCATCCAACTAAGTGTGCTAAAAGAGCTCAAATATGAAATTGCTGAGCTACCAAAGCAGAGCTTAAACCAACCACCATCTCAAGGAGCAAAAGTGAATAATGTGATAGGTAGTTGTATGAGTGACAGAATAAATAAAGCAACATTTTCTCTGGACTGGTGGTAAATTTACAAAAGGAGTTTCCAAGGGCTTATGTTGGGCTTGGTGCTGTTCACCACCTCTGTATGTGGCATGTCAAAATGTGTGAATACTGGCAAAGTTTGCAGATGATACAAAATTATTCACAATAATCAAAGCTAAAGCTGACTGTTGCAGAAGGAGCTTGTAATACCAACTGACAGTAAGTGCCTGATGAAATTCAATATTGACAAGTACAAAGTAAGGCACTTAGGGAAAAAATAACTCTACTTGAGGGGACTTGATGTAAGTGTATAAAATCACCAATGGCATGGAAAAGGTAAACAGGACAAGGTTTATTTGTGTTTCTCCAATGCAAGAATTAGGGGTAACAAATTGAATTATCCTACAGTAGATCTAAACCATAAGGAAGGAATTTTCCACATTATGCATTAAACGATGGAACTTGTTGCCAAAACAGCATCTTGTTCTTGCACAAATATGTTTAAAAACCTTAGACAAAATCATGTCATAGAGGACCAGTATTAAGATGAAATATCCACCTTTAACCTGTAGCTCAGAGGTTCCTGAAAGTATCAATCATCAAAAGCACAGACCATTGTGTACTGACTGGCCCTGTCCTTGTGCACGTCTTTAAATATCCACATGGGCTGACATCTGAGGTCAGGTTCTGGACTGTAGAGACCTTTAATCACAATCAGTAGAGCATTTTCTTCTGAAGGAATGGGAAAATACATCCTGGATATATTTTAAAGTAAGAGGCAAGGAAAGGGTATACTGGAACCATACAAAAAACAAGGTCCCATTTCTCTCTATCTACTGTTTAAAAGTTTGTTTGGGACAATTCTGACTTGACAGCAATTTTGTTTTGATCCTCATAAAAAGACATCTGCAACTCGGAAAGGTTTAATTATGATTTCTTTAGAAGATTAATCTGTTCTAAGGAGAGCTAACATAATTCAAAGAGTCATCCGTCATGAAATAAATTTTTTTGAGAAGATTTTGTTGTTGCTGTTGTGTTACGGTCTCAGTCACAGCATCTTTCTTTACACCAGAATATCCAGTACTAAGCCCACCAAAACAAAACTCCCAGTCCAGTTATGAAAGCAGCAACATCCTGCTTACCTCTGAAGCCTCTCTCCAGCATGGCTGGAAGTCAGGGTGGCCATTCATTTCCATACACTTGAGTATGTGTGTGTGTGCTTGCAGATTTGTGGCACAGGAGAAAATCCAGGCAGAGAGAGAGAAAATGACATTCTTATTTGTTTGTTTGCAGGCCCTGTCAGGGGTTCAGATGCAGTAGTTCAGTAGCACAGTATCTGCACCCAGACCGAATATGGGGTCTAAGACATAAAGTAGGCAGTTGTTGAGGGCACCACACAGTTGCCAGCAGCCAGATGTGGGCTTTACAGCAGGAGCAGACAAGCTCCTGGGGCAGCACAAACTCAATTCTGTTCAACTTGCTGAGTCTCACGTTGCACTGCCTGGTCTGCAAACACGGGAGGCATGTTCCCAATGGAGCTAAAACCACAGAGATGGAGCTGTTCCTGCTGTCCCACTTACCCACACAGATTTCATGACCATATTTGAAGACATATTTGACACCTAGACAAAAGCCAAAGACTTTAAGATTTCCTAGAATGAGACAAATACCCATCCTCAGCCCCACGAGCCTTCAGATACTGCAGTGAAGTGTTTGGTAGAAAAACTTTGGTTGTTTTCTGTTCCAAACAGCTCAGCTTTGATAAATGCAGCAGGATTGATCTGTGCTGTGCATCCCTTAACTGAGTTACATGTATAATCCTCCCTGGAACAGAACATTTACATTTCACTGACCTAGTTGAAAAAATGCATTAATTTTAATTTATGCAAAATTCTCCCAATAGAAGAGTGAGAGAAGAGAGGCTATGTCTTATTTGCAGTCCTTGCCTGCTTGGAGCTAGAAGTGAAGCCAACTTTTTAATCAGGATTTTTTGAAAATGCTGAAGCATTTCACTGGGTGTCTTGTTCACATAAATCCAGACAGAGCTTTTTTACCTCCCATGTATCTCACACGGTCACAAATATGAAATGTGCCATTAACCTATCTCCTCTCCACTGAGTGATGCCTCTCTGCCTCTGGAGACCCTGGGGCAGTGGGGCACCAGGGATAGTTTAACACAGACTTCAGCCAGACACCTCATTTCAACTCCCCCTGTTGCACACCTCTCTGGAGGCTGATCCCATGTGGAGATGATAGAGAACTTAATTGTTGAAGAAGGAAGTTAATGGTACATGTTCCTATATCATCTGACCTGAAAAGCCCCAAGAGCATAGTTAGCCCACAGCCCAGCCCCAGTGCTGCAGCTCTCTCAAAGGATAAGTGGCCAGAAGTGTTTGTGAGAACTGGTTGTGTAGCTCAAAATTTGACTGAAGGGTCACTTCATCTCTCTCAGTAAGTCAAACACAACAGGTACATGTACAAAAGGAACTGAGTGGAGGGTGGTTTAATATTGCCTCAGCATGGAAAATCAGAGGGATAGATGTCCTCGTGGTAGAATTCCCTTTACTAAGGATTACTTTGGGGTCTTGACTCAGAAATGTTGCTGCTACTGCAGCCAGCCAGCCCTGTTTCCACATGGGAGGTTGCCAGAGCAAGAAATAGCTAGGAACCATCATTTTTTGCTCAGCAGGCTTTTTGGCAGCTCCCAGCATTGCTGTAGTCAGTGTGAAGTAAACCAATTAAGTAGCTTTTCATGCCAAAATGGCCCAGGAAAAGGAGAGCACCACAATAGCTAAGCCATCTTCTTTCCTCTGGCTTAAAGGGTAGATTTGGGGCAGGTGAGCATGAGGTCCTTTCTCTGTCCCTGGAGGCTCAAACCCAGCCTGCCTTATTCTTGCTGACAGCCCAGCTGTGGCTGAGGGGGCTCTTCTCTCTGTGCCCAAAGCAGGAGCTCTGAGAGCCTGCGCAATGCCACAGCTGTCCACAGGAGCCTGGGTGTGACCTGAGGGAGCAGCTCAGAAGGCCACTGATCTGGGGAGGTGTTCAGATCCAGACTCTGCCATGAGCCCTCCCAGAAACATCAAAGGCAGCCCCTGCTCACACAGTTTTGCTGCACAGCACGTGGTCTCATGTAGTCTTTGACAGCTACCATGTAAACACAGGAGCCACAACCTGAGCAAGGGAGAGGAAAAAAGTAAACATAGAGGTATCTGCAACTGTGTAATTCTTGCATCTCCATATCATGTAGTACCTCTGCTGTTTATAGCCTTGCATCTTTGTTTCAAATTCACCTTTGTTGTAACTTTAAGAATGAGAAAAATGTCCCCTGTAGATGCAAGTAAGCATCTGTGTTTATTGGAGTATCACAGGGATGAATTTTATTACTAAAGTGTAAGGGCAAGAGCCACCATGTTTTCAGGAGATTGCTGCCCACCTGACATGGTATTTTTTCTTGGTTGGTGGCATCTTTGGCTTACAGTAAAGCTCATTTCAGATGGAAAATACTGTAGATGCTTCACTCATTACCAATGGAAATGTGATGGTGTGTTCTCAGTAAGGCTCTGAATGTGCTTATCTCCAGCTGTTTAACACAGGTATTGCTGAAGAAGGGCAATCCCTACACTAGACTGCAGCTGCTCTGAGAGATATAGTATCGTAAAAGGCAGACAGTGATTTGTGACAATAGAGACATTTTTCTTCTTTTCCCCAGCCAAAAAGCAGCCATTTTGCACTCTATGTTATGCAGAATGAAAAAGCTTTTATGAAAAGTAACTTTTCCTATTTTCTAATAAATGAATACTGATAACATTAAGGGTACAGTATCAGGCAGGTATAAAGAAAAAAAGGCAAGGAAAGCAGGGGGAATAGTGCCCAAAGAAAGTACCCCATCAGCTCCCAGAACATTTCCAAAGATTTATTTGGTAATTAAACCAGCAATATTAATTTCAGATATTAGAGCCCAATTGTCAGCTTCTCAAGCCTAGATAACTCACAAGCTGTTAGATGTCCTTCAGAATACACATCCTCTCTCACAAACTTAGATTTTCTGCAGCTGGACTTTGGAACAGCCTTAGAACAATTGTTTCAAGAGAGAAATATGGCTCTGTGATGATACAACTTTTGCTAAAAGGAAAGTAAATAGAAATAAGTAATATCATCTCTCTGTACAACTTAAAATTTGGAGAACTCTGTCAGGACAAAGAGAATTTTATTAACCATTCTTCCAGGCATGGAAGAGCTGAGAAGAGGCCAGAGTGGTTCACTAGCATAAGTAGCCATGGCTTGGTAAAAGCAGTCTGCAGGTGGAAATATTATTTCAGAAGAATCTTTATTTTCCATGGAATTGCTCATGATCTTCAGGAATTTGATTAACTCCTAGTTTATATGGATTTGCTATTATTAATCCGGTTTAAGAATCAACATGTTATTCTGTAATGTCACTCTAGAGGCAAAGCTGACCAAAGACTTGCTCAAGAGAAATTGTTCCAAGGTTTTGAACACACCTGGTGTGTTTTGTGCCATGGCATCCAGACACAGCTGAGGAAGCTGCACAGAATCATGGGTGTTCTCTGTCACCAGGTAGGATTGCTTCAAATAGGGTTAGTCCCCTGTGCCATAGCCTGGACCAGACCCTGTTCTACACAGGCTCTCTACCGGTACAAGCACTTGGCGAATCAAACTGGAGGTGCTGGTAAATGTGTTTTGAGGGAGGAAGGGATCTATCAACAGACTGGCAAGGCTTTTTATACAACCTGAACTGACCCAATGTGATCTCACAACATCTAGGAGCAAAACTATCCCTAAACGTGTGTTTTGTTTAACTTTTGTTTTCCACATTTAGGACAGGCTTGGTTGAATACTGCAAGGGTTTCTGGCATGGTAGCCTCATTGGCTTGATGCAGATGCATTAGTCCCTTTCTTCTCTTCTTGCTATTGCTTTAGTTCATATTTATGTGAGCACACTGGTCAGAAACTCCTTGGGACTAAAATAAAGCTTTTTTTTCTTTTTTCTTTTTTTTAAAGTAAGAATTAGTCAATAATTATCCATTCATTATTTCCTGGACCATTTGGGTTACCCGTGTTTAATCTAATGGGTTAATTGATTTCATGTCAGTTTAGCTGTGTCACATCATGTCATGTTTCTTGATTGGGTGAATGAAACCTTTGAAATGGGGTGTAACAAGTAAGGGATAACTTGTTCAAGCAGTAGAGTCATTCTTGGGTTTTTGTGTGACGGACTTTTCAAATGATTACATCCAGGCCAGTGCAGCCAGGCACCAACAGGGTGAATGCAGCATGCCAGCTGCACAGAGAGTAAGTGGAGTTTGAAAATGTCATGGCAGACCTGGTCCCACTGCTTTGAATAAAACATCTCCTTTTTACAAACCTTTTATAAGAAAAAAAGTTAACTAGCCCTACAAAATGATCAGCACTATCATCTGCTTGTTTGTTTTTATGTAACAGTGACTTTCTAAAACCTTTTAAATGCCTGTTTTCACCACTGGACTGAGTCTGATTTTGTTATCTGAATGCACTTCCCAGGATAGCAGTTACCAAAAAAAAAAAAAAATAAAAGCGAGCAAAAATAACAAAAACCACAGTAAAAAAAATTCAACTGAACAAGTTAAAAATTGAAAATTGAACTGATTCAGAAGTTTTTTTCTAAACTTGTTTTTGTATTTTAATGCACAAGCATGCCCATCAACTATTAATCCTTATTTCAGCAATTACAGTACACAGAAACCTTAACATGTCAGGACTTCATTGTCCTCTCCTTTAGTCTTCTGTCCAGGCTGAGCTTTAGCTTCTCCTCTTTGTGTTTTCCTTCATCATAGATTCATTTTATTTCTATCATCATCTTGCTAACAGCTCTTACTTAGATGTAGCGAAAAGTAGAATCTCACCCATAAGTTTATCTTGCTACTGGGAATTATCTGAATAGAAAATGAGCACAAGCAACACTCATTTAGCACGAAAAAGCAAGCTGGAAAGTGTCAGAGAGCTGCAATGAATGAACTCCTCTTGCTAATGACTAGCTGGCCTTGTTATTAATATGGTTATAATAATGTTAAGCTTCTCTATTAAGTCAGCAGACAGGGGCTATTGGTTACACTTCATTTCTAAGAAACAGGCCCATCTTTCAATTATGTTGTAATTCATGGTGCCTTTAAATGCCTGGAAAATGCAAGTTCAAGAACATCTCATTGATGATGCTGCAAAGTTTAACTAAAACAAAAAATCTCTATTTAGAAAGACCACATTTGCTGCTTTGTCATTCACTTCTTCCCTGTTCCCAGATGAAGGGAAGAAATTGATTACCCCTGTGCAGATTTGGAACAAAAATTCATAACAAATAAAACTGAAGCTAAGTGAAGATCATCCTGAGGATGTGACTGAAGTTGTGTTCTTAAAAGCCTCTGCCAGATTCCTCAAAATGCTGAGTTACCTGGTTGTGCTCAGCAGTCACATACTGCTGTGCAGCTGAAATTCTGGTCAGCATCAGAGGACAGGTGTTAGAGCACCTTAATCTTCCTCATGCCTCTGGTCCAAGGGTCCGTTTTCAGTCCCTACCTATTTCTGGAGCATAGATATGGTATAGTCCATTCTGGGGCTGTGGGCCTCCCAGGGGAGCAGGGCAGCAGGATCCTCATGTCTCTCAGGTTTCTGGGTGTGCAGGGAAATAGTGTTACCTCAAGGCTGCTCCTGGACAGCGATGAAAGCAAAACTCAGCCTATCCTGTTTGCATCACTGTACACACACACTGTACATATCTGAGCTCCCAGCCTTGCCCAGGTGCCAGCAGCACTACTGCCCCTTCCTGCTGTGCACACACTGTGGGGCTGGCTCCAGGTACAGCCTGTGTCACCCTGCCTGCTCGGGAGGGGAGCAGAGTCTTCTTCCCTCTTGGCGTTCTTGTCAGGTGCTCTCTGTCTCTTTCTCATTTTCTTTCTATGGCTCCAATGAGATAGCTCATTCCTGCCAGCATGGCAGCAGTGGTTTACTGTTGACATTGTGGGTAGGGACAGGGCCTGAAGTATGTCCCTTATTCCCCCACCTCCTGATCTTTCAGCTCCAGTGACCTGCACTGCGCTGTGGACATGAGAACACCTTTATTTAAGGTCCAGCTCTGCAGGACTTACAGGAAGAGCCTGGTCCCAGCAGTGGGGGCTCTTGTTCAGCTAGTAACTGTAGGGGTCTCTGTAATGACAGTGAGCATTTCTGACACTCTCGGGACAAAGCACTGGCTGCAGAGAACAGCCTGTGACATTTCACCTCCCTGTTTAGAATGAAGCAGTCTTTTGAATTTGAGAGTGACTGATATTCATGACCTTTTCATCTCAGAAGTAAAGGACTGTCTTTAAAATATGCTCTGCCTGCATCTTAGGATGTGCAGTGAACTGAGATGCCCTTGAAAACAGGACTCAAAAGGACTTCACTTCCCAGGTCCTGTGAAGGGAAGTGAGTTGGGTTTTGATCATTCCAGGTAAGAAATTTCACGAGGGATCAGGGGTATGCAGTTTCACTTTCCATCTTGCTCAGCTGTGACCAGTGCCAGGGCATGCAGCATCTCAGGCTGCTAATGGCAGTAGGGCTGGCTGGCTGGTGGGGATATGCCAGAGTCCGTGTGCAGGTCCCACCACAGGACACAGGACAGAACTTGCCCTAGTGCCAGCAACGTTACAGTAATGTGTAGCTTGTTGTCCTCTCAGTTTGTCTTGTACAAAATTCCCACCATTTTGTGGTGGGAATTGCCTCACCCACTGACAGGGTTTGAGAGCTCATGCTGCCAACTGCTTGTCCCACTAATGGATTTGAAACCACCTGAGTGATCATGAGGGTTGGGAAACTGAAATCATGTTTTGTAGAGCCATCAAATTTTTGCAGTCGCTGCAGCAAGAGGAGCAACCACTGTGTACGGTGCAGGGAAAATGCTTCCTTAAACAGGGATAAAAAATTAATTTAAGATATGTGCTATCTTCCTGCACAGACTTATAAAGACAGCTTGTACAAATGAGGAAGAGGTTTGAGGTGTTTTAATCACAGCTAGAGGGCTCTTAATTTCCTACATACCTAAATACAAATATCTGACAGATTTAACTGTGGGTGTGATTCCAGTTCCTTGCAAGAAGTAGCAGGATTGTTGCTTGCAGGCTTATGCAAATTACAGCAAGACACAATTCTCTATTAAATGATTGAAAAAATTAAAAAATAAATAGAATGAAGGAGGTGGAGAAGATGATCTTAGCAATCTTATGATCATAGTGAACCTCTTAAGTTTTAAAATTATGATACTATAGATATTATTTTCTGTGCTATACAAAAATGTCTGCTAAGCTTTATTATTTTCATTATATCACTAGTAATGCCTAAACCAAGGCAGAGTTTGTTTCCTCTCTACATAGTGGAAGTGAAGTCCTCAGAACTGCAGAGGTGCAACTGAGAAGTAAATTAGGTTGATGATATTTTTGCAGCTTTTGGCTTCATTTAGTGTTCCTCCTTTTGCATGAATGTTCTTTTGAAGCTGAAGCTTTGCAGCTGTATGTAGGCACAGGAAAAAAAAAAACCCAAAAAACTTTCTCAAGTATATACATTATCAACTAGTCCTGAGGCTCATCTGAAGCTGTTGTACCTACTTAGGCAGTGTTTGAAGAGCTTTCAGATCATAATGAATTCATGCACCCTACTTCATTTAAATACATGGAGACACCTTTTTAAAGTCTATAATCCTGAGCTCTCCTGTTTTGTTTTGCACATCAAACAGGAAGGTAGTTGGGATCAGTCCCTGTTCACACTGCCATTATGAGGGAATAAAAACTATTTCAGTGAACTCGCTGCAGGGGTGACACCTCAGGATGCAGTGTTTGGTGCAGCGAGAAGTATCCAGGGGATTAATCCAGGGACCCTGATGCCCAGACAGGCTGGGGAGAACGGAAAAAGCCCGCTGCAGACTGTGCCAGAGGTACCTGTGCAGGTCCAGCAGGTCCACCTCACTGCAGATAAAGCAGTTGTTGGTGAAGGAGAGCTGACAGAACTGCCCTCTCCTGTGCAGGGGATTGTGGATGGTGAACTGTGTGGAAGAGGTGGCTCTGGAGCAGCATCAGCAGAGCCCATGCTCTTGGCTGTCAGAGACCACTTCTGATCACGTACCGCCTGTGGCTGCTCTGCACAAGTGAGCGCGGTGCGCAGCCCGTGCTGAATCACAGAGTGTGCCTTCCCCTGGAACCTCACCAGCCATAAATGACAAGTCACAACCAGGCCTGCCAAGTGTTGAGTTCTGTGAGAGCCCCTAGACAGGGTCCACACCTGACAGACCCAGGCTTTGGAGCATTTTGAACACCGTCTTTAAGCCATGTTGGCCATAACTTGGTGTTTTGCCCTTGGCAACCTGCTTGAAGAGGTTGGCTAAAGCACAGCAGATCTTCTTCCCTACATGTGATCCAGTACTCTTCTTTTTGAGCTAGTGGTATCCAAGCCTTCCCAATGTCTTTTAACAGTGTTTTTTTCATCACAAAGATGAAGGATGGGAAGTGCTATTTGTCTGTACCTTAAATTTAAAAAAAAGAGTAAAAATTAAGTAAAAGTTAAATTTAAAAGTGCAAAAAGTAAAACTGCACCTCTGACCTAGATAGACTAAAGTCATCATGCTTGTCAGGGGACAGATCCAGATGAAGTCTCATCCATGCAGATGAGGCTGACAACTTCCCTGTGATCTGAAGGGAGAACAAGGCTAGAAGATCTCCTGTGACAGTGACACTAGGAGCTGGCAAAGCACCAGCAAGTCTGGCTTGCACAGGGGCGTGCATGGTGGCAAACTTGCCCCAGCAGGCTAGTTAAAGCCACCTCAGGTACCCCTACACAACTGGGCTGGCATGCCAGGAAGCTTCACTCTTTTGAAAGAGTACTGACTTCGGCTTGCCCCTCAATCCACACTCTGGTTGCCCTCCTTCTAAAGGAGAAAATCCTTTCACAACCCCCTTGCTCCCCTCCCTGACACTGCCCCTTGCCAGTAATTAAATAAGGGACTAATGGAACATGTCATGGTGGTAAGTGCTTAAAAGATTTATCTTTCTGTCTTCATTTGAGACATTTTAGTATCAGCTAGCAGTTTCCAGCCATCATGATAATTTCTTTAAATGATTTATGTGGAAAAACAAGACATTCCACAATACCTCTAAGATGCATCCTGGAGTGTGGCTGTTGCTGGCTAACACGGCCTCTGGGAGCAGAGGTACTCATTTACACCTTGTACTTCTCATCTCTGCAGGGAGGTGATTACCCCTGACAACAACACCCCTTGCCAGGGATTTTAAGCATTTCTGCTTGAACAAATATGAAGCTACCCAGAATTTAAAAAGCACACGGCACAGGAACAACATGGGAAAGAATTATTTCAGTAGTGCTCAATGCTAAAAAATGAAAAAAAAAAAGGAAACAAAAAAATGCAAACAAACAAACTTCAGGAGTAGATTTCCCCAACGTAAAACCAAAACGTATTTAAGGACTTCAGAATAAAAAATGGGGGAGACAGGGACTGATTAATCTGTGGCAATAGTCAGACAGTAGACTCTGCCCTGTTAAAGATTTCAGGAGCATCAACTGAGAGCTGCTGCAGAAAGTACATTTTTTACCATAAAGCAGTAGCAAGCCATTCTGCAAAAACATGCGAGCAATTTATGGGCTCACCGTTGCCTTTAGAACTGCCTGGTTTAACCATTTGCAAAGAAATATTGCCAGTTAAACATGACTGCAATGCACTAAAAGTTGACTTATCCTGTTTCTGAAGCTCTTCAGTGAGCAGTGCCATCTGTTCTTCTCTGGACTCAGTGATGTCCCTGCAAGTTACATTAATTTGCAGTCTTGGAGTCCAATCCCAGTCACTTCCAGCTTTACTACAAATGCCTTCCCAATACCAAGGATGTGATACATGCAGACATATTATGACTTCCTTGTCTGCACACACAGAGCTAAGGTGATTTTGAGACTCATTCTTCTGGCCAGCTGGAGTCAAAACAATGTTTAGCAATTTCTGCCTTGCAGACACTGGGAGCAGGAACAGAGTGCAGTGGGCTGGCTCTCCTGGACCTGGGTAGGGAGGTAGGCTGAGTGGAACAAGGGGCAGAGGCCAGGGTCAAGATGCTCAGCTCACTCCAGGGCCCAAGGGAGCTCTGCCACGCACCCACAGATACGTGTGTTCAAGCTTGCTTCCAGTATGGTTGTAAGGTGACGCTTCAAACACCACATCAGAGGGCTCTGGATGGACCTTACCCAGCTGCTCTCTGTATACGTGTTTTCCAAAAGTCAGTAAGTAAATTAAGACCTTCAGCAGGTGACTGTGACTTTATTAAGGCCTTGAGCCTGTGCTGCTACAGTAGGAAGGAGACAGGCAAGAGACCCTCTGCATGAGGCAGTGTGCACCCACTGACCCTTTTCCCAGAGCACTGGTTGCCTGGCCACTGGCACACAACTCATTGGTCCAGGAGGCAGAAGGGAGCATTCCACCTTGCTATCTGTTTGCAGTCAGACTTATCGGGGCTGAGGGGAACATAAGAAGTAGGAGTATTCTTATATCTAGAGAGCAAGTTATTTTCTCCCAGGGACCAGGAGGCCTGTTAGGCATTGCAGAGGGCACAGCCTACCAAGTCAATCAGCAGATGCAATGCCTTGCCACAAACTCCCCAAGAAAGGGGTCTGCACATCAAGCACAGAGAGCACAAGCCTGAAGGGAGTATGTCCTTTTTCTGCTCTCTGCTGGTGTAATGGATCAAAGCTTTACTGCTACAACCTGAGCCAGCCCAGCTGGTGCTGCCTAGGTGGTAACATTCCCTGCAACTTCAGTAAATGTTTGCCCTGTGTCTCTCCCCATGTTTCCCCCACCCCCAACCCTATTTCTCAGTCTCTGAGAAATTTCCACAAAACCAACAGCAGTAACCTTGCTAGGTAATACCTGTTTCCCAAGGCCGCTGCCAATGTGAACAAAGTTAAACAGCCTTCCATCCAACTGGGGACCTTGTCTCTGAAACACTCAAGGTTCAGGCATTTGTTCTCATTACACTTTGTAAGGCACAGGCTTTCTCAAAAGCAAAAGGTTTTTAATAGACTCCTTAGCCTTGATGAAGTGGTGTTTTTTGATAAATAATAAAATACCCAACTCAGAAATAGCTATTAATTATTCACTGAAATAGCAACTGCAACCTCGGTTGCCTCATTGCCAGTGCTCCATTGCAGTCTACAACCTCCTTGTGAGGGGAAGAGAAGTGGTAGGTACGGATCTGATCTCTTTGGTGACAATGGCAGAACCCAAGGGAATGGCCTGAAGTTGTGTCTGGGGAGGTTTAGGTTGAATATTAGAAAAAGACTCTTTACCCTGAGGGGGACTGGACACTGGAACAGGTTCCCCAGGGCAGTGGTGACAGCACAAAGCCTGACAGAGTTCAGGGAGAGTTTGGAGAATGTTCTCAGGCACATGGTGTGACTCTTGGGGATTTTTCTGTTCAGGGACAGGAGCTGGACTCTATGAGCCTTGTGGGTCCCTTCCAACTCAACATTTTCTTTGATTCTGTGAAGAACTGGTCTCTCTGTAAACAGACACTCCCCAGGTGACCGGATCATGATCCTGTTGATTTAGTGGGTTTTTTCCCCCATTTAGTTCAACAAGAGCAGGAGGAACCACTTTGTTCATTTAAGTTACACTTTCAGACAGATCTACTGACTGCATGGAAGTTACATCAGTCTCTGATGTCAGAACATTTGATTTCGTGCATGCTGGCGTAACGCAGCAATAATCTGAGTAAGTAGGTGAAGTCCAACTTATGTCCATTATTTGCAATGATAAATACCTGCATTATTTGTCATCAGAATGCTGATTGCTGGTTTATAGGCTCAAATGGGCAAATCACTAGCAATAAAATATCATTATGCCTCTAGCTGAAAGTTTGATAGCTGATAGGCAGTTTGGAATTTTAACAGTGCAAATAAAAAGTAAAGAATACTCTGAAGAGATATCCTAAGGACAACTCTGGACAGACACCAAAATGAAATCAAGAAGTAGGTACTAAGCAGCAAAAGCAGTAGGCCTGCTTTTACTATTAGCAGAGTGTTTTGATTCAGATGCAGTAATAAAATGATATTAAGAGGATGGATGAAAACCTGAAGTTCTGGAAAAGGGTATCTTAGGTAATAGAAAGGCTTGTTTCCCATAAGAGTCATATTCACCTGTAAAATCTTATCATCTTAATATTGTTGGTTTTTTTAAATAAACACAAAAGCTTTTTTACATTTTTAAACAGAATTAATCTTTTATCTGTAAAGACTAATAGCTGGTGGAAAACTGAGTGATCTCAAGGAATATGGGCTGTAGGGAAGGTCCAGAAGGTAAAACAAAACCACAGTTTACAGAGCTCAGAGTGCTTAGTATTATTCTTCTGTTTGCATACATGGCCATAACTGGCTTTATCTTCCTTTAACACACTACAGCCTATGAATACAGCACTTTCCTCTTACCATGCTATCTCCTGAGCATAGACAACACTGGAGATGATGACTCCTAAAAACTACTGACATGGCCTAAATACTGTGGAATGTTGTATTTTCTTTGTCCAAACCAGGCAGAAAGTCTGGATTGAAGCAAGTTGACACGTCTGGCTGAGATGGGGTTGGTCCTGCTCATGGAGTCTGGACTGACAAAACCACTGAAGGGAAGCCCAAGTAGAAAGCATGTGATAAATTCATACCCACAAAATTGTTATCAAATAACAGCAGCACTGCTGTGTTCTCCAGTTTGGAAGGAAACCATATAACCACAGATTTGATTGAGCTTCTGCTGGGAAGTCAGTGTAATCATCACCTTCCAAACAGGTCTGTTGTCTGTCACATAGAGACAAATTGCTTGTGACACTTTGCACTGTTCAATTATTCTTACTATAACAAGATTGAAAAGAAGTTTCTCAGGGTGCCTTTTATCCATTTCCTTCCCCTTGCAGCACTGGTGAGGGTGCTTTTTTTTTTTTTTTTTTTTTTTTTTGACTCCCTGTGTTGAGGAAGTTATCCTTTCCAAGCAACTGGGCCTGAGGCTTTTTCTATCACATGCTGCTGCACAGGGACCTTTGGGAGATGGCCACAGGCAGGTCAACATGAAAAAAGGTGGCAGAAATCTGCAAGATGCCATTGGCCTCAGCTCTTCTATCAGCACATATTACAGAAAGCAGAATTTGCCCTTAATATTCTTTTATTGTTCTTACATCAAAGGGCTAAATTATGCCCACTAATATGTGTAAGAGGCTTATCAGTTATCTTTCTGATGCAAATTATATCATTTTGCATTATCCACTGATTATCTGCAGTTTGAAAAGTACCACAGATGTTGAGCAAAGCCTGTACATCAGTCCTCTCCTCCTCTGAGAACAGCATTCATGTAAGCAAAATCGAAGCAGTCCTGTGGGAATTCCAGTTTAGCTGTAGCTAGAACTGTTTCAAGAGGGAAACCTTTCTGGGCTTCAGAAAGTTTGTCAGGTATTTGATGACATTGTGATTAAAGGACTGGGTGTGCCCAGCTCAGACCCTGAATTTATACCAGGTCATCTCCAACACATCCATCCTCTCCCCTTGCTAGATGCCCATATTGGGCACAGTGCACTGTTACATTTAGCAGGTGCTTGAGGTCCATTAGATGACAGCCCAGTGTGAGATCTGCCCTCAGCTCTCATTGCACAACATGGAATAAATTGTATTTGATTGTGGCAACATGCTGACAATGCCAAAGTTAATGAACTAACAAAGAATACTTAATGCAGTCAAATTATGAGTGATTGTTTTACTAGGTGGCATTTAGGATTTAGAATAATCATTACAAAGTAAAACCTCTACCCACCTCTGACTGGGCTCTTGCAGAGGTGCATAACATTTCAAAAGGCAGCTGAGCTGAGAAAAAGCAAGTACCCAAAAGGTCTGCAAAGCAACATCAGCCAAACGTGATATTACTTACTGTTTTTAAGGGGCAGTGACAGGAAAGTATGGGGGCAAAGAAGGAACTATATCATGAGTCTGTCTGGTGTTATTATCATAATGTAAGTAGACCACCTCTCTGGTTGTGCCTGTGTTAGTTCTCAGTAACCTGACTCATTTGCAAGTTCAAGTTTTTGTTATTCTGTAGCATAGCCTGGGACTGTAGTCTACAGTTATTAATTTAATGGTGGTTTCTGGACCGTATCTTATTACCCAGTCAGATATATTAAATTATGACAGAAGACTTCTCCAGAAGTCCACTGAGGTCACTCACAGAACACTGCCAGATGGTCAGACATCCAAGACAGGAAAGAGTAAGAGGAGCCTTTTCACCCAATCCCATCTATCCCTTTGAAAGTGTGAAGTTCTGTCAAACTCACCCATTCCTTAGCTTGCGAAAGATAGGGAAGATGTGGCTTTGTAGGACTCTCCTTCCTCCTATGCTGTAGACCCTACAAGGTTGCAATGGGGCCATAGGCAGGCCTTGATCACACATCAAAGGGCACAGTATGAAAGGCACCTGCCAGAGTTGGAAGAATCAATGTCAGCTCTTTTTCTTTGCCAAAAAGACTATTGATTCTCTATACTTACTCCTGTAACTTGGCTGACAGGTTCATAGGACAGCAAGAATCTCAGCTAACAACAGTGCTGCTTCAGCCAGTTGTTCTTAATAACCCTGCCAAGGAAAGAAGATTTATAGACAGGAGCTGAACAAGGCAAGAGAATACTTTTTTTTTACTGTAAGAACATATTTCAGGACATTTTGCTTGGGTACCACTTGTCTCATTCTTTTCCACAAAGCTGCAAGAGCAAGTCTCTGTGGAGTGTTAGATGGGTAAGAAGTGATATATGAAGTAGGGTAAGAGGATATACATAAAGCTGGTTGGTCTGTGTTCCCTCATATAGCAGCAGCTGTACAATAGCAAAGGTTCTTGAATCATCACCTTCTAGACTCACAACTAACCCATTTCCCCTTGAAGTTAATTAAACTCTTGCTGATCTGTATGCAGGTTATATGCTTAACACAAGGTTTGTCCCTCCATACATCCTCTTTACCTAAGGCCACCCTCTTGTTTGGCTATTATTGACATGAGCACACATTCTTCTTCAAAATTAATAACCAGCTCTTTCCACATGACCTCTCTGCTTTGTCAGACATCTATATCCTGACCTGCTGCTTCAGAGACACTAGCAAATCTGCACAATGCACTGGCAAATAAAGGCAATACAACAAAAATAGGAAAGAAGGTGATAGGTTGGATGTTACTGCTGTGGCAGAATGTATGTCACAAGAAGGAATGTGACATCCCACATGCTGACTGTAGGATAGCTCTGATTTACTGTACTTTCAAACCATACCTTAAATGCACTGTGGTTTTTAGGATGTCTGTATTTTTTTTCCTCTCACCTAAAGCAGCCAGCCTCTTATATCCATTATCTTTATGTACCCTCTGTCCTTCAGAGAATATCTGGTGGAAATACCAACCAGCCCAAAGCACCACGCAGGCTGGCACCTTGGGCTTTACAATGATTTTATGGGAGCTATAAAGAAGATACCCAAAAAACAGAATGATAAATGAGATAGTCTGCACATGCTTGTTATGTGACTGTGACAATGCCAGACGATGGAAAGAGATAGATATTTGTCAAGCTTTACTCATCAAAAAGCAGCAGAGAGAAAGCCAAGCTTCTTTCATTTTTTTTCTTTTATTTTTGCAAATCATGCTTCAGTAAACCACATGAGGAAAAGTCTTGTTTATATTGAACTTTCAGTCTATTTGTTGAACAGCATCAAGCAGGTAACTTTTGGAGGAGTTCTGAGGACTTAGAGCTTCTCAGTTTGATCTTCCGTTAAATATTCCATACTGGAACAAAAAGTCAGCACCCTTGGCAAGAAAAAAATCACAGTCTTTAAAAAAAATTGCACTTCTTGAATTCTGGCAATGCACTGACTAGGAGTGGGCTTTGAACTCTGAGATGACAAGGTGTGCTTTAGTGCCAGGGGGAGGGAGTCCCCTGGAGACATGTACTGCAGAGAGAGAATTTAATCTCTAAGGCGTTGTTAGGCTGAAACACCTAAACGGTGGATTAGACTGAAATACAGTCATAGAATATGCTGACAGGTGTTCTCCAAGTAGGAACCAATTAAAGAAAAAAGGGCATTTCTTTCTGTAAGTACAAATCTAATTTTTCGTTATTCTTCACAATATAGAAATTATTCCACTTTAATAAAAAATTGTACCTGAGTCTCTCCCAGTACTAAGCAATTATTTCTATCTTTTTCTCACCCAAAAGCCTTAGGCTAGTTTACAAAAAATAACAATATTCTAAAAGATTTGGCTGTCACTTTGCTGAACAGTGGTTTCTCGATAATAGGACAGAATTCACAATCAACCTTAATAGGCCTGTGGTAGAAACTATTAAATACCCCAGTTAGGACTGAGATGGAACAGTCCCCAAGGGACCTTTGTGCTCTGATCTCACTGCCACTGGAAGAATAAATAAGTGTATAGCCTGTCAGCCTGGCTAATAACTCCCAGAGACAGAGGTTACCATTACGCAATGGGAGCTAGCCTGTGTTTCACTGATGTCTTGCTACTAAATTTGCCTTCCTGAAAGGCTTTTAATGACTGCAAGAAAAAAAGAGATGTCAGACTTGAGGCTTACGACCCAGCAGTCTGGGTCTTATGACAGCCAGCCCTAATCAAGCATAGAATATTTTTTTTAAATAATGTACTGCATTTTTTTAAATAATGTAAATAATTTTTTTAAATAATGCTTTTCTTTGGAAGGGAATATGAATTGTCCTATCTACAGTGAGTACAAATATTTCTTGACCAGGAAATAGCACCACACAGGACACTGCAGGGGGTCACCAGGTCCCCAGGAACCATAACAAGGAGGAACCAGAGGAAGGACAAAGATTCAGCATGCAGTGTTCTATGTCAGGTTGTAAGGCCCCAAAAAACTCACTCAATGAGACTTTTAGAAGGGCTTACAATTGTTCACATACTCTGAGTTAGCTGCATGGGAGAAATACTGATAAGATATTCTCAAGAGTTCAAAACAGAAAAAAAACCCCAAAACTTTACTGGCAGCCTCAGTCAGAGAAGTTTGGCAAAAGGTGTAGAGCAGTATTCAATAAACATAAAACACTTCTCAAAACATTACCTTCACAAGCTCTCAGCCAGTTTGATTTTAAATTGCTCAAAAACTCCAAGAAGATGGAAGTAGAAGAAGAAGGAAGACAGAAAAGGAAAAAATATAGCTATAAACTCCTATCAAATCTGAGGTTCTGACCCCTACTTGAAAAAAAAAATTAGAAATAATTAAAGTTACAACATTTCTCTAACACCTTTTGCATTTACAACCCTCAAATGTTTTACAAACATTAACTTATTGCAGACCCCAGAAGAGCTTCATTACTTTTCCCTTGCTCTCTATTTTACAGATGAAAAAACAATGCAGAAGTGAAATGTCTTTCCCAAGATCACATATGTTCTGCCTTGCAACCACCAATTTTGATGCTCCTGCTCATACCACTATATCACACTGACAAGTTAGTGATACTCCCCAGTGTGAAATGGTCTGCTGGGAATAAAATGTGTAACCCATCAAATACACAGCTTGTTTACTCTTTGCTTACATTTAAAATACCTCTTTAAATAATACATTTTCAGTGAGCAATTTGAACATCTCATTATTTATAGCATTAAATCATGCTAAGGTATTTTTTTGAAGTCAAATCTAATTAAATTACTGTTAACTTCAAGCAAGAAGTTGAGCCAGTGATTCATTGAAGGATTTATCTCTGTCAGATTTGCAATTAAACATATTGATCCATTTATATATATTTTGCTCTAGTTAAAACTATCAAAGTTATAAATTCTGAACAGTCACCATACTTGAGGTGAGGAATACCAGTTTTAGGAGGACAACATTCAAAATAGCTTTTCTTTTTGCACTAAAAAGCATTTTTCTCCATGACCTGCGTGTTTAACCTCTGAGGTTTCTCCTTCACAAAACACAAAGAATTCTGTTTTACTTGTGTTTTAAAGACTATCAAGAGGCAGTGTACCTTCTTTTTCTTTCTTCAGTGAGTGACTGCCTTTGAAATCACTTTAAGTGTAAGGCATGAAATATTTCTTTGTGAGTTCACATACCTTTTCCAAAAGCAGCACAAATGCCAAACTAATGCCTTCAAAACAGGTTGGTTTTGAGGCTGTTTCCATGTTTAGGTGTCTAGTTTGGGGTGTCTGGAAAGAGTCTGGTTCAAAGGGTGGATTTTCAGCTTGATATGTTTCCCAAAAGATTGTGTATATTTATGTATGTAATATGTGTGTGCCTATGCACTGAGCTCTCTGAGTGGGGGACTGGTTTCTGCTGTGAATGTTCCCAGTCCCCTTGAATGGAATCAAACTTCCAGATTCCAAATTTTGTATTTTGATGGGAAGTGAGCTCAGGTGTCCTGTGCTCTCATAGTGTTTAGCTCTCCTGGGTCACCTCTTGGGCCACAGCTGCTTCCATTCAGAATAAAGAGCACCATCCACTTGAGCATCCTCCTTGGGAACTAGGATTTTTCTCTTACAGCAAATTCCTCCCAGTCTCGTTTCTCCTAACACTTCATCTCAAGCTTTCAGATTTTTCTCATTCTTGGATCTATTTTTAAAACCATTTTTTTCTATAATATATAATCAGTACTCACCTGACAGGAGAGTGTACTCAAGACTTCAAAAAAGCTGCTTTAGGACCACATGATAATAATTCTCCTTAATCCCAAATATAGACGAGATACAGAGCAGGGCCTACAACAAGTTTTATAGAGAGCATTAGTGTCAGCAGTTTAGAGAGACTTAAAAAGAAAAATAACCTTCCATCCCTGAGGAAAAATCCAAGTAGTGCATAAGACTAAAAGGAACATTTCTATTGGGAATTGCTTATGAAAGAGATTTTTAGTTCAAAATAAGGAAATCAGTCGGCACTGCATAAGGATTGTATTGATCAAAAATAGTCTTCTGTAATATCAGGATTCAAAGAAGAGGCCAAGTAAAAGACACAAATGACAATAAGCAACCCAAATGCAGGAGAAACTAAATCTTGCACTTGCAGCAAAGATTGTGTTCAGATTCCAAATAAGACAGATGCTTCTTGCAGTTGGGAAAATTTGAAACCTGACTTATAGCTATGATCCATAACAGTGCTAGATTTATTGACCACCTGCTGTGAAAACAGAGCCCTTTTTTGCAGCAAAACCTCAGCTCACCATTTGTGAAGTGTCTCCTGTGTCATTTTCATGATTTCCTAGAAGATGTGATTAACCCAGATGCCAGTGCTGCTCCATTCCTGCTTGCTCACCAATCAGAGCAGGATTAATAAGATGCCAGGTGAGACCATTGAACCTCCTGGTGAGCTATTGAAAGAAAAGTGAGTGTGCTAAAAATATTTAGAGATTTATTTGATTTCTCCACATGAAGTCCTCTGTAATTTATCACTTCAGTTCACACTTGTTCTGTTTTCTGTTTTGTTTAATTTTAGAAGGGGGTCTTTCTCTCCTGTTTTTTACTGTGACCACATCACAGGTTTGGGTCTGTGACAGCTATCAGTGCACTCCAGTCCCTGTGTTTAGCTATTTTTTTATCTGCTACACTAGCAAGCTCCTCCAGTTGTTCTGCTGAGAACAGAGATGCTTAAGCTATACAGATCTCAAATGCATGTGTACTGAGCAATAAGGTTAGGGTATTCTCTGATTTGTGAGTAATGCTTTTCATAAGTATCCAGAGATATGAATGGGCACAGAGCTGAAACAAGCAGGGGATTGATTCTTGTTCTTTTGAGCTGCAGCAAAAGCCTGCTCTGCTTTACTAAATCACAGTAAAACAATCCTCTCATCTAATGGTTATTTTAATTTTATCCAGATCTCCTTAGAACAGGCAGATTTTTCTGTGAGAATCTGAAAGCAAAATCAAACATGACATTTTGGGATGTTTACCAAAAGCAGTTGAATGGATGAATGAAAACACCAGTTTTTCTCCAGTAGTTCAATACCCAGGGTTGGAGATGTGACAAGTTTTATAAATAAAAAAATCACTGGAATTTTTTTTATTTATAAGAAAAATGTAAATTGCTGACAAATAGAAGTGATCTGTTAAATTTATTTGAAAACTTCTGTTTACTTAGCATTATAAGCATAGAAACAGCACCATGGAGCTGTTGGATGCCATGTAGGCAATAACAGCGACTATTCCAACTATCCTCTGTATGAAAGTCTTCCAAAATCAGCATGGACTGCAAAGTGCAAAAGCTGCATAGGTACATGAACATAAAGGTAGTGGATGTCATTGCCACTCTGGATGACCCTCAGCTGGGTCTCTCACTACATATAAGCAAGATAACAAGGCATATTTGTTTCTGATTCTTCTAAATAGACACCAAAACTGACTGCAACACAAGGATGAGGAATAGACTGGTTGGTTGTACAGAATAAAATCATGTTTTTAATACAAATCTATCTCAAAATGGCCAGTTCCACCCAGATTGAGAAGTCGATATATGCCAAGCTACCTTGCAGGTGATGTTGAGGTAGAAAAATAGATAGGTTCATATTTACCTAGGAGGAAAATTATCTGGAAATGTAAGCAGTCAGATCAGTACTGATCTGGTGTAAAATGGATGGCATGAATGATACTCAGAAAAATGTTTTGGTGAATGGGCATATTCACCTGCTTGATCCTTTATGTGGACAGCCATAGTGAGCAGGTGAGTAGGTTTTTTTAAAAAAAACACATTGCTATATCACATTAAAAATACATTACATTATATTACATAAAAATACACTGTTATATAGCTATGCAAATAAACACATAAATTAATTTATTCCATTCAAGAGAGAGCTGTGGGTATGTTATATTTATCTCCACTGAGCATTGAATAAAAGCTTAAAAGCCTGTGGAAAGACGTAAGGGCTGAGTACTTCTGAAAGGTGGAAGCAGGCGTTTCCTATCCTGTGTACTGCTCACTACTGTTGTACTGCTCAGTCACAGTTTCACAGGACTTAACCCCGGACAGAGATTAAATGGCAACTTTTTATGAGTTTAGACAAACTGACTGAGCTGACTGCATGCAAGAGGACATTTTCTTGCTAAAGTGATTTATCTCCTGTATGTGGCTGGAGCGATAAATACTCTGAAAATTAACGCCATGCTCGCCTGTAAAATAAAAATCCACATTACTCTCAGCTATCAGAGATAACTATAAATCAAATGAAAGCAAAGCAGGGCAAAGAGGGGTTGGAAACAAAGCCCCATCCCTGGCAACACAGACCTAGGCAGACATTATAGCAATGTTGGCTGAGACTAGCTGTCAGGAGGCCCCAGTGAACTGGCTCTTGGGGCACCTGCCACAGCGTTGAACATGAATCTTCAGGTCTCCATGAGCCATATGCAGGTCCTGGATTCCACTGTAGGGAATAATTACCTCTGCTCCAGGAAGGAGACCAGTAGGAAAGCTGAATCTTTTGTCAACAGGAGGAGTAATGAGTAACTGGAGAGCAGAAATACAGAATGCAAAATGTAGCAGAGTCTTTAAATTTTAACGCAAGGTACCATTGGTCCTCATGGGTCAACAGAACTGAACAACTTCACCTTGTCCAGGTGATGTGTCTGAGTCACAGGTGTGTGTACCCAATGTGTATTTCTGCAGCCTCTCTTCTGGAAGAATTACTGAACTCTTCTATAAAAATTGTTTCTAAGTTATCTCTCTTGGGTTAAAAGCCAATGCTGTTCTTTTTGAGCTAGCCCTGAAGAACCTCCCCCATAACTAAACATACAGGATTCCCTACAAGCAGTACCTCTCGCTGATGCCAATTGTGGGAGCAGGAGTTGTTCCATATTTGAAAGCTAAAGGTAAGGAGATGAAGGAAAGAAGTGTACATAGCTATTTCAGAATGTGTGGGCAGTTATTTCTACTGGATTCTGAAATATAGTAGAATTCCTATAATTTTCTTAGCCTAAATAAGCATATTCATCAGGGCATCCTTTCATCAAAGAATGCTGTATGCAGATATCTGTAGGTGCATGGATGCTACATCCTACAGATGATATACAGATTCATTCTTAGATATACACTTATAAAACCCCCGATCTGCAATCTAAACAAGCATCATTTGCTATGAGATTTGCAGCACTCTGATATTCTGTGCTCCAAATTAGTCCTGGGTGAATTCCATCCCTGCAGCTCACCCATTTTTCTATTACAGCTAATCCAATTACTTCAGACTCTTATCTTCCTTCCAGTGTGCACATATGCCATCTTCCTCATAGAAGTCATCCTGTAGAAAAGTTAATAAGCATATTTATGTTAGAGAAGTTATGGACCAGAGTGTTTATGGGCACAGGAATTTGTTATCTTTGTGCTAAGCGAAGAAACATATTGATGGACAAGATGGATGAGCAATTGAAACAAATGAAAAAGAACCATGAATGGGTAACTGAAAAGGGCTACACTTCACCCCCAGTTCATAGAAATAGCACAAAGAGAAATATTCTTGAAAGCAGATGGTTGGCACGGGAGAGAGCTTTTGAACACAAACTTTCTCCCTTTCCAAAATTAAAATATGCAGTGCACGCATTGCTGATGGAGTTTCCCACCCTGTAGATGTAGGGTCTGACAGTGCTCACCAGAACTCTCTACTTCAAGCAAGTCAGAGCTAAAATTTTACTTTGCTCTAACTAAAACTTGTTGTAAAGAGAGGAGAAAATCAGTGTCTTCTTGTGCTTGAGCAGGTTGCAGAAATGAGTCGGAGCTGTAAGAGACAGATGTTATCAGAGTCGAAAATGCCTGGAGGCCTCTGCACACAGAGGACCCCACTGAAGCCTGAGTGTGAAAATGCATCCACGGAGTTTGTCAGCTTACCCCAAGTAATTCCAGCAAAATCCTTCTGGTGCAATTATTCTCTTTCTGCATCTGTATGGTGACTTATTTCCTAAACTTCCAGTGGTGAGGTCAGGTACCAGATTCCAACACCAAAATGGGATCCAGTAACTGCTTATCTGCGATGCCTTGGAAGAAGCCTGATGACTCAGACACATTTTGAAAGATGAAGGTGCACGACCTCTGCTAGCTGAGAGCTAATCCTGCTCCAGCACCACAGATTTGGAGAGAAAAGGACTAATGCATACCCTGAACAGTGCTGCCATCCCCACCAAGGAGGCCAGGAGTAAATGCCCTGGGACTCTGGAGTTGTACCTCAGAGAGTGCTTCTGTCCTGTCCACCCCTCCCCAACCAAAAGGGCTGGGAAGAAGGAGAGATCGGCACCAGGTTAACCTGTAGAAGGAAAAAGGAGGGAAAAAGGGGAAAGAGACCCAGCCTGTTTGCTCTGGGACTCAAATCAGCCCTTAGCTGTTCTAAATAGCTCTGTGCAAGACTGTCAGCATAGCAGATGCTGGATTATTACAGCAAAAATAAGCATTATGAAAATATATTCAAGTGCAGGAGAGGGATGGGGCAAACCAGTATCTGGTAAAACAGCTTTGTTGTGAGGCAATTCTTTATCTCAAGAGTAAACATTTAGTTCCCAAGGCAAGAAATAATCACTGTTAAAATCCTTCATAATTAAAAGAGGATTATATTATATATATAATATATATTATAGGATCCTATATTATATATAGGATATGTGATCTTCAGGACCTATTTCCTCTCCTGGTGGGAGGAGACATTGCAAAAACATTCAAAAGGACGGTGGGGTATTGCTATCAAAAGCACCATAGCAGGCCCAGGGAGTTCCTAACTCTGATTCTCCCTGAAGACAACAAAGACAATGGGCTTCTGCCTTCAATATCCAGTATACAATGGCAGAATTACATTTCTAGATGTCTAGGACAAGTGTGTGGAGCTGGACTGGGCATTTCCAGTTCACTGGACACTGCTCTACAGGCATGGGTTCATATAGGTGCTGCAGGCATGTCAGCTTCTCTCCCACAGCTGGGACTTAGCAGGACTGCTGCTGTCACCTGGCCAATTTTTGTAGAGAAAACCAGAAAAAGGCAGCTAAGGAGGTGATTGGAAACGGCAGGGTGTTCCCAAGAAATATTAAGCTACCCATTGCAAATAAACTTATTTCAAAGACAGGGAATTTCTTCTCACTTTCCTTTAATGCTTGCATTTTATGCCTTCTCACTGTTCTTCTCTTTAAGACTGTAAGTGCACTGGGGCATCCCTGCTTATTCCTCAGCATTTGACCAGGGCCCTATTAAGTGAAGGCCTAATATTAGCGTATCCCTTGGCACTGCAGCAATAAGCAAAAGAAAATAATATTCACATTAGACAGCCACTATAGCTTTGGACATAAAGAGAGTAAAATGGATGCACTTGTTCATAAATAGAGAAATGTTTCCTTTGATTATGGGTTTCCTCCTTGCTCATTATAAAAAATCGTCAATTATTCCTGCCTATAGGTACAGCAAGATTACTCATCACCAAGTTAACAGCAATGCACTCCAAAATTGCTTCTGTAATTCAGGTTTAAAGTCACTACAGCAGCACAAGTCAGAAGGACTAAATGAAAAAGGAGGGTATGCTGAATATAGAAAAATACTGTATGCAAATTGTGGTAATTCATGACTGAGTCACAAAAAATATGTATTCAAAATCTGTCATGATTTAAACATTTAAGAATACAATGCTACACATTTATGTAATAACTTTCATTAGAGGATCTCAAAATGCTTAGGAGGCACTGAGATGAAAGCATGATGATGTCAGTCTTACAGGACAGCTCTAGGTGCATTTCTTTTCAAATCAGCAGCTAGTGGCTCCCAGGGATTTCCAACACACCAGACTAATACTTGATGGTCTGGGGGAAGAGAAAGGGCTGACAAAGATAAATCTGATAACTCCTCTAGTCCTCAAATGGGTTCAGGCTCTGATGATCCTTACAGATATACTTCTAATATCCTTTAAAGTATCCAGTGATAGAGCAATTACAAATATGTCTAGCCTCTTTCTTCTCTCTGATTATACTTCAGTGCCTTCATGTAAGCAGCAAGCAAATATGTTGCAAATAAGCAGCAGGAAAATACATTGGAAATACAGTAATACCCCCAAAATTTTTTCACCAGACAAGACTTCTTAGTACTCAGCAAAGTCATGATGTATCTCATCATTCATCACAACAAGAAAGCGCTGGAATTTTTTAGCACGTTCCTTCACTGGTTTCCAGCAGGCTGAGCAGAATGGCAAATTGAAGCAAGAGAGAGCACACCTCAGGCTGTGTGGAACAGAGTGTGGGCACTGATGTTAGGAGTCATAAAGATGGAAACCTAAATCAATGTCTTCCTGGGACCTGAGAGCTCTCTCACTGTTTGGTGAGAGAGAGACTGCAAGATAAAGACTACTCCAAGTGTAAGTGCTTCAGCTGGAGGAACTATGGACTGCCAGACCCTACTGAGAGATTTCTTCCTCTTCCTAGTGCATGTATTTGTTAAGGTGAAAAAGGAAAAGGAACAGATCAAGTATTTGTATGTTAACAAAAAGACAGAACACTAATCTTAGAAACATAAAGATAATAACTTATTAATAGAAGATAATTTTTTTAGAATGCAATAAGATCTAAATCCACTGGCTGATTCAGAGCAAAAAAGGTGTGTTGAAACTGCAGATACATGCCTGCTGATGTTGGTGGCCTTAGTAAGAGACATCCCCACATTTTGCATAAGATTCTGCCAGGGAAGCAATTTGGCATTACAGTGCCAACATGTGACATAAAAGAAGTTACAAGCAGTGTAATCTCTGTTTGATTTCACCAAAACATCCGTAGCATAGGCTCAAGGTAAAGTATTTCAGAACTTATATCTTTTTTCTTAGGATTGTTGCATAAACATATTGATGCCTTCCCCTTATGTCTAGCTGAGAAAATTCTTTGCACTGTGTACATCTCCAGGTCTACCCCTGCAGAGAGCGCTGCAGCCAGAAAAACGCCTTCTGACCCTAGAAAATACTTAGAGGGGATAACAGAAACCCACAGGCACAGCCTGGTAGGACAGCTTTAGGAACACGTGGTTGCTCCCAAGAGATGTGAAATGCTTCGCTGTACCTCAATGTTTGAAATATTTTATGATGTAGACTTATGAACTTTCATAGCAGCATTGATCTGTGTTTTTCAAAGGCCAAGCCAGGATTAGTGCAGTTGTCAGTGCTGTAAGACCCATGTGTTTGGCTGTCTTCTGTACAGGGAAGGTAGCATGATCTGTCAGGCAGTCCCTCTGACAGCCAGTTTGAGCCACAAGGAGCCATGCTCCCAGCTACTGCCCTAATCCAACAAAATTCTAGCAATATCTCACACAACATTAACCTAGCACCTACTGTCAGCAGGCAGATCCCAGGATATCTTCTGCATACCAGAAAGCATAGGCACCACTTTAGGTATCTTTCTTCTCTTTTTTCAGATATTAAAGACCACACAGGATCTAAGAAATTACAGCAGTGGCCAACTGGATTGGTGTACCTCAACGAGACTTCAGACACAGGAAATGCAAAAGATTTGGAAAGATTTAACAACCTGTAAAATTCTAGAAACCACTGACAAATCACTGGATTTTCCTTTCCATCTGCAAAAAACCCCACAATTTACTGGCAGGAGACTACAAATATGTTGGACAGTTCTGAATTCATATATAAAATAAAATCCTGTATTACATTAAAAAAAGACTTGCTAGAAGAACTGGGACCTGCTACCAGTAACGCCACTGGGACCAGCCAGTGATTGTCCCCAGAGCAGTGTTTGGTGCTCAGCATGCAGATTTCTGAAAGAAACTCTCCCCATTAAACCCAGTGCTCTATGACTGCAGCGGTGGTCACTGGCGAGCTGGTGCTGTCATTGTGGTAGTCCCGCACGAGCTGGGGCTTATAACCAATCAATAGCTCTTGTTTTGACAGATGGATCCATTATAATCTGACCTGCTCAGACTCTGGCTCTTAACCCTTAACCTTAGCTGATGTAAAATATTCACCAAAATTCGCTGTTAGACATCAGAACAGCCTCATATTTCTTTCCCTGCCATTAACAAATGTCACATATTTGTCAGCGGCACAGATTATCTCATCCACCTCATCACAGTGTATGGCACATTGTTGAATGTGTTGTTAAAGAAACAGCAGAACAGCTTTTTAACAAAATGCACTGTTCTGGAATTCATGAGTAGGTGAAGAAAAAAAAAAGTTCAGGCATATTTCCAGCAGTATTTTCTTACAACAATTAATAACACATTTATTATTTTGCCAGGGCCTAGGGTTTGAAAACCACAAAGGTCAGAGCTCCAGGCACAATGCACACAACATGGCTTCCTCCACAGCTTTGTCCTTGGAGCCAGCCATAGCCCAAGGCTGACTTTACTGTCTAGGGATAGGGTTAGGGTTGAACCTAGGGTTAGAGTTTTGAAAACCACAAAGCTCCAGGAACACTGCAGCCCCAAAAGGAATCCCAAGGAGAATGCAAAACTAAAACGACACGGCTTCCTCCACAGCTTTTTCCTTGGAGCCCGCCATAGACCAAGGCTGCCATTACTTGCCTAGTGTTGGGGTTAGGGTTATGGCCCCCTACAGCTTGGAACCCAGATATGAATCCAGACGACCTGTGTGCTTGCAGTAACAATGACAGGCTGGACAATCCACACCTGAGATCTGCAGACTGACAGCTTTCTGAAATCTGGTTCCTAATTTTTCAGGGCTAGGTATCATGTCAACTAGAAACAGAGGTAAAAAATAGTACAGAGTGGAAAGAAAGAGAAGTTAGTGTTGTGTGAAACTGATCATTTTTCATGGATTTTTTAATGAAACATTGTCAAATATACAGACCTGTACACAGTAGTTTTCGTCACATATTTTCAGTAGGCATAGAAACTCTTGGACTTGTAGTTTTAGGGAGTATTCTGATGCTTGGGATTGATTATTCTGGCAACCAAAATTAGATCAGTCTGACCAAATATGTGCAGGTGTCTCCTTGAAGGATGAGTTAAAAAAAGAATCTATACTGATAATTTTGTTTTAGAAGCAGTGATTCTCCATCCTTGCCTTTCATCTGGATCTGCTTAGACTCTTGTACATTTACCTAGCCCTGTCCTTGCCATCCCTCCGTTTCCATAAGATGTAGGCAAAAAGAGTCCAAGGGAAAATGTGAATGCAATGCTTTCATACCATTTTTTACACATTCGAATAACAAGTATTTAATCTTTGAGACCAGAGCAGCAATGTATAATGAGTGAAAAAGTGATATAGCACTTAAGTGATTTCTGCAACCTGCAGTTCACTCAGCATGCAGAGATTTCATTATAAAGTCACAAGTGATTGAAAATGTAATATATGTAAGAAGTAATGTGTTGTGTGAACAATTGATAAAGCTGAAAATAGGACATATTTGGGGCATAAAATCTCTTCCTTACATCTAGATTTTTTTCTGGACAGTTTAATAACTAATCCCACACATATAATTTTACCTTTATATTTATAAACAAAGACCAAGGATACTGCTGATAAAATCCATTTTTGAAGAGAACAAAATGTGAGAAACTACTGCAAGTTAATAAGCCAAAGGCCTGTTTATCACTGAAAGTAGCATCTCAGAGTCAGAAAACTGAAAATACAAGAACAGGCTTGTATGATGTATAGCCACAGCTTTTTTGACCACGAATAAAAATCTACCATGTCCTGTACTTTCAGGTGAGGGAACACAAGCTAAAGATTACATACAGCTTTCCATGTTGGTGCTATTCACTCCTCACCTAACCTGACATGGAAACATTGCTTTTGATTACAGTGTTCCTGGCCTATAGCATGAAAAGGGGGCACCCTGCCACTGTTTTCCACATGCAGTGTGACAGCCTGAATTTATCTGAGAGAAAACTTTAAGAGCACTTATTGAAATTCAGATACTTATGAAACTTAAAACTCATTTCCAAAACTTTAATATCATGAAAATCAAAGAATCATTTGTTATCCAAATGTATTCTAGATATCCTCAAAGTTGGGAGTCTTTTCCCAAGTTGGAAATATTGAACAATAGAATAATCGAATCTTCCAAAAATCAAATCAATTACTTGTATGGTCCTCAGTTTTATTAAATAATTGGGATCATCAAGAAGAATTCTCTCCCCTCCCTGGGAAGAGATTATGGTATTTGAAGAAATGCAATTTCCTCCACTGTTTCTGTTGATTTTTATTAATTCCTGATCTAAAAGTATCACAATAAATTGTGGATTGCTAGGTAGAAACTTGAAATCCAAAACCAGTAAATTTTCTTTCCACGTGTTGAAAGCACTGCTTTAGATATATGGAGTAATAAAAATATCTTTTTAAAATAGCAACAAAAATATTTTCAGTGCAAGCAAAAGTGATGTTGTACATTTACCTGCTTGCTGATGTTTTTCTAGACTCAAACTCAAAAATTAATCTGGGACAGACCATGCCAGGCTAAAGAATGCTTTAAAAAGTCAGTGCTAAAATGTTTTCTAGCATGTTTATGTTTTCTAGCATTTCACCAGGTTGGACACTCTTCTTCAATTCATTGACTTGCATCCAAAAATGTCATTAGTAAAACACTGCTTAAGTGGATTCTTTCAAGGCCTGACTGACCACAGAGCCTGAGAAGAGGCTGCCTTTGCTTCCTCAGCTACTGGCTTTGGCTAAAACCCCTCTGATGTCTCTAAAGACATAGGGAGAAAATTTGCCTAAAGTCAGACTGGGGAATATCCATTGATTTTAATAAAGTTTAGACAAGTCGACATCAAAGAGAACCTTCTCCTGTGCTCTCTGAACATTTGAATTTGTGTTGTAAACTCCATCAATACCGACAAAATAAATAGCCTCTTAAAGGCTATTATGGCTACTTAGATTAAAGAAATATGATAATATTTGCAAGTACAGCTGATCAGTGTTGCAAGCCTTACTAATGTTTCTGGAGTAGTTGTTCTTTTGGAGTGTTAATCACGATTTCTCTGATTATCAGCAATTGTTTAAAAAATAAAAACATGAAGCAAACAAGATAAATATTCTTCCTTGGTAATCAGATCAAAGATGAAAGGGGAATTGAGTAATGGTCATCATTCTGTTGACTATTAATATTTGACTTAAATTTTTCAAGAAACTGCTTGAATGATGCTGTTTGTGTAGTCTTTTTCTGAAAACAAAAAAAAAAAGAGAAGACCCTTTTAAAATAGTTTAAGTTATTATTTTGAGCTGTAACACTTATAAATCACTTTTCATCTCCAGAGCCCTGAACCAGAGCACAGACCTTTGTTGACCACACCAGCAAAGGATCTGCTACTCTTCCATGTTTCTGTGATGAGCTAAACATTTCAGAGGACAGGACCTTGTTACTGCCTTTCCCACCAAACACAGCAAGAATTTTGGGTAGTTGGATCTCATTGTGTTGTTTTGACAGGCAGGGAATCCGATATAAGTAATTTTTAAAATATGCCCAGGGTAGCAGAGGGAGTTGGTAGTAGTGGGACTACACCCCAGGAAATCCTGTTTCTGGTTCCAGGATGGTAGTCCTAGCCATTATCCTTTTCCACCCTTCAGTAGTGTGACTGCTGCAGACAAATCATCATGTTCTTCCACAAACCAGCTCTGGTGCTACAAAATACTTAATGCATTATTAAGCAAAACATATTCCAAGCCTGTCATTGATTCAGGGCCTACAGTCTTGCAAGAATTATATCATTTATCTTCCTTAAAAGTGAAAAAAATTCTTGGACTCTATTTTCTCTCCATAGAAACTACAGAGAAGCTGAGGTAATTAATGAAAATACTGGTGTCATGTGGACAAGAACAGGGCACACATTCAGCCCTTTCTTCAACCATTCAGACTGATGGGAAATATGCTTCTGTGTGGACCATATGACTGGGTCCAGAGGCTGGATTTAATACATTTGCAGCCCAATCATTTTCCCAAGTGAACTGTCAATTACCAGTGTGAGACAGAAAAGATGCTGATTACCTGGGCCAAACTCTGCTCTTGTTTGTGTCAGAACAATATCCCTGATTGCGCTTGCTTCCGTGCGACTGTGGGTTGAGTTTGGCTCTGTCTCCTCGGTTCCCTGGGTTGTCTTTGAACCACAGGAGCAGTGCTTTGAGACAGCTACTTGGGCAGTCGCTAATGGCAGGAAAATCCACAGTTCTTCAGACATTAAGGCATTGTAAATACTGAAAGAAAATAAATCTGTGTTGTATTTTTTTGGCATACAATGCCTAAAGCCTTATCTCTCATTCTGTCAGGAACCAAGAACTATGTATACAGATGGTGCAATTTATTATGTTCTGTACTGTGACCAAGTGCTGAAATACCTTCAGGAAATCACCAGAAAGCCTGAAAAGCTTTGCTGTCTCTTGTGACTCCAGCTCACTAAAACTATAATTGAATGAGCACAATATATTAAGCCCTGCGTATTACACAGTAGGCTTACAGAAAAGGACGCCATCTTTTTCAGCATCATTACAGAAAATATCTTTGCTGTACAATTACTGCCTGTACCCAAGATCATAATGTCTCTGCCTCTCTGAATTCTGCTCTTATAAAACTGCAAGATGGGGATTTACAAATAGATGCCTAGGTTCAACAACTCTACCTCAACTCAGGTGTAACACCATTAAATTCCAGTGAGCTGTTCTCATTTGTAAAGTGCTGCTGGGCCTGATAGTCCTGACATTTAAAACAGTGCCTGTCGGGGCTGAAATGAATGGACATGAAATGAATGCAACAGTGGTATGAAAAAAGAACTTTAGCTGTGTATCAGTTCAGAGGTTAATGTATTTCCATTCCTGCTTCTCTGAGCAGATTTTTATGAAACTGATGATTAAACTTGGATCAGTGAGCGCAAGAAATACAAAGAAAACCTGAAGTCAATATTCTCAAACTCATTCATCTCTCAATATGAAATGTAAACCTTGGAACTAGTATTTTGTTCATACCCACGTGCTTTACTGCATTTGAAACATTGAAAACAAGATCCCTGTGTCATGGACCCAACAACAAATGTTTTATGGTCATCTTGATACCCACAAGGCCCAACTTTCAGCAATACTCCACAAAACAGCTGTTTTGCTTTTAGTGCTTCATTGGAAGCAAAACCATCTTCATCCTTGATTTCCTACGGTTTTCTTTCTGTGGGGAAGCTGGACTGTGGTGCCTTGATATTGGAGGGTGGTCTATCCATCCACTTCCCCTAATGCACTGTTACATGTGTTTTGTTGGAACATAGAACCACAAATGCCATGAAGCGTCTTCCCTATTTCATCCCAGAGACAGCGGGCCGACACAGCCGCATGTCCCGCCTGTCACAGTCATGAGAGAAGGGAACACAGACAGCCCCCAACCCCAAAACCTCCTGGCGACAGTTCGAGGCTCCTCCAGGACGGGGGTGCCGGTTCATCCCGCGCCTCCCCTCGGGCGGGTCCCGCTCTCGGCCGTGCGGCGCTTCCCGGGGCTCAGCGGAGGCAGCGGCCGCCGGGAGGAGCCCGGGCGGGGAGGGAGAGGCCAGGGGAGCCGTGCGCGGAAGGGACTGCCTCGAAGGGCTTGAAAAATCACTGCAGCAGCGGCGGCGGGCTGGTGGGAGATGCAATGCCCGGGCTGCGCGGCCGCGCCGCTCTCCCCGCCTCTCCCCTCCGGCCCCGGCCCTGGCCCCGGCCCTGCCTCTTTTTTTCCGCGCCTGGCTCCAAACTTTTCCCGCTCCTCTCCCGTGTGTGCGGGAGCCCCGAGCTCAGCGGTGAGCGCCGGCCGGGGAGCCCCCGGCTCGGAGAGGCTGCCGGCGGCGACAGCCGGAGCATCTCAGGGAGGGGAAGCCGGCAGGGCGGGCGGGGAGGGAGGCGGGCAGGGCGGGGGTGGAGGCGCGTCTCCCTGCTGAGGGAGCCGGGACTTGCAGGGTTCTGGGTTTTCCCGACCACTCTTTCCCCTCCCCACCCGCCCATCTCCCTGCCTCCCTCCCCCCCCTCCTTCCCTCCCGCCTTCCCCTCCCTCCCCTCCAGAATTAAAGTTGGGACAGTCGCGCTCCGGGGATGGGTACGAGCCAACGCCTCTGCTGCCGGCTCGCTCTGCTCCCTCCCCAGGTCGCCCGGAGCCCGCGCCCCCCGCCCGCCCGCCCAGGAGGGATGCTGCTCCGGCAGCTGCTGGGGCTGCTCCGCTGCTGCTGGCCCTCCCTGCTGCTGCACTGTGCCCTCCACCCGCTCTGGGGGTCCCTCCAGGTAGGGCCGCCCGAGCCCGCTCGCAGCCGCGGGGTGCGGGGGCGGCGGGGCCGGGGCGGGGGAGAAGCGGGGGCGCGGGCAGAGCCCCTCCGGCACCCCCGGCGCCGCGGGAGGAGGCCCTGGCGGGGCGGTGGTCGCGCAGGCGGCCCCGGAGCCGGGATCGCCGCTGCTGGCCCCGGAGAGGGCCCCCCCTCGCCGGGCGCTGCGGGCCGGCGGGACGGGCGGCCGTGCCCGCCTCGGAGCGCTGAACTCGGTCCGAGAGTGCTCGGTCCCAGCAGGATGGAGTTGAGTTTCTTTGGAGCGCCGGCGGCCAGAGGGCTGGGAAGCGCATTTTGCTGTAGGTGGCAAGATGCACGGGAAGAGGCAGCGGCGGAGCGGAGCCCCGGCGGCCGTGCCTTGCCGTGGGGTTTCGGTATTGATTGCGAATTGAATGGAGGGTTTTCTGGGTAAAGGGCTGAATCAGCTTTTGCCAACTCCGACGCCGTGGTGTTGTGTGACCTTGATTGTAATGTGGGTGGCCAGCAAGAGAGACTGAGAGAAATTGGTACACGGTGAGGGAGAGCGCCCATCCAGTTTGGAGAATCAGAACAGCAGCAAAGCTCATCTCAAATGCGTCACTTCGATATTTTAAAGTTTATTTATAATATAAGTCTTCAGAGAAGTGATTGATGAGCCAGCCAAGTGCCGTTCAAGAACAGACCAATTACAGTTTCTTTCTTGGAAAAACAAAGTGGAGACTCCACATCTTTTACTCCCTGATCTAAACTTAGTGACTCCCAAGAGATTAGAGAGATGTTGTTTGTTTTAGCATCTTGTCTCTTGCCATGAATGACAAAGAGGATTTGTGCTCCTTATGGATTAAAATGAACAGAAATACAACAAAAGCAACCTTTAAAGCAATGTCCTGTCATAAAAATTTCTGCCGGCGCTGCCTTCCTGCTGTCCTCCTCGAGTATTTAGGTAGCTAATCTTAAGTTAAACTGTAGCTGAATTTCTAGGGAAGCACAGTTGGGTGAAAAGAGATGCCTCCTACAACCTCTCCCCTATCAGTCAATTGAGCAGAGAAAAAAAACCTCGGATAAGTATCTTTCTGGCAAACTATTCACATGATCTAAAATTATTTTTCTAAAACAATTACATTTCTAAAAATTGAAACAGGCTCTGAGAAATACAAAAGCCAAGGAACTCACCAGACTTTCCTTGCAATAATTTGGAATTTGGATGAATGACCCATTCATCAACTGTACTTGTGCTATTGCTTGCTGTTCTGTGGAAGAACAAACACTAAGCCTGCTTTTTTCCAGATTTCCCAAAACTAGGCTCCCGTCAGCCGATTCCAATGGGAAGAGCAGGTGTGGAATGCTCACTGGCATGCCAGCCTTCCATCCTTTCTGTGACTGAAATTCCTTCGTGGTTGAACCCCCCCCCCCCCCCCCCCCCCATGATTCCCTTCCCCATGTTGAGTCATAATCCTTGCTCTTATCTTCAGTCTCACAAGCCATTCTCTCCTTGACTAATTCTGTGCTGTTGCATCGTGGCTCCCCTGCCCTGCTCCATCTCGAGCAGCAGGCGTGTTTGTTTTCGCACATCCCCCAGCCCTCTGCACAGATTTGTCCCCACAATGACTTAGTGTGGCATAGCCTTCCCTCCCACCTCGGCTTTTCCTCCTTAGGCCCTGCCTTGAGACACTTAAAAGAATCAGTCAGATGCTAATCAAAGGAGAAACATTTGTCTTACTAAAAACAAAACCAAAACAAAACCCACAATCTTTTCTTATTAGCATGGTAGCCAGTTCTGTGACAAGAGGGAAGGGATGATTCTGTCAGAGGCTTTTGACATAATTTTAAAAAGTGCAGAAAGAGTCATGATAAATAGCAGGGACACATTTTTTCTGGTTTTGTAAACATGGATCTGGATTAACTGATGTGAATTGCACAGAGCTGTCTTGGGATTTATGCAGCAGTGGTGAGATCTCATCTCATCTCTGTAGACTGCTACCAAGAGACAAAGCTCTTGCTACATCAGCAGGCTTTTAGAGGTCTCTGTGCCTTCAGTCAACTGCACTTTTCTGTTAAAGCTTTCCTCCTTTTACCTGATTAAAAAAAGTCACAAGAAGGCCACCCTCCAGGGACTGTATTAATCCTCTTTTCCCATCCCACTCTGTAGAATGTGCTTGTGGACTGCTGCAACCCCATGGGACTCTACTGAAATACTAAACAGTTCTGACCACATGCAGATTTATTCTTCCATGGTATGCAAAACAGGACTAGGATCACTATTTCTAAAAGAAATCTTGGATTAAAGAGAAATATTCCACAGGCACAAACTTCAGAGACAGAGACTGCAAAAGGAAACCACCAGTTACCACTTTCTGTTTGTTCTTCCCTGGACATTTGTGGATCGGATTTTCATTTCCATAAGTATTTTAAAACATTTGTCCTTTTTGCAAAACACGTTCACATCAAACACACAAATTCATAAAGTCAACTCTATGTATTAGAGCAGGGAAAAAATGCATCAGCTTGAAGTCCAGGCAGCATATGTCTAGACTGGCCAACTGCTCAGCGTGTTAAGAAAGCCTCATGCCAAACAAGCATCCAAGTTTCAGATAGGCCAAGAAAAGGTGTTCATGGTACCTCCAGCAGCAGGGGAATGGCTGGGAGAGCCAGGGAGCAGGGATCCATCTCCAGAGTGATCCCTTGCCAAGGCAACCTCTCTGCCACACACTGCCTGGCAGCCAGCTGGGCTTCCAGTTACACCTTACCTGCAAAGCTCTTCCAAAGCCGTTCTGGGGCCATGGGAGAGTCTGCCAGAGCAAATAACCAGTAAAGTTTGAGGCCAGATTCATTTAGGTGACCTGGCCATAGAAAGGTGTGGCTCTTTCAAAACACTTCTTTTCCTGCCACATGCTGTAAAGGCAGTTTACCTTGAATTGCAGGCACTAAGAAAGAAACAATGGAGTATTATTTCATCATCTCCTGCCAGAGCAAGCTTGTTCCCTAAAGCATATTTTCTAGTGATTGTTTCTACTTACCTTCAGAAGACACAAGTAATAGCCTTTATTTTCTTTCATAAGAAGACTAATAGACATCAACAGGAGGAATTTTTTTTCCTTGAAAAGGAGCCAAATGCCTTCCTTTTTTTCCTGATTCTATGTTGCTACTCTTATCTGCTGTTTTGTATTACTGTTTCTATTCTGTCCTCTTGCTGCAGTCCTTGACTATTTCTCTCCTCCCTGAGGCCCTCAACCTCGATTTGGGTCTTTCCTTTTCTTGGCAGATTTCAACCAACTTAAAATATCTTTGTTTTTAAAACAAAACCTTTAAGACAAACCCGTCAAGGTAATATTTATATTCCTTTCTATCTTCTAACAACCACACATTTCACCCAGTGACAGGAGAAGGGAAACAAATAGGTGATAAAGCCCATGCTTTTAAATGTCAGTTCTTTCCTGACTATTTAAAAATGATCATGGGAAATTGTTATAGAGGTTCAGGCTAAAGTATTGAGAAATAAAGCAACTTTTCCTTTTTTTTTTCTTTTCTTGTTTGTTTTTTTTTCCCTAAAATAATATTTTTTAAGTAAACAGGAGCAGCAAGTGACTGGCCATGATAGTGTTAATCTTGTCTGAAAAGTAATTGAGAAAATTATCCACTATTTTCTGAGGACACTCTATTACCAGCCTAAGGGAGGAGAGCCTCCAGGGATTTAAAAGTAGTCAATAGCTCTAAAAAAAGACAGAACAAGCCTTTGCTTCTGGTTGATATTAAGTTAGAGCAATAAGTCAATGTAGCTTTGCCATACCAGCAGTGTCTTCAAACTTACATATGCAAAGCTGCTTCTGATCTGCAAAGGAAGCTGGCTCCAAGTCTGCTCAGTGTTATTCTTCCCTGTGTCCATCTTCTCCCATCACACTGTCCCCTGCAAGACTGCACTGAGCTCTCAGGATTCCATAACCCAGGGCCCAGGCCGTGGCTAGGAGTCAATAGCTGCTTCCTAATCAGCTGCCAGCGCCACTGGAGAGGTGGGGCCCACCTCCTTCTGGCAGCACGGTGAATTTGTCACACCTGTTGAACACGGAGGTACCCCAGGTATGCCCCTGACGCTGCAGGGAAGGACACTTCTCACACAGGGCTCTTCCTGGGAGCGTGCCTGGAACCCCAGCCCCTCATGTGAGCAGTGTTGGAAGAGCTGAAGCAGCATGGAGGATATTCTGCTGCCTGGGATCACTTACTTTAAAAACAAATAAACCTTCTTAGCTGACAGATTTATTACTAGTCATGAGGGATTACACAGCCAAGTCGCTTTGATTCATTAGAGTGTTGAGAGAGTTTGTGCAAGTTCCTGGAAGCTGTCTGGGATGATCGTTAACCATCCTCTTACTGTTACCTGATGGTGAAGGGGAAAGTTGGAAAGCACTTGTGCTGAATTTGTTTTTCCCTATGTTTGGTAATAGATTTAGACAAGCTGTTTAAAGAACTGAGCCTTCTGCCTTATGCTGTGCTGAGCTGTCCTTCCAACTTAGCTACACGTAGCCTTTTCTATTCTTTCCCCCCTCCCTATAATATTTAATCAACAAAGCCCTACCTCCATTTCCCCTAGGCCAGAGTAATGCGTCTTTCTGCATTTAGAAACCTCCTACGCATGTGAGCACGTCCTTTGTGCAGTGATGTTGTTTTAATTAGCCACGTCTCTCTTTTTGGCCAGAAATATATAAAACCATGTGTACAGCTTTCCTGCAGGGCAGTGCAGGCCCCTTGGTGCTCAGCTGTGGGCAGTGGAAGAGGCATGCCGGCCGTGCTGCGGGCCAGGGTTAAAGGGGAGAGGAGACAGACTGTGTGCCCAGAGCTGGCAGGGGCAGGGAAGCAAAACTTGGGCAGCAGAGAGAAGTGGGGAGAAGGCAACCCTGGGTGACCCTGCCAGAGAGGCAGAAGAAGCCTGCCTAAAACAGATCAGAGCATGGCATGAGACATCTTTGTAATAACCAATGTGTTGTGGAAAAAAGCTAATTAAAGAAGGTGATGTTAGGCCCAAACTATTAGGACAATAACCCGTCTGAGACCAAAGTTGAGAAGAAAATATGCTAGCATAACTGTCCTTAGCTTCAGCAGGACACCAGTCTGTCCCAGGCGGTCTCCTAATGCTTACATTCAAAGTGCTTGTTAGATAACATGCTTATTAATCTTTTAGGCTTTGCTTTGTCTCTTCGAAATTGTATCCTGTATAAGTCATTCAAAAAGAGCTGGCTTAGAGACCTCTGAAGTTAACACCTCTCAGAAGCTTCTGTGATGCTCAGCAAATTTCCTTTTCATTGGGGACTGACTCCATTTTGTAGCATCACATTTTACTGAATTTTGCTGAATATTCCTTGAATCCCTAGTTATGTAAATATTTCTATGATAAGAAAAATATGCTGTTAATAAATAGTCCTTGTCATGACTAGATCAAGCAACTGAATATATTGTATACCAAAATCATTGCTCATGGCCAAGTGATGCTTATGCTTGGGTTCTGCAATGCCTCATCTTCACTTTTGTTATTAGACAACGCTGCATCTCACAGGAGGTTACAATGTGGCATTTCCATTTAAACCATGTTATTGCTGTGGTCCACAGATGACTAAAATGCAGGTAGCCTCCCCTCTTGGCAGGAAGTGAAACACCCTGTGAAATGCTCTCTGAACTTCCAAGCGAGGCTGGCAAAGCAGAGGAGGGATGTCCTCTGGCTCTCTGTTCTGCCTTAAGGAAAATGAGCATAATCCTGACCCTAACTGTCTTGTAATTTTTATTAGTTCTCTTTGGCTTGCAGCAATGACCCTGTGAATAATGCATGCTGCTAGATGGCTTTCCTAAGGAAAGAAGGCTTATGCAATCGTATTGTCTGCCACCGCCTGCCTTCTCCTTAGCCCATAATAACTCAGAAGCCAGCTGGCCAATCTCAACCAAATTTGACTGAGGGAAAGAGTTATTGAAGAGATTGTGTTAAATAAAAGAAATATTAAAAATGGGGACCACGTAGGGAAGGGACATCTTAGGAGCTTTAGCTCAGTTCTCGCTACAGGTCTGAGGTACCACTCAGGTTCTCAAGTCTAAAGAACACATTCATCAGTTTTCACTGTTCTGCTGCTCATGCAATGACTTGTTTCTTCACAGATCACTCAGGGTGAGCCCCAGAAGTCATGCTCCAAGCCTGTAGCAGAGAAATTTACAGAGAGCTGCCAGGAAATTTGCCAGTGCAGGCCACCTCCTCTCTTACCACCCGCCTCCTCCACCTCCGCCGCCCCCGAGGTTGCTGGCGGTGCCAAGTAAGTAGCTGCTGATACTGCTGGGCTGTGCTGAAGGAGGGCAAAGCACAGGGACACCTGGACAGACAGCAGAAGGGATGTGGGAAAGGGCACAGCTAGCTCATTTGTCATTTTCCACTTAGCAAATGGAAGAAGAAATGTTCTCAGTAGAGATGGAGATCTGTTTTCTGATCAATGAATAATGCTTAGCTTTTGGAGCAAAGCCCAGAGAAATTCCCTCCTTTCATTGTGTTAGATATGATTCCCTGATTTTAAACGGTTCCCTAATCCCCTAGCCCTGGGAAATGCATTCCTACAGAGACGCAGTGCTGTGCTGCCCCCTGAGTGTCATGACCCCCTTTTTTGCCAGGTGTGCAGCTTGAAGGTCTGGGTGCTCCAAGGCAAATTAATTTATAAGCAGACAAAAATCCAAACACTCTGTCTAGACCATTCAGTATGTTTGACTGTTGTCAAGACACTGGAGCACTACAGTTTACCATAGCAGTGACTCAGGCTCACTGGTTTTAAATTGCTTACAACTGTTACAAAAATAGGAGGCATTTCAGGAGTCAGTGGCAAGTGAGCAGTTTTCCCACTAATGCACATGCAGGCTAAGACTCATCTCTTTCTTTTCATACAAGTCAGTGTTCCCAAGCCTTACCCAGTGCATCCAAGCTCCTCCTTATTTCCAGCCATACACCCCCATGCCCAGCACACCTGGTGCCTTCAGTTCCTGCTGGCTCTCTCTGCAGTTGCTTTCCACATCAGTATTCCTGTGATCCCTGACATACAGATAATTTCTGGAGAGTGATATCTGTCCCCTTGGTCCCTGCAGTGTAGGAGAGACGTTCCTGGTTCTACTGCACCCACTGCAGACTGTGTCTCAGGAGTTTGGTGTTCCAGTAAATCTCCTTAATGCTTTTGCATGTTCATAAATTCGTCTCTCCCTATAAGGCTGCCTATTAATTCTTCTCCCTGCTTATATAAACTCTCCTGGGAGCAGTGTTGCAAAGTGTATCCAGTATCCTCAGCACTTCCCCCAGGGAAAAATAAATCATTAGGTATCATCATCTGGCTGTTTGTCTTTATCAGCGGCATCTCCAGATGTGCAGAAGACATGAAGAAGGCTTCTGCACAGCTTGTAGTCAGGCAGAGGACAGGCAGAATTTTTCAGTGTCTTTTCTGCCAGGAGCATGCTTTGTACTTGTGCTACACTGCAGAAAATTAAGGCAAAGGCAGAGAAGAGCCAACAGTGAAACACTTGGGAAAGGAAGTACAAAGACCTCTGGGAAAGCAGAGAGGGATAGTTTTTATAGCAGAAAAAATCTCTTTCAATGTTCAGGAAAATGTCATGGGCACTAATATGGAAAATTACCTTGATCTTTGTATCACAGCCAGAAAATAAAGTACTTTGTCACTCTCTTTTCTTGTGCCTGGGGTACCCTGTTACCCTGAGGGGGATGAGATGTGGCAGTGTTGGCACAGGGACCAGCCCTGCTGACCAGCTGTACTGGGAAGGGAGCACCACTGCCAGGCTGCTTCCCCTCCATCAGGCAGCTGCTCTGAGTGCGTGGATTTGTCCCCTGTCAAGTGGGAAGTAAATCATGTCAGAAAAAAATAAGTCGGTCACACATTGCAGAAAGAAGAACAAGAAATCTAATGGGCCTGTGACTGGGATAGCCTGATGCTTTCTCAGGCTGGATTGCCAGGTGCTAACACAGTTCTAAAAATGAGCTATATAAATCCAGATGACTAATACTTAAGCAAGTGGCTTCATTTCAAATACAATGAAAAAAAGAGATTACACATTTCTTTCACTGGTAAGCTTTAGAGTAGCAATCAAGTGTCTCATCTTGAATGATGCTTTCATTATCATCAGCTGTCTAGGCACTGTGATTTAGTCCAGTGTACAGCAATCCACTTCCTTGGGAGAAACAACAAGCCTTGTGGTTAAATATTGATGTTATAAACACTGCTTTTAAATGGTATTCAGAGGAGAGTAAAATAAAGAGCCAAAAGCTATTGTGAAGTGGTTGATGCTAGATTTGCACTTTGAACTTGCTAAGTGAATAAAGTTTAGTACTGGAAAGACATGTGCAAAAAAACCCAGCAGTCCAGGAGCTGCAAGAATTTTACCTTTACAAGGTACAGTGTCATTAGGTACTGCATAAAGATGCTGGAATTGCTTTCAGAGCTTTGTGAGCCACAAAAGGCTGCAGTCTGCTAGGTACTGTCCTTAAAAGCTCCCTCTGCAATCAAACAATGTTGCTGGAGATTTAGATCAACTCTAAAGCAGCTACCATGGTTTGGGCTGGGTGGTTAAAGGCAGAAGATGCAAAAATCCTGTCTCTCCAGTCACTACAGACCCTGACAGTTCAGTTGTCTGCTGTATGAAGCATCTAGTGCTCTCTGATGTGTCCTCTCTATTAGTCCCACCTGATTGTTTTACAAACCCTACTTGGTTGTGTGGGAGGGCACTGCATAACTGTTTGTGAGCATCTGAATCACTCCCTGAAAGGGTTTTATTGTGCTTTGAGGACTTTTAGGAACAATTGTAGTACATTTAGTGTCTCTTTAGACGCTTCAGTATTGACAGGTTGATCCAGCAACAAATCTTTAGTTCTGCTTCCTGCAGATAGATTTATACAAAATCTATTAAATGCAGAGAATCTTAGAATTCACATATAATAGCTGGAAAATTCTGTGTTTACTCTGAGGGGAAATAACCTAATTCCCTTTGGAGAAAATGAGTAGAATCACACAGCTTAGCAGGCAGTCTAAAACCACAAGCAGTGTTAGAAGCACCAGCTTTCCCTGGTTTAGGAGACACCTCCCTGTTAGAGTTTGGTACTTACATTAAAAATGTGTGGGGAGTGTTTCAGCACATCCTGAGGAGGCACTGAATAAATGAATGAAACCATATGAATATGGGAAATTAAATAGAGTGCTTTTGTCCTCCTTCAGGGATGACCCCAGGTCTCCTTTCCCCACATTTTTAACTCCTTCACATGGACCACTTGCATTTATGGTGCCCTGTCCAACCCCTGATCTTGCCTTCACTGCCTCTGCTCTGCGGCCAATTCCATCACGGCAGCACAGCCCTGCACCTCCTCCCGGGAATCCATCTGCCTTACAGTATCCAAATGAAAGCTGCCATCAGCCATGCTGCTCCCTGTGCATGCTGGGTCTCAGTATTGCTGGTTCACCTGCACCTTTTTCTGCAAAGTGGGACACGTGGGCTGTTTGAGCTTTGACTTTCCTGAGCTTCATTTCAGGTGCCGTTTTTTTGTCATCCCATTGAGATGCTGCTGTCTGATTTGATACAGATATGTACCTTACCCAGGGGCTGAGGAGACGGACTCCAAGCCCATGTTAGGAGTCACTAGGATGGTGGGGACTGTGTGATGGTGGGGACTGTCAGGAGACATGGTCCCTGAGCCCATGGCAGCTCCTGCAGACGCTTTGGCCATTGATGTTTCCAGAGTAACTCCCCTTATGCAAGCAGCAGCCTGCTCTTTAACCCATGCCTAGAAAACTGCTCCTTGATGAAGTGAAGGGAAAGCTCATGAGGCTCTAAGGGGCCTAAGGCCAACTAAACTTAGATGCTGACAGCAAAGGAAGAAGGAACTTTCAATGAAATTGAGTGTGTTCCCTAGATATGTCTGTAATGACCTGAAGGCAATAGAGATGCTCAGAACCTGGCCTTTAATTAACTGTGTCTTTTTCTCTCCATCTGCTTTTCTCCTGGTCTCTGGATTTCAGCCAAGACTAAGACAAGGTGGATGGAATACTTGTTTAGGCAGCATTTCTAACCCAGCTTCACAGACCCATGAGATTAAGCTAGTTCAAATGATGTTGACCCTTAAAAATCTGAAAAACTGCTGTTGTCAACCCCTAAATACTCCGCGAGCATGCAGGTTTCTCCAGGGGCATTGCAAAGAAGAAAGGACTTTGTCTGGAAGTAAAAGCCAGGCTTTCAAAACAGGAGAGGGGGAAGGGGTTAGAGCTAGATATACAGAGTAGTCAGTATCAGTTTTAACCTGTGTAAGGTCTTATGAAAAAAAATATCAGAAGTGACTTCTTTAAAACGGTACAAGGAAGAGAAAGGATGTTCTTGCCTGTACTCCTCACTTGTTGGTGAGCAACATTTGCTGTCTCTGCTTTACCTTTCTCCCATATTGGACAAGGAGTCCATGGTGTTGCCATCTGCTCTCTGGATGAAGGAAGTGTTCACTCAAACATTGCTTCAGTCAAAATTTAGAGGAGGAAACTTAGGCTGAGTCTGGATACATGAGCCAGTCTCTGGTGGTTGGATGCTGGCACATAGGTGCACAGTGAAGTCTTTACAGCTCCTGACCTTAGTGGAAGCTTGCCCTGAGCTGTCAGCTGAGATCAAGCACAATCATGTCAGTGCAAAGCCAAAGTGAATGACATCACTGCAGAGGACTCTAATCTCCATGCAGTAATTGTATCATTTTGTTTTTCAGGTGAAATCTTTATCTCTGGAGACAGAGCATCTAATTAACTAATTATTTGGACTGGTAAAAATTCCAAAATAAAAATGACCAGCTACAAGAAGGGTGAAACCTTTTGGCAGCTATATAAGCTCAGATGTACAGCCTAATTTCAGAAAGCATGTAGGGTCCTTTCAGTGCAGTAGGAAAGCTAAGGGCATTCAGATCTTTTGGGACAGATTGTAGATTCATGAAACAGTTCAGGTTAAAAGGGACCATAAAGATCATCTAGTTTCACCCCTCTGCCATGGGCAGTGATATCTTCCCCTAGACCAGGTTCCTCAAAGCCCCATCCAAACAGGCCTTGAACACTTCCAGGGATGGGGAAGTGTTCCTTTAACACTTCTGGACAACCTGTTCCAGTACCTCACCACCCACACAGTAAAGAATTTACTCCTAACATCTAATTTAAATTTTTGATCTTCCAATTTAAATCCATTACTCCTTTTCCTTAGCCTTACATGCCCTTGTAAAATGTCCCTCTCAGCTTTTTTGCAGGCTCTCTTCAGGTCCTGAATGCTGCTCTAAGGTCTCCCTGGAGTTTTCTCCAGCTCTCTCAGCCTCATAGAAGGACCTCTGAGGTCTCATAGAAAAGGTGCTCCAGCCCTCCAATTGTCTTCATGCCCCACTCTTGGAGTGAGTCCACATCCTCCTTATACTGGGTCCAGAGCTGATCATGGCACTGCAGTTGGCTCTCATGAGAGTGGAGTAGAGGGGAGAATCCCCTCCTTTGACCTGATGGTCATGCTTGTGTTGATGCACCCAGGACACACTTGGCTTTCTGGGCTGTGAGCACACCTTGCCAGGTCATGTCAAACTTCTTGTCCAGCAGCACCCCTAAGTCGTTCACCTCACGGCTGCTCTTAATCTATTCTCTTCACAGATTTTGTTTGTATTCAGGATCGCCCCAACATGGGTGCAGGACCTTGTTGAACTTTACGAGGTTTGCACAGGCCTGCTGCTCAAGCCAGGGTCCCTCTGGATGTCATCCCTTCCCTCTGGATGGCATCTGCTCCCTCTGGGTGGCATCCATCCCCTCCAGCATGCTGAGTGAATGACACATCTTGGTGTCATCAGCAGACTTGCTGAGGATGTGCTCAATCCCACTGTCTGTGTTGCTGACACAGATATTAAATAGCACCAGTCCTAATACCATTCCCTGAGGAATGCCACTCATCTCTGGGCTGTCACAATGTGTGTATATTAGACAGGAATCTGAAGAACAGGAATAGTCTGTAACTTCTTAAACTTTGTGTAGGTTTTCAAGTAAACAGAGTTTTCAGATGTCTTGCTAATTGTTAAAATAGCCTTTCAGAGCAAGAACTTGTTATAGAAATAAACATTGCATGGCTCTAGGACAGAAAAGAATAAGAAATGGGTTTTCCTTGGGATTTTCTTGGTCCTAAATCCTGATGGTAGAATGCACAGGTGATCCAGTCTGGATTCAAAGAATGAGTTAGAACCTTATGCTGAATACTGTCTCCATGTTGCCATTCCAGCAGGAAAACTGAGCATGGTCCTGATGCTCACCACTACATTTCTTGCACTTGGATCCTGATGTGTTTGCCTACTCGGTGCCTAAAGAACTTCTGTCTTTGGCACAGGCCTGATTATCCCCCAGGAGTGGAGGGGAAGCTGTGATTGCAAAATGAATTGAAGCCTTCCTGGAGGCCACGATGTGTCTTCAAATATGAGATGCCCGACAGTCAGCTCAGCTCAGTCTGATGTAGGCTGCTGCCACAGGAGTTGAGCACCTCAGAAAGCTCTGAGTTTAAGTTTCCCTTTGGTTAAGCACTTCTTCTTGTGAGGGCTCTCTGTCTTTACAAGCATCCACTGCAAAGCTGCTGGCCCTAAGTGCTCAGCTGGCAGGACCACCCTTCACCTACTGCCCTTCTGCCTGAAAGACTTGTTCAGAGGAGCTTTGAGATATTTGGACATGTTAGAGGAATCTTGGGTGGATTTGTCCCCAGTGATGCCCAAAGGAATTGTCAGCAAACAGGCAGGGCTAGGTTTGTTTTATAACAGAAGACATTTCCCTCCATTCTGCATACAACATAGTGACTACCAAACCTGAACAGCAGAGAACTACAAAGCCCCAAAATGGCAGGGGACACATTGTCTCCTGCATGAAGACATTTACAGTAGTGACTGCTACTGTGAGAGCAAGTCTGGTCTAGACAGTGACTTTTTTTAAATGCAAACAGAATGCTGAAACAGGGAAGCCCTTCCACTTTTGGTAACACAGCTGTCATACTGTGAATTGCAGTCTTGTGTGAGAGCATTGTTCATAATTTACAAAGCAAAACCAAAATTCAATTCTTCTCATCTCCCACATACACTTCTGTGTTACTGGAGAAATGTGACTCTCAGAACTGGCTGTAGGATTTGGAGACTTTCAAATCTAAATTGAACTCTGAGCCCACAGCCCAGAGCCATGGAGGATGGCAGAAGTAGAGTCTAGTCCAGGTCCCCATCATGTTGTTTTCACATCACAGACACTACCTTCACTCTTAGCACAGTGAACCAAATCATTAAGCATCCAAGACTGGATTAAGCAGAAATCACCTATCTAAATCAGAAATGCAGTGATTGGATTTTCTGCCTCAACTTGCAGGCACTTGATTTTGTCACCAAAGACTTATAGAACTCAAAATCCTGCCTCTTTTTTTCCATTAAGCACTGTTATTTCTGATGTAGGAATAAAAGTTACAAGTCCTCACCTCTTAGTCAAAATGAGAAAATTATTTATGGTGAAGAGATTTCTTAAACAGCAAATACAAAATTTGAAATAGTTTGAGCATCTGAGATGTTATATTAAGACTGAAGAGCAGGATTAGTGATTAGAAAGCAGGTAAGACTGGGAAGGTTCATACTAATACTTTCATTATAGTATTCTGCTGTCACTCTTTTACCTAACATCTCCTCATATTGAGTTGTAAAATGTCTTTCTGTTTGAGACACTGGTAAGATGGTCAGTCACAGCTTCCAGTGCTTTCCCATTTCAGAGGTTTTCATGACAATAAATTCTGAAATGTTTTGCCAAGTCTGGTTGTTATTTAGGCAAGTGATGAATATCTCCCCTGCTCTGGGACCTTGCATATTTGTTTTGAATTTTTCATACAATAATAAATTGATATAATGGAAAAATCCTCTTTCTTGAAAATGCATTTTGAAGTATTTAAAAGTAAGAGCCTCAGGCCAGATTTTGCAGTGCACGAATCAGTGGGAGTTCTGTTGTCTATAGATTAAAAGCATTGTCTAATTTTTAAAAAGAACCATCACATATTAAACTGGTTCTGCAGTAGAACAGTCCTTTCTACTCTGAGATGCATGCTCCAACATCTTGATTTTTTTTTAAGCAGAAGGAGTTGGCTAAGCTGAAGACATTAATTCCTTCTGTGGATGGCAGTCCATTTGTACATGCCTACCATTTCACTGATTAAGAAGATAACAAATCTTCAGTGAAGTTACTGATGAGTCAGAGGCTGCTGATTTACAAGTAATTGTAGGTTCACCTGCTCCTGGCAGAAGGAGTTGTGCCTCATCTTGACAAGTCAGAAGTAAATGCTTAATTGGCACAAGCTGTTCCAGCAGGAAGGGCTAAGCAGCTGACCCTGGTAAAGCAGACCCGAAGAAATATGTTCTTGTAAGGGGTTTGTGCATTGTATTGTTATGAACAGGACATAAAGGTGCTGCCCTGCTTGTGTAATTGCAGCTCAAGGGTAACATTTAAGTCAGTGTAGCAGATCAAGGAAGCAGTAGTCTGGAAATTTGGGATGTTATCCCAAAGTGAGGACACAGTGTCCATTAATATGGTATGAATATCAGCTAATAACTGATGCTGCTGCCAAAGTCTGTTATTAATAATGATGCAAGTTAATTTAACCTTTCCACTAGTAAATCATACTGCATTATAACTACATAAATATAGCAGCAAATTGTGGATCCCTAATGGCTGTTTAAATGAATTATTTTATTATTTTGAAGTGTCTTTTAAATGGAGCTAGTATTTCATCAGTTCATTGGTTAGAAATAATTTTAGACAAAGATCTGTTCCTTGACAAATGCTGCTATTAAACTGGACTTTTACCAATGGAGCAGATTCTCTTGAATCATCCCTGGACATTTTCCTTTCCTTGTGAAAGTAATGCATGTTTTTATTTCATAGCCATTATCAAAGGAAATGACTACCAGTGGAGCACAGGCAGGGTTTGGTTTAACTCTGGTTTCAATCTGGCCAGGTGCAGGTGCTCTGGCTCAGCTTTTCAGGGCATCCCTGTACAGGGGGCTGCCCACTGCTGTGGGCTCAGTAGGGAGTCACGGTCTGTGTAAAGCCTGGGGGCAGCACAGTAGCAACCTGTAACCAATTTCTTGCCTTTGTGACTGTAAAGAAACCTGTGCCTTGTCTTTTAGCTTTCCAGGAGTTCCAAATACACTGAGTGGTGACTGAGGACTTCTTATGAGGGCATTTGGCAGGGTGAAATGCCTCAATCTGTTAATGTGATGTAATTGCCTCTTCAAGTGTTCTGTATTTTATGGAAACTGCATGAAAAATTATTAGTTAATAAATGTAATTTTACTTATATTAGAATTAAATTTACACCTGGTTTGGAAGGCCTTTCACATTTCAGTTCCATTTTATTCTGGGTGGGTCACCAATTTAATTTCCCTTAAGTTGAATCTGAATACAATTTGGAAAAGGAACTTGAGAGCAGTAGGTATGGGAATTATTCATTGATCTCTTAAGGGACATTTTGAAGTGATCACTGTAGCCCTTAATTCCAGCAATTATTTAGTTGTTGAAGTGATACAAGGAATAAACCACATAATATCAAATATGAGGATTATGTTTATATAGATGCCATACATCAACAGAAGTATCAGCTACACAGTCAGCTAGCTGTTCCCTAAAACTTAGACATATGATTTACACAATGGCTTTCTTTGTAAAGTGAACTCTTTAGAGCCTCTGCACTTACCAATCTAAAGTATGTGTCTGTTATAGTCACTCTCCTCATATAGTGGGGTGCCCAACAGGCAAACCATTTATTTTTCAGAGATGGACATAAAGCAGTACCTTAGAAACTGTCCTACTAACACATTAGGAAAATATGAAGAGTATTTCCAGTCTTTCACAATCTGTTTTAGGAAATTCAGTCTGCAGTTGTTTTTGTCTCAGACTTCCCTGAATGTGCTTATTTTGAGAAAGTGTCAGCACTAAGACGTGAGGTTTGTCTAATCTTTGCTATTACCTAGAGGTTCTCAAGCTCTTGAAAAAGCTGTTAAGGATCTACAAGTTAATGACTTAATACAAGTAGCACTGAATTTTATTCACTTTGCATAGGTTGTGACTGATGGCACCACTCATGGGAATACTGTTGAACTCTAAGAAGTTGTGCAAATCTGGACTTTAATTCAATCTGTATATAAAACATTATACCAAGAAAATCTGTCATGTCTTTGTGAGATTGAATCTGCCAGCCCTGAGGTGTCTCATTAATCATTTGCTGGTGAAAGACTGGTCATCACAGTAAGAGTGTAGACCCCTGAAATCACGTCTCAGCTGTTTGAATTTCAGCCTCTATCATCCCTCCTTGGAAGGTCTGTTCAGTGTAAGAGCTGAAAGACTAATAAGCTTTCAGAAGGCCTGAGGGTGACATACTGTGACTCCTACAAAGGAGACATCTTGCCATGGTGAAAAGAGAGTCCAGGGTGCTGCTTCTCCCTCTGCCACCAACCTGCTGGGAGGTCTCAACAGAGTCAGCTACAATATCAGACACGCAGAGTTACCATATCTGAAACAGAGATAATGTTTTCGTCCTCGTAAACTTTGTATTTGAGACTAGTAGGTGTCAAGCACTGAAGATTATTATTAGTAGGCTCAAAAGTAATGGTAATTGCTATAGAATTGATCAGCTGTGTCCTGTCCCAAGGAATAGGAGGCTGTACCGTCCCACAATGAGGGCTGAGCCAGGGCTGAGATGCAGCACCTGCAGCCACACCATCACCATGCAGTAATGAGGGGCTGGACATGAACCCACACTATAAACCAGCACTATGGCTTGTCTTATTACTCCTCTGACAATGATGATACAGCTCCAGCAAACCCCTGAAAAGGAGAGTATATCAGCAGATCAGGGAATTAACAACCTGGGAAGGCTCACTATATGAGCTTACAGTGTCCATACAACTGCCACTACCAGAGAACCTTAACAGGCTCACCAGAACCTGCCTGCATGGCACCTTTTGGGGCATGGATTTCATCCAAGGGTACCTGAGGCACAGGGGAAGCAAGGGCTAGTTTTTTAAGGGCTTTTATCACCTAAAAGTGAAGATGGGTGCTGAATAAGCTCTCCAAGCCACTTATCTCTCAGCAAGTGTCCCAAGCCATGGTCCAATCCACCTTATTTTGGACTGGACTGCTCCTTACTGCTCTTTAGTGTTTACTAATCTGTTAACTGTTTACTAATCACTTTCTTGCTGTTGATCTGAGGTGAGTGGTGGCCATCAGGTCACAAGGGAGGATGAAGCAAGTTTTCTACTTAGTGTCTTTGCTCTTTGGCAGTTGCTTCCCCTTGAGCTGCCCTCTGCAGTTGCACTGCACCACAAAGGAGTCTGTTTCTCCCAGAAATTCATGGTACTGATGATGAGCCCATCCTCTGCCCTAAAACAGCCTCTGAAACAGCCTGAAAGCAAGACAGGGGAGAAACTGTCTAGAAGACTAATTTCTTTTTATACCTATTTTACTGCAGTGCACCTGGGAGGTGACATTTGCTATGGGATTGAGGTGGGAAAATGCATGTCCTGTACCTAGTGAGTTCCAGTTTGGAAGCAACCCTTTATTTTTTTCACTGGTTCCTACTTTTGTTTGATGTTAAATGGCTCAGGGCACAGTGCCATAAGCCTGCAAGCAAAGATAGTCCTTTTCCCTGGCAGCTTGAAGAAGTCTTCACATATCTAATTCCCAGAAGCAAATTCTTCCTGCCCATGCTGAAGTTATTCACAGAGTCACAGAATCATTTAGATTGGAAAAGACCTCTGAGATCATCAACTCCAACCTATAACCAAACACCACCTTGTCAACCAGACCGTGGCACTAAGAGCCACATCCAGTCTTTCCTTAAACACCTCCAGGGATGGTGACTCCAACACCTCCCTGGGCAGGCCATACTGATGCCATCACACTTATTTTAAAGAACTTCTTCCTAATGTGCAACCTAAACCTCCCCTTGTTCAGCTTAAGACTGTCCTCTTGTCCTATGGCTGGTTGCCTGAAAGAAGAGACTGACCCTCAGCTGGCTACAGCTCCTCTCAGGCAGTTGTAGAGAGTAGTGAGGTCTCCTCTGAGCCTCCTTTTCTCCAGGCTAAACAAGCCCAGAGATCTGTGTGCATGTCTGTGTGCATGTGTGTGTGTGTGCTTGTTAACAGAAATAAGCCCAAGTGTGCTGAAATGGCAGATTTAGCATGAAGGTCCAGTGTTTCCAGGCCTCTTTTTTTCTGGATGCTTTTTCACTTTCATCACTGTAACATGATGAGGTCACACACAGAGTTTGGCAGGACAAGCAGATTGTGTTCAGCACTGATCTTTCCTGACTGAAGATTTGCAAGTGCTCATAAAACGCCTGTGCACATCAGTTGCCACTGAAGAGTGTGTGTTTGTGCAATGAAGTGGATGGTACTGGCACATCTCTGTCTCTCAGTGGTGCCTCTGTTCAAAAGAACTGAGAATTACTGTCTCCAGGTCAGTGTTGTGCTCTGCTGTTCTGTCACAGACTGTGGCCTTGCTGCTGTGTTTCCTTGAATTGGTGGTTGACAGGAAGGTCAGGTAATTACAGCTAGTTCTTGTGGAAATATAGATGAAGTACTTATAAATGGGTACTTTTAAGTTGTTCTATTAAAGAATTGGGAAAGAAATAGCAACAGTGCTGACATGCAGCCTTATGTTGCACATTTTATCCCTACACCTTGCAATCACTTAGAAAGCTGGAGCAACTGTTCCCAACCCAGAGAAGGAGAAACAAGGCTGGAGTGGAAATTGTCCCAAAATCACCCAGTGAGCAAGGAGGAGAGCTGAGCCTGGAGCCCACCTCCTGAGGGGAATTTGTGTCTTCTGCAGTGACATGGTGCCTAAGTACAGAGAGGTTATAGCCTGTATCATGAAATGCAGAAAATTGATCTTAAGGTTGTGTATCTTCATGCCCAGTTTAAAACATCCTGGTTCTGAGGGCTCTGCAAACCAGGTTCCCTTCTAAAATAAGTGCCAGGGTACTAATTTAACACCAAATGCTTTGGCACTTGTGACCTGTTTCGTAGAGGCACCAGATACCCACTGATCTGATCAACATCTCCTCCATTTCAGCAAACAGGCCACCAAGTCTGGCAGGGCTCACCTCAGCCATGGCTCCCGTGGAGAGGCAGCACTTAGGGTTCCTGGGGGTGCCATGGGGATTCTCTCAGTGCTGCCCAGCCTGGCAGTGACCCAGGCTGTTGAGAGCAGAGGATGTGACCATGCCCATGAGGCTCTCCCAAATGCCTGTGTTGCTGCAAGGAGGAGGCTGCCTTGCAAGGCACAGGCTTCAGCTCTCATTTGCTCGGGACAGAGAGGGACAGGGTGTGATTCAATCAGGCTAGAAACAATTCAGTCCTTTATGTTGAGAGAGAATCAGATGGGGAGTGAAAAGCAGCGTCTCATGGGGAGACTGCTGGTTAGAAAAACACCAGACAAAGTCAGATCAGAGGGCACTGGCTGATGTGAGCATGCATTGTAGATAAGTGCCAGAGCTGAGTATTAACACAGAAGCTAGCTATGATGTAATCTCCTTAAAAGCCTTTTTACCACAAGGTCTATAAATGCTACTGCTTCTCCAGATCATGCTTTAGAGAACAGATTCTCCCTCTGTGCTCTATAACCCTGCTCTCCTCCAAAAGACCTCAGCAGCTGAAAGCATGTTTTGCCCCTATTTGAGGGGTACCTCAGTTCTCATGGGTCCCATCAGCTTCAGCAACAACCAAATAGGATTAAGGCAGGCAGGTCTGGCCCTCAGCCTGTTAATCATTTGGAGCACAGACTTTCCCTTCCTACTTTGTTTGACAATCCCTTGACTGCTCTGCTCTATGCATTGCCATGTTTCCATATGTATGTAGAGCCCTGAACTGTTCTCTAGTCTCCCTCTGCAATTATACAAAACCAAAACAGGTTATCCCACAAGTTTAGTGTCAGCCATTCCAGGGCATCCTGTGGGATCCTGCCTTGTGTCTGACCTTAGGGCTTGGCTGCACTGAGCTGCTGGGCATGGTGTCACTGTGCTGGCTTGGGGCAGAGATCTGGCGCCTGCCTGGGAAGGCAGAAAGGGAGTTTGCTGTTTCCACCCCTGTAATGTCATTTTAGCCAAATCAGTTGTTTGTGTTTACTCCCAAAGAAGAGGAAATACAATCCAGAGAGGAGGACTGGCCAGGAGTCAAAAGACATTTAGTTTTTCTGGCTCTCTCACTGAGGTGCAGTGAGTTTGCACAAGCCACTTCCCCACAATGTGCTTTACTTATGTCTGGCCAACCAATATTTTGACCTAGTATTATTTTATTTTGGTCCTAACAATATGTTCATTTTCTGTAAGAATCCCAAATCTGCCAAGGAAAAGCAGCTGCCTGACACCTACCAAGAAAGCACAGTAACATGGAGCTTCAGTGAAATCTATTGCTAAACCCAAACCTAAATGTGTGCAGGTTCAATAACTCCTAAAGCTTAGATCTTGAGCATCACGCTTAACCTCCCCCACCCAGCTGCTCTCTTCCTTACTGACTATCCATGCTCAGGTTTTTTCACCTGCAGTTCCAGTTCTGTTTCTTGCAATAACCATGCATTCCTCTTGTGCCTATGACCTTCAGAAAATTCATGCAGAACTACGCCTTTCCTTCACCTCCTGAACACCCCAGTCTCCAAAACTAAGCACAAAACTGGGTGTGTTTCTTGTTTCAGAAGAGAAGTGTTTTTAGAAAGTAGGAGAAAACTAAGAAGATGAGGCAACTGAGAATGTAGAATAACAGTATCTACAGTGTAAGAGCTGCGGGGGAGGGAATTTCTCCAGCATCATTCCCACACATGTTTTTATTATAGCAGAAGTTCCCGCTGCGTAGTGATTGCAGTATCCCCCTTAGAAGTGTAGTAGGAACATATGCACGGAGCAGCTGCATGATATAAACTTGTCTGCAACAAAGTGTGATAAACAGAAGTATCATCTGCTACAGGAATAGCTGATTTCCACCAGTGTTATTTAACCTAGCTATTCCAGGGAGGCCATAAATCAGTTTGGGCTTTGTGCCGAGCACACCGCTATTGCCTTACTGCTCACCCAGCTGGCTCATGGCACTCTGGAAATGGCCCTGGGCTCACAGGCAACAGGAAGGGCAGAAATCTCTAAGGGAGTGAAAAGAAACCAAACCTGACAGAGCTAGACAAGACACTTCTCCATCAGTGTGGAAAATGCCAGTCCTTCCTTTGGCAGGCCTGTCTGTTCACCAGCCCAAGGGCTGCCTCCTGCAGGCAGCTGTGGCTGCCACATGAAGGTGAGCTCAGGGTTCCCTCTAGCCAAGCACAGCCCCAGGGCATGTGCATTGGGGTGCCCTGAGGATGCAGGTCATGTCTGCAGTCGTGGCTTTCTGCCCCTAGAACACACACCAAGGTCACCCATTTCTTGGTCAGCCTCCTCTCCCCCATCCTCGCAGGAAATTTTCCACTTAAATCCAAGAGCATGGAAGGGAACACATACTTTGCCTGTTCTCACAATGTGTTTTGGAATAACAGCTGAAGATCTATATTTGTATCAAGTCTAGCAGCACCACAAACTCCACTAGCAGGCTCTTTTAAAGGATTTGTTTTTCCCTTGCTGGCTGCCTCTGACTGTGAGCAGCCCTGGGTACACGCAGCACGTTCCTAGTGCATGCATTATCCAAACACATCTGTAGCAGTCCCTACGTGATGAAATGCAGCAAACAGAGGGGATGCTTCAGCTGACACTGACTCACTGATCTCTCCCCAGGGCCCTGGGTTAGGTAACCAGTCTTGTTCCCAGAGAGCCCTCAGCCTCCAGGGCTCTGGAGACACTGATCCTGACCTTCAGCTACATTTCTCTTCTGAGCATCATCATGCAGATGCTGGGACAAGATCTTCAGCTGGCACCAGTCTCACAGCTGGGTGGACTTCTGCTAGTTTACATCACTTGAGCCTTTGGACCTTTTTTATTAGCTGCCTAAGGCTTCATCCTATCATAAAATGAAATTAATCAGCATTAAATTAATCAGCACTCACTTTAGGGTGAATCTACACTGCTGGGAGGAGTGAAGGGCCTTATGCAAAAGTAGACAAGAGGCCTCAGGCTCAGGACTGAAATCTGCTTTCTCAAAAAAGATACGAGCCTGTGATGGAGGCTCTCCTTGTTTCTTGTGCATTACACAGTGCAATGCCTAGAGTAAATATCCAAGCCTTGGTGTTTGTGTAACTTCCTCTGCAGGGTTTTTCCTCACAGAACCTAAATTATTTCATATTAATCAGGGGATCAGTTGAGCTCCTCTATTCCACAGGAGCTTGGATGAGATGCCTTGATGTGAAAAGACCCAAACTGTAACACATTCAAAATCCTTCTCCATATTTTACTGGGAGTTGAGATTGCACTCTGGAGTGTCCTGGGAGTTTTTTTCATACACCTTGACATTTGAAATCACATTTAAACTTCTCCATGTTTTCTGGGCTTGTCCCTGCATCGCAGTGTGATAATGGCTGCAGGAACTAGTGTCTTCTCTGTCTTGCAAATGGGATGTCAACGTACAATTTACCTGTATATCAAAATAATTAATAAGAGTGAAGATGAAACTAGCACCCAAACCCTGTTTTAGCCAGAAGATTTACAGGTCTCTAGAATATGTGGCGTACATAGAGATTGCTGAAAACACACTGCCTGCATCTTTCTTTTAATTTCCAACCAAGACTGATAAAACACTTGAGGCCCTTGGAATATGAGCTTGCCTTCAAAATAAAATCCCATCCTGCTTCCTAGCATGCTAATTAAAAGTGCATGGCTGATTCAGGCAGCCTTACAATAGCAAGAGAAATGCTTCAGGCATAGAGATGGCAGGGTTTAGCCTGTTGTGAGTATACAATATTAAAAACAGGCAGATGTCTCATATGGATGATTACGACAGCACTCTTGACCTTTCTGCAAGAATAGGAATAAGAGCAAAAGAAAAACAATAATCGGTTTTGATTTATCTTGAAAGTGCTCTTCCTTTCTTTAGGCATGAGGTTGGTGCTGCAGAGAGGTGATGGGGGTCTCTGTCACCCTTTCCCATCACATCAGGGGACACTCACCAGCTGCTTGGGTCTCAGTCTGTGAGTGAATTGACAGACTCCACTGGAGACACCTCCCCAGGATTACATGTGGGAGCACGGGTCACTGCCTCCCTTGGCTATTTTCCGGCTCAGCCCCATGTTTGGTTTTGTTTTGTTTTTTTTTCTTTGCTTTGTTTTGTTTTATTCAGTTTTGTTTCTTTGCTTTGCAGAGCTGGCTGCTGTGGGATTGGCAGTGGGAAGGGGTGCCCTGGTGCAGGCTCCCTGCCTCAGCATCACTGCCAAGAGCTGCTCAGGGCCACCAGCTCAGCGTGGCTCCCCTCAGAGAGCCCTTTCTGTCTCCTGACAGGCTTGGTTGTGTTACTTGTTAATGTCCCAGCATGCCCATGCAAAGAGCAATTAGCCTAAAACCCATATGGTAATGGAAAGTAATAACACTAATCAAAATAAATTATGGGAGCACTAGATTTTGAAATGATGAGCTTTATAAACTACAGCCATGACCACTAAAGATAACCTGATGGTGTATCCAAGGATTCAAAGTCCTGTTTCTAGATTCTGTCCCAGACAGTACATGTATCACTTTTATAACATACACAAAACAATTTAATGCTTAACCCAGAAGATTAAAACAGCTTCTTTACAGTTTTTGTTGGAAACTCAGAGCAATTTTTAGAATGACCACTGAGATCTGATTAGAAAAATAATCAGAGAACCTCTTGGGAATTTTACGGAAACATTCTTTCCAGTGATAGAACCTTTATTTTTGTGCCTAGACATTGAGGGAGACCCTCAATAGCTGAGCTAGTCTTTTCTGGTATGCACATTTCTGGCTAGAGCCAGCTGTGTATAGATACCTTCTAACATGAGAGTCAGCTGTGTCTTTATGCTGAGTCTTTAAAACAAATTTAGTCAAAAAAAAGCAGGTGTAAGATTTTTGTGATGCTGAACAGTTTGATCTGAAAGCACTCTTTTGTTAATTTGTTTTGAATAAGTTGGATCCATCTACTCACTACAGGGCTGAAATGGGTTTATTTGCTCATTGTATTTATTTAGGCCTGGTGCCTTTGGGAGTAGGAGAAGGTGATGGCCCTCTAAAAGTAAACCTAACCAACATTTGTACTTCATAAATTTTAAGGCCAAGAGATAAAAGGCATTGTAGACATGTGGACTTTCCAGAGCCAGAGCATTTTCTTTACTTACTCAAGTCTTATACTGAGTCCAATCTCTTTAGTTGAATTTAGACCTCTTAAAGTAAAAATAAAAAGGCTACCTTAAACTAAGTTTTTTGTTTAAATGCTCAACCAGAAATGATAGACTATGGTAATGACTAATTATCCTTAATGATTATAATTACTTTATTCCTAATCTAAATACGTTTGCCTCCATTTGTAGTTGAATGCATTCCCAAGTCATTTGCAAACTGTATCAGTTTCATCACCCTATTTTGGGGGCTGAAGAGGGAGGTCACTGTTAAAAACCACATTCTTCCTGCAGTGACTTTCCATTTATAGTTAGATTTTGAGACATACCAGTTCTCTGGCTTTTAACTCAATTTATGTGTGCCACACTTACTCTGTATGTATCTTTACAGTATCATAACCCCAGCACCACAGAGCACCCTCTGTGGCCAGGCTGGCCAGCCCTCAGCTCTCAGTAGCCCAGTGGGATGACAAAGGGACTTCTGGCACCCAGGTGTGGTCTCCACCCCCCAGGTACACCTCTGTGAGGGACAGCAGACTGTGGCTTGTTCCTTTACTCAAGGGAAAGGGCACAATTTGGCTCTGAAATATACAGTGGGTTTAATCTTTCGGGGTTTTATAATGTGTTTGAAAGGAGTGGTACAAACAAGGAAGCAAGCAGAATTGCTCTCCTGCACTTCATCAGAGGTGAGGACGATGAAACAAGTGAGCACTGACATTGTTAGAGGTGGTGTGGGACATCCTCTGCTCAGAGTGCTTTGTAGTGATGGCAGTATCTCCCTGAGGAGGGTTTGGGACACACTTGTGTGCTCATCCTCTGCTCAGTGTGTTTTGTAGTGATGTAGGGGGATACAATATAAGTAAATAAAGGTAGTATAGAAAGTAATCTTACCCCCAAAAGAGCTGCAGCTGAGCTAATTATTAAAGATTAGGAGCAGGCCTGATGTTAACAAGCCACAGCTGTAGCCAATAGGAAGAGTGTTATAAAAGAGTGGATTGGTTGGTTGAGGGGAACTGGGGCCAGTTGGCTGCTGTGAGGACAAGGAAGAGTCGGTGTCTGGAGGAGCTGCCTACAAGAAACATCAAGGAGGTGTGAAACTCTAGCAATATGGAACCTTTGCAATGTAATGACAATAGAATTGTTGTACTATAATGATGACCCATGCCTTATATTGTATCCCCCTACATAATGATGGCAGTATCTCCCTGAGGAGCATTTGGGACCTGCATGTGTGCTCATCTTCTGCTCAGTGTGTTTTGTAGTGATGTCAGTATCTCCCTGAGGAGAATTTGGGGCACATGCATGTGCCCTTCCAGGGAGTGCCTGTGAAAAGCACTGCTACTCCATTCAAGGTGCCAGAAGGTGCTGCAGGTACCCTCACCCAGGGTAATTTCTCATCGCTGAGAGCTCATTGACACCTGTGGGCTCAGCCCTTCTCCCTAGGTGCAGGTGATAAGCTGGGATCTGGTGGTCAAGCACAAGATGGAGAGCCTCCCCAGCCCCAGGGAGCTGGGACATCAGTGCCTCCCCAGCACCCAGAGCTCAGTGTGGGACTCACTAGGAGTGTCTCTCTGAAGATGTGGTCCTTCCCAGGCGCCCTGCTGGTTCTTTGGGGAGTTTCCCTCTCAGCTGACATTCCTAGCTGCACACAGAGGAGTCTTCCATGCAGGCCAGGCTCACCCTCCCCATCATCATAAGGGGATTAAATTCAGTTCTTATTCAGAGGATAATTGTGAGGAGAAATGCATTAAGGACATAGAAATGCCAGGGTGTGAGGGGTATGTGAACACAGACTGAGAAAGGCAGAAAAGCACCTGTAACTGTGAGCTTATTGGAAAAGGAGTGAGCATTTCAAAGGAAAACAAGATTAGCACTGCATTAATAAGGAGTAGAAAGATAAAGTAATTTTTAAATTTGTATGAGACTGCAAACCACAAGGAAAGAGTTTGGTAGCTTCCAGCATGATTTCTTGCGCTTCTTTTTGAGCGCCCAGTCCAGACCAGTGGGGAAAGGAGCTGAGCCAGGTGGATTAGGCATCACTTCCACATTAGCAATTCTTATTTTTCTGTCATTAATGACTGCATCTGGGAGTAATGTTTACTGTTCAAATCCACATGTATCTGTTTATTCTCCGTGGAAAAATACTGTGACAAATCATCAAGGACTACATGGTGTACAGACATGTGACAAGCCTGGCATTGTATCCTGCCTCTGCCATTTGTCAGTGTCATTTATTGTGCTGAGAGCAGCCCAGGCTCACCACTGTTTTGCTTTCTGACTAGTTTGGTTGATCGTGCCTTCAAAGAAGAACAAGGGCTGGAGAAGGATATCCCCACTTTTCCCATCTTCTGTGCTCTCATCAAATTTTACATGGCACCTCCTGATCAGTGTTCTTCCTTTCACTTCACTGCTCCCTTTTGTGTTTTTCAGGACAGCACCAGAAGGGTAGAGTTGACCTTGACACTGCCTGCTCCTTCATGCAAACATTTTGTCATCTTTGAAATGCATTCTGTTCTGGAATCTAACAACACTGAAAACTTCCAGAGAATATTAAAATCATTAGCTTTATCAAAACACAGTAAATAGTTCCATCGCCCACTGAAAGCAGACTTCCTCAACTGACACAGTGATAAAGTAGAAATTCAGTTGCTGGGGCACTCTAGAATTGAACATTGCCAAAGAGGAAGCTGGGAACCACTAGTTGTCAAGCTGTTGGGTTTATTACTTTAATTGCTTCTTACAATTCTTTACCTAGCCTTTTCCTAAGGTGCTGCTGATTCCTTGGGGTGAATGTTGCGAACTCCTCTATACATCTTGCAATTGGAAAAAAGAAGTTTTCTCAGGAATTGTGTCATTCATTATTTAATCTGTTGAGTGATAATCTAAGGGTATGTGTATCTTTTCCTAATCAAACACAGGAGACAGAGGAGATGTCAGATCACAATAAAGGATACTGGACTGATGACATATTTTAACTTGTGCAGCTATTTGTGATATGTACTGGAAATTCAGAATATCAAGTTAACCAATGAGACTCATAAAAAAAGAGCCTTTTGCTATATTTCATTCTCTCACCTGCTTAGTTGAGAATATAGATCAAGACAGTCCCATCAACTGATTCATTATTAAATGTCACTTAAGGTGACCAAAATTCTCATGGCAGAGGCTGTGCTAAGGCTCTCTCTTCCCTCTGCAATACACTGATACTGCTCTAGGCATTGGCTGTTACTCACCATCCTTCAGGAAATGTGTCCCCTCAAAGCATAGGAAAAGGAACATAGCCCTGAAGGAAAATATTTTAACTAAATGTCACCAGATACAAAATATTTCTTGTTTTGAGTGGTACTTAAATAGTAGCCCTAAATTCTAGCCCTAAATGTAATAAGAAAAATATAATAATAATAATAGTTTATATTTCCACAAGTTAACTTTTCTCAGTGTTAACATATCTTGACAATTGGCTTAGAATTCAAAGGTAGTGTAAAGGAAAATAAGATTGTCAACTATAATAGTCTGAAATCAATTAGTAAATGTAATAGAACTCATATTCTTTTAAAACAAATCCCCCTTCCTCACTCCAAGATTACAGTAATATTAGCTTCAATACAGATTGGTGGGCACTGCTTTGGCTCCCAACTAACCTCCCCTAATGGGGTTTGAAAACATGCTCTTATCAGCATAACATCCCTCTCTAAAATTAAATCTGATGCAGCTGGAGATGGTGAATGCAGAGGAAGATGTTTCCCTCGGGTAGCAGAGCTGAGCCTTTTTCCTTCATGCTGAGCACCAGGTTGTAGATAACACGAACACAGAGAACTTGGTCATCTGGGGACTGTGACAAGAAATATTTAGTATCCATAAGAGAAATTGATTGCTTGGGGAAAAGAAAGAAATGGCTCCTAAATGTGAAATAACATCTTTGCGTGTATCTGTGATCTGGTGTAGTGCTATTGCGTGAGTGACTGAAGCACATTTGATAGTACCCTGTTGATTTGGGAGAATTAATGTATTTTTCCACTCTCTTTTTACAGCTCCCAAGTCTACCTTTTGTCCCACTGAAGAGACCTGGTGGCCAGGCCTGGTTATTATCATTGCAGTATGCTGCGCCACACTAGTGTTCCTCTTTGTAGTTGTCATCATTTGCTACAAAGCCATAAAAAGGTAAGGCTCCAGAAGCTTTTAGTGTGCTTAGGGCAATGCAGCCCCACAGAGCCTGACCCAAGACTTGTCTCGTGATATCTTGTTTAGTTTAAAGGCCCATGACTTGTCTCATGTTATCTTGTTTAGTTTAAATGCATCCAAAAGGCAAAATGCATCCTGTAGCCAGTGTGTGTTTTCATTGGAAAGTCACTTCATGTACCATATCCTGCATGGGTAAAGGGTCTAGTTCAATGCACTCATGGGCATAAGGAAGAGAAAAACTAGAAACAGGACACAGCTACATTGTTCAGATTAATAAGAGCTTGCCCAAAGTCAAATTGCTGCAGGTTGCTGGTGAATGTGGAGAGCTTCGGCTTGGCCAAGAGTAGAGGTAGGAAACACTGTACTACCTGTATTGGAGCACTACTTCTGGTCATGGTCAGAATTTACTTGTGGGATGTGAGATTCTTTGCCCAGGTCCATTACTAATTTTAACAACTCAAAATCTACAGTAATATGTGTAGTTTTCCATTTGGAGATTGTACTTCTAATTTATCCTTGCTTCAAAATTATAACCTTCAGATGAAATTCAAAACCTTATTGTCTTAATGTAAAAGCCTCTGTGAAGCCTGTGTACAACAGTGTGTAGTGGCCATTTCAGCCCACTGTCTGTGCAATAGCTGCACTTGCCTAGGCCTCAAGTAGTTAGGAAGCACTGACTTCAGTTACACAGAAAAATATGAGTGAAAATAATTCTTTTTCTTAAATAAAATAAATAAAAATTAAATAAAATAAAAATTTCTATTTCTTCTTAAATAAATAAAATAAAATGAAAATTTATATTTCTGGTGGAAAAGGTCAACATTTCCATTAACATTTCCATTTTAAGATTCCAAATGCAAGTCCAAAGGGTTGATTTAGAGGAGAAAGTAATTTGTGGGAATCATAGGCCAGATGGATGAAGGTTCATTTCTCCTCTATTGTTTTTAGTAAGGCCCTGACAACATCCCACATCTGAGTGTTTGTGGTGTCACTGTTTTATACTGTGAGGGCCTTGGCTGGGAGCTATTGGTACATCCAGGTGACCCAGACTGCAGTAGAGAATGCAGGATTCCCATCCATAGCTCTCATGAGACACTGCAGTGACATCTGAATCTCAGCTTGGATTAAATGACAGTATTTTTCAACTTCATGATTTTTGAGTGTTAATATTTTGAAATGAGGGAAAAAGGAAAATAAGTAAAAATACTTTTCATGAAAAATATTATGTGCATGCAACATGATTGCAAGATTTTTGTTGAGCCTCGATGGGGATATCACAGTGGTGGAGCACTGGATGTGTTTTGTGGTTATTGAAAAATTTATGCAGGATTTGAAGGAGCATCAAAAAGGGAGAATTCCAGCAAGAAGAGAAAGTCTCTATTTTAGATCTTATTAAATTTGCATACGTATTTTTGCTATTCTAGTTTAGCTAAAATGAATGTTTATTATTTTGGGGGAGCTGGAGAGCTTTCACTCTAGCAACTGCACTTCAAAAAATTATCTTTGGAGGACTCAGATTGGCATCCAGTTGAATTGGTGACACAGTCCAAAGTCTCACACTTGTAGTTGCTGCTTTACCATTGCTGCTCATTTGAATTTGTCAACCCACTGCCAAATTGTGAATGATTTGTGTCAAAGCTGCAAAATATCTGTATGAGAGCAGAAACTCTCCAGGGCAACTTGTGCCTCGTGAGGAGTTGCTTTTCAAATCTGCTGTGATGCTGGTAGATAGGAGCAATAGATGGGAGGAACAGAAATTAAATTAAAAGAGACAAATTTAGAGCTGCCTTGCAAAGGTTTGGGGAATTCACATACAGTCTCATGCTTTGTTTCAGTGCAAGATAATACTGATACTTGGTGAAGGCACCCATTATTTGTCAACAGTATGAATATCAACCTACAAGTCAGCTGCTTGAGCAGGCATTAGGCTCAGAGAAGAGTGAAAATTCCTCTTAGATCTTCTTATTTTTGACATTCACACTGCTGACAAATGCTAAACTGAAAACTGCTCAGATGTGGAATGGACAGCTATGAAAGAAAATCGTATTAATTATAATTTTACAGGGTAACTAGAGCATTTCTTTTCATCAATGAGTCCTTGCTAAGACAGTTCTGCTAAAAGAATGCCCTGAAGGGCCTGGCAGCATTCCCCAGTAGTTCAGGTTTCTTGATCCACTGTAAAAGATATCTGTCAATAAATGCTGGGATCAGACACTTCACAAGAAAAGCATCTCTGGCTTCGATACAGTATTATTACATATCATTGAGCTGAATTGGCTTTAGCTAATGTGAGAGATCCTTCCCTCTGTTTTTTGCTGGAAGGTAGAAGTGACTAGAGAAGGAGTAAGGGGATTAATCTGGGTGATGTAAGAGCCAGGCGTTCCTCCAGCGTGTTCCCAGCTTTGGGCTCCATAACCATGCTCTGCCCTGTGCTTCCTCATCCCGTCATCCCCAGCTCTCCTCTGCCCTTCTCCTCCTGGGCCCTCCTTCCTGCACATCTCCTGCAGCTGGGGCCTCTGTCACTGCAGCACCTCTGACAAATCTGTCTCCTCCCTCCACTGAAGAGGTGCCGAGTAACAGCAGCCCTCTGGTTGTAGGGTGCGACAAGGGTTAAAGGTTTAGTAGCAAAGTGCAGGCAGGGATTTATTTGCATTGAGCCTGGCTTTGTAGCATTAATCCCTCACTTTCAGAAGAATCAAATTTGGAGTAAAAAGAAAAAGAAAAATCCTATTGTGCTTAAATTGAAATCTCATTTACTGGTTTCAAAGGGCCAGACCCAGTCAAACTCTCTTATGTCTGCTTTTCTGTAGCAGGAAGAGAGGTAGTGACCTCGAGGTATCATAACTCAACTGTGTTTTTATTCAATCTGTATATAAACTGTGTCTTCTGGGGTAGTCTGTTTTCCCTCATAAAAGCTAAAACTTCAGTGTATCACCAACTTTAGGCACTAAAGTGATTTGTAATAAAATAGTGGATTGGTGCTTCTTTGTATATAAAAACTGCCAGAACCAAGCAAATACACTTCTACCTCCATCTCTGCATCCACCCTGGAAATACTCAGGTTCTTCCATATGAAATGGTCCTAAGAAATGCTGAAATCCATCCCATTGAATGGATTTGACCTCTCTGGTCCATGAGGGAACTTTCACCAAGTTACATCTATCTACTTTAATATTCAGATGGGTTGAACTTTGGGAAGATACATATGAAGTGATAATTCAAAGATGCTTCAAGCAACTTCTAAATTTCCTCTCTGTGTTGCTGGTGACTGCAGCATTGGACACTACATGACTGGCACACCAGGTACAGGTGTGTGCTGCTGCATAGATCTAGCACCAGAGGAGACCACACGTGATACTGTGTTGGGCTGCAGCGTGGTTACATGATGAAAGCACCCTCAGTTTGGCAGTGGAGAAATAGCTATCTTCTATGGTCTTGGTGTTAGAGGGGTATTTCCACTTTTTTAAAAAAAATGAGATTTTCTTTTAAGTATCTTTTCCGTAGCACACCAGAAAAAAAAATAGCAATAGTCACTTAACACCATCTGTGACATTTGTAGATTTTTAGACAGGCTTAATCACTGGCAGGGGCTCAGCCTCAATGTAAGCAGTGGGACTTTTCCATACATTTCATGGATTAAAAAAGTGACAAATCACAACCAGTGATTTCTGTAACACATAGAGCAGATGAATAACTGCTTCAAAATCTAGAATGCTTCCAAGTAATTCTCTACCATGTCTTTGTCTGTGAAAACCTGCCATTCTCACTCTTTCCCCAAAAGACTCTAATCAAGAAGTAAAGACAGGAGATCTAAAGACAATCCATAAACTAACACAGGGTGGAGAAAACCAGATTATTTCAGTATTATGTAATTTTTGGGTTTGGGAGAATGTGCACTGTGAATGCCAGTAGCTCTAAAAAACCTTCATCTGGTGTAAATCAATGCAGATTCAAAAACAATCAGTGGAATTCATTTTAATTAGCTCCAGAGGTGACTGTCTCTTAAGATTTTTTTAACATCTGCAAGTACCTGAATAATAGTAAGACACTAAGACTAGAAGGAAGTAAACACAGTAAAGAGGATTAACGAGAGTTGTTTGGTAAATAAGCAACTGAGATGGGGGAGAGCGGGACATGCAGTGTGTAATCCTATTTCTGCAGCTCACTGGTGTGTCAGTGCCTGTGAGGGGAGTAAGATATTTACATAAAAGGGAAAAATAAATCCCTGGCTCCCTGTATAAAATTAAGATAACAGAGCCATCTGTCAAACCTCGAAGGGGAAAGCAAAGCTGAGCATCCTGGTCTATGACAAGTGATGTGCCACCTATTCAACCTGTCAGGGAGGGTTTCAGATGGCTTTCAAACATGTGAAAAATACATTCTCAGTATCTCTGGAACATCCCTATGGTCTGAGATGACCCATGAGCAGGTCACTGTGCCCTGGTGATGTGGCTCCTTGGTTCTGCTGGGTTTCAGGTAGGATGGATCCATCTGTTCTCAGATGTACTGCAGGGTTTGCTGCCAAAGAGCCCTCCTGCTAGATCAGCAGGGAAGGTGGGCTGATGATAGCCAAGCTTTACAGGATGTACCTTTAATTCACTGTTCTAACTTTGTGAAGCCACTTTTATATGTTTCTCATAGTCTGAGAAAAAGGTACCATAAATACCTATATAGACACTTCCTTAAGGAGGTGCTGAGCTCACCTTCAAATAATAATTAAATGGAAGAAAATATTGTACTGAAAATGACAGGTCATATTTAAACTGTCTTAAAATTCATTGCTCAGGTATTTTTAGGGTGCTTATCATTTGTGCATGATTTATGGCCCCTGTATACTGCATAGTTTCAGAAGCAGGAGCAAGGTTCTGAAATTTGGCATTGTTTAACAAGATACCTGCAAGGGGAAGGCACTGAGACTTTCTTAAAGAGGCCAGGAACTGGCAGTGGGGGCTGTGGTGAGGGTGCACCATGGTGCAGGGATTTATGTCCTACTGAAAAGGGTCATAGCCCTGCTCTTTTTCCCCAGGCAGTTTTGTACCTCTCACTCCCCTAAAGAGAAATTGTGTGGTCCTCTACGTGGTCATCTCCTATGAGCCACTGAGACTAAGCAGGATCTAGTCCAAAATCAGTATTAATTGCAACAAAACAGTGCTGTTTCGCCTGAGCAGAGAAGACAGAGTCCTAAATGTACCTAATTGCTTTGAAGAGCAATTCACAGCATGACTGATGACAGACAGGTCAAGGTGAATTGAAATTGTTAGCTCTCCTATTCTCCCTGACACATTAGAGGAGTTTGTACTGAAATGGTGCCTTAATTCCTTGCAGATGAAGGGAAAGACAGTAATTACTCAGAAGATAGAGTGAGATAGTTGGTGGAAAGGATAGGTTTAGAGCTACTGTTTGAGTGGGAGATGCCCAAAGGGAAGAAGAAGGTCCGTGGGGGCAGATCTCTGTGCCTTTGATGAAATTCATTGATGCCAGACCAGATCAGCTCTGCAAAAGGGATCAATCCCTAAGAAGTCATCCCTAAGAATCATAGAAAGGCCCTGGGAATGTTACTGAGGGCACCTGAGAAAAAGGCAGACTTTAATATTTTGGAAAAGTAAGGAAAGATCTTTGCATTGTGGCCTGATTCCACTGTCTGAATGTTGATGTTTATCAGCAGCAGGATTAGTATCAACCACTGAACACCACTGTCCAGGTCTTCTGTCACCCCTAACCAAAGCCCAACATCCCCATGTGTTGCTTTCCCTCTATGCCTAATCATCTCCCAGTGGTGAATTGACTCCCATCCTTGGAATGAGGCTGCAGATGATCTGCTAAAGACAATTTAAATACCCTGGGCAACTAATCTTTCTGCACGAGATCCCATTTTTCAATCATCAAGAAATGAGTTCGTAAAATCACTGCTGATGAAAACTGAGTGCTAATACAAGGAAAATCAATTGTTCTACTAAGCAGTATTGAAGTCTGGATGTTGGTCGTGCAACTTTTGAGGGTAGTATTTATGAGACAAGCTGTTGAAAAGCTTTACAGTTTGACCCAAGCCCAGTGGAGATGCCAGAATTCTGCTGTATTTATCCTGCTGATTCAGTGGCATCAGTGGGGATTTTGGACAGGGGACTGGTATTGTGTGCTGCCCGATGTTTTTTGGGTACATCAAGATGGAGAAGGATTGGTGTAATTTAAGTAGAATATCAAAAGTATTGCAACTACTTGCTAGGCTCTTTTGACAGTTCAAGGGCTGATGGGTGAAGTGGATAAAAGAGCCTTTTACTTGGAGAGATGGCTCAGCCAAGCCACATGGGCACTGCTGTGCAGAGCAGTTTGTTTTGCTCTTGTCTGTGCAGAATGTGTTGGTTAGAAAAGCAGAAGGATCTGCTCTCCAGTGCTGTCAGTCTAAGATTTTTATAAGTACTACATGTTTTTGTAACTGTTGTAGGGCAGGATTGCTCTGTCTCTTCTAAGTTACGCAAACTCGCAAATTCTGCTAGGGAGAAAGTTTGTGGTCATAAATGGATAAAATGCTCCACTGTTTCTCATAGTCAGGAACACTGAAAGCCTCCAAGAGACTTAAGTCTTTAGCATAAAACAAGTGGTCCAGAAAAGTCTCTTATGGATCATTTTGCACTTGTTTACTCCGAATTTGTGATATATTGACAAAGCTGCCAACAGAAATCTGTAGAGAATTATGGTCTGTCCTGTGACAAATGAATTTTTCAGTGTGACCAGAAACAAACTTGCCACTTTTTGTTTTCTCCTGCAGATGAGGGTGCCACATTGAACGGGCAGAAGTCTACCCATATAGCCAAGTATTGTTGAGAGTTCTGCCTCAGTGCAACTCTGATAGCCATGGGTGGATTTTACACACTTGTGACAAAATATAATGCTCATGCTGGTCTAATTATATTGGTTGCAACATTCCTGATTTACCCCAACACAAATAGAAGAAACATGTTAATAACAGAGCTTTGAAGCATACAGGAGAGGTACGAGGCTCACCATGATGTTTTTATTGCATTTTTTCCTAAAGACAAAGAAATAGATTTTTCTTAGGCATTCATTTAATTTTTTAGCCAGTCATACTTTTGCAAGCTCATATGAGGGTGCTTGTGGCTGACCATGAGGGTGAAAAGCCAAAGCTGTGGCTGTGGCATACCCAGCACAGTGTGCAGAGACGTTTGCTTAAACTTCCTGTCTTGATTATCTGGAGTATCTGAGTTTAGAACTGAGCTTAGGACCGAGCTTAGGACCTGCAAGAACCCAGCAGCCTGCAGTCTCAATATTTTTATGACTCAGAGAAAATTGTACCCATGGTAGTAGGGTGGGGCTGTAGATCCATACTCCAGCTCCTTATCACACAGAAATTCCCTGTGCACAAAAATAACCCCATGGAAGCCTCCTTGCTGGCCTTATTGTCCCTTATTTATGCAAAGGTTTTGCAGTGCATTTTGAATAAAAGCAGTGAAGCCTGACTTCTCCACTGGCTGAACAAGTGTATCTCCTGGTGAGTTTCGCTGGTTTTGGGGGTCCCAGCTGAAGGGAGATCACATCTCACACCCCCTCACCTTGTTCTGCTGTTTGCTGCCTACAGCCGCATTGTCCAGAGAGCAAGGGCACAGACAGGGTCCCTCCTTGCACATCTGCGACACTCATGGGCTGCACGTCAATTACAGCCACAGCTGACCCCCTTGGAGCTGGACTGCCACTGCTTGAGGGGCTGCACAGTCTGATTTCTGCTGCCCGTGTCCTTCCTTGTCCACAGCCCCTGTCCCCAGTGCTCAGTGTTTATCACGCTGTGGGGTTGCTAAGCAGCGCTCAGCTCCCTGCTCCAGAGCCTCACCGTGACGGGAGACACACGCCGGGGCAGGGCTGCCATGGGAGAACATGGGATCTGCTGGGGTGGTCCCTGTCCACAACAGCCCTGCCTTGCTCTCCCTCCAGAGTCCCCTCCATCAGCAGGCACATGGCCACCCCCTCTGGTGGGGCTGGGCTGGAGAACAGTGCTGCTGGATTGCCCGTCTTGGAGAGCTGCTGGCTAATTAGCCATGTCAGAGATCGTTCATGGGGATGGGCGTCACAGCATCCATTCCCCAAGCCAATTCTGGATGATGGATAGGACAGAGGGGTCTGATGTGTGAACAGATGTATGTAAAGAGTCTGGTCCCAGCTGTATGAGAGGTAGGAGTGGCAAAATAGGGTTGTTCCTCATTCCAGCCTTTGAAAGAGGACCCACGTGGAGAAATTGTGGTGCCTTTGATGTCTGCTTTTTGAGGCAGTGGCATGAAGCCTTTACGAAAAATGTTAATACTCCCAAGCAGCTGGAACTGTAGTTTCTTTCCTTTACTTGCTCTGAGCCCTGAGAAGCCAGTGTGGAAACTGGCTGAACTCAAATTCTTCCTCAGAAATTGTCCCCAGTTACAATAGTCTAAAGCTGCACATAACCAAACCTTTGCATAGACATCAAAGTGAGCAGGACTTGCTGGTCTCTCTGTCTCTTCATGGACTTGTCCCATTGCACACCTGGAGCATGGGAAGGCTGGGACCATCCTGTGCAGTCCATGGACATTGTGTTTGCATTTATCCTGCAAAGAGCAGGGTCTGGCTGTGAAGACTCTTCATTGTGAGTAGAGAAAGCCAGAAGCAGCTGCGTGAAAAATCAGTGGTCTCAGTCTGGTTGAAGGCAGAGGCAGATTGCCTCAAATGCAAAGTGATCTAGATAGCTGCAAAGGTCAGTTAATTTTTTTCTTCTCAGGTCCTTGCATTTATTTGTGTTGCAGACACTCTTCTTTCTGTAACAGAAGATCTGCAAAGAATTTTTGTTCACTTTGACAGAAATTTATCATACTATTTAAATAATGTTGTGAAATTATATTTAAATGATTCTGTGAAACAGCAGTACCTTCATTCTTCATTCTTCCATCATTCAAGTTGTTGCCTATGTTTGACAGTGATTAAATGGCCAGGTAGTTATCTGTATTCAGCAAAATACCTGGACACAAAGTGCCATAATTTGGGGGATGGAAAAGCCCATTGCCTGAAATGCCAGTTTCTACAGTCACTTGACTGATGAGGGGCACACGTCCTTGAGAGAGAGCTGGGAAGAGCAGCCCTTGCTCATCTCCTCTCTCTGTCCCTTATTTCAACACCACATTTTTCTAGTACTGATGCCCACCCTGACCCAGAGCACAGCCATCAACAGCCATTCATTTTGCAAACATGGTAGGGAATTCCTGTTCTTTTTTCCTCCTCCACTTTCCCTTCCAATATGGACATGTTTTTGTAAGGACACCTCTAATGTTACTCCAGTTTTCCTAGTTAATGTTTGTTAAGCACTTTGAGGATAGCAAGGTTTGAATAGTTGTTCAGCCTGTTCCAGAAGGTGTAGAGAATTTTAAAGAACTAAGAGAGGGATCTAGGTTTGGGTTTCCACTGGTGTTATTGTATTACAGAATGGCAGATAAATTTGTTGCCCTCATGCCAGCACCTGTGAGAACATGTACTCTCAGTTTTGTGGGGGCAGATCGTGCCTAATGCAGTAGAGTTACAAATAATCCCATTTTTCTGGGTGGAGCGTACATTTTCCAATCCCAGGCTGGTCCTGCAGTGTTTAGCAGAGCATGCACACCATGAACTGAGCTCCATGACTGTGTCTCAGCTGCCTGCACTGCTGTGCAACAGGACAGGCCTTTGAGGAGCAGGAGTGTGCCCAGCTCATCCCTAAAGGGCACTGCCAGTGCACAGTCCACTGCCAGGCATGGCGATGGCTGTGACCATCCTCCAGACATGTTTTGGCTTTGTTCAAAGTGCCTTCATTTCATGCATTTAATGTCTTTTTTTTTTTTTTTTTAATTTATTTTTTACTTTTTATTTTGTTTGGTAGCTTTTTGCCAGTACAAAAAGCTGGCATTATGAGTTCATTTTTTTACATTAGCTCCATTCATTTTTCTCCTTTTATAATCTAAACGTATTGACAGTGTATTCTACACTGAGAACACCCAATGGATAATGTCAGCTGTAATATCCCTCAGTCAATAAAACCTTTTAAAGATCATTAGAGGGAATGCAAAGAGTGGGTTATTATGTGAGGGGTCACTGAAAGTACTTTTATCAATTATGTCAGTTAATTATCCAGCATCATAATAATAAAGCTGCTTCTCTTCCTTAAGATTGGTTTCATGTAGGAGCATAATTGTGAAGTTAGCTTAATTGAAGACTTGGTAGGAAATGGGATTGCATCCATCGCCTTTGTCTCCCAGGGTCAGATCTTCTTCCTGTGTAACATCAGAACAAATCCTCCTCAAGTCCAACAAAGTCTGTGGAATTACTCTGACTTTGCACTGCTGAAAATAAATGGAGACTAAATTCCACTTCTTAAATTTCACATGTGGCTCAGCAATCTGCTGTAATTACTTGCAATCTAAACAGTCCAGATCCTGCCTTTAGACATACCCAGAGTGACTGCAGCAGGCTGAGAGAGCTGCATGTCTGCAGGAAGAGATCTGCCCCCCGTGCCTTGCAGCCCAAGCGCATCAGCTTAGGGAGCCTCTGAAGTGCTGATGAATGGCTGCCCAGCAGTATGGATTTTTTTTTCCATGAGAGAAACACAGCTGAATCCATGCACAGAGAGGGGAATTCGAGTGTGAACCATCCCAAAACAGAAATCGCCCACATGCCAGCAGGGCTTAAATATACTCCAGAAACTGGTCAGCTAAAATTGGCTGTGAGGCAGAGCCGAGTTAGCTGTAAATCACAGGCTAAAAAACGCTCACGTGAACAGTCAGAAGAGAAGAAGCTCTTCTTGGGAGCCGGTATCTTGGAGCTATGTCAAGCTATCCTGCAACATGATTTCCAGAGCTGTAAAAGAGATTTTCCCTTTTTGCATAATCATCCTAGCACTATATAGAGCACTTGCACAGATTTCCTCCCCCTCTCCACACAAGACAAACAGAAAAGGTCTGAAGATGTTAAAAATTGTATGATTACTTGCTCTTGTAAATATTATTTATCATCTGATCACTGGTTCAGTTTGGCTAAGACTGAAGTACTCAAAGGTCTCTAGGGAAAGAATGGCCTTTTCTGATTCATACAAGAGGTTTTTTTTGTTTTCATAAGGGGCAAAGGGTCAATGCAGCTTGAGGAAGGAGAACTCCATCAAATGTCTAAAACTAAAAACAACCCAATAGACATAGTCCTTTCAAATGCTGCAGGTAATATCATCCAAGATACCTATAACACTTTCTAGTTTGGAAGAGTAAGTTTAAAAAAGCATATATTGTGATAAAAAGTAATAAACACTGGGACAAGATAGTTTTTAGGTCTTTTAGATGCTGGACTATCTAAGTAACCTGAGTGGAGATGGAAATATGGGTGATACATGTAAAAGCCTTGGGAGACAAACACTGAGCTGTAGTGAGTGTGTTGCTAAAAGTTGTCCAGATGGAGCTGCTTTTTATTATAACTGTAAAACATTTGCTTTGTATGTGGGAGGCAGTAGAGCCAGTAACCTCTTCCTACGAGTAATGACTAGTGTACTGCCTGTTTTCTGGACAGATATATGGTCACATATGGCCATTAGCTAATTTAATAGAGAAAAACTAAGGTTCCAGAGAATTTTCATCTTTAGGGTTTCTTCTTTGACTTCTGTCTTCACATTGTCAAATAAAATATATCTAGTCTGTTTTTTTTTCATGTGTCTCTGAGACAATGAAAGGTAGAAGTCAAAATGTGACTCCCTCAGGATTCTGAAGATTTTCACCAGAGAAGTGTCCTCCTCCAACATGAGCCCCATATGTCTAGGCCATAGCAGTAGGCTGGCCAGCAAGGCTGGTTGTGTGTGGCTGCACACAAATTTAATGGCTGTGTGCCTGAAAGCAACTGTTGTCAATTTGTCAATGCACTGAGCTCCTCCAGCAGGAGCCCTGTTCACAAACCAGTCTTAGGAAGCAACTTCTCTTGTCCCACCACTTGCTCTCATGGAAAGTGATTCCCCTCTGATGACTGAGGGGCAGCATGAATCAAGCAGTTGTTTGATGAACGCCCCCAGTACTGAGCTGTAAACAGCCTCCATTCATGTTCTTTATGTTCTTATAAACATTCAGCTTATGCAGAGTGATGGTCTGTTGAATAACATGACAAAATGTATTCTTCAAAATCCATTGCTAACTGCTAAATAAGGATGTATTTGAAGTGTGACTGTAGCCCACACATCATCATGTCTGGGCTGCAGCAGTGAAGTCTAGCCTGGAGTTCTCAGCAGAGCTGCCACAGGTACTGCTAGCATCCTAGCCTAGAGATGAAGCTGAGTGGAAATAAACTACACAGATACCTACCCTGATTCTTGGACAACTTTTTGTAACCCAGAAAGATGCCGCTGCAGCTTGATCTCTACTGGTATATAGGTAGCTCAGATATTTCTGGGTATTTCTGTTTATATGTCCCCTGAGGATAGACCAATCCTATGAAGCAAATGGGTGCATTGTATGAGACCCAATTTTATTGAAAGTTGTTATCTTTTGTGTGTTGATAGCTAATGAAATATGTTTGTGGAGAAGAGCTTTGAGATCATTGCACATGCAAGTGAAATAGCTCTCTGATTTGCCTTCTCCCTTCAGCCACTTTGCCCCAGAGACTGGCACTCAACCCTGCACATGCCAGCACCAGAAATGGGGCTGCCAAATGGAGCTATCCAAAGAACTTTGTTCAGGAGTGAAACAGCAATCAGGAGAGAGACAAGCTCTTTACATGCTACTAAAGGCACCTTCCTGAGAGGAACTGAAAACACAAAGGGATTTTTGGCATGGGCACCCCTTATATTGTCACAAATACAATTGTGCAGACAGTAGGGAGATGCCTCATAGCTTTCACCTTTGGTAAAATCTGCCAGTTGATACTGATACCCATACAGTGCAATCTTTCATGTATATATGTATATATAGAGAAATTTTTTTTCAGTTGGCTTTTACAATTTACAGTTTTGTACCACTGCTCAGCAAAGAGTGAAGTTTCACTGATCTTCTGTGAACTGGTCATCCCCTCCAACAATGCATACCAAAAAAACAGTCTTTCCTCCTCTAACTATACCTGAAAAGAAGAATGACCCTCTATTCCTGTTTGGGAAGAAATAGGATATGTAATTCCCCAGAGAATAATCCAGGACAGCAAATCCCCAAGTGGAGACAGGTGTCTCCTGGCACTGCTGAGTCAGGTATGGGAACCCCAGGAGGAGGTGAATTTGAGATCCTGGCATGTCTCTGCTGCCAGCCCAAGGTCACCCCTTCCTGGCTTAATTGGATTTCCTTGGAACCCAGCCTTCCCAGATGCTGGGCTGGATGCACTGGCACTCAACAGAGGCATCGCTGTGGAGGTAGTTAGCAGAAACAGGTTTGCAATACTCAGGCTGTCTTATGAAATCAGGTTTTATTCTAAACTCTCATCCCTTTCAAGCATGAAGCACCTGGAAGTGTATGAAATGTGGACTGCACTGGGAATTTTAAACTCTCTTGCAGCTTACTGTTCTGGACAAAAGTTCTGTTCCCATGTCAAAGTGATCTTATTCTTCCCAAAGCTTTATTAAGCCTATAATGAGGTATGATAAAGTCATGATTAAATTAATAGTCTGCTCTGGTTTTACTCGATTTTGTCTGACTAGCCATAGACAGAGATTTTCTGAAGTGTGTACCAATGGGACACGAGGTGTAGCCCTTTCCTAGTACTCTGTCACATAATTGCCTTATAAACAGTAGGTCTAGGCCAAATTTACACAGTAGCCAAAGCTGGCAAGGAGGGTTTTGTCAAATATACAAACTAAGTTTTGTGATTAGACATGATAAAGGGCCAAAAACTATGTTTCCTCTAAAAAATTTTCTAAACATAGAATATAAAAATTGTGTTTGAATGTGGATTGATCTTTATCCAGGACTCTGCAGAGGATTGGTACAAGCCAATGTGACAAGCCAGTATGAAATTCTTTGATAAATAAGATATATAATGTGATCAGAACCTCATCTGAAATTTTAGCTTGACGTGTGAAATACACTGTTAAACAGCTGTTTGATGCTTTCTTGGTTCTAGGACTCGCACAAGTTAATGCATGCATGGTGGAGAGGTCATTATGGACTCTGAGGCACCATTTCAGGCGTGTGCTAAGCTGTACAGAGTTGCATGGCCAGAGTTTCATTCACAGATGTTTGCCATGAAGACCCAGTTTGTTTGCTAAACAATGTATAGCAAATTATACTGTAAAACAATGCAAACCACTTATTAGTGAAAAGCCTGTTTCGCCTGCCACCAAGTGAGTATGTCACAGCTATGAATAGTTCCCTACTCATTTCCTCACTAATTTGAAACATCCCTTTAACCAATCAAGAGCAGCCCTGGAATGGAAATGCATAAATGTATGTCCATAGCTTATCATCTGAAAGGAGGCTTAGTGCATTACACTTTGGAAGATCATGCACAATTTGGCCTATTAGACAGAAAATAGGATAATAGGGTTCTCCTTGGTGTGCAAGAAACTTTGCATGCTTGGATCTCAACAGTGAACAAAAATTGGAGTAAAAAGAGTTAGTGGCACAGAGCTAGTGGCACACAGAGAGCCAATGCCCTAATGCAAGAGGGCACTTGAAAAATCACAACAAGCCAAAATGACCTTGTCTGTCTAAATACATGGGCCAATTTAATCGTGGTGACAAGTGCATACCAGTGTGCCAAGCCATTGATTTAAATGATGCAACTGGGGCAAGTCTGACCCCAAATCCCTGCCTCCTGCCTGTTGTGCATTTAAAAACAAATGGAGAGAAGGAGTTAAACAGAGCAGTCTCCAAGCCTGAACTTTTGCATCTAACAATAGTCTTTTCATTGAGACTCAGGAAAATAAGTGCTCTGTTTCGCTAGCGCTAACCCTGAGCAATTGATAAGGCAGAAGCAGAACCTTGATAAAATCTCCATTCCTCTATTTGCAGGTTCTGAAAAAATACTCTTCCATTGCATGCAAGTGCCAGTGGTGTGATATCCCTGGCAACCTGTCTAGCAGGGTCTGCCGAGAGATCTCACCACCAGAGGAGAGCCTCCAATCCACCCAGGTCTGTGCTGGGACACCAGCCTGGGGAGGAGAAAGTGCAAATTTCAGGACAACTGAAACAGTGCATCTTAAAATCACTACTAGAAAACGTAAAAATGTAGATAAAAATGAGAGGATGACATTTTTTAACATAAAGAAAGAAGTCCAGTTAGGGAAAGAAAATGGAACTGGAGAGGGGCAGAAACATAGGAGACCAAATAAAGAAGGAGTAAATAGGAGAAAAACAGCAAATAAAAGTGGCCAAAATGTCTTCATTTTAAAATAATTGATAGGTTTGGAACTGGGAGAAAAGAAAAACAAAAGAATTTTTGAAAGCAGCAGAGATGTTTAGACAGACACTCCATTTTTCCTGCCCTGACAAAAAATAAGCACTGCCATCAGATTCTCCATTCTTCCTGTCAGGGATGTGGCATGGTGGATGTGTGCTTTCAGTGTCACAGAAGAAAGACCCACATGACCTTGTTTCAGATTCAGACAGGCACTGCATGTTGAGCACTGAAAAACAGTTTATCAAACCCCTCAGTCTCCTTAACTCTTAGTCTCCCATTCCATTTCCATTCTCTATTAGCTGCAATCATGACTAATATTAACGAGCTTTAACTCTTACCAGGTAGAGGGGCACAAAATATCACAATCAGAAGTATTTTCTTTGAGATTACAAGCAAACAAATTTACCTACCTGTAATCACTGTCCATAAAGCTTTCATTAATACTTTGCTGAAATTAAATATCATTAACCATTTTGTAATAATTGCTGTTTGTTTTGTTAAACATTGACAAGAACAATAGCACAAAATGACTGTTGTAGTACATATATCTGGTCCTCTTTTTGCCCTCAGCAACACCTTAAACTCAAGACACTCATGTCTGAAATATCTCTGTGGAAAGCACAAAGGTTTTTTCCTCCTACTATGTTTAAAGCTTCAAGTTAAGCCACTTTTGAGAAGGGAAGTTGTGGGGGAGAAGTTACTAGATGGAACATGGTCTGTTACAGGACTTAAGCTCAGGTCTCCCTTTTCAGAGTAACTGTAAAATCCTAAATAAATTATTTTGCTCTGTGATGTACAGATGCTTGATAGTTTCTGCATTTGTTAAGAATTTCCTGAATTTTCTCACAATTAACACGTGATCCAGGACTGTGTTAGCAAATAGTAGGAGTGGCCACCAAACAAAACAAGAAGGCAATGCTGCTGGAAGTCTGGTAGGTCACAGCAGGCACCATGTTTCAGTCACTAGCTCAGATACCTAGAACACAGACACCTCTATCTGGGCTAGCAGACTAGCCCGCCTTTACTGACAGTGCAGGGAAACACAAATGCCTTGGGCACAAAGCATCTGACATATTTTGGGTATCCACTTTAAGCTGTTCTGAATTGTGTTTAAAAGTACCTGTTTTTCTCCACTGGCTGTGGAGATTGTCTGGGGTGGTCACCACAGGTGTGTACATATCTGCCCTGGTCAGTTCCTAGCGACTGAACACGGTGGTGTTCTCATGACCAGTGAGGCACTTGGGTCCTTGGTGGGACATGACTGGTCATCATCCCAGTTTGAATGATATGACACTTTGAGGAGAAAGGTTATGACTGCCCTGAGGCAGAGCCCAACCCAGCACCCAGCCCAGCATCCCAGCCTGTGTTCCAGAGATGAAGGTGGCAGTGGAGGACATTCCTTCCAGCTGCCTTCATCTCATGCAACAGGGATGCCTGTATCCATTAACAGACCAGCATGGGGACACCAAAACAACATCATGACACCTTTGGACCAGACATGTCACCTTCCTGGTGGACTGTGATGCTTGACAAAATTAGCTGCTGCTTTGGCCTGTGTTCAGAAAGGGAAAAACAGACAGAAGTTGGGTATTATTATGTACCTTACATGTCCTGGCTTTCAATCTGTATTGACAAAGAAGATGTTGATCTCTGTTTTTCTTCTCTCCCTTCCCTGCCTGTACATCACCAAACCTGGGCTCACCCAAGGAAACCAATGAGAAAAGAAGAGAACGGAACCAGTCGGTCGGAATATGCAATGACCTCCTCCCCGAACAACAAAACAGTTGATAACAATGCGGTCGTATAATCCCCGGGAGCCCGCCAAGCGCAGGAGGTGGCAAACTTTCAAAGCACACACACAGAGTATGCAAGGTGGGTGAAATGAGGCAACCAAGGGAGCTCTGTGGCCAAGGACTTCATTTCAGAAACAGCGCACGCATCAGTGATCCAGAAGAGAAAAACAGGCTGCTCTCCAGGCTTGCTGCTGCTCCGGGGGAGGATCAGCTCACCCACCTGGGCTGCCCAGAGGAAAGGCCTCACAAAGGCATAAGCACTGCATGCTGCGTCCCATGAAAGCCACGTTGCCATGCCTCCCGCTTCTTCTTCTTCCTCTCTTCCCCTACTTTTGTGTTTGAGCTGAGTGTCACAAAAAGCTTCCTGGAGTAGGATCTTTTGAGAAGAGGGTGATCTGCCAGAGTGGCAGTAGTTTATCACAGATGGGTCAGAGGGAGGTGTCTCCTTCTAAAGGGGAGCTGTCTCTCTCTAAATTGTGAGAGGTATCACCTATGTGCTTCTCCAGCCTGTGCAGTTTCATACACTGATGCTTCATTCTTTTCATTATTACTAATTTGTTATTACAAAGTGAACAAAGGTTTCTGTTAAGCAATCAAGCAAAATTGGCCTGAACTTGTGACTTATCCCAAGAAATTTATCAGTGGTCTGGTGACTATGCAGTTTTCATGGCTGAAGTTTTCAGGCGGAAGAAATTAAAATGTAAGATTTAACAATTAGCATTGCTATTGAAAGAGATGTTCTTCAGATGTGCTTTAAACATCGTGACTTCATAATCAGCCTCCTTTTTTGCACCACATTTTATTTTATTTTTAAAAATGTTCCTTTGTGAAATTCCATGTTTTTCTGTGTTCACATCACGCTGATTCCCCAGGGAAACTCCTACAGGAAAGATACTGTTTACATCTTGGTGTGAGTGTTGGGGCAGGATTGTGTTGAAAGGACTAGCAGCCCTTTGAAATTCTCTTCATTCACTGGTTAGTGTTGTTCCCTCCAAGTGTTGAGTCTCCTGAACTGATGCACTGAGGACATTGCAGGTCTGGCTTGTAGGACCACTTTTGAGGGTCTGGTAGCTGGTTGTGCCCACATTACCTCGGCCTCTGCCTCTCCTGAGCTGAGGCTGACAGTGGTGCCAAGTTCAGCATACAGTTCAGTATACTTTCCATGACATGGATTACAGACTATTAAAAGCAAAGCTGAATCTACCCAAATTCATTTCACGTAGGATCTCAGGTCAGACTCAGTAAGTAGCCCTTAGGATAAAGGTGATGAGACTAGCTGAGATGCTGGTCTTTCCCTACCTCCTGAAAACTTTCCTTTGTGTCATATCTCCATGTGTATGTCTCCATTTACCTCTGTGCTGAAAGTAGTGATGCAGTCAAACACAAATTTACACCCTGGCGTCTTGTCTGGACATAAAACTTTGGTATCACTTGGTCTCTGTGTCTGTGGGTAACTCCCAGGCACGGATGCAGTCTCGCTCTGGGACCTGGCTGCCCCCAGCTGTGTTGTCCCTCAGTACTGCAACACACCAATACTTTCAGTTTTATATAAGGATGTGCCTGAACTGCAGAAATCAGACCTGGATTTGGAGAGCATTCCGGCCTGTGGGCAATCTGTTCCTGGGATGCAGAGTTTGGTGTGATGGTAGAGGAAGACGATGTTCTGCAGATCTTCCCAAAAAAGCTTTGGAATATTCAAATCAGCAGTCTCAGCTCAGGCCCATCTGCAGTTTTCTATTACCTATCAAACAATAGGGTGTATGTAAATATAAGTACCTTTTCAATTATAAAATGAAATGCTGCTATATATTGCTCTTGAGAAATTTATGTAGTTATTCATTTAGCTTTTTAGTCTGTCATCACTATATAGAAGTTTAACTGCATAAAATTATTTTTTAAAGTTAGACTTTCTTGGGAAGTGAATGCAATTGCAAAAGTGAAAGGAGGCAAGTAACCACAAGTATGATCATTCCCAGCCACGTTAATGTTGTGTGCTTATGCAAGACACAGTGATATATCCTTAGATCCAAAGTGGGATTAAAATTATTCAATTTACAATTTGAGTCTAGTATCCCAAATGTTGATTGCCTAAAGCACTTAGCTCCTAAATACTATAATAAAAATATTGCAAGTATATTTCTAGAATATTTTTAAGCTATAACATTTATTTTGGTGTAGTTACCTAGTTTGCCTTTCTTTTTTTACTCCAGTTGTTTCAGCCGAAATGTGGAAATGTGGCATAGTTTGAGACTGGTTGCATGTTTATCTGAGAGTATAAAGTATGAATGCAGATACGTTTAGCATAATATGGGCTCAGGATTAGCACTTTTTCCTAAAGGTTGTCAATTTTATTTGTTTCCTAATACAGCTTTAAAGGCATGTTCTGTAAGATCAAAATCACAAAAAGGATTTGTAGGTCATTATGTCCATCAAAATATGTCTGTTTTTGCAAAAAAGAGTAAAAAGAGATAGTCATTAAATTGATGGTATCAGTGGTATCAGTGGTAAAATGTCCTCACTAGAGAAAACCCTGATGATGACACAACCCACAAACAAACCCAGCCTAGGGCCTATGAAAAGTCTTCAGGAGAACATAAACTTTAAAAACTTACTGAGTGGAGAGAGTGGAGAGGCAGAGCATTGCAAGGCACAGCACCTGCTGCCTAGGATCTATTTCCAACTCTGCTACTGATCTGCTATTTATTAGCAAGTAATTTTGCCTCTCTGTGCCTCAGTTTATCCATCTGTATAATCACAATAAAAGTAGGTACCAGCTCTGCAGCAGCATTTTGAGAGAAATACACAGCTAGCAGCTAATTTGCTAGGTGGATATACGGTATCAATATATGCAACATGCTGATAAATGTATCGGGCACATAATTGCCATAATAGTTCTTGAGCAAACATTTCTCATGTGCTTTTATAATGCATAAAAGAAAAGCAGCAGCAGATGGACTGAGAGCTGCTCTTCTGCCTGCCCAGAGCCTTTGCTCTCAGCCCTCACAGGGCAGCATGGCAGGAGAGGTGGGAGATCTTGCATGGGCAGCTTTGCCTTCAGATTCCTGCCCAAGTACAGTTGGGCACATTGCACCAAAGCGATCTTGAGAAAGGCACTGGGAAAAGTGTACTGGAATCAGACACAGCTCTTCAGAAAAGGGAGGCTAGACAGGGGATGTTGCTGGGGAGTGATTTCTGAGGCTTGCTGATGGGGTTTAAGGTTGTGTTTAATACTCTACAGACTACTTGCAAAGCTCATAGAAGAGAGGCTTCTGTGCTTCCTTATTGTACTATAATTAAATGCAGAGGGAAAGGCCAGACACATAAGCACTTCACTAAGCAGTGATCCTGGATCTGGGGAACTGGCAACCCAAAATGCAGCTTTACAAGTATTTTGAGTTCCTTTTTAGCCACTAAAATATCAGGGGTAGAAAGGACCTGCCTAGCTCCATTGACACAATAGTCACATTCCCGGCAGATGTGAAGGTGGCCAGTTTCTACACAGAAGGTACTTGCTGTGCTCTGCCCACCACCAGACAAACTCAGCAAACTGCTGCCCCCAGCAAACTGCCCCAAGCTGCTGTCTGAGGGAGAGCAGCAGCTCCAAATCTCTTCTCAAGGATCACCACTAGCAGGGAATGCACCTTAAGGGCCTGAGCTGCCAAGTGTTGAGTTTCCTCGTTCCTCACAAGACAGGAAGGTGGAGCTGAAGCCCCAGCCCTGCTGCCCTTCCTGTCCCGCACCTGACACAGTGGTGTGCCCAGGGAAACATTTCTGCCTTGGACAGATGCTGCAAAAACAGACATGGAAAGAAAGGGGAAAGTTCTACTAAGTATAAAATATTAATATATTGATATATATCTATACAGAGACCTGGTTGTCCAGTCTTGCATGCTACATGGTCACAGCACGTGGAGAAAGTGAGGGCACCCTGCTCCAACCAGGTCATGACCATTGATGCTGCCAAGCAATGGAGAATCAGGCCTATGGTAGATATGTATTTACAATACTCCCTGCACCTGTACAAACAAAAATATATTATTTTAAACTGCAAAATAGTGTGTTTAAATCAATGCATGAATGTAAATATTCTAAGATCTGCCTTCTTGACTGTGTACCACATGTACAGATGAAAACAAATATTGTTTATAGGAAATCTGTATCAGTGGTTAAATGACTAAAGAGAAAAAAAAATATCAGACTTAATGTTGTCATGTTTCTCAAACAAGCCATTAATGTATATTTAGTATTTAAGGATTTTGCTCAATAAGTATGTTCTGTACCAAAAACTGTGTGGCATATACAGATTGTGCAGTACCCTATTTTAAAAAGGCACCATAATTAATTTTTATTTTAAATAAAAATGTACTTGTAAAAACTTAGCTGTGTCCTGTTGGTTATGTACCTGAGAGCATTGAATGGGGGAATGGCTGCAGTGCCTCTTCAGGCACTTCTCTTGTTACCCAAATTTACCAGACATGCTTGAAGTAAGGCTGAAGTAATTCCTCAGGGACAGCCAGGTACCTGTGTGAGCTCAGCTAGCACCTGCCATGGGAGGGGTTTATTTAAATAGTGAAGCATTCTGGTTGCCTTTACTTCCCAAGACATTATTCCCTAACAGTTTTTGCTGGTACCTAAGAAATTATTTCATGTCCCAGTTTGGAAAAAAATCTTAAGTAAGACAGAGTAACAACAATCATCTAGCATGGAGGGAACATGAAGGGTCTAAAGCACAAGTCTTATGAGGAGCAGCTGAAGGAGATGGGAATGTTTAGTTTGGAGAAAGAGGGGCTCAGGAAAAACCTTATCTCTCTCTACAACTACCTGAAAGGAGGTTCTAGCAAGATGGAGGTCAGTTTCTACTGAGAACAAGTGATAGGACAAAAGGAGACAGCCTCAAGTTGCCCTAGGGGGAGTTTTAGATCAGATATTAGGAAAAACTACTACCTTTAAAGGGTTGTCAAGCATTGGAAGAGGCTTCCCAGGGGAGTGGTAGAGTCAGTAAACCTGGAACTATTTAAAAGACACATAGATGTGGCACCTGGGGACATGGTTTAGTGGTGAATGTGATGGTGCAGCATAAGTGATTGGACCTGATGATCCTAGAGGTCTTTTCCAACCTAAAAAATTCTGTGATTCTCTGATCCAAAGTGGTTGGGGGTCAGTTTAATGAATTACAGCAACAGCCATTATGCCACAGACTATGGTATCTGTCAGGTTTAAATATTAGACAGGTTTTGCAGAAGAATATTTCCACATTAAAATCTCTATGTGACCACTGAGAAAGAAAATGCCTCTGGAAGGCATTGACCCCTGCTTCAGGCATCAAAATTGTTGGATCAACATCCTTACCCCCAGTCTGCAGAGGCAGAAAAATGTCACTTTGGAGAGCAGGGCAAACCCTGGTGTGGTCCCTCGAGTCCTACTAACCCTATCAGCCCCAAATTCACTGCTGTTTGGCCGAGCTCTTCTCTTGCTTTAGTCATGATGAGATGTTCAGAACAAACAATGGGAGAATTGGGTGCAAATCTGACCAGACTAGAGTACAGTAAAAGAGCTCCAAACCTGAAACCAGGGTTATGTCTTGAGTACAGCTGAAAACCTTGCTAAACAATATGAGGTACAAAGCCTGATGTTGCCTGATGTGCTCTTCCTTCACCATCCCTTCACTGGGAACCAGTGTTATGGTAGCCAGAGAGAAATTGGATTACTGGGGTTTAATAGCATTTGGAGAGGGAGCAAGAAATTATAATGAGAGAGATGTGGATTCTGTGATTCTGCTAATATAAAATCATGAAGTGCTTTTCACTGGTTTCATTTGGGCATGTGTTGCCAAGGTCTACATCTTTTTAAAAGATGCCCAGTACAATTAGTTCCAAATCAGAACTTTCTCCATTTCTGAAAGATGCTTTTATTTGTGCATGCTTGATTCATGCAGGTATAATCTTTGTGCACAAAGCAATCAAATGTTTTTTTAAAAAAAGGAAATATCGAAAAACAACTGACAACTGATGTTATAGTATGTATTAGACTTCAATTACTGGAGTATTGACATTTTTATTATTAATATAAGTTTCTTTCTTATCAAAAATATCCCTTCAGAGCTGATCTTCCATTAATAAAGATTTTATCTAAGCCACTTCCTTAAGGTTCTTTCATAATTGCAGTGTCTTCAACCATATTTATAGCACAGAAACAGTTTTCTAATTATGAGTTTACGGAGAAGTTGCCCTTGAAAGTGGCCTGAAACTAAGTTTTTTAGTATTCAGAGAAAAATACTAAGAATATTAATATCAATACAGGTGGCATGTTCTGAACTTGTTTTACTTTTGGCTTTAGTTAAAACAAAGGCACTCACTGCAACATTTAAACTCTAGTCCTGCTGCTGCTTCTGTCTTGCCCCATGGCACAGTTTGCTATATCCATGGGGACTGGCATTTCTCCTGGTGAGACTGAGTGTCCTGCCAGCCCAGCCGTGTGGGTGTGAGACCCAGACAGAGCTGTGAGCACGGGCTCCTCACCTGAGCAGCAAACACAGAGCACAGGGGACGTGCTGGGAGCCACAGGGGAGGCAGCAGTGCCTTGATGAAGTGTGCAGTCCCTCAAGGGGTATTTTCTGGCGAGAGGAGGGAGGATGCAAATGCTGGACACAGTGTGCAGCACCAGCACCCACTCTGAGCCCTTGTTTCAGGCAGTCATTGGGCAAGTTAAGGTTCAGTAACAATATGATTGAGGCTGGATGTAGGTACTTAAACCTCCTGTATCATGTATTATAAATTCAATAAAAAGTATTACATCCATGAAAGAAACATTATTGCATTGAGAAGAGTCCTGATCAGCCTCCAGAGGTGCTGGGGAGGGTGCAGGAAAGGGCAGACCCAGCTCTGCCTCCCCTAAGAACTTAGAGAAGAAAATCCTACAGGTTTAAATTCTTCCCTTCTTGTATTATGGCAAGGCTTTAGGAAGCTGATTTTATCATGTGTGCTGGCTAGATATATCAAATCTTTTTTATGGCAGTCGGTTTCCTTAATCTGTGAGCTCTCATAAAAAATAGTTAAATGGTATTTATATATATCTGCCTGAAAGTATATTATATGATATATCACTGAAAGAGAAAGGAAGTTTCTTTGCAAATAGCAGCTGGCTGTTTTCCTTTCCTATGCCTTGATAGAAATTTCATTAATTCATTTCTGTGCAGCACAAAGAGAACTCAGAGGCGGAACGTGAATAAATTTCCCTTTAGGTTGGGCATCGCTTCCCCCTGCACACGCAAACAGAAATGCTTTCAGGATTTAAGTTTCATTTAACACAGGCCTAGTCGGAAGCAGAAAAGAAAACATAAAGAAAAGCAGCAGCATGGCAGACACATCCCAGTGAATGAGCCTGTGAGCCAGAGACAGCCTCCCCTATTTTGATTTGTAATTTGAGGATAATTCAATTAGACATTTCAGGCAATTTAAACATTCATGCATTGTCCAGCACCAAAGCATGAACTGTTCAGCAGCAAACGAGACCTGACAGCCTTAGCAGGCCGAGTGAAAATCCCAATGTTTAAAAGGAAAAGCTCTCATCTAATTGATATGCCTACCAGAAAATTAAAAAAATAAAGGGGGGAGAGGAGGAGGCTGTGCAGGAGGTACCACGAGGGTGAGAGAAGTACAAAGGGCAGAGTGAGGGGCATATCCTGGCTGTGGGCTTTACACCTTATTTGCAGCCATTTGCTTAAAACAGAATATTTCAAAGCCTGTGTGCTCCTTTTAACAAGGGAATAAAACATAAATGCACCTGATCACCCATCTGCTCACCTCTCCAGAGGTAGCTGAAAGGCAGACAGGCATTCAGGAGCAAAATGGGAACATTTTCATAAGCAGCTGCCTATGAAAGCCAGGTGCCCCTGCCTGCTCTCAGCCACACTGAGGTAGCTGAAACCATCACCCCGTGCCAAGGTCCTGGCACTGAACCCACACAGAAGAAGGTCCTCTCTGAACCCATGGCCCATTCAGGTGACAGGGAGAAGCTGGAGAGTAGGAAGCCCCTCATTGTACCTGTTTCATGCACAGCAAGGCATTGCACAGTCCCTTGCCCAGCATCCCCTGCTTGCCCTGCCCACTCTGGCCACCAGCAGCCAGATCCCTGCAGGATAACACGAGATCCCACAAATGGAAAGAGATATTGGCTGCTTGGCTGCTTGGGTGATAGCTTAGTGATGTTAAACACTGGGTATAATAATAACTATAACACAAGAATTTCAGGTGAAATTTCAAACCAGGGTGTCTCAGAACCTTGCTTACTTTAAATGCATTGTCTCTGGTGACCTCTGGATCCAGGGGAAGAAATGCTATTGGTCTTGTCCCCAGGAAATTGCCCTGGAAGGAGCAGGTCACCCTCACCTATCGACCATCTGGCTGGCAGACAAAATGCAGCTTTGACAGACACAGCTCTGGATTGTTCAAAGTCATTCCTTTGGTAACTTTTAGAGGCAGATGATGAAAGCATCAGGAATCAACAAGTAAAGGTCTTCTGGCAAGCTACCTGCCTCTGGTGTTCCTGCAATGGCCATGCAGAAAATCTCTGGAGCCGAAAACCCACCTGTAAAACTTCCCAGGAATGCATCACACCTACCCCATCTTCATTTTAAGTACTATGCAGGACCAAGTTTGGATGGTAAAATCCCAAAAAGTACATACAGTACATGTGGATGCCAGATACACTGGTACTTTTCCTTGAGTCATTCTATTTGAAGACTCAGCATTTAGTGTGTATAACCTAAAAAGGTGTGAACAGTTTGTGCTGAAATTTTCCACGCTAACTCTCTGCTTTAAGCTGACCTTTGAATTTGTCCAGGAGATGCAGAACAGTCCTGTTGTTTCCAAGAATGATACTGGGGGAAGAAAATATTAAAACAAAACCCAGAAGTAACTTCTGACTGTTTTCTTGAGAATCTCTAATTCCTTGGGTATTAGGAGTTGGGATTAAATTTGACAAGAAGATCAATGCTTTCATCACCAGTTACAAGCTTCTGGAACTCATGGTTTCCCTTCTTCAGAGGCCATTTATCCTGGATAAAAATTCCTCTGAAAAGCCTGTCTGAGGTGAGATTGCTCCATCTCTACCATTCCAACTAAAATTAAGATACTGAATATCAGTCAATTCTTGTTCAATAACCAAATATATGTGAATAAAGTCAGGGGTAGAGCTAAATAATAGAAATTCAGCCCATTTATTTTTTAAAACTATATTTTTGGAAAATTAAGACCATTGTAAATTTAGTTTTAAATTCATAGGGCTCGGCAAGGAAGTCTGCTGCTCTCATCTTTGGATCTCTTGGTAGAAACAGACCTTAGTAGAAAAGAGAAACCACTTAGCAGAAATAAAACAGAGACACTTTCCACTCATGGTATTATTTTACCTTGAAACAGGTGATGTTGGTCATCCATGCAGGTAGAGCCCCTCAGCATGAGAAATCCCTCATTTGAATTCAGATGAGTGACCACATGGATCTGCTCTGCTCTCCTTTCTTGATACCTTGGGCGCTGCGTGGACAAAGGCGCAGTCCTACAGCTCCCTGCCTCCTGCACAGAGGCACACACGTGCACACACACTGCCTGTCCAGAAATGAGCAGCAACAATCTGCAATTTTCCATGGCAATGCAGCATAAACTCTTCAGGACATCTTTTGAAGAAACCTTTCCTCCCTGTCCCAATCACTAAGGCAAAATTGTCATAATTTGATTCTTCTTTGGAAAGTTATGGAGTGAGGGTAGGAAGGGGGTGGGAAATATCTCTGGTTTTATAATTTTCTCCATTTGTTTTTTATGTACTGAAGGTGCATATCTGAAGTTACTGAGGCTGTATGGGAATGTAGGAATGGAACCAAACTGAGCAATTACTGATTTGGCAGCTAAGTTTTTTGGTTTGGGTTTTTTTTTTTTTTCCTCATGCCTCATCACCTGAAATATTAATTCAGGTCTCCTAACTCAGTTTGCAGTTGCATCTAAGAGACTCACTGGTTTCAGGTTATGATTTTTTTGAGCCAAAGCTGTATTCAAGGAAGAAAAAAAAAAAAAAAAGGAAAGTTTAACAAGCAGTTCATTAACTCAAGCATCAGACTCTGTGGTGTCCACAAGGTCACAATGCTGCCTTTAATGGGCCTACTAAAAGCAGTAGAACTACTCCACAGTAATATGCATGGGGAAAAGCACAGAAGTTTATTTTTGTTACTGTAATGTTGTGTTGGAATTGTGTTGATAAGATACCAGATGGAGCCAAGCAATTTTAGAATTAAAATTTATCATTTCTGAAGGGAAAAAACCCATCTTTTCTGAAATGCTATTTAGTGTACAAACAGGAAACTAATCAATCATAAATTTGAACAATGCTCTAAATTCAACACTCCCTTAGAGAGTCTAAGGAGTTTTGACTTACCAAGATGAGTCTTGTGATGAATTCCCATTTGGTATTTCTACTGTGCTGGCTGATGTCTAAACATGGTGACAGATTCTCTATGCAGCATCATGTGATCTGAATTGGTTCCATTCTGCTGTCAGTACCTCGAGGAATATCAATAATAGTGCACTGTCAGTTGTTATAGGGGAGAAGAGGTTTATTTTCAACACCTGTGACTTAGGAAGCCTAAGCACCTGAGGCAGGATTCCTTTCATCTAATTTTAACCAAACAGAAAAATCTACTGTTTAATATCTCTAAGCTCTCCAGAACCTTGTTTTCAATGGAGAAAGATAGCAACTCCAGATGGCAACCCATCTTACCCTGAAATAAGTACCTGTGCCTGGGGGAAGCTGAACGGCCCCATTCTCTTTGGTCACACAGGGACACCTGCTGTAGCATAGGACAAGGCTCAAAGAGTCTGAATTTACTGATGCTGACAGGGAGATGCTGCTGCACTCAGGCAGTTTGGCAGGGTGGGTGGTATCCAGTCCAATGATGTCCATCTTAGTGGAAAATAATGTAAAATCAGGTGATTATAATCAATAACCAGAGTACAAACAGTCCATCCAAAATTGGGTATATTCATACAGATTTGTAAAGAAAGGGCAACTTTACTCTGGAAAACACAGTAGATTAATTAATACAAAACAAGTTGTGTTTATACAAATGTAGGAAGTATATAATTTAGGAAATGTGATGAAAACACCTTGTGTATGTGTGTGTGTGTACATGGATACAGTTTAGTTCAGCCTGCCTAGATGAATGTTATTCTGAAAATAATGATTCTTGGGCAGACAATTCCTTTGAGGTCACTTGCACAATCTGGTGAGGCCGCTGCTGCAAGGAGCCCACAGTGCTGCCTCTCACTCCCAGCCTGCAGCACCACACACAGCACAAGCTTTCCCAGCAGCTGTGGGGCCATGGCTGCTCAGAGGCTCAGGGGCTCTCTCTGGAGACAGAAACCCAAACTGGGACCTCAGGGGGGGTCTGAAGAGGACATGGGAGAGGAGCCCAAGGTCCCAGCCCAGCTTACTGGCAAAGGCCAGCGCTTCATTGTTGAAGTGAACACGGAAATGCAGGTTGCAAATACATCAGAGCATGAAGCCCCTCTCCCTACAATCCTTATTCTTTTTCAGGTTAGTGCAGCAGCCATAGGATACCCCTTCAAATCAGTTTTTCCTCCTGTTTTGGGCAGTTTCTGGTACGAGGGAAGGAACTCAAAGCGTAAGCGAGGAAGCGAACGCCCCTCGAGCCGCTCGCCCCAGGGCTGGAGCTGCACGTCCGCCCAACCTGGCTGCTCACACGCTGTCAGCAGGAATGACCAGAGCTGCCCCAAAAGCCAGCTCGACCCTTGTGATGGCTGCAGTCTGTCAGTGTCACCTGAATTCAGCACACACTGCACAGATGTGCCCTTTCTCCAAGGGAACCGAGCAGCTGAAAACAACATGACACTCCATCAGCTCGGGAAAGCTCAGAAACAATCAGCACTCAGTTTGGCTTTGTGTTTTCAGGGATTTTCTGCCTGGACTTGCATTTAATCAGCAGAAATAAAAAAGTACAAATAAAATAAAAAAAAAAGAAAATCTAAAATACACTAGCTACCAACCCACCTTTTCCCAAACATTTCAAACTCTCAAGCACATTTACACCAGGAAAATACACCTTTATTCCAGGAATGTTCTTGTCAATGCTATTTGTAGCATGAACAGATTTTTTAAAAATAGCAGTTTCACAATTGTTTTTCCAACCTGTTAACTGGTCTGCTGCTTACACAAACAACTTGTCTACACATGGTGAGATCTGCTTCAGGATACTTTGTCAGATTATGCATCAGTCTCCAGAGTGTGTCTGGAAAACAATCATTATGTAAAATCTTGCTTTGACCTGTATTAATTTTCAGCTGTAACTGAATTAAGACAATGGACTGCAAATAATGTGTGTGAATGAAATAGATCACCAGCTGAGGCTGCAAACCCTTGATGTTAGATCAGAGAGGGGAACTGTAACTATCAAAGGTGTTGCAGAAACTGCAGTGCCCAGCAGATGATCGTGGCTGCTAATGATTGAGGATCTGCTGAAGCTGCCAGACCTGAAGAGCTGAGGAGGGGAAACAGAGTTGTGTGGTGCATGGGTTTTACAGGGTGGTGTACTAAATGTGCTTGTTTGAGTGCCTGGTTTCCCATGGACCTGGCTGGTGTAATACCCTGACTGCTGCTGGGTTCCTATTCAGGCTTTCCAGACTAAAGAGAATGAGTTGTTTCACACAGAGTTCTAGGGCTTGGAGTAGGGAACATAATGTTTGTTGAAACCAAAGTATAAAATAGTTGTCTAAAATATCCTTTTGCATAAAGGAACCTATTTGAAAACTACACTGGAGATGAAAAGTTATTCCATATTAGAATTTAGTACATTTTATTCCATACTTTATATGCCAGGAAACAGATGCAGATGACACACAGGTCATGAGATTATTATTTGCAGGATAGAGGGGAAAGCCCTTCAATAACAAAGACAGAATTGGCCCCCTTATCATATGATAGTGATAACTAAACTAATATACATTAGACAGGACATTTGAATGCTGGACAATAACCTACATTCTGCATTTTTTGTGATGATTTACAGCAATGAACTTGACCCAAAAAATGCTACATAAGTGTTCAGTGTTATTAATAATAATCATTCAGAGAATTCTCAGATGGATTGCTTCAACTTCCTTTCTGCCACAGTTCTGGTCTCCTTTTTATTCTGCATGTTCATTTTATTCCCTTCTAATTAAATGTGATTTTCTCAGTCGATGCTAATATTTTTTGTTTGAATATTTGACTCAACAGAGCTGAGCAATGAGCATCCCTCAGGACTCTCCACCTGACCAGTCTGGCTCAGCCTTGCAGCCCCTTGTGCTGCGTGGAGCCTTCCTTAGAGAAAGCCACAGCTCTGGAAAAGCACTGCAGGGAAAAGTTGTCCTGTTTTGATGAAACCCATGGTGCAGATTGTGTCTTCCTCTCTGGATTGATGTTGAGTGGTAAGCACTGGGCCAACCTGTGCATTCTTGGTACAACTTTCAGGGCATCAGTTTTACTGATAGAATAAAGGAAACAGGCTACTGGGTCTTTGAAATCTGAAACTAGCCTGGTAAAGGAAGGTGTTCACTTTTCTCCTGGTTCTTCATCTCTGCCATTCCAAAGAACCCAACAAAAAGACAGATTTCTAGCTAAGTGCCACAACTTCAGACGAAACTTAAAACTTCTCTCTTAAATGTAAGAGCACCCCGATGGACGCCATGTGCATCCACAAACCAGCAGTGCCTCAGGAGACATTGCCAGCTGCATAGAAACTGAATGTATGGAATCAGGGATTGGGATAGGAGCTTTTCCCCAGGACAGCTGGCAGGCTGTGGGTACCTGTGTGGGGCTGTAGAGATGTGCTCTTCTCTCCTTCCCTAGTGGCTCAAGAGGCTGTGGATGATGTCAGGGTCCAATGGACTGCAGGTACCCAGATATTCATCTCCAGACACAGCACTGCAGCTCATGCCACCATTTGGTTTCTTCTCTGCTCATTGCCTACATGGATATCATAACAGAGAGAACTTCATTTTGTTTGTTTATTTGTTTTAAGCATAAATACTTTCTGGATTTAGCTTGCACTTTAAGGCTTTGGACAAGGGGAGAGACCTAGCTGTAGATATCCTGTGCAATCTGTGGAACATCAAAGCCTTAGTTTCTCCCTGGACTGTGTGAAAGGGGTAACAGACAAACCATCTCCTGCTGACTGTGCATTACCCCTCATGGGTCACAGAGTATGACTGCTCACTCTCTTAGCCAGCATTGCTGAATAGAGTCTCAAAGTTGAGGCAAACTGAGACAGCTATTTTGGAGACATCAATGCAGGGCCCACAAAGAGCATCTGCTAGAGTCAGAAGAAATTTTTTTCCAGTTCCCCAGGGCACTAATTATTTCCATATGCAGCAACCACCTCCCTGAAGGCAAATGTGACCCCTCAGACAGAGCCCCTTAGCTCCCACTGGAACTTGCACCTTACATTTACTGGCGGTGGGTGTTGTAGGAAAGGGTAAACTTGGCAAAAAGTCATTTGTCTGATTCCATTTCCAGTCATTAAGTTCAAATGATTGAGGCAACAGAACTGAAACCACACTTCAAAATTCAGTTCTCTTTTCATTTCCTTTTTCTCTTTTGCTCAATATTTTGATTTTTTTTTTTTAATTGGTTGATTCTGTTATCATGAGTGGCTTTTTTTTTCCACTTTACATGTTTTATAGATGGCATATAGCAATTTTTTTCTTCACATAAAAGTCCCAAGGTAATGAAAGAAAGAACTGTCTTATGGGTAACTTATCAATTTCTGGTTGTCAGCAAAGGACAGAAATAGTGCAATAGTCTTGCCCCACTAATATTTCATGCTTCAATCTTCCCTCCCACAGAATTGTGCTACTTCATTCAAAATAGAGCAACTGCCATAAATCTGCTCCATTCATAGAAATGAGCTGCTATCTTCACCTTGTAAAAGGTCACCTGCCACTGGAGCAAAGGATCTTCAGTTTTATTGACAGCGAAGATACTTTTTTCTCCTTTCACCAAACTGTCAGGAAAGAAGAAGCGGTGCTATTCTGAGCCTGCACCTGCCCTGTTCCCTCTCCCTGTGGCTGTGGTTGTTCCTGCACAGCCCTGTGCTCTCAGCCTGCAGCCCAAGGATGCTTCCAGCATCCCAGAGCTTTTCATTACCTTATCTCCATTATTTAGGCAAACACAGAACACTTCTCCAGACAGGTTCCAGGGCGCCAGTTTATCTGCATTATTATAGCAATGCTCCTTTATCCACAGTACCCAGCCTTTCCTTAAGAATCAATCACTGCCTGATTAATGTTCTGTAAACAGGGGATCTCCACAGCAGTACTAGATGTACTGCCCTGCTCATGTGCTCTGCTGTGTTTCACTGCTTGATTCTTGTTTTGCTCCTCTGATATCACCTGACTACTTGCCTTATTCAGTCACTGTCTGTGGTGGAAATTACTGCCTCTTCTTGCTGCTTTTTACCTTGGCGTTTTTTCCTTTTGGAAGAAACACATTTTTTTTTCAATGGATGATGCAGTTCAAAGGCTGTGTACCTTTTCCTAACTTTCCTAAAGAGAACATGTATGCTAGCATTTTCTTGTAACCGCTCTAAACATCTGCGTCCTTCCTTGATTTGCTTGTCCAAACCAGATAGGACAGGAAGGCTTCTATTTTTCTTTCTAGTTGGGGGAGAAAGTTCATAAAACAAAAAAGAACACGCCTCAGAGAAGCATTTCAATCAGAAAATTATCTACCCTGAAGATGTGAAAATCAATTTTGCTATATTTATCAGTTTCATAAAAAGAAAGGTCAAAAATGTGAATATATGCCACAAAATTGGCAAAGCCTCTTAGGCTTCCACTGCCCAAACAGGCATAAAACTTAAACTGTGTCTTTTGGTCTAATGTTAGCAGGGCTTGGATTTTTGTTGTACATGAAAATGTTCTACGGAAGCTTTGAGGTATTGAGAATCAGAAAAATCAGATTGAAATTAACACTGCTCAAATGTGGAGTTAAAAAGAACCAAACAACAGCAAGACAAACAAGCAAAAAACCACAAGGAAAAATGATGCAGAACCACTCTTCTCTAGAGAGAGCCAAATCCATTAGGCTAATTAGTTGAGCAGCTGATGTTCTGACTTGACATTGTTTCTTCATTTAGGATCGTTAATTCTTCATGCAAGAAAATTTCTCATTATTTCTTATCCAAATAAACCCCAATATCTGGATGTCCTTCTGCAAACTGTTTGCTGATAAAATTTTCCTCTGAACAGTCACAATCTGAAATTCAAACAGTGTGACCTATGTGACCTATTACATAAATTCTATTTTCTCTTCTCTTGTCAACCAGTGACCCACACTTTGTAAACAACTTCCTTTATTCCTCCCTTAACAATTGGTTTCAATCCAAAACAACTTTCCTTTTGAATTTTTAATTATTTTTTTTAAAGCAGGGAGACATTTACTGTTGTGTAAATCCCCATTCTGTCATGTTCTTCTCACAAGACATGGACACAAAGAACAAAGGCAGACCCCCAGCAGACATCCCAAAGGAGGTGGCAGCCAGTCTGTCCTGTTTGCAGAAAGCCTCCTCTAGAAACATCAAACACAAGGATTGCTGCAGGTATATACAAGCTTGCTTGTTCTCATCAGCTTTCACAGCTTCCCAAAAAGTATTCCATGGGCCCAAGGGAAGGGTCCTGTGTGTTGAAAAACATTGAGTTAGAGAGTGAAGACAGGTCTGTGCTCTGAGTGCAGCAGTGAACACAGGTACCTTAGCTGGCATTGAGTGAAAAATCACTGAAAGTAACACCCCATTTTCATGCCAGAGTACAAATAGGCACACATTTGTAGGAGGACCTGACTCCATTCCCTTGCAATACCTCATTCATGTGTCTATATTTTGTATAAATATTCATATATTTGAAGAGCACATCCATCACCCCTCTTCTCCATCCCACACAGCCACCACCAGAGCCAATGGACACTGACTTTCTGTGACACTGAGGAAACAAGCAGCTGTCCTTCAGGGTGGCTGTTCCACAGCACACTCCCAGGGCAGCAAGCAGGCAAGGGAGCTCAGCCCACAGCGAGCACCAGGGTCACACACCCTCATCCCAGAGAGAGGCAGGGCCTGCTGGGGAGCAGGCAGGCCAGCAGACTGCAGTGGGTGCCACTGCCTCCCCTCCATCACCAGGCCTGACCTCAAAAGGCTTTGCTGGCTCTTCGGTACATTTCTGCTCCATTCCTCCACCCCCCCCAGAAGTTTCTGAGATTAAAGGCTTGGAAGTTCTTCTAGTCATGGCAGGAAAAGTGGGTGCATTGCTTAGGGTCCCTTTGGCCTCTCTGTCAGGATCAGGAAAGTGCTTGCACCAGCCCAGAGCTTCCCCTGGGTGAGGGACGCAGCATCTCCACCACTGTTTCGGGGATGGGGAATTAAACTGCTCCAACACAGACTCACACACCTGCAAGAGCTGCACTCAGGAAATCCTGCAGAGCAGGGAGCAGGCCTTCAGAGGCCAGAGAGCTTCTTTTCTATTGCTTTTCCTACTCCATCATGCTCTATAGAAGATGAATGACCAAACTTGACTTTTAGCAATTTAATTTTCTGAGTGGGTTCTTTCATTGATCAAGAAGTTGCCTGTTTTGGGCTTTACCTGATTGTCTCTGAATTGTTACTCTACACACATGCCTGCAAGCAAGGTGCCCTGTGACATCTCTGCTAAGCTAATCACTCCTGCCACTGAAGCTTAATAGGTGCTACTCCTCTGCCATGCAAGGCCTGAAGTTGCTCTGCTGAGGAAAATTGAGTAGAAATTGGATCTGAGGAGAAAATATTTTCTGCAGGATAAGAATTTTATATAAGCCTTAACCTTTAACAAAAACACCTGATCAAAATTAAGGAAATTAAAAGTCTACTTTTCTAAGCAGCAACATTTTTTCCCCAAAAAACCCAATTTTCTTACTTATTTGGAGAAAAAATTCAGGCTGGACTGCGTCTATGGGCTGGATTCTGCCATCCCTCATGCTTTGAACCCACTCCACTGCCCAGCCCAAAGCTGTTACCACTGATGACTGCTGAACAATAGCACTGGATTTTGGTCTGGTATTTGCAAAGTTCCATCTTTTTTGGTCTTTTGGGGTGGTTGGTAACTGCATTTCAAACCTTTGAAGGAGTGAAGAAGTTTGGATTTTTAGCAGAATTTTCCCAGTCAGCAAATCATGCCCCGTGAGAGGGACAGCACACACTGCCCCTGAGGAGGAAGATGGGCTACAATGCCCTTGTGCAGAAACAGCAACCTCATGTTCCTCTGCTGCATCACAGGCAGGCATCCTACATGTACCAGGGAGCTTCTTCAGGATACAAATCACCCTGAAGGGATCAGACATGGACCTTGTCATGAATGACCACTGATAGCTCAGGATCCAGAACTTCAGTAATGCAGAACACTGAAGGCAGCAGATGTTCAGAATGCTGAAAACCATCTCTAGAGAAAACACCAACTATTCCCACAGCCTGGCGTGCTTCCTCCTTCTGCCTTTTTATTACTAAGACTTTTCTTTCCCAATTTTCCCCTTCATTTAAATTTAAGAACATCTCTTGTCTTCAAAAGAGGAAGAAATATTGCAACCCAGAAATGTTTATGGGTCTTTATCACTGACAGTGATGCACAATTTGTATTTTGCTCATTAAGGACTTCCCAGCCAAACTTCAGCTCTTCCCTGACTGTTGCTTCAATTAATCTTCTGTTTGGCATTTGGCTCCCTATTAACACTAACAAAATATTGTTGTGAAAACATATCAAACTGCCCTTCTTAAGATATAATCAGCCTTTTTGGCATGAAGTACAATCAGATTCAATCTAGACTATAAGTTCACTTCTAAATTTCGAAATGTGATGCAATCTGTAGAGGCTCAATAAATTAAATACCTTCGGCCCCCTGTGATACGTGAGATGATCTACTTTTTCATTTAATTTGATATGCCCTCAAAGTCAGGTATCACATCCAGAAAAGTTTATCTCTTTGTTGAATGGGTAATATCCTTTCTAGAAGTACTGGAATCTACTAAAAACAGCCTGACAGATGCTTGGTTTGGCTTTATTTGTCTTACTTACTGGTCCATATGAAATTTCCTCCACTGACCCACAGAGACCCCACAGCTACCTCAGATCTCCACCTCTTGGGGTCTTCAAATTCCTTTTGAACCATCTTTTGTTCACAGATCTTTACACAGAGGCAAGGGGGTGGGCAAGTTTTTTTGACAGCTCTCAGAGAGCTTTACAAATAGAAACCTAATTTTCATAAAATGGCTCGGAGGGAGGCCGGTCTTGCCTCCCTTGCAGTATGACAAAGGAGTTGAGACATGGATGCTTTGTCTGAGGCTGGTGCTAGTCTGGGACCAAGAAAATGGAAGTCAGACCTCTCTTCTCCATGTCCTATCCCAGGGCATTCCCATGAAGGTCATTTGGCTGCAAACAATTACTAGAGTCAGTGTAATCACTGTATCTCAGTGAATACCACAGATGAAACCATTTTGTCCCTATTTGTATATTACAGAGATGATCTATACAAATCCCTTCTTTAGTTTGCCTCACAAAAACATAAAATGGTTGTTTCAGTACTTCAGTGACAACTTAAAGCTGTGTATGCTGGAATTGAATGTAGTATCAAAGTATGCTTTCCACATTTTAAATACAGCTCCTGTGACTGCAAAGGAGATCAGATAATTTGAGGACAAACAAATTTAATTACATAAATATTATTTATTTTATTACAAATGTTTTATTCCTGAGCATTAATTTAGAGAGGATTTTAGCTTGGCTAATCTAATAAAGAGCAGTGACTTGGAATAAAAACAGCAACAATTACTCCAAGTCCTCTGCTTTGTCTTGTAGAAAGAAGTGTGTCCCCTCATTAGCTCCTAAGCTCTCAAACACATCCTTTCCATCTCACCCAGTGCTGACATTCCCCAAATGAGCTGCCTCCATGGACAGCAGTGTTTCAGCAGTCAGTCCCTCCTGTCACAGCAGATCCTGCAGCTGCCTTATCCAGGGTACATAATCAACCTGCTGGGGAGAGCTGGATTGTTACTAATGTAAGAGTGATTGAAATGAGTGATTCCATCCACTTAATCTCAGTGTGAAAAGCAGAGACTTTGCATAGAAAAATACCAAGATATCACAAGCAAGTATGGAGCAAAACCCCCCTGAAATACCTGGGTTGTTCTGTCAGTACTGCATGAGTTGCTGGAATATTCTGTAAACCAGCTGAATGGTGATTCCAAGTTTGTTTCTGATTGTCATCCTGGCTATAGCTTTGTATATGAATGAGTCATAACTATTACAACTTAGATTTCTTAGGGCAGATTCTCAAGGCTCTAATCCCAGCCACGTGCATTTCATAGGAAAAAGTCTTACAGAAGCCTTTGAAGATGCAGCCAAGAGTTTGTGTATCTTTGTGACAGCAGCTGATGCTGAAAAAAGCATCCAGCAACAATCATCACAGATTCCCAGCCCTGGACATGGCGCCCTGGATCTAGAACTGAGCAGAATAAAATAGAACAGAATCCAATGCAATAAAAGACATTATTTCTCTTGGAAGGGACCTACAATTATCGTCTAGTCCAACTGCCTGAGCAGTTCTGGGCTGATCACAAGTTAGAGCCTCAGTTTGTCATGTCAAAAGGAAAAGTACTGGAGAAGTCAAAGAAGATAAATTCTGGCACAACCACATCAGTCAGGGAAGGAAACTGTCCAGTCTGTTTGAACAAACAGCTCAAATCTCTAGGAAACAGAGACTCCACCAAAAGTACATGCAATCTAAATTAATTTTTTTCTTTTTCAGCCTGGGCTCACTCTTGGAGAATACTCCTCTTATGATTCCTAGCCCCCAAATGGTGAAACTCTGCTCCTGAGAGGGTGCCCTGAACCATAAAACCAGTGGAGGACTGTACTCCAATCACCCTGTTTGCTCCAAGCAATGCCTTACATTGCAAGAGACTGTAATGAAGTCATTAGGTCTAATGGAGGAGAAAATAGCTATTTAAAGTAGATCTAGCACCAGAACTGGACTGAAGTGGAATTTTCCATTTTATACATATGAAAGATTAGCTGCTACTGCACCTCACTGCCGCAGAATTAGCCATGGATCCAATTATGACTCTTCTCCATTCAGCCCTGCAACCCTTTCTGAATTCTCAGCACTAAAGCAGCCAATGTTTATCTACAATGCTTATAGTGCTTCCCTCTCCCTTGTGCTCCTTGTCAGTTTACCTTTAGATTGCAAGAAAATATATTGCTTTTCCACCCTGGAAGCATTTCCCAGATGCCTGGGGAAGCCCTTAACATACCAGGTGCTGCTTTTAGTGAGTAAGGATTTTAACTTTCAGAACTATGGTGTCACTACCAGAAGTGCCATTTGCTGCGTGCTGTGATTTAAGGGTGTAAAGAAATAAAAAAAAAATTAAAAACACCAAAAAAAAACCCCCAGAAAACCCAACAAAAAACCTCCAAAAAACAACGAAATCCACTAACAAGGCTGTCTACTCAGCCCACAGCCTCTCCCTGTCCTGGGCTATCACAGAGCATGAGCCCTCTGAAGGTTACTTCTCTGCCAATTTCAAATATTGACCTTGATGTCCTGTCCCTTACAATATTCTTTAAAATCCATCATCTGCAAACTAAATTTAAGTCAGGAAACCTAATTAGTAACAGAGACAATAAATAACAAGCTTAAGGGGAGGGAGGAGAGAACCTCTTGCAGGTGGCCAGATCTTAGCTGAATAATTCTCTGTGCCATGGTCATGCTTCAAAAATTTAATTCTCTGTAATTTCATTTAGGATGGGGAAAACAAAACAAAATGAGCAAAGTGATATAGGATTTCATTTATACTCTGACAAGTACATTCATCTAAAGTTTAACCATAATAGCTGCAGTTACTGTATCTTTCTTACAAGCATTTAATGGTGTGAAGCAAGTGGCAATAAAAATTTAAAAAATAAAATAAAATAAAAAGGACCTACTTGGCATTATTATTTGCTATTTTTATACCAAAAAAAGAAGAAGACTCCCTACTGGCAGGCTGATTGTATTAATCTGAGATTCCTATGGTCTTTCAGACTTGATTGCTTTTGATTCTTGCTTAGTAGAAGTGGTGATGAAGGAGCTCAAATCATAATTCCTACTTAGAAGGCAAAGAGGAGGCCACTTCAGTTCTGTGGTGAGTAGCACATTTTGTTGTTTTAATTAAAAAGTTGTTCTGAGAAGCTTCTGCAGTATTCAGAGCAGAAAAAGATGGTGTTTTTAAAGACACTTTGGGGATCACTCCTGCATTTTTTCTGAGCTATGCTGATGTTGCTTAAACATACTAAGGAAGAGAAGCAATCATTGAATTTGAAGTACATTTTCTATCTCAAAAATGGTAAATCAATTCTCTCAATGATGAAAATATATTTTCCTTTATGCAGTTTTAAAATTGCTATCCATCTCTATTAAGGCTCTTAAAGAGAGATTTTCAGCAACAGTACGCCCTCTAAAACAACCAAAAAAAAAAGATCTAAGGATCAAGAACTGAAGGTGCTTAGCCCAGAACTGCAAGATTTTCAAGCGCCTGCTCCCTTTGAGATGAATGCCCAGAAAACTCTACAGGTCAAGGCTTGTACCCCCTGAGAGTGCCTGCCATAAGTGAGGAACATTCTTAAGCCATGAGCCACCATTCTCTTCTGAGGCAGCAATGGCTGTCAGGCTCCTCAGTGCATTGCACAACCCACCAAGCTGGCCAGACTCCCTGAAGTCCTAATTTTCACTTTTAAAAATCAATACACTTCACTGATACTTTCAGCTTTTCATATGACAGCAGCATTGAAAATTAATATTTTACTGAGATTACTAAGGGTGGACTTAGGAGGGCATATAAGATTTGGATCCACTTCAGAAGCATGTGACAGCTTAGGTAAGATGCTGTTGGCTTAGAGAAACTAAGATAAATCATATTTAGGATTTTTATTCAATGATGCCAGGATCCTTCACATTGTCTGTGACTCAGATCAGCTGTTCCTTTTGCACTGGAATAATGACAAAAGCCTCTTAGATTTAGTTCTAACCTCAACTCAAACTATACAGATGTATTTGAGGTGCCTGCTGTGTTTCCTTCTACTCAAAGTACCAGCCAAAATGGCTCTCCTGCAGCAAAAGTAAAGCTAGTTGCAAGGGATGTAAAGGTCCCAACATTAAAGGTTCATTTCCTAATCTCCGGAGCTACCCTTTACTAGAGCTGCATCCTAAATACCCCAAGATGCTGGCACTCATCTGCAAACTAACTTCTGGCTAAAATTTGAGATCCAGATTTCTCTGCTGGAAAAGTTAGTCAGGGAAGCCTCAGACTTGCACAGGTTCACCTACACATCCCAAAGCATCTTAGTGTGACCTTTCCTACTCGCACCTGGAACAGGGCAGGAACAGCAATAGCTCCTCCTTCACGTCCCTACAGGCCATGCTCTGGGCATTCATGAAGAGCTGAGGGAGACCAAAATCTCAGCAAACCCCTGCTTGTTTTGAATTGTGAGGGAGTATCATTATGTCACACTTGAGCCTGCTCCATCAACAGAGGCCATAAGGGGGCCTGGTTGTTTGTCCTGCTCTCCTTTACACGTTCTGAGTAGCCCTGTAACACTCACGGTGAAGCCCAGGACAGGTGTCACAGAACACAGGAAAACACAAGCTGGGACCAAGCAGAGCCTTGAAATGTTGCTGTGGTTTCCAAGCCATGTCATTCTGCACTGCCTTGTGACACTTGAGGCGGCATTAAATTCCCTGCATCTAATCCTCTCATTTGGAGTGATGCATCTTCAGCTGCCCTAATGTTTGAGCTCAGCCTCACAGCTGGGGAAAACTAGCAGCTGGTTTGTGATTCAAAAGGAACAGAACAATAACCCATTGAGGCTACTCCTCCTGTCTGTGGATGGCTGAGTCACACGAACAATTGGACAACACAGATCAGTTAAGCCTAATTCAGTTAATAGAATTAATTTGCAAATTAGTACACATTAGGTGAATCAGCTGCAATTCATTTTGACAGAAGTGTTAAAAATACTAAAGTGGTTCTAATGAAACAGATAAATATTACTGCAGAAAAGATTCCAAAGAAGGCAGTCTCTACGTGGAATTTTTTTATCTGTAAATGCTGTGGATGCATAGGTTGAATTTCATATAATCAGTAGGAAGCATATTGTATAGCCTTTATTACCCTCACAACCCTTAATGGACCTTAAATAATCATTCAAGATGGGCTGAGAAAGTTCTGACTGGGATCCAGGCATAGATGTTGGGACTGATGGAGGGCCTGGTGCAGGGGAAAGGAAACAAACTATTTTAAATTTAAATGCTGGCCTAGGAAAATTAGTTGGTAAAACAATTTGGTCCTCTAACATTCTACCTAGGAAAGCTTGGAAACATGTCTGTGCTACTGTCATTCAGTGACACACAGAGCAGATAAACATCTGACATTTGAACAGCATCGGTGTCTTCAGGGTCATGATCACAGGGATGAAAATGCCAATAGCACGGTTTTATCCTTGAAAGGCTTGGAAAATGCTTTGGGCAGGTACAGTTAATAGGATCTCCTGAGCAAAAGTCGAGCTGCAGCTCCTGGAGCACTAAGATGATTTAGGAAAATGCTGAGCTCTGAGCTGTGTGTGGTCAGAGTAAACCAAGAGGCAAGAACAGGGAACAAATGTGCCACACACATGCAGGACTCAGAAGAAAACCTCCATTGTTGGCTTGACCGCACAATGATGGCAACACTTGGTGTTGAATAAATGTATCTGGAGGAAGGAGATCAAATCATGGCTGCATCAGTTTAGCAGTGCAATGTGACACCTCCCTGGAATCCACAAGCACCTGAAACACACCTTGCTCCTTCTGAGACAGACATAGGGGCTTGATCCCTAACAGGAACCAATTGTGCCTCTCCTTAGACTTCAGTAAAACTGCACTTTGTACTTGCTTTGGATATCACAAATCAACACTCTATACACAGGATTTTGTTAGCAGTGCAAATTAGGTAACAGTTTTAAGAAACAATTTATTTCTTTTAGTGATGGTCCTTTATATTCTGTTTTACTGATACTTTCCTGCATGACAAGGATTCACAGGTGTAGCAAACCTTTTGTAAAGTACTTCACTGCAATCAATTTGACTTCATCCAAAAATAGTGGAGCTGCTGCAAAAGCTAATCTAAAAAGTCTATTACCTATAAAATTTTTATTCTGTGTGTCAAACTTCACAGGCATGCTATTGTGCCTTTCTGAAAGGATTTAAAGTTACAGAACAGTTATGTTGTCCAGACAATTAATTATACCTTGAAAAAACTGACCTAGCATTACATGGTGTCTGTCAAACTCAGAGCCTCCCAGCTCACAGTCATGGCTTGTCAGGTTTGATGGGGAGTTGGTTAAATGCAGTGTCAGAGCAGTTACCTGGGGCAGTGCACTGAAGGCTGCTTGCCAGTTGGCTGAAGGCCCTCTGGTATCTATCAGATCCAGCAAAATATTGTACAATAATACACAATGTAGACTTCTAGTGACTGAGTCATGGGTTCCACTTTTCCATATTAACGCTCTGTAAGTATGGATGAGAAATGAGCCACTCTCCCAGGCTCTGCCAGCTCTTCACAACCTCCTGCTCCTTGTACACGTTATGACCCACAAACCACACACAGTGATAGCTGGAACCCCCAGTCCACAGCTGCAGGACTAAGGCACACGGGGCACCAGGCAGGCCAGGACTCTTTGTCATGTGGCCTTCTGTTCTTTGGCCTGAGGCATTTCCAGTGGTGGCCACTGACTCCCCATCAGCAAACCCTGGCAAGGCCAATGCCAAGGGTGGATTCAGGTTCTCTTCCTGATCACTTTGCAGCTGGGGAGCATCAGGACATCTTCTCCTTCAATGGCTATTCTCACTGCTGTCCCTTGATGCTCAGACTCCAGCTGAAATTGTGCTCAGCAGGGAGAGGCAGAAGTGGATAGAATAATTCAGTTAGAAACCAAGTGACAAATGCAAGTGTCAACAGCAAACTGTAGTGCTGTTGCCTCTGCCTGACTTCAGGCAGACTGCTCAGCTGAAGACCCACATCATTGACTAAGCAGCTCTTGTGTAATCAAGATTCAGATCCTGTTGAAAAAAAAATAAACTTCAGCTTTGTCCAAGAGTCACATTAAGAGGCAACAAGAAAAACTGTGGATAGAACTCTCCCAGAGCTGCGTGCAGCTGGGGAAATAGAACAGGACTCTTGGCTGCAGAACTCTTTTCCAGGACATACTAGCAAAGACAAACAGCCCTGGGCTCTGGTAATCTTCATCCAGCTTGAAAGGAGGCTTTGCAGGCCAGAGTTCAGAGACATCTTCTGTCTCAGAATGCTCATCAGTCCTAGAGCACATCAGCTGCTGTCACAGCATGCAAAACAAAGCCAGAGAACCAATCGTGCTTTTAAGGCCTTTGAACTGCCACGGCTCTAAAGACATGTTGCAGAGACATTACCTATAAGATAAAGCATGTATGTAGGTAGCAACTGATGTGCTGTAAAAGCCTTTGTTTGTGTGACCCTGGGTGTAGCTCAGGCCGTGGCTCTCTCCAGAGGCACAGGAAAGCCCCTGGAGATGCCCATGCAGACATTAACCTCGCGCTCAGGACACGGGTTATGTAAGCCAGCAGCAGTGGGGGTTTAACCATTGCTTCATCCAAAGTGCCCCTTCTTGTTGGGAATTTCACAGTTCAGCACACACTAAATTAATGCTTTTACTAGGTCAGGCCTGGTAACAAGAATTGATTTAAGCAGCTTATTGCGACAGAAGACTGAACACTGTTGCTAAATGGCAGCGCTCTGTGATCCTGCCAGAGGATGGATTCTGCTCCTGCTGCCACACACCCAGAGACACAGCCCTGCTGGGAGCCTGGCAGAGCAGAGAGATTTGCTGCTGCTGCTGTTCGAGAGCATTTTCAGGGAACACCAAATGTTATTTACTTCCTAATCTTCCTACAGAATATAAAGAATTGCTGCTCTGGGCTATTTCAGAGAGATAATGTGAGTGACTCATTTGAGTTGTATATTGACCTCAGGCACTGTAAAGATACATTTCACAGTGCTTTAAAAAACTACTAATGCAGATTTCTGTACTTCTGAAGATCCCTAGAGTGCACTTCAAAGATTTTCCTGAAGTCTTAAACCACACATATCTGGTCAAGCCCCATGTTATTTGTTGTTATTAGTCAAACACCCCTAATCATTGGTCCTATCATCTTCCAGGCTATATCCCCTACACTAAAGCAGCTTCTTAATAACTTGCAGTCCTAATTTGCCTAGGCATAACAGCTCCATAAGAACCATATTAATTATAATCAGTGACAGATACATACTAAATCCTATGTTGAAACATGGGAGTAGTTTCTGTGACCAACTCTTATCTCTAAACCCAGAGCTGAAACCGAATCTCAATTCCCACAGTGTTAAACTGTTTAAAGACCTGGATTCAGTAGGTCTGTCTTTGGCTTGTGTTTAATTTTAAGAACTCCCCACCACTATATTTGCATTCTTTTTGAATTTTGCCAGTCTGAACATAGATGCTTTGAAGCAGATTTTGCTAGGCAGGAAAAAAGCTTTCACCATGTTGCTTCCATGCATTATCCACTCAGATGCCTGATCATAGATTCTCCTTTCCAGCAGTGAGTTTTAACAACAAGCTTTCTCAGGCTCTGCTCTTTTTCTGCAAATCATCTCTTCATCCTTTAGGTTTCCACAATTCCCATTGCACCCATCTGAGCTCACCCACCTCACACCCAAGGGCCTCAAATTCCCTCCCTCTCCAGTCTCACCAGATCACAGCATATCAAAATACAAAAATCTCTCTCCTACACATCCCACTTTCAAGGGCCCAACAGCACTTCCATTTCACTAGGGTGACCCTACCCCTACACCTGGGCCCTCTATTAATGTGGTTACCTAGCAAAGGTATCACCTGTGTGGCAGGTACAAAATTGAAGCAGACAAAGTTAAGGGATGGAAGGAGTGAGCCCCACTGAAAACAAGACCACAGCTCCTTTTTGCCCAAAGTTCCAACTGCCTACCACTCAGTGTGGTACTGCAGCCCTGTGAGGGAGTGACAGACCTTGGGATGAAAGGAAGGGATCCCAAATTCAACAAAACATGGCTCAACCACCAGCATTCCGCAGATGAGCAAGGAAGTGCCTACAGGGAATCATTAAGGAGAAAATCCCAAAACCCTTCAGGAAATCATGCTGGGCACCCCTCTGAAGTACCTGGATATTAATGCACACAATATGGGGAATAAACATGAGACAGGAGAGCTAAGAGTCCCAAGAGACAAGATCCTGCATGAAAGAAGGGTGCAAGACAGAGAGTTAATATTTGAGAAAAACCTACTTAAAGCTCAAGAGCATGCTGTGCTGGTGCATCCCCCTCCCTGCTCCTCCTCAGGCCTCACTATGATCTCAGAAAGGCTCCTCAGGCCACCAGCCTCTGAGCAGGTGCTGCTGATGGAGTGGGGCTGCTACCCCCACTCCTTGAAGCTCCTTTTCACCACCACCTGTTGAGAAGATGCAGAGGCACCCAAAGTGAGCACTTCACTGAACTCCAGGGGGATTTTTCAGAGGGACCATGTACATACTTCTTAGTATGTGCATGGTGAGTAGTACATTGGCGTGCATGGGATGGGAATGTGCTGCAGTAAGGGTACTGTGAATGCTCTCTCTTGGATTCCTATGTATATTAGGTGTAGTAAGACAGGCTTCTAAGGGATTGGGTGTGTTTATAGAATACTTTGTTAAATTGTTTCAATTAGGCTGTCAATTAAGTGCTGTTAAAACCTTCAAGTCAAAAACTGTTTGTCACGTCTGGGGCTCGCTTTGGCAAGGGGGTCCACTCTGAATCTTGACTCAGTGGGAGGATGTCTCTCATTCCTTTTATCCTATACTGTTTTTCATCCCCAGCCTCCATGTGGTTAATTTTAGGTTGCTTTCAGTTTTAGATTAGCCAAATCAATTTCTTTCCACTGAAAGCACACAGAGGGGCATATTTTAAGCAAGCTAGCACATGCCTGATTTTTCTTTGTTTCATTGGTTGGTTTTATTTTTGTTGTTTTGGTAAAGCATAACGTTACTTTAATGGCATATCTGCAAACATTTCCACTTTTATTTTAGTGACTGTGTTGAGGGAATGACTGACCCTTCACAAAACCTGAAACATACTCAGGCTGATTGTGAGAGTGGTAATAAAGACTATGAATTTAATACCATTCCAATATACAACTTAATGTTTGTTATTTTTCTAATCAGTGCATTACAGAATAAGTACAGAAAATACAACTGGGATTGCACAGATTTAAGTATTTATTACAAGAGGTGGTAAATCATTATGCTTTCAAGATTTTATGTAAAATCCACTGAGTTAATTGATTCTCCTTAGATTCCGATGGGCTTTGGCTGAGTCTCCTAATGATATTAAAATCCATCTCTCATTAAACATCATGTATGCAACAGTATGCAAATGCTGGGATTTGTAAATATCATTATGCAAAAGTTCAAGTCCAATCATGCTCCTCTTGAAGTTTGCAACACAAATTCTGTAGACATCAATAAGAATAGATTTGGGGTATCTTTTTAATTGCACTGTATACAAGTTATCGACAGAAGAATACAATAAAGTAGTCACAAAATTAAAGAGGCTTCTATGAAACCTACAAAGTAGAGCAGCATAGAATCAATGAAGTAAAAGCAGTATTTCAAAAAATAATAAATCAGACCTGGCAGTTTTGGAAAATGTACTGAAAAAAAACACAAATTAATTGGCACAGTTTAACAACCTAATTTCTAAGTGCACTTCATAACAACTCTCCTTACAAGCTGCTGTTTTCCCAGAAGATGATGACAAAAAGCCTCATTAGAACATCACTGTTTTATAGTGACAGATTTTATTGCATTGCCAGCTGTGAATCTAAAAAAAAAAACCCTCCCCCCTAAAAACTTATATAAAGGTTCCTAAAAACCCTATTTTCTTTTGTAATTGTCAAAAAATAGCAACATAGCACTTCCATGTTTGTGAATACCCACAATTCTATTTTTAAAAAAAATAGAAGTCAAAGAAAAGTGATTTTTGTTTTAGCTTCAAAAATAATGTAAAGGAACATTTAAGAACAAGTTATTTCAATGATCAGAGACGTATGTACAATATGGTAGATTTGAGTCCAATCCATGTTCATGAAAGCAGACTTAGAACCTGTTGATCCTGAGTAACTGCAATTATAAACTGGCAGGAGCAGGCTCTTAGCTTCACCCATTATAAGCTTTTTCACAATCTGTCCTAGGCTAAAAAGTGTAGATACAGTATATACTCTGTATACGGATTTATACAAAAAGTCTTTTACAGCTCTAACCCTGTTATTGCTAGGCTAAAAAATGACTATTTTGGAACAAGTTACATGCATCATAAAGGGTAAAACTGAGATGCAGCTTCTGATGACTGAATTTCTACTTGAGCCATTTTAAACTGGGTGCACTGCAGCCACTTGCGGAGCACAGACGAGCTATTGTTCATTTGTCCTGACCCCTGTAACATCCTCAGGCTGTGATGGTTGACATTGCTCTGGATGGCTTGGAGGCGGAGCTGAAGTCCAGCAGATAAATGCTGTTGAAATGATGCAAAACATTTAGTTTCTTACCTTTAACGTGTACATTAATATAGCAATGTGAAGGGTATTGGTTTGTTGGCCAGGGAGTTTCTTACACTGCCCCATGTCAAATTTCTTTCTTCCACATCCTGCCCTGTGGTGTTGCCATGGACGGCAAATGTGTTTACAGACACAACTGTATACTGAGACCAACTCCAAAATTTTTCTTCTCTTCACCAAAAATCTCTTGACTCACAAACCACACTGATCCACTTTTCTCTCCCTTACAAAGAGGGCCAGATGGCCCAGTTTTTTACCCAAGCAAACAGGCCCACAATATCTTCTTTAGAACCCACACCTATCTCCTGAGTCAAGAGTCCCAACCCTGATTTGTCAGGGAACTCTCAAGCCTAAGGCACTAAAAAAAACAACAGCTCAGGGAACAACCAATCTCAGTAAATAGCAAGGAAAGGCCCCAGTGCAGAACCTGGGGAGAGGAAAATGTTCCAGAAGGGAAATGGATAGAGCAGTACTGACTAGAGGGCAAGTATCTCAGCAAATGCTCACACTTCAGAGCTTCATCTCAACTGCATATGCTACCATTATCTATTTTCCCACATCTTATTTCCAGAATTTACAGAAATGTAAATTATTTTAGAATTTACAGAAATGTATAATGCTAACAATAAAAGGATAAGGCACTAGAAACAACTTACCTTTAGGTTTGACTGTATCATTGGCAACCACATTGGTATGAGCTGCAAGAAGAGGTGCACTTTGTTATTGTACAAGTGACTGTAAACATGCTACAGTTACTGTGAGAAGAGAAGGGTACATCTAATGCATTTAGCCATTTGAATTGGCATGGTGTAACCACAAATCTGAAAATGAGGTTATTTTAAGTATTTGGAGAAGGTAAATCTCAGATGTAAAGAAGCCAGTTTCCCTTTTCTGTAGCTTGATGAATCACCAGTAGCAACTATTGATTACCTGTTTAAGGTAATGACGAAAATACAGAATTCAACTTGTTACGGGAAGCCACTTTCCTTGTAAGGGTGTTTCTGTATGTGCAGCTGAGCAATATTGGAGTAAACAGACTAAAGATTTTGCATGATAAGGTATATATCAAGAAATGAAAAAAAATGCAGCAGTAGTTCTTAATAACAGGACATATATTTAAATGATAACCAACATTTTTTAAGCCACTAGTCACATCAGTGCTTCACTGCAGAATGTGAGATATTCTGTAGGCTGGGGAGCACAGGTAAAAGCTATCCAGAATGACAAGGTGAGGAGGTCTGAAAATTTGTCAGTTCTGACTGGACTGGAGTTACATGTATTTCAGACTCCTGCTCTTCAGGGAACTTTTTCTTCTGAGGAAGTGTAACATGACAACCTTATGAAAGCCAGAGAGGCATTTCTAGCAAAAGTATTCATGTTTTTCAATATTAATTTAACCATTGAGATTACTGTTCTAATATGTTCCTCCAAATGGCATTAAAATTTGCAATTTAGCAATTATGCTACTGGAGCTGCAAGTTAAACCTAATCACTATTGACAACATTGGATAAAGTGCTGTTTCCCTTGTGCAAGGAATGATAATTGTTTCAATTTCAGTGCTCTTTTGCTGGAGAATCATGCAACTCTGTCAGGACTCATTACTTAGTCTAACACATGAAGAACCATAGTCAAACCTCAGCATTTACAGACAGATGAATGCCAAAACAGCTGGAATGCAGCCAGATGCAGCAGATGTGTGAGCTCTGCACATCCTTCCATAGGCTCTCAAACTAATGAAGTGCTCAATAAGATGCAGTGACCACAATCCCAAGGTGTGTTTTTGGTGAGGAGGGAACAAGTCTGGGAGGCCATGCTTCACACCCCACTGCCATCAATAAAACATCCCTGACAATTCAGTCTGGCACTGATGGAGCTCCTGTGGAGTTAGCCTGTGGTGGCAGGACTGGTGTCAGAAGTACATCAAGCAAGAAGGGAAGCCAGGAAGAAAACTTAGGGTACCCCTCTGCATCTGAACCAATTCACTGGACAACTTTTAGAGTCAGCTGAGAGAATCAAGCACTTCACATTCAGTTCATCTTGTCCCAAAGCAAGTATCTAAAATAGATCAAGATGAATCATGTCCAAAAATACTGACTGCAAAGGGCACTCATGGAAACTAGCTTTTATCAATATCTCTTCTGGACAAGTCTAAGGTCAGATACAGATCTTTGTCCTCCAGCACCAGTTCTGACTTGCAGGGTCTGGACATATTTAAGGAAATGAACATTCTGCTGCACGCACAACCAAGCAAACCCTCTAGTGCTACAGCTGCCAGATAGATAAACCACACAAGAAGGCATTTTTATGGAAGCACTTGATTTTTGTTAACTAATCCTCAGCCAGCCTTTTCTTCATAAAGGAAGAATATAAAACACTAGTCAGAAAGAACAGCTGGAAGAACAGAGTGTGGTCAGACACTATCAATTTTTTTTTGTTTATATTTTCAACAGAACTGTATTGATTCCAGTTTAACTTTTAAAGGGAAACCAGGCTGTAGAACAGGCTAGTCATGGTGCTGTTCTGGCTCTCCAAATCTGCTGCCTGTCCAGCTCCCTAAAAAGCTACACAGCATCTGCTGGGGCTGCCTAAAAACCTTGGGTCTTGGCAAAAGGCCTTGAGCTGTTCTTGTCTTCATTGTAGGCTCCCAAGTTCCTCAGAGATACATCTGATGGTCAAAGATGTGACCAGCAAGGTACTGGTCTCCAACACCAATGCCTAACCTGGTATGGCCACTTTCCCAGTTCCTCTGACATAGAAAAGCAGGAGAAAAGTTCAACACTTTCATTCTACAGGCACTGAAGAAGAGACCATCTCAAATCTGATTTTTTTAACTAGAGAACTCACTCACTGGTTCCTGTGTGAATAAGCTTTGCACCACTGTGTCTCTGAAGGACTTCAAACATACAGTAAGTCCCTAAATCATGGCACTTATTTTTCACATCCACAATAAATATTTTTACAATCAGTTCAGAAAAAAAATAGCAATCTGGAACTATGACTCCTATAGCAATGTTATGTGTGTATACTGATCATGCAGGATTTCACATTAGGGCTGAGTAAAGGGGATTTGGTCACCTAAATTCTTCTCTTCCATCTCCCACTCACTAAACATAAAAGCTTAGCACCTTAACTCAGAGTTCCACAGTTTTATGAGCTTGATTTTATACTAACAACAATGTCCTTTTAACCTGACTTAGCATTATATTGATATATGCTCTCAAACATAACCCCCTGAAAGCATTAATTTGATTTGTGACAGGGATTTGGCCCTAAAGGCCTCTCTTTTCACAGCTTTAAAGCCACTCTTCATCTTTGTCAAATTCTGAACATCCTGGACTGGCTAAAAGAGAAGCCCATATGTCTTTCAGACAGAGCCATAATCACTTTAACAGCCCCTAGTGACAGAATTTCTGTAGTGAATCAAGCCATTACAAATCTGTATTTTCACAATGAGTGTGAATACTTTCATGTAGACATAAAGACCTTCAATTTTAGCTAATTTATTTTCAATTCTTGCTTGATCATAAAAGACTGGAGTAAAGCAATAGTCAGAAATATCCTTTATAGCAACAGGAGAACTATATTAATCTTAACTACTTACGTGGAAACTCTCTTGCACTGGGAAAACATAAAAAAGGATAGTAAAATTGATTTATGCTTGTGAGACTACCTCAACCCTTCTGCAAACAGTGTGATGGAAGACTGACTATGAATTTCCAAAGAAACAACTCATATAATAACAAGAAAATCAATGTGGCAAAAAGTTTTTGGCATCCAACTAAAAGAATGTGAGGCTCAGAACACAGAGGAGATCTGCAAAAGACCTATGATGATTAAAAGAATCAGAATGGCTGAAAATTCAGGCAGTAGGTAGAGGTTCTCAAAGTCAGTGACATTAGTTGTGTCTATTGGAGGAATAAGATCATTACTGACATTAGTGGCAATGGAAAGAGGAAGTAGATTAGATGTTCATTTTTAAAAAATCAGGAGAACTTGAATTTGAGATTGTGATCTGGTCATCTTAGCATGGATTTTATTTTTCAGTATGCATTGCTAGGGTATATTGTGGCATTAACATTCAACCTCAGTTTCTCCCACTCTCTCTTTTTTTGAGTGGGAGAAAAAGCACAGGACAATACATTTAGAAATCAGAATAATCAGGCAATATAATTTAACACATATTCATGGTAGGGTATGCCTACCTTTACAAAGATAGTAGAGTTGCATTCTTGTAAAGCCTCCATTAAACTGATCACATGCAGGCACACCATTTCCACCATCTTGGAAAAGAAAAATCAAGCATAAAACCAAATAAATATTCAGCATAACAATGTAGTAAGATAAGCCAACAGCCTCTAAGAAGGATCTTCCTGTATTTGCTAGGCAGTTTATTAATCACTGACACACAAGATTAAAGATTACATGAGCACATATGGGATGTTTTTCTTTGTTTAGTTTTACCCTAATGTGGTAACAGCTATCTGTTAAGTATTTCAACCCTTGATGCATTTTAATTCTTACCACATATCAAAACAAACTGTCTTTGGCTTTGCTCTTTTCAGACATCATCAACTGTTTTTTATGTCTTCACTATGCAATTCTCATCAATCTCTGTGTCAGAATTTGTTATTTTTATTTATTTAATCTTTGAAAATTAACATGCTCACAAAACCCATCTTTTTATCCCCCATCAAAAGACAATTTATTGTTTTGAACTGACAGCTAGTCCATAATTCTTCCATTTTGTATCATAATGTATGACAGACGCAAATATCAGTTATTTGGTAGCAGACAGCTTTTTATGTTTTATATCGTGTAAATTCACAGGTACAAGACAAACATCCTGAGCCAGCAACGACTATTTACAGTGCCTGTCTAAACTACATGTAAATTCCCCTTGAAAATAATAAACTCAGCTTTTATGTTGTGCTTTTCATCTTCAAAGTGCTTCACAAACACTGACTAACTAACCTTACAACACCCCAGTGAGACAGGCAAGTATTACTATCTACATTTCACAGAGCAAGAGCTGAGGCAGAGAGCTTAATAGCTGTGGCTCTAAAGCTACATAATGATATACTTTCAGAGAAAGGACTGAACTTGGGACTTCCCAGTCATATTCTTGTCCTAGGGCTTGACAAGAGGCTTTTGTGTCTGACTAAACAACTGGCTGGCTGGAAACACAATGCACACTTCCTGTTCCTTCAAATGGAGCTTCCTGAACTACTGCTCCCAGCAATGGCTTGTGACCCACAGAGACCCCACCATGTCACAGACTAAAATATCATCGAGGCACAGCTTTAGGTGGTTCTTGCCTGATATGAACAAGACTCAGGAAATAATAACTGGGTAAGACTTTCAATTGCAGCCCATGCAATTACAATTAAAAGGGCAAGGTCCATACCTGCCTGGGATGGAAGATGTTTCACATGGGGAAAGGGGAAATATATAAAACAATTTCCATACACATAGCAGATCTACATTTAAAAAGAAAACCCAAACAAACCAGGAACAAAAACCTTGGTAGCAGCAAACCTTAAAAACCCAAACCTTAAGACCTAACTTAAGAGGAATGGGCCATGTATAAAAATGTTTCCCACTCAAAGCTAACCTCAGGCTCTCCAGAGCCAGAACTACTAGTGAACATCCCAGTTAAAAAGTTTTGACCTGTCATGACTGTCTGGAATGTAGGAAACAAAACAGGCCTTGCCCATCAGAAACAAGCTCTTAACCCTAAGCCTGCACGCACAGAGAATCATTACTCGGGGTAAGCAAAGGAGCAGCTATGAGAGGGCTGCTGGAAGCCCTCTGGATTCTTATTGTAGAAAGTTGCTCCAATGGAGGAGAGTATTTGACATAAACAAACATTTAAAGGTTATGTCCAAGCAAATTATATGGATGATTTCTGGACACCATGAACATTTCCCTTTAAATCTTATCTCTAGAGATGCCTTCTTCCAGTCATTCATTACTCAAAAACGTTTCAAGAGATATTTATGTAGCTCATTTTTTTTATGAATAACCTATGAATTATGGGTGGCAAATTGTCAGCAGTTGAGTGTTTTTTCACCATCATATGGTAAAAAATAACCAAATGGATATTCACAGAAATTATCCTAGAACAGTTCATTTGTGCTGTAAGGCAGAGTCAGATAAAACAACAGACCACAGTTAAGAGCAGGAATATGTACAAAATGAGATGTGATGCAAGGAGCTCATAATCCAACAAGCAGCAGTTCAAGCTCCTGATGCTGTTTCAGGTAGATTCTGGCTAGATCCTGTTTCAGGCCCACTGTGAGGTTAAATCACTACTAATTAGCTATCCCTTTAATTTCTCAAAAGCATCAAAGTCACTTTATGATGCTATTCATAGTCTGTTGTATTCCATTGAAACAGAGCCAAGCCTCCTCTGAGTTTAATCTGTGCTAAATCTGTCTGCAGCACCTGACTTACCACTTTGTTATGTGCCATTAGCTGCAGGATGCTGGGTGTCACTCGGCTCCAGAACTCCAGGGCTGTGAGGATTGCTGTAAAGCTAAATTCGTTCTGATTCTGGACTGTCGGAGCTACTGCTGTTTGTTCACAATACACTGTCCAGAGCTGAGCAAATATAAATGCATGGAACAGGGAACACATGTGCAGAACAGATGTCTGTAAAAACAGAAAATAGAAGAAAATGTTTATTTAAATAACTCCATTGGGATACAGTGCAGAGGCTTTCATTCCCTGTCACGTGTCCTGCTGTGTAGTTTTGCCCCTCGCTTTCCCATGTTTCCCTCCCATTAGGAACTAGTAAGCCAAGTACACTTGATAACATCTTTTCCATGTTTACAAAACGGGTTTATATTTGTAAAAACTGCATTTGCAAATATATTCCCATGCCATCTAAGTGCCTGGCATTAAGGTCAGTCCCTTTAAAAGAAAGTTAGTTTTGGAAAACAGGTATTCAGGACTATTTCTGAAACTTTCTTAATGGAAATCTCCACTGCAATCTGTGGAAGGCCTGAAGGCTCTGGCACATATGACTCCACTTCAGAACCTGAAGGGACAGTTATCATATAAAATAGATGATTTTACATCTGTTCTGTTAATCTGCCATCCATTTCTGCTTTGCTAGGATGCTCATAGTGACAAGGAAACAGTCAAGGAAAGAGAATTCATTTTGCATACTCAGGCATGGCTCCTTACTAATCCTTGTTATATATCACAGTGTCTGAGCCTCCAGGACTGCTGGACATTAACCACTTCATTACAAGAAAGATGCTTCTGGTCAGAGATGTTTTCTCAGTTTGCAAGAGCAAGAGGGATTCATGCTCTGTGGCGGTATGACTGCACCAAACATTGCAATGGTTGCTTGGTAACTGGAAAGAGGTATTTGAAAGAGCAAAAAAAAGGCCAAGGAAATGGATGGGAAGCACCAGTGTCTTGGCTGGGTGGGGGGGAAAAAAGGAGTATTTTAGGTATAAGATAAATGTGTGATCATTCTGCTTCTGTCACTAATAAAAACCTGGTTGGTGTCAAAGACCACTGCTATATTTGTGTTTAACTACTGTCAAAAATGTCTTATAATCTGTAATAACTCTTCTTGTCCTGAGAACTTGAAGAAGTTGTGTTGAATCATCACTGTAATTATTTTGATCATTAAATTATTACATGCTATCCAATGCAAATATACAACAAGAGTAAATAATTATTTGAAAGATTTGCTACAGAGATGATCACTACCAGAGCTTCCATTTGGAATTCAGTTTTTCATTCCTCACTCCTGTGTTCAGACATTTTGAAATAGCCAAACCTCAAACTTAAGTGTACTAATTTCATCAGTCTTCTAGGCATGTAAGAAAAACTGTACAGAGATTTCTTTCCCTGGGTCCTGGGTTTTATTAAGCTTTTACCCCTCCTTTTATCTTACTAAAAATAAATGTTTGCAAAAAGGCCAATACAAAACACATCTCTACTTAAAACACATAATCCCTTACCTTTGATTGCTCTGGAAACCCAATCAGAATAACAATAAGGTGGTCAGCAATTTGTGAACCTGCATCCAGTGGAATAGGCATGCAAGATGATGGAGAATTTGGACAGACAACATTGTGTGTCAGAGACCCCAGAAGTAGCCAGGACAGCAAACGAATGTGTGAGACACATTCTATGAACTCTTTGGGCCTGTCAAGAAAGAGCAGATTTTACAATGATACTAAGTTTTCTGGCTTTCCCCAAAATATGGAGTCTCCTTATGCACATTTGGCAGATGCAGTCTCAGTGTGCTGGAGACACAGATCATTGGGAAGATTCCAACCACACAGAACTTGGTGGCCTTGACATACCACATACAAGTCCAATAGAACCTATTTGGTGGGTCTAAAAAACAGTCTCTACAAAAGGTTAAAGCATTCACAGATTCATTGCTCCCATACAGAATGAGTTTTTTACACAGATATCAGATGGGAAGGATTGCCCAAGTGGAAATGCTCCTCTCAGCTCCCCTGGACACCATGCAGCTGCCTTACCTCCACTGTGTTCCACCTCTCCTCTGGTAAAGTGGAGATAATTTCTGTGTTCTTGGGCATCTCCTTGTACATTTGGATTGTGTTTTTGAGGACAGGGACTATGCTTTTTTGTGACATTTAAGTATTTGTCCACTGCCTAGTGCAGTGTCTAATTGCAGAGCAGAGTGCCTAGATAATCTAAAAATGAAGAACCCTTTACTGGTGACATCTTGTCTGTCCCTTTGGTGCTTGTCTGTCCCTTTGCTGACTAATACTCATTTGAATTCATAGGCACAGGAAAAAAATAATTGTTTTTCCATCAATAAATCACTATTTACTAAGCCACTCTCCCTGCTGTTTTTAGTTTCTAATTTGCTGTCATTGTCAAAGACTCATATTACCCAAGAGGCATTCCATTAATTTTTGGTTTTTAATAAAATCTGATATAATGCTCTTCCTCAAGTCCCCATACAATCTTAAAGTAACTCATTACTTTCAATTCAAAACATGTGTTCCTTTTTTTTTTTTAACATGTAAGAAACTAAAGTGCAAGGATTTAAGCACTCCTAAAGCAGATATTCTCCACACATGCACATGCAGATGTATCCAAAAGGACTGCAGCCTAAACAGCTTAGTCCCCAGAATCCTGGACAGGTAGTCTGGGACAAAGCTGGGACAGGAACATGGGTTTGTTTAAACATAGTCCAGTTGACTACACTCAAAACCAGTCACTTGTTGTCACTCTAACACAAGGGACAGTACTCCACTTTTTTTTTAGAAAATAAAACACTGTACATCAGGATTTCTCTCAGTGAAAAAGGACAGAAAACATGTCTTGAGCAGGATTTCTCTCATTTAACTTTAGCCAGGTGAACTTAGTAGTTTATCATACATCAGTAGGCCTACATTTAGTTCTCACTCATTTGTACTCCATAATTTCAAAGGCATTTCCTGCTGTATTGTCTATAATTCTGGGAATATTTTCTGTAATTCTAGGACTGATCAAGTGCCTGTGTGCTTTTCACTGTCTGCACCTAGACCAAAAATCAAGTTAATTTCCAGTGTTACTTCAGTCAAGCCCCTGGAGTTACCTCCACTATCCCTTTGGCATGTACTTTAAATATTATATTGACAAACTCCTCAGTTAAGGATCAGGGAGCTGCTAAGCAGCTGTTTCCATGTCCCACTGCCACCATTTCCTAGTGTGGGTCTTATCTATGGAATCTGGCAATAGAAACATAATTTTGTGAAGATTTCAAACTCATTTTAGTATTCCATTTTGTGTAAAAGTGTTCTCACCCTTGTTGCATTGCTGAAGGAGGGTGGTAGAGCCAAGGCAAATACCGGATCACAGCTTTGTTGTCCCTGTGGTTCCCCCTGGTGATTTCCATAGCAGCAATCTGAGCTAAACCAACTTTCAGATGTCCACCAAATGTGTCCTCATGCAGTGGCTGAGAACAAGTCTTCATGTGACTCTGCAAGGCAAAGATCTGATTTCCTACCCAAAAAGAATATTTTGCTTGAACTAAATTCTTCCAAAACCCAGCATATTCTATTTCCCTCCTCTTCAATTCCTTCCCAGGATCTCTAACTGTCTACAAAACAAAGCTCACAAATAGATTTTTTAAAATTCTCCAATCTCTGTATTAGTAACACCAGCATGATGCAGATCTTTCCACAGAGGGCCACAGTTCAAAGAGGCTATAATATAATAATATAAAGACATAATATAAATTGGACAAAATGTATAGGCAGCTTTTGTATCAGCAAACTCAACAGCTGATAAATACAAACTAATGCTTGCATATCCAGAGAAGTTAGGTAAAAATGAAATAATCTAACCATTTAACAAGATAGCATCTGGGCAGGAAATGCCTTCCATGTGCAATATTCTATTTACATGTTCAGAAAGAAGCTCTCACCTTTTCTCCAGCAATATGACTATATCGCACTAGTCAGTTACAAATGCCTTTAAGCTCTGGCAATAAAATGGCCAAACCTCTCAACAAGAAACACTCAAATATTTATGCTTGTAAAGATAATTTATTCTGCTTTGCCAGCTTTAGGGATGTTTCCTTGCTGCTTCTTGAGATACTTCTGTATTTCTATTCAGCTAACTTTGCACTATCTTCTGGTACTAGACTATAAAAGAACACATGCTAACTGCAGTTGCTTGCTTAAAAGGAGAGCCATATGCTTTGCACAAGAAAATCAGGTCATCGGTTATCCAATTATTATAACAGGATAAAAATCAGTGAACCAATAATATTTTTGTAGCAGGTAAGTATGCAACCACAGAAACTCACACTCTCAAATTGCACTTACTTAAAGTCTCTTTGAAGAGAAAAAACCCCTATGCACCAGCATGAATATTTAATGTCTTTGTTATACAGACAGGTAAAAAGGATAAACAGTTATGCAGGCAGATATATTATAAATCTTCAAAAATGGTGGAATTTTCTAAATAAAATCCTGTTAAACTTTACCAATTAAGATGTTATCTGAAAGGGAAAAGAAACCATAAACTGAGCAGAAACAGTACACTGAAATGAGATTATCTTGAGAATTAACATCTATACCTTTTGTACAGTGCAGTAGTTCCTAATATACAGGACTGAAAATAATAAGCCTCTTTCAAAGAAATTATTCTTGGATACACAGAAGAAGACATTGGATATAAATAAACAATTTTAACCAGGTCTGTTCTCTGAATTCCTACAGAATTAGAGTAAAAATTTTCAAATTTGAAAACCAATATTTAAAACCACCTTCTGCTGCTGGGATTGTAACTGGTCCTATAAATAATATAGGATTCTTTGTTAGCTATAACCCCAGATGCTGCTGATAATACACACTTGCAAGACATTGTACAACCAGATGATCTTAGGACTCATTTTCTAGGGAGTAACACTTTTGCTAATAAAACCCAAGTAATGTAAGTAAATATATTAAATAAGCTTGCAAGAATTTGAATCTAGATGCTGTGAATTTGTTTGAAGTTCTGACTTTTGTAAACTTAGAAATGCTTACAAATATTTTCTCAAACACTTTGAAACCACAAAGTATGTTCTATCTGTTGAAATAAAATCTGCCTTTTAATTTTATAAGACAGAAAAGCTTATTCTTTGCAATATATAAAATTGTGGTCATATTTGACTCTCCTATTATGTTAATTTGTCCTCAGATTCCTGTATTACAAGGCTAAATCAAAACAACATGGAATTTCTACTTTGTTTTAAATGGCCAGATGACTGATTTGGGAAGCTTCTTCTCCCAATTCAAAACATGAAAGGGAAAAAACAGGTAGAATTTTTAGTTCATGGTCTACCTATATCCATATAAAAAATTTTTAAAAATAAATAGTCCCACTGAAGATAAGAAGTAATCACCAGACTTCAGCACCGTAAGAACGATTCTAAAAAGCAGACTACAGCTCAAGGGAGGTGAGCAGAAGGAGAAAGTCCAAATGACAGAAAGTTTTCTACAGAAACATTTACACAGGAGAGAGGATACCCGCTAGTATTTATAAACAAGTTTTCCCCATTCCTGGTTTCAGGTAAGCTAATTTTTTTCCTGTAGAACTAGCAAACCAGATGTATCTCTTGCCTCATCTATGATTCATTTGCTACCTATTCTGAAAGCAGTTTTGAACTTCAACAGAAATGGGTGAATAACTTAAGAGGACAGAGTGGGAAGGCAATCCAATTCAACTTCAAATGATTAATTACTTTGTGCTTTGAAGTAAGTTTCTACTCCAGCATAACAGGCTGCTTCCCTTAGACTGTTGGTTTTTTTTAAATTGAAAGGAATTCATGGCCAACAGGGTAAGAATTTAGGAAAAGGAATATTTTGTGCAGTAAAATATAGTTAGAGAGAGTTTCAAGACACAAGTTTCAGTTTAGCTGGGATTCTTCTTCCTTTGTGGTAAGTATTATTAAGATGCAATATGGTTTCCCCTCTGGGGCACAAGGTGGGTTTGAGGGGCCAGAGGGATAGTGAACAAGTGAGTGTGTGAGAAACTAGTAGGGTAAAAATTCTCATCTCATCGCTTCATAAATGAGCTTCAGAGCAGCAATGTTACTTAGGCTACTTATTTTTCAAAACATCTTAGAGAATTTCCATTCTGTAGGAAATTTAATAGGGACATGAAGTTAATCCATGAAACAATAATTTTAGGTTTTATTATCTAATGATTACTAGGATCTTTTTATGAAATGCATTCCTAAAAGAAATATTTTATGTTAACAGAAGTACTTTCCTATCACTCCTCTTAGAAATTTGTCATCCAACTAATATAAAGAAACCAAAATGCAGTTTGGACTACAGCGATAAGAGCTATTTGGTTTTTCAAAAGAATATAACCTGAGAATGAAAACAACAGCATCCATTAGAAAAAGGACACCCCCTTTTTTGGGTCAATTACTGCATTTTAATTACCTCTGAACTTCCAATAAATTTAAGAGTCTGTTTGTATCTACAAGAGACACAGGATTCCTCCACAGGCATGTACTTAGTTGTACAGGCAGGGAGTTTTATGCTTTCCTGGGCTATATTAAACACAACTACTTCTCACAGTGACTTCTCACAGTATGACATTTGCTTATCATCAACATTTCAGAAAAATCGTGCCTGCATTTTTATTACGTGCTCATGATATTAGAATCAGCCTCCATTTCAACATCACATAAGCTACTTTTTACTGATGCCACAGAAGTCTCTAATCTATAACAGCACTAATATTTTTTTACAAGAGAAAGAAAAAAAACCTGTCAGTCACCCTCAAATACTTCCTACTGTGTCTCCCAGGCAGGTTCCTTACAGAAAACATATTTTTGTCAAAAAAACTCATACACTTTAGATCAATATATGCCAGAACCAACCTTCAATTTGGTTAAGGTATGCATATCTGCAATGAAATCCAGCACTTCCCCAACATACTGCCTCATGCATTCCATTGCTGCTGTTCCACACTAAAACATAAAAGATATAAGTTAATGTACTGGGTTTTGCTTCACCAGAATACAATTAGTCTGTCTAAAATTCTTTATTTTCCTTTTTAGTTAAAATCATTAGGAATAGGTATTCTTTGATGTTCTTCTTCTCACTGTATTATCTCCTCTTATCTGATTACAGTATAAGAAGATAGCCCAGCTGCTGTAATTTCTTCATGCATCATAAAATACTCTTATCTATGACAGCAATAAAAGATCAACTCATGAAACTTTCAAGAATATTCTGGTCATGTCATCCTGAAATTTACAGTGGTCCAGAATCAAAGTCTTAAAAACTCATGAGAATTGAACAGCTCAGTTTCTCCAGCAGCTGAGCATTTCTGCAATTGGAACCAATCAGTTACAATCAAAGAAAACAAAATTCAGTCACAGGCACAGATGTCCTTATTTCACATTAATCACAATGGAAAAACAGTTTGAATAACTTCAGGTCTTTTATGTGTAAACATCACTAAAATGAACATCACTGAAATGTGTTATGTTTTTTCCTTTACGCAAAACCTGATGAACATTTCCTGTATATTCCTGAAGAAAAAGCATTCAAAATACAACATCTTAATGGCACTTAAGCTTTGCAGTGTTCCAGTAAGATCATAAAGGTATAAGCTTACTGAGAAGCCACCTGTGTCAGAGCAAAAACAACCTCAAAGGGAAAACAAAGGGACTCAATGTGGTGCTTGCTGTATTTGTGTACTACAGATTTTCATAATCCTTTTCCTAGAACAGTGAGAAATGTGAATCTGGCCCTCAGCAAGCACAAGATGAGCCCGAGGTGCATAAAGCAGTCAACAGAACAAAGCTGTCAGATTAAATAAGGGCTTTGAATAGATCAGAGAGCCCTGCAGGGAAGCTTTCCAAAGGTGATGCTACCAACCCACTAGGTATCACATAAACCTCTGTTTATATGTTAATAGTCTGAGGTGAAGATAATGCTGCCTGAATTTATAGGAAGTATGGATGCCTCATTCTAAGGGGTCAAGTAAAAGAAATGCTTAACTTTTGAGGCTAAATAACATTCTTAAATTAGATATCTTTTTGAAGTCACCAAAATCTACTTTATCCCAAGTCATAGGCTCAGGGCAGTAAAGTTTACAGAAGAAAACTACTGTTCTTTGACCTCTTTTTGATTACCTGCACTTTGAAGCATAGAAGCTGATTATCCTATCTGAGCATACAAATGAACTAGATTTAGTTTTAGTCACAGAATTATTAAGCCACAAGTGTGTTTTAGTGGCTGAAATCTGAAAATCTGCTAGAATTCTATATTTAAAACAACTGACCTGGGCACTCCTCATTTTTGTATGTTCCCTTACTATGCCACCTCCTGGCTTTTCAAATCTTGTTCAGTTGTCATGACAGAATAAAAAACAGTAAAATATGGTCATTGTGAACCCTGTCAGTATATCCTCCATCCAGTTTATGTGCACTAAGGATTCAACCTGGGTTCTAGAATATTGAATAACAGAATTGTCAAAGAGACTACACTCCAGTCTCTGAAAATAAATGCTCAGTTGCACAAGACTTCTCTCCAACAACCCATTCTGTTTCATGCAAGCAGTAGGCAGCCTAATTTTCTATGTTTTCTTCTGAAATGATCATGTTCCTATCACACCTTGTAACACCAGTATTAGTCTATCTATTCAAAGCAAGTATAAATTAAAATATCCTGTTGGGAGGAAAGGTATTATTAAAGATTGGCATTTTTAAAATCACGCACTTCAGAAGATACATGGGAAAGATCCTATTAAATCATCCCTAAAGCTGACACACACACAGGGAAACAAGTTTTCCTCACTCAGCTTGTAAAGCAAACCTTGGCTAACCCTGTTCCATTTGCTTGGGTACTCAGTCACATGTGTCATGAAACAAGTCAAGACCTCCCATCGTGCTACTTCCTCCCATACTCACCAGGTGCACATTCAGTGCCTGGGCAAGGAGTACTTGCAATTTAGCTACAGTCATCAGCAGGATATAGATGAATGACTTACACATTACTAGAAAAATACCATTAACTCCCTTATTTAATCAGATAATCTTTTGTGAGAATGGAGAAAATAGCTTGTAGCTTTCCACCCTGCTACCATTTTTGGGTACATTCAGCTGGTCTGCTCCCCACTGAGAATTGCAGATCTTTGATTTGTCTTTTTGAGCACAGGCTCCACTCAAGTCAGTTACATGACTAAAGGTTATCAGTGAAAGCAAGGGAAGCAACATCAAATTCAGAACTTTTCCACTGTTAATAAAAAGAATGAAGCATCTCAACTTTGCTTGTAATCCATCTTGCCAATCATAGGAGAAATTAAAAGGAAAGAGCATTAAAATGAAGCAAAGCAAGCTGAATAAGATGTATTTTTTTAAAAAATCAGAACAGAACTAAGAAATGGACTTTGGTTCAGTACTTACTCCAGGCATTGAGGCAATCATCTGTTTGTGTAGGATTGTTGACTCAGCTAGTTTTGTTCCAGCATCTGCACAAACAAACTAAGAAGAAATTAAAGATAAGTTATTTTAAATTATTTTTGAGGAACCTGAAGACACTAATAATTTATTCATTACTTCATTAAAATCAGTTCAGATCTCTTCTTGCTTTTATTCATAGTAATTTGCCTTTAGAGATCTCTTTCTTTATAAACAACCTACTTAACTCACCATTATAAATGAGATAATTTTCTTGAAAAAAAATCTGACTTTATTGTGCTTAATTAACACTTATGCTGCGCAGAAACAATTTGAAGAATATTATGTAACAAATCAGACTTTCCTTATGAAAAAAATATATATTTGCTATTTCTTCCATTTATCAAACATTCCTCTCATTATAGAGTGAACCATGATAGAGAAGGATAAGGCAGGGTGCCATATTCTTCACTGTGATATTATAACATGTCACTGAAGCTCTGCAGTCATTAATTATATGAAGAGGTTTGAAGTTGACAACATACTAGTATGGTGTGGTATAACTTCTGCACCATACAACATAAACAAGCAGTTTCTGAGACATGGTCAGTATGACATGAGTAGAATATCTCTCATTCCTTTTCTGATGTTTTTATTTTACCTTTTTTTTCTTGTTTCTTTTTGTTTCCAAATCCCTTGACCTAAAATCTCCAATATCCTCATCATTCATACATTAAACTTGCTAATGCTGTTATTTAATCATTATAAGCTTCAATAATGCTTTGGACACCCTGCAAATGATTTGCTTGTTCCTATACCTTCTTGTCCTAACATTATATCTGCACTTGAACAATTTTTGTCCATAGTGATGCAATGTAACTTTCTAAGAAAGAGCAGACAGAAAATAACTGTCAACTAAGGGCTAAGCCTTAATCTTCCTTCTGATTAAAAAATTAATTGATACCATAGTACTTTCACAAACTGAGACACATATTGACTACCATGCAGAACTCTCAATGACTGACTACTCTTCACGAAAGTATTTCAAAATATCCTTTACAGCCCTAGAATTTACTCTTACACTTCCACAAGCTTTACAACAAAACAGATCAGGTACACTGAATCTCAGAGACTGACTGAACAAGCAAATTCTAGAGAGACACCAGTACAATTTGAAGTCAATGGAAATCCTGAAGATGTGTGCTGATGAAATGTGAGCAGGCGAAAAGTACTGGGAAATGAAATGCTGTGTGAAGAAGCAGTTCCTATGGAAACCCATGGAACAGCAGCACATGTACATGATGGCTTTCATTTGCTAGGACAAAGCAAGGAGACAGTCTTAATGTACCCTTTATCATCCATGACACCTATGCGAAGACTGGAGTGATCTGGTTAAAAATTCTCATTCTTTGTAAAGTGGGACAAAGTTAACTCTCATCTTAGCCTTAATGTCACCAGTGACACTGATGGCACTATGTAATCTGGATAAACGTGGGTGTCAAATGTACCTTTCTAGGAACTCCTTTGTTAGTCAGCCCACGACTGATCTATCATTAAATTCAAGTGCTCACAGCTCCTTTGTTATCTGGAGCAGTTTGACAGAATCTCTGTATTCTGTGTGCACTGTCTGTATAGAATCTTGCACACAGGCTAACATGTCCGTGGAGACATGACTGCTGGAAATTAAAACCATTTCCGTTTGGTGCTGTGTTAACTCTGCTATGTCTTTATTCATTCAAAAGCATACAATTTGAATTAATGTCCTGGTGGCTTTGCATGGTAAAGATGTCAACCAATCCTTTAATTCTATTAATGGCACCAGAGAATATTTAAAAAATAAGAGACATATGCGTTTTTACTGGGAGATTTCTTAAATTACAGTGGTGCTTAAGATGGGCTCAGTGGTTACTATGGTGTTGCAATTCCAGAGGCTGTTGAGTGATTCAGACCACATACTACTGAGAGCTGCCAATTTACAGTCAATGGGAGAAGCAGTCATCATGCCTCCAGTAGGCATCTATGGCAGATGGTCTGAATACAACCCCTATTCTTCACCACTGACTGCATAAAAACAGAAGCTGGCTGCTTTGGATGGCAGGAAATATGAATCACTTCATCAGCCTCTGAAAGAGAGACATCATAAAAGACATTTATATCCACATTAGATGCTGTTGTGTAAGGTATGAATACATCCCAAAGTGAATACAGCATATGGGAACAGTGCTAGGAGGAAAACCCAGGCAAATACCATTTTATCTTTAAGAGATAAGATGATGTAAGAGAGTTTTGCTTACTGGGTCTCTCAGGCAATTGACTCAATGTGAAGCACAAATGTAAATCAGTTAAACCCCACTGCCAAAATGGACATGGCCTGTTTGCATTCTCAAATGAGAAATTCAGAAAGGACCAAACTAGGGTATTTTCATGCTTTGGGGTAGCCACAAATTATAGAAGTAATGCAGAGTAATTGCTTTATTCTGTAATACAGGAAAAATCAGCTCAAGTCAACAAAAACCAATGTACATGGTATCAAGATGCATCACTGCAGCTGTAAGACAGAAAGAGGTTGGTGGTTGTTAATTGATGGTATTGACTGGGACTGAAAAAAGTAAGTTTGAGTTTAATAATAATTAACAAAAAAAGACAAACTTGTACTTTTGAACTTAAATGGATTTTAAAAAACAACCCTTAAGCATCAAAAGAAAAAAACCCATTTTATTCTTCCCGTCCCAAATTCTTCCCCTAACACTGATGGCATAATAATTGTTTTCAGAGTTATCCTAACTGCCATATTATTTCATTTGTCTGTGTTATTTCTCTGTGAACTGGAAATAATTTACTTACTATGAGTAATGTACCAGTACTCAAAAGAAAATGAGTCCATAGTAAGCTACATGAAGCTTTGACCCATAATGGGAAGGGAAGGAGTGAATGGAGCTGTGATGCTGGGAGCATTATGGGGGATCTGTGTAATAAACAACTCACCTGAACCTTATGAAGTGCTGTTATGCTGGTCCCTATAATTTTAAGTTTCAAATTTAAGTTCCTAACATATCATTGTTATCTCATTGTAAATGATGGGAATCCATCACGTGTGATTACATTTTATGGACTTCAGCAAATTGTTTTTGTGGGACAGGCTTGTGATGCCAAACTGTGCCTTCTTGGAGGCAGAACTTTTCATAAGCCTGTATCTTATTTCCTCATATTTTCCAAAGGTAGCTTGACTCCACAGAATGAAAGCAGCAGAAATATTTCAATGTATTTGTTGCTGGAAAACTGCAGGTCAAAAGAAAATGGCCTTCAGGAAGTGGAGACAAGCTTTCTGCAGAAACTGAGTCGTGACCCATGATCGACTAGCAGCCCTTCCCACACAAGCTGGTGACAGGGTTTGAGGCTAGGATATAAAGAAAAGGCAGCACCAGGGGCAGCTGCCCCAACAGGATATAAAACTTTTATGATATAAATCTCAATGGACTCAACCCCTCTGGGTCTCTTCCAACTCATGATATATTCTGTCATCTTCAATATATCAGCAGTGATGCACAGGTCCCTATCATTATAAGAAATTTGGATTCCAAATTTAGTTTCTTAAAATTTAATGTAGGAGACTAAATCTATGCACCAATGCATACAAATGCAACTGGATTTGCAATAAAAAGTTCTTGCTTCCCCAGACATTGCTGGTACTTTCTGCAACCATGTTGGACTCAGTTCTTCAGCCTCTGCACCACTCCCAAACCTGGGCCAAGCCACGATCAGCATGAGAATTACATCAGAACTTCCTGTACCTGCACCAACAGCAGCAGATTCATGTCTGGTAAGGGCGACTTCAACTTGAGTGCTTGCAGTAACTCCAATATAACACAGCGTGTCAAATAGAACTTGTCCCTTTCCTGCAACAAAAAACCACAGAATTATGAATGTCCTGAAATTCACTGACAACCACTAATAAACCATAAAGATACTTTTTATCTAAGCATGAGAATAACAAAATTACAAAAATGTACCAGTCTCTGTTGTCTAAAAAAAAAGCCATCATTACTCATAATTTATGTAATTCTACAGACTTAAAGAACAGACATCAATGAAGGTGATTCTTTTTCTTTGCTATTTTGTCAGACATTATATGCAAGATTTAGTATTTCATATGTGAAATACAGATAGATTTTATAAAACAGTTATAAAACCCAGGTATGCAAACATAGCTTTCATTGAGTAGACACATGAAAAGAGAAAAGAGGAAAGCAGTAAGAAATTACACAGAAGAACAAACTGGCATAGTATTTAGCATTATTCTTTCACTGAAACTGCCAAGAACAGTCTATGTTTCACCATATTCTTTTTCTGTTGTTATTTCCCTTTAACAAAAGATTGCCTCCACTACAGCTGCTTGGACCATCTACTTCCACTCATTAGACTGGCAGTACTTTTCCACTTCCACAATAAAAACAGTCTTGGCTACAGCTGCTACAACAGAAACACTTTAAAACATAGGGAGAAATCAGCCAGTGGAGATTAGAAAACAGAAGTCTAAGAATAGAGTTGTAGGGCTGAGTCAGCAAGGAGGTACAAGAGATAAGATGGCCTTGTTATACATCTTACTTTGACATTCTCCAGCTTTAGAATATAAGATAAAAACATCAAACAAACCCATAACTTGCTACTGACCACAGCAACTCAAGAATTTTGATAAGCAGGAGCGCCAGGCTCTATTTCACACAACCATTAGATGAAATAAATGGTCTAATAAGGAGAGCATATCCAAAGTGTGCTTAAAATCTAAAACCTGGTATCCTCCATCTTCTAAATCCCATGCACTTGCCTGCTCACTTAAGTTAAATGTGTGAAATTTCTACTCAGTCAGGGCCTCAGTTTCTCCACAAAATCTGTAAAATGGGATTATTTGTCTCTTCCTCAGAGAAGTTTTGTGAGGTTAATTAGTGAGAGACAATTTGAAGGCCACCTCCAGCTGCACAGAGGAGAAGCTGAAAGTGAGAGTGAGCTTTTGTTGTAGCAGACCAAGCAGTCACCAGTGCTCCTCTTCAGAGCACTGCTGTCCCCACACTAGCTGTGTGGCATACTGTCTAACAAAGCTTGCAGCAGCAGTGCATGCCTCCCACATATCTCTGAATGAAAACAGATTTTAAATATCAGGCCTTGACCTTGAGAGAAGGTGCCAAAACAACAGAATGGTGTGTATTCCACACATTCCACATTCCATAACTTCCATGGAAGTTATGATGCCAGTGAATCAAGAGACCATACTTCAAGCTCCTAGTTTCCTCTTCAATTACATGGAGTGTGCAGACAGATAACACATTTAGATGACAGAATGGGTCCCAAACTGCAGTCCTTATCCTTGTCTGACTATCTTGCTGCAGTCTAGGCAGCTAAACTTGCAGGAAGCTAACACTCCAGAATCAGCTGTATTATGAAACCATTTCTTGAGGGGACAAATATTCAAAAGTCACACATTCACATGCATGAGTGCTGCTCTGATAAAAAATATACAATTTAAGAATATCCAGGAGAGGTCAGATGGGAATAAATGTCTTCAGTTAGTTATCTCCAACAAGGCCATAAGCAGAAGCAAAAGAATAAGAACAAGGCAAGCATGTATAATTTCACCAACTATTTTCAGCTCAAGGAACTTCTGAGCTCAGTGTGGTTTCTGTATAATTCAAAACTCTCAATGTATTTCTCTTCCACATAACTGTCCATTGACCTCTGGGACCCATGCCAACCTTTAGCACAAATGGTAAAGAGTCACACACTGTTGAAGAATCACTTCCCTTTACTTGCTTTGATTAGTTCTTATAAATTTAGAATGTTCTTTTCACTGGAAAGGAATGAAATTACCTATCCCTGTCTGGATCCCTTGGGACCTTGCAGACCTCTGTCACATTCCCATCAGGTCCTGCTCTTTCAGACCAAAGAGCTCTGACGTAGTTTGATCATTCTTGCTATCATTACCTGAACTTTCTCTGACACTATGATATTCTGAGTGGCAATGGAGAACCAGAATGGTGTATAATACCCACAGTGTAAACAAAGCCTGAATACTTGTTAGAATTCCCCAGGAAGAGTGTCCCTTCCCACCATCAAATGCATTCCCAGAACGAGACACAGACACTATGCAGTGCCACACTCAAGTCAGTTGACATTTACAGCCCCCCAAAGAGTGGACAGAAGTTCCTATCAGTAACCCAGTCCAGTAGCCTACACATACTAAAAAAGAAGGAAGACATAATTCTTTCAAAAGCATTCAGCTATTTTACATACCAACATCTATGCTATACAGGATATAACTGGGCCATAATAAATTGCTCTGTCAGAACACTGGAAAGGAAGCATAGGATTCATGAACCTCAGCTTTTCTTGGCTTTAGGGATAATACAACAGCTAACTGCCTCTTTCTCTAAGGAGTCTCCTATCTCACAGTCTAAACTCTTAAAGTTTGTTAAGCACATGTGATGAAGAGAGATAGAGCAAAATCAGGCAAAATGGTTTTTTGACATCTGATCTCTTGCTTCCCGCACTGTACATCAGGAGTGATGACATATAAGTCAATGGCCCAAAGTATCCTTCCTACTCAAGTCTGCTTATTCCTATCATCCTGCTGGTAATATATATGTATAAACTTTATATTCTGCCAGAAAGCCATTGCTCCTTGAGAATGACATCCAGGGGAGCCAAATGTATAAATCCGATATCAGAAGTGTCAGGAATACACTACTTCAGCCACTGTTCAGCCAAATTAACTCTCTCACATGTCTATGTATCCCTACAGAAAATGGCTTTCCAACCTTCAAATTGTGACCAACCACATGTCAATATGGAAAACATGAAACTACTGAAGTTCTAGTAGTACCTCAGGGTCCAAACTTAGTAATAGGAGTCAATTGGATCTTAAATGGAGATTGCTATCCTCCAAGTAAGCCAGTATAAAGCAAAAATCTTTATTTTATCGCTGCTGATACTGCAGTAACTAAAAATACTGAGGATCTGTCTCTTCATATTTTTTAAAATATTCAATAGCAAAATCATGTGGCACTCTGCATTTACTTAGTAAGGGACAATAGAACACCAGAAAAAAGCTAAGTTTAGGTTCAAGTTTCTGCAGTTCTAAGAGATAAGAAAGCCAGAAAGTGTCCATTTAGGACCTTAAGACACTTGAAAGGAAAACTAAAGATAAGATTACAATCCACAGAAGAGATGGTACTCTCAACTGAGAGTTCCAAAGGCACTGAAAAAAACAAATTGCTGACTTGGAACAGAAACTCAGACAAGGAGATATCAGATTGACGTGAGTCTTCAGGCTCCAAGACAAGAGAAACTCAGATATTCCTGCCATAGGCTATTAGGAAAATGTAGGATCTTTTTTCCTAAATAAAAGATTTGGAGTGGTTGTACAGCACTGACCTCTACAAAGTGCATGTCGGATTAGCTTGCTCTTTGAAAAAACAAGAATCCTCCACAGCTTAGCTGAAAGTTGCTGTTTTGTTCCAGTCAGCACAATCAAAGTTGCAAAACAAACAATTACATTTGAATAGTTTCAATGCTCACAATTATATTCCTTCTGGAATTCACTTCTATGTGGTCCTCTACCACAACACTCTTATTTACATACAGTGGCTTCCACTGTAGGGAAACACAGACATCATAACTGATTTGGTGCTTTTTCTAACTGCAGTCATTAATTTGACACTTCTAAGGCAAAACTACCGTAAGCTTTCACAGCAAAGATAATGTAGTGTGGAGTTCCACTAAATTAACTATTCTGTGGCCATACAATGCAGAACATTCACTAATGCTTCCATTTCTGGGTCATCAGGTTGAATTAAACTAAATCAAGAAGATTTACCAGGCACTGTAATCCAAGCTTCCTGTGTGCAATTAAGTACTCACTACATTAACTGAACAATCAACCAGGAAGCATGCAAGAAACACGTGTGAGTTTTCCAATACCATGGTTTTAACTACATTTCTCTGAAACTGCAGAGCCTGGGGAAAGTGAAAAATTTCCTGCAGTTCACAATTTGCTTTAGCAGATATATGAAACACTCTGATAAAACCACAAATGCAAGAGGGGTATCTTTGCTTCAGTTTTAAATGAGGCTTTTCTGTTTCAATGAAGAAAAACACTATTAGACTTCAAGTTAACATTTTACTCACTTTGCCTTGCCCAAACCCTTAACCCTTAAGTTAACCCTTAACTATAGATACAACTCAAAATAATTCCAAAAGCTAGGCAATCTCTTCTGTATTCAGGATTATTCCATTGCATAAACTCTTCTCTTTCAAATGAGACAAAAAGCTAGAACTTGCTTGCTGTCATTAAACATACCGTTAATTAATTTCTATTTAATGCTTCAAACCGTTACATTTGGTAAAAATGTTTCTTATTTTCTTGTGGTGCAGTTTTTCTGAAAGAGTGTCATTGCTTTCATCATTTCTTCTTCACTGTTTGTACAGTGATATTTTAAGTCTTAACAAGACTCAAAGAATGCATGTTCCAGTTGAACATTATCAAAACAGAAAATCAAGTAGCTACTTATGACAGAGTGTTTCCTAAGGATTAATTACTGTTCTGACAAATGTAGCAAGGATAGAAAACTGTGCACTTAGTGGCTAAAGCAACATTTTTGCTCAGTACCTTGACAATCTACGTAATGGAGTATACATGACCATGGGTTCAACTGCTTTTTTATTGTTAAACTTCTCACTGATAGCTACAAAAATGAACCCAAGTAATAACTGCTATTTATACACCATAGCTTTCATCCAGGAATCTTTAAAACATTTTATAAGTGTACATATACTGTTCTCTTTTTTTCACAGCAACAGCCATGCCTGCCAAAGGAAAATAGCCAGTACAGAATGAACAGGATCTAAGATGGAAAGCTCCTAACTTGGAGTCTTCCATTTTAGTCAGTTGTCTACTGCCTCCCCCCACAGCTGTGCTCTCAAAAGGCACTACCAGGAATATTTAAGTCTTTACTCACAAGTGTGAATGGCTAAACTTGTGCACTAGGAAAGATATGACTGTACAGATATTTTAAGTGATGCATGAATACCAGGTATCTCATCAATATAAGAAAAAAATGTCCAAGTCTCCAAATCACATTAAGAAAATTTTCTGAGCAACATCTGCAGCAGGTTCCCATCATCTGTTTCTTTACTGTGAATGTAAAACTCAGCATTATTAAAAGGCACTAAACCATGATCACTAGTTGATTAACCAAACTATATTAAAACTGTTGACAAGCCTGAAACTTGATACTGATTCCATCTTTACTTCCAAACTACTTGTGAGAAGCACGATTTTGTCCTATTTTCACTTGTCCTTAAAGAAAGATACAGTGTCACTGTTACCTTGGTGAAGGCTCGGTAGCACAAACCACATAGTTCCACCAGGTAGGCCAGAGTGAAGACAGCATTCTGAATTACAAAACTCAGTAATTTTGAAAAAGGTTCCAGAAGACTCTGCAATGACATGTATTACAGAAATCAATAACCCAAAAAAAGCAAAAAAGCATTCCAACTCTGAAATGCCCGAATGGAACAGCATTATTTTTAGCTCAGAGGCTATCTGCCTGGGATTCACACTGTTTTGGTCAAACAGCTGTATCATATGCCTTCATGCTTCTGTCAGAAGTTAGAAACAAAAAGTTAGAAAATAGTTTCACTTGTGACACAGTGTTTATAAGAGATGCTGTATAGTTTATGCAGGAAAACCTCACTGACTTCAGTGGAATTGTACTGAAAAACATCTGAGGAAGCTCATTCCTCATTTTTTTTTTAAAGAAAAAAAAGGAGAACATCAAATCTTTAAGAAGATATACATTCACACCCACACAAGAATGTAATTCTACCCCCACTTTACTGTAACCTAGATTCCAAAGCTCCTATCATTCTCCAAACAGTATTGGACTGTACAATTTTATGCTTACATATAATGCTTTCCTAGCCAGGGGAAATGAACACATTCATACAATTGCACAGGCTGGCTGTATCTGAGGCAATAGAATTTTGTTTTCTTGGAACTTACCCTGGTGGCACTAGTGGTAGGTATCTTCAATAAGCAAATCATGATTCTTAAACTAGAGTCTAAAGAACACTGAACATATTTGAGGACAAAAAAGAAAAAGAAAAGAAGTTAGTGCCCTTCTCTATATCTTGCTTATAGTGGTAGCAGCTATGAATAACTTACAAGTGAAGTCTGAAAAATGATCCCTGATGATTGATTTTTAATTACCTTCTCTAAACTGGCTAATCCTTGAACACAATCATGCCCCTTCAGTGGTAATAATATACACAGCATAGATGCACACCACCAACCCTACTGTATATGTCTGTGCTTGCTCTGGAGTATGATACTTTCCCTCACATATTAACACATCTCACAACCTGCAACATTAGAATATGCCCTGGCAGCTGCTGTTTCAGATTCCTTAAGTTGTTCCTTATGATGTAATCTTTACTTTCAGTAAATCACACAGGTTACAGCACAGAATGGACTTTTCAGGATCAATCCATTGTCTTGCCTCACCCCTGCTATAAACATCTATAATATCAAAGGGTCCCCCATGACCCTAAAGAAAAGAACAGGAGATTGAAAGTTCAAAAGCAAGCAATTGCTTTACTTCTATTTACTAATAATACCTCCAATGAATAAAAGGGAAATCAATAAACCTTCCACCTAAAGGTTCTGTGAATGGTGGATATGCAGTTGGAACTACTAAGATCCAATTAATTTGTTTTTATTTATTTCAGTTACATAAGATGCAGCAGATTGGGGTGGCTAGTACACAGAGGGAATGATTATTGCCTGCTTGGTTTAGTAAGTGCTGAAGGCTAATGCCACAATTTACCAAAATCTAAAGATGTTTCAAGGTCTGACTATTGCATAATAGTGCCAAGGAATTTAATATCATTCATGTAGCCAGGTGGTGACAACCAATTTAAAAGACAACGTTATCAGTCACAGGTTTAGATTTTGGATCCCTCAGCCCATATAGAACAACACTGCTTTGTACAGAAAAAAATACCACTGGGTTCATTCACACCACAGCAAACAGATTAATTGCATCAGAATTCCATTTAATTTACAGGAGTGTACTGGAAAGACTCAGAAGCTTTTACTGTGTTTGCTGAAATATACACACCAGGAGATAAGATCCTGCAGTATGTCTTCTGAGCTCAGAGCTTCTGGATTCAGTTTCTGTAACAATATTCTATTCCAATCAGAACTATAACCTGGTCAGCCAAACAGGTTAGGCCCCAATAGTCTGAGTTCTTTCTGCCTGTCTGACTACTGTGTACTTTCAGCAAATTAATCAGGTGGTGCTGCTTCTTAGGAGTTTTATTTAGTTTCAACAGTTAGAACCAGATGGATTTTCCTTGTCTAAATACTGACTCTCTCAAATGCAGTATTCTAATCTGACAGAGATAGGGCATAGAAAATGCATACAGAAAGAAGTGAAAAGTACCCTGGTCAGAGTTGCTGCTGTTACCCACAGAAAACATAATTAAAGGGATGGATCAGAGATACAATAAATCCAGTCCTCTGGAAACATCAGCTGAATCATTAGGAAACACCAACCCACTCTGACTGGTTACCCACAGTTCATGCAGTTTCAGTACATTCTGACCAATGGCAATACAGCTTGTTTCAGATGCCCACACACCATACCTTAAGGGGCAAAACACATGGGAGTTTAGTAAGGAAGGTCTGAAACTGATTACTAATTGTGGTCCAGAGGTTGCTGGGGGAATCCATCGGCAAGGCTTCCATAAAGGTAGCGATGTTTTCCAAACAGCGGAGCATCGCACCCCCTGCTGGCAAATTCTTTTTGTTGTTTAAACCCTGGGAAAGGAAACGAGGACTGTGAACGATCATACACGTGCAGAAATGGTCCCTGACACGGCATTTGGAAGTGCTGATGTTAATTTGTTGAGACCAAATACTGTATACTTTTCATATTTATGTTAACGATAGTGTTGTGCTGGGAATTTGAACTGTGTATGTGAAAGTTAGTCTAGAGTTCCAAAAGTACTGACCAAAAGATTTTGAGCCTAAATGTTATAAGCAGGGTCCTAACTCATAATCTGCTTAGACTGGCATGGCAGTAGAAAAAGCAAAACTCAAAGTACACAGCAGCAGATTTTTCATGTTTTCTTTTAGACAGTTTTAAAGAAGTTACGATCATTAATGTTCCATAGACCATGTATGCTTTTGTGGCTTGTGTCCTAGGGTGAGGCCTGAAAAGACATGAGCAGTTTTAAAGTGATGCCAACATCTTGTATGAGGCAATTGCCATGTTCTTGGAAGAACAGGATACATGCAAGGGACTAGTTCTAGCGGGAGGAAAAATAGTACAGTAGAAATAAGCCAGCTGCATAGAAGGCAGTCAGTGAAAGGCAGGCAATAGATTTTTGGAATACTTAAAGAGAAACTGGCCTCAGATAAAATGAAGAGGGAGAACTGAGATGTACAAGTAGAAATGTTCCTGAAAACAAAAAGCAGTGCTTGGGGAAGGAATGGGACACGCAACCAGTGGTGAGGACAGCCTAATTACTTCCAGGGAGGACAAAACAAAAATTCAATGTTTTTGATGAAGCAAGTTTTAACTCAAATGAGGATAAATGACCCTGATAATGCTAATAAAATTAGCATCACTAACACAGCCAATTATCAACATACCTCTAACAGCTGGCTCAGAGCAGCGATGGAACTCAGCTCACTGAAGTCCATCAGAGACGTAGCCAAGGTCCGTAAGAAGCTTCCATCTGAAATTTGAATGATATTCTTGCACTGGCTGTTCATACAGAGGAAACTGAGGGTCAGAAATGCACTCAGGTATTGTACATTACCTTTAATAATGCTCTGGAAGAGCTGAGGGAAGATGCCATTGGGAGCCAGCTGATGGAACACACAACGGAGGAACTGCTTGGCCACACCTGCAGCATTTCCAGGGATCATCATGCTGAAAATGAGGGAAAAGAAAAGAAGACAAAAATCGCATTGCAGATTAAACACTTGTCATAGCTGACTACATGGAGGAAATAAAACTGATGCTATTCTTTTTAATTATGGAACTGTTCAGTTATGAGTGAGACACTCAAAACCAGAAGTGTCCTGCTCCTCAAAAAAGTACAGCATGTTGATTTTATGACTTGAGCTCTACTATGAATAGATAAAAAAATTACATACACATACTTAAAGTATTTGTCTCAATAAATACCTGTATTTTTCCTGATTCCCCACATAGTTTTATTTGTGAGTCATCTGAATTTGAAATATAATCCTGCTCTCACCTTGTGTATTTCAGTGACACATAATAAGGATTCTGGCTTTTCATGAAACACATGAACAACAGGTAAACAAAAACATTATAATATTCATTTGTCTCTTGCAGTTTCCTTCAAAAGATGAAGTACTCCCTAATCATTCATAAATGAATGGTTTAATTTTAAAAGCCTAAGTATTATCTGTTTACTCATAAATTGCACATCTCAACATGCTTTACAGCTTCACAAAATGAATTTATCCTATTCAGCATCTGATTTACATAATGAGGCATCACTACTAGGGATTCTCCATGGCCAAGGAGGATTCACTTGATTGAATTTATGGAGATAGCTTATCAAGATAAATACTGAACACAGAACCAGTTAGAAAAAGCTGCACTGAAATTGTGAAGACCAAACAGCATCTTAATCTGATTTTTTCCAGCTTTAACACTTATGAATATGGGCTCCTGTTCATCTCCAGAAAATACAGGATATTTCAAATAAGTGTAAAGGGCAGTTTTTTCCTTTTACTCACAAATATTAAATAATATTTTTTAAATTTAAATTTTGTTGATTTTTGGGTCAGGGAAGATGACGCTTTAGATTTATTGTTTCACTTTTGTCAAGGTATCCTTTGCTACCATACCTTTCTGCTTGATTAGAAAAACTGGTACTTGATGCCAACCTAGAATAAAAAAAAAAAAGAAATTGAAGCTCATATGTTTTTTTTGTGTGTTTCTCATTTTCAAGTAAGCCAATAAAGTACCATTTTAAATAAATAACACACATGAATTTTAGAGAACATTTAAAATGTTAACATAAAGATCTTCTGAGGAGCAGCTAAATTCAGAAAAATCATATTTGCATGACATAAACTCTATTCAGTCTTGCAGTCTCACTAATGCTCAACTGCTCTAAAGACAAATCTTGCTTCCCTCTAGTAGCACAAAGATAATGAAGTAATGTTTTTGCCCTACAGCATATAATGGATAACTAATTTTTTTAGAGAGAAAAAAAGTTTGCCAGAAGCTGCCTACTGACTGAATAGTTTCTGATTAATGCAGCAACACAGACTAAGCAAAAAGTCTTTGCTTGGCCCTCTAAATTGAGGCTTCTAGTTTCAGATATTGGCACCTAAATAACTAGCCTAATTTCAAAACCACTAATTACCTGCAAGCTCTTCCAAAGTCAGATGAGAATTATTGTATTCTCAAAAATCAGGTCATTTATTTTAGTACCTAAATATAGACTTTATAGGCAAATATGGGCAGTGAAAATACTGAACACAATCTTAAAGTAAAATCATGCACTTCAATATGCAGGACATGTAAATGAATAGAATCAGGGCTTACAATATCAAAGCAAAACACCTTTAATATCAAAAGCCACTAAAAGGCTGTACACTATAAAGCCAATATAAAGATGGACACTGGAAGCATCCCTTATATACAAAACAAAATTCTTATTCCTGACTTTCAGTATAAGAGAAATCCACACTAAAATACAACATATTATTTCTGGTGTACAAAGCTCATTCTGGGTGAGAAAGGTCTGAAGCCACCATCAAGCAATCATGGCTTTTAATTTGAATGACTATAGCATCAGCTGACATTAAGGCACTTGAGGATTTCTGCAGAATGCAATGAGACCAATCACAGGCCCAATGGACATGACACCTATTTTCCAAAATCTACTGAAGTACAGAAACACAACAATGTAAAATCTTTCTTCTAAAAGAAATCAAAGTCTAATGTTTTTCTCTCCTTTTGAATGTGATAATGCAAGCATGGGGTTTGTGACAAACAAAACACTAGGTTTCCAACTTTGGAAAAACTTCACCTGACATGAACTACAGTAAACACTTGGGAACATCTGAAACTTTCCAAAATGTACGGTCTGTATATATTTATCATCACTACTCTAAATATTTTATTGCACAAATGCCATGAACTCTCATCATTACCTCCACTTTGCAGACCGCAAAGCAGAACAGGAAATGGATGTGTTCAACTTTGCACATGTTAGGAACAGAAGTTAAGCTTTTCACAGCTCCTGACAAACTCAAGCCTAAATTTAACTTTCAAACATAGCTTTAATGCTTGGAAAGCTAAATCTCACTGGAAATCAGTTAAATAAGAATAATCAAGTCAAAAATCTTGATTAAGAAACCAGATCATAAATTTAAATGCACATCAGAGTCTTAAAAACACTTCAGCCTTTAATTGTCTGAAAACCTGAACCCAGAAATTTTTTCCCTTCTGAAAATCCCAACAGATGCCTATCTGTGCCTGTGGGTACCCAAATAACTTTTGAAAATCTTTCTGTGTATTGTTTACGTCCTGAAACACCTGGGACTTCCTAACTCCTTATTTCCCCTTCTAGGCATGAAAGTAGTAGCTCTGTTAGTTAGAATAAAAGTGCAAAAACTCTAATTCATTTTCCCTTCTGCTGTTAGATGAGTATTTGGATATATATATATATAGACACATATATATGGCACCACCTGATGAAAGACAGAGCAAGGTACATATTTGAGGCACCTGAATGCCTCTCTGCTTATATTCACTGCTTATTTTGCATATTTTCAAAGTAATTCCTTTGTGGGGAGCTTCTTATTGTATTTAGAATTTTTCAGAAATCACAACCAGCAGCAAGACAGGACATTTACCAGGAATACCCCATGTTGCACTGTCATCTGCTGCTCTAAAACAATCAGCTGTCTCACTCGAAAGATGCAGCATTTCCCCTTCAAAACACAGAAAAAGGTAGCCCACTTATCCCTCATCCCTTGATAATTCATCTTCCAAATTATTTCCTCTCTGTAGCTGCAGAACGGTTGTATTTACAAGAGTCACACAGAATGGGCAGCATCCGTCTAGGTCAGAAACTCTGCATCCATCAGAGTTAATCAGCAGAGACAGCAGGGAACTGCAGCCTTGCAGTTAATGGAAATGGAGGACTTGAAGAGCTGCTGCGTTTAAATGGAATTGGGAGGGAGAGGAGAAGCAGGGCTGTGGAGAGCCATGCCCCTGCAGAAGCCACAGTCAAGCAATTTGAACTTCAGCCTCCAAAAAGAACATGGAGCAGGAGAGCTGTGCAATGTTTCTGCACGTCTAGAGCTGCTCAGAAATTCATTCTGGAACACCCCATCACATCCATCCCACCTCTGAGGCAAGAAGCTGGGGAAGTGGCTGAGTGAGCAACCACACAAAATTCAATGGTAATGGTACACTCTAATTATCCCATGCACACTGGGTAAAAGTAACAAGAGAAAAATAATGGCAGCAAATGTTAAAGATTTTCTCAGAGACAATTTCACACAGCAGCTGGTTTGGAAGCCCAATGGAAATTTTCACCTAGCATACAAAAAATGTTGAAAAGCCTGAAGAGTGTCAGGCATGCTAATGAATGATCGTACCTAGGAGTCAACACTCCTCCAGGAGCAAAGTTCAGAAAAGCTGACCACATTCCTGCATAACTTCTAAAGCAGGAGCCACATAAAAGTGAAAAATTGTGTCAAAGCCGAGCAACAAGGGGGGAGCCAAGAGAATGCAATTTTTGTAAGAACAGAAGCTGTTTATGAGCATTACACTGGAAACACTGGGCCAAGGTACTCTCGTTGTTAACAAAGACATCAAAAAGAAAGACTTCAAGACAGAAGAAAATAAGGTAAGGGAGGTTATTAGAAAAGAGAAGGCTTCTTTCAAAAAGATAAAGCACTGTCTCAAATTCTCAAATGAAAGCAGACAAGAGCATAAATTCTGACAAATGGGGTATAAAACCACTGGGAGGCAGGACAAAAAAAAAAAAAAGCCCCAACCATTTTAAGGAGCAGCTAGCAGGAGGAATAAAAACTAACAGTAGAATTTTCCTTTCTTTCAAAGACCAAGCTTAAGAAGCACACCAATTGCTGGACCAGTTGCTGTTCAGGTAACAAACATAGTAAATAAATATGGGTACTGTAGAAAATCTGAATTTATTCTTTACATCACTGCTTACAGTGGGACAAGCTGAGGAGATTCCTGAGCTGGAATTTCCCTTTAGAGGGTAAAAGGGGAGAATATCAAAGGAGCTGCCAAAAATTGAACTGACAGTGGAAGAAGTTACATAAGAAATTTATAAAATGATGAGTAACAAAGACAAGACGGAACCAGATGTTATTTACTTAAGAGTTTTAAAATATACACTTTTGTATACTGAAGTTTATGTAAACCCAATTCCAGGCACAAAATCCTTTCAATCTTGTTGGAGAGAGGAAAGTCCTGAATTTACCTTCCTACAGACTGCATGATGTCCAACAGCAGAGGAGCAGCCAAGTCTGGACTGAGGTGAATGAAGGTTGAGAGCACAACTATGGCCAGGCCTAGTGTTTCCTCATCATATTCTTCAAGAACAGCCCCACAGTCATGGCACCTGCAAGGAAATTTTTAATCCCGATATTAACAAATTTCAAACAAAGCATTACTATACACAGATCTGTGTATAATTATGTCTTTTAAAAGTATTATTACTTAGTACATTCTATTCCACATTTATTTAGAAAGACAATGTAATTGTGATCTTTCTATAATTAGTGACAGCCCATAGTTTTAAACATTAATAGAACTTCTCACCAGCTACACTGCCTGTTTCTTTAGTGACAAATGAAAGAGGGCCACAGGACAGGCCTTGTTTTGGGTCCTCCATTGGTAATTGTACTCCAGCTCCCTCACTCTATGGGACTGTATCAGTTTGCACTGTCCAAGAGGAGTCTGCAGCAGTCTGGCCCTCCACAATGTGAGCACAGCCAATTTGTGCAGCTTGGGCTAAGGCCCAGGCACCATGGACACAAACAATGACACTCACAGATGATGTTAGAGAGATGGAACAATTTCACACTGCCCTTCCTGTCAGTCATGAATTATGAATAACAAATTTTACAATTAGAAAACAATGATCTGATTGGTTCCCACAGCAGTTACAGCTATTAAGAAATAAATGAAAAGACCTCTCAGGGGCACAGAACCTTAGATGTCAGAAAAGTCTCCTTTCCCAGGGCAGATTTGCTGCTGAGTCACTTATCCTTCCTGAAATGCTCAAAGACAACTGAGGAAGGTCTGAAAAGGCTCCAAAATGTCTAATTATAAAGGGGATGTCAGATCTGGGAGAGATGAGACAGGCTTTCACAACCTATGAAAAAGGCAAACCAATGTGGGAAATCGGCTTATCTCAGCCCAGTGAGGAGGCTGCCTTAATTTGATCAATCAGTTGCTAATGACTCCAAGAGATTGTGAGATTTTAACTTAATGGAATTGAACAGACAATTTTCTTGCCTTTTTTACTGAATATAAAGAAAATATGGGAATAAAGTCATAGAAGTCAAGCCCAGCTGGTCTGAATGTTATTAGGTAGTGCCTGAGCTTTGGTGAAATGGCCAAGGGAAGTGCCACAGACCAGACTAATTTTGGGATGCTTCACTTTGTCACACATTAAGGTCCACTAGCAGTCACAGCCTGCACAATGGCCCTGTCTTTCTCCAGTGATCATCCTTGCATGTTTGTCTGTCCACTGGAATGAGCACACACAGGAGCTTGTGGTTTCTCTTCCCAAGTTTTGAACAAATCAATGCATGGCTCCCTGCTGACTGCTTTACTTCTCTATTAAATGAGTACACTTCTGTTTAACATTCCCTTTACAGGTATTTTAACCAAACAATAGAGGTTTTCAAAAGCTTTGAGGATCAGTGAGTACCAGCATTAAAAATGCTATGTAGATTACATATGATGACACATCAACTGCAACTGGTTTCAACAGGAAATTCAAATAAATTTTTAAATGGAGCTTTATTTTTTTTCCCCTCAGACAAAAGAGGTTTCTGATGGATCACAAGGAACCCTTGATTTAAAGTAAGATGGAAAGTGCTTCCCCTGACCTCTGTGGACACACAATACCCTGAGTCATCATTTCATCTGTGCAGAACCATCCAGGTCCTACTGAATTGAAAACACATCCTGCTAGCAGTGTTTAGAAAATGTTTACCTTGGGGTAAAAAAAAAAAAAACAACTTAGCATAGAGATAAATGGATTCTGTATTTGCATCAAGTATATCTACACTTTACTTGATACATTTGAAGTTCAGCTAGTTCTTTGAAAGGAGAGAAAAAACTCACTTACTTGTCAGTCATCAGAATGGGCTGGTCATCAGCAAATTCTTCTGGTGCAGGTACAAACATACTGACTATACTGGGTGCTGACAGCAAACTAGATTTTGTAGCACCTTAAGGCAATTAGGAAAAGAATTAAAAAAGAAAATAATCATCAAACAGAAATCCAAAATGCTTGATGAGCAGAATTTTAAAGAATAGCCACAATGGCTTTACTATGCCTAGAAATAAGAAATAAATTGTGTCTATAAAAAGACATATAAGCACATTCCTTGCTTCTGCCGGATTATTCCAATTACCTAGAACTATCAATTGAAAATAGATAAATCCTTGGGGAAAAAAGATAACATAAACCAAAAATTCCAGGAAATTAGATGCAATTTTATCTACTAGGTAGAGAAGATGATTCTACAGTTGCTACAAGACTAGATATCAGAAGTTTTGCAGTATTCTCTCAAACATTTTGGGAATTAACTTCCCATAGTTCTCAGTTACATGAAGAAAGAATTAAGTTCACTTGTCTCAACACAGGTCATCAATCTATTCATACTATCCTAACAGAGCCACAGGAGATAAACCAGGAAAGGACAGAGAAAAGAAATAATTCATAAGGAATTGAGAATATTGGAGGGTTGATAATTAGAAAGCTTTCCATTGAAAATCTTCAAAAATATCTTTATTCTTCAAAGCTGAGTTTTTCAGCTGAGAGCACAGCAACTGTGATCATGCCAACATGTGGGGCTCACTTTGCCCTTAGCACTTTTTGTGCACCTAATTTCTGATAGATGCTTATTTCATTAGGAAAAGTCATGTATTATGGGAGATCCAAACTCTTGACTTCTCCAAGTTCTGCTTTCCCGAATTACAGCTTAAGTAATCCATTGCCAAATTTCTTTCTGGTTGCTTCAATCTGTAGATTCAGATTTAATGCCAACATTAGCCTGCTCTGGTAATATTTAACTACGGAAACACGAGGAAGCTTCTCTATGCAAGATTTAGATGGAATGTATTATGACAAAATCCTGGTTACTGCAGGAAAAGCAAATTTAACAACTCAGGCAAATTTAACAGCTCTCAGGCAAAATAAGCTAAGAAGCTCCCACAATTTCTGAACTCAACATAAGGGGATTGAAATGAGAATAAGGCAGATCTTAAATAACCATTTTATGAAGCATGAAGGAAACATTTCTTTCACATCCATAGTTCAGAACTTTATAATTGCTCCCTAAGGTTTTATTGGATATGAGCAGATACTTCAGGAAGGCTAGAACACTCCAGTAATGTAGAACAACATCCAGAATGCAGGGGATAGGTATAGATTTTGTATCCAGGTTTTTCTTCCCCTCTCAGATGGACAAAGATCCATCTGCCATGACTTTCAAAGTTTCCCTATCATATTCTCTAGATGTAAGTTCCACTGCAGCACACAAATGCTAAAAGCAGTCATCATGCATGTTACCATGTTGGAAGAAGACTTAACTACTCAAAAATGTTCTCTCTTGTGCGGTGAACAGGAGGAAAAAACATGATTTAGGCAAAGAAAGTAGGTCACTGCCCCACTGCAGAGCTCTAAGAGAGTCTGGGTATATTTCAGCTGTGAGGGAGGAGAGTTTATACAGAAATGAGATTCAGCCAGTCTCTGCATACTTTCTGCAGGACAGTTGAGGGTTTTAACAGCTGAATAGAACACAAAATTCAGCACCATTTTGTATTAACCATGAAATCTTCCTGGCAGTCTTGGCAGAGGACCAGGTCAAACAGACACTGAACTAACCTCTGATTCTCAGTGGTGGTCCCTCCAAATCTGGGTTTAGGCACACAGGGACATTGCACAGCCTCTTTCCATGCTGTATCTGCTCTGTGAATAAAGAAAGAACTTCAGTCTCCAGAACCACAAATCCAGCACCTGTCACCAGTAAACTGCACCACAAGTCTTAAACAGTTAAAACAAGAGAAAGACAAATACAACTGCTATAGAAAAAGAGAAAATAAAAAAAAAAGAAAATAGTTAATTTTTTTTAAGCATAGAAAGGAAGGGGCAAGAAAGAAAGAAAGTCCAGACAGGAAAAAGGACACAGACAACCTAATAGAAAAGGCATTTTAACACAAGAGTCATTAAACAGGAAAGGAAGTGCTAGCCATAAAGATTCTACAAGATAGGGAATATATGAGCCACAAAAAGAAGAAGAAACAAGTGTTTAGAAATACCAATACACTAGAAGAGATAGTTTGTACTGACAGAAGTTGGGCACAAAACAATTTTTTTACAGACAGCAAGCTTGGGAAAATAGTGATTTGAAATAAGAATGGAAGAGACACATGACATCTACCTAAGGTAATAAAAAATAAATTAATAAAGCATGCATGGACCAAACACACATATTTATGTGGGATGAGACTACTTCCTAGTTGGTGTGCATGAGTATAATGAGTCTTAAAATTGTGGGGTGGCATTGAAATGACAGTCACACTGAGCATTTGTCCTAAAAAAAAAAAAAAAAACAAAAAAAAAACCAAAGAAAAAACCAAAAAAAGCCTGTCCAAATAAAAAGTTTACTTTTAAGCTAGTGGTTGAACAAGAGACTGAGAGATGCAAAGCTTTCCAGAAAAGAACATTTCATTTTGCCTCTCCATGCTTGAAGGCCTGTAGCTGAATTGAATATTGGAGGGAAAAGTCATAGATGTTGTGGAGAAAGCTACCAGATTTGGAACAGGATTAACTAGACAGAGATTCTGAACAGTTTTGAGTGTTGACCTGTTCATTTTGAATACAGGCTAAGTACTCCCTGCACAACAAAGGCAGTAACTTTTAAATCTCTAAAACCCTGCCTGATCCAGCTCTGTCTCTTCAATAAATAAACTTACCTGCTTTTAGAACAAAACCCCCATTGTTACCACTGGCAAATTCTGACCTTTATGACTTAAGGGTCTCACGCTGAGCATGCTACTCAGCAGACTGGAATAGAAAGGATAATTCTGAACTATGCACCATATCTTTAGCCACTCTTCAGCTACACAGCTTAGTTTGGTGGAACTTGATGCTGAAGTCTAAATTTACCAAAAATTTCAACTCAGCTGTCCAGGGCTGATGGTAACACATTCATTCAGCATGCTAAGTTCCATATATTATTTTAAGCATTCCTTTCTCTAGATGCATCTGCATCTGCTGATAAATTCCTGAGAAGCGCAATTTTTTAATGTCACTAACATCAAAATGGGCACTAAAATATCTAGCATTTTTGACAAACCAAAATGAATTGATTGTTTAGTGACATCTGCTATGAATTTGGTACAACTGAAAGTGTTACACAGAAGAAAACAAAAAACAAATGAAATGAGTAGTGAATAAATTACATGCTTAATTCAGTTTTCATTACTTTGCATTCATCTTAAAAGGAGAAAAAGCAGTGAGTAAACAGAAACTTCAGGTGTTCAGCATGAGTTGGTGAAAACTTTTTTAAAGAGAAACAAAACTGGCTGGTAGAAGGCACAACTCTGTGGTGCAACAACACCATTGTAAACAGACATACAAATAAATGATTCCATGCACCAGGGATGAAATCCTATACCTAATGAATTCAACTGTGATTATTCCATTTCTTCCAATGAGACCAGGAAATAATCTGAGTGGACAACACTGTACCAGAGGGTCTACCTCCCAAATATGTAACTATTCCCACACTTACTAGGTGATAATCTTGTACTGTCTATAAAGATTCAATTTAGACTTGATACCGATCACTTATTTGCAATGGTAGAATAGAAATATTCCCTTTTTTTTTTTTTTTTGAAGTGGATTGTTACACAGTAATTGGTTTAGGAAATAGAAATAAAGAACAATAAATGCAGCTCACCAGTATCCCAAGTGCTGATATTGTGGGGAGCACTAGACTGGTGTTCCAGCTGCCTCTTCATTAGCTGGTTCATTGTCAGAGCTCCCAAGGAGCCTCTTTTCATTTGTCTGAACTGAGCTGCAAGTCAGAAATGCAAAAGGATTTCAGGAGCTCAGACAACATTTACAACTACACTCATTTCCTGATCTTACAAGCCAGCATGATATAAATACTGAAATGACAATGATGGCTGGCTCTAAGGATCTTGCTCAATTCAATATGCACCTCTCATACAGCTACACAGGGTACAGTCTGGCCCCGATGCCATCAGTCAGAAGAGACTTGGGTTCACTGTGTCAACTGTCAGTGCCTTTTTTGCCTCCAAATATTATGAAAGCTAATCAAAAGACTTGGTATCTGGGAAGAGCTAAGAACTACCCCAAAACTCCCATGATGAGAGGCAATAAATGTACACTTGCACCTCACTCACATGCATCGTACCAAGGAAGGAGGACTCAGTGTCCTCCCAGCAAAGCATGAGGACTGCTGTGTCCATGCTGACCCTAGGAAAACAAATTCACTGACACTGTGTACCACAGCATCCTTCATGGGAGGCACGAGCTGAACTTGCCTCCTACACCCCCACCTCTCAGGCAGAGCACCTGCACGTTCTGCTGACAGTGAAGCCAGCAGCCTTTCTGTAACTTCACTGCCATTTATCTTACAGAGAGCTATCAAGCAACAGACATTCCATTTTTATTCATCCAACAATTTACTTCATTAAAAAGATTGTTTTGTGAGATATGTGTCACTCAGAGTAAAACCATAAGGGAGACTGAAGACTTTTGGTTCATATCAATGTGGTGCTTAGGAACATGACTTAGTGGTGGACTGGCAGCGTTAGGTTGTACTCTAGGATCTTAAAGCTCATTCCAACTTCTACATATGATTCTACATATTTTCCTTAATTACACCAAGGAAGAAAGAGATCACACACAACTTCTGACTTTCTCACTTTTTTCTCCATTCATAAAAAAAATTCAAATGGAACAAGCATAATACATTCACTTGGACAATTGAGCCTCAGCAGTACGCTTCCACCATTGAAACTAAAATCATTGCTCACTGTATGAAGACAGAGTTTTAAGGCCCTGCTTGAACAAGGCCTGTGAAACTGCTGACACAAGTATCCAGGAAAGCTTTTAAAACGTTGCCTTAAGAATAGCTTTAAGTTTATCCTCAACAGGCCCTTAGAGCAAGGGCAACAAAGTGAAATCTTCTCTGAATGATCATTTTCGTCTGTTGAACTACATTCAACATCATTGAAAAGACCAATAACTACCAGATAGCTTCTTTACAAAATTCTGAACAGTAACCATCTAAGCTGTGAAATTAGACACAGAATTTCACATTATTAACTGTGACAAGTACAGATAAAGGATAAACTGCAACTTTCAGAAAGTCAAGAAGGATTGAGTGCCTTCTCCTAAACTTGCTCTATTTGTTTTCTATCAAAGAGTTTAGAATTCAGAGTAAGCAGAGTACTCCCTCAACAAACAAAACAAAACAAATACAGGCCTTGAGTAACAACAACCAAAATGAATACCCCAGTGAAAATCTGCACTGAAATTATTCTATTAGATGAAATATTTATGTTTTTACTCATTACATCCTTTCCAGTTACATCCTTCTAAAGTGCATTTAAACTCCATTTTTTGGCCCAAGTACAGCATTTCTGCAAAGCTGCCCTGGTATAACTGAACCCGTAGAATTGAACCAGACCAGGAGACCATTCTATGCCTCAGTTTTAAAAGTTATATTGCAGCTGCCTTTCACAGCAAATTACGAGAAAAATAGAATTTCCATCATTTCTAGGGCAATGATTTTAAATAGATGCTTTATCACTTTATCAAGCATAGAATTTCCTGATAAAAGAACAGCAATTAATGTTAGAACTGACAAGACTGCTTGGAATGCAGATGACTGTCAAAATAGAGAAAATTATCTCTTTGAATTTTCTCTAGCAGCTTTTTGTGATTGCAATTAAAAATTTTTCATTAATATATCACACAATCAGGCTATTGTTGAGCAGGTTTGGATTTCCAGGATTATTTACCTGATTTCTCAATGACAGTAATGACTTGAAATAATGATAAGGAAAAAAAAAACCACCAAAATAAAACCCACCAAATCCAAACCACCAGAGAGCTACCAAAAAAAAAATATAAAACCCAAAAATGTCAAGAGTTGCCATCCTTTGAACAGTGCTGGATCCAGGATGACTGCTGTGGACCAGCATGTGACTTTTCATGCCTGTGACTGACTAGTGGCAAAGGGAGCTCTGCTGGTTTCAGCTGGGGTAGAGTTAATTTTCTCTCCAGTGGCTGGTACAGGGCTGTGTTTTGGATGTGTGCTGAAGACAGGTTGATAATGAAGAGTTGGGTTTTTTTTATTGCTGAGCAGAGTTTACACAAATACAAGGCCTTTTCTGCTTTCCATGCTGTCACACTGGGGGGGTGCATGGAAGGCTGGGAGGAGAGACAGCCAGGACAAGTGACCCAAACTGACAAAGGGATATTCCAGACCATATGGCATCATGTTCAGTATATAAGGTGGATGAAAGAAGGAGGAAGAGGGGACGCATTTGCAATGACAGATTTCATCTTCCCAAGTCACCATTACTTGTCATGGGGCTCTACTCTTGTGGAGATGGCTGAACACCTGCCTGCCCACGGGAGGCAGTGAATAAATTCCATTTTTTGCTCTATTTGCATGTACAGGTTTTGCTTTATCTCAACCCATGAGTTTTCCAGGTTTTACCCTTCCCATTCTGTTCCCTGTCCTGCTGGTGGGAGCGAGAGCAAGCGGCTGCCTGGGGCTTGGATGCTGGCCATGGTTAGACCATGACAGGGGGGAAGTTTTCATCTATCATGTTTTCCATAAGAAACCTAACAAGCACATTAAAAGATGAGTAACCTTCATACAGTGGCTGGCAACATTTTTCATTTCTTATCTGCTGATCTGGTCAATCCTGTAGAATTCTCTACTCAAAGAGAGAAGTTCAAAGGCAAAATCCTCCCATTGCAGTCAATGATGTATGCTTTGTGTGGCCAGGTTATATTACCTATTTGTTTTACAGAAGTGCCTTGTGCTCACAGGCCTGAGCAGGGCCTACTATGCAAAGCACTGTAAAGATACATAGCAGAAGATTAAAATCATTTCAGTCTAAATGTACAGGAGACACAATGGAAGAATTCATACCCCTTCTTGCAGTTGGACACTGAGGCAAGTTTCCAGAAAGAGGAAATAAATATTTACATAGGAACGCAGGCTCAACATCATTTAGGTACTATTCCCAATTTCCTATGTTAGAATTTACAGGAACCAGTAGCACTGGGCTAAAAGAGAAATAGATCTTAACTGGTCCCACTTCAGCTGCTTTAGTAAGTGACATCTGTATCATTAGGTGGCCATCAACTGTACTCTATGAGAGGCACATGACCTGAGATGCTTGTGGGAAAACTGGGGAGGTACACAACTAGCATGTCTAAAATAACATTCTTCCTTTAATAAGCCAGACACCCCTTCCAATCAAACCAGCAGATGATGAATTTCCAAATTAAAATTTAATATTGCTGTAGCAATCTGAAATTGAAGTGCAGCAAGACAGTAGAGCTGACCTAGCAGTTCATTGGTATCAGAGGAAGTCATTTTCCCTCCCTTTTTTACTAGCCACAGTTCTGCCCCACTGGCCTTCAGACGTGTCACCTAGATGGACACACCATTCTGAATTTTGTTAAGGTACCTCCACCTTAACATCTTATCTTCATGTACTCTGTTAAGCCATCTGTCATGTCCACTTCAAACAAAAGAGTTCACTTTCAATTGAAATGGTTATGGGAATCCCAGACAAAGACTTAGCACATTTCAGCAAGCAGCTGAGGAAGTGGCATTCAAGGCATTTTACAAAAATTGCAAGAGATTTTTTTTCCTGAGGTACAGCAAAAAATGTACCAAAGGCCACAGTAACAGCCCTGTGGACCCTCATCTTCTGCTTCTGTGCACTGACAGTTGACAATGCTTTATCACAGGGGAAAAGAAACATTCAGCTTTAGTGAATTACTGCTTTTAGCTGCTCCCTACTTTAATTCAAGAAAACCACACTTGTCAAACTTGCCATCTCCCAAGAGAACATCTTTAGCTATTAACTGTTAAAATGCTGCTGACCATCAGAGATTTAACAGTTCTAATGATATCCAAAACAGCTGTACTTCGAAGAATCAAGGGAACTCAGAGGAAGGAATTTACCGCACATGCTGTGCATCTTGTGCACAATACAGTAACTTTGATTTTAATCCTCAAACCAGAGGTAAACTTACTTGATATGGAAGAGTGACTACTTGTCTCTGGAACACCTGCTTCAAGGGTTGGTGCAGATGATGACTCTCTCGGCATTTCCAGTGTTGAAAGTCCTTTGGCAGCAGGATCTGCATGTGAAAATTGTGCTTAAACTCTCAGCATTTAAAAATCAACAAAGGTTTTCATCTTCCTTCTCCCTAGATGTCCTTTTCGCATCATTTCAGTCATCCATTCACCATCTGGCATTCCCAGCAGTTTTAAAGGGATTCAGTGTGTGTGTCATAAGAATTTTTATAGGGGCACAGGGATCTATTTCTTAAAATCACTTTCTAAAGGAAACTTCTGCCTATGGTCTTTAGAGCTCACAATTAATAAATGCACATAGAGTTTGATATCGATCCCACTCAAGTGATTACTGGAACCACCAACATGAAAATAAGAGAGAGACCACTGAGACAAAGCTAGTTTAAGTGACATCTTAGCATCTTTTAAAAGCCTTAACTCCAACGTGCCTCCAGTTTTCATTCAAGAGGCTGTTGACCTAGCATTCACAGTTTAAAATTCTGCATTAAAAAGTTCCACATGGTGCTTCAGAACTGGAACAGCCCTTGCAAGCAGTTTCAAGGATAACAGTGTTCATTACTGCATGAAAACAGGCCCTTTTTAATGGTCAAAAAAAGCACTGAGTCTAATTGCACAATTCTTTCAAGGCCACACTTCTCTACATGAAAGACTCAAAAGTACTCAGCTCTCTTTAATTTTTATAAAGCTCCAGTAGTTCTTCAGCTTATTAGAACCATAAATGGGACAACAGGCCTGAAACATAAAGGGAACAGTGTAACTATGATTACACGGAACAATTCCGCTTTGTAAAATTGGACTATCCTAAGAAGAATTTATACTGTGATTCCCTCTGAAGCGCTGAAGAAAAAAGTGAGGTCAGGAATGCATAAATAGTCCCCCTCACTTCAACAGCCACAAGGAACTGAGGCCTGAAGGATTCTGTCCTTTTTCATTAATATGTTAAAAAATATGGTAAAATTCTAGTAACTGGAAAATCCTACGGAAAAAAATAGCCAAGAAATTAAAAAGGGAGCAGCATACCATTTTTCAAACTGTTTGAGAGATCCACTTGGAATCTGAGGAAAAGCTAGAGCTCACTTCCTCTCCACTGGAAAAAAACTTAGTAACAAAACTTTGCATTGAAATCACTTAGGGTACACAGAGGATTGTCCATCTTTGAATCTTAAATCTTTAACAAACACAGACCAAGAACACTTTGTGGATACCCAGTACAAAGAAGACTAAAACCAGGTTTTAGTGTATAAAAACAAAACATATGTGTATGTCTATGTCTAATGCTCAGCCTTACACTTTGTGATCCATTCTGCTTTCCACTGCCTTATGCCGGCAAAAGAAATAAGGGCCAAAAATCACCACACCAAAAGAGAATCAGTGTAGCATGGACTAGATTAGGAGGATAAAAGGCATGGAAGTATGACCATTTTTCTGACTCCTAGCATAAAGGGCACAAGGAGTTTCATTCCCTTACTTGGATATCAGAATGAGTATTTTTGTCACAGAACTCCACTTCCTTTTCAAATGGGTCCTTTACACATCCCTCATACCTGAATAATTAGCACATTCCTTGTGAGAAACAAACACCTGAAAGCACTCAGCAAGCACAAAAAATGCTATAAATACCCACATCTCACTATAAATATACACATCTCCTTATACAGGTCTGTTACTAAAACCTTCACACAAAAATAAGCCTTTTGACTGGGTGAGTGAGCTCACCTGCCTCCTTCTGCTCTCCCAGCTTGTCAAGAATGTTAAATGAAATGTCCAGATATTCTCTCTGAATAGCACTCACAGCAATCTTCCTCTGCTTCCTCTGGCGAGGAACAATCTGAATCTTAAATTCTGACTCCTCAGTCTCCCCTTCTTGTCTCTGCTCTGTGTTTTGTTCAGTGTCAGACTCTGTATTGGTATCAAGTTTATCACTTTCTGTTTGCTTTTCAGAATCTTCAGGGACTTTAATAAGGACTGTCTTTACATTTGGGCTTGGAATTGTTCCACTAGGTTTAATTTCCTCCACACTGAGCTCAGAGTTATCATCAAGGGACATTTCTGGAAGGGCAGATGATTTCTGCAGCAGGTCTCTTTTCTGTTTCAGAGTTAGTGAGTTTCCAGAGGACACGTCCTGAAATTCTTCTGGCTTAACTAACTCTGAAGAGTCCTTCTGATCTTTGGTAGAAGTGGAAATGACCTCCTCTATTCCTGCTGAAGCATTGTTGCTTGTATCCTTAGAACTAAAGTCTTTGGAGCAATCTTCAATGCTGAACTGCACCAGTGGAGTTGTGCTGAGGCTGAGTGCAGACACATTGATGGGAGTAGAAGGAGATGAAACACCAGTTTTGCCAGAGACCTCATCATTGAGCGGGTTTGTTGCTTCTTCTTCCTCATCACTCTCCACTATTCTAAGGGGAGGAAGTGGTTCAAAGACTAAAGAGTCACTGTCCGAAGTGGAGAGCACTGAATGTTTTTCAGGACCCGACGTTGAATCAGAGGACAAATCTATCAGATCTAAATCTTCCTTGGGATCAGCAGCTTTAACTGGGGAGTCCACTTTCACTTCATAGGTCTCCATGCAATTTAGCCTAACCTCTGGTATGACAGGCCTTTTGGTTTCCTGGAAGCTCTCTGTATGAGGAAGGCTTTCTTGTGTGTCTGTATTTTCGGCTTTAGTGGAAGAGTTCTGCCGAGAGCGTCCATAGTCGCTGTGCCTGTGTGTGGCAGGGACAGGAGGCTTGTCTAGCTCACAGCGGTCTATGCAGGACTTCCTGCGGTGTTCGTCTAGCGAGAACAGCAGGGAGTCTGCGTTCCCTATATCAAGAGATTTTTGTTTTAGAGAGCGCAGTTTTTTTTTCTGAATGCTTTCTTCTCTCACACAGCGTAGAATACTGTCTTGTAAGGCCCCCGTCTCTCTATATTCAGCCAGCTCTATTTCACCTGATCAAAACAGAAAAAGCTAATACTACCTCAGTTGGAGACTTTTGGCAGATACCTTCATCTTTATATCACAATTCAACATGAGTGACATTTTAAATACAAGTCAAAATTGCCTACATTTTGTTGTAACCTCAGAACCAAATTACATGGATTTTTTACAACAAATAATAAAAAAACATGCTGTTTGGATAGTAGAATTTACCTAAATGCTGTCCAAAGTCTATTCATCCTGGACAGATGTACATGAAGATAGACTGTTTAACCTTGTGCATTTGAAAGGAGGTGTCATAGGCATGTAATTTCCACATACACTTGGGATGGCTGCATGTAGTACACCTATTATTTACTGCAGCAGAACAGGCTTAAAATGGATGCTTCTGATTCAGGAAGCAAGGGTAGTATTGGCAGTGAGGATATTGCAGCACAAGCCTGAGATCAGAGAATTTTTCCCTGGTGATCCTAGAACCATCAGCTATCAAGCACTCAGTCCTCCTCCTCATGCTGGGGCAGAGGGCAATGAGCACACTGGCACCTGCTGGCACTACCATTGCATTTTGCTCTGTGAACACACTCCTTGAAAACATTTTCAAAGATTAACACCATTGCTGTTATAATGAATTATATATTTTCATATAAAATGGGATATTCCTAATCATTAATATCCCCATATTTCAAAATACTCCACATACAAATCACCATACAGAAAAAAACAGTGATAGAAGTTTAAGTGTTCACTCTAGTCAGAATCCGTTACCCTCCCTCTACAAACATCTATAATGAAAAAAAATCCAGGCAGGTGGGTGGTAGTGAAAATCTCTTCAACTTTTTTTCAGGCTATTGATTCCAGACACCTAAATTTGAAATCAAACTTTTGAAATCTGATTTTGAAAACCTACTTTTTGAAAACCCCATTTTTGCCAAAAGAATTACATTTGCAGCTGCAAAAACAAATTTGCTTACCATAGAGTCCCACCTTATCAACAAAATCAATTTCTCAGAAAAATAATTTAAGTAAAAAGTCTTCAGCCCAATGGCTGAAGAAAATTCAAAAAAATCTTCTTAATTGTTTTTTTAATGCAGAAGAGCCTAACGTTTCGGAAAACAACTGCTGATTTTAGGTATTTCTACTCTGGAGTGCCTGTTTTGAGATTCCTGAAAGATAACTCATTCAGGGAAATGAGTGTTCTTCAGAGTAAGAGTGGTTATATTAAAATTAGCCAGTGCAACAAACTCTACAAAGAAAGTTGGTAGCTTGAAACTAAGAGTAGGAAATTGTATTTCTGCATGAGTTTATGCCAACAAAACAATTCATACTTCTCTGAGCATTCATCTCAACTGGTTGGTATTTCACCATTTTGCTGCCACCAATTCTTTTCAGTCTTGCAAAGAAAGTTTGAGATTCTTTATTGCAAGGTCCAGTTGGTGTATCATGAATATCAGATTCATCAAAAACACTGTCTTCCTCTGCTGGAGAAAGAAAAAACATTATTACTCTTAAGAGGGAGCGATTTCTTGAATAAAAAGCTGTCTATGTAACAAAACCTCAGCTAGTGTCAGCTGAATTGAAAAATGAAGTTTGCTAGAAAATTTGTATCCCAGGTTTAATTTTGTCATTCTTATTACATCTTGAGTTAAGGTCTGAGAGAAATGAAAAATGGGTTACAGTGCAGCAAAAGCATAATGAAGCTTTTACCATTATAAGGTGATCTTCACTATCAATAATAATACAGATTCTTTAGATGGAAGAAATACACTAGATTGGGACACTGACTTGAGTAAACAACTTCTGTAGTGCTCAGTGAGAAATGGTAAATTGAAGAAGATGGAAATTAGTGAAAGAACCACAAGGTAAGGAATAAACCAGCAAAATATGAAAGTGAAAAAGAAAGAAATGGATAATCTTGGGAAGCTGATAATAGTAACACTAATAGAATAAGACCTAAGAGTATGAATTATGAAATTACTGATCTAAGTAATAATAGTAAAACTTTATGCACGGATTTGAGACCAGCCAGACAAAAATGGAAAAGGAAAAGAAAGATCCAAATCTATTTATCTATCCAAAAAAATGCCTTATTGTCTACATGAAACGGCTATTAAAAACAAAACAGAAATCTAAAAAATTAAAAATCTATCATGTGGAATCATTCTGTAATTTTATGTCCAGTGATTCATCTCCAAGGAAATAAGAAACACTACTGGGACAATAAAAAAAAACAGAGCACTCAAAAGAAAAACAAAGTTGTTCTTGTTTATTGTAGCAAGCAAATATGGAGAGGAAACGCATTTGGTGTCTGGGAGTGAAGGGGCAAGTTAGTCAAAGAGCTAGAATGGACAAAACTGAAGACTTAAATGAGACATAAATATCTTCAGTTCTGAAAGTGTTGGAAAGGTGCTAATACATATGAAGCTAGGAAACTGCCACCTAAAGGCATCAGGGACAAGACATCTAATTGAAATGATGAATCCAGAAAAATCAATCAAGGTTGATAGTAAGAATTTCTACAGCAGTTGGCTTTAATAAGTTAGGATATCACTTTTAATGTCATGTCCTATGTGTAACTTCTTCTGCCCCTTACCAACAAATGCTTTTTGTCACAAGATTTAGCATCAGTTCCACAGCAGTCTGTACATTTGATCCCCACAACGAAGTTTGGCAGAAAAATTGGGAAAGAAGTTCAATACTGGGGAAATCCATCTTCAGCATATGAATTCTTGCTGCCTGACAACAAAATCCTCATCTGTTCACTAACTAAACAGCAACACACACACACAACCTGACCAGTGATTAAACAGTCTCTTTAGAAAAGGTGAGAAAGACTTCAACTTTCCAAGTCCCTGGGGAATTGTATTCGCTGCTTTTTGCAGGTGAAAGAAAACTTTTCTACATCCTCCTTTTTCTGTAGCCCTTCCACAAAGGAGGGGAACAAGCCCTGTTGTTAAGTCAGCATTTACAGAGTAAAATTTGCCCATTTATGGTCCTTTACCTCTGTGCAGTCCAAAGCCCTTCACAACAGCTTTGGAAAGCAAGTAAATATTATTCTCCTTACTGTAAACATAAGGAAACAATGCTGAAGTGAGACACAAGGCCACCCAGGGAACCAGTATTGGACAAGCTGGGTACTTGGGCACTTCAATTTGTCTTTAATAGGTCTCAGAATCAATCCAGAAAGTTAATGCACTTTATAAATGCATTAGTAAGTCATTATGAATTAAGCCATTAGCTTGTCTCAAAACAAAGACAAATTCATAGTAAGGCCACAGTTGTCCCTTAGCCCTCCACTAGCAATACAAAATGTCCAACTGAGTGAGGTTATGCAATATGTAGTTTAAATCCACATTAATATGGCTTTAATTTGCTAGAGCAGAGTAATAGGGTGTTCAAGTAAACAAAATGTTGTGCTCTTGTTTTTCTGTACATCCTTTCACAAGCAATAAGCAACAAAACAGGGAAAAGTACTGATGTGAAAACAAGAGAGTTTCTTGGATATTTCTTCAGAAGAGTTTTCTGCATACTACAAAGACTATTTGAGAAGGAAGATGTAAACAGCAAATAAGCAGCTAAAAGGCAAAATAGCTGAAAGAAAGCTACAGAATGTCAAAAGAACATGTTAATCATTTACTCTTATTATGTAACTAACTTCACAAACCTAAGGAATTACACTCTGTGACATTTGAAGCCCCAAGCTTGCACCAGTTCACGTCATCACAGTACCTCTGCTACACCTAGCAAGCACATACAGAGCTCACCATCTGACACAAAGTATTGAACCATTCTTTTGCCTTTAGACATCCACCTACACATTTGCATTAACCTTGTCAATTTCAGCTCCTTTGAAGAGTAAAGCAAACTATAGACTGAATTCATAGTCTTTTCAGTATCAATATTTGCTACTATTTCATGTTATTACAAAGTTAAATCAGAATGTGGTGTCACGTTGGTTGCACACCTTGTGTGATGTAGGATCAGCTAGCACTGCCTTAGGAAAGGCCAAGAACTATCCAGGCATGGTGACAGTGTGAAATGCATTCCCCTGGGAGATGGGAGACTACTGTGCTATGCTCAGCCTACAGAGCTGCTGAGAACCTCTTTTACTACACTTGGCTATCCTGGTCAGGTAAGTCCCACTTCAGACTCAATTACAAATACTACCTTCTAAAGCTCAGACCATATTTACCACTCTACAACATCTGCAAGACTTAGTGGAATAAATCAATGGCTCTCATACAAATCAGAGTGTTAAAAGTACCTTTCTCCTTTTCACTGTATCGGCTTATGTTACTGTTGTCACTATACAAAGGACCAGCAGTTGCATGGGGCTTGCAGCTGTGATACTGAGCGTTGAGAGTATTTACTGTGATGTGGATTAGGTGAAGTACAATCTTGCTGATTTCACAGTCTCTGTAGGGGTACTGTTCAGCAAAAGAGAAAAACTTCAGCTTAAAAACTAACTTTTCTCCTTGGATAAACATTTAGGCAGTAAAACAGAAAAATTACAATAATATTGTCAGCTGGATGCCCTTTGCCTTTCCCTTGACTATACATTTCCAAATATATAATGAGAAGAAGGACTCTTGTCAGCTTTGTACACAGAATTATTCTAATAAAATATTAAAAGTCCCTATCAGTAACATTTAATGTCTGCACTTCCTTGTACACCCTATAGAATTTGGTGTATAACAAATGCTAGAAATTTGTTAAGCATATCAGAAGTATTTGCAGCTCCATTTCAGTGCATAAATACATTTCATTTTAACAGCATTTAACAGCATTAACTGAAGAATACAAACTGCTAAACTGACACACTCCTCCATTTAAAGTCACTACTATTTTGTTAAAACTAAGTTACTCAAAATACTCTTCACCAGAATTTCATACATCATTTTCCTATTTTAATATCCATATTGTCCTTTCTCAGGTAAACACTTGAAAGACAATAAAGACTGAAGAGGCACAGAGGAAGTCAGAAGCACAGACTAAATCCTAACTATTTCAGACACTGAAATTAAATGCAGTAACTAGATCAAAGAAAATTGTCCTTTACAGTTTCATTCACTTGCAATACATTTAGGTGTTCCCCGTAACAAATGTCAAATTGAAGTTATATTTTTCTGTGGACAGTGTCTTGTTAAGACCACTCACCTTGTAGAGAATAACAAGCAAAGCCTTTAACCACATCTGCCGAATGTGAGGCTTGAGGGACCAGAGGGAGCAGCGAGGAGGCTGCTGAAAGTAATGCCTCAGCTGAGGACAAGTGCAATATTTCAACACCTGCACCACCAAGGGAAGAAGGTGCTTTCCCAGGTTGATGTTATAGTCCATCACCTGAAAGGAACACAGGAGTTACCTCACCAAAATCAAATCCACTGATGTTAAAAAACAAAATAATTAATACAGTTGAGGTATTAGGTAAGTGAAAGGAAATCAATGGTTTTAAGGAAATCTCGCTACCATTTAGAAGCTTTCTGCCAGCTTGCCACCTTCTCATTTTAGCCAGATAGGCAGAATGAAACAAAGAAAATGTGTTCTGAAAGCCTTTCACCCAGCACAGCTTAAATTTTAAGATACACTGCCAAGTTCATAAAATATATTGTGCTGAAATAGCCTTGTGTTATGGCACAAGTTGATCATGCTTCAGTACACAAAATCATATCATGTATATCCCATGTTTAACAGGATGCACCTGTGAGTTTTGGGGGTTGAGTAGTTTGGTTATTTGGGAGTTTTGCATTAACATTTTAACATCGTACTGGCAGTTTTGGGGTTTTTTCTCAACAAATCAACATTAGGCATTAGGGTTTTTTAAGCCCTGGGTTCTGGAATCAGGTAATGACATTAGGTTCCCACTGTCCACTGAAGGTAAGAGTGCCTACTACGTTACGCAGGAAGTTTATTCACACAGATCCTAAAGGATCCAAGAATAAAGCAAATTAAAATTATCCTGCTCTAAAAAAAAAATGCTCATCAATCTTAAGTAGTGGTGTTGCTGCAGACAGGTTGCTGTGATTACTGTTAGTCACGTGCCTTGTCTCCATCATGACCTTTGAAGAGCATCATGCTATTTGGGGCCAGTGCTTTGAATCCTGGGAGTGATTCAGAAGTGCACTGAAACCATATATTCCCACTACCATAGCACAACTGTGTTTCACTTGAAACTGCAATGCCATTATTCATCATCTTCCTAGCAGTGTTCCAACAAGAGCTATTTTTAAAACCACACATGCTGAAATCAGCAGTTAAACTAGACCATAACAAGGCTCCACAAAGCCCTCGTGTCTGATGCTGCCCTATGCTGGTTGACACCCAGGAAGGTGCAGCAACAGGCCAAGGCAGCTCCAGCACAACTCCCAAAATCTAACATCTCCCTGCAGTTTTAGTGGGCTTAGTGAATTTTATCAGCAGCTCTCTACATCTAAACAGACAGTCTATGCTTCTTTTCTATTGTTTTATTAGAACAAGCAGAAGAGACTAATTTACAAATATTAAACTTGTGGTCTCAAGTTCTCTCCTGAACAAGCCAACTAGAAGTTTTTCCCTGTAAAATTCTCCACTTCGATGTGCAGCTGTCTCAAATACTTGTGTAGAGCTTAAGAGATGAATCCCGTGTCTATCCATGTAGGGTGAGCCAGTCGAACATATGATTCATAATCACCAAATTCGGTCCTACCCCGTCGTGCCGCGTTCCCCCTGGGAGCGAGTTACACAGCACGGCTAGGACAAGCTCATCCATAGAAAGGAGGCAGAGCACTGCCTAACGGAGCACATCCCGTAACGCAAACATGCCTGCTGCTGAGCAGAGCCATTTTCCAAGCTAGCGTAGGAAAATAAGGAATGAAGGAATACAGGAATAAAAAAGGAATAAAGGAATAAGAAAGGAAATAAAGGCCGCGGGAGAGGCGGAGCGGAGCCAGAGCCGGGACAAGGCGCTGCGCAACAGCGCCACCGCGCGGGCAAACAGCGCCACTGCAGAGCAACCCGGGATTGGGCAGCCCACGACACTCGGAGTTCACGGTGAAAAATACCGAGACATTTGATTTTTGTACTGTTTTTTTTTGTTTGTTTTTTGGTTTTGTTTTTGGTGGGTTTTTTTTTTTTTGTTTGGTTTGGGTTTTTTTGTTGGGTTTTTGGTTTGTTTTTTTTTTTATTGAACTGTCCACTGGAACCAAGCTTGGAATCAAAATCAGCGAACCAGCAAGCCAACCTAATCCCAGTCTTTGTGGAGCTGACGGGGCAAAGCAAGTATTTATGGCTTGGGAAAGAAGAGCGATTGAAATAGATCTCAGTACTAAGTTTTCACTCTGCAAACACATCTTCGGATTGCAAACGGCATTTCTCTTGCAGAAAAGGTGATTCCAAACACAAAGCAGCCCTACAGCTAAGAAAAAAATTCTCCCAAAATACTAATTAAAGTTGATGTCGGCTGCACACAGAAAAACCCTGGACTACTGAAGCTCTCAAACTCCTTTTGATATCAGAGGAACCAGGATTCAGTTATAAAGCTTTTAAACACAAATGGTGAATTTGGCTCACACAAGACATTTTAAAGGTGGAAGAGAAAGGCAGGGGCTGATATTTACAGTTGCAGTAAGTACTTCTGAAAATCAGTCCAATTACAATCACTGAAATTTGGACTTCCAAACTTGGAAAACAAATGTGGAAGATGCTGCTCTGATCTGAACTGCCACTTCCAAACTCTCAACACAAGAGCAAAAGGTCTTAATCTGCTTTTACACTCTTTAATTTAAAACTCAAACGAACGATGATTAACACAGAGCCACAGTGCTCTGGGACAATAGAACCCAATGCATTTGCAGCTACCCAGCTTGCATTAACACCACCTATTCTGCTTCCTGACATCTCCCCAGATGTGAAAGTTTTTCCAACTATCAACATCACATTTAACTTTGAAAAATCACTGATTCCAATGCATGAACCAGAAAATCTTGGTAAGATCTGCAGATCCAGAAGAGACAAGGATAGCTTTGAGCAATGTTTGAATGTTACAGGGGACATCTGAAAACACAGCCCTCTTTGTCCCCTAAGGTAATTCTTTATGAGAGACTGTGACAAAGGAAAAGCACTGAAGTGATGATGATGCTCCACTGCAAAGAGGAATATTCTGCAAAACATTTTTCAGACCACTACCACCCACTACTCTATTAGTGAGAATTAACTGAGCTTTAGAAAAGCCTTGTGAGGTAGAAAATTATAGTCTTCCTTACAAGATGGAGACAGAAGGCACAAGGATGTGCTTGGTCATTTATCACAGCAATATAGGCAAAAGTTTATAATGGCAATAGCACTCCCTAGGAAAGGGAGAACAGAAAGTCCTGGTGCACTGTAAGGAAGAAAAATGAGCCTCCTGCAAAGTGAAGAATGTTGAAGAGTTCACAGACTGTGAACTCTTCTTCCATAGGGAAACTCTTCTTCCGTAGGGAAACAAAACAAGAACAGGTCCTCCTGAGGAAGAAAGGAGGAAGTATTCATGAGGAAAGTAAGGCATTCAAAGGCTAGTGAAAGAAGGCAGAGGTCAGAAGCAGTCTCTAATTTCTCATACAGTGGTAGTATTTGCATGCCTCCATGCACACAAAACTATAATCTCTTTGCCAGTGATGCAGCAGCTTTAGACTACCAGTGGAAAGAAATTCCTTCACAAGCTGAAAATGTGTTGAAGTTTTAAGTAGGATTTTTGAGATATTGGGACACAAGAGAGATGATGGACTTTGGACCTGGTTAGCATAAGAGACTTGATAAAAGGATACCTTGGCAAGAGCAAACAGAACTTTGAGGATTAAAAGAAAATTCAATCAGACTGGTTTACCAGAAAAAGAAAATTTCATTAAACTCTGCAACCAAGAGATGTTGTAATATGCATAAATTTGTGATTTTAACCTAATAATTGTAGTAAATGTTACTAGTCTTCTTAAAACAGTATATAAGTATTGGTAGTGCACAATAAACTCAGATTCTGATCACCTCTCAGTCTTGCCTGTCTCTCTTCATCGCCGACATAGGATTACCTCATTCAGCCATTATTTTACTACAAAGAAGGCTGTGCTACCATTATTTCAACAACAGGGAATAATAAATAGCAGCAAAAGCTAGTAAGTGCCTTCACCTACTTGTGCTATTCCAGCAATAAAGGCGTTAAAGCAGGTTGAAACACGCATTTTTTGGGGTGCAATCATGAAGCATCCTTCCTGCTGGTCGTAGCCAAGCAGGACGTACAGATGGCGCTTGACCGTGTTGAAAGCCTTGGCACTGCTGATGTCCGACTCGGCGCTGCTCTCATCCTTTGCCATGAACTTCATCAGCACTGTGATCAGCTGGTGGACAGTCTGGTGGTCAATCCCAGCATCCTCTGGCAGCAGGTCTTTTATTGTATTATCGTTCTCTGGGGAAGGTTGTCCTATGGGCACAAGAGATTGGTATCAGACCCTGGAGAACACTGTGTAAACTCTGTAAATCAAAAAAACAGGGTACAGAACACAGCAGAATTTTTTTTTCAAGAGTTCACTGCTCCACTTCTTCCCAAATACAGCCAGTGAAATTGCAGGGGACAGGCATGCAGTTCTGAAGATCTTGCTCCTCTGTTGCCTCAGGTCCAACAGCACAGAAACACCTACTGTGTCACTCAACTCCATTTCTCAGCTTTACCATAATTAGTGGAGCACTTTATTTCCCATCCCAGTGCATTTCTGCCAAATTGAACATTATTATTCCTCCACATCCACCAAATCCCACTGCCACCAAAGTCTCATCTGGTATGGTTATCAGTCTTTCCTCAGTAAACATGAACAGACATCAGTCTTTGCCAGTGGAAAATGTACAAAATGGCAAGGGTAGGAAATATGAAAAGGTGTACCAAATAATGATTAAACAAAGAATGAAGACTTCCCCTATTAGCACGAACCTGTATTTCTCTTAAATAACTTGTAGTACTACATATAACTTGTAAATAGTGTTATTTTTATATTATAATTTTCCCATATTCTCAATGTGATCTGCTATTCTGACAAAGGATTCCTTTGCTGGTACAACTGCATCTGTCTTAGGCTCTTCACAAGAAAAATTGCCACATCTGTAATTTTTTTAAATAATTTTAAAGTGTGTTGCATTTGTATTTGAGGGTGAACTGAGGTTTGTTTGGCTGTTTTGCAAAGCATGGGAGATGGCTGTCATTTCTGTGATAGGTGAAAATTAAAACTATGCAGGGGGCAGAAATTTTCAGATCAACTTCTGTTAAGAATGCCTTTCCTTTATTGGTCTTATTTGGGTTAGAAGAAATAACAAACTTTATATTATACAACATTTTTTGTTCCAGTTTTCACTGGGATTTTTTACTTAAAAACCCTCCTTCAAAATGGAAATTCTCTACCCAAGTTTTGCTGGATCGAGGTTTGCAGATACAAAAAGAAAACAATGAATTCTGAGATAATTAGAAGCAGAATTAAAGGAAAACCATTTTCAGAAGTATTTCAAAATGTACACAGAAAGTAATCTTAGCTTCATGGACATAAAATGAGAAATAATCTTTTATTCTTATATAATACTACACCCAAGATAAAATTTTCCATGAAATTATATCATAAGGACACAATTTTCATAAGGATGATATCTGACTGTATTATTCAGCCCTATTTATTTTAATCTCTATAACATGTTGTGAGATTTTCAATAAAATAAAGAAGGAGATAAGATGAAAGGAATGAAAAGATCATTTGGCTCTAAATAAATGCTAGTTCTCCAAACAGAATTCAAAGAGTAATTAATCTGAAAAGATTAAACCATTTTATTTTCACTTGCTCAACAATATAATTTAGCAGCTCAGTGAAAAAACGTTCAATTTCAAAAGTGTTTCGTAACTCTAACACAAGCTAACAGACACTTCCCAGGACTTTTCCTGACATTTTACTTTTCCAGAAATATTATTGCACTTTCTGATGCATTAAAAATATAATTTCTTATACTGTATCCTCAGGTAAAACTATACAGCAGGACAGAGTGAACAGAGCTTCACCCTGGTCTGTTTGTCGCAGCTGTACTAAGGATCAAGTCTATGGAATGTCATTCACCCTGTTTTTATTTCTGATGTAGGAATCTGTAAAAAAACAGCAATGAAGAACTACTTGTTTAAAACTACAAAAACTGTACAATCCAGTTTAATCAATAGATCTTCAGAGCCTGAAAAACTTCTGCTGCCTGGAATGAGTCTTAAATTATATCAGGCCTGAACAAACATTTATTTTATCAAAACATGATACAGGTTATCCTGTTATCACATGAGGCTGTTTAAATCCAAGCTAGGAACAGAAAACCAAGACAGCTCTGTCTTTACAGTGGCTAGGGTAACTTTTATCCCTTAAAATTCATGTGAATTTGTATGTGCCTGTATAAGGTATACAGATATATACACCTATCCTCCCCAGCCCTCATCAAAACCTTCTCACATCACCAAACACACAGCCAGGTAACATACAGCCTCCACGCCCTAATTCAATCTAGCCTTACCTCCAAAGATTCATCTCTTTATTCATGTGTGCCTTATATCAGACCCCTTTACCTTCAAATTACTTTAAGGTATGTCACAATGTAACATAAAGCAGCAGATCAGAATTACAGCATGCTTCATCATCCCAACTGCAATCCCTATCACTGAAACTCTCTCACTGACTGTCCAGGATACTGCACAGGACATAGGCACAAACAAATGATCCTGGTGTTTAATCCACACAGAATGCACACTGAATTAAGCTTGCATTTGGACTGTGCAAGGATGCCTGTTTTAGATCTAGAAAGAACAGCTGAGCATGAAAACTGGTTCATTCAAGGCCTATGTATAAAATACATGTTTTTCTACAACAGATGTACATCCTCCATTTAGGAGTCAGTCAGCTCCTTAGCTGAAACACATATGCTCAGTACTGCCAATGTAGCATTAAAAACTGAAACAAACCTCAAAAAATTTTTTACAAACATACAGGCTTTTAGGAAAAAATAATAAATATTGGGCAGGAGAAAAGGGACAGTAATTAGTCTCCTAGTGTCCAAATCATCTGTCATATTCTGAATCATATTATCAGAATTTTCTTGAGATCAGTAGTTACTAGATACATGAAACATTTCATATACACATTTTTAATGGAAACTTTGTTTTAACCTTAGGTGATGAACTACCTAAGCCTGGAAAGTAAAGTGTAGCAATACCAAAATACATCTAATAAAACCACAATGTGTAACAATGCCTACTGTGACACTGACAGTTCTTATGCAACAAATTCCTTTAAGCCCAGTATTTAGCAGGTGGTCGGTGCTGTTAAATGAAGAACAATCATCCACTGATATACCTGATTATTGCATCATGATGTCACTTGTTCCCTCTGTCAGCCAGCCTGTGACAACCCACACATATGTTCTGTAAGGAACTAGTTTATTTCCAGCTCTCACTGGGCTAGCACAGTAGGGCTATATTCTTATAATTCAGAAACTCCCCATTTCATTTCACAGCTTAGTCAGCTCCCACAGTGACAAGGTATCTTGCTTTCAGCTGATCATCAAATAAGTTGATATATTTTGATTAGGAATTTGCATCTGTTGGAAGTATTTCAAGTCTTGAAGACAGAACATGAAAAGATCTGAATCTGACATCTTTTCACTTCCAAATCATCAGCCTACACAGCACTCAGAGCAATAACTGTCAGTAGCCACAATTATTAAGAGATTCCTTGGATCCTGCTGTGCTACCTATTCTACAGAAGCCTGACAGAAGGGTGACATCTTTAGAAAATGTCAGTAAATACAAAATAAGGGACTTGAGGTAGCTATAAGCATGCAGAGTGTAATATACAGTACTGACAGGCAAAAGCATTCTGTCTGCTGTCTTTAAAATCTGAAGGACTCAAAGACCTGACTCAAAACAGGTGACCCATGGGGCTAGTCTAGCAAATATTTACTTGTGGGCACTCAAACACAGGAGGGTGAGGCACTGCTGGCATAGCTGACTGACTCCAAAGTCTTACTTACAACAGGAGGCAGCTTTCAGTACAGATCGAGAGCAAAGCTTCAATTTACACTTTTTGGAACCGTGCTGAGATGTGATTCAGTCTGCCATTCAGACAACTTCCATCTTGTGTAAGTTTATCTCATGATTCAGCAAGAAAGTCAGAGTTAGAGCCGTCCTTTTCCTGTTCCATCAAAACACACCTCCTTTGTCACACCCACCTGGTGTTTGCTCTGGTGTTCCTCCAAGTGCTGGTGCAGACTGCTCATGTCTGGTCAAGCTCACAGCTTTAGAAAAAAAACAAAAGCAACTCTGTTTAATAAGGCAGCACTGACATCTTACACTTAGCATATATTCAGTGCTAGCACATTTATGTTCATTAACTCATTCACTGTTGTCAGGCAGTGAGTGTAACTGCTTGGAACATGTCACTTGTGTGCCCTACAGATTTTGTGCACTATGTTCTATAACTCTAATTTTCTCCATCATTTAATTTTGCTGGTACAAGAGTCAGCACACAGGAGTTCCTGTGCAGCATCAGTAATTGGTCATGAAGGATTACCTAAGAATCCCAAAATATTCAGGGGGACTGTGTTGAAAATAAGATCTATCGTATTGTTGGAAAGAAAATTACCTTTTAAGTTAATAGTTCACTAGCATCTAGTTTCAAAAGTTTTATCAGTTCCTATTATATGGGTAAGAGCAATGTGAGAGGTTCAATTTGAATATAAAGACTAATCTGTGTTTGGAAAATTCTCTAAATGAGAATAGACAAGCTTCATTTCTGCTTGCAAAGGTATCTGCATGGCACTCCAGACAATCCCATGGTTTTCCAGCACTAGGACCTCCTGCAGAAGCCATCAGGAAAGACGTGTTGCATGGACATTGTTTCCTTATCAACAGAATGCTGAATATATTCAAAAACTCATTTGAACCATCAACAGCTGTTTTTAAGACATCTAGCATATGCTGCATGCACTGATTAATAATTATAATTAGTAAATATATTAGTAACAGAGGATTTTTTCTGTAAAATTGGTATCTATTTAAGACAAAACTACTGCATATTAGCCACAAATAAAAATTAAGATCTAGAAAAGACAAACTAGTCTTGGAACATTTTATTCCGGCCTTTTAAACAGGCACATCTAGACACAATCTTTCTGTGTTCTTTGTCAAACTCACTGACTTGTCATTATCTGAGTAATGCCCAAAGCAGCCAGAAACCAACTGGATAAATATTGACAACTCCAATGTGTACCCATCGATGGGATATGATCCATGGGGAGAAGACAGAGGCGTGTCACAAAAACATAAACAGGTACTCAACGAATTTTGGTGGTTAGGGTTTCGGGAAGGGAGAGCGCTCTCTTGGACTCGGCGGGTCCCTTGACGCTGTCCCGCAGGGAGCGCACGCTCTTCTGGCGGTTACGCGCGAAACGAGCCCTCTTGATCTTCCACATTGCCGCATCACTGAGGTTGGCCACGTTTGTCCTCACAGCAGTGATAGCTTTGCAAATGCAACGGACCAAGTTAGGATTCATTCCACACCATGGGGAGGGGTCCTACTGCTGCCAAGTGCCAAATGCAACTGGGCCCCGGGTCCCACTCAAGCCAAGAAAGTTTCAAATGGGCCCATGGGGTCCATCTGCAAGGTACTCATTTGCATGCCCTCATTCTGAAAACCATAAAACCCCAAGAGGCATAACTGTGTCAAAAAATTATGCTGTTACTTGGTCAAAAACAGAGTCTTGAAGCCAAAACTGAATTTCAGGCTAAGAGAATATGAGGTGCCCCTTATTTAAAAGGGCAGAAATCTCACAAGTATGGATCACGTTTAGTGTACTCATACCTAACCATGGCCTCTAGTTTTGCCTTACTTACCTCCTGTTCTGCCTGCACCTACCATCCTGATTTTGAACTCAAAAAACCTGTAAGTGTTGATTATGGAGTTACAGTGGCATTATCATCACTATCACTGCATGTCTTAATGGGAATCACCAATACTTTTCCACACTCGTATCTCTAGTGCACTGGAACCCTTTGAGTTTAATCATCTGAGCGACTGAAGTCAGTGAGCCCATCCTTTGCACCACCCATCTCTTTGAAATGGCAAAGAAAAAGGTTAAAAAGCAATCTGAACATTTTCTTGGGCTTATTTTAAATCACACAAAAAAATATTCCTATTTAAAGATATTGCCCTACATTTGCAGCCAGAGCTGTTAGAAACTAGTGGCAAGATGCCCTCCTCAGGCCACAGCAGCAGTTCCCAGCATTGGGTCAAGCTACTCACATATGAAGAAAATACCTTTGCAGTTCCACCCCTCTCCTGTGGAGCAGTCACTGCACCTAGACTTTTCTAGGCACTGGGGTCCATGCAAATGTAGAAGGAAGCATTAGGCTGCTGAGGGAACATGCACTGTTCAAACAGCTGCTCCCATCTCCTCCAGGAAATGGAAATAGATCTGATTCATAGGCCACCACTTGGGTTAGGAAGTTTTCAATTATTCAGCATTCTAAAAATTTATACATGAATTAATTTTTAGTGCCTGTCTAGTGAAAGGAAGATTTGGTTTCTCATTAAGAAACCAAGTATGAACAGGACAAACATTTTAAAACATCTGTCACTGCAAAAATAGTTAACTGAGCACTGGCTCTAGGAGTCCACATCTCTCTTATGCTGTGCCCCACACTCTGGGGCTTTTCAGAGGGTCAAACAGCTCCGAGGGCTGACTTTGTACAGACAGGACAGGGATGGGCATGATCTGGGACTTGAAAAACAGCAAATGTGACAGCATTAGAACTTCTACAATAGAACAAGAGGGTTAACGTGGGTTGCAGGTGATCATAGAACCAGACCACAATTCAGCCAAGGCTGGCAATCACATCCTAGTGAGAGCAAAACACAACACCCAAGGGTGCAGCAGAATACAGCCTAATCTGTATTCAGGAAGTAAAAAAATGCTTACTTTATTTTATTTTGGCCTGAAAGATTACTTAACTTCAGAGAATTTATATACATGAGACCTGCAACTCCCTCAGTCTGTTGCAAGCAGCTAAACTTCCAGAAGCTGGTAAAAAGTGATCAGATTGATTTGATATATGCTTACTTGTTGGAAAAGGAAATTCTTTGTTGCAGTCCAGATGAAGCTGAGCCTCCAAACTCAGGGTTTCAAAGCGATTCACAAAGAACTCCCAGCTCAAAGCTGGGATATCTGCTTTTAGAAAATGAAGTAGCAAAAGCTTACTGAGAATTGTGGGCCTATCCTTGACAACTGTGTCAAACTGGAAATCAAGGCAGAGGCAGAGACCCTATAGAGGGAAACAAAGAAAACAACATATAACTGAGATATGAGATCTCTTAAGGATTTTTTTAAATAAAGGGAGGTCAAAGCTCATAACTTCTCCAGTCAGTTAATCAAGGTTTTGCTCCTTTTTTCTACCAAGTCGTTTAAATCAGAACTAATGCTACTGGTATCAGAGAGAGAGTAAGGTATGTAAAGAGATAAATAAGCATCATATTTTGAATGTAGAATTTTCTAAGATTTTGAGTAATACAAAGGTACAGGCAAAGTTCTATCCTACTGCATATTTGGTACACAATATCAAAGTGCTTTGCTCACAATCCTCATCTGAGAAAAACATTACATTTATGTAACTGAATCAAGCCCTTAATTACAAAAAGAATGAATCACCAAGGTTAAACAAGGGAAGCAAGATTACACTGTGAAGTGTATCAGAGGCACTTAGCCTGAAAATTCTTCTGTACATTATCTGCACTAGAATTTTGTCTGGACTGTCAAGACTTAAGTTTGATAAGAAAGCCCACAAATCAAATATGAAAGTGCAGTATACTGGTCTCATTGAAACCAAGTTCAGTAATAGTGTCATTGAACTCAATTTCTCTGGAAATTATTTTGAAAAGGTACCAAATGGAATTAAACTAGCAAACTAACAGCTTTTTGTAGGCAGTAACCCTGAGATCTTTAAAATACATATTCATTCTATTCTCCACAGAACTACAACTGAATTGTTCTATGAGATTTATTTTTTTATCTTGCTTTTCTTGCTTAGGTATCTGTTTAGATTTAATCATGTGAATCCTGACTGGCAGGCTCTCTGACATTCATAAAATTACATGTCTATGGGAATCTTGAAAAGATCAAGACCGGGTTTGGTTTTGCTCAAATACATTTTCTCAATGGGAGCTCAGCAGGGTCTCATAAGACTTAGAAATTTATTTTTTTAATTGTAAAATACAAAATTATTTTCAAATAATAAAAAAAAGTTTTCTACAACAGCAGCTCAAACACAATAATCCTCTGCAGCCATCAAAATATTTATGGTTGGACTTGGTCTTAAAAATTATTTTTTCCATGATTCCAAGTTGGGGTAGGGCAGTATCATTTCCCTTGGTTATTTTGTGCATATGTCAAGTACCAAGACCAATAATGCTTGCCTAAAGAGGTATTACCAGTGACTGTGATGCTGTACATGTGAACTCCAGGTGAAAAGCCAACTTCCCACTGGAATGTATTTTTTCCCATGTAGCACGCCCACCTGTAAAGCTGGCCTCTTTATGGTGTCAAGTAATAGTCCAGCTCTTGTAGCCACTGCTGGGTTGACATCTTCCACAGCAGTCAGGAAACAGCAGAATGCATGAGCCAAAGAGTACTTCAGAAGGTGGTTTTTTGTCACAGAGTGAATATCCAAAAATCTGCACAACACAGCCACTTTCTCAACTGTAGCAGTGAGACAAGAGGCATATTCATTTAGACAATGGTTTATGTACTGATTAATACACAGATTAATACATAGAAATATGCACACCTGAGAAATTAACAATGAAAAGCAGAGCTATAGAAAGAGCTATAATTTTGATTCTTATTATCCAAAATGTCTCAGCTTCCCCTTTATTTTACTGCACACTGTTTTGCCATAGTTTAGCACCGAACTATCTCCAAAACTGTCCAAAGCAGCAAAAAGTTCATCATCTGCTATATGTCTCCTCAGTTACTGCAGAGAAAGCTCTACTTCTTCAGAGAAGAAACAAAGAGAAAATATAGTACATTTCTCAGGCCTACCTGCTTCAAATCTCATTTTCCAGTCTTTACTGTTGAAATTGCTGTTTATGATTGTCCAGAAAATGTCAGCTCCATGAGGAAGCGAAAGTGCATGAAGAAGAAGTGGGACAGCCAGGGAAGAAAGCTGAGAAAATTCAGACTTCACAACTCCCCATAAGCTGGCAAGACAAAAAAGAGCAAGCCTGCTTATAAAGACACTCCCTTGATATCCTTTCTTTTAAATGTAAAGAACTTTCCATTAAAATCTCTGTGAGCCATGCTGGGTATTAATGTGAATACTACAGAGTGGATTGTAGTAAAAACAGAGTAGAAAAACAGAGCTACTTGCAAATCTTCAACTACAGCATTTTTTATTGAAAATCCAGGTTCAAATATTCCTCACTTTGAAGTATTTCATTTTGAAAGAGTTTGCCTAGTTCAAGACAACTGCCATGGAACACAGTCTATGCTACGAATTAGGAGTTCCAGCATGACCAGCTACACCACATAAGCCACATGAACTGTCTTGACACCACAAATCATGTGCCTCCACAAATAACTAATAAGTTGGATATTCACAATTTGCTGGTATAGATTCAGAACAGATTCTCTAGGCTGCTAAAACCCTCAGTCTTGGGAGATGCTCAGTGAAATACAGAGCAGCTGTTAAGTGCTGACAAACACTATTTCAGATGATCATATGCTGATGTTTACTCAGCTAGTTTTCATCAGAAGTCCCTTTCTTCAAAGAGAATCTTAAAAGATCCAATTCACTCTAAGTGAACAAACTTCCTGTCCCTCACAAAAAAAAAACAGTGAAATACTATTGTTGTCTCAGCTTTAACGCTAAGGCCCTATACACTGTTTGCCTGCCTTCATGACATCCTGTATTTTATTTTGTAGATTCCAGGAAGATACATCAGTCTCAGGTGATGGTATTATTGAATATGAGAGAGTTTGACTCATTGCAAAAGATGTGGTTCACAATGGAGTAGCCATGATGGACACTGCAGGGTTACCCTGACTTCATTTACATCTTAATTAGCCTGTGCAATAACTTTTATACAGGTTTCTTAATTTTTCCACACTTCTCCACCACTCTCATTAATTTCCCATATTAAACTTGCAAATTCTTTGACACTAACAAAAATGTATACCTGGAGAACCAATGAAGTATGAAGACAGAATATGTAATAACAACCCACCTTGCAATCAACATGTGATCTTGAATATAGGCAAGAAATTGTGGATGGTCTTTTCTTGCTATATACAGGCATTCTCCATGAAGACACAGGATCTTCAGACAATTCAGCATGTTGAAAAGAATGTCTGGTTCCTCAAACCTTGACATTTCCTGTGTAAACAGATGTTTCTCTCTCAACACAATGACACCAACAGCAATACAAACTAAAATAACAAGTAATAAATGTTACCTGCAATATAGTGTATATGAGCTTCAAGGTAACTGGAAGTTGCTGATAACAAAACTTCCTTTCTGTGTCATTCTTTATTGCTGTTAAAAATTTAAGTTACAGACAATATTAAAATTCTTTCATCTATGAATTCAAAATAAAACTAAAGAATGTTAAGGTGATGAGAGATAAATTAATTCTAGGCACATTAACCCTGCAGTCAGCAAAGTTAGCATAGCATGAAATGTGGCTATTTTATATGTTTAAAAAGCCAAGACTTCTTTTAACACTTTTGGGAGACAGTCACACTTGCTATCGACTTTTTTACAGCCTATCCAATTAATATGTTGAAAGAATTAAATGCATGATAAAAAAACTGACTGTGCACTGTTGGACTTGAAAAACTGCTTGTATTGTATATGAGTATATGCATTTATTTTAAAGCCTCGCTGCAATAACCTTTTCAGCCTATACCTACCAGCATTTTCTGTGGTCTCTGTGTGATTTCCTGGGTTTTCTCCATGCTTTGGTGCTGATTTGTCTTCCTCTTCTCCTTCAGTTCCTATAATAAACTCAGGTCTAGTATACAGAAGACTATCCTCGAGGTTATCTGTGGGCTCCTTTAAGAATATAATAAGTTAAATTCATTTCTTGATGTTACCTACATACATGACGCCATATCCTGCTGACTAAGCTACATTTGGTGTGACAAACTGAGCTCAAATGAGGCATTCTTTGTTTAGTTCCATGTATATTTATGCACTCAAATCACCTGCATATCTAGTATTTTGCATTAGCAAATGCATACTGACAAAAAAGTGTTTCTGACATTGACTGAACAGAAACTGTATATGCATATTGGAGCTGAGGTGGATTCAATCAAAGGGCCAATATTCACCAAGTTTGTCATCCTTGCCTGAAAGGAGTAACAGACAGGAGCAGGGTGTTTCCTGCACTACTGTGGAGTTACAGGCTTAGGGGCAGGACCTACCTCAACCACTTTTACATTAAAATGTAAACTCCAGGCTGGAGGTACTTCTGCCTGTGGCAAGAAGCTCAGGATTAAAGGTTCCATTGTGATATTTATGTTGTAAATTTCAGGGTGAAGTTTGGAAGTGTCCCAGCATCCCAAAGACTGTACTACTCCCTAATTCTATCTTGAGATGAGAATCTGTACTGAAGGAGCATGAGATGATTTTTCTAGAACAAATACTATATTGAATACTATGTGCAAAATATCTACTTCTAGCATACACATCAAATGAAATTCTGAAAATAGTCATCACTATTCCCTCCATGGAAGAAAAAAGCTAATAAAAATCTGCTACTAACACACCACAGCAAATGAGCATCAGAATAAATGGAATGATGCCTTCTTCTCAACTACCAGATGAAACAGTTACATATAAGAGATATCCAGCCTAAAATAAATTCATCAGACCAGCACCACCACAGGAAATTCTCCAATTCTTTTGCGAAGCTACAGAGAACTTTAATGATAACTGGAGAGTACATATCTGGGTCTGATAAAGTTGGATACTCAGCCTGAAGTAAAATCATTTTTCCCACAGTGCTCAGCATTTCAAACAGTCAAGCTCCAACTAAGGCTTGCTCACTTGACAGCTGCTTCACTCAAAATCATTAATCATTTCAAAGTACCCACCCCTTGCTTTTAACAAAAGCTAAGTATTAACATTTTACTTTTTTTTTTGAGACAAAGCAGGATTGGAGTGATGCATGTCCAAAGTGAAATAGCACTTCAGTGTTTGTGGGGGAAGAGTTCATGGTGGATGAATATTGCCATCTGCCCTGGGTCCTTTGAATAAATTCAAACTTAGGAAATTTTACCGTTTAATGGCATTTTGCTTTAACCTCCCAAATCCTTCATGCCAAAAGCCAGTGCAGCTTTGCTCCCTGAGCACAATGGAATGAGAGTAGTCAAGGAGTTTCAGCACACCAATAATACAGACCCTTTCCTGCTCTACTTACCACAAGCCTGATTTCTTCCTTTGGAGCAAGCTGTTCCAGCAGCTCAAAACCCAGCTGGTAGCACAGAATGCTGGACTGGCACAGACCACATTCAACTGATTTTTCCTCTTTCTGACAGGTGTGAGAACCACCCCAGGGTGCCTGAAACACATTGTTTATGATGGATATTATATCTTTTGAGATGCTGTTCTCTAAGCCCAAAGTGACACCATCATCCTGGAGCTCCATCTGAAAGAAAGTGAAAAGAGTAAGGATTTATTAATAATTTAAAAGACAGAGTACAAACCATCTGCCTCTTCCTACATTTCCGCTAGCTTTGTATTACAGTACTAGGAAGAATCTGAGATAATCTGTAACTCAGAATTTTAAATTGCCAAACATTGGGTGTTGAGGCCCAAGCTCAAACAGCTAGAGTAAATAGACAATTTCAAGCACAGAATTAATCCATTATTTTTACCTGGAGACTGTCATCCAAAACAAGTGTCCTTGGACACATAACGTAGAAACTTAGCTATCCAAAAATTGATAACCTAAACTTATCAAAAAATCTCTGCTTCTAGTCTGTAAAAATAAACAAAGCACCAAGAAAAAGTTCCTTTCACTAGTGTCAGGTCAGTATCCAACCTGAATGTGGAGCTGTCTAACTTCTTTGAACATTAACCTATAATTTCTATAGGGATAAAAACAGATGACAGCTGTACTGGGATTTAAATGCCTTACACTTCATGCCAGGCCCTTAGCAGAAAGAGAATCAATACAGGATCAAAAGAATCAATGCCAGGCCCTAAGCAGAATCAATAAAGGAGAGCCAAAAGTGGCTACAGAACTTCAGTGTTCCTTCCACGTGGATGTTTTCCTTCTGCAAGTACCTGCTTCAGGATTAGATCAAACATCAGAATGAAGCAATTAAGATTCATTTCCTCATCTTCACACTCAAAATCAATTGTTTTTCCACTAGGATGTCCAAAATTCTTGAAAGGGCTGTGAAAAGGACTACGTATTGGGCTCCGAAATGGGCTCTGGAAGGGGCTTGGGAAAGGACTCAGCATGTTGTGCTGAACTCTGCGCCCAGGGTCAGAAGCAACGCTCACCTGAAAGCATGAAAAAATCAACATGTCCAAATGATTGTTAGACATTTAAGCAATATCATTCCATAAGAAAATGCCAAAAATAGCAAGAACTCTGACAGCCTTGCCACTCCCTTGTGTAGCTTTTTTGCAAAATATACAGGTGCCCCTTATTAACACCACTGAACTATAAGATACAAAGGAAGTACAGGAACCATATTCTGCCCAGATGATACATTCTCTCAAGCTAAGTAGCTGACATCCAGTATGTTATTCCTACTAAGGAGAATTTCAACATCCAAAACCAATCTGAAAATTGGTGCAGGCAGTAAAGCAGCTATCAGGTGACAATGATCTGCTCCATAATCCATGGACACTGACTTTAATAGCAGGAGGGTAATAAAGGAGTCCACCTCAAGAGAACTTTGTTACCTAAGGCTGTACCAAGCATACAGACAGTTGGAAATGAACTAGAACAATGGCAGTAAGTTGTGTATGTCTGCACTGATTTATGCCCACACCATAGCAAGCCAGCTAAAACATCCTGAGAACTTCTAGGCATTGCAGAGAGATACACATTTAGACGACATATCAGGTCGATTTTCACACCAGCTATGGTCTGAAAGACCAGAAAGAAAGTTTAATCATTTTTTCTGCTTAGTTTAGAAGTGATCATGGGCTAGGTGCGGCAGTGCTCTCTGCAGGGCTGTATCAGAAGACCAGCAGACCACATGTAAGGAGTCATCAATTGCCTAGATGCTGTAGTTCCTTAAATCTAAAGAATCAGGTCTTTCAAGCAACCTTGTTCCTGGTGTCCTTGAAGCACTTCATCCAAACTACTGGGAAGTTAAGTCACATCAGACCAAATATGTGTAGTACCTACATATTTGTACATGTTTTCTTCCAGACCATAAGCCTTTGACAGACAACTTTAGATCACATTCTGCATCTCTTGCATTTGGTACAAAAACTGAAGGGAACCAGGAATAAATTCTGCTCTCTCACCCTTTCAAAACATACCCAGGCCCACCAAATTCATGCCAGAATACAGAAGGTCATTCTGGATGACCAGTTGTCCCTAACAGTTTGTTCCTGATGGTTATTAATAGAAGGTGCAAAGAATAAAACAGCTTGGAAAAGATACCAAGTTCCTACCTGTGTTACCTTTACACTTTTATATGATAGAGTAATTTAACTGAAGTCATGCCAATTTTCTTTCATTTTCAAAATGTATACTGTTTTCAATCAAATGCTGCCATATTGAAAGATGTTTTTTAATTCTTCATGTGGACTTTATCAGGAAGACTGTTATAAGCAAAAAAAATAAGCAGGATAAATAACAGTTACCCTCCGAGCTGCAAGATGTCCTGCCAGTTCACTGACTCTTGATTTTCTTTGGTTTGCTAGTTCTTTTACAGAATTAACTCCATCAGAAAACATGCTGATTAGTAACTGAAGAGGAACAACAATGTCTAGTTCAGACAACACCTAAGGAAAGACAATAAATAAGAAAGCATGAGTTTCAAGTTGGATCACAAACACCAGCTAATCACCAGGAGGAGAAAGACAGTCCTTCCAATATGCTGCAGGAAGGACCATCTTTCTAAAAATTTCTAAAAATATGCATTCCTCACATTAAAGAAGCATCCATGTAGTTGGCTCTTGTGCTCTTATGTGCATTTTTGTAACATGATCCTCAGTTCAGCAAGTTCTCTGCATTTAATTTTGGGATTCAATGAGGTGAGGCGCAAGCTTAGATTTCTGTTAGGATCAGGGCAAAATAAAAAAGGCACTTTCAAAATATTTATTGACATCCACTTGGTGTGCCTTGAGATCAATTTTATGCCCAAACACACAGAGATGTGTGGTTATTCTACAAAAATATTTCTGTAAAGCAGAAATATTACCAATACTTGAATGAATAACTTTTTTTTTATTATCCCTTAAAACTGATTTTTTTTTTCTAAGAATTTGGTCAGAATGGTAGCCTACAGGTATCAACATAGTGACAGGATTGTTCATTGCACATCACTTAGAGAATATTCCCAATCTATTATGCCTCTATTAATCAGATAAATATAAACTCATTTGCACTTGTCATTAAATGTTATTAATTCGAGAAAAATCTAAAAAAATCATGCTATACTTGAAAACTCTGTATACCTAAAAACTAAATTACAGTCAGGTAAATTGGTCTTTGTAGAGGTTTAATTAAAATAACCCTCAGCAGGAAAGAAGCAATAATGAAAAGTACAGGTATTATTTTGAGGTGCTGTGGAAAATTTTATATCCTTTTTGAATTAATTGCCCTCATCTGACATGATTATCCCTGTAGCTCCCTGTAACATCGGGTGAATGCCAGCTTTGTGGGCAAATATAGCACAAAAAAGGCGAGAGCAGCAGAAACCTCGGTGGGTACAGAGCTAGTCTAATCCAGCTCTTCATATGCAGAAACAACTGCAGCTGTTTCTGGAGTCTGGAATTAATTTTGGAATCTACAGACCAATTTCTGTGGAGACTAAAAAGTAATGCTGTAAAAAAGTCAGCCAGCTGAATGGCCCTAAAGACTCAAAGGTTTTCTTTAAAAAAGATTACAGAAACTCACAGGCTTCCATTTTTAAAGAATCACAAAATCATTTAGGTTACAAAAGACCCCCAAGATTACTGAGTGCAACCTTTGACTGATTCCCATCTTGTCAGCTAGATTATTGCTCATGATGGGTTAGCAATACTCAGGGTCTGTCTACCAACCATCCTTATACTGGAGCTAAGCAAAGGGGAGAAGAGGTGCATCAACTTCAGAAAAGCAGATTCTTTTTCGAAATTATCAGCTGTTTCAGCATGACTTGTCAAACAAGGACACTTACATGCAGCCAGAGCAATGCCTGCTCTTGTACAGAAGATGGATACCCTGTGAATCGACAGCTAATAAAGCCAAACATCTCCTCCAAGGAGAAAGGGAGAGGACAGAGCTCAGTGTCAAACATTTTACTGAAAAATAGAACAAAAATGTAGCATCACTGAGTTAGCAAGGCATAGACTGTGTGAGATAGAACAGAAAACTGGTAGAAAGCAGTCTTCTTACTTGCAGCTTCACCCTCCACAGGAGCTGAGCTAGGCTGCTGATACCACCTGTCCTGACTATACAAGGTCATCTCTGAATTTGGTGATGCACTTTAAAAATTGGTATATGTCCAGTTTCATTTGATAGCAATATCTTTTCCAACAACCAATGCAAAAATTGGAAAACTTCTCATCTCACTAGTCCAAAATTCCACGTTTGCACTAAAAAAGGTTTACAGCAATACCTACAAATATGAACTTACAGTCAGTTTCAGAGCCCTGTCATCAGTTAAAAGGCAATGTGAAGTTTTATTGTCAAAGTCGTAAACCAGACATAAAATTACAACTCCACCACCATTCTTATTCTGGTGTTTCCTTTTCTCAATAGGGGAAAAGGATACCAGCTAAACAAATAGAGCTCTACTAATCCCCACCATTTCTCATCAACTAGACAGGAGGAGAAAGACAGCCCTTCCAATATGCTGCAGGAAGGACTATCTTTCTAAAAATTTCTAAAAATATGCATTTTTCACATTAAAGAAGCATCCATGTAGTTGGCTCTTGACTCAAAGATATGGGGGGCAATAAAGGAAAACTTTCCCAAAGCTTAAATCCTTTAAACACAAGATACAAAAACAAATCCAAAGCATTCACTCACTACTGTCTATTGCACACACAGGCATTTTTATTAGCTGTCACCATCTTACAATGGTAAAACCCTCAACAAACATATGCAAAACCAGAATGATTCCAACATATGCCTACGTACCTCAGCACTTCCCGAAACTCTTTCAGTTGGTTATCGGGCACTTCTGTCCTTATAGCTTCCAGCCATTCTGGCATGATACACTCCCACACCGACTGATTTATCACATTGTATGGAATCAAGCAAAGGATTCGGTTCAGCCCTTCTTTTAGCTGGGTAACAGCACTACATGATTTGTCCCAGTATCCACCAACCTGTGGGTATTTCAAAAAATCATACTGATGAACTATTGTAAAGGCAAGTCCACCAATGAGGAGAGAGAATGATGCATCTGACTCCATCTTATATATTTTATTATTATACTATATTATATTAAAGAATACTATACTATACTATGGAATACAGAAAATATACTTACTGAATGCTAAAAAGATAATAATGAAAGCTCGTGACTCTTTCTGGAATCCTGGCACAGCTTGGCCCTAAGTGGCCAATGAGTCAAAACAACTCACACCAGAATCCAATCAAACAATCACCTTGGGTAAACAATCTCCAAACACATTTGACACGAGCACAACACAGGAGAAGCAAATGAGATAAGAATTGTTTTCCTTTTCTCTGAGGCCTCTCTCGCTGCCTTTCAGCTTCCCAGGAGAAAAACCCTGGGCGAAGAAATTTTTTCAGAGAATGTGGATGCCACAAAGAACAACATTTCTAGTCTCTGTAACTTGCTCTGTATCACAAATTTGCTCAGTATGTTGCAGCCAGGAAATTTTTGGAGGTGATTATTCATAACTTCAAGGCAGAATTTAGAATTCAGCCATGGAGCTGCATTGTTTTTTCCTCTTTAATTTGACTGACGGTACAAAAAAGCCTTGCCCAAGACTTAAATGAACTTTGCTCACTTCCAGGCCATGATTCAGTGTATTATTATTTATAATTCTCAAAAAGGAGCAGATTTATTTGGTCAAAACTTGCACCACCAATTTTTTGCTCTGGGAAACTTGTTACAGTACTGGGTCTTTATTCTGAAAAACTTAGTCTGTACAAGGTGTTCTTTCATGGGTGTTAGTTCAGGATTTTTTGAAGAAAGGTTTTCAGCGATGGAAGCAAAAAAATATGCTTCTCAGTATATAAGTAATTGGCATACAGAGATTAATTATTCTAACTGACCTCAGCTCACATCTGCTGTTCCTGACTAATGGCTCTAGAGATGCCTGCTGTTTTGGCAGCAATTACTGGTAATCTCAGCCAGCAAACTATTTTTCCTTCATTCATCACAGCTAATTTCATGGCTATTTGTCTTCATGTTCCAGTGAAGTCTTGCAAATCTGGCAAGTTTTTGGTCTAGTCTTAAGTATTGCAGTAGAGGGTAACAAAACTCAAAAGAAGGGTTGGATCCAAGAAAAAAAATCTGCAAGAGATTACAGCATGAGGTTCAGTCCTTCCTTCTCCCCTTAACCTCAAAGCCATGGTCTCTTTTGTTCAGTTTCTAACATTTGAAGCATTCACCCACCTCTCAAACTGCCCCAGCTGACCTACAAGCCTCCCAGCAGCAATGGTTACTGAGTAAAACATGCCCATGCTGATCTGCACATGTACAGCAAATCCCATACATTACATCAGGAGAAACCCACAATGTACAGTTCATGTCTGATGATGTAATACATCACATGAAGTCTGTATGGCTCTTCCAAGTCTAGCTTAATTTTAGGAAACTTAATTTTAGGAAGCAAGCCCAACATGTCCTCTGGACATTTTACATGAGAGTCTCAGAAAAAAGCATGCTTAAGTGGTGAGTTCCGCTTCATAACTAATGGACAGAAAGAATGACTCTTTAGAAGAGGCTGCACCAATGGTTGCACTTAGGCACCCTGGATAACCTTCCAGATAAATCTCTCTCTCTCTACATCAGCAACAAGGCGAACCATGTCAGACTGGGATCTTAACTGAGTCACTCAAATTAGGTCTCTGAAGTTAGCATCAGTGTTCCCAGAGTTCCCTTCAGTTACAACTGTGTGATTTCAAAAACCTTAATTCACAACTGCAGAGATGAAGTATGCAAAGAGCAAAGAAACATCACTAAAGGACAGGCTTATATCTGGGAGTAGGCAAATGATACCTTTTAGCAAAGACAAGTTTGGGTACTTCAGCAGCATAATGAAAATGTGCAGCTATCAAAAATGTACAGTATCTTTCAATACCTATAATATTCTTCCAACCTGCCTTCACAGCAGTGTAAATAATGCCTACTTTTCAACACAGTAAAACTAGAAATGCTGTGAAAAGGAAAAATTCCCAATTTCCACTGCTCCCTCTCCCACTGAGATTTCTTTGTCTTGTCAGAGCTGGGAAAGAAAAGGTGATTTTGCTTAAGACCTTAATCTCTGTAACAAAGAAGGGAGCCCTCAGATAAATCATTCTTACCCTGGCAAACTCCATTGGCTTGGGCAGGAGGCACATAACCATGACATCAAACCGGACATCACAAACAGTCTTCAGCCACTTGGTAACAAACTGGGGCTTCAGCTTCTCAACCAGGCTACCAACTTCATCATCCATCATGTAAGCTGTAGAGTGAAACCACTGGAACACCATGCTGACCAGCCTTGCCAAACTCTCTGTGGGTGTATTCTCACTGGGAGTGCAAAGGCTCACCTGGAAGAGAGAAACACAAACCAACTTTCATTTCTAGAATTGAAGGGGGGAAAATTTTTTGTCTACTATATTTTGCATGTTCTCAGAGTTATGAGGATGCAGATTACATAGGAGACAAATTAAATGATCAGTTTTAAGTAGAGGTTGGTACAGGACAATTAACAAAACATTTCCTAACCAGAAAATAACAATAAAATGGGGGAAAAAACAGGCACTGAATTTTTTGGTTACTTTCAACACTGAAAAAAATCAGTGTAGAGTGCTTTGACAAACTTTTTAGTTTGAACTTTAAAATTACTTTTAATTTCAGAAGGTACTGTAAATCTAGTAAAATATATGCTATACATACACACACATATATATAAGACATACCAGATAAAAAGACAAGTCAAATCAAGAACTTCAAAAATTCTGAAAGAAAATGCCTACCTAATGTAATAAATTATCTTTACTTTGCAAAAAGACTCCAATCTTCAATTTTTGTCCTCATTTGGGGCATGAATATGAGTTTTAAGTCCTCAGAAATTACCACATCCTGATTAACATTCTTCACCCCTTCTCCAAGCTCTCTAAAATGACACCTGGACTGTAAAGCTGTCACAAATCTGAGACCAATTTTCTACCCCAGTTCACAGGCCAGCACACTGCTAAGCCCTTAATTACCTGATGTTTGAGCTCTTGGTACCCTCTGGGTACAGGAGACAAAGTTTCAAGTCAGGTTGCTGAACTGAATGCCAAGAATGGATAACAGGGGAATTGAGAAGCTCCTTTAGCCACCAATGAGCTATTCATTGTCATTTCCTAGTGAAAACTGCGCCCTCAGCACTTGGCAACCTGAAACTGGTGACCACTGCCTGGCAGTGAGTGAACAACAGAGCAATGTTTGTGTCATATCTGGAGAAAAAAATGACAGGTCTCCTTCCCAGAGAAACCAGAACCCATTGATTTTTCCTCCATGATTTTTCTTGAGATGAAGCAGCTATCAACCCTCTTGTCAATTCAAAGTACAGCATTTTACTTCATTGCAGGTTGAAGCTCAGGTATTTTCTTCCCTGTGCTTGGCTCAGCTGAGCGTTAACTCAAAGGCAGTATCAGCTGGCAGCCTTTTTAAAAGGAACTCTTGAACCCTAATCCAGTTTCTGCATGAAAGATAGTCATTTTATGATGGAAAACAGCAACCCAAGATTTCTCACAACCTCTGTGGTCATCTCTGTCAATACCCACTACAGAGAGATCAAGAGATTTTACAGGAATAGAATGGAGACAGTGAGTTCTTCCTCCCTACCACACAAAGGTACCTTTGAATGTCAGGGATGAGGCACGTACAGTGAAACATAACCTGTTCTGTTCGCACATAATTCTACTTCTGGAAATATAGACCTTCAGTCTTTATAAACATCATTTAATACACAATAGATGCACATGGCACAATTAAAAAAAATACAGATATCTTTAATTCTAAAACAATGTTAAACAACAAGACCCACAAGATGTCAGCAGAATATAAAGTTTATTCATGAAGTTCCTTGAAACTGCAGAGCAGCTCTTTTGGCATTATGGAACTCCTCACCTACCATCCAGAGAACCTCCACACCCTGCCATCCAGAGACCCTATCTCTGTTTAGACAATGGATGAGGGGTCCTTCTATTTGCTCACCTGTCACTGGGTGACTGACGAGGGAGCCTGAGAGGAAAGGTGCCTTGGAAAGAGCCTGAGAAAAAGAATTCTCCTTAAGAAGAACTGCAGAATGCAGTTTCTGAGGCTCTAGGAGGCCGCAGCCGGGCCTGCTCATGACCTAGCCAGCAGCAGCCCTCCTGTTTTGGAATAATCTCTGGTAGCTGCTGTAGGGGTAGAACCCGGGGCTTCATTCTGTCAACCCACACCAGGTGAATGGAGTAGACTCACTGACACAACTTGAGCAAGCTGACTGCAGGAAGGAACAACATCCCACTAAGAATCCTCCTGCCTATTCAGAGGTAAGAGAGAAAGCTCTGCTTCCAGAAAGTGATGCTGAAAGCTGGAAGGAGAAAAATAGATTTTTAGGGGACTGCCTTTTAAAATTAAAAAAATGGTGCTCACCAGGGGGCACTTGTGAACAGAAGAAAGAAGAAGTCAATTAAAAAACTGAGAGTGAAAAATTCTGTTATATACTTTGTAGCAGACTAAGAGGCAGTCAGCCACTCCACCCAAACTAGTTATGAAATCTCCAAGTCTGACAGCTTCACAGGAAAAATTCTTGCTTACAATTCAGAATAAGTCTCCAACTACAGCCAAGAAGTGTGGGGAAAAAATAGAGGCAAAACAGACTTCAGAAAGTAAAGGGGAGGCAACCACGAAGAGAGAAGAAAGCAAGAATTTCTTACCAAGAACCATATTCCAAACTGGCTCAGGAGACGTTGGTCATGCTTGTCATCATCTTTATTATCAAAGTCTGTGTTGTCCAGGGAGTGATGGGAAGAGGAGAGGCCCATCTGTCTCCTTCGGTTGAGTTCATGCTCCCTCTGCTCTGCATGAAACTCTGCTTCTTTCAGCAAGCTGTAAAACAAACCTGAGGTTAGTGAATGCACCTTTCCTGCAGTGGATACAGGTATCTAATCAAGAGTAACCAGATGTTAAACCATATCAGGTCGTCACGTTCCTGAAACAAAATAACATCAAATTCTAGGATTCCAGGCTGACTTCCTCATCGGGACAACCTCACAGAATCACAGAATCACAAGGTTAGAGAACACTCTAAGATCATCGAGTCCAACCTATGCCTTAACACCTCACTATAGCATCAAGTGCCATGTCCAGTCTTTTTTTAAACACATCCAGAGATGGTAATTCTACCACCTCCCTGGGAAGAGCATTCCAGTACTTTATTAGTCTTCTGGTGAATTTTTTTTTCCTAATATCCAACCTATACCTTCCCTGACGTAGCTAGAGACTACGTCCTCCTGTTCTGTCAGTTGCTGCCTGGTGGAGGAGACCGATCCCCACCTGCCTACAACCTCCCTTCAGGAAGTTGTAGAGAGTGATAAGGTCACCTCTAAGCCTCCTCTTCTCCAGGCTAAACAACCCCAGTTCCTTCAAATGTTCCTCGTAGGACTTGTGTTCCAAGCCCCTCACCAGCCTCCTCTGGATGCACTCAAGCCTCTCAACGTCCTTCCCAAACTGAGGGGCCCAGAACTGGGCACAGCACTCAAGGTGTGGCCTCACCAGTGCTGAGTACAGGGGAAGAATGACCCCCCTGCTCCTGCTGGCCACACAATTCCTTATGCAGGCCAGGATGCCACTGGCCTTCTTGGCCACCAAGGCACATTGCTGGCTCATATTCAACCGGCTGTCAACCAGCACCCCCAGGTCCCTTTCTGCCTGAACACTGTCCAGCCACACTGTCCCCACCTGAGCCACTGTCCACTAAAGCAGCGGGAGTTCAGTGTCTGCTCCCAAATTATCCCAATGAAACTAAAATCCACTTGTGCACAAGATCTACAAGCAATATGGACACTAAGGCCTGATCCTGCTCACATTACCTGATGACAGCCTCCACGGTGCACACGAGCTGCAATATGGACACCAAGGCCTGATCCTGCTCACATACCCGTGGCTCACATTACCTGATGACAGCCTCCACGGTGCACACGAGCTGCAATATGGACACCAAGGCCTGGTCCTGCTCACAGTACCTGATGACAGCCTCCACGGTGCACACGAGCTCCTCGGCGCCGCACTCGCGGGTGTTGATGGGGGGCGGTGAGGTCTGGTACAGGTGGGTCTCTGCGGCCGCCCCCAGCTCGCTGTGGTGGTTGGAGTGGCACCTCTTGCAGTAGCGCACGGGCCGATTGCCGTGGCGGCCGCAGCAGCCCGCCGAGAAGCACGTGACAACTGCTCTTCTGACATGGGAGCTGCAGTTCTGGAAAATAAAAAAGGGTTTGTCAGGCCACGGGTTATCGGGACATGGAACTGAAAACAGGGATGAGAGCCAGCACCAGGGAGCTGGGTCAAGTGTTGGCAATTTCCAAAATCACTCTGTCTAAGCACAACTGTGCGAAACCTCCTGATGCCAAACATCACTGACCTTCCAAGAAAGAAAAGCTCAGGACTAAATGCTGAGCCTGGACTTAAATGTCACAGTTGCTCCTCTTCTGAAACACCAAACTGACATTTAAATCATCAACCTCAACCTCCTGACTTGGAGCAACCTCTAAATTTTACAGTAGTTCTTTTAACACCTGCTTATGCTTCAGAAGGTCTTTTTAAGTTACAGGTAGCAACAGGTAGATCCTTAGGACTGCAAAAAAATGGTGCCACCATGCCACAGTTTATGCTATGTAAGGATCTGCCTTATCATAGGAAACTGTACAAGCCTTTGAAATAAGCACCTGAAATTTCTGCCACCTAGTAATCCAGCCCAACAGAGAAGCTTTCTTTGCCACATGAGAACTGGAATATGTTATACACTGTATCCTTTGCTACAAAAGTCTTATCAAAACACATTAGCTGATATGTACTGCAAGCAGATTCTTTTTGTCAGCAACCTTTTCAGAGCCAAGCACTAAAGATTTTTAGTCCAAGTATTTTTAAAAATACACATTTTACAGTTTGATTTTTGCCCAATTTAAGATCAATCCAAGACTTCAAGGACATGAGAAGATATATAAACATTTAAATTTAAAATTCATCTCTCGTTCTATCCTCTTCATAAAGCAGAGTTACAGAATACAGAGCTCAACTGCATAATTGGACTGCTTTACTAATTGCCACTTAAACTGAAACCTATAACTCAAATCAACATTGTCAGTTTTAACAAAAAGAAACCTGCTGCTGCTGAATTATTTCAATCCACCAAAAATGCATTCATGGATAAATTGTGAAATTTTGGAATGGTACAAAGAAGAACGCACCATACAGTAATGGAATGACATTACACACAACATCAAATCATGCCCCATCACACAAATGTCTGAATCTTACCTTCTTCTGACATATAGCAGAAATTTCAGCTGTAAGGGGAAGGCATACAAAACATGAACACAAAGTGACGATCTTTGTGGCTTACTGCGGCAGCCAGGGGAAAATGGGCATCCTGCAAGGAAGTCTCTGGGCTAAACTTGTGTTTCCAGGTACTACTGAAACCCCTAAGCCTGCAGAAGTTAGGACACTATACACTTAGGCCTATGGCTCTTTCTACTTTGAAGTACAATAACAGCCTTGGTGCAATAAGTGTGGTGTGCTCTGCAACCCCTCCACCTTCTGCTTGTGCTCTTGCCCCACAGACAGACCTGTAAAAGCACACCTTGCACACACGACTGTGGCATGCGGTAGGAGACACGGCTCAGGTGAGCCTACACTGCTTGTGAAAGCTCTTGTGAAAGCATAAAAGAGTAGTGAATATGGATGAACAATGCCAAAGCAGCCACTATGTCTGGCCCATCATTTCAGAGAGAAATGTTTGCAGATTCAACCTGTAAGCAGTAGCTCTTTGATCTGTTGCCCTGGCAACATATGATTCAGTAAGTTTAAGGGACTGATTAAGAAGATGTACTTCCCTTAAGTAAATAAAGCATTCTTTATCTGGGTAACATTTCAACTAAAAGCAGACAGCAAGAAAATCTCAACTGCTTAAGAATTTCCAGTTTGCAAAGCAAAGAGAGAGGCAGTGTGTTCATTCTATCCCTGGAAGGGTTATTTCAGATAATATGCTGACTAGTCTGTCAACAGGCTTTGTCTGCATCTTAGTAGATAACAAAATATCAGGTTTTCTCACTGGCCAAAGGACAATGATTGGATCAATGACTGGATCATCAAAAAATATTTTATGTCCTTTTCTGATATCCTTTGTAGTCTCATGTTACAGATTTTCAGCAGCTTTTAGAGCTTTCAAATCAGACCCAGGTTACTGGAAGAACTAGCCCCATTTTTTGGACAGCACTCTGGGACACAAGTACTTTTTAAAAACTTGGCTCCAGTTGTGAATGCTTCAAGATTTGAAAATCTGTTCAATTGTTTCTGTTTTCTCACACATAAAGAGTTGCATAGTATTTCAGATAGAGGATTAGTCAATTCTTCATAGTACTTTAAGGACATTAGGCAGCATTAAGTACAAACTACTTGAAGTAAAAAAAAAATACCCAACACTTTTGAACAGAATGCAGCAGTTCAAGTAATACAGTATGGAGAAATATCAGCATAGCTTTGTACAATTATGATTAGTTTGTACCTACCCTTAAAACATCTCTTACCTTGTGGCAGAAGAACATCAATCAACCATTCACTGTGATCCCTGTAAAAATGTATCTATAATTAGCTTTCTTTATATATATATATATAAACACACAGATTTATTTTTGCACAGAGGAAATTTAGATAAATCAATGTGGTAGGAATGCCATTATTCTGAAGCTGCTTTTTTCAAATGTAATTTTATAAATTGCAGACTGGCTTACATTACATCTCTTTGTACTGCTGTCTTACCATAAATTACCACTTTGATGATATTGGTCACCACGTTCAAGGTTTTCAAAATTACTTTTGAGACCTAAATTTATCAAATTAAAACAGAGTGTCCTCTGAAAGTCTGACAGCTAGGAAATGGTAGTGAAGAATAGCAGATGAATGTAGAAAAGAAACCAAAGTACCAGTACTGTTTTCTCTGTGTGTCCTTAGAAGCTATGCTTCTACCAAATTCAATTACTTTTTCCAGCAGCTTTAATTCAATGATGACTTAAAAATCTAAGGTGAGATGTAATTGCTTTTCCCACAGCCAGTGTGATTTGAAGTTGAAACTGAGGAGAAAAACACTCCTTTAGGTTCTGAACTACCTGTAACCTTGTCAATTTGAAGTAACAACTGGAACTGAGTGTAAGTATCAGTAGATTTTGTAGATTAATGCAAACCAAAGTAGCAATTTAAAGGTAAAAAAGACAACCGAAAATGAAAACAAAGTGAGGTTATTTTATTTCAGGGTACATTCCTTCCAAGTACTGGCCAATCCTAGATCAATTTCTTTGATCTCTGCTGCTTCATGTTATATCATAGAGACTAATGTGAAATACATGTTACAAAACATTAGTGAAAGCTCTGTAAAAAAACTTTCACTGGAATGTTTGGTTTTAAATGACAACTAATGGATGAGGATAAAAAACGTTTCATAAGCATAATGAGGTTTCATGAGCAATAATGAGGTTTCCCTATCATAGTCAATGCATCCCACAGTATCTATTCTTTCAGAGATCTCAGATTAAAAGCTCTGTTTAAAGGTAGGTGCAAATACTGATCATGTAATCCTTATTCATATTGAGTGGCAGTGTGCTCCATATATTTCAACAGATTTACCCATATGAATTATATGCAAATCAAACTCCAAAAAGGTAAAACTCCAGATTTATGAAGTCTGACAATATTTATCATTTTCCAGCTCTTGGTTTACCTACCCTGCAATTCTTTGGCTGCATTCTTCACAAAGATATAGGGGAGGTGGCTTATCACCCAAAGCCACAGACAGGGATGGGTCAATGCACATCTGAAACATGGAGAAGGAAAAGAATTAACATCTCTGTTCATTGAAGCTTGCTGAAGAAGTTCAACATGCTAATGCTAGGACATAAAATGTAGCACAGCTTTGATATGTGTTAAGAGCATTTAGTAATGAAAGAAAATACTCAGCATGTGGTGTACTCTCAAACTATTTCTAACAAAGATAGGGATGTGAGAGCCTGTTAAAAAATAGGACATAATGCAGTACCAATATTATCACTTTCTGAAAGATAAGTACGCTTTGTTATATACTCACATCACGTATTCACTATACAATGCTACTATTTTGTCCCCAAAATAACAGCACTTAAGAGGATCCATTCTTTAGGACAAGGTAATGGAAAGGTCTAGATTTTTCTATCTCAAAAATGCGTCTTCCAGCAAAATCTAATTTTCAGTCGTCACAGTTTTCAAGTAGAGAGCACAACTGCAGTGACAGAACAAAGACTCACAGTTCCCTTGGCAACATAGGTCCAGACTTTGTCTTGCATTAGCTTTTATCCTTCCACATAAGTCAATTACAGAAAACAGCTACAGTTAACAGCCAGTTCCATACACATTTTTTCAAGTGTTTTGTACTACAAAGGAAACACTGAACAGAAGTATACATACACTACAAATTAACTACTCTGATCACTCTTACTCCACTGGAGTGCAAGACCATTTATAAGTAAAGACAAATACCTCTTTGAACATTTCTCATCTTTGTTAACCAAATAATCTACTTAGGACACAACAGGCTGCATTTTTCTGAGTGATGACTGATCAAAACTGGTTCTGTCAAAATTAGGCTAACAGATCAATCAAAAATATTCAGGGACTTAATCTGTAAAGCTTGAAACTGTACTTTTTTAATATTTTGTTCTATTGTGTTATTAGCCTGAATCTAGTGACCACTACAACATGAAGCACCTTTCAGCATTTTTCCTGTGAGAGAGGAATCATTGAGAATGACTGGAGTGGGCAAGAAGGTGGTCCCTTGCAGGACTTTTGAGATAAGTGCCATCACTATGTCCTAGCACAGCCTGTGGAAAAGGCTCACTGCAGAGCTCTTTGACTAAAGAAATTATATTAGTATACAAATCAATGCCAGGAAAATTGGTTGTACCTACATATTTAACTAGATACAAATTAATTAATCAATACACCTAACTACAGTATGTTCTGGACTTGGGCTGCTGTTCTTGCCTCTGCTGTTAAATTGTTCTGCAAGCCTGGTCAAAGTTTTTTTTCATTTTTACTATGCCTGTAAACAGTAAAGATACAATTTACCTTCCTCAAAGAGGGCTGCAAAAAAGGTAAGTAAAGCTTTGCTGCTATTTGCTTTAGGACACATTCCAAGCAAAGGATCATAACCAGAGTAGGTGCATTTTATGAGCTCAGTCAAGATACCAAGGTGAACATGTACCTACAGAATTGAAGCAATGTTTCCTGTATCCAGTAATATTTGAGCACATATTTATACACATAGATGTGTGTGTTCAGGAAAACATTTACATGCATTAGCCAGGAGCCAGCTTAGAATTTTATAAAGTACTCTACAACCATCACCAGGTTTAATTTCAAGATTTCCCACAGCAGTTTCAGGAAAAACCTCATCTTGCTTGAGGCAGGCAAAGAACATATTCCCAAAGGTGGTCCCCTTGGTGCCAACAGGCCTTGCTGCTCCCCTAGCACCTGCTTTTGGTCACCTGCACACCACCACAGCTCATGGCTGGGGTGGAAGTACAACCTCCCCTGTCCCAGAGAGCCGGGTCTGGCCCATAAAGCAACAGCAGTACCTTCACAGCGGGTTTGTTAATCGCATTATGGCATTCAATGTGCTGGCAGTGAATAGGATTCCAGGCTGCAAAACCAAAACATGGCTGATTAATAAATGAGAAGAGATATTTATATTCTTTCTGTCTAGCAGTCTCAATTGAGAACAAAAGCCTCTTGTACTAAGTACCATACAAATATGAGTATGATACAAATAGCCATTCCTCAGGAAGCTTAATAATTACAAAAAACAACCTTGAACATACCTGCCTCCTGACTTATTTACAATATAATTAAATGAACCATGGATTCAGAGAGAAAATGGAAAAAGTAAGACACAGACATTCCTGTTGCAGACTCTTCTTGATCTCACCAGCACCTTGAAATAATTAACTATCCTTCCACTCCAGGAGCAAGATAGTAGGAGTAGCTGAGTAAATTCAGTTACTTTTCCAGACAAAATGAAAACACAGCTGGGACAAAGGAAAACTAGTCCAGTCACAGAAGGAGCCTTGGCTGTGTAATGACAAGAAGTAAACAACAAAGGGATGCTCAAACAGCATCACTTGGATGCTCTACGGGATGCCCCCAGGTCAAAATACCATGCAAATGCAGATAATACTCATCCCATTCTGGGATATATTAACAAAAAAGTTACATATAAGGGAAAAAGCCCAGTCTATCCAGTACTAGTAACAGTTCAGAAAGATTATAATGATTAGTTTACAGACCTGCTTGCATGGAAAAAGTGATGCAGAACAGTACATGAAGAAATTTTTTTTTTCTAAATAGTCAAGAAAATTTGTCAAGCCTTCAATGGAAGGCTTTAGAACAGATCTGACAAACGTCTACTGGGAACATTAAGGCTGCACTTGAGTTGGTCTAGGGGTCATCTAAGGTTTCTTCCAACCCTTCATTTTCATAATTTAAAGTGTCACATTCCGGTCCAGAAATTTTAAAAGTGAACAAAACCTATGTCATATAACAGAAATTATTTGAAACAGGTTTTGACAGACAAGCAGGAAAAGCAATCAGTTGCTGCTGGACAGTCGCCCCTGGGGCAGCACTATCCCATCAGTATCTCTGAGGAGTCTGGCAGACAGAGGACTTCGTACCATGAACCTACTCCAGCTGCACTCCTGACTTTGTCCCCCATTTTCATCCTATAATCAACTTTGAGAGTATATCCATTGTACTAACTGCACCTGACATCATATGACTTTTTTTGACAGTAAGAGCCAGGTTAGAAGCATTAGCAACAGCAGCAGTGATAGCAGCTGACACAACAAAAGCAACCAAAGCAATAATTGAAAGGAACATAAACCAGAACTGTTGGAAGGCCCAGGCAGCAGTTTTACAGACTATTTGTTACAAACATGATATTTATTTCTTCTCCTGTTCAGGTTTAGTTAATATTGTATTGAAGACAACATATTTACTAGCCATGATCTGAGTTTCTATTTTTCATGACATGTTTTGAAAATGCAGATAAATGGATATTGCATATTGTTATGAGTGTACAATTTATCAAACAAAAAGCATCAAATACATCATAGAACTGTAAAAATGTGACTTTAACACTTCTCATAATTTATTTATTTTGGCCTATACAAAACCAGCTGCACTGACCTGTGTACTGAAGTCCTCTGTACTCACTGATTGCCCCAGGGGGTTTTAAATTGGGCCAATAGTGAAATAACATTTGTACTGCTGGAGGTTTAACTTGAGATGGTCCATAGGCTATTACATATAGCAAATCCTAAGGAAAGACAGGTACAAAATGTTCGTTTTTGCAAGGTAACACACCGCAATTCAATATATTGTACTTCTGTTCAAAGACAGCTAAACACACAAAATTAACACATTTCATGCCCTAAGAAACTTCCTTTGTATGCTCTTAGAGACAGATTAGATGATCAACTTGAATGCTTCTGAGTTTGATCAGCGCATGCAACAGCAACCACCCATCCCACAGTGCACTAACAGAGCAAAATGAATTCTCTGTCTAGTCATGGAGCAAAGAGGTGAGATACAGATAAATAAACCAGATTCAGAGCAGACTCAGAATACTCACAAATAGTTCTCATAAAAGTCCAGTCCCACATGAACTGATAAGCCTGCTCAGTATTAAAATTTCCTCTCATTGGAGCCACAACCACATAGCACTTAGGAAACAGAGCTCATTTCTATAAAACATGGAACTGCCTCTGTAAACTAAAAATTAGAGAGACCTTCCTCTCTATAATCCAGAGGGAGGACTGGATATAAAGATCATTTACAATTTCTTGGCATACAGTCAGTTCAATTTCCAAGCCATCTGGTTTTTATTACTACCCAAGTACAGTCATTTCCACAAAGTATATATGATCATAAACTTACTTTCCATACTTCTTGCTTATATTTCATGAGACATTCCAATAATTGGCAGTGATACACTGAGAGAGAAAAGACAGTATAGACTTAACATGGACATGGAAACTCAGGTCACAGAAGTTACGTAATCAGCTGATTGGCTTTGCTTTGTCCATCCAGAACTCTATACCTCATTCAAATATTTTTTATTTTAAAGGGCTTGCTAAAGAATCAATGCCCTGAGAGTCATCACAAAATACATGAAACTGAATATCACTAACATCTTTCTGACAAAAAATGCAGGAAGATGATTACCAGGAGGGTACAGCTTTTTGCACAACAATGGAGACCTTTTTCAAACACATCCAGTTGAAAAATACCTGCTGATTCACTAGAACTTTGTCCCTCTGTCACAGTGGAAGTCACATGTAACAATATATTATTCCCACATATACAAAAGGCTATAGGAGCCACTCTATCAAACAAACATGAGAGCCAAGTGAAGTACTTTACATGTCTGACTTCCCAAAAACCACAGGGCAACTTTTTCCCTGATGTTTTGAACACAGAAATCACAAAAAAAAAACGAAGACAGAACATTTAATGAAAAAAACTGACTTCTGCAAGCAGGTTTTAAAATGATGCTCTGCTTCTATTTACTTGTGTGAACCAAGTTAAGCTGAGGTGACATTCCTCACACAATGCAGCGTGGGGTTCCTCCACACACACCATCTACCCATCCACACAAGACAGGAGATAGTTGACAGCTGATGATTATACAATGTAACAGCTAACTGGGGTTAAATATTTTTTCAATTTGGTTATGTGATCCCAATGGTTACACAGAGACTGCCTCACTTTTGTTTAGATACTCCTAATTACATTTAACTTCATTACAGTTCCATTAAGCCTGCAGCCAGCATTACCTGTCTTCTTTAGAAAAATAGTACCAGTTGTGAATTCAGTGATATTTGAATCACAATATAACACAGTTATAATATAATTTCTGTAGTCAAGGTAAGTGGTATTTCTCTCCAACACTAATACTATATATATCATCACTTTATTCTGATGTCAAACGTGAGTAGATCAGGGTCTCCAATCCTGGGCCAAATCCTATTTTCTCCATCACAAAGAGATCTCTTATCTATATAAGGATTATTTCCAGCATGATGTTCAGAAATCTCAGTTTTGACTAAAATAAATAACTTTCATCCTGTGCTGGAAAACAACACAGTTTTTTCCCATAATGAAAACTTTTCTGATTGCATTTGACAATACTTCCTGACTGATAGTTTCAGAATGAATGATACCATGCTGCATGTTTACACATACCTGGGTTTGATGTGTACTGCATTGCAATCATCAGCATTGATGATGCAGACAGATTGACATGTGCTGGAACACCTTCTCGTTTTGAAGATCCCACTTAAGAGAAAGGAAAAAATAAATAAGTTTTCTATTGTAAAAGGAAAATCAGGTGAGAATAGCATGTAACTGATTCTAACTCATGCAGATAAAATTCCTAAGTTGCCATGTCATGAAAACCAAAAAAAACAAAAAAGTGGAAAAGAAAGATGCCTAGGCATTATCTACAGAGCGTAGAGTGTGCACCTGATTTTGCAGATCAGTGTGACTTCATCCCTAAAACTGCATCAACCAGTTACCTTCTCAGGCCCTCTCCTTCGGAACCCACAGATTGGTCAAAATAACATCACTTGTACAGCCAAGAGCACCTAGGCCTTGGACTGTAGGAAGGGCAAGGAGGAACTGGAAGGGAAAATGGAAAGCCTGTTGTTGAGACATGTTGAGGAAGGGCTGGGGCTGGTTATAGCTGCTGGTGCAGGGCACAGATTACTTCTCAGGGAGCATCTGCTGAGAGCTCAAGTTATAGCTGCAGATCAGAAACATCAGTTCCATGGTTATAACTGTGCTGAGATAATGATGAATGGCAGCACTTGACTGTCTTTTACCTCAGTATCGTTCACCTCACACAGGAAGCGGCTGGAGTTCCTCCTGGTCTCCCATGAAGTGGTCACTATTAAATGGTATCTATTTGGAAAAACCCTGCAGAACTTTTACATGGCAGCATGGCTTTGAAGGCAAGCTCCTACACAGAGATGTCACAAGTATCTTTCCACCCTCACAGCACTTCCCCAAGCCTGGCTGCCAGGACCCAAATATCAAGCTTTTGGGATAGAAGCACAGAACTGTAGCTACCAGCTCAGCGAGCTGTTTTCATCCCTCCCATCTGGCTCTCCAACTGCTTAGACAATCTCTTGCATCCTCCCTTTTGGTTTGAATCAGAACTAAAGGCTAAGGGAAGGAAAGGTTCTGCACTTGCCTTGCAAAGGAGCATATAATTCCCAGCAGGGAAAGACAAGGAGACTAATTAAAAGAACACTCAAATAGAAATGAAGGAGAGACGAGAAAATGGAGAATTTCTCCCTTTCTGTTCTCCACATGACCCAACATTACTATGGATCTCTTCACTGCACTTCATTCATTTATTTTTTAATGTTATCCACACAAATAATTGCCCCCAAATTGTTACAGAAAGGTGTATTTTAATGGATTTAAATTGAAAAATACTCGTCAGCTCTAACTGGGCAATTAAATATAGCCATCAGCAAAAAAGTAGGACACAGTACTAGATTAGTAAATTTAAAAAGCAGCAGACTGGTTTCATACAGAAATCTTACCAAAACAGATAAAGAAAGCCAGCATGACAAATGCAAATGCAAGGATGCAATCTCTATCAGGGGCAGTTGGGGAACAGCATCTATTTAAGTAAACCAAGGATTTGACTCCAACAGTTATTCTGAGGTATAGTTCTACAGATCTGAGGACAGACAGGGTAAGTCACCCCCTTCAGCTGCTCTTTAACAGGTTACAGCAGTGGGAAAATGAGTCGTTTCATGCAAAATTCTGTTCTCAACACTAAGAGGACCCATTGCACATTCATATGAAATATATCTTAGCACTTTTGATTCGCACACTGTCATTAAACGTGCCAAAGTTAATAGAGAAAACCTTATTAAGATGTACTAAAAATGAATATTTTACATGAGAAAACTGAGGTCCAGGAGAGTTAGGGGACTCTTCCAAGATCATTGACTGGTCAGAAAATACACATGATAAACTTGTATTAAATATTAATCTCAAAACACTGAACTATACTTCTTTCAGCATCTTCTGCATGCTTAAATGACATTACTCTCGATCACTGTACCAAAGTTGTTCATGTTTTTCCACAAAGATTGGGAATATAGAGATAAGGAAGAGACATTCTCACAAAGTCACAGAATGGTCGATGTTAAAAGGGACCTCTGGAGACCATCTTGGCCAATCCCTCTGCTCAAAGCCAACTAGAGCAGATATCCAGGGCAATTTGTGTTTTGAGCATCTGCTAGGATGGAGAATCTGCAACTGCTCTGGAAAACTGTTCCAGCATTTGGTCACACACAGTAAAAGGCTTGTTGGTTAAAACTGACCTAATATTGACCCTAATGATTCTCTCTGCAGAAAATGGTTACATTTCTCATTCCTGCTGAAGTCCTATCAAGCTTTTTGTCAGGTACATGGATAAGCATTCAAAACACGCCTCAAGATCCACACTGAGCAGGCAATATGATGTTAAGTAATCACGTGACATCTTCACAGAGGGGAAGTAAAAAGAAAGAGGAGGAAAAAAGGCAGGGACCATCAGATTCAGTCCTAACTGCTATGCATAGGAGACATTGCAGGCACAGCCATTTAGTATAGAACTTAGAAAGTGACAAGAAGACAGAGAGGGAGAAAACGAGAAATTCACCACATCATCATCACATTGAGAAAAATCATACTCGTACATACAGATATAGTCCAGATGCAAAAATTATGCATGCTGCTATTGCATTATTATTTCAGGAGCAGTTTGCCCATTGATTCTGTATTCACAACTCCCACTGCTGGCACTCAAAGTTCTACGAGTCTGGAAACAGTGATTTCTTAAATAAACATCACACTTTAAAGGAAGGAAGAATTCACACCAGAACACAGTGCAATAAATAAATAAAAAATATAGAGCTATTTCCCTTTGAAAATAGTCACATGAAATTATGTATGTAAGGAGATTGATGTCCATTACAATTCTATGACAGATCAAATTTTGACTTGTACAGTCTGATACTGTTATATGCCAAGAGAGAACAATACTAGAATGAGTTCTACTTACATATAGCCATAGGCAGAAAAGATGTGCTGAGATACTCTATAATATCCTTGTGCAGAAATGGAGGAAAGGTAGCTAATGTTGAAATCATTGTATAGGGTAAAGTACTCAAAATATCATCACTGAGAAAAGGAAGTAAGCATGTAGTAGTGTAAAAAATTGATTGGCCAAGATCTGTTGAATAAAATGAAAGAAATATAGAATCATTACAATGAAAATGTAATTATGACTATGTACTTTCTATGTACAAAACTAAAATAATTAACTAGATTTTAATTCCAGCTTTCCTCTCAAAGTAATTTGGAAAGAAAAATCACTGTAGACAAGTGAGTTTGCCCTCAGTTTTTAAGTCCCTGCTAAACAGAGGGAAACAAACGTTGAACACTGCTCCCAAGAGTCTGAAGGGAATATGAAAGCTACAGCCTATAAAATACTCAGTTAAAATTAGTGTTGATATTAATAATATCATGATTAATGTACAATGGCTTGAATTTAAGCAGAGATGTTACTAGAATCAGAATTTGAAATGCACATTGTATTGAAGGCCAGATTTTGCAAAAACCATTCTAGTCTTTATCAGTCATAATAAAATAAGAACTTTATCTTAATTACCCTCAAGAGTTCTGCAAAATACCTCACATATATTGACTGCAGGAAGTGTCATTGTATTTTTCAAACCACTCATGATTAAACTACAGATTTTGATTTCCAAGGAAACCATTGAGTCTAAAAGTGGCCAGAGCTTAAAAGGATAGGAATATTTATCAAGATTTTCTATACTTATTCTAATAAAACATATTGTAGCTCTTTGGAAAGGATACTTAATAACTGCAACATTTTAAGATGCAAAGGGAAGGCATAGTTTATTGTGTATCTGGGCACTGTGGAATAATCTTTATACTTTCTCCCAAATGAGAAAGTGAGCGGTGCCCATAACCCTCTGACAAAGGTTACAGCACTCACTGAAGCCTGAGAATGAACCTGTACAATGATCCAAAGACATCAGAAGGCCTTTCTCCTGCATTTGTTAATTATTCCCTAGCCCTAAGTACATACACAGGCCTTCAGTCTCAGCTGTACAACTGGTGTGATTTAAAACTGTCTCTATAAAGCACAGAGAGATCTGTAGCTGTAAACATCATGGGTCACAGCAAAAATTAAAAGTGGCAGCCCATGTCAGTGGTTCTGGCTAGCCTTCTATGCAGGAGTCTAACGAGACCCCCAGTGCTACAGAGCGCTCCTCCTGCAATCCATATTCACCCTCCTGCAATACAGATCCACCAGCTAAATCCACTCTTTTAGAACCTGATCAGGCCAAAGCTCAGGATTGCCTTGCACAGCAGTTGTACTTACCCAAACAACAGGGATTGTTCTGATAAATATATATATATATTTCTTTTAATCAATTACTAAGCTGAGGAAGAAATAAACAACAAGTTGTACTGCAAAATTTGATTCTCCGCACACAAAACCATACAAAACAGCAAGCCATCTCCCCTTGCCCCAGGCATGAGTCAACCAAATTATTCCTGGCATATATTTGTCTAAAATGTTCTTAAAAACCTGAAAGACAGTTTACTCCTTCTCCTGTCAATTCATCCTAATGCTTAATCATCCTTATAATATAAAAATCTTTTTCATTAAAAGAAAATCCATGCTGCTATTTAAGTGTGTAACTTCTTATCCTGATCAACTATAACCACAAACAGATTGGTTTAATTTATTTCTCCTCACAGCAACCTTTACATATTTTCATATGATAATCACATCTCCTTTCCATTTTTCTCTAATCTAGATAAACCAAGTTTTTGCTTGTTTTCTCTCACTGTTCACATTTCCTAGACCTCAAATCATTCTTGGTTTTTTTCCTGGACTCTTCACAAATAGTACATCTTTTTCTTGAAGCTAGATGGACAAATCTGAAAATTTTACTCCAGCTGAGGCTTTACTAGGGCTGTTAGAATAATAAACATAATGCTTTGGGTGCCTCATACATAAAAAAATATGTTTACACATTGCTAGAATAATATTTATATGTTAGTGACTTATGGTCTTCTCTGATCTATTGGTAACACCCAGAGCTCTCTGCAATACAGCTTCCAAACTAGTATTGCCTCTATTTCCTTTAACTTAAGCAGAGTATTTTACATTTCTCCTGTGGAGACACTTCAAAACAGAATGCAACTTGCCACAATTACTTGAATCACATATCTGTCACACAAAGCACGTGCTGGCAACCATCTTGATAAACACTTGTAAATCCAAATTCTATCAGCTAAGTAAAAAAATCAGAATATTTAGTAACACTAGACCCAGCACAGAGTCCCCTATTTCCCACAGGCATACCCCTTCAGCTGCCAAGCCACTGGTAATTACTCCTAGAGTGTTTTCCTTATTCAAGTGGGGATCATGTCCCAGGATTGCCTGTTGGTGTTAAATGGCATAGTAACAAAAATGTGACTAGGGACAGGAAATCCACACAAGGCGATCCATTGTGTTGCCATAAAAAAAATTACTTTTGCCCAATGTTATTTGTTCTTTACCCGTCTCCACTGATTGTTAATCATCACCATGTTATCTATTTAGGAAAAGATTTTTTGATAATTAACTCCACCATTTCTAACAATTTAAGTCAACAAGTCTGTATCTTGCTATAGGCCCTGCTTTTGCAAGATCATACCATTTCCTAGTGCAGCAGTCTTGGATTCAAACATACTGCTGCTGGCTCAAAGGGAATTCAGCACTTAACAGAAACAACTTTCCTCCTGAAGAATTTCAGCAGCATTATCAGATAGACAACCATCTTGCCATAGTGAACTATGTAAGTAACACATCATGATACCACAGTGGAAATTAATATTGGCTAATACATAGGGAAAATACTGGGCTACTGAATCCCAGTAGGGAAAGGCTAACAGATTAACAAGCCAGGCAGATGCAGAGCAGAACTTAAGGAAAACAATACAAATACAACACAGTCACAAAAACCACTTGTAGCTAATTTAAAGCATAAGACAATATTGTTTTTCTCTCAGTCACACAGAAATGCTGCTATCTATTTTACACAGGAGTATTTTAAAACCATCTCAAAGCACAATTACTGTGTTTTTTTCTTCAAATAGATATATACTATATTCTGTGTAGAGATGGACCTTCACCAGAACACTCAATCTGTGTATTTCTTATAGGCCAGATACACATTTGAAAGCTCTTTGTGCACTTTTAAGAGACCCACCCCAAAAAGACAGACTGAAGTTATCCCAGCAGATTCAAGTTAAAAATCTGGGTATTTTTACACCCATCTGTGTAATTTTTGTTACATACAATTATATTTTAGTTACATACCACCAGCACATCACTAAAAATCAGACAACCTCAGAATTCAAAGCCAAATCCACATTTAGCAAAAAAACATCCTTTATTTGAGAAAGTCAAACAGAACACTTGGATATAAATGCATCCCAGGAGATTTGAAATCCAGATCCAGGTCAGTTTAGGCCCATCTCTTCTACTGGATATATGCACCACTCATGGATTCACAGCACTGGGATCATTCAAGGGCCTGCTTACCATGTTGCCCATGTTGTAGCAAGGGAACTAGATCCAGTAGTGTCACCAGTGTCACGTAAAGTCCTTGATAGTCCAAAGATGGGTAGTCTGATAACTGAGCATCACGACTTTGCTGGCCACGTTCAGATGGAGCATCTCGCAGGACGCTGTAAAGGAGGGAGCGAGTAACAGTAGGGTTGATGGAACTGACCTGTGGTCTTAGAGATGGGGTGAGTGGGAATGGCACAGGAAAAAGACACATGGTCATGGGCACTGTCAAATTGGAGGCATCTTGATTCTCCTTCTTCCCTGTGCGGGACAAAATGCTGTTGGGGGGACAAAGAAAAAAAAGAGACAACAAAGACACAAAGAACAGCACATTACATTGAAATGACACTATAAAACAAATAATAAAAGACCAGATACATCCCACATAAGATGCAATCACTACCAAAACCAGCATGTCTACAAATCTAGCAACCATTTACTTCCATGCTTCAAGAGAATTAAAAATTGACGTCTAGGAAAATTTCATTGCATCTCATGTGTTATCTGGTTCATAAGGAGCAAAAATATAAAAATGCATGTTTCAGTGCCCTACCCATGTTTCACAGTTAAGAAAAATTCTAAGAATCAAAAGTGTTTAGCTGTGTCAAAATAGGCTGGTATTTTGCTCTGAGATTCTGAGTACTTTGAGAGATTTATTTTTTCCCCCCTGTAATCTTTTGAGCCAACTGACTGAAAACATGCAAAATATAGGTGTGGCACTTGCAGAAACATGTTTTAGCAAAGAATAAACATGTGTGTTTGTTAAGATAGTCTTAAAAATCACATGTTTATTGCATTAAAATAATGTCCGTATGTATTTTATGATACTGTTTCATGACCACTCACTCAGTATCATTTGAGATAATGAAGTTTAAACAGGCACATGGATTTAGAAATAATATAATATTTCTAAAATGTTAACTAAACTACATTTGGAAAAGTCATAAAATAATATATAGTAGATGGTCTTTAGCATATGTTTGTGAGCTAATGATAATGGTTGTTTATGTGTGTTTTTAATTTTGCCCATGTTTAGGGAGGAAACAATTTGCTTTATGAATACAAACACTCCTTGGGTAAATAGTTACCTTCAAAAATCTAAGGGCTAAGCAAGCAAGACCAATTATGTAACTGCAGATCAGACAGTATTTTACCATACACTCCTGCTGTTACTTACGTTATTATTCAACATAACTCACTATAAACTAAAGGAGAGATAATTTCAAAAAATAAAAATAATTTAGTGGGAATCAAAGTAGAGGCTATACGTCAACCAGCTTGTTATGTAGTTTTAAAAATGTTGCAAACATGGTTGTAAACATGGTAATTTAATTTATTTTAAAAATAAACCCCACTATTTTAAATAGAAATAAATTCTCACTTAAGCAGTGTTATACTTTGGTTATCAAGAAATTATAGGGTTAGTTCATAATCTCCATATGTGCCTATAAAATATAATACACCTTTTAAATATATCAACCCACACACAATGCTTTTTTTTTTTTTTTTTCCTTTTTAGAACACCTTTTTGCACCTCTCAGTCACTGGGATTTCCAAAAGCAGCTGCTGTTGGTTTAACTCTGTTCCCACAGTCAGTATTAAACTTATAAAAGACAGGCCAATAGCACTAAGATTTCCACTGACTCATGTAGAGCAGAATTATACCAAGAGAGAGCACTTCTGGAAACCTCTCTTCTCTTTAACAGTACAGCAATCCCTACCACATAATCACCTCAGCAAATCTTACCCCCCAGTTAATTCAGCAATTTACACAAGTAAGCCAAACTCTTGCTAAGGTGCTTCTAAGAGAAGGTGTCATTCATTTGCCATTTATAAAAAACACTTTTACAAAAACAATTATTTGCCAAGTGGCTACTATCACATGGCTACTTAGCTACTATTACATCACCCTTGCAGTCAGAGATGACAGACACAGTCTGTCTTATAAAAATACTTTTTTTTTCTTTTTTTTATTCCTGCCTCACATGTTTGGCAGATGATTTTGGTTTCTGTTACCCAATGTCCAGTAAGAGAAACATGATCACTGTCATGTTTTTATCAGAACATCACCTAAGATCTAGTATGACTTTAAAAATGAATTATCAGAGTGCTGATTCCTTCTAATTTGCTTGATGTTCATTTGCCATATTTTACAGCTTATGTTTAGATATATGAAGGTACTGCACTATATTCATTTCTTGTCTACTAACAGATAATACCAATTATTACCCATCTCTTTATTTGCCAAAACATCACTCCATGTGCACTTATTTCCAGAAAGGATATTAATCCTTTCTTCTCACACTGAGCTACAGGCCCATCTCTGAATTAGATGCCAAAGTACACTTATTTTATCTTGATCAGGGCATCCTTTAGTTTAACAGTAATAAGACTAGATCTAAATTCCAGATGGAACCACACCAAATTTATTAAAAAAGCAAATTTTAAAAAAACCAAAATTTTATGTCCAGGCTCTTGCCTGACCTGTATTTCTAAAAGGCAATAAACAAAGGAGCCAAAATTGAAAATCTAGGAGGTCCCTTAGGACCAAGATACAACAGCAATTTGCTTCTGGTTCAATTCAAACCAAGTACTGAGAATTTGGAGTGTCTGCAAATCGTAACTCCATACTGAACTTACTCCATACTGAACTTGCTCTGCAAAAAGGGGCACAGCTACCAAGGCTTGTTTCAAGATGTGTATATCTTTGCTGCAAATCTATCCCACAATTACTGCCCTCTTGGGCAGGTTTCCTAAAATGCCTACAAGTGAAATTATATCTCACCAAGGCAGCACAACAATGACCATTAATTAGCCACCATGGCATTTATAACTATGCCTCACATAACGTATTTTACTTAGAAATACATATGGAGAATTTTCTTCAGGAAAACATGAAAGAACAAGCTTTTCTGCAGGATGTTTATTAAGCCTTAGATCATTCCTCAAATGAGGGAGAAATCACTGAAAATGAGTAGGGCATGAAACAAATTCATGCTGTAATGTAAAGAAATGCTTTTCCCAAAGAGAAAACTAAAGAAGAATTAAATGAATCAATGTGCTATGCATTGTGTATGGTGATTTTATGTGATGTTTGTTATAGAAATAAGGAATTATTTTTTTTCAGTCATTCCACATCTGTTCCCCCCACCCCTGAGCTTGTAATTTATGGAGGTTGCATACAGAGCAAAGGAGCAAATTAATCTCTTGTGCAATCCATCTTTAACCAGCAAAATGACACCACATATGAATGTGATTCAAAACAGTGGGCACATCCCACTGAAAAGAACACAGTCAGCGTGTCCATAACAGGGAAAGGTAAAAGTGTAATAAACAGTAAAACCTGCTTCTGTAAAACCCAATCATTATGTGGAATTTCTCTGACTATTCCTTCACTATTTCTATGAATATACATGTTCACCAAGAATTGTTTGTCCCTAACAGCACAAATTCATTGCACATGCTCTGTGTTAAGCCAGAAAGATTATTCTCCACCATGTACTTCTATTACTGATGTTAAACCTTGTACAATGGAGTCTCAGTGTAGGAGGCAGAAAAGAGACTCAGCATGCAAAATATTCAAATAAATTTTTGAACACGCTCTTCAGAAAGGTTCTTAACCAGTCTGTTTAGTTTTCGGGTAAATCTTCCAGAGATCTGCACACAGTGGGTGGGAGTTTCCTTCTTTCCATCTGCCACACTAAATACAGGGTGTGCTGTTTTGCTTTTTTATCCATCTTCTTTCTTAGTATCAGCAAGCGTATAAACTTACACTGGTTCAACCACAGCACTCAGCCTTTGGCCCACAGTTCAAACTCCCCAGTTACAGGGGTTTAGAATGTGAATTTGACCTTGCCTGAGTATCAGAACTCAGTCCACTTAAATTTAGATCCTGGCATTAATTTCTCACACCCTTTTAGCTCTGGGGCTAATCAGATCCCAGATCATGAAGGACAAAGCCATTTGTGTATCAGATACGAGTATCACTTCTGCCCCACAGGGTTCAGCATTATCAACAAAAGGATTTTGGTTCAGTCCCATTTTGAACATGAAATAAAACAAATGGAGGTGCTCAATTGTGCAATTGCTGCCCTGATTTCTGATCTGCTCTCACAGTTGCTAAGTATAAAGCTTTTTCACTAAGCCCAGGAACATCACTGCTCCAGGAGTGTGAAGAATTTATCAACAGGACAGGTCAGCTGTACATTATACAAGAAGACCACAGAGTGGTAGAAAGATGCTTTCTTTAAGCAGAACATTCTAAATCTATCCTGACCCAGTGAACTTCCGACCAAAAAGAAACATATTTCATTATACCACTTGGTAGTTACAGCAGAAAGAGAAAAAAATTCAGAATCAAGTCCAACTTTCTAGCTTTAACAGCTTAAAGGCTCAAAGTATTTAAGCAAAAGCTATCTTGTCATAAACAATCTTACTTAAATGCAATTTAAGTGTGTGTGGTACAAATAGTCCATCATTAAAGCCTGATGTGGGAACAGAGACACATTTCAGAAGTATCTTTTATGACTCTTTGAACATTTTTCCCATGGCTCAATACAATGAGACATAATTTAATTCATTAACCTTCAACAAAAAGTCCTACTGGATGCTGTAAGTTTCCTCAACAGTCTAAATGAGAAGGGAAACAAACAGTTTTGCTCTTGAAATTTCAAAAGTAAACAGGAGGTTTCAAGTTTGCTGTGAACAGACATTCTACTAAAAATTATTTCTGTCTGTGTGTCTCTCCTTTTAAACAGGGTCAAGAAAATTTTGATGTATCCTAGGCTCTTTAAATGTTAGAATGAACTGTTCTCATTCTCTCAAGTTTAAATTCTTGCTTCTCAATTTGTATACATCATAGGTGTATATGTCCAAATACATAGGTAAATTGTATTCTGTTAATGTTTCCTCCTCAAATAAGGCAATTAGCTTTATTTCCAAACTACCCCTTGACAGGGACAATCTTTCCAGGTATAAATCAGGAAGCCATGCATAGAAATGCAATTTGAACTGCTTTTTTCTGGATGTGAAAACTATTGCCAGCCAAAACCAGCAGCTAAAAATCCCCTATTCATGGTCAATTTTAAAAACAATTTGGAAATATTAATCCACTAGGCAGCACTGTGGAATGTGCATTATTGCTAATAAAGTCTCATTTTTTCCTATTTTTTTGGAAGACAAGCATAGTATTTCCTATTCATAATGTATTCTCTATTCATGTAGTATTTAGCACTATATATTATTACTAAACATTGGACTACATCAAAAATGTTGGATCAGAACAATCCTGATGTGTTGTTACCATCCAAATCCAGATCTGTACACAAACTTTGTGTCTGCTCCTGCTGTTCTAAGGGACTGAACCAGAACCCAGAGGAGCTGAACCCAGTGAGAAGCTGGTTCTGCTTGCTTGTCTGGCTCCACTCTGGGATTCTGAGGCACCAGGACTGTATGGAGGCCATGGTTATACACATCTAAAACTCTACAGGTCACAAACTCCTTTCTTCACAAGTTCAGCATGTTTGTGCGTTCAGCTAAGTCTTAGGACCAAGCAAATGCATAATCAACCAAGATTTTTCTAGAATCAGCCACTCAGTAAGGGGGCTTAACTGGGCAAATTGGGCAACAGCCACTGAAGAGATTTGTTCATAGCATGTTTTTCTTAAATTATGCTCTGACTCTTTTTGGCTGACCATTGACCCATTAAATCTGGCAACCAATTCAAAGCCAATTGATATTCCCTACAATTCTTTAGCTCTTTTTCTTCAAGAGCATGAGTCAAAACTTACCTCAATAACGTCTGAGAAAAGTATTTCAGAGTATTTGCAATGTCAGTTCCAGAGGGCACAGGGTAAATGTTGTGGAGAACCCGGTTGTGGTATTCTTGAAGGTAACGGATTTTGGAAGCAACTACATAAAAGACAAAAAGACAAACACAAAAACTTTCATTTAGGCTTTCTGCAGACTTTGACAGAGTTGTGTCTGTTTCTTGCATTTTCTTTTTTTTTTTTTTTTTAAGTATTAAACTCAAAAAACAGAAAAATCTCTCTGTTCCTTCTGTTCTGACTGAATAAATTGTAAAAGACTGCCAGGGAGAACACATGGAAGTGAATTTCTGCATCTGTATTAGGCAAACTTAGTGCTAGCAAATTAAAAAATATATATTGCCACTCCGCACTTCTTCCATGTCTCCAAGCATCTCAGGAGTCATTTATAATGAATGAGTCATTGGATCACAGGAGGTTCATGTGAGACAGATAAGTATTTCTACAGCCAAAGCAGAGATATAAGCTAAGACAGAAAGACCTTATGTGATTTACTGTGGGCCATACATTCACTTTATGCAATGAACTAAAGATATGAAAAGAGTGAAGTTTCTGCTGTTTATTTGTCTTAGGAAGTGTGATCAAGCAGATAAGGGAATTTCAAAGAGCAGTAGCAGGTGTACACCTCCACTGAAACCAATTTTTGTTGTATTACAAGTAACAGTGGGTTTATTTTCTAATAGGAATCCTTGTTCATGTTTGGGGAAAAAAGTGATTCCCCCCCTAGTTGCACTGCCTTACACTGCCTATACAACACAAGCAGTCTCATGTAGGGACAGCTACACACACACAGCTCTTCCTGCTCCACTCAGATGAACCAGCTCTGCTGAGAGAGAGAGAGAGCCCTGGCTGCATGGGGCAGAGGGCTGCTCAGCTGTGCTGCACTGCAGACACAGCCTCATCAAAGCACAGCTGCCTGGGAACCCTTCATTGTGTTAGAAGTGCACCAAGAGTGTAACAGGCAGCTAAAAGGGGAGATGCTTCTGAATTCTTTCAGCCCTTAAAACATATGGATTGTAACAGCCTTTCACTAGACCAGGATATACCTTGCTCCCCTACAGGGCTCCTTCAGTGTGGAAGATAAATCATGCTTCCTAAACAAGCAATTAGCCACTACTTGGTTTTATTCTCATGGTCAAATGGCATTTATTAGGGAATGAATACCATTAAGTCCACCACTGAACAGAAAGGCACTAACCACCTGGGACACATTGCTATGCCCCTCACTGCTGAGGGAGCTGAACAGTTAATGAATTTCTGATTTTTTTTGTCTGTGCCACTGGCAAGGTGAATGAAAATGGGTGACATTGTATCCATATTGCAGAAAAAACTGATGAACAGACACCAAAAGCAAAGTGTCTGCAAATATTGTTGAAGGCTCAGCTTGAGATACTGAGAGCCCTTCTGCCAGTATAGGTAACAGTATACACTGGACTTTCACATCCAGAAAATAAAAGATTCCTTGAATGGTCAGCCACACAACAAATGAGGTTTGACAATTTCAAGTCAATTATCCATAAAATAAGGAGCACTCAAATAATCATCAAATGAAGAAAACTGTTTTCTTGAATGCATGACAAGAAATCCAATCTTGCAGCACCCAACCACAGTCATTCTTTAACTCATTTCCTGCTGTAAGGAGGGCATTCCCCAGATCTGCAGCAAGTGAATCTTCTACAGACAAAAGTCTCCCTCATGATATTACCTGGCTTCATCACAAGGAGAAAGCCCATCATGTGACTGAAGGGCTGGGGTCTATTTGAAACCAGCAAGCAAAAATGCAACCATGGACACTGCCATAATGCATATGCAAAAATAACACACTAAAAATGCATAAGCATCCTTAACTATATTTCCTCATCTTTAAGTCTTTTACTTCACAATTAATGAATAACTAAAAACAGTCATGACTTCTCCCCCTCTCCCTCAATCATCTGAAAACAGAATTTTGTCACACAGACTCAGATTGCCACCACACAGGCCTGTGGCACGACCTGTGCTCTGCAGGAGTTTATCCTGTGTGACAGCAGCCATAACTGCTTCCTGCACTCTCCCAAACCACTGGGCTGGGAACATCTAGGCAGGATGTGTTTCACTCCACATTACAGAGGCTGACTTGAGCAGTCCAAGCTGTTTTCCCCTTCTCATCTCACACCTCATTCTTTCTGCCCACTAATCTCAGTTTTAGTCCCAGATTTGCAGGCCATCTCATCAGATTATTTAAAAGGTAGACATTTATTCTAAGTGTCATAAAACCAATCTAGTTTAGTTTCTATATTAAGAAAGCAATGACTTCATAAATGCATTTTGTGATGTTACTTTCTCTGGTCAGGGGAAAAAAAAAGTATGAAACCAAGTATGTTTGTAAAGGACACAGACTGTGCAAGGCAGTACCCAGCTAAGAACAACACACAGCAAGGTGCACAGATTACTGTGGCTGCCATGGTTTGCTGCCAGATATCTGTAAATTAAATGGACTAACAAAATGCCAAAGACTATTACAGAATTCAGATCTAGATGTATTTCAGAGAGCTGTGTGCCTCCCTACAGTTACTAACTTTCAATAAAGGGCATAGGGTATCAGAATCACTTAGAACAACTTCTTTTTAATAAATATGGAAATCCATTCATTTTTATTGATTGACATTGTTGTGCAATTGTATCAGGCCAAGTATCAAAATAGAAAACTTATTTATAAAGCCTAAATATAAACATTAGCTTTAGGCTAAAGGTTTCAGCCTCACTTCCCAGTTCTGTTTCCCAAAACTCTGTCAATTTCAACACAGCCTCCCAGAAGACAAAGAAACTTCTGAAGGAAAGCCCCAGAGCAAAAACTTTGCCAGCTTTCAAGCTACAGCAAGTGTGTGAATGACCCAACTTTCTAAGTACCCAGAGACACACTTCAAAAAGTGGTGTCACCCTGTGGAAGCATTTGGGCACTCTCATAGGGTCATCACAAAAAACAAATAGGTTTCTCTCCAGCATCTACACAGAGTTCACTAAACTCCTCAGCCCCTGTGTCACCATTGGCTGAACTGAGAGTGAAACCACGAGGAGTCCTCAAAGATGGCCTTGCTTGCTCCACTGTCCTGGAGGGGAACACAGCAGGCATCAGGCATTCCCAGGACATTACTTACCACCAGTAAACACCAATTACTGCTTTTTAAGGTGATAAAGAATTCATTTTCTTTGACTACAACAGAACACCTTAGGCATGCTGCAAAGAGTCAAATGATCAAACTCACTGTTGATATATCTGGTAGGCAATACAAGATGTATGTGGTCACAAAAAAGAGCAGCTTCTCCAGTCAACCTCCAGACTGACACCATTTTACCTGTTATTCATAGAACCTGCTCAAGAGCTGTGGGATTCATGTTTAGACCAGCACATCTTCTGTTCCAACCAGTGATTCCTCAGTTGCAGCGTTTCTGACTGATGTTCTTGGTAAACTGAGATTCATTATGACTTGGAACTTGAGTCCTTCCCAAGACATTCTGGTTCTTGCCTGTCACTCACTGAGGGCAGAAGCAACAACAGCGACAGCTGGGGTTTGAAAGTTTGACTGGTAGTGATATATGCACACCAACACATCCTTGTCAGAGTCCATTACTCAAAAATTGCTGGTGAGAGAATCTTGAAGTTATGTAGAGACAAAGACATTTGGTAATGCCATAAGAACTAGTCAGGGAAGCAGCCTTGGTAAAAAAAATACATTCAGCAGGTTAGAATGCACAGGATTTGTCCATTAACCAAATACTCTTCCTGGAGTGTCACGAAAAGGAACATTAGAAGGCAGAAAGATCTGAAATCTGGACCCTAAGTAATTCTTGAAATAGAGAGCAACAGGGACATGGCAGGCCTGGATGCAGTGTCTTGAAAAGTACAAAGAGACGAAAAGAAAAAACAGCCAAGGATAAAATATGTAAGAGGAGCTCAAAAAGAGCAGACCAAAAGCCTTAGGAACTGAGGAAGAGAGAAGACAGAACAGAAAAGGAAGAAAATGCCAGAGCCGGTGCTAGGACAAAAAGTAGCACAAATTCTTCCACATGGCAGTGTGAAGGAAGTGTAATTAACGTATAAGTATCACAGGAAAGAAGAAACAATTACAAAACTCAGGTGCGAGGTGGGGAAGGCAGCAATAACAGAAGGGTACAGATCCAAACATTGCACAGTTCAGGGCTTCTGCACAATCAGAATATTGTATCTCTAATTATGAGGCTAGAACTGCATCTTTACAGCAATAAATTAACATCTGCATAATATTTTTAAAGCAAGCTCATTTATCACCATAAATAAGCAGTAAACCCTAACAGAAAAAAATACAGGTATTCTTTTTGTTTGATGGGTTCAGCATAGGCATATATAAACACAAGGATCCTTCTCAGTGACCTGGAGGAAGAAGACAGCAAGTCTCAGCATGCAAAGTGTCAAATCACATCACGCCATCATGACAAACATCAATCCAACCTCCTGGTCACAGACTGCTTGTTCATGACACTGTATCAGGCAAGAAAGTAGCTTTGATATGGGTGATGAGCTCAAGTACCCCAATATTTTCTACTCAGCATCCCATCAGGGCTCTTGCAGACACACCAGGTGTCATGAGCAACAACAGAGGGGAGCACTTCCACAGCCCAGACGCAGGTACCAACCACCATGTCATCTACTCCTGCTCTGATCAGCTCTAGCCAACATGGTGGTTACAGCAGCCGTGACCAGGCAGAGGCAGGCTGGCCGCGGGCAGGGCATGCCAGCACCTGGGGGATCCTGCTGGGACCGGGCACTGTGGCAGGCGGCCTGTAGGCAACACAGCCTACATTCACCCGAAAGGTGAGCGGCCCGGGCAAGAAGGGCAGCGCGACTCCTCTGGCTCCATCTCAGCGCAAGACCACCTGCAGGGTGGCAAGGCGTGCGTCACCTCTGCTCCCGCAGGTGCCCGCATCCTTCGGGACACGGCGAGCGCCGGCACACGGGGCGGGCTGCACCGCTCCCGCCGTGGGGCGGGGGGCGAAGCCGGCGGCCTCGATACCAGCTGTCCCCCCCATCCCTCATTTCCCCGTCGGCTCCCCGGCGCTGCCTTTGCCGCTCCGAGCCGGCCGCCCGAACAGCGGGGAGCTCCGGGGGCTGCGGCCACCAGCACCGGCGGCGGCTCCGACAGAAAGAGCCAGAACGCCGGCAGCCCCCTCCCCCTGCACCGCCCGCCGGCGGCCGCCGCAGACCGCGGCAGAGCGAGCCCGGGCAGCGCTGCCCCGCCGGGGCGGGCGGGCGGGAGGCGGCGGGGCAGCGCCATCGGCGGGACGGCGCCCCCGGCCCCGCTCCCCGCCCCTCGGACAGACCCCGGCCCGGCGCCCGCCCGGCCCCACTCACACTGCTCCGCCTTGGTGGACATGCTGCCGCCCCGCTCTGCCCCTGGGCGCCGCGGAGCGCCGGCCCCCCGGCCGCAATGGAGCTGCCGGTGCCCGTGCCGGTGCCGCCGCCGGTGCCGCAGGGCTGCGGGCCGGGGAGCGGCGGGCGGGCGGGACCGGGCGGGAGCGCGCTTAAAGGGGCAGCGCGCCTGGCGGCCGCGGCAAACAGCATCCACAGGGGGGACGGCGTGGGAGACGGGACGGGGAACAGGGGACTTGGGATGCCGTGGGGAGAGGGAGGTCCCGGGGCACCTGCTCCAGCAGGGCTGTGGGCCCGCCGAGCTTGTCACAACGCCGAGTTGGGAGCTGCCGAGCCGGAAGAGCTTGCTAAGCGCCGGCGGTGCCCCCGGGGCTGCGGAGGGGCCGGCGGTGCCCCCGGGGCTGCGGAGGGGCTGGCGGTGCCCTCGCCTGGCCCCGCGGGCGGCTCCGCGGGAGCTGCGCTGAGCGAGGACAGCGGTGGTGGCCCTGGCGGGAGCTGTGCTGTGCGTCTGTGTGATCTCTGACGTGGAACAGGACCCTGCTCTCCCCTCGGCCCCCGGGCTCCAGCTGTACCCAGGCGGACGGGCTCTGGCTCAGGTGCCTCTGGGCCGGCTCTCCCCGCCTGGTCCCACCGCGCACCAGCGCCTCGGGACCGCCCAGCCCAGCCCCGACTGTGCCCCCTCCATCACCAGGTCCCAGCCATGGTCACTGCCCCGGGACGACAGCGGGATGAAAAGGCCTTTGTCCAGTTGCGGTGGGAGTACAGTAATAACAATAAAACTCATTTGCTTCAAGAGAAGTTATTTCACTGCTGTCCTACCAGCTTCCCCAGAGTCCTGACTTGACCTTACCAGGTGTCAGAAATTAAGGGTTAGCTATGAGTTTCTTCCCTGAAACTTTCCATATGAGTTTTTCAGATCCTCCCACCTCTGAAAAAGCTATGTGGAAGCAGCAGTATTTCATCAGCCAGGGCATGGGAGTCTTGATGTTTACACACAAAAAAATCCATTGTAACATACTCTCCTCAAAATGCTGGGCTGTGTAAGTAGGACTGTGGCAGCCAAAGAGAACTGTGCTGTGGAGGTGGAGGAAGATAGTTAAGTTTTGTTATTCATCATACAAGGCAGTGCTTCCAAATTGCTGCTGCCCCGATTTGGGACAATGCACATTCAGTGCCATGAACCACAATGAAGGGGCAGATGCTGTTCACTGGCATTTAACTGGTTTGCTTTTTTCCTGAAAGAAATTTCTTAAAATACTGCATGGGCAATGTTCTTCAACACCACTTAATCAGGTAAAAAACAGAGCTCTTACTGGAGGCCATATATCTTTCCACATTCCCTGCTGCTTGTGAGCCCCAAAGACAGAGAGAAGCCAACTTTTACCACTGTTTTCTCTTTTATATTCAAATATTTGAGAGTAAATACTTAAATCTTTGCTTTTATCAGAAGCTTTATTTAGTGAAGAGAGTTATTTAGTGAAGTTATTTAGACCAGAGAGGTCGTGTGGTGCTACAAACCTGCTTCCCCCAGCTCTATGTCTCATGACATGGAGCATAAGTGATGAATATACAGACAAATGACTTTCAGACTTCATTGAAATAAGATATTGAAGACAGGTTTCATCTTTGAATTTCTGTCTGTTGATGCAACAAATCAATCTGAACTGCTTTATTGCTCATTACAATACAGAACTCTCTGCACTGAGGGAACAGAGCTTCCATAAGTACCTTTAAATTATACCAAGTGTTCATGTACCAGAGTGGTGAGCTTATTAAAAACACTCAGGTTGATAAAGCAGGAGTACACTGAGAAAATATTAATTCCATTTCTCATGTAAAATTTCTTCTTTGGTTTAAGTGTCTGAAAATTGCAGCTATGCCTTCATTTACTGAACAAGGTCCTACATAGTACAGCATGTAGTTCAGGTGCATGGTAAACAATTTCTTGCTTATGAGTCCTTCTGCATTGTCTAAACAATGTCTAAGCCCTAAATAAATCTTATACAAGCAGTCTGTTTTTCAGTCAAACAATTTAATACCTGCCTAGCTTGTTAATTCAAATATAGAGACTCACACTTTATATTGTGAACAAATGTCATTAAGGAGCAACTATAGAAAAGTGGTACTCTGGGAATTAATTTCTTAAGTCTCTGGGCTGAACCAAAGTCATGGTTTCTCAGCAAGATCCTCATGAATATGCCTAACAAAATGGGTACAGTGCTCCACTGGAAACCCTTTTAAGTAGCTAAGGTTTATGTCTATATGGTTTTTGCCTCTGCACACACTCAGTTAAGAGAACATAAAAGCTGCAGGCATCTTAAAGCCCACAAATCATTAATGAAAGAATATATTTTTAACATTGAATGAATGGGGAGTGGAAAATTTACATACCAACTGATGAAAACTGAAAGAATAAATGCTATTTTCTGGGTTCATGAACGGAACTTCACAGAATCATGGAATCTTTGAGGTTGGAAAGATTGTCTGGAGAGCTTGTCTATTCCAACTTCCCTGCTGAAAGCAAGGTCAGCTAGAGCAAATTGCTCAGAGCCATGTCCAGCCAGGTTTCAAATATCTGACCCCACAACTTCTCAAAGCAGCTTGTTCAAAGGTTTGACCATCCTCACAGTAGAAAGCTTTTTCTTCTGTTTAAGTGGAAATTCTTGTATTTCCACATTGTATTCTTGCAGTTTGTGCCAATCACCTGTGGTCCTGTCACTGAGCTCCCCTGAGAAAAGTGTGGTTCCATCTTCTTGGTCCCTCTCCTAAGGAATCTGTACACACTGACAAGACCCACTCCCCACACCAACCCTTTGACTTTGGTGCTCAGCAGTCTCAGTTCTCTCAGCACCCTTTTATATGACAGGTGCCCCAGTCTCCTCATCACTTAGCCCTTCCCTCAACTTACTCCAGTATATTCCTGTCTTTCTTGTACTGGTGAGTCCAGAACCAGACCCAGAACTCCAGTCAGGTCTAACCAGTGCCAAATAGAGCAGTATAAACACCTCCCATGACCTTCTTGCCAGGCAAGCTCATTGCTGCCTCACAGTCAGCTTGGTGTCTACCAGGACCCTCATGTCACTGTTTGCAGAGCTGCTTTTGAGCTGCTCAGCCCCAGTCTGTACTGCTGCTTAGTTATTCCCTCTGATGTGCATGACTTGGATTTTCAGCTGTTGGACTTCGTGAGACTCCTGTTGGCCTGTGTCTCCAAGCTCTCAAGACACATTTGAAAGGCAGCACAACCTTCAGCTGCTGGTGTACCAGCTGCTTCTCCCAGGTTTGCATCATCTGCAGAGGGTGTCCCATCATCTGGCTCACAGGCAGAGACACGAAACAGCACTGGCCAGGGCTGACCCCTGCAGTGCAGCACTGGTTTCCAGCTGGACTTTTTGCCCCTGAGCACAACCCTCTGAGCCTGGCACTTTGTTTGGCCACTTTTCAATTCACATCATTGTCAACTTGCCTAGTCCATGTTTCATTGCTTTTTCTTTGCTGATGTAATGGGAAGCATTGACGAAAGTCTTGCTAAAGATAAACTTTCTCTGCTTTCTCCTCCTACACTGAGTTAGTAATTTTGTTGCAGAAGGCTATCAAGTCGGTCAGGCATGGTTTTCCCTTTGCCAATGCACACTGACTATTCCAAGTAACCTTCCTGTCCTTAGTGTGTTTGGAAGTGCTTTACAGGATTATTTGCTCCATCATCTTCCCATGGATCAAGGTGAAGATAAATGACCTATAATTTCCCAGATACTCCTGCTTGTCCTTCTTGAAAATAGGAGTGACTCTTGCTTTCTTCTGTTTCTCAGGACTCTCCCAGTTGCTTTGACCTTTTTAAAAGATAATAAAAATCAGTCTTACAGTGTCATTGGCAAACTCCCTCAGCACTTGTGAGTGACACCTATCATGTCCCAAGGACTTGTGTATGTCTCGTTGCTTTGAAATGTGGCTTTTGCAGGATAAGGTAGATAAGGTGTGGAAGGGATTTGGAGCATATTGTTTCTGTGAATTGTGCTGGATTTTAACTAAGTTTTGCCTGCCAAGGAGTATTGTAGTTACAACATAATTCAGGAATAAATCAGTTCTCTGTGAGGAGAAAAGAAGTAATCAAGAGCAAAAGTCACTCTTTATGTGACTATTGTCACTTTGAATTGCATTTTCAAGTATTCAGCTCCAAAAAGATACAAAATCTAATGTTGTTCCTTTTTTTTCTAAATCTCCATGCATTGGCAAATCTACTTTTAGAAAAGTAATCCTTCCTGAAGAATACAAATCCTAAGCCTTCCTACCTTGAATCATGTACAGAAAATTTATTAAACTGTTCATAAATTGAAGTGAATTGATGCATGTATAAAAATAAATAATTGTATCAGTTTACACAGATATATAGCTGCACATCTGTATCTGGACATGTTCACTGTTACCAACACTTAAAACATTCTCATGGTGTTTTCCTTAAAGGCTCAGCTTCCTGAGTCATGTAATTACATGGGTCTCTATTTGCATTTTAAATAAAAACTAGTCCTTGCCTGACATAGTCAAAGACTCCAGTGCAATATAAACAATGTTTGAAACAAGTGAGGATTTCAATGCCTGAATGAGAGGCAAGGACCTAAGTTTTATCAAAACACAAAACAAAAACAGCTAACATCCAATTTCATTTCTTTTAAGCCAATACCTCAATTTTTTTAAACTTTTGGCAGGAGATTATCAATAACTGCATTGTGATGGGAATATTCAAAACTGCAGTAGAGGTGGGGACAAGTTTGAAATGTCTCAAATTTTTCCTTTAATCTCTACAAGCCGATCTGAATTGAAGGCTGTGGCATGGAGGGAGGCAAGGGTAATTGCAATAAGAAAAGCCAAACACAGAGTGAACCAAAGCAGGAGGAGGCAGGTTTCTCTGCCTCTCAGCATTTTTCAATCCACATGGTGCTTTCTGAATACTTACAGGCTAAACTAATGCCAAAGAAAGGGTCCTGGTATGGAACTGGAGCCCCTGAACAGCTCCTGCATAGGCACCAACCTCCTCCCTGTCAGATTCAAACAGCAGATGGAGTCCCTCAGGCTCAGATGAGTGTATTTCATGGCAATAGTTATATCATATTAAATTAAATTTATCTCTAAATCTTTGCTCTATGTAAGAATTAATCCTCATGAATGATTGTAAAATATATAATCGCTTGAGGAAAAAGTCTATCTGGGATTAAACTGAACAGTTAGGCTTAACTCAGGATACAGCACATATCCTGGAGCAGCTCCTCAGGGCTCTGACACCTGGGTCAACCAGCATGAGCCAAGAGACAGCGAGCAGGGAAAGCACCTCTTCTTGCTCACAGAAAATCATGTCTGCACAAAAGTAACACAATATTACTGACAGCTTGTATAGCCTTATGCAGGGAAATAATTTCTTCTGAGGTGAAGGTATCCAATTTTAGCCTCTGTGGTGAGACTTAAAAATGCAAGGAGAACTTCCTTTAGTGGTACTATCACAGAGCCCCATGTACAGAAAAAAATATCATCACAACCTTCCTCCTGTGGGAGGGCAGGAATGTAACTATTCTGAGAAGGAAGGTGTAGAGTAGGATAGACATTTGGGTAGGGTAGAGAATTAGAATAAAATAGAGAACAAGTTGGCAGTAATGGCAGAAGTGATCATAATGTGGCCAGAAGCTTGGCTGAAGCCACCGACCCATATCAGTTATGCCATCTGGCATGTGACAAATTCATTTCAGTCATCACTGACTGGGGCTGCTTTAAAGTGAGAGATGGAGCAGTAAAGGGCTCTGTGTCTCATTGCTAGCTAGTACTGTGTTTCCAACAGAGTAGCCAGATTGTGATGTTGATATTTGTTCTTTTTTTCCCCAATTTAGAATAATTAAGACCTCAGGAAAATAAAATGTCATTAAGAAATACAGTGGTTATTTGATTGTACTGACAAAACTGTAATTTTCCTCTTATTCTGATAATTACGTCAACTAAGTCTGTGGATGTTTGCTTTATTATTACATTTGTCAGCATCTGTCACTGTAAAATCTCTGATAAATGCCCTCAATTTCTCTTCTAGAGTAATGTCATTAGCCTTTAAGTGAACAAAATACTTAATTTGTTGCTATAGCAGTGGAGTTTGAGAAATACGTGGTGACCTGCATAAAGAATTAGCACAAATTTGATAAGGATGCACTAAGACTATTATAAAACCAGAGACTGGATATACTGCTCTAAGAAGCACAGTCTTTGTGACAACTAACACACCATTTTTTCACTGTTTGTGGAAATTAGCACCACTCTGGCTGAATTATATCTCCTCTGCTCTGCAAACAGCTGGTTTTTTTCTTATCTTTAATATCAGATTTGTCCAGAATCGACTATACCACCTACCTACATGGCTAAAATAAAAACACATTGTAGTGGCAGTAATGTTTTAGTAATCAGAATGGCAAGTGTCAAAATACTGCCTTCTTAAACCTATCATAGCATCATGGCCCAAAGGCAAAGAAATGAACAGAGAAATCAAGAAAACCAGATCCTTACTTTGCTTTAGTATTTCTGCACTCAAGTAAAAACATTTGTAAGATGTCTCTGCTAGGCGAAAACAGTTACAGAGAGCAAAAGAAGGCATGAGACTTTCCACAAGGAAGGGAAGAGAAAGCATGTGACACCCAACACTGCTGAGATCCTTGGTGTTTTACCACACCTGTACCAAGTCTGTGACCCAGGAGAAGACTCTGGCTCAGTAACAACTAAAGCTGACTGACCTTGCTCCTGCATTTCAAGGTTGCCTCCCTAGCAGCCAGTGAGCTGTCTGGTCTCTCCTCCAAATTGGTTTGCTGCACACAGGAGTCTAGGAGTAACCTAAGACAAAACAAAGGCTGGACTATCAGAGACAGGAACCTTGGTGGAAACAGAAAGTGAACTAAATTGACGGAACTGGGACACTGCTGAAGCAGCCTGTAGGAAAGCTGCTGCATTTCACATGGGAACGTATTTTTCTCATCTGCAGATCCTTACAAATTGTCCTACCTATTGCAAATTCAGGCCTCCCCACAATTGCATAAAACTCCCCAACTACTTTTTGCAGACCCAGAGTGTTTATGGACCATAAGCTGAACACTACTGGGCATCTTAATTTAAGCGTAAGCTCATCCAGAGCATCTGTTCTTAAGAAGGGACAACAGAGTAGCTGAAAGACACTTCCACTTACTCAGAACTATGAGCATTTTAGCTTAATTGTACACTGCAGCACATTACCATGATCACAAAGCATGTAAATGTTACAAAGTTTAGGTCAATACAAGATCTTCTGCCTTACCTGGGATGGCTGCTACTTGTGTTCCTATGGAAGAACAGGTTTCAATCACTTACCCTTAGGTATATATGTTCACCTGTACTACTTAGAGTCAACTTAAAACCAGCTTTGCCCCATCTGCAAGAAATGCAAACCACTGAGAGATAATATGAGAAGCATGGCAGGGAGCCATCCTTCAATTCTGTTTCCACCTCCTGCTACCCTGCTGCCCGATCTTGGGCAAACATTTCGTGTTTGGTGCTCCCCATCTGTGGAATTACAGGAGGGAGTCTCTTGCCTTTCTTTGCAAAGGACTCCACCGATGTCCACCCACAGAACCCCGAGTGACACCCGCCAGGCTGCAGGCAGGGTCACTGCTGTGAAATGACAAAGCCACCAACCATTTTCACCAAACGCCTTGGGCAGCTGTAGGAAGCCTAAGAAAAAAAGCAGCTGTTGGAGCCAGAGCCCTGGGCACTACTGGCTGCATTTATCAGCCCAGCTCTAGCTGAACTGTGGCTGGCTTAGACTAATAAATAAGCACCCTTGCACTTAATGAAGAGTATAATCTCATTCATACCACACGTACAGCAATGAAGGTGCCTGCAATGACCTGGCTTCTCTCCTTTTTGTCTTGCTTTTCTATGCACCACATTCCCCAGAGCTTCCAGTTCCAGGATTAAAGATCCACTTGCAATCAGTAAAGAGAGCTACATGAAGACTGAAGTATTTTTAAATGCCTGTAAAATGTAATCATTAGTACTTTTAGGAAGAAATGCTTGAAGTGGACTGAAAATCTGAAAATAAAGTATTTGCGAAAAACACTTAAATTTTAAGTAGCTCTTCAGGTAAGTAGTTTCTAAAAATTATCATTGCTTCAATATAAACATCTCCATACATCTGTTGCCTCATTTCATCCAACACATCAGTGCTTTACTCACATCCCCCGAGCATGTATTATAACCAGGCAATCTTATTACTCATGGCCATAATTTAAGAGGACAAGCACAACAACTGAAATGTAATATCTTACTGATTTATTTAAGCATTACTAGGTGAGAGAAGCATGATGAAATCAGAGACAGGACAAGCAGATACACTGAAATGTTCAAAGCTGATTTCTACAAAAGATTCTGCAAAATAGCCTTATTATTCCAAAGGATGCACCCACAGTGTGCAGCAGCAAAGCTCCTTGTCCAAGTGCCTTTCAGTTACTGGCATTGCTTTTTCTCTGGATTCCAGGAATGCAGGCACATATCCAACACTCATTCAAATCTGTGGGAAACTTTCCACATACATAACTGGACTTTCACATCAGACTGTTCAACTAAGTGACAAAGCTATCATTTCTTGGAAAAAAAAATAAGTCAGTATTTCTTTAAACAGGATGAATGTTTCCATTCTCATCTGAAAACTTCAGTCACAGTTACACGGCTGAAAAGAACTCAAGCCATTTATCTGAAAATAAATGGAAGTACATTTATCTGAAAATAAATTATCTGGAAGTACAGCAAGTACAACAATTTCACACATCCACAGCCCTACTTTAGGAATCTGTTTTCATATTAGATATTACAAATGACTTAATGGAATTTTAAATTATGTTCTGCTAATACTTAAGCATCACAAAAGGTTCATATTCTGGGTTTTCTTGCAAGACAGACTGGAAATTATTGGAAAACATTCTTGTATTACACATGTAACATGGCACAACAAGTGTTATTTACTGCACTTTTCTCAAATTTAGTCGAGACTTGAAAGTATTTATCATAGTGATTGCAAATAGAAATCATGGGAAAATGTCTCAAAAATCTTAATCTAAAAAATGAAAATAAATTTAAATACCTGACAATCATGACCTGCAGAAAAATATTTATCCTGGTGGAAAAGGAGTACACCAAAAGGACACACATAAAGATTAAAGAGAAACTCTCAAGAAACTCATCCCAAATTCTCAGAGGTTTAGTATGAGATGACTATAATTTTTTTTCTCTGTATATTTTCCCATTTATTTACTTTAAACTTTTGATGGTACCTGTATGTGCTGGTGCAGAAAGGATGCAGAAATAATGACAAAACCATGGATGAAAGGCAAAGAGTAAAATCATTTAATCACACCAACCCAGGGAATTACTGAAGCAGCAGCAGGGAAAGGCACACAAATGGGAACACAGGCACTGCAAAGCTTGATCCATGGTGGAGGATCAGCCAACCTGCTGCTTTTATCTGTATTTCAGGGACTCACACAAGTATAATTTACCACTGTGCTTTAATCCTGCCGACAGGAGGGCAGGATTCTCAAGCATGTTTGATGAGGTGCCTCCAAGTCTACCACAGGCCTGTGTTTCCTAGACACAGATGTTCTACCTGTCTAAAACACAAGGGCAAACAGCAATCAGTATGATGGATGTGGTTTTCAACAGCCAAACTGCGATACACTGGAGCATGTTTACAGTCCTCCTCCTCCTCCTCACTCTTCCACTTCTCACAGGTGCTGATGGCAGATCCAGACTGGTCCAAGGCAGCAGCAGATGGCAGAGCAGACCTGCCACCATTTTGTATCATTTCACCATTGTACATCTGGGTCCAGTTCTACAGTACCTGCAAAAGTTTTCTGGGACCTGGCCCATGGGATGGGTGACAAGGTGGGACTTTCAAGAGAGTCCAAGTTTGGAGTATTACAGTTTATTGTAGCCTTTAGATCTTAATTTTGAAGGGATGTTCTCTATTTCTTTTTATGGCTTGAAAGCTGGGACAGGAACCATCCAGGTGGTCCAAGAACTGCCAGTGAAAATGCTGAGAATCCAATGATTGTCTCCTAAATTAAGGAAATAAGGTTAAATAAAGCTAAACAAATTGAAATGCTCCCAAACTAAGATGTCCATTGCCAAGCAAATTATGTGGTATTATTGAACTTCTGCAGCTATAATTCCAGACATGTGACAGACTCTAAAGGAAAAATAATCCACAGAGGATTATTTTATGTGTTTGAACTAAAAGCACTAGCAATCTAAGGCTGTTAGAAAGAAAAGTATCTTAGTTCATTCCATGCACCAACATGCTTATACAAAACAAATTTAAAACAAAAAAGGCACATTAAAAGATATTAGGCAAATGTCTTATTTTCCTACAGATTCAGTACATTTTGTGCCTATTTCTTGAGCTTTTTATAAACAAAATCTTTATAGAAACTGTATTATTGGCTTAGTAGTTACAGTAGCACAGTTTACCGCTATTCAGATAAAGGAGCTTTGGGTATTTACCAACATTAGGAGTTGATACAATAGGGCAGAGAGTTGCTGCTTAATTTTTAGTTAAATAAATTTAGTTGGTCTTCTATAATCACATGCTGGAATACTTGTGCTGGGAACTATAATCAAAGACTATAAAAGGCACCCCACAGAAATGGATTTTGTGACATGTCTCTGTAGGATGCTATGACAGCACTCCCTTCCTCTCAGGCACAAATTTCCCTTCTAGGAACTTGGAGGAGACAAACTTCTTTGAGGAGTGGAGGGAGTTCCTGGGCAGAGCTGGCTTCTAGTTGGGAAGAAGAAAACAAATATTTTCTATATCAAAAAGAACAGCAAGAGAAAGCTCTCCCAAGAAAATAGGCTTGCATGAGAGAAAAAAAAAAAAAGTCTCAAAGACAGAACTCACCAGCAGTCCCACTTTGTCCTCAGGCGGGGAGCTGTGGATCCAGCGAGTGCTCGAGGCAGCAGACCTGAAGCAGAAGAGTCGGGACCCGCAGTACTTTACAGGACCCATTCTTTCTATTTTAGCCCGGGGAGGAGGGAGCACAGCTGGGATATCCTGACTAACGAGCGACTACTGCTGCCGGGAATTTCTCAGCCCTCTGTTATCTTCTATTGCTCCAAGCCTGTGGAATGGTGAATTCCCTCCGATGAAGACTGCTTGGCAGTCAAGTCCTTCGTTTTTGAGCTGGGCGCAGGTGATGGCAGCAGGAGCGTGTCCGTGCCCGGTGCCCGGGTGATGGCAGCAGGAGCGTGTCCGTGCCCGGTGCCCGGGTGATGGCAGCCGGAGCGTGTCCGTGCCCGGTGCCGGGACAGGAGCGCGGGGATGCGGCTGCCGCCTCCCACGGCCTCGTTGGGTTGCGCTGCTGAGCCCGGGCGCTGGGAGGAGTCTGTCTCTGCTGAGAGCAAAATGGAGAAAGCTGTCTGTCTTCCCGTCTACAAGAACCTTAAAAGTCTTTTTTCCCCCCTGTGCATGTGTGTCTCCGCACAAATTGCTTGCGCCCCAATTGAACACTCTCTGGAATTCCTGTTTGCAGTTCACTTACTACTTTCATTCAAGAAACTGACTCATAAATGACCGGTACCTTGAATAAAATACTTCCCTGCTCCCACTGCAGAGAATATCTCCTTCGTGCACACCCCACCCAAACCATCATTAATCCATGTGCACAGTGGAGCTGTGAGGCTTCCCTGCTGAGAAAGCAGCCTTCCACAGCAGGGAAATGTGACATTACCTGCCTGGGCTCAGGATCACAGCAAAATGTGTGATAGGGTAACAGGCAAAGGCAGAAAAATGTTATCAGCATTTCTGGTAGGAGATTATTTAAGCACCCAGTAGCTGGGCAGACAGGGATCGACCTGGCTGCTCCCCTGCATGCAGAACTGGAGAGCCACAGTGCCACGGCTCTGAGCCCAAGCTTAGGGGCTGCTAGCCCAGGAACAGGCACTGTGCTAATTAAGCAACTCTTGCAAACTGGGGCTGGTTTATAGCTAGTCAGCTGTCAGCCACAGCAATCAGACAGTCTGTGCATATCTGTTTAAAATGTGTTACTTGTGCACTCAGAGCTGGAGGGGCAGGGCAGTAAATAATCCTCCCCTCAGCTATGGACTGGGCCATTTCCAGGATGGACATTTTTCATAGATGAATTCTGTGCCTATTATATGCAGACATGAAGATTTTTACTCAGCTGCAGTAAAGAGGTGATTTATTAGATTCCCTACTCACTTCTAAATAAATGTCATTAATTTTTGCTGTGCTTTCTCCTGCTTTTAATTATCAAATCCTGAATCAGATAACCATAGCATCCTTCTCTAGGTTATAAGTCAGAGGGCACACTTAAAGCTCACTTCCAAGACAGCCTGCAACACACTGGTGGTGGAGAGAGCCTTAGCATGAGGGATGAGGGGTTTTTGACAATGTCCAAAATATATTCGCAAAGTGTGAAGAGCAAAGAGTTAGAAGTGTACATAAACAAATAGTGCTGGATCAGTGATTAAACAGACATATCTGGCATGTTATCTGCCAGAGCTGTGGTTTTGTTATCTCACTTAATTTAATTGCTTGATTTTATGGAGGACAAGGTAAGGGTTTTTTTCCTGAAAATTCTCCCCAAACACTAAATATCCTACCTGTCTGTAAAAGATACAGAACTTATCCAGAAATAAATATGTCTGAAAGATGTGTCTAAAGTAACCAGAAAGCAAAAGACTGATTGACATTTATCAGCTGAGGCAACAGCAGCTAAGCACACGGTGGATAACCCTAAGCAACCAAACTTCCTTTGCCAGACCTTCTGACAGCAAGAGATTGTCTTAGATATATGATACATGATATTTTGAAATAATAGGGTTTGAGTTGTGCTACTTGTTTTCAGGTATTTGCGTTTGTGTCTCATGTTCTCTACATTGACTGTCTTCTTCTCTACAGCTGTGAGGATTGGAAACTTCATAAATTTATGCTGAGATTCTCCTTTCTATCTCCTGCTCAGACTAGCATTAATTCCTGTATTAAAATGAAATTAAGCACTGTCCTACAATAGCAACAGTGCTTCTAATTAATCTTGCCATGCTTGACACTTATTTTTCAGCTTTCTGAACATTCACTAGAAAATTAGATATAATCTTATTTTTTAATAAAATCTTCTGTGGGGATGAAAGGGTTAAAAATGGAAGCTTGGCAAGGAGAGAGAAAAATAAGTTGTTTCTAACACTGTGTTCACTCAAAGACCAACCTTGCACCTGGGAGATATTTCTCTCAATGTGAGAAAATTCATGTATTTGTGTTCAATTTGGGTTGTTTTCTGTCTGCTCTAGAAGAGCTTTCTCACCCAGATAACAAAGTGTTGTTAACAAACATAACAACATTCCTCAGACAGGCTGGTGGCCTTTTCTTAAGGGGGAAGGGAGATAAGAAGTTCAGAGATTGTAAAACACAGCCTGGAGAAGATTTGTGCATGCCCAAACCCCTTTTTTTCTGTAACACAGCACTCAGGCCTCGCCACACTTTGCCCCTGATAAAATGAGCTTAGCATCACGTGTCTCTGATTTTGGAATCCTCCAGCTAGTGAAGTGCTGGAATAAATTTAATTTTCACTTCAGCTGTGAGCTGTGGTCAGATTGGTGTTTCCTGCCTGTATTTGGTTCACACACCTTGCAGGAACTGTAAATCCAAAGCACTCTTCCCCATCACCACCGCCCCTGCTCAGGACACTGCTGGGCACTGACAGCCAGACCAGTGCTATTTCCACATGGCACTGAACAATATTTGTCCAAAGGGTCCTCCAAAAAGCTCAGCTGCTCTTGGCTCAGCACTGGCCCTTTTGTTCCTCCCTCAGTCTGTCTCATTCAGTGCCTGGGGATGCTCAGCCTGCTCCAGCCTCCTCCACACTTGCACCACCAACCCTCCAGATAGAACTTATCCACCCCTTGTGAACACTAGGAGTTTTCTCACATTAAGTTTAGATTTGAAAAGCCTTTTGCTGTTCCTAGATTTGTTATTGGTCCCTTCAGAATGGCAGGAGGACTTCAAAGCTCTCCTGGCACAGCTTATCCAGGTACTTTCTTCTTATTGGCTGCCATAAAAATACATTCTGTATTTTTCCCAACATATGTGGGATTTCCCCAAATCCCACAGGGTGGTTCCTTCCTCCTTCACTCTTTCAGAACCCTGCTTTTAAGAGTATTTGCTCTTTAGACTGTCATTGGAATAACTTGCTGTTGAATTGCTGAGGTCCCTTGTTCAGTAGCTGGAACCATTTCCTCACACCTGAGCTGGGAGGGCAGGTCCTGGGGCAGCTTCTCTGGCCACAGGAGCAGTGATACAGGTAATAACACTCCCATTAATGCCACTGCAAAGCACTTTAAATTAACATACAGAGACAGCACGACCCCCTGATTTGTAGCTCATTTTCTCCCTCATTTGCTCCTGGGGGAAGATTGTAGATAATAGTGTAAGGCTGTTTCAGCAGTTTGATTTCTGTGTGAGGCCACTTGTTTATTTTATTTAAAAAGGTGAGTCGAGTGTGAAGGAAGATAATGCTGGGTTATATTTTCCATGGTACTTGGTTTCAGAATATCATCTGAGGGAACCAAGCCTGCTGCACAGAGAATTGTTAACCCTCCCTGGACATAAACATTGAAATCCTTACTTTAAAAAGAATAGAACATACAGAACTAAACATATGCTGAAACTTCTCTGAAAATGGTCATTCATTATCAAGAATCTTCAGATCCACAGTCCTGATAAAATTACTCCAATGACATTATTGGAGAGAGATTTTTTGACCATTGGCAGTTTCGTGGGGTTTTTTCCCTGGTCTGCCTATAATAATATTCCCACAAATAAACCTCTTGATGTTATATTTGAAAGACTATTTGTGATTGTCTTTGCTTTTTCACAGAAGAAAACATTTCAGTAGGAATGAATGAGTTTCTGAACTATCACTGCCATAAAAGATGCATCAAGATACAGAAGAATTGACTCAGAAAACATGACTCTTACAGCAATATAAATTTAAGACAATTGTACTGATGGTGGTATTTAACCTGTAGAATTATGGTGAAATGTAAAAATTTAATTTGAAAATGAAGTAACTATAATTACCTTGAAGATTGTTGAAGGTTGGGGTTTATTTTCTTTTAATGAGAAATTTCTAACATTTTAACTTGCCCTGCATAAGTTTCATATTTGGAAGAAAATAAATTCTATTTCTGCTACTTGGACACATTTTTTAAAACTGCTTTCAATAAAATTAAATACATTTGACATCTATAAATGTACCTGATATCAATATTTTTTCCATAAATTGCAACTCAATTACAGTAGAATAGAGAGGATTTGGTGGCAATTCTACCGTGAATTGCTTCTTCAGATACAGCACAACACACCTTGCAATAGACACAATCTAGATGAGTTATTACATAAATTTATTACTTTCTCTTTCTGAACCTTAGTGGAACACTTGTTTAAGCTGTAGTGGAAGCACCTTTGGAAGAAAAGGTTGGATAATTTTTTTAATGCAGCAATGGGACTTGGCCAAGGTGAATAAACCTCCCCCCCCCCCCATGCAGGGGAACCTGTGTATCCCCAAGTGTAGGGGGATACAATACAAGAAAATAAAGGTAGTATAGAAAGTAATCTTAGTCCTTAAGGAGTTGCAGCTGAGCCAATTATTAAGGATTAGGAACAGGCCTGATGTTTACAGGCCACACCTGTAGCCAGTAAGAAGAGTGTTATAAAAGAGCAGATTGGCTGGCTCAGGGGAGTTGGAGTCAGCTGGCTGCTGTGAGAAGAAGGAAGAGCCAGCGCCTGGAGGAGCTGCCTATGAGAAACATCAAGGTGGTACAAAACTCTAGCAATATGGAACCTCTGCAATATAATAACAACACCCAAGCTGCTGCCTGGGTGTTTGTGCCTCTCTGGGGAGCACACTCCACCTGGGGATGGCAGAGCTCAGCCCCACGCCTGTTTTGGAGAGGAGAAGCTTGAGTGAAGTTTCTCCTGAATTTCTGGAATGTATCAGAGAGAAGAATCAAATGCTGGGATCAGATGCTGCATGTTAATAACCCAGAATACATATTGCTCAAGAGCATTGCCCAAGCAGCCTTAATAGCACTGAAGTCATCACTGTGTTTGAATAAACAAGCTATTTACAAGCTAATTATAGATAGCATTTTGCCTTGATCATTTACTGAGTATTTGATATTGTACAGGTTGCTTCTGAGCAGAAGAAAAATTGAAAGCAGATATTTCTTTAACATAATCCTTCTGAGAAAAGCAGCTGATTAATTCTCATGTCCTTGAACAGAGATGTACAAGGCTTCTTGTTCACAATTCTACAGCCGTTTTGATTTTAAAGGAAGAAAATATTAATAGTGTCCTTCCTTTCAGCTCCTGTCTCCAGAGAATTCATCTCCCAGATTTTATTGAGATATCAAAGTTAGGAGTGTGGATACCATAAATTCTTTCTATCATTGTTTTTGATTTCTTCAATTGTATAGATCTTCCTTTTCTAGCAGTATGCGCCTAAAATCTGAATCTACAATGCCTATTGCCTTTTTCCTCTACTGACTTTAGGAAAGGCTGTGCCCCTAACAGAGACAACTTGGTTAAGGAGTAACATTTGACTGCCTGACTAGTCCTGGGCTCAGAAAATCAAACAAGGTTTTCACAATTGGTGTGGGCTCTCTGTATGGATCTACAAGTATCCATACTAATCAGTGAGAATATGAATTTCCTGGAAAGAATGGCTGATACATTATATTACTACAAGTATTGCTTCAACATTTAATAAGTCTGCTATGCATAGTGTGTATAAAAAAAAAGGAGAAAGTAAGAAAAGGAGAAAGTTCTTAAATTTGCCATGTATTAACCTAAGTACCATAGACATAATGTCATTGGCATAAGAAAACAATGGATCTAAGCGCAAAGACATGTAAATACTGAGGGGGAAATAGATGCAAAGGGGAAAGGAGAGAGAGGGAAGCAGTGAGGAAGGTTGTGAGGGACCTTGAGATCAGAGCCTGATTATTCAGTTCCTATTCTCAAATCCATTTAAGAAATATCAGTAGTGGCAAATGGAGGAGTCAATCTCTATTGGTGTCATCCTGAGATCATTGTTAGAAGTTCCACTTAGGCACTGAGGTGCTGCAGAAATTGGGATGCTGCTCCTGCTTTCAGAGCCTTATTGCCAATTTGTGTAAGAGTTTAAGATAACTCCACATCCAGTTGTTAGAAACTCATTCTCCATCCCAAATTTTATTTATGGCATGTAAAGACTGAAGAGCAATCAGGCTTAGCCCTCTTGCTGTGAGACTGTTCAAGGGGAGAAAGAAGGGAATCATTCAGTTTATCTAAATAAAACCCCCCATTTGGTTTACTGCCTGAACAGAGCACATAAGAGATAATGGAGACAACTTCCTAGGTGAATAGGTAAAGTCCAATCAAATGTTCATGTGCCTTGGTCAAGGGCAGAGCACTTCAAAAGGGCAACATGCTCTTAGGTTTTGATTAACTGCATTAACAAGGAAAATGACACAATATGCAATTTACTTAACTGAGTTCAGATTCTCTCCTCCTGAAGTGTAGGTAAGTAATACCAATGACACCAGATCACCCAGAGCAGGTTTGACATGCTATTGCATAAAGCTTATTAAGAAGGGCACCAGGTGACATTTTGTCATCTACTTCAAGCTCAGTTGGATCAACAACAGCAAAAATAAACAAGCTGAGAAAAGAAATTCTATAACACATGAATACATTGGTCTATGCTGGAATCAAGCATATTCAAAAGCAAAACTTTTGTTAAATGATGTTAATTTTTCTATTGCTATTTCAATACATAGCAAAGTTTTAATTTACTTTCTCCTGGCTTTTTATAATGTCTTTATTTGTTTTTAATTTGTAAGGTAGTTTTTTGTGCATGCTGTTTTGCTTTGAGTGTAGTTTATAAACCTCTGACAGCCTTCTATCTTCAAGACCCATTTCACACTGTAGATGGCACTAATTCATTGTGCAACACCAAGCAGGCTCAGCTGATTGGGTGTAAAACGACTTTGCTCTGGTTTTGTTCTCCTGAAGAATGAGATTTTTATCCACTTGTTAAGTAGCAGGAAAAACAACTTAAAACTTGCTTGAAACCTGGGATAAAAGATATTTTCTACTGTGGTTTGGCTACTGTATGCAGTATACCACATTTTTTTTCTGTAAGCTCAAACAATAGTCAATGGTGTAAGAGCTGGGATACAGGGATTACATGACTAGGCTAAGATTTCTCCCACAGTTCTGGCACAGCTAAATCCCAGCTGAAAGTCTGAGCCTCTGAGTGGCAGGGTGCTGTGTGATGGCTGCTCCTGGCTGTGCTGGGGGCTGACAGGCACTCTGACCCACCAGCCACTGCCAGGTGCTTCCTGGGGAGTGCAGGCACAGTAAGGAGGATGCTGCTTTCCACTTCCCATCCTGTTTCATATTCAATACAAAGCAACTGCTCAGAGAAAAGCTGAGCATTTTGCAAATTCTTCCAGCAGATATTTCTGTGGGTGGTTAAGACCCAAACTGGCTGCTGCTTTTATTTGCAATCACAAAAATAATTAATATATTGCTAACACTGGTAGAAGCAATGAAATGCTGAATTCCCCTGAAAGCTATTTGACTTTCCTAAAGGACCTTTATGACAGTTTGAAGGTTTATCCTATATCCACCAGTCAGTGATAGTGTTGCTACCAATCAGCTTTTTGACTGTTTTCTTGAGACACCAAAATTTCAGTACTTTACCTTGAACAGTATTTAGCTTTTCTCTTCTGTTTAAATGTAGATGAGATTTTTTTTTTCTTTTTCTGTAAAGAGCAGTAAGAGAGCTAAGTACTATTTATATTTTCCCCTCAGAACCTGATGAATAAGCAAATCATAGTCAGGAGTCCCAGCTGGTATAAACTAGCACTCTACAACTGTGGACAGTGGCACTGGGCCAAGCCAGACAGAGGGAGGAGACAATCCATGGTATGATTGTTCAACACACTGGATTTTGGACAAGACAATAAAAATTTTATCCCAAGAGCTGATTGTTATCAGCTGGAGGCTTGCAAAAGCAGACTAGTCAGTACCTTCATTAGTCCAATTTGCATATATGTACTGTGCCTAATTTTAAAGTCACCAGGGGTGATCTTTTTTCATGAGGTCTCAAGAAAACATAATCTTTTGGCATTTTTCTGCTGTTATGGGCAGGCATCACAAAGTAATTGCCATGTTCACCACTGGAGGATGCTGGAATCCTGGATCCAGTCCAAAGCCAGGCCATCCATTTCAGTTGGTGGTTTTCGACATTTTTGTCTTCTGCTTGCAACAGTGATTTTTACCTGCAAAGTTTGCTTGCAGAGAATTATGGACTGAATGTGACTACTACCTGTAAGAATATAAGGGTACATCTCTGGTGTGCAGCAAAGAAATGCCCAGCACCTTGCTAAATATCTGTACTACTCCTGGAATTAGGTTAATATCCCCAAGCAGTGATGTAAGAGCTTGGCTGCATTAGTTCCATTGCTCTAATAAAAGACTTGCTTTCCACGCCTAATCCTGGACTGGTGTCTCCAGAGCACAGGTGTAATTCAGCAGGGTATGGATTGCCAGTAGATGTTATGTCACAAGGCTGGGTGCTATCCATACAGCAACACACAAACTACTGTAGGAGCTATGCTAGAATCTAAACAGGTCAAATAAAGCAATTCTTTAGAAAGTGAAGTAGGAGGAGAATCAGACACCAAGGGGAAAATTATCAGGATCTGACATTAGTTCATTTTTTTTCTTCCACTATCATGAAAGGAATTGGTGACTCACTGTCCCAACAAAGCCTCAGAGGCCTATCTTTACCCTAAAATACCATTTTCACAGCCAGATTATGCTTCGACATCTGAGACAGCTGCAAAGGTCTACAGAAGCAGAACTGGTCTTACCAAGGTAATACCTTCTGGCACATTAAGCTCCTTTATTTTGAAAGTGGTGAGTAATGAGGTGAACACCACATGCAGCACAGCAAACAGTAGCAGCTTATCATTGCTTATAAGATTCATAGCAGAAATTAACTTTAAGGAGGGATTTGAAAAAACCTTTCACACAGATCTCCTCCCATATACATGGGATGGCCTAAGGCAGAGGATGAAAGTGCTTGGGAGAAAACAAAGATCACTCTGCAGTGAATGTTAACTTCAAAGGTAAAAAGGGAGACAGAGCCAAAATCTTGAAACGTAAGCAAAACCAGACTTTCAGCACATTATTAATTTAAATCACTGTGATGTGCTATCAATTTCAGTTTGCTGCATTCAGGGCTCACTTTATCTGCTAGGATCTGCACCTACACTCTGCATATAAAAACCCTTGAATCATCAGTCAACACAGAACTACATCTGACACAGCTTAAACCTACTTCTATTTAAAAGGGGCTTCCAAAGCAATCATCTCATTCAGGCACTGGCTGTAACTCTGGCTGTTAGCTCCAAGCTTTTCATGTGAGATATGAGTACTACCCATTCCATGTGTACTGTGGGCAGGTACAGCAAATTCCAATCCTTGGTTGTGATGTTCTAGGGATACTAGTGCCTCATCTCCAGCAGTTATCCCATTAATATAATAGGATCCACTATGTTCATACACGATCTCTTTATCTTAAGTTCTTATTTAAAAGACTCATCAGAATGTTAGTGTCAGTATTTGTGTGATTTTCCATGCACTTTTTCTTTCGTAACAAGACGCTGCTAACACTCTTAATGTTATCTCAGATCTCATAGTAGGAGTCATAGGTTTTCATTAATTATTACTTCTGAACTAAAACCTGTCAATAACATTTCATTTATCTCTGAAATGCTTTGTGGATTGGTATGGAGTTGCAAATCCCTCTGGCACCATCAGCACTACTATTGTCAGGAAACAAAACAGGTTGGTCCCATCTGTGGAACAGCCAACACTGCTGTCTTACACACCTCTCAGTCTGAAAAGGCAAAATGTCTTCAGCCAATGCTTCATAGCTTTTTTCTTCCCAGGATTGGGTCTTCATGATATGAGGAAGCCCCACCAGTTTAGTGATTATTTCCTCATACTCTTCATCCATGTGAGTGCCAAGGATACTTCTAGAAGAGACTGAAGGAACAGGTAGTAACTGCAAGGTGCAAAGAGTGAGGGTGAAGGAGCAGAGGTGTCACCTTGAACCCTTTTTTTATTCTTCCAGCTATGATTTAAGGGCAAGACAGTGAGAAAGACATCTTGAAAATGAGCATTTGTCTGCAGAAATTGTAGCAGCAGAAGAACTTGGGTTCCTGAAACACTGTTCTACAAATTACAGGGCAGATGTTTGGTCTACCTTGTTAAGAAATAAGGATTGGTATCTTTGCTTTATATTCATAAGGGTTATAAGAAGATGTGAAGGGCAGTGAGTCAATTCCCTGAACATCTCAGATATTTGTTTATTAACACAAGAAACACAGGAAATAAACAAGAAATTCTGGGAATCTTAAATACAATGAACCAGTTACTGCTGAAGTTGCACAACTGAGAGAGGTATAATCCATACTGTAATATTAACACAGGCATAATGACAAATGTGAATAATCCATACTGTAATATTAACATAGGCATAATGACAAAGAAGGAAATGCACAAGGATGGTGTCACAGAAACACTCAACAGGGCAGATGATGCAGACAAGGCTTTTTGAGACCAGAATCAGCCAAAGGTACAAATTTGTAAGCCATGGAGATTTAGCATCTGCATATTTATTAAGGAAAAAAATATACAGAACAGATTGTCCAGAAAACTCTTAGAAGATATTTAGAGATGTGTTTATTCTGAATAGGTAGAAGAGAGCTCACTTTCCATTTGATTGCAGGCAGTAGAGAAAAGGTAGCTGAGACTGGGACGTAATTGTTCTTCATTTTTGTGAAGGGGATGAGGAGAAGTAGCAAAATAGAGACCATAAAGTCTGCTTTCTGTGCAAATCAGTGAACTCACAGGTCCTAAGGAAAATATGACCAAGAAGAAATGGAGTCTCAGAAAATTTGTCCTTCCTTAGAAAAACGTGAATGGTACAGTTGCAGGGTAATGCAAAGCGGAGAAAGAACAGGAGACGTGTGTAATGAAGCCAACTTGTCTCAGTCACAGGCAATGCAACAAGAACAAAGGAAAATTTAGACAAATAACAAAGGGCAGAATATTCTGTGCCCAGGATAACTGATCACACAAAATACAAGAAGGTAAAATATTGGGAATATCATCTGTGAAGCATTTCAAAGAGTCCCCTACAGCACATGCTACTGGTAAAACCTGTACTGCAATCTGGCATCTAGTTTAGGACCTGGACTTCAAGAACTAATCACAAAGACAACAAAGAAGTGTAAGGAGAACAACCAAGAACCACAATATATCCACAAGGAAAAGCTGAAGAAGTTTGAATTATTTAGTCTAAGTACAGAAGGAGGGGAGAAGGTGACTGTCTTCCAGACTTGAGCAATAAAAGTATTTGAAAAGACCAAGAGAATAACCTGTTTCCCGCGTCTGCTGCTGACAGAACAAAAAAGAGTGAACTTAAATTGCAGTAAGGAATATTTAGATTTGACATGGGGAAAATTTTGCTGGTTGAAAGCAGTCCATTACCATGCTCAGGTCTGTTTAGGGAGCTTAGATCTCCATCATGTTGACTACTTTCAAGGCTGCCTCCCCCTCTGACCACTGGCTACTCTGCCTGTTGCTCTTACTTGGCTCTCCAAAAACTTCTGGTTTCTTTTAGATACCAGACTCATTCAGTCTGGTCCAGACACTACTCAGCTTGATAACAGGTTCATCACCCAGGTTTCTTTGTTGAGACTGTAGAACAAGAATAGCAATAACATGACAAGATTTGTCCACTATTGATCAAGCAGCTTCTCAGGAGGCTTACCAGGTCAGCTTAAGTACAAAGAACCAAGGAAGTGGTCACAGCCCCAAGACTGACAGAGTTCAAATGGCATTTGGACAACATTCTCAGGAACATGGTGTGAGAAGAAACAGAATAATTTAATGGATTATAATCCATTTTGGTTTATTTCTCATGGTGTGAAAAATCAACAGAAATGTGGCACATTCTCAGGGCTGTTCTGCGCAAGACCAGGACTTGGGCTTAGATGATCTGTGTGGATCCCTTTCAGCTCAGGATATTTCAGGAGAAATTTCTTCACAGAGAGGGTTGCTAAGCATTGGAATGCCCTAGTGCCCAGGAAGGTGATGGAGTCACCATCCCTGGAAGTGTTCAAGAAATGACTGGATGTGTCACTTAGTGCTCTGGTCTAGTTGACAGAGTGGAGATCAGTCAAAGGTTGGAGTACCTAATCTTCAACATCATTTCCAACTTAAGTGATCCTCTGTGAGATTCTGTGTGTGAATTTCTTCACTGAAATGGTCATCCAGCATTGGAACAGGCTGCCCAGGGCAGTGGTAGAATCACCATCCCATTAAAAGTGGTAGAATCATCCATCACATTAAAAGTGGTAGAATCATCCATCACATTAAAAGATGTGCAGATGTGATGCTTACAAATATGGTTTATTGTGAACTTGACAGTGCTGAGTTAATAGTTGGACTCAATGATCTTAAAGGTCTTTTCCAACCTAATTGAGTCTGTGATTCTATAAATGGGCTTTATATGCATATCATCAGTTCTTGTACCTCCCACTGATCACCTACTGTCATCTTTCTAGCATCTTCCCAATCTGTTTGTTATTTGATCCATACATTAAGTACATAGACAAATTCCAGTCAGTGCTACAAATTCAGCTGATGCTATGTAATTATGTAATCAAAAGCTGGATCTAAGTTCCAGTGGAAAACAATTTTTAACATCAGTAACTGCACTTTATGATATCCAGATCCAACTGGGTCATAGCAGGGTCTAAACAGAGATGATTTATAGGATGAACCTATTCTGGGTATAAATCAGGGATGCATGTTTGAAAAAAAAAATGTCCACATGTTAATCTTTGGTCAGCATGCTGCAGAACTTGGAAGGCACAGATGGCATGAGGCAGGAAATTTTAGGAAGAGAAATGACTGTATCCTAGCTAAGTGCTCTCCTGAGAATCCAACCTTGCCTCTGCCAAAGAATAACAGTGTAATAATCAGTTACGACTTGAACTTCTCCTAAGTTGTAGTTAGCTGTTTGTTCTTCATGTTCTGAATGCTTGACTCGCAATCCTGGAGGCAAGCTTGCAGGAGGGCAGCTCACAGCTGCCACTGAACAGAACAAGGCACAAACCCTGAGCACAGCAGGTGCTGCAGCACTGGCCAGAGCCCACAAGGGCCTGGAACCCAGCTGAGCCCCCACACCAAGCAGGCTCTCCATGTGAATAATTCTGTGCCTCAGATCATCATCTACAGGGTGGATATAGCAACTGCCTTTTGAAAATTCATCAGTGTTTGTGAAGGACTCAGGTGCCACAGAAAGGGCTTTAGGTAGGTAGCAACTCTGTATTTAGGCTGAAGTGTGCTGCAAAGTAGGCATAGTGTCACACTGAACTGTGAGGAGAGATCAATGCATTGAGTAACTGCTCATTCCACAAACATCCTACATTATGCACACTGCACCCAGAAATGGGGGGAAAAAGCACCATTTGATAAGTACTGCATGGTAGGAAAGGACCAGCAGTGCAGGTTTGCACAACCAAGGCAAGCAATTCCCATCATCATCAGTGGTTTCATTTTGGCATCTTTTTCTCTACTGAGAAATCACAGAGCATTTACCAAGGAATGCAGCCACAGGATGAGTGATTATACCCTCACCAAGACCATCAGTAACACTGTAGCACCAGTAACAACAACCAACCCCCTTATGTACACATAACATGTGTCCCCTCCTTCTAAGGACCCAACTAAAGGTTAATCCAAATGAAATTTGATTTTCAATAAGGTAACACTGCTTTTAGGAAGTGTTTTGGTGATCAGAGATATTCCCTGTGAATGTGCAGAAGCTAGCTACATAAAGGTCACAAAAGCAAGCCATTTAATTTTGTGCTTCAATTTGAGATCTTGATTAAACCTCCCAATGTAGGTTTGTCTAAATGTAATGATCATGGGCTGTCCAGCACTGCCAGCCCACAGACTTCAAAGGCCATTGAGTCTGTAAGGTTTAACCTCCTGGCATAAATCACCACCAACTTTGTCTTCATTTCTTAAGGTGTCAGGTTGTTCCACAGACAGACACTTATCTCCAGGCCTCCCCACTTACCTTAGAATCTGATGCTCCTTCTTTCCTTTGTGCCTTTTCAAAGGCCTCTGAGGTACACATCTTTTCTACCACGTGCTTGGGCCAGGGCACAGAAGTTTAACATCTTCACAGTAATAGTCTGCACTTTTTTCCTGCTGGATACAACTATCCCACTCATTCAATTCACCAGACTCCCCAGAGTGGCTCTGTGCCCTTCAGCTTTCCCCTGCACATACTGAGAGGGAATTCTCTTCATCACAGAAGGGGTAGAGATCTCATAGCAGATCCCATCATGGCAGGCCCCATCATAGATGTCCCTGGGCAGCCTCCTTCTCTTCTGCTTGCAAAAAGCAGAATCCTTTACCCTCAGTTTCCCTCCTCAGCTCTCTTGCCAGGACATAGAGCTCTCTTCTCTCTGTGTGAAGATCTGGTGGTAGAAGGAATGAGCAAAACCAGGGCAGAAAGAGCATTTCTGTCACTGCTGTGCTTCCACAGCACCTATTTCACACAAGGAAGCACAGGTCTTGCTCTGCCATCACTGGGTACATAAAATCAATTACTGTGGCTTGCTTGTCAGCTGCACTCTGTTCTTTGAGGGTCTCCCAGCTGATGCATAATGAGCAATGTGTACATGAGTATGGCAAATAACCATCTACACAATTTTAAAGTAGGTTTAGACAGCGAGAAAAGCTCAGATAGTAAGAAAGACAACAGATGAAGAATAAAATTACAGAGCTAATTATGGTCCAGATCTACATATTCACAGAATCTCCTCAATACCACTGATAAAAATGAAGCCAGTTTAGAAAAATAAGCTTCAGTCTTGTATCTATATTTCAACCCTTGAGCATTCAGTTATTGTGGATCAGTTACCAATAAACATAATATTTTAAATATTCTGAGCTTTTCTTTAGCCATTATATCCTTCCCTGAGTGCTGTAAAATTGAACTGAAATACACCAATAAAAATCAGGATAAACTGGACTTTAAGGATTTTTATCTTTAATGGTAGAAAGTCACACTTGAAATGGTCATGAATAAAATGGTGTTATTTACAAGAACAGAACCATGTTTTCTAACTAGTGAAACTGACATTATTTCTGTAGTAGGCATGGTTCTTAGAGGTACCTTCTGCAACACATGGTGCGACCCAGCTCTCACTGAAAATTACACACATTTGGTTTTCTCACTGGCTTGCAGGAGGTACCTTCCATGATCACATCTTCCAGTTAACAGGTAAATTCTCTAGAGCATCTACTGTAATCTGTGTTTGGCAGACCATCCAGCACAGAGGGACCCTAGGGTTGATTGCATCCTCCACAGAACACACCAATAAATATGTTACTAATAATCACAAACAGTACACATTTGGAATGAAAATCAAATGAAACATCTAAAAGTCTAAGAAATTAATCACAGACTAAAAATGAAGCAACAGAAGTGAACTGGTTGGGGTTTTTTTTCAAGTGTATAAACTCTGATAAATATCATCCAAAGGGCATTTCAAAGCTTGATCTTCCTAGTGCAAATGAAGGGTAAGTGAACTACAGTAGACATTGGGGTTGGTTTTATTTTTAGTAAGTCGTGGCACATACTCAGTTTTTCCTAACACTCTTGAGCTTGTAGATAAAATGCAATGTATATGTACAGTGATTATCATCAGTAAGTATTTTATAGAAGTCCCTGCAAAAACATGAATCATTCTGTATGAGCAGAGGTACTGAGAACCTTTGTGCAGCTCAGACAGATTCTCACTCTGCTCTTTGTTCTAAAGAGATGACATTTTACAATATTTAAGGCATATATACGATGTTACTCATTGGGACATCAAGGGATTACTTTAAATTGATAAAAGCAAACATATCTAAATCCTGATAAAAATGTAAGATCAATTTCTTTCTCAGAATGTGGAGTGAGGATTATAATTAAATGATCAGGGAAGTGATGTGAGTGCACATGCTCTGGGGGTGTTTGTCAGACAGTGTGAATCTCCCATCCTCTCATCTCAGAAAACACATTACCTGCATGTAAATGCAATTAGCTTCCATTTCCCACTCCTCCACAGCAAGGTTTGTAACTCAGTGTTTTATAACCTGTCTTCTGCACCGAGATCCCAGGTGGCAGAAGGAGTTAGTCAGCTTACTTTGGTGTGCTTCCCAGCTGTCTGGTCCATGAGGGCACACAGTCCTCAAGGACAACGTCAGTGTGCTGCAGTCAGGGGGTGACCTCTGTGCTTTAAAGTCCAAAGTAACAGAAAGCACATGGTAGCCATCCTCACTTCCAACCTGCCAGATGTCTCCCCTAAGTTGTTACCCAACACACTGTTTGTCTCTGAGTCATAAGAAAAAAGGTTTATTTTAGCTACTAGAAGGATGACTATTGCAGAGCAAGATCTTTATACTTTAATCTAACCATCCATTTTGACTACATTCTAGTTAATGATATTAGAATACTAAAAAAGGTCACTAACAAAACAAATATTCAGCCTGCAAGTCTTCTTTTCCTTTCTCATTTTCATTACCTAGAAGATTATGAGCCAGGTTTGCTGGAGAATTGACTGGTCTTTTTCACCTAACAACAGAACTTGGGGAACAAATTCATAACTGGTTTCTCTCACCTGAAAACCAAGCTGGTGTACTACCTCTCTTCAGTCTAAGAGCTCTGTGACCTGAACCTTACTTATTTAACTTCAACTCATTCTCACTTCTATTGTGCTCTCAGCAAGCCACTGTTATAATTGTAACAATGATATCGTAAATCATGAATGAAATAGGGATGCTGGGGTTGTCTCACACTGTTCATATTTAAGAACCTCGTCTGAAACAATTTCTCCTAACAGATACATTTGAATGAACGGTTCCATGTGTTTTAAAACTACTGCAGTTTAATTTTCAAACATTTCTGTGTGTTGGTTGGCTGACTTTGGTGCCTCAGCCTTTCCTGAAGTTGCAGTGTACCTACGGGCCGAAATGAGAAATGGATCAATGAGTTAAAAATGTTTTAGTACAGAGGTCATAGACCTAAATCCTTATATGTCCAGACAGGCAATATGAACATATATAACAATTCTACAGAAAAGCAGGGTAAAATAAAACTGAGGTGAACACTGTGTATATGGTATTCCATGTCAGCATTCCTAACAGCAGGAAATGGAAAGCAGGCTTAGGGCAGGAGCAAGAAAAGAGACAGAAATAGAAGGTGGGAAGGCTCTAGCAGACAATAGCTCAGAGGCTGAGCTCTGCCTGCCAGTCAGTTTTATGAGCTCTCATGACAACATCAACAACAGCAACAACAGCTTGCAAAGACATCCCATTTACAAGAAATAGCCTCCCTTGAACAGATACAAGCATAACCCTGACAGCATGAACTTCACGGATTAAATTCCAATGATAAGAATTCCTTCATCTCTGGTACTGCACAGACATGGAAGCCAAAGGTTGTGATGCTCTCATATACTACAATATCAGAGAACATATAAATAACTAAGATGGTTAAAACCCCAAGGAGTACATAATACTGTCTGTAAACCCAGCTGTGTTTCTCCCCTGGTTTTAGGCTGAAACCCGTATGAAAACAGTCTACAGCATGGGCAAATATATTAGAGGCTGTTTTACCCCTAGCTCCTTGGTAAGCTGGTGAGCACTACGGGATGTCATGCCAAGTGGTAGTTAGGGAGGTCTGCAGCATTCAGGCAAGTTAATTACAGAGATGGAGGACAGCAGGACGCCAAGTGGGAGGAAGGCTTCCCTCCAGGAATGGACTGTCAGCAGAATCAGGAGGGGATGTAATCAGTCATAGCTTGCTTTTACTAACCAGAAATAATCATAGATGTGGCTTTCAGCTTGCTGAATATTTTCTAACATGCGATTTAATCAAATTTTTAGCCCATGCATGGAATTTTTCTCAGACCTTCTCACATGGCATTTCGCTCTTTTAGCAGGCGCAAGTTGCTCAGCTCACTTAAGAGTTTTGTTCTAATAAAATGCTGACATATATTTTTGGTCACTCTCACTGAGTTAGAAATCAGTGATCTTACAGACATGGTGGCAGATACCTGCCGATCCTGACTGCATCTTCTCTGAAGAAAACGCAGCCGGCGTGGTACCAGCAATGGTGGGAACAGCTAGGAGCATTTTTACTGCTGGCACCCACTTTGACCCAGAACAGTGAAATACTGATTTCTCATGCTGAGAGGGGTTATGAGAAGTTGGAAAGGTGGTGGGAGTTTATTTCCAGGCGAGCAGTATATATTCCTAGCATGAACAATAAAACTGGAATCTGACTGTGCCCTGCCTCTAACAAGCTCACGGCAGTTTAGCAAAGCAAGGAGACAGACATAAGCTTCATATAAGCAGCTTACGTTGGTCTCAAGGACAAAGAACCCGTGCTGACACGCCACTTACACTGCAGACAGCCCTGCACCTGGGCATGGCACCGAGCCTGGGAGATGTGTCACACGCGGGAATACAGGCAATGCAGGCGGCGTTGGAACGGGGATGGCGGCAGGGACACACACGCCGGGCTCGGCTTTTCCCCACGATCCCAGACCAGATGTGCGAGGAAAAGCACCGAGCACCCCCACCCACCGGGACCCACCGGGACCCACCGGGACCCACCGGGACCCGGCAGCGCCGCCCGCCCCGCGCCTCCCCCTCAGCCCCGGCGCCTCCCCCTCAGCCTCGGCCCGGCCCCCCGGACCACGTGGCTCGCGCGCCGCAGCGCCGCCGCCGCGCAGGCGCCGTGTGCGCTCCCGCTGCCCGGCCGAGCCTGGGGCTCGGGAGCAAAATGGCGGCGGCCGGAGCGGGGCCGGGCGGGAGCGGGCGGCGCTGAGCGGGAGGATGGCGGCGGCGAGCGGCTGCCGGAGGTGAGGCACCGCGAGAAGCCGGGCTGGGAGGGGATCGCGGGCTTGGTGTCACGACGGCGGAGGGGAGGGGGCAAGACCGTCGACGCCCCCACGGCGGGACTCGGTGCGCGCCCCGCCGGGCCGGCTGCAGGCGGCTTGTCCCGCTGCGCCTCTGCCAACCCGCAGGTCCGCGGGGCCGCGGGAGGGAGCCTTGCTCCCCGTGCCGCTCCCGGCCCGCAGGGTCCGCGCTCCGGAGCGGCGGCGGCCTCGGCTGTGCCTGTCCGCGCTGTCGGGTCCTGCCTCGCCGCCCTTTCTCTCTCTTCTCCTCTCCCTCCTTCTCTGCTCTCCGCCCCGGCGCGCTCCCCGCGGAGCTGCAGCGGTGCTCGGAGCCGTCTCCCGCCGGAGCTGGTGCGGGGCTCGTGCTCCCGCGGCCGCGGAGCTCCGCCCGTGCCGGGCCGGTGAGAGCGCGGCCGCCGGGGCTGCGGGGCTCCCGCCGGGGCCGCTCAGCCCGGCCCGTGCCCGTGCCCCTGGCCTGGGACTCCTGCTGCTGCTGCCCCGGCGTTTGTGGGGTTCTGTCCCGCTCCTCTCTGTGCAGGTGTTACCGCGGTGCTCCTGGAGAAACTTGGAGAGCTTTGTAGGTGTGTTCGCTCGTGCCTCTGGAATATTCCTGCTGCCCGTGGGATAAGTGCTTTTCTGTTGGTTCGTGTTTCTACTTGCTTTTCCCCGCCATCCCATATGAGACCGTTGGGTGAAAGATGACACACATATCGAGTGCTAACATAAAATACGATAGCAGGATAATAAAATACGTGTTGATGCAATGATGGTTTGCGTGAGAATTTACCTTAGGCAGTGTAGTGTCGCTTGAGGCTTTGCTTCAAACCAATGTAATATAATAACAAATTTAAAGTGTTTGGCAGATATACCAGTGGGATGTGATCATCTCAGGTTTTGCCACACACTGCATGCTCTGATTTCATTTAGAAATGGAGAAAATAAAAACAGAAGCTGAAATAAAAAATTTTTAAACCACGTAAGTGATGTTGAAACACTGAAAAGCTTGAGGAGGTAAAGCTTTACCCTCTTTGTCTGAAAGGTCTCAGGGAAGAGGATGAGTTTTCTAAGCTTCTCTTTTATTGTTTCAAATACTTCATCCTAGTTCTGTGTTAGCACCCTTCTTCAGACAGGCTGGTGCAGGGAGGGGAGGTTTTTAGATCCTTCTCCATTTGAACCTTTTGCTTAAGATTTCAATGAAAATACTTTTTCCTCCTCCCCTTGTTGACTAAGAGTCTGTTACCAGTGTAACAAAAATAATTCTGTAGATGTTATTTATGAGGATGTGGAACAGAAGGCTGTTAGTAATGTACAGATTCTGTGGACCGTGATATTTACAAGGCAAGGTCTGAGAGCTTATTATGTAAAATATCTGTGTGAAGATAATGTATTGAGAAGGTATGGGTTGTGATGCTTTTTCCCTTTTTGGAATAATTTATCGACTAGATAACTAGTCTCAGTTGATGGACCAAAGCATTATTGAGCCATTTAAGAACTTGCTACTTTGCTGTGTCAATTAGTGTCGTGTAAACAGTACTATCTGTTTGTGCTTATATGTAAACATGTGATGAATGTCACAGTAAATCAAGCTTGTATCTTAAGTTGCAACACAAAGGTACCAATTGCTCACTGGTTTGTATTCAGCTCTAAAGTTAGACTTGCATAGTTGGGCTGCACGCAGGTAATCTTGGAAATGGAGCTCAGTGTTTTGTGTCAAATGTACAGCCAGTGTTTGTTTTTGTTCGCTGGAGATGAAAACAGCTGTTGAATCCTTTGTATTTCAGCTCAGCTGCACTAAGCATTGTTTCACTTGCTTTCAAACTTTAGCCAATGTATAAATGGGTTTGACATTCTAATCTGACCGTGTTCCTTTTATGTTTAAGCATACAAACTAGAAGTTGTCTTGGTTCATTTACTGTGGCATCGTTGCAGTTGTTCCCATTTTAAAAATCCTTACCTCTTACATTAGTAAGTAAATTCTCTTCATATGTCCAGATTCCCTTGCTGAGTCATAGATACAGTGGTGGTGTAGTGCTTATAGCTGGCATGGACTGCTTTGCAAAGACTCATACATGAAGGAATAGAATTACTTTTATAAGCTCTCCTGGAGGACTTGCATGGATTTGTCATAGGGATTTTAAGTTTTTTTTTCCCCTCTTAGTTTTCAGGCTTGTCTGAGAAGCTCCAAACTTTGTGTGTTGTGAAGCTATGTTGCTCACTGTTAAATTAAGGTAGAATGTGCTGCCTTTGCAGCCAGCTTTTTAAATTTAATTCAGTGAAACTGCCAGAGCTTGATGAATTAACAACAAAATATTGAGTCTTCGTTTTGAAAGCGGCCTTTCAAGTTGCTGCATACATGGTGTCAGGTTTACAGATTAATTGTCGCTGATGACAATTAATCTCAAGGTTTGTTGGGGATGAATTTTAGGCTGTGACAATGTTTTCTTCTGTCCTGTTAGTAAGCTGCATTGGTGATGTGGTGTCTTGGAGTGCTGCAGGTGGCCATAGGAGGAGGTGGGACCCTAACCCTGCTTGCTCCTCTGCCACCCTGATGCTTGTTTGCTCATGATATCTCAGACCACATGCAAGAAAAGGGGAGTTTTTTCTGATGTCTTGGGTACACTGTGATGACCAAGGTAGTTGTGGCTGCTTTCAGGGGCAAACAGATGAATGAAAACATCCTATGGACATATTGATGGACTGTGTGTAGTTCACATTAATCAATAAATAGATCTATAGGGAAACTGTGAGATTGCACTTAAGAAATAACTCTATTCCTAATGATACTGATGAGAATTACCGCAAATCTTGATAGAGAACTGCAAGTTTTAGTATTAACTCTAAATTTCTTGTTGTTTGTTTGCTTTTTCTTAACATATTTAGTTAGGCTTTTGATTTCTGTTACCAGATGAATGGCTTTTCCCATTTTTTCACACTAGTCTGGAAACCTGATTCACAACTTTATTGTACGTGCAGTGGGGACCAGGAATCCTAGTTCAAATATGTCAGGTGAGCTTCCAGGGAGTCCTCTAGCTATTGCTTTGTTTAATTTCCCAGGTTCCTTGAAAGATAAGTCTTGTCAGTATCCTTTAATCTTTGAATAGTAGCTATTGTGGATTTTTAGAATGCTCTTTCCTATTTTGGCTTACTAGTATGCCTGAACTATAAGAAGGAACTGCGGATATCACATTTGATTCTAGTCTTGCATTTTACACCCATCCAGTCTGTCCTGCACGTCTCCCAAGAAGAATACCATCTGTAATGATGCTTTCTATATAATGAATGGACACTAGGAGATTGAAATTGTTATTATGATTATTATATTTTGGTTTATTTAAATTATTAAACTGTACTTATCTCAACCCGTGAGTTTTACTGCATTGTTTTTTCTTTGCTTTGTGTTCTGTTCCCTATCCCACTGGCAGGGGGAACCCACAATCATAAGGATGCCTATGAGGTTCTTGATAGATGTTTAGTGGTAAAATTGGTTTAAACACTTTCAGTCCACTGCTGCTTTTCCTTACTTCCTGCAGTGTCTCCTCAGCTGTGTTGGTTGGGCTGTTTACATGGCTTCACTCTGAAACATTCAGGAAATTGATCTGTATGAAAAATAAACCACTAAAGCACAAAATAACTTCATGTCAGATCCTTCATCTGGGTCATCACATTGCCGTGGAAAGTCTGTTTGCACAATGTGGAGGTGAGGCCGTGGAGGTAAAGGGGATTGGGGTGGAACTGTGTTGCCTGATGTGCAAGATTCAAGTACATACCGAACTATATACTTAGTTAAATTTAAATCTGATTTGTTTGCTCCATTGTGTGCAGGTATTGTGCAAGCTTACACCAAACACTACTGAATATGAACTTTAACTACTGGTGGCCTTGCAGACATGTCCAGCCTGTTGGGGATTTTCTATCATCAGTGGGTTTAAACTGGTTATTTAGATGTTTGAGTACTAAAGCATGGAAGAAAAAAATTAACAGCAGTCAAAACTGAATAAGAGAAGCTTTCGGTACTAAGTGTGGAGGGATAGTGTTTTGGACAACATCTTCTTAAGTCAGTTTTATGTTTCAGAAGTATCTTCTAAGTGATTTTACTTTGTTTTTCAAACTTGGCATTCAAGCGTGAGCCATTACCTGTATAACTGACTGATAATTGTCTAAATTCTGTTTGATCTTTGTCCTCAGATTTTGTCCCAATTCAGTGATCATTCATACTGTATATTTTTTATAGCGTTCAAACGTCATTGTATGTTCAGTTCTTGCTGTATTAAAAAGACTGGACTTTGTGTATTCATCCTGGCTTTTCTGTGCTATCATACCCTGTTTCCAACCTACTGTAGTAAATAGTAAAGAGCAGAATTTAATTTTCTAAAATCTCTTTAGAGAATATCTTTCTAGTTCTGCAGTTATTGTGATCCCCCAATTGTTAAAGAGCCTTTTTATTTCTACTCTCTCCTCTTTCTTACAGGACCATTTCATTATGGCAACTTGTAGCTTTTAAGATTAATCTCTTTTTCTTCATCAGTTCTGAACTTTGACATTATCTAGTGGGAAGTGCTTTGGAGAGAGATCAAGCGAGTTAATGATATGCAAGATTACACTAATTTGGAAACCTTGTCCAAGATATGTTGAAATCTAGTCTCAGGATAACTATCAGGACATTTTACCATTTTGCTGATGGTAAGAATGGCTAAACTCAAAGGAGTTGATGTAAACTGTAATGTAATAAGTGACTGCTGCTTGGTTCTTTAGTTGGGCTTATTATTTTGTGACCTAGAACTTGCAGAAGCTCTGTGAGATCAGTAGAGCTGTAAAATGTATCTCTGTGTGCTTGCCTGTGTATTTTAAACTACAGCTAGGGTGAGAGAAGATTGTTCTTATAGTCTGCCACTGAAATTCTAATCAAGGTTTCATATACAAAGAGCAAGAATACCAGTGTCTTGTGAAGGCATCCAACATGAGTAAAACTTTATACCTATTTATATGAAAATTGAAGTATTTTTTGAGTGACTAAGTAGATCAAATTGCATTAGTGAGAAATTGAAGTGCTGCTTTGCTTATCATCTGCTACTCCAGATCCCTGTACTGCAGTGAAGAATATAAAACACTTCTGTAAATGGGTAGGTTATTTTAAGTGCTTTAAAAATAATCAGTATGAGTGACAAAAGTTCCTTTTCATGCTTTTTTTCTCCTGACCCCAATATTGGAAATGCTGCTTGAGAGCTAATTAAAAGCATTCCAGCATAACAAATACAATCAGAATGCAACAAGACAGTATTTTGTGGACTTGTGCTCCCTTATTCTTTGATCTCTTTTGATTTTCTGCTTTAGCTTTTTTCAAATGATGATTCTTGATGTAAAGATGGGGAGAAGTGGTTCGTTAGAACTGGGTTTTTTGTGGATTTGGTGATTTTTTTTTACTTAGTTTAGGAAGATGTCTTTTTTAAAGCCTTCCTGCTGCTGTGATAATTATACTGTTTATCTACTTAAATTCTGCAGAGTATAAGATGGGGCTGTGCTGAAGTTCTTTTTACATTTGGGGGCATTTAGAGGTTTTTCTCATGTACCCAGATGTATGTCTTAAAATACATAAATGGCTAACAACCGCTGAAGCTGCTTGTGATACTTAACTGAATGACCAGAAGATTTCATCTTGAAGAAGGAAGGAGCATAGGCATACACAGTGGAATTTTGTATTACCCATTTAAAATACCCCTGATGAATCCCAGGCTAACGAAGCATGTGAATATTATTAAAGGCTGATGTCTTGTACCTTGGTTCATCCTGTACTGGGTATCTCAATTTCAGACATCTTGAGAGATGAAATGAAATGCATATAAAATGTCTAGAATGCAGGTAGAGGAGATAATGTTAATAGGTTCATGGATTTCTTTACAGTCATTCTAGTAGTGACTGCTGCTCTCTGAAATACATCAAGTTGCTTATACTGTCATTTTAAGTTGAAAATGCCTTTGCCAGTCTATAATGAGGTACTTCTAGGAAGCCTTTGAAATTGTTTTTTATTCTACCACAGTGACAAGCAAGGTATAAGAATGCTGAATTGACAATGCACGCTGGAGATGGGAAGCTTTGTGTTACTCACTGTAGTGATGGCCTTGGTACTGAAGGAGGGATAATCTAGGTTGTGTCAGTACTGAGAGGCAGCAGTTGTTAGTGGGGAGCTGGATGCAAGCACCATAATCTCTACAGAGGAATGTATGTGACGCCATGAGGAGCTACTCAGTGTCCTTGTGAGCCCCCCCACACTCCCAATGTATCAAGTATCTCCATCTTCTCTGCAGTTTATTTTCATGAGTGATTAGCTTATCTAAATTTTGGATAAGAATGTGTGTTTAAACACACATTTAAATTCTTTAAATTCTCAAATCCCATCTTGGCTGACTGTTTTGGTTTTTTTTGAGGTTTTTTTGTATGGCCAAAGATAATATTTAAGAGAATAATTTAATGTATCCTTTTTAAAAATACATTAAAAGGTACATTATTTAGGTCAAAAAAGTACCTCTTGCTTCTTATTTGGTCATTAAAATCTCTTCAGGGTTTAGTCCTCCATTAAGCACTTCTGGAAATGTGTATTTGGACTTGAAATGCCAAAATACCCTTCTAACACAGTAAGGTTAACATGCAGTATAAGGCCTGTCTAATTGTATTTTGTAGTTCTAGGCATGGATCTGAAGACCTGGTAACCTCTGGTAAAGTGACTCTCATAAGTATTTCTGCACTGCATCAAAGCTGCTTGTCTTTAACTACAGTTGACTACAGTCTTTGATGTTATAGCCGGGGCAATTACTACTTGAAGTTGGTTTTAAAGCTTAAATTACATGTCTTCTGAAAATGATGTTAATCAGAAGTACAGTCTTATTACAAACTTTCTAAAATATCTGTTCATACTACTCAGGGCTTTTCTACTACAAGTAAAGTAAAATTTGTCGTGTCTTGTTCTGAGTTTCTCAAGACATTTGAATTTCTCTGCTGAGAACATCTGAGGTAATTTTGTTACTGCATAATTTCTCAGTTAATTATTGGCTCCAAGTTTCCCCTTTGGATTAACAGACTTGTGCTGATCTAGGTATTTCCCCACCAGTACTTTGAGCATCTGCTGCTCTTTCTCTTCCTTCCCTTCTTCCCTCATTCTATTTTTTAGCTACCAACTTATTTTTGATGGAGAATTAAATTGGAAAATGCCACATTTTGTGACTGAGTGTTAGCTACATCAAAGCTCAGTTGTATCAGGCACTAGCAATCTTCAAAAGTAATGAGGGTGCTTTTGTTTAAATATCTTGTGGATCTGGAGTTTCATCCTTGTTTTATGTTTGGAAGGAAAGGGAACTTGCCCTTTTTTCCATATATACAAGATTGATGTGTTTCCTTATTGAAATGAACCTTTCATTTTTTGTTAATCTGAAAACTGATCCAGCTAAAAACTGTCCTATTCATTGAACATGAAAGGAGAATTGAGTGGGAATGATCATCTAGGTAGAGAGGGAAGTGAGATTTCTTCTTTTTTTTTTTTTTTTTTTGTGGCAGCGTTGTCTTTTTTTCTGTACAATAATGAACTTTTCAAATTATGGAAGAATCAAAGGAGATTTCAGGAGTGGAGCACAGGCTGGCAAAGTTTCTGCATTTTGCCCTTTCTTTGAATGTGAAGGAATTGTGGTATCAAGGACAGTTGTGCATGAAAGAGAAAGATGAACAAACTGTGGTCTAAAATTACATTAGTAGCAATGGGTTTCTTTAATGAAGTAACTCCTGTAATTATTGCAATGCAACCACTTTTGCTTTCCTCCTAAAAGTTTTGTTTGATTTCTTTGAAAAATCTAGTTATTTTTTTAGTATTCTGGGACATCTGAAAAGCTTCAAATCTTGTGGGGAGAGAAGGAAGAGTTAAGGTATGTCAACAGTCTGCTCAAAGGGCAGATTTGCCTTAGCAAATAGTTAAACAAGAAACCACCCCATAAGCTTTTCTAACTCTGCAGCCTTTAAAAGTCTGTGTTCATGAGTTATGTGGAGATGTTGCTGAATTAATTAAATTAAATGTGTACACGATTGGTGCCTCTGTTTTCAGAAACAACGTTATGTCAACATTTGTGATGCTCTTTTGACTGTTCTGTAAAACTTGCATATTCATGTTACAGAACAAAAAAATGCTTTGAAAGTGCAGAGAGAGCTTGTTGCAGGAAATGTGGAAGACATAACTTCCTTTTCTTGCCAAGGGGAAAATGTAAACAAAGCTCCAACTTAATTGTAGGCTAAGTACTAGTCTGGTTTTCTGACTAAGCCTTTCCTTCCTTAATTGATTTCTTTTATCACTGAGAAAGTGTGTTTTCTGTTTGGGCAGGACATTTCTTAAAGTTTGTGAGCATTTAGTTCTTGCTACACTTTTATGGAATCTAAATGTAGGTATTAATGAAGATACCTACTGAAACTGAAGTTACTGGTGTAACTTTTGAGGGTTTTGAGGGAAAATATTGCAGTATTAATGTATTTTGCTACTATCTTCAAAATGGCTGAAATCTTTGAAGTATACAGCATAGAAAAATTTCTTGGCATCAGGTGTTGTAAGTGTTAGTTGGTAGTATTACTGTGGCTATTAAAATTTTCTGCTGAAGTTAATGAATCTAAATTAACCATGCAGAAGAGTCCAACCAAAGGGGACATCTTTCAAATGTGTAAGTTTTTAAGTAACTGTTAAAATCTTAGTATGTACAGATGTAATTGATTTATAAGAACAGGTATAAGATCATTGTGTTAGTTGTGGGGGGGTTGTCTTAAAAACCTCTAAATATACAAGGAAAATGTTCTGTGGCTTTGACCAGGAATTACACCCTTGTTCAGGGAGGCAGCAGTACATAACCAGTTTACATGGTCTCAAATAAGTCAACTGTTGTATAAATACCAGGTACAATCAATTTTACGAATTGATTTTGTATTGCTTCCTGCAGCAGTGGACAGAATAGGCTTGTGAGTGACTGTGGATATTAGGAGACAAGGGGAAGATGTGTCACATCTGGTGCCAGGCCAGGGTGACTTCAAGAGAGAGAACAGAAAGCATGACTACAAGGGTATAGTTTTGGGGAGTTGTGAGGCAGTCTAATAGGAATAGTCTGCTCTCTTCATATTGAGAGCTGTGGGAGTTGTGAGGCAGTCTAATAGAAATAGTCTGCTCTCTTCATATTGAGAGCTGTGAGATCCAGTTCCAGTTCTAGCTGCCTGTCAGACAAACATGCTGGAGTTCCCTCTTCCTGTCTGTTATCTGTCACTCTCTCCAGCAGTGGGGTGATGCATCAGCCATTTGAAATGACTTGGTTTGTGATCATATAATCTCTGTATGCAGTGTGAGGGGGAGCAAGAAAACCCCTTGGCAGGATGGAGTGTGAGGGAGAAGTACAGTTCCCTGTTAGTTTGACTTTGGTGTTAGTATCAGATCACCCTGGTATACCTGTGAAGAGCTGACAGGCAGTGATTCCTGCGTACACAGTCAGCTTCTCCCTGTCAGAGGATAAGTTCACTACATTGAGGGGAATATATTTAAAATTCACATAGGCTTGGCTTTGTATTTTTTTCTATATGAGTAATACCTAGATGCATATATTCTGGCACTGCAGATTTAAAATTGTCCAAGCATTCAAAAAAGCAGCAGCTCCCATGGACCTCTTTAGTAGTGTTGGCTGCTGTGTGAAGTGTTGTTAACCAGGGAGGGAACAAACTGCACAGATATCCAAAGGAAGATAAATACAGGCCAAAGAAGCAGCAATCAGCCACCTAGATACTGGGAGCACTGTCACAGTGAACCCTAGCAGCAGCTGCTGCTGTCTAAATTGCCTTCTTCTGCTAGGACTGCTGTTGCTTTGCAGGTGATTTTTCCTACTGTTAATTTTTTAGGAGCTCTGGAGAAGAAGAGCATATTGCAAAAGTGGTATAGCTCCCCACTTAAAGTAAGATGTTTTCACTGACAGTGGTAGTTGGCTGAATGAAGATTGAGGCAGTGCTGTACTTTGGCAACAGCTGGAGCAGCCACACCAAAGGATCAACTGAAAACAAACATGGTCCAGTCAGGACTTGCGTGGCTTTCCAAATGTCTGCTACAGTGAAGAGGTACAGCTCTGCTGCAGGAATAGGTGTGTGGGCACTGGGAATGTTTATTTTTTAAAGACTGTGTCTGCTGAGTATTAGTCAAACTGAATGTTGTGTTTGATTGTGGGGAGCAAAGTAACCTTTTCTTGCTGTGCTTCCTTCTCTGTGGCATCACCTGGATTCCTTGAGCCATTTGGTAAACTGGTGCAGTGAGCTAACTACACTGGGGAGAAAAAAAAGTGTCACAGAAGAGAATACCTGTGTTTAGTTGCTGACACAGTGGAGGAGCTTTGGGGAGATGCTGGTGGTAGCTGTGGTGAGCACTGGCACTGGAGAAATGTGTGTGGAACCAGTGTTGGTGAACCAGCTTAGGTTTGTATACACCAAATAATGCATTTTGAATCCAGATTGCAGCTGTGGTTTAGTTGGATGCAAGACTTGTCGTGGCTTGTGGCTTACTGTTGAAAGTATTCAAACTGTACTGTAGTGAGTTAATTTTATGGCTGTGACTTAATGCTGTCTTCAATGAGGAAAATCAGTGTTTCTTTAATAAAATTCCTGATGTCTCATGAAATGACTGGACTAGATTGCTTTTTGAGATTTTATCACACCTTTTCATGTTCCCCCTTCCAGTTTTTCTATTGTATATAGATGTATCCATTAGTGTTAAATGTGTAAGAAATGATGCTAGCAGCCAATACTTCAAACTTGTTTTATCCAAGAGAAGAGGCTGAATGGGTGAAATTGCTGTTGTGTGATGACAAAAGGACCCACAGAGAGGATGGTGTACAGAAGAAAAGGAATGGTGGCGTGTTAAGGCCTGAAGTGTAGAGAAAATTGTTTTGGATATACAGCAATATTGGTAATAGCAGTTTCTAGCCACAGGCGGGGGTTTCAGTGGAAATAGATGAGCTGTGTATTGTTACCAAGCATCTTGGAGGCTTGAGTATAAAGGAAGAGTATTGTATAGAAACACTGTAGTCATGAGGAATGATGTTCCAAGCAACAGAAATGTCACAAGATGTTGTTAATGATACAATGACTGGCTGGCAGGATGAAGAGTCGATTGCAGCCTAAGTAAGATAGAAGTAATTTTTCATCTGATCTATTAAAAGAGGCCACCTATATGGGAAGGCTGATCAATATGTGGGTCCAAGACTTTTTAGTCTGCTTTGATGTTGGAGCTGTTGTTGTGAAAACCCCAAGCAGTGTCATCACCAGAGATGACTCAGGCTGTGGAAGTTAATAAGGGAGCTAAAGCTGAGTGATCAAAAGGTTGCTTTTTTGAAGGTGAGTTGAAAATAGTAAGTCATAAGATAGGGTGGGTGCTGCTTGCCTGCATGGGTAGGTCCAGAGCAGTGTCTGGGATTGCCCTATTAGTTACTCTGATGCACTCTCAGAGGCAGAGCATGTTCTGAGAGGAAGTATGAATGTAACTGTGCACTGAATTTACAGGCACTGTAGTGTACAGGAAACTCCCACATCCTCATTCAGAGTAAATGACTTTCTGTGAAATAATTGGGCCTGGATAAAAAGGGAAAATAACTCCAGTACAAGGAAAACTCTAGGGTGTATGAATCTTCCATATGATTGGGGTTTGAGCCAGGATTTTCCCATCTTAGTAGATTTGTTAATTGAAAATAGGATTTTGTGTTGTGGTTGGGTCACAGCTTGAGCAAGAGGAGGAATTCCGTTTCTTAATGAGACATGGAGGGATCTTTGGAAGGCACTCTCAGACTAAATGGAATAAAATTCCTTGGAGATAGAAGGCTGTGGAGATGAAAGACTGCTTGCTCTGTTCCAGAAGAAGCAGCAATCCTGTTGTCAGATGAACAGTACAGGGATAAGAAGCCTGTGAAATAGGCTCTGTAAAGGTGGTAGAGCTTCCTGTGGAAGGTTATTACTTCTGCTCCACTTCTGCCTTTTCCAGAGGGGGAGAAAGAACAGGTGACCATGGATATTGCTGCAATAATGGACAGTCATTTTCTGGTGACGCACTGAGGAGGACAGTGGTGTCACCAGACTAGTATTGGACCTCAGTATCCAAGGCTGAATGCAGCTGAAATCTCCATGAGTTAGGTAGCTGCCTGACAAGACAAAGTGTTGGGCTGAACTCTGATTGAAAGAAAAAATGCAGGCTGCTTTAAAAAAAGAAAAACAAAAAAGTCTGTTCCTTTTTCTGAGGTACTTTTCATGTAATTTGGAAGTTCCTTTTTTTTTTTTGTCTTAACTAACTGATGTGTTTGTGTATGTAAACCAAAGAATATTTGCCGTTCCTAAAAAAAAACAAGTGGGTAATTTTTGCTCATAAGAGGCCTTTTGAAACACATTTAGACTCCTCAAAATTTATCACAGTATGTCAGACTATGCTGCAATTATTCTAGACTGGCTAAAATTAATTATCCTCATTTTCCTGTAAATGGATATGTTCATACCTAATTACTCTGTTTAGTGATATTGACAAAGATTTTGTGGATAGGATTTTTCTGATTTTCTTATAAAGTAGATTTAATTATGTTTTTATCTAAATCAGATAATGTTCCTTTCAAGTAAACTTGTGAAAAAATGGAGTCATTGAAGAATACATGCTGTCATTTAACTTCAAGGGAGTCCTAGAGGGCCATAAATGAGCTCTTGCTCATTTGGGTGAAAGAAGTGTTTTGAATTCATCTTCAAGAACATTAGTTGAGTCTTTCATATGAATGTTAAAAGTCAGAATAGACTTTTAGTATATTAGTGTGGTTTTGCAACTAACTGTAAGAATCACTGATGAGGAGAGATGAAAATTTATTTGCTGGTATATGAAGACATGTAAGTTGCTTGGGAGGAACAGCCTGTTCCATGCATTATTGTACTGCTGTAATTCAGTTAGTCTCTGTATGCTTTGTATGTTTGAATTTTTTAGCTGCTGGAATTTTTTATGTTTAGAGGAATATAAATATGTTGATGTCCCCTGCCTCCCCACTGCTGTTAGTGATTTGACCTGTCAGTCCCTGTTAATGACATTATTTATTTACTTCTATGATGTGACATGTTCATATCATACTTGAAATTGCTTTGCTGATCATCAGAAATACTACTTTGAGCACTGTGTGCAAAGACAGCATTGAAAAGAGGTTTTTTCCTGTAAGTTCTGTGGTTTTTTTTCAACTGTTGAAATGCTCCTCAGTGTTTTCAATTTCTGAAGTGTGTGTGTCTTCAAGACTGCACACCTTTGTGCTCTGTTTGAGCATAGTTCTTTTAACTTTCACTCTAATTCCTCAGAGAAAATGTTGAAAATCAGTACAGGTTGTTTGTTGATGGGTTTTCCCCACCAAAACTCAGTCCAGTGATTCTCAACAAATCTAGAAATAAAAAGCTAGGACTGTTGTGGTGTTTTTATCACGTCTCTTTTGAAAGAACTTCTTGACGGAGAAGCATACTACTTCATGGAAGAGAAAATGCTGTAAATTTCACGCTTAACTATAAGAAAGGGTTCTTTGTGATAGCTGCAACACATGACTCTCAGCAAAGACTGAGTAATGCAGTCACTTTCATAATCTGGTTATATCTGCTTTTTCTTGCCCTCTTGAGCTGGTAACTGCTGATGTGGCTTAAGTTCTGGTGCTTTTCCTTATTGGATTTTTCTTTCTTTCCAATGCAGCAAATAATGAAACGACACAGATTCATTAGCCCATGTTGTGTAGAACATGATCCATTTTTTATATTTGTACAGAACTGATCCAAACCACAACCTCTCAGCTGTTTCAGTTGCATCTTACATCTTACTTCTGTATCATCCAGTTAATTTTGAATAATGATAAAAGATTGATTGCTTGACCTGATTATAAAAAGGAGTCAAAATAGGCTTTGTGTGGATTTGTGTGTGTGTCAGGCATAATCAACTGAGCCTTCAGATTTCAGTTGTTTCCTTTGAACAGAAAATCACTTGCCAGTTACAGGATTTCTTTCAGGTACGCTGTCCTATATGCATTCAGTCCTTTAGCATGTACTCTTCCAAGACTGGAGACTTAACCTCCACAAAATCTGAGAATATGCCAGTACCTCTGAGTGTCCCATCCATGGAAAAAGAGGAAGGTCATGGCAGATAGCACTCAGTTGCTGTAGACTCCTCTTACTTGGAGAACCATCTTCTCCAAGGAAATTGAGGTAGATACTCCATGCACATCTGAACAAGCAGTTGGAGCTCCAGCCACAAGCAACTTTGTCTTCATTTTTAAGAGCTTGTGCCTTTGGATGTTGAGTTGTAATTCCAGCAGTGTACTGCATGACAACCAGCATGGCCAGGGCTGGCTCTGGAAGCTTCTCAGTGGATGGGAACTTGCTTCTGTTCTTCTGAGCATAGGATTGTTCCTGAATCACTTTGTGATGGCTCAGGGCTCTCTATTGGTCACCAGATCACTGTTGTGCTGCAGGCAGGTTCAGGATGTTGGGGCAGGCTGGTGGGATGTACTTTGGGCATGATAGCAATGGTCCATTCTCACAACTACTTTCTGTTTTAGTTGATCTGCCTAACTTCTATGGGAATAAGTTTAACCTTGCTGAAATTTAGTTGATGTGTTTCCTTACTAGGGTTGATGCTTTTTATTGCTTTTTATTTATCTTGTCATCTCATCTTGCAGTAAAGTTGTGCTTGTTACTTGAAATGAGCTGTTGGGGCAAAATAGCATAGCATTCTTGGTCTGGATAAAAATCTAAGCAAACATGAATAAGTTGTTCTTATGATGCCTGGGTTGTCACTTACTCATAGTAAATTTAAAACATGTTAGGTAAAATGAAAACCTGAAATACCATGTTGGTACAGGTATGTGCATGTACTTGATATAATTTCCTACTTTGGTTTTAATATTATGCTATTGCATAATCCTATGGCAGCAACTCCAAAAGAAATACAAAGGTCTTAAAATTTTACGGGGGAAAAATCAAGTGGTTGTAAAACCTGTTGTAGTACTCTTGACTTTGCCCTTTATATTAATTGGATCCCAGTGATTTACAGGAAATTTTATGAAACATTTGTATTGAGTGATGATATAAACAAAGTGTCACTGTTACCCAAAGTCCATTCTGTACAGAGGATTTTTGTTAAATCAAAATTCCCAGTCCAGGAATACCTGGCTATCAGCCCAGATACCTCAGATGCATGTCATCTAGCTTCTTAGGATTTTAGGTTCAGTGAGACAAATATTGAGAAGACTGAGAAATTTATTTCAGGCTGAAACCTTTAAGTAGACTTGTGCTTATTTTAAATTTTATTCTGAGTATCGGTATAGTCTGAAAGTCACTTCTGTGCTGTTTTGTAGGATTTGGAGTCGTAATTTTGGTTTCTATTAACTTCCTCATTTCACATAACACACTCCATATACTTTTTCTGCAGTACAGGCTTTTTTAAACAAGCTTTGACATAGTTTAACTCTTTTCCTGTGTATGTGTGTACGTTCAAACACATCTGTATGTGCGTCACTGCTCTCAACAACTGCTTCAGTTGGTCAGCAGATGTTGAATTTAGTTTCACTGTGGTAATGTTTATGGGAATGGATGCAGGCTTTTAATAAAAAGTAAAGAAAAAGCTCACCTGATGGTGGTTTTTAAAACAAAATTCCATGGGTGTATTCTGAGGCTAATGTGCAATTTAAAAATTCTTCAGATAAGCTGAAATAAGGGAACTTTCGGTATGCAGGATAACTTCTGCAAGAAAAGACGAAATCTATCTTTCCCTTTGAAGCTAAAGATCCAGTTGTTTGTGGTTTGGAGTTTTTCCTCTCCTTTTACAAGTGCCTTTCACTGTGGAGAAGCTGCATTCTTGACTTGGTATTTTTGTAGTAGCTGAGTTGTATTGACTGGACTCAGCTAGACTAGACTATGCTAGACTAACTGCTGTTCAGGTAGGCTGTGTTCAGTACAGAGGATGAAGTGGTCAATAGCAACATAAACCGAACAAAAAAAAAAGACATCTAAATCCATGGGTAGTTCAAGTACACTTTGCTGTCAAAAGATGCAGTAGTGCAAGTATTCAAGTGATGCCCTAACAGACAAATTGGGTGACTGATACTGTTTCATCTTCTTGTTTAGGTTGGCTTTAATGCGGGTCAGTTTATCTGGTTTACAAAAGTGGTTGTGAGAATCTAGAGAGGAAGCAGGGCTTCCTTCAGGACAGAGTTCATCACTGGTGCTAGTTAATTCTTTTGGGAAATACAACATGGGTTCTATAATATTATCTTGTAAAATTTAGTGCTGTATTAAAAACCAAATGTACTTTCAGTTGATACATGAGGTTAAGGACAGTAGTGGAACTAAGGCTATGATTGGTTTTGAGGCATGGGGCCCAATACACTTTATGAACTACAAAATGTTTGAATTCAAGATGCAAAATTCTCTTTAAGAAGTCAGCCTGCACACAGATGACTTAGCAGTGCATGGAAGTTATGTGTTCTAAATTTAGTGAACCAGGGACTTGGTTCTGAATATTGAGTGCTTACTTATTAAAAAAAAGAAAAGCCCGACACTTCTTTTTTCTTCTCTCTTTTACTTAGCTCCTGGGCTCTTTCCTGTGTCAGGAAGAACTGAAAACTATTAGTAGACATCTAATAGACAAGTTATCACACCACAGCTGAATGCAGAAAAGCGGAATAACAATGGCATTATTTCAGGACTCAAGTCCAAATGAACCAAGTCCAATTTTAGGTGAGAAAAGGGAAATTGTTGGCATATCTGTTCAGGTTGCTAGCCTTTACCTGTGAGCAAGTTAGCATTTAAACTGAAAGGTGACTTTTACCTTCACCAGGACCTTTTTGTCCTGGGTGTAACTAATTCCATCTAGAAATTTATGCCACATTTAAGCAACATATTCTTGGTGTGTATAGAAATCACTTGGAGTTTCACTGTTTTAATGAATTTATTTTCTAAGTTATTTTTCTTAAGTCAGTGAAGTTTTTCAGAAATGAAGTAGAGATCTACACCATATGGATTCAGTAATCTTTGAATAGCTTATTTCTGCACAAGGGAGAAGATTAGTGCATGCAATGGCTAACACTGAACTAATCCAACACCTTGTGTTTGCTGAGAAGATTTACTGGTATTTGCTGGTGTGATGCTGCCTGTTTTGTGTGTTCTCTGGTTTTATCTTCATCCTGAGTAGGCTTCCGTTTGTGTAGGAGGGTATTTTCTCTGTTTCTCGATGTGTAGCAAGCTGGATCTGCATGGAGACAAATTCAAGATTGTATGCTGTTGAGGTGACCTGGCTGTCTGGCTGGGGAGGGCAGGCATGGGAGCTCCCTTGGCTCATTTACAAGCCTGTAGCTTGGTTGAAAGCTGCTGTGGTATTCTTATGGTTGTATCTCCTACCCTAGCAGAACTCCACTAGTGCTCAGCAGGCTGCAGCTGTGTGAGGCCACCCTGGGATATGCACAGGCCAGAGCAGCAATTCTGCCTGATAACCTGGCTTTACAGACATGGCTTTCAAACCCTTCCCTACTCTTCCTCCTCATGTACCCAGCCCTCACATCCTGGAGCACTTGTTCCCCTCACCTCTGTGCCTACAGCAATTTGCAGCCTTTTTCTTCCTGGCCTGTCTCTCACACTTTGCTCCCCAGGATCTGCACTGCCTGTTTCCTTGAAACATGCTCTTGCATATCACTTTCTTGGCCAATTTAACATGCCACAAACTACCAAGAAAGGAAGAAAAATCAGAAGCATATAGCAAATCCATATGTGTTCACAATATTCAAGGGAATCAAAAAGATTCTTAGCATAGACTTTACCTTTCTATTATTCTTTATCTTCATGTTTGTGTTTTGGAAGGGGGCACAGGTTTTCAGTTGACAGTGGTTCTTCATGTGGTAACTTTCATTTTTCAGTATTAATATTTTACACTGCTGATATTGGAATAAATTAAAATTACTTTGTTGTACATTGTCAACAATGAATCCTTTTTCAAATCACCTTAGGTTTCTAAGATGTTTTCGAATGCCCAATAAAAACCTTTAATGAATCCTTAAATGCCTTATTTTTACTATTTTAGATGTACTTCTAGATCTTCTCAATTCTAAATTTGAAAAGCAGTACTAAATGAGAACTATGTAAATGTAATGAATTAAAATGCAGCTGAAATAAGTCATGATGGTATAATCTCCATCAGGACTGGCTTATTTAGCTTTCTCAATCAGTATAATTCAATTTGGGACTTGTTAACCATGTGGGAATAGGTATAAACATGCATGAAAAGTCGCTCCTGGTATAGTCAAAGAAGAGCATCTAGTCTGGACCAAGTTCTCCTTGAAAATTTCTTAGCTAAAAATGTGATAGCCATCCTGTTCCATGTTACAATTTATCATATGATTTGTGAATGGTTTGGAAAATTACAGGTTCTTGTGGGGAAAAAAATATTTCTGGTCTTGGTTTAATCATTCAAATAAAAGGGTATCTTGAAAGTGTTTGTGGTTTTATTTTATGAAAATACTGTGTGCTGGAAGCTGAGTTTATTTTATCTAGATCATGTAACATTTAGTGACAAATAATGAAGTTACCTTATTGGTGTTTTTGTTCTTCAGAAATGGAGGAACAGAACGCTGGACCTGGGATTGAAGATTTCTAAAGGATTATGGGATTATACATTGAAGAGCCAGCAGGCGGAATGCCTGAGTGACTGAAGAAAATGGGTGCTAATGCATCAAACTACCCTCACTCGTGTTCCCCAAGGGTAGGGGGAAATTCACAGGCACAACAGACATTCATAGGTAACTCTTTTCAGTTATCTTGTCACTTACACAAATGACTTGGTGGATTGTGAATGCGCTGGATTTGATTTGCTTGCAGAAATGTTATGGAGAGCTGCTATTTTCTAGGTCACCAGTTTGAATCCATTCAAGCTCAATCGTGCATGAAATTCAGTACTGTCCATCTGTTTGGCCTCTGTATGCAATGAACTGATCTGCCTTTTGCCAGTAAACAGTTGCCAGATTATTTAAATAAAATAAGTGGAGCTTTTTTATAATTAAGCCATGCATGCTAGTTTTCCTGGTTCAAGAGCAGTCACTTTCTGTTAATACTCATGCTGTTTTCTACTCTTCCTCAGAATTTCTGTCAAACTGTGTCAGAGCATGTAAAACCCTTGATCATCAGTATTCATTGTAATATTGACATTGTGTCCAAGTGAATTACCTCCCTACTGCTAGAAGGGATATCTCTGGTAATAAACCTGTTAAAGTAACAAACAGGCTTCTCTTCCTTTTCCTGTTTCTGTAAATGGGAAGGGGGTGCTTACTGTCCTAACAGTGTTATTTACAAGCCAGGACCTTGCTTAGCTGGAGGCATGTGTTGAAGTCCCCTTAAGAAAGAATTTTCTCATCCTAGTCATAACTGGGGCAGGCATTACCTTTATGTATTTTTCAGTCTAGTACAAAGAGACCTCAGTGTAGATCTAAGTACTGTCACACTATAAATAATAAACAGCTATGTTGTGAATCTGAAAGAAGGCAGTCTCTGAGAAGATAAATATTCCTTAAAAAAAAACAACAACCCTGACAGCCTGAAGAATGATCTTAGCAGTAAATAACATCAATAGTTTATAAATGCTTTTCTCCTTTATGCTTCAGCTTGCAACACTGCATAAGTAGTTATTGATATTCAGTGTTACTTCTCTTTTTAATCACCGTCGAAAGCAGAGTGATAGCCTTAGCAGAGGAAAAATTGACTCACTTTGTAAATTTTCTCTTTTTTCTCAGTTTTCATAGCATTCCTGGCTCTGAGGTCTCATTTGAGGACAGATCACAAACTGTTACATTTAAGGATGTGTGCGCTGTCACAGCATGTCAAAGAAGAATTTTTAGTCCTAACATCATGGATATTCATGCTGTGAAGTTCCCCTCTAGGGTTTATGCATTTTCAGTGTATCATACCTAACTAGTAAAAGATTTTTTCCAGTCTGCATATGAGCTTTCTAAAATGTGGCTAAAATGCTTTTCTTACATGTCTTGGTGTTTTTTAATCTGCCCCATATTGAGTGAAGAGAAATCCTTAGAGGTCTTGAAACAGGCAGATTTGCAGGCTGAAATACCTTTTGAGCAGATTTGAAGAGATTTCCAAAGGCTACAATAAATTCCCAAGAAACTTTCTACATGATATGTGGAAGGTTTAGTTGATGCTCTTCATTATTAAACTCAAAATAAGACCCACTATGTAGTATGTCACAAGAAATTTACTGACCCTCATAACCTATGGGAAATTGTAGCTGAGACTCTTTTTGAGGAAAGCCTAAAAGCATGTGCTTGTCTCATCTTAGGGAGGGCAGATGAGCCTTCTGGGTAAAATTCTTGCTGAAAATATCCTGATATTATGGGGTTCCATGAGTGTGCTATCTACATCACATGGGTACATCTCTTCTCACTTCATGGCATTTGGCTCTTTCTCATTTTGATTTTTGTTTGCATGATTGGTTTTTGTAGCTCTCTCAGCAGAAAATAGGTGTATCCTAAAATTGATAGCTGAGGTTTTCATCACTTGCCAGAATAATAATGTTTTAATAGTACATCGGCTTCTACATGTTTGGGGTTTAGGTGTTGTGGGGTTTTTGTTTGTCAGGGGGGTGTGGGGTGGACAGGGTGTGTCTGTTTTTATTGTATTGTGGGGTTTTTTATGTAGAAGGCATTAGATCTATTTACTGCCCTAAAGAAGAACTGGGGGATAGAGTTAGAATAGCTGCATGATATGTATTAGTTGCCTTATTCCTGGAAACTGGATTTAGGCCTGTGGGTTTGTTTTAGACGTGCTACTTTGCCATTAAAGCACTGCACCATGTTTCATGCTAAATGTAGGATGAGTGCTGAAGTCTGAGAACTCATATGGCAAAGCACAGAAGTTTCATAGTGTGAGCTCCTGTTGTTACTTGACTTCATCCTAGTTTGCTTATAGTTTATGAAGAGGAGATAAATCAGTAAAAACAGTGTAGTGCACTTACTGGAAATAATACTTTTGTTTTAGCAAAAGCTTAATTAGTCATCTTCTTGCTGTTTTGTCTGCAGCATTCAGGGGGAGGATTTCACACCATTTCCTAGGGTGGTACATCTGTTCAAGATGTTTGCTTTTTTATATAGAGCTCTATAATTAGATATTAAAATGTGTAGGCATGCAAAGGACTAAACAGATCCCATTTTTCATTGTCAAGTTCCCAAGCAGCTTCCCTGGCAGTCATCTGTTTCTGTAAATATTTGTCTGTCCCAAGCTGGGTATGGTCTAGGGGCATGAAGTAGCAATTGCTTTTGAGCAGCATTTAATAGAGTAGTACCTTTCAGTATAGTGCTGAGGAGTAATTAATTTTTTCCTACTTTTAATGCTGCTACCTTATGAAGGAATACAGGCAGCCCAAAAACATTCTCTTCCAGATTCTTTGAGGGATATGGAGCCACCAACTGTTGTGAACCCAGAGAGGCTATGATGGTGCATCTCTGTTTCTTACAAAAAGCAGTTGTGTGATGCTGCCTTTGTAGCAGTGCTTTATCTGTTTGTAAGGGTTAATAGCACTGTTTGCAGTACATCCAAAGTTAAATCTTGTAAGTAGCTCAGGGTACACAAAGGTTTGAATGGCGTTTTAGTATTTTGTGGTGATTCATGTGCAAGTAATACCTCACAGCAGCCTTTAGGGAAGAAGGAAATTGAGACTTGCCGTGTCCTAGTTTTTCTTTAGTGGAATGTTAGAGAATGTTCTGCACTCAGATTTGCCATCAGAATCCAACGTACTTCAAATAGAAATGAGCTGGCATGTTCTCTGGAAAGAGAATCTGTCATTATAGAGTGACCAAAGTGTAGTTATACTTCTATTGTGAAATGTACCTCTTTAAATGAAGGAGAAATTCTACACTTGTCTCTATCAGCAGGAGGCTGAAGCTCTACTCTTCCATTGTCATATCTAGTACAGCATGTGGAAGGAATTTTTATGGTGGATTTTGCAGCACAACTTCTTTGTTGAAGTTGTCTTGAGTTACTCCTGTTATTTTTTGTTTAAATTTATTTTCTTATCACTTCTTGAAATTTCAATATTAATTATAACATGTTGCCTGATCAAGCAAATTTTAAACTTGGATAAAATGGTTAGATGTCTTTCCTCAAATATAACAAAGTTCTTTCTCAAAGTTTTTACTAATACAAGAACCATAAAACCACTGCATTGCATTATTTGTGGGAGTTTTAATTAGCTTGACGTAAAAGCCACTGTCTAAGTTGCTTAGTCATTGAGGCTTAAACAATAAAACAATTTACGGAACTGTTAGGTTGCTACAGCTGCCTTAGTCTCAAATACAGTTTTGAATTACTCCTGTGGCTTTCAAAGTTCAAGAAATACTTGAGATTACATGGTAACTAAATGTCTTTTATCAGACTGGGCCATAACATCCCTGTCAAAACAGCATCACAGTGAATCTGCCTGTTACAGGTGGAGCTGTGAGACTGCAGTGATAAAACATGTTCTAAAAGGTCTCTAAAGCTCTGGTTCTAGAATGGGCTTTGGAAGATTAAAAAAAAGGCAACAAGTAGTGAAGCTGCACAGGTGTGTTAATAAAAACATGAACTATTCTTGACAGAAAACAGACAAATACTATTTCAGATGAAGCTGTGATTGTTATTGATCTGTGTAGCATTTACAGGTGTCGTCTTCTCATCCTTCTTTGGCCCAGACGTGGGAGTTTGGTTTGTGTACTTCCTTTTCTCTTTTCTTGTCATGTCTGAGGTTCTTCACCATCTGGCTTAGAGTGAAAGCTCTGTAAATAAACTTAAATTAGAAAATAACCCTTTAACAGAAGCATGACTCTCACTTTAAAGCTATGTTTTTTTAACTCCCTTTTTTTTTTTTTAACACTACTTTGGTTTTCTATTACTTGTTGAAATGCTGATTCTAATTCCTTTTTTCCTAACTGAATTGCTATCAGTGATAATATAATTTCCCTATATTTTTGAGAAGAAAAATAATTATATGTATACTTTAATTGTATAATGCTCTGTTCAAAGGAAATCTTCAACAACACAGTAAAATTTCCACTCTCCATACTATTTTTGATGGTGCGTATGCACAAATGAATATTTGTATTTTTGTGGAAAGGAGCCCATTTTATGTCTTTGACTTCGGCATTACATGATTATTGCATGACAGGATTTTTACTTTTCTTGCTAAATTATTGCTGAAAATAATCCCTGAGTGTTTTGGTACTGTTCTCTCTTTTTTTGTTGTGACTGTAGCTATCTGATACCAGGTATGTGTCTGTTGTTTTAGAGACACTTAATGCTACAACAGAATTTGAAAACACTTTGAAGGGGGGATTGTGAGTATTTCACTGCGATATTAGACTTAGAAAAAGTTAATACAATTACACTTCTAATGTTACAACTGCAGTATTCTCTTCCTGCTTAGATAAGTGTACCATATGTTATAGAGCTACATCAGCTGGCACTGCTGGTTCTTAAAATTGAATATATTTTTTAAAAAACCCAACCAAGCAAAAAAAATTAAAAAACCAAAACACCCTGAAACCCAGCAAACCACAAACTTTGTAGACGCAAATAAAAGACTTTGTACTTAATGGCCAGAAAAGGCTTCAGTTGTGAAATTATCTGTTGTGAGGAGAAGGAAGAGCTATATAACTTGCAGAATCATTGATGGAGTATTTAGGTGTCATGGACCTTCCTTTTAAATTTAAAGAATAAATGTGTTCAATTTTTCTTTTTGCCTTTAGGGACATCATCCTACTCTCATCAAGGTTTTGGCTGTGAATCAAAGCTGTATAGCCTTGACCATGGCCATGAGAAACCTCAAGACAAGAAAAAGAAAACCTCTGGCCTTGCCACCCTCAAAAAGAAATTCATTAAGCGTCGGAAATCGAGCCGATCTGCTGACCATGCCAAGCAGATGCGGGAGCTCCTCTCAGGCTGGGATGTCAGAGATGTTAATGCGTTAGTAGAGGAATACGAAGGAACATCAGCCTTAAAGGAACTTTATCTACAAGCTAATTTGGCAAGACCAGAAGCCAGGACGCTACAAAAAGACATGGCTGAACTTTATCAATACAAATACTGTACCGATGTAGACTTAATATTTCAAGAAACTTGTTTTCCTGTGCATCGTGCGATATTGGCGGCAAGATGTCCATTTTTTAAGACGCTGCTTTCTTCCTCACCAGAGTATGGGGCAGAAATAATAATGGATATTAACACAGCTGGCATAGATATGCCTATGTTCTCTGCTTTGTTACACTACCTTTACACGGGCGAGTTTGGAATGGAGGATTCGAGGTTCCAAAACGTTGATATTCTTGTGCAGCTTAGCGAAGAATTTGGAACACCAAATTCCTTAGACGTTGACATGCGTGCCCTGTTTGATTATATGTGCTACTACGATGTGGTTCTTAGCTTTTCATCCAACTCTGACTTGGTTGAAACTTTTGGTGGAAGTCAGAACTGTCTAGATGAAGAGCTCAGAGCTCACAAAGCTATTATTTCATCACGATCTCCCTTTTTCCGTCACTTGCTGCAGAGAAGGATACGAACTGGTGAAGAAATCACAGACCGAACACTACGGACTCCAACTAGAATTATATTGGATGAATCTATCATACCAAAAAAATATGCTAAGGTCATTTTGAACTGTATGTATACAGATGTGGTAGACCTCTCCGTTTTGCACTCCAGTCCTTCGGTGGGCAGTTTAAGTGAAGTTCAGGCTCTTGTAGCAGGAAAATTAAACATGACTAGGGCTGAAGAAGCCATGGAGCTTTATCACATAGCACTGTTCTTGGAATTTAACATGCTTGCACAAGGTATGTAATACTGTCCTCCTTGTAGAATATATGACCTTATTAGAACAAGTTTTAGCAATTTTGCAGTGTAGTGTTGCTTATTGTCAGCTGTCCGTGGTTGATAGTTCCTTTAGAAATGGAATCTGTTTTCCATCTGTAAGTTGTCAATAATGCATCTATTTTCTAGGGACAGAAGAAATGCCATGCAAGAGATTTAGTTGTATGGTGCATCATTGTTGAAGCATGTTAATTTTATCTAGTATGTATAACTGGTCTTGATCTTTCTAATGCTTATCTGCTTTCTGTAATCCATTTTTCTGGGTGTAAACTACAGAGAGATCCTTCTTTAGAGGAGGAAATATTTAGGCTTGTTACGAAGTGTCCATACATGTTAATGGGATGGTAAACTTGAATTAACTCTTTCTGTAGTTCATGTCAAAGACACCAACCTTGCAATCTGGCTGTTGGAAGGAAAACTTCAGCAGCTTAACTGCAGTAGTCTTAAGTCTTTAATGTCTGCCTGTCTATGAACAGAGCTGAAGGTAGGGTCAGTCAATATATTCAGACATAAAGTTTAGAAAGTTGTACTGCCTCTGTTATTCAAATCTTGATTACATACAACCTCCTGACCTGAATTACTGCAGTCTCAGGCGAGGTGTCCAAGCACTGAACAGTGCACTAGTGGTGCTTCTTGCGGTGGCAGGAGCTTTGCCTGCAGTTTTGTCTGTTGGTGTTTGAGCTACTTAGTGGCCATATGATGTATAATGAAGTATGAGAATTGCTTCAGGCCTTGCTGATGGGGAATAAGAATTTTACTTTTGAGCTGAGAAAGGGAAAATGGAACTCACTGATATATCAGCAACATAATTTGTTTAAATTGGTTTAATTTTTTTAACAAAAGTAACTTTTTACAGTAGGTCTGTACATGCATAACTTTTAGCTGTCAAATTAAGTTTGATAAGATTGAAACCTTATATTGTAAGCTACAAAGTAGTTCTGAGTAAAATAGGAAACTTGATAAAGAATGGACAGGAAAGGGCGGTATAAGCACTGCAGGAAGAGGTCATATTCTATTGAGTTCTCCTAATAGTTACATGAAACTGAGAGTGATAAGGATATGGGAAACTAATAGAACTACTGTAGCTCATGTGGAGTTTGCCATTAGGAAACTAATTTTCAGATTGTGCTGACAGCTGAAATAATTGTACTGCAATAAAACTGGCAGAGATCAAAGGGGATGTGTTTTCTGAGACAACATGCTACAGGATGCAATTGGGCTGTTCTTAGGCTCAGAATCATCCAATCACAGAGCAGCCCAGGTTAGAAGGGGCCTGAAAAGATCATGGGATCCAACCTATGCAAGTGAGAAAGTGAGCTTAAGAGATATTGTCCAGCATTCTGTCCAATCACTTCTTGAAAACCACCAGTGGTGTGTCCCTGGGGAGATTGTCCTGGTGAAGTGATTGTTCTCATTGCAGAGACAGTTTTTGTTGAGATGTTTTCCAGTGCAATTTACACCTGCTGCCCCTTCATGTGGCTTCTTTAGAGAAGAGAACCTCTGTCCTCCTTATAGCTGCCCTACAGTAGCTCAAGGTCTGGGAAAACCGTGACAAGGTCCCCTGAGCGTTCTGTTCTTGAGGAAGAAGAGACCTAACTTCCTTCAGTCTTTCCTCGTAGGCTAAGTTTGCCAGTACTTTGATCAACATCATGGCACTCCTTCAGATCTTCTCTTTTCTATCTGCATATTTCTTATTTCTGTTGTTTCCTTCTCAGTATGTTTCAGAAGGGGCAAGAAGTTTTACTACAGTTGAATTATTAAGTAAATTTCTGTATGATATGCTCAAGCTAATAGTACTTGAGAACAGCTCCATAGATCAGCTGAAAGCCAGAAAGGAAAATGGGTTGAAATTAAAGAGGTGATGGAGTTTATCAGTTTTGGTGTGTGCTAGAAGGATTTAACGTGGTCAGGGAGTACTAATGAGAGAATTAAATAGTGAATGGAAACCCTCAGTGAGACACTGAATAGCTATGCACTGTTTCATAAATGAACAGGGTGCAATTCTTTTCCTCAGATTGGAAACCTAAACTGGAACAACTGTGATCTGGAGGTGCTCTGATGTAGCAGTGTCAGTTATAGCAAAGCAGAAAAGCAATGACAGATAGAGAACTTTCCATAGAAACTTAGGTAAACTTAGAAAATAAAAGCCATTTTCCTATCTATATGTTAGTAAATACTGAAAAATGAGCTGATAGTTTATTTGGTGTTGAGTTTGTTTCTGCTCACTTTAAGTTGAGCTCACTTGGATCAGCATGTCCTAAACTGGCACACTCTTCAGTAATGCATTGCAGAACAGTGCTGCTCTGGAATGTATATCCCATGAGTCAGTGGTAACAAGATCTCTACTTTTTCCTGGAAGTTGTCCCCAGTACTGCCTCTAGGAGAGTAATAATTCAGGCAGCAGCAGCAGGAGCTGCACTGGGCTTCATTTCAGCAGCACACTTGAGCGGCTGGAGCCCGAGAGTGCAGCAGTGCAGGCTCGGTGTTGTGGCCCTCTGGATGAACTGGAGCTGTACTGTTTGGGGGGTGGTCGTAGGGAGCAGGTGGAGGGATGTAGTGGCATTCAGAGGTTTTCTTTTTTCCATAGTAAATCCCTTCTGACTGCAGAAGTAGTAAGATTGAGGGGTGAGATTGAGGGGTTACACACAGGGGAGAAATGCAGTAAAATCAGCAAGTATTGAAATCTATTAAATTATCAAATACTAAAAAATGTAGGTTTGGCACTCCTTCAGATATTGAAATTCTAGATGTGAACTTCACCTAATTAGGATTTTACAAATTGGTGCTGCATTCCCTAGCTACAGGAAAAAGCAGTAAGCACTGTGTAGATCTGTATATGCCAGTGGAATCAGAATCTAATAGTTTCATACTTAATTTGCAGAGTTCATGTTTAGGTCACTGGTACTGTGCAGACATAGAAGAACTGTTCTGGTATAATCTTATAATCAAAATTAAAAGGAAGCTTATTTGGTCAGGGAAAACTATGTGCCTGCACGTGACTGAGATCACTTAAAGATGTGCTTTAGTCATGACTGCTGTTCTTGTTTTTGACTTAATTGTAGCATCTTGTCCTCACTTATATGATACTTAACATGAGATAGATGGGAGATCTTCATTTCAGTAGTGTCCATCCTATTCCCTGATTTCAGAGCTAGGAGATTTCTGTGCTGGAAGCTGTCACTCAAACATCTGACTTGCAGGTGCTATGCAGAGTGATGGGGAAGAGACAGCATTGTGTAGGTGTTGGAGGTCACTGAGCAGGCAGTTCTTCTGACATCTCCTAGCTTGGATCTCTGGCAGTGTTTTTCCACTCTGTGGTGCAGCAGGTGTCCAGTTCTCCCCAAGTACTGACTGATCCCATCAGCTGGCTTTTGCAGTAGCTGATGTCTTAAGTTTCTTCTCTAGATTTCCACACCCTCGGCTGAAGTTTTTTGTTTCAGTTCACTCCTGCTGGCCAATTGTGAACTTGCGATGGCTTGTCTCCCTGGTTTCGTGGAAAATATTTTGGGCTTATTATGTTAAGTCTGGGCTCTCTTTCCAGTTCATTTTTCTCACTTCCACTCAGTTTTGCCTGGGTGTTTGTAACTGAGTGTCAAATGAAATTGATGTATTTTAAAGCTTCTGATCAGCTGTTTTTATTTTCAACAGATTCTAGTTTGATTTGTCTTCAGGGATCTTTCTAAGTATCCAGATGTTGTAATTTTTCTTCAGTTTCAGCAGATGATTCAGCTTTGACTATTTCCATGGAAATTTTCCCATTCCTAACAGTGATACTCCTTTTTCTGACTATTGTGATTTAATAGGTAATTTCCCTATGGTGAAGACAGTGATGAGTATGTGCAATGAATCTTTACCATCCAAGTAAAGCAGGACAACCTTTATCTAGAATTTCCGCTGCCTTTATCTTGATTTGTTTTCACTGAGGATTGTCACTTATCTTTCAAGAGAAACTGAAATGAATCTTTCAATGAACTATTTTGAGTAAATGAACTAATCAGCAAGCATATCTGGTCAATAGAGCTGATCATACTGAAACCTATTTGTACCTAATAGGACTGACACTGCTCTTAGGGGTGCTTTGGTAATTTTTACTGTCAGAAGTGAAACTCTTCAGGGCTTTCACAGAGGCTATGAGTGATAGAGCCCTCTCCAGGAGGTTGGAGCACATCCCTTAGTGGGATGTGTCTGTGCTCTGCCTGCCTGTTTCTGCCCTCTGCTGCAGTTTTTCTGTCTTCATGCTACCTTGCTGCTCTCTCTCAACTGTACTGGTACAATTATTTTAATACATTGATTCACAAAGATTTGGTTTAATATCACTTATCCCTTGATCTTCTGTAGTACAGTTACTAAAATGAAATCAGTTCTCTAGTCCTGTTTCATCATACATTGTTAAAATACTCCCCACTTCCAGTCTTACAGGACTGCCCTGCTGTTGCAGGGAAGTTGGATTTCAGGCATATTAGTTTTATTAGATAGCTGTATTACATATATGAATCCTCTGCTGCATCTTGGCCCTGTTACCCACTGCCAGGAGTAGTCCCACTGAGGTGCAGGTACAGAATGTTTTGCTGTGGTAGGCTTTTGGATACTGGGACCTTATGAAATAGTTTTGCCTGAGAACCTTTTCTGTCACCTGATTCAAAGAAGTTTTCTAAAGTAAAATTGACCAAAAAACCCTCGATTTCTGACTTTGCTTTACTCTGCTTTTATTTTAGGTGTTGAGTTTACTCTTGACAAGTGTAAGAACTTAGAAATTTTATTATAAGTGCTGCTGCATTCAGTAGCACAGCATTTGATCTAGAAACAAATGTTGCCTGACATCAGAAGTACTCTTGGTTTTAGGAAGGCTGAAATGCCAGGGATCCCATGGTAGCAATATTAAATACACATTCAAAAAAATTCAAAAACTATGGTTCCTGTGATTGCCAGCATGGTCTCTCCTAATGTGACAAACTTAAAAAAACATTGAATAGCTTCTAGATTTCAGTTCAGTGTAAGATGAATTCTTACTACTTCTTTTTCATTGGCTTCACTGGTGTGCACAAGTTTAGGGGGGAAATCTTCACTACAGAAGGAGTTCAATCAAGCTAACAGTTTTGTACTAAAAGGTTTGCTTAATGATGCTTTTGCTAATTGTTGAAGGCAGTTGACTTGTCTTCAGTAGGTCTGTCATCTGTCCTGATCCCAAGCCACTAGCTAGAATGCTAAACATGGGCACAATCTGTTTCTCTCTGGAAGGACTGTGGGGCTGCATTTGGGAGAGAACTGCAGAAGCAGCCAGGACCTGATGGTAGGAAGGCTCCATTGGCATCCAGCAAAAGGAGTGCATGGAATAGCATCATTTGTGCAAAATGTGATGGTTATCTTTCCCTTTTGTAGATTCCAGATGGAATCTCTAAAGGATAGTAATGGTCACAGAAGCTTTTAGGACACTGCAAATGGATCTTGGGCTGGTTGGTGCTGCCTGAGTATTCAAAAATAATATTCACAGGAAAAAATGCTCTGTTCCACTGTGAAGAGCAATATTGTGGCTATTAGATGACTACTTTTTTTGCCAAGTGGCTGATTGTTAAAGCAGAAAAAACCTCTGCCAAAGAATAAAGGAAATTGGATTCCTTCCATAGCTAGAATTGGGTTGCCCCAATTTATTTAAAAGCTCAAAAAACGCTTTAATTATTACCGTATGCTTACTTCAGAAAAAATACTTTTAATAATCACACACTTCTGACCCATTGCTAAAATTACTTGGGAAGAAGACTGCTTCATTTGCTAGATATCCTTAGTGAGCTTTTCACCTGATGTCATATTATTGTTAGCTGTGCAATAATTGAACTTGACAGAAGAATTGAGACTGAGCTTATGCACTGTTTCTATAAATTGGTGTTGCTCAGATCTTTGGAACTGCATTTCTCGTGTCTTTTCAGGGGGCAGGCATCTTTACTTCAAAAATAAATGTCAGATGAAATACTAGGAATGTCATTAATTTTGAGATAAGTCTCTGCTCTTGTAGTTTCAGTTTCCTGGTGACTGATTTCAGTGTGTGGGTTTACTGCCTTTGAAATGGAGCAGTCCTTATGTGTGATGTTTCGAGTTCAGGGGAATGTAGTTTCTGCTGAAGTCAGCTTGCATGCAAGCAGAATAATTGCATGCAAAAAAATTGTGTTCAGATTTAGCAGGGGAAGGCTGAGTGCACATGACCCTAAATAATGGTTTCAGACTATTTTGTTTCTTATTCACGGGAGTCAAACTCCTCTCTTAAGCGAATTGCAACTAGTCACTGCTTTCATTCACATGCCAGGTTTGCTGCTAACTTAACATTTTCCTTTCTTGAGCCCCAAAAGGAAAGCTAAGAGAGACTCACATGACAAAGTTAAATGCAATGTCAGCCCTTTGCTGTTTGGGTAAAAATGGATACTGAAGTGGAAAGCTTCAGACTTTATTTACTCTGTGTTTCTGACATATGCTGAAGTATTTTGAACTTTTTTTGATGATAAGTTGGGTTTAGATGGTTTAGTTTCTTACTGTTTGTTTGTTTAAGGCTCTTTCTCAGATTCTTGACCAGAACTTTTTAAGACTTAAGATTTCATCCTTTAGGAATCTGGGGAATTCCCCCTTCTAGAGGGGGCAGTTTCACTAACCTGTACCTCAGCCCAGGGAATGTATTTCAGAACACTTCTCATCCTCTGCTCTTACCTGTGCTGGTGATGACTGGAGTGATGTTCCAAGTGCCTCCAGCCCAGCTTTATTACCTGTGCCCTGCTCACTTAAGGCCAGTGCTTGCCATGCAGGTTAGAGGTCAATATCTAAAATGAGGCATTTGTTCTTACTAGCAGCAGTAACCTCACATATGTAACCTCACAGAGATAGGTGGCTCTGAGAAGTGCCATGCTATTTCAGTATGAAAATGGTGAAGGACAAAGCAGTTGCGTTGAAACCTGACTCACCACTCACCCCTTTGTCAGAAGGAAATGGAGAGTCTGTCTGGGGATGCACAGGGTAGTGCTGCATGTGTCACAGATGTGTGTCCTTTGGGTAGCCCTTCTGTCAGTGGCTGCATTCACTCTTCTTTTCTTGGGTGAATCACACGTGTGAAAAAAAATCATCCAGCTTCTTGTTGAGGAAAGTTTGGTTTAAATATGAACTGGTGTAAAATGCATTACTGTTGGGGGACAGACAGTGGTCTTATAAATTGCTTTAGAAATTTGATAAAGATTGTGTCCAAAATTGTGTATACATTCAGGCATATTCCTGAAAAACCTTGAAAATTTTATTGGTAGAGTATTGTTCTTATCAATTACCACATTGTGGTTGTTACAGTATTGGGTACAAATATGTGTGAGTAATAGGACAGGTACATTTATAACCAGTCTCTGTTTAAACCGTGCTTTCTACTACCCTCTTAACCCTCCTGTTTAAATTCCCATTTTAGTGAATTGACTTCTAAGTAGTAGCTCCTTTGACAGGTTCCCTCCTACTTGAAGAAGCTTGTTCACTTGTTACTACCTACTCCACAGCTTTCACATTATTGTGATGGAAATGGAATGAACATATATTCTGTATATATTCATATATTCTGTATGCTGCCCTATGTAGAAAAGTAAGATGTTTCTTTTATTTCTGTGAATTGTTGCTAGTGTGTTTTATCTGTATGCAGCCAGTACCAAAATATGTAGCATCAGAGGACCTGTCTTTGTCTTGACTAGGGTTGAGATTACTGTGCTAAACACTTTTTTACTTAACTTATTTCAAGAGCTCAGTAATGCAATACACATCCCTAAACAAAGTTTAGCTTTTAGGTGTCTTTGAAACTGAGATAAAAATGATTATGTATAAGAAGTAAAATTGCAGCCTAGACATGTGGCTCTGAACTCTCTAGGCTCCTCTTATAGGCATAAACACAACTGTAATTTTGTGGCTGTAGTGGGTTGAGACTGGAATGTATAATTCTGAGAATTTTTTTCTTTAAATTGCTATCTTTGTGCTAAACCAGATGTACAGATGAAATCAACAAAGTGCTATTGGAGACTTCAAGTTATCAACGTTGTGGTATCGTCTGTCTTAACTCCTTAGTCCCAAGTTCCCATGTTCTCAGCCCTCCCACAGCATGTCTTCCCTCATTTCTTCCAAATCAGCTCCATTTCCCTTCAGGAGTTTTAACTATACTCTCTCCTTCAGAAGGTGTGTACTCTGGGAAAGAGTAAATCCTAACAAAGCAGTGGGTAGGAAGAAACTGTAGCAGACTCTCCATATATCTGCCTCCCTTCTGCTTCCATGTCAGAGAATGTGCTCCCTGTCCTGGCACCCTCTGTGCCTTGCTGGATACTGAGGCCATCGTGGTGGCCTGGAGCAGCCATCCACTGCTTCCTGCTTTTTCTGTGAGTCAGAAAATGATGCTTTGCTGCCCTCATCCTGTACTGAGTAGCTGAGTACCAGCACTGTTACAGCTTGTGTTTCTTCTCCTCTACATGGTCTGTCTCAGGAGGGTCCACGAGCCAAGTGATACAGGCAAAAATCCCACCTTTGTTACACTTCATGGGTTTCTGTGAGTCTGCTGTGAGCAATAGTGACTCAAATTCTCAATGTTAAAATGTGTTAAACACTCAGATAACCAAGGGGGTTTCTGAGTGGGTTGAGCTAGCTTTTCAGTTGTTTATCCAGGCGTGCCAGCACCCATGATGCTTCATGTGCCTTAAAAAAGTGAGTAACTGTATTGTTGGAATCACAAACTTAAAATTATTGTACTTCTAGTCAAAATACAATCTTGTTTCCAACCTTGATCTGTAGGGCACCTGTCTTTACTCTCACTGAGTGTACATAACACTTTCTATTACGGATTTAGCCATGTGTATTGTTCCTTCAGGGTCAAAGTGCCTCTGTAACAACACTGTTGATTGCTGCCCTTGTTTGGTAGGTTGTGAAGATATTATTGCTGAGAGCATCTCCCTGGACACCTTGATTGCCATTCTGAAGTGGAGCTCTCAGCCCTACGGTTCCAAGTGGGTGCACAGGCAGGCGCTGCATTTCCTCTGTGAGGAGTTCACCCAGGTCATGACTTCAGAGGTCTTCTACGAGCTCAGCAAGGACCACCTGCTCACAGCCATCCAGTCTGACTATCTGCAGGTAACCTGCAGAGCAGAATGCAGCTCTCCTGCAGAACTAGCAGGATGTGTTCTACCGTGATTGGAAATGCTCGGCAGTAGTTGATTTTAAATTGTAGGCTGAGGAGGGCTTGTACACACTAAGCACTCCTTCTAGAATATGTAAAAAAATTAAATGGAAGTAGTGATTAAGAAAATTGTTTTGTTCTTGGATTGTAATGCAACCCAAATGTGGTATATGCTGTTGCTTAGAAGTCTAATAATAGTTTATGAATGCATGCAAATTATTTTAAACAAAGCATTTCTGAATCTAACATTTGCCTTGCCTGTTTAAGAGATTTATAAAATTGCATGGTTAGAGTAGTTTTGCTATAAGAACACATGTTAATTTGGGGCAGTGGGAGCTAATAAACTAGAAATGGTTCAGAAAACTCAATTTATTTTCATGGAAAGAGAAAAATACAGTCTCTGACAAGTATTGCACAATTTTTTATTTTTTTTTTTGTGACTTGCCTTCAGTGATAGTGTGGTTTTAGGGAGAGAGAACTCTACTCGCCAAAAGGAAGATTCTGGATTTTTGCTGCCACCGCTCTTCAGGGGAGATATCTTTATAATGATGACCACCCCTTAATAGCTTAAAGATTACTAGATTTTTTTTTTTAAATGCATTCATCTCAATCTTACTTTTTTTGTAAAGGATTAAGTGCTAGAGATTATTTGAAGTGGATTTTTAAAAGTTTTGTTAACTTGAAGCATTTCAGAAATGACAGTTAACAGTACTGTTGATCTTCCATGGGAGCTTATATTGCTGAATTTGTAATGTTAAGCAAATGCTTGAAATGCCCAGAGGTAGAACTACCCCTTTTAATTAAATTTAGTAATTCAAACTTACAGCTATTAAGTTTTCATACTAAATAAAACTTTTCCTTCTGTACAAAACTTCCTCTTCGTAAGGATTCAGTAATATGAATGTAGAAATTAGGGTGGTGATACACCTGCAGTACAGCTTAAAATATTAGGAGAAAGTGGTAAGCAGATCATAAAGTGCAAGTACTTCATGCTTAGGTACAACTGTGTTTCTTTAGACCTGTAAAAGACCTGTGATTTTGTGTGTGTGTGTGCATGTGACATTAAGCATATACAGATTACTGACTTCCTCTTTCTACAGGCAAGTGAACAAGATATTCTTAAATATCTGATTAAATGGGGAGAACACCAGTTGATGAAGAGGATAGCAGATCGAGGTGAGGATCCTTTAAACTGTGCAGTACTAAATCAAATAAACCAAAATTTATGGCAGTTCTATTTGGTGAGTCTTAGGGAAATTGAATCTACTTTGTCCATAGTCAAAACAAAGCAAATGCTCTTGCTTTCTTTAAAGGTTTTGTTATCTAAAATGAGAACACAGCATTCTGAGAGAGATGGGATTGTTTAGCCTGAAGAAGAAAAGGCTTAGAGGGGATCTTAGCAGAGTCTATAAATATCTGATGGCAGGAAGCAAAGAAAATAGAGCAGCACTTTTCTCTTGGCACCCAGGACAAGTTGAGAGGCAGTGAGACTCCAACTGAAATACAAGAAACTGTGAAGATGGTCAGACACTGGCACAGGTTGCCCAGCTGGATGCAGTGAAGGGCAATGTGTTGTACCTTACCTGGGGAGGTGCGGGAGGAGGACGTTGATGGTGACTGAACCAGACTTTTAGAGGTCCTTTCAACCTCTATGACTGTCTGATTTTGAAGTCTTGTTGGTCTTCTATTGTCTCAGAATTATTCTTCTTATATTCATTAAATAAACCCCCCCTGCGGTATCTTGTTATGCAGGCTTCTCACAGTAGTCTTACTCTTAGTTTACTGTGTCAGCCTTTCACTTCAGTTTGAGTGTGTGTCCCTGACAGGAATCTGTGGTTGTTAGAAACAAGCCGACAAGTGGCCACCAGTGTTTTCCCTAAAGTAGATGTAAATGTATTTTTTGAGCCTAGATGCACATTATTGCTGCAGTGGTAACTTCAAGGGCAATCTTACATGTGTTGGGTATGGGAAGTAGGTTAAACATTTATGTCCCAAATAACAAATGCAAGGATCTTGTAGTTCATCTACACTACCAAGTGTCAATCACATACATAGTGCCACTAGAGGAGCAGAAAGGGAAGAACCTGCCTGAGTAAAAACAGAGCAGTATTGGTGTAACTACTGCCTTGGGGAGGCTGGCCATTCTTCCGAAATCCACTGTCACTGCTTGCAATACAACTGCTTTGTCATGGACATGTTTTATGAAATGCAACAAAAAGTTAAAGGATGTGCTTCTAGTGTCCTGAGTAAGTATTTACCTATTTCCAAAACAGGATTTTCCAAGTGCTTGCCCTAGGGCACACTGGAACATAATGGAGCCAGTTAAACAGTAACAGACCTGGGCTGGAGCAGAAGCTGCTCCTTTGGCATCACTGCCCAGCTTCTTGCTCTGGCATTCATTAAGTAAACAGCCCACATCCCTTATCTGGGATCAAAAGAAAACACAATAAGCAAAAGCAGAAATAATGGCAACGCCAAATTCAGTCAGATCAGGGCCAGATTTAGTCTAGTAATTTCATTTAAATTCCTCAGTGGCACTCCTTGTATTGCAGCTCTGAATGTGTGATGGTGTCAATGCCACAAAGCATTGGAGAATGTAGCGAGCTGTGGCCAAAACTTGATCTGCATGTGCTGAGGCAGGGTGGGCATGTTTGACAGGTTTCCTCAAAGAGGGAAGCTAGTCAGTCACATGCAGGTTGGGTACAGTACCTAAAATACTCATGTGGACTGCATGGTCATCTTCCTGTCTCCAGGAAAATGCCACTTCTGCTACAAATAGGTGTCCTGTGACCATGAGAACAATTTGAGAGGGCTTGACACCATGTAACTGAGGTGGGTTACACAAGGAAGCTAGAACATGTATCCCTGAGCCCTCTTTAGGCCATAATTGATAGAAAGTGTCTTTGAAAACAGCTGGGGAAAGGCAGAGGAGCTACGGGAGAGTCCTTAGAGGATCTGCTAGCAGGGAAGTACAACTGCTTTACTGCTTTCATGGCATAGCTCCTAATAGAGCTTTCCAAATGTTATGGCAATTGCTATGTTTGTATTTTCTGCCTGGCTTACACTTTGAAGCTGGCACCTGTGCCAATGACCTGTGCTGGTATAAACTGAACCCGTCTCTGTGGATGCTTCATACATAACATTAAGGCACGAGGTAGAATCGTTTAGGTTGGAAAAGACCTCCAGGATCATGGAGTCCAACCTTTGACCAGTCCCCCACCCTGTCAGCTAGACTGCAGCACCAAGTGCCCTATTCAGTTGTTAGTTTTGTGGAACAGTGCTGAGAGCCCTACTGGTATAAAATGAGAATTTTCCTTCCTTTTCTTTAACCTCCCTGGTAAGGTAAGCCCTGTACCTCCCACTTATCCTCTTTAAACTTCCTGATGAAAACTTAGCATGTCTTGTTCCTTCCCACAGAGCCTAATTTACTCAGTGGTACTGCTCACAGTGTGAATAAAAGAGGTGTGAAGAGGAGAGATCTTGACATTGAAGAGCTGAGGGAGATCCTTTCTCCACTTTTACCTTTTGTCCGCATTGAGCACATCTTACCCATGAACAGTGAAGTACTGAGTGATGCAGTAAGTCAGTAGTCTCATACAAATACATCTCTGCATGTTACAGTATTCAGGTGTGAGGGTTTTTTTTGCTTTGGCGGGTGTTGGTTTTGTTTGTTTATTTTAAGGATTAACTTCTAAAATGTTACTGAGAGTAATAGATGTGTGACACTGTTTTTTCTGATTAGGTTTTGTGTTCTTTAAATCTATCAAAAGGCTAAAAGTGTAAAGAATGCATTTATTGCAAATTTCTACCATATTCATATTTTAAAAACCATAAAACTCTTTCTTGATTCTTAAAGATGAAGAGAGGCCTGATTAGTACTCCTCCTTCAGACATGCTACCAACTTCAGAAGGTGGAAAGTCAAATGCCTGGCTGCGGCAAAAAAATGCTGGAATATATGTGCGGCCAAGACTGTTCTCACCATATGTGGAGGAGGCTAAGGTAATATCAGCAACCCTTGACTGTTCTCAGCTTGGAGTCATCAGAGGGTTCTGTAAACAGGGAAAGATTTTGGGATGTTTTGTTTCTTTACATGTACTGGCCTAAAATACTAACATTTTCAGTTTAACAAGACTTACAAGATTGATCATCAGGCTCGAGTCTCTAGAACTGGTCAGAAAAATTTCAACAAAATTTTTTTTTGTCAAAATTGAAATGTTTGCGAGACAGATCTTGATGAAATTCCACCGGAAACAAAGCAACGTTGTGAGGGAAACCTCCCTGGTTTCCAGCCAGTTTGCCGGCCCAGCTCCTCGGCAGCCCTCCTGGCAGGCGGATGGCAAGGTGAGAGCCTGAGAGTCCCAGTCTGCAGCTAGTCAGCAACCTTGGTGCCAGCTCTTTCAGGCTCCCCAGCTCCCACCAGAGCTGGGTGGGGAACTGCTATTCCACTCGGCAGAGGACTGATATTTCATCATCTTGTTTAAATCAGAACATACCCAAAATCTTGTGATCCTCCGCAAAATGGAATAAATATCCTGAGTCCGATTTGAATGAATTTGTTTCCATCTTTGTTTCCCTCTCAAGCAGTTGCTTCCCTATTTAATTTCTTGCATGAGCACTGTCAAGCTGAAGATCTTGTAGAATCTCTGGTGGTGATGTTTGGTGGCAGGGTGGAGATGGTGCTGTGTGGGGCAGGAATGTGCCACGTTCTGTTGGACAGAATGGGAGCCTTTTGTGTCACTGACCAATGCCACCACTTCAGGTGGCTCTGACTTGAGTTGAGAGCTTTGAGTCCCAGCAGTGCAGGTGACAACAGAACAAGAGGGTTAGGTAGAGCTGTGTACATCCACATCACTACAGACTCTGACATGTGCTCTGGTGAATTTGGAGCTTTTGCCCTGTGCCTAGGAGAGAAAATGTTTTTTAAAGGTATAAGATGTTGTTGATATCCTCTGTGAGGGAAGGGAAGAAATAAAACTGCTTTGCATTTTGGGCACAGCAGTTAGAGAGCACCAAGTGGCACTAAAATAGCAAAGGAAGACTAGCTGGTTAAAACGTTCTCTTTGTATCTTGGATTGCTAAAACTAACAAAAATGTGATAAAAGCTTTGACTCTTAGTTTTCAAGTATATGCTATGGTAGTGCTTTAGTATTTATCCAAAGTAAAAAGTGCATTCTTACAACCCCCATACCCCTGTCGGAATTCCTCCTTGTTAGTACTGGTTTCATATTATTTTAAAATAATTTTAAGGCTTTTTAACCTTAGTGGGAGGACTCTCATATGTAGTCTCTGGTAACTTTACTCCTCCTGTAGATAGTTTAATCATTGTGAAATGAAAAAATTGTGAATGAGTGGGTTTTAATTTATTTTTCCTTTTTACTCCCCTGCTAGTCTACCATTTTTTGAAATAAGTTAATTTGATCTTAGGAATCTTTAAAGTGTAGGCCTAGATTCTTTTCTGTTCTTTCGATGTCTGAAGAAAAAGTTTCATTTTCAGCCTAGTGCCTTCTACTCAATGGCACAGAAAGTCGAGACCCCTAGGCAGTAATTGTCCTAAGTCCAGAGGGTCTGGCCTTGAGAAGGTCAGTTCTAACCTGACAGGTTAAAGTAGACAAAGCATCCTTGCCAGACTATTCTCCTGCCTGCTCTTAGCTCAAACTCAGCTATGATCATGCCTGGAAAACGGAATAGAGAATGCTAATAAAAAAACCAGATGTTGTTTTTGACCTGACAAAGTTACTGTGGTGTGGACACAGCCAGCTGTGTGTGGCTGGGGCTGTGCTGGCAGCAGTGGCCCTGGGGTGTGTGCAGTGCCCTCACAAGGCTGTGGTGCTGTCGTTGCAGTCAGTGCTGGATGAGATGATGGTGGAGCAGACGGACCTGGTGCGCCTGCGCATGGTGCGGATGTCCAACGTGCCCGACACGCTGTACATGGTGAACAACGCGGTGCCACAGTGCTGCCATGTCATCACCCACCAGCAAGTCAGCACCAACCAGAGCAGCCCTCCCTCAGTTATTGCCAACGAGATCCCAGGTGAGCTCCTGACTGTGTCCTGTGCTGAGTCAGCTCCTGGGAGTGTGTGGGTGGAGTGAGTGTCACTTGTTGAATTCATCATTTCCTCAGATAGTGGTTCGGCACCAGGAATAGTCCTCCTGCTTTGGTCTGTCCTGAAGACATTAACTGGTTTTGGATGGCAGAGTAACTAGTTGGACAACAAACCCTTGGACTGGTTAAACACAGTAGAGCACTTGCTGGTGCCTGGCTCTCTATTCTCAGAATTTTCTATAGGGTTCTCAGTTTTCTACAAACCAGTTGTCCAATATAGGTAAGATCTGTGAGTCTGGAAAACTTCTTTCAAAAATCAAAAGCCAGAGAACATAACTTGTAAGGAAATCAGCTGAACTCAGTATGCCAGAAAAGTACTGGAAATGAGAATTCAAAACACATTTACTTCAATTTACCAAATCCACTTTAGCTTTGAAGCCAAACCAACATTATTCCTTGTGGAAGAATGTGTCAGAGTGCATTTTTATAGGCTCAAGTAAATAGGCTTCTCCTGACTTCAGGATGATTCGTGTGACATTCCCCATAGGCAAGCCAGGAAAATATATAGTAAATGTATTTTGTCATTTATGTGTATGAACTTTTGTTGTCAGACTGGAAGAATTTATCTAGTGAGGTTCCTAAAGCATCTAGCTCTTCCTGCCTTTCCCCTGTCCCATTGATACTCAGTGTGCATAGACAAAACAGTGGCAAAGCTTGCAACTGATGACAACTTGGCAGGGTCAGTGCATGTTTTGGAGGGCAGGATTAGATAGCTAAATGGCTGAGATTAAATTTTACTTCATTGAAGGAAAATGCTGTGCCTATGGCATTCCCCATTTTATAAGCTCTTTATATATCAATTAGGTCTCTCTTCAGTCAGCTGTGTTGAAAGGAAGTAGATAAACAATTCTTACAGATGCTAGACCCAGGACCAAAGTAATGGATTGAAATTGCTGCAAAAGAATTTAATTTGGAGTGTTAGGAAGATTTGAAACACTGTTTAGTTCTAAGATTTCTAGGAAATTTTGTAGAATGGTTTTGATCTGTTTGCTTCTTGTAAGTTTGGGAAGAAACTTGATAAAGCTGAAAATGAGCTTCTGAGAACTTACTTTTGAAAAATTTGATAAAAGTACCAATTGTTTATTTAGAAATCTGGAGCCCTCAGCAAAACTGTGGCATCTCAACAGTCCATTATAGTACTTGGACTTCCCTCCCTAGAAAAGTGTAAATATACTTAGCGTGAATTGAATATAAAGTATTTCATATAAGATAGGACTTCAATAACACTTTCCTCAATCCTAATTTCCAAAGAATTTGAGAAAGGCAACAGGTTCTCAGAGGTTTTCAGGGTTTTGCCAAAGTTCTCATGTTCTTAAAAACCTGGCTCTGTTGGCAAGCGTGAGACATCTTGACCAATCTGAAACTCCCCTGTGTCTTGGTTCTGTACAATTTAATGGTAGGAATTATTGCCAGTCCTTTGATTTGAACATAGATAGGAGCTCTGAGCCTGGCCAGCAGTTGGAGTGCAGGAATTGTGTCCTGGCAACTGTCTGTTTTGCTTAGTCCTGTAATTAAGCAAAAGAATTGATTGGTTTGCCAGTGCCTTTTTGCTAGAATGGGCAGATGGGGCCCAGTTAATGTGAGGAGATTAAAGCCTGTCCCAACCTCTGACTTGCACAGGAGTCCATCCTGAAGCAGGGATGGAGCACAGGGAGCCCTGGGGGCAGAGCTGGGCAGCATCTCCTCCATGGCCCTTGGGTCAGGCTCAGAGCAGGGGGTGCTTCACAGCTCAGCTGCTCCCCTCTGTCCCTCCCTTCTCCTTGGACTCTGCCTGAGCATTGTGTTTGCACAAACCTGCTGGCAGTGTGTTTTAGTGCTCTTCCTGCAGCACTATTGTAAAATTAGTTCAGCTGAAGCATGCTCTAACTTGAGGCCAGGTTCTGCAAGTGGTTGGGTTTCTTTACGCGTTTTCCAGTTTCAGTCTGAATTAGAAACCTTGCAGCTGAGATAATTGTATTTTTTTATATACATAATCTTTCTTCCATGTGTTTCACATGAATAATAGTTAAAAAAAAAAACAACCAAACAAACCAGGGTTTGAGAAGACAGTATTTTTTAAATGAAAACCTTTTATCATTTTTATGCCTACTAGTTTGGATAACTGCTTCAGACTTCTCTTACTTAGATCCTCTTTTTTAAGTATTAGCAAAATGCTGGCTGTAGCTAAACATCTGGTTGCTAAACCAGTTTTTTCAGGAGAATTTAAGTGTGCGGAGGGTAGAGCCTTGAAGACTGGTTAGAATGGGTTTCTTCCCTCCCCTCTCAGTACAGGAACTCCGTTAAGGGGGGGAATATTTTGTACTACATATACTTGTCTTTCATGTACCAATGTAAATTTCATGAAATTGGGACAAGTTGTAATTGTGTGGTGTTTCTCCTTCTCTGTTATGCAAATGACTTTTCACACTTTTTGCTGTATGATCTGGTTAATTTTTATGAGCTTTCATTATGGACATCTGGTCATGGTAATACGTAACACTGGTAAAGGATCAGACACCAGGACTCACACACTCAGAGATCTGGATTTGTCTTCTCTATTTATATGCACATTTTCCTTAGGACAGAAACACCACAGAGAAATATCATTCATCATCAAACAGCAGTAAGAAGTGGCATGAGAAAGTTTTGCAACAGGATAAATACCCAAAATTATACATTACTTTTTTATGGAATGTTTTTTTTTAAATTGTTTCAATATGCGTGCATAAAACAACATAGTTTTAACGGGTTTTTGTTGGCTTACACTTTGTGTAACTTTTGTAAATTGCCCTTTCTCTAGTTACATACTGGTGTTATGGTCTTTTGATTATAGAACTACATTAGAAGTATGAAATGTGTGCCAGAAAAATCAATGAATTCTTGGCCTGTGCAATCCATGAGGGAACACTCATTTGTTATTTAAGATATCCTGCCCCCACCTAAAATCATGGAATTCCTGCATCATGAGGGGTTTATAAAGAAAGCTCTATTTGGGGCTCATTCTAGCAGACACTAGAGAAGTGGTGTATGTTTTTATCATTTGTATGATGTGTATTATCCCGTGTGGCTTAATGATGCTCCATGGAACATGTGTAAGTTGAACAGTTCTTGGCAGAATGCTTCTTAAAAAAAACCCAAAAGCCAGGGCAGCCTGATGTTAGATTTTTCCTTCAGAATAAATCTAACCATTGCACTCAAACTTACTGTCTCACAGTTGAAAAAAAGGCCTCTCTCTTATCCCCTCTGCATTCTCTGTTCTCCCTCCAGTTCCCAGTCTCCTGGTAGTGAAGGAGATGATCCGGCGGCTGCAGGAGCTGCGGCACACGGAGCAGGTGCAGCGCGCCTACGCCCTGAACTGCGGGGAGGGCGCCACCGTCAGCTACGAGATCCAGATCCGCGTGCTGCGGGAATTCGGCCTCTCTGATGCTGCTGCTGAGCTCCTGCAGGTATGGAGGATGGCTGGGTGAGAGCATGAAGGGACTGGATTGTGTGCTCTGCAGTAGGAGTACTTGCTGTGTATACACACAAGTGCTTTGAAATGCCTGCATGACTGTCCAGGTGCAAATGCCAGTTCCATTTGATGTGTGATTTTATAAAGCTCTAAGTGCAATGCATAAATAGTTTTCTCAAGAGTCATTGCCATTCAGGAGGCTCTTAATGATACAAATTTTGGGGACAATACAAAACTGCTAAAGAGACAGCTGATGAGAACAGTAGAACAATGACTTGAAACTTAGATTATTATTTATTCTTAAAACAGAGAGGAGGGGAAAAATGGTAACTTATGCTGTAGGTCTGACAGTATGTGTCAGGACTGGGAAACTGAAAATCCCTCTTCTGTTTATTGAGAGGTGCTAAAGCAAATGCATTTGTTGATCAACTTACAGTGAATGTGATGCTTCTTGTCTTATTTTAGAAAAGCCCCAGTCTGTTTTGCATGGTAGCTGTAGTCACCTTGTAGTGTTGGTGAGCTTGTATGTAGCACAGCCAGGCAGTTGCAGTATTAACGTGCTTCTGAGAGTGTTAGTTGGGGAGATCTTTCTAGATGGCTTCCTACTTTGTCTTGTAACATGCTTGGTCTTTTACCTCTGCAGAATCCTCACAAATTCTTTCCTGATGAGCGATTTGGGGATGAGAGCCCACTGCTGACAGTGAGACAGTCTGGACGATGTCGCGTCAACAGCACTCCCACTGCAGAAACCATGTTTACAGAACTGGACTCTTTCGTGGCCTTCCATCCACCATTGCCCCCTCCTCCACCTCCATACCACCCACCAGCAACTCCTATTCACAACCAGTTCAAAGTGGGCTGGAAACAAAGGGTGCCAAGTCAACATCCCTCCCGTTCCTTCTCTTACCCGTGTAACCACTCTCTGTTCCACTCGTCGCGGGCTGCCCCCAAGGCCGCCGCTCCCGTTTACCTCCCCGGCAGCGCCAAGGCAGCGCCCCCCGACTGCACCAACACCGCCGCTCTGGGCCGCCAGACCGTGGCGGCAGCGGCCGCGGTCATGGCAGCTGAGAAACAAGTAGTAAGTGTTGGGTTTTCTCCTCTTTTGCCTATTTCTGGCCACTCAAAGTAGCTCACAGAAGGAACTGGAGAGAATGCTTATGATGAAGTAGCTTGGCTTTGTTAAATAAAGTCAGCGTCTTTGTTGGATAGGAGGTTTTTTTACCAAACTGTCTGTCAGCATTCTCTATCCTAAAGGCAAGCTCTAATCCCTAGGAGAATGAACATTGCAGGGCAAGAGCATTGTTGGAGGGGCAAATGGCACTCAGGAATCTTCTAAATCATAGAATATCCTGAGTTGGAAGGGACACACAGGGTCTGTTTCAGTGGCCAACCACCCTGTGGGTGAAGAACCTTTCAGTCCTGTCACTGGTCACAAGAGAGATCAGTGTCTGCCCCTCCTCTTCCCCTCACAGGAAGATGTAACTGCAGAGGGGTCTCCTCTCAGTCTCCTCTAGGCTGAACAGACCAAGTGACCTCAGCCACCCCTTGTGTGGCAAATGTAGTTTGCTCTACACTAAAACAAAGCATAAGCCAGCTACAGTAGTGGACTGCACACACTAATTCACAGGTAGAAGTAATGGGGATATTTTGGCTATTTACAGATAAGTAGTCTGAATTAAACAAGTTGCCTTTATACATGTGTGAGAAGTATGAAAGCTTTGCAGCTGAGAAGTATTTGAAAAGGACTTGGCAAGCAGAAATTGGTAATTGCTGATACAAAGGAGTTTGTTACAGCATTTAAAAGCAGTCATTATAGTTGCTGAACTACAATATGATGCAATAAAACCAATGGACTATAAGATATCCAGTAAAGACATAGCTTTATGAAATACAGGAAGTGCTGAATGAAGAATTTCGTCATTTATTTCTGCAGTGAAAAAACTGTCAGTGCATAGTTGTGCTGCATTAGATGCAGATTTGATCCTCAAGTTCTGATTGGAGAAATGGATTTTATTTTCTTCCCATTAGCAATTGTTTTAAATATATTGCACTTGTTTTTCTATTTTAGAATAAAAGATATAACTTCATATTAGACATGTGTGCCATTGTTTGGTCAAAGGTGGGATTCATAGCTTGTCACTCTCCTTTGATCAGTACTGACTTCCCTAAGGAAACTATACTGTAACCTTTTTCATGTTGGGAATATTTTTGCCAGAACGTGTCCATAAGTAATGCAAGGGGGAGCATAGGCTTAATATAGGTGATATTTTTGTTCTGTATTATTTCTGCAATTTGTGAGTTACTTAATCAATGATTACTGAAGTTGCTTTCATGAGAAATGATAAATGCAAGTAGAAATTCTCACTCTTCTGTCTGGAAGGCTGTAATATGAGCAGTTCTGTGCTGAGGCAAGCATGGGATAGGTGAGAAGAATGCCACACAGCAGCTTCCATGTACTCTGTGGATCTAGTGAGCCCTGTAACTGATGGTCCCCCCGAGCCTCTCCTGAGCACACATGTTTATAGTTTACTAACTTTAAAATGGGGAAGCAGAAGGGTTGTGTCTGTAGTGATGACACACGTGTCGTGGCTTCCCTGCACTGGAACTGTGTGCTGTGACAAACCATTTGTTAGGCTCTGCACCAAGTACCTTGTTTGGTTTGATAATTGTAAATGGCTTAGAGCAGGCCTGCCTTTAAGAAGTTCAGCAGTACATTGTCCTTCACTGCATGTTCAAGGCAAGATGTATTTAAGAGGAGTAAATGTAATTGTGACACAACAGCTTTGTGAAGAAAAGAAGCAGGAAGGTGAAAGTTGGTGGATAGGCATGTTCTTTAAACAGTGCAGGAAACTTGCAGGCTGAAGTTGGCAAGACTAAAGTAGATTAGGAAAATGCCATTTTGAATTACAAAAAGTATCCTATATACAGTTTGTGTTTAGCTCTTGTCTTTGTTTCCATGGACCCATTTCTTTTCTTTTGCAGTGTACTCAGCCCCTGCTGAACGAGCTGATGCCGGACATCGCAATGGGAGTGTCAGCAATGTCTCTGAAGGACAGAAGGTTGCCAGAGCTCACGGTGGACACGGAGCTGAGCCAGGCGGTTACAGAGGTAGGGCCCGGCCCACCCCAGCACATTTCATGCATTCAGAACAGACACATCCCTACTTCTCGGAAAAAACATGCAATAGAGCAAAAAATAGATGCTCGAGAAAACCCGCAGGAGTATCCTGACTTCTATGACTTCTCCAATGCTGCATGCAGACCCTCTACTCCAGCACCCAACAGGCACAGTCCTTCACCTTCACAAGGCATTTATTTTGGCCCAGATTTGTACAGCCACAATAAGGCATCACCAAGTGGCTTAAAGTCAGCCTATCTACCTTCCCAGATATCTCCTAAAAAGCAAGAGGATTCTAGGAGGGAGTACCTGCTCTCACAAGATGGGCATCAACACAGGCAGAAGAATGAGCCAATACACCTCGATGTCTTAGAACAGCCCCCCCAGCGGCTGGACTTGGCACTGGCTGCCCAGGAGAGTGCTGGGAATGGCCCTGTTCACGTCAGGGGAAGAACAAAAATGGAAACGGATTTAACCTATGGGCTAACCTCCAACAGACCTTCACTCTCTGCATACAACTCTGACGTGCCAGAAGAGAGACCCAGTAGGAGACTGGCAGATGATGAGCCATTGGAACATGGAACACAGAGAAATGCAGATTTGGAAAGGGAAGATGGAGTAAGCAGAGGAAGGAGGTCTCCAAACAAACCAGACTTCCTGTACAAAAAATCTGCCCTATGAAAGCAACCTCCATTATTTCTCTGTGCCTAAGGGTTGTAAACATCCCATTCCTTGCAACTTTTGGCCTGACTTCTGTCAGAGAAATTCTTTCATGCCAGCAGAAAAATTCAGCTTTGCTCACTTGTTTTGTACATACATTGCTTTATTAGAGACAGCATGTTATCAGTTTGGTTTTAATGCTGCTTCTGGGTTTATTTTGTTGCAATTTTTTTTTTTGAGCAGATTTAATTAAGCCTTTTAAACAAACAGAAACTGGTACCTTTTTTCTACAACCTGGTAGCCTTTTGCACCTGTACATCTATTTTAGTGTATTAGTTTTGTACTAATATGTTAAACTTTATTGTCACATTTAAAGGACTGTATTTTCATACTTTTGCATTTACCCTTTCACATGCTGATTCTCTATGTGCATTGGGTTGCACATTATGAAATGTATTTTCTTATGAGATAATAACAGTGCGTTTATTTTTTAATTATAGGAATTCCAAAGAACAGCACATCAAAAAACCTACATTTTTAGTTGGAATTTTTTTTGTTTGTTTAGATTGAAATCTTCCTGATTTTTACAACTACAGCAAGAATCCAATCTAATATTTTGTTTGAAAAGTTCTGGCAGCTGGTCTTCTCTTTATATACATAGCAAACCCACTTCAAGAATTATATTTGGGGTTTTAAAAATCCAGAGGGATATTTAGGAATCCAAATTCCTGTGAAATTCACTGGAATATGACAGTATGAGTCTGTTTACTTTTGTTTCGGCTGTGACCGTGGAGGACTCCATGATCACCTGGAAGCAGGAAGCACTTACTAGACAGACTAGAATTGCTGATTTGCCCATTTAGAAATAAATCTAGAAATACTGTAAAAATTACAGTAATTACTTGTTCTTCCAGCTGCTCATCCATGGGTAAGCGAAGACCAGGTGAGCGGATTCCTGCAGACTCCTGGAGTGTCAGGAAGACGAGGCTCGGAACCTTCGCTGTTGCCTGAACACGTTGGGAGGGTTTCCCTCCCGGGGTGACAGCCCATGGCCTTGCTTTCTCCTGCCTGTGCTTTCTAAAGGGCTTCACTCTCAGTGGCAGTGTTCCTCACGTGGTGCTGGCCCCACAGGTGCAGCTGTTCTGTGAGCAGAATCCAAGGGAAGAGTCACTGCTTCAGCATCACCACGCCTTGGCGCTCTTAAATTGCACCTCCATTGCCTGATTTGCTTTTTGAAAGCACAGAAAATAGGTTCCCCTGTTAACAGGGTGTGAGGAGGGAAGGATGCTGATCTGGGCTGGCTCCTGCCACTGGGGCAGGGTTCAGCAGAGCACCAGAGGAAGGGTTACAATTATGAATTACATCCTTAATACGCATGGTGCAGTTCTAACCACAAATTCATTGCATTCATTGGTCTCTATCTGATGCCACTGCAGAGTAGTGATTGCTGGTGAGGTCCTGTTTGGTGGGAAGTTAAATGCAGTTTCTGTAATGAATTTCTCTATAGCAGAAAACTACAGTCCCAGGTGTGACCTAAGGACTGCTTTAATGTTAGGTTGAATTGTTTCCTGCAGCTCAAAGTGCTTAATACTGTTTAACAGAAATCTTGCTGCAACTTTGCTTTTGGTTTTAGTTGATGGCAAATTCTTACTTAATGTGTTTCATTAAAGTATGGAGGGGTAGTAACAACACAGTGTTACTGAAATATATTGAATACTGCATTTCTAAACTACCAAATAGCTTCTAGATGAATTAAGATATGGGTTCTTTGAACCAATAAACTCTGTCTCCTGCAGACACATCTATAGGCCTGCTACCATGGTGGTTCTGCAGGTGCTCCTTTTGAGATGGAGCCACAGAAAGCGTGGTGTAGGGCTGGAGCAGAAACTTGCCTAAACTCTGCAGGTGATGTGTCTTGTGGGTGAGGTGAGCTTTTTTTTTCTCTGTCAGCTTTTTTAATCTTGTTTTTTGCCCACAGTCAAGGCACTGGGTGGTCCTGGCTTCATCACCCATCTGTGGGATTTCCATGGGACTATGGTGTAGAGCACTGTTAAATGCAAGAAGTTGTCAGTGGGGGGATGGTGCTGCTGCAGGTTCAGAGGCTGAGGCTCCTTGGGTTTCTCCTGAAGAGTTGAGCACAGTGCTGTCTGACTGCATAGCTCTAACCACAAAGAAAGGTCTCATCCTCACCAGGACCTTTCAGCACACACCCTGAAACTCCCTGGACTTGCATCATGTATGTGTTGGTAGCTTAACTATTAAAAAATTACAGCTGCCCTCAGAAAACTTATTATTCTCAATATTTTTGCCTAAAACTGATAGATGTACTTCAGGAAAACTACTTTGATTATCGTAGTTTGATGTGGCACTGTGTACTCGGGCAGAGGTGGGACTGAGATCTACAGATAGAACTTAGGGCTTGAAATTTGGGGTGGTGGGGTGTGGCTGATGAAGATGAGAAGTTCTGAGGTTATGGTTTGAGGGAAATCATGAAATGCTTTGGCTTTGGAATAAGCTGGTGAGAAATGCCTCTGGGGAGGACATGTCTGCGTTTTAGAATACAAAATTGTTTCTGAAGTCTCAGGAGCTGTGCAGTATTAAAAAAAGGATGAATTAAGTGTTTAAAGTAGATGCAGAATGAAAGACAAGTCCTTCTGAGGCCACAAAGACAATCAGGCCATATAGACAATCTGTTTTCACTTGCATATTTTGAATTGGGAAGAAGATGGCAGCTAATGGCAGCTGGTTTGAAGTGGAAAAGGAGGATTTCTTGAATTACTGGAACTTTATTTTTGTACTCCAGAGCAGGATTTCCTACCTGGGATGTGCACAGGGGTGAGACCATTTTTCATGGCAGCATTATTCAGAAGCCAGTGTTCATCCTACATCTCACTTGCACACCACATGTATACCTGTGCTACCTGCTACTCCTTGTTCTCTGTCTACTGAAACTTTGGTGCAGAAGCTCCTTGTTTACATGAAGCACTTTCTGATTAGGCTGGAAATTGACATCTTTTCCTTCTATAAATTAGATGGAAATGACAGATTATTGACTCTTTTGCCTGAGGATAGAGTTATAAACATTGTTTTTTTGAATGAGGGAGACATTGTTCCTTGTTCTATTAAAGAGAGAGCTCAGACTTGCATTTAGTGAGCAACATGCAAAAAGGTCTTATTCCCCTTTCCCCAAACCCAACTCCTCTTTTCCTTAATATATGGATGAATAACTTAATTCCTAAAACACATTCTTCCTTTGAAATGTTTTGTTGTTCCACAGAATTACTGTAGTTGTGTATTAGTTACTGCTGTGTTGATTGGCAGTTTCATGTTGTATTTTCCTGTTCTTAAGGATTTTCACTTACAAAAATTAAGGCTGTGGCCACCTGTACTTGTAAGCCTTGGGTTTTAGTCCCAGAATGTCCCAAATGTACGTCTTTAGGGGTTTCTTTGGTTTGGGTTTGGGAGAGGGGTGGGGGCAAGGGGGATTGGGTGTTTTGTATGGGTTTTTGGTTTCGTTGTTTTGGTTGTTTTTCTGGTTTGTTTTGGTTTTTTTTTGAAAGAACACTAATGCTGTTTGAGGCACTGTTCTAATAGTTCTATGCTTCTATGGTAGAGGTAGTGCTGAGCCCTGCTGGATGCAGGGAGCAGCTTCGAGGGAAACATGTAAAACCACATTTGGGGTTTCTGTAATTACCTGTACTGCCAGAAGGCAGCCCTGCCCTCGGCAGTGTTAAGAATTTGTTTCTTGTCCTTGTGTTGTTACTGGTATAAAGTCAAGTGCCTTCAATGCTAAAGGCTCAGAAAACTTTCTTAAACTGACTTCATGTCCTATGCAAGTGTTTTTTCTACAACCTGCATAACCAGTACTTTGTAAAACTTGTTTACGCTTCAATTGTACATAGTGTTTTTTTAAAAAAAATAGTATTTTTATTTAGGTACCTCCAAACTTGAATTGTAGTCTTGTGTGATGCATTGTAAAACAATACATTTCTCTTTTGAGTACCATTACAGTTGTAAAAAGGTTTTCACTGGTTCTATTTTTCTACTGTTGCTGAGAAGCATGTAACACTGACTTTATCCTACGTATAGTTGGCATTTCAAATAAATGGCTTGTATAGAACGTGGTTGTGTGGCTGCTTCCCCTGAGCTGCTGGTCCTGGCTGCAGCCAGCACCCTGCCCTGCTCACTCCAGGCTGCAGTGACTGGGGTGGGGTGAAGGAGCCCCTCCAAGCGAAAAGGCTTTTGGGAAAAAAAGGGGCACAGTGATGCTGTGAACACCAAAGATGTGGTATCAACCAGTGTAAAAGAGGGATTTGAAATGAGTCACTCTGATCAGGCAGTTAACACAAGTGAAAAAGCTCTGTGAGTTCTGGCTGGAGCCTGAGTGACTGAGGCCATGCCCTGTGAAGGGCAGTGGGGCTGCTCAGAGCTGGGCTCTGGGCCGCAGCCCTGCCTGCAAGGAAGCGGGTGTTCATTTTATCATCAGAGCAGCTGGACAGATGTTCAGTACTCAGTTCCCAGGCTGCAGTTTCCCTGCCAACTATTCCAGCTGACAGTTCATTACATCTGTGTCTCAGAAACAAGTGCCTCACTGCTTCAGAGCAATGACTAGAGTTCATAAGTCATCTGACCTGGTCCCATTTTGATGTACCAGAGCAAATACCGTGGGTTACATCCTGACACAGAGCACAGGTGGGTTAGGAGAGGGAGAACTGTGTGGTCCCACATGTTAATTACTGACACCTTCACTCCCACACCCAGGAAGATGAGTTCTAGGAGCTTCCTAAATTAGACAATTTTAACATTTTTTCTTACAGGCTGTCACTTTGGAACAGGGCTTCTAAGCCTGCCAGCCTTGGAGGAGAGGATGCCTGATGTCTCTTTGCTTAGGAGAGGCTTTCTGCATTGGAAAAGGAGATTTGGAGCTGGGTCCCTTCAGGTGCACTCTGCTTCGGTCCAGGCTGATGCCAAGAAGGGACATGCTCATGGTCAGTTCTGGCCCTTGCTCTGCAACTGGAGCCACAGGAATTCTACATTTGAACTTACTCCTTCCATCACTGCTGTATTTTCTCAAGCACAGCAAGGCTGGCAATGGGCCATAAAGCATTTCTGTAATCACTGGGGCCTTTAACTCTTTTTTATTTCCTACGGAAATAAACACAATTGTCTTTGGGTAGCCTCTCCCCACCTCCTTCAGTGAATTACAGAAACTGCAACACAGAGGAAACATGACAGTGTTCTGCTCTAAACTGTACTTGCCAGCAGGCTGCCATCCCTTGTTTCACACCTGGGTCAGGCAGAAACAGAAGTCTAGAAATCCTGGGTTTGATTAGCCACCATTATACACCGTGGGGGCTTGGCTAACAGCTCATCACTGGGCTCCCTCTGTCTGCCTGATTTGAGGATGTAACCACCATAGCAGCACTGAGAGAAAACAAGACAGTACACAGTGAGCAGTTATTTTAATCTTTTTATATTGCAGTTAGATGTGCAGTTACAGCTCCTGTAACAGTTGCTACCAAAAAAAGAGCATGTACAATACCCAGAGTTAAATTTAAAAGCAAATAGGAAAGGGCCCTGGGGTGCCTCAGGCCCAGCATCACCAGCCAGGCAAGGGAGGGGATTGTCCTGCTCTGCTCTGGGGCGGCCTCACCTCAAGCCCCAGGGGCAGTTCTGGGTGCCACAATATAAAATAGATACAAATCTGTCAGAGAGTGTCCAAAGGGGCCAGGAGGGCCTTGAGGGGAGGCCGTGTGAGGAGAGGCTGAGGTCACTTGGTCTGTTCAGCCTGGGGGAGACTGAGGGGAGACCCCACTGCAGTTGGAGCTTCCTGTGAGGGGAAGAGGAGGGACAGACACTGATCTCCTCTCTGTGGTGCCCAGTGACAATGAGGGAATGGCCTGAACTTGTGTCAGGGGCAGTTCAGGTTGGGTATCAGAGAAAGATTTTTCACCCAGAGGGTGGTTGGGCACTGAACAGGCTCCCCAGGGCAGTGGTCACAGCACCAGCCTGACAGAGTTCAAGAAGTGCTTGGACAATGCTCTCAGGCACATGGTGTGACTCTTGGGGTGTTCTAGGCAGGGCAAGGAGTTGGATGAGATGATCTGCTGGGTCCCTTCCAATTCAGCATAGTCTATGTTCTATGAAGCTGCTCAGCTGAGCATCTATGCTAAACTACTGTTTGTAAATAAAATGGTCAGAAACAGTTAATAGTGAGAATGATAAAAGTCTACCTTTGCTTTTCAAAAAACATTAACATGGAAAGGCAGAATAGTACCCCATGATCTAGAAATCCTCAAAAACTAGAAATTTAATGTATGTTTTGGGGTCTAACTACATTAGGCTCCAAACTTACAAAATCTTAATTTTTAATTGCAGCTAGGTGTAGTCTTAAAAGTCAGTGAAACATCTCCTGTCCCATGATTTATCACAGTGGTTATAAAAAGAACATTCCATACTGTAGCAAAATACCAGGATGCTGCAGTGTTTTCAGCAACATTTATAAAGTAGAAGAATTTGCTGTAGCCTAGTTTTTAAAATCAAAGCATATAACAAACCCCCCCCCATGCTTAGTTTGTAATTTAGTACCTCCTCCTAGTTCTTGTTTTTGTTCTGATGAGCAAATTAAGATCATCTGATTTTTTTTTTTACCACAGAAATCATCCCTGTCCAATACTAGAAATGAGTTTTTTTAATGCATAAAACCAGATAGAATACTGTGTTGCATCAAGCCTAAGCTTTGCTTTCCCATTTGCGAGCAGCCCGGGGAGCGGGAACGGGCAGGCAGCAGCGCTGGCTCAGCCCAGCCCGGCCCGGCCAGCCCCGGAGGGGCCGCGGCAGGGCAGGGACAGGCAGCTCCCTGGTGCTGGGGCCTCACGGGAATGGCTGCAGCCCCAGGGGAGGAGGCAGAGCCATTCCGGCAGGAGAGCCGGGAGCGCGGAGCAGGGCAGGGCGGAGGCCGGGCGGGTTTAGCACAGGCACGGCTCCAGCCCCGGCAGGAAGCCGGGAGCGGCAGCACCCGCTGCTCCCGTACCCGCCCTCCTCCCCTGGAGACACGGCCGGCTTTCCCGGGAATGCCAAGTCCATCGGTACTGAAATCCCTCTAAGTGCAATGTAAGGATTTGTTAAGAACATGTTTTAGGTGCTACAAATGAAGGACGTTTAAGACAAAATGATGATGTTTCTTGGTCAGCTGGATTTTGATGAGAAGCGAAAAACTGAAGATGCCTTTTCTGTTTGCCAGTGAACATTGCTTAGCCAGTTGTCCTTTCAGACCCAAACCCTCTCAGTCTAACTACAGTAGTACTGCATCCTGTTAGTCCGTCGCCTTTTCCGAGACTGAAATTCTTCAAAGAAGTGCTGAATGTCTTCTCTTTTAACCACCTAGGAGAAGCAGCATGAAACCCAAGTTGTGGTGGAAGAGCTTAATTAAAGGATCCTGTTTTATCTCCACACATAATACACAAAGCACAGAAAAGCAAATACCCTGAAATTTCTCTGGTACAGCTTTCCTGTTGCACCTGAAGGAGAGGATTAATGCCCAAATTCTGTTGTAGATAATACAAACAGGGAAATGAGCTCCCCAAAGGCAGAATAAAGACATGGACCCAAGCTTCCAATGGACCAAAGCTTCTATTTTAATGACTTTGACCTCTTGCTTTTATCATCAGAAAATTTAACACAAAGCAAGATTTTCACTAGCTTGCTTCAGGGTCATTCCAATGTAACTAAGAATGGCAATACAGCAAGTCAGCCAACAAAATGTGTTACTTAATGATGGCATGAAAATTCCTGCAGGAAAACAACTGACAAGACTGACAATCATGATCAGTCCTTATTCTTCTAAGGGTTTAGATTCAATCTAAGGAAAACCAGAAAAGAGCTTTTCTTCCTGAATATCTTACCTAGAGCAACAGAAATTTGATTTTAATCTAAGAACTGCTCTCACTACCTTGCAGACAGATTTCTGTAAAGTTCCTGTTATCTCTTAACAATGTCATTAAGGAATTGTTAAACTCAAATGAAATAAGGGATTTCAGATTTCTACTGTAGTACCAGCAACTCCAAGAGACAACAAAAAACATTACAACAGAACATCATGGTATTCACCACCCAGCCCTCAGCAGTTCTTTAAAACACATTTTCTGGCAAACAAATTCTGGAAGTTGCACCTTACCGTTCCCTCGTCTGCAAACCTCCTGAGATAGTCAGTCAGTTCTGTCTTTAAATCATTGTATTCTGGATGGCAAAGCAAAGGCAAAGAAAACAACAGTAAGATACCCAGTTTTAGTTTAACATTGGCTCAAGAACACAACTTGTTCTACTTCCTCTTGTCATTTGTTAGGTTTACTTCAGTCACATCTAGGTCTGAATTAGGTTATAAATAGTAATAATGTAAACATGAGAAGCCTAACAATTAATGAGACTAACCTATGCAGTGTGATTGTCTGGTATAGACAGGTACAGAGATCAGTGAGTGAATGAATACAAGTAACCAACAGACTGGCCCTGCTCCCAGCTTCCCCCACAAAAGCACGTGTGGGGCGTGGTGGGAAGGCCCAGCCTGTCACTGGGGACTGGGACACTGTCCTTGCAGAGTGCAGAGCCCTGGCTGGAGGAGAGAAACAGCTCTGGGTGTAAAACACCTCAGCACTGCCTTGTCACTGTGCTCTGCAGCAGAGCCACGGGGGATGCCTGGCTGGCACTCCCCAGCCAACATGAGATTGCCAAACAACAGAACGGGGTAAGATAAATCAGCCAGACAACAGAAGCTCAAATTAATGTTTAAATATTCACATTACAATAAATCACTATCAATACAGTATCTAAGATGTTAAACAGGGTGGAAGTTCATACACTATCCAGTGTCTCACTGTAAATTACAGTTGTAATGATGGGCCAGAGGACCAATCCTGACTGAGGTGTGCAACCTGTCCTACAGTTGTCTGCATGTTACTTTAAAAATAGTTTGACACTACACACTAGACATCAATCTCTTGTGGCCAACCGTTCAGTTAAAGTCTGTTAAGGGAGACTCTAAAAATGAAGTTGTATTTACCACAGATGAGTTCCACTTGCTGCACTCTGTTCATACTGTTAAGGGTGTCCATTAAAGGATCTCTCCTCTCTGTCTCTTGGTCACTGGTACCCTTATTTTCATAAGCCAAGACAGTGTCACATTCGTCTGTCAGGAACTGGACTTCAAGCTCTGAATACATTTTCTGGAGAATAAAGTAAAATTGATGTGAGAAAACTTCTCAGATGGAGGTGCTCTCCCCCAGTGTTTCAGAATCTCCTCTTAACAACTTCCAAGCAATACTGGATTAAAGCAGCAAAGAAAACACAAACATTTAGAAGCCCTTTCCTGCTATAGTAACTCCACAGGATTCAATCTGTGAATCGTCAGGTGGAATAAAGGGAGGTTTCAGCATTAAGAATATTCACACGGATTTTACCTAAAACTTCTCCTCAATGACTGTCTGCAAGCTCCTCCTGCCTGCCCCACATGTGTGATGGTAATGAAGAGAACATACATACCAAACATACACACATTCGAAGAGAACATACTTACCAAACAGTCCTCACAAGTGCATAATTTGCTCCTCCAGTTGGATGGCCAAAAGGTGGCAGTATCTTTTTCTACAAATGGCTTGCTTTGGAGCTCTTTCAGCTTGCAGATGGGTTCCTCACTCTTAGCAACTACCTGAAATAAAAGGAGAGTGTTCAGTACTCCATAACATCACTTCAGAGAGACCCTGTTCTTTTTGGCACGTCCTTCTCTTTAGGCAAGAATTTTCTTTTGTCTCAAACACATTTATTTTTATAAACAACCTATATTGCCATCCACATGAGAATTCTGATGTGGTTTCAGCAATTTCCATGGGAAATTTCTGCATAAATTTTCTGCAATAAGTGTAAGTATTTAAGAACTCAGAGCTGGCCCATCATGCACGTGCAGCTACACCACGTACTGGAACAAACAGAATTCACCTTAGTGTACTGGCTGGGTGGCTGAGAAGAAGGGACAGATGTACCCATCTGCAAACAGACATTACACCTCTCGACAGCCCTGCTCCACAGCTCACGCTGTGCTCCACAGAGACTGCAGGTGTGAAAGGTCAGTCACTGAAGAGGAACATGGGAACAGACTGAAAACCCCTTCCCTGAGCCTGTGAGGTGAGCTTCACTTCGACTGTCAGCAGCACGAGGATGTGCAGGTCAGAACAGAAGGCACATTTTACCTCAGGACAGGCAGACCCAGAGCTAGTGGACGGTTCATTAATTTGTTCCAATTGCTTTTCCTCCTTTGTGTCATGGTGTTCCACTCCACTTTCTTTTTTTATTTCTTTCTTCTGCTCTTCACTTTCCTCTACCTTCAGGACAATCCCTTCATCTTCAAGAGAGCTCGCTTTGGTCAAAGGAGGAACTGGAAGATACACATCCACAAATAAAAATACTGTGCCAGAAAAGGTCACAGACAGACATTCTCTCTGCTTCTGCTATTCTAAAACACTCTGCTTCCCAAAATCTAAGCCCTAGGAGAGGGAAGAGGGTATTTCAGAGTTCCTTACTAAGATGTTTGTCCTTCTTGACACCCGTTGCTAGTTATCAGTTTCAGTAACTGTCACGTGCTTTTTTGTCACGTGACTGTGTCGGAGTTTCTCATTTTCTCCAAACACACCTCAAAAACACCCCACATATCAACTAAGCTTGTTTATTTAAACAACTTGTTTATTTAAAACAAGTTTCAACTTGTTTATTTAAAATAAGTTTCTGTTTTGATGCCAGTTCAAGTATGCACCCTGTGACAAAGCTGGTTAGGAGGAGGAAAACCAAAAATAGACAAATGCCCCGTTCTGTACTATTTACATTAGAAGGAAAAGAACTCCAGGTAGCCATCCTCAAAAATACCATTGAAATTTTGGGCACACAAGAAATTTTTCAGCAGCTGACACAAGCAGCAATTTTAGAAGACTGTGAGAAACTAGTTCTTTCTACAGAATTCAAGTAATCTATTCTTTTAAGTGCACAGAGCGGCGTGACCACAGGGAATGTGTGTCCTGAGCACAGTCCCAGCCCTACCCAGAATAATGTTAAACATATTCATTTCAGGTCACTCTATCATTCACTCTTTGCTGCTCAGAGCATCTGTAAGAACTGTTTGTTTCACTGTTTCCCTTAGGATGGCTCTTCAGGTCTTTGATCCAGTTTAGAAATTAAATTCCTTGACTCAAGTATTAAATCTTCACCCATTTTGTGCTAGACACCTTTGATTAAGTAACTAGAAGCAAGCAGCACTGAATCAAGATTTAAGAATGAAAACAGCTTTTATTTTTTTTTTCACAAGTTACTGCCACCCCACATGTTCCACTGCTGAAGGTGATTGTCCAATATAATTAATGAGTATCATTTTTCCAACCACTTAAAACGAGTATTATGTCATTAACCAACTATGTATGAGAAATACATGTTCACAAAATACTGGTTTAGATCTCTTGACTTTCTTTACCTGCTAATTGGGATGCATAAGCCCACAGGAAATGGCAACGTTTCATGCAGGCCTGGCACACCATTTCATGGAAATCTCCACTTTCAGGGGGAACTGCTCCAAGATGCTGTCAGAAAGAAGTGAGCACACAGAAGTGAAGCATCTATATTGACCACATACTGAACTTGAGAATTCAGTCCCAAAGCTGTCCATAAATTGATGAGAACTCTTTGGGTAATTAAAAGCACTCAGTGGCTTTATTTTGAAAAAGCATTCCTGCAAAGCTCACAGTATGCAGCACAACACTCTTCATTCATACACTTAATACAAAAGAAGTTTATCTACAAGAACCCATAATGAAGCCAATCTTATTTTTTTTACTCTTTGATCCTGCAACTTCAAGCATGGAATTTCACTTGTGCTCTTCAAGGTACAAGAGGCTGAATCCTTAATGCTTAACCATTAAGTAGGGCACCCACTACAGTGCTTCACTGCTTTCAAAAGGCTTCCCCAAAGTCTGAAATCAAGAATGAACAGCACAGTCTGTTCCTTGCTACTTAAAGGAATAAAGAGTTTAAAATACATTCTTTTGAAGGAAGAACTATTCAGATAGTTGATAATGATGTGCCTCAGTAAGAATCTTTTCCTCACCAACTGTGCTGATTAGAGTTTTCTAATTAAGGAGACAGTTATAAAGTTATTACTTTATTCTGCAGTGGTAACCTTCAAAAAGGTAGGATTCTTCCCAGTATGTTTTAACTGGAGTGGACAGCAGTGCAAGAGTAGACTTTCAATGCTCCTTTGCATAAGCTGAAAATAAATGCCTTGGAACTCCTGTAAAAATCTCTTTTGAGAACTACAGCACACCTCCCAAGTAACAATTACCATACAAACCTAACCACCACCAACTCCATCCTGTGCAGATGGCAGTTCTGCTATTTATGGTTTCCTTACCCTTCCATGGAACCAGTCTTCACAAACTATGCATTGGATCATCTCATCTGGAATCTAGATGAACATTCATATTATTAGCACTAATAGCAAGCTCCAGAACCTCTCACCAGTCTCAAAGTGCAGTACCATGCAAATCCTGCTCAGTGCATTGCACTTCCCTCTTCACCCTCACAGGGAGCTGCCATTAATAAGTAGTTTGCGATGTGTTGGCCACTTTGCTTCCCTCAGGTTCAACAGCACATGTCATCTCTCATATGACTGAGGCTGTGAAATCCCACTTATTACTACAAAACCAGTATTCCCAGCAAGGCAAGACTTTCTCAGAGAAAGTTGATAAAAGTTAATACACTACTGGTATCCTTCTTCCTATAAGCAGAAATGCATGAACAGACAACTCAGCAGAACAAAGATACTGAAATTCATACTGTCATCAGGTCTGTGAAAGATGCCAGAACCAAACTTAACTGGGCACCATACAGGACAGTATGAAAGGCTTTGTTATTAATTATTCCTTCAGAAAGGTTTTTAGCTGTCTCTGAACTTAGAGGAGCATATAAAATGAACTTAGGGGAGCTTATAAAATGCCTTTTGGGTTTTTTTTGTATTTGAAAGACTTGTGGATTTGCGCCTTCCCTGTTCTTTAGAACACCTGATTCCTGTGACTGCAAACAACAGCACGCACGTGCAAATCCAGTGCTGTGTTTTAGTGTTTCAGAGAGACAAAAAAGCGTTCTGGCTGCCACCTAGGACTGTAGCTAGTGCTACAGGACAGGACAGACTCTCCCCACCCCAGAAGCCCTGCCAGAGCATTGCTGCAGGCACAGGGAAGCACATTCTGATCTCTCCTAACACACGCAATGCATTTATCTGCACCAGGCCACATTTCTCAAGGTTATGATAACTCTGTCCCCTAGGGGAACTCTGCAAATTCAGGGAACTGCAGCACCATTTTGTCCAAATGATAACTTGCCTCCTTATCTGTCTCTAAAGCATAAACATACTTTACCATTAAAAATAATTATCAAGTAATTACTTCACATGACACATAAATACCAATATGAAACATAAGATTTCTTGAAGTGGGATCTTCCTTGAAAAGTAGCTCAGTAATCACCCTTTACACAGTATCTACCATAAACACCATCAATATATGATTGCTACTGGATTTTGCATTTCTTACCTCATCTTCAGGATCAGGGTAAGGTCTTTTGCATGTACAATACAATCCATAGAAGTTGTCATTATATTTATTTCCTGAATTCACCTTGACCTTTTCCTAGGAGAAAAAGGGAAAAAGTCTCAAAAGACAACACAGTAAAAAACAAAAGACAGTAAATGACAAAAGACAATCATTTCTGTTCCCCTTAATTCCTAAAACCATCATTATTATCACCAGTCTAAATATACAAAAAGAACTATATTCTCCAGACACCTGTGCTTTACACTGAGCAGCAGATAGGGCACATAAGGAATGCTAAAGTTCAAAACTAAAGAGGAAAAACAGTCTGCTCACCCTTGTAGCAAATGGCAACTGTGCTGTCAGACAGATTAATGGACAGATGCTGAAGCTTACTTAACCTGTACAATTGAATTTTCACTGAACTGAAGCAGAAGGAGCAACCACGTGGTCCATTTCATTAACTCAAATGAGAAATGGTAACATCTTAAAATTGTCACAGGTGTCTGTAAGGATCACTGTACCGTGACTTTGCTGACTAGCTCTGGATCCATTTCAATTCTCCCAGAACAAAACAGGCATACACAAAACCACCGTCTGCTTCAATGTTTGGACAGCTATTACCCTGGGAGCACCAGGGCAAGCAAACCAAGCAGCAGCCTGCTGCTGCTTCCCAGAAGATTGAGACTGCCAGTTACTTGAAAAGTTCAAAATGCCCACCAAGTAGAAAAGTAGAGGCAGATTAATACAGTAAAAAAAACAAAAATCTCATCAGTAGGCTCTGGTGACAAACTATTAGGGCACTAATGCCATCACGAAGAAGGAAAGAGAACTGTCCCTCTGATAGCAGCACAGCCTTAAACTTTCTTAATGCGACTGCAGAATTGCATCCCAAAAGGTTATTCTGAAACAGCTTAAAGCTAATGAGATGTGAGTGCAGAAACATCACAGCCTGCTTCTGGAAGTGTGCTGACCACGGATGCAGAACTGCTGCCCTCATGGATGGCAAGGACCAAATGTTCCTTCTCCTCCCAGCATTTCCCTTTGGTCCCTCAAAAGTTTTACTCCTTGCTGTAATATTCCCACTTTAACTTCCTGGGAAGACTGGAGGTGTCACATGAGTCAGCACGGGCTGAGGCAAGGCACCACCCTCCCAGGACTGTTATTTTGACTCTGAACGCCTGGAACCTGTCTGAAACTCACCGGGAGCAACTTGCACTGCAGATTTTTGAACTTGCTATTTCCACAGTCACAGCGGAAATTCCTGAGAGAGAAAAACGTAGCGTTTCAGGGCTTATATAAAGTGAGAACGCGCTGGGATTCGTATTCTGAACAATTCCCAGCAGTTTATCAGGAGCCGCGAGAGCTGCGAGGCTCCTACACGGCGGCTCCCGCCTCCCCCGCCCGTACCTCTTGGTGTAGAGCTCGAAGAGGCGGTGCGTGCCGTGGCACTCGTAGCTGCAGGCCAGGCAGATGCCCGCGGGCTCGGCGCCGGGCGGCGTGCAGGTGCTGCAGGCGTACAGGGCCTGCCGCTTCACCGCACCCTGCGGGAGACACCGACAGACCGACGGACCGCGGCGTGAGGGGAACCGGGGAATGGGGGGGCTGCCCCGTTCCCCTCACGCGGGGGTCCCCGCCCCGCCCCGCGCGCCCGGGCCCCGCCCCGGGCCCCGCCCCGCGGCCCCGCCTCCGAGCCACACCCCAACCAAAGCCCCGCCCCCGGGCCCCGAGGCCCCGGCCCCGCCCCCACCTGTGAGTAACTGCAGCGCTCGTGGTCGCTGCCCCCCAGCACGGCCCGCGCTTCCTTCTCCAGCTCCTCGTTCTCCGCCAGCACCTCCGCCAGGGACACCACGGGTTCCTCCGCGCCGCTCCCGCCGCTCCCCGGCTCGGCGCCCTCCGGAGCCGCCGCCTCCATCGCCGGGACGCGAAGGCCGAGGAGCGCGAAGCGAGGCGGGAAACGCGGGCCCGAGGAGGCGCCAGGGGGCGCCACAGCGGAAGCGGAATGGCGCGCGCCCCACGTGACCGTGGGCGGTGTGTCACGGCGGGGCGGGGCGGCCCGCGCGGCGCGCACGTGACCGGCGGCGCGGACACATGAGCGGCGGGCGGTGATGGCGGACCTGGCGGCCGAGACGGAGCCCCAGCCGGGCCCGGGGCGGGATCTGGTGGCGGAGCTGCGGGGCCGCGACGGGCGGACGCGGACGGTGCGGGTGCCGTACCCGGCGGCGGCGGAGGGCGAGGCCGCCCAGCTGCGCGGGCTGCGGGCGGCCCTGAGCGAGCTGCAGGAGCGGGTGGCGGAGCTCCTGGCGCCGCTGGTGCAGGAGGAGCGGGCGGCTGCGGGCGGCGCGCGGCGCGGTGAGTGGCGGGGGGGGCGCGCCGAGGGGGCTCCGCCGGCCCCGGGGCGCCGCCCGCGCCCCGCACCGTTCACCCGCGCCCGCCCCAACTCCGGCAGGTGCTGGCGGGGATGACGACGACGACGATGACTACAATGACGAGGAGGAGGATGAAGGCGAAGACGAAAACAACGTGGACGCGGCGGCGAGCGGCGATGACCCTCCCGTGAAGCGGACGAAGGTGCAGCAGCCGTGAGGGCGGCGCTGGAGGCCGGGCCTGCGGCCGGACAGGCTGTACCGACTGTAAGTGTCCCGGGCCCGCTGCACGGACCCGCTCCCGCGGCGCTGCTGCTCCCGTTTAAATGCGAAATGTCCATCCCGACACTGGATTAATACGGAAGCCTTTCCGAATGGATGCGCCTGGGTGTGAGCAGCGTGTTGCTTACGGGGTGCCAGTGTTATGCTGATGCCAGGTTTTTTGTAAACTAGTTGGCAAGTACAGACTTTTTCTCACAAATCTTCTGATTGAAATGTTTTTTAATAACTTATTCTGAGTCACAGTATTTCTTCATGTGACACCACTTTTAAAATAAAGCAATAAAACCTGAAAAGAGTTATTTTGTCAAATACGATCTTTAAAAGACAGCTTGTGTTTGTATGGAGAAAAAGCAATATAAGAGCACTATAAGTATCAAAATTAACAAGCTTGTATAGGACTGTCCCTGTTCCTGTACAATCCTACAGTGCAAGCTTATTTTTGCCTATCATCAACGAGGTTTAGTCACCTGTCAGTCAAGAAGCTTCTGTGAACAGGTACGAAACACTCTTGATAGTCATTCCATAGAGCCTAAAGCCTAAGAGTGTTCTCTAGCAGGATTTAACCGCCTGAATGAATACTGTGAAAAGCATTTCAGGGGGTTATTTTCATTTTCTTGTGTTCTTTTGGCACAGTTTGTTTATGTATTATGGAAACTGAGCAAATCTCGAGACTTACATTTGTAGGACAAAGCGTGGAAATAAATCAACTTTTATGAGGACGGAATTGTCTGCATTCGTTTGAAATGCAGGGAGGAGCCAGATATTAGGTCTAGTTAATATGTCCTTGACATTTATGTACTCAGATACTCTTAAGATACTCTGTTGGCAGATGGGATAGAAGCATAAGTGAAAAGAGCAACTCAGGTTGTACACCTGTTTTCCCTTTTCCTTCGGACAAACCTTCCAGAAATGGTATGAACTGTGTAATGGCTGATTAGCAACATTTAATATTAGGCAAGAATTTGTGGCCTTTACCTATAAACTGTGTAAACTGGCACAACACTAGCATGTCATGGACTGAAAATGTTTGGTCTAAAGCAACAGACCCTAACTTAGCACAGGAGTAAGTGCAGGTAACATTCCAGTAATGGGATGCTTCTTTTTTTTGATCAGCCTGGACACAGGAATATGCTGCTCCTAAGCTCCAGAAAATGTCAATGAGCATTGAGTCAAAAACTAACACTCAAATTTCTGCCTTTAAAGAATCCTTGCTAGTCTTTGTAGCTACCAAAACTTTGTAATTACAAAAAGAGCACTGGAGCTTCAGGGGACCTTATGCATGTCTTAAGTTGTAGGTTTGCTTATGGCAGAAGTGCCCTGACTCAACAGACTTCATTTTTCTGAGAGTTGCTCTGAGGTTACCAGGCTCAGGAAGCTTTAGTATGATGTGGTTCCCTACCCTGTTCTGAACCCCATCTGGAGAGCCCTTAAGTCAACCGTGGCCATGAATTTTAGGCAGAGGAGGTAAGCCTCAATGGAAAAAAAAGATGCTGTATTCTTCACCTCAGTGAGAGGCAGTGCTTCTGTATCCAACCAGCCTTCAAGGGGGCACAGAACAAGCTCAGTTCACCACATCTCTACTGGTCAGTGCAGTTTGTATGTCTTACTGGCCCAAGGGGGCTCAATGGATTTCCTCACTAAAATAAAGGGGAGAATGCTGGTGTGTTTGTATGGAATTAAAAGAGCTGATGTGATACTAAATTCTTGGTAGTTAGATGAGAACCAGCTACTTTTACTAGTTACAAAACATTACAACAAAAAATGTCAAAGCATGTCTCCTTCACAAAGACTGGGATTATGTGACATACTCTAGTGTTACTGTTTTGAAATACTGAATTGATGGTTCAAACAACTTTGAAGCTAAATTCATGAAGGAACTTAACAGGTTGCAGAGTTCTGTGTTAAAAAAAAAACTTTAGGTCTCAAATATGCAAGGCACTCAAGACAGTTTTGTGAGGGAGAGGAAGTAATCTCATTTACCCAGTAATTGGGGCATTGTCTAAAAGTGCAGTACCTTTCCTATCTCCCAGGAGAGGGATCCACAGTCATTTTCATTAAAGGATTTGAATGCCATTGACTCATGGCAGCCCATTTGATTCTCACTCACTCCATCTTCAAAGGTAAGTTATCCATAAGCCACCATGAGTATCAGATTCTCTGGGAACTACCCGGTGGTCTGGCAGCTGGGACATCATGGGCTTAACTCGGGGTGACTAGGTTAGCACTCAGCAGTCAGAACACCTGAGCAGCTCTGCACCAGCCACATGGACTAGGCATGGGCCCTGAGGACTGAGTTGAGCAGAAGTACCTTCTTATGGCTGTAGCATGTTCTTTCTTCCCAAAGAACCCTGCACTGTAGCGGTATCTTTAAGGAGAGCTAAGATAAGTCAGTTCTTACAAGGTAACTACACGATAAAATTATTAAACTGCTTTTGTGCATTAGGTCATTTGTAGAAAAGTGGTTCTCATCAAAGACTGTAACATAAAAAGCAGGATTTAAAAAAAAATAGGGAAACTAGACAGTACCCTTTTAAGAAAACAATGGATCAGGCAAGAGAAAATAATGAGAGTTAATATGTATTCTGCAACAACTGGAATGTTTTGTTCCAGGGATAAGTCAATCCTCCTATTTTTAATTTAAAGAAATCAAGTTTGCAGTCCTACTTTGCTGCTGGAAGAAACATGTCATAAGGAACACATTTTATTGTAACTTACTTTTGTCCAAGTTTGAAGGGCTGCAGCCTCATGTTATGCTCTTCATTGGACCTGCTCCCCCATGGCAGGAAATGAAGGACAGGCTTAGTAGCACTTGTGGCAGACACATTCCTGAGATGGGAAGGGACTGTCAGGTAAAGGTCAAGCAGCTAATGAAACTAACAAACTAAAACTGAGACTGCTCAAGTGATGTTCAAGCAGTCTGACAACGCTTTATCTTGTGACACAAATGTATAAAAAGAAATCTAGGGTAAGTGGCATACAGATGATCATTAATCACCCTCGTGTTACAGCTACACACTTTGTTGGCAGAACATTAAAGCTCAGAATATTGCAAAACTTCAAGCTTGATTATCCCAAAAGTTTGTAGATGATGTAATTTTCTTTTACGGACAGGTCTTTGGTGACTCAGATAATCAGCCTTGACAATACCGATAAATTTTCAGAATAATCAAGCTGAAAGTTATTTCACTACTTTTTTAATACTACACTAAAGACCAATTTATCATTCATTTTTATAGTCTTTCCTTTATTTACCCTGTTGGTAAGATTTCACCTGTTGATGTTCCTCTGGTGTCAAAAATGCTGGAAACACCAGCAGAGCTAACTTAGCTCTTCTCCTACTCCCACTGTCTAATATTTGTATACACTATGTTAAAGGTTCTCCACTGCTGCTTTCCACTTCAAGCTCAAATGCTTACACACATACCATTTGCTTGAATTAGACTGTGTTCTTCTGTAGTTGGTTGCAAAGCACATGCCTGTCAGCAGCTGGAATCCAAAACTAGGCCTCTGATGGAAAAGTCTACCAACACGAGCCTCCATTCTGCAAGCCCCCGCCATGCCCAGCACGTGCTCCACATCCACATCCAGCTCTGGTCATCCCACCAGGCCTGCCAGTGAACTTGCTAAGGGTCACATGCTTGCATGACAGAAAATGAGGTAGTTCTTCCTATCATTTTCTATTTTTGATGCTTCCTTTTATGTGCTTGGCTCTTTAAATAATTCCATCTGCATACAATGTAACTGTTTTGTTTAAAACTACAGGTCGACTTGAAAACAGTCCAGCCAGAGGTATCTCTCTTACATGAAAGTAAAGAAACAAGGGGATTCAGTTTCATCCAGCAAGCCCCAAAATTTCAGGCTACAAACAAGTAATCAGGGCACAGAGCATAAGAGAACAAAAGTTGAACTGAACATGCACACTGAGGGAAGGACATGAGCACAGGCAACAGCAACTGACAGCCAGCACTGCTGCCTAGCACCAAACACACAAAGATACCCCCTAAACCAAAAACAACAAAAATGAAAAGCTATTGATAAGTATCTGCATTAATAGACTTGTGTTTATAAACATTGAAAAGTTTTTATTTTATAGATAAATAGCATGGTGATTTTAAAAGTTGAGAAACAACACAACTTAAAAGCTCTGACTCCCCAAGATACTAACTACTCGTCAGAGTTTATAATTTACTCTTACTCCAGCACACTATGATGGCAGCTTCCTCCTTTTCATATTGCACTTAGAACTCAAACCCTTCTTGCAAAGGCTACATTGTTTTCAGGTCCTAGCACCAATGCTGACAATTGAAACCAGTGTCTCAAAGTACATCCAAGTGCAAACAAAGTTTAAGGTGTTGGAACTGCCATGCTAAACACAGCAACAGTGAAAATAGTGTTCTCTTTCCAAAGCAAGAGAAAGACAACTCTCCAGGATTCCCTTAAAGAGTCAGAAATAGATTAGCATTTGTGATGATTAGATATGGACAATCACATACAGTTGAAATTATAGTCAAGGAGTTTAGCTCATAATTCTTTTGAGCCTACTGCCTCTGAGAGGTGTATTTTGTACTGTTTTCATATTTGTTACTTCCATTATGGCTGGGACAAAAATGTAGTTCTCAGAAGAAACAAAAATGGACAGAAAGAAAGAACAGATTCAGTCTTATTCAAAATATGCTATTCCAAAATAGCACTGAAAAATAGAGGTTGAAGCTATGGCAAAGAAAACTCAATGGAATTTCAGTATGACTGAAGAAATTTACATTCATTACAAGAATGAGAAGGTACCTTACTTCTTTGAATTTCTGGAAGAAACATGATTATCTGTCTTACAACCTGTTAGTAGCATCCCCCAAACAGTTAACTTCCCCAAATTCAAAGTTTTTCCTAATATATCAGTTCTCTTGGAGCACAGTTTCCCATGATGTCTGGAGTGAAATTAGAATGGTCATAAATTTCAGTAACTTGTAATTTTATCAAGCAAGACGATAGGAGAAGAAAATACAAAAGAATTTTTGTGCAGACTACAGGCCAATGCCAGCATAGACTGCTTTTGATGTTTAAAACAGTTTAAAACATCAAGCTCTAGGCCTATGCCACTCCTCACTGCCTGCCTACTACAGTGTGAGACTGTTGTGACTGAAAAGAAGTAGCCTACCACAGAAAAGAATGTACTTTTTCCCTTTAAACATTTGCACAAACTTTATTCTTTGCTTCCTGTTTTTGTATCTGAACTTATTTTTTAAAAAATCATTTAAAACAGCACTGATGTAGATAATAAAAAAAAAAGAAAAAGCAAAGAATTGTGTTAAGTGCAGCTTTTATAATCATGTTCTTAATTTCTTTTTTCCTTTTACATTTACCACAAATGAAGTATCTTTTCATTGATTTCACTCCAAGGGAAAACATAGGAAATCACTTTTTTGCACAGAGGAGTAAAGTTGTGGACCAGAAACTTGTTTCCCCACAGGACATTTCAGATGGAGAGTTGTAATTTTGCATCATTAAGGCAAAATGAGGAATACTTCCATCACGTATCACACAGGTCTCTCCCACTCTGGCCACTGGATAGATCCATAATTAAAAACCTTTGTGTAATTACTTGTTTGTCTTAAATAGAAAACAGTCATTCTCTTCATTGCTTATCAGTTTGAAAGAAAAGGCCCCTTCCGGCCTTCACTCAGAACTTCAGTCTTGTGATTAGATCAAGCATATGCAATTGCTTCAAACCAGCAACAGAAACTAGCAGTTGAGCTAAGTGTCAATTAGTTGTAATCTACTGATCTGATTAGAGGCCTTCACAAATGTTTGGTGACGATTGCAAATAACAGCCAAGCAGATAGGAATGATGCAATACCCAACAGTTTTGGGGTCAGCTCTCGTACAGGAATAGAGGAACAAGAACATCTGTAAGTACGGTATTAAAAATATTATCGTCCACAGCCAGAAGGGCAGGGATAGCAGTCGTATTTTTAGGGAGTGTGTCCATGTGGTTCCTTCCTGTGGTTCCTTGGGGTGTTGCTGAATGTGCTCCAGTGCCAGTTTGTTGTAAGTCTCATTGATTTCAAAGACGTAATAAAAAGCTGCAGCACTTGCTAACAAGTACAGCCCCACGCCAATCCAGCCCATCCTCTGGCGGAAGTTCATCATTCTCCATGCTCTGCACCTGAAACAAAAGGTGACACAAACATTCAGTACAGCTTGGAAAGAGAGGCAAGAGATGAACCTTGGTTTTTGTAAGTTAACTTTCTCTAACTTTTCATTGCACATTAGTTAAAACACACACAGCCATTTCTGAAGACCTGAGTTTTCTCTACATCATAGAAAATTATTACTCTGCCAGCAACAGGTTAATGGCAACAACATAAGAAGCTCCACTGATTGCTCTGGGTGGTTTAGGGCGTGCTGCTATCAGGATATACCTGGCTTAAGCCAGGTACTCGGGGAATAAAACAAATGTCATCAATTGGGTAAGTTACTTACTCCATCTGCCCTCAATGTCTCTAGACACAGAGATAATGTAAGATTTTCTATAAATAAGTAATGTTTGGAAAGTTCTTTGATGCCTGCAAGTCAGCCAGTAATGGTACCATCACTGCTTGTCTGTGGTGCAGTAATATCCACTTGTATTAAACTCTGAGTGCCCATTTATGAACAACAGAAAGGGATGTTTTCAATTTGAACATGAGGTTCAAGGCTTAGGCTGTACTAAAGGAATGTACCTGCACAAATTATTGGAGCCTCACAGACACTACTGGGCTCAATTTGAGCTGCTTCAAATCTCCAGCTGGCCAGATGGGTCTAGGGGACTGGAAACACTCGTCAAAGCAGTCACTAACACTTCAGCTGGACTGTACCTCCACACAAATGAAGTCATCACCTCTTGCCCTCCAAACAGTCCTTGTACAGGGCAGGGAGAACCACTGCTTCTCTGCACCTCATTAAGGTTCTCCAAAAAAAAAAAAAGCTTTTTCAGACCTCTGGGCTTTTACCTTTCATACCTTTTCCTACAGAGGGGTAAAATCCATCCATGTAGTGCTGTTTTAAGGAAATATATCAGACCTTTAAAATATCACACAGAAATGCTTATTGAAAAATGCATCATGCATAGAAAACAGTAACAATTCATGGAAGCATTCAAGAATTTACCATAAATGATACAAAATCATGACACCATCCTAAATCACCCTTTCTGAGCCAGACCAATCTGCCAGTTTCGTTGGCAATCCTACTTCCTGATTTAGTAACTGAGGGATATTCTCAATCCTGACATGAAGAATCTGATCAAGACAGCCCTAGAGAAATTGTTCTGACTCCTGCATTCACGGTGGCTAAAAGAATCAAACATTCAGGGACATAAATACCTGAGAAGGAACAGTAAATACCTGAAAGGGAACAGTAAACACTTGAGAAAGCTATTGTAGATTTAAGTCATGTCAACTTCTCGTTCAGCTGATCCTTCTATATAACTCAGCTGCACGATTCCCTTTATTACCCCGAGTCAATACTTTAAGTAGGACAACTGAAAAATTGTTGAAAGGAACTGTTAATCTAGACGGTAAAAACTTTAACGCCAGGTCTGCTTTTACCCGCTAAAGAAGCCGCTGGATGTTTTTCCCAGCAGTTCGGCATATCCGAGCTGCCTCTCGAGTTGTCGCCTTCGAGGAAAATAAACTGTCATAAGGTATGTACATACTGAAAACATAAACACTATCAAAACAGCAGTAGCTTTAAAAAGGTAAACATCAGCGCGTTTTGATCCTGCCCTTGAGCAGCAGCCAGAAGAGCCTTAGCTCCCGGTTACATCGAAAGAGGCTGAGCTAACAGTCTTCTCATTGTTATTCTCCGTTTTCAGACCCAGATCCAACTCGCAGCTTTTGGGCACACCGCGATGGCTCTCGGACCCCTCCAGCCCACAGGGGCTCTCCTCCGGCGACCCCCGCGCACACCGCCCGCCGGACCCGCGCTCCGGGCGAGACGCGCTTCGCCGCCGCGGGTCCTTCTGGGCGCCGGCAGCTCCTTACCTTCCTCCGGCGGAGAAGGAGGGAGCGGGAGGGCGGCGGCGGGCGGCCCGCTCCCCTCAGCCCGCGCCGCGGCGCCGGGAGGCGGCGAGTCCCGCGGGCCCGCCCCGCTGCCCGCCCGCCGCCATGGCCGCCCGCCGGCACCGGCACTTCCGGCTCGGCCCGACGGCTGCCGGGGCGCGCGGCCGCATCCGGGGCGGGCGCCTTGGCCGGCGGCCATCTTGGCTCGGGCGCGCGCCCCTCTGTGGCCGGAGTGGCCTCGCCCAAAATGGCGGCGTCGCCCTGAGGCGGCGCTCGGCTCCTTCGCGGGGAACAGACCCAAAGTGTGTTTCCCTCGGGAGCCCGCCGAGGGAAGTAACAACAACGATTATTAAGGAGGTTACAACAGAGACTGAAACGGTCCAGCAAATGGCAAACGTGTAGTCAAACCCCAGTATATGCTTATACATAAACATGACGTAGTGGATTATTTCTATTAAAATAAATTATCAGGAGATATTATATGCTTATTATCCCATAGCAACGGGGGTTGGGAAGAGGTGATCTTTAAGGTCCATATGTCTCTATGATCTACTGGGGAAAAGTTTTTAATGATGCTAAAAGATCGTTTAAATTGACAGCAGAATGACACGCTCAGGTGTGTGCTGTGGAATGACGGCGATGATTTTGGGAGAGTTTGTGAGAACGTGTTCGCATGAATTTAGGAGCTGGGACTGAGCTCTGCGCCAGTTAACGCTGAAACTGCATCGCGTTACGCAGAAGTGAAACCTGTTACTAAATTGTATCCTAAAGTCGTGAGAAAACTACCCTTTCTTATTGGGAAACCAGCAGCGGCCACAATTCACTCTCATCAACTCTCGTTAAGTTGACAGAGGCTAAAAAAGGATTTTAAAGGGAATGCCCAATAAGAAACAAAAGTTGCTAAAGCAATTACTATTTTTGTTTATGTCTAAATACATAGGATCTTCTGCCGCTTTTCTTGAGGAGATAGCAGGTGCATGTGGCACAGTATACAAGTGCTGCTGCTAAATCAAATCTATGATGGATTATCCTGCTGTGTTTGGTGTTTCAATGAAAAGCATTAGAAGCTGGTGTTTTGGATTATAGTCAGGAGAGCTGATGAAGAAATGCACGGAGCTGCAGATATCAGTAGGGAAAAGGGACACTTGAGAGCCCACAAGAGTCAGAAATACAAATCCCCTGTCATAGAGCAACTTCAAATTTAGTTGTACTGTTTTGGGTTTTGTTTTCTGGGTTTTTTGGTTGTTGGTTTGGTTTGTTTGTGATTTTTGTTTTTGGTGTTTTTTTGGTGTTGTTTGGTTGGGGGTTTTTGTTTTTATTTGTTTGTTTGGGTGGATTTTGTTGTTGGGGTTTTTTAAATTATTATTATTGCTTTAATGTTCATTGAAGGCCCAAAAGTGACACAAGATGGCGCCCAGAGCCACAGGCAGAGCCAACCTGAGCAACACCCTGACTCCCAGGTCAGAGATTTTACACTTTACTTCAGCTGAATGAAGATTTAATTATCTTTCCTGAAGTTTAAATAAACCATTTGTGTAGTTCTGATTACAGATGTGCATATGAATAGCTACATACAGATAATTACTCCTGGAACACTTCTCTCAACTAAATCCCATTCTTTCCATTCTCACAGGTGGTGAGGTCCCAGTTGATCTAAAAGTGAATAAAGCTCCTGTGTGGCTGACTGACAGACCTTCCACTCAAGCATGGCTGTATTGCATTTTCTTATATTGAGGTTAGAGGTAATGATGAACCCGTTTATTTTAAAAAACCCGCCTAGATGTCAAAGAGAAGGCTTCCAGTACAAGTTAGTAGGTGACTGTGTGAACGTATGGCTTGGCAGTGGATACATGTGCTAAGTGTAAAACCTGCATTTACACTTAAGATTCCTAAGAAAAATCAGTGAAATGTGGACCTTATTCCTACTTAAGAAGCCTGTCTTTTCACTGAATGGTTGGAGTTGGAAAGAGGATGGTTTAGGATTTAACCTGCTTGTAAACCAAGTAGGTTAAAAGACTCAACGAAGGGTCTTCTGTGATAAACATAGAGCCTGAGATTGTGGCTATAAAGAGAAGGATCTAAAAAATTTGAAGAGTTATAAGAATCACAAGCTGCCTTTGAAAGCTAAAGCATAACACCAGACAGACTGATTTGTAATATTTTTGGGCTAGATCTCAATCTGTGTAAATTCAGTGTTATGCCTAATCTCTGCCATAGTAAAGGAAGGGACTGAGCAAATAACTGAGGGTTTGTTGGCTCGTTAGTTTTAGCAGCAGGCCTCTGAGGGGGGAGGGAATAATACCAAAATTAGTAGAACAAGAAGCAACTGTTCTCAGCTTTAGACAAATTCCAGTCACAAGTGCTGGTAATAATAAGGGGAAAGAACTCATAACTCTGCATATTGAAATGAGAACATACACCTGGTGAGACTCAAAAGGGTAATATTCAGCTTGGGAAACCAGAGAAGATAGAAGTCTGCTGAATCCAAAGGAAATAATATTTAATTAACAGAATCAAAGAATTAATCATGGGATTTTGTAGCATTAAAAAAGAAGTGTTTGACCTAGTTTTGACATACAATGTATTTTTATAGAAATATTTGGTTTATTTTGAAGGTAAACCAGAGAAGCAATGAAGCAGCAAGAGCTGGCTGCTCCATAGAGGTCAGGAGCCAAGGGTAATAACACAGGTGATGGGCCAGAGCCTTGTAGGACACTGATTTGTGATTCATCTAGAACATCACATTCCTGGATCATTTTCTTCTTAATCCTAGCTCTAAACCACACTTTTGGCTAGAGAACTCCTAGGATCCTTACAGACTGCATATATGTTTGGATTCCAAGGAAAAAACTCATGTGAATTTTTATCAGTGAGTGCATGAATGCCCAAGCCCAGTCCCACAGAGCCTGAGCAAGGCAAGCAGGGAACACTGGATTCAGACAGGAGTACAGAGCATCAGCAAGTAACAAGGCAGGTGTAAGGTCAAGCTGTGAAGGCAGCCCACAGGCTAGGGTGAGACCCAGTGAGAACTAGGGTCAGACATCACCTAGCAATTGCTATGGAGGTCCATACTGATAAGAAAAGACTGAGGTCAAGCTAGGAAGTCAGTCTGTGACTCCAGATCCAGATAAACATGGCTTGGCACAGCCATGGCTCAGCTGTGGACACATACAGGTCAGGCATGAAAGCACAGAGCTTGGCTAAACTGGGGTTCCTGAGCCCATGGCAGGGGTCAGGTGAGGATTGTTGGGGCCATTAAGGCCTGTTAGGATGCTCAGGATCCTGACAAACTGCATAGGATAAATGAGGGTTGACAAGAAGAATCAGAAGGGTTAATTGTAATCTTTAAGTCAAACAAAGTTTTCCTAACTCAGTATTAATAGAAAGTCTTTCCTAGGCTTCGATTTTGGCCAAAATAGAAAAGCAAAGGTAGCTTTGGTAGCAAAGGATGTGAGATGATTACAAAACCAAAACTAGCTGTCCTTCCAAGTGGAAGGCAGAAGCTGAAAGACACAATGCATCTCACATCCTTGTTGGTGGATCTGATGTTTATATTTAGCAAAGTTGTAGTAGGTTCTCACTGACAAGTAATCAAGAAGTGAGAGTCTAATAACAGAGGCATTTCTGTCAAGATGGCATTTGCCTTGCACTTTGTAGGACACTGATTTGTGATTTATCTAGAACATCATGTTCCTGGATCTTTTCCTTAATCCTAACTCTAAACCACACTTTGGACTAGAGAACTAGGATCCTTACAGACTGCATATCTGTTGGGATTCCAAGGAGAAAACTCATGTGAATTTTTTTCAGTGAGTGCATGAATGCCCAGTGTTTCTGCAGCTTGTAGCAGTTTTATTTATTAGATATAATTTCAGTGAATTTTGTAGTATCCTGTTGTGGTGCAATAAGCTGTTTTGATCAGTTTCTTATAATTTAGTGTGAGTCAAGAACATTAGTTTGCTTCAATTCATATGTTTTATTTTATGTTTTATGAATCTTTAGTTTGTGTTATAGAACTTTTGGTTTTTTTCTGAAAATAAGGCTATAATGCCCTGAGTCCTTTTATTTCTTGGGTGGTTGTTTTGTCTGTACTGCTATCTTTCTTTGAACTTTTTTGTTGGAGACACCTGTGTTATTATAGAGTGTGACACATTCATTTAGGAACATGCAAGAAACTTTTCGATAGGATTGAATTTTTATATTTTACTTTTTCTCATTTAAAATTGAAATAGTATATTTGGTTGGTTTGGCTACATTGACCACACGAAGAAGAGTTATTCAGTGAGGTGAATGGTGATTTTTATCACTTTTGACTTACTTTGTATACTTTGAATTTTTGGGACCTTAAATTACCTTAATCTTAAATTCTCAGTTCCTGAAATTCTGCTTCTACTGTTTGTTTTTTGGCAGCAGCCATACCTGAGTTAAGCTTCAGGCAATCTGTTATCCAGCTTCTTTGAATACCATCCATACTTTGTTCTTAGTTGTAGAAATATTTATCATCTTGCCAACAAACTTTTTGATATTTACAAACGGGATAGCGATCTCATTCTCTCAAACATCCACAGTAAATATCTGCCAAAGGAAGAATTACACACTACAACCCTTTGCCAATGTGCCTATAAAGAACTGAGTTTTTATGAACTCAGGGTCTTGGTATTTTAGACAGAACTCTTCACTACACTGATGCTCCTTGTTCATTACTTAGCTCTGAATGTACACCTCACGGCTGCATTGTTCATTATTTACCTCTGAATTATACCTTGTTCATTGTTTACCCTCATGGCTGCATTGTCTGTGCTAAAACAATTCTGGCCGGAAGGAGATAAAATCTTTGCTTTTACCTTCTCCTTTGCAGCCAATTACAAAGTGGCTTCAAAGTTGAGCAAGAACTGACAAAACATACTGAAAGGATATGGGCAGAGGTGTCTGGTAACTGACTATTCCTCTCTGTGGCATTTATTCAAACAGGGGACAAATACAATTTTATGCAGAAGCAATGCAGATATTGATCTCACAGCTCCGTGATATGACCCAGCATTGTACTGGCCTTGGAGGAAAGAGAACTTGCAGAATTTTTGTCAAACCAGTTTACAGTTATAAATTGCATTTCAACAGAACCATTATTCATTACAGTTTATTGTTTTTGATGAAATCCCCATAAATAATATAAAAATCACCCAAGTCCTCTTCCAAAGCCTCCATTAAGCTCCTGATAATTCTGCTTTTCCATGTTTTCAACTACAGTTAGCTCATATTACCAGAAAGGAACAGTTATTAAATTTCCATGCTGAGTTTTCTGCTGTCAACATGTTTGGTCATATAAACAAGTTAACTGAAAAATGACCCATGTTAAAAAGAAAAACAGAATCCTTCTTCTGTCCATATAGATAGTCCAAGAGAAACATCTGACCATCTCAGGGAGTGACTGCTTCATCCTCACAAGAGGAGTGGTCTTTTTACATTTCCACTAATTATGTCTCTTTCAGTGGGGCATATGTGAAGCAAGTCAGTAATACCATAGAATTATTGTAGAGATTTAGTTATTGCCTCTTCTGTGATTCCCAGTTTCCAGGATGTACCTATCTTGCTCTAGACTGTAAACTGTATACAGCAGGGAGTATCAATATTTAGATTTTCCAGAAACATAACTTTCTTTCACTAAACAAATAGTGAAAGAACTCAGTTCAGATCAGACCTTTTCCCAAGTTCAAAAGATCTCAACTTTTTTGCAGACAGGATGGAGGTCTGGAGGAGGTAGACAGCATAGTGTTTAAGATTTGCAGAATCTAACCTTTCAAAAACAAAAACAAAGACCAAAACAACAACAAACCAAAACCAAACAAACAAAAACCAAGGAAGCTCCAAAACCCCAACAAAACCAAACCAGCCAAACAAAAAGAACAATATGTGTGTGTTTTTAGGAACCTCTTCCCTCTGTCCTGTTAGAGCTTAGGAATTACCCATAGTTACTAGCATTAAAATGTACTGCAAGAGGCATATGTGTGAGATATCCACCCATATAATGTGAGACTTGAGAGGTTCTTAGTGTCAGAAATGTCTGCATAGATTATAAAAAACCAGAACTTGTCTGAGGCAATGGGAAATCACTGTCAGAAGCAGGCTGGATGCCAGAAGTACCTGATGGTTTATCCAAGCTCCAGACCTGCAGAGCACCTCATTTCTCATGGGAGTGCACAATGTCAGCTCAGCTGAGAGGCCAGCACCAGAGGGGAGGCTTTCATAAAAATGTCGTCAACTGGAAGTAAATCTTCATCCTCATCTATAAGGAGGGCTCCTGTTGTTGTCTTGTTGTTTATCCTTAGTGAAAGATAAAAGTCTGTTCACTGTAGCTATGAAGCTTTTAAGCACCCACCTACCCTTTTACCTGAATTTGCCTTTTTCTGAAGCCCATGCTAGAGGTCTGTACCAGAAATCAGCCCAGAGATCCAGAATGACTTGAACATTCAAACAGAGATATTAACAGCAGTTGATGGTTACTCTCAAAGGGAAAATTTCAATAATTTATCAGTAAGTTAGCATTTACATTTCATTTAACAAAAGCACATTAAGCAGTATTTGGAAATCTTTAAAGCAAAAGTCATTATGTTTTTTCCTTACTGTGCAGAATTTTTAAGCTGCTGCTCAGTGCTATATAAAATGAAATTTCAGTAATGCCTACTGTCATATACTCTGTCACATAATTCAAAGTGAATATTTAAATATCTCCAGCAAATTTATTACTGAATTTGTTGGCATTCTTAAAGAGGGAAAATGTCCACTTCTCCACACAAACGTATGCTTGATTTGCCTTTCACCAACACAATGTAAACATAGTCATCATAAAAACATGAAGGTACTGGGACAGTAAAGAAATACTCTGCTATGAGACTGTAAGAAGTGTAAGTGCATCCAAATCAACACCTTCTCCACATGAAAAAGTATCTGGCTTAAATTAGTGTGTCACTGTAGGTACATTTCTGCACTGCTTTGTTTAATAGGAGTTAGAGCACCTCCATTCTAAATTGATGCCTCTACATAGTGCAGAACTTGTTTGCCATGGGTTTTGTAGTGTTCTGGGTAAATGTTACCAGTTGAAGTGCTTCACTAGTGAATCCAGTGCATAAATGATGATGTTGCAGTGGATTGTGATACAAACTTAAACCTGTCCTGATCTGGGTGTTGAAGCACAGGTTACCGCTTCAAGGTTTTTTCATCTTCTACTCTGTCACTCTTTTTTCACTAGCTGGAAACTATAATTCTCAGGTTGTTGGCAAGTTTTTGAAGTTCTAGTTCTAAGTGCTCTGGCAAAACAGCCTCTGAAGCAGTGGAAAATCTTTAGCTTGGTAAAATTAGGCAGCCTGATTATTTTCTAGAGTGGCTTCACACAGTGAAAATGTTTAGAGATTTGGTTAGCCAGCACTGCACTGGTGGGTGAGAACAGCCACCCTAACCCAGGAGGATCAGAAAGAATAGTGAAAGAGAAGGTGTAGATGCTCCTTCTCTGGAAATCTGCATAAATAAGGCCCCCAAAACCCCACCAATGGTAGCCAGCAACACAAGAGTTTTGTAACTATAGAAAAGTCTGTGACAGCTGCCAGTTCTCCTTTCCCCAGCTGTGTGGAGAGATGGAAAACCAGTCTTTTGGGGCTATTGTCATTGATAGCAAGTGGAGATGATTAGCAAAGAGTTTAGGTTTGAATTCTTGCAAGACTGAGTAGGTGAGATCCTTTGACAAGGCCCAATGCCTATTATTCTCCCCCACCCCAATCCAGGTTTCATAATCTTCAGAAGATGTCCTACAAATCGGGGTCAATCCTTCTGGCAGGCTCTTTTGGTTTGCAGAGTAGCCAAAATCTAACCTGAAACCACTATCATCTTTACCCTCAAGACATCTGGGTCTAACTTCTATGTCTCTGATTTATAAAACCATTTTTTTTAGTTCAAGTAGCTGAAAAATTACTTAAGTGTTTGTAACACTTTTATGACAGCTCCTTGGTACATCCTGAGGCCTCTGCCATCTAAATGGTGGCATGAGTGCTTTCCTCTTGTTTAGGGTGTTCCTCAACCTGCCTGACTTCTAGCAGGTAAAAAAGAAACCCACTTCATAGGCTTGGTACAAATAGAGCAGAAACAACCACTACATAAAGTTCTGAGAGTTTAAGAAGAACATTCCTCTAACTTGTCCTCCATCTGATTAGTTTAGCTTGTTTCCCAAGTAAATAAAAGAGGGAGTGTGTATGTATCTGTATTTATTGCACAATTTCAAAAACAAGTACATGGACCTCTTTTGGACATTGGGCTTCTATATATATTGGAACAGTTGGCACTTGGGTAATGAAAATTGGGTTCTGATGAAGGGAATAGGTACAATGTTAGTTCATCCCTTATCAAACAATGGGAATCTTCATAGGCACAGGTTAGGACAAACTTTTCATCCATTCTGACCTTTCTTCAGAGGTCACTCAGAAAACTGAGGCTCAAGGCAAACAGTTGTCATCCATTCAGTCACTAACATTCCTTCCCCTCTCCAGAAGTTCTGAGAAAAGGAAAAATCCCAAAGGGCAGCATTGGCATTGTATGTTCAACTCTAAAGGCTGCTCTTGTATATGTAATATGTATATATAAGCACAGAATTGGCCTGTTCAGAACCACTAGGAATATTTGCTGTGATCCTGCCTATGGAAGTGTCCCTTTTAGCTGTCAGAAGAGAGACTGGGAAGTCACCTGTGCAGGCAGCTCCAAAATGACACTCTGGGATTGTAACAAGTCCTGCATTCAGATATGCTCATTGCCTAAGCTTTATTTACAGACTGTCAGGCACTGAGTATGTGAGATAATTAATTTAATAGCCCAGTGATACAACAAGTATTAATGGAATTTATCATCTATGCAACTACAAGTGTCTTACAGGATCTAGGCAATCTAAAATGTCTGAAAGTTTGTGATTCTAAATGAGCTATCTATTTCACTTTACAAGCCTGAGCATCCAGTAAATGCTCAGAGCTATAAGCAAATTGTGGTCTCTTGATTAATTCCAGCTCTTTTTGTTGATGGTGGTTTGGCTTGGGTTTTTTTTTTCCTTTTCCTTTTACATTACAGTTGATTAGCTTCTGTTTTCTAAAACTTGTCTCCTGAACTTCCAGTTCTTTTCTACATGACCTTCTTCTTTCTGAAGGGCATGTAGTTGGAGGCAGAAATAGGATGTTACAGGACAGAGTGTTGGTAATGTGGAGGAGATGTACGTGTATAGTTTAATCTTTGTATATGAGACTGGTACTTGAGCAAAAGGAAAAAAAGCCTCTTTTGGTTACTGAGTGTGGGGATTACATAATGTTTCAGAATGCATTCTGAGTGGGAAAAAGCCAAGGATGGGGGATGACTGGTGGAGCAGGACAGGTTATATTCCTGCCTCTAGGAGAGTAGTCAGTAGGAGTCAAGTCAGTGCACCATTGGTGTGTAAGTATGAAAGGTTTGTGAGCACAAGAGGAACAGCACCTGACTCAAAGCAGGGCTTTCCCAACTGTGCTTCTAGATTATCACCCAGAAGCATCTTTAGTTAACTTCAGGATATTGTGGCATGTCCAAAAGATCTCTTGTCTGTCCAAGGGAAGCTCGTTTTGGTTAGGATTGGGGTTGTTTCCGAAAGCTTTTCCACATCTTGTTGATGAAGCTTGAGTTTCCTCTATGTGTCACTGGCAAAAATGAGTTGTGTTCTTCTGCAACATCCTCATATACTGGGGATACTATCAGATGGATTTGGTTTGGTTTTTTTTCTTTAATACACTAAAGTTGGTTGGCTTTGGAATACTGCTGGCATGGGTTTTGGAAATGCTTTTCTGCATCTATTCTTTTTGCACTTGTTAAGACTATACATTGTGGTAGCTTTTGAAAAAGATGGAAATTGCTGCCCTTCCCAGAGAGGAAAGCCAGTATCTCCTGATGGGACTGTACAAAATCAGCAAGCACAATGGCCTGTGAACTGTTGGTGAACTCTAAGCATTTAAACAAAACAGGACAAGGGTCCTCAATCACTGGAGCCATGAGAAGAAAGTGCAAGTGATGGTGTAGCCCACACCGGACTTGTATCTTTCCTGTTTTCTCAGTTTTAGCAGTTTAAAAGGTTCAACTGTAGCCCAAAACAACTCATGGAAATGGAGAACCACTGGAATGAGGACATGTTCTTTAGGCCACCTTAAACATGTCCTCAACAGGAGAAGCAAAGACAGATGTAAGCCAGCAAAATGTGGGACAACAGTGGTAGGATTCATATATGTCCAGGTCACTTTACATGAATTTATATATATGAGTTATATGTCCATGTCACTCTGATTTACATTCATTATATTGACATAGCTACATTGTTTTTTTAAAAATAATAAATTACAGCAATGCAAAATATGTGGTAAGATGGCTCATTTTGCTGTAAGCATTCTCCCAGAATTGTTATAGATACTTAAAACTGCCTGATTAAAAAAATCACAAACAGCTATAAGCAGAATAACTCAGCATGAAACTGTAGGTGGAAAACCTCACTGCAGCCTAGTCCTTATCCAAGTCTCACTCCAAACCTTGATAAACTGTGAGGTCACCCAAATCCTTCAGAGAACAATCATTCAGGTTTTCCTTGCACATAAAGTTTGAATCATTTTAACTACACTGAAGCAACTACCAAAGTATATCTCCCCATATGTCTGCATTGACAGAGTTTGCATGAGCATTATTTCCATGGAGCTGCTTGCCATAGTAAAAGGCTAGAGAGCTACAGTAATGTAGCTGTGTGTCTGTGTCACAGTTGGGTTTTGACTAGCAGAAGTAATTCAGTTTAAAAAATCTGCTCCTACTGACATAATTATACTGGCACAGGATTTTGTCATCTTTTGTCTTGGCCACATAGATTTTTTGTGGCTTTAAATTCTTTATTCACTGATGAAGTGCTTTCCTTGGCTTATGAGCTGTCCCCAGCATGCTACATGACAAACAAGCAAACTTGGGAGCCAGACCTTTTCTTACTTTTCTGCAGCATACACATTCATCAGAGCTCAGGATAGGAAATTTTTTGAGCTGTATATAAAGTAAGATGTACCTTCTCATAAAGGTGATTTCCTTGCACTTTTGAAAAAACCCTTAGTTATCCTGATTTCATGGCTGGAACAGAAGAGCTTGCTGTGCTCTCAGTGTGACAGGTAGCCATCTAAGCAGCACTCCACTGGGGCTGATGCTGGCTCAGGAATCCTTGAATGGCCCTGCATGGGCTGGTCATCTGCCAGGCATTGTTACTCTCTTTCGGAAGGTTTTTGAGCTTTTCTAGCTGAATTCCTTCTTCTGATCTCTGAAAGATCAGAAATACCAATGAGCCTCAGGTAGTACTCATTAATCCTTCTTTTCTTTATAAAATCAGAATACTGAAGCACAAACTGCATAGGTTGTCTGGTGAGTAGGGGAGTAGAGGTGAACCACGCCTTCCCCATCCCTGCTGCTGCTGCTGTGAAGTAGGATTGCCAGCAAAAGAGGCAGTTTGATGCCTTCTCTTCCTGGCTTCTTTTTTCCAACCTTTTCACTGCCTTGTGCCACTATAAACAGGTAGGAAAAAGAATGGTGATCCAGATTAAGGAATTGGTTTAGGCTAAGATTTAAATAAATCAACTGTTGTCAACTTCTGGGTTTAAGTCCATCTAAGTTCCTGGCTCCCTTATTCTGTTCTTGCACAGCCACATAAGCACATGGACTGTCGTGAAGGAGGGTGTGGCAGAAAGTGAGAATAAGTGTCAGTTTCTGGAGGGACTGTGGCTCTGAACAGCAACACCTGATTTAGCTGACTGTACAGTGACTGTCTGATTTCCAGCTGGCAAGGCCTAGAGGAGCCCCTCCTGGGAGCCATGACCTGAGCCCCACAATGGGCAGGTGTTGTGTGGCCCTTGGCAAGGGATAGCCATGGTATGTTTGAATTCAGACATCAGAAATGAGCTTTCACCCCCAGGACTAACCTTCACTGATTTATCATTTAAAAACTGCTGGCCAAGAGCACAGTCAGAAAAGTTTCCAGACAATAGCTGCAGGTATGTGTTTTGCCAGAAATTAGGCAAAAAGCAAACATAAATTGTAGAAACTCAGCTTCTGTCATGCACATCCTCTAGTGAACCACTGTGAAAGGAGTCTTATCTGTTCTTTTGATGAATCTTGCAATGATTAAGCAGTTGTAGATGTAGCAGAGAGCTGAGGAAATGGCAGCCCACCATGCTTCTCATACATTTCTCTCTGGCTGCCTCACCGGTGATGACAAGTTCCACATGCTGTGTGGCACCTGGACTGCTCTTTCTTTGAGTCTCTCTCTCAGGGCCCAGAAGCTGCAGTGCAGCACATGCAGAGTTTTCCTTGTGTTCCCTCCTACCTACAACCTCACTCCAGCAGTGCTGTGTTAGCACATGGTCTGACTTGGTGGTTTGGCTGACTGGAGCAAGGGGGGACCTGTTCTGATACAGAAGGCTCAGCCTGCCCTCCACAGCAGAGTAACAACTATCTTGTAATAATAAAAAATGCAAATAAAAGTAAAAACCCTAAACTGCAGGCAATATAAATCACTTCACCACCTTCTTTCTGCTCATTGCAAAAGATCCTATTGTGACTTCTGCTGGGTGCTGAAAAAATAATTCAAAAAACAAAGAGTCAAAAAGTACTGAGAAAATATACTTTGATAACTAATTAGGTGAAGATGTCTCATATTATTCTAAAATGATTTTCCATGGAATTTCACTAACTTGTGCCACATTGCAAGTATCCAGCTTTGTCAGAGCCCCTGTATTTGTTGAAAGGGTTAGAAGACAAGGTGTGAGAGGTTCCAGCTAAACAAGGGAAACCTGCTTTGGCCTGTCACTGAAGCTAAGATGAAGAGGAAGATAGTTCTGATTGCTGGAGGGCTCAAGATCCTAATCAACCCTCACCCCTTTAATTAGCATGGAGCAGCTCATGAGCTGCAGCTTACAGAGTTGGGCCACAGAAAGTCACAGGAATAGTCAGCTTGCTCCTGATCAGGCATTGCATAAATATTACCCTGGGGCTTCCTGTGGTCGCAGGTTTGGCATTGCCTGAACAAGATCTGCAATGTAAACAGAGGATTGCAATTTATTTAGCAACATTGTACAGCAAGATGCCGCACAGAGGCACATCAGGTGAAATGTTTCCTACATCTGCAGTTGATCAAGGGTTAAGATTCAAGAAGTATAGTTTAAAATGAAGGCATTTACCAGCTTTCTCCTTCCCAAGAAAGGGTTAAGATCCAAGAAGTATAGTTTAAAATGAAGGCATTTACCAGCTTTCTCCTTCCCAAGATTGAACCTGGTCTTTGATATATGTCATACAAGTTTGTCTATATTGGAACAAAGCAAATTCCTCCTTTTTAGTGCATGTGCTTCATTTCCACAGGAGTTAGGAATGCACAACACCTCTAAAAACCTGCTCTCTTGCATCTGGAACTAAGTACATAAATATTTCTGTCTCTGCAGACTGTGTTTTAGATTGGTCTGAAGCCGTGATATTTCTTAAAGAAAAAAACATTCAGAAATAAATAATTTTGGAAGTTGGCTTCAATAATTTCATGTTTCAATACATTCATATTCCATTCTGATACAAATACAAATTTTGAGCTTAATATACTCATGCAAATTTTAATAAAGTCTAAAATAACTCCAGTGAAATGATAGCTGAAATAAAGCAGTGATATTGGCAAGACAAAACACTTCATAAAAAGAAATCCAAGTCAATTTGTTTCAGGATTCTTATATTAGTATGGTAATGTTTGATAAAGTCTTGTATTTTTGAGTTACAATTTTATCCAAAATTGCCATGTTCCCATAAAATGTTTAAATATCAGTGAAACATTCTGCAACAGGAATCATGCTATCAAAATACATTTACTAATTCTAATTACATTAATTAATAAACCAAAAAAAGTGTAAATATGATTAAGATAAAAAGTCTTCTGTAAAATAAAGATCAGAGCATAGCAGTGGCAAATAAGATGGAGAAAAAGAAAGATATTTATTCCTCAAAGCAACCACAAATGGAGAAAAATACTATGATATAAATTTTAAAAAACCATTGATATGAGCTGTTTGCAGGTGGTTCCATTCCTTGCCTATTTTCCAATATACCCTTGGGTCAAGATGACTGCACTGTTCACGTGAGTAATGACAGGAATGTAAAATGCTTTCTACCAGCTCCCAAAATCAATTATCCCTTTCATATTTCTTAGGACTTTCACCCTTTCCTTCACATGGATACTTCTACCAGTACTTTTTTTATTTTCCAGTACTCTGCTGAAGTTATAAAACCGCATTTGTTGTGGCACTGTGAGTCAGCAGAACTCGCTGAGCAGTTCCCACTGCACAGGGCTCCAGGGCTGGTTCACAGAAAGCGTCATCACAGAAGCATCATCTGCACCTCAGCTCAGGATTGCAGGTACTGCAATCCAACCCCTCTGTGAAGGACATCATTATTGTAAAGGCCGTGCTTTCCGTTCCTGGAGAGACAGAGAAAAGTATTCAGGCTGAAATTGTGATCGTTTCAGATGAAGGGGAAAAAGAAAAATGGGGAAATGATACTTTGCTGTGAGACAGCACAGTAATTCAGACTGAAAGATTCTTCCTCTAAAATGAAGCACAGAACAGCTGCCTCATATGAGTATTTAGGGACCCACAACCCAAAAATTAGAATGTCAGTCCATGCTTGCTGTGCCTGCCTTCTGCCTCTTGCAAAAGAAAGTTAAATATCAGACAGCTATCGTTGCAAACTCTGTTTAATCCCTGCAGATACTTGCAAATGCTGGAAGACAGCTCTGCAGTGAAGACTCATGTTTACTTGGAACATTTTTTCTGTGAAAGATGTACTGACCACGTACTTTCAATAGCACCCATAGGAAGAGTAAGTACTGTGTAGAATGTTCCTCCCTAGGAAACCAAAATCCCGGGGGGCATCCGCGGGCCACGCCCCCGGGCCCCGGCCGGGCCGGGCCCAGAAAGGGGCGCTGTCTCTTTAGGGCGGCGGCGCGCGCGCCCCCTGGCGGCGGCGGAGCGCAGTCCGGGGGACGGGCGCGGCCCCGCGGTGCCGCGGCGGGGCGGGAGCGTCCCGGTGCCGCCCCGCGAGGTGGGTGGGAGCGGAGCGGAGGGGACGGCCCAGAGGAGGAGGAAGTGGAGGCGGCTGTGAATAGCGGGCAAATGGGGAGCTGAGCGGCTGCAGCAGCAACAGCAGCAGCACCGCGGCCGCGCAGCAGCAGCAGCAGCGGCGGCGGCGGGCGGGCACGGAGGCGAGCTCGGCGGCGGGGTCCGTGCGTGCGGGCGCTGCGGGCGTGCCGCGGGGCGGGCGGCAGCGGCGGCGTGCCTGCTCGGCTGGGCGCTCCGGGGCTGGTGCGGGGAGCGGCTTCTCTGTGCCTCGGCGAGCTGCCCGCCGGTGCGGGGAAGGGCCTGTCGGGGCTGCCCGCCTGCCGGGGGCTGCCCCTGGCGCGGCGCGGCTCGGCGGTTCAGCGGGGCGGGCGGGGAGCAGCGGCCGCCGCGGGGAACCGGCTGATCCTCCTTTCTCCGCTTCTCTTCCAGCCGTCGTTTGGCAGGCGCCGAGTGCGAGCGGCAGCCGCGCTGCCCCGCCGCCCCGGACTGGTCGCCTGCTCGCGGGGCGGCACCATGCAGACCTTCCTGAAGGGGAAGCGGGTGGGATACTGGCTGAGCGAGAAGAAGATCAGGAAACTGAATTTCCAGGCCTTCGCCGAGCTGTGCCGGTAAGGAGGCGGCCCTCGCCGCGGGGAGCGCCGGGGCGGCCCCGGGATGGGGCTGGGGACGCTCCGTGCTCGGCCGTGGTCCGCGCCGCCCTCGGGCGTACCGCACTCGGTGCGTGGCTCCGCGGAGCCGCCTCTGCCCGCCGGGGCCGGGGCCGCAGCGCTCGCCGTGCTCCGGGCACCCCGCCCCGCTGCCGCCGGGCCGGGCTAAGCCCTCCTGCTTCCCGCTCACCTGGGCGCTGCCGGGCGCTCCAGGGAAACACTATCCGGCATGGTGCGGCGTCCCCGTGGGTGTGCCAGGGCCCGGCACAGCACCGCCTTACTGCCCGCCTGGGTGCATCCCTGCCCTCTGCTTCCAGAGAGGTCTCTGGTATTCCCGTTGAAATAGGGTGATTTGGGATCTTTGCGGACCCTCTTCCAAACACGAGTTATTATTAGAAAGAGTCAAACGTTTGGGAAGAACTTCCCTTCAAGTTGTGTGAAAGCACGTAAAATTAGCGTCTGCAAACCTATGCGTAAGCTTGTATTCATTTGGGATGTGCATGAGACATCTGAAGATGGTATAACTGTCCGAGTTACACATCTAATTTGTGCTGTCCCAGAGGTAAAGGTTAGTTTGATAAGCTGTAATTAGACTTTATCTGAATAGCTTACAGGATAATTTTTGTGGCATATTACACAATTTTATTATTTAATTGGGAGTGTAAACTCCATGTGTGGGTCCAAGGTCTTGTGACACATGCATTACAGCTATGGGTACTGAATAATAGATTTTTATTACTTCATTCTAATACTATGTTTATAACAAGGAGACTAAATCAGTTTTGATAATTGAAAAATGTGCTGCAAACTTTACAGAATATATTCTTCTGTATGAGACTTCAAATACACTTTATTTAAAGCATATCATGCTAGGAACACCAGTCCCTGTGAAATTTCTGTTGACAGTGCTTGCTTCTTTCTGTAAAGACGAAAGAGGCAGAACAGAAAACTGTTTCAAGAAAGGGACAAACTTTTACATCAGTTTTTGTATTTGGCGTTCTGTATTCCCTCTGTCAAACTTCAGCGAAACTTACTAGACTTTTTTAAAGTATAGAAAGGGCCTCAAGTTCTGGTTTAATGTCTAATTTCATGTGGTTCTCCAAGCAAAATTCTTGTTGGTGAATAATGCTAAATTTTGCTCTTGTATGAGATTTTAGGTTAGTTTTGTGGTGCTCAAAAAGGTATTTTTACCTCTGTTAGGCATACAAAAAGTTTAGGGCCTTGAGGTATGATATAGGCTGTTTTTCATGCCTGTAAACTGTAGTGAATCTCAGAAAATCCATTAAAAACTTCTTGGTATTATGTTCTGTACATTGTTATATTTAGCAGTCTCCAAAAGAGACTTTTTCTCCTCTGTTGTCCTTGTTTCTCTTTTTGACTAAGTGCTTTGCTTCCTTTATCTCTACCTTAGAAATTCCTTGCACTTGTGTTACGTAATGTGGATCTACAATTTCTTTGTGTACTGTACAAACTTATTAATAGTTTTGGGTCATCATGCTGCTGTGAAAATTGACCCCAAAGTGTCTCTCTTGCTACACTTTACTAATTTCTTCGTGCAAATTAGGCTACCTCATCCTGTACAGGCTAAGCTCAATTTGAATAGCATTTACAGACACTGGATAGAGATGGCTGTTCATACATGCTTTAATACTTTTAAAAGCATTATTAGCATTTCTGTACAAGCAGAGATAAATGTTTGGTTTAAGTATCAGTACAGTCATTGGAGCACATTCTGCTGATATCTTGGATGCTCGGTTTTCATTCCTAGCAACTTCTATTGACACCAAAGGGAAGTTGCATTCATTTGGGCAAAGATTTCAAGTATTTTATGGATAATATCTTCTTGATAACTTGTGTGCTTGCAAGCTTTTTTTGCTGTAGAAGAAATCATGCCAAGCTTAACATATATCTTACTGGAAATCTTGTGTATGGTAAAAAACAAGACAAGCATTCTCATTCCTGTACAGTGATTCATGTGTTAGAGTGGACTATGTATCTATCTGTCTGCTCTGTGCTTTATGGTGACTGCTACTAGGAATTTATTTGCCTGTTGCCTAGGGATATACTTTCTGGATGACTACAAAGTTCAGATTTGTTTGTACGAGTTTGTAATGAAGCAGTTATATAGTCCAGGAAAGTAAGAGGAGCTTCCTAGTGAACTCGTGAAGCATGCTGGGTTTAAATCAGGGGAATTATTAGGATAAGGAGAATCTTTATTTCTTTACAGTTAGCCAGGGCAGCCACTTCTTGTGCAAAGCACTGACATCCTAACGAGGCATGGACAGACATTTCAAAATCTGTTCAAAGCATTGTCTCAGAGACAGGCTCTAAGTGCTAGACTGCTTTCTTAAGTGTGGCTCCAGGTTTTAGGTTAGATTGTCTGAGCTGAGCTGACACTAGCCAGGGTGAGTGGACCAGAAGCTAAGGTGTAGCTTTGGGGTGTAGGCAGTCATGGCTTCAGCTTTCTGCTCCACAGATATTGGGCAGGAGCCTTAAATACTTTCCTCATGTTTGTATCCATCTTGAAACTTTCTGTATAATTGACAGGAGAGCTGTTCTGCGTGAACGCAGTTTCCTGAGACTTTTGCCTAATCTTTTTATCCACAAGGGAATCTTATCAAAGGCCTTTGAGTTCACCTGCATGTTTGGGCCTCACTGTGACAGACTAGGTATGTGCTACTTGAGCTGTATCCTTTGTAGAGGTAAAGGTAGTGCCTGTGGTTGTATGTGCCTTCACATTTATAGCCCAGACCAGTGATCCCAAATTGTTGAGTTGCACCCCAGTGCAGACCTTACTGCTTCTGCATCTCCTTGGGGGTTCTGAGCAGAGTGATGAGCAAAAAGGCAGTGTGTTTTCACAGGCCTGTTGCAGAGAATCAGTCATTTCTGAATAGTGCCTTAAGAGCTGTTGACCTGGAGGCTCGACCACCTGGCCTGTCACCTGGGAAGCCTGGTTTCAAGCCTGTAGCTGATGTCTCTCAAGGGAGACTGAAGATGGGCCAAGCTCACTCTGATTCTCTGGCTGAACCTGCCACTGTGTATAGAGAGGGATGTGACTTTGCTCCCCAGTGCCAGGTTAGTCATTCTGCCTGCTATGTCTGAAGCGCTATGGCAAAGGCATTCCTTTGGGATGAGGTGTGTCCTCAGTTCTGGTCTGTTTCCTGAGGTGGTTTTTGGTTTTTCCCAGCAGCTTTTTTCTATATAAGCTGCTTTGTAAGCTGACATTGGAGCAAGACTTTTATGTTCCCTTCCATGCATCAGTACAGTTTCAGTGGTGAGAGGAGAGTTTCTGTCTCAGCCTTTCTGATATGAAGGCATTCCTGTTTGAGTTGTGATACAGGTTGAGCTCTTTTGTGTGGAACAGGGCACTTGGTACATGTTTCATATACTGTCAGGCAATTTATTACTATTGCCAAGTTGTCCTGTGCTTTTAGTAAAGCTGCTAGAACACCATGCTTTGTGTTGCACTTGGAATTGTCTGCATTCCAGTATACATGCTGCAGCTGCTGTTCCCTGAGTGTAGGGTCCTTGTGGGAATGCAGCATGCAAGTGTCTGGTTGGTGCATCTCAAATGGACTTTCTTGTGAACCTTTATGTTCTGCTCCTCTAAGATGGCACAGTCTGACAGTCTGAGACTTTAGGTTGCTGTCTGTTGTCAAAATATGGAGTATCTATGCCCTGCTGAAAAGTAAAGCGAGGTTTCTAGGCATTCCTAATGGAGAATTTAAGAGCCTGTGATATAAGTGTGTAGTTGTGATGTTGTCAAGTTTCTCTGCTGCTGCTGAAAGGAACAGTTCCTCCTTTCTCTGGCTGCTCAGTCTCATCTTCTGTCTCAAGCTGGGTTTAATGGTTATGCAGTTGGCAAAGACTCTCAATCCAATCAGTTCCATGCTCATCACATTGACCTTGGAATGGCTGTCACTGTGCAGGTGCATGAACACTAATATGAGGTTAGGGAAATGGAGATGCCACATTCCGTTATAGAGATGGGAGAGCTGTTGTGTGAGTGTCAGATGGTGGTAAGGACTCTAGGATGCCCATGTCATCAATTTGTAAAATGCGCCTGCTGCTGGGTCTCTGTGGACATTGTGAATGACAAGACTCCTGCTCATGCCATATGAGGGGTGGCATATATGTGTAAAAATGCATATATCTACTCAGAAAATGAATTGTGTGTGTTTGGCACCAGTTAAGATTAGTGAGGTGCAGCCATTTACAAATGTTTCTTTGCTCTGTAAAAGCTCCATTTCCTTGGTAGTTGTTCTGCTTGTCAGCTGTTACTATGGGCTCTTCTGGGAGCTCTGGAGATACGAGGCACTAAGGTCACGGCAATATGAATAAGTCATAGTGATGTGAAGTGAAATACGCTTCACCCAAGAGGAGACAATTTAAAGTCACCCAATTCTAAATGATAAGCTACTTCTCAGTTATTTTGGACAAAAGCGTTCACCAGTGCAGCTTGTAAGTTTGCATGGTAATGTGGTAGCTTTTCTGTGTATCTATATACATAAAAAGTCAGAAGTTTCTTTTAATGGCATGTAGAAAACAAATAGGAGTTGAAGAGTTGCCTGAAGATGTAATTCATGTCATAATAAATCCCACAATTTGACTGATAGAAGAACTGTGCTTGTACACTCTAATGACCAGATTATTTATGGTAGGATTTTACTCTGCTGTGGATTTTGTTGCTGTTGTTGTTTTTTTCATAAAACAGGGTAAGCATCTGGGAGGAAGAAGTTCCTCAGGAAATTATAGGCATGCTGAGAAACTCAAATTCTGCCCACAGAAGGCAGTGGAAGCAGGCTGATTGAGTTATGCCTTTTAGTAAAGGCCAGTTGTCTTGGTTTTTAGTGAGCAAGCCAAATTGTCATCTTCCCTCCTTGTGAGATCATCCGTGACAAACTGATAGCATCCCCTCACACGCAGGAAACTGAGTTGTTTGGGTCCAGTTTGGATTTCCAGGTGTAGTGCACAGGTGAAGACTCTTGAGACTTGAGGCCATGTTCTTGAATTGTGGCCTGCATCAGTTCAGCAGGCCTGGAGTTTGGCACAGAATTTTGGGTATGTAGCTCTAACAATTTGCTTATGATAGGTCCCTGTGGTGTGTTGCTTTGTTTGGCTTTTTTCATTGAGTTATGATGAAGCTATTTTGAGGCTGATACCAGGTCAATCTGCTGAACATAGCAACCAATGTTTCTTTTTTTTCCTACCAAAATGTTAGTATGCCTAATTTAAATTTCTGTGTGGCTTGAACTTGTTTGGATCCTTTTTCCTTTTCTTTAGGCTAAATTGATTCTTCAGCTTCTGTCCATTTAATTTTTGTAATATAATTAAGTCTTATTTTAGCGCATGAGAAATCACACTATCTAGTAATCTACCATAAAATGGTAAGCACTGTTGTCAGTGCTGTAGATCTGTATGGTTCTCTTTTTCTCTTCTAAACTTGATTTGTGGTCACTTGTGTGCCATGGCCTGTGCACAAGAACCTAAACATGAATTTTAAGACAGATTTAAGAATAATGCTGGTTTGAGGGTATTAAATTAATCTGTTTCTTAATATAGCAGGCAGGAAGTATATTACATATTTTTTCCAGGAAGAACTCAGGGGATTTTCTTTAACCCCAATTCCCCACAAAAAAACCTAAATACTACTTTTGTTGAATATCTGGCTTGTGCCAGTTAGCTTTTACAACCTTAAAATCCATAAAAATAAAATGTATGTGTGTTGATCAATAGCTCCCATTGTTGGCTGTGTTAGTCTGAAATTCTATATCATGAGAAGTGACTGGGGCTAGATGGGTGGGTAAGTTTCTTTGACATCAATTCTTAACAAAGACAACTGGGCTAATGGTAGAAATTATACTAAGTCATGAGAAAGTGTTGAATGTGGTAGCAAAGAAAGGTGTATTTCTTGGAAGAGAAGCTCACTCTGGGTTCCTGCTCCTTCTTGCTGTAGTGCATAGAGACTTCACACTCCAGAAGAGCTGGATATGTGTGCATTTTTTTAATCTCTGAGAGCACCTACTGACAGGCATTCTTCTCACACAAAGCTTACGGTGTTATGCTTGCAGAACCATTTCATGGGAACAGAGCGCAGCTGCTGGACAACACAAGTGGCTGTAACAATCACCCTTTCATAGCAACTCAGTTTTGTGGTCTAGCAATCATTTACCTCAGGTTCAGGAAGTTTGTGTGTTCCTTATGGCACATCCCTTCACCACAACCTGTTGGAACTGATATGCAGAAGGAACAATAATAAGCCCGGTCAGGTGGCAGCTTTTCTGAGAAAGATCTGCATTCTTTTGCAGATCACAGGCTGAATACAAATTGACAGCGTTGCCAAAAAAAAAAAAAAGCCCTAAAAACTCAAGCAAATGTCATCTTGGGGTGCATGAGTTGGAGCAGCGCCTGCAAGGCACATGAAGTAATGTGTCCATTCTGCACAGCCCTGATAACGCTGCTTCTGCAGCAGCCTCACCTACTGCCATTGGTCTAGGGCATGGCATTTCAGAGAAAAGGGCAATCAGCTGGGAAGTGCCCTAAAGAGAGCAGAATCCTAATGCCCTAAAGTGAGAAGATTCGGAGGTTTTGTAAATACAGTGTACTGTACTGTGCTGTTCAGCATAAAGAAGAGGCTGGAGATCATCTTGACTGTAAAAAGCTGTTATAGGAAAGAAAAAAACAACACATGATCCCCCCTCTTCTGCCAAACATATTCCCCAGTTCTGTTGTAGGTAGAAGAAAAAGTAGTGGCCTTCCACTGTGCCCAGGAGGGATGATAGGTAAGTGAAAAGATAGTCTAATTGTGCAGGTAGGCAGGGGAATTTTTTTCTTGAGACCTCTACAACTGCCTTGGATAAATATGCTGTGGATGATAGAGATGCTGTTTCAGAGCAGAGATGTTGACCTCTCCTGAGGTCAGTGCTGTCCTGGTTTGGTTCAATCTCTAATAGTGCAGAAGGTACCTTAAAAACCATTCTGAGCGTGCATTACGTAGCTTCAAGTCCCCTTATTATTTTGGGAGTCATGACTTGGGAGGTCTAAGCACCCAGTCTAAATGTGTGCATATCTCTTGAATATAGAGGCTTAGTGTGAGTAGGGTGTCAGAGATGACAGAAAGTGTTTCCTCTGCCTTAATGTGCTGCACCTGGGAACTGATAGCATATCTCCTGATACTGACCAGATAAAGTGCTATTCATCTCAACAGCTGACACTTTTGGTGAGATGACTTTTCTTGAATGTGTTCCAAAGAAAGGAGGAAGAAGTGTGTGTGAAACACAGTGAAGTAAGTGTGATAATAGATAAAATAAGCACCTGGGCTGGCCACATCTGTGGCACAGTGTTGTAGAACAAACCCTCTCTTGTCTGATTATCTTCCGTTTTCTCATTTTTGGGTTCAGTGTTCAGTCCTTGAAACAACGGCTTGTTTTGTACTGATGGAATTTAACTCTGCTCAAAAGGAGTTATGTGCTTTATATGATCCAGGCAGAAGCTGCTGATACTTCCATACTGTCCAAATACTACAGAAAAGCTAGTTAGTATTCTGTCTGTCTGCAGAGAGAAATCCTGTTTGGAGGACAACCATTGCTCTTTAGGAATGGCTTTCAAAATGACTGAGTTTCACTGAAGGAGGTGTCCTTTATTTCCTAGCAGAATGTTTTTACTTGTAGTTCTTTCCTCCCAGCTTCAGTGCTTGGGCTAATTTGACTGGGGTGTGATTGCCACTCATGTAAAATAATTCCTGTGAATTGGGAACCAAAGCACAAGTCTGCTCTTTCCTCCAGTCAGAGTATGACCTATGCAGACAGCAGGGTGTACCCACATTGAGAGGTTACTCTGATCTGTAGAGTGGAGAAAATAATGTTTCCAGATCTAATGGCACTTCTAGGAAAGTAATTGGCCGAGTCAGGCACAGGACTTGGAAGCAGGTTCTGTTCACATTGAGCTGTTTAATCTTCTCACCTCTGATGCCAGTTAGTGAAGATTTGTAATATCTCTTGTCTTATATTGCTGAGTCAATTTTCCTTGCTTGGAAAAATTTGAAGTTGGTCCTTCCTCCTCAGAAACAAGCTTATTTTTGCTCTTCATCATATCCCTCACAGACTTTTCTTCCTTCCTGTCAAAAAGGCATCTTTGGTTCTTTCCCTTTGTTACACACTGGCTCTGCATGTCCTGGCTGGGTCCTGGGGCACTACCTCCTGAAACTGAATTCTCTATAGTGCTTCTGGCAAAGGAGGAAAAAATAAGTGAATGAGACATGTCTGTAGCAAAATACAGAATACTAAATCTTGAGCTGTGAAGTCATGATGCTCCTGCTGTTCTGAAGCCCCATGGTTGTCTCATCAGACTACACCACAAACATTCATGGTTACTGAGTGTCCCTCCTCAAAGAGCAGTAATGAGCTAAAAATCAGTGTTTCAAGATTTTGAGCTTGGTTTGAGTTGAATGTTTTGGCCATAAGCAACATAGATGTCCTTTTCTGAAATCTGTGTGTTTTAGCATGCTGGTGATTCTTTGTACTTTCTGTAACTTTCTTGCTGGTGTTAGGTATGGATAAATACATGTATACTGCAATGTGCTTTGTTAAAGCAGGAAGAAATAGTTCAGAGGATTCTCTGGAAACCAGGCTCTTGGCCCTGTGTGTTGTAGGGCTTAGTAATGACTCTTGCTGCCTAACCTTGATAAAGTTATCTTCATGTTGGGGTTGGGGCAACTGGTTAATAGCTGATAGAACAAGTGATGTCTAGGGTGATTAATGGTGCTGGAAGGAAATGATACCATAAAGGTTCACTTAGAAAATGCCACACCTAACCTGCTGGCAGCCATAGTGCTGCAGTCCTTTCTCCCTGCCATTCTGAAATTACTTTCGTCATTTGGTTAAAAAAATTGTTGGGATGACTAGGCTTATTCCTTACCTTGTCCCCCTGCTTGCCCTACAAGGATGATAACTGTCATCATTTGTACCGGTGGGCTGAGAAACACTGCCTGCTTCAGCAATATAGTATGTTTTAGTGAGTCCAGCAGTGACCACTTAAAGCCAATAGAGTATGTATTTTTCAAGGAGAAACTTGGTGATTTCCTTGTAGTTAAAATACAGTCCACAGAGATGAACTTAATACAGAACCCTGTTGTTCTTTAGCTCTGCATGTCGTGCAGCTGCGTGTAGATGCCGCTTTGTTCAGGAACATGCTGTTCCTTTGATTACAAAATCTCATCTCAGTTTTGGGGAATTTACAGGCTGAGGATCCAGCCCCCTGTGCCTGCTGTCCCTGGAGTGTGGTACCAGTGCAGATGGAATGGGCTCTCCTTGCTGCAGTTTGAAGGATGAGAGGGTGCCAGTGGTAATGGCGAGGGTACTTCCCCCCAAGTTCATTGATATGTTTTGCTTTGTAGCAGCGGCTGTAATTGCTTGGAGCTGTTTGGGGTGACAGGCCAGCTGAAGAGTGTGAGGACAGCCAAACAGACCTGTACTCAGCCAGCCAGGACCTGAAGGGATAGTTGCAGCAGATGCTTAGGGAAAGTGTGAGGCACAGAGCAAATGTGTTCACCTTCCCCTTGGCAGACCCTCTTCTGTCAATCACTTTTAGAGACTTTGGTGGCAGCAATTGTGTCTGTGGTACCACATTTGGTTGCCACAGATGGATCTGCTCCACGTGAACCTTTTAATGCATTTTTGAACTCACTTTCATTTCTGCCATCACAGGAATATAGAGAGGCTATTGGCATTTGTTGGCAGCTCTCTAGTTTGGCTGTGAGTAGAAACACAAGCAAATACAAAGTTGAATTTGCTGTGATGTTGGGCTTTTTTTTTTTGGGTTTTGGTTTTGTGTGTTTGTTTTTTAAGCCTGTAAAGGAGTAGGTATTACTTATTTTTAAGTGTGTGTGTTGGTATTCACTTTAAAAAACAACCTGTCTCTTGACTAATTAAAAAAAAAAATCAGTCAAGTTGTCTTGCAAAGGTTCAGATGTCAAAAGTTCTTCCCCAAAAAGAAAACACTTTCCTGCTAAAAATAAAAAAGCTTCTAGAAGAGGGAGGAGGAACTAAATTTGGTTCAGTTTAGAATCCATCTTCTAACTTAATCTAGTCCATGGTAATCTGTGACTTGAAACGAGCAGTGGAGGGGTTTGTGGAACCTAAAAGTCCCTTGTAACTGAAGAGAGAAGAGTGTCCAGATCCTTGTTTGCTGCCTGATGAGGTTAAGTGCTAACATAGCAGAGGGGCATTCTCAGAAAGTGAAGCACTGTATTTGTACTGCAATAGTAACAGAAGTCCTCTCTTTTCTAGCATTTATGCCAAATGTGAAATTCATTTTTTAAATAAAATCTGCACCTGACTTTGATCTTATATTGAGAGCATCAAGTTTTTCTGGTCTTCCTATTGATTTTTCCAGCTAAAATTGCCTTTCTCTGGTTTCAAGTATGACTTTAAGAGTTGTTTCAACTCTGCATTCTTTCACCCTGTTACCTAAAATGGAATTTTCTTTGCCAGCCAGTCTTTAAGCACAGATGTGCATGCCCTCAGCCCAGCCTCATGGTTTTAGAGTTACTGTGCTGTCTGGAACAGGTATATGCTGATAATGTGTTGAGTCATGGTGTTTCCAGCATGTGTAGCTTTAACATAAGTGTCCTTTGAGATAGGCTGGGTAAACTGTGTTATCAGAGGCTCTGTACAAGGCACCCTGGCATGACAGAGCTGTGTGTGAAGCTCAGCATTCAGATACACTTGCTAGTTGGAAGGGTGGGAAGAGAAGGATAGAGGGAGCTTGTTCTGAGGTTGCCTGTGGTGCTGCTCTTGTTTTGTTGACAAAGAGGGAGCTTAATTCACTGGAGCTGTCAATCTGGTAGTTTTCAAGCCTTGAAAGAAAACTCCTGTAAAACTGTGTGTAAGAGGGAGGAAAGGGAAAAAGAAGCAAGACTACTATTTTGATGAAAGATTAATGATATAAAAATCCCCCCACCATTGTAGTTGCTGACCTCTGCACTGTATCTAGTAGAAAAGGGGAAAGCATAAGAGTAAAAGGGAAGCATTATTGCTGGCATATTGGGTTGGAACACTGTGTGCTGGGGAAGAAGTATGTGATGATAGAATTGAACAACACCCTTTGTCCCTTGGTAGAAGTTTTATTTTTCAGAACCTTATAAAGGTTGTTTAATCTGTAGAGAAAAATAGTTTGTGCTACACTTTAGTTGTTGCTGGTTGTTACCTGCAAGTGGGAACTGGGGCTGTAGGAGGAGAAAAGAGCTATTTGCAAGTGAACAAGCACTGGATGGGGTTGTATTTTTTGACTTTGTGGCTTGATATTTTCGTGTAACATTTTCCTTCTGCCTCAAGAAATAGGTCAAAGTCCAGGGACTTTGTCCAGCTTGAAGTGAATTTTGAAAAGAGCAGGTCTTTTTTTGACGTTTTTCCTGAACCAAAATTTTAATGTGCTTTAAATACAAAGTACCTATTAGTGCTATTAGATAGGGGGCTGAAACTCCATTTTGTTTTTCTTTCTCTTTCTAATGCTATTTTAGGCCCTCAGTTTGCAGCATCTGGGAGGATGTGTGCTTCAAATTTTGGTTTCTGGTTTTTTGGGTTTTTTTTTGATAATTCAGTAGACTGAAAAATCTTTGGTCACAGGCATCCACCAGTCTAAATTACTTTTGTTTGTGGCTAGCTTAGTTTCAAGAACTCTCCAGCTAGTTTCCTTTCTGATTCCTTTTTTAGTGCAATGTGACTAGCTTTACTCTTTATGTATGCTATAGAGCATTGATCTTCATCACTTTTGTTGCTTACTAGTGGTGGATTGCCCATTTTCAGCTAGTGTTGCACCTCAGGGTAGAGCATTGTGGATCAGAACTTGCTTTTTTCAGTAAAAATAGTGGATCTTGGTATTGTCTGGTCTAAAGGTAATTTATAGACTCTCTTAGATATCTTTAGGTGTCTGACAGGTTGTCTTTGCTTCTGGGTATTGTAATCAAACCACATGGATCTTGAGTATATAGCTCATGTCTCCCTGGGAAGGCTCTGCAGAGTAGTGAAGGCTTTGCTTGATTGGTGCTGGTCAGCTGCTGTGTTTTAATTGTGTTTTATTTCTAAGAGACTGGTGGGATGTAAGTGTTCATTTGAGTCAAATAGGAGTGGAGCCCACAATGTGAGTGAGAAGTGGTTGAATTAGCAAGGCATAGGGTCATTGGGGAGTTCTGTCTTTTTCTCTATGTAAAATAAGCTCAACTGCATAGCAGAGAATTATGATTACAGCAGACTATCACTTCCAGGTGTGCTATGCTGACCACCACCTCTTGTATTAAAAGTCTTTCCTCATTTTTGTGCTCCTGTGTTCAGTGGTTTCCTGATCAGTGAAAGGCTGCATCTTGGCTCACAATAGCTATTGTTTGGGTGGAGGTTGGCACAATATTTTTGTGCTGGGATTTGATCCCTAGTTTGTCTTGAATAATCTATTAAAATGTAATGCTTAATCCCTTTCTTTTTTAGCAGGTTTTCCTTTAGTATTTTTGCTGTAGTAATGAAACAGTGTAGCTTGGCTTGCAAGAGAATCACTGAAGAAAAACAGTATTTTGGGATGTTTCTTTTGTGTCTTTGGCTTAGAACAGAAAGAACAGCCAGAGGCAGAGCAGGTTAGACTTTCAGTCTGAGTCTGTGTCTGTTCATATGTTAACAAAAAACTTCCCTGATTTTCCCTGGTTCCTAGTTTCTCCTGTTTGTCATTGTGAAAAAGTTCTGTAGAAACAGATATTGGGAAGTTTCTTCAAAAGGGAAACGTTTCTGAAGTCACAGAACATGGTTTGAGCTTTTACTACAGCTAATGTGTGTTTTTAAAGTCACTTTGGTAGCACCAGGCTGTGGAAAAGCATGTTTCTTCCCTGCCCCCTACCCCAAATTACACTAACTGCAATTAGGAGGCCTTAATTAAAATGCTGGGTTTGTAGCTTGGACAAGACTTTGGAAACAAAGTAATTTATTCTAAGACAGCTCTACCAAAGATTTCTTCTGGTGCAAAGCTGTTTCCTGATGTGTAAGATCAAGATCTCTAAATCTTGTTCCTTAGCTGAATTAGATGGTGTACAAGTACTTTGTGCAAGTGCTTATTCCTGAAACAGTAATGCTTGCATATGAATTAGGATGAGATTCAGAAAATCTCCTGCTTTTTAAGGTGTTGAGTTTCTTTGACCTTGGTGGGAACTGATCATGTTTGCAGATCTTGGCCTAATCCAGCTCCTTCTGAAGCTATGAGGAATCTCTGTAGTTGGATTCCTTGGGAACTGGATATTCTGGTGTTCAGATTTTTTTTAAAATGGAAATCCTGAGACACTTGGAATTGAAATTGAATTTGTTCATGTTGGCACAAATTTGAAGGCAAACCTGGATCACCACATGGATTTCTTTCACTGTCTTATTCTTGCCTTGTTGTACCATAGCTACTGACAGCAGGCACTTAGAAGATATCATAGCTTGATAACAACAATTGATGGCCAAGAATCAAAAATGTGGTAGGTAGTAATTAAAGCATGCAACCATGGTGCCATTGAAAGGACACTAAACACCTGCTTGGCCCAGGGAAGTATCCGGTAGTATAATTTGAGACTTGATTTTGTGGGACCAAGTGTAGTATTTGAGTTTCCTGTTACTTGTTAGTGCTGTTGTCACTTTTTTTATGTTGACTGATATGTGGGTGTGAAAGCTCCCTGGCAGAATAGACTTTTTAGCACACTCGCTTCTGGTGGTGAAACCTGAAACACAAAATGTTTGTTTCTGAAATGTGCATGGTCCACGTGAAATCTCCCAGTTCCCGCTGCCTTTAACTGGAAGTAGATTGCCAGTTGTTCAGAGCTGATCCAGGCAGAATGGAGCAGCCTAGAAGTGCTGTTAATATTACAGTAAAAGGCTTGTGATGGAGAATGTTTCTGGTTTCATATTTTTTGGTCTTTGAAACAGTAATGTCTGTGTGGGGCTGTTTTCAGCAGCTGCTTTGGCTTTGAGAGGATATTTGTTGGAACCTTCCATAGAGCAGGGATGAAGGTTCTCTTTCAGTAAAACTTGACCTCCTTTTGATAAAATAAAAGCTATTAAAAGGTTAATTTTTTTCTCATTCTTTGTATGTCTTTGAAAGTGAAATTTTTTCCTTGGCTTTTTTCTTCCTGTCCAACACTTCAGGAAATTAAATTATTTATTTTAAATGGCTGTTGTTGGTGTTGGATGGCTACAAGAACTCGGAGGTATTTCTGCAAGGCCAATCCCCCAAAAACCTGAGAGATGGCTTTTTCCTGCTTTACTGGAAATGTATAGTTTGACTATGAGGAGTTTTTGAAGCATGCTGCCCAGATAGTTCTGAAACATGAGCAGAATGCCAGGTGTATGTAGATGAGCTGGGAACAACTGAAATGTGTTCAAATCTTGATGTCTTCCATGCATCCCCTAGGATGGGGGTTGTACAGGGAGTTTGCAGATGAAGGAATACTCTCCTGTGCAAGAGACTGAAGACCCTTGAATCAGACACCGGCCTGGGAGCCAGAACAGGGTTGGCTTTTGGCTCAGTCATAGGCTTCACTGTCACTTAAGTAAATTAGTGAATTTTCTAATATACTTTTTCTGCCTGTCTGAAATAATAGAAACCAGTTTGAATGCTGTTCAGTGGCTGAACATTGCATGTGCATTGCTCATAGATCACTGCATCTCAAAGAAGAGCCAGTGTGTGTGTTACTCTATCTTGTTGTGTTTCAGTGGCTCTCGATTCACACTTAGCTGTTCCAACACACGGTTCAAAATAAAAAATTAAAGTTGTTAAAATTTAACAATTAAAGTTGTTAAAACTTCTCATTGATTTCTGTAAAGAAATATCATTGGACCTTGTTGAGGACACCAAGATGTTTTAACAATTTTAATTCATTCAGCTGCTGTTCTCTTTCAGACCTGTTTAGCTTATGAATATTTTCAGTTCATATGCAAAGTAACTCTGTTTTTGCCAAGCTAAGATTTCATCTTCTTGCATTGACTTTCCTAACTTGGTAACTTTAAGTTGTGGTGAAAATAAAGCTATGGTTTGAAAAGCAAAGAGGAGAGGAGGAGACAGGAGGCAATGAACCAATCCAGTGCAGAAGAGAGTAATAGTGATAAGGATGGTTTTCTTGCTTACATTTTGCTATACTTCTTTTGTGGTTGCCTGAGTTCCAAGGAGGCGCTTGCAATTCTTTAGAACAAGTAGTTGCCATTTTCCAAATGCACATGAAACCTGCACAGGAAAATGAAAACTCTGGAAGCTGTAAATGAATTTGAGCTTGAACATAAACCTGCTGAGGCTAATGGGAAGGTTTCCCTAACATTGGAAATGAAATTTGAAAAAAAATTTGGAAATTTTTTTTGAAATTTGGAAAAAAATCCTCCAAAGCAGGAGTCACTTATTCTTCTTATAGCAACTTATCTATGGAGGTGCTATAAAACTCATCTAGCTTTGAACTAAAAAAAAGAGAAATATTGAGTTATCAGAAATTATTCATTTTCTTTTGCGTCTGTATGTTGTTTACTGGGACCAGCTCTTCAGGAAGTCTGTACTCCTCTTTGTTTATTCTACACAGATTTCCTTGTATTAAACATCTGAAAGGCTCAAATGATTGGTTGCTTGAGGGTTGTATCAGCCATGGTAACAGCTTGGTCTTGTCATGCTTATTTAAAAATTAAAAGATAGGTATGATCTGCAGCTTTTTTTATTCCTAAAAGAAGCTGTTGTTCACCATTGTACCAAGAAACTATTTTTTCCCTTCTAAATGAGGCCTGGATCTCCTAGGAGATTTGAAGACTGCATAGTTATTTTCTGAAATATAGGATCATTTGAAGCATCTTCTGAAGTGATGTTTGAGAAATAGCACCATAGCTCTTTCCAGTGGCCAGCAAAGCAGCACACTGCAGTGTTTCAGTCTTCCTTTACAGGAGAGGATGTAGCTATGTGAACCTCTGGCCTCAGATGCCATCCTAACAGTAAAAGTGGAGCAGTGTAATCTAAACACTCCCAAGTGGAAAAAAAGGGGGCAGTTAATTTGCTTTAGAAGAAGGTCAGTATTTTAAGGTGAGCTCTTGTATGTTGGTTGTCTCAGTCACAGGACTGAAAACAGTATGTCTGCAGAACACAGTGTGTTCAGGTAATCTCTGGGTATGTGAAGGTTTCAAGGAGTGCTCCCATGGGAAAGAATAAAATGCCAAACTAGAATGAAACTTTTATAGGCGACAAGGCCCTGTGCCTCCTCTCCTGGCTGCTTTTCAAATGGACAGCTGTGAGCCATATCTGGGAAAGAAGATGGATATGGCAATCAGGGTGGGCTGCCTGCTGTGATGCTCTGAGCTGGTCTGAGCACCCTTTCTGATCCAATACAAGGGTCATGCATGTACTTTAACTAGGATGCTGTTTCTAATTCTTCTGAAGAAAGTTCATGTTGTGGAGTTGCCCTGATTGTGAGACTGTTCTCATTTTGCCATGATTTTGTGGATTATTTGTGGACGAGTACTGGCTTCTGAAGCTGCATGTTTGCATCAGGGAAAGGAGATCCTTACTGCATGTGTTCTTATTTTATACTCAGACTGGCAGCATGCCATAGATTTCCCATGCTGTTGATCTGTTGGAGAGTGCATTTCTGGTCTCTCTCTCTTGCTTCTCTAAGGTATGATTTTTTATTTTTTTTTTTTGTCATTTGTTTGTTGGGTTTTTATGGGGTTTTCTTTGGTTTTTTTGTTGTTTCTTCAAGGAGGAGATTTAAATGTGGTCTTTTTCCTTTTGGCTTTGTGAATCCTTTGGAAGGATTTCTGTATGGTCTCACTTGTGTTGAAGAAATTATGCTAAGCAAAGCTGTGACTGTGTGCCAGGGGAAGTTTAAGTTAGGCATTAGGAAGAAATTCTTCACAGAAATGGTGATTAGATGCTGCACCGGGCTGCCAGGGAGGCAGTGTATTGGAATATGATCCCATCACACCTCAACAGCAGTGGAGTCATCCTTGGAGGTCTTTAAAGAAATACTGGACATGGCCCTTGCTAGTTGATGTGGTGGTCTTCAGTCATAGGTTGGACTTGATCTCAGAGGCCTTTTCCAACCTAATTGATGCTGTGAGTCTATGTGTGATTTGCCGACTCTGCAGCTGTGTGGAAAGTGGTAAAGGGCTGCTAGAGCAGTTTCCATTCTGGATGGAGACTTGGGGATGGTACTGGCCCACTGTCCAGCTAATCCAGCTGTTGTCTTGAGCATATGAACAGAAGTGATGAAATTCAGGATCATTGTTGCTATGCAGGTACCAGTTTATGGCCATGTCCAAAGTGCTCACTGATGTTCAAAAACTTGCTGCCGGTTGCTTTGGGTATGAAAGACATGATGGTTTCCCCTAAGACCACCATGCTGTGGAGGACAGAAAGGACAACACCACAGCTGCCACCTTGTCTTGTGTCACTGGTGTGAGAGAGTAGCAGGGGTGGTTGCAGCATTGCAGTGCCCTCCCAGGCAGGGGCTGCCAAGGCTGAGGGCTCTTTAGGCTGTCTTTGGGTCCCAGAGTGCACAGGTGTCACAGTCAGGGTTTCTAGTAACAGCAAATGAAGGCTGTGGGTACTGCAGGATGAACATGGAAGGACTCAAGAGGAGTTCCTTCCTTTTGTGTGGAGTACAGGATAGATGGGCCTTTGGAGGGACGTGCAGACACAGCCATGGTAACTGTTGACCCTGTGGGATGCAGTTGGTGGAAGCCTTGGTGTGATCCAGGTGAGAGCAGTGAGGTGGGTGAGAGAGTAAACAGCACCATCAGTAAAAGTGAGGGACAGCATGAGAGGCAGAGGTTACAGTCCCTGAGGTGGGTTTTGATTGAGACACTGATGGGACTCGGTACATCCTCCTCAGAGGCTGCAGTTTTAAAACCCATTTCATGTAAAACCTCTCCACTGAAAAACTAAATTTTAACTTTAGCTCTTTAAAAATACCTTTTTATCTGGGTTTATAGAAGAAATACAAACTTCTCTTAAGTGTGTGAAATGTCTGTAGTGGCAAGCTTCGCATCCACAGCTTCTGTTGCCTATATTTTCTGAGCGTGTTCATCATCAGTGGAGGTGTTTGGTACTTGACATCATAAGCATGCCCTGCCTACTTACTCTACTAGAAAGGTGCAAGACCAGTGATGTTGGGCTTGGTGCCATTAAATTACAGCACAAGAACTGTATGTGGCTGTAGGTAAACAGAGACATTAGTTCTTGAGCAAGCCTATTGCCAAGGAGGTGGTGAACTTTCAGGAAGAAATCAAAAGAAACTTGCTCTTTGGTGTTCTCTCTACTTCTCTCTTGTGTAAGAGCAGAGGGAGAAATTTAATGGCAAGTGTAGCACACAGGTTATCTTTGGAATCATCTGTGAGCAGTTTACTGTAAGATAGGATGCAGGACTTTGTGGGTTAGGGCCTTAGTTATAGTGGCATATTTTACAGAGGATTACTTGAAAAAGAGAAATATTCCTGCTTTTAACAATATTAAAATTCTGGTTTGTTTTCACATAAAGGCTTATTGGTTCTTTCTCAGTGCATAGCCTTAAATGGCCAAATATGCAGTTTTACATTTTTTTCTTTCATTTCCCAATTGTTTGTCTGTAGGCTTTTTTTCTTCCAGCCCTGATGTGAGTAGGGAAGTTAATATCCACCAGGCGAAGTCTTCTGTAAAGTCTAGGTGTGACTTTGGGATTTTTCTAAGGACAACATGACAAATGAAAAGGAATCATAATTAAATGATCTTTTTTCCAGTGTCACTTCTGACTGAATATGCTGCAGACAGACAGGGACATAAATGAAACTGTAGTGTACCTCTGTGAGCAGGGTCTGTGGTTTAAAAGTGCCCTGGAGTGTGGGAATGCTAATTATTAGAAGCTGGAAAAGTACTGTGTTTAGCCTTCTGATCTGAGTTCTTGCACCTGCGAAAACACTGTGTCCTTGGACATCTCTAAATGTGATAACAAGGAGTCAGAGAGGCGTGAGAAAGTAAAATGCAAGACTGAAAGAATGAAGAAGAGTTGATGTTCAGCTTAACGAATAGAATGCTTAGGTTACAGAATATGTATGAGCTTATTAACACTATTATAAAAGTGTGTAACCTAATCAATAAATTGGAGACCAATGATCATCAACCCCTAAGATGTGCACGTCTCTCCTTCACCGCCTCAAATGGTGACTTTTCTTTTAACAAATGGTGACCCCCGAACGTGATAATGCGATGCGCCACGGAGGAGGTGAAGAACCGGGTCGGGTCCTGAGAGCAGCCAGGACGGCAGAAAGCGCGGAGAAAGGAAAAAAAAGACAAGGGGGACAAACAGACAAGTTGGACGCGCCGTGCCCCAGGTGTCGTAGAGGCGAACCTGGCCGAAACGTGTTGCCGAGACCTTGATGAGCTGCAAACAGCGCTGACGATTTTGGTATGGAAAGGCAAGCAACATATTATTTATTTACTGCCTTTTTACAAAAATGGCAGGTTAGGGGAATGGAGAATCTACAAGGGTTTTTGACCTATGGATATGCTAAGGGAGTTTTTATTAAACCCCATACGGTTTACGAGTTAACGGGATGGCGTGAATTTAGTGATTTATTATGGGAGGCCACTTTGGACGACAGTAAAACTGCCAAGAAGTTAAGTAAATTATGGAGGGTAGTTCACAATGAGCTAATCCCTGAGGCAGAAAACAACCTAGCAGAAGCTATTGCAAGGGAACGCCGTACAGCTTGGGCTGGGCTCGGGAGAAAAGCCATAGAGAAAGAAAACGATGAGGTTATCAACAAGCGGCGTAGAAAAGCGGACTATAGATTATAAACCTGGGGAAAAGGCTTCCGCAGTTTTCCGGAGCGCACGGTTCCCGCTGTTGTTTTCGGAGTGCTGTAGCACCCAGTGGCCAGCAAAGGCCTTGGTTTGAGCCTAGCATCCTCAATAGATTGTGCTTTAAAAGGACTACAAGATGCAGCGTGTCCAAGGGAAAGTTTAAGAGTGCTGCAGCCGGCAGAAAAAGTTTGTATCGAACACTGAACTGCTAGCATGTTTGGAACTTGTTGTTGTTTTAGACTAAGTGGCAGCAATTTACATCGAGCCTTTGAAATGCACATAGAGTTACAGATCAGCGGCGGTGTTCGGATGGAAACTGCAGCGGCGGCTCGGCTGTCGGCGGCTCGCAACAAATACGAACAGCCACGGAGCCCGAGCGGGGCAGGCAGCGCTGTGCCCGCGGTGCGGTGCGCGCCGGCGGGGCTGGGTGCGCGGGGCGCAGCAGCGAGCGAGTCCCGCGGCGGGGCCCGGGGTCCCCAGCTAGAGCCTGAGGCGGCGGCAGCGACAGAGCAGAGGGAGCGGCACAGCGCGGGGAGGCTCCCCCGCAGGGGCCGCAACTCATGCCGCCGGAGTGCCGTGCTGCAGCAGAGCTGAGTTAACCCATTGCACACCACAGCAGGTCAAGCGGCGGCCCCGAGAACCGTCCCAGAGTGACTACTTCACCCCCTCCGCCCCGCAGCCGGCGAAAGCTTCAGTGTTAGACCTAATAGCCGTAATAAATGTGACTCTTTTCCACAAAGAACCACAAAAAGATCCCTACTGCAGTTAAAACAACAGTGATAATAAATAAACAACACCAAAGAGCATTGCTATCAGGACATTCCTCATCTAAATTAAAAGATCTTTTGTTCTTCCTGACAGAGACTGTAAAAGAAAGATCAGCATAGACTCTGAACATTAAAAACCCAGATAGCTCAGTCGGTGGAACACCAGACTCTCAAGTTGTATTTTGAAAAGTTTAAAAATGTTAGAAATGTATTGAAACAGTTGTATAAGTGAGATGCAATAAGTATGTTTTCGTATTCCTTAAGCCTTACTTAAATGTAGTAGATGTAACAAGCAAATACTGAATTCAGAGAGATTTTTTCCACAAGTATACCTTGAACAAATTTCTTATGTTTGTGTGTACACAAGTGTAAAAATGTTGAAGCAAACACATGAAAATAGTTGTTTTAGATTAATATTTTAGAGTCAGGCCTGTAAGTAAGTTATAGTAAATTTTATATTTTATTTTTATAGTAAATTTTATCTGTTGCTAAATAGTTTAAAGTAAATTGTTTATTAAGTGCCATTAAATGTTAAATACTGGTAAAGTTAAGTGTTTTCAAATTTATGTTTTGATAAGTTTAAGTGCTGTTAAGTTTCATTTTTGTTAATTTAAGTGTTATTAAGTTTAAGTGAAGTTACATTTTGTTATATTTAATTTATGTTAAGTTTAAGTTATGTAAAATTTAAGGTCAATTGAATTAAGTTCTGTTAGATTTAAGTGATGTCACATATGAGTTTTGTTGATTTGAAAATCTGTTAAGTTTAAGTTCTGTTAAGTTTAAGTTCTGTTAAGTTTAAGTATTTTAAGTGTTTTAAGTATAAGTGTTTTAAGTCTAAGTGTTTTAAGTCTAAGTGTTTTAAGTCTAAGTGTTTTAAGTCTAAGTGTTATTAGGTTTACGTGATGTTAGATAGATTTATGTTAGATGTTTATTTTATAACTTGTGTGCAAGGTGTCACCACGAACATCAGAGAAACTTTAATTATAAAAGATAATTAGAAGCATTTGTAAATGAAGCCATTTTTGTTTAAAAGATATTTGTTGTTTAAAAATGAGAAACAAGCTTATCAAACAATCAATGCAGATGAAACTTGCACACATGTTCTTTTAGCCTATTTTTGTAAGTTGTATTAGTACACCTAAGTTTTGTTTAAGCCTTGTAACAGCGTAAAATATTTTTGTGTTTATTTCATAGCATATACTATAGATGGTAATAAGTTTTGTCAGTTTGTTTTCCTAGCTTAAATTCCTTATAATAGAAAACTTTATTAGTTAAGAAATATTGTTTATAATAGTTATTAGAATTGCTTATTTTTATATTTTAGAGAATGTAGTGTAATTAACTAATGAAGCTTTGCTTATTTAAAAGAAAACAGGGGATATGTGGGAATGCTAATTATTAGAAGCTGGAAAAGTACTGTGTTTAGCCTTCTGATCTGAGTTCTTGCACCTGCGAAAACACTGTGTCCTTGGACATCTCTAAATGTGATAACAAGGAGTCAGAGAGGCGTGAGAAAGTAAAATGCAAGACTGAAAGAATGAAGAAGAGTTGATGTTCAGCTTAACGAATAGAATGCTTAGGTTACAGAATATGTATGAGCTTATTAACACTATTATAAAAGTGTGTAACCTAATCAATAAATTGGAGACCAATGATCATCAACCCCTAAGATGTGCACGTCTCTCCTTCATCCTCCTCAAATGGTGACTTTTCTTTTAACACTGGAGCACTTGGCTGCTGCTGTAAACTCCATTGGAAATTAGTAATTGGAGCTGTAGGTATTACGTCTGGCCAATATGTAGGTCAGTGCTTTTGTCAGTTCAGAAAATTTGCACTTTAGTGCTTTACGCTGGAACTGGCCTTCTCTTAAAGCCAGGCTTTGAGAGAGGGTCCTGCTGCAAAATGCAGGCTGGCTGTGGTGCGCTGTTGGATTGCCCTGGTGGGCTGTTGTCAGCTGTGCTGCCTGCTGTGCAGCCTTCAGGTCCGAGAGCTGTTTGTGGGATTGGAGGGTGTTTGGCTGCTGTCTGCCTTGGGGCAGTGGTGTGGAGACATGCAGGCCAGGCTGTAGGAAGATCTTTTTATGCAACATGGATGTTGATGCTAGAATTCAGATGGAGGGGAAAATGCAGGTGTTCAAATTATTCTTGCAAAAATATAAGTAGCCTGGCAATTAAAAAAAAAATTATCTGGAAACCAGAGAAGATAATTAGGGGTGATGTAGTGTTTCATTGAGATGTGAGGGAGTAGTCCAAATAATATGACAGTTTGCAATCTCTTAAGTGCAACTTTTGTAAGGTTTTGATTCTCATTTTATAGCCTTCATGACAATATTATGGTCAACTGGGATGATTTTGAAGAGGAATGTTTTTTGCTAAATTGGATTAGCTTTTGCCCTTATTTAAGGTGATGCCTGTGTATTTGGCACCTTGGACTGTGTGCTGATCAAGAACACAACCCTGCCAGTGCATCTGGGCAGATAACACCCAGGCAGTGCAAGAGTGAAGTCAGCAAGGCTGAGCAAGGGGGTTATGTAAAGCTGGGTGTGGAGCAGCCTCCTTCGCCCTGAAACACAGCTGACTGCAGGGATCTGATGTGCAAGGAGCTGTGAAAACATGCTGCCAGGGAAAAGGCTTCATGGAATAAGAAATCCTGCTGTTGCAGATAGATGTGCTAGTAGAGTGTAAAAGCAGACACTTGTTCAAGGATTTTCTTTTGTCCTCACAAACAAGAATTCATGAAAATATTCTGAGCAATTTTTCTTTGTTTGCTAAGATGTTTAGAGGTAAATGTGTACATTTGCAAATTTTAGGAGTATAATATAGTTCAGTCATTTTAATTAACTGTTACTTTTTAACTTAAGTAACAGCAAATTGGAACAACAAAAGTCATATCACTTATAGTTCAAAGCTCTAAGACATTCTGAATCTTTGACATCATTAGAAGCTGTTATTTAATGCAGATCTTTTCTTATGTGGAGTGATTTTTCAAGTTCCTATATATGTTTTTGAATTACATTTTAAAGTTGTAACAAGTCCTTTTCCTTTATGTTGATTGTATCTCCAATTAACCTGTGATGTAATTCTGGCAGTATCTTTGAGCTGATCCTGTATGTAACATGTTGAATGTGAAAACCCTGAAGAGAGAACATGGGGTTGCAGCAGTGTGCATCCAATGAAGAGCAATGTGAAATCAGTCTGAAACAGCAGAGGAGTGGGCAGCTCCTCCTTGCCTTGTGTTGTGCAGTCACCCATAGGCTTGAAATCCCAGTGCATGGTACAACAGCATCTCCACAGTGCTTATCTCTTGTGTCTACAAACAAAAGAAGTGAGCAAGAGAAAATGAGTATGCTTGTCCAAGGGAGATTGGTCCTGTGATCATGTGTAATTAAACATGTAATCAAACATTTAATAAACTACTTGTATTTTTCCTTCTAATTAGTTGCTGCCAATTACTGGGATTGAAGGGTGAGTTTCAGGGCGGAGATGACCAAATATAACCCAGAGAAAAACAACTAACTGCTACTGTGCCTTTGTGTGACTGCCTCTCCAAATCCCTCTCAAAAGCTGCATCAGCTGTTTATATGTCCACCCCCTAAGTGATAAGGACAATGGTAATTTGGTAGAATAGAATAGAAATGCAGTTTTTCCTTTTCCTGTAAGAGGAATTTAGCTTATCTTTTAAAGTCATCAGCATGTTGTGATCACAGCAGTCTTGTAGTGGGGAGGGGCAGGTACCAGAGAATCTAGAGAAGTCCATAAAGGGAAGCAAATGTAAAAGATGCAGCTGAACTGTTTGGCCTAAGGCTTTTTTTCTGAGAGGGAGAAGTAGGATATGAGTAACAGAGCTCAGGTATGAGGTAGGATTTATCTCATTGAGGCAGCTTCTAGAAAATCTGAGGAGGCTCAAGAAATTGTCTGGCTCCCCCAGTTATGGGGTGTAGCAGACCTCCCAGCAGATCTGAATCTAGGTTAAAGCAGAGTCTGGTTAGAAAATGTAATAGCATTTGCAGGGCTGTATATCAGCTCCTGCATGCCCTGGCCAAATTTGGCAAAGTTGTAATCTCAAAACGTGTTCAGTCACTGATGGAAGCAATGGGTGTAACAGCTGCTGTCTAGGCTAAGGCAAGGGAAAAAAGCGAAGCCAAGATTAATTAGAGGGCCCTCTGTGTTGGTGTGTACCCCAGCACCAGTGTGAGAGAGGGGAGCAGGAGCATGTGCCATGGAAGGTCAGGGGTGTGGGGGACAGCAAGGCATGTGCTGTGGGTACTGGCTCATGGCAGAGCCCTGAAGGCACCTCTTGGGCAGAAGTCATGCCTGGAGAAGTGCTGAAGCTGATCAGAAAAAGAGTGGTTCAGAGAGATGGGATGCTCTGAATTTCTTGCAAGCAAACAGGATTTGTGTTGAACTTCTGTCTTTATCATTTACTTCACCTTTCAGACAGATGTATGTTTTTCTAACAGCTTGGATAAAAACCAGACAGTATTTGTGTTTTATGGTTTATCAGAGGGTTGGGTTTTTTCCTCTTACTGCACTGTTAACAATCCACTGAACAAACAAGAAAATGGGTGTTCTGGCAAACCTATACATATGCTATTGCTTAAAGCAAGAACCCTGTGGACTGAAAGAAATTAGGGAGAATTTTAATCTTTCTCTAACAGCAAACTTCAATGTAATCTAGAGTAGATAAAATGCATGATAAAATAGATGTATTTATAGCACATACATAGATGTGCTTCCCTGAAGTGGTCTAGTCACCATGATGGAATTTTCACCAGCTGGGGTGGAGACTTCTTGAAGATACTATGTTGTGCTTTTCAGGTGCAGAAACTGTGGTAAACAAGGGAGACTTTTCGTCCTGCTGTCTGACCTCTGGTCCAACTTCAAGTTTGTACTTTCTGACCTTGGCTGATCCTATGCATAACAATCCTATGCCTATCCCTGCTAAGAGCTTTTGGTGTATTTCTGTGAATCTTAATGGTCTATATTGCATTGATATTAAGAAGTTGGCAGTAGCACCTTCTACTATATGTTGGATTTCCAACTCCTCAAACTTCAGCCCTATCCAAAGAGATCAGTGGAAAACTCTCTTCTCTTACCTGAACGCTTTTGCTCAGGGTGTGTGTGTGTTGGGGTTTTTTAAAATATATTCTTTTTGATCCTCACCCAAATTTTCATATTAGCTAGTAAAATTATTCTGTATGATTTATAATAAAGAACATTTATTAAATTGCTGTCTCTCTATTTACATACTTTTTCTTGTAAGGGCCATACTCAAATATTACATGTTGCAGAAATTTTATTTCATTTTCAGGATCATGTGCAGACCATGAAGAATATTCACTGCAGCACTGTCAAATGCTCTATTCTATTGCTTCTCAGGGAAGTTGGCAACATGTCAATAAATGGAATATTTTTAAACAGTGTGATCATCACTTGTTGGAAGCCAAGCTTTTATTTTATTGTGAACCTGTCTAGTGAGGCTTCCAAATAAAGTAAAATCATTTTTCTTTGATCTAATGTTGATGTAAAATCGAGAAGAAGAATCAGTTACAGTGGAGGAGGAAAATTCCCATTATTGGTATTGGCATCTGCATCTGTTCAAATGGAGAAAAGCAATTCAGTTCACATTTCTTTAATTTGTACTATGTATTTTCTGCTGAATATAATTTTCCTCTCAAATAGAGTAGCAGACTGCAGAAGAGCACTTCTCAGCTTCTAAGTGCTTGTCTCTTTTCCACTGATGTGGTTCATACAGTGGAAACTGCTTTGGGGGGCTGCATAGTGAAATAAAATTTCTGATGATACTGAACTGCTTTTAACCAGCTTTTTATTTGGGGCTTAACCAACCAGTCCTCTTTAAAATAACAGCTGTATTTGTAAGTGCCCCGAAATAAAGGCTGAAGCTTGAAATGCATCTCAAAGGAACAAACAAAACAGGAACTGACTAAGTTATGTGAGCCTGAACTGATGCAGAGTTTGAAGGGAAAAGCTTTCTAGGAATGCTAAACCTTTGCATGGATGTCCTTTTAACCTGATTATTTGTGCCAGTGCATTTATCTGGCCACAGTAACTTCCCTGCATAGGCTCTTGTTATTCTTTGTCTGTGAATCTATGGCTAATTCCAGTTCCATAGAGGAAAATTTGTTCCTTGCATATGCAGACAGTGGTCACTTGGTGAGTGTAAAAGACAAGAAATCACAAGGGTTACAAAGGTGATGAAACTTAAGGGAAGCTTGGTGTCTGACTTGTACAGTGCCAAAACCCAGTTCCTTATGGAGAGGAAAAAAGGAGTTGCAACCAGCTTTCTTCAATGAGCAGACGTGCTAACTTTCTCTTGTTTGTATAATGAAGTTTTGCATAAAGAAAAAAGCCCCAGACACCTATATATCTTACTTGAAGCCTGGCTTGAGATGAATAGTCATTTTTGCATGGCAAGTTGCTGAAGTTAAATACGTCTGTAATTTCTGCCAAAAAAAATGCCCAATCTCTTTTAGAGATCCAAGAAATGAAAAAACGTTTTGCATATTGCACATTTCTCATGCATGTCTCAGTGGGTGTCTGCCCTCTACAAAAAATCCCAAAACGTTTATTCAAGGCTGTTTGCCAAAGTCTTGGAAAGTTGCAGAGGATATACAGCCTTTGGTTTCAGAGTTAGCAGATTAAAAGCCTTTTCTCGGTGAAAGCTGGCTTGGCAGACACGCCTTTCTCTCTGTACCCCTTGGCTTTAGCAGAGTGGAGGTGTGCATTTGTTTTGTCTTGTGGTGTGCAGGAGATCTGCAGAACCTGCAGTACCAGCCCGGGGCCTGGCAGAGCCTTGTCTCACTGGCCATACTGAACTGGTGGTCTTAGTGCAGGGAAGATGAGAGCAGTTGAAGCTGCTTCTCAGAACACCAAGGTACATCTCCAGTTTAGAGATACAGATGTCATGTGGGACAGTGTCAAATGCTTTGCACAAGTCCAGGTCGATGGCATCAGTTGCTCTTTAGCTGCCAAGTCTGCTGGGAAGTCCCCTGTGAGCTTCAGGTGTTGTGAATGTGAGGCTGTTCCTGTCTGTGTGCACAGGGCCTCATCTGCTTGTTCCCCCTGGTCAGGGGTCTGTGTCACCTGTCCTGACCCATAGGCTCTCGGTGTGCTCCTCATCCATTCCCAGGCACAGCTCCTTGCACTCCAGCTGCTTATTGTCATAGAGAGAGGGTGACTCCCTTGCCTGTCCTTCCTAAAGAGCTGGAATCCTCCATTCCTCATAGGAACCTTTGCACCATGCTCATGTTTCTAGAAGCCTCTAATAGCTTCTGCAAGAAGAGGTTTTTTATGTAAAGATGAATACCATGTCTGTCCCTGGAAGGGATATTGTCTTTTGCCTCATGATTCTGCTGCCTCTTCTCAGGTCTCTTTGAGCCATCACTGATGTCTCATGACCTTAGAAAGACTTCTGAAAGGGATGGGTCATGTGTTTGCTTTCTGCATGTTAAGGGTCATGTTAACATTGGGGTGACTGGGGTCATGAGGAGACAAAGGGAACTGGGAGCAGAGAGGACGTGTGTGCTCTTTGCAGTGCTTAAGGAAGCAAGCAGTTTATTGAAGCCAAAGGATGGTGCTAGAGCAATTTAGCCTGCAAATTTGAAGGACTCTGACCTTTGGGAAATTAATGTCTTGTAATGGAAGATACAGTTCCAAAACAGCTTGGTTTGAAGGTGGTTTTTAATAAGGTTATAAAGAGATCACGTGGTGTGGCTGCTTGCCATAGCTGGGAATTGGATCTGATAATGTCTGGTGGGGTAAGCCTATGGCTAAAGGCTGAACCCTGCCCAGTTGCTTATAATTGTCATCAGGTACTAAATCTGTCTCTGAATGTCTGGTAGGATGAATAACTCATTGCCTTTAATAATTTTTCTCTGCAGCTGTTAATCACTCCTTCTTCCCACTGATGATTTTTCTGTTTTTTTTTTTTCCTCTCAAAAGACTGTGGTTAAAGTTTTCTGTCCTGCTGGGAAAGTAGCAAGTAGAGGCTCCCAGAACCTGGGGTCACCAGTTCCAAGAAAAGAGTCTGGCAGAGCTCAGCAGCGCTGATCCATCTTAAATGCCTAGTTTAAAAAGAAAACAGATTCTTTTGAGTTTGTATTTACCGGCTTTTTGGTTTTTATAACTTGGGATACACAGATTTTATTTCCACACTAAGTGGGTTTTTTTAGTGCTGAAATTAGGAGCCTTGTAATGTTTCATTAAACAGACTGAAACTTTGTCTTAATATTTAGTGACTAAAGGCAGTTTATTTCCTTTAGTTACTACTTGCAGTGCCTGTTCTCTTTCATTCATGGCTTTTTCTGCCCTTCTTCTTGAATGTCTGGAGCATTAATGTGGGATGCTTCACTTTGTCATTGCTCTTTCAGGATAAAGGGTTAGTGGGTTTCCAGCGGTATCTTTGCTGTGAAATGCTGGTGAATGTTTTAGTGGGAATTTATGGCACTGCAGGTGAATACCAGAGCAATGCTGCTGCTGCTGCTCTACCAAGATCCTCTCTTATTTTCTAGTCCCTCTCAGGGCACTTTGTTCTGATACAGCACTCTTAAGAAGCATTTTTATGACTGTAAATGGGATGATATAATGCTTTGAAGATGTGGAGATCATCAGATGGTTCTACCAAATGTCATGTGTGAATGGGGTGGTGGTGTGAAAATCACTTATGGTGGTGTAGCGTCTGATGTATGAGGGCTTCTATTACTTGGACCATTCCCTGTTTATACAAACAAGGAAGAAATGCACAAATGTGGCTGCTTTCTGTGGAGTTTTATCCTGCTTGAAAGGTCTTCCATGACAGCCCAAAGTCTCGGGATTTTTTCAGCCCACCTAAAGAGCGCTTAGAGTTTGAAGTGAGATGTTTTCTCTCCTGTTCTACATTAGCTGTACCTACCAGACTGTAAAGGTACACTCTGATGCCATTCTTCTTTGGATCTGTGATGCTTTACAGACTGAGGAAATTTAGAACTCCCTCCCCCAAATGCCAACTTTTGATCCATTTCGGACATAAAACTTTCCAGAATACAGATTAGTGGGGAAAAGCTTGCTAAAAGGTAAGCATAGTTGGATATAAATTTGTAAAAATAACTGATTAATTGCCTGCTTGATAATCTGTGTGCAAAAAGCCAAACCACAAAAGGTCCTCCCCCTGTTACAGCTGAGTCTGGCAATGTTTCAGATGCCCTGTCCACGTGCACTGATGGCTGTGGCTGCGAGCTGGAGCCCCTGGACAGTGAGCACCCCAGTACTGGAGTTGCTTCTTGGTTTTTTCCCTGATAGACAATAAGTTGGCATCCATCAGTATGAAGAATAATAACAGTAAGGATTGTCACAAATATTTAATAAAAAAATGCAAAGTATTCTGCTGATGGAAAAGCTAAGGCAATTGAGCTAAGCTTGCCTTTATGCCAGGAGGGGAAATGGGCTGTCCACAAGGTTGTGGCTGTCCAGTATTGGCTGGTTTTCAGTGTGGTGGAAAGTCTTAGTGGCTACAGCTTTTTGCTCTGATGCATTAATATTTAAAAGCTCCCTTTGATGTCAGTGTATTGCTTTTCTGTGAAAATGCTTTTTTTAATATTAAAGCAATACATTGTTGTTCTTCTTCTTATTTGCTACTTCTTTACATGGGAAATTTTCAAAGTGATGTCTGAGAAAATTAACTTCCCTGAATGTATGATAGAAAGTTTGGCTTTTACTTTTGAAATTGTAAATTCCATTTGGCATTTTCAATCTGTCACTCAGACCATACAGGAAAAACAATTTGGTTAATTTAACCATGACTACGATTTACAACCTGATAGTAATTTTTTTCTCTTTTAACTATCATTCACTATGATATTCAGGTCCTTGATGCTGTGGGGAATTAGTCCTAACTGTTTAAAAAAAACCAATCCCAACCCCAAAAGCCAGCTATTCTACATAGTTTGAGGCTCTGGTAAAACATCAATTTCAAGACATTGATTAATGTGCTTTTAGTAACTTGATATTGAATTCTTCTTTAAATCCATATATCATTCCAACTTAAACATGAAGTCAACTAGTGTAGTAATTATTTTAATTGCTATTGAGTACAGGGAGGCTTGCATTATCCAGTAGAGTTATTCACTGGTTTCAGGTATAGAACTAATAAGATGAAACAGGCTTTAGGGTTTTATTTGGTATTGCAGACTAATGCAGCAGTTAAATATTTCTGGTTTTCCTGTAAATGCTGCGTGTGTAAATGATCTTTGCAAATGAATGTATTTTAAAATTAGCGACCTCTGGGAATGTAGTTTAGAACTGACCATTTTTCAAATGTCTATTCAATGAAAGTAGATAGACACAGTCTCTCTTTGACACAGCTGAGTTGCCTCTTCGGAGGCAGAAGGGAAATACAGCTAATAATGACCTTTCTTTTCTCCTCAGAAAGAGAGATTTGTCAGGAGGCAGCTAGGCCAGCTGGGAATGGGAGCCATTCCCCTGGTAGGCAGTGGCTCACTTTCAGACTGCATGGAAAGCTAGAAAGTCATGGACAACACCATGAGGGACACAATAATAGTGGTCAGCACACCAGGTGAAATAGTCATCCCATCCTGTCCTGTCAATCATGCCCTGCCTGTCCTCTGCTAAAGAAACAGCCCAAAAGAATGTGCATGAGAGTTGTAGGATGTATTTTTCTTAGTGGCCTTTTAAAGCACATTAGGAAGAAGTGGTAACTGGTCCATGGCTCTGTCAGACTCCCAGCACAGTTCATTCAGCAACTGTTTTGTCTCAATTGTGTGTCCTGCACAGGCAACCCCTTGTTGGGGAATTATGGCCCACAGTTTGCTTCATTCTCTCTGTTTACTCTGTTTTTTGAAGGTCTTAGAGTTTCTTGTGCATGGGATCAGCTTTCTTTCCATGCCTGACCCCAAACCCTTTCCCAGGTGACGTAAGGCAGTTTGTGTGGTTAGATGGTTTTGCATGCTTGGTTGCATCAGGGATATCTTCTGCCCTGAGCCTGCTGCTGTGACCTGCCTGGCTGAAAAGCCTGAAGTCACTGGCTTAGGAAATCTTCTGGGCAGAGAATCAGCTAATAACAAAACAGAGGTGCATTGTGGCTTGACATCCTGATTGTTTGGATACTTCTTGTTTTTAAAATGACTTATTTTCAAATTATGATATTTTGGTAGAGGATTTTTTCTCCAAATTAACTAGTCCTCAAAATACTTCTATGGTTTCTTGTGCCCTGGGTTTAAGTAGAAAAGGTTCTCATATTTCAGGTAACAAAAAGGACATCCTGCTCCCTCTGAAAAGGGGAAGACCAGCTAAAAGCCAGCCTTGGTAATTGCTTCCTCCTTCCTGTACCTTTTTAAGCATGAATGGCATGGCATTGTACCTAAGAGCAGACACCCCTACTCTCCCTGCCCATGTGCTGTTCTGGCTTCTTCCCTTCTGCTGGGACAGTGCAGTTGGTTCCAGTAAGTCCCAGAACATTAGCAAAGTTCATTTGGGGGGGATTACAGAAAGCATTTGGACTGATTCTCTCTCAAATGGGTTTGGCACCCGGCTCACGAATACTTATCTTCCTCAAAGTAGACTAAATCTTATTCAGTGTGTATGTAGGCATGACAAGAAATGCCGCTTTTGCCATCAGTCACTGCCTTCCAGGGACTGTGGTACAGTTTTGTCTGAAGCTTGGTGTATTTCCATGGTAGTTTTGAGTTGTTTTGTTTACTCCAGGGCACACACAGCAAAATTGTTTGATTATTTTAAATTTTAGCTTACAATACTTGGAATGCTTCTGAGTAGTCTGCTCCCCTAATTTATGAAATAGCATTCCCCACCTAATTTTTCCCATTTTTCTTGCTTAGCTCTGTGAAAATCATGGTTTCAACAATTTGGCTATTAGCTCTTTCTGTACAAGATTCATATTTTCTTCTCACCACAGAGCTGGAACACATCTGGCCAGCCCAGGTGATGATCTATAGTAGTGCTTCCCACACCATAATGGCAGTATATTAATCACCCACCACTTACAGCTCCTGTTATCTGCAAGAGGGCTTTGAAGTTCTTTTCAAGAGGTGCTTGGTTTCATTTTTTCTTTTATTTCTTTGCTTAGCTCTCACAACAGGCTCTCTCCTGTGTCTGTGCATTGAATGCTGCTTCTAGGCCAGAGAGAGTCCAGACTGGTAAAGTGGAAGAGGGGGCAATTTGTGTCATAGATGCTGATTGATTGCCTGTTCCTTTGGGCATCCTTGTAATGGCCTCTCAAAAAAAAGACCTACTGTCTTGGGTGGAAAACTGGAGGAGCCATTGTGTATTCAGCAGTGTGCAGCATTTGTGACTGTGGACAACAACACAGACACTCTTAGATAGAAAAGCACTGAGGGCAGAGCTAGGCGGTCCTGTTGTGTGACCTCCCCAAAAAAAGGGACTTTGATTTTCACATATGGGGCTAGTGGGAACAAGGAAGAGAGATTCCTGTCTTGTGTTCACGGAGGCTTTTCATTTTTAGGTTAAATTTTCTATGTCTTCAAAGTGAGAAGATTCTAACTTACTTGAATAGCCTGCATGTACTAGGAGGAAGGGCATGGAGCAGGAGTGGCTGGGCTTTGTGCCAGGGATTCAGTTCTGCTCTCGAGCCTAGTGCAGAAATGGTTTGTTTTGCTTGATGACTTGTCAAAGGCAGTGACTGGGCATTGTCTGATTGCATGTACCTGAATCTCAATTCTCATACCATCAGAATAGACAACTATCTCTAAGTTGGCTCTACCAATTGCAGTTCTCTCAGCATTTTAGTGTATAATTCATAGGCCTCTCCAGTCTCTCATTGCTGGAGATTCAGGATCACTGGAGCAATTCTCCATATGGCCAAAGGCTTGGTCCTTTCTGATAAACCTCAAGTATTTGAACTGTGCTCTTGAAGGAATCAGACTGACTGCAAGTCTTTGAACCTGAAGTCCAGGGTAGCATCCTGTGTACCAAGATGATCGGGGTAGAATAAGGCTGTAAATAAGAGGATAAATGGCTGCAAGGTGCTGTGTTAATTCTCCTTGACATTTATGCATGTATCCTTGGTTCAAAAGAAAAGATCTGTCAAGCATGCAGAATGTGCTGTGGTGCAGTTTGCACACTCTGAGGGCAGATGAGAAATGAAAAGCAAACTAGATCTAATTAAAACTGAGATGCTTCCTCCTTAATATCAGCCACTTCCTACCTGTGCTCACCTGACAGCCCTATCAGTCCCAGCACTGCAGCTGCTTAGTATTCATCTTGGCTTACTTCTGGGGGCATGAGTCAGAATCTGCCAGAATGCTTCCCAGACAGGGAATGAAACTGAACAAGTGCTTTCCTGAATTTGAATCAGGTTATTAGTGCAGATTTTTTATTGTTTGCATTCTGGTATGAAGCAGTGCTTTTCCATTAGTTTTTGTTTTTACATTTCCCCCACATTTCCAGCACTAACGTTTCCTTTTTTTTTTCTTTTTTCAGGAAAAGAGGCGTAGAAGTAGTGCAGGTGAGTAAAGGTTCTATTTTCTTGTAAAGAAGGCTTACTGATTTTAAATGCTGTCATTTGGATGCCAATATGACCTGGGCTTAATAATTTTTCTTTCCATTCAATTCTTTATAACAGATACTAGTTTTGGAAAGACAGGATTCCCCTTTTATGAAGCATGTGTTGAACCCACATGCAGTCCAACTTAATAGGTGCCCTAATGAAAGTGTGGGAATGCAGTTAGGCTTTTCTTGTGTCTGTCAATTAATAAGTTCTGATAGTTGATTAGGTGATGTTACTCTTAATTGCATTCACAGAATGCAATTAACAGAAACAGGATCTGCCCTTTGGAAAAAAAAAGCTATGGCAGAAGGAATGTTCTTGTAACCCAGTGATCAGTGAAATGATACTGAAGTGCTTTCAAGTTGAGGCCCTTCTAAAGATAAGTTCAGGTGTTGGCTACTTTTGTTCTTTCCCAGGTCTGAATGGTCATATTTCACACAAGATGTTACTTAAAGGATGGTGTCAGCTTATGAAAGGAATTATGTTACATGTCAGCTGTAACAGAGCACTATAAGCCCTAAAAGATGAAGGGGAAGCATGGTCTTTCTTTCTCGCTTATTTTGTGTGCTTAGAAGAGCTGTGTGCCATAGGTTTCACTCTTGCTGATACTTACCTGGTGCTCATTTTGAACTCTGAAGTGGTGAGTTCCTCACTCTCTCAATAGAGGTGACAGAAGAGAGAGGAGGAAAATGGTGTGTTAGCCTTGGGTAATTAAGGTTGTTCTGAAATCCATGTGGAATGTGCTTCCCAACACCAGCAGGGAGCAGGAGAAAAGCACTTAAAAATAAATTGAAATATCAGGCCATGTTATTTTAAAGAATCCACTGTCAGAAAATACTTAAAAACATCTCATTGCTAGTTAAAATGGAGAGTATGTCTTTCAGTCATGAGTGGTTGTCAGAGAACTGCATTGTGTTAGAAGGACAAAGAGGTTATACTTTACTGGCTGTATTTAACCTCTCACCACTACAGCATCATCTTCCTTTCCTGTACCTCCTGTGGCTCAGAGCTAAGGGGCAGTTTCTTTCATCAGTTTTGATAATGGCATTACCAGATTGATATAAACAAACCAGCATTTACAAAGCACAGCTCGATGAGGAGCACGGGGAGAAAGCTAGCCCATATTTGTGTCACTGTCTAGGGGACATTATTATTTAATACCTCAGTGTATTACAGTCCAATGTCTGCATGTTATATGTGCCTTGCACCCGCGCTGTACATTTATGCAGCAAGGGGCTCATATGAGATGAGTTCAGTGATGCATCCATTAGTTGAGCAGAGGGCAGATTCCATTTTACCTCATGGATTAAAGTTATTATCCTTCCATAGGTTTGTGTAGCTTAATGGCTACAAAATTATTGCAAAGTATTTATTTATTGTAAGAGCATATTGGGAAACATTTGGACAGAACTAGATAGGACTTTGTCCCCATAAAAACGCTTTATGGTCTCATAATTTATCATCTCGTATTTGACAGCATGGTTGAGATGTCAGACTAATCTATAGTGGGAATTTGTGCCCCAAAGGCATACCTCAGTCTCTGGTGCCTGCTGCTCTGCTGGAACAGGATGTATAGAAGTGTGTGATCACCCTTTGCCTAGCACTTGCATGTTGCTTCATATATACCAATGTATGTGCTTCAGCCAGTAGGGAAGGTATCAGAAATGGGCTCTTGCCTCATCCCTTATTGCTAGAAATCTTTGCTTGAGGCACCTTGCATCATCTGTCCTCCTAGCCCTGCTTCTAGATGAAGGATTGTCTTGGTGTCCATCTGGTGCACAAGGTTTATTTGACAGAGGGAATATTGTCTTCCTGTGTCAAGCAGCAGCAGCATTTCTTTCATTTGCTTCCCCTTCTCCTTTAAAGAACCTGTCCTGTTAGAGAGAAACCAGCTCTTAGGTCTGACAGTAAGCACATAAATCAAAACTCAAGATACATAGGATGTTTACCTGATTTCTTCTTTACATAAATTCAGAATTTTTCTGAAATAGACTTGCTTTCTAGTAAGAAGTAGTGAGTTGGAAGGTAAGGTTTGGTTACTGGCTTCTAGAGTGCAAAGCACGAGGGACTGGTATGTGCTGCCTTGTGTGAACATACATCAGATTATTCTTTTCCAAAGATGTTTCACAGGAGCAGGAAAGGATTTTTTACTATTATAAGGAAGTTTTGGAAGTCTTCAAATAAGCTCCCGTGTGACTTCTGTTTCCTTCCTGCGGGGAGGATTTAGGATAGTCCTCTCTTCTTTGGCTAGACAGATTAAATTCTTTTGTTTTGCTTTCTTAGAGCTAATTGTGCTTTACAGATTGAGTGAGCTGCTGCTAGACAGCAATTAACATTTCATGACTTGTGTTCAGGTTTTGTGTTTTGTCTTCTCTCAGACTTCCACTTTCAGCAGAGAGAGTGGTTCCAGGTTTCTATTTTTATTGAGTGGGGAGACATGCACATCCTCCAAAGAGAAATAAAACAAGAACAGGACTGGCAGTGGGATGCTAAGCAGGCATTCTCCTTTATCTAGCAGTAAGACCTTAATGAAGGCATCACATTGAAAACAAACAGAAAACCTCTCAACTTGTGTGGTGATAAATAATTGGGGTTTTTTAGAAATACTGATTAATTTCTAACATAATAAGAATTCACTGTGAACTCAAGGTACAAGAGCTGAAATGTGCAACATTATATAGTACAACTGAGTAACATCCACCAAGCTAGCTGGCTTAGAAGATGGTACAGTAGATTAATTAAATAAAAAGCTTTCAAGGTTATGAACTTTCCAAAGACAGTATGAGTCTGAGCCTGCACCCAAACATTTGGGAGCCCGAATAGGATTAGCTCATTTCTGTTTTTCCGGTGGACATGGCAGAACTCTGAGTGGAAGCATCCTTAGAATCTGGCAATGTTTTGGATCTAGGGTTGCTTTCTGCAGCTTAAATCCAAGTCAGTGGTGCAGCCACAAACCAGTGTTATATCACAAGGAAAAAACCAAAAAAAGCAATTTACTAGCTTTTCAAGATGGGCTCTTAACAGAGTACTGTGCTGCCTCTCTCACCTTACTATGGGGCATTTGCTTATTTTTTTTTTAAGAAGGGATCACTTGAGTGTCAGGGTGCTTTTCGAATTAGGGTGCTTACTTGTTTGTACCCCATAAGGTAAGGAAGCACTCTTGTTCCAGTTTTGTAGGAGGAGAGACTGAAGGATGTGTCCCATTTCTCCCAGGGGAACCTGTTGCAGTTCCAGTGCCAGTGCAGTTGGGGTCTGTGCTGTAGGAATTTCAGCTGCAGCTGTCTGAGAAGGGCTGTGGGGCCATTAGCTTGTGCTGCTGTGTGGGCACGAAGGCAGGAGCAATGAAGGGTGGTCAGCAGGGCTGGGGCTGCTGGCTCTCTTCCAGTGAAAGGCAGCACCAATTCAGCTGCATTTAAAGTATTCTGAATGAAATGCTCTTGTGGTTTCTGTGGCAGTTCCAAACCTTCTCCATTCTTACTGGCTCTTCCCACCATTCACAGCTGCCTGCTCAGCTGGCGTGGCTTGAGCTGGTGGCCAGAGAAGGGTAGAGATGCCCTGAGCAGGTGACAGACGTGAGCAAAGCCCATCTGCCATGGCCTGCAGGCAGTTGCTAGGCAGGCAGCAGCTGGCAGGGCTGAGGCAGAACAGCTCTTGTGCTGGCATTGGAGTGACCTGCCAGAAAATGCTTAAACTGAAGCATTTCTTAATCAATTCATCACTGTTTCAAGGGGAAAACTGCTTATGAAGCTATGCAGTGGATGGCTGATGAGGTGTTTATCATTAAAAAAAGCTATTTTCTGTAATGGCATCTGCAAATAAGGGTTTTATATAGTGTCTTAAAAGCAAAACTGCTTCTGATCTTGTTCAATTTCCAGCCCTCCATCACTCAAATTAGTGGAGAGCAAAATTTAGGATTGAAAATTGTCAGTTCTTCTTTAGCTAGTGAAGTAGCCAGTTTCTTATGACTGTAGTCTGGTAAGGAAGAGAAAGAACGTGTATCTTGTTTTTCAGGAAAAATCTGTTGGCTTAGTTGAAGAATGTAAGAGTGAAAACATGTGCACTGAAGTGGAAATCATCACAAGTACCTCTGATTGAGACATGCATTTTTTTTTGTTTCACAAGCTATGCAAAACCAGAATAATTAGCTGCAGCCCTTTGGCTTCTGACAAATCGCCAATTTGGTTTTTGTCTGACAGAGTTTGGAGCCTTTGTATTTCTCATGATTTCAAAGCTGTTTCAAGCACTTCCACACCCAAACTTTCCTTGAGCTCTTGCTCACATTTTTAGATTCTAAGATAGTGAAGATTCCCTATTTTGGGGTGGATCATTTTGGATCAAATGAACACTAGTGCTCTTCTATCTTAGAAGGATGTCCTATTCAGTTGGCTATAAAAGTGGGATTAGTTGTATTTCAAACTGCATGCTTTTTAATAGCATGGGATATGAAGGAGAGCATGTTTTCTGATGTGGAACAGCTGATTGTAGTAGTTACAGTGGTCTTGACTGCTGTCTTGTTTTTCCCCCAACTTTCTGGGAATAGAGATATTTGTAATCTTTTACTTTGGAAGACTGTCCTTTGAGATATGGGTTTTCTTGAAGCCTGCAAAGGAGAATTCAGGGTGCCCTCCACACTATTTAATTCATCAATCAAAGTGAAATACTAATGACAATGGTTTCTACTATTTGTTGCCAGGGAACTGTTGTTTTCTAGAAATGGGGTGAGGTTTATTTTCACATAAAGTATTAATGGAGTAAGCTTGAAACAGCACTGTTCTAACCAAGAAAAGGAGCTTGTAAAATATATATTTGGTAGCATATACAGAAGGATGTGACTGGAAAGCTTCCAAAGCAAGCAAGGTTGTTGAGATGTTGGAGAGTTGGCTCTCTAGCACTGGGAGAAGAAAGTTTATTTTTACACACATGCCAGACCTTCAGTAAAGTGCATGTTTTCCTGAGAATGGCAGCCTGCTTTGCCTTTGCTGCATTTTTGGAAGTGATGCTATAGAGGCTCTCCAGCCCTTCCCAGTCTGGATTGTGTTAGGTACTTTGCATGTGTTTGAAGGTGGGGGGCCACTGCTTAAAATCTTGGAAAGATCCTGATACTTCTTAGTGTCAGTGCTACAAAAGGGTGTGCTCAGCACACAAAGTAGGGTCTTCCAAAAAATGCATTAATCTCAATTTGAACCCAGAAACAGCAGAAATGTGGAAGAACAAATCCCAGGCAGAATCCTCCCCTGGGTCCTTCTCAGTAGGGGAGATCCTTCTGTGTGAGACCTCTGTGGCAGCTGAGCACCAGCATTGCCCAGCAGGAATGAAGCACAGGTTCCAGTGCAGGGAGAGATGACTTTGGCACGATGCTTTACATTGCATCAGCATGCTGGTCACTGAGGAACAGCATGGGCCTTTCTGGTCCACTGGGGAAGAAGAATAAATACACATCTGTTTGGGCAGGGAAGGAAGACGAAACTGTGGAACATTCTCACCGTGTGGATTAAGCAGATTAAATGGACAACAAACACTTATTCCTAAAAATTAGTCAGAGTAAGCCAAACAAATCAAATTGGATTTATTTTCACTTTTGGTGAGTGAGTGAGTGAGACAGAGAGAACCATGAAGAAATTTTTGTTTCTCAGAGAGAGTCTCTTACTGACTGGTTTGACTGCTTTCTTTTGATGGTGAATCCCAGTGGCCTCAGAGAGGTGTGTGGGTTCTGCAGTCAGTTGCAGACAGCACCTGTGTGAGTGAAAACATTACTAAGATTTAGAAATGTGTAACTAATGCATAATGAATGGCTGTCAGGTTGGAGCTTGTACTGTTCTGGTCTATGGAGCCAGCTCTGCCCAGTGCCTTTGTCTTCCCCCTGCTCCTTGGTACGTAGTGATGAGGCAGTGATTCCTAACAGTGCTAAAGGCAGGGAGCTGGGAAGTCCTCAATGAAAACCCAGTCCCTGTGGGACCTCTCCCAAAGATTTTGGTGGCTGTAATGCAACTGAAATTGCAGTGGGGAATTGCCTTGCTTTGTCACTTACTGCAGGCACTTCAGGCAAATCCATTACAAATTCTGCCTCTGTTTCCTAACGAAGGTAATATTCCACATAGTGGAATGCCATTTAAGTTACTTTCAGATATCTAAATGGATAGATTTAAAGACAGATGAATGTGTGAAGGAAAACAGGGCTGTTAATTTCTGAAGGCTAGTGTGTCATTAGCATATTTCTTTCCAGATACTACTGTGAACTGCAAAGCTCCATAAATCCCTCATCAAGAAACAGTATGGATAAAGTTAGACTCTCAAAGAAATGCTGGCTTGTAAAACTATTTGCCTCTTTTTGGAGCATACAGTCCCAGTCTTTGCACAAAATTACTATTAGACAGTGCTTTTTTTGAATCATTATTATTGTAAGTGCCTACTGGCCAACAAAGACTTGGCTTTGAATCTGCATTAAACAATAGAATTATTTGTCTCACTGGATGCAGGTGTTGTGATATGGTATCAAAACAGGCACATGGAGTGTGTTCAGAGGCACATGATTCAGGAAATGCCTTATTTTAAAACCAACCTGTCTCATTTGTGGTTTTGCTGAAACTGCACAGTGTTGAAGTACATATATGCATGTAGCTCTTTTGACCTTTTCTGAAGTTTTTCTTGGAGTAGGAAGGATGGGGAGTTAATATGATACCATGACGAGGGTGGCTGTATCTCTGACCCTGTCCTCTCCCAGATGAATGCCCTATCCTTTGTATGTTTTGGGGGTGAAGTCATGCAGTTTTCTGCTCTGTCAGAGTTGCAAGGTTATTCCTGTCACAGCAGTTGCAATCCTGCCTTCAGTCCTGGGGTTTGGTTCCACAGAGATGTTTTTAAGGAGCAATGACTCATGTATCCACTGTAGCTCAGACTTGGTTGCTTCTAACAGCAGCTTTATAGAGAGAATATCATCAGAACACTGGAGAAGGCTGTGTGTGTGCCTGTCTTCCTCAGTGAGGGTGCTGGTAGGTCTGAACTGCAGAAGATCAGTGGAGCTTGAGGAAGTCTTTTCAATGTATGTTGACTCTTCTTTCTCCAGCTTCTGCAAGACTTACTCCTTTGATCTGTGGCTTGAGATAATTGTATCTGAAAATATTGCATGCATGTTTGCTTGCATGCTTCTTTGCTCTTCTGGCACTTCACAATTAAAGGAGATAAACATATTAATGTTGCAAGAGTGAATGGTTCCAACAAAACCTGGTGCTTAAAGACATAAGCCCTAAAGTTTCTTAGATTTTCCTGTATTTGGTCTTTAGCCTTAAGCTAGAGGAGCTCCTAATGCATGTACTTAAGCTGCCTCTATATAAAACAGAGCACAATCAAATACAACAAAAACTGGAAATGTTTTCCTCAACCTCATTGCCTTTAGGAAATACAGCAGAAGACAGAAGAGTGGCTTCAACTTAACTAGGACAGCTGAACTTCTGCCCCATCCCTTTTTTTCTCTCCAAGGGGCACTGTGTTTCAAGGGTGATGTCTTTGGCTAGAATAAGTATTTATTTTGCACTTTAACTCTGCATTTCTGGTGAAAGCAATACTCTTGGTTTTTCTTTTAATTTCTTTTTGCAGAGGTGTAGATGTCTAAATGTAGACAGATCAGACAGAAAGGGTTTCTGCATATGTTGTAGTAGTTTTCTGTGCCTTTGGTTGTTACTTTGCAATATCTCTGTGGTGGTTTGAAAATAGCTTGGTTTTTGGTGAAGAGGAAAAAGGGTCAGCCACAGAAGTGGCTCTAATATTGACCTTTTGATAGAAAATACTGCTGGACTTTTTGAGAGTTTTTTTTTTAATAGCTCTCAATTTTTTGGTAAAATTTACTGCTAATGGTAATTTTGCATGGTACCAAAAGCAGTGCATTTAATAATGTAGGGTGGAAATTGTTGAATCTAGGATTTAATTCTGAGGAAGACAGGAGATTACCAGGAGAAATTTAGATTATTATAAGCATAGTTTCTCCAAAGTGAGGTAGAAGTGGTTTATCCCAGATGCGTGTTTCTTTAGCATAAGGTCACAGAGCTGTAGTATGTTAATTTTTCAATTTATTTTTGGTTTTTTTTCAACCCTTTCCCTCATATGACTTGTGACAAAGGAGTTTGCTGCTGCAGCTTTCTAAATGAGATCAGTGTGGTTTTCTACTGGCTATGCCAGGAGCAAGGGTGGGCAACCACACTTAATAAATGGATTGGAATAGTCATTGGATACCTAAGGACATTGATCTGCCCTAAACAGTCCCTTAGTACCTGATGGAAGTAGACTTTTCTTTTGGAAAGCTCTTTTCAAAGAGAAGTTTGAGGGCAAGAGTTAATTTTATTCCCATAGACTGGGGGTAACCTGGAGAGACGCTTTCTTCACCAGATTCCTGTGAGTCTCTCTGTTGCTCCTTCTTCAGGGAAGAAACTTAAAGACAGTGTGCTACTGCCATAGTAATGAATGTGTATAAATCCCAAAGCCAGAGGAGCCACAAAAGCCATCCAGCTTTGTGCAGTTCTGAGAGGCAGCTTTGTTCATGGGTGTCACAGTTTGTGCTCTGCTGCTTTTCCTCAGCTCACCTGCCCACAGAGCAGGGTGATTTTGTTCCCAGGAGGCTCTGTATCCAGGTGTGCTTTCTGTGTCTCAGCTGTGCACTAAAAACACAGCAAACCCAGCCTGACTTCAGTGTGCAGATTCATTGCTGAAATGGTGATGCCATCGTACATTTTACTTTGATGGTTCTTTTCTTATGTTAAGGTTATTTTTGTCAAAAGGAGTCAAAAGAATTACTTGTTGCCCATGTTATAGGTGAATAAAAGCCTGTCAAGAGAATTTGTCTGCTATGCTTTTGGTTGAAGTTTGCTTGTCAGCTTGCAGGATCCTAAGGCAATGCTGTCAGCTAACCAGTCACTAAGGTATCTCACATTTCAGGCATGATTTAAAGGAAAAAGATCAAATTGAGAGTGGTGCTGCTTTGAAAACTGGCACAACAGAGCTTAGGGGTGGGAGAGCAGGAACTACACCTATGTACAAAACCATAAAATACTTCTGTCATTGCTGAGCAGTGGATTTACCTTACACTGTTTTTTGGTTGCTGTTTTAGGATCCATCATAGTTCAGTGTCTTACTAGAATTCACTGATCAGTTTTTCAACATGAGCTTCCTTCAGTAAATTACAGCTGCCTCATTTAATTTCCCAGTTGGCGTGCTTCCTTAAATAAGTTTGTGCCTAATTTAAAGTTGTTATACATGTTAACTTATGCATAATGTCCTTGTTTGAGTGTGTGTTTTAAGGTGAGCATTCAGTAGTTTGTGAGGGCTTTTTTACAAAAAAACTATTCCTCCTCCTGGTACCTTGCCAAAGTGCAGAGAAGTTATTTACAGTGTTTTGACAGAATCATCTCAGCACAGGATGGAAAAGATGCCATTGGGACTGAGCTAATACTGTAAAAGACTGAAATGTAAGGAAAACAACTGTTGTAGAGGAATTTTTGGCTGACTTTGCAATCTGAGAAGCTTTTTAGCTTTGTTTTAGCTTTTTGTTTTTGTCATATTTTGTTGATTGGAGCTAAGAGCTTCCTTTACACAAAGGTCTAAATGCATCTGAAATTGTTTTCTTGTACAAGAAGCTTCATTGCACAGCTGCAGTGTCCTGTAACCTCAGTGGCATAGCCAGTGTTAAATTGTTCCTCTCCTTACTGATGGCCAGATTAGAGAACAGGCTGACTGCTTTCTGTAGAGAATTTATGTTGATTGCAGAAAGGTCTTTTGCACTTTAGGTTAGCTTGGAAAATGTTTTTTCCTGTAACCTAGATGAGCTTATTTTGTAATGCCCTTTCCTTTATGATAACAAACTTTAAGTGGCTGAAAAAAACCCGGCAGCTATAAAGAGGGAAACACAACTTTTTAAGTACAAAGCAGTTTGAAACTGAGTTCATGAGCCTGTTGTGATGGCTTACATAGCATGCAAGACTTAATAGCTGGTTAGCTGGTTATCAGTGAAGTAAGTGACCAAAAAGGAGTTAGAGATAGCACTTGTTCCCTGCTGATGACAGATTCTTCCACTGGTCCCTGCTCCTGATAGTTTTTCCACTTGTGAGCCAAAAAGGGCAGGTTAGAGTTGATGACCAAGAGGACCTTTTTCCTACCAGTAAAGGGCCATGTTCTCACGCTGCTTTCAGTTCCTCTGGGGCGAGGAAACTGCACCCTGGTGGTCGATCTTGTCTGACAGGTGTGTGGAATGCTTAAGTTCTCTGCTTTCTTTTGATAATTGCCGTGATTGCTTTTCTTCAAAGTAGCTGCCTGCTGGGTCTCTTCTTAGCTTCTTCAACCTGCTTGTACAGTTAAATCTCTATGCATTTCTACTTTTTCTGTGCTTCCAAAAATCTGAATCTTTTACCTACTTTATTCTTTAACTCTGTCTAGCCTCTGTTCTAGGTCAGCCTTTTCAAGGCATCAAGTGAGTGTGCAGAAGTGCATGCACACAGAAGCTGTGTTGGCTCTGTGAGCACTGTGTGCCACATAGGTGTGACTATGCTGTGCCTGAGCAGGTGCAGCACCCTCAGGGACCAGGACAGTGCTGCTGCTTGTGCTGTGGCATGTTCAGTCTATGCAGTATGGTCCAGGCCTTGCAGTGCCTTTTAAAGGCCTGTTGGTGTAAAGTCTTTTTACTAGTAAAGTTTAGTGCAGCCAGCCCTTTGTACAGCAGCTCAGTAGATTATATTTACTTCTGTATTAGTATAGAGTAGGCTTGACTTCAAAATAACACAAGGAAGGAAGGAGGCTAGTGAGGTACCCTCATGGGCTGTGGATAATTGGTGTACTGGAAGCTTAGAAGGCAAGTGGAATTGCATTTTCCAGCTGTCTCTTCAACTTCTACCTTGTCAAGGTCCTTTCTTCTGAAGTGGCAAAGTGCTGACCTAGACGCAAGAAAAGTTTAAATGATGCTTTCAGCAAGACTGTTTTCACCACACTCCTGGCTTTGCTTACTATGTCTCTGCACTGCCAACAACTAAATAGCCTTGTGTGCAAGGAGGACCTCTCCAGGCAGGAATGGAAGAGGGAGTGCATTACCCAACTGCAGTCCCAGTGAAACACGACTAGAAGCACTAATGCTGCAGGTGAAGAGCATCTTGCTCAGTATGGAGGGGCTGAGTTCAAACCAAAGGCAGGCATGGGCAGCCCACTGTCCTTAAACCACATGGGACTTGAAAGTTGTTCTTATGTGGTTGCTAAGCCATGGTCACATCTCAGGAGCTGTGGTAGTCCTGACTTAGTGGAGATTATTGTGAAGTGTCCTGTACTTTCTTATATAAAGGGGTCACTTGGTGTTTTTATAGCTCATAAAGGGGGTCACTTGGTGTTTTTATAGCTCATGGTTCTGTGACACTATTGATGTGTTCTTTTCAAAGCAATGAATCTGACTGCTTTTGCCTTTTCCATAAATCTGAATATACCCAATTTTGGCGGGTTGTTTTTTATAACTACTGTCCAAGACTCCTGGAGTGGGTACAGACAGCCTAACTCTGCTTACAGCAAAAGTGATTTTGAGGTAATGCTATGCTATCTTTTTGTTTAAGGAATCAGAATGCAAATGCAGCATAATCATGCATAAAAAATGATCTGTCCATGGAAATGCTGTCTTGATGGTCTACTTTGTTACTGCCCAGATATGTCAGTCTGTAGCCAAGTTTTGGTGCAGTAATATCATCAAGTTAATGTTTAAAAGAAGAGCTGACAGAGTTTACTTCATCTTCAGTAAAGAGAAGTACTAAGCATAGTTGTTGATGACTGGGAATTTTAATTCTTTACAAATTTTCTTAGGATTGATGTGCTGCAACTTTATTTATTGAATCTCTCAGGATTGTTTATGATTTTGTCTTAAGAACTTGGTGTGTTTGCAGAGGATCACTTAGCAACAGTCCATGGCACAGTGACATGCTCATGCTAGTACGATGAAGTATAAAACAATGAGGAAACACCCAGAAACACCAAGTAAATAGAAATTTATAGCAAAACAAAGTGGCTCACTTACTGAACAGTTCCACATTGATGTGGAGGGGATTGTAAAATTCTTTACTTAAGATGTTTGTAATCTTGATCTAATGATGCTCTCTGCTTGTGCAGATGTTCATAGTCATGGGACATCTCCAGTTGTTATAATGGAGCATCTCCTGTGTATTTAAAATAGAAGGAACTATTTGATATTGAAACAACTCATACTTTAATCTGTTAAGTCTTCTTAATTAGTGCTCCACCAAGTAATAGATAAGGAATAGAAGTTCCATGGAAAGGTCTGGGACCTAGACTGCTTTTCCAACTTTACAGCTTTATGCACTCTTTGTACATCTCTAAGACTCTTTTGCTTCTAATAATCAGTATTTCTTTTCCTGTGGTGGGGAGCTTTTCTTGCTTAGGTTTGGGATTCTCATGTCTGCACATTGCAAGCCTTTTATTATTGTATATTGATACCAACAATGGGCATGACTTAAATTACTTCCAAGCACTACCGTGGAAAGGGACTGGGGGTCCTGGTGGATGGCAAGCTGAATATGAGTCAGCAGTGCCCTGGCAGCCTGGAGGGCCAAGTGTGTCCTGGGGCCTCAGGCCCAGCATCACCAGCCAGGCAAGGGAGGGTATTGTCCTGCTCTGCTCTGCACTGAGGCAGCCTCACCTCCAGTCCTAGGAGCAGTTTTGGGTGCCACAATATAAAAAAGCAATTAAGCTGTTAGAGAGTATCCAAAGGAGGCCACAAAGACAGAGCTTTTGAAGAGCAAATTTCAAACTTCAGACCACTCTTTGCACCAGCTCTACTTCTTTCTTTGTTCCCCTTCAGAAACATCTGCGCTGTGGTGTTCAGAACAGGCTGTACTGAAGGACCTGTGTTTGGAGCCTGTCCTGTGCTTGTACTTGAAAGTTGTCTGGAGGCAAGCCAGCTCCTCATTTTAAGGTTGCAAAATTGTGCTAGCATATCAGAGGACTGGCTTTGTTCTCCATGGGTCTTACTAGCCTCCTGAGCCCTGTGCCATATCAGCGAGGCCAGGCAGCATCCGCAGCAGGGCCAGGGTGCATCTGCTTTGACTGTGGAAAGAAGAGGCAAATTGTGCATGTCTCTGCCCCTAAGTGACCACAGACCTACCCAGCATGTGTTAATCTATCTAAGTACAGCATTGGCATGTCCTGTTTTCTGTAGAGGAGAGCACTGGTGATGGGAAGCCTCCTGCTTTGTGATGAGCTGTTAGGATGGTTCCCTCTGAACTGCTTGTCTCCCTTCTGCTCCTTGCTAGCCTGCAATCCCTGCTTACCCTGCTGTGTTTGTCACACCTTGTTCCCTGCACTGGGACAGGCACAAGTGTGCCTTGCCACCAGGGTGTGGCTGTAAGCTGTGGTGCCAGCTCTTAGCTAAAGGTGGCAGCCTCAGTGTTTCAACACTTGCTGTTGCATCCTGCAGCCAACCTTCAGTGGGGAGTCCTGCCTCCTGGACCACTGCTGAATGCTGAATTACAGCCTGACTCCAGTTGTAATCTTCTAAAAGACAAATGTGGCAGAGCTAAAGCTGCCAACACTGCATTTTTCATAAGTTCCTTTACATTTTGAAAGGTGATTTTCTTTTTCAGTGGCATAGAAGGTATAGTGGGAACATGAAATTTGTAGTACTGCAGTGAAACGAAGGTGCTCTAGTAAGGGGAAATAATCATTAAAAGATTGTATTAGGTATCAAATTAGCTTCATAGTTAGTAAAAACTGTTTAAAGTAATGGTTTTATTATTTCCACAAAGACAAGTATTCCATCAGGTCAGCTATGATGGAGGTCATGGTGAGGGGAAGTTCTGTGGCTTGGGTCATAGGACAAGTCAGATGACAGACTATACTGGTCCTTCTTATATCTGAAGTCTGAGGTAAGTTGCTAAGTAATGAGCCTGCTTTTCAAAGGTGCTGAGCAGCTGCGGTTGAGGTTCATGCAAAAAACCCAGTGCTCTGGTATTTTAGCTATTTCTTTGGGGTGTAAATAAGAATGCAGCAGCCCACTCTGCACAGACGTGTGTGTGAGAATCTCATCCCATCTGTCCACCCGTCCTACAAAGAATTTTAGCTGAAAAATTTTTTCAATGAATTCCATTATCGAATGATGGCAGATTTTCTGACCATCTTTACTGTTAAACTGCTTGTATTTGTGTTGTTCTAGACCTCTTATATTACTTAATGAAGCAAATTTGCACAAGTGACTTGTACTTCTGGGGCACAGGAAGGCAGAGCCTCTTAGTCTGTGTGCTTGAAGCTAATCCATTGGTGTCCTTCTCTCTGTGAACATTCCTAGAAATTGCTGTACTGTTTTGGCCATATTTGAGGGACTTTTCTAGCCTCAGAGCAAAATATAATACAATGCAGTAGCCTGTGTTATGCTTTACAAAGTAGCATTATTTTGCTATTTGTGTTTCTCATGGCTCTATTTAAAAAAAATACTACATTGTGAATCTGCTATGATCCTTGTGGGTCCCTTCTAATTCAGGATATTCTCTGATATCATGATACTTAATGGCAGTTCAGTGGAAAAAACCTAAAATTACAAGCTTTTAATGTTTCAGTGATTACACTTTTATTCCTTTGCATTTAGTGAGATACCAGCATATGCAGGGGAACATGCATACTCCATAGACATGCTAGGGATGTGGTAGGGAAAGAAGGCTTGTAATATTAATTTCAGGATGAAAACTTCCTTTTTAATGAGATAATTTCAGTATTCAGTGAGGGATTTTGGTTCTGTGGGAACTGGTCAAATATAGCAGACATAAATATAGAAGGCAAGTAGCATGGCAACTTGGAGAACCTCTCCCAAACACACCAACATTATTGCTGCATTTTTAGTATTCTTTTTGAGGGTCTGAAGGGGTGAGGGTGTGAGAGACTGCTCTCTTCAATAATGCAGAGAGACTTCATAAAAACCTTTTCTGTAGTCTGGTACATCCTGTGGTCCAAGGAGGTGGTTCTGGGCAGGACCTATGGGTGTGCTCCTGTGGTATAGCTGGGAAAGTGAGGTTGAAGGAGTAGCCTTTGTAGGTAACATCTTTTCCACCTGGACTGGGTGATCTGCTAAAGTGCATGAAATATGTAGTTAGGTTGCTAATCTGGACCAAAGTCAATCCCAGTGTGTCCTCCTTTCCTAATTTTCCTAGGAAGATTCATGCACAAGTGTGGGCCTGTGACTCAGCCACACCTCCCATTCCATTTTAAAATACCATGTATTTTAGATAGAGCAGTCCCAGACCTGGATTTGAAGATACCACCCATTTTCTCCAGAACTCAGGACAGCCTTTGGATTCTGAAATAGCAAACTAATGTAATGAGCTTGAAATGTCTAAAAAAGGGAAAACTGCAAAAGAAAAGTTTTATTACCAAAAAAATGAAGGTCAACCTTCCTGCAAGCACAGGATGAAGAGGGGAAACTTTATACTCCTGGTAAAAATAATTCCCTTGCTGTTGTTTTCTAAAGTAAAATCCAACCAAAAAAAAAAAACAAAAAACCCCAACAGAATAAGTGAAATAAATTGTTACTCTATTGCTGTCACCTTTATAGTAAGTAGTTAGCTTATGTCTAACTGCCTTGTGTCAGTCTGAGATATAAATATAAGAGATAAAATGCACTTTATTGGATGTGCTGGAAATTAATTGCTGTTAGGTCTTAGTTTTTTCTCATCATGTTTCCCATAGAAGGAGACAGCTTGAAAGGGACCCATTTTTCATGAGCTATTTTTATTACTTAAAAGTTACTTGAAGCACTTATTTGAGGCATTTATTTTCAGCAGAGAAGAAAACAGCTGAATTCTCCTGTGTATATTCTTAGTTTCTGCTGCAAGGTAAATTCTGCAAAGCCCACAGCCATGGTATAATAGAGCTGGATTGCAGTGCCTTGCCTCCACAGTGCCAGCTGTGTGAACCTGTATTCTCTTGGCTTTAACCATAAAACCAGCTCCTGCTATATATTACCAGGATAAATTCAGTGGTACTTAGCAGCATGTTTCAGCTACTTTTCCATTTTGCCTTTGTCTGTAGGCAGTAAAATATTTAAAATTGAAATTGCCACTGTTAGCAGAAAAACCAAAGGTGAGACTGCCCCCAGCAAAGTCTGTGGACCCTGGAGATGAGTTGGCTACTTTTTGTGCTTTCTGGGATCATCCTGGGTTTTAGAGTGCATAAGGGAGGAAAGATGATAGATTGCAGTGAGAAAGGATGACAGGCCTTGAAGTCTTATTGTCAGTTACTCATGGCAGTAATAAATGTGACATGGCATCCTTTCTGTGACTTACCTTTGTCTCTTAGAGCATCTTTACCAGATGTAGATACTCAGTGTTGAAACACCTGACTCAGGATGGGCTATGGAAATGCATGTTCCCTAATCCTTGCTGCCTGGCTTCTGCTGAGCCCAGGTTGCCTCTGAAAGCTCTTATCAGACAGTAAATAAAATCAGTTTTGTTTGCAAAGGGAGTTTCCTAGTTGCACTGGTAACTTGTTTGGTGTAGAAGTGCGTACACTGGAGAGACTATGAACTTGCCAAATATTGAAAACTGTCACTTCTGTAAGTTTCTTGGTGAAGAGAAAGGCTGATGTCCCTTTGTCAGATGAGCTGGACTTTAAAAAATGCTGGTTGTTGATAGTCAGTGCAAGGAAGTGCCTGGAACCACAGAGCACATTGCAGCACACAGCGTTTCCCAAAATACACTTACATTGGTATGTCTCTGCAAATAGCTGCAGGTCACAGCTATTAAACCTGTGGTTACTCAGCCCTGCTGCTGCAGGATAGTTAATGGGCTGAACTCCAGCTATGATAGGTCTTTCTGTATTACTGGTGGTAATCAGATATACTGTTGTCTACTGCACTGTGAATGCCACGGGGCTGAGCTGTGTAAGAGCTTGTTAAACCTCAGAATAGATTTATTTGGAAAGCTTGTATGACGCATGTCCGTAGTAAGCAATCTATGAATATTCAGAACACAAACCCTGCAAGCCTGCCTCAGTTAAGGACATAGCAAATGTCTGCAGTCTCTACAGAGTGGAGGAGGCCAGTCATTTTCAAATGCAGGGGCTAATTTTGTTGGCCCTAGTTTCAGGTTTTGCAGGCTGGCAGGGTCCTGAGCTGAGAGGCACGGCAGGGATCGGAGCTGGGCGGGTTGTGGTTACAGGGACAGGTCCTTTCCCCCTGCATGGTGATGGTGTCATGCTGAGCAAAAGTGGGAGCAAAAGTGCTGTGACAAAGAAAGGACTCCATTCTAGAAAGTTCTGTGTAAAGCTTTTCTGGTTGGCTGAATTAGGGAGGGGGCCTCTGTATATGTAGGAATAGCTCTGCTGTTTGCCTGAAGTGAAGAATTACTCCTTATGTTTTTTCTGTTGTTTGGTGTAAGTTTTTTCATAAAGCTTCAACCGACTGGACTTTCACCAGTTCCCGTGGGAGATTGCTCCATGGTCTAACATGTTTGTGTGCCAGCAAGTCTTCCTGGTAATCAGCCCTAATTTCCTTCTTATTACCCTATCAGTCCTGGTTAACCCATTCTGTATGGTGCTTATATTAAGTGTTATGTCTCTTCTAGGGCAAAGCACCTTTCAGATGCTGATACTCTTGCACCTTACCACATGTTTGTCATGGCTGAAAGTAGGGTTGCTCCAGAGCTACCTGGCCCCAGCAGTTCATGAGTTGTGAATCCACACCCTTTATCTTGTGGTAACTTGTTTGCTTGGATGTAACTTAAGAATTTTAAACTAACTGCCTAGGAAATTTAGGTACCTAAAGGTCATAGCTGTGACCTGGAAACCTGAATCCTTATGTTCTCTAGGCTATCTTATCTATGTTTCGCCTTCTTAGTGGAAATCAAACCCCTCTGCCTGTTTTTTTTTTTGCTGGTCACAATGTTTCTTCCAGCATTGTAGCGCTCTTTTTCCTTTCAGCTTTGAAAGGTGCAGAAAATAAATTGCTTCCATTCCATGCATTTTGCAAAGATATCATATATTGACTTAATGGTGTTTTGGAAAGAGCTGTGGTTTACTTTATGTAAAGCTTAATGTCATACAATTGGAGTTTGTTCTCCTTTTTCTCCCTCCTTCCCATTTGCACTTGAGAAAACTCTCCCAGTTTAGGTCCCACACCCTGCAGCAGAAAGATTTCCTGTATTGCTGGTCTGGTCCTTTCTGCATTGTATTACCACAAAGGTGTACTTCTGAGGCACTTACACTTCTGCTTTCACTCAGTATATTCATATTGAGGCAGCCACATGGGGAGTGAACTTGGGTAAGAAATGCAGTGCTGTTTATTATGTTACACACCAATGTAGCATTGCAAGGAATCTTCTGTTTTGATTCCAGTCTTATACCTTTCCCCAAAAGGTGATTTTGGTGTGGAACAGGTAGTATTATAACTTTAATTTTAAAGCACGTTTTGCCAGTAAATAAATAAATAAATGAGTTCATAAATACCAACTGGTTGCTGGTTTTCTGCTTCCTTCCCCTGCTATTTCATGAAACCCTCGAAAAATTTTCTGCCACTCAGAAGTTTCCATTGTGCTGGGTGTAACAATCCTCCAGAATCTGAGGAGTGCTTCAAAGGGTTCCCACTCACTCTTAGGAAAGTACTATACTTTCACAAAATTCCCTTTGGTTCAAGATCTACCTATGCCAGGGTTTCCTAGCAGTATTTCAGGCTGATTCAGGTGAAGCCTTTTGCAGGCAAAGGTGAAGCCTTTGTTGATTCATTTTTATAATCAAGGAATTTGGCAAACTATGTTGGCACTTTTTGCATATCTTTAATTTTCCTGCTTCTCCTAAAGAACAGTTAGTCCTTTTTGAAAAGGTTCTCAAAGAGCATTCATCTAACTTGTCATCTTTTATTCTTATGTATTGCACTGCTCCTGGGAGTAATCCTCCAGTTGTAGCATGGTGCTATTTATCCCTCCCAGTGGCATCCCCAGCTGCTGCTTGCCTCTGGCAAAGAAGACAAATGGTTATTGTGTTCTGGAGCCCTGCCAGGTCTTCTGTGTCTCCACTTGGTCAGTATTGTTGTGTTTTATTTTGGAGCTAGCAGTGTTTGAATAACACTGGTTTATTTTGAGCCTTTCCTTCTCTATCTCCCCACACTTCCCTCCTCCTCCTCATTAATTTTTTGTTTAGACACCTGGGCTTAGTAAAGGGAGACAGCCCAGCCTGATGAGCTCCTTAGTAACCTGAGAAAACACACTTTGAGCTTGAGGTTTTATAATAATGATGAAGAAAATGTTTAGTTTTTCATACAAATTTTGGAGATGATTGTTGTCCTTTGTTAAATTGTCTTGTTCAGAAGAGAAATGTTACCAATTTTGAGTAAATTGTTACCCTCAAATGTCACTGAGAAGAATGTGACTAAGCAACTCAGACTTTTATATATGCCTTGTCAATAGTTGTTTCAGAGTAAGCATACCCTCATCAAAATCAGATGACTTCGCTGTTTTTATTGTCTACCCTCAACCTGTCTGCAGTGCTCATTTTCTTTGATTTAAACAAAATTGCAGCTGTGATGCCTCTGAATAGCAGGTGGCTTCACAGGACTGATCCTCTGCTGAAGATTGGTTATCCCATGCACGTACTTGTATAACTCCCTGCCTTGAAAAGCCTGAAGGGCTTCACAGAACCATAGAATGGTTTGGGTTGGAAGGGACCTTGAAGATCATCTTGCTCCAACCCCCCTGCCATGGCCAGGGATACCTTCTACTAGACCAGGCTGCTCAAAGCTCCATCCAACCTGGCTGTGAACACCTCCAGGGATGTGGCATCCATAACCTCACTGGGCAACATCTTCCAGTGCCTCGCACCCTCACAATGAAAAATTCCTTCCTAACATCTAATCTAAATCTGCTGTCTTTCACTTTGAAGCCATTCCCTTTTGTGTTCTCACTCCATGTCCATATGAGAAGTCCCTTTCCATCTCCCTTGTGGCATCCCTTTATGTTCTGGAAGGCTGCATGAGTAGCTCTCATTTGAGGTGAGCATGTTCCTGTCTTCTCTTCAGCCAGGCCGCATTTGGCTGTCATACCCATAAGTAATGACATGGCCTAGCTAAGAGTGATTAGCAGACTGTCCACTAATTTTCTCAGGGAATTGGGAATGTATCTTGGTCATCTTCTTATTTGTACATTAGGGATATTGTTTCTGTGCCAGTGTTGAAAAGGGCATGTTCTGTCAGCATATTTTAAATAATTCTTGGAGGATGTGAAAAGCTTGGAAAAGCTGAAATCAGCAAAGAAAAAAACTTCAATGGGGTGAAAAATGTGATTCAAAACTCAAGATCCACTGATAGTGAAATGACTTTCCTTCTTTTAAATTGCACAACTGAAAATGTCACATTACATGAATATGTTAAATGTCGCTACAACTTTTCTTTCTCCATGTCTTTATCTTACAAGGATATCTGCTTATGTGTCTGTAGAGATGGGAAAGGGATTTTAAAAAGGCCTTGGACATTCACCTGAACAACAGAAATGCCTGGTCTTTGCCTGCCACATGTTCTAAAATGTATTATTCACTTCTAGTTTTAACCTTACCACATAATTTTAAATCTGAGTTTAGCAGCAGCTTGAGCTCAAATTTCAAAGATACTTTGTAAACCAGTATTTTGGTTTATCCAGGTGGGGGGCTGACCCCAGGGGGCAGCTAAGACCCCAGCCAGTCCCTGCTCAGGTGGGCTCAGGTCTCCCAGGTGTGTCCCCTCCCAGCCTCTTGCCCAGTTCTCTCCACAGGCTGCAGGGGCAGCTTCAGAAGCAGAGGTGGCCTGAGAGTGTGCAAGCCCTGCTCAGCAATAACTGCAGCATTGGGTGTGGATCAACACTGGTTTTGTCACCAGTTGAAAACACGAGCTGCTGCTGAGAAGAAAATTAACTCTGTCCCTGCCAAACCCAGCGCAACCAGTGACTGCCCTAAAGAGTCTTGTTCAGAGATCGGTTCTTGCTCTCTTGCAAAAGAAGGAATAACTCGTAGCTTTAGGAACTTTGTGGAACTTTTTCACGGAGCAGCAGCTCCAGAGCCTTCAGCATGCCTTGGGAGCTGGTCAAAGCTTACAGTATTGCCCTGAAGTTGGGAAGTAGTAACAGACCCTTCCTGGCTAGTTGCAAAAGTAGAATAAAGAAGCTGTGCTTTATCAAGCTACAGGATCCTTGACTTCAGCTGATGTTGCTGAGACCTGAAAAGCTCAACAAAGTGAGATATAATAGAAGAACCTGGGTGTCAGTTCTGTTCTTGTAAGTCTCACAGCTGCTGTAGGTTCATAAGCATGTCTGTGATGTCCTGATCCACTTTTTAAAGACAGAGTAAAATGGGCTAATGACAAAAATGCATGATGGAGGAAATAGCTTGAAAGGGCTGAAGTGACCTCCTGGATGATGAAATTCCAGGTGAGAGCACAGACGCTCCAGCTTAAAGGAAGGGAGTCTGCTAAAGCTTATTAAAGTAATGCTGGTAGTAAAGGGACAGAAACCAAGCCTTCTCAAGGTGAGCCTGATGCCTTGGAGGACAGCTTACTGTATTTTAGTTTAAACATAGCAGTCCCAGCTATTATCTTTGTATTTTTCTTCTGAAAAGCTGCTGTGAAGAATTAAAAATCCTTGAATGTCAGTGCTGATGCACACTCTCCAGGCCCAAACTGGTCCCACAGCTGTGGGTCAGTAGGAAGCTGGCATGGAGGATGCCTCTGTTTTTTAATCTCTGTTTTTCTGAGGACTTGGCTTGGAGTTCAGCACTTCAGGGCATGCATGGAGATCTTGCAGTGCTTCCTGTTTGCCAGCAGTTATGCTTTCAGTGCACTGTCGTTCTTGTATGCATTAGACACTGCATGTGGCTGCAGTTGTGCAGGAGGCACCGGGAAGGTTTAGCTCTGGTTTTATATAAAGATCTCTGCCTTTCCCCACATCACCTCCTCAACACCCTGCCTCTTGTTCCCATGCAAATAGGGAGAAATAATGGTAAGGTGCCATTTACTGCACACTAAATGAGCAGCTTTCTGATTCATAGCTCTCCAACATCCCCTGCTCCACTCAGACAGGTTGATGATTATTTCCTCCTACCAGCAGATGTAGATAGGAACAATTGGAGCTGTGATAAAGTTATCTTTAGTAGGGGCCAGCTGGGTCAAACACCTTCTCTTTCCTGTCTGTAAACAGCAGTGAGGGATGGCCCTGTGGGCTGCTGGCAGGGACTGGTGACTGAGCTGACAGGAACTGGCTGGAGGGGAGGGAGATGCCAGTTCAGCAGTCATTCTCAGCTGCTAGGGATGGAGGGAAATAAAGGAGGCTTGTAGAGAGATGCAAAATGGAGAGGGAAGTCATGGTCAGAAACACTTTAATGTCTCTGGTAAAGTGAGAATAGGGAATTGGACAGTTCTGGATCACTTTCCTTCTGCTGGGAGTCCACTGCTGAACACATCTGTACTCACATTGCAACACAGCTTAAAGGAAGCAGCCTTTGGAAATTGCCTTACCAGCTCCTGCTGGGAAATAGTTTTTTCACTCAGCTGTCATGTGCAGGGTGAGCTTAATCTGCAGGAACTCTTTTTGCCAGTTGTCTGAGGTTTTTAAGTCAGCTTTTCAGTTCCAGTGGGTTGAGCAAGTACAATAAATCAGGTGATGCAAAGGGGGAAAAATTGGCTCTATTTTTCAGCATGGTCCATTAAAAGCCTCATTAAATAGAAGTTTTCCCTGAAGTGATGTGAAGATGATTGTTATGTGACTAATGCCATAAATTAAAATGGAAAGTTTTTTCACATATTTTGTTTACAGTAAGGAAAGGGGTTTTCATTGGAAATACAGACTTATCCTGAAAGTTTCAAGTGTGCTTGTGCCCAAGAGGTTTAAAGATGTTTTCCTTAGGCTAAGAGCAAAGACCAAGCACTCGTGAAGTGTGTGGAAGGGGTTTTGTCATCAAACAGGCCCTTTTTACCAATTGGATGTGAAAACTTCTGGGTATAAATGCCATGCCAGCCATGATATGTGATTTTAGTTTTTCCTGCTCAGAGAACTTGAAGCTGACTGGTTATGGTAAGGTGCTTGGCTCCCAAGTGGAACAGACAAAGGAAAGAGTTTGTGTTCATGTCATAGTTTTAAGGACTAATGTCAGAGAGTACTTCTGATTATCAAGTGATGTCACGGAAATGTAATGTAGTGGTTTCAAGCCCCCTTTTCACCCTGAAATGTAGGCTTTTAAATACTCCAGTGGTGACAGATGACTACAGGGAAATGTGCAGAAGCTCAACATAAGTTCTGGGTTTCTGAAAATGGCTCAGAGTAGCAATGTGGTGGCTTCTTCTCTGCCGTATCCTAAGTGAAAATTAACTAGTTAGAAGCAAAGGGGAGGAAGAACATGTGTATGTGGATCTTCTCCAACAAGGGCTTTTAGAAAGGTAGGAATATATATGTAAAAGAAAATATATAAATGTGTTTACCATATATAAATGTGTTTACCATGTATAAATGTGTATATTATACTTACCTTTTTTTTGTGAAAAATATTTCTCAGTAGTCAAGGCTCTAAGTTCAGCTGAGATGCCTCTGTGCATCTTGTTCTGCCCTTAGAAGTTCAGAGTGTCCCTGCTCAAAGCTGTGTAGACATGTTTATGGGCAGGGTCACACCCATCCCCTTGCTTCTCTAAATCTAGATGTGGTCAAGCTGGTAGATGGAGTTAAATAGACCTTTGGGGAAAAGGCAGAAGATTTCTGAGCATTTGGCTATTCACGTCACTTCAGCAAAGCGGGAATTGGAAAAAGGGTTATGAAGTCTAGCAGTGACAGAGCTGTGTATATGTTTATGGCAAGCTTTTCTGCAGTGGAAGCAGCAGGATGCAGGAAAATGCTAAGGCACTGGTTGAATTTTTGAAGCAGGCTGTGGAAGTTGGCTTTGTGGGTGAGAGATAGGAGAGAATAAACTCAAGAATTTTGAAGATGAACAGGGGAGGACTTCCCTCTGATCCAAAAGAAGGGTGATGTGGTGACAAATGCAAGGAATCTGGAAGGTCTGGATTGCAAGAAGGAGAGAGTTTGGGAGAACTGATGATGACTTCTAAATAGCAGGCCCTGTAGTTTGGTGGTCATGTTCACAGAGATTGATGTAAGAGGGGAGATCAAAGAGCTAGCTGGGACAGGAGCAAAAGTAGAAGTTGAGGTAAGAGCCAGAGGTAGAAAAGCAAAACTAGAATTATGAACTTAAGGTCCAGTTAAAATGAAAAACACAGCTGAGGGGGGGATGACCAAAGTGTCAAACTGAGGCTGCTGGGAAGGTCTGCTGCAGTGGGGTCTGGGGGCAGATGGAAGCTGGAACCAGCCCTCTCTGGCAGTTGACAGAATGGGTTTGGCCCAGGTGAAAGCAGGGGAGAAGTGATGCCATGGTGAAATTTGGAAAGAGTTTGGAGCTACCCTCATGCAAAGGATTGGAGAAGGAAAGGAAACAAATGAAGCATCATCTGTGCCATGTATGAGAAGCAGTGGAGGGTGTCTTGACAAGACAGCTGAGTGACAGTCAAGACAAATGCCTGGAAATCAGAGCTCAGGCAGAGACTGTGTACAAACATGGTTGAAAACTAGGTTATAGCATGAGACCTTCTAGGAGTGTGTCTGGCACTCTCTGTCCTGTGGTTGCAAGCTACACAGAGACAGGCTTTTCACACCTAGCTGTGTCCTTGTATTTTAACTATTTTACCCCCTTCCCATCCTTGCCTGTTAAAATGAGTTTGAATAGTGAAGATGAGATCTGGTGTCTGTGGAAGGCATACCAACATTTTCTTTGGATGTTTTACCTGTTGCTGTGACAGGAAGGCTTGACATTCCTGTAAACAGAGTTGAGTGAGAAATAAAAAATGCAATTTTAGCTGTTCTTTTTCTAGCTCATTTAATTACCCCAGCATTCACTGTCTTCCCTGAACAGGAAGTAATTTTCCTGTTCAAGCAGCAAAAAGGAAAAGAAAATGAGTAGTGAGGGGTGGTTTATGTAATTTTAAAGCCCCAACAGTCAGATGGTAGGCTTGTGAGACAAAATCTGAGACTGTTATTAACCAATTAAAATGAAGTTTTGACCTACTTTTGTGTCACTGATACTCCTGTAAATCGGCCCAGCCATCTCAGACAAGGTATCTGCAGGATCCTTGCAGAAGTCCAGCATGGCCTGTCTGCCTTGCCAAGGGCAGAGCTACAGGTTCCTTCTCCATCTGGAGAGGATGGCTTGTCAGTCAAGTGCATGAGGGAAGACACGAGAGCTAGGGAGTGTGCCAGACTTGATTTGCAGGTCAGTGACAGAGTGCTGCTTTGGCTGCATTTTCCTGAGGGATGTTTCTGATAGTCCTTTTTTAATCTCGCCTCTCTGCTGCTCATTTAGTGCTCTTGTTTATAAAGTGAAATGCAAGATTGAATAATCAGAAACCTGAGATTCTTTTGTTTGATCTCCATTGCTGTACCTCTTAGTTCTTTTGCTCCTCTGAGAATATTTAGGGAGCCACAGGAACAAACGTGTCCCTGGGTAGCAGATTTCAGTTTGTGCTGTACACCCCAGAATGCCCATTTATAGCATCAAATCAGTTACTATTCCAGTGCAGCTACAGTATTTATGATTAAGGTAAGCTGTTTCTTGCCAGAAAGTGGTTAACACTCAAAGAATCTGCATTAAGCCAAATACTCCTGTTCATGGTTTATAAGGATCCGTGGCCATGGAATGTGTGGAAGATATTTTCTGTGTTCTTGAGCCTGTAACTTAAAAAGTTTAGTTGAACTCTTAAGCCTTCTTTTCATTTTGATTTTCTACTTCTAGTCATGGATGCCTGAACTGGGTGAAGCTGTTCAATAGGGCTCTCTGTAGTGCCTTTTCCAGTAGTTTAACTCTTAAAAACCTCAGGTAAAATACCCTAATCCTAGTGAAACTGAGGTAATTTTTGTCATGTCATCATTTTCATTTTGTATTTACTCAATGTTATTCTATTTCTGGTTCTCCCTTGTGCATGATACTGCTAAGTGGTGGAGCCAGTTACACTGTGTAGATATTAAGGTCTATCAGTAATCTACTTACTGTGCTAAGACCACTAATGAAGATATTAAATAAAATTATCAGAAAACCAGTGCCTGAGGAATGCCACTAGCACAGGCTCTCTGGTTTGCCACTGCTGCTTTCAGCATTTCCATTGTCAGCTTCTCTTTTATTTAACCCTTCATTCACCTTCCTCTGCTCCTACAGGTCCTTGTCTTTTCCAGTTCCACCGGCCTGCGTGCTTTACTGAGGGGGGAAAAAAATACGAAAATGCTTTGCTGCGCTTTCTCTGTCTAGAGAATCAGTGGTCATACAGCCAATTAGATGGATCTGGTCTGTCTTTTTGAGATTCATGTCACTTTTTACTACCTTTTTTTATTTACACCTGAAGATCTGATTATTTTTCTGCATCTTCAGATGTACTGAAATGCTGTTATACTGCTAGGTCAGGTGAATAGTAAGTAGCCGTTGTTTTTCCCTCTTTCCCTGATATAGTTACCTCTTTTTTCTTTTTTCCTAATTTTTGGAGGCATTGTATGAAGGATACAGTTATTCAGAACCCTTATATCACCATCCTCTGTTCTCCTATGTCATGTTTTGTTTTATTGAATTTTAATTTTGTTTTCTAGAGATGGGGTGAGGGGTGTTTGGTTTTTTTTGGTGGGGTTTTTTTTGGTTTTTTTTTTGTAGTATGCAGTATAGAAGAGACATGGTTTCCCTTCACCTCAGCACATTAAACTCTGAAGAGTCATCTGACATCTGTGCCACTCCACTGATCAGGCATATTTCAGGTGTGATTCCTCTTATTCTAGAACATGAAAGTAAGACAGGCTAAATGAGTTTGAAATGTCAAGGTGTTTATTCATTCCTCTCTGACTGCAGGAAGAAGCCTGAAATTATTGTAGTTATTGGCTCCTGTGAAATCTCACTCCATGAGTTTGGGCTTTGGCTCCTGATACCCATAGATGTATCTGTGTCCATCTCTGTTCACCAACTTGCCTTGCCCCCATGACCAGCCTCTTTATTCTTGCTGGAAGCTGAAGCCAAACATTTCTGTAAAATTTGTGGCTATTTCTATATTATCTTTGATATTAACCCTATGCTTGCTTCATGGAGATCCCAATTTTTCTTCTTTTTTGAGTATTCCCAAAATATGTTTTGCTCTTTGGCATGCTGGCAAAAAATGCTGAGCATCCTTTATTATGAGATCCTGGAGCTTTTCACAACTCAGCAGTCTTTACTAATTACTTTCTTTATACATTTGCCATCCTGAAGTCATAAATCTGCTTGAATTGTATACTATTTTATCCTGTAATTTAAACTAACACAGCTTGCTGTAGTATTCTTTGTATTACTAAATTTTATGTTAGTTTTCCTGCTTCAGAATAGCTGAGCTATAACCTCAGAGGGGTTGTCAGACACTTTCAGCACAGCAAAAGCAAGACCTTTTATCATTCTCATTTAAAAGTAATTTTACTTAAAATGTTCTGCCTGGGCTGTTGGTCTCCATATGTGTTGGGCAGGTGCTGCATTGGAAGACTGTTCACCTGAGTGGGAAAAAATGTCTGGTGTGTGGCTGAGCCATGGACCACTTGTGAAGACTTCATCAGACATGGTAGAAAGTAAAAAGAAAATGTGTTTTGCAGTTGTTACAAAACAAACTTTTGGCCATTAACTATTGATCACTACCTCTGTGCCAGGGTATTTGCTGATGCAATGAGTCAGAGCAAATGAGGCTCCAGTTAGAGCATTGCCTGTGTCCCAGCCACCTTCTGCTGACTTCATTTTCTGCTCCTTTCTGAGATACCTTCTAGCAGTGCAGCACCAGTGAGGGATGATTGTAATCTCCACCTATGCCCTTCTTCCTCCATTTGAAGAATGATCAGCTGTTTCATCTTTGTAGATGTGTTCATTTCAGACCATTTCAAATGCCTTTAAATTCACCCTTGGAAGGGGTGGTTTCATCATATTGTCTCACTGGGAGCAGTGGTTTCATCTGAAGTAATGCTTTGTAATTGAAAGGCAACTTCATTCTTCCATAAATAATACTTGCTGGAACAGAATGGAAGGGAATGCCACAGTCTCTTCAATCTCTTCATGATCTCTCTTCTGATTTCTGCTCATACAGTATGGGGATATGATATAGGTCAGCCTAAGCATGGCCTTCTCTATGTTTAAGAGCAACCTTATTTGTTTTTATTTTCCCTTTAGGCTAAGTCTTCCAAAGCTTTTCTGTTTCTTCCCTATCTTATTCCAGTGTCCTTCTCCCTCCTGTTCCTCCTCTATCATTTGGAGTTGCAAAAGCATTGCTAGCTATTCAGCAATGTGGTCATGAGCTCAGTGGTCATGAGCAGCACTGTAAAAATCTGTTTGGATGAAGGAGGATTTTTTAAGAGAAGTATGTTTCAATTATGGGTTTTTTTCAGAAGGGATCCTAATTAGTTTAGGCAGGGGGTGAATAAAGAGCATAAAAACTTTCTACTTGGACTGCTATTGCTCCCTCCACATGAATTTAAATTTCCTAGTACACAATAAACAGCACATAAATTCAGCAAAGTGATGAGCAGACTGGTTTAAATGTACTTTGGGTGCTACCTGCATTTCCTTACAACTTGGCCTCATCCAGAGTCTCTTGAGAGAAGGAAATGCACCTAGAAATACAGCTCTCTGGGGGCTAGTAGCTAACAGAAATGAAGAGGGTTCTGGCAGCCTGGATGTGCCAGATGGGAAGCTTTGTTGAAAGGAGAATTACAGCAGAGACACAGCAGAGACATTGGCAATTTCATGGGAAGTACAGCTGCACACACAGGAGCTCTGACTGCTCTTGATGTTTGACAGGTGCTGCTGAAGAATTATCCAAAAGCTGAGCCTGATCTGTGTGGTGTAAGTCCAGAGCTGAGCTTTGTCACCCTTTAGGATAAAGGGGGAGGATGTATGTTTCTTATGTATCAGCTTTTCTGCTTATCTAATCCCATGATCAAAAGGAAGGAAGTTAGGCAGTCCATGTTTGTGTGACTTCAAGAGAAACTTTCAGAATATGCTTCCTTCATCTTAACATTCTCTGTATCCAGTAGTGGTTAAAAACCAAAAGTATTTGTAGTACTGTAAGGTCTTGATGTTTTGATTCCATGTATGGTGATATAATTAAGGTTGAAAACGTTAGAGAAGTAATGGTTCACCACTCTTGTGCCCCTCCCTCTGCTTACCTGGGCTGTCCTGGCTGCAGTGCTGTGCTATTTCTGTATTCTAGATTAGATGGAGTGTTCTCCATGGATGGTGTCTCCATTCCAGTCCTCCTCTGCTGTCTGCTCTCCTGCAGGGTTGATTGAGCTGTCAGTTCAATAACTGGGCTACAGCTGACCCAGCTCACTCAAAAGGCCATTAAAATTCTGCCGTGTAAAGTAAAAAGAAGAAGGGTTTCTGGGTCTGATTTGCCCATTCCAGAAGTGAGCCAGAGACTCTGTGAACCACATAGTAATTTTCCCATACCTTCCACTACTGAGATTTCCTCTATGGCATTTTAATCTGGTGCACTGAACATTGCCTTTTGACAGTTCCAGGAAGTGAAGCAAGGCAGGTTATGCTGAATGCTCATTCTCCTGTGTTCTTCTTTTTCTATAACTTGCTTTCATTCTTTGGAGCACTAATCCTCCCATGTCACACATTTTCTGTTCAACTTTTCTCCTCTGCTAATCTGTGGATTTGTTCTACTGCCTTTCTTAATCCACAGGAGCCTTGGTGACCTCAGGAGACACCCTTGGCAAGAGGCTTTTCTGGATTTGGGTAACATTGATTATTTCTCCTGCATTGCTGAAAATCAGCAATTGCCTTTCAAACCATCCCTGAGTAAGACTGAGCTGTTTAACCACTTGCCTACAAAAACCTGCTCACTGCAGTCCAATCCTAGTGGGACATGAGCTCTCAGTTTAATATCATGCGCAGAAACAACCATTCCCAGATCTTGACAAGTTCTGGAAAGAACTTTCTGCAACTGCCAAGGTATTGTACAGGTCATAAACCAAGCTGTTAAACTTTAATTGGTAGAATTTATTTCTGTGTGTGTGTGTTGGGCTCTAAGTCTAAAACAAAGTTCTAGTAACAATGTTCCAGTCCTGGGTAAAATAGAAAGGCTGAAAATAGTTTCTGTGAAGAGCTTTAGCCATAGCCCAAACATGGGATTTCTTGTCTTGCTTTCAAAGAAGCAAAGGAGCAAAACTTAGTGCTAACAGGAGAATGATGCTGAGTGGAAATATACCACTGACCCTCTGTACCAGGGCCAGAGGAGTAAGGAGGGAGATCAGGGGAGCAGTGGGAGAGGTTTGAGTAACTGGGGTGCAGTAACTTATCCCAGTGTTACTGCACAGGCAAGAGCAGTGCTGGCTCACTCTTTGCTTTTGTGGGACAGGGCAGAGGAGGCTCTGGGGAGGTGATGCTCACCAGGGTCCAGGGGGATTGCATTACTTGGGGACAAGCCTTGAATATACAAGAACTAGTCAGTTGTGTGGTAGTTGGGGAAGTGATCCATAAATGTTGTCTGTGTATGTTAGTATATGTAGTGTAAAAACCCCTATGAGCTTCCCTTTCCTTCATTTAATCTGGAATACAGCTAGAAGTGAGAACTTCCCAAATGTTCAGCTGCTTCCAGGGGAGCAGCTGTGTGCAGCTCCTGAAAATGTGCAGCTTGCACATACTCTCTGGCAACTTGTGCCCAGCAGAATGCAAAGTAAACACAAGAATGCAAGATAACACAAATAAACCATCTCGTAAACCCAGAATCTTCTCTGGTGTTAAAGTTTCAGTACTTGGGAAAAAGGAAACTCAGCTTCATAGGCTGTGTTATGCTGCTCCTCAGCTTTAGGCATGTCTTGATGCTTGGGATGTCACTGATATTTGCCTGAGAGTCTGCATGACATATCACAGTGTGGGACATGCTTTCCTTCTTCTTTGGTGGTGCTACTGAACTGAGCTGGGCAGAGGAACAGCAGATAACCTCTGGTGTCCTGCAGTGGTCGAAGGGTCAGCTCATTTCAGAAGGACCAGGAGGAAGGTGTAGGGTCTTTCCAAGGTGTTTCCTTCCTGCCTGGGGGAGAGTTGCCCTGTCAGGGGGTGCCTGGTACCGGTGCTGCTGCAGTGCCGTCTCCTGTCGTCAGTGTGGAGGAGGACTCCTCACCACAGCGGATTTCCTTTCTCAGATTGCCACCGCTGCAACAGGATGTGCAGGTTCATGCTGGACAAGGGGGGCGTGGAGAGACAAACCAGCACCTCTTGGTGTACTTTTGCTCTTTATATACAGCCTTTGTTTGCCCTTTGCAATGGGACAGAGCTGGTGTTTGTTGCCTAGGGGAGTTCGTGTTCCCCTTTGGTATCCTTTGGCCCCATTAGCAGCTGCAGCAAATGCTGAACACTTTTGCACTATCTGGGCATGATGAAAGCCCAGATAACTTTTTCTTCAGAAAGAGAGATGAGGAGACAATCTCCTAAATATACAAATAGTTATTTAGTTACAATACATGGGTATTTTAGGAACTGCCGCAGCCTGCATACCACTGAAAATGCCAGGTAGCATAATGTCTTTGCTGGTGAGGAAATGTTTAGTGATATATACTTTGTTACCTTCCATGCTTTGGCAGGGAGTCATTTGTGTCAGTTTTGTGCTGCACAGACCTGACAGCTGCTTTTTAAAGTGTATAGTCCCTGAAAGGACAGGACAGGAGAGGACTGCCCCTGAAGGATATAATTCATGAGGGAAGCATGTGCTGGTCTTATTTGTTCTTATGGATTTCCCTTGGTTTGTCCCAAGAGCAGTGAGGTTTCTGTGCCATTCTGTTCTGTTGCTGTGCACAAGTAGGTCTTACATGTATAGATGGACATGCACAACTGTTTTCCTGATTTCTTTCAGGAAATTTTCCCACTTTGTTTCAAAAGCAAGCACGTTCTCCCCTGTAATTAGAATATTGTCTTTATTTTTGTTTACTTTTTACAGTGGGGTGAAACAGTGAACTCGGCAGTATTGATTTTTGCTGCTTCCCTTCCCTCTCCAAAGTGCTTAAGATATTTTCAGATGCTTTCTTCGAGTTTTTTTGGGAGAGAACAGTGTCCACCAATAGATCAGCTGTCAGGGTTCAGCTTTGTGAAGACTTGGCTTTCTTACCTGAGCTTGTGACTTTTTTTCATTATGACTTGCTCAGTATTGATGCACAGCACAGGTAAACACTGGGGCTGGGGTTGGGAGAAGAATTTGAAAAGCTTTATTTTACAAGCCTTTTGATATAAATGTATGTGATGAAAATACAGGTTAGAAAATAGTTCCAGGAGTGGAAGATGAGGGTGAAAATCCTGAAGGTTTTCATGCAGTGGAGTTTAAGCAGCTGAATTAAGACTGAAATAAACACCACATGTCTTGGGACCAACACAGCCTTTCCTTGAGTATTTGAATAGCAGAATACAATAGATTTGTGTACAAAATTCCATATACAAGAATAATTAAGGAGGAATTAAGGAGCAAAGAAGTCATGTCAGGCTGAAGTTGTATGTCCAGTTCACAGGGAGGAGAGGGGTTAGATTACCACAAAGAGACTTTTGGACTGTGTTTGGTGAAATGTGTAGCAGAGAGCATTGACAGGTTGAACCAACCAGAAAGTTAAATGAATTCTTAAATTTTATTAAATTTTCTAGTACTTGAGTTAATGTCTGATGATTTGATGCTAGCTGCCTATTGAGAAAGCTTAGATTTCTGATTTATCTTCTGTCTTCATTTACCTCCTTTGGCTGAAAGTTACATGAAAAGAACATTTTCTACCTGCAGCATGACAGGCTGCTGTGAAAGGATGTGCACTCCTGTTCAAAGGATGCACATCCTAGAGCACCCCAGTCCTAGCAGCACATCAAATGAAAACATAGCAACAACTTAGAGCAGCATCCTGGTGAGTTTGTTAGTGGGTTGGAGAATGGGAGCAAAATGTTTGAAGAATAGCTATATGGGTCCTAATTTTTAATAAAAATATAATAAGAGAAAAGTGAGGATAAACAGAAATGTAGAGTCTACATTGCTCAGGGATATAGCAGTGGATATTACTCTCTGGTTCAGAGAAAAGAATATAAATACAGGTTGGTATTAAAACTTCATTTCATATGAATGCTAATCCAAAAACTATTTTGGAAGAAGAGCTTTAAAAAAAAATCAAAGTCACAAATCCTAATCAGACAGATTCTGAAATACAGCTGATTATACCATGGACTGGAAACATTGAATAAAAAAAATACACAACTATTTTTAATCTTTATTATAAATTATATTTTTTCCTAAATCCAGCATTTGTAGTTGTTTGGCTTGGTTTTTTTCCCCTGAGTGAACAAATCCAGATTTTCTCCACTTGGACATAGTTTTATTTTTAAACACAGCTTCCAGAAATGCATTTGTGTGGGATTGCAGTTGGGACCAGTGGAGAGCCATGGCACTCTGCCAGGCACTCGCCCTGTCCCTGCAATACAGATGGATTGCCAGGGTTCTGGAGAAAAACAACCCCAAAACTTTAAACAAATTATGCTTAATGGAAATAAACATTTTTTGCCCTTCTCTATAATGATTTGGATAATGTGCTGGCTGTGTGTTCCTGGAGGACAGAGGGGAGAGGAGGGCAGAGACAGAGCTCTGCGTGCCTGTAACTTGCTCTCCAGTGGATTCTCTGGGAAGCCTGTGGGAGAGACTGTCATTTCTAAGCTTGGAGTGTTTTGTAACTTCCAGCCCATCCTTCTATTAAAAGGTGGGCAGGCTGGCTGCAGGCAGCTATGATAAGAGCATTTATCTACTGCTTGGTTTCTTCCATATATGGATTTGAAAGACCAGGAAAGGCATACAGAACCATGTAATCATTTAGGTTGGATCAAGTCCATCTGTTAACCCAGCACTGCCAAGTCCACCAATAAACCAGATCCCCAAGTGCCACATTTACCTGTCTTTTAAACATCTCCAGGGATGGTGACTCTGCCACTTCCTGGGTAACCTGTTCTAATGATGGACTTCTTTCCGTGTATCCAATCTAAATATCCCCCAGAGCAATTGTAGGACATTTCCCCATGTCTTCTCACTTGTTACTTGGGAGAAGAGACCAACTCCCACCTTGCTACAGCCTCCTTTCAGGTGGTTGTAGAGAGCAATATGGTCCCTCCTTAGTCTCCTTTTCTCCAACCTAAACAGCCTCTCAGCCACTCCTCATCAGAACCATGTTCTGGACCCTTTCCCAGCTCTGTTGCCCTTCTCTGGAAATGTTTCAACACCTCCATGACCTTCTTGTCATGAGGGGCCCAGAATTGAACACAGCATTCGAGGTGTGGCCTCACCAGTGCTGAGTACAGGGGGACAATCCCTGCCCTGCTCCTGCTGGCCACACCATTGCTGACACAGGCCAGGATGCCACTGGCCTTCTTGGCCACCTGGGCACAGCTGGGTCGTGTTCAGCTGCTGTCAGAGGCACCCCCAGGTCCTTTTGCACCAGGCAGCTTTCCAGCCACTCTGCCCCCAGCCTGCTGTGCTGTGTGGGGTTGTTGTGAGTGACCCCAGTGCAGGACCTGGCACTTGCCTTTGTTGACCTCATACAGTTGGGTCTCAGCCCATGGATCCAGCCTGTCCAGATCGCCCTGCAGAGCTTTCCTGCCCTTCAGGAGAGCAACACTCCTGCCCAGCTTGGTTTGAATTGCAAACTCACTGAGGGTTCACTTGATGCCCTTGTCCAGATCATTGATAATGATATTGAACAGCACTGACACCAGGACTGAGCCCTGGTGAAAATTATCTGGATTTATCTCCATTCACCACCACTCTCTGGGCCTGGCCATTCAGGCAGTTTTTTACCCAGAGACAGTGCACCTGTCCATGTCAAATATATGTCTTTTATATTTCCTGTGGACAGCGTTGATGTTATCTTCCATGTCATGCACCTGAGTTTTCCTGGGTTTTGGTGATAAGTGACAATGCCGTGAAACCAATACCTGGCTGGGATTGGTTTTTTAACATAAAGAAGGATAAGCAGAGTATGCTGCAGGCTAAAGCCTACCTCACTATAGATATATCTCTGTTTTTTCAAGCTGGTAAATCTTTTATGTTGCTATGGTGTAGGTTCTTTGCAATAACAAACCTTTGGGTGACCATGTCAAACGCAGAGATCGTTCAGAGAGAGAGAGATGCTGAAAGGGAAGGGAAGTAGGAGGGCTCAAATTCCAGCTGATGACAAACAATGAATCAGTGTTGGTCTCAGCAGAGGGCCATCAGAAATTTTGCACTTGGCTTTCACTGACTTCTTTTTGAGTTTGATGCTTCACTTTGAAAAGGCTTCTTTTTACCTTCTCATTTTTTTTTTTCCTTCTACTTCTACTTTTTTTCTTAGTGCATAAAAGGAAGGTGGATCTCTTCCAAATTCCACACAGCCCAGGAATATTTGCTTTCTACAGCATGGCTCTAAACACAGAGAACTTATTCTTGCAAATGGTTTGATCCTCCAATCCACAAAATACTGGATCAAATTTTGAAGGTTTTTGTGGCTAAAATGTACCTGCTGTCCTTTTTGAGGCAATTGAAGTGGTTACTGAACTTCCTTCCAGAGAAGCTGCTTTATCATACTGTCATTTCTCACATTGCTTTATTGGTGAGGGGGAAGCAAAGCAGTGTTAGGGGGAGCCTTTTTAATGCTTTCCAGTGTGCATTTGGTTTTGTTCTCAAAATATACCTGCTGTGTTTAGCTGGCACAACTGTTGTGAAGAAGTTATCTTGCCCAGATGTCTTATGCTTGTGGAAAACACTGTGCTGGAAATGCCTGGATTTGCCTTGAAGGCTTACTTCTATTCTTGGGTCAAGGCTGAAAGGGAGGACTGTTCTTGTTTTTTGAATGTTTCCATGCAGATTGAGCTGAAAGTTCAGGAAGAATGTAGAGGGGTAACCAATCTCAAATGCTTACTTGCTTCTTACTGCTTTTCAAACTGCAAGTCCAGAAAATGGATTAATTCAGAATTTAGTACCTTGGCAACCGTGAACTTTCTGACCTAGTTAAATGGACTCTTTGTTTTGCTGTTTCCTTCCAGATGTGATAGGCAGATGGAAAAAAATCAGAAGCAGCAGTATAGTCATCTGAGATTTCTTTTAAGGATATAAACTGATTTTTCTGGAACTTGCTTGAAGAAGTTAAATATCTCCTTCCATGTTCTTTAGCCAAGCTGCAGTTCACTTCATTTTGCAGAAACTTAGGCTGTCTCCTGGCCTTTGTGCTGCACTACTTGTGAGAGTGAAAATATGTCAGGACAGGCAGACCTTCTGTGGACTGCCTCACCTGGCCACAGCTTACCCATCCCTGAGCATCCACACCAGGTCTGTCCTGCTGGTCTCTTGGCTTGTAGGAATGGCTGCCCACCTGTGAGCAGTGTCTCTGTTTGTCTCCTTGGAAGAGAGATGCACACTGTGCTCTCCAGTTGCACTGGAATCTGCATAAGGACTTCAAAGGGCCCCAACCCATAACTGTCAGAAGGAGCACACAGTAATGGGCAAGCAAGGGTGGTCTCTGAGGGAGGAATTGGAAGTCTTTCAATTTGTTTTTGTGCCACAGGTACTTTCATTTAATCTGCTCAGGGGAGCCTGGCCCAGATAAGAGTGCCTACACAAGAAAAGTAATTCAGCTCGATGGGTTGGTTACATTAGCAACTAGCAAATTAATATAAGGCTGATAGGTCTCTGCTGGTTTGGTTTTCTTGGTTTGATCCTGTCTTAGAGCTTTACCTTCTTTAAGGCACTCACTCCTTAATTCAAAGCAGGACCATTTCTGTAGGGTGGGAAATTTTAGTAGGACAAAACTCAAGCTAATGAGACAGAAAACAGCATCAGCAGCAGCCTAGTACTCCTCTCCCTCCTGTGCCTCTCACACCCTTCTTCACCAGAGCTGAATAAAAAAGAAAGCAGCAATAGAAAAGAACATGCCGGTAAAATCAGATGCTAACTTTAGTGAGCACACATCCATCTTTCCTCTCAAAGATGTTCCTGGTTTGGCATTTACAAGGTTAAGTTGTCATTGATGCAGTAGGCCTCACAACTGGTTGAATTGACTCTCACAGCTTTTGTGCTGTGAGCAGCCTGGTGTGTTGAACATGAGCCAGTTCTGACTTACACTGAACTAATGTTAAATCTGGTGAGGAGCTTCATGGGATCATCAAGTTCTGTGAGCATCCTAGGGGTCTGCAGTACATCATCTTCATTAAAGCAGATTTGGCATTAAATCTAGACTAAGTTGCTTAGGGCTTTGCCCTGTCAGGTATTGAACATCTTGACAAATGGAGATCCTGTCACCTCTGTGGGACTTTGCTGCAACCTGACTGCCCTTGTGGTAGATTTTTTAACCTGATTTAGTTGGAATCTCCATAGTTTTGATTTATATCCTGATAAAACCAAGCCCTCACAATAACACTGGCCAGCTTTCTTAGGATCCTTGCATGCATCTCATACAGGTCCAGTAAGCTTCTTTTCCTTGATATTTCATCAAGAGAGAATTCCTCAATCCTTTTCCAGTGCAGGTGGTTCCACTGTTGTGGTACTGAGACCAAGCCTTCTAACATGTTGCCACTATTTTCATGCCTGCCTGTGCTGTCTGGAGCAGACTTTCTGCACACCTCACCCCAAATCTTTGTCTCCTACCCAGCTAACTGCCAAAGTCTGCTATTGGGAATTGTCTGGCAGCTGTACCCCTCCTTACCAGATAAATAGCTGTCTCAGTAGCAGATGAATTTCTACAGATCCTGACTCACTTGCTTTTGTGTTACCTTTATTCCTGATTGCTGTTTTGTGTAATCCCAGAGAGCACAGCAGACCTTCCTTTTATTAGTGGGGTTACTTCTTGTTAGCTCGTTCCTTTTGCATGTATGTGAATGTACCAGGAAGCTGTGTGACCATACCAGGAAACTGAGCTGAAGAGCCATATGTTGGTTTAGGGTGGAGAAGCACAGGGAGATGTTTGGCTGGAGGGTACTTGCTGATGACTTTGCTGTTTTTCATGGAATTAGAGCTACACTGCTGAGAAACAAGTGTCTGAGTAAAGTTTTCTAACACTCAGTGATGTGTAAATTCTCAGGGATTTGGATAACATACCAAAACAAAGGCACTGTGTCAAGTAAATGTCATCTGTGTGGCAGCAGCACCTTGGATGGTGGCAGGGACAGGAGCTTGGATTCCTCATATATTAATAAAATGTTTCTCTCTGGTTTCTTCAGCTTGACCTCACCAAACCTATTGAAGATCAGGGCCCTTTGGATGTGATCATACATAAACTGACAGATGTAATCCTTGAAGCAGACCAGAATGACAGCCAGTCACTGGAGTTGGTTCACAGGTTCCAGGTAAGTAGTCCTTTCTGCATTTCAAGTAGGAGGATGATGATTTTGGTACAGCAAATTCAGTCTGATTCCAGTGCAGTTTGTAGGGGTTTGGTGAGAAGAGTTGTCTGGAACACTGTTGACTTGCTGCTGATAGCCCAACAAAAGTGTTTTTTTCAGTTTAAAATGGACTTGCACCTTGGGAAGGTTTTGGTTTGTATCAGTATGGTTAGTTAGAACTGGTTTCCCACCAAATGTTCTTATGTCATTTCAAGAGTATTAGTGCTGCTCACAAAGAGGAACATGTGTTTGCATTCCTCCATGACAGAAGCCACTGAATTAGTTATGCCCAGTTCTGTCTAGTCTTCCCAGTTCCTGGAATGCTAATTTCTGCAATATCAGGATTGTGATTTACTCTGTGAGTGACTCTGTCCTCTAGTGCTGAAAATCCTGTTATATTATTTCTTCCCCTCAAGTTTACATTGAAGGTCAGAAATATGCAGGGTGTGTGGTACAGAGAACTGTTTTCCCAAGAAGTGTCTTCAAAGATTCTCTCTCAGTGCCTTCCAAACTTCTTTTGTTTTTTTGAAAACAGAGGATGAGATAGAGGGTAGGGCCCCTGTGATCAGACATCTGAATGATATCCTCTCTCCAATAAAGTAAGGCCTTAAGCGTTTACTTCTGCAGGAGTCTGAGTTGTGCCACATCAATGGCATGCAGGAAGCTCCCACAGTAGTAAAACATAACCAGGAACCAGTGGTGCAGAGCACAGGCCTTTCTGTGTTGAATTACATGCCAAAATGTGTTTTTTAGAGTTTACTCTCAAGTAGCTTCGTCTCCAGGGCAGAAACTATCTGCAAATTGCTGCCTGTCTCCATCTGTCCTGTATTACTTTTAAGATACTGAAAATCATTAGAAATTAAGAGAAGCATATTCCATAGGAAGGAGAAATTGTAAGAATACTTTAGTATAAAGTGTGTGGTATATGGTTGTTGTTTTGGGCTCTTTAAAATCAATCAGTGACCTAGAAAATGAAAAATGTCCCCTTGCAAGAAAGCTGTTTGTATGAGTGAGGTGTTATATAAGCACTGTGGTATTTCTGGCACCTACACACAAGTGGAAATAGTGTGGTTCCCTTATTGTTGATTAAGTTGACTGAAAAAGTTGTGATGATCTTAACCAGACCAAACAGTGCAAAATTCATTATGCTTTTTTTCCTGCTATTGAATATAAATGTGACAGCAAGATGATACCTGGCAGCAGTCTTACTGTTGGCTCCATAAAGCAGTCTTCCAGAAAGCAGAGAGCAGGGGATCCTTGACCAGAGGAGGAGGAATGATCTGCCAGACTACATTTATGACCTTTTTAAGAATGACTTTTTTTCAGATCTATGTTGCAGAGGCCTTGACCATCTAATCTGCAAAGAGCTAAAGAGAAAACTGGCTTCATGTTTACATGACTCTGTGTCCCTGCTCTCTGGAGTCTGTGATGAGCCCTTGTAGGGTCTGGCAGAGAGTGCTAATAGAACAGGAAGCCTCTTGGCATGTCATTTTCTGACTGTTTTCAATTGCCTTGGAAAAAAATTACAGGAGAATGAAAATGGTATGGAGGAGTTGCCTGTTGCCAGTGGCATTTTTAGCTCCAGAAGACCTTTAGGGCTGAGCTTTCTGAGGTCTTTGTGCTGGCTGGATGTGGTATGGAGTGCAGTTTCTCAGGAGAATATTGGTGGGTGTAGCTGTTCTCCACTGCACTGAACATCAGTGATGAGTGCCTGGTGATCTCATCCAAAGCCAAAACAGAGACTGCATGCAGCACCTAGTGTAGTGCATGAGATGAAAAGTGGAGAAATACTCTTATTTGCTTTTTAGGACACGTAAATCCTTATTTGGGGGCATGATGATTATTTGTAGAGGTAGTGGTCAGTCTCCCTCCCTACTCACTGTAACACAGGGCTGGACTGATTGAACACAGGTAATTAGTTAACTGTGAAAATTGGTTATAGTCCTCAGTGGTTCCTTCTTGGCCAGAGGTACATGGAGGGAAGTCAGGTGAAGAGGCAGAGTCCCCAGGGTGCCTTTCACTTACTGGTGCTACAGTTCTGCCATCTTGGTAAGGAAGAAAACCAACTACCCCAGTTCCTGCCTTCTAGACAAAGTATATGGCTTTGAAAACTGAGTGTGTTTTGGCTCCTATAAGACATTGGGGAATTTTTGTTATGCTTTCATTAGAGCAAAACACTCTCTGAGCAGCTCTCTGTCATAGCTGTACAGAGGCTTGAGTGGCTTCATTCATTGCAGCTTCATATTGCATTCAAAATGATGGCTCCAGTGATGGAAAATCAATAGGGTTATTAATTTGTCTTTCAAATCTTTTTCTGAGCAGGTTCTCTTTGCATTAGCCTACTTAAAAAGACAGATCAGATACAGTTTTTATGCCCTGTCTTTTGCTATCAGGTTGATGAAAATTTAAAATATTTCCTCCCCTGCTGCCCTTCAACTCTTGACTCTCCCACTCTGGAGTTGTCCAGGATGGACTCTTCTAATCTTGATTGAGAAGCTTTCTTAGAAGGGTTTGGGACTAAGAGGAAGGAAAATGAGGGAGATATTTTGGAAGGGAAGGAGGTGGGGGGCTTCTCAGCTGAGAAGAGGCAAGCAAAAAACCAAAGGAAACTATTATGTCTTAGTAAATCTTTCCTAATTGGAGGGAGAGGTTAATACAAAATTGAAATGGTCCATTTACACCTGAATTCACAGGCCAATACCTGTGTTTTATACGTTTGAAAAATAATGATGTCTTAAATTATTGGAAGAGCCTCGTAAACAGCAAAATTAACTAAAAATTTGTCATTCAAGTGCTAGGGGTTAGGATAGCTTCCTGTGGGTAGGATTTGCAAGATGAAGGAGCAAAGGACTTCTGAAAGCTACACTGGGCAGCTGAATACTCAGAAATACAGAGTATTCTGTATTTATTTGAGATATACAGAGAATATAAATGTAACAGAGAAGATCAGTTCCCCCTTCCCCTTGCCACACCCCTCATTCCTCCTGACCACGCAGAAATCTCTTTTAGTTTTAGAGACAAACAATTTTGAGGTGAGCATTTGTTGAAGACCCAATACAGAGTCACCTTTCCTTGGAAGAAGGTGTCCTTGAAAAGAGACCATCACAGCCTAAGACAACAAAAAAGAGCTTTTAAATCTAAATCTAATTCAAATGCTTTAGACAAGCTTGTGTTTACATCTCTTTCTCCCTTGGAAAATGTTGACATGTTTTTACAAGCAGTCGTTGTCATGTTTCTGTGTGTGGGAAAACACAAATCCAAATGGCATTATTGTTTCTTTTGCTTACTTGTTTTCTTTTGGAATATTTTAAATGGAACTTTGTTTAATATTAAACAAAACATTATATAAGTTTTATTACTTAGTAATAAAAGCAAGTCAATGAATCAGTGAGTTTCTTATCATCTAATGACCTATTATTTGCAGTAGATACTGTATCAACTTTCTGTTAAAATATTTTAAAAAATCATTACCTACCTTTTTTTGGTAAAATGACAAGCAGCTCTATTCTCATCTATACACAGGCTTCTCAAGGAAAGTATTTTTTTTAATTGTTGGGTCATATCCAGAGGTATTTAATAGGGAACATGAAATATTTGGTCTCTTTCTGATTTCAAGTTTCATTGTTGGCCTTCTGCCAGTAATGGGGCTGGTACAAAGCATGACTTAACACCAGGACTGGAATACAAACAAAGGAGGATCTGCTAAAATTCCTTGTTTGTTCTTGTTTGCTTTTATTATGTCAAAGATTAGAAAGAGGAAAATATAGATGTCGTCTGGGTCAAGCTGAACTGCAGCCCAAGGACAGATCCCTTTCAATCTATTGTTGGACAGCCTAAATATCTTCCACATTGTTGCCTGGGTGGTTGGAATCTGCTGTTGGATATCAGCCTTCAGTAAATCCACCAGAATAGAGAGCAGAGTTGTTTTGCAGGAAGGACAAGAGAAGACTTGAAGGTTCAAAGTTGAAAGGTTGTGCTGTACTGAAGAGAGTACTGCTGTACTCTCTTGGCTTCAGTGTTTCTCTTTTCCTTCTTCAACTGCTTCATTTTCAAGTTCATGTCTATAGTAGCTCATCTGGTTTCAAAATAATTAGGCAGAAACCCGACATGTTTATGCAGATCTTTATTTCTGTTAGTGGAGCCACTCTGTGCTGTGGGAAGAGTGCTCTTATTTAGGCTACATCAAGAGTTCTCCAGTCTCTCAAGTGATTTTCATAGGTCACTTAGTGGTGCTACAGTTCTGCCTTCTTGGTAAGAAAAACCAAACTACCCCAGTTCCTGCCTTCTAGATAAAGTATATGGCTTTGAAAATTGAGTGTGTTTGTAGTACATGCTGTGTGCAGCAGTTTCTAGTAAAGAATCAAAGTTTATGAAAGGTTTCACATCAGCTACCATAATTGTTCCTGTGAAACTAACAAAATTGATTTTTCTTGCTGTAATTTCCAGTTGTAGACAATTGGTGTAAGGTTCTGATCTTTTAATTACTTATTTAAAGTAGTTTTCTGTGCATGGGTGTTGAAACTTTCTTCTGCTTGTGTTGGTGATGTACTGGTGAGAGGTGTGGGAGACTGGGAAAGTGCTGGCAGCCTAAAGGCCCAAGGGGAAGCTGGAAGTCCCTGCACGGCTTCAGCAGTTCATCTCTAGCTGTGTTCAAACAGAAAGGATGCATACAAATACACTGACCTTGTTCTGCACTGAGAGCCTCTTTGAAAAGAGGCAGTTTCTGGATTCAGTTAAAAGGAGAGATGTGTGGCCTGTCCCCAGATGAGCTCTAGGAGGCACTTCAAGTTCGAAGTCTTTCCTTAGATGACACAGATCTTCACTGCTCTGAGTTTTGCTGTTCCTGTGCTTTCTGGCTGTCCAAGTTCCTAGGCTTGGAAATGGAGAAGAGTTGGAGAATAGTACCTGACATAGATTTAATGCTGAGAAATTTCCTTGTTTTGTAAAGAAAGCTGATCTGCTCAAAGCTCAAAAGCCTTTGTTGTGTGTTTGAAGGGGCTGTTGCCTTGTATTTGTGCAGTTCATCTTGACATTAGAGTAATTTGTTAAAGTTCTCCAGACTCCAAATGGCTTTTGGAAAACAGCTCCCACCTCCCTCATCTTCATCAGTTATTTCTTGTTTGCCTTACAGAGCTTTTTGGAGGCTCCTTAAGGCAACAGGATGAGAAATAAGTCACTGGAAAGTCAACTTAGATGCTCATTTCTCTTGACATGTTGACTGGTGTAGAATGGCCTTGAGACTGTGCCTCATTCCTGGTAAACTTTGTTATGCTGTACCAAGCTTAGTGCTTGGATGATGTTTAAATATGGTTTAGGGCTATTACCATTAGAAATAAAGCACTGTGAGGTTCCCTTACTGAAAGTATAAAAAGTCAGGCTCCCTCTGGAAATACTTAGAGTAACATGAGCCAAATTAACAAGTAGAATACATGAGTCCTGGGGAAGCAAGGATAGTTCTCAGTGCTGAGGTGAGCGTCAGGAAGGTACACAAGGAGCTGAGAGATGGAAAAATCACTCTGTCCTGGGAGGGCAGTAAAGGCAATGGACTCCACAGGCAGGAGGAATGTATGTGGGAGGGGAAGAATCAGTGTATGCACAGGAGGGGCTGGGCCAGGATGGAAGTCCAGGGAGCTTGAAGTCAAGGTAGAACCAGAGACTGGTCCCACTTTCAGAGCTGTCATATGTTCAGGCTGGGTGCTGTGCTTGGCTTCTGCCCCATCAGAGTATGGGTCTGTCTGTAAGGAGCTCATCCTCTCAGTGTGCTGGGAAAGACAAACAGTGTGGCAACTCCCTGTCTTTTAAATGGAGGCACAGAGGGACTAAAAGCTGTCTTGTTACACTCTGGAGATGTTGAGATACTCAAGTACAGTTTCACTATCAGCAAGTTCAAGCTAATGCCCTAATTACTGGATCATGCTAGCTCCACAGGGTGTTTTAGCCACTGCATAAAAGGGCACGTATGCATAGACATGTGTGGGTGTTTAAGAGGTATTAGGTATAAGATACTCTAGCTCTGAAAAGAATAAAAAAATCTCATCTGTATTTGAAAGCTGATTGCTCTGCTTTAGACTCTGGAAGTACTAGGGGCAGAAGACTCATGAAAACTGTATGTTCTGGGGTTCAGTGTCTGGAAATGAACCCAACTTCTGCTCCACTGAGCTGATGAGGCTTTTTATCCAGGCTGTACTGCAAAGGTGAGACAGCAGCTGGGTCTGACAGTCTTGATGACCAGCTGTGTGAAAGGCTGTCCCTTACTTTCCCCATGAGGCAGCCAGGTTGAACATATCTTTGGGGAGTTCATTCTTTGTGTTCTGCAGGGATTACCAAATATGTCAGACACAAATATTGCCACTGAGGGTTGCCTTGTGCCCTGTGAAGGAAAGCTGCTTGTGTCTTGTGGGTGATGCAGTAGGTTCTTTAAACCCCAATGCTGGATCCTCTAGCCTCAAATGAATAATCTCCTTTCAGCAGCCATCAGTTCAGACTATGTAGTCACCAGGAAGCAACAGTTTCCCAGTGCTGGGGTGGAGAAGTCTGCATCCCCAGGTAGTATCTGGAGCAAAATCACTTTCTGGGAATAGATTATGCCATTCTTTTCTCTCCAGCAAAATGCATCCCCTGAGGCCATCTCATCATACTCTGAAGTATCTTTTGTTATATGTTTTCTTCTTTGAAAAAATAAATTTAAATGAAGTAGAACTTCATGGAAGTCTATTCATTGTAGGAGCTTTTGCATGAATGGATTTAAAGAAATAAGTGGAAACATTAGGATGGCTTTGGAAAGTTGGGTGAAACAAAGAGAGATGCTAACTTTGGATATATTTGTCTGATTTTGAGTAGAGTGGGATGGATATGTGTTTCCCACTGACTTTATAGAGTCAGGTTGGGGCAATGATGAAGGAATTCAGCTTCTAAGAAACAGAAGGAAGTTTTGTTGGGTTTGCAAGGCTGATAGCTGGCAGCTGTGTCTGTGTTCCTGGCCAAGATGTAGTAGTGCAGTCATGACCTCAGTGAACAGGGAATTGTGTTCCCAAGACAAAGATTTGTGAGGTCATTAACTTTACTTTGTTCTTGTAGTCAGAAAAGGAGAGTATGAGCATAGAGAAGTAGCAAGCAATGAAGATACAGTGAAGCAGCAATCTCTTCAGCTCTGCCAAAAAAAAATTTCAGCCCTTATCATTCAGCCTTTAACACTGGCTTCAGCCCAGATAGAAGACAGCAATAAAAACAACATAAAAGAACACAGATGTATTTCTGAGCCTAGTTCAGATAGTTGTGATGCTCACATGCAGTAATTGAATGCAAGGCTGACCCTGAGATAGCTGTGTGCCATCTTTCTTCTCCTAATGGCTTTTCTCAGTCCTGCTCACAGTTCCTACTATGGCACTTTGCCACTGGCTCCCTTGTGAGCTAATGTGGTTGCAGTAGAGGTTTTGCTCCTGATAGAGTCTAGGGGAGGAATTTGCCATCTAAACCAGTTAGCTGTCACATTTGTCTTTGTTTCAAATGTCAGTGTTTTGACTATCTGGGGACTTTCTGTGTTGCCAAAGTCCATTTGGCTCCCCTTGAAGAGAAGCTGGACTTCTAACTTTATATATTCTCTTCCCCATTATTTTCTCTTCCCATTATTTTTCTACACTCTTCAGCCAACCTAATGCCATTTTCCCCCCTATATATTGTTTTGCAGGAGTACATTGATGCTCATCCAGAGACCATTATCCTAGACCCTCTCCCGGCTATCCGTACACTCCTGGATCGATCCAAGTCGTACGAGCTCATCCGGCGAATAGAGGCATACATGCAAGGTAGGCCAATATCTGTGCTCCTGGAGGCTCTTATTATTGACTAGAGAAGAAAGCAGCTTCCTTCTGGAGGATATGGAGTTTGAAGTAGTGGTTTTGTGCCCCTTGCATTGTCTCTCCATGGGGGCACAAACACTGGAGCGTTCCTGTGTCACAGGATTGCCTCTGGAATCCTGTGCTCTTCTTTTTCCATATACATGAAGGAGGTATGTAATTCATTAAAAATTCGATGTGGATTTAATGGGTAGCATATTTACCACAGTGAGCACTCTTAGAAATCTTCTGCAAAACATTGACTTCTTGTTGTGTGCTGGTGAATTTAAAATGACTGTACAAACTCAGCAGCTTGTAGTAAGATTCCTGAGGCCTGAAATTGAAGGAGAAAGAAAAACTGGTCTTGGAAAGGATCAAAAGAAATTAAAGTGCAAGTAGAGCTAAGGTCTTTGAGAAGTACTGGAAGCCTATTGCACAAGCTAATTGTTGGAGGAACATAAATGCGTGTCTGGTGCTGGCTTGTTATCTGACACAATCTATTGCCCTTAACTGGTATCATTTGAGTTGTATTCTATGTTAGGAGTCTAGGCCTTTTGAACCTGAATAGTTCTGTTACCCTCTCATTTTAACCATTGCAACTGTTGGGTTAAGTTAGTCTTTCATTCCCATTTTACTTCTGCTGCTGAAATGTTCTTGAAACATTTATTGGCTTTTGAATTTAAATCTAGAATAGCTCTGAAGTAATTCTTTCATATGTTAGATGACTGTAATGGGGAGAAATTGCATTTCTGAACTATTTTCTAATGGGATATTATTGGAAATGCAATTGAGATTGTGTTATCACTGTCTTGATGGGCAGGTAAGAAGCTCAGCAATTTGTATTTTTATAGTGGTGGATTTATGGACATATTATTTGCATATAACCTGCCTGGCCACACTGGCACCATTCTTATGTAGAAATAAGATTAATAATTCACAGCACTCCCTCTTGTCTTTTGGACTCTCTTAGGGAGAAAATCCTCAATTAGTTCAGAATGATTTTGTTTTGGAGTGGCTGTTGCTGTTTGTGAGTGGGAGAAAGGTGCTGAGGGAAACCTGTGCATGGAGGGAGTGATTGGGATTTTGTTCTAACAGCAGAGAGATTCAGTAGAGTTTGTTTTTTTTTTCTTCTTTTTCTTAAATTGGTATCAGTACTATTGTTATCCCTGTGAGAACAATATGTTTGGGAGGACATCCAGTTTTTGCAAGTAGTTTGTCTTCCGCATATTTCAGCCTGCTTTGGTCAGACTGATGAGAAAAATAAGTAAGTCCTTGAGGAGGAAAAAGAAAAAGGAAATTTGAATTCAGGTAAAACTGACAATTCAAAAAGAAGCTGTTAACAAAGTTGAGGAATGAAGTAAGGAATGGCCTGAGCTATTGTCACTGGCTGCTGCAGTGTTTGGTAACCATTATTTCCCCTGACCCTCTGTCCCCCTCCCCCCAGCACTTTCCTCCCCAATCTTATTTCTGTCTCATAATCAGAAATATCATGACCAAGACCTTGAACCAACTCTGTATTTAGCAAGGGAAATCTCAGGAGAGATGAATAATTGTCTAACTTCTTGTTCTGGCCTAAGTAGATCAGGCTCTGTATTCCTGCACACAATGATCTGCAGTAAAAGTTACCCCACTCTAGGCAGTGCTGTGGGGTTTTCTCCCCTTCCTTGTTTTCACCTGCTAAGTTATGTTTTCTCTGTTGCAGTTACCATCTCATATCCCAAGGCCATGAGCACTTAGAAAACCCAAACAAGAAGCATTACATCTGTGAATAGCATGAACTCTTAGGAGCCACATCTTTATTGTTCTGGAATTTCATTATGGAAGTAACTACTAAGAAAATAATATCCTAGTCTTTAGCTGTAACTAGAGAGCCTTTTTTATCACAGGATACAAAATTAATGTGATGGGTTAAGTTCAGTGCAAGGGATTGTCTCTTCTGAAAGAGTGTTGTAAACTCAGGAGGGTTGACTTTATATGTAAGGAGAAGCCTTTTGCTATTCAAAGTCTTTCAAAAGAAAATTCGGTTTTTATTTACAGATCAGTTTTGGATTTCAGTGATTATTGCCTCTATTTCAATTATGTTTTTAAGTAACTATAAATGAAGTATAATCTTATGATCCTCAATTTACACTGAGGATTTATTTTAACCCTGTAGACCTTATGACAACTCTATAACTAAAGATTTGCACCAGTCGGGTTAAAGAGAGGGCGACCACGTGCTCTGCTGGGGTGACTGCATTTTGCAGCAGTAGGGCCCCATGGTCTATAAACAGTTTGATTTTAACTCTGATTATTTTTCAGATATCCAAGCCACTGTCCTTTTGCCAGAGAATTCTCCATGCTTCCTGAAAAAGGGAATCCCTGTTTGAAGTGTCTAGTCTGGGCATGTGGACATTGTTAGGCTTTCTGAAAGTCCTGTATCCTGCTCTTCATGGAGTCCAGTGCCTGAGTGAAAAGTACTTTGATCCAGCCTCCTGAGAATGGTTGCTGAGACACTCTGTGGCTGAGGCACTCCTTGCCTCTGCTACCAGTCTGTGGCTGCTAAAGAAACTGAGGTGGAGGAGAGCTGGGCCAGAGTTGTACCAGTGGTCTGAGGGAAAGCCTGGGGTTGAGCCAGGGCTTTCCATGTCCTAGTCTGACACAGGAACCACTCCTTGTGGAGATAGAAGGTTCACAGACTTGCCCAATCACTGAAGTTGGAAAAGGCCTCTTGAGAATATACAATCCAAGTCCCTGTTCAAAGCAGGATCTCTTCAGCAGGTTCCTCAGGTCCATGTCCAGTTGGGTTTTTGTGTTTCTCCACAGATGGAGACTGCATAACCTCTCTGAGCAACCTGCTCCACGATGCACCTCAAACCTGGTGTGCTAGCATGCTCCTAGCAGTGCTGAGGTGATCTGCAGGGACTGTTGCTTTATTCAGTATAGACAGGGATATCTCCCTTGGAAGGAAGTAGGACTCTCTCCTGGGGAAAAAAAAAGCAGCTTTAAGAGATATCTTAACTTTTATTTTAATGGATTCTATTTTGGAATCAATAGTCTGACTGGAGCTGTGACTTCCTATTTTTCCTGGTCTCTGTTATTTTGAGTGCAAGCTCTAAAAGAGCTAGTTATTCTGCAACCTGTGCTTCTGAATCTTTTCAAAAAAAAGATTTGAAAAAATAAAGGTTGCATTCCAGCTATTGTCCTGTATAGCTGTTAGGTGTATGTTGAAATGAATCATTGAATAGATTTTTTTTTTGGTGTCACAGTTGTTCTCTCAGCAGTTGTATTGCTTTGTTTACTTATCTCTGAAGAATTGCTTCTTACATAAAAGTGTTCTTGATCAGTTTCAGTGATGTTTGGTGAAAGATTCGGAGCATTATTTAGTAAAAATTTCATTTTTAACAGAGTATTGTATGGTTGGAACTGTGTCAGCCTTTTTAAAGCTCTAACTTAATGAAAATAACTAAATTTTCTGGTGTGTGTTGAAAAGTTGTGATCCTTCAGGTTTGAAGTCCAAAATCTGGCTCTTAAAATTATGCTTAAGATGGTAATGGATGATCACTGTGACTGGGCACTCACTAAGCTTTTCATATTACATTTTTTGTTTAAAGTAGGGAAATTCAAAAGCTTTCCACCTTATCTTACAAGTAATAACCCAAATTGAAGAAACTTAAATGAAAAGTGAAGTAAACATGCTACTCACTCAGTGTGCTATCTAGTTAGTGTTCCCATCTTCTCAGCTTCCTCTTCTGTCTCAAGTGACTTACTGGTTTCTCTGATAACATTTGAGCTTGCTGATCCTGAAGTTCATTTCTTTAACCATTTGCTCCTGGCTTTTTCTTCCATCATTTTAAAATTTTATTGTCCTTAAATTTAGCTAGAAATCTAAAATTTGTACAGACAATAGTCTTTGTGGAGCTCTCCTAGAAAAGTGACCTCCTGCATAAGCTGACTGCAGCTCCTTAGTTTCTCTTCCTAGCATTTGTCTTTGAAGTATGGGAGCTATTTCCTCAGGACACTCCAAACAGTATACACCCCTTTAGCTTCAATATTTTCATCCTGGCATGTAATCAAAATTATTTATGTTTGATTGTTTACTATTATATGAGATGCAGTTGCTGCTGTATGTGCTTCTTTCTCATTTTGGGGGATATTACAGAACAGATCACAGCATCCTTCTCTATTCCCTGGATTTCTTTTATCAGATTCTGTCTGTCTTAGAAATACTCCTCTCATAGGAGTGTATCTTTTGTTACTAGGAGGCAAGCTCAGTATAATGAAATGAGTAAGGCATTTGATTTAGGGCTTGGGGTTTTCTGCTTGGTGCTGGTTCTGCCTTGCTGCGTGAGTTTGGACATGGAGTGTCACCCCTGTGCATCCTGGCACTCATCTGCCTGCCAAGATGCCACATTGCTTTGGGCAGAAACTCTTCTCCAGTGCTCAAACACCACTCCCATACAGCAAGTCTCTGTGCCAAGCAAGCTGTGCAGGTATTGTTCTAACAGAAAGTGTGGACCTGTTGTTGGGTGGAAAACTGCATCTACAATTCAACACCAAAGCAGATAGTCACGGCTGGGGTTTTTGGACATTATGGAGCATGTGCATTGTCAGACCAGTGCATACTTAGAGCTTCTCAAAATCAGGCCACCCAGTTAAAAGTGCATGAAAATAGCTGTATATACATAGCTTTAGGCATTCACCTTTTGAAACTGTAGCCTCTTTTTGGTGTGGCCTACTTTTCAGAGCTGTTTTGGTCAGAGGGGAGAGAAGAATAGTCACACGGGTCAACTTCAGACACCTCTTATTTTTATTTGAAGCTCCCATTAAATGAAGCCAGATTTTTCTTTTCACTTTAATGCCTCTTAATCACCCACCTAGCACTCACTTCTTTAAGTAGGGACATATCATTAAGGTATCTTTAGTTAGAGGGCAGATGCCCTCTGTAAATAACCACACCAGTTTTTGGGTGCAGAACCCTGCCTTGTTGATTGTATGCTCTCTTTCCAAGAACACATGCAGATAGATGTCTTATTACCTCAGTCAGAATGTGTGGTGTATGTTCACTCACTGGATTTTAATTTCTGTCTGAAACTAGTACACCTGTGTGGAAGGAAGGAGTTGGAATGGAATTGATATTGTCTGTGGCTGTAAGCAGTTTGTCCAAAGTGCCTCGGCTCCCAGCAATGTTCCACGTGGCAGTCTCTGTACCCAGCTGCCAGCACTTGGTAGGCCTCATTGCTGCTCTGTGAAACTGGAAGCACACTGGGACATTTGCCCCAGGGAAGTGTCACCTGCCATCTTTCTCATAAAAGCTCATTCATTTATCTAGGAGGAGGATAACAAAGAGACATCAGCATGTTGCTGTTATGATAACAAGCCCTGGCTTTGAAATTGAAACTAGACAGCTGCTTCAAAAGTACTAATCCTGTCCTGAGAGAGGTGGCAGGAAAAGAAAAGTGGGAAGCCTCAAAAGAAACCTGGAATCTTCTGTCTTGTACCATGTCTTGCTATTTTTAAAGCAGTTTACAAAAGGATTTTCCAGGGTAAGACTGTTGAAAGTGGGCAGTTTCATTATCAGAAAATATGAACAGACTCTCCATTCCCTTCCTGTGTCTCCTCTCCCCCTTCAGATTTTCATATTTTGAGCTGAGACCTCTGTCCCTGCACAGATAGGAGGGAGCTGGGGGCATCTGTGGGTATGATGGGCACAGTCCCTGTTCTCCCAGGCAGGAGGTGCAGCCAGCCAGCCTGCTGCCACTGGCCTCCTGAGATCCATCAGCTTGGGGCTGTGCAAGGGACTCTGCAGGCCAACAGGCACAAAGCCCAGAGAATAATACAGAAAACATTTTATTGTTTTGTCCCACAGTGTGCCAGTCAGAGCTCCTTGAACCAACAAACAATCTTCATCTTGGATCCTAGTAGTCTTAATGGCCACTGAGCTTTCAAAATAAGCCTGCCTGTAAAGTTCAGATGTTATTTTTGGATGCACTCTTTATCTCTCATGTGCTTTTTTGACCAGATATGAGAAATCTGCGCCCCACTTTCACTCTCTTTTGCTAATCTGAATCTGAGAAGAAACAAGACTGGACCTTTTATCCATTTATTACATACCAGTGTTGGAAGCTTTTGTTTTACATCTACATGTATAATTTCAAAGCATTTTTCTACTTGATAAAGCTGAAAAAGTGAAAAGGTTTATGTCTATTTAGGTGAGAGCTTCTATGAATTTTGTGTTAAGGGCTTGGGTGGATCTGAACATTGACTGAATCTGCATTTTAGGGGGTAAAAAAATAAGCCATGACTGCACTCCATGGTCATAGGGCATTCCTAAGACATCTCCAGTTTGGATTTTATGAACAGAACATTGATTAATTCTTGAGGATTATTGTCTTTCTAGAATTAGGATAAGAGGAGCAGGGATTCTTCTTGTCATGATGAAGTCTTCACTGAATAAACTAGATGTTTTAAATTCCAGCATGGCTGTGTTTTAAGTTATTCTAATCCTCTTGAGCAGAAATTTCCTTGGCTGACATCCAAATTTCCCAAGTATCTGGGTGCTAGAAAAGTAATGAAGGAGCATTGAAAGATAAATTGCTCAAAGTACAGATGTAAAACTTAACTGGGAATACTTTTTGCAGTAAGTGGCTTTTCACAGTGTTTCTACTCATATTGTCACAAGATCAAAGGTCAAGAAATAAGTCTTGAAAAATAGGACCTTTCATCTGAGTTGGAAACCAGGGTTTGGCTCATGGAATATTACTCCAATTCTGGTGTAATGTGTTTATAACACTTTCGTTGCTGAAGAAGCAGTTTTTTCTGGTGTGGACAAGGAAATTAGCATCCCTTACATTTTCTCAGCCAACATGTAGTAATCCTGGTGAGGTTAGAATCTCTCCTCATGCAGAGTCCAGCAGGATCTTAAGGCTTTATCAAGGTTGCATGGAATCAGCTGATGGTAACACTGCCTGGGAGGATGCTTTCCTTTACCACTAGGGCCACTAACATCCCATCTAAAATTGGCTCCCATTTCACTTATCTGCTGGCTTTGTGCAACTGTTCCTGCTGAGTGTATCTGTAAAGGAAATCATGAAAGCTTGAGTGCATTTATGTTCTTGACGTCAGTAATTGGGTCTGTCTCATGAATTTTCCAAATGGCTTTCAGAAATTACAGCAGATGAGGCTGAAAGTGTAAAGGTTGATGAGAGGGACTTGAAATGGTATGAATTTCTTGAATAGTTTATGACAAGTGGAACTAAACCTCTGTGGTCAGTTGCTTGCTAGTTTTCCTACACAAGGTCATGTACTTGTCATTGTCATTTAATACACTACACTGCTAACATCTTGCTTTTCTCTCTGTTTGGGATACCCTGTTTACAGTAGTGCTTGGAAAGTGCTGATATTTTGTTTTTCTGATGTATAAATGCTGCATATGGGGTGGAAATAGAGATCCCAATGCATTCATGGGCTGATACGGCTGTATGGAGACAGTTGGCACCTCTGGAGTGTCAGTAATTATGGTTCAGGAAACAAACCTGAACACCTTTCCTTACATACACCTTTATGTGCAAAGGAAACAAAACTGATTTCAGTAGGAGACAGCTTTGCCACATGAAAACAAAAAGATGCTGTGCTGAGAACAAAAAGCAGTACTGTCACAGCCACATGTGGCATCCCTTCATATCCTGTTGGTGGGCAAGGTGTATGTGGTGCATGTTTCAGAACTTCTGCCATTTGTAGGGAAATAGACAATCTGTTTCGTTCTCTACACTGAGAGTGGACCACTGCTTGTTAAACTGGGTTAAAATCACAGAATCCCATGGAATCACACAAGGTTAGAGGAGACCTTCAAGATCATCGAGGCCAACCCATGCCCTAACTCCTCAACTAAACCCTGGCACTGAGTGCTACATCCAGGTTTTTTTAAAACACATCCAGGGACGGTGACTCCACCACCTCCCTTGGCAGACCATTCCAGTACTTTATCACTCTTTCCATAAAAAACTAATATCCAACCTGTATTTCCCTTGTGTCCTGAGGACTGTGTCCTCTTGTTCTGTCAGTTGCTGCCTGAAGAAAGAGACCAACCCCACCTGACTACAACCACCTTTCTGGGAGTTGTAGAGAGTGATAAAGTCACCTCTGAGTCTCCTTTTCTCCTGGCTAAACACCCCCAACTCCCTCAGCTGTTCCTCACAGGGTTTGTGTTCCAAGCCCCTCACCAGCCTCGTTGCCTCCTCTGGATATGCTTGAGCATCTCAACGTCCCTCCCAAACTGAGGGGCCCAGAACTGAACACAGCACTCAAGGTGTGGCCTCACCAGTGCAAGTACAGTGGGAGAATGACCCCCCCTGGTCGTGCTGGCCACACTGTTCCTGACACAGGCCAGGAGCCATTGGCCTTTTTGGCCACCTGGGCACACTGCTGGCTCATGTCCAGCTGACTGTCAACCAGCACCCCCAGGTCCCTTTCTGCCTGGGCACTGTCCAGCTACAGCGTCCCCAGCCTGTAACGTTGCTGGGGGTTATTGTGGCCAAAATGCAGGACTCAGCACTTGGACTTATTAAACATCAGTTTGCTGGACTCTGCCCATCCATCCAACCATTCCAGGTCTCTCTGCAGAGCCCTCCCACCTTCCAACAGATGGACACACACTCCCAGCTTAGTGTCATCAGCAAATTTACTAATGAATGACTCAATCCCCTCATCCATGTCATCAATAAAAATATTGAACAGAACTGGTCCCAGCACTGATCCCTGAAGGACACCACTGGTGACTAGCTGCCAGCAGGATGCAGCACCATCCCCACCACTCTCTGGGCCTGGTCATCCAGCCAGTTCCTAACCCAGCAAAGAGTGCTCCTGTCCAAGCCTGGGCTGCAGGAGTGTGCTGTGGGAGTGTGCTTTTCCAGGAGCGTGCTGTGGGAGACAGGGTCAAAGGCATTGCTGCAGTCCAAATAGACAACATCTCCAGCCTTTCCTGCATCCACCAGGAGTGTCACCTGGTCATGAAAGGAGACCAGGTTGGTCAAACATGACCTACCCCTCCTAAACCCCTGCTGCCTGGGTCTGATACCCTGGCCATCCTGTAGGTGCTGTGTGATGACACTCAGTATGAACTGCTCCATAACCATACCAGGTACTGAGGTCAGGCTAACTGATAGTTTGAATAATAGAAATTCTGTATCCCTCAAATGGCACTGTCCATGTTGCTCTAGTTGCCTCCAGGCCTTCTGATTAGAGTTCTTGGAAACTGTCAGCTAGAAATTGGATATCTGAACACAAGTCAGCACATTGAGATAACTAAAAAAAAAAAAAAAAAAGTCACTCCTTAGAGGGCAGGTCTTAAGTAAACTGAAGCATCAGAAAGTGCTTGACAGAGACCAAAGGCATGGAGGAGATAAATAAATTCCTTTCAATCTGGCAAACCAAGCATCCCATAGAAGTGGCTTTTCAGAACTTTTATTATTAATGCTGGAAAAGGTGGATGAACACAGTATACCAAATATTTTAGATAAGTCCAAATTGTTTAGTTTTTTTCCAGACAAAGGGAGACAGCAATATCAGACAGGCTTACCAAAAGACAGTGGAGAATCAGCATAATGTTAGATCCACTTCATAGTAGTCTCTTGGGCCTATAAAAAAATAATATGGACGTGCATTGTTAACTTCTGCATTAACTCACTGCTCAGGAAAGACCTCAGCGTTACACTGGGAAGCTCACTGGAAACTTCTGCCCCCTCAGCCTCAGTAGTCAAAAGAGAACGTGCCAACAGAATCAAACAAAAAGATGGTGGTGGCCAAAAATAGCATTGAAGACACTGAGCATACAGTTGTGTAAATAAAAAACTTTATTTTTCCCAAAGACTGTTTTCAGTTCTGCTTTCCTGAATTTAGAAATATGCATTAGAAGTGAAAGGAATCCTTGAAAAAAGGGCCATGGTCAATGCCAAAAGACAGCCACAAGTGAGGAGTAAAATCAGTCTCAGGCTAGCAAAGGTGGAACAAAACCTGAGCAAACAAAACATGAATAAATGGAGAAATGTTCCCCTTTTTCTCTACCATGTCAGAGTTAGAGTTTCATTGAATAGCTCTGCAGGTGCCATAAAATATCAACTAAGATCATAGCTGGACTGAAAGAGGTAGGTAGGACACGTTCACAACTAGGTTTGAGAGGTTTACAAACCTAGTGGTACATAGTACTGACTGTGGGCTGTTAAAAAGAAACTCCATGATGAGCTATGAACTCCGTAAGTTGGGATATGTTGGAGGACAATATATATTCCCTTTGCTTTGATTTGAAGCCCACTGCCAAGTTGAAAAGATGGAGATAACACAGTGTCAGCTTAATTGTGTTCTCATTTGGTTTGATAATTCCAGTGTTCATTTCTCGTCTCCAGGGAAGCAAGAAGGCCTGAAACTGCAGTGAGGATTTAAAGCGCTTTCTCTACTCCATAAGCTTTAAACCTTCTGCAAGTAGTAATGCTTTAGTTTTTTTACTGTCCTGTGAATAAAGCCTTGGTATTTAACAGAAATCATTATGAATGCTCAGCACGTTAAATGAGAACTCAGATAGAGACAGATGTGTTAAAACTGTTATTCTTTCAGAAATATGGCTGGATGATGTGATTATGACTCTTTTCTTTGATAGCTCTCTCTTTTACTGTATTAAGAGCCTGTAGAGTGAGACAGAGGAGTCTGTTCATGAGAGGACAGAACTGAGGCATTGTGGGACAGGCCTTGTAACACATGAGAGGGAGGAAATGGTATTGAACACTCTTGAAGAAGCTTTTCTGACAGGTCATATTCTACTAGAAGATCAAGGAGGTCACCCTCCAGATCATGCTGGTGCATTGTCTGGGACAGGGCGTTACTTAACACACTGGGACTTTTCAATTTCTAAAGCATTTTGTTTCATTTCCTCTCTTGCTCCCTGGCGAAATCATAAGGAAGACTGACCAGTTGCAAAATTTATCTCATATGTAATTATGAAAATGATTGAACAGATAATGTTGCACAGTCTCACCCACCTGCCCACCCTAACAAGCCTATTCCATGGTCAGAATAACTGCAGCTTTTTCCTTGCTGCAGTGCAGCTGCCAGCCTCTGTGGTGTCTGCTGGGCCAAGGAGGGAAGGGAGCCCTCAGCTGTTACTGAGGGTGTTAACTTTAGATGTGGCATTAGGTTTCCTACACAAGGGAGTGTTCATATCCCAAGTCTTTCTTAATCAGCTTGAGGATGCTATGTGGGTGCTTGTTCTATCTCTGATTGACTGCCAGCAAGCAGCCAGCAGTGAAATCTTTCCTGCAGAGATGCAGAGTGTCAGTCTTGCAGACATGTACCCACCACCCATCTGCTGACAAATGAATATTCTGAATGAGGTCCTTTTTTTGGCAAGTGACACTAAACACACTATGAAGGCAATGGAGGATGTTAAGGAAGAGCTTTATCTTTTCTGATCTGTACTTTTTAATGTTTGAGGGTCCACTGAGATCTTGGTTGTGTGGGACAGTTGAGCTTCACTGAAGCAATTCCTTCACTTAAAACTGAGAGTTTATTCTATCACATCACCTTACTTAGGCATTGGTGTGTTGACAAGACACCCATGCAGGTAGGTAGCAGGACACAGTATGAGCCCCATCCTGTGCTAAGTTCTGGTTTAATGTAATACAATTAATCTACATGCAGCATTGTGGGCAAAGCATAGCCTCTGAGATTTAAAGGATCTGTAATCATAGAATCATAGAATGGTTTGGGTTGGCAGGGACCTTTACGATCATCTAGTTCCAGCCCCGCTGCCATGGGGTGGGCAAGAACATGGGGTGCCTGCAGGGGCACCTTCCACTAGACCAGGTTACTCAAAGCCCTGGCCAACCTGACCCCGAACATTTCCAAGGATAGGGCATCCACCAGTTCTCTGTGCAACCTGTTCCCGTGCCTCATCACCCTCACAGTGAAGAATTTCTTCCTAATACTCTAAAATCTTATTAATTGTTGAGATTCAGGGCTTTGACAACAGCCCTGCTTATTCTCTTGATCTCTAAAATGCCAGCCAAACCTCCCTGATCCCTCAGAGAAACCTTTTGAGGATTAGTCAGCACTTGGGAAGCCTCTGAATGTGCTGTTTAAACACTGGTAGAAGGAGTAAATATGGATAAGATTTTTGCTAGCAAGGCTGTTGTAGTGCTGGGGCAAACTAACAGAGTAGTTGTTAATCTCCTGTACTAGAGGCTTTGGGAAGAGACTGGATAGATGAACATCTGCCAGTGTTGGTGTTAGGTGCATTTTGTCTTCTCTGAATGCAGTGGGGTTGGGGTAGGTAACCCAGTAGCCTTCCCAGACCAGTACTTCCTGATGCTGATGTTCCTTCAGAATGAAAAACATCAACTACTGACAGTTTGAGCCAGAGGTCATGCTGAATGTTAACAGACATCTGTCCTGTGCAGGGCCCGCACAGAGGGGGACTCACAGCACATGTGTTTACCTATTAACATGAGAGTTAAGCAGTCTGTGAAGTCTTGGGCTTCCACTGAGGGAAAGTTTTCATGGGTCAGTGCAGCCAGACCTGGATATAATAGGCTGTGCTCCCACAGAAAAAATAGCATTGCTTCACCTGGACATAGTCCTGTTACTCTGGCTGTTTGACTTCTGGGCTGAAGTTGGCTTCATTCTGCTTTTTAGGGATGCCCAGAGAGGAGCAGTGGGCTGGCTGCACCTGTTCATGTAGATGTGGTGCAGCAAGAGCAGTATTTCCTCCTCACTGGAGAAATGTGTGGAATGAGTTTGTCACTTGCTTCACGAGGGTGAGGCAATTGAGCTGTGCATTCCTGAATCAGCAGGCTCCTCTTGCCTTGGGCTCTCTTTGGCAACCACACGTTAAATCCAAAGCTATAAATTGTATAATTTGCATAAGATATTAGATAGAGGAGCACAATGGGACAGACGCTAATTGCTGATTTGGGAAGCCTCACAAGTATTTGCTAGGGGATAAACTGCAGTTACCTCAGTGTTGGGCAATTCATGTTGGTTTCTAAAAGGAGAGAAATGTATCACACCAACTCATTTCTTGTACTGTATAATTTACTGATTTCTTTGTTGCTCTTGGGGACAGTTTTTTAGTTCCTTTTTAAGACAATATTTTTTAAAAACTTGCTATTTTTAACAAGAAGGCAAGTGCAGTTTGGGAGGGATATTCCCACCAAGAAAGTTCAATTGCAAACTCCTGTTTTACTGCAGCAAAATGAATTCTACCCCATAAGCACTTCGGCATTTCATATTCTAGGTTGCCATTCAGGTGCACCAGATTACAAATTAGAGGGTTTTGGTTGATATTTGCTGCCTTTGCAACCCAGAGTTTGGTATGATTTTTGGGTAAAATTTATGCAGGCATTTTATTGTGGTTAGTATTAATTTCTAATTAGCTGTTAGACTACCAGTTAGTTAAACTGCTAAATCTTAAAATGTGTTCACCTTAAAATGTGCTATGGGGAGTGTAGAGCTCTGCATTTGCCAGGTTTTGTAGTCACTCTGAGTGTTGTCTTCCAGTACTGCCCCACAGTGTTTGTATGCCTTCTGTTTTATGAGCTGTTAATGAAATACAGGCAGTTCTCTGTATGTGATGCTTCCCCTCAAGGTCCTACACTAGGGGAAGGTGAATGTAGACAATAGAGCTGATTGTAATTCCTTTTGGTTTTCAGTATTTTGAAAGAAAATAATGTTAGATCTGAAAATATCGATTTTATTTTCACTGAAGAAACGATCATAGTAATGAGCCTAAAAGGGACAGTGGAGAGAGTTAGCATTTTTCAGATTTCAGAATTTGGAAAAGAAGAGAAGAAAATGGCTCTTTTCCTCCCCTTCCTCGCTCCCACTCTTACTCTACAGCTTATTGGCCCAAAAGTCCCAGGAAGAAAGGTGTCTTGTTCTTTTGGACACTTCATTTGAAGTGAAAGTAAACAAGCTTTGCTTTATATTTCACTGAAAAGCATCTTACTTCATACCTTGATAAAAGTGCAACCACTTGCAGGCAGTTTGGCCTGTCCAATTGTTTTGAACTTAATGTTCAGGACTAGTATAGGTGTAAACTAGTTGAATATAAAAGGAAAACACAAGCTGCTCACACCATTGAGAGTCTAGAGTTACAGGAGATCCCATCTAAGAGATTCTGTGGGCTTGCCTTCTTTAGGTGTGTTGCTTTTCATTCCTTTCACAGCTCAGATGTGGATGCTCTTACTCAACTTCCTGCGTGGGAGGAGGGACGAACAGTACCAGCAGAAAGCAGCTTTATAGTCTGTGTAACTACATCCTTGCAGGTGTTGGGGCAGGGTTACCATTCCAGTAATTGCACCTTTGGCAGTAACTGCTCCATGGATGAAGCTCTTTGCAAGTGCATGCCCGTCCAGGATCATGCCATGTTTTGCCTCTTCCCTCTTGCCTTACTCCTTTACAGTGATTATTTTCAAAGTCACTGTTGTGAAGTAGGAAAAACTCTTTGAGCAACAGGGTCAAGATGTATAGCATGTATAACTGCCGTCATTTAACTGGTTAGAAAAGCTTTTAAAATTATGTAACCAAATAGGTGAAACTGTAGTGGAACCCATGCCAAACACAGGCATATGTTGGTCTCTAGAGGCAGGTACGGGTGGAGGACTTTGCACAGTTGGTTTGTGAAGGTTTATCTGCCTGTGATTAGATGCATGCACTGGATGCAACAGTAGTAGCCACATAAGCTATTGCAGAGGTGAGGGTTAAAAAAGAAGTAGCTGAGAAAGCTTCAACAGGTGGTACATTTGTGCCTGTGAAGCTGTCTGTCTCCCCCAGAACAGAAAAAAAGAGCCAGCCAGACAGACTGGTTGTACGCACCAAACCTGCTTTTTTTTTGTTCTTCCTGCAAGGAAATGGTACTTTCTGTGTTAGTTCAATATTCAGGCTTATCAACAACATAAACAACATAGCCAGGATTATTGAGTCTGCCTGTTCTAAGCACTTTATCATCCAGCCCATTCCAGAAACCCAGGGTGAGCCAGTGAAAAGATTAGCCAGGTTTTCTTCTTCTCCCCACCTTGTCAGAAACATGGAAAGGACCCTTACAACTGAGCCCATTAACCAGAACTCCCAGGCCCACCACTAAACCATGACCCTGAGTGCCATGTCTGTATGTCTGCTAAGTAACTCCAGGGTTGGTGACTCCACCACTTCCCAGAGCAACCTCTTCTGATGTTTGGCAAGCCTTTCATTGATGAAATTTTTCCTAATATTCACTATAAATCTCCCCTGGAGCAATTTGAGGCCTCTTGAGTGCCTCTTGACCTATGAGTTGTTACTTGGGATAAGAGACCAACCCTCACCTGGCTTCAGCCTCCTTTCAAGTGGTTATAGAGAACAATAAGATTCCCCCTGAGCCTCCTTTTGTCCAGGATAAACAACCTCAGCTCTCTCAGCTGCTTCCCATAAAGCTTGTGCTTCAGACCCTTCCCCAGCTCTGTTGCCCTTCTCTGGACATGCTCCAGCCCCACAATGACTTTCTTGTCCTGAGGGGCCCAGAATTGAACACAGCATTCGAGGTGTGGCCTCACCAGTGCTGAGTACAGGGGGACAATCCCTGCCCTGGTCCGGCTGGCCACACCATTGCTGACACAGGCCAGGATGCCACTGGCCTTCTTGGCCACCTGGGCACAGCTGGGTCGTGTTCAGCTGCTGTCAGAGGCACCCCCAGGTCCTTTTGCACCAGGCAGCTTTCCAGCCACTCTGCCCCCAGCCTGTCGTGCTGTGTGGGGTTGTTGTGAGTGACCCCAGTGCAGGACCTGGCACTTGGCTTTGTTGACCTCATACAGTTGGTTTGGGCTCATGGATCCAGCCTGTCCAGACCCCCCTGCAGAGCCTTCCTGCCCTTCAGGAAGCCAGCTTGGTATTGGCCATGAATTTTGCTAAGAATACACTCAGCCCCCGTGTCCAGGTTCATTAATAAAAGTATTTATAGGACTTTGTGCAGTACTGATCCCTGGGGGACACCACTAGTAACCAGATGCAACTGGATGCAGCACCATTCACCACCAGCCTTAGGGTCTGGCCCTCCAGCCAGTTCTTATGCAGCAAAGATGCACCTTTTCAAAATTATCAGCTCTGTGATTTTCCCCAGCCTCCAGATTGGGCTGACAGATCTGTAGTTCCCCAGATCTTCCCTCAGACAGACAGCCCATTTGCCAGCCTCCATTTGTCTGGCACCTCCCTGGTGAGACAGAGCTGCTGATAAATGATGGAAGGTGACTTGGTGATCTCTTCCACCATCTCTTCTCTGCTGTGCCCTTGGGTGGATTCCATCCAGCCCCATAAGCACACTGTGTGCTGTAAGTGGTGCAGCATTTTCCCTTGGATTAAAGAGGCTTTATTCTTCTCCCTCTCCCTGTCTTTCAGCTGGCAGGTGGCTCAAGAGCCTGGATACTGAAACAGCTCAGAATCCCTTCTAATTTCAAGTCCAGGTTTAAAGGTTTACCCACAAAGAGAAGTAACGTCTTGTAACAACACAAATTTCTGTCTGTGTTGGCTGTTTTACAATTTGTTGCAGCCTGAACATGTGCACAAAGAAAAGCAGCTCATATTGAGACAGAGCTGGGTTCAAAGCATAATAGACATTTACTGTACGAGAATCACATCTAGATGTGCACAAACTTCTGTGAAGCTGGCAGTGCTTGTCTTATCTTCCCTACTTACATATCAGATTTTCCACAAGAATTTTATCTTAAGGAAACAAAAGTGTTATAGTTTTTTATCTAATCCCACGAACAGGGTGAGGTTTCTTCCCTTCTGATTTAGGAATAGAAAGGAATCCTTAAAGAAAATTTATCTCCTAAATAAAAATACAGGAAATTTTAGGTGCACTATTAACCTTTTAAGTCAGTGAATTGCATCGGTTCATTAGTGTTTCTTTTGTTGCAATGAAAGTCAAAGCCTGCCTGGAACTGAAGAGTAAAACAAATGCATTTCATATTTAATGTAATGTGTATCATGACATGCAGATGGTTTTGATCCATTTCCCTTTTGTGCTCTCATTCAGTCTTTGTTTTTTATATTACTTTGTCCAAAAGAATTTCTTTTAATAACCTTCCATACTTGGTTAGCCTTTATAGAAAAATTAATTTTTCCTTTTGTAAAGGTAGACCTATGTGAACTGAATGTTTATTCAGGCTTACAAAGAAGTTGGGTTTTTTTCTTTGAAACCTAAGTGTAAGGAGGCTTCCTCTTCTTTTTTGACTTGAGAAAAGCAACGGATTTTTAAAAAACATTTTCTGTTTTGTGCTCTGATTGTGTCTCTTTTTTTTTTTTTTTTTGCTATATACACCGTGTACTGAACTTCTAAAGACTAAAGTGTTGATGTGTGGTTTTAGTGGCTGTAGGGCACATAGTATTAATCTTGGAACAGCACTGTTATTATCTTCATTAAAGCAAGGGTACTGTGTCAGCCAGAAAGTGCAGAGAGACATTGAAGTTGTTAAATATTGTTGGAGAACTGAATTGTGCTGGGACTTGGAAGGCTTGATCCTGTTTCAAGACTTAGTGATGGTGCCTGAGTAGGTATTAACATCTTCACCTCCTTGTTTTCTTCATTTCACACCCTTGTCCTTCACCAGTCTTATTTGGTTTGTAACTTCTCTGAGGGGGACACCACCCATTATTGTGTGTTTTGCACAGGGCTCAAAGTACAGCCCTTGCAATGCCACTGCAATACAAATGATGTTGGGGAAGATGGTAAGGCTTCCATGGTGTCCACATAGGTTTCAATTGTAACAGTTTACAGAGGAAACCCTTTGAAACTGCATTTAGTGGAAGCTAAATTTTGAGCTATGACCTGGTTTCTTTAAACATTCAGGTTTTGTCATTATTTTGAAGCCTTCAGTATCTGATGCTAAAAATACACTGTATGGAGCTTCCCACGTGTAGGTAGTTATATAAATCTTGCCATAAATAATACTGGTTCACTCGATCATTATAGAAATGGCTCAACATGCAGTTCATAAGGGATTTGCTCAGAGCAAACCAAAATTGAGTAGAAAAACATGGATTAGAATGAGAGTTCCTAGACCTATTTAGATCCTGCTTTTATAGCATCATTTCAATCATTTCATAGCCTAGTTTGCAATTTTTCCAATATCTAGAGGAAGCTGAAGAGGGCTAAGGAGAATTCTATTTAATTTTTCAGTCAGCTGTGAAATGTGAAGGGCTGGTACTGCACCTTTACAGTTTCACATCTTGAAAAGGTGTAAGTTAAATATTATTTTATCATATTTAACATTGTTAGGTGAGTAGAAGCATAGGGTGGAATGCTGGATTTTACAGCTATTTTGTAGAAATGCTTCAGACTGTAAAACTAAAGCACTACTACTAAACTACATACTTTACTACTAAAAGTACATACTAAAGTACATACTACTAAAGTAGTATTAAAGTCCTGGTTGTTGATAGTTATTGTAAAAAAGTGTATTTTATAAATAGGAGGGGAATAAGCATAGATGAACTGATGGTATGCAAGGCAGCATTCTTCAGGCTGGAAAGAAAAGTCCAAGTGAATTTGAGCTTTAAAAAAAAGAGAGAACTTACAGGAGCCTTTCAGTACATAAAGGGGGCTTCCAAAAAGGCTGGAGATGGACTTTTTACAAGGGCATATGGTGAGAGGATAGGAGGGAATGGCCTAAGGCTGAGGGAGGGCAGGTTTACATTAGATAATGGGAAGAAACTTTACTGTGAGGCTGTGGACTCCCTGTCCTTTGAATGTTCAAGACCAGGATGCAAGGGGCTCTGAGTAACCTGGTATAGTGGGAAGGCATCCCTGCCCACCACAGGGGCATTGAACTAGATGATCTTTATGGTCCCTTCCAACTTAAACCATTCTGTGATTCCATGAAAAAGATTGGTGCTGAGGATGGGTTATTTGGACAGGTGGCAATTACAAAAAGCAGCTCCTAGGATGTCACATAGAACTTGCAGGTATTAGTATAGCAAAGCAGAGATCAAAACATGAGGGAAGGAAGGAAGCTTGTACTAAGCAAACTGAAGTGAAATCTGAGATGGGAGTGAGTGGTGCAGTTGAGCTCTGAAAGAGTGTTAACTAGCAAGTGTATGTCAGAAATTCTTACTGAAATCTCAAGATTGGTTTAATTAGGAAGAAAATGTTTTGAGTTAATTCTCAGAAATGAGTAATTCTTTCTTGCACAAATCCCAGTTTGCCATAGGTTCTTCTGTCAAGGGATGGATGTCATCAGTGCCCAGCCTACCAGTCCCTCAGCCTGATCCATCACCTTCATGCCTTCTAGTTTATTCCTGCACATCCTGCTTCAAGTTGAAAAAAAAGATTGTAAATCATTGTACCAGGAGCTGCTGTGAAATTTGCTTCTGCAAAGGAACAAAATTGCAGTTTGTTAGACCTATTAGGAACTCTTTGGAACCTAATTCTGACCTCAAAATAAATGTTGTCAGTGAAGAAAATTACAGTGCACAGAACAGCAGGGCAGAATGCTCAGACAGCTCTAGGGGAGACAGACCTGTCTCCCATGAAGAGTGGATGGTTTTTGATGCCCAGCTCCTTCTGTCCATGGAAAGGCCAGCTTCCATTCTCCCCAGGAACCCTGCAGAGCCTTTGCTATGCTAGAGCCCTGGAGTGGGAAAAGAGATTTTAAGCAGCAGATGGACTGTGGTGTTCATTTTAAAAGTATGTCATTTTTTTGTGTGTCCCAGATCTCATTTCTCCACATGAAGTGAGAACTGTGCTTAGCTGTGCTTTGAGTTACCCCTGTCCTGGATGCAGTAAGACTAATTTGTTGTTTTGCAAGTGGAAGATGAATGGAATTACTCAGGTCATCCTGGTTTACCTCCAGCAGTTCTCATCCAGCTGCTTTGATTCCAGCTCACATTTGTGGGTCAGATCTGTGAGTTCGCTGCCTTTTGATGTAGAATGATGTTGCGAAAGAATCTCTGAAACTTTCCTGACCTTTTGTTGTTCTCTCCTTTCTCTGCCTCCCTTTTTTCATTCTGGCTACATGTGACTGTAAGATTGAGCAAGGATCTTTTCCAGGACGATATTCATCTACTTCCCTTAAAAAGCAGACAGGGAACATGAGTGAGAGAAGGTAGATTTAGAAGAAAAGGAAATTGAAGCAGTGTAGTGGGATTGCATTAAATAACCTTGAGAATAAAGTACTCATACTGTTTTTGAAAAGGATATTGCAAAATAAGTCAATAATTAATATTTAGAGAGTTTGGGGTTTTTTGTGGGGCTACTTAAAACTTATTCTACATAGTATTAGCTATAACTTAATGCAAGTTAGTACAAAGTGTAGAGAGAACAGATATTGAAACAGGAGAATTTTCCTGCCAGGGCATGACAGGAAGCAGTTAGGCTTTTAGTAGAACAAACAGTGAAAAAGTTTTTTTTTTTAAATCTGCTTTCTCTATTCATATCAAATAACATGCTAGAAAAGGATACCAAGAGCAGATGAAGCAGTTTGTGATTGTTTCTCTTCAGTTCCAGATGACATCAGTGCTGGAAGCAGCTCTTCTCAATACTGCAGCTCTTTTCTCACCTAGTGAGAAGCAAAACATGATTAGAGAACATCTGCTCTAGTTCAGTGGGTGCAAGCATCAAACAAGGTTACTTGCAAGAGAACCTAAGGCCACTTAATTCTAGGTTTTACACATGTACAAGACTAGAGCAAGAATTCCACTGGAGAGTGCTTATTCTTAGGAAAAACACCCAACAAAATGTTCCAATATGTGAATGCAGTTGCCTTATCCACGTGCTAAATCTGGGTGTGGAGCTTGACAGGTACTGTTTGTCTTCTAAGCATCTGGAAAGGTGTGCTCATTTTTGTCTTCCCATTTTATTAACTCCTAGTGGTGCCAGGGCCCCCATGGGGGAGGATTTCTGACCTGCTCAGTATTAGCCAGTTTAAAAGCATTGTGAGCATTATAGCACAAGCCTTGATGGGCTGATAGTGTTTAATAAAATTTTGGGGGGTTAGTTTTAATGTGTGTTAACAGGAATTACCTTGAGTGTACCTGAGTTGGAATATCTCCCAACCTAACCACAGATTTCTGTGTTCAGGTTGTCTGGGGTAAGAGTGCTATCAGAGTAAATCCACAATGTGCCTGTGTCCTTCCATACCAGCAATAGATCTGCATTTCCTCTGTGGCACTGCATTATGCCTGGTCTAATGCCCAGGCTTTTGATTTTTAGTAATTCAGACAGGGATGTTTTTCTCACCTTTGCAGAATACAAGCAAGAACAATGAAAAGAGGTAATTTTTAGGCTTCAGATCCCAATGTCTCCAAAAGTAGGCAGAACCTAAAGCAGTAGGTTTTTCCCCTCTCCTCATCTGTCAACATCTTAAAAATTAGAGTGTCCCGTTCTTTTCTCTCTAGAGCCCTTCACTATTCAATTTGCCTCAAGTGAAGTAAAAATCTCAAGTGTTTTATATGACCTAAATGGTTCAAGAGATCTGGTGGGACCCATGGCTACCTACTTTCCTCCATCTTCTGTTTTCTTAGTCTTAAATTAAGGCTGGTGTAAGTGCTGGGCTTTTGTTGACTGAAGAGAGGTTATGGAAATTCAGTATAGGCAGTCATTCAGGTAATATAATACACATTTAATAAGAAGAGCCACAGGGATTGAGTGTGAAGAAATTGAAACACTTTCCTTACACTTGCTGTCCACCTTAACTCACTCTCCTCTTTTCTGCTTCACCAGCTAATCTACAAATGTAGTTCATGGCTTTCAAGTTTGATCAGATTGCAAGAAGCAGCCTCTTGGAAGAGGGGATCAGAGAAAGATTAACACTGCTGGGAACTTGGTGTTTACCCTTTCAATGGTGTGATTTAACTTTCTGCTTTATCCTGATTATTATAAGGGTTAAATAAATGTCACGGCTTTTAAGCACAGTCCAGAAGAGTGACACTGCTTTGTAGTTTGAAACAAAACATGTCTTTAGGGCTGGGCAGCATATCCAGAGTTGAGATACCATGGCAATTAAAATAATGATAATTTAATGTAGTGATCCTTATCCTGTAGGAAGGCTTGTTTGCTTAAAATGAAGTATTACATATGCTAAAGCCAGAGTTTGATGTAGGGGAGTAAAAGTCCATGGGCTGGCAGTAGGACACCAAGTGCAGCTCAAATAAACCAGACTGTATATTTGTGTTTTAATTAACTTAATAGATGTGTCTGTGAAGGGCTGCAGCTAAACTTTGGTAGACTGAGTTGACCAGAGAACTGCTGTTCCTAAAATAGGATTTATTTGTTATTTTTTCTATTACACTGACCATTTGAGACATCTCTAGCTGATGACTGGATAAGATTAATACTGGGACAGGTCTGTTGTTTGTCACAGGGCTTCCTGAAGTGTCTTTTGCCAGTACTGACCTTTATGGTACATAATGATGATGTCCTTACTGAAGGATTTTTCTCAACGGGAAAATGCCCATCAACTGAATTCTCACCATCATCCTGTGAACGACTCTCCTGAGAAACTCTGATGTAATTACTAGTTCAAGTGCTATTACTGAGATTAGAGACATCTGTTTGCTTTGATTTTCAGTCTCACAGTGCCCTGAAGTACCGTGCTGGGCTGGAGCTGCCAAAGCCTGAAGCAGCAGCAGTTGCCTTTGCTCGCTGCGCAGAGCACGCTGTGTGTTGCTTTGTGGGAACAGGTTATTTCTGTGTCACACTTGGATCTACCCACTGGCATTGCATCCTGCAGGAGAAAGGGACTTTTCCTCCAGACTGTACCTTTTCCCAGCAATGAAGAAGCCCTCATTGCCAACTATGTGCTGGCTCAGAATCGTAGCAGCCTCTGAATTTATGGCTCCTTTTCAGGGTAGAAGGAAGAAGAAGAAGAAGAAGATGAGCTATGGAAAGGTGCTGCTCAGATGTGATTCCTTTCACACTGCAGGGGACTAGGGGTGCCTGTGTAAACAGCTGAACACATCTCTTCTGGGAGGGGGGAGAGTAAATGTTGTATGGAGTTTTCTGAATTCAAAGCCAGCATCTGAGTATCTTAACTCTTCAAGCTGAGCCCCACACCAGACACATCTACTGCTACAAAGCAAATGCTAAAACCTCAATCTAATGCAGCTACAAAATCTGATTCTCAATTTAAAGTTAACCTAAAGTTAAAGCTTATTTCCAGCTATATGCTATTGTCTATATTCTTGATCTGAGAATAAACAGAGCATGTAGGATATGGCGTTTTTAATTTTAAATTAGGTAAGTGTTCTATGGTGGGGCATGGGTATATGTGGTGTATTTGGGCGGGAATAGTGTTAAGCAAGACGATTCCCTGCAGGCATCTCACTTGAATTTTGTGCTCTACCTACATGTATGTTAGACTTTGCAAATTCCTATCTAGATGCAACTATGGGTGAAAGTCAGAGTCTGACCAGCACTACCAAATTCTAAGCTGGGCCTGCAGTGGTTTTTTAGGAGCAAGACTCTTCACCCTGCTTCTGAACACAAGGGTGAGAGGATTTACAACCTTACTTAACTGCATAGATATTACATAATATCTCTTTTATGATGGCTTCTGATTAATTTTCTAAGTCACGCAAAAGGAATGTGTATGGTTATAATGCTCTGTAACTGCATAAGTGCATCTTACCAGCTTCATTATGGCTCTGCTGAAATGCATTCCCTTCTGATCGAAGACAATCTAAATTAACAGCTATTTTAAAATTATTTAAAATTCTTTTTAGAGCAGTTTCTAGTTCTTAATAATTGTTTTGTTGGGTTTTTTTTGTTTGTTTTAGGGCACTTTAATATGAGAGGTAGGGACTTTGTGTAGGACACTGTATTCAAAATTTGACCTGCATCTCCAAGCATAGTATTTTCTTGCATTTCATTGACTTCTTCCAACCAAATACCTAGTTTTGTTTCAGTAAGTGGCTGTTCTGAACTCACAAAGACTACACAATAACCTGGTACATTGAAACACAACTTAAATAGCCTGAAGTCCCAAAGCACTCTTACAGAAGTATGTTTTTTGGTTTTTCTCCAAATCTTCCTCATTGAATACTAAAATTGTTTGATTGTTTGTGCTGTAAAGAATCTCTACTATAGACTCAGCATAAGTCTTTGCAGGCAATAGTCTATGATTTTTTGAGAGAAACTTGCACTGTGTTACTGAAATGCTTCATTATACCAGTCAGACTCTTTCTTTTCCTTCCTCAGTACAGCAGCTTCGCTGGCAAAGGATTAGATTGAACTGAAATGCAGAGTTCAAAACTTCTTGAAGCAGCTGAGAGGGGAGGGAGCACAATGGAGGCCTGTGTGAATCGGGTGCAGCATGCTGATGATGAATGGGAATAGCAATGTGTTGTTTCTTCTGGTAAATATGAAAGTAGTAGGTGGTAAGCTTGAAAAAAAAACCCCAACATTTTCACTATCCTACACTGCATAGCTAAACAAGGAAATTCAGTGCCACAGAGTGCTGTGAATGCTAATCTGTGTGCATTCAAAAAAGCAACTAGATTCATGTCAGAAAAACCTGTTGAGAGCAGATAAACCCTTTACTTTCCTGAAGAAGTCCCTAAAGGGCTGCTGCAAGGGTCTGTGACAGGGACAACGTCCTTGTAAGCTTTTGTGGTTTTATACTCCTTCCTGGACACCTGCCACTAGCCTTTCTCTCTGCTCATTTGTGCCATTATGATCCGGCATTGTCCTGATACTGGAAAAAAGTCCCTTCAGTAAAGAATACGGAAGATCTCCTTGGCAAAGGCTAAAACAAAAGGAAGGGGAGGGAACCTAAAGGAAAACTAAAATACAGAGAAACAAAGTGAATACTAGGAACAGTTTTCATGGAAGATTATGAACACGTACCCCATCACTGCAAATATCTATCCGAGTTTCCATTTTTTGGAAACACCACAGGGGTCCACAAACCTGTTAATGCAAGGAATTAGACTCATCCTGGGGAACAAAAACACCTTCCTGATCCTGGTTGGATGAATCTTTTTGGTCTCTAAAAAGACTAGGAAACCCAAAGCTGGTTTGTTAATACAGTGTGTTTAAGTCCTGTCTCCTCTCGTTCCCTCTGTTGGTCATATTGCGGTCAGATAGATGGGTGTTCAAAGAAAAAGACAGATGACATTTTTCAGGCTTCTCTAATGAGTAGCTGGAATGAAATACATGGGAAATAATTTTAAAATATTGGTACTGGTGCCTGAAGGTTGTACCTGCTGGATGGGGGGGATGCTGCATGTGGGGATCCCACCTTGTACTGAGGAGCAACTTTTGAGCCAGTCCTGGGCTGTGTTCTCCTGAAAAAGTGGTCTGAGCTTTGTCTGATTGCAGTTTAACCCTGGATTTTGGCAGCTCTGTATAAAGCAGAGCATAATGATTAGGCCTATGCTGCAGAATATAAGTGCTTTTGAAATGGGATGCAAAAGTTAAAAATGAAATTAAATTAAAATTCTTGGGTATTCTTTGAGAAAAGCTGAAGTAAAATGAGTAGAGGAATGTGTAGAAGTGATCATGAACTGTAATAACTGAAAATCCTTTAGAAATCTAAAGTCACTTCTTAGAAAGAAACATTATTAAATGTAGTCTCTGGGATTTCCTGCTTAGTAGGATAAACAGAAAGGGGAGAGGAAGGGTTGGTAACTCCATTTACACTAATTCAAATTCTTGCTAATGAAGAACCAATAATTTCTCAGTTGGCAACAACACGTTTGAAATGCTTCATTTTTCAATGTGCTCCATGAACATCTGTCCTGCTATTTGCCTTTCATACAGAAAATTAATTTCTTCTTGTCTGAGATAAGCTTGAAAAATATTTATAAGGGAAAAGCTATGAAAGTATATATCAGTATTAGGGGAAAAAAAACAGGAATGTATTGGTTAGTTGGCAGGGATATGTTTATAGAATATTCTCTTACTCGAGCAGACTTAAGAAACAGGCATTGAAGACGGGATATTTATTTCAATCACAGACCAACAACTATTGCCAAAGTGAACATAATTAGTGTTTCATGGTATACAGGGCCGGGGTCATCCTGCTGATTTGAAAGCAAATTCAAATAAGCATCTAGCTCAGCCTCATGGTGAAGAATATGAACTGAATAAAGTACTTAGTGTAGAAGTGTTAAAGTTTCAAAAGGTGGAGGTACCAGCTCTGTGCCCTGAGCATGCCTGGCTCAGACATGTCTTCTGCTTTGTTTCAGCCAGCAGGCTGTGGCAGTGCTATCCTCCTTGGGTCCTCACTATGCTTGTCTTCCATGGCCCTGAGGTTGAATCCTCCTAGGGGAAAGGCCTCCCTCTGCTTTGCTTTACAGTAGGATTCAGTCCTGCCACCACAGGAAGATGGAGCTTCCAGTTCCTCCAGCAGGGTGGTTGCATTGCCAGTGGCACATTCACATGCTAACTGCTGCACTGTCATGGCTCACTTAGGACTGAAATGAGTGGGAATGTCACAAGCATTCTGTTGGGCCCTGAACTGTGGGAGGGTGCTTGCCTTCTTCACCAGCCTCCCCTAGAAAAATGCAGGGGAATGGTGAGGGTTTGTTGGGAAAGAAGGGGTATTTTTGGTTTTGTGGTTTCCTCGTTGGTCTGTCTTGGAATGACACCTTCTATGAGTCTGCTGGAGCGTAAAGCCTGTGTGCTTGTGCCCTGAACAGGGCTATCAGAAAGAAATTAAGAAGTTTGGTTCCACAAGGGTACATTTGGTTAGTGCAGCCCCTAAAGTCCATTATGACAGTACTAAGTGCTGGGAACCAAGGTTCTGTCCTCAATCCCTCATTTAGAAGGGGCACCAAGCTGTGAGTTCAGCATGATATGAGTTCTGTTAGACTTCATTTCCTCTCTGTTCACAACTGCCTGTTCCTGCCTGGAAGGACAGGAACTGTTGCTCTCAGGTGAACAGAGCAGACAGGATGCCTCCCTATTCTGTGTATTTGTATGAAAGTGGTCTGGAAAATCAAATAGCAGTAGTGACAGATTTTTGCATGAGTGAGGTAGGCTTACTGCCCTGTGCTCTTTACTGCTCTCCTGTCATGCTGGACGTGGCTCCCTGGCACTTTCAAAAGCCCAACCACTGTCAGGGTCACAGCCATCCCTTTGCAGCATTACACAAGGCATGATCATCTTATTTTCACAAGACACTTGCCATGTTCTCTGCTTCCCCTTTTAGAAAAGCACCAAATCTCCCAATTCTCCTGCTTTTGTACTCTGCTGTATGCTGTGCAGACAATTCCTAAGGAGCCTAAGGAGACTATAATTAAACACTTAATGGAGAAGCTTGAAGTGTTGATATTACATGCCTGGAGAAAATATGGAAAATATTGACACCTGCTGTGGTTTTCTAGTTCTGAACACACTTGTGTTTTCCCCCCTTTTTCAGTTACACAGTATAATTGATACTTGCAACATCTCTTCCTGTGGAGACGTTTCAAGGAGTCCTCAGGGTATTTCCTCCTCTTGTTCTGCTAAGACTAAGAGTTTTCAAGGACAAACATGTTGTGAGACTGAACCGTGGTATACATTCCTGACTGTTTTCAGGTCCTGTGTCACCTCTGACTCTGGGTACATATTTGGAGACAAAATGTCACCCCTAGTCTTGGAGTGAGAATCCCCTCCTTTAACTGACAGTATATAGTATTTTGGTGCAGGATGAATGTGTTTCTGGAATTGCCTGCTACAAGTTTCCTATGTCTCACTACAGCATTTGGCTGCTGCAGACAGTACATAGATGTGACTAATAGTCAGATTTACTGGAACAAAACAAATGCTGGTACTGCCTGGATTGGTGTCCTGGTAGGGTGCTAACATGTCCTTGTTTGGGAAAACAGAGCATTCCTTCCTGAGTGCTTTCCCCTTCTTGCTGAGCTGAACTCAGCAGCACTGAGAAATAACAGCATCCTCCTCCACATTCATCTCAGAGAAAAGCTGCTGAGGTCAGGTTTTGAAGGCTGTTCCCTAAGAGACCAAAGATACATTGTTCCTGCATTTTAACACAAATGTTGAATTTTACAGCACCTTGTCTGCAGTGGCCTTATGCACAAGGTGCAGTGGCACCTTGTCTTCTGTTGCCCTTTTCTCTGGTAATGTGAGTAAATTATCCAAGAAAAGATGTGTGTGCACTGCTTTGTTGCCTAATACATGGTACTTGGGCTTTTTCTAAAAAACGGCACCAGTGCTGGCCTCAGGGAAGAGGAAGGAAAGCAGAAATGTTCTTGTCAGGGCACATTCATGGTCTCAGAACTCCTCTGTTTGCATAATTTCATGTTCTCCAAATGTGAATTCAAGTCAGGAAGAGCAGCCTTTCCACCTCAGAGAACTGATGTGCTTGTACAGCCTGTCCTGCTTGTTTCTGAACTTCTTTGAGCACTGATTTGCAGATCCTTGTGTTTGAGAGGCCCAACAGAAATGACCACGTTTGGACACCTGCACAGTGCTGGTTGTACAGCTTACACTTACATAAAATCATCCATGGGCACAATGACCAAAACAAGCAATCACTAATTATCACAGCAATGCCGGAGCACTAAGATGAAACCCAGAAAATGGACAGGGATATGAGCTTCCAGACACACAAGGAAATCTCACATAAAGCTTCAGCTATGTGTCTGTGTTATGTATCTGCAAATCCTAATGTTATTTGGGATCACATTCTACATTCTTGGAAAAAACTAAAATTCTTATACTCTATGTGATGTTCATAGCTTTTATAAAATTTTCCACTGCACTTTTTGACTTCAGTATTTTTGCATCTTTGTTTCCTTTCTCTGTATTTAAATGCTTCAACAAACATTGTTCAGCTGTTGCATTGCAAGTGGCTGGTGACCCAGAGCAGACCCAGCACTGATTAAGTTCTTGGTTCAGATGGAGTCAGGCACAGAAGATGAGGTTTTCCACCCCTGCCCACAGGCTTTCTCTTGATGAGCCCTTCTAGGGTTTTGTCTCTTGGTTTCACTGCTGTAAAATGGATTGGTGATGAGTGCTGCCTTTGTAAAAAGGGAAAGATCTCCAAACAAGGAGTGCTGTATGACAACATGAGACAATTGCAGGTATGGTCCAAGTGAGCCTACCACCAAAACTTTTATCAGTTCACTGAGGGTCTGCTTCAGCTTCCCTGGCAGTAAAATGAAACTGGATAGCCCAGGAATGAAGAAAGAATCTTTGATGCATATGGAGCCTTGTGTATTTGAAGAGGCTTATATAAATAAAATGTACATCAATGATAATAGTCTGGATTTTTTCTAAGCATCCTTTCATCTGCATTTAGCTAGTTGAAAAGTCTAATCTTAGTATATACTGTGTTGATTTTTTTTAATCTTTGCAAATACAAACTAATTATTTTAATATATTAAGAAGCAGATAGTAAAGTTTTGACTGAAAGATATGACTGCATTTCTCAGAAATCTACTAATTGCCCTTAAAGTATTTAGCTTTCCCAGATCGACAGGTATGTTCCTAATTTTGAAAGTGTTCTGTCTCTCAATGTCTTCTCTTGCCCTGACACTGTTACAGCATTTTCAGTCTGTCAAAAAGAAAATGAGTACCCAGATTCCCAAAGCCTGGAAAAAGGTCATTAAATAGATCAGATAGAAAGGAAATAGCATTTCTACTAAATCAGAGACTTTTTATACAAACCATGATGGGTCATGCTGAGAGCTGTCTAACTTGTTGAGCTTAGCAATGTTTCCCCTCTTGAAAATTAGCCAAGAATGTAGTTCTTTCCATAACTTTCTAATCCACCTACAGAGCAGACTTCAGATCCTACAACTGGTATGGTATGAATCCAGCTTTCTTCTGACTGGGTAGTCTTTAAAACTTTTTTGATTACAACATGATTATGAATAGAGTTTAGCCTGTTATTTTAATTATTTTGTGCAGGACATACATTGTAGAGCATAGGATTTTGACATATCTTTGCAGCATTGACAACCACCAAAAAGTGGGTTGGAAGACAGCAGGTACAAATCAAGTTTTTGCAACTATTTATTTCTCAAAGAAGTGCATTTTTGGAAGAGACAGGACATTCCTTTTCCTTTGGGAATGGATTTGTTGAATACTGGGAATTGACACTGAACACATGGGGAACTTTTCCCTGATCTCACAAATACTCTGAGCCACAAGTGATGGTGTTATTTTTTTACATGGATGTGTCTGTGTGGCTCAAGGCATCTTCTCTCTTTGAGTCATTGTCATGTGTCCTGTCACTGGCTGTTGTGAAAGGGAAAATCCTTGTTTTACCAACTTAGAGGGGTCACAGCCCCCTTTGTGTTGGACAGCTAAGGGGTGGATATGATATAGTCTGACCTTCTAGGAGTCTGCATCCCCTCTATTCCTTGGTGTAGGTGCAGGACATGTTGGGAATTGGGGACAGTTCAGCAGCATTTTGAAGAGGCTCCTACAAGCTGCCTGCACTCACTCAGCTCCTGTTTTCTAAATTATCCAGTCTGTGGCTGTGCTATACCTCAGTTTTCTTCAATCCATCCATGATATTTGGGGCTTCTTCCTCATGAGGTATTGCTTGGCTTTTCCATATAAACTTCACTGTGGAAACTAATAAATGTAACAGATTTCTTTACAACTGTCATTCGTAAGGTCAGTTAATGAGTAGAACTGTAAAAATGATCCAGCCACCAGGGGAAAAGGAAAAAACTGTATAAGCTTGAGTTTTGGCAAAGGGGAATTGAGGAAGGACCTGGTTTTAGAAATGTCACAAAAGGAGTTTATCCTTGAGAAAGCTTGTGACAAGATGGCAGTGTGGAGGTACAAATGGAAAGGTCAGGGATGGTGGCAGGACTGATTTAGAAGAGGAGGTGATGGACAAATGGACAACCAGCAGTGTGCTAGAAGACTTGTGGGCTGTCCTCTAATCAGAGGCTGCTCCAGGATTTGAGGGCCTAGACAGGGACTGTTTTGCTGTATTCATTAAAGTGAGGGGATAAAGAAGAGATAAGTGGAGACATGGTCATTATATGTAGAAAGCACAGAAAATTTTGGAATGCTTCAACTTTAGGGAAAGCTCCTCCCATAGTGAAAATGCTGGTTCCAATCCTCCATGGCAGGGGGATTGGAACAAGATGATCTTTAAGACCCCTTCCAACCTAAGGGGGGTTTCACAGAATTCTGTGATTCTTTGAAATCAGCCAGAAGTTGCCTGTCTTTTCTGGACTTGCTTTCTGGGTGTTTCTGCACGTGGACATACATCTCTTCCACCCTTGCTGTCATACTTGACAGGAGATAGTAGCAAGTTCATGAATCAGGAGTCAGTGTAGTAACTGAAGCCAGAAAATGATAGGTATTTCTTTGTGTATTCAGACTGTACAGGTCAGCATTGTTCCCTGCAAGACAGGAATGCACATTTCAGAAAAACAGGAAGATTACTTTGCAGCAACAGTTCTTGTGAAGGCAATTGTCTGGCAGCAAAGGACGGTTTATTGTACTTCACACTGTCTAGCCTAAATTTACATGTGTGTGCAGTACTAGGAGTTTACAAACAGTGGATAGAGATAGATTTGTCCAGAAGTTACTAGTTTGAAACTGCTGAATGTATAAAGTAAAATCACTGTCCAAATATGCCTATTTCCATTGGCTTTACTGGTACACAGACAGCTTGCAGAAACAAGTTGGCTGGAGCCATGTGGGATGAAGTCCCCTTTCTGTCTCAATTATTCACTGGCACGTGACTTTTGGGAGCTCATAGCCAGGCTCAGGAGGCTCCTTGTCCTGCCATGCGTGCTGGCAGATCTGTCAAGGACTCCATTCTGGTGGAGTTGTCTTTCCTCCCTCATTTTTATTGCCGTCTCCCTCCCTCCCAGGTGTTATTGAAGGAGATCAAGTGCTGGAATTGCAGCTTTGAAGCACTGAGGTTTTCATGGAATAAATGGCTTCTGGCTGCTGCTAGCTGCTTGACATGCCCAGTGTCAAACCAGAGACACAGACACTGATTGCACCGAAGATACAGCCAAAGACCTAGTCTTGCAGTGCCAGAGAAAACAGAAATCAAAACCACTTTGTCCTGGATTCTGCTGGAAGTTTGGCATCTTAGCAGATGACATCCACAAAAATACCAAGCTTGGGCACATGCCCCTTCCAGTTCAGCAGCCACTACCTCTTCTCCATGATGCCAGAGAGAATCATGCAATACAGGATTTTCTCCTGGCAGCCTGCCAGCAGCAAGGAAATAGTGTCAGCTTCTACAGCAATATGGTTTCAGGATAGTGCGTAAGGATTGCTGGTCCTTGCCTCCCAATAGTTTCTCACAGGTGTTGCCAAGTGTTTTGATGAGTGTTGGGATCTGTTGTGGGATATCTACCCAAAGTAGAGTATCTTTAAGACCCCTTCCAACCTGAGGAAGTTGTTTTGGAAGACAGAGTGCTTTGCAGTTGTTTATGAAAAAAGATCACAGAATATGCTGAGTTGGAAGGGACTCATAAGGATCATTGAGTCCAATTGATGGCACAGCACCATCCTCAAGAGTAACAACATGTGCTTGAGAGCATTGTCCAAACACTTCTTGAATTCTCTCAGGCTTGGTGCTGTGACCACTTCCCTGGAGAGCCTGTTCCAGTTTTCAGCCATACTGGGTGAAAACCTGTTTCTCATATCCATCCTAAACCTCTCCTACACAACTTCAGTCCATTCCCTGAATCCTGTCACTGGTCACAAGAGAGAGGAGAGCAGTGTCTGCCTCTCCTCCTGCCCTCAGGAGGAAGCTCTAACTGCAGTGGGGTCTCCCCTCAGTCTCCTCTTCTCCAGGCTGAACAGACCAAGTGACCTCAGCCGCTCCTCACACAACTTCCCCTCAGGGCCCTTCACTGTGCTCATTGCCCTCCTTTGGACACTCTCTAATAGCTTAATATTTACAGGGCTGTCTGAAACTTTAGCAACAGAAACTAATCCAATGTAAACAGCATGGTGTGTGTGCATTCCTTTGCTATAGTTATACTAACATAATTAGAACAGAAAAATATACACTAACAAAGCTTTCCCATGTAGATAGGTCATTTTCTTTCTGATGTTTAAAATACTCATAGCTTGTTTGTCTCAGCAGATATTTTTTCTCATTGATTTGGAGTGGGCTCAATCCACCTCACTTGGGAAAAACCATCAAATTGTACCAGTCTCTGTAGTAGCAGCAGCCTTGGTTGGTGTGCCCTACTCCAGTTTAAAGCATTGCAAACAAGTGCAGAGCAGAATCCTTTAAGGCCAGAACCAGTGCTTCAGTTACATTTTTCCAAAGTGCTGCAGGATTGTCTATATGATCTTCAATTGAAAATACAAAATGTTTCTGAATAAATAACCTGTTCATTTGAGTTTATTCCTTCCATTGCACAAAGTGCAAGCTCTGAATGGTGAGCAGTATAGAAATCCCACATGCATTAGAGAAGTTTGCTAACCTATGCAAGGACAGTATTAGGGCAGGGCATTAGCTTCTTATTTCCCATGTTACGTACAAACTTGGGACCATGATCATTTGCTTGTGTTGTTGAGTGGATAGTTAAGTCTCTGCTTGGGTATCTGCAAACAGTTCTTTCCACTGTTTTTATTGAAATACCACATTGTTGCATTTCACCCATGGCACGGGAAGAAGTGCGTCGCAGTTATTGCAGTTGTGTTGTCGTGCTTTGAGTGGCTGCTTTACAGAAAGGAGCTGAAATGAAATCAGTGGTCACCAAATCTCTGGCAAATGTTTGGCCTCAAAGCACAGAGATTGCCTCCCAGCACAGGTGACAGGAGGTACCTTGGCACAGGCTGGCTGTCAGCCCTGCTCAGGTGCAGTGACAGCAATGTGCCTCTCCTGTTATTCAGTGTTATCCCAAGATCCTCCTGTCTTTTCTGGATCTATTTGTAAACCCTTGCACTAACTTTGTGTTCACATACATATGGGCTGGTAAAGTAATAAAAGGCAGGTATTTATTCACATTTCCTCTGTCATTGCTGGTGTGGTTTGGTACAGGAGCCAAAGTTCCTGTTCCTCTCTGGCTCAAGCTGGGGCACAGGTGCTGCAGGACTATGGGGGCTTGAATTAAGCATTGAATGATACTGTCAGAGCCCCTTCCAGTGTGTCTCTGGGATACCTCTACCTTGGAGGGAATTTTGTCATTATTTTGCACTCCTTGTGGGCTGCTGCTTTGCCTCTGACACAGCATGTGTAGATTGGAAGTGGTGTTTGCTGAAAGCCTGGGGCATGCATTGTGTACTATCTCCCAGGATTTATCTTCCAAAAGCTCATTAAACTGATCTGGTTAAGGGCCATCAACCCTCTTAGATTAGAGATATAAAGAGCTTCAGTGGACTCTGCTCATCTGGGTACTCTAATATCTTCAAATGAACTCCATCACAGACAAGAAAAAACTGCCTACATCAGGTCTGCCATCATGGCCCATGCATTTTCTATTTTATTAGACAATGTACTCTGTATAAAATAAGGAAAGGCTGATTCTTCAACTGAGAGGAACTAATTGATTAAAGTGAGTAGAGTTATATACAAATAAATTTAGTAAGGAGTTCAGCACTGGGTCTTCACAGCTTACCTTAGATTCCTGGGAATGATGAGCATCTGATGAGCATTATATGGAGCAAACTGGTGCTCTCTCTGCCATCAGTTTCTCATGTGAATCAGGTGTGTACAAGGTGTGTACAGGGAAGTGCACACCACTATCTGTTCGCCAGGGGGATGCAAACCAACATCCCAACAGCTACCCCTGGAGCTGTGTAGTTTGCAAGTAGAAATTCAGCTTGGAAATTGTTTTGTACTAGTCTAAGAAATGTCTTATCTCAATATTTGGGAGAGGAAGCATAAAAAATGCTGCATTTGGCCGTTATGTACCTTCTGTATTTCATGGGAAAAGGTTGTATTTGGACACTGGCACTTGGTTCTGAGATTCTTTTATCATTCTACACAGTAGGGTTGTCTGTGTTGGTAAAAATACTAAAATTGGCAATGCTAAGTATAATTCCTGTATTCAAAATACATAGGTAAGCATATGAAACAGCAGATACACATTATTGTTTAGAGATAGTTGAGGTGGTTTTAATCAGGGTTCAGGTATTCACAAGGAATCTGACATTTGCATTTTAATGTAGAGCAGACATGCAGAGTGTATTTTGCATAGTCTGTCTTCTTGAAATGCCTTTGGGGTTTTGCAGATACCAATACATTCAATGCTAGTCTTCTGAGCAGAACATTATTGGGGTAAAAATGCAGAAAAAACTTCTTTACATTTGCCAAATAATCCCTTTAATTTGTTTCCTTGATGAGGAAAATTACTTTCATTATTTCTGTAACATTGGAAACACTCCTGCCTGTGAAATGAGTCTCCAGGTTTTGGTACAGGTTCAATTCTATAAGGAATAAATGTTACTGTTTCAACAAAAACTGTTCTAGCAGGTTTTTTCCACTCTTCTTCATTACTTATAAGAAAGTTTTGTCTAATACTCTTATCTACAAAGAGCTTAAGAAGCACCAGAAGATTTATGTCCTTCTCCTAGACAGCTAGTTCATTTGCCTCCTTTTTCTGTGGTGAGGTATGCTTGCTTTTTTAAATTCAACTGCATTTGCAGGGTGGTGGGTAACCCCCTCTTACCTGCTGAAAAATGAGACTATTTGATGATGAACACCCATCTCCCAGCCTTTACTCCTGAATGAGAATAATTTTTCACCACCTAAATTGTTACGTGGTCATGAGCACACTTTATCAGGCTGAGTCAGTGACTGTTCTCACCACAGGTCTGTTTCTGTAACTGTGCTCCTCTACTGCTGGGTGCCTGTGAGGCTCCATCAGCACAAGTGAGCAGAATGCTTTTCTGCAAAACCTGCCTCTTTCAGCCTGAGCACCCACAGGATGACGTGAATTCCTTCCTTGGAATCAGAAAGATTCTGCTCATTAAGGAAAGTGGGCATAACATGAAAGTCTAGAGCTAAAAAGTAAAGGAGGATCTGATACAGACCAGAGCTTTGTGAAATGGTTGTCTCTGAGGAAGAGTTCATTTGGGAGAAAAAAGTCCATCAGGCTGGCTTTACTATGCCCTTTGCCTTTATTTCTTCTTTATGGTTTATACTTTCTCTTTAGTCTGTGTGGATTTCATCATGTTCAAAACCCATAATTAGCACTCCTAAATTGCATGGAAATGACAACTTATTGTGAATTTTTTTGAATAGTTTCATATTTATATTCAGTTCTGAGATTTCCTCACTCTCTGCCCAGATGCTTCAAATTCACTGCTTTTTTAAAACCCAAGACTGTTGCTCTGCAGATGTTCCATTTAACACAGATACTACATGTGCAGTTCTTGTATGTCAAGCTAGGTTAAGCTTGAAATTGTGCCCTCAAAGCTGAGTCTGCTCTGCCCTCTTGTGTCTCTGGAATGTGTTGCCAAATGCTCCCCATATATAGCTACTTTACCCTTAAAACTGGAATTTTCCCCTCAGAGACTTAAAGAGTGAGATGCAAACACATGGATATTCACACAGGCGTTGGTTTTTTCAGTGATGAGTATAGATCAACATATGTTTGAACTAAATCTGTTCTGGCAATATTCCTCATGCACATGCAGTTCTGAGGGGAGGAGAAAACAACTTGAGACTATCTTTAATACAGCACAAAAGTGCTGAAATAAACCTGTGAAAGTTGTGGGGTTTATGAATAAAGCTTTTAGGTTTATGGAGCTTCAACTGAAAAATTATATCTACTAGAGGGAGGAGTGAAGGAGGGGTTCTACCAGTTCACAGGGGCTGGGCTGCTGTGAAGTTGGGGTTGTCTTTGCTTGACTGACTCCTTGATGTAACAACTTTTGACCTTAGCAGAATTTACAGTCCAAAGCTGTAAGTGTACAGTCAATAAAGGGCAAAACGCTCTGTCATGTAGTGGTTTACAATACCTTTGAGATGAGATTTAGCTGCATGCTTAAAAAAGCCTTGCCAGCTTCTCTGTGCGGTTGGATTTTTTGGTTGAAAATGAACTCAGTAGGCAGGGGTGAGCTGGAAATTCAGATTTCCTCCCCTTATTGTATTAGGAGGAAAAGACATTGCCCTGGCTGTGTATCCTCTCTATTCCCACAGGAGCAGAGTGCCACAAGCTGATGGAAGCTACAGTGAAGCACAGTTTACTGAAAATATATTTATTTTTAAAGAGTCTTATTTTTTTTTTCAAATTCCAGTGCAAACTATTCTATTAAAGAGTGGCTTTTTTCAACAAAGTAGGAAGTTGAGAGTTTGTTCCCATCTGCTGTAAATCTTTCTGATAGTTTAAGGCTTAACTTTTGCTCCATGAGTGTTAGATGATGAACCAGTCCTGATTTTGACATGGATGGTTTTGTGCTTTTCTTAAGGGTGTTAAACACTTTTCAAAGCAGCTTTGTCATTCTTCTGTGTAGTGCATTGTGTGATGGGGAGGTCGTGTACCCAGTCTTTTCAGGAATAATAGTGACAACCTTTCCAGGCACAGAGAGCAACTCAGGCACAAGCTGTGCTCCTTTTGGACTTGGAAAGCAGAATTAAGGGATCTAGGTGTGCCAAGTCTGTTGCACACCTGGGGGCTACAGGCCTCCTCTTGTGCTCCTTTGACAAACTGCATCTTCCTTCCACCTGTTTCACAAATTCACTGTACCAGCTTCTTTTACCTTTCCCTGTTCTCAGCCCACCCCTCATGTTGGGCATCTTTTACCTTCTGTCTGTAAACAAAGAAGGCATTGCTAACAATGAGTATTGAGCCTGGGCAAAAGATATGATATTCATCAGCAAGCACTTTCTGGTTTATGTTTTTCCAGTAACACTCTCGGGATTTTGGTTGATGATGCTCAGACTGAAGCTTCTAACAGGTAGTTTGTTCAGCTGCTGTAATGACCCCAGCAGCATCAAAAAATCTTTTTCCTGGAACTCTTTTAACTAGCTCCATAAAGCCCTGCCTGGCCAAGGGGAGGTGAAGCCTTCTCCCCACTTCATAAATGGAAGTTCAGAGTTCAGCTGTGTTTGTTGACTGCATTGTGGTTTTGTGGAAAGAGGTTGGTAGTGCTGAGAATAAATACTCTTTTTTTCAGCCTGTCTGCTGCACTTCCTAATCCCTAGGCTAGGTGGTGAAGGAAGGTGAATTATGAGGTAGGGAAACATGTTTAGACAGTAAATCTGAAACTTAATAGGCATAGGTTTTCCCATTGTATTTCTTTTCCAGAGGGGTTTTGAGCTATTCTCACAGATGACCATAAAGTCTCTTTAAACTCTTTTTATGAAGACAAGGAAATAAAGTTTGTTGGTCTATGAATGCAGGGCATTGGATCTGTAACCTATTATTTGTTTTCTTACATGTCCAAAATCAAGAAATCCGAATAGATTCATCTTCTCTTATGGTTTAGTTTTTCCCCACAGTCATTCGCAGCTGCCCACTGTGGTGGTACTTCTCAAACTTTTATAGTACAAGGTATTTACCCTTATCAGAAACCATCCCAGGGGACTGTCTTGTACAGTCCTGTCAGAATGGTTTCCATTTATTTTTAAGACTTGGTTCAACTGTAAACAGCCATGTATTACTCTTATTTTTCCTCTATCCATTTTGCCTGGCTACCGAATGAGAGTGTGTGTTGAGTGTTTGGCCCCTTGTGCCTTCTCCTGGGGGTTTGGGTATCCTGTGACTGTTTGGCAGGCTGTCTGCAGGCCACCAGGGTGCCCTGAGTCGAGAAGAATTACTCAGCATCTCTTACTAAAGCAAGTCCTGAGCACAAAGAATTCCACCAGTTCTCACTGCCAGAAAACGCTTTTCCCCAGCCAGATTTTAGTCTGCATCTTCCCCATCTTCACATCCCATTGCTCCTGTCACCATTGTTGAACTTCATCTGCAGTAATCCCCTCCTGGCACTCACACCCTGGTTTGAGTGCTCTTTCACCTCTCTGTTGTTGGGTAGCTGTGTTACTCATCCTGTAAACTGGCCCTCATCAGACAAGCCCTCATAACAATGTTGTTGTTCCATGGGAATGGAACAGCACTCTGACAAAGCTCACCCCACAGCAGGGTGTGCCAGGGCTGAGTGCCCTGGTGCTGTGACTGCTGCCTGTCACCTGTGACCTGTTAGTGCCACCTTCCTTGCTGTCCTCAGGTGTCCACTGCAAACACTCCCCCTGCGCTGGCAATGAATGTTATCCCTCCAGCCATGAGCTCCATTCAGAAGTGATGGTGGGATAAAGTGTAGGAGGCACTGAAAGAACAGAAATAATGGTTGAAAAATGAACAGCTAGATGAGAGATGGGGATGGGAATGAGAAACAATACAGAAAGTAAGAAGGAGGAGAGAGAGAGAGAACTCCATCTGAGATCAAATAATCTTGAAGAAAAGTGAGAATATCTAAAGGTAAACATGGAAAACAGATACCACAAAGTTTGTGCTAAGGCATGCAATAAAAATGAGGACAAAGATGGGGGAGGAAGAGAGTGACAAGATTTTGACTTTTAAATTTAATTATAATATGTTGTTTTTAACAACAAAAGTGCTACAGATACTTTTGGTACTTGTCTGAAGTGAAAGCTGAAAAGCTGAACATTATGATCTGAAGAATCTTTCCTTGTTGCTGTTAAGTTGGCGCTTCTGGATCTGACAAGGTTCACTTGGAGTCATGGCCATATTTCAAAGGCAGAGCTCTCAGAGACAACCAGGTGCTTAGAAAATAAAGAAATACCATTCTCTAAATATGCACTATAGCAATGTACAGAATCTTAATTCACAGCAGTCTGTAGACTTATGGACAGACCTTTCCTGCTGATATCTTTGGTCCAGCACAGGCTGCATGAAGGAAGGTAGAGTTAATAATTGTGGTCATCTGCTTATTGTATAATGGAGTGTATGCACCTAAGGGGAGTGGAGAAGTGCCTGATTTTTAGTTTCAGATCCAAAGTGAAAAGATCAGAAACTGCCAACATAGTAATCTCTTGGGATTTAAGGTCACTTGTGCATAGCAAAGGGTGGAAGATGAGGCGGAGTTTTTTTTCCAAACTTGATGTTTTAGAAGAAGACTCTTCCACTCAGAGCACAGCACAGAGCTGAGTACTGATGGTAGAAAAGCAACAGCATCATCTCTGTGCACAGGTTCTGGGTTGCATCAGGTCTGTGTCCTGAGAGAGTCACTTCTGCTAGGGGTGTATGGCCAGTGCAGCTGCGCAGGAGGGGTGACATGGCTGTGGCCTTAACCTGTAGTAGTTCTCAGACTGCTTTTATTCAAGTACTTTGTTCTAGGGCTCTTAGGTGCAAATGAGAATAGTTCTTGGTTTTAGACTGGAGGGTTAGGCTGGAGCATCAGTACAAAGGGGCAGCAGTGGAGCCAGAATCATGATGCCCTTCTCATCTCTTGGCTGTTATGTTTACTTGTTTGTGTGTATTTACTGTTGTTCTTTTTGGCAATGGTTTCCCATGGTGTCCTGTCACTGCTGGTTTGCAAAGAAGTGGTGACAGTGCCGAGAGTCCAGCACTGACCACAGCTCAGTAAGTCCACACTAAAGCAGCTTACTCAGCAGGAGGGGAGGGAAGGTTCAGTGTTCCACCGGGGGTCATTTGCACTATGTGGGTCCATGGTGCAGTTCCAAGCTGATGTAAATCTGTATTGAATTGACTCTCAGCCACTGAGTGAGGTCTGTCCTGGACCTCAGTGCAGAGACTGATGTCACTCTGATAGCAGGAGCTGGGTGATAAGAAAAAGCTTTAGCATGTGTTTGCCACCCTGGGAAGGAGGAGAGGATGATTGCTGGAGGACTTTTTATTTTAACCTGCAGCTATCTTTAGAATTTCAGTGTGTGCAATTAAACTCAGAGCAGCAGTTTTCTAGCTGTAGACTACTGAAATCTTGTGTTGAGTGAGGATTTATTTGTCCTCAGGTCTGGCTGTGAATTAATGGTCTGTTTTAGAGGTTTCAGTGGGCTAGAATTGCCTTCTTGACAGAGAAAATGCCAGTGCTATGCAAACTCAGCAGGAGCACTTTGAGATGCTAAGAGTCTTCTTTGCTACTTTTTGTTGATCCAGGTGGTCCTTTCTAAGTACAAGTCAAAGAAATTACTGTTTGTCCCTTCCTTCATCTCCCCATGCAAGTGTCATGTAGTCAGCAGGAGCACTGAATCCTCCCTGTCTCTCTTTTCTGTTTGCATGAGAGGGAAACAGAGGGAAGTGAGATGGAACCATACGTTCCTCTGCATCTGCACTCTGAAGGCAAAGTTATTTGTGAGCCTTAAGCATGTGGGTGGGAGAGCTGCCAAGCCAAAGTTGTTCCCAAGTATCTGTAAACTAAATCTTATTCCCTAAATTCATCCAACTATGGAACTTTCACTCTGGCAAAGGCTTGTAAATATTACAGTACCTGTCACTTTTGGATGCTGCTTTCTGTTTTCATAGCAGCAAATTGAAAGCTTTGAAATCTGGGATGTTTCATTTACTTTTGTAGAGGTTGACCTCAAAGCATCAATCTTTCTGCTCCTTTTAGAATCTATGAAAATAAAAATAGAAATAAAAATAGCCTTTTCTCAGAAAACTTCTTGTAGTGACAACATTGCTAATGAACAGAGTTCTCAGATATTCCAAAAGTTTGGGGATGTATTGAGATACGTGTACCAAAATATAGAGAGTTTTGCATCTCTGTTACTTTCAGTGATTCAGTTTTCTTTACATATACATACTTACAATGAAGTGAAAAGTATTAATCTAAACAATGTCTATAAAGTGATTTCTGAATGCATGTCTGTCTCAGAGTTATGTTTAGCTTTGCTGGGGTTTTAGTTCACGTGTACTTTTCAGTTTCTTCACCATCTGCACACCATGGCCTCCGCTTGTTTCAATTCAGCCATGCTTTGCTTATTTTCAAGACAAGTTGCTGGTTTATATAAACCTGTGACTTGAGTTTGCCAGATGCAGTTGCTCCCACCATTTGTGCTTGTCTCCAGTTGCTTTTTGAAGGAAGGTGTCATCCTTTTTCTCTTGAAATAAGTCTGAAAAGCAAAGAAGTCTTGGCAGTTCTGAATTGTGTTTGGTGCTGTGCAGCTAACTCAAGTTATAACTCATTTGTGGCTCTGAAGTTAACCTGGCCACAGCTCGAACTCCATTAAAGTAGTACTTTTTTAAGGCTGTGCTCACTGAGGAGGTAATTTAAATAGTCATTCATACTTGTGTGATGTCCTTGATTTGATTTAGTCAATGTTGTCGACGTGCACACAGCTTGTCTGAAAACCTGGGGCCCTGCTGGCCTGTCTCAAAGCTATGGCTGAAGCCAAGGTTCTCCGTACACTTCAGATTGCAACCCAGCCCTCTTAAGCGATTTATGTGCAAGTCCTATGAGTCCTACAGTGGTTTCTGCCTTTCCTGCTGCATTCCCAGGGGAATCTCAGCTCTCCTGCAGTGAATAGGAAGTGCATCCTAGAGCAAGTGAACTTACCATGTCACTTAAGAGGGCTGGTTTTTGACTCCAGCCTTCCCACAACCCCATGTGAACAAGCACAACATTGGCAGAAACACTCTGGAGCAGACGTGCTCCATTAAATTTTACCATGGTTCCCATGATTCTTCTCTTTACCCAGAACTTGCTGAGAAGTTTTAACATGGTGGTGTCTCAGCAGTGCTCTGGTTGGCTTTGCCAGACCAAATGAACACTGTGTTCATGGCAGAACTGTCCCAGAGAACAGCAGAATGTTCTGGCACCTTGTCTGGAGTAAATACACACTGGAGTCTGCCACCTGAGGAGCCCTATAGGAGATATGGCTTTGTGAGACTGCCTATTCTAGTCACATTTGCAGACCATTCTGTTTCTTGTAAAATGCTTTAGAAAATTATGCTTGAAGGCATAAAAAGATCCCAGTTGCTTTTCACCTCACTGGCTAAGTCATGTGCAGTGTGTTCCTAACCAGGTGATCATTTCTGCTGCCTGTGAAAATACTGGCTTTATATTGCCATTTAGATTGCATGAAAAGTGAGCCTTTCATCTTCTGAAATGTTTCCAGAAACCCAAATTCAGGCCTGGCTTACAGTCCTTTTGGGTGCTTTAATATAAGTTGACTATTAAGAGGCAGTTAGTATGGAGAGAGCTGGTAATGATGCAGCTGAGGAGCTGAACCCCTCATCTTCATTTGAGTCTTTTTATTTTCTTGCAGATGAGAGGATCTGTTCACCACCCTTTATGGAGCTGACAAGTGCCTGTGGAGAAGATACCTTGAAGCTTATAGAGAAGAATGGACTGGCATTCCCATTCAGTATGTACATGAGCTTTTCTTTGGTGCTTCTGGTAGGTTCTAAATACTGCACATGCACCCCCCCAAAACATAGCCAACATTGTAGCAGTGTGGGTTTCACTGCCAAAAGTGTCAAGGATATTAAAACTTTCCTGAAACAAATGCTCTGAGGCAGTCTGCTTGGAATGTGGAACCAAACCCTCTCTGTATCAGCTTTTACTTTGCCTTTTGTTGATGTTCCTTACTTTCAACACCTCACTACAGTAAACATGCATTCCTGGGAAATGCTAATAGTTCTAACAAAGTTAGCCTCTTGCCCTGAACTTGTGCAAGATGTTTCTCCTGCCAGCTGCATTCATTATTTTTCTTCAGAAAATCACTGCCTTGCTGATTATCCTCTTTTTTCACCCACCTCTCCCTTTCCCTGGTCCAGGGTACAAATATATTCTTAGAGGGTAAAAGAAAGAGGGTTAACAGAGATAACAGACTCCAAGGGCCCACAGCTCAAACAGCTGCTATGAACTGTTTGTGCTTTGTAGCAAGTTTCATTGCAGGGCTTGTGCTTTAATTGGTTCCTTTATTTGATTCCTTGCAGTATAAAGTGAGCAGGATCGTTAGTCGGTGTTTGTTCCCTTGCTGCTTGCCTCATTTTAAGGTTCAGAGGTAAAGTCGTGTGGAAAAAGCATGTTTTACCCTCCCTGCCATCGCTCCCCAAATGAGGCAGGTCTCCTGAAGATAGGTTGTGAAGCAGTACTTCAAATCTCATTAATGGATTTGCCCTCCTCTTCACATTGTGCCCTCAATGCAGACGGACTTGTCCTCAGTAGTCAGCAGCATATATTCAGGAGGTCTGAATTAAACCCACTAAATGATGATGAAATTACAAAATAGCACTGAAAATTAATATACCTTGATATTCTGGAAGTGTTTTTTTCATTTTTCTGTCTCTGTTTTAATTTTTTCTTTAAAATGGTCCAGCTCTCCAGAGTATGGGTCTGTGAGACATCTTAAATAATTTTGTAAAATTTCAAGTTACCAAGTTATTTTGAATTCTAGCGCAGGTTATCCCCCTTTCATAGCTCCCTGTCCTCTTGCCTGGCAATTTGATTCTTCCAACAACCTGCAAAAAAGTCTTGTCCTGTCTACCCTCTCACTACTTGCAAGATTTCATCTCCTCTCCTTAACACATAAGTAACATCAGCCCTAGTCACTGTGTGAGCCCTAGGGTCTTCAGCTCTTCTCTGGCCTCATAGTAGAAGCAGCCTTTTGTTTCTTTCCTCTAACTGGTTTTACTCCTCCTCTTAATTAAGATGGAGGTGAGAATCAGGATATACAAAGCAGATAAATGTGAAGGAGAAAGAAAAACTGCCAGGCTTTCTCCCTTTTTCTGTCCTCCTCTATGGTTGCCTGTGAAAAATAAGTTATATCTTCATTTGGTTCAGCCTGTTACGTTTTCTTCTCTTCCCTGAAAACAGGGAGGTAAGAAAATAAGTTGGTTTTGACTGTGTCCTGTTCCTTTGTTTCAAGGAAAGTGGTGTTTTGTGGTACCTGTAAAGTAGCTCTAGCCTCAGAAAAAAAATTACATGGTTGTAAAAATGCTCTCTGAGTAGACAGGATGGCAATCAATAGTAGTACTAACTTCTTAGCTGATGCTTTGCAGCTCTATCCAGTCCTAATAAAGATCTGTGTTTGCACCTTAGTTACAGGGAGGAATTGAGAGAGCAGAGCTTGGAGCAAGCTAAGTTTTGCAGTGGTTAAGAGCACTGTTCAAGCAGAGACTGTCACTGGTGTCTGTTACAGTCAATGCCTTGGTCTGGTGGACTCCAGTGTTTGCATGTGTGGGTGGAAACAGGATTATAAAGGGTTTGTGTGTTCTGTTTCAGTGGTGAATTATCTTTTCTTTTTTATTTACCCAGTTTGTAAAACCAGAGTGGCCCATGGAACCAACTCTCATGAGGTGAGTTAAAAATTTTTGCAGTATTATTCACCTGCTCCCAGTCGTGTCCTGTCCCCCCCTCCCCCTGTGGTGGCTTGGCTGGTGACTTCTAGTCCTGTAGTGGGTAGGAAGAGGGCTGTGCCCAAACAACTTTTCTTCCCCATCTCTCCCTCATGTTTAATTGCAGCATTATTTTTTAAAAAATCTGAAATGAAGTTAAATATTACTTGAACCTCCTGTCATGCAAGCTATTTTTAGCAGTTTCTACCTTCTATCATATTGTTGCTTCTAGCAGTTTGTAGTCTCCAGTCAGCTTTGTCCAAGAAATCTCCTTCAGTCACTCCTTTGGTAAGGGGTCACTAAATAAAGTTTCTGTCCCAGAAAGTTACTTTTCCAATATGTATGTGGTACAGATGAGAAGTGGGTTTGTGCTTCAGATGGAGCAGCTGGCTCCTTTCCCTGAGGGGGAAGGGAGTAACAAATAGAGATGGTTTCCAGGCAATGTTCAGTTGTAATAACACAGTGGGATCTGTGGGGAGAACAGGACTGGTAGAACTTATCTGCCTTCCTGTAAGGCAATTGCAGCTAAAATGGTTGTATATTCCTGGAATGAGTGCATTACCTATGAGATTAGCTTCCTCTAAATTTAAGTGAGTTGAGTACTGTTTTAATTCTTTTCCATTTGTGCTTCCTGCCTTCCTGCTTACTTCAGATCAGTTTTGAGAATCCAGCCTTTGCTGCTGGCTCTTCTAACTCCTGGCTTCCTTTGTTCACAACGTGGCCATCAGTCCAGGTTTCCCAGCTGCTCTTGAAACGTGCACTATGAGACATTGCTGCAATGTCTCTGAGAGCTGAAGACCCTCAAGTAAATTGTAAATCTAGATGAGCAGAATGGCTGTGGCTGAAATCTTGACCAACCAGCGCTTTCTTTTAAAAATGCAGTGAGATTTTTCAGGTAGGCTTTACTTTGGCTTATTTCATAAGCCAACAGACAGTCCTGTTAGTTTGTTGGAGCAGCTGCTATAAATTTTTGTTGTCATTCCTGAGAACACTTGGGTACTGGATTTTTAATGAATTTAAGACTCCTCTTTTCCTGCTGATTTTTCTGTCAAGAGTTCATCTGCAACTGCAAACTGAAACACATGAACCTCTCAGTACTTGTCCAGTTAGTCTTGGACTTTATTTCCTTGGTGAATCTTTCTTTGATCTTCTTTCATACAGTGCAGACACATCTAAGACTCCTGCCAGAGCAAAAATTAGACTAAAATACAGCCTTAGTCTGCACTTTATCACAGGAACTTATGACAAGAGCTTAGGAGGATCCCTGGAAAAAAGCCTGAAGTCTTGCATAGTACTTTACATAGTAGTAGGAGTAGTCACTTTTGGAGTTGCTGTGTTCTCAGGAGTGATCCAAAACTATATCTATGATCAGAGTGGGACTGTTTTGGAATTGCATATGGTCAATAACTACAAAGGAAGCATAGGATAAATACCTGCTTACAGCACAATCTGTCTAAAAGATGGAGCATAGGTCTAGAAGCAAGAAATTTCTTGTCTGTTTTGTTAAGGACTCCTTGTCTGGATTTTGGTAAATCACTTCATTTTTTGTGGATATATTTCCAATGCAGAGCTGACACTGAAATCAGAGCACTGACCAGAAACCTGCTTTTCTTCATAAGATGGCTGTTAAGAAAGTTCAAGTACTGGCTAACAGGGACAGCTGAAAGTTCAGGCTTGAGTTTAAGTTTGGTGCATGAGTTTGGGTTTGGTGTGTGAGTTCACCAGGTGAGGCTGGCAGACTCCATTTTTCTCATGTGACTACATGCTGTTGTTAAGCTGGGGTGGTGTCACCCTTTCTGTGGTGTCCCTAGTTCTGCCTGGCCTTTGCACTAGCAGTGGCCTCAGCAGCTCAGCACTTGACCCAAGTTTGCCAGCACCATTTGTTAAACTGGAACAGAGATGATGGCTGGAAGTTGTGCTTCCTGACTGCCAGTAAGTCAGAACATAACTGACCTTTGGTAAAGCTGCCATGAGAGACCCAAAGCCTGAAGAAATGTATCCAGAATTTTTTCTGAGCATTTGAGCAGACAAGAAGGAAAAGGCAAAGAATCACTATGTTTTGTGAGTCTGAATTCCTTATGGACATTGTCAGTAAAAATTCTTGGTGCAAATGTTTTGTTTGGCCTTCAAAAGCGCTCTGCATTTATAATGAGAAATGTTATTTGGAAATTATGATATCAAGTATTGTACCCACGTTACTGCCAGACATAGCAGGTCTGTGCTAGATGACAAAGAGCAAGTGCACCCTGCAAGCAAATTCTTGGAGCTCTATTCATGCATGTTAAAAGTCAGAGACGTGGCAGTGAACTGGCATAAGGCACCCCACGGGGTTTATATGGGTTCTATGGGCTTGTGCTAGTCCACAGGGCTGCCAGCACAGAGCTGTGCAGAACAGAGGCCCCACATAGCTTCCAATAGTCATGGTCAGTCCTGTGCTGAGAAGATAAACTCTGGCTTTCCACACTTCTAAAATAGGCTGAACCTGTTCATCTTATGTTCATTTGTGGGAATGAATTAACTAATAGTGGAAGAGAATACTATAAAACAGTTCTTGCCAGTGTGATGTTGTAGACACTATAATGCCAACAGTCCACACAAGAGGAGGAAGAGAGCAATGTTTCTTGCCACCAGTAAGAGACAAATGAGGTGTGATGTTGTTGCTGTGAATCATCTTGATGGATGATTCTGTCTGTTAAAGAAATTTCTTGCACAGGTTGTTACCACTCACAAATTCACTCTGTGCTGTGTAATAGAGACAGCAACAATATCAGCTGTAAGTAGGTACTGAATGCACACATTGACTTGAACATAGAAAATGTTAATCTGCTGAATTATTGTGCTGAATTATTGTGCATTTGATCATTCATAAGGCCCAATAAATGCCTTCCTTTTCGGCATATTTATTCCAGTGCCTTCAAGAGGACTGTCTGTTTAAAGTAATGAGGTGAAACCAAGCAGGAAAATTGATAGGCCAGCATTTGTCAGCAGTAAAAACTACTAGAGTCTGAGAAATGTCCTCTGATAATGTGGGTGAAGCTCTGCAGCTTAGTCTGCTGTAACTGGGCTGAACCAAATCAGGGAAATAGAGCTATGGGGAAGAATTCTTGTAGTTAGTGCACCGAGCTGTTCCTTCTGTTGTTCTCATGATACATGTATTTAATGCAGACTTTGTTGTCTGTGTTGGTTAGATGTTTTATCCTTTTGTTGTACCTGCAGTTGCAGTAGCTTCCCAACTAAAGGCAGCAAATCAAATTGCAAAGTGCTGCGAAAATGTTGATTCAAAATGAAAGCTTCATTGCCAGTAGTGTTTGCAGAGCTGTGTGTCAGTTAAATAAACACAATAAAATAGAACAAGATGCAGAAAAGGAGATGTTCCCCTTCTTGCTTGGCAGGTGTGGGTAAGCATGAAATTGTTGCCAGCCTTTTGCACAACCACGTGTGTGTGTTTCCAGATGGCGATCATCTTCAACCAGGAAGGCCTCAAAGCTGTTCGCCCCCCCTGTGTCATTCAGAGCTTCATCAACCACAATGCTGTGCTCTATAAAGTTTTTGTGGTCGGGGAATCTTACACCGTGGTGAAAAGACCATCTTTAAAGAACTTCTCTGCAGGCATCTCAGGTATGTTGTACTGATTTAAAAGAAAATGTCTGTTCTTGTAGCCTCAGCAGGAAACATCTCTGAAGAAAATATCTGTGAATAAACTGCTGCAGTGAAGGCAGCTGGTTTGGACATGCCATGTTTCCTCTTCTGTATTATTTCAAGAGAAAGGGAGATAACTCACCTGCTCTGGAATACATAGGAATGGCATTCATATTGTAAATATTTATGCAATGGTAACCTGAGTCTTACCTGTTAGACCCTGTTTTATGTCATGTGGAAAGGGGGAGAGGGAGAGAAGTTCTCTCCTTTCCCAGTAAGTTCACGTGTCATTTGTTCCGGAACTTGTTTATAAATGTGCTTTGGAGAGAATTTCCTGGATTCCATCATTTCAGCACTTCCTCTCCCTATTTTTACCTAGAATATGTGTGTGTTTTGAATTAAAGATCACTTGTGCTCTCCCCTAAATGAGCCTCCCTCTTCATGCGAGGCCCAGTGTTGAAAATCTTGGTGGGAAGTGTCCTTTGGTTTGTAGATATGAGCTGTGTTGGGGAGAAGGAGGAATGGACTTGTCAGTGAGGAGAGTGCTTCTTCTGTATGTCATTAGACAGGCACACTTGAAGGGTTTTTGTTAAAGATTATTTAGATTCCTTTATGGAAAAAAGCTCCTTTCCAGAGGACTGCATTCTGTGGCCCACAAAAAGCATAAAAAAATAGCAGCACATAGATGGGAGCAAGCATGATCTCATAGCAACTGGACAAATCCAGGAGCTGAGGATGGGATCAAACTAAAGGAGATGAATGAACAAATGCTAGTTTTTTGTTGCTTTTCTTAGCAGTTTTTGCTAATCCTAATATGTCCATGTATGCTCACCACTGCATTTCACACACAAATATTTATTTTGGTAGTATAGATGTAGTAGAATGCTGGTAGAAGTTCTTGTCAGTAGCTGTGTGTGCTTGTATTTACATTTAGGTCTGTTCTATGTCCTGATCAAATTAATTAGGCCAGAATCTGTGTTCATATAAACTGTTTGGACAGTAGCTTCTGTCACCTCAGAGTGTCTTCTGCGTTCCAGTGGTGCCTCCAAAAGAAGGACAGATCCTGGCCACAAAATGTATTGCACTCTGCCATGGTCACAGTGCCCTACCCAGGTTCACAGGGCTCTCAGTGTAGCCTGGGTGCTACTGGCCTGTATCGCTGCTACCCCTGCAGTGATTGCAGCTTCTGTCACACACCTTCCCCTTAGAACTGTCACTTTGAGTATAGCACATTAGTAAAAATTAACTTAATTATCTGACTGAACTTAGTTAATTTGCTGTCGTGAAGGAAGGAGAACAGAATTCTGTTTACCCAGTGTGTGGTTCTGTTTATCTGTGGTCCAAGAACCGTGGGTTATCTGTCTGTGGGTCCCTGCCTGTGCAGGCAGCCAAGTGCCAGCAGGCAGGAGAGCCCTGTGGGTGGGTTGGATGGTTGAGACCAGGACGAGATTCGTGGCGCTGCACTGCCACCTACTGTTCTTTGCACTATTCCTTTGGAAATTAAAATCTGGTATAAAGTTATTTACAACCTATTTTTAATTGCAGACAGAGAATCAATATTTTTCAACAGCCACAATGTTTCCAAACCAGAGTCCTCATCTGTCTTAACAGCGGTAAGTACACTTGATCTTTTTCCCTCTAGTGCAGCTGGAAACCTATCTAATCCTTTCTCATGGAAGTGTTAGTAGCTAGTGACTCTCTTTCACAAGCTGTCTGCTTCTGTGTTGCAGGCTGAGGTCTGTTTGGTACCACGAACCAGCATGACTGTGTCCCCCTCTGGTTTTCCTTACCGAGCTCCGGTGAGGAAGAACTTGTAGCAGGGATGTTCTGCTTCCCAAACTACCCAGGGCTAATCTAGGCAAAGGGAAGAAGGAGATTCCTTTTTACGGTCCAGAGAGATTAATAAGCATAAATCATTCTTTCAGGACTCAGTTCTGTGAGGAAAGACAAACAATGAAAATTAAAACATAGAAATTGTGTTGGCACAAGGCCACAGAGGGCCAGTACTTGTCTGCCATGTGAGCATGCCTGAGCTGTGACCATGGGACCATTTCTGGATGTCCTTCGAGACCAGCAGTGCCAGCACACTGCACAATTTCATGCTAGCATTACCAGTTCTTTTAATAAGATTTGGACATATGAATCTTAACAAGTTCTTGGGCACTCAGCTACTGAAAAAAGTCACTTTGCAGCACTGGGTCCTTTCAATCTCTTGAGTCTTGGGATTCTTTTCTGTTTCACAAGTTCTGCTGGGGACTAGTTTTGTATTTGATTTTGAATTTTGTGTGCAACACTGGTAGGCATGCTAAATATTAAAACTGTAGTTGTGCTAGTCATCAGTTCTTTTGTGGTTATATTGAAGGAGAAGCCATTACTAAAAAATTGCTTTCAGACTTAGGGAGTGTGCTCCTGTGGTTTACCTGCCACCTCACTCATACAAATATGTATTTCAGTCATGCTTCTGTCGGCATAACAGCATACTTCTGCTGTGTAACATGTTTAAAAAGAGTGCATCCTCCAGTCATAAGTAACCTAAGTCACTCATTTTAATAAATACTTACAAAATAATTTATACATGAAAACCCACATAAAGGGTATGCTCTGCCCTTAAGATATCAGCTGAGTTGTATTGTGTGACAGATTATTGTATGACTCAGATTAAACTAACAGCAGGAGTCTGTCCTGTCAGCCCTTTAACACAGACCTTGATCTACACTGAAATAATAATGATAGCCAGAACTTCTGCAGCACAGGGTTAAATATGCCCCCAGTGTATGTTTTTTAAGGTGTAGATCTAGTACTTAAAATAATGAGTCTGATTCTCCATTCATTCATATACTGCTTTGCTTCTATAGCTGCACCAGTATGACAAGGAAGAACTAGAAGCTTTAGAGCAGATGAATTTCCAATTTAGGAAGGATTTTGAATTATGAAAGAATTTTCTCTTTGGTATCTTTCTTGGTTTCATGCCACTGGTTCTCTGCAATTAGATTTGGTGATATGCACCTGGAAACTTCTGAAAATCAATCTTTCCACTAAAAAGGCTGTTTGAGTCCCTTAGTAATGTGTCTTTTTCCATTACAGCTGGATAAAATCGAAGGAGTATTTGAGCGGCCAAATGACGACGTCATCCGGGAAATCTCTAAAGCGCTGCGGCAAGCTCTGGGAGTTTCCCTCTTTGGAATTGATATCATCATTAACAATCAGACTGGGCAGCATGCAGTCATTGATATAAATGCATTCCCAGGTAAGAAAGGCCTTTCCACTCCTGCTTTGTGGAGCAAGTTTTACTGCTGTTGTCTCATATCATTGCTTCCCAGGCTGGGGGTGGGACGGCAGCCACCAAATGGTTCTGAGATCAAATACAGGTCAGTCTGGGAAGGGAAGAACCCTTATTTAGATATGGAATTTGCATCTGAAGTATCAGCTCTTAGGAGATATGGTCAAATTTTAGTGGCCAGTTGTAGCTGTTGTGCACTCCTGTTTGCAAAGGGAAACTCAAGAACTGCAGTGTGAGACTGTGTGCTGGGACCTACCCTTTCTGGGTCTAGCCCTCATTCTGAAATGAAAAGAACACTAAATTCTATTTTAGGAAAGCCTTTAAAGATTACTTTTTCTTTTGAGACTCTGGGCCATTAAAAAAAATGAGGGGGTGGAAGAAACAAACTGTTCCCTTGAAAATTTCTTCCTGTGCAAATTGATTCCCCACAAAAAGACATTTGTGCACAAAAGCAATACCAGGAGTCTGAAAATGATAAAACTGTGGGTGCACAGAAGTTGCTGTAGAGGGTTAGTGTCCTTGCAGGTTCTCATAAGTGCGTCCTGGAGTAAACAGATGGATTAGAGCATGTACAAATGGGTAAAAATTTGTCTTCCACTTTTTTTAGTGCAACATATGTCTTGGAAACAACTAAACAAGCTCCTTGATCACCAGAATTGTTAAAAGGAGTTGTAAGTGTGAATAAGAGTAAGGCAGTAATGGTCTGCCACTCATGCTAAATTCAGTAGTCTAAGCCAGGAAAATAACCCTGCTGTTTTGCAGGGTGTTTTTCTCTCTGAGAATCTCCTCTCATTACCTGAATGGGGGTGTTTGTTTCATGAGACTTACACAGGCTGTTGTGTAGTTTCTTTAACCCATCATTGAAGACTTTAAACTTTTCAATATGGCTGTGGTGTCTTTACATCTACAGGTCTTGTCCTGAGCTCCCAATCTCTTCAGTTTTTCAGATCAGGCCCTCATTCCTACTGCCCTGTAGTGCCTTGTCTGTCTCTCTCCACAGTGACTGGCTTCCTCTTAAAACTCAGCTCTGCTATTCTCAGGTCACTTCCCAGCATGGTTCTACCACATGGTGTTATGCAATTTGCAGACCTATGAAAACACTCTTCTGCCCAGGGCAGTGAAACAACTTAAACTGGGTGTTAGATGGAACCATATCAGTTTTAATAATAGGATTACATTTCAGACATTGGGTCTTGAAGTCAGTGATAGAGGACATTCTTTTGCAATTCTGTATCCTGCATTTTGGTTTGGTGCTTCATGTTTTTGGGTTTGGGTGTCTTTTTCCAAGTATTATTTTCGATTTAGTACTTTGCACAGACTGAAATTCTCCATTTCTTGAAATGTTGAAAACTCCACAGGGGGGAACAGCAATGTGGCAAATACATATTTAGGCAGGACCAATGTCTTCTTGTTGTCTCTTAAGTTTGCAGAACTGCTCTGCTATACTTCTACTCTAAGGCAGTAGTTTTCAAAATTCAGCCCAAGTCCTGCATTTCAGCCTGCACAGTAATTGGTCTTTGAAGGGACTTTGAATTAATAGTGGTTTCGTCCTTGCAGGAGACTCGGGAGCACAGGGAAGTATCTTATGCACTGATCTACATTGTGTCTCACACGGAAGCTTTTTGGTGGTGAACATGTGAATTGTGATGGTAACTACTGACTTTATCACTGTGGATAGGCTGAAGACCAGTTGGAGAAAAACTAGAGGATAGCAGTAGGGCCAGACATACAAGAGAAGGCAGGGGAGAGAAAAACTGGCTTCAAAGTTATAAAAGGTAGCAGAACAGAAATGAGCCCTGTTCTCAAGGTCTGCTGAGGTCAGAGAAGAAGCAATGGGGAAAAATGCAACAGAAGCAAAGTCACATCTCAGCACAGATAACTCTCTGTTGCTCAAAAGCATGTTCAGCAAAGGTAACTACATTTCCTTCCAAGGGCCTGTTTGATTGAAGGCTGAAGAGTTACAATGACTGACTTCAATGACTGAGCCAGCACTTTGCTAGTGAGAAGTTCAAACTCAGCCCACCTCAAAAGTGTCACCAGTGGGCTGCATCAGCGGTGGGATCTGCCTGTTCCTGGCTCAGTGCAGTCCCAGGAAGTGCCCTCCCTCTCTTCTTCCTCAAATCATCATGGCCTTCAAGAATTGCAGTAGAGCCAAACTGGAGCCAGCCCTCCTGGGCATTATCTTTGCCCCACTGCTCTGAAAAGGGGAGCGGGAGAGATGCCCTTTAAAAAATATTCACAGCCTCTTTCATGGAACTCAAGCCATGGCTTGGCCAAGCCTGACCAAAGCCTTATCCAGCTGCCCAGAGGTTTGCTGCCTTTCTTGGGTGCTGTCTTCAGTGTTCACTGGGCTTGAAGCTCGTTTGAACCTGCCACTCCATGGATGTCATCTGAGATGAGTTCAATGACAGAATTGAGAGCAGGTGTACCTGTAGGAGGATGTTGTCTGTTATCTGCTCCATTAGCACCAGCTACTCTTTAAAAAGATTTTAAAGATAAATGTCTGAAAGGCCTATTGTGTGTTTTGTTATGTGGGAAACTACTGGTACCATATTTAGCAGTGGTTACCAGCTGAGATACTGAGCTGTAGGCACAGTCACGTAGCCTGTGGGAGTTATGTTTGTCTGACCTCAGATAAGTGAGAGAAAAAGTTCTATGTAGCCTGCTGTCCTGTGGTTGTGGCTGAGCTCAGCCAGCCCCAGCAGCTGCAGGCTAGCACCATGCACGTGAACTGCTGGCTCTGGTGAATCTGCATGGTAGCTGGGAGCATCAAATCTGAACGTGCATTTTGTGTGTGTAAAAACATTGCTGCAAATGCAGGATATAGGCTGTCCATTTCTCTCTGACCAAGGAAACATGCAGAAAAGCCAAATGTGCCAGATCAGGGAGAGTCTCTGAAAAATCAGGCAGGTAGCACTGTAATGCTGGCTTAAAAATACTCATAGACACTTCTTGCCTCCACCAAAGCTTGCAGAGGTGGGCGCTTGTTTTTGGATGCATTGCTGGGTGGACATCTTTCCTACCTGTGCTCAGCCAGAGGACTCTGGAGACTGTTCTCAGTATGGCAAAATTCAGGCATCTTGCAGACAGGCATTTCCAAAATTGTTTCAAGTGGGTGGTGCTAGGATAGCACCTGCTGGAGCACGATTCATGCAAGTTATGCTTTAGGCATGTAAAAGTTATATCCTCCCACTGATTCCCTGTGTAACACGAATCCCAAATTCACTGCCAGTAGTTTCTGAAGGTGTAATTCAATCTGCACTTCTTGATTTTGTTATCATTGCTGCACAGTGGTGTCCCACAACTGACTAGTTTGAGAAGCCTACAGGAGCCCTAGGTGAACCAAGTGAGGCAATACCCACAGTTTGCAGCCTTCCCAGCTGTCCTGTGAACCACAAGTTGAGACAGCTCATTCTCTTCTCAGCTAATTCTCTTCTTCCCTTCCTTGTATTTTCTTTTTACAAGTTTGTCAAGTTTCTTCTGAGTGACCGGACAGAATTCCTTGGGCGTTTCCACCCAGTGTGCAGAGGGTTGGCACAGACAGAGCCTGCCTGTTACATACAGCTTCCTTTCACTAACATCTGCTGATTTCAGGACAGAATTACTGGCCATCTTATTCCTATTAAATATTTAAAGCAACTTCTTTGTGAGTTTGCCAGGTGCCCTCCTACAAGGCTAGTTTGTTTTCAATGAGCAGACACAGAACGCTCTGGGGTACTATGGATCTCCTTGCTGAATATTAAAGCTGTTACTATGGAGATGGCTTATTCCTGGGGTGTTTGAAGCTGTTATTCCTGAGTAGATTTGAAGGCTAATCCCATGGCTTTTACATAAGCAAGAAAGCGTAACAAGCACTTCTGTCCAAGGGGTGGAGATCCTGTTCTGACTCCCATGGCCAGCCCTAGGAGTCCTAGTTGACCCCTGCCAACCAGTGGATTATCTTGTGGGGCACTGGGAAACTTGGTGTTTTGAAATGAGAGATTTGTTTGGTGAATCCCTTCAAGGGCCTCTGAGAAAGGAGAACTGTGAGCTGTTGCTTCACATTGCTGATGTTTTGTGTGACCTGTTAAGTATCTAGGAGAATTGGGACCAAGTGCAATAAAATCCAAAGGAATGAAGTGCCTAAATAACAGTTAATTTGTTGACCTATGGCTTATAAATATACCATAAAATCCCCACATTTATTATAGGTGAAATTATGGTCTTACTTCCTGTTTTCCGAGAAGTTGGGTTTTTTATTGCCTAAGGAAGTTGGTCTTTACAGGAGAATGGAAATTTAAAGTGAATTAATTATGGATCTGAGGAATTCTTCTGCCCAGTGATAACATCACTAAAAGTGTTGTAAAGTATGCATTTACTTCATGGTCTCTGGTTCTGCTCATGTGCTGCTGTGTGAATGTGTGCTATTCACATAGGTCTTTTAAACTTACTTATTGCTTCAGTCTCCTGTATTAATGGCAGGTCACTTCCAGAATACTTTTATAGACATTTTAAAACAACCAGCCTATCTCATTAAACAACACTGAATGTCATATATCACCTCGAAATACTAAGGCAAACTGACAACAATTTTAGGTAATGCAGTAGCAGTTAAGATCCATTTCAGGACGTTGTACCCATATGTTGCGTGTCTGGTTCAATTTTAAAATGAAATTCAATGGTAAAACTGTGCCTGTAGCACAGTGCTTAGAATAGACCCAGAAGCTCTGTATACCTGCCACTATTTGTGTCACCAAAAATGTCATGTCTACTGGTATTTGAACAACTGTTTTTTAACCAGGAAACTTGTTATTAAACTGCATTGTAAATTGTCTAGAATGACTGAAGAGAACATGCAGAAAGGTGGTTTCAGTACTGAAACAAATGATTGATGTTTCTATCAAATACTGCATCATTGATGTACGTTTCCTGTCCCTTGGGTGTTTTGTCAGGCATAGCAGCAAGCACATTTTAAGTGTCAAGTTAGGTTAGGTTAGGTTAGACAAGCATCGCTTCTTGCTCAGTGGGAAGCTGCCTTTTCTGTAGGGTATAAAGCCAGCCCTGCTGTCCTCTCAGGTTTCCCTAACTGAGGGTATTGCTGGGCAAATTCTGGAGAGGGTCCAGACCCTTAACAAAGCTCTGCACTAGAGCTACTTGCCAGAGTAAACCTGGAAATGGTATGGAAAAGATCGACATTATACCAGAGAGTTTGTAACTTAGGGAAAAACTTGGACTTAGCAACAAATGATAGAATATACCTAAAATTATATATATGTATATGTACTTGGGAGGAAAAAGAAGCAGCAAATCTGAAAGGCGATTGTTTTTCTCATTGGAAAAGTACTTTTATTGCAAGAGTCTCTGTTTCTCTTTATGCTAATCTCCTTCTGCTGTCACTTAAAATGATGTCATGGAGAAAACCTTTTTTTATAACCTTTTTATGATCAATGGAGGGCAAGGACACTCCAAGAAACAAACTGTTAAGCCTTTCAAAGAACCTAAGGAAATTACTTAATTGCCTTTTTTTCTCTCCTTCATTTTTTCTCTTTTCAGGCTATGAGGGTGTTTCTGAATTTTTCACAGATCTGCTGAACCACATAGCTGCTGTCCTGCAGGGTCAGGTACCTGAGGTGACCCAGCTAAACCACAGCAAGCTCCTGGCAGAGCAGAGCGGTGGGATCATGGACGAGCGGATATGCTGTGCTAGCACAGGCTGTCTCAGCGTCATGGGAAAAGACTCCTCCTGGATTGTGGAGAGCGAGAGCAACAGCTCAGTAAAACTGCAACACCAGAGACTAGGCTGCAACTCAGCAGTGTCCCCCAGCTTCCAGCAGCACTGCGTTGCTACGTTGGCAACAAAAGCTTCTTCTCAATAACTTGCCAATGCCGTGGACTGAGAAAAAGCCCCAGGGATACAGATTGTGGTCCCAGAACCAGATCAGGCTTTAACAATACAATTGACAAAAAAATGGGGAAAAAAAAAACCCAACACAAAAAAGCAAAATAAAAAAACTTTCAATTTGATTTAACCTAATTTGCTGATGAAACGGACTGAAAGGGGAAGAGTGAGAAAGTGATCCAAATCCATTTCGTCAGATTCCAGTTGCAAATCTGTAGTGAGTTTACACACACATGTGTTTTAACACTAGTCTTTTCATTGTGGGAGGGTTGCTCTTTCATTTCTATTATTCTTTGTAATCACTGGTGACCAGCATTTTAAAATCGGACCTCATGGTATCAAGAAGATAATAATGTTGAAATGCAGTGTCTGAATGTAACAGTGCTAGAGATTTTTGCCTAAAAACTTCCTGTTCCTCTTTTTTCCAGGTAGGCCATTGCATAAGAAAGCTAAAACAACTTCAGTATCACTAAACCAAATCTCTTGAAATGTTGACCAGTCATGATGTTGGCAGGTAGCTTGCTGTGAAGCCACTGCACTTCGAGTAGGACAGAGCAGCCTGCTTATTCAGGGCACAGAACCGAGGTGACCACCCCTGTCCCAGCTTTGCAGCTCTCCCCCCAGGCCTCAGTGCTTCACTCAGATCAGCTTCCAACCACGCTCGCAAACAGCAACATCTTTTACCCAGAGGGTGCCAATATTTAGGTGGAGTCATTTAGTAGATTAAATAACATGCTTTCAATTGTCTGCTAGTGCTGAAATCTTAGAAGAGCTAATGAAGCAGCTCATCTCTTCACAGGGAGTTTAATTCTCCCTCCATTGCACTTGTGAGGACTCTGGGACAGCTCTAGGAAAAGGCTGGCAGAGCTGCGCTTTTTCCTTGGAGCAGCACACCTGATCTGTGTATCCTGAGAGGTAACACAGTCACTGCCTTCCACAGATCCATGTTGTGGACATTTTTTTCTAAAATATAAACAAAATTGTGTACCTTCATATAAGGTAGAAATAGAGGACAGTTCTAGCTTGGAGACCCCATTACTTTGTAGCAAGCTGCCAGGCAAGGCCATATGGTAATTTCCAACAGTGCTGTATCCTATTTGTAAACTATAGCACAGCCAATTTGTATCTCTTGAGATATCTTCTAGTATGGCGGCATCTTCTGATGAGAATTCCTGCAACTTTTGCTAGTTCTGAACACTATGTTTGAAATATCCAAGTGCTAAGAACAGAAACACTATTTTGGTAGAAGTGGCCTTCTCTTCCCCTTATTAGCCCTAAAATACATTTAAGAAGGGTGGTGTTAAGAAAATTTCCTTAGTTAAGCTCCTAGCTTGCAAATATAGGAATTTCTGTCTTTTCTATAGCACGTGTTCATAAAGCATCTGTCACTGCAGCATTTAATGCCAGTTTGGTTAGTATCATGTGTTAGATGGCTACTCAGAAGGAAAGGGTCTAGAACTTAAAGCCCAGGTAGATCGTGGAGAGAGGATTAAACTGTGTAAAAGATGTCACTACCCTGTCTGATGGTACCAGTCCTATAGGGGGAAAAAGTTTTGAAGAGTGTTATGTAGCAGTTCTTTTATATAAACAATGCTTTTTCTGTAGGAGAGATTGGTCTTCTTCCAAAATGCCGTGCTTGGGAATTTCCTGTAGCCAGGATTGAATTTTTCAGGATGATTTACACAACAGAAGATGATTCCACCTCTAGAGGGATTACTAACTTTAAAATATTTCTATAGGGACTGGAAGAACCTTATGGGTGTGGTATCAGTCAGATCCCAGGGTGCTCATAAGCACAGCCAACTTCCTCAAGTGTTGCAAATCAGTTCTGAGCTGGGCACGCTTCACAACCCTTGTATGCTTTGAGGCTGCTGGATCCCGTGTTGTGTGCAGCTTGCAGGTCTTGGATGGCTGTGGTGTGAGTGAGTCAGATGTACATAGGTAAGGGATTATAAAAGTATTCATGGTAGACCAAACCTTTCGTAAAGCCATGACTGAAATGAAATTGACATCTGCAGTTTGGGGTTTGTTTTTGTTTGTTTAAAATAAAAAGTGTTTTTATGTTACATGTGTAACAAAAGATGCCCTCAGGAAGGAACTTGCCAGTGCGTATTTTTGTATGGTACTTTCTTGTAACCAGCTGGTGGAGTGTTTGTAGATTTGCCTGTTGCTCCTTTTATTACAATAGCTTGGGCTTTTTTTGGTTTTTTGGGTTTTGTTTCTTTATTGGGTGGCGGGGATGGAGCAATGATGTTAGAACTGGGTTACTAACTCAAGACCTTTCAAACTAAGTATGTTTACATGAATCTGAGTGTTGGATCCAATGGAAATGTCTGTATGCTGTTTCCTAGTTAGAACATCAAATAAGAATTTTATTTTCCTGGCTGCCTTCTGAATTTTGGTTGGCCTGTTTTGCACTGCTTTTTTTCTCCAAAATAAACTACTGAAATATAATTGTGCATTTTAAACTTGTTTACAAATGATTGTTAGAAGTTTATTTTGTAATTCTCTGAATGCTTGCAGAAATACTATATTTAAATATTACTCCAGACCTTGGCAGTAACTAGAAAACAAGTTTAGGTCATTGGTGTGATCAGTGACATTTTTTCCCATAGTCTGTAATTTATTTTTTATTTATCGAATGTATCAGTATCACTTTAATTTACCAGGTGCAGTTATGCAGGTACCTGTTGTGATGTGGCATTACAATAGAGTTTGGACATAAATTACCATGCATTTGCTGTACTACTATATTTCCTTGCAGAAATTAAGGTAATGGTGTGTGTACTAGAATGTTGCTAAATCACAGGGGCAAATTGGGAGACCAATTTGTAAAAGCCAAAACTGTAAATTACTGAGTATCCAGACATACAATTATGTTCTTGCAAAACATTTGAGCATGAGTATGTTATTAAGCTTGTGCTAAAGTGCTTTTCTGAATTGCTGCCTCATTTGGTAAGTTCAGGATAGTTTTGATTTAAGATAAGCTTCACAGTAAGTTTATTAATATTCTGTAGTCTCGTCTTTCTTTGTAAAAGTAGGAGTGTAGTAACATTAGATCATACCAGAATGCCCTTGCTCTTAAAATTGCAGACAATCTGAGGAGATTTTCCATAATGTCTGTTTGAATTCTTTTTATTGTGGGTTAGAAAAAGGTTCTCCTGTGTTTTCAGAGGCATAGCTTTTACTGCTGTGCTGATGAGAACTATTGTATTAAAATTACATGGTCACCAGTTAGCTTTTTAGGGATTTATTACTGTTTTGCTTCACTGTTTGAAATCCACAAGAATACCATTAGCTTGACTGGAATTTCTCCAGGTTTTGTGTCAGCATGGTGGAGATGAGACTCTGGTTTCCACTGTAATTACATAATTAGCTTCAACAGGTGAAGATCCTTCCATGTTGTGGAGTACTTGAGTGGTATTACTGCTGCCTGAGATGTAAAGTCACCCTCTTCCCCCTCTACCTGACTTGGCCATTTTGTGCCTGACTTTGTAGCCTGTGCCAGAACATCCTGATCATTATGTGAAAGCCAACTGCAGAAATGCAACCAAACCAACAGCATCAGTGCTAGCTCTTGTGGTTTGTGTAATGCAGAACCACTGGGCCAGTGATGTTTTGCCTTTGGTTGAAGTGTCTGGCTGTACAACCTTTGTGCTGAGGAGCTGATCAACTGGGCTGGTCGGTAGGTAGGATAAATTCATTATTACTACTCAGACTGTTGTAATGTTAAAGTTTAAAGATCTCCCACATCTCCCTCCAATGCGGAAATGTGTCTGCAGTAGGTTGCACAGACAGAAATCTACCAGTTTAATTTGTTCTCATTGTAGATGATTACAAGCTAAGAACCCAACCCAGAGGCATCAGGAGATAACGAGAATTGCTCAAGATAAAGCCTCATGTTTTCTAGATGAATTGTGGGCAGTATCCAGCCAGGGAACAACCAGGTGGAGTAGTGGTTAGATAATAGAGGGCAGAACACAGTCCAAAAGCAACAGAATAAATGGGGCCAGAGGTGTCACCTGGCAAAAAAAGAGTAAAACAGGAAAAATGCTCCTGTTGTTTTCATCCAGTTAAAAAATCCAGACTTCTCAGTTCTTAGACTAACACCGATTTCCTCAAGTCTTTGCATGGCAGCAATGACAAGTGATTCAGGCTTTTCCACACTAGCTTGCAGCCTTGCCTTCCACAGCTGTGCAGAAAATCTTGGATTTTGGTTTTTTTAGTGAACAGAGTCTGAGTTTGTAGCAGTCTCCCCAGGCACTATTTGTGGGAGTTCACTTGCATTACCCTGCTAGTTTTTTTCCCTCTCTCTACTTTTTAGTAAGAGATGTATTGATTTTTGTATTCAGTATACAATTACTTTATGGTGTGTGTTTTGTAATTAGAAATATGTGAAAATGCTTTGTGTAGATTAAAATAATTCCTTTAATATAATCTCCTCTTGCTTTCATAGAAAAATGGACATGCCATTGCAGATCACATTGCTGATTTTATTTGTAATATTGCTTTAATATCTATTTCAGAGGAATGTAACCTCCAGAAAAGTACTTTCCACATCTTTACTACCTTTCCTTTCACTGTTCACCCTATGTGGATCCAGGCCATCAATACTTGAGCTTTTGACTGGATGGGTTTCATGGATTCTGTCACATTTACATGGCCACAAAAGTTACTTGAGATGGTTGAAGTTTGGGTGGATCCAGACATAAATGGAGATGTTGGAGTGATTCCTCAGCAACACAAGCACAGTAGCATTTGTATTAAGCAAAGGAAATTGGTTTTGCTCTTGTGTGTGCAGGTGGCTCTTGAGGTCTGGTCCACCCTGCTCTTGGTGCAGCTTTCCTGTGGAAATAACAAAATCCATTGAGAGAAAAACATCCTTTATCTGCAATGCAGAAGGAGGGCAAGGAGAGTAGGGCTTGGGAGTAAAATCCTGGCCAGTGGACATCATGATACCAGTTGTCCAGAATTTCACTCTGTGGTTTTTAATAGCAGTCTGGGGTGATGTGTTCTTCCTCTCCATCATTCTTACCCTGAATCCACTGGGGCTGAGGATAGCAGATGCCTGTGGCCCACATGAACTCATTAGCAGGTAACCTTACCCAACATGTCATGAGTTTGCAGAGGGCTCTTGATGTGTTGGGAAGTTTTTGTTGATGGCCAGGAAATCTCTTGAAACTCCAGAAATAGCTGATACAGCAAATGGAGTTTATGAAAATCAGGTCTTCCTCTTCCAGCATTTTTAAAGAAACCCACATTTTATTTCCTCCTTCATTCTTTACACAGTAGTTTTAGATATAAATTATTTTAACTTCTTTTTTTTTTGTGTGTGTGAAAAGTCATATATACATATATGAAGTTATTAAGTGTTGAGAATATGTTGAGTATAAAATAGTGACTTCTTTGTTTCAGATGTTAGCAGCCCCTAAAAATGAGTTGTTTATCCTCTTGTAAAGTCAGTGCTGTAAAAAAATATTAAAAAATAAAAGATGTGTTAGATGTATCTTTTATTATTTATTTCTGATTCAGTATTTGATACAGCTTGTGTATACCCTTGTGACAACCACATACTAAAAACACTGTCGTTCTTAAAATGGAGTAACAACAATTCCTTGGGATCCCAACAGTTGTGAGAGAATTGGCCCTCTGGGTGTGAGTAGTGTTGGATATTGTCATTCAGTCTCCAGCACTGCTTCCCCCCAGCACGGCTGAATCTCGGGGACCATTGTGTGCGTGTGCTCGGTTTCGCGAGTCCATTGCTATCTGTGTTCAAATCCAGCTGTACAGTGTTAACAAGTGCGTCTTGTGATTCGCTTCAGCCTGGTTCACTATGACTTCTGAAACATAATTCCCATTTTGTACTTAAAATTGTATAGAATTTTATCAACCCTTAAAAGATCATGGCTTACTGTAAAACCCAAAATATTTGCTATTTGGCATCTTCAATTGCATGACTGATCAGATCAGACAATGGAGATGGTGTTTTCATCTAATAGCATTCATTTCAATGGTAATATATTAATTTTCTTTTTGTTTGCCAAGCATCTGTTTTGGACAATTGTTTTGGTTTCAACAGTAAAGCAATATGCAGTAGGTATTGTGGCATTATCTCTGTAATTGTTTTGAAGAGAGGATTGTCCCTTTCCAACACATAATTAAAATAAATGCCTTATAACAAGTTCTAGTTTGCTTTCTCTTTCTGAGTGGATAGGGCAACGAGGTGAGCAGCTCATTGGGGGAGGCCTGTTTTCTCAGCAATTCAATGTTCACATCCTTTGTGAGTGCAATTGTTTTGCAGCCCCACTCAGGCCTTGAACACCATATTTCCATCTGAAGAAAGTCCTTGAGTCCCAAATATTTGTGATTACTTGAATATCCAATTAAGACAGTATTTATAGTAGCTCCATCAAGTAACAGTATTTTTCCTCTTGTTGATTTTGCATCAGGTATGGACAATTTCTGTCTGCTGCTGCCATCCTTAGTGAAAAAACTTGTTTAACTCCTTTGGACATGGCTGCATTTCTGTGGGGGTTGTTTGGTTTCTTGGGTTTGGGGTTGTTTTTTTTTTTTGTTTGGTGGGGATTTTTTGAGTTTTTTGGTGTGGTGGGGGTCTGAGGGTTTCTGTAAACATATTGTGACTTGTAGACCTGAGTTTGCAAGGAGTTGTACGGGTACTGCTACTGGCAGAGACTCTGTCGCAAAAATAAAAGGGAGAAAGTAAATCATAGAATATGTCAAGTTGGAGGGCACCCATCAGGATCATCAAGTTCACCCCCTGGCCCTGCACAAGACACCCCAAGAATGACACCGTGTGCCTGAGAATATTGTCCAAATGCTTCTTGAACTCTGTCAGGCTTGGTGCTGGCCCTTTCCCTGGGGTGGGAAATAACTATAAATACAATTACAATACACAATATTCAGATTAAAAATACAGTATTCAAATTAAAATTTAGGTGAAGATCAGTATGTAAAATGTGATCTCTTCAGGTGAGGTAACTCCCTAATTGACATTTTAGCACTGTTTCTGTGCAACACCTTTACTTTCACTTTGGTTCCTCCATGTTTCCCTGAGGTGAAAGAGAGTGAGATCTCCTCAGGACAGAATTAAAATACTCACACCTTGCTCCAGTGCACTTTCCCCAGCCAGGCTCTTACATGGATGGTGCCCTGTGCCAGGGCAGTTTTTGGGCCGTGCCTTGGCCTCAACACCTCCTCTTGCCATTGAGTGCCTGCCCAGGGCTGGGCATGAGGGCAGTGCCCACTCAGCAGCTCCTGCTCCTCCCTGGGAAGCTCATCCTGTGGGTGAGGTACAGCTCTGGAACCACACACACACAGAGCCCTGTAATGCACTCCACAGGCCAACAGCACTGAGGGGTTTTGCAGAATAAAGAAGCAGAGTTCAAAGCCTGGCAGCCGTTCCCTGGGCATCTCAGCTGTTCTGTGGGCTGCAGGTGATGGGAAAGAACTGAGCTTCAGACTGGGGGGTCTGGAATACAGCCCTGGCAGTGGGTGGATCTTTCCCTCTCCTGCCAATGCACATAGAACATCGAAAATGTGATCTGTGCTCACAGATTTTGGAGCCAGCTTCCCTAACCCAGGCACCCCTTGGTCCTCCAGCTGCCCTGTGGTCTGAAGCCCAAAGGATGGAAAGGTTCAGCCTGTAAGCACAGTGCCAGCCGGTCACCATGGCTCCTGTGAGCTGGGGCACAGGAGGGACATCTCGGGATGGCCCTTCACCTCTGGGGAGCACAGACCGGTGGTTCTCCTCCTGACTGGCCTAATTGTCACTTCTTTCTAATCCACTCATGTGTTGTCCCCATGGCTTGACTTGGTCAAGTATTGCCCAGTGTTTAAACATTTAACTGTGTTCCCTCTGTGTTCATCGATGAGCCTCAGATGTGACCCAAGTCTCATTGAAGCACCCAGGACACACAGTGCCAGGAGGGTGAGCAGTGTGGCACCAGTGGCCCCTGGGTGGGCAGGGAGAGCCCCACAGTGCTTGGGACCACAGAGAAGTGTCCCCAATGCCAGGCCCCGGAGGGCAGCAGCGCTGGAGCCTGAGTGTTATAGATGGATAATGAGATGATTGGCGCTCACAATTAAAAGGTAACTGTTATGTGAATATTAAGAAAAGCTTCAGTGATGTATAGTTATGTTATTGTAGTTTAGATGTCCTCTGTTCTCCCCCTAGCTCCCCTTTCCCCCCTGTATTGTGGCCATTAGATAGCTGGGGTTGTCTAAGACAGGTAAAAAGAAGGCAGCACAGGTATCCCTTGCATGGGGGAGTTGGGAATGGAAAAACTTGGTGCTTAGGGGGTGCAGCATGGCAACACCTGACCTCCAATCAAGTTACAAGAAAGCGGTCTCCACTGATAAATGGCAAAGAAGAGTTGACTGACAGACTTTGAGAGGGGCCAGGGTTAGCTGATGCAACCCCCAGGGGTATGAAAGACTGAGCATCCATTTTGAAGATGAACTGGTCGCGTGGTATGCACAAGGGGCAGTTCCAGTGCTGCAACTTTTTCCTTATGTAGTCCTTTGTTGTATTTTTGTTAAGGTTTAATAAACCTCTTTAAATTTTCAGAATGAGCAGTTGTCTCTTACACGGGTAAGGAGGGAAGCGCCATCACGGTGTCTGTGGTGAGGGGAGCCCTGTGTTCCCCCCCTCTTTTCAGGACTGTCCAGGCCCTGCAGCGTGCTGACAACTGACACTGAAGCTGCCAAAACAAAGGAAGGAACCCACTGCAGTTTTATTTTTCCTTAGATAAATTTTTTATATAGAATATATTACAGTCAGAGTTCTCAGCTTTTAATCAAAAGATAACAAGTTATTGCAGTTTTTTACCCAGTGAAACTACCGGTGAAAGAACTTTCTAGAAAGCTGTCCTGTCTTTTAAAAAAAAGAGGGAGAAAACCCCACCCAGACAGAAAATACACATGTAGGTCGCACTTCGCACCCACGGGCGCCCTGCCGGGCGTGTGGACATCCGTGTGAAGACGGCAGCGTGAGGTGAGGCAGCGGCGATGGGCACAACACTATGGCGAGGGAGGCAGGCCTGGGGCTAGCGGGGTCGGTTCCTAGGCACGGTGCTTCGGCTCGGCTTAACTGCTCTTAGATCGGGAAATGAACGCGCGGTGGGACGGAGAGAGGGAGGAGGGAGGAGGGTGGCGGCGCTGCTGTGGCGGGCACGGGGGGCGCCGGGGCCCTCAGCCTCGCCTCAGCTCGTGCAGCTTGTGGGCGACGCGCTCCAGCTCGGCCTCGATGGCCGCCAGGCTCTCCAGCTCCTGGTCCTGCAACAAAAGCCCAGGACTGTCAGCGGCCACAGGCGGGCAGCCCTCGCCCCCCAGAGCTACAGAGAGCACAGCCTTGTCCTGCCCCATCCCCTCAGCCTGCATTTGTCTCTCTGTCTCTCTGGACGGACCGGTGTGCACAGCACTGGTTACTTCTGCCCTGATGTTTAATTACTGCTCTAGTGACGCAGCTGCCATCCTTCCCCCGTACCCTGCCGGGCAGGGCAGCCCCCACCGGGGCTGTGCCCCCAGAAGGTGGGGCTGGAGGGAGATGGCTGCTGCAGGGGAGCCAGGGCAGGCTCTGGCGAGCAGCACTGGGCGCCAGCGCTGAGTCGGTGCCGTCAGAGATGGGCACCGCTGCCTGTCACCTTCGGGAACTGCAGCATGGGCCCTGCCCTCGCCCCACCCTGCCCTGGGTCTTTGCCTGCACCTCCACTAGCAGAAGATACTTTTCCTGGGAAAATAGTAACTGAGGAAGACATCAGTTCAAAGGCTCAAGCTGCCCATCACTTGGTGGTCGTTCTATACCGGCTCTTGTGTAGCTATGCTGTTTTAGCTGTAGCTGCTTTATTTAGTGCAGGTACTCATGCCTGACTGCATGGCTTTGCCTGAGCTCAGGTCATATCCAGCTGGCCCTGCCCTGCCTGTCCCTCTCAGCTGGGGCTCCCTGCAGACCATGCACTCGGCGTGGCAGCAGGAGGCTCTGTGTGAGCAAACTCGGTGCTGTACCTTTTCCCCTTGGCAGAGCCGAGGTGACAGCCCCTCTCCTGTGTGGAGGGAGCAAAGCCTCCCTGTTGCCTTCAGCAGCTGCAAATCACATTGATCCTGAGCCATTGCACTGCATATGGCTGGTGTGAGAAAAATAAAGGAAGTATGAAAAAAAGGGGGTTGTTTTCTCTTCCTGAGTTGTTTTCCTGAACAGAGAAAAAAAGTCACTCTGCCCCTCCACTGAGCCCTTGGCTCAGCCCCTGGGAAACCTCTGGCTACAGTAGGGTGCCAGCAGCTCAGGGTGCCTTCAAACACCCAGGGTGCCCAAGCAGCTGTTTCATTTTGTTTGAAGTGGGTGAGGGAGCAGCTGGCTGAGCTCACCTTGGGCTGGAGAACTGGAGCCCCCAGAAAGGGAGAAAAATAGGTTCTGAAATTCTCCACAGCATCCAGAGAGATCTTGGTCAGATCCAAACCATTGCCTGTGTGTTCTGGCTTGTATCTGCCTAGTCCCACATGCTGAGCCCTGGAAAGTGCAGGGGACAGCACTCTTAGCCCATATCTGTACCCGCACTGGCCTCACTGGCCAAGCCACGCAGCCCCATGGCCCAAAAGTGAAGAGAGAGACAGGGTAGCAGCCAGAGCTTGTGCCTTCCCTCACTGCTGCATGCCTAGCCTTCCTCACTGACTCCCAGAGGCCCTGATCTAATTTAAAAAGCCAACCAAACAAAAAAGTCTTGCTGCAGCTGTAAACACAGCAGTTTGCAGCCTCAGCAACCTCTTTTCCAATCCCCATTTGGAGACTGAGTCTGGCACCTTGCAGACAAGGTGCAGCCCAGAGCCACTCGCAGGGGCAGGTGGGGAGCAGCCTCCCTGGGCAGAGATGTGGGGTGGGAGCAGCAGTGGTGGGAGGCAGATGGGACAGCCCACCCCACTGCACCCCTGCTTTGAACTGAGACACTTAGCTTTGCTTTGAACCAATACCGCTGGAGATGCTCTCAGGGGGGATGCTGATGGGCAATTTTTGGCCAATGGTTTGGCACATAACTGAAGCAAGGAGGGGTCTTTTGGAGGCAAGAGAGCCAACTGGCTTCACTCACCCGCTGCCCCAGCCTGTTCCCAGGCACCTGACCATGGCCTGTCCCAGGCTCACAAAGCCCAAGCCAAGCCCCACTGCCCAGTTCCCTGTATTATCCCAAATCAGCTGTGCCTGGAGCTAGGCCTCAGCACAAAGGTGAACCCAGCAGCAGTTCCTGGCTGCTGGGTATGTGCTATTGCCTAGCATCACTCAAGGTATCAGGGAAGGAGGTCTCTGACTCTGGAAGCCTGGCTCAGATGTAGTTCTGTATCTGTCCACCATTTCCACTCCAATACCTCAGGTTTCTCACCACAACTGCACCCCTGATTTACCTCTGTAGGAGGTCTGACATTACTCACTCCATCCCTGAGACAGGGAAAGCTTTCCTTTTGATTTGGAAGGGCTTTGGGACACAAGGACTATCCCTAGGCTCCAGTTATAGCTCTGGTCACTATGTCTGGCCAGTGCAGAAGTGCTGTCACTGGAGACATGACTCTGGGGGCAGGGAATGCTTTTGCACTAGTCACAAAAATGAGGATAAAAACCAAAGGCACAGCAGGTGCAAACTCAATGGTACCTGAGGCTGAATGACTGGAAGTTCACTAAGCATCAGCTTAATGCCTCAGAGGACCACTGCTGGCTACGTTAAGGCCAGTTTACCATCCACGTCTCCAAGCATGCTTTGGATAACTGGGTGGGATTTATTCTTAAGCCTGTGTACACCAACCTCTGTTCTCCTGTTAGCGCTGCCTTCCTCATCCTTCTTTTCTTCAGGCATGGGAGCAAGTGGAAAGCCTCCTTCACTGCTGTCTTCCTTTGAGTGATGCTTCCATGACCTTCTCACATCTTCCTCTGGACTACTGAAGGCGTACTTGCGGGACCTAAATGTCTTTTTCATGGACCTGTCTGCGTCTTCCTCACTATCATTTTCCTCCATGCGCTTCTTTGCTGTCAGCTGCTTAGCCAGCTCATCCATTTTGTTCCATCTCTTGGTGTCTTCCCACTCCCTGGAGGACTCCTCCTCCATCTCATCACTTTTGGCATTCCTGGGCTGAAAGGTGTCCTCTTCTCCCTGCACCTCCTCATCCTCCAGGCGACGCCTTCCTCCTCTCAGTGCCCGGGGCTGCTCTTCCTCCTCCTCTTCCTCCTCCTCTTCAGAGCTCTGCACATCTTTTCCAAATCCCAGCTCATCATCGTTATCTGAAAGACCATTAAACAAAGCAGTGAACACAACTATTAACCTGTTTAAGGTCCACCTTTGAACTGAGTGGTGATGCCAGGTTTCTTGTCTTAGGCCTGCTTTCCCAAGATTCTGGAAGTACCCACTCTCACATTGCCATGTCAGTAATGGAGCTTGAAGGCAGCAGTCAAAAGCCCTGTAGGAAGCTCAGGGCAGATGAGTTGTCCCCAGGATCTATGAGAGCTGAGCAGCGAGGCAGCTGCAGGGCCTGTGTTACCTGCTGTGCATGTGTCACATGTGTCAGATGTGTCAGATGTGTCAGATGTTTGTGGTGGGCTCTGGGTGGCTGCTGGCCGGTGTGTTTCTGTAAACCCAGTAAGCACCTGCCCCAACTCTTTGGCTTTGAAGCCACTCACCCATGTGTCTCAGTGCCCTCAGCTCACCCAGGAAGGTGTGAGTGCAATCTGGGATACGTACTGTCACCTCCCTGCATCTCCTCAGCCTCCTCATCCTCCTCAGCCAAATCGAGTGACCTCTCTGCTTCAGTAGGGTCCTCTGCAGCTTCATCTCCATCATCCTCCCGCTCCACACGCTCCCCTGCTGCCTCCTTGCTGTGCTCCTGACCCTGCCTGGATGGCTCTTCTCCCTCATCCTCGAGCTCCAGGCTGTCCCTTGAGCCTCTGGGCTCCTCCTCTTCATCCCCTTGCTGCTGCTGCTCATCCTCACTGAAATTTTTGCCAATGTGGTTGTCCAAAACTTTGTTTCTATGGGTGTCCTCTGTATCCCTGATGTCATTGCTCTCAGCTTCCTCCCGATCCTCTTTCTCAACAGGATTGGTATCCCATGGCCTGGGCTCCCTCTCCTCCAGGCTTTTTTCCTCCTCTCTTGAGTCTTCATTTTGCTGGGGCTTCTGTGCTGCCAGCTCAGCCAGGGACCCTGTGGGCTGCTCCTCTTCAGGGTGCTCCCCTGCAACATCTACAGAGGGAGAAACAGGAAGAAACACCTCTGCTGAGAGCTCATTTCACAACCAGCAAAGGCCAAGCATTTCTTAGGGAGTTTCAGCCCTGCTCAGCAATCTGCTCAGCCAGCCTGTGGATCTTTTTGCAAGTCACTTCAGCATATGCTTGCATTCAAGCAAGGCAGCGTTCTCTCTGGTGCCTGTGCTCCTGGACAGACTTGTGAGGCTGAAGTTAAACATATGCTGAAGTGTTTTGCTGCAGCACAGTCCTCATCACCATCTCTTGAGATGCCAGCCACGAATTCACCCTGCATGAAACCAGACTGCATGTAAAATTAAATTATTTAGGAGTGTAATACGGCACTTGCACAGCTCTCCCTGCTCTGAGTGCTGTACATCACATCCTTATTTCTCCCACCAGGCTGAAGAGGCAGCCAGCCCTGTTCACAGGGTGCTGAAGGGAGGAGGGGTGTCTCTGCTTCTGCAAAGGAACTGCTCTGCAGGAGCTTAATGTGGGCTGAGTATTTGCTCTTGCTCAGGGGAGACTGGCCTCTTTTAACACTATTAGCCAGAGAAAACACTTTGCAAAAGAAAATATGGCAATTTAAAAGCTAGAGAGATTTGTAAAGGTAAGTGCAGCCCCAAGAAGGGCTGAGGAGTGTGCCACAATGAAGGGATGCAGAGAACTGGTTACATAAGGCTGGTGGCCATCTGTGACACTGTGCTGGTGTCACCAGACTGTCAGTGGGCCTGGTTGGCCCATGTGCCACATTTTATCTTCACTTCATCTTCCTTCATCTCCACACTGCCAGAGCAAGAGTTTCAGGTGTGTCTTGGCAGTCGGGAGCTGCAGTGCCACCATCCTACCTGTAGGATTTTGGTGGTGCTGGCTGCAGTAGCAGCAGCCCCTGGGGGTGTCACTCCTCATTGCTCTAAGTAGTTTCAGTGTCACAGCAGTGCTGTGCTGCTGTGGGCCAGCCTTGTGCCCCAGAGCTGCTTGAGACCCTCTGTGGGCACCCAGCTGCTGCTGGACAAGGAGTCACATCACCCCACATTTGCATTGTATCTTCCTGACAAGGAAAAGGGAAGGGGCCAACCCCTCCTTTCTGCTAAACTCCCTGTCTGTAGTAAGGCCAGAGAAACACTGGCAAGGAGAAATCCCAGCTGAAGGTATCTTTCCTAGGTACAGGTGTTTTGTGTGGATGTGTGCACTGTGTGTGTTTCAGTTTTCCCTTCAGAGACTCATTACTTAATATCTTAGATGCCTGGAAACAAGGGTGACAGGCAAAAATCCAGATCACCCTTGCCTGTTTCACTGACTCTTTCAGTGTGGGATTTCCCTGGTTGTGACTTATTTGAAGTGTTATAAGTGAATGAAAGTCTCAGCAGCAGGGTGGAAAAGTCAGTATCACTTTAGTAACTTGACCATCACCAGTTACTATAGCTCAGAGACTACGTGTTGTTTGAGCTGGTAAATAAGAACAAAGCAAACACCGGGTTGCTTGTGTGTCTCAGCAGCAGCATCAAAGAAAAGAGAAGCAGATGGACATATCAAGGCTGTTTGGAAGAAGATCCTTGTTTACAGCCTGACCTGGATTTCCTGGGGGTGGAGGCTGACACTGACCTCTCTGCTTGTTCTTGTTGTTCTGACTTTCAAGGACTTCGGAAAGTTCATCTTCAAAGCCGCTATTTTTCTTCTGCTGCTGAGTTCTCTCATTGGCACCTGTGTCAAGTAACAAAAGGTAGGGAAAGGCAACAGTCCCTTCTGTGTTTCAGAAAGCAGAGGTAGGAAAACATGTTTGCTTATGTTTGCTGTGGGAAAAATCCACCTGGGAGCTGGGAGGAGTGAGACTGGAGGGTATGTGAATCAACTGCAGTAACAAAACCACAATCAAAAACATCATCTGCAGGAAAGAAAATGGTCTCTAAATAGAGATGCAGGGTTGCCAGTAAAACTAATATTGATGGAGATCTAGGGAATAAGAGGTGCTGAACTGCAGCACACTGAGAACAACAAAAGACTTAATCACCAGAGTACTGAAAGATAAAAATTGCCTTCTGCCAGATTCTGCCTATGCACCTCTGTTGAGGTGAGCACTGAGAGCTCTTGTACCCTCCAGCCTGGTTGTGGGGGCCTGTCTCCCCTGCATGCTGGGAGGAAGAAGCAGTGTTCATTCCCACTGCAGGGGTAGTCTAGGGCTCCAAGGCCCCATACCTTCGCTCTGGGATTATGGAGCTGCTAGAAAAATACACCACCCTGGAGGGAGGTGTCTGAAGGCAGCATGAGCTGGAGGTTAGGCTGCAGCTGTCCTGGCAACCAGCAATGGGATCTGCAAGCCAAACAAACCCTGTCTAAACCAGCTCATGCCTTGCTTCTGTGCCTTAATGCAAGAGCAAGAGCCAGTGCTGCCAGCCCAGTCCTCTCTAGCCCAGAACTGAATGGTGTGGGCTCTCCAGCCTGAGCAGAACCAGCTGCCCCAGCACAGAGGACACAAAGTTTAACACCTTTGCTTTTCCCTTGGTCTACAAGGCTGTTCCACCCCCAGTCTCTGTGATCTGTAGGCTGGATCTCATGTTACCCCGGGCCTAAGTGGTGTGATGGGCTCAGGCTGAGGAAAGAGTAGAGCAAGGTACACCTCCATGTAACAAGTTCCTTCTCGTGGACTCCATACTGAGTGGCACAGCCCGTCTGATATCTGAGTGCTCCTCCTCAAATCCCTGGTGTGCCTGGACAGCCATATCCCAGCATGCTGAAGAGACCATGTCTTCTTTCTCCTGGATCACCAGAGCATCCATGGAGACCATCTGAGGTCACTGAGCATCTGGCCCCTCACCATTTGGGTAATGACTAAAATACGGCTTTGGGAGCTGCATGAGACTCTTTCCCAGCTCTGACTTCCTGAATTTTTCCTCTCCCTTCTCCCTCTTGCCTCTGTGGCTTCCTTAATCTGAAAGTATTCTGGTGGCACTGCCTTCCAGCCATCTCTGGCAGACTTGCCACAGAGGAGCAGGGCACAGGGATGCCCTAGTCATTGTTTCTCTGGTGATGCCCAGCTGCCCCCTGGTTACCCCAGGGAGAAGGAGTAGGGCAGGCCAGGAGGTGCTCTCCCTGCAGCCTGGGGACAGCCCTGTTGCAGCCTCACCTGAACAGAGGGATCTGGACTGGCTCTGAAGTAGCCTTGTCTGGGATCTGCATGTTGGTTCTGGGCAACTGGGTACCTGAGAATGTCCCTTTTTTCCCTCAACACCCCTTGGCACAGCTCCGTGGTGCTGCTATTGCTCCCACATTGACTAGTGCAATTGACCTGCACCTCTCCAAACCAAAGAAACTTGCATTTGAGTTAAGGAAGCCATCAAAAAATACCCATTAGCTCAAGAATATTTTCACTAGGGTCTTTAAGGTGAAAGTCTTACTCACTGTTCAGGGGGGCTTCCCTGCTGCCACAGCTGGGTTTAGTGCTAGACTCCAGCTGCACAGACAGTGGAAGTTTTCTTGCCTTTCATTCTAGTTTGGGAGCTGGTGATTATTTGTTGAATTAGATTACAGTGTTTCCTTTTAGAGTTCTCCCACCTCAAAATGTCTTGAGACTACATCACTACCAAGTTACATTGACAGCTATTGAAATGATCAGATACATATTAGAGTTATTATAAACAAAATTCGTGTCCCCACTGACAAAATCTCTGCTGAAAATATTGGAACTACATTTCCAAGGGCATATTTATATGGTCTCAAATTAATATACAAATAAAAAAACAAACACAAAACCAACTAAACAATAACACTCTATAAGGGATTACAACATAAGAAAACAATCTTCCCCATAGTTACATTCCCCAAAAAATATACTGGCACTGTACCTTGTGCAGCAATTTCCTGAAGTTCCTTCAGTAAGTTCTGGTGGCGAAGGATAGAAATAATTCGCTCATCTGCAACAGGGGAGACTTAGTAGAGAAAGTAGTCAAAGCAAACCTCCCCCCAACCCCAGGAAATGAGGGAAAACAGAACCCAAATGCCACTCCTTCTTCATTTGCTCTTTTTTTTCCCTTGGTCTGATTTGCTCTCACATCTTTACCATGTGATAAAGACAGCAGGAAGGTCCTATGAGGACCAGGCAGTTTGATGTCACCAGCACTCCTGTGGCCACATGCCAGCACGAGGCGTGGCCTGGGACAAGCAGTGGCTCCATCCCTGCTCCTGGGGCCCAGTACAGCCCAGTGGAAGAGGAAGGTGAACGTGTCAGGGACCCCTTCAGAGGAGTCCAGAGGCCAGGGCTCAGTTGGCGAGGGCAGGACCAGCCCTACTTGCCGGATTTGCTTTTGCTGATGCCCAGCACTAAGTGTGAGGCAGTACCTCCTCGCAGAGTTTCTAGGCATTCCTCACTGATCGGCAGGGGGTTTGGCTTGGATAAAGTATCAGAGATGACCTCTACAATGCACTTCATCACCTAGAAAGAAACAAAAAATACAAATTAAAGAACTGGGTTTTTTTGTCTTTTGTTCCTACTTGTTACGAAGGCTGAAGTACAGCAGGTGATGGCACAGATCTTCTTGCTTTTCTGGTCAAGCTGGAACTGAATGTTCAGTTCTTGTTTTCTCTAGCTCAGGAACAGAAGGTACCTCCTGCAACTGAAAAGTGAGGAAATTACACGTGACAATGGAAAGAGCTTATTCCACATGACACTCAATTCAGCTGAGGATTGCATGGCTTCAGACCAGAGTCTGAGCACATCTGGAGAGTGAAGGGTATCTGAATATATACACAGAAAATTTAAAATCAACCTTTTTTAAGTCAATATATCTCAACCTCCATCTCATAAAAGGACTCAGCAGGAGGTTGTAGAGAGCAAAAAGGGGTCATAGCTGTTCAATAGATGACCTTGAAATTTTAAAAGCTCTTCAAACCCTGGGAAAACTTGTAATAGTTGAAGGTTGAAGCCAGCTATGGAAGGTGAGGTGAGGCAAACAACTTTCAAACACAGATGAGAAATACTGCTCTCAAGCCCTAGAAAGGACAATACACTCTGGAGAAGTATTTGACCTTGTGCTTTGAGTGTTCAAGCCATCTATTATAGCCTGGAAGAGCTCTACATGATGACAGGTCATCTGAGAGCCAAGAAGCTCTGACATAGCTTCTCAGACAGGATGAGCTCTGGGCCCACCCTTTTCAGCAGCCTGTTTTTCTCGTGTAAAACCAGGAGTGTTATTTTTGTAATTTGTCACCTGCACTGAGATTGCAGGCATCCTTGCCATGCCAAGACACACTGCTGGGAGCCCTAGTGTGTAGACACAAATGATCACACAGGACAGAAACATTCACTACAGTCTGGTGCTGATTGGTAGGGTAGGAATCAGGCTGCTTAGTTCAAAAGGGTGATTTTTTATAAAGCAATCTAGAAAAAATGCAGGGTTCACAATCGCCTGTGGGAAAAAAGAGAGGCTAAACTGAAAAAAAAAAAGAATACAAGTTAAGCCTTGGAGGCAAAAATTCACTCACTGAACCTCTTTCTCCTGATGATTTCAGCAGGCAGCCCTGAGAGCCCTGACCTCCCTCACAATGTACCATTCTCAGGAGAGCAGAGCACTGTGGCTGCAGTAGAAATTAAACACAAGTCAGCAGTCCCCAGTCATCCACAATGCTGTTCATTCAAGCAGTTGGATATATTCACTGGACAGCTGAAATGGGCAAATTCTCACCAGGTGTAAGGAGACAATTCTGCTTTTGCAGATCACAGCCATAAAATGTTGAACTCTACACCTTACACAGTTTGAAGGAATTGCCTAATGGATTAAAAATGCTACAGGAAAGATTAAAAAAAAAAAAAAAAGAAGCAGGGGAATTTCCCTGATATAATTCTCCTATACCACAAGTGATCCATTAATACTGATTTTAGATTACTTTGAGTCACTCTGTCTTTAAATAGAAAAAAACTCCAGAATCTGATATTTCCCTCTCATGTTTCCCAACCTCTGGACCCACTTATTATAGCAGTATTTGACGCAGCTTCAGAAGTTAAGACTTTCTCAGCATGAGAAGTAAGACTCTGGTTCAATGAAATATTCTATTCAAGCTTTTTCAAGACTTCTAAGCTGATCTAAGGTCTTTGTCTGAGCATAAAGAGACACATCACTCACCACAGAAATACATTCAGCTCTGTGGAGGAGCTTTGTAAGGTAATGAAATGAGCAGTGCAGTCATCCTACAACACTCTCCTTGTCTTTCTGTTAGAGGAGGTCTTGCAGAGGGAGACTTCACAAGGTCGTGAAACAACAGCCTGCATCAGGAAATGGAGGAGATCCTTTCCAAATGATTGTAATTAATCCAGTGCAGAAACTCAGACTGGAATTTTGCCATAGCTATCATCTAACTATGAGCATGTAACTAGATCCTTAAGAGCAGCTCACAATGTCCCTACACAGAAATCTCCAAAGGGTTGTGCCCTTACAAGGACAGACTTCTCCATATTTGAGCTCACTATGCCCTTCTAAAATGTATGGTTGTAAGTGAGAAATAATATCCTTCAAGCACAAGAGTGGGCAAACACCAGAGACATAGTAAATGCTTTGGCCTTTTTCAGCTCCCTATGGAAAGCCCTTGGTGTAAGGAAAGTCTGATGAGCTGTCCAGGAAAGGCCTGCAGGTGCTGACTACCCATTAGACAGCCCTGAGCCACCCACAAGTGCTGGTGGCACAGAACATGGTGTGTAGGAAGAGCTGCAGTGCTTGTTGCTGTATTCATGTGATGATATCCCTGCCCTAATCTGTTCCATGAGACCAGGAATTCTTTCCCTGAAATGCTGTGTCTCAAAGGATTGTGAAGCCCTAATGGCTCCTTCCAATTGCAGCAAATCCAAAAGAAAGCTGATTTTGTACTCTGTGCCAGTGTAACACCCAGGGGAGGGGGGCAGTCTTGGGAAAGTCCTTTCTTCATGTAAGCATTTCCATAGAGTTGCACCAGCTGCCACAAAAGTGCCCATTTTTAACAGATAGAATATACTGGGGAACAGACCTCACAAGGAAAATCGTATGATTAATGGATTGTCCCATCAGATGCCCACTCTGGCATGGAAAGTTGAAGGGCTAAGTGCCTGTCCCACATCCCCTTCCTCAGCAGCACACAGCCTGAGGAAGGCACCCAGAGTCTCACAGCTCATGGCTCTGTCCCAGCAAGGGCTAAGCAGGCTAAAAGTCTTAACAAAGCAACTGCGCTGCAGCCCAGGCACGTCTCACAGGACACAGGGAGGTGTTGCTCATGGCACATGTCCTGCAGGTAACTGCAGTGGGGCCTGTGGCTGAGACTGGCATCAGTGTGCCCTCCCCTGCTGCTGCCTGGGGAAAAACATTGCGTGGCTAGAGGATTTCATAACACAAAATGAAATTTTCCTCCAATTCTCGAGAAGGAAAAATGCTGGAGTTTGCTTTGTGGACATGAATTTCCAAAGAAGTTTTAATTTGGGCAGCCAAGAGATCAGCTCATATGAAAGATGGGGAAGGGGGTGGGTCAGGGAGTCATGTCTGACACAGGTGAACACAGGCAAACCCCCCTGTCCAAGCATTTAGGTGCCAAAAGGCCGTTGGGAGAGCTCATTTGTGAAGCACAGCTATAAATGTTGGAGGGTGTGACACAGATATGTGCACAGAAGCCTGTAAAGGAGGGCTGGAGAGGTCAGCCAAGTCCTGCACTGCTCATAGCCATCCAGACAGGCTGAGCAGGAGCTGAGGATGGATTAGCAAGCTGAGAGTACCAGTTGGCTATTTTTCCAGAGTATGCATGTTTAAGTAGCACACAAACTCAGATGTATACACCTCCAAACACACACAGTTCCTGAATCACATCTCCCCCCACTCTCCCCTGAGTCACCTCCTGTTGGGAAGCTTTGAAAAGCTGAAAGTAGGAGGACTAAGGAGAGTTTTACCCAGCCTCCATCTCCTCTCTAAGCAGGCTTGCCTCATCCCCCTGTCGCATCCTGAAGGACTTCCTTGGCTGCCCAGAAGTGGATGCACAGAGGGGAAATTCTGTTAGGAAGGGAGCAGAGATGGATCCTGCTTTAGGGATCTTATGCAAATTCCTGGCACTTTCTACAGGGTATTTCAGTGGGAGTGGCCCAAACCCAACCACCTAGGTGGAGGTGAAACATTACATCCTTTCTCTTCATTTGACCCTTCCACTACAAGCTCAGCCTTACCTTAGTGTCGCCTTTATTCATGTCATTTGTCACAGGAAGGGAGACGGCTGTAAGGTAAGGGGAGGGGGGGGGGAAAAGAGAACTTGTTATTCATCTCATCGGGAACACAAGCAGAGAAACATTATTCTGCTAAAATGGGGGTGGAGAAGAGGGGCAGCTCTCTCTGATGGAAGTGGTCCCTGGGTGCAGCAGCTGGATGTGTGCACTGTGCCGGGAAGGGAAGGGAAGGGAAGGGAAGGGAAGGGAAGGGAAGGGAAGGGAAGGGAAGGGAAGGGAAGGGAAGGTGCCTAGGCTGGCAGGGCCCTGCGGCGCTCGGCGGTGACCTTGCGGCGGCCGCTGTCCGCGGTGCTGAAGGGGCCGGGCCGTCCCTGTCCGCGGTGCTGGCGGCGCGGGCGGAGCGGGGCCGGCGGGCAGCGCTGCCGGGGGCCCGGGGGACACGGACCCGTCCCAGCCCCACTTACCCGGCACGGCCAGGAGCAGCACGGCGAGCAGTTGTGGCCGGCTCATGGTGCTGGCGGGACGGAGGCAGGGAGAAAGGGGCAGAGGACGAGACTGCCTTGGCGTGGGGGCTCCAGGCGAGGTGCCGGGGGGAGAGCAGCACGGAGCGTGTGTATCTACGCCAGTGCCCTGGCTGAAGATCCCAGATGGGGCACTGCAGCAAGCGGCTCATTTATATATCTCAGCCCTCGGAAATGGCGTCAGGAGGAAGCCACCTCCTCCTCTGCCCCCTCCCCTCGCACACAGGCTTCCCATCAGCCTCCATCGCTCGCCGGGTGTCGGAGGAGCCCCGACCTCCCCGGCTGCCCGTGCAAGGGTGCCGGGCTCTGGTTGCTCCCACTGCAGGCGCAGGAAGGCTGGCAGGTGTTTCCAGGACACCGCTTTTCCAGCACCTCACTGGACACTGGCAATCTGCAGCACCTCTGCACGTGTGCCCTCTCTCTATGTACCTGGAGCCAGACGTGAGGCACCTCACGAGTCCCGGCCAGCATTGTAATCCATAGATGGTTTTGCCCTCTCAGGACCCCCTTGTCTTTCACTCATCATGGAAGTTTAGAACAGGTGCTGAAATTTTTAGATGTCTTTTAAAGACCACCACTCCAGGGAACCATGAAAAGGGCTTGCTAATGGACATGGTAAGTCCCAGCAGTTCTATGAAAAGTTTGTTAGAAGGATGTTATTTGGGGTAAGATCAAAGGCTGCTGCATCTGCTGTCCACCTATGACTCTACAAGCAAAATTTTAATAGGTTGCTACCCGTTGTTCAATGCTTTATAACACTCTTTAGCAATACCCTACACTCCAAAGTTGAAGTAACCAAGATTACCTGGCTGCCAGTTTTCACTGACGGGGAGAGAAAGGAAACAACAAATTGTGTAATTCTCTTAGTCACAAGGATTTCCATGCTTTTGAAAAAATGGCTGTCTATTCTTTGGGTGGAGCATCTGTCAGGTCAGCCAGCTGGATTCTTTGTTTAAAGTGACTCCAATGCTTCTTTAGGACAACGCTTCTTCAGGAATAGCAGCTCTGCTACTCCATTCTATCCCTCAAGCAATTTCAGAGGTCACAAAAATGCAGGGAATTGGACTAGAAAACAAAATTCAGAAAAATGCACCATCTTTCTTCCCCACCCTGCCTCACTCTGCTCACTGGGGAGTCCTGCTCAAGGAATTAGGGAGAATCTAAGAGGTCATCACTTGTCATCTGGTCTAAGATGACAAGAACTTTTCTATGAGATTAGACAGTACAGACTGCACCATTGTTTTCCCTTTCTCTTTCCAGGTGCACATGGAAATGTGTTCCCAAATGTCCTGTAAAATCCATCTGATTTAAATGCACACTTCAAATGACACATTTGGATTGTAAAAGGCCATTCACACAAAATCAGAGCTCCTCTTGTCTGTTGCATTTTCTAGTTAAATGCAGAGAAAGGATGGAAATAAATTGATCTTCTGAACAGTGCTTTGTGGATGGCAGTGATGGATGGTTAAATGTTCATAAGTCTATGAAATGAACACCCATGACAGTTCTTGTTCCACGAGGAACCTCCAGGAATAAGAGATATCCTTTCTTTTTGGTTGTTGTGTTGTGTAGTTTTGTTTTGTTGGACTTTTCCCCCTTTTTTCTTTTTTCTTTTTTTGTTTCAGGATGTGTGTGTTGTTGAATTATTTACTGGGGAGGAGAGATGGGGACCTTTTCCTCATTCAGGATACACCAGAGCACATAAGTCTCCGAGTCTGAAAAACTGAGCATTATTAAGCTTGTAAATTCCTATGTATTCCTAAGTGAGAAACAGATTGATTTGCTTATCAGGCTCTGTTTTCCTAGTCAATATTTACTTGTCCTTAAATATAAATGCTGATTTTATTGGGGCAATAAATTATCTCAGTTCTAATCCAGTTTCTTACATTAAGTCATTTTCTTCTCTGGGGCCTCTTTTTGAGACATTTAATAGGATATGTAGTGCCCATAGCTACTTTTTTTTTCTCTTTATCAAGGTGTGGTCTTGCATCCATTAAATTCATTGCAAAAGAGAAACTAAATGCTTTCCAGGTATGGCATGTATACTTCCACTCTAATAGCACATGATGGATGATTAATTTTTCCATTTCTTGCCCCAAGAAAAATGGATATGAAACTGTTAATCTAGCAATCAGTATCTCTGCTCTTGGAATTTGTCTCATTAGACACAGCTATATTAGGAACTGTCACAGTAAAGCAAGCCAGGGAAAGATTTATGTCAAAAGAGCAAAAGTGATCAAATAAAAAAGTGAAAGGTATTCTGCCACTCAGAGAAAGGCAATGCCTGACGCAGACTACAAGGAAAGAGCAGGTTTGTGAGTCTCTACAGGAGTTTGTGTTTTAGTATATAGAAAACAGGAGTAGATCTTAAATGGGTGGCAAAGAAGTGAAGATGGACATATGTGACTCTTCCAGCCTTATAGAAAAAGCTATTGATGTCTATAGAGAACAATTCCATTTTTCCTTATAGCTGCACAATTTTTCATGCATGAAGTGCAGTGGGACTGTGGAGAGCCATATACCATGACCTGTCTGCAGTCACCAACAAAACACATGCAGATGGACAAAGAGATATTTGCCTTCCCAGCCTGAAAGTGATTTGAGAAGATGGCAATGTCCTGATGGATGGAGGCAGCCACCCAGGACTGTTGCATTATCCATGCTCTGAGCTGAGGGAACAGGAGGGTCAGCCTAAAAGCCATACTGATATATGATCTTTCTATGCATAAGGTCATTTGATTGAGAGATTATGTGGCTTAAGTGCTATTCTCAAGAATAAAATATTTTTGAGAATATTTTACTTTATTTCAGAATTCAGGAAATGAAACCAAAGGATTTTTGTTTGTCTGTGAGGTACTCTGAGAGCTTTGTTGACTAATTTCTTGGCTGAAACTGGGTTAACAATTCACTCCTCTTTCTTCTGTGCTTGGAAACACTGACACTGCATTTCAAACAGCTGTGATTTTACAGATCCAGATACTGAGGCACATAAAGAGAGAAAGTGTCATTTTCATTAAGATATTGAAAAGGTTTGAAGCCAAGGCACAGCTAATACCACATCCTAACCAAAAAGACACAAAGCAAAAAATAGGCAACAATTATCTTCTTGTGTATAAAATTGATAACTGTCAGACTGAAAAACTTGAATGTAAGCTCATTGCAAAATTACTAGCCAAGTCTATTAAAACCTCCACATCACACCTTTTCTTCATTCCCACCTTAGTCAGTCACACTCAGCTCTCAGTTCCCTCATACAAGCCTTGCTTGTCTGCCTGTAAATAGAAATAAGCTTCAAAGCTCAGATTGCTGCTGTGAATACTCATCTGGCTGCTCAAAGGCAGTCCTCTCTTCTTTTTCAGGTCAGAGGCAAAATGATGTTGACTTGCTTTGATTTTCTTAGTCTTGACTATCCTTGCACCAACCTGAAATTAATTTATTTTCCTATTGAAAGGAAAACACCCCCCCAAAAAAAGCCCATCATTGTGCCAAACCTGACAGTAGCTAGCTCTGCCTATCCATTTTTATCCTTGCCTGGCATGTACAGCTCTCACAGCAAATGGAATATGTTCCCTGCTGGAAGAAGAGACTTCTCTGTAGTGATCACAGAATACCATCTGGACACCCTTACAAATAGCTTGGATCTCAACATAATTGTTCTAAATGTTATTCAAACACCAATCTGGAAAATGTCATATCCTTCCAATACTGTGGTCGATTTACCTGGCAGTTCCAGAAAACCTTCATTGACTCCTGTGAGCCCTAATGAATCTGCAAAAAGATGTGGAGACAGAGGTTCTTCCTGAACAGTGATCTCAAACAGCCTCCTTGGGAAATTACTGATTGTTCCTTTGGCTGTGGTTTTATTTGACTTGTGACAGCAAAGTTTGTATGATGCTGATGTACATATTCAGTAAGATAAAACAATTCTATAAGTTCTAGACTGGCCTTAAACAAAATCATGGAAACATAATTGATATTGTTTACTTAGCTCTGAAGCTGGAGACAGGCAGTGCTGTTTACTGACCTGCAGACACTAACAGGGTTCATGAGACTTAAGGGGAAAAAATAGTGACAAGAGTGACTAAGGTGTGTGGAGCAGCACTCCTGTTCCGGGGGGTCCATAAGCCCATCAGACAGCCTCTGCTCTGCCAGCAGCTCACAGCCAACAGATGGATCCTCAGCCAGCATCAGCTCAGATTCTGAACATTGACTGACTGCCTGGTATATTTTGTAGAGATCACTTTTATTCCTCTTCCTTTATATACCCAATCTGTCTGTCCATTCCAGGCTAGTTGCTCAGTGAAAACCAAGTGAGCCACAGGGGTACGTGGGTCTCCTGGGCTGCCCACAAGGCCAGAGCTCAAATGTTGTGAGCATGAGCATGGTAAGGGGCTTTTTTGAGATATAAGTTAGGTGCACTTGTGCTACCTTCTCCAATTAATGGAGATGAAATGGCAAAATCCCTAATTAAAAAGCAGTTGTAATTAGAACTCCCCCCCCCCCAATGGCAAGGTTTAGAATCATGAAACACATAAACAATTTCCATTCTGGGTGCTTTCTTTGATCTCCCTTTGCTCACATTGGAAGCAATGCACTTAAAGAGATGAAAAGACAGCTGAGCACAGAGCCTGCTTTCCTGCCCCTCTTGCAGAAGGATGAAGGAAAGGTGTGAGGATTCATGCATGTACTGCTGACATATCTCTGTCCCAAAAGCCAGACTTAAGGACTATCAGGGCACTGCTGTCCCCACAAGATTATTATTCTTTAATCAGTGACAATAGCACATCCCTGGAACCACCTACCTGGAGATATGGAGCACGGGGACACAACACTTGCTATTTTGGGTTTGAGTAGGGAGCTGGAGACCCTGGGCCCTCCCCCAGCAGCAGGAACAAGGGCTGAGGTGGGACCAGGTCCTCTTCCTGCCTGTGTGCTAGGCTGAATCCCAGCTTCCAAGCCTTCCAAAAACTGGGCACTGGCCCTGATATTTGTTTTACAGTGCTACACAATGTTCTAGTGTTAATTAGAAGTAGCTAGTTTGATTGTCCCTCTGAGAATCTCTTCTCAGATTTGGTACATCCCTCAGCTTTATGGCATTAAGTGCCACAGCTTGCTTAAACACAGCAAAAAATATCTAATCTGTTATTTTTAAATTACTTCTATTCTAAACCTGGGAAAGACAAAAGCTCTTTTTCTTCCCTAATTCAGTGAGGCTTTCATGATATTTACATTTCTCTCTGACTCATGTCCTTTCCAAGAGAAACAATCTCAGTCATCTGGTTCTCATGAGGCTCCTTTAAACCTGGCTACTAGCCAGTGAGTCCCACAGGTTAATTACCTACAGCATATAATTACCTATAACATAATGCAAAGAGATCCTGGGGTATCCTGCTCTTGCTAGAGCACTATCAGTAGGATATTTTTGTCTTCACTCAGTGACCCAGAAACTTTCTGGGGATACCTGAAAAAACTTGGTTTTCACTTTGGGAATGGTCATACATAGATGTCTCAGGAATCAGTATCCTTGAAGATCCTCCCTCACATAAAAGACATTATGGAGAGGACAGGGAGGATTTCTGGAGGGTTTAGACATGCTCCAGCAGCAAGTCAGTAGTAAAGAGTTGCTCCAGCCTGCATCAGGGAAATGACTCAGTCTGGATAAGGCAAAGAAAAAAATTCCCGCCCTGTTGGTCTCAGCTGGCACCTTGGTCCCTTCCCTCCATCCACTCAGCCTGGTTTGGGTCAGGCTGTTCTCTGCACAGCCTGAGCAGAGCTTTGGGTAGCCTCTGCAGTGCAGATGGCTCCTGCCTCAGGTGTTCTGTTGGTAAGGCAGTTTTTGAACATCAAATTGCATGTTAATGCTAGTTAATGAATGTTCTCTTTACAGGCACAGCAAGTCTTTTTCTTCTATACTAAGCAAGGAGCAGGAGGAGGTAGCCTTTCAGGTATTAAATTGCTTGAGAGCATCAGCACAGAGCAGCTTGAGGAGCAGCCACAGAATCTTAAATTACTATTACTGGGCCTTTTTTCAGCCTGCAGGAGCTCAGGTTTCTTACCTGACCAATGCTTTTTCTTCACAGGAGAGTAGGGTTTGCAGTGCCTGTCCTTGGGGAGCAGCCCAGTTACTTTCTGCAGGGCAAGAGGACAGCAGCATGAGGCACCTTCAAATGCAGCAAAGTCTCTGCTGAACCCACCTCATTCATATGCTCTGCAGACAAAATAGTCCAGACAGATTCCTTCACGTTGAAGGATGAGCCCAAAGAAAATCTGGGAGATCCTGAAGAAGTCCTGCAGGTCCCAGTTTGCTCTGTTTGGAGGAAAGGGTTTGGGCCACTGACCACCACTGACCTTGCAGAGATCTCCTGTGTTTGTACTCAGCTGAGCTCAGACTCAGTCTCTGTTTCTAAGTGCTTGGGAGAATGTGTCAGGACAAACCACACTCTATACTTTGCTGGGGATTAAAAAACCCCAAACCAACAGGGAAAATATCCAGACCATCCAGAAAATATCTGTTTTTTTTTTTTTTTCAGAGTTTTACTGAAAAATGATCTGCTGGCTCTCAACAGCTTTTTGTTTGATGGAGGCAGCTAGATAACCAAAAACATGGTGAAATCCCTGTGAAAGCCATGTCTTCCATGCCAGGTAGGAGGCAACTGTTGTCATGTGTAATCCCAAAAGAGCAGAAAAAGAAGGGTTTCCCCTAGGCAGAGAAGATAAATTACTACTATGCTCACTTTGTGTTTAAAGCTGCATTGAGTGCATGACTTTCTGTACTGAGGAAAATGTTGAAGCTGTTTGGCAGATTCACACAGTGAGAAACTGGAAATGTAAGGAGAAAATGGGCTATTTGCATTGCTAACTAAATTGTTCATTGAGAGCCTGAACCCAAACATAGATCAATAGGAAGACTTTTATCCTTTCCAGTGGGTTTTGGGTTCAATTCTAGACCTAGCTTCCTTCCCTGAGGTTGGGATGCATTCCCAGAGGCAAGGATATAATTTAAGTGTATTTAGGCAAGGAGTAAAGGTAACAGTGAGGATAACACCTGTAAGAAGGAGAAACTCCTGCTCAGAGAATGTCTTAAAGAAAAAAAAAGGAAAAAGACTTCAGTCAGTGCTGTTCATCAACAAAAGTAAAGACAGGAAAACAATTTGAATTCTGTATATACAGGGGGACAATCCCTGCTCTGGTTCTGCTGGCCACACCATTGCTGACACAGGCCAGGATGCCATTGGCCTTCTTGGCCACCTGGGCACAGCTGGTTCATGTTCAGCTGCTGTCAGAGGCACCCCCAGGTCCTTTTGCACCAGGCAGCTTTCCAGCCATTCTGTCCCCAGCCTGTGGCACTGTGGGGGGGTTGTGACCCCACTGCAGCAGTGACTCTCCTGTTTCCTCTACTGGCTTTCCATCACCTCTGTCCTTAGCAGCTTAAATGCAGCCTTGCCTTGTCCAGGGACAGAGGGAGCCATGCTCTGGGTGCTCTTCTCAGCTCCTACTCGAGGTGACCTCTTAAGGTGAGCACTTCTGGCCCTCCCTGCAAGGATGTGTGATTTCCTTGGCTTCCAGACACCACCTGCTCCTTTTTAACTTGATTTACTTGATGCCAAGCCATGCCTGTTTTCCCCATGCTTTTAGGGGTCCAGTAGTGTGGCTCTCACTTGCTTTGAATTTGTTGTAAAATGTGGAGAAACGGGTGCGAGCCTAACAGTGAAATAAGTGCCCTAAATAATTTCTGTTGAAATGCTCTGCAGGATCGGTGCCTCAGAGAGCAATGCAGCTTCCTCCTTGAAAGCTGAGTAGCAGGATATTTTTTATGGGTTTTGATGATTATACAAATTGTTAGCATTTACTTTGATTGTGTTTTAATAAACGAAAAGAGAAATTAAATGGCATTTTTTGAAAAACTTTTTTTAATATGAGGATGAATTTTTCAGACCCTTTGAACTGAAATAGTTCTGGTTCACTGAAATATTTTGCAGAAACACTTTTCCATATTTTGATCAACCCTAAGTATTACTGTGCTGAAGCCATCTCTACCACCATCAACTGGTATGTTTATAGCCATCTGGATTGTGGGCTACTCATGTTTTTAAAATTATTATTGCATCTATGGGTGCTTTTTTAACCCTTTATAAACAGCAGGTACAATATTATTTATTATTGTACAATAGCCACAAAAAGAATTGGGAGTTCAGTCTTGACCTTTTGTTCATATTCCTGAATATCACAATCACTCCAGTTTTGTTTTGTTTTATTTTATTTTGTTTTATTTTATTTTATTTTATTTTATTTTATTTTATTTTATTTTATTTTATTTTATTTTATGCAATTACTTTAGAACGTCAACCATCTGGGGTTTATTCCTTGACTTAGGCTAAGGAATGAATTTTTCCTATTCTGAGAGCAGCTTCATTAATTGGAAGAGGTGGGTAAGCAGAAGGGCCTATTGGAAATCTAGACTGTGGATCCAAGCACAGAACTCCCTCCTGTGCTGCACCAAAGATGTTCTCAGGAAAAGCAGCAGCCCCAGCTGCCCCTGCAGAGGGCCTCAAGAACAGCACAATTACAGGAGCTGCTTGTGTTCTGTGGTTAAAGAAAGCTCCCCTGAGACAAAGTATTGCTGTTTGATTGGAAGGTACTCAATTGTCTAACGAAGCTGTTATCCTCTATTTAGCCAGAGATGAGAAAATGAAATCTTTATGTATCACTCCTATGAAAAATATAAAACAAAACAACAAACCAATTAAAGAAGTCAGACCCTCAGGGGTAAAACAAAACCACCACAAAGCAAGGAAATGATGGCAGTGAGTAAAAGTGAGCTGGAGACTTGGCTCATCTATTCCAGCTGCTGCTGTGTTTATTCAGCTCAGACACCCACCTTGTGCCCCACACACCAAGAGAAGGTGCTTTGAGGGATATTTTCATTTTCATCTTTCATGTTAGAGGTATCCCTTTAGCACCAGAACTGACCTTGGGATATGTTGACTAGTATTGCAGAGATCAGCAGGTGAATAATGAGAAGCTTACCATCATATTTAATCTCCTTTTTTATTAAACCATAACCCTCACACGCACTCTTGATTTCAGTGGGATTCAGATGGACTTTGGAATGAGCAGGGACAGGCTCTTTGCTTCAGCAGGAGCCATGGGCTTTGGTTTGAAATCCTTGAATACATAGATGGTGCTTCTGTGGGAAGACGCAGAGCTCCTCCATATTAGTGTGGTGACCTTGACCATGGTGTTTCTGTTCCTACCAACATCCTGGGTGACACCACTGTTTTTCTTGTATGGATTAATTTGACACTTTTCTTTGGATCATTAGAACTGAGTGATGAGTTTGTATTCATGGGAAAGTTCATTTTGCAGTTGCTGAATGCTTGCAGCCAATGGTCCCTGCTACAGTTTAAAGAACTTTGCAAGACAGATGTTCATCCAGCTGCAAAACCTCCATTTAACTGGCAGGGACTAACTTTTATGAAGCCTTTTTTTACCATCCCCCCACCACGCCCCCAGTATCAATCACACTGCCATTGCCTTAATTTTACTCCTCTTATATACAATGATATTTTACTTTTGAACAAGAAATGAGTGAGCACAGAGTTTTATAGGAGAGGTCTATTGAGGTGCAATAGGAAGAACAGGCTGGAGGTTATGCTCAGCACACTGGGAAGCTGTGTGATACCCAGGGATCATGCTGGTCAGGGACTTTGTCATACACACACACTGAGATGCTGCACAAGACCATTCAAACCTCTCTGTTTCTTTCACAATGCCTATTATCTATTTTTCCTTTTCTCCTCTCCAGAATATCCTGCCTGATATTTTATTTGCTTTCCCCCTTCCTATCCATCCAATTTTCTTTAAAACAGCCCTGGTTTTTTGATTTTAATTCCAAAGAGCTCAATTTCATTCTGCACTTTCCCTGAACACAATGTCCACACATCATCCTAACCAACACCAGACAATTTTGATCTTCTTTAAAGTGCAGCTCAGGATGTTGTGCTTTGCAGGCTTGCCTGCCATAGGTGTTGTCTCTAACCTACTGCCAAGACCTAGTATAGCTCATCCAAGCCTTCATTGGAGGTTTGTGGTGAAAAGGGGAACCTAGGTCAGGGCTTTTGAGCTGGACATTTATCACCCTCTCAAGGAAATTCCACTGTCAGTCTGCCATCCCTTCTGCTGAATATCCACATGCTTTTCTGTTGTGCTTTGGCTAGAAAAGAGATGTTTCAAAAGCAGTCCCAGCACAGATCCTAATTTTCTGCTTAGAATTTCATTCCCTCTTGTCTTCCTGCTAGGCTGCACCAAGGCCAGATTTCCTTCTACAAGCACAGAACACAGCTTCCTAGTGCCAGCCCTTAGCCTTTGTGAGGATTTCACATTGGAAATTTTATCACAAGATCCCAGACATTCTCCATCTCCAGCACTGTGCACGAGGCATAATTTATTTTATGGAATGAGATCTGCATTTTCCTCTGCTTGAGCTGCAGATGGTAAGGATACCTAGAAATCAGTCTGTTAACCTGATTCTATGGTCTTTGAAACAGCTCCCAGAAAGACCTGAGCAGTAGTGTTCCCCAAGAAAAATACTCTCCCCTCTTAGTGATAGTAGAGAGAAAGACCTGCTTGACTCATCTCCCTGCTTTCAGAAAGTTGCCTTTTATTTTCTAGCAAATCATACAGCTCATTTTTCCTTTCCAGCAGTCACACAGACTTTTCCACAATTACTGCCAGCAGCCCGCTCGGGCAGCAGCACCTGGCAGCAAATAGGTGCAAAGGAGTCAGGAAACTCGCGGCATAGTTTGGGTCAAACCAGCACTAGTAAAGGTAGCAATGAGTTAGGTAATGGGCATGAGGAACTGGGGAAAATGTTTCAGCCCGTGATAAGAGCCTGGGGACCTGGTTTCTATGCTCAGCTTTGCTATTCCCTTCCCACATGAGCACTGCAACACATTTAATCATCCAGTGCCTCAGTTTGCTCTTTGGACAAAATCCTCTATGAAGAGGCACCTAGGAAAGAAAGACCCAAGAAAGCATTGATAATTCATTTTCTATTTTTTTTCCATGTTAAGTAGGATTCTTATCCTGTCTGCTTGGTCAAGAGATGAGGAGAACACATAAAGAATTTTACTTGCAATTTTGATACACCAAATATTTCAGCGAGATGTCTCTTCAGTCCTGCAGGCTTGGCTTGACAGCTTTTTGAACTAAGAGGAGCTTTTCCTGTTTGCAGTCCGCAGGATCCAGCTCCCATGGAGGAGAAAGAAGAACACCTAAACTTTTAACTAGCTGGACATTATCTCTTGCTGCTTCTTGTGCAACCTGGATAATCTAACTCCAGGCTCTGCATTCCAGCAAGTGCCTCAATCACATTTCCAGGACTCATGAAGCATAAAACCTGCACTTCCCTGGCAGGACTCCATGGCTGCAGTGAGTAAGCACAGCACCCCTGAGGTGGAGGGAACTTTGCCAGTGGGCTGCAGGTGAGGATTCACCCCTCTGGATCTGAGACTTGAGGACAGAGTTGTCTGGGAGGGGAGTGCAGAGCACTTTGATACGTATCATCTCTGACACTGCAGCCAGCCATCTGTTCCGAGTTTATTAAAAGTGATGTACTCTGCTGGGAGGATCAGGAAGCATCTGCTGGTGCATTTACATTCAAATCCCCACAGCAATCCCATCCGTCCTCCTTTTTTAATTAATCAAACCCACCTTTTAGTGAGGGCACACAGATAAACACTTCCTCTGTAAATGGGAGCTCATATTATGCTTATACCATTTAATAGCTAATACGCAGAAAAACAATTAAGTGCAAGTAGCAGCATCTCTCTCAGGATTTAAGAAAGCTGTTCTGACAGAGATCATTCCTGTTTAAAGGATCACCATCTAAACCTGGCTTATGCAGCAGTGCAGTTTTGCTGCTGCAGAATTGCTAATCAGCTGCTTGGGACAGGAGTGATGAACTGAAGCACACACTCCTTGTGACCCCATATGCAAGGGCTGCAGTGTCCTGAAGACCCCTCCAGCAAAGTAATGACTCAGGGAGTTTGGAGACAGATGCTGCAGGGCAGGTGTAAATCCTGTCTGGGTGAAGGGACAGCAATGGGGTGCTCTACCCACCTGGCAGCACTGGCATTGGCACAGCTTCTTTGAAAAGGTGAAGAGCTGCAGTTGTTTCCCATCCCAACCAGATGCTCAGAAGGGTGAGGAGGAAAAAGGAGGTGGCAAGGCTGCTGGTGTCTCTGTTAACTCTGCTTGGCATTGGGAGCCTGTGGTGCCGTTCCTGCTGGTGCTGCTGCCTTCACTGCTTGCCCCTAGGGTACCATTAAATGCACAGTGCTGCATGGGGTGGGCTCTCTGGGTTCCCCGCTGGGTTCAAAGCTGGCTGCAGTGGCAGGCTTGGCCTCCCAGGGTGCCACTGGCCAGGGTACACTGGGATTTACTCAAAGGGTTGGAATCCCAGCAGCAGATCCCATTTAGTTCTCGGTACAAAACCTCTCCTAGAAGTGGCATCCTTCTGTAGAGAGGGGCAGCTCCTGTGTGTGGTGAAAGGTGTCTGAATGAAAGGCAATGGGAGCTGTTGGCAGAGGTCTCCATGAGACAAGACCACAGTAGTCTCCAAACCAGGGTGGTTGGTGAGTCTCTAGGGACTGTCAGCATCCCCTTCCAAACAGACAGAAGGAAGAAGAAGAGCCTTTGTCCATTGTAAATCCTGGTTCATGCCCAGGAATCATACCTGACTTACACATGGAGTGGTGGGAAAGTTCTTCCAAAGTCTGAGACTCTGGGGGCACCTAATGCCTCTGTAACCATCCCTCCAAGTGAGTGAGGGGGTTTTGCTGTGCAGAGGGAGGGATTGACCTTCCCCACTACCCTACAAAGGGGATCAATATTGTCAATGTCAGCAACAGGCACTGAAAAAGTGGGGACGCTCAATGTTGAGAAGCCTTGGGGCTGTGGGTTTGAATTAGTGCTCGTGATATAATCTCCTCTATCACTTATATGGAGCATAAGGGGCAGAGGAGATTTCTGTGTGCTTGGAAACTATGTCAGTGTCTCTCTGTGCAGCTATTATTAATAGACAGCTGATACAACAGAAATATTCTACTTCTTGGCATACCATTCCTTGTCTTCTTACTTTGGTTATATCCTCAAGGCCTTTTTTAAACACAACTAGTGATTTTCTGAATCCTTTCTTACAGTTACAAACAGTAACATTGGCTGAAACATCTAGAAAATGGAAAGTGCAGTTGATCCTACCCTTCCCCAAATACATCCCTTCTGGTAGGCAGGGCTTTTGCCATGAAATACTTGGTCCTGTGGCAAAGCTCTTCTCCCAGGTCAGAGGTAGCAAGTTTACAATCCTGGCCCCTGCCTTCCATTAGCAAACAAGGGAATTGCAGATGCTGAAAGACCTAAGGAAGTCATAACTTACTTTTTACCTTCTGTTATTGATGTTAAGTGGCTTTTTTCTTACATTCTTTAATTGCAAACATTGTTGATGAATTTGCAAACCTGCGGCTCAGAGACTGGGCAAACTGCATGATGGGTTGTTAGCCTCATAATAACTGTGGAGCAAATAAATCTGTGCATGAAGGGATATTTAGCAATTGTAGGGCTGGAAATGGAATTAGTGACAAGACAGAGTGATTTAAAGAGCAATGGGTCTCATTAGGCTCAGATCAGACAGCAAGAGATGTGCTGATAGGGACAACTGTCATGTGCTTTCCTCGGTGCCTCTCCAGGAGGGACTTGCTCCCAGCAGCACATTGTGAGTGAACAAATTGTTCTGTGAGCAGCAGAGGTAACAAAACCTGGCTTTTTCTGGTCCCCTCAGACAGTCCCAGCACATGGCCTTGGCTCCAGAGTCTCTGTCACTGACTGTGTGTGGTGCAAGTGCTGCTGCAGCATCTGCCAGGGCTCAGGCCCGTGCAGCACTGTGACAGTCACTGCTGGCTGCTGTCCCCAAAGGAGCTGGGAAACACTGGGGGGCATCTGGCTGCTGGGCATCTTCCCAAAGGAGTTCTCAAAAGCTGTTTTTGTGGGAATCGTGTTTTCAATCCTGAACTGAAGCCTCTGATTAAGACTTGCTGGTTTTCACCTCATCCTTGCCTATTGGGTGAAGCAAGGCACACAGCTTTCCTCTGTATGACCCCACTGCAAAGTGAATCCTAGGCAGTGCTTTCAACTGTCAGAGTCAGTCAAACACTCCCCAAGCTGCATCACCTGCTTTATCTCCACTGAAGCTCATGTGCCACCTTCTTCTCCATTCACCAGGTCACTGAGGTCCCTCTGAAGTCCCCTGCCACTGGCACGACATTTGACCAGCTACACAAAACAGCCCAGTTAGCACCTGCAGACCTGGCTGTTTCACCTTCTGTCAAATCTACTTGCACCTCCTTTGGGGGCTTGTTTCAGGCTTTCCTCCTCATGTCTTTAACAAAGTTTTGCAGCTCCTTGCAGTGCAGCTCTGAAGATGTGGGCAAAACCAAGGCCAGTGAAGGAAGCAGAGCAGCTCCAGATGAGATCTGCACTGCAGGGACTTTGTCCCCTTCTCCCTGTAGTGGTGAGCAATGACTGAGAGTTGATGATCCCTTCTAAAAGTGACTAACAGGTGACTTCTAGCCTGCCTCTGTTTCAACAGCCCCATGAGATAATGAAGGAAGAAGAAAAATCCATGTTTTTCAGGCAAAACCTGCTGGTATTTGAGTGGGTAGTTGAAGTGTCTGCCTGTGGATGATGCTGATGCCTGTTTGGTATTTCCTGGGCAGCTGCTTTTAGTTTTCCCCCGTCACAACACAAACTGTTGTGCAAAGAGGCAAGAGAAATATCTTCAGCATGCAGTGATTATTGAATGTATCTTTGATTAAACAGAAGAAAAATCCATTTCTTACAAACAAACCACACCTGCTGGAGCTGAAACCTTCCTTCAAAGGCTGCAAAAAAGTTAAGTGCTGCAGAATTAAAAAAATAGGGTTTTTATGTAACAGGAGCATTCTTCTATTGGGGAACTCAAAGCTGAGAGCTGGTGTCTGCTTCACCTTTCATTTAATGACCCAAATAATTAGCAGAATAATCTTTTTAGAAATGCTCCAGTAGCCATGCCCTGGTTGTTGGATAAACAATCTACTAGAGGGGGAAAAAGCTGCCAGTAATAAACAACTGGTTGAGGGAGCAGCAAGGTTACAGGCAGTCATTAGGCTGGTAGAACATTCATCAGCACATTCATGGAATCCAACAAGTCAGAGCTGTTTCATGGGGCAGGCTAAATAAAGAAAATTATTTATTAGGAGGGTGAACAGAGATCATTGCACTCTGAAGCCTGGTGTTAGCATCCACTGTGCTTTCAGTCTTGCAATTAATAAAATAACTGTTTTCTCTTGACAGTCATTAACTATTAATTCCTGGGTACCTTGTTCTCCTTCCAGGTGTTAGCCTGCATTTTGGAATTTATTGAGGGCAATGGCAGAGCACTTGGGCCATGGGCACACCTGCTGTGCCCTTCCTCCTCACACCCATCACCTTTTTACTCTCTCATTTCAGTGCCAATTATCACCTTTCCAAAAGAATTTGTTTCAGGGCTGAAAACCTAAAAGACGCCCTGGGGTACTGGGCAGGACTAAGGTTAATATGTCTCTGAAAATTATTTCTAATATAATAATTCTTCAAACTCTGTCTGAAAGAAAATGGTGAAAGCAGTACCATGTTATTGCCACTGGAGACCAAAAGCATACTGGATTTTTTACTGCCTGTGCACGTCTGTGTGAACAAATTTTGAAAAAAAACACCTGGTACAGCTGTGAGGATCAGAGGAATGTGGAAGATTCACTCTAAGTTCACAGAGATCTCTTGTATTGACACTGTCATGGTTTCAGGTGCATATCACCCAGCTTCTCTCTGATTTTGGCAAGACTGACTCCCAGAAGGATCAGGCTGAAGGGATCTCTTACACAACATTCACCTGTCCAGGCCTTCAGGGTGGGTTAGGTAATGTGGGACCTTCCAGCATTGACAGCCTGATGGACACATGAAGTCTTACACTTAAAGGAATTCATCTGAATATTTGGCTATCCTTGTATTTTGCAAATTGAACTCTACAATTTTCTCTAATGCCTGCTCTTTTCTTCAGATGAGGCTGTCCAGGATGGGATACAGAGGTGCCACACTCTGTGGCTCTTCTGTGCAGGACTGCTATCACATTTCCCCAGCCTGCTCCCCAGTCCTCTCCATTGTAAATCAACCAAGCCTCTCCTCACGCTCAGTTATTTTCCAAACTTCTCATTCATGGTGCCGTGTCCTGGATCCTTTCCGTCTCCTCCCTCTTCCACAAAGTGGGGTTCCCAAGGCTGAAGGCAGCAGTTCCAGCTGAAGCCTTGCAAGAGCAGCATTACCCCCTCTGTCTTACAGAGAAGCAGGTGAAAGACATCAGCAAGGAAGCTCCTGGGTCACACAGACAGGGCCTGTGCTCCTGCAGCCTCCTCTGGTAACTCCCTGCCAAAATTGCCCTTCTCTATCTTGACCCTTTAAGGATTCTTGACTAACTCACATCTATTGGAAAGCTGTTTCAGATTTTCATCTGCTGGTACAGATACCCTTCTAATTTCCAAATCGTGGGTTTTCACAGGTAGTTTAAACCCATTTCTTGATTTGTTTGTTTGAATTTGGTTTGCTGGTTTTTGGATGTTTTTGCAATTGCTGCACAACTGCTCTTCATCCCCAGGTTTTTGCTACTATTTCCCTAGAATTTTCTTTGTGGACCTCATTGTAGCTGTACCTTGATTTCCCTTTTCTGCTTGCAGAACTTTGCTTTTCTACTTGCCCAATTTCACCTTGAGGACTTCAGAGCACTTTTCCTAGTGATCACAATCATTTTGAATCATTTGGAGTCTGCCTTCCAGTGTCTTTCAAGCTCCAACAGCTTGGCTTTATTCAGACATCTTTTAGCTGCTTTCCCTTCCCCATCATCCATTCTTCCACACAGTGGTCAGACATAGGCTGAACACACAGTCCCTCAGTCTTGCAATGCTTTGAGCCACCTTTTACTCTTCCAATTTATCACGTAGTTGGGTTCAGCTCTCCAGTCAGTCTATATTGTGTTTCTCTGGTGCACACCTGAACATATCCACCAGGAAAGTGTCCAAACTTCTAGAATTAAGTCTGTTTCCCTTAACCACTGCACCAGAGAGGAAAAAAATGAAAAAAATTGGCATGGTTAATTCTTGACAAATCCCTGCAGTGTGTTTCATATCAACTGACTAATCTGTACCTGATTATAAATTGTGGGTTTCATAATAGGTTCTGGCAATATTTTGAAGAATTAAAGTGAGATATGTTTAAATTCCTTGATTTTCCCTGCAATGCAGGGACTAAGGGTTCCCCTGTCACTCCTCTCTTATTCCCCAGCTACTCAAAAGCAATTGTTAATAGCTTGGAAATAGCTTTGGATGGTCCTTAAGCTCTCACAGATGAATTTTGTGTGGTTATGCAAGCTGGAACACATCTCACTAATCTAAATGTTCTTTAAGCTCTTCTTTCCTTGTTCCATTCCATGGCTTCAATTCTCTTGTTATATGTTTCAGCTGTCTTCAACATCTGGTTATTATGAAGGTTTTTAGGAAGTTTAAAGCAGAAAATGACAGTGGATGTTTCAGTTTCTGCTGGGTGTCACCTCTCCAGCTTTGTAGACTGTGGTGCCTTTAACCCTTTCCCTATGGCTTCCTCAGACTTCCGATCAGGACTTGAGAAAAGTGTGATGTTAAAGCCATGCAATAGATCCCTATTATTGTATTAACACAAATGATTCAGGAAAACTCCAAAGAGTCTAAGGATCTACCCCTACTCAGGCACCTCCTCTTCCTGTCTATAGCTCAGAGCTATATGCAGACATGTTTTAGTGAAGTACATAACCTGCTGTTCTGTGTTACACACTGGCCTCAGAATGAAACCCAGAAGACAGAGGTGAGCTCCTGATGTAAAGTATGGGGTGGGGTTTGGGTGTCTAAGAGGGGCGTGTGAAGCTTTATGGAGAGACTCATTCCTCAGTCAGCCTGGGCACCTGACCCAAGAGGAGGAGAGCCCTCTACCTCCTGAGCCTCAGACCCTGCAACATCTCCTCAAGGAAGGTGCCTACTTTTGGAAGGGAATAAGCAAAGTTCACAATTTCATAAACAGGAGCCAGTGAGGCAGTGGTAGTGCAGTGCCTCTTTCTTCCCATGACAATATTCAGAGCATATCCCCACCTTCCCCTCCCAAAAGTAGAAAGCAATATTTCAAGGTTTAATGCTTCCCTCAGTCTGACAGACATCAAATCCATAGCTCCCATCCCCTTGAGAGTCTCCTGGCCATGGGAGGCCATGGGCATCCCAGCCTCACTTCTGCCCGAGCTGTTCCCAGTGCAACTGGAGCCTGAATAAATGAGTGCAAAGGAATATGTACTCTTAGTCTGCTTTCTAGGGCACTTGGACGGGAGAAGTGAGCTTGACCTTTCTCATTCTGTGAACACGACCGTGGGTGTTTAAAACTGACACAGAGGCTGGGCCCAATCTTCTGAACCAGATTCCTGAGAGTGCTGGGTTTGCATTTCACCACTTCAGAAAAAGGTGCCAGTCTCAGTGGCCTAAATCAGGAACTCAAGCACCTTGGAGTCAAACAGAAGCCACCTCCAGGACTCAAAAAATAAGCTTTTGCCTATGTATGGTATAGCCCCAGATGGTTTGACAATGACTTACATTTCTTGGCAGGCATACTACCACAGATGTTATTTGACACAGGTTAAGCTGATTTCACACCTTTATTTGTTTTGCTCTACTGCATGGTAGAATTAAAGGGGGGGCAAAAGAAAATATATGAATGTGTGTATATATGGGTGAAATGTGGAAGATCAAGCCATGAGACAATCTGAGTCCAAAAATATCTTGAGGCACCTGTCAACTGATGGCATGTAAGTGGTGGGCAGGGTGGAGGGGAAGGAGACAAGAAGAGGTGGCTTGAGCTGCCTTTGTGCCAAGTGTGGGATTTATAGTACTGGTTTGTCATAAATGGGGTCTCCAGAGCACCAGCAGCAACCTGGAACCTGGGAGGTGGGGTGTATATGACTAGAAATGGGGCTGCTGCACAAATTTGAAGAAGCTCCTGCCTAGAGAGAAAGACTCCATGTATGACATTTGTATCAGAAAGGGAGCAGGAGCTGGGTTTAACATGGAAGAACAAGGAGATGGGATAGAGGGGTCTGCTGCTCTTTAACGCACAGTGGCAGGTATGAGTATAGGTGAACAGATGTCCAGGGAACGTCACTGTGGGAAGAAGCACTGATTAGACAAGTCATTCCTCCAGGTCCTAAAATGCCTCAAGGTCACTGGGTGACTGACAAAAGGGGAGTTTATTTTATCTGATCATATGACCAGGAACCCAAGACCTGAGCCTGATTTCACGCTGCAGTCTGCTGGATCACACCCCCCTCTGAGACCTTTGTTTCTGATCACAAGGAGGCTCTCACCTTCCTGTTTGGCTTCTAACACTTCTCCAGGCTTCAGCTGCCTTACTGTGGAAGCAAGGCATGTCTGTTGAAGTAGCAACAACAATTTAAGCATGTGAGTACAAAAAAAACCACTTTCCCCTGGGACCCACAGCCTGGCTCCTGAGCACATCCACATCACCAGGGTCCCCGTGAGAGCTGCTGTGATTTCTGGGCAGAGGCACACCAGCAGCTCCCTTGGGTGAGGAGCAGGTGTGGAGAGGCAGCCATCAGCTCTGGCACACACTGTCTCCAAGCTTTTCTCACCAGGATTTTGAATCCATTTGGTAGAGAATTCACAAAATTCACATTTGGCTGGGATTTCTAACTTTCCTTAGCATTCGTAGCTAAAGATCTGAGAAAAATCTATCTGGTTTAAAACACTCCAACTAAAACTAGCAATGCTTCTCATTAGAAAACCTGCATGAATTCTCTTATCAAGAGCCTGTGCCTCTGGTCACAAACTGGGATGCCCTTCTTGGGGAAAAAGCAGAGAGCTGGGCATGTGTGTCAGCAACCTCTCTGAAGCAGGCAGGATAGAGCTGCACCAAAAGCTTTTGTTCATCCAAATAAATGTTGAAACTGCTGCTGAAACTTGTATCCCAACCACTCCCTTTGTAGCAAAGTTTAAACATTAAGAGCACATGAAGAGCTCTGAGGCTCCATGGCTCAGGTGCAGAGCTGTTTTAGACTCATTTATTTATTACACCAGTAATAAATACAGCCTAGTAGCTTCACTTTTGCTTTGCTTCTAATAAAGTACTCAGGGCAGGATCTTCTCAGTATACATCTACCTCATTATTTTTTATTGCATATACAGTAAATATCAACTAACATAAAGGACTGTCTAATTAAATCTTTTGCTTTATGTGTACCTGTGAAATTAATTGGGGAGAGCAAAGAACTTTATTGGTTTGCAAGAGCAAAGTAACTTGATTTAATCCACCTATTGCAGTTTGTACAGACTCTATTATGACATGTTTGCCCAACAAGCCTTTAAAATTCAGTAGTCACCATACACATAAAAGTCAAACAAAAAAAATAAATTGGAGAAACTAAGGCAAAAATCACCTTGTTAAGTAGTTTGATGCACTTATCCCAACCCATGTCTGATCAAACATAATGTAGCACAACTAAAGCCTATTACAGCAGAGGTTTTACATAATGTTGCCATGCAGCTCCTTGCCACATGACAAGAGAGCAGAGAGGAAACATCTGCTGATGTTTCAGACAAGCTGGTGCCTGGCAGTACTTGTGTCTCCTGGCCATCATGCAGGTATTGGTGCCAGGGTTGGAGGTGTCCAGTACTGGAATCATACTCTGGGACACAAACTGTGCTTCTCCACATGCCTTTCAGAGGAAGAGTTAGACTAGGGCTACCTACAATTAAAGTTGTTTGACCCTGAGAAGTTTGAATAGCCAGAGTTGCTCTGGGCTCCTATGAAATACTGCATTGACCTCCACACTCTTATGCAAGATGTGCTGCATGTGAGGATGTAGCCAGGGCTGCTGCTGGGGCCTCACACCTCCCTCTGCTGCAGTGCCACTGCTCTGAGGAGGACGCTCACACTTTGTTCTTCAGCACAGCTTCTGCATCTATATCTGGCTACAGCCTCCCTGAGCCATGCTGGGTGTTGCAGGTGATATACCAGCAACACTAAGGAATAATGTGTTTAAAAAAGCACATCCTAATTAACTTTTTAATACTCATTTTCCCTAGCACCAGCCTCATTAGATCTCTGTGTGTGAAATATTTGTTTAGCCAGTTGTTATTATATTGCTAATCACGAAGACTGGCTTGTTGCCTGGATGCTTCGCCCAAGCCACAATATCACAACTACAAATACAGAATTACAAAATAAATCATTCCTTAATCTTCAAGATTATGTTGCTGTGCTGATCCCTGCACTGCAGGTAACTGTATTTTTTGAGCAACACAGAATGAGCTCTTGCTACACATGATGTGCAATGAGAGATTCAGGTCATATTTTAAATTTATTATTCTGAATTTGTCCTTTCTAATTTCTGTAAAGTCTCTATGTCTCTGGGGCATTTTCTTAAATGGAAAAACTATTTGCATATCAGTGATGTAATGCAACAGTACTTAGGCCCTTGCACTTCTACACAACAGGGCAATCTGCACAAGCTCCCTGAAATAAAGAGTTTGTACCCCAGTCCTTGTCTCATGGCTGAGGGAACAGAAGGTTTCCATCCATACTGGTCCTCTGGTGATCCTATTTCTACATCCACATCCACCAATCTGTAACCTCTCTGTTGGCAAAATATGAGTAGCTTTTTAAAAAAGTGGGCTGAACAAGGGGAGCCTCAAACTTCTGGGCTGCACCTACACCTTCCTCTCTTAGAGGTGCCTTTGGAGGACAAAATCCCATATCATCCTGCTTCTGCTGCCCCAGGCACAGGACTTTACATTGACAATTTTGAGATTGCACTGCAGGGTCCTTTACACACTTTTTCTTTTGTTACTAACTTCAGTGTTACTGGATAAAGTTTTTTTCAGCAGAGTGTTTTCCCTGAATGATGTTGTCAGCTTCCACAGGTGGAATGACTGGAACACCACAAGGGACAAGGAGATGTTGTCAATGCACTGTTTAATAGCTCTTAGACATACACAGTACTTGGTCCTTCAGAGGCCTGATCTCAACGAGGAGAAGACTAGACTGTCAGTCCAGCTCATAAAGTCCATGTTATCCCTGCCATTCCAATCACAGATGTGTGAAATTTTGTTGATGCCATTAGCCCCATCTGTAATAGACTTGTTTACCACCCTTAAAGCAGTTATTCCATAATTAAGTAAGTGGACAGTGATGACCTTCATCTACCCCCTGGGTATTTTCCACAAATACCCACTTCAGTGCTCAAATAAGATAAGATCACTGCCAGGGATGCTGTTTAGGAAGAGCTGGGTAAGGGATAATACAGCCACTAATGGCTAGCAATCTTCAAATCGGAGCACGTTGCTCTAGAAAACAGCTTTTTTAGACCAATGCTGAGGGCAAATTTCCCAGTGTGACTTAGGATGGAGTCAGAGATGGAGGAGCTTTATGGCACAAATGAAAACAAGTCACACTCTGGATGGGGAAGGGCAGTGCTCAGTCTTTGGGGTGGGGGAAGATAAAACTTTAAGTAGTGTTGTCTCTTTAACTCCATGGTGCTTTGCAAGAGCAGACAACACCTTGTTAACCCACTCTGAGAGTATGAGCCAGATGTGCACAAAACACACACAGGGTTTCTCTGGGCAGTCCAGCACATCCACACTTGGACCAGGCTTGAGAGGTGAAGTGTCCCAGCTCTGTAAGAGCCTGACTTGGCTCCTGCTCCTGGCAGGGAGGTGGGGAGAAGGTGCCCAGAGGATCCAGATTCTGCACTCCTGGATGTCCTTCCAGCTGTGCTCTTAATGTGACGAGGGCTGGGTGCCTGTTTGAGCAGGACCGAGCTCACTTAGGAAGGGTCAGTGAGGCTCACATGCTAAGAAGAGGAGGACAAGTAATTTGATAAATTTAAAATAGAACTGTGTGGAAGAATAGAAAAGAAGCCACAATGTGGTTTTTTTTTCCTCAGCAGCTGACAATGGAATTCTCAAAGTGTTAAACAAAGGACATCTCAGGAAAGACAGTTATAGTTTGCAAATATAAACTGACTCTTGGACAGAGGGTCTAAGCTTCTACATGCAACCAACAGCAAATATTAACTTCTCCTAAGCACCTCTCCTGACTCAGCTACCAATTTGCTTTATGAGACTGCATGAGTAGCTTAATTTCCCTTTATTTTTACATATATCTAAGACCCTACTGAGCTTATGAATAAATTGATATCTTTATATACAGACATATATCCCCTACATGTCCATTTAATACAGTTTAATATTTGAATTTTTAATGTAATAGGATTCAGTCCTTCATAATGAATAAAACACAGGGCTGTATCAGTGCTCAGTGTCCTTGCAGAACAGAGGTGTCCTAATGCTTAATTTATGTTCGCAGAATAAACAGAAGGCCAAGGCTTAAAGAAACCAAATGCTGAAGGCTCTGTTGAAGGTTTTATGTGAAGGGGCTTTGTGGTGGCCCAGCACCCCTCTGCATGGCTTCCCCCTGCCTGCAGGAGGAGAGGGGGCTCTGCTTCTGAGCCTCTGTGAGAGCTGAGGGCCCTGGAGCAGCACTGTCAGCAGCTGAGAGTTTGGAGAAAGGCAGAAAGTGGATGATCCCCTGCGTCCAGAATTCCCTCCTGCACCATAAAGAGTCTCCTTGCCACAGCACACCAGTGGCTAACCCACCCGTGGCTGATGGGAACAAGGCAAAACCCCTCCTGGTGAAGCTTGGCTGCACGCTGAATTAGCTGTGGCCCTGCAGTGATGTTTAGAAGGAAACAGCAAATGGGAGTGTGCTTAATTAAAGTTGACAGTCATAATGGCACTGCCTGTAATAGTATCAGGAGATTATCAGTACAGGCCAGTGCTACAGGCTGGGTGACGACCCTGCCAAGGCGTGACCCTTATACCAGCCCTGCCTGGCCTCGTCTCAATATCTCAACATCTGCTTTTTTGTGCTGAACATTCCCTGTTGATAGGGAAAACAGCTTTTTCCCTCCTCATCTCCATCTCCAGCTGCTCGCTGTACCATGCAAACACTGATTATTGAGGTTAGGGTTTATCCAGGGTAGGGTTTATCTAATTGATCGCTAATACAATATCCAGTAAATAACAAAGGTTATAGGAAAGGGCTTAGGAGGAAGAAGATGCAAAGTGCCTTTCCCTCTTCTGACTAAAGCGTTGAGTATTTTTATATTTTCTTACTTAAGCTATATCCAGGTTAAAAAAATGGGGCAGCTTGGGACATCAGGAAGAAACTCAAATACCCCAGCTGGTGTGGGATAGAGAGGGATCTCAGTGAGAGAATACAGAGCATTAATTATCAATTTTATCTCTGCCAGTTTCTGCTGGTTCAGATGCACTTCCCACATTTAATGCCTTCTGCAGACTGGAAGACCATGCTGGAGGCAAGTAATTCAGCTTCCATCTGCAGCCTCCCTACCCCAACCACAAAGCTTCTGCACTATGGACTGGTTTTTAAATTGGTCTGCACACTCATTTGTAGCAGACCTTCCTTCTCTTTGCACACTCTGCACTGATAAATGGATGCTCCCAATGCCTGCCCAGAGATTCTTTACTTAATGTAAGTGAATCCTCTCCCCAAACTCACTGTGCATCAGACCATAACACACTGGAGCCAAAGCATCTTTAGAAAATGAAAGAAACCCCAGTGCTCAAGAAAGTCTGTCTTTGAGGCATTGCTTCAAGGCCTCAGATGCTGCATGCTGTAGTTTCCTCCTGAAGTTGGCACTTACTCATGGGTCTGGATGCATATTTTGCTTCCAAGCAACCAGTGACATGTGTCAAACACCAATCTTCTGGCTTGGTAGAAAATTCAAATGCAGCTACAGCTTTTACAGAAGGTGAGAGCAGCTCTCCTTCAATTTATTTTGTCTCTGCTGCTTTTTCTCAAAAAGCTCCAGGATCTTAATTACAGCAACACTCCCCAGTGGAATGAGAGCACTCTGATTGAGTAGGGTAATGAGGTGCATGAATTAACAGTGAAATTGACTCATGCCTCCAGTCAATACTTTGATATCTCATCTATTGAAGTAAGTACATTTTAGCATTAATCCCAGGAGAATTTGGTCTGTGTGTGAGTGCTGCAGTCAGAGGATCCAAACAGATGGGTTCAAACCCAGTCCAAGGAGCGTGGGAATTCAAGTGAGAAAGGAAACCAAGAGATTCTCAAAAAAAGAGGTTCATAGCTTTCAAGATGGGCTTTGCACTTCTTTGGAAATGTGACATAGTTCCTGTAAATGCAGAACTTTTGGGGGGTTTTGTGACATTCGGGACTCCCAAATCCAATTACTAACATGGTAGAAAAAAGCACTAGAATAAGCTTCTTCCTAGCACAGAAGATAAATTATGTATTTGGACATGAACATACAGAAAAAAGTCCATACTGGTGGAGATATTAGTGGCATGAATGTATATACTGGCATATATTATAAAATAATCTAAAGAGTTTTAGCAGGTCTGTGGCATCCAAGAGAACCTTAAAGCTCACATCCCTCTTTTACATTCTCATCCAGATATAAGAATATATCCACCTCTGACTTTGCTGAAGGGTTCAGAAGGACAGGCTGCTCATACCACACACTGCTGGGTATTTTCAACCGTGCAGTAGCTGCTGACAACACCTAAAATGCTGTAACTGAGACCATTTCTCAGCTCTCATCTCTGGGGACATGCTCTAACCCCTTCCACCTCCCCCTCCTGGAGCATTAAGGAGGCAAACCCCAGAGCTCAAGGCAGAAAGGAGCTTTGGTTCTTGCAGAAGAAAAGCAAGGTCAAGCAGGAGACCTTTAGAGGATCAGCCAGGAAAGGGAGCTCCTGGGCAGAGAAATTGTAAGAATGGTATTGGGAACTGTCAGTGAGAATCCTCTGTTGTTTGGTTTGGGCTCACTGGTGCTGTGGGAGAAGGGCACTGGTTGTACTGGCAAAGCAGTGGGATATGCCAGAGAAATGCCAAATTCCATTCTCAGCTCCTCCCCCAAAAGAAACAAGACAAAATTTATAAAGTCATTTTTCTGAACTTTCTGAATAATTTTATTATTCAAATGCAAGAGCATCACATCATCAGTGTGTTGGTACCACACTTCTTTTCAACAAATAAGGAAACTGGTGCAGAGAGGTTGATGTAGCTTAAACCATGCTTTTTAAAAGTCAGCTTAAGTTCTGGATGCCTCCATTTGAGGACTCTGTGGCCAGGACTTGTGATGCCTGATGCCAAGTGGAGACAGCCACCAGTCCAGAGAAGATGAACAGAAGCCTCCATGGTGCAGTAATGCTGAGAGTGTTTCACTTTAGTTGGACTCCACAAATTTGAAAATTGTCTATTTTCCCTGAACATATGGGCAATGAGCCTCCCAGCATTTATCTTAGATACATTCCTGGAGAGTTGAAATTATTTAAGTGTGCTTTTCCCATGAGAATTTCAGCAGCTCAGAAGTGAAAAGTTGTTTAAAATAGCTTAAAATACCCTGGGAAGGGTTAAGTCACAGTCGCAACTGCTCACTCACATTCAGACCTCTGACCCTCTAGGGGTAATGGTGACACATTAGCCAGCGTGTGATTCCCAAGGCCTGACTGAACTCCTGTGCAGTGCAGACATATCAAGGTCCAGGTTTTTATGCACCCCTGCAGCTGTGTTAATTTGGTGAGGTGACTTTGCTGGCTGAGGGTGGGACCTGCTGCATGGCAGACCTGGAATATTGATTAATGTGGGAAATCTGAGTGTTTCAGACAAGCTGCCAATCACTCAGGTCTCTTCAAAGCCATGGTGGGGTCACTGCCCTCTGCTCTGGATGTGGCTGAGCAACTCTCAGGAAGTTCCTAATGAGCTCATGCTTAAGGCGCTGGGTTTTATTCTTTGCTTTGGCATTCCAGATCTGACTTCTTAAGGTCAGAAGTGGGTCACCAGCTATGCAGGGCAGGGCTTCATTTTGTGGTGCCCTGAGAGCACAGCCTGATGGCTGTACCCTCCACCCACACCCTTCCACATCCAGTCTGGAATGGCAGAACAGTTCCCTGAGGTCTGCCACAAGCCAGTACCTAATGGGAGATGCGCTGTGGGGGCTGGGACAGCGTGGGGATTCCTGACACCAGGCCATGGCAAACTGGGGCAGGAGCAGAGCCCACTCGTGCTAGTGGAGATGTGCTGCCCCTTCTCCTGCACAGGGCAGCCAGTCCCAGCAGCCATGCCCCAGGTGGGCAGCCTGCTCCTGCTGGGTGATGGTGATGCAGCCCTGTGGGGCCTGCCAGGAGCTCCGTGGCTGGATCTGCCCTGAAGGCAGCGTGGGGGGCAGGACCTGGCAGGGAGCAGAGAGTGCCAGGCAGCCTGGGGCTCCAGCTCTGCTCATCCACATGCCCTGGATGTGCCACCTGTGGCAGGGCCAGCTGTCTCTCTGCTCTGGCCTGCAGAGGGACATGGGAGGGCAGAGTGAGGGCACAAATTGCTGCTCTGAGGCTGGGAGTTGTTTCTTTGGTCTCTGTCTGTTGGCTTTGGGGTGGAGGAAAAAGAGGACTGTGAGCCTGATTGGATGCCTTGGCCCCAGAGCCCGTAATTTTCCCAGAGCTGGTGCAGTGGTGGAGTGGCCAAGGGCTGGTCCCAGGCCCAGCTGTGAGCTGCCATGTGCACAGGGGACCCTGGCACTTCCACAGCTCAGCAGCCACTGCTCCACCTTTTTGACAAGCCAGATGACAATAAAGCAGGAATCGCTCTAGTTTGGATTTAAACTCAAAGACTTGGACTTCTCCCAGCTTTAGGCCAGACATGAAAGAGAGGAGTAGGTCACAGAGGGAAGCTACCTTCACAACTGATTAAAAATATTCCCAGATTGGCAAGCATCCATGTTACGTGGATTTTCAATCCAGACACAGGCAGCTTTTTAAATGACAGTGTCCCCTTGAGATTTCCATGTACCCACATCAGCCCTACAGTGCTTCCTCTCACAGATGTGCCCCTTCTTTACCTGTCACTGCAATTGGGGACCTTCATAAGATCAGCTATCAAAGAGGGGGAGTGGCTGAATAACTCCTTTTCATTTATGTGGATGAAAAGAGGAGTGTCTACCTGCTTACAGCACCCCTGGTTTGGAGAGGCTAAGGAGTATGATGGTTGGGGCCAAAGGATTCAAGGTTCAGGATTAGGTGGGACAATTACATGTGTCTTGGAACAGTAACTTTTTAAAAAAATGATGTATGTTCTCCAAACAAGCTTGGGCAAGCCATGCCTATTGAGGATAAACCACCTGCCAGCCTTAAATGGAGCACTTTTGACTGAGTTTGAAACCAGAATAGAAAGTAGCAATGAGCAATAACATGTGCTTGACAGTCCTTCAGAAGGACAGTAGAAGTCATCTTCTATGGAAAGCAGTGCTCCAGAACACCACCTGCCACTGTCTCATCCCTCAAAGAGCGCACAAAAGAAAGCCTGATCTCTTTGCAAGTGTATAACAATTTCTTGTGAATCAAGAGGTCAGGCAAAAATATCTTTTACTGGGAAATTCTGCATGAAGGTGACTATTAAAAGCATAAAGTTGTATCCACTCTCTGTCTCATTTGTACTGTTAAACCTCAGGTTCTGCAATACAGATGACAGTTAATTTTCAAGGAAAAGGAAATGACTAAAATCATGATAGGTAGATGTTAGCTGTTTGCTTTCAGTATCATGAAGGAATAAATTTGGAATAAAGTCTGGTGAACAGATTTAAGAGACAGCCACATCCTTAAATGCCTACAGTGTGCTGCTACAAAGGTGAGAGACAGGCTTAACCAAGGATGGACTCAGCCCTCCCAGGTCCAGAGCATGTGGCTGGACCTTGGCTTTAGATTATTCTTCCCCTTCCAAGCCCATTGCTCAGGCCCACCTGCTCCATCCATCCCTGCTGCCCTGTCCCCTCCTCCAGCAGAGCAGCAGGTCACACTGGGATTGCAGGCAGGCACACCACACTCTCTGCTGTAATGGAGATCAGACAGTCACACCCCTCTGAACCACAGAATCACAAAATCACAGAATAGTTTGGGTTGGAAGATGCCTATTTGCAACAAGCACAAACTATTTGCAACAAGCACAAACGTCTTCAACCAGATCAGGTGCTCAGATCAGGAGTTTCATCTACCCTGACCTTGAATATTCCAGGGTTGGAGCATCTCCCAGCTCCCTGGGCAACTTGTGCAGTGCTTCACTACCCTCATTGTAAAAAATTCTTCACTATTACTAAATCTCAAATCTAACTTTTTTTTTAGTTAAAACACATTCCCCTTTGTCCTGTTGCAACAAGCCCTACAAAAAGTCTGACCCATCTTTCTTATAACCCCCTCAATTACTGCAAGGCTGCCACAAGGTCTCCCTGCAGCCCTCTCTTCTCCAGGCTGAGCAACTCTAACTCTCCCAAGGTTTCTGCCCAGGAGAGGAGTTCCACCCCTCTGCTCACCTCTGTCCTTGCTCAGGACTCTCCAGCAGGTCCCTGCCTTTCCTGTGCTGGGCACACAGTGCTCCAGGAGGGTCTCACCAGAGCAAAGCAGAGGGGCAGAATCCGCCCCCTCAGCCTGCGGGCCATGCTGCCTTGGTGCAGCCCAAGATACAGCTGGTTTTCTGGCCTGATTCTTCCAAACTTCTTTCTTCCACTCCTCCAGACTGAAAAATACAGGATCTGAAGAACTTTTAACACATTCTACAATTCTCTTCTGTGAGCTAAGCAATTCCTTAACTTATTTAACAAACTATTGCTGTTATTTTTTCAGAGATTATTCAATTTCTGGGTTTGTCTGTCCAACCCTTTGTCAACAATGACCAGAGGCTGGATGAACAGAGGAATTAATTTCTGACAGTCAGTCCCACTTTCTCCTGCAATGTGATATTTTACTGTACTGGGGTTTTCAGCCCTTCAGGGGAATAGTTTCAATAAGAAAACACTGACATTTCAGAAAAGAGTTATTCTTTCTTTGTATTTGACATATAAACATGATTTCCTTTAAAGAGGACCGCAGACATCCATGCAAGATGTCTAAACCATACACAGGAAGAAAGAAATCTGAACAGCTATGTTGTCCTGACTTGTTTTAATGCAACACTGGTAAGTAAAAGTGCGCTGGTTTAATTAGATTTATAAAATGACTGTTAATTATATTTATAAAATGACTGTAACACAGAACCATTTTGGGGATGGTGAAGGAGATTAACACTCCTTTTGCTGAGGTTACTCTTGTTCATATCAGCATATATCTGCATGAGATGTTCATATGTGAAAGAGGAGATCAAAAGGAGGCTTTGTAAAAGCTTTGATTTACAAGATTATTGCATTTTATTATTTTATTTTCTTATTTTTAAAAGCTGCAGCCCTCATGAAAAGCAGGGATGACCAGCCAGCTCTCCAGTCCATGCTGGGCCAGGTCACTCAGCTCACCCTGGGCAGGCAGCCAGCTCTGTCCAATACCATAATTTTCTTTCTCTCCTTCAGAAATTAAAATATAGAATGAATTTACCTCACCGTGAAATTTCAAACCTTTGAGCAGCCTGAGTGGTCATTTCTAAAACATCTCAAGTCCCACACTAAACAGTAATTTCAGTTGTTACTCAAACCTGTGTGGAAAATTAAAAAAATGTGCTGAGCAAATCCTAAAGCTTTTGAAACTTGGAAGAAAACAGTTCTTGCAGTCTCCCAGCTGGTGCATCATTGCTGGATTGCAGTGCTTGCTGCAGTGGTGCAGATGGCTCTTGGCCACCTGGGATCCGTGCCTGGGCTTCAGCCCTTGGAGAACACACACTGAAACCATAAAATTCCAAGGAGAAGCCCACCATGAAAGCCCCTGAGGCTGGATGGGGCGAGGGGCCGGGTCCCAGTGCTGCAGTGCTCTGGAGCTCAGTTTGCAGGTGAAGAGCAGGGGGCAGCCAGGCTGCTCCTGCCCTGGGTCTGAGCCCAGCACTGCCCATGGACAGCGCCAAACAGTGACCCAGGGCCATGCCAGGGGACACCTTGGCCTCTCTGGCTGGAGGGGACGTGGGAGGGACTTGTTGGACAGTCATTGGAGCCGTGGAATGCAGCACAGATGGATGGATGGGTCGCTGCATGACTTTTGCCAGAGCTGCAGGTGCAGCACTGTCCCACTGCTTTGCCTCTAGCCTCCAGTAACACACAGCAGTTTCCTCTCAGATAACTCAGTGCCCTCCTAAAGAGGTTCTAATGGCAAGATAACTTTGAGTATCTTACTAGTTCACTATTTTCAAAGAAGCAGCCTGTGGTAGGGCACCAAACAATCAAAACCTGTGGGGGAAGGATTTATCAAACAGTGGCGGTTGGTAATGCAAGCACCTGAATTTCCTGCCTGTCTTGACAAAGTTGCAGATTGAGTCATGCTTCCTGACACATTAATGAACAGGTTCTGTGTGTGGGAAAAGGGGAATGGGTGCTGTTTGTTCCTGCAGAGAGGAAAACCAGAGAAGGACCTTGGAGTCCACAGAATTTTCCAAGCCTGTTCCTCTTTGCTTATTTAAGAGCTTTATTTTTTTTTTTTTAATAAAAGCAAGTTTACAGAGATAGGAAGACAATAAAAGGCAGTGTCATTTCCTAGCTTGTTAGTGCTAGATAAAGGTGACAGCCTGAACAAAATCATCCTTGTCCTTGTAATTTTCCTTGTTTGACTGCTTACAAATAAACCAGTTTAATAAAGGCTCTGAGATACAAATGCCACATGGCCATATTGACAGGGGTGAGGGAAAAGAAAACACAATAATCATGTTAGTTCTATCCCTCAGATTAATTACCTAGATAAAATACACATTTACCTCATTCTAGACAGAAAAATATAATTTACCAGCCAGTGATTTAGGCAGGCACCGTGCTGTTAAAAGCCAGACCTGGCTGATCCTGACTGGGAGGAAAGGATGAGCTCCAAGCCTTGGGAAGGAGAGGCCTCTCTCCCCTCTGCAAGAGCAGCCACTGTGGCCAGGCTTGTGCCTGCTCCTCCTTCAGCTCCAGGCAGGAGTGCCTTTAGGACACTGTGGGTCCATTTTCATCCCTCCCCAGTGAGTTTCCTTAGGACTCAGCCCACCTGCATCTAAGAAAGTCCAGCACTGGGGAGGTTTTATCCCCCTGGTTTCTCTACCCCAGGACATTAAAGGTGCAGTGGAGATCCCAGCTGGACCCTGCCCCAGCATCCTGCCCACTGCTGCCCCTTGGGACGCCTCAACCTAAACACAACCTGGGGTCTTACCTTGCCAGAATCTGCCACAGGTAAAACAAACAAGATCTGCCTATTCTCTGACAAATTGTAGTTTTCAGGCCTTAAAAAGTCATTGAATTAATATTATACCAGCTCAGTAGGGAAAAACTGACAGAGCCAACCCCTAACTCAGCTCAGCTGAAATTGCATGACAGCAGATTTCTTTCCTAATACCCCTGTATCAGTCACTGAAGTCAAGACAATACTTGCCAGAACTTTTCATGGTCAAGCACTGGAAAATAATTTTTCATTAACATAAGCCCTTATTGCAGGGAATACCCCAATTTGGACTTAAGCCAGTAAGGCCAAAGTCTTGAAGAATTCCTAGGTAGGAACTCAGAAGGAGCCTTGAACATATCTGAAGCTCTAAACAAAGAGCAGCGTCCCTGAGGGAGGACATGCAGAGGAAGCTGTGGCTTAGAAGCACCTTGGGCTTCAACAGCTCCCAAACTTGAGGTCCCTGGGTCTCAAGGTTAGAGCAGGTCCTTGGTGCTGGTTTGGCTGCTGTGATGGCTCAGGGATTTCCTCTTCCCAGAGCTGAGGTGGATGGAAACTCAGCTTCCACAGGTCCACAAGGATGCTGCAAACAGCATCCTCCTTGCTTTTTCTTACAGAGTCCAGGGGGGAGAATGTACCACACTGCTGCTGGCCTGAACCCATCGTCGAGGCAAAGTGGAGCATTGTGTCTTCCTGCCACAAGGGAGGAGGCTGGAGCATCGTGGGGCCTTGCAGCTAAAGGCAAGGTAACTTGGGAGTAAAATGAGAGGAAAATGGTAAGACTTAAAAACAGGTATTTTATCTAAATTCCAGAGGTCTGAGAAAGCACCAGGTTCTTGAACCTGAGTTATTCAAGAGGAAATTGAGGCAAAGAAACTTAGAGCTGCTGGAACACAGGGCTGACCCTCCTAGAAACTTCCTTTGTGTCCCAGCCAAGGGTTTTTTGGCCTCCACCCCACCATTCAGCTCTGGGTGTAAGTTTTATCCTAGGAGAATAATTCATAGAACTGTATTTCAACATCACATGCTAAGCTTTTTTGACAACAATCTGAGAGGTGTTTGGTTCGACATCTTTTCCCCCCAAAACGCAGTGTTCCAGGTAAAACCAATAGCAAATAGTGCTGGTATCAGCTGTAGGAATTGATGAGGTGAATGTTTCTGAGTGAGTGCCCCATCTCATCCCCCTTCTCCAGCCTGCTGGAGGTGGGCAGAGCCAGGGCAGGGCTGCCCTTGCCTGGAGGGCTGTGATGGGCCTGGTGGCTGGCTGGGTACACGGCCCCAGGCAGGGGGCACAGCCCCCAGAGAGCAGCAGCTGTACTGTTCTCTCTTATTAAAGCCTTTTATTGCACAATTGAGATCTCTGTGAACCCCTGGGAAGCAGCAGGTGCAGTTCAAACCAGTGCTTTCAATAACCTGGGGTTAATGATAAATAGTCATGTAGAGCTGATACAGGTGATCACACCACGGTGCTTTATGCCTCTGGAAAGGTTTGTTCTGGCTGCAAAGCCAGGCCCAGTCCTTAGACAACCTTTTCTCCCTCCCTGATCCCCACAGGCAGACACAGGATTTCTGGCCTGTAAACAGCCCCCAGCTGTGGCTGGCTGGGTGGCAGAGGCAGCATCACTCCCACCTTCTCCACAGGTAACCCTGCTTCTGTGCTGGCTAGGAAGCTGAATTTTGGACAACTTCCCCTGCTGCTCTCCTGCAAAAATGCCCTATGCAGTGAGACACCCCAGGCAAGGTGAGGTGTTGTGGCCACACACACCAGGATGAGCCAGGTGTGTCCTGGTCCTTGCTATCCCATGGCCTGGCACGGGGCAGAGGTTCCCTCCCCGTGGCTGCAGACGGGGTCACTGGCAGGGTGCTGGCAGCAGCCTGGGCAAACCAGGCTCCAGGGACCAGGGCCACAGAGCTGCAGCCCACAGTGCCCCCACCACCCCTGCAGAGGGGGTGCCACAACTCCTCAGGGCAAACCACGTGCTGCTTTTGGGAAGTTTGTATGTCAGCAGTCTGTGGCCAGCTGAGTGTCCCATGGAGGTCAAAGTCATGGTTCACGAGGATAATAGGACCCAGAAGAATCAAAGCTTTGCAAAAAAAACCAACCCCAGACTCTAAGCTTCAGGTGCATAAATATGTTTTTAGGAGATTCCACTTGGGAAAGTGTCAGCCTGTACGTCCACTTGGCAATTCAAGCTAAGCTCTGTTGTAGAGGGAAGCCTTGAACATCAGCATGAAGAGCTGGGGAAATACCAATTTCTGCTCTTTGTTTCATTGCTGCAGCTGTGCAGCCTCCCCAGTTGCTGCAGCAGCAGGGAAACTGGAAGGCTGCAGTGGAGATGGGACATTCATGGGCAGGGATCTTGTGGAGCAGCTAACCACCTGTTTGGGCAGAAAAATGGCATTCCCATCTCTCTTTCAGAGCAGAATGTGTTTTCTAATTACAAATTAAACACTAATTGTGAATCATGTTTTCTTGTCACTAAAGATACCAACACAAATGCTTTCAACAAGCTTCTTGATTTTTTTAAATAGAGCAATTTAGGACAATTATTGCTTGAATTTGCATATGTAGGCTACACCCATTCCAGGCTGCAGCAAGACACTAGTGTTAAGGTGATATTTTTTATAAGCTATTGAGAAAACACATCAAGTGTATTAGCACTAAAGTGTAGAAAGTGCTGTCTTTGATGTTTCTTTTTGCTATGAATGCCAAAACAGACTCCTTTTGTGGGGAAAAAAAATCAACATTTACCCTATCCCATTGCACTAAGCTCAGATCTTCCCTGTATCCTATCAGTTATTCTGCTGCAGTTGATTAATTTCAGCTTTGCTAACTTCAGCAAATAAGAACATCCATTTCTTATCACAGACCTGTACCAAACACACATGCTTGATTTTGCAGAACATCTGGAGCTGCTACAGAACATCCCTTTGCTGCTACAGAACTCAGGCTTTTGCTTATTTGTGTCCTCCTCCAGTTTCCCCCTCAAAGAATGTGGACTCAAAATACTTTTGTTGTAATTTGCCTGATTTGAACAGACAAACATGAAAACCTGCACCTGCAACACCTCCCTGAATGAAGGCTAAAATTCAGCATAGGAAAGGTCAATTCTAGACAAAACACTCATCCATGCTCCTGATTCTTGGCTAGAAAAATCTAAGTAATGGCAAAAATGGCTATTGCTCCTCTTTTGTTATCTTTTACTCTCTCACAAGAAGCCTCTTTTATGGTATTTGACCTGTCAGACTTTTAACCTCGTTATTAGTAAACGTCTGCAATCATAAATCAGCAATTTTTGGTTTTCCCCTCCAATTTGAAGAAATGTCTCTGTGTCCCTAGCCCAATCTTTTTGCACATCTTGATTTACTTACTTACAGTCTTTGGTTCATGATCCCTCCAGTTCTTTGAGCTGCCTGGAGTATCAGATCCTTGCTTCAAAAGGTTGCAGTAACTCCTTGATAAACAACATTTAATTCAAGCAGTGTTGCCAGAAGGCAACATTAGGTAGGGAGAAATCAAAAGATCATTCCACTATTTGTGGAATGCAGTGCTGGGATCCAGTTTTGCCAATATTAAGTGGCCTAAAATAGAGAATAAATTAGTGAGTGCATTCCTGAAAGGAAACTGTGTATCTAAGAGGATTATTTATGTGGCAGCATGCACATGGATGCCTGTTAGAATAATGCAGATAATTTTGGGAGCTGCTATTCATCTGTCACAATTTCTGGTTTGCTGACATCTGTCTGCCTGTTTCCAAGTCAATGCTTTCAAACTCAAGCTGTAGGGCAGGAAGATAACATACAAATGAAAGCACATGAAATTCCAGTGAATTCTTTGTACTATTCTTACATTTTCATAGCTAAATATCTAGCAACACATTCATGTCAAATCTTATAATCAGGCTGCAGTCAGCCAGCAGAGAAATCCATTCTCTCTGGTCTTTGCCATACGTCTCTCATCTATATTGACAAGACATTAGCAGATTAATTACAGTCCAATTCTGATTTCCCCCTTGTTAATGTTATCTGCAATCAAGCAATAAAGTCACTTCCTTTGCACAGGGTCTTAGTAAACATGTGGCAGCAAATAAAGCACAGACCAGGTATCAGCAAACCAAAGAAGAGTTTGATGTCACATGAGGGCTTGTGAGGATGCACACAAAACCCTCTTTTGCAGAAACCCAAATCTGTCTCCAAGTACATCTGCCTAATTGAACATGTACCAAGATGAGCAGAGTCTGAGCCTTTTCTAGGCTGCAGAGTATCAGGGAAAGAGTATTTTTGCTGCAGAGTATCAGGGAAAGAGTATTTTTGCTCCACTTCCCATCCCCACCTCCCTTTGCAGCCTCCTCCACCTGAGCAGCTCCTGCCCTCCCTTCAGTCTGTCTGCAGCCAGCCAGGAGGGGACAGCTCCCCTCACCTCCTTCCCAAAGGCAGCATGATGCACTCTGTCCTTCTGACACAGCCCAGAAAGTGGGCACAAATGGGGAGGGGGCAAACAAATACAAATAATGCAGGGCTCCCTATAAACCCTGTTCCTCATTTTTCATCATTTTCACTCTGTCAAACTGTCTGCTCCTTACCTGGAGCAGTTTCTGTTCTGGAAGGAAGGAAAGAAGGAAATAAACCTAGACTTTTCAAACATAGTACAGCCCATTGTGCTCTCAAGCAGTGAGATACAGCAGCTGGGCAATGACATTCCTGTTTTCTGTGGGTCATGACAACCATTTATATCTGGTGCTGGGCTACAGAGTGTGGAAAGATAGGGTCAGCATTTGCAAAATATTTTCGAAACCCTGAAAGTGATAGTCTGGTCTCTGAAGTGGGAATGGTTTAACTGTCCAGCAGTTTGATAGTCCCTCAAGAAGGGACTTGGCACTTGGAATATCTCCCCCCCTCCTAGGAGAGAGGCTTGCTCACTGCAAAGCCATTTTTTCAGCCTCCCAGGAGAAAGGCACCACCATGAGGAACTGCTTGTCAGAATGGTGTCCTGGTGACACCTTTGACTTGTAGCTGAGGCTCACTTCACAAATCTCCACAGGTGACACTGGGGACCAACACCACTGACTGGAGGCATGAAGCACATCTTAGCTTTCAACTCAAAATGTGACATTTATCTTCAGAGAGACTCCAGCACATGGTCTGACATGTTCTTGCACTGCATCTGTGCAGGCAAAGAACTGTGGGGCAGAAATTCCAGAGTGTTTGAACAAAAGCTTTGTGGAGTAGTTCTATTTTGTCTAGCTCTGAAACTGTTTAGCACTGCCCCCAACAGAGGGCTGATGCTATTCAAGTGCCTCGTGTCAAAGACTTTATCCTCAGCCTCATCACAGGGCCAACATCACAAAAGCCTAAAGAGATACTGGAGTACAAGAGCCCAGTTCAGTAGGCAAAAGTTAGCAGAAATCTTCTAGTGCTTACTCCTGTGAAACTTCTACCATAATGTCTGGAATACTGAAGAAAAGAATACTAATCTATGGTGAATGGTTTTGTAACAGCTTTGCTAAGTTTTCACCAAAGAGTCTGTGCATTCCAAAGTTGTCTAAACAAACAACAACAAAAAAACCCTCAAAAACCAAAAACAAAACAAAAAAAACCATGCACAAAACCCAAAAAACCAACAACCAACCAAAACCAAACAACCCCACAAACAAAGAAACCAACCAAAAACACACACAAAGGGAAACCAAAAGAGAAAAGGAAGAATAAAGCTCTAAGGCATTTATACCACTAATAATGTCCCCCCCAAATATCACAATATACTGAAATATTCAAAGATTCAGTGTTTTAGAAGTGTTAAATGAAAAAATGGATGTGTGTAGAAAATGAGTGTGCAAATGAGTGTGTTACTTGATCTCCTTCCATACCAACCAGCTCCCCCTGGGGTTCAAAAGTGGCTTTAGGACCAGAATTGAAAACAGGCAACAGGAATTATGTGAAGTGCAACAAATGCGGAAGAGGGCAGACACAACTTAGAATAAATGCTGGTTTTTTATTCAGTTTATCCAAACATTTCAGTTTTCTCTGCAAGACTGAATGAGAGCAGCAATACAGTCATTTGTCCACTGTAGCATTCCCACAGGAGGCAGCGTGACAGACCTCATGCACAGGACCCAAGGCTGTGTGTTCAAGCCACATAAAAACTGAGCCACATCCTTAAGAGCAAGAGTGACAAATTGCTTGCAGTTACCTTTTCATTACCCAGCTTTGAGCACCACACAAAAAAACCAAGAAATTGCTCAAGGAAAGAAAGTGACCTTGTGTGATTGTCTGTTGATAATTCATGATTACAGAATGACACAATCTGACAACAGAACTTCTACAGTAGGTTTGGTATTTTGGGTTTTACTATAAATATTTGAGGTTTTTTCATTAGTATATTTGGCGAGTGTTTAGACATGAGAAAAATTTAATGTTTTGATAGATTTCATATAGAAATAGTTTTAATTAAGTACCCAAAGCTTTAGAAAATAAATGTTTCAATAAGATCTGATTAAGACATGTACTAATGAGAGAGGTATAAGAAAATGCAGTTAAAATATACAAATTTCAAGTGCAAAAAGAAACACCATTACTTCTCAACAGTTTAAACCTTCCTTCTCAAAAACCATCTCTCCTTCTCTAATAAAGCTAAAATACCAGCCTTTAAATAGGCAGCCCCACTATTCAGTTAGGTAGGAAAGATACATCTATTGCACTAGAAGTACAAAGCTAAGAATAATGCATAATATTTTATTCTTAAACTTATTTACAAAAATATATTGCACAAATCCATTTTCCTTTTTCCAGTTAATGTTAAGGAAAGGCCTATTATGTACAAAGTTAAAAAGAGAAGTGCAAAAGCAGACTGAAAGAAACCAGAAAGAAGTTTATTTAAAATGCTAAATACAGTTTATTACCTGACCATAGCCTACATCCAGTATGACCTAAAACAATCTGTACCAGATATACCTGCAATTTCAGAATTCCTTGCACTTCTCTGCAGAACAGGCCTCATCTTTCACTCTAACCGTCAGAGGTTCTACATAAAATGTAAAGGCTGATCAGAGCTTAGCTTAATAGCTTCATTTCTCCAGGGAAGTGATGCTCTTTTAGGTAAATTGGAAAAGCTACACAGTATTACACATGTATTTGAAAGGTAGTGACAAATCAGGCATGATGGTTTTCATCCTTCCAAAACACCACGAGCAAGTCTGCTGATGTTTCAGGACTGATAATTCCAAGGCATTGCCAGTCCACACCACATTAGCACAGCATGTGGTCCTGTCTCAGTCTACCTGCCACTGGGACTGTCATGATGCATTTCTGGGGTGTAGGTAAGGAGAACAATCATAACCCAGAGGTGAAGCAAGGCCTGGGAAAAGAAAAAATAATAAATTTAGCACTCACAATCACCATCCACAGCAGCAGTAAATAGGAGAGCTCTCAGTGAGAGCTGATAGAACTTGTTTTGTAGAAATATTTTGATTAAAATATTTTTTCTATTAATCAGATACTTCTAAAAAAATAATTGGCATTTGAACGTTGAAATGCTAAATCAGACTCTGAAGATCCTATTTACAGAAAACAGAAGACTTTACACAAGCAGCAAAAATAAGACAGCCTGTTTTCCTACAGATTTGTGTTGTCTGGTTTCTCTTTTCCTCCATGGCACAGTGACTTCAGCTGTTCCCTGTGATCCCCAGTCCCCAGCCAGCACACCGAGATGTGCCTCGAGTGACTGGTAAGCCACTTCTCCCGTGCCAACTGGCTGACACCAGACTGCAACCAGCCAAGCTCTGATTGCCTTCTCCTTATACAGGCCTGATTTGAGGTATTTTTATGAACTCTGTAGGAATGTTAATTCTCATTCAAATTTGGCTGAAATTATCCAATTAGAATAGAAGCTGTCTGGAGTGCAAAAGGAATACATAACCCACACTTAATTTAAAAATATTTTTAAAAATTCAAGTTATAGTAGTCATGGTCCAGGTTTGAACTGAAAAGGGGAAACTGCCACTGGCTGCCCAGCTCCTGTACAGCCACCATCAAGTTTCCCTTCACACTGCAGCTTAGGCAGAAGTCTTCAGTGTTTTTTACAAAGCCTGCCTCTCCACAGGTCCCCGCAGCTGACAGGCACCTGCCCTCCAGTGGGTAAGGGAGGCATTTCACTTCTAGCAATTGCCAGCCTGACAGTTTTGCCCCTTGTGGGTGAGCAATTTTCTACTATTTAAGTCTACCAAGAACAACTTGTCTTGCCACTTTTTCAGCTACTAGAGAAGAGTGATCATTAGCCACCAAAAAACACCAAAGTGAAAAGCCAAATATTAAAAAACCTCTAAAAAAAAGTCATTTTCCTAAATGCAGAGAATGCAGGTGTGGCAGGTTAACCTTGGCAACTGGTCACTGTTATTCCATATTTTGCTAGTAGAATCTACTTTCACAGGCCTTTAAATGGTAGTAAACAAGTGTCTTTAAGACTGATATACTAAGAGTTTCTGGCGAAAACTGAAAATTGCCAAGCAACATGACTCCAAAATGCTGTTGTAAAAGCATTATTTGGTCCACTTTCCAAAAACCCACACTGAGTTGTTAATTATAGCCTTTTGAGCATCAGTCTTTCCATTTAAGGCATACTGGCATATAAAATGGCTCCAGAAGTCTTGCACTGAAGAGAGCTGACTCACCATGTAAATGATGACAAAGACTCTTGCTATGGGGTATCGCCTCAGAAAGATTCCCAGACGAATGCTACACAGGGAGCAAGAGAAAACAAAACACACAATTTAACACTGAGCAATAAATTCTTGATACTCTCATCTCAGTCACCACAAATTCAAACATTATGGCTTTGGTTCTGTCTGCTTGAATTTTCTCAAATACACACAAGGCTTTGTTGTCTTGAATTTTACTTCATGTATTCAAAACATTAAGTGGGGTGAGAAAATTCAGACCAGAAAACCCTCATAATTTTTTCCCAATCACAGAAATCCTGTCACAATGAAATTCAAGTACCATGGAAGCACAAAGGACTTTCTATCAAGGTATCTTGCTTTCAAAGGACTAAGAAGTTTTACCAAATTTTGTTTTCTGTTGGTATTTGTTTCAAGTTTTGTAGCAGACCTTTGCTGTGAATACTGTCATTTCACCTAACTCCTCAGAAAGGGATCAAAGCAAATTTATTGCTGGATCCAGAATGGTTTTCATTTACTATTCCCTCAAACAGATTATCTTCCAAGGTGATCTGCTGCATTGACTTAAAAGGCAGAATCTTGTCTTCATCAGGACTGAAAGAGTACAGATGATATTCCCCCACTCATACACTCTTACAGTTTATCACAGACACAGTCAAAACCTCTGAAAGTAAAAAATGTAGAAGATGAATGTAATTAATTTAATTAGATATTTTTTCATAACTCAGGGAACCTCTTGCACCCAAATCTGTAAGAGCTTTATTTAAATAATTGACAATAACTCGTAAAAGCTTTAATGTCATAGGAAAGCACAAGTGAAGTGGGTCAATTAATTAGTGTTCTATACCACACTTTAGCTGCACTATTTTAACCTTTTCCCTTCACAAAGGGAATAATACACACCAAAGTGTGTCACCTGAACACTGTAAAAGGATGGCAGTGATTACAGGCTGTTCCCTGGGGACAGCCTCACCTGAACTGGTCGATGGTGCTGGCGGCCTTGCGGACCCTCCCGTACATTCCCGCCACGCCGGAGTCCGCGTCCCCGAACAGGACAGGGACACTGCGCAGGCGAGCCCCTGCTCCATGGGAACAAGGAAACAGTTACACAAACTGCTCTCAAATACAACAAACTGATGGTACATAACAAATATATTTATAAATAATATACTGTGATCAATATGACTGTAGTGTCATCAATTCTTGATAAATTTCCAGTCAAGTCAAACGTTTTTTCAACTTAGTATACTTTTAAAATTTATTAGTTTACTAAATGGATAACTTGATATTCAATTCCATCATGTCACTATTATTATATACATATATATATTATTTATACACTTAGTAACTATTATTAGGTGTATAAAATGATGGGCTTGATACTGGCACAGTTTCTCAAATTTTTTTACTCTCATACCTTGAAACTTTGATTAGCATTTCTGACACAAACTTGTACATTCAACAATTTTTTACTTTTTTTACAATGCATCACAATTATTTTTAAAAAATTGCTAATGTTACTTTTGTGTAAATAAACTTCAGCTTTCTAAAGTTACTTACAAACAACTGCAGCTTTAATAAGCAGAGAAAAAGTCTAGACTGTTATTTCACACCTCTTGGTGACTGTCCCTTGCTTTTAAAGTTACTTAACGTACATACAAAATGACAAACTTTGACTCTGAAAAGTAACATCTCAACAATTGGATCAACTGCTGGGGTTGTCCCAGAAATACAGGACTGACAAACCAACCTCATCAGAACCAACATATTTTAAGCTGCTTTTCAAGAAAAACAGAAAGCAAGGAAGGATGAAATTAATTTCAACCACGTCAATTCTCAAAAGAAAGTATTCCATTCTTACTCTCTTCCCAAATCCTTTTTGCAAGAGAACACTTAAATCCTGTTTCTAATATTCAGTTTAAACCCAAAATACAAGTTTATTTGCACCTGTGACAGAATTATTCTAACAGTGCCATAGTATGGAGAATTAAAGACTAAATTTGCTTTATTAAATTTACTGAAGTCATTTGCTCACAAAAAAATGGAGCTTCTGGTTAACTTTATGATACTGGCTGCTGCAGAGGAGGTCTCTAGAATAACTGGCCAATTTTCAGCACTTATTTTTCCTTACAAACTCAGACTTTCAGGTAAAGGCATTAGGAAACAAAATAGCCTAGACTGCAGAAAATAGAAGAATTTTAAGTATTGTATTTCCTTACTTACCTTCAGCACCATCAATGCCTGCCATGTTAATGGAAGGTCCATTGGCACCTGTGCCTTGGACAGCCTTCAGCTGCTGCTCGAGCCGTTCCAATTGGTACACAAGGGAATTTTTCTCTGTGCTCAGGCTCTCTAACATGGTTTGCTTCTGAATTAGTGTTTCTGTCAGCTGGTGAAGCCGATTTTCCAATTCTGTCTGACTACTACTGCTTAGAGTCTTGTTTGTGAGCTAAAAAAGCAAAGAAAAAAAAATCATTCTAAATTGAAACTCTGACCAACTGACATATTACAAAGCTCTATAATAACCTAAGCTTTCAAGAACCAAGTTACTCCATAGCAGAATTTTTACAGGATAATGCCATCAAAACTATCACTGATGAGTGCAAAAAAGAGGAATCTAATTTCAACAGTTGTTACCTGTTTACATTACACAAGAAACTCTTTGTAAAAATGTATCTTTCTGTTTTCCACCTGTAATCATATGAAAGTTTCTGTATGAGCCTAAATTTGATCACAACATCAAAGCTATGCCTCAGAGACAAGTTTAAACAGCAATCAATAGCGAGCTAATCTAGCCTGGCTTCCATACTTTCAACTTAGTGAGTATGTAAAAATGTTTTCACACAAGGAAGGAAAAACTCAGTACAAACAGGGAGACCTGATGCCATTTTACATTAATAGAAATGGTGAGGATGCAGGATATGTTGCAGAAGAACTGAGAAGCACCAAGGCAGAAAACATGATTGTACTAGCAAATAGAAATTGCAAGGCCAGCAAATGGACCATGTGTTTGACATGGATGTTGGCATTCAATTTGCAGAAAATATTTCAAGCAAATGGGAATCACCAGATCTGCCATATGTGCAATAGCTCATCTATTCATTCCAGTCCTGGACCTCAGCCACCTTGTGGCATCATATTCCACAAAGATGGAGCTTCATTAATGAAGAAAAGAATCATCAGGAATTACAATTAATTATACCCAAAATACAAACTAGGTGCCTGCAACCAGGCAGAGGCAGGTGCAGGTAGTCCTGAAGTTCAGCACCACCAGAAAATTCATCTGCCAACATCCCCAAGAAATGTGTACCGCATCACAACCATTTCCAAATCCTGACATTGTAACTGCTCAGCTGACCACACCTGACTCCAGACTGCCAGTTCCCCCATAAACAGCCTACTATCACTATGCTAAGGTAACAGAATGAGGCCTGTGCCTTCAGGCTGCTCAAGGAGACTCTGGGGGCTCACAATTATGTGGGGGCTCCAAAAGGAATTAGACTGATACAAGGGAAACAGGTCCATCAACACAGCAGAACTTAGTAAAGACTCACACACTAACAACCCTAATTCAGCTGCTGATGTTGAGCAGGTACACAGGAGTGCAGAAGTGGCCAGGCTCACATGGTGGCCCCCAGTGCCACTGGCCAAGATAGAACAGTGGGCCAGATGGATCACACAGGCTGCAGGATGCAACCAAGGTTCTTTGAACAGCTACAAGAACCTTGGCAGAATTCATAATGACCTAATCAAACTCCAATGATATTTTTAGTCTGCAAAGAGAGGAATGTTGATCCAACACCCCCCACCAGGTCTAGCTGGGAGAGTGGTTGATTTCCCCCCCCCTCTTTATATAAAAGCACATAAAATCATAAAATAGGCTCTTTACATGGTTCCCTTCTTGTATTCCCTACTCTATTCCTTATTGAACACAAGTACACTGTACCTCACTTGTAGAATGCTTACAGGATTTTCCAGGACAGTTTAGTCAAATAAGTAGTTCCTACCACTGTTTTCATAACTGAAGGGGATAAAACTGTTTTCTATACACACCTGATTTCGGAGCTTCTGAATTTCTTCCTCTCTGTCTTTTATTCTGCTTTGCAAAGTATTCTTTGTCCGATACAGTTCTTCTTCAGTATAACGAAGTTCCTATAAAATTTATCACAGTCACACAGAAAAGATTTTATACACATGTATTCTGAGAGAAACTCTGATCTAGAGTTTCACAACAGAACACAAGAAAGCAATATGTGGCAATCAAAAACAAACAAAATATTATCTTAGTTACATGCCTGTAATGGACAGGGGGTATGGGGATAGAGAGAGCTGAGTATCAAGACACAAACTACAAGGCTAATTAAATTCTTTTGTGGAGACTGCCCTAATATAAATATCAACTCAGACACATCTACTGGGACTTACACAATTTCATTGGGACCAAAATTTTATCTTCCTTACACTTTCACCGTTTGTTGCAGGGCTATCTTAAAACTATGTCAACAATGTAACAATTACAAAATACTTAGAGGGTATCTGTATTCCTAAAATAAACTCATTAATTCAAAATACTATTCTTTAAACATGTTTGAAAACCCTTTGCATAGCTATCTATAATTCTGTATGATGTACATCTTCCTCTAAAGTTTAGGACAAATTAACATAGCATATATGAAAGGAGAAGGAATATTAGAAAAAAAAATACTGAAGAGTAAATATAACTGTTAAGTTTTGTTACTCCCATGATTTGGTGGCTATTTTAGCTCCCACTTACAGACCTGGCAAGCTTATCTTTTAAATTAAGACAATCTTCAAATTACTCTGACTTCAGCCATCAGTTACTACAGAAAACAGATAATCCTGTTCTCCCTTTGAACCATCAGATGCACAAAAAAATAACACCTCTTCTTATTTTCCATCTTCAGTTTAGAAACCTTACAGCAATAGTTAAAGCAACTCCCAGACAGAACTGACCATAATTATATTAGGTATCAACACAAGCAATTATGTTAAAAGCACATGTAAATGGGTGTCATCAAAAGGAATACTTCAGTTTCTGCAATAACAAATTTTTTTTTAAATTTCACTCTATTGACTTAAAGCATATTCCTCAGAAGGGCAGGAGTAACAAAATACAATCTACCATCTGCTTTGACATAATAAACATCAGCTACCCATCAAGAGCAGACCTCGACTTCTGCCTTTTAATTAGTTCAAGCTGCGAGCATCCCATTAAAATGTAATTTCTGAAAGGATAGATAATCCTGTAAGATAAATTGTTCCTAGCAGATACAGAGGACTCGTGCTTTCTTCATTATCAATTCTCTTTACACAAAGATTTTCTTACAAGGAAAATTTTTAACATGCAAAGAATTTGTCCAATTCCTGCTGCATTGTAAGTTTGTTCACATGAAATACAAGTCTGCCTTTTTTTCCTCGCTCTCTTTATAGCACAAAATTGCTTAAATCAAGGCAGAATTTGCTCAAAAAGATGATACAATCTGATAGAATTCATTAACATAATTTTATCAGCAATTTGTCTACTACAGCAGTTTAGAAGTAATGACAATTAGATTCAGGACTGAGTAACAAATGGATGAAATAAATTACTGCTAACATTGGTACTACAATGATGTTTTACAAGCTACAACTTATGGATTAATTGAGCAGGAAGATTCACAATAGCCACTTTCAGTATTAGGGGTTTTAATATAAAAAAATATTACACTGGTTACTATATCCCCGTTGTTTCATTGTTTCCCTGCTGAATAAAATTCAATTCTGTGCCCTCCTTTAGGGTCCTGTTTATTCACCAGGATCTCTGTTCATCAGCAGTATCCAGAAGGCCCTGACCATTGCTTAATCTTGGCTGCACTTTCCTTGACCTAGTGGAGTACTAGACAAAAAATTAATCAAACACTGCCCAAGTATCCAAATATCCTCTTCTTAAGCCAAATGCTTTGCTGATGACACCACATGGGGCCTAAAAAAGAGATCTAGCTTTCAAGAATTCCTTACCTGTTTTTGCCGTTCTAGCTCAGCTTCTGCCTCCTGCTTGGCCATTTTTTGTGCTGATATTTGCTCTTGCAGGTCTTGAATCTGGTCTCTCACTGACTCAGCTTCGCTTACCTGCTGTGTCTCCATATCCTGAAATGAACACAAATATAACCATTTCACTAATATTCAGATGCTACTGCAAATCTGTCATAGCCAACAGCAAAAAAAGTAGTATATACAATATTTCTTCAAAGGAAAAGGCAGGTGTGGGTGCATTGGATAAATTACATTTGGTCATTTTATATGGAATATTTTTAGTATCACAGTAATAAAATAAAAACATTTTTTGAACATGAAAAGCCTCTGCTTCTTCCTTTCTACTGTCTGAAGGCTAAAACTGTGTAAAATGGGCTTGCATGCAGCTGCTGTGTTGAGCCCATTATGCCAGCAGATGGGCACAGATGACTTGGATTACAGTGCTTCAAGGATTAGTAGCTCTTGCAGAAAAGCATATAGATGATGGCTAGAGAAATCACTATGATTGTTAGGAAAGAAATGTTTCCCTCAAAAGGAGTACACAGGAGTGAGGGAAGAGAAAAGTAAGGTAATAAAAGTACTAGAAACAACAGACCCACAGTACAGAAGAGAACAGTCCTTTGTTGTAGCTAACTACAAATACAGGTGTACATAGGCACAGCTACCTGCAGCTCTGCTCTCATCTGTTGTATTTGCCCCATCAGTTTTTGTATTTCTTCTTTCTGAGTGTCTCGCTCATGTCTCAGTTCCTCCAGTTCCACCGTGCTTGCTGTATTGCTATCCAGGCCTTCAATACCAGAGCCTTCTTTTAAGCTGTTTATCAACTTTTCTTTAGACTGAAAAAAAAGTCAATACATTATTTATAGCAGTATTGAACAAGTGCTCAACTACAATATGCTATAATGACTGGTTCATCTGTTCTTTTATCCAGTAATGACCCTACACATTTGAAAATGAAAATGCTTCCATATTGATAGTTTTTCTGATTTTATGTATGCCATAAGACTAATTTAACTGAAAGTCTGTGTTATCTGTGGAAGAGTGCAGCTTTTTTCTTTAAAAGTGCCTGGAATGTTAAACTTGTCATGGACAACAACTTTGGCCCTCTTGGTACTGAAACAGACAAAATGCACACCAACAGACACTACAGAAAAAACTGACCCTCTTTTTCTCTTGCCAACAAAATCAAGAACAAAATACAGCAGTAATTCTTCAAGGAGAGAGGATAAATAATTTTATTCAGAATCAGCCTGGTGTTACATTGACCTTGACTTGTGATTTTAGGCTTTTCAAATTTACCAAGATGATTTAAAACCTGCCCTTGAACATTTGACTAAATTAACTATTCTAAGAAGAGATCTCTATCTTCAACATCTTGCTAACGTTTATAAACAAGACTCAAACCAACCACATCTGGACATGGTATCTTTGACAATTTACATAGTACAGAACTTGGCACAAAATACCTGATTTAACCACTGTTCATATCAGGTTAATCACAAACAACCTTTCAGGACATGGAAAAATATTCTCTGGTTACATGTTAAGTATCCATTCTATGCTCTGCTTCAGGCCCAGGCAGATCAGAGCAATATTCTTGAATCAAAAATACTGGATATGGAACAAATTGTAGATTTCATCTACTGCAGTTTCATCTATCTGGACTCTTGGATGTGGAACACACTGACAGGTGATGCACAATAAGCACAATGGCTCCCTTGGATTTTTTTTTCAGGTTCAGGACCTGAACTACCATTTCAATTCCATAACCTCATTTATAAACTTAAGTTTACAAAAGGCAGACTGGTTCTATGTATGTATCATTATAGATATGCCCCAGAACACATTACAGGTCACATGAAAAAATATACCACAGGTAGGATTATTTGAAGCATAACACCTTAAAGCAGTTAAAGATACAAATCACAGTGTATTTCTTCACAACAGTGCTTACCTGGAGAATGCGAGTAGCTTTCTGTTTATAGTCTGTCAGCTCCTGTTTTGCAGATTCTAGGTGGCTTTTAGTTACTTTGACTTGCTGCTGAAGCTCATCAGCTCGCCTCTTCTCATCTAAGTACTTTCTCTCTGCTGCAGTTATCCCTTCTGCCAGGTTCTGACGTTCTGCTTCCACTTTACTCAGACGAGCCCCAAACTCGTTCTATTAGTGATAAAGAAACAATACTTTGTGTTTAAACACTGCCTCAACTTTAACCTAGGAAGGAAAAAAGAAAGTTTAAAAGCAGCTACACAGAGCACACCACCTCCTATCTACCACCTCCAACTTTAAGACTCATTACTGCTAAGTGGAAAGAAACTCTGTTTACTTAACCAAGTGGTAAATAATCCAAATAAGAATATGCTTTTCTTTCCCTCACCACAAATAGTGAGGGAATAAAAATCTTCCTATTATTCATATTTATTTAGCAAACAAAAAGCAAGCTTGCCCCTCAAAAAATATTATCAATTTTAGTATGACATATTTTGAAGTACTGTAAAAAAACCAAAACAGACACTCTCGAAGATTTTCAGATATGCTATTATATGTAGCAAAGGCCAAATTAAGTATAGAAAACATTATCAATAATGTACTTGCATCTTTCCCACAGAAGTCCTTCATCTTAAGATCTCACAGTAAAATTGTGTAACAACACACCATGGAAAACGAAACTGATTACCAATTTACCTTTCAAACGTATTAACATTAAAGTTAGTTCAAAAAAACAGTAAAAATTGTCAACATTAATCCTCAAAAACTTTTACTCATGATGCTTTCAAAATAACATACAAGAAATAAATTAGCATCTCAAGTGTATTTAGTGCAGCAGACAGCAGCACACTCTTCCAAACAATTAGTACCCTGAAAAGGAACTGAAGTCAAAGGGAGGAGAGAGCACATGAAACTTCATGGATCTGATCTCAAAATCAGAGTTTTAAAGTCTTCCTGACACTTCATGTCTAACCTGCATTTGTTTGTAACTTTCTTGCTCTCGCTTGAGTGCAGAGTCTGCATCACGCAGCCTCTCCTGGAGAGTCTGAAGGGCTTGATTTTGTAAACTGCTTCCTTCACTGTGGTCTTGGATTATCCTGAAACAGAGACACACATTTATTGGAAAAGAAGCGAGCTACTGTGATTTTTTGTGTAGAACTATAACCTCCTAGCTTCCAGACCAGCTTTGAAAATTTGCCCTGTAGATTACTGCATACAGACTACAGGTGTGAGGCCTGCAGTTAATGACTCACACATCTCCTCCCTGGCCTATATTCTGGAGTATCCATATCCCAGCAGTGAGATAAGTTCAGAAAAATCTGTATATTTGTGGATAAGCAAGTCTATTTTCAAGAAAAAAAATTCTTGGGATCTTCAGCTTCACACCTCTGACACAAACATAAATACTTCACACAAAATGGATTCCAATAATCAGATGCTAATGGATGCCCTAATTAATACTCGTTTGTCCTGTTCCCACTGCCAGCTATGATAGAGCAGTTTCAGTGCAAACTTTGATCCTTGTACTTCAAATCTTTCCTCATTAGTTTATTATTTTTTATTTCTGAAGACACTAAATTATCTATGTTGATTTTTTTCTAACTTATTACTATTTGCAGAATTCCAAAGTATGAAATGAAGAAGTACCGTGATTTTTCACTCTGCAGTGCCTCTAAAGCTTCTGTCCGAGCACTTAAGAGCTGATCAGCTTCTTGCAGCCGTACTTTCAGCACAGCCAGCTGGGAATCTTTGGCACCAACAGCTTCTGTCAGATCATCCACCCGAGCCTGAAGGTCTCTAACCATCCTGTCATTCTTGGAATGGTCAACATTCCACTTCTCCACCTTCTCCCGGGATTTGTTCAGTTCTACAAAGTAAGAAGTTTCTTTGAAGTTTACAAAAGTAGATATCGCAAGGTCTTGTAAGCAGTCAGGATGCAACTATCTCATTTGTTAAAGAAAAAAATTAAATGTGACCAACTTGAAGTAAAACTGAAAATGTATAAGCTACTGGGAAGTAACAAATGCCAGATTTGCTGTCAAAACACAACCCAGAAAATTTTGGAGGTGATCTCAAAATAGACATTTCCTTCTGAGTCATACTGTGGATGACAGATTTCACCTGATCCATCCCCTGCAATGGTCTACTATCAAATATCCCTGTGCCAAGAGAAATGTTTGTATAAAGCACCTAGTTTAATTCCAGTTTGAGTTTACTGTCACATAAAAAACAACAGAAAAATGCACCAGTTGTGAATAATGCCTGAATACTTAGAAGCTTCTGTTTTTAATCTAACATCACACATAAAACTTCACTGGATATAAAAATTATCTGGCTTATCCAGTTACTGTGAAAAAAACGTGGTACCTCAATTTTATGCCTAACAGCAGGAGTTTGCTCTCTGTTTTATCATTTAATTTGTACTCCCATTTTTTATATTTTCATTTCACTTGACTTTGAAGAAGCCAGTGATGCCATATTAAAAATACTAATTTTATGTTTTTACTGTCAGTTTCTAGGCATCAGAGAATATAGACTACTACAGCCAGAAAGTAGTCAGTTTGAAGTATTCAAAGGAACTTGATCATTTAAAAATAAGTATTTTGCAAAAGCCATTAAAATGCAGGAAAAGTATTTTAAGCATGGTATTTCCTGCCAGTGTTTTATTAAGATGTAAGCTTTGTAACTACTTGAACACACCATTTTAATCAACATTTGCTGTATCTTTGTAGTTGAACAAGCCTTTTAATTTCTCCCATCTCATTACATGGGAAGTCATACATGCAAAGGTACCTGGAGAGTTTTTCTTATAAATACACAGAGCATTGTTTCCTAGCTCACTAGCACATTGCTAATGTTATAGCTGAAGTACCTTCTTGTGTTTCTTTGGACCTCTGTATTAATGAAGCCACTTCTTGATTTAAAGACTGAACTTCATTTCGCAGCAGCTGGTTCTCCAGGCGAAGGTTGGACAGCTCATGGGATTTGGAATCATCATTGGCTGAAAGGCTGGGGCTGGTGACTGCACTTGGTGATGAATCCTTCAGGCCATCATTCCCTTGGGCTCCCAGTCCAGAGTCTGAACTGTCTGGAGTTTCTGTACAGAGAGATGTAACTTAGAACAAATGCCTGTGTTTGTAAACTACCTTTCTATAAACAGTACTTCCATGTTCTGCATCAATGGTTAAGGAACAACAAGGATAATAAATCAAAACAGTTCATGCTGAAAAGGAATATGGAGCTGCTTCTCAAAAGGGGTTGCACAAAACAGGACTATTTACATGCATCATGCAATGTTCTTGTTAATACTGCAAGACAAAACATAATAGAAGTTATAAAATTTCTTATTACATAAATGGCAACTTTAGGATTTCAAAACATTAACACTCTAATTATGACTTTGCTGCTCAGAGAAGTCCTCAGAAGCTGAAGAGTAACAGAAAACACTAAAAGTAAATATACATGGCAACTAACTGCAGGAATTTTTACTACAAACTCATTCTGGTCTTCATTCAGATTTTGCCAATGCCAATTTGTTTTAAAAGAGAGAACAATGAAGGAACTCCTAGTGCTATTCTGAACAAGTTCCCTGGAGAGAAAGAGGAACCAACAGCCTTTTCCCATCATGCACAACACACATCTTGGATTAATGCTGTGAAAGCTACAAATCCACTGTAAGAGTCCTGATTCCAGCACACAGATAGTTGGAAACTCTGCAGCAATGTTGAGATAAAATGACACAGCAAGCAAGGAACAAACAGGCAATCCAAACACGTTACTGCTGAATATTTACTTCCCCTTGTGATCATTAACCAAGCTGCTTCACTTTTCTAATCACTGCAACAGCCCCTAACACCCCAAGCCCAGGGAAGGGGGAACACTGTTAATGCTGAGCAACAGCACACCCACAAGTAGCAGCAGTGACAGAAGGTTTCTTCCACGTTTTCTCAAGTCTTTTTCCAATTAAAGGGAACCTAAGAAATGTCATTATCTTTCCTTTGATTTACTTAGTTTCCAACTTAGGAAATAATTTAGGCTCATTTCTTTGTCTGGAAAACTCAATAGATTAATTAAGCTAATGAACCTAGAAATGAGCCATTTATAGCACAGACTGGATTATAACCATGACAATATACAAAGTATAATGTTAACTGATTTTGTCTATCACTAATACATCATAAGCTACTTCAACAGACTCTGTGCTGAATATTTAAATGACACAGATATACTTGCACAATGAACTTTGGAAAACAGCGTGTTCAAATCCTGTACTGTAACTGCATTCTTCCTTATTTAGCAGCTCCACAATGCAAACTCTGCTCAAAAATCCTCAGAAAAAAATTCAACAAGCCACACTGAACAAAACAAAACAAATGTTTCTTAAGCACCAATCAGCAAGGCCAAGAGTCAGGTCTAACATATCTGTATTATTTATTTTTAGTAGTAGACCTTACTGAAAAGTCATGGATTCAGAAAAATATTCACATGTTTGGGAATTATCCCTTTTTATCTCTAAAGCTTTTCAGCATACTTAATGCAGTAAGTAAAAAACTGGTATTTTCAACACTTTACATGCTCAAAGTACTAAACAAATAATAAAGTATTTTAACTACATTATTAATAACAGTACCACTTGCTTCAATTTTCTAAAATAAATAACAGCAAAGTAGCACAGCAACAAGGAAGGAGTACAGACTGGACAGTCTGGTAGAGAACACAAGCTCTCGACACTTCCCAACCACATTGTCCTTTGTGTGGTTGACTTGAGCCCAGCCCCAGCTTCTGACTGTCTGGCCTGGAGGCTCATTCAGGCCTCTGGATTTAAACTGCAGTCATGAACTACTTCTGGCAAAGCCAGAGGCTTTATCTCCCTGGCTCTCTCATGCCTGTGGCCCTACACCAGCCTGCCTGCGTCCAGCTTCCTGCAGGACAAGCACGTTTGCCAGCTCACCCCTCCTGCACGGTGGAACAGGAACACCTCACCCCACCCCAGGTACTGCACTGGGCTACAGCCAGCACCATCCCTGCGCGGCTGAAAGTCACTCCCCTCCCACGTGGCAACAGCAGCAACGGGCCCAGAGACCAAACAAAAGCAGCAGCACCTGTGCTTCTACATGGGGACGTGTGGGGCTGGGACAAGGCTAGAGCACAGCTCAGAGATCAGGCTGAGCAGCAGCAAAAGGCACATCCAGAGCACAAAGGATTCAGGTATTCATGATGTCATCTGTCAAACTAGCACAGTATCTGGTATTGCCCCAGTGATGAAAAAACCTGAAAGGCCCTGCTGTACCTCACCCATCTGACATATTACCACCATTACATGTTTCGTGAAGTGACATGAAGTTTCATGTGTCACCTAGCCTTGCCCTCAACATACTTGGGTTTTAAATATCTCTAGGTTCAATACTATTTCACTACCATTGCCTTGGCTCCTGATGGAATTATCTTCAGCGGTTTTTGCACTCTGTGTACTGGCAGACACAGAACTAATGCTTGAAGTCCGAGAGTGATTCTGAAGAACGGGTGTCTTGCTCTTCTCCTTTTTAGAGTCTATCCTTCCATTAGGTTCTTTCTCTGAACTGTTGAGAAAATCAAATAGCAACTCATCATCAGGTTCTGACTTTTTCCTTCTCACAAAATGTGAGGCAGCTCTGGGTGTGGAAGCATTTTCTACTGGAGAAGCTGCCTCTGAGGATGTCCTACGTGCTGTTTTAAGATTTGCTGTTCCTGCCAGGATTGTGGCCTTTTGGTGTTTAATATTTTCAGCTGCTGAGGAGATGTAGGCTGCTTTGGATGAGGTCTGGTATTTCAGTTCTCCAGTATGCTGGTGTGCTTCAGAATACTCATTGGCAGAGTCCAAGCTCTTCTTATCATAAGCTGCACTGCTCGATGTGTCCCTTTTGCTCAGAGCTGATGCAGCTCCTTGATCAACTCTGTTGAGTAGATCCTCTGCCTTTCCAGCAAGATCAGCAAGCCAAGACATGATGAGTGTCTGTCGATGAACTCTGTACAATTAAAATTTCAGGACCATATACTGCAAAAGACAGAAGGATTACAAATCAGATTGCTGCTGCTGAGGCGAAATGTAATGTTTATCTAAACAACTGGTGTGTTAAGGTATTAGAGCTGTAGTTATTATAATACTTTTCTTCTGCTTATTTGGTAACTAATGGAAATTAACCAAACCAGTTTCTGAGGAAAGCAGACAAAACCTAGGTCTTTAAATCAAGGTTATTAAAAGCAGACCACTGCATCAGTTTCTGGTATCTTCAGCTGCTACAGAGTATCACAGAGGAAACAACTACGACTTAGATATTTGGCCTGCAAATTCCCAACCTGGTTCAGGCCAGCATCTCCTCCCCCACAAACTCTGCAGCCCGCTGCCTCTCCCGTGACACCAACACGGCGGACAGGTGTCTTCACCTGCACCACGGGCCTGCGACACCACAGCGGGGCCATGCGCCTCCCCCCAGCTCCGGGAAGGGACATTCAGAGCGACCGCTGCCCCCACCCCCAGCACCGCCTGCCCTCCCCAGGCCCGGCCCCACTCAGGAGCGCCGGGAGCCTCAGCAGGGCCCGGCCTCACCTCCTGCAAGCGCGGGGGAGCCCCGGCCCGGGGAGAGCCGTGAGGGGCCGGCGGTCAGCGCGGGGGAGCCCCGGCCCGCGGGGAGCCGTGAGGGGCCGGCGGTCAGCGCGGGGGAGCCCCGGCCCGCGGGGAGCCGTGAGGGGCCGGCGGTCAGCGCGGGGGAGCCCCGGCCCGGGGAGAGCCGTGAGGGGCCGGCGGTCAGCGCGGGGGAGCCCCGGCCCGCGGGGAGAGCCGTGAGGGGCCGGCGGTCAGCGCGGGGGAGCCCCGGCCCGCGGGGAGAGCCGTGAGGGGCCGGCGGTCAGCGCGGGGGAGCCCCGGCCCGGGGAGAGCCGTGAGGGGCCGGCGGTCAGCGCGGGGCCGCGGGCCGGGCCGAGCGCCTCAGCCCCAGCGCTTCCGGCAGACGTGGCCGCCTTTCCGGGGGCGCCGCGCGCAGACGCAGCGGAACAGCCTCGCCCCCGGCGCGCTCAGGCCCCGCCTCCGGCGCGCTCAGGCCTCGCCCCCGGCGCCCTCAGACCCCGCCCCCGGCGCGCTCAGGCCCCGCCCCCGGAGCGCCCAGGTCCCGCCCCCGGCGCGCTCAGGCCCCGCCCCCGGAACGCCCAGGCCCCGCCCCCGGCGCGCTCAGGCCCCGCCCTGCCCTCGGGCGGGAGCGGCGCTGGCCGCGCGCGCCCCCTGGCGGTGCCCTCAGTAACCTTCGAGGGGAGACTGGGCGGGAGCGGCCGATGGCGCCGGATCACAGAATGATCTGTGGTGGAAAAGAGCTCAGAGATCAGCGAGCCCGGCTGCTGGCCCAGCACTGCCAAACCCACCAGTAAAACCACATTCCCAAGTGCTGTGTACTTCTGACTGTAACATCCTTCCCTGTCATCTGTGACTCAGTGTCTGCGACCTGCAGTACTTGAACCATTTCAAGATTTACGGCTATTATCTCTCTTCTTTAAATGGTTTTTCTTAGTAAGGATAGCTGTTAAAGTGTCCATAAAGTACACTTACGATGTACTTAAAGCACTACATAAGGTTTTGTTGCTCATCCTCTCTTCCCCCTTTATTTTTTTCTCAACCTTCTACACCAACATATCACAGCTAACCACCACACTTACTTCTCAGAGAGTTTCTACTCATGCCTGAACTATCAGCAAGAATGTGAATGCAGATAACACTTACACCTCCTGCCACTTCAGATCCTCCTCTGCAGAGGACCTGTCGTCCTTCTGATTATAATGCTGAATGCATGGCTGGCGACTTACATCCGTGTTTCCCCAGAGCTCTAGCTATTATCTTGTCAGATCACATCTTACAATATTCTCTGGTTAAAATCACTGCTAGGCTGTGAATTTATCAAGTTATCTGAATGTTGTTACCTGGTTTACAGAAGTTTCCTTACATCTTATCATGCTAATCCTCTTCCAATGGGGAACATGCAATGTTTGGAAAGATTATGAAGAGCTCCTCTGTAGGTCAAAGGCTTCAAAATGTTTGTCTCTAGATATGAATTATGAATTATTACTGGACATCCTTAGGATTTAAGCCCAAGCAGGAGATATCTGCCCTACTGCCTATTCAGAATATACTCATGGCACTAGTACTGGCAAGAGTTAATAGAAAGTCCATCCTGCCTCATTGCAGATTAAGCAACACATTGGAAATAATAGTAATAAACCAAATGAATTCACAACCTTCATCTTTTACATCACATGAATCAGCTGCACATAAACATAATTTTAATTAACATGAATATATCACCTTCTCAGGCACTAAGAAAACAGAGATTTTTAAGAGACTTTATTCATTACCAGTTTACACTTGTTTTACTCAACTTGTTCAGCCTTCAAAGCATGTTACAAATCCCTTCAATGGAAAATTTAGGTATGATTGAATGTTTGAAGTATTTGATCATTACACACCGAAGTGACATGAACAATGTTCAAAATATGAAGGGCCAAAGCCAATGCCCTAGATTACCCCTGTCTTTTACAGAGGGGGTAGAAACAAAGCATATTTCCATCCAGAAAATATCCCATTGCACCACTGCATCTAGCAAGCCCTTCTCTGCATTAGAGTCTGAGAACATGCTCAGGAAATTACCCACAGCAGAGATGTATAACCAGCAAGAGGAATTCAATTCACATTTTAGCATGCCCCATTCCATTCTAGAGCCATTGCAAGGTCCTTGTTTGACTGAATCATCTCACAAATGTAAACTAGTTTAGATAAGTAAATGGTTGGACAGAAGTGCCTTTTATTCAAGATTGCATAGGCAGACTCATAGGATTGCATCTGAGCTGCCCACAGCCTGAGAATTTCCAGTTCCTGCAGAGGATATAATTATTTACCTCAAAGTAAATCCCATGGCAACTCTCTTTCCTTGTTCATACAAAATCTTTAAAACAGAGATCCTGTACTGATAAAGGGATTGGCTAAGAGTGGAAGAAAACAAATCCTTTAAGTCCTGTATAGATTTTATATTGAGTTGTTCAGTTATAGAATCATTCCATACAATAAATCATACTTTATGTGTAACCTGGGAAACAGCTATTCCCTCTGAATGCTCTGATAAAATGTAGTAACTCCACTACATTTCCCCCACTATTTAGTGTCTCACATTTGATGTGTAATCTTTGCAACTGCCTGATTTTTAGAAGATATAAAGGTTACAGCAACGCTATTAACATTTGTTCTATTTACATTTTCGCAATCACTGGTAGTTTCCAAAAATAACGTTTCCATTTTAAAAATCAGAAAAAAAAATAGCAGAAAGTTTACTGGGTGAGACCCTGAATAAGTAATGATATCTCTTTCCTTGGTGCTTCTTTAAGAACTGTATTTTTATTCCCATAACTGATGTTCTCAGATTTTGCAGGGTGGTGAGGAAGATAGAAGAAGGAACGAGAGCTTGCTGCTTGTTCCACTGACCTATTTGTAAAGTCCCTTATGTCTGCTGTATCAACAGTTACTTCTAAGAATGCTGTGACTGCCAGGCTGAGTGGTGAAAGTATTAAATTCTGTCACAAGGGGCATACAGCTTCATTAACTACCACTGAAAACTTTACAGGTGTCTTTTCAGTTTACAGGTGCCCTCCCCAGGGTCCAGGCCCTGATCTGAGATGCTACACGTCTTGCTGCATAGTTTGACAGGTTCTGGTGCAATTCTCTGTCTGCAAGCACAAAAAGGGAGAGATGCATATCTAGCTATAGACAAAAAATTAGACTTTCTGTACAAAGCCTTTAGATCCCTATTCATACTCAAAGTAGAAGTAATTTTAAGCTATAATTTACAGACATTATTTTTGTCTATTATAGCTCTCATTGTGAGGAAATTTAAATAACAATGCTAGAGAATATCTGCCTCAATAACTATAACACAGCAAGATTAACTCACTCCCTCAAAACTCATTGCAAGAAAACATTTGGGGCTTTAGGTTTGATTTTTTTTTAATTAAAGAAAAAGAGGCAGGCTCTGCAGTTGGAAAAAAAAAATCTAATTACTATTTCCCACTTTGAGCTGATCCACAGGTTCTTCATTGTTCATTAAGGTAAATTTTTTGGTAGAAGAGGCAAAACAGATATGTAGTCACATGACTTGTACTAGGTTAATCTCTTCTCTAAGTATACTGAAATAGAGCTTTGGCAGTTAGCTTCTGTAAAAGACTGTGTTGAAAACCATAAAAATTCCAAAAAATACAGCAACAAAATATAAAATAATAAAAAAATAAAGATGGGTTATGTTACCCTCATTGAGCCTTCCTTTTCACGTGTTGTGATATTAATACACAACTACATATCTGGTCTAAGGCCATGCAGTATATTGGAAGCATGCCAAATATCAAGGATTGCAAAATGAGGTGATGGTCACTGGATGAGTTGCTACTTCAGCTTTTATTTCATTCTCAGCATTCAGTGTGTGGCCTCGTGCCATTGGTGTCACTTCAGTGCAACCCTGGGTAGAATGGTATGAACTGTTGTCTGTGACCTTGCCTGACTGTGTGTGAGCAGAGAAATCAGGTCCTGCCCAAAAGCTGCTGTGAAACTGCTCTGTCCTGGCTGCTGTCCCTGTGTGCACCCCGAGGTAAAGCAGGGTGCCCAGCCTCCTCCTTCAGCTGCCTCAGCCACGCTGCCAGGGCAGCTTCCCTGCCTTTGAGCTGCCACCTCTGCCCATGCAGCTCACACACCACACTCCTGCGGCTGATGCTGCCACTGTCTCCACATTCCAGTGGGGAATTGAGGTATGGTGAGGAGGAACTAAAAGTGAAATCCTTCTCTGTGCCTGAACAGAGCAAAGCAGGTTTGGTCTGGTCAGAATGTACAAACTCTGGGGATGGATCATGCTCGGTGCTAATGAATGTGTAAGGATTTTAATCATCAGTCTTCAGTGCACTTCTGGGATCTGAAGGGATGGAACTTGTCCAGATGACTTCTCCTTTGCTCTTAGAAACAAAGCAAAAAGTCACAGCCCTGATTGAACAAAATAATTAGAAAAGCCAGTCAAAGCACAAATCCCTCCCTGAAAGTGGCCAGCTGCAACTGATGAGGGAAGGTACAGTAACCGAACAGAATGAATTTCTCAGCTACACTCTCCTTAGAATTTTCACTCAGAGACTTCCAAAGCCAAAGGGAATATCCGCACTTAGAAGGCCTTCAAAGATATTTTTTCTTTTTAATTGCTTAATAATTAATAGAACTTTTCAAACCATTTTCAAACAGGTGCTAGAGAATTAGTAAACACAGGCAAAATTCTGTTTTCTTTAGCTGGACCCTTCACATCCCCATCCCTTATAATTTTCCTTGGTATCACTGAATGATTTATAAATTGGAAATTATCAGAAAGCAGTTCTTCCATAAACATGTAGCATGGAAAATGTTAGGGTAAGTTTGAGGGGGACTTTTAGAAGGACTCCATTTCAACATGAAATTATGGACATTCTTCACTCTGCCTAGTGGCTGTAACTGTTGGTACATGAGTTTACACAAGGTGCAGGGGTGCAATGCAATAGGCCCTGGCTAGAACATGTAGCTGACTCATGGCTGGAATATCTGGAGTTAGATCACTCCTCATTTTTGCCCTGGAAAGGTTGCTCTGTCTCCACGGCTGCATCCTCACTTTTGTGTTAAAATGAAAGACACAAAGTATATTGTATGGTATTCCTTCTTCCTCAGTGTAACTGAATTGCATTAGGAACACACACACACACACTTTCAATCTCTCTGTTGTTACTGCTTGTATTTTCTTTTGTTGCTCCTATTTATTTATTTTCCTGTAATAAATCACAGTGACACTTCTTCTGCAGTGTCCTCGCTACTTTATTTCCTTCCTCTATATAAAAATGACAGAATTAGCATATTATCCTTCTAGCAGGAAACAAAGCCAGCCCTCCTAGACACTGCCAGAATTATTAAAGTTTGGACATCAAAAGTGTCTAGTGATGTTTAAAAAATAGCAACTTAAGGAATACCAAGTCTGGAGAGTAAAATGCCATTTAATGATTCAGGTTTTTGGGGTTTTTTTTTGTAATCTTTCATATGCCTTTCTTCATGCATTTTCATGACCTCAAGGTACTAAGAATAAGTCTTTGAAAGGGTAGAGGTTTACCTCTAACAAGAAGATGGAATTTGATGCAAAGAATGTAAGACCAGCTCATGGTGTGAGTGCTGGGTGAAAGACACTGGGCCAGTTTGGCAACTTCCTGGCTTAATTGTGAATTACATGGATTAATCTTGGGGCTGCAAATGTATAGATTGGCAGGGCAAGCTTGACCATAAAATGGGAGGAAGCACATTTTAACCAACAGAGAGAGAAAAGAGCATTATTCCTGATAGTGGCAATGGGTAATGTAATTGTTTAGAATCCAAGTGCAGGCATCCACAGTGATACTGCAAACATATCATATATTTAGATACAAATTGTGTGCAGGAAAAGAATCATTATCAAGAGGACACATGTAGTGAAGTTTAGGAAATATGCCAGTCAGATATGAGGACACCCACAACTGTCTGCAATGAACTAAACAGAAAACAGAACTCAACTTGAGAGAAACCTGTTCTGGCTATTCTATTTATAACTGGCTTTTCCCCCCACAGTTTTCTGTGGATATTCTGGAGGTATTAAAATTATTTTCCTCCCAAAATAAAGATGAACATTGCTTTTTCCTTTAATCATTTGATAGCTAAGATCACCCCATGGTTAATCTATTGCTATTTGCTAAAATGAGAATCTTCCCTTGTTCCAAACACACAGAATTACCATGTCTGATGTTTGCCCTTACATTGCAGCTAGTCATGTGTCAGTGCTAGACTGACAAATCTAATCTCACTGCTGGGGAAGACGTGGCAGTGAGATTAGATTTCTAAGACTAGGCTCAGACCAAGCTCAGCACACTTTTAAATTTATCATAAACCTGTTCCACTTTTCACCTCAAATATTAGCTTTTTCTTCCTAGAATTTCTTATTTTGTTTTGCTGTTAGTTATCAAGTTAGTGCAAGTACAAAGAATAAGCATTTGTTAAAATGATTAAAATAAGCTAAGGAAGCTTAAAAGGTACACACCCTAAATAGATCAATTTCTGATGCCAGTCCATTCTTTCCCAGCTAAAATATGTCCTTGACTCATTAAAAAATCTTGATCTATTCAGCTGCTCTTAAAGGAAAGTGTAGGTGCAGTCCAGAATGGTTTCCTGTACACTTTCTGAAGTATCTGTTCTGCTAGATTAAAAGCAAAATCAACTTTGCAGTCCAAATTTTGTCAGCTGTTAAGTTAGTGGCATGGAACCGTAAACACCTGCATTAAGACATCTCCAGAGCTGTGTCAAAAATCTGGAAACTCTCTTCTGGGGAAAACTGTGTGTTACCAGAACTATTACTGCAGTGCCAGCACTGCCAGTCCAGCCTGGTGTCAGCAATGTTGGATGTAGGAGTTACAATCCTCTCAGAGCCCTCTTAGCAAAACAGAATCAAGACTAAGCTGCCCACCCTTGCCCTTTGGCAGCCTTCTGGTTTGTAGGAAAGCTGTTAAGAAAGAAACTATATTATCTGCAGTTTTGAAGTTTCACATTTGGGTCTTTTGGTAGCTCTTAGATACCATTTGTAGTGTGTGGCTTTGGTGGGTTGTTGGAACTGCCTTCCACAGCATTAAAGTTTTGTTATGAGACATATAGCTGGTGGTTACTTTTGCTTTTTAGCACTGTCAGAGCCAGAGCAAATTGTTTCATAGCATCATAGGATGGTTCAGGCTGGAAGGGACCAAAGATCATCCTGTTCCAGTCCCCCTGCCATGCCAGGTTACTCAAAGTCCCATCCAACAGAGACTTGAACATTTCCAGGGATCCAAAGCTTCTCTGGACAATCTGTTCCAGGGCCTCCCCACCCTCACAGCAAAGCATTTCTACCTAATACCTAATCTAAACCTGCCCTCTTTCAGTTTAAAGCCACTCTGCCTTATCACTACATGTCCTTGTAAAAAGTCTGTCTCCCTGCTCTCTTGTAACCCCATTTAAGTACTGGAAGGATGCTATAAGGTCTCCAAAGAGCCTTCTCTTCAGCAGGCTGAATAACATTTCATTTCAATAATCCATCATGGTGTTACCTACCTACATGCTATTCTCTTTTGGAAAAGATGGTATGTACATTTGTTTACACAGTCCATTTCCTCTCTTCCATGACAGCAGCAGTTACAAGGATCATGCTGGATTCCTGCTGCAGGTGATGTAGCTGCTTCTGTTTGAGCCTCACAACTGTACCTTAGAAACCTCTCTGCTAACATCAGCCCATACACCCAGCTACACCTTTCGTAATTTTTCCTTAGACTTCCCTCTCAATCAAGGACAGCTTCCTAAATTTCTAGCACAATCAAAGAAATAATTGAATTCGGTAGTAAAAATCTGTGTATTACTCAAGTGTCTTCAGTATCTGCCCGACACATTTCAACAGAGATTTAGGATTCTTGTAGCAGTCTTCCCATGTATCTCACAAAAAAGAACATCCTGCTAATGTTTATTAATGCAGGAGTTACAGATAAGTTATTTGGCAATGACTGTATTAGGTTTCTTGGAAGTGACAGCTGGAACAAGGTGTACTTACCTCATGTAGCCCAGCTATGAGAAACACCTTTGGACTTAGATGATGGGTCAGCAATGCTTTTAAGTGATGTTAGATATCTTTTAGGACAGGAGGATAATAAAACATAAGCATAACTCACATGGCCACTAGGCTGGAATTAAATGAGGTGAAAGTAAGATTCCTGGCTTGTTGTTTTCCTTGCTGGATAATCAGCATGGTGATCTTGGTCAGTTTGAAAAGGTGATTCCTGAACTGACCCGAATTCTATCAGCTAGGCTGTGTCAGGAGCCGCGTCAGGTCACTGGGCACAACTTCTCCAGGGAAGTATTGATGAACAACCTGTAATGACCTTTCACAATTTACCGTCATAAGCAAAGCTGAGTTGGTGCAGACAATGCAAATGGCAGAGTCAGAACAAAACTATGACTTTCAGAAACAGTTGGTCACAAAATGCAAAGTTAGCTTGTTGGGATTTTTTTTATAGACATGCAGGTGGCTTTTATAGTATGCAATGAGGAAGCTGGTGTGCTATTTGTACATGGTTTATCAGGCGAAGAAACATGTGCCTCTACTTTTCACAAGGGATGTTCGCTTTTCCTTCTCCCATTGCAAACGGAGAGGGGGAGTCAGTGCACAGCCCCAGCCCCTCCGGCGGTGCGTGCGGCTCAGCCCGCCCGGCCCGGCCCGCAGCGCACGGGCCGCCCTTGCGAGACACGCCAGCACCGTGAGGGGCCCTTCGGCTTCTTCCGTCACCTCACGGATTCCCTTCGCCACATTTCTCTGCCTTCCCGTCCTGGGCCTCCTGCCTCCATCCTGCCCAAAGGCACAGGGCAGCTCCAGCGGGAAGGCGCAGCTGGCGCTGCCCCGTTCCTGTCCCGTGGACGACCTGCGCAAACGCCACCGCCCCGGCGGCTCCCGGCCGCTCCCGGCGCGCCCTCAGCGCGGCCCCGACCAACGCGAGAGGAGCTTCCCGGGATTCCTGGGACACGCGGGACCACGCGACTCACAGCGCGGCCGCGGAACTACAAGTCCCAAAAAGCTTTGCGCGCAGGGCCCCCGGCCGCCTGAGCCAGTGGGGCGCTGGGCTTCTGGGGCTCGTAGTGTGGCCGGGGGAATGTGCGGCCCCGCCTCCGCCCGGCCGCGATTGGCCGGGCCCGGCTCCGCCCCCCGCGCGCCGCGGTCGCCCGGCTCCGCACGGCGCTCGCCGCAATCACAGCGGCCGCGGCGGCGACTCCTCTGCACGAGCTGGTGAGGGCAGCGGGGCTGCGCCGGCCGGGGGCTCCAGCCGGGGGGAAGGACGCGGGGTACGCCTGAGCGATGGGAGCTGTGAGCAGGGGACGGCCCGCTCCGCTGCCCGGCCGCTGAGGCAGAGGCGGGGGAGCGGCCCCGCCGCCTCCCCGGGGGGCGGCCGAGGGTGCCGGTGTCCTTCCCGGGCTCCGAGCGCTGCCGAGCCCCCGCCGCTTCGCCCGGCGCCCCGTGTGGCCCTGGGGCTGGCGCGCCTGGCCTGGGAACTGTGCGTGATCGCTCCGTGCTGGAAGAGAGACAGGCTCAGAGCGGCTCCTTCCGAGGGCACTGCCCAGCGCTGTCAGGGGAGGGAGATGGGGCAGTGGGGGAGGAAGCAGTGGCAGCAGCTTAGCTGTAATCACCAGTAATACATTTTTATTGGGAGAAAAGGATGGAGTAACTATTCACGGGATTTCTGCGGAGAGCTGGGGATGCCTGAAAGGCGCTGCGCTGTGGCTGGGTATTTATAGCTGGCGGACAGCCCTGCCGTAGCATGAGGCTCTGCTTGGAGGTGGTAGCGCCACTAGTTCCCAATTAGGATGGAACAACACTGCGCTGGATGTCTGTATTTACGAGTTAACATAAATATTGTAGCCAAGATCTGAAATGCTAAGATAAACCATAGTAAAAGACATGTGCAGTGCGGAAATCTTGTGTAATATCACACTGGAATTTCTGCGTAATAACTTCTGCAGAATTTCATTCTCTCCGTGCTCCCAGCATTTCCATGTTTGCTGAGCAGACTTTCTTACCCTTACCTGACTTACTCTTTTACCTTTATACCCCCTATGCCAACTCAAGCAATTTAACAAAATTATTACTCATGCAGCATTGTGGCATCTGTTTTTTCTTACTATCAGAATGTGATGGAAGAGGCTTTGTACATCTGCAGACAGATAAGAAAGTAAATAGCAGAAGCAGTTTTATTGAAGCCTTAAGGTCTGCCAGATTTGAATCTGGGTTTTTTGAAAAACGTAGAGAAAAAAATCCCCTAAACCAGGTAGTTTAGAGATATCACCATTCTAGGAATGATTTTGGTTTTTTTTTTTACCCTCAGGTAAATTGTACCATCTCTGCTGCTGAGAAAAGTAAACCTGCAAACAGGAGAATGAACTTTATTTGTAATTACTTTTAAATACACTTCTTTAGCATCAAAAATCATTCCAAGTTAACTAAAAATCATGGGTTTTTGCAGTAAAAGTGTACTTTTACATATACATCTTCAGTAGCTAAACAGAAATATTTTACTACAAGTTCTAATCATACTAAGCCTGTTCATAGAATGGTTGCTAGCAGACTTTGTAAGGAAATGTTTTGCAAGAGGGACAATGATCTTCAAAATGTACCATGCTAGAATTTATAGCGATGAAGATTTTTTTCTTTCTATAACAGAAGTGTAGAAAAAAAATCAGATTATTTGTGCAGGGGCCTAATCACAGGTTTAGATGCTTCTGTTTTTGTAGCAGCCAGCACAGCATGTGGGTGGAACATTGCTGACAGAACTGTGGACATCAGTTTCCTGTGAGGAAGCCTGTCACATATTTTTTGGAAATCAGCATCTAAGTGGCAGGCAATATGCAGGCACTCTGTGGAGAAAGGAACTGTGGCTTGATTTGGGAATCTCAAAGGCTAGTAGTTATGAGAAGTGAGCTGTTAAGAAAGACTTCACAGAAGAGCTTTAGTGGTCATCTGACCAGCTTAAGGCTGTTATTTTTCAGCAAGGTTACTGTTGGTGTACTTCTCATGCAAGTGAAATAAAGATATGGTTTCTGTTTATATAGCTCTTGGAGACTGTGCTTAAGGTATTTCGAGTGCAACCCACTAAAGTGTCAATATTGCTTTAAAAGCTAGTGGAAAATACTTTGATCAACTCAAAGCCCTTTCTTTAGAGTGCTGTCCTGTTCTAAGAGTATTGATCTTAAAGGACTGTTTCCCAAACGAAAGTTGTGAACTCAAGGAACAGGCAGTTGGCTGGAAAAATTGTTCCAGCAGCAGCCAGCCACTTCCAGATGTGTTTGTTAAGCATCCTTCTCTTACCAAGTCAGAGATGTTTGCTAGCTATCTAGTGGGAAGTGGTCCAAGCACCTCTGTCAGGACAGACTGGTTTTAAGAGTGAATTGTTCTGCAAGAGCCACCCAGTTCTGGATGTGCTTCTTCCACGGATTGTGCAAAGTGTGCAGCAGCCTTACCTGGATGGTGTGGTGCTGAGCCCACTGCACTGATGGGCCTTTAGCCTGGCACGGTCTCCAGGAGAGTTAATTAACTCTTGTGTCAGAAAGACTAGGCAGAGCTGATCAAATCTTAGGATATTTTGTGGATCAACCAAAGCTTCAAGATTATCTTGTAGCAGGTGTTTAGTTTTTCCACACAGTCTTCATCTGCATGTGATGTAGGATTGATTGCATGTGATGGATCTTCAGAGAAAGGCTTTTTCTGTACCTGTGGTAAGCTGGTCAGCTGAGCTGCTCTCAATATGACTTGAAGACAAAGCATGTGATGAGGAGCTTTCTCTTCTCTGTAGGTCAGCTGATACAACACAACCCTGAGCACAGCCTTTTAAATTGCCCACTTGCACTCAGAGGCCTTCTTTAAAACAAGTAGAAATATGTATGTGTGTGAGTATATTTCTTTGTTTGATCATCATTTGTTTGCTTGTTAGGTTTGGTTTGGATTTTCTTTAAGCAGTAGTTAGAAACAAACAATGAAACCCATTGTTTAAACACTCCACGTGTTTAAACCTTTTTAAAATACTGCTTAGAGAAATTTAGGGAGCTGAGCATTTATTAGTCACAATGTACTAGTCCATTGTGGTATGTCTGTTTTTTTTTTATTTCCTCCCTTCTTTCTGATGTTAATTTGATTTAATTATAGTATAGGAAAAGACAGATAAGAGAGATTATATGTCATTAATTTGAGCCAAAGAGGAGGTTTTTTTCTATTCTAAATTATCCATGACAAAATATGTATGATATGCTAGTACAGTGCAATGTATCTTGGTGTTTATATTTTTTCCCTGGGTGTTCTGCATCAGTCACAACTTTTGTCTCAGCAGAGGAGAGAAATGTAAAGACATAGATACCACCTGGAGCACTCTTGAATCCCTCATGGAGGGACTGCCTGTGGTACAGAAGTCTCTGTTCCTGCTCTGACCCAGGGGTTTTCTGTGGTGGGGCTGTTGGCAGGCAGGTGTGGGGTGCACCTGTGGTACCTGTGTGTGGCACAGCAGGGCCTGCTCACCGGTTCTGCCTGGGGTCCTGAGAACTGTGCATCCTTGTTAGTGTAGTCAGGAGTGTGAGCTCACCAGGAAAGAGAATTCCATCAAACTGTTTCCATTTGGCTGGTATATCAGTAACTGATAGTGGCAGGGACTGTTTCCATGTGATGGATGTCTGTGTGCCAGGACCTCCCTTGAAATTAGCCATCATGTTATATGGCCTGGTGAACAGCTGGCACCCATGCAGTTTCTGTTTATATGCCACAGATTCTGATGAATGCTATCTCAAAGAGCTAAGCATCATGTGAAAGGATCTCCAGCACTTATCTGGACCATTAACTTTCTTTCTTTCTTTCTTTTTTTTTAATGTAAACATAATTAATGTTATAGTTGGAGAAATGTTAGCAGATGGACACTGAGCTCTGAGAGATTTGTGTGCAGGAAATTCAGCAAAATATTCCAGTAAGTCAAATTCAGTTAAGATTTATAAGCAGATTGTCTAAACAATGCTGATTTTATTTTCTTGTCTAATATTTCAGAAGTTAGCTACACCTGAAATTGAATATTGGAAATGAATAGGCTCATTAGCCTGTGGCCTATGGTGGCACTTTAGAAAAGTTCTGTACAGGTTGGTTTGAATCTTAGCCAGGCTTTAGGCAACATAATGGGCAGGTTTTACAGATGTTGTAGACACAGTGCATCTTCAGCACAGTATGTTATTTGTGTTATCATCTGAAGAAGTGACAAGATAGATCAGGTAGAGTTGCCATACAAAGCCACATTCTTTGGCATCAATGACAAAACTTTACAATTCCAGCTCAGCATGGGAGGGTATAACCATCTAATAAAAAATCTGCTTATTCCTTCATACCTGCTTGTGTGCTGAAGAAGCTAATAAGTCAACAAACCCTAAATTGTTACATTACTGTGCATTATTCTTGCTCCAAGTGTTACAGGCAGTGACCAGGAGTCGCTTCTTTCTGAAAGATAAGTTTTTTGAAGAAGCAGTTTCATAACAGTTAATGCTTGGTTCTGTTTAGACCATCAAGACTTCCTTACTTTGTGCTAGCTTCACTAAAAAGGATAAAAAAACCCAACCTTTAAATATGTACATATAATATAATATATGCATATGTATATTTCTTTGCCTGCAAGACTAAATCTTAGTGACCAGGGAGCCCATGCTGTGTGTTAGGTTAGTAGTCTTCTCTGAACACAGCTGCTTTGGAGAGGATCTGGCTGCTTCTCTATTCCAGCCTCATTTGAGTGGCTGCAGATGGGTGGTTTTGACTGGGGTACTGAGGCTGACTTAGGTACTGTTTACTTGGTTTAGTGGTAGTTTTGGCATTTTGCCTTGTGACTGTTGAATGGCTTGGGGGTTTCCAGCTTTTATTCCAGAGAAAGCCATGTTAAAGTAGACTACTCTGCCTCTTACTACAACACCTCTTCCATACCTAGCAGCAATTATTTACTTCCAGGATCCTGTATTTGTGAGTAGGCAGGTGTAAAATCCCATCTCCCAGTGCATGAGGAAATGTGTAATCTTTATGCATGTGCCAGGAGCATGCAGTTCTTCAGGGGAGTTTGCTCTTAGAGTTTCATATCAGATGCAGCAGACCTGAGACTGTGACCAATAAATTGAGCCTCCCTGCCCCCTCTAACCCCAATTCAAAAAGCAGACGTTGAACCTGTGATTGGATGTGGCCAGGTAGTTTGCTTCTAGAGTAAATGCTTTACCAGACAATCAGGGTGCTCAGGACATTCACTAGCAGGAGCCCTACTTCTAGTCCTCTCAAAAAAGTAGAAAGAGCAATTTCTGCATGGGCTCAAACCTCCCCTGTGCTCTGCTTTTCTAAATTTGTCATTCACAGGCTCAGATGTATTTTTCTCACTATGCACCATGTGCAAACACTTAACCATTGAGGAAAGGGGGCAAAAATGCTGCTCTTTCATGTGGTACTGGTTCACATTTGCTCTCCACTAGCATAAAAGGTTGCACAGATAGCTTGAGGCTCTCACAGCCTGCACTTCCCCCCAGCCCCAGCAGTTAGGGCTGCATCTTGAGCAGAACAGTGGCACGGCCTCTTTCCACCCTCTTTGGTATTGTGGGCACAGAGAGCTTTTGTGACACTCTGACCTTCCAGCTCCCCACCACTATTCCATGTCTTTAGTGCCCTACATCACCTGGGATTTGACTCACTAATAATGGGCTAATTGCCAGTGAGTGGAAATCAGGGAATCACAGAAGCAGAGACCAAGAGAATAGTTTTAATCTGAAGGAGTTTAATCTGTGAAGTAATTGCTAGTGAGGCTTGCTTTGTATTTGAGACTTATTCATTGCCAGCTAGTATAGAGTGAAACAACTGGAGGGAGCTGAACAACTTGGTTGTCTTATTCAGAATTGCTTTCAGTCAGATTTGAAAGCTGACAAAAAGCTATTGTAACTAATAGCAGCTTGGTGCTAAAGGAAGATATGACCCAAAATTGTACTGTGGGTTAAATGGTCTGTAAAACAAACAGCAAAACCCCACAATCAAGAAAAGCTTCTAGTTGGGATATTGCTGATATTTGCTTTGCATTTTTTTATTGGCTGATGTCCTCTCATTTACTTGTCTCAAAATTCTTCATTAGGAGAATTTTCTTGCATTTGTGGAGTAAATAAAGAAGAGAGATGATACTGAAAGCAGTTTTTCTGCTGGGCTGTGCTCTGGGCATCAGCACATTCTCCATGGAAGAGCCTGAAGATGGAGGCAAGCACTGGGTGGTGATTGTTGCAGGTTCCAATGGCTGGTACAACTATCGTCACCAGGTAAGGACCACTGTTCCACATGCTGATGCTGTCCATGCTCCAGAAAATGCCAGCTCCCAGACTTGCAGGAAGGTGACAGCTGCCTGTCATCTAGACTAGTTGAGACCTTCTGTCATTTGAGCAACTGCTTCTACTTCTAGACTCCCATGTGTGTGAAGTTTTCAAAGCAAACAGCAGCAAGGTTTGCTCAGAACCTGCTCTTAGTTATTTTGGTTACCACCCCAGGAATTCCCTTCCACTACTCCTTTTTACTATGTGGTTTTGATTTTTTTTTTTTTTTTGCATACAACTTTTTTCAGCCTCTAACCTCTTGAAAAAGCTGTCATTACCAGAGGAGAAGTATTCTTCCTCTAATCACACTTCTGCATCCTGGGAAACCTGGGCCTTTTAGGGTAAATACTGTATTGCTAACTAGAGTAGATCTAGAAGATCTAACCCCAGCTTGCAGTTGTACAAAGGACATCTAGAGGTAAACTTCATTTTGAGACACATGTGTGTTTCTCTTTTCATTATGCTCTGAGAAGTTTCCTTTTTTTCTAGTTAAAAAATCTCCGAAGGCTGCAAATGCATTATTATGTTTTGAGGAGTGGAGGACATATGGAAGGGGGTTCTTTTTAACCTGAATGACTGTGTTCAACAGCATGGCCTCAGAATTATGTTGGCACAACAAAGGTATGATGCAGCAGGGTGCAGGGAGCAAAGTGAGTGGCAGAAACAGGAGGAAAGGGAACAGGAACTCCCAAGTCCAACGCTGCTGGGAAAGCCAGTGTGTTGTGAAACTGTGGGCTGAGTGTGGGTGTCACCATGGACAGGATTAAATCCAAGTGACTTAATTCTGATTAAGTTCAAGATTTATAATCAGCAGTCAGGAAACTTCTGCAGCACTTTCCCCTTGGGGAATTGCTGGACAATCCCTTAAACAGATTAATCTATGCAAATGCTATCTTTGCTCTAAATTTGCAGCTTGGCTTTCCTGTAGAACAGGATCAATTTAATTCTGATTTGTGTGTACATTTATGTATTTCTAAATGCTAGAAAAATAGTTTATTATAGTATTGTTGGTTATATACCAGTGTACAAAATCAGCATTTTTAAAACTGAGTTGTATGAAATGTACTGGTTGAATTGCTGAATGCTGGAACTTTTAAAGTATATATTATTTTTAATGTAACTGTCTGTAAAATAGAGAGGCTTCATCCTCTTGGTTGATTGAGGAACAAATGAGCCTTCTGTGTGTTAGGCACCCTGGGTTTTGTGTATGTTTCTTCTCCTAGCCTCACAATCAGTTTGTAACTTCCAGCACAGTGATGAGCTTAAAACTAAATTAATCAGACTGACAGTCTTGTTGCATCTGAAGAACAACCTGTCACTGGCAAGTGCTAGCTTTGACACTTTGACAAACAGGTTTTAGGGACTTTCCTGTCTCCTTACACTGTAGATATCACCTGATAGTCATAGTTGGAATATTACAGCCTTAATATAAACTATTCCTATTTAAAATTAAATCTTTAAGAAGAGTTTTAAAATTGAAATTGGGAAACAATGATGAAAATACTACTGCTGTATTTGATTACTGCCTGTCTTGGAGTGTCTAATTTAATTACTGAGTTGCTGTTTTGTTGCTATTGCTGTATAACCAGTCTAGCTGGCTCCCTTCCATTGTTGTTACTACCACAACATTAATTCTTTAAATAAAACTACAATTTTGAAGCTGTGGTTCGTGAGAATTCCTTTTCTCTGTTGCCTGGGCACAGTTTTTAATCTCTCTGTCAGTGAGCCTGCAATGACAAGTGCATCTGCCAGGTAAAATAGGGTTATGAAGAACACAAGATCCACACTTAACATATTTGTGTCCAACAGTGAGTGAATCTCTGTAACATGCTCGTTTCACAGAAGCCTATTAACTTTTGAGTGTGGTCATGCTTTGCAGATAGTTACTAAGTAATTCCTTTTCAATGTTAGAAAAATGAGAACAGGATTTCTTTAAACACCTAATTTTGAAGATAATGTCAACTAACAATGCACAATATCTGCCATGTTGGATTGTTCTGAATTTAAATACTAGGAATCTCTGTATTTTAAACTGCCACTTGCTTCAGGTATTAATATTTGGAAAGAAGAAAATTAGAACACTAATAATAATCCTATTAAAGTTACAAAAGCAGCATTGTAAAAGAGTCTGTATGAAGGATCCTTCAGAATGAGGCTGGGTTCTTACTTGCCTGTCCTGAGCAAGATACTGTGCATCTTAACTTGTTATGAAAAAGCTCAATTCCCACAGGATGCAGCACAGCAGCAGGTTCTGCCTAGTGCTAATGCTGTTCTTCCTAGTGGCCTTTTTTGGCCAATCTTAAGGGCCTGGTGGGTGTGAGCACGCATGGTAGCAGTGACATGTGGTGAGACAGACCCAGCAGTTAGTCATGGGAAATCCTCGTGTGTGACATGAAGTGTCATCCAGACAAGGGTGCCTTGGGTATTAAAAAATTGGAGAAATTTGTTCCCAGCAAAAGAAGCAGAATGATAGACTTTTAGGAGAGTTATTCAGAGGAGGAAAGATGCTACAGAAATCTGAAGAGTTCTAACAGATTTCTGAAAATATTATGCTCACTGATCACCATGTCTTGGTGTGTTAGTGTTCCCTACCTTCCAGAGGTAGAAGCAAAAACATTTTAAGTAATTAAATTATTTGCCCAAGTCACTTACAGTGGAACCAGGGATAGGACTTGGTCTTTCACTTCTGTGCTTCAGAACAGATAGTGAATACACATAGGAACACGTGGTATTGTTCAGAAGAATCATACTTGTGCTATAAGAAATCAAAGCAGTGCTCCAGAATTGCACGTGTGTGTAATCTTTTTGCTTTCTGAGGGAGAAACTGCAGAGGAAAATATATTGTACCCTAATTCAGTTCACTCCTGCCATCACCCTTCTTCCCCAGAACTTCTCTGACCTAGCCTGTGTACAAGTGGATTTGTAGATGTGTTCCAGTAAGTAGCTATTTAATGTAGCTTTTTTTTCTATTACCAGACTTGTTGCTATTCCCTTCATGCAACTAAGCACTCATAATGTCCCTTTGTAATTTGAGAATTCAGCAGACACTTCTCTGGATTTCAGTTGCTCAGTTCAGCTGTCCAGGGTACAGTTAATACATGATGTTGCATGTTTGTATTACCTTTTTATTTTGTGAGCTCCAGTTGTTTTCATGATGCCTGCTTCAACATGGTCAAAATGTACTGTATTGTAATGATCTGGTGGTAATGTGTTCATCTGACTGGGCAACCACAAAAGCAGAAGAAACAGATTACATATTAAAAAATACTTCATTTCATACATGAAATGCTGTACAGAACCCAGGAATAATAAGTTTGTAAAGGCTTTGCAGACCCAGGAAACACTGAGTTTGCACCTGTAACCTCAAGGAATTCGAAACTTTGCTTAAGACTGGTTATTTAGATGTCAGTGGTCAGGATCCACTATCAGTACAAACCAAGGATAGAAAAGGAGAAAAACCACCATTTGTGCTTAATATGAGCAAGATTCACACTTTGCAGGCAGTTGCTTCCACTATGATGGCTGAACTGGGACTTCCTAATCAGGATGACCTAAACTTGTCTTACACATTTATCTCATCCAGTACCTAAAATGAAATTTAAGTGTTTTGTGTAGTATAGAGCCCAGTGTGATAGGCTTACTGTCATTGCAGGGCTACCTTGTACATTGCTTTGTGCTTGTGGCTTCTCAGTTCTTTGGCATTTTTGTCCTTATTTTAGTGGTTTTGATTAGAGTGGCTTGGGTTGTGGAAGGGCTATCAGTGTGCTCCTCTCTGATCCTCAGCAGTTACTCTGGCTTCTCTGCAGCAGCTTTCTATTATGAGACTGGCTACTGTTCAAGAGTACTCCCCCTGTTCCTAGGCAAAGTGGCTCAGCTCTCTGCTGCACAAAGAGCTGGATAAAATACCTCTGGAAAGCTTAGTGGCATACGTGAGCAAATACAGTACTAAATGCTTCTGACAGATTTAGAGAGTGACTCGACAAACTAGTTCTCATTAGAAGAAATAGTCTGGCTCTGCTGTGTGATGAACATACCAGCTAACTCAAATCTAAAGCTGGCTTCACATCAGATCAGAAAAAGAGACAGACCCGTGCTTCCTGGATGCTCAAACCTACATAGTTTGTGGAAAAGCCTGATGTGAAACAAGAGTCTTACTAAAGATGGAATGCATCCTCTAGAGAAATGCCAGACTGAAAAAGTCTGGCAAAATTAAAATCAAAACTAAAACTAAAAAAACCATGAATTTGTATACATGAGTCTGTTTTCAGTTGTTGTTTTTAGTCTTACACTTCCTGAGCTTTGTGGGTCAGAGGCTGTATTTATTCAGTGTCCTAGACACTACCAGCCTGAGCAGTATCTTATTCCAGAACAGTCTTAAATTCTCCTGCTTTGTAGGTAACAGACACTAAGGCTGCCTTGGCCTTCAATTAATGTTTCCTCACTGTGCTTACAAAATTTAAACTGAACTCTCAGGAAACCTTTCCTAAATTCTTGATAGTTGTATCTTTGGGCAGACTCACTGATGTATGTTTAAGCAAAGGAGTAAGACATGGCTGGCATCTCAGACATATTCTTCTACTTTGTTTGTATATTAGAGTTCATTCTTGTTTAGGCTGTGACATTTCAGCACAGCTTTAGTGGGAATTGTGCTGCTTTAAGATAAAGCTGACAGTTCCTTTCAGCCATGAACCTAGCAGTCATAAGACAAGAAGTAACCAATTTCACACAAGTCCAACGTTTTCCCTTTAGGAACTATTTATGCAAGCTTGTGTCATAAACAACTTGATTTTTCCAAAAATCCCCTCAAGCAGTTTGCTTAAAAGCTGTGTCATTCAGATGCGTAAACAGCTGTTTGGCAGAGGAAAATTGGGGTGCCAGGAAAACAGGGTAATTCACTCTCTGAACCCCATGCTTTCAAAATCGAGGAGTTAATTATTTAAGCAGCTCTTCCATCAGAATTTGCTGATGTAGCGAAGGGTTTAGACTAACCAGGGGGTGAAAGGTCTAAACCATGCCCTTAACAGTGTCCATTTTGGAGCTACCCATAAGGTCAGTGTGCAGCAGGAGCTGTGTAGCTGCACCTTTTCCTGTGCTGTGTGGGACAGCTGCAGCTTTTTCTGTGCTGATCTGGGGCAGCCCCTCAAATCACAGTCACAGAAACATGATTTAGTGACAATTTATCCAGTAAATGTTCATAGCACACATTTCATGTGTTAAACCATCAAGAATAATACCAATAAGAGATCTGAAACCAGTGAACAGCTGTTTCTTCTAGGGTGGTTTACAGGTGCAGATATGCCAGAAATATTTCAGAGAGAAGCAGGGTCAAATAGCAGTATTTGAGAGGCAGTTAGACATCAACAGGAAATACTCTACATACACCTCCCTGCTCTAACTGCAAACTTTTTTACTCTGGTTTTGTAGAGATTTATGGGTTTTTATGTGTACACAGGGACCAATCAGGAGCAATATCAAAGGTGACTAACTAGGTCAGCTAATTCTATGCAATAAACCCTAACTGTTTACTCATAACTGTCCTACTTTAGTCAATGGAGTTTTAGTAGGAATGCATGTTTTTGCTGCTCTAGGCTTTGCTGGTGATATCATTATGCTACGAGCAGTTCCCTTAGCAAAAGCCTTAAAAGGCTGGGACAACCCCCAATCAGGCATAAGTTGAGATTGAAGGGAATTGACTGCATTGATCCGTCTTCCTTTACAGCAGGGATTTTGCAAATGACTACTATTTGCTAAGACAGGACATACTGAGCAAACAGTGAATGAACCAGAAGGAAGGAGAGGAAACCAGAAAAAACCTGATAATATGCATTTACAAAGTTTAACTTTTTAGTTATTTGGGATCAGTTGAAACACCTCCAGAGTCCCTGCTGGCCAGCCACATGTCTGTGGGAGCACAGACACTTGCTGATTGAACATGGTGATCCTGTATCACTGCATGCCTAAGCCTTTCCCCATTGCCAGCCTGTGAAGGTTCCTGTCAGCATCACAGAGGTGTGTGATATTTTGAGAGTGAGAAGGGATCGATGATCTACTCATCAATCAGTGTAGAGAAGCCCTGATTAGTGTTTTCTTCTGCTTGGGTTGCTTGTGAAAATCAAATATGTTCTCAGTCAAACCTGTGCTCTTCTGTTTCATATTATATGCAATACCTTCCTAACTCTGTTTAACCTCAGTGTTTTGACTTGTTGAGGCAGCAGGTGGTATAATGACATACAAGGAAATGGAAAACTAACTGGGAGATTATCTGGGATAGGTGGAAAAGAACCTAGACTGCTGACCTGTGAAGTAGGAAATGGAACTGCTGTAGTAAGAACAGTTTAACATTTAGGGTTAGTCACATAAAGAGATTTTATTGTTGTAGAGTTCATTAGCATTGAACGTGCCTCACCCTTCACAGAATCTTGTACAACTGTCTTCTCTTTTCATTTTTATCTGCACTTAGAAGACCAAGGAGTATAAAGTTACAGTATTTTACAGTGTCCTTTTGGTTAAACTAAGGAAAATCACTAGTTCTCCTAAGTAATCTAAACAGACGCTGGTCTACTTAAACTACATCAATTTGGTATCCAAATTAGCAAATTAGATTAGTTCAACACAAGGAAGCTTTAAAGCTTGCTTCCTGCCTGCATTTGGAGCATGCATTTGTTAGATGAGATCTCTTCCATTAATCCTGCACAGCTTTTCCCAGCATTTGGTGGTTCTAGTTCTCAAGTTTAGGAATGATTGTCAATACCCCATTAGGGCACTCAGGGACTGTGTTTTAAAGAAGAGAATAATTTGGTCTGGGGTTACTAAGAAGTTAGCATTCTGACAGAGCTCTGCATTTACTGTAATATCACTTTAATAAGTGTTGTTATTTCTGTGTCATGGGAAGATGGTTCTGTAAAGAAAATATGCTTATTCATATCCTGTACAAATCAGCAAAAGAGCCTGAATAGAATTTTTGCAATTCTGTTTTCCGCTGAAATCTGATGTTCACTGAATTAGTTGCTCTGCAGAGTAAGAAATACATAATTAAAAAGAAAATATTCCTTAAACCAAATTCTCATCTTATAGTAAAGCAAGATTTAATAAAATCTTTGCATAGATGAGATTGGTAAACAATACTTGCTTAAGTCAAGGACAGCCTTCATTCCTTAGTTGTACAGGCTTGGTGCAGAACTAAGGGAAATTGGTGGAAATCCAACTCTTTTGTCTGCTTGGCACACTTTGGATTTCTCTGTCACTGCAGAAGGTTTTTATTTTGATTTTCTCATACAATGGAGAATATTGCTGAGAGCTTCATGTTAAATTTGTTATCTGTTACCAAGTCTGAAGCAACTTCTGGTTTCTGTTTCAATAAGAAATCAAAATAGGTAATGAGGGAGAGATATTAATCATAGTCTCTACTATTAATGCAACTGCTTCTAATAAAGAAGAGCAATGAGCTCTGGTTTAACCTGTGCATTTCAGCTCTCTAGCAACCCTCAGTCTCTTATATTGGAATGAAGTTTGTTTTGGTCAATAGCCTGCTCTTAGGTCTGAAAAGGTTTTTTGCTTCTGGTATCAAAGGTAAAATTTCTGTTAAAACTAGTAATGAAAATTTGCTTAATTTCAGGCAGATGTGTGCCATGCGTACCAGATTGTACACCGAAATGGAATTCCAGATGAGCAGATCATTGTCATGATGTATGATGACATTGCTGATAATGAGGAGTAAGTGATGAACATACACTGGTCACAAACTATATGGTTACTACAAACATGCCATGGTCACCAGTGTGTTTGAGTTTGTAATAGTTTTGAAAGAAAAGCCCTTAAAACCACCTGTGATGTGCATAGAGACGTCAGCCATCAGCACAATAATTCTCATTCTCCTTTGAAATGTGCTCATGAGCTTTCTAAGCCTTAGAACACAGCTCAGCATCAGCTGTGGCACTGAGGACTGCAGAGCTTTGTTATGAGAGTAAGGGATTTTAACTCCCAGGCATAACAGCGTGCAGTAGATAAATAACCTAAATAACCTAAACTTGTGAGGGAGGGGAGGTCTGTGTGCAACTTTCAGGGCTTTTTTGGAGGGTATTATCAGATTAATTCCCAGCATTCAATGACAATGGGTACAGGTCCCATTCTGGGTGACTGTCTAGAGCATATCATTGCTTCCTGTGTGACACAGTTGATTTATACAGCCTCTAATTCTGAAACAACTTGCCCCAAAATCAGCAGACATTACAGGCACAGCAGCACTGGGAGCAAAGTGTTAAAGGGAATAAAGACAAGACTGCAAGGAGAGAAATGATAGAGACCATCCACCTACATATTCAGATTAATTGACATGATCTGTGATAGAATACTTGAATGTACTCTGGGGGTAAGGACACCTGAGACAAATATATGTAACTGACTGAAGTGCAAAGCCCTTTATATTCTGAAATCACTTATGACATATGGTGCAAGTTCCTGTACTCTCAGGTGAGCTGGCTCCTGTTGTTCTAGAGTCATTGCATGGCATGTGGCTAATTATTCCTATTTATGTTCCATTTAACTTTCAGAAATCCAACCAAAGGCATTGTCATCAATAGACCTAATGGCTCAGATGTGTATGCTGGAGTGCCCAAGGACTATACAAAAGAGGTAGGAACAAAACCCCTTTCCCTGGGGAAGGTTCAGCATTATCCAATGTCTGAATAAATTCTTTCACCCTGTAGCTTACACTCCAAAATGCACATAATATAAAGCATCAAGTTTATTCACCTGAATGGTTTGACATGACGTTTGTTGTTCATAAGATGAATATAGACAATAGATTCTTTGGAGTGAAGCATTGGTCATCAAAGTGAACCTTTACACTGTTTCCATGCTGACACATGAAATAAAAGGAAGGAAGGTCTTGGATTGTAAATGTTGTAACTCAATCTGAAAAACAGCTATGTAAAACTAATTGTTTAATTAAATCAGTACAGTAATCCAGTCACTCCGTGATTTCATGATTCAGCAGCCAAGTGAGTCATTAGATAAAGATGTATTGAAAAGGATGGCCAGCTACATTTGTCATCCATGCATAGATTAGAACTTTAAGAATTCATCTTTCTAAATGAAGATTTTGTTGTTTTTATGATCAGATCTAACTTTAATCTTCTCAAATCTTTAGGATGTTACTCCTAAGAATTTTCTTGCGGTTCTCAGAGGAGATGGGGAAGCAGTAAAGGGGGTGGGATCAGGAAAAGTATTGAAAAGGTAAGAGAAGTTTAATTTAGAAAATAATTGCATGTGTAGTTGTAAATTGACACTGATTTCAACAAAAGAATAAATTAGAGCAACTTAAGAATCCAGCAAAATTATTGATGGCAATTCCAGGTCCATCACGTTACAAATGCAGTGGTTCTAATTTCTTAAACTATGCATCACAAGAAAGCAACTGCTGATATTTGACTGATTAAGGTATAAAAGTTCCAGAGGGTAGTATTAACTGTATTAAGGTATTTGTTATTTAGACAATTATCTTTTGCAAGAATGGCAATTCTAAGATAGTGTGGCTAAATTTTGGAGACTTCTGGAAAGGATTTTCCAAGGCTTGTTTTAATGTACATGAACAGTTTTATTAATCAGCAGAAGACTTAGGTCAAACTCAGGCCAGACTTAGCAGTGAGTGGCAGAGGAACAGAGAGAGCTTAACCAGCTCATCAGCTGGAAGAATTGCATGTCTAATCCCAGTCTTGGTCTTTGTAGCATGTGTACAGTTATTGAGGCTGAGTATAAATCATAATTCCATTCCTAATGAGGTGGAATTATGGTTTATAATTAATGAAAAAAATCTTTATGACTGAAAAAAAAGAGGAAATTAACTTGTAAGTGGTGTATTATGCTTAAATTATTTGTAAACTAAGCTACACAAATGATTCTAAGTTTTGCACTATTTTAATATATGAAGAATAACTATTTTAATATATGAAGAATAATAAAGTATAGATTGGCTAAGTGGAATGTAAGATTTATAATTAATGGTAGTTAATAACAGCTTATATAATTTAGATGATTCAAGAATGTAGTTAATACATTTCAGGGCCTAATATTCTTCTTGGAAGGACACCTGATGTCAGTTTTTCATCTTGCTTCTACAGAGTTTGAGATGTGAAAGTATGATGCCACCTTACTAAGTTGTACTATATTTCTGACTATTGGTTAAGAGATATATCATATATTTTTCTATGTACAAGAATGACCATAAAACCTTTAAGAATTTGGAAGGACTAATATTGTTAAAGAAAAAGTGTGAAGTCTATCTTCATCTGACAGTTGATTTTAGAGGCATAGCATTGAAGCAGAACAGAAGAATCCCACCCTGGCACTGAGGAGAACAATAAAAAAGAAGGAGCAGGACAATAGTCAAATAAGTTACTGCTCTGAATTGTTTGAACTTCATCCTTAAATGCTGAGGTTGAAAATTATATATGCAAAACGTATAGGCAAAATGTTAATAAATTACTGCCCATTACCAGATTGTGCAATTCTAGTATCTGGAATGAGTCAAGGGGTGACTATGAAGCAATTTTTGTTTTAAAAAAATGTACATCTGAACACACCTTACCTGTGAAAGCTCGATGTTCCTGTTCAAATAAGGGAGTAGCTACACAGAGGGCCAAAGTCTCTTAATGTACTCGGGAAGACAACTTGAACCCACAAATAAGTCTCAATTGTTTACATTCCATCTTGGTCAAATTTTTTGCATTTAGGATCAAGAGCAGGAAACCAAAAAGTAACGCCAACCCTTCTTTATTAGTCTCTGTTTGAATTTTCAAGTGGCCTGACTTTTGCTATTGGGTGGGACAAGAGCTCAATTATCCTTTCCCTGGGAGGCTTCCAGATGGACTTTCAGGTGGTCCCCCTAACCAGTAGGTTACTGGCCAAACAGAAGGCTGGACAATATTCCCTTGGGCTGCTGCAGTTGCACCTGTTTGCTGTGAGGAAAGAGCAAAAGCAAGTAAAGGTTTCTGGAATCTGGTACAGAGGAACAGAGGAGAGCCTGGACACTCCTTCTGATCTTTTTACACACTTTATATTTAATTGTCCCTGAATCCAGTTTAAAAGGAAAATTCCTTTCCAGATCTGGCTGTAAGGACAAGACTTTTCTGTCACCCAAACATGATCAGTTTGATTTAGAGTGGAATCAGGCTGTACAGCAAACTGTACTACACAGATGTGAGGGTGTCAAAGCCTGTGAGTGCTCAGTCTGAACTGACTGCAGAGCCACGGGTGCAAATGCTAGTGGGGCCTCATGGGTGCCTGTGCACATGCATCAGTTCCTCATGGAGCTGGAGGCTGACACTGCTTGCTGATCTGTGTGGCTGATTATGGCCACAGTAGTCCTTACACATCCCTCAGGGTCCTAGCAAAGAGGTTTTTATTATTTATCCTTGTGTTAATGGTACCTTGGTATAACTTAGTTTTAAAAACATTCCTTTTTTTACCAGACTTCTACAAATGCCCACAGTGTTACCAATTATTCACATAGCCATTAAAAACCAATTGTGTTTCCACCATACCCTACATAACAGCCCTTGTCTCAATCAGTTTACAGTTTGAATGTGAAGTGTGATTGCTGTATTCTCCGTGTTTGAGGGACTGGCCTATATATTTGTTTTTGTTCCTTTTGCGGGCATCTCTTCTAATAAGGATCCAAACTAATATGCTTGGGAGAAAAAATATTTACCAAGAGGAGGAGGTGCTTCAGCTCTATTATTTTCAGATATTGACATGTCTTGGCACTGAGAAGCAGATGATTGTTGTTGTATTGAAGATTAGGTTGGAGTAGTTAAAAAGACTTTGTTTGCAATTTTTTCATTACAGTGGTCCCAAGGATCATGTGTTTGTTTATTTCACTGACCATGGAGCTCCAGGACTTCTGGCTTTTCCTGATGATGATGTGAGCATTTTGGGAATAACACATAACCCATCATTTTAGTGGCATACTAAAATAATAACAAATAAATGTAAAACATGAGAATATTTAGTGCATTGCTATATTGAGGCGAGAGGCCAAAAAGAGCATTATTCTTCTGATCACTGTATTTTGGATTTTTTCCAGTTAGAATCTGTAACATGCAGTTGAAAATTAAGTTATGTCATTCCATAGTCAGACTGTTTCACACAGGTGTGACTTGGCTTTTTGGTGCACTATATATATCTTCTGGGACCATTACTCATCTTCTCCAGAGTGGTAAATGCTAGAATGTTATACATTAGAAGGGCAAAGGACTAGATAAATTTATTGGGAAAATAGTGTACATATTCACAACAGTTAGTATTTATTCTTAAGTGAATTGTGTGTCTGTTGAACATAAGTGGTTTTAAGACAAGCCTTCTTATTTTACAGCTTCATGTGAAAGACTTGAATAAGACTATTTGGTACATGTATCATCACAAGAAATACCGGAAGGTAAACAAGCATACCCGAAATTCTGAAATTAAAAGAGCAGCTGGCATGGAAGAGAGATGCTTTTATTTTGAGAGCTGGCTCAAAGTAGGAAGAATCTGTTACATGCAGTTAAATTTGCATTAGGATTTTGCAGTTAAAAGGATTGATCTGCTCCAAATTTTCCATAAATGGTTTACTTGTTTTTGCAGTCAATGTTCATATGTAGTGTAACTGCTGTTTGCTAATGCTGCATATTCTGGCTAGAAAAGCAACATCTGTAACTGCTGCACCCCATAATTTATACCTGACTCTTTCTTCCTGTGCTTTGTTCACTTCAGGCTTTACTGTTTTTACAGGAAGTTTGTATCCACCTCATGTTTTTCTTACAGTTCCTTATTTAGTTTAAAAGACTGTACCTCTTGTCAGAAAATTCTGTGAATTTATTTCATCACATGTACTAGTAGCAGAAAAGTTACTGTTTTGAACATTTTACTGGTGCTTTTTTTACACAGCTCTTTGTGGCAATGTCTGCTATGGCTGGCTGTGTTTAGGAACACAGCTGGCATCAGTTCCAGGGTCACTACATTCAATGCTAACACATTACTGTGCCTATAAAGGGACTGTGTATTTGATCTGCGCCTTGCACAATAGCCAGTAGATCCCTGTGGATTTTGTAAAGATGAATAACACCTTTTCATTATTATTCTTTTCCCTTTCTATGGAGTTTAATTCCTGAAAATAAAAAATTAGCTGTCAAAAAAAAAATCCACCATTTAAGGAGAAATGCACCATTTAAGGAAAGTCCACCATTTAAGGAAGGGCACCATTTGAGGAAGGTGAAGGGGTGATGTGCACATCTTAGGGGTTGAATGATCATTGGTCTCCAATTTATTGATCAGGTTACATATTTTTATAATAGTGTTAATAAGCTCATGCATATTCTGTAACCTAAGCATTCTATTCGTTAAGCTATATATCAACTCTTCTTCATTCTTTCAGCCTTGCATTCTATTTTCTCACGTCTCTCTGACTCCCTGTTATTGCACTTAGAGATGTCCAAGGACACAGTGTTTTCGCAGGTGCAAAAACTCAGAAGGCCAAACACAGTATTTTTCCAGCTTCTAATAACTAACATTCCCACAATTAGCTTTTGTTTTGTAGCATTATGCATAGCTTTTGTTTCAGGAATAGCAGTACAGGCCAACTAGCTATAGCTAAAAAGCACCAAACAAGTTTTCTCCATTTCCTCATGGAATTTCTTAAGGTCTCTGATTTATTTTTGTATTTTATAGATGGTATTCTACATTGAAGCATGTGAGTCTGGATCTATGATGAATCATTTGGCTGATAATATCAATGGTGAGCAGTCCGTTAACTTACTGGACTTAAATATCACAACTTGTCCCAGACCTTGTCACAGACAAGTACTGACTGTGACAAGAACAGGTTCAAGGCATGTTTATGTAGAATTTTAGTGGGGGAGCACAAGAAAGTAATACTTTCCATTTACAGGAAGTTCCTTTTAGTAGAGTCTTACAAAAGACTGAAAAGGCTTTCAGTTTCTTGAAAATGAGAAGTTGAAAAAGTATTTCTTTTCAGGAACCAGGTTGGTTGCCCTGGTTATACAGGCATTTCTCAGCCTCAGCACTGCTAGCAGGTGTGAAGTTCCTGCTCTCAGTTTCATCGAGTAGCAGTTGTGAAACACCACTGCCAGGTGGATTCGCTGCACATTTGCACAACAATCCAGGATGTGGAACTCAGATTTTTCAGGGTTTCCAGGCTCTCTGCTGCAGAGTTGGAAGCTCAGCCTTGATTGGGGCGAGGAGTCACAACCTTTTGAAACAGCTGTTCCATATCAGGGAGAGAAGTGCTTGCTCCTGTTGTTTTGAAGATGTCATTGCAGAGGAGACCAGCTGTGTGCCTGTCCATGGCATCCTGGATGTTTGGCCCTGCGTGTGCTGCCTGACACCCACCAAGATTTCTTACAATTTGTCTTTTTTACAGGAAGTTTCATGTTGGTGATTGTTCCAGACAAACACTCAGTATTTTTTATAGTTTATTCTGTCAGAAATTTCCAGCCTGAGGACTCTGGTTTTACAACCAGCTCTGCCACAGAACTTTAAAAGGCAGAAAATTGACAGTCTATGTATTAGAGTACAAAGTTGTCTTTGGCAGCTCTCACTGATAAGCTAAGAAGTTTAACTGGTTACTTAGTAAGCATTTTGAAGGGTGCTAAGAGGAGCATTGTACTGCACAGATAAGATTCCAGATTTTTTTTACTTTTGAGCTTTAGCTACATTCTGAGTAGAAACAACACAATAGCTCTATAAAATCATGTAGAACGCTTTCACTTTAAAAGATGGATTTTCCTTCAGTCACACAGCTATGCTAAAGCCAAAAGTGCTTTTGTCTTGAGATCTGTCAATATGTGCCTACAGTATTTCTGTTGTTTTAGAGATGACTTACTGAGAACACTGTGCTCGGGACAGATGTAGGATTATTTTACTTTTGTCTCAGTGTAGAGCATTATCCAACAAAGTATATTACTTAGAAGGTGGCATTATGTGGAAGTAAAGATGATTTTTAGGGGATTCACTTCAAGTTTGCAGAAAAGATCTCATTATAGTAATAAAGAGAATGAATGTATAGATAGTTGTTAGTGCACAACACTCTCAGGCAGTTCTTGAATAGCAGATTTTTCCTTCAGACAATTTTTAAACACCCCAGACCACATTTGGCAGCAAAGAAGAAGCACAGAGTGTGCTTAGAACAGCACTGAGGGTGACTGAACAGAATGATTAACATACTTCTTTCCTTCCTGCTATTTAGAAGTAAATGATTGAAAGGCAAAATACTTAGACAAATATATTGTGTGCAGCTAAGTATTAAATCATGGAGGGGCAAGGAAAGATTAAAAAAAAAAAGAAGATAAAAACCCCTTACTATTTGTATTACAGTTTATGCAACAACAGCTGCTAATCCCAAGGAGTCATCTTATGCATGTTACTATGATGATGAAAGACAGACTTATCTTGGGGACTGGTACAGTGTGAATTGGATGGAAGATTCAGATATGGTAAGTTATTTAAACAAATTTTCTTCATTTCATGTATGAAAAAGATCAGTAGGATTTTTAAACATGGCTCTTTTACAAGACCGGTGAAAATATTTGGCTTTATGTGGGAACAAAATCAACAAGTTAAGTTGGTAAAAGTATTTATCTATTACTCAGGGCCATATATAATCTTTATTTGTTTGGGTCACTGAATTTACTTCCAATACCAACTTTCAGAAATATTATTTCCTTTTGTTGTTTATAAGATAGAAAATATCTAACTTCTAGTTCCAAACTGACATAATCTTTATTTGCTAATCTGAGACCACATCTCCAAACGTGTTAAATGAATTGGGCAGTTCAGTGAGTTGTATGTCTGCTTCAGGGCTGCTTTAACATGGAACTGTGGCTAACCCACTTGTTAGTATAATGGAGAATAGTGTTAATGAAACAAATCTGGGATTTTTATGCTAGTCCACTCCCTTCTTGCCCATTTGCTGGGAAATGAGATTACTAAAAGTAATATGAGAATATGCTGTCAAATCTTTTCAGTTTTTACTTCAATGTCTTTCAAAGGTTGTATAGCTCTTGTCCTATACATGCTTTTACCCACTGGCAGTGAGTAGCCTCTTTGCAGCTAACCTTGCATTTTTAGAATAGGTAAGTTTGACTGTTTTAGACCTCATGGAACTTTCTTCATGCAGGAGGATCTAAGAAAAGAAACACTCCACAAGCAGTTTCAGCTGGTGAAGAAACGCACCAACACCAGCCATGTGATGCAGTATGGAAACAGAGTATGTATTTCACAGGGCTTCCTGCTCAAATGTATCTTCAAGCCTTTCTTACCCTATACTTTCATGCCTTAATCCAAACAAAAAACAGCTGTAAACTGCCAGGGCTGATTTGGTCATTTTTAGTCATGAGCTATTCCTCTTAGAAGACCTCAGCATTTAAGAGGTGATGATCCTGATGCTAAAGGAAATCAGCCTTGCATATGCATTAATACAAGCAATCAGGTACAAGTTGTCCTCCAAGCTCTGCCAGTGATTTGACACTTCAGTAAAGAAAGGTATTTACCACTTCCCAGCATAATATGAGTATTAGTGAAATGTTAAAAACTACAATGATCCCTCAAATGGGAAGAGCTAAGAGGTGATACAGCATTTACAATAGTCCCATTATGCAACAGATTAAATACTCATAAAAAAATGTGCAGTTACATAACCTGGTAGCCTTTTTCCCCCCCCCTGAGTTTTGGAAATTAGTTCCCTGATTTTTGGGAGCCTTTACCTCATTGTATTAAAAACCCAACATATGCATACACACACACACACACATACACCTACAACCCTGTTACTCCCTTTATTTTCTCTAATAAAACAAGTTTAGAGATTTAGGTTTGCATGGCAGACAAAGAAAAAACTACCTATTGAGGGTGATTGACCATTTCCATCTGCTTACTTTTTATCCTCCAGAGCATCTCCACCATGAAGGTGATGCAGTTTCAGGGCATGGGGAAGAAAGCTGTGCCCATTTCTCTGCCACCTGTGGAAAACTATGACCTGACACCTAGTCCTGATGTGCCCTTTGCAATCATGAAACGAAAGCTGATGGCTACCAATGACATTTCTGAGGCTAAGAAGATTGCTGCAGAGATGAAAGCATACCTGGAAGTAAGAAAAGAAAAAATAATTGCTCATCACGCCAGATTAACTTCTGTCCTAAGAAATGGCAGAAGGAGAATCCCTGAAAGTCAAAAAAATTTCTCTTCAGACTGATAGTTTATTCTTCCTTTAAAATTCAGTGATCTGTTCCACAAGGCACATTCAGTAGTAATTATCTAGCCACAAGGTAAGCAAATACAAAAGTCAATCTCACAGCTTTTATTGACAGGAAGCTCCTCATCTGCATCCATAGGGATTCTTGTGGGGAAGACTTAATCTTTGGTGTTAGAGAAACTCATGTCTCAGTAGAACTGAAACATCCCAAATCAAATAGCTTCTGCATAATGGAAGTCAGTATTGGTGTTGGTGGTGCCTTATTTCCCTGGGAAACAGTGGAAGGGCAGTAAGTAATTTTGGGTTCCAGGAATCTTTACTTTCTGTCAGTTTTCATTTGAGTGTGAAGAGACAAGTGCAAGAGACTATGCTAAAAATAAATGGCAAAATTTGGTTCCCTAAAGACCCTAAAAGTTAAAGGAGGATTAAAGAAAGAGAAATTTCATTCAAAGTCTTTAAATTAGGTTTAGAAAAAGCATGTTTTAAGTTCTTTTTCTTTTATATACAGGTGAAAGAATTCATCCAAGAATCCATGCAGAAGATAGTCACTGTAGTAACAGGATCAACAGAACAGACCAAGCAGATTCTGTCAGACAGACTGACCATCAGCAATTATGACTGTTACCAGTCAGCAGTGAACCACTTCAAAGCTCATTGCTTCAACTGGCACTTACCTGTGGTAAGTCACTCCTTGGATGTAACCTGATAAACTGGCCACAAAAACTAGCACAGGCATAGGCACACCTGCAAAAATCAGCTTTTATTAAAAAGCTACCTTGGGGCGGTCATACAAGATTAGATTTGGAGGAAGGGTAAGTAATTTGGAAACAATTTTTACTACACCTTTAGGTAAGCAAGAAGTTTACTAAAAAAACCCCAAAAATAATATGTAATTTTTACTAGTTTTGCTGTTGCTTTCATCAGTTCCCTCCCCAGAAATCTCAATGTTAAAAAAATCATGTTGTATTTCTGCTTGAAACATCTCTGCTGACTAAACAAAAACACAACCATCACCACTATGAATTCATAATCTTGGTGCATTCAGATTTCTGTACTATGATATATTATTATTCATAATTCCTTGCAGTAGCCTCACCTCTACTTCCATCATCTTGCTGAATTCTTGAGAACCACTTCTTAGTTTAGGGGCTTTATTACTGTTTGCTCTTCCTGGGATCCCAGTTGAGGATTCAAGTCATGTTATTAGACTTCAGGTAAGAATAAGAAAGTCCTGATGGCAGGCAAGATAGCCTCTTCAGTGGACTTTTTGTTTTTGTTCTGTGGGATTTTAAGAACATAGTGGATTAGATGGTCTTGTGTATGAGGTCAATGTTCAGCACAGCTGAATTTCTTAAGTTCAAAGAAGTTAAATGGCTGAATTGCCCGAAGTTCAAAGAGCAAAGTGTGCAGAAAAAAGATCCATTTAGCTCAGTACTAGATCATCAGTTGAACACCTTGGATATTATAGCAGCTCTAAATTATTTCCACCATTTAGTCTGGATAAACAATATCTGCTTTTGATCACTGAAATGATTAACAATGTTTGTTTATTTCAGTATGAGTACGCACTGAGACAGCTGTATGCCTTGGTCAACCTTTGTGAAGGAGGATACCCCATTGACAGGTAATGAGGTTCCCAGATATGCCCTGTAGTTTTAACTGTGGCTAGAAGAACAAAAGCTAATAGGCTGATAAAGCTTAATCCTAAAAGCTTCTCACTTGTCTACTCTTGTTAACATTTTGTCCATAAATCTCTCTAAATTTAGAAATGTTTGCTTTGACAAACATCATTATTTGTTCCCTCCCACTCATAATGATCCATGTCCCCATAACCCTTTAATTTCCTTACTGAGCCTCAGGGGAAATGACAGCCTGTCAGAGGATCCCACTGCACCACACAACATCAAACAAAACAGCATGACTGGTGCAAGGGCGTTGCCCTGTAACTCCTGCATTACACTGAAGCCAGGCAGGGAACTGCTGTGTTTTCTGTGCCACCTCCTCAGCTGCTGGCTCAGAACACCACAGCACTGCTGGGCTCTGGTGATGAAAGAGAATATGGTGCTATGTGTGGGGAAGGAAAGCAGGGAAGTAATGGTCCAGGCTAACCCCTGTGGTGGTGCAGTAGAGCCAAGGGCAGCATGGTGTTGGAATTCTGTCTTAGGAATTTGCAGTAGAGGTTGGGATCCCAGCTTATGAGTCATGCAAGAGAAGTAAAAGGGAGAGAAGAAAGCAGAAGGGTAGGGAATGTGAGGATGGACTGGTAGTGCAGAGAGTGTACATGCAACTCAGGAGGTGAAGAACTGCTGCCCCCACTCCTGGTGGCAGCCCACTGCAGTCAGTTTGGGAAATAGTTTGAGAGCAAAGTACCTGAAAAGTTATTCATCATTGTTGTTGTCTGTTGCAGAATATGCCTGGCCATGAATCGGGTGTGCCTTGGGTATTGATGGAAACAACAGTCCTGAATGTAACCCTTACTACAAGTGATAACTTTCATAGCTGTCATAATCCAGACTTTATGTGCATGCAACCTGGAGAGAGTCAGACACTGTACTGGAACTGTGCTGGGAGCTGAGGCACCAGACCATGAGCAGTGCAGCACTTGGCAGTGCTCTCCCCTGCATCCCCACCTGCTGACAGCCTGCTGCTTTGAGAGAGGCATTTTGGCAGACCACCTGGAGCTTTCAAGATGGATAATTTTTTTCAAAGCACAATGCTCTTAGGAATCTCTGGATGAACACTACAAGCCACCTATGTGATTGCTAAATCCATCCTAAATCTAAACATTGAGTCATTAATTCTGGAGGGTTTTTTAAATACTCTTGCTAACTCTTAACTTTAAAAAAAAAGTTAATGAATGCCATTACAGTGACTAATTTGCAGATTGGTTGAAGAGTGAAGAAACCAAAGCTTGTTCTTTAAGTTTTAACTCCTTAACAGTTTAAAGAAATTAGTTGCATATGGGAGCTGTTTGATGTGGACAGCACAGTTAAATTGTTGAACAGTAAAAATCTTTGTGAGTGGAAAGCACTGTTTCCCAAAGAAAAACAGAAATATCTAATGCTGTAAATTTAGCACCAGTATGCTGTAATTAATTGTGTATACTCACAAACCTGTGGGAAGTCATGGAGTACAGGAATTGCCTGTGAATAAAAATAAAGTTGACAGTTTCATCCACCCACAGTGCAATAGTGTTGGACGTGTTGTGTCTTGAAAATGAAGGAGAGCTAATTAATTCCATGACGTGCATTACAAAGTTAGTCTGTCCCTCTAAGACTTTCATAAGGCAGGTACTCTCAAAAACACATGCACAAGCAAACCAACAAAACCTGAAACAAACCCCAGAACTCCAGCCTAAAAGCAACAACAAAGCATGTAAAGCCCCAGATCACACTTGAAGGTTCCACTCCTTAATGATGTCTCAGTAAAGGACAAGTATGGCAAAATTTGAGGTTGTGAGATGATCCACAAAAGTTTCAGGTTGTTCACAGCTTTTTACATGGGCAGACAGGATACAGAAATATTTCAGAGTTATTTTCAGTGTGTTAAATTAGGCAAAATTTCCTCATCTCCATGTGAAAAGAATGAAGTCTGACAAAAACTGAAGAGAGAGTTCTGGGTAGCTCCATCCAGAGGAAAGGGCTTGTAGAGGTGTAACTGCTAGTTTTATATAAAGAAGAGCTAAGTAAAGCCAAGAGGAACATGAATAGCTTAATGAACACTGTCTGCAGAGAGAGATTGATCCCAGAGCAGAGCTAGTGTCAGGATGAATGGAAAAGGTAAAACCCTGTGGAATTAGGCTTTACTGAATTAATAGATGAAAGTTTGCACCTTGGGAGTTGTTGAAAGTTCAGATATGTGCTGCTTTTGAGTTGCTTCTTGTTTCTTCTCCACTGTAAAGCTGGGTTTTTTTAGCAGAAATCTAGAAATAAGAATATGAAATTCATGACTGCCTGAATGTGTTGCAGTTGTTTCCCTGATGGCAGGAGGAAGGGCTGGCCCCACAGACAGCTCTTAGTCATTCTGGCTGCTATCATGAAAGAAAGCGTACCAAGATCTCCCAAACACTTGGAAAGAAATTACTCTTTCAAAACCCTGTTTGAATATATACATTCATCTCTGCTTTTGGAGTTGTTCTCTGCCCTAGAAATCCAGGCTGCTTCTCAAGTACTTAGCATCACAATTCATAGGTTTAACATTTTTTGCACCTTTATAATGCCCATCTTTCTGCTGCAGGATTCAGAAGAGGCTTTTGTTTTTCTGGATTTTCACATCTAGAATGCAGAGGTTAAAAAAGAGGTCTCCATGTTCCTCGTAGATGGTGTCACTTACGACCAAGAGTCTCCAGCCATAGTACATAGACCTCAAAAAGTAATTATCAGATGAGAAATCAGCTGCTAGCATGTTTTTATTTTCACACATCAATGACACCCTGGTGGCACTGGTTATCATCATGTGCCCTGACCCTCCTGCAGATCCTTGTATCTCTGAGGATGCAAAGCCAAAATGTGAGTGTGGGATTTTGTTCTCTTTTCCTGTTGCAAGTGATTTCCATAGCTTCACCATCCTAAATGGCATACCCCTTCCCTCAGGTATGTGGCAAACTGAAAGACACTGAAGATGTCACTGCACCCACTGTCTGAGATGGAGCAGGTTTTCATACATGCTCTGAATTTTCAGTTGGTATCCAGAGACCCATTTCATTTTCAATCAGGGAACAGCCCCACAGAAGAAAAAACCAATAACCTTCACTGCACTGATCAATACATTTAAGGCCTCCAAATGACATCACACAGACTTAGTACCTGCATGGCAGGCTGTTTATTTTGTGATGGTGATAGAATCTAATGAGAAAATAATTTTAGGATTGTGCAAGTCTTACGCCAGAGTATCCTGTGGTGAGTTGGGCAAGTACAGACACCCTCACTCTTCCTGCAGGCATGCAGTTGCTCAGCCTATCATTCCTAGAATGTTGGGATGCTGGAATGCAAAATATGGAAAACAGTCAGGCTTCTAGCAAATTGTCACTAGCAGGCAAAACAGGGCAAAGTTGAGGCTGTGTTATTTACAAAAACAGCAGCAGGTTGTGTATATCCGTAGCCCCAGGGAAGAGTGTCATGCACTGCAGCCAAGGTTTCCTGTCCTCCTCCTCCTCCTCCTTGTTGCTAAGAATGTAGTCCAAGGCCCTTTTCTGACCATGTGCCAAATCTGCTGTGTGTTTCTACCCAACATCCTGCTGCACAGGAGTTCACTGCTTTTCCTTGGAAAGGATCTGGAGGGCAGGTCCATGGTCAGCCTCCATGGTACACTGTGTGCTGGCTACTTCTGTACAATGCAAACTTAGATGGACATAGCTTTGTTCAGAGCACCAGTAACCACCCTCCCTTCTTTACCAGCAATAAAGCAGAAAGCAGTTCACCTGAGTTGGAGATAATGCACTTTAGATATTCCAGTAAGCTGTATTGTTATAGCTCTCTTCAAACTAAGTTGCATCTTGTCTCATCAGGACAGTTTAAGGTAAGTGCTGAGCACCCATGGCCATCTCAGGGCAGGAGGCTGAAGGCCTCTCATTCTTGTGCTCAGCCTCTGTCTGTGGGAACAGGGGTGGAGGGGCAGCAGAGGAAAAGGAAACTTAAGCTGAAGTGCAGACTTAAAGCAGCATTTTGTGCCAAGAGCTCAGGAAATTCTGAGTCAGAAGCTGTTTGCTTCCTAGGGGCATGATATCCCAAAAGATGTGGAAGACAACATCAGTCCTACAATTCTGTAAGCCTTGCATCACAGGCAGAGCTGGCCAGTATCCCACACTCACAGCACCCATCCAAGGAGGGATGCTGGTGGGACAGGCAGAGCCTGCACAGGAGCTGGATAGGAGAAAAACATTTTTCACAGCGCAAGGTATTAAAATGCAGGACTAGGGCCTCGGGAAGCCTGCATGACCCTGGAGACTGCAGCACTGAACAGATGAGGCTCTGAACAACCTTGGGAGACAGCCCTGTTTGGACAGGGATAGGACTGGTGACCTCCAGGGGTCCCTGCCAGCCTCAATCACTCTACAAACCCTTAGTAAAAAAGCCAGTCTCATGCCAGGTTTCAAAGTACAGTTGGTGACTGGAGCATGAAGAGGTCCAAAAGCTCTTGAATTCAGCATGGAAACTGCCTTTGATCTCAACAGCTTTTATTTTAGGATAAACTTGACCTGCCAGTATCATTATTTCAGTGAAATATTGACAAATATTGTGTCACTGGGTGCAAACAGGTGCTAAATCAGCTCTGTGCATGCAGCGGCCACACCAGCTGGTTGTTTCTGTGCAGAAGTTGCTGGGTTCAGCAGGTCTCCCTGTTCCTCTCTCTCACACTGAGATCCATTCCTTGTGAGTCAATGAGTGATCATTGCACAACATTTCTCTGCAAATGAGTGTTTGAAGAGGCCTTGGCTGGATTGCACAACCCTACTTGGTCAATACCTCCTGGAACACTCCCGTCTGCTGAGAGCTCACATGAGGGCTGGCACATGAGTAACAGCCTGACCGTCTTGACTAACCAGGGCAGGCCACGGATCAGCAGGCTGGGCTGCTTCCTCTTTGCCTGGGCTGCAGCATGAGGAAACCCTATGGAAAAGCCAATGAACAAAATCCCACGGAGCCTTTAAAAATGCCCATTTCTTTCCCACACTTGACTTATTCCAACACTATCCGAAATGTCAGACACCTGCCCAAAGCAGGGTAGGATCCTGGGCACCAAGGTCCAGAGGAAGGGATATGCTGAACTGCTCCAGCAATCTCCATGCTGGAGAATCAGTGCTTTGCCAGGGTCACCAAAACAACAGCATGTTTGTTCCAGGCTGTTCCTGTGTGACCCTGGTGCAGGCACAGCCTGAGCGCCACCGCTGAGCTGTGAGCTTGGAGAGGCAGCATCCATCTATCTCTGTCAGCCAAATACCAACATATGGGTCATCATATGCCATCACACATCCCACCCTGCTTCAGGACAACAACAGGCAAAACTTCAGCACTTCACCTGTCTGCCCCAAAAGCCTGGTTTCCAGGGCAACAGTCCAGCTTCATGATTCACCCACACGTTTTACCATATTCAAAAGAATTTTTATGAGAGCTCTACCTCCAACTCAAAGGATGTGCTCGAGAGTTCCTACCACAACATAGTGCACAATTTCCTCAAAACTTCTTTCCACTAGAAGTCACTAAGAAAGACTTACAAACTCTGTGGAAAGGAGATATGATCAAATGAAATGCAACTGAAAACACCACCCCTCCCCCCAAAAAATTGCGCCATTTAGTGACTATGAGAAAATGGTCTGTGAGAAAATGAGGTGCAGTGCAAAGCACCAAAACATGCCAAAACTAAGTTCACAGATGTTGCAAAATCAGGAGAAAAAATCAAGGAGGAAGACAGAACTTTGAGGGGAAGGCATGACAGACATGGCATAGATACTGAAAAAAAAAAAACCATCACCAAAGTGAAAGCCATCAAAAGGCACGGGATGCCATCAAGTGCAGGGACACGGACCAAACCTTGCCCACTTGATCCCCGCTGAAATCACAAGATTCCATTTCCCTTCCTGAAATGAAATTTAATTTCATCCAAAATTCCATTTTATGGGTCATCTCCCCCTTATGATTCCTGACAAGGGACAGCTGTGGCCACATTACCCCTGTACTTCAGAGATGCATGTTTAATGAAATGTTGCTGGTGGTTTATATGACAGGTCCAAACAAGCTAGTTGCCCACAGCCTCTGGGCACGCTCTGCTCTGCACTGAGCCCTAGCTCAGGGATTTCCTTCCCAGCAGCTCACAACCAGGCACAGTAATTTGCATTAACATCAATAATCTCTGGGTTTGGGAGAGCCATGGCAGCTCTTGCAAATCAAATCAGAGCTTTGCAGTTGTTATGCCAGAGGAAAATGTTGCACGTGCAATTCGAGAAAAGCCCGCATAAATTCAAAGGTTCAAGGCACTCCTTGCATTTCAAAAACTGGAATCTGCAGGTCTGATTTTTGGTCTAGACATTAGTAAATTTAGGTCTGAGCCCATTCAGATTACAGTGATTTCACACTCTTCCCACAGGCTCCACTGACCAGGTCTATCCCATGCTTCTCCCTGGCCTCAAGGTCCAGCTGGTGACTCAGATGTCCCAGGACACTGAGGCGCTGGAGTGCCTCACTTCATCAATCAGTTACTTGACCCTGGCATGTGTAAAGTCCAGTTGCTCTGCAGAAATATCCAGCACATCAGTCCTAGCTTCTTTCCTTCCAGGTTTCTATTTTAACCTCTTACCCATCAGATTACTTTTAGGTAATTGACTCATTGAATATGAATGTTATAACATAATGATAACCTGATCAGGCCAAGGATCAGGGGAGCATCAGGGGAGACCTCAATCCTCCCCTGGACATCCAGCACATTCCTGGCAATGGGGACAGGCTGGGGGACAGGCTGAGGGCAGGTGAGCTGGAGACCACTCCTACTGCAGCACCCCTGGGGCAGGGACTGACAGACCTGGGAGGCTCAAGTGGGGTCCTGGACCACGGGCAGGGTGGGGAAGCACTGGGGAGGAATTGGACACAGCCACACTTGTGTGAGTGTCCTCAGAGCCCTGAGAGCAGCATCAGCTCCCAGATTGGTACTAGAAACTTGTGTCTCAGGTTTAGCCCCAGCATCCCAAGTGCCACCCTGAAAGCAGGAGCACACAGCCCTGCAGGGGGGTGATGGCAGCATGAGGGAGGGCTTCAGCTCTGGCATCCTGCAGACGTGCTGCCCAGAGGCAAGGCAGAGGTGCCAACAGCTGCACATAGCAGAAATAACCATGACTTTGGAGTCAGCTGTGCTGTCATGCACTGCAAGCTCTGCACATGATATCCTCAAAACCAAGACTGCTGTTATTCACTGTTCCTCATTCTTGGTAGTTGTCCCTTTCCAATAAGATCTGCACACAGCCCGTGCTGACAGATGTACAGCACTGGTTTGCTATCTGTATGCAGATTGGCTACAGCTGGGGCACGTAGACATGGACATTTATTTCAAGCCCCAGAGACTGAGAGAGGGACCAGTTTTATGTAATACCCTTTTATCCTTGGAGCTTCAGGAATAAGGCAGAGACCTTGGGCAACTTGGCACAAGGTGCACTAAATCTCTTTTGAAGTTATTGGGAGGAAACAATAGCCAGTCTGAGTAAAACACCTTTTTGTAATCAGGGCTTTGCTAGGCCTGATTCCAAGCTGCTGGAGCTGCAGTGGAGGTTACTGGCTTCCTGCATGCAGACAACCCAGTATTTTGTGTTTGCAGTGGGAATCTTGCCTGTGTGAAGGTATCCAGAAGACACAGACCTGTCTTGCAACTAAAAGACTCCTGTTTCCATTATTCAATCCTGAAAAATTGTTTTCAAATTCAATGAAATGCATTTTTGCATTGATTCAATATATTCTGTGGGAATTTGTTTGTTCAGTGAAATTTAAGTCTGCAATGACTGAATGATTAAAAGCACACATAGAAAGGAGAATTAGAAAGTTCTGTCTGCAACAGCCTGAATTTATTAAAGTAATAACCTGGTGGGAATTACAGCTAGGATAACACTTGTGAAAATGACAGCCATGTAAAAAGGGATTGGTATTTAATTCTAGCTCCTTTTGACTTTCAAATTTTAATCGGGTTTGATACATTGGGCAAATTATTAAGTTCTTTACAAAGGCTTATTTCAAAATAATTGCACCATATCACACATTAAAATAAATATACAATTAACCAGACACTTAGAAACAACCAACGTGAATAAAACTGCTGTACATGTAAAACTGATGGTGAAGACTTTGAATCTTTAGGAAAAATACATTGATGAAAATGCCTGTGCTACCTGATTTGAGCGACAGATAGAAGGCAAAAAATATATTCTTAGTAAAAGTACAGTGTCATCTTGCACTGTTTGTAATTATGTGGATTTCAAAGGCAAAGACATTGTTGCCAGCAAGACAGAGATGGAGCTCTGCTGCAGGTGGCAACCCTATGCCACCGAATACATCAGACAAGACCCAGTTTATTCAAACTGGGTGAACAGATACCGCAAAGCACAAACACAATCTTACCTCCAAACAGATTGAGGTGTGTGCAGGCCTTTCAAAGGCCTTGTGCACAGATGTGATTCACACCTGCCATTGTTTATTATAAAGTAAATGTCCACCTTTTTGCAAGAGCTCTGGATTTTCTCTACTGTTCATTTACATTCTGCAGTGTTGGCTGGTTGCAGCTGAGAGGTTCTGAGGCTTGATACTTCAAGTTTTCCAGAGGATGAGTGTTCTCCTGAATGCTCCTTTTACTTCTGCAAATGACCCCTACGAAGAAATGCCGTGTGTTCAGACACCATCTACCATTAGCCCATCTGCCCTGTGTTGAAGACCACACTCCAGAGAACTTCCAAGGTCTGCAGATACCAGAGGATCTCACAAGGTAAATTATCCAGCTTTTCCAGGATGACAGCAAAGACAGAAAAAAAGCAGCATGGCCCTTAGGAAAAGTCTGACTCTTTGACAATTGGAACTGGTGGGGTTTTATGGTCAATTGGTTTATAAATAAAATGGAAATCTTTCTTGGTTTCATTCTTCAGAAGGGAGGCTTTGATATGGTGTGGAAGGGCATCTTTGTCCAGCTGCAGCCACTGGTCATCAACATAAACAAAGAGTCCATAGTCCTTGGGATGGGACACTTCAAACTTCTCGGCACACTGCTGGCTCAGCTGCTCAGCTGTGGTGTCACGACGGGAAGCAAGTGTCCTCGATTGACCACTGATTTCCAGAAAGGAGATACAGATGAAATCCTGAAGAAAAACAGGAAGAGAGACCTTGCAGTTAACACAGTAACCTAGGACTGAAGGAGGAGGAATTCAGTTACAAATCTCTAGCTGCCTAGAGCTCCCAAATATCCTCCAGTCATTCTCCAATGCCCTAGTTATTCTCTCCTTTCTTCCCTCTGTCAGGCTCTGAATCAGCAAATACTTCAAGAAGCACTTTACCTGATAATTAGCACCATAAAGACACTGAAGTTAAAGCTTTTTTTCCCGATTTTACTGAATATCCTTAGAGAACAATCTGCAATGGTTCATTTGCCCATCTTTTTACAGCTCCTGAAGAAAGGGTTTGCAAAGAAGTGACAGACAAGAAAAACAGACCAGAAATGTCAGAGATCTGGCCTGAAAACCCCCCGTTTCCCAGAAATGGGATAGGGATAGCAGTGTGATGGCCTTGCAACTTCACAATCACCCAAACAGCATCTTGAAAGTGTGTCCTCTGAACTTCCTTCCATCAGTAAGGAAATAGCAGAAGTTATGCTGAGAAGGCTGATTTACTTGTATCCTGTTTCAGGCAGTAACAACTGTTGTGACAGCTTTCATCTTGCCAAACACATAAGGAACAGACTCTAGAGAGCTTTTGGTCACAGTGGAACCTGTGTGTTTAATTTGCATCTGTGAACTCCAAAACAAATCCCATTTTGTTCGGAAAATAATGAGGTTCCCTGGCAGAAGGGGAATTTTCAAATGCATGGACTATGGGCTTCCAAACTACATTTAAGGAGTATCACTGCAGTGGACTGAGGCAGGCAGAAGGAGGGACAGAGGCCTGCTCAACATATCAGCAAGTGGTTTAACTCTTTCATCTCTCTGATTCAAAGGGGTGGAAAATGGCCCTTGAGCTGCTGGAGGTGGTGGGAATCTTCTGGGGGACATGTGTCATTTGCTTGCTCAGCTATTATGCTCCATGCTAGGTAGTCCTATGAGTTACTGCTGCCAGACAACGCTCAGGGCTGGATGGATATTTGCTGTATCTCATACACCATTCACAGTTTCTGAGATCATCAGGGACTGGTTGGACTGCAATATGGGAAACCTGTTCAACTCCATGCTTTCACATAGACTACTCTTCCCCACAGGAGACTTTTCCCTGGCTTTCCCCTCGGCGTGCACAATTTTCAGTTCTGCACTGTGCAAGTGCCACAGAATGTGAGACACGGCCTTTGCTGCCTCCCCGTGGGTGATAATTTGATCACAGCGCATGGGGCTGGCCGGGCATCCTGCCTGCCTGGACCAGTCTCATCGTGGCCGCAGGCCCAGAGCGCTCACCCGTCCTGGGACCTTCTCCCACTGGTGCACGGGGAGATCTTTGCCAGGCCATGCACAGCATGTACTTCAAAACTGACCTGACCTTGATCAGTCTTTTCTGCAGCCAGACAGGCTCTGGAAGATGCTTGACTGGCTGGTTCTTGGGGTGTTTCAGACCCCCCTGCCATCTAGAAGCAGCCCTGCATAGCCTGCTCAGATCTCAGTTTATCCCATGATTTCCCCAGGCATTAAGGGCGATGATGAAGAGGGGCTTCTGAGTCGCCACCACAGCTCCTGCATGCAATGGCTCCTAGCACACCCCCTTTGAGAATGAACAAAAAAATCACTTTGCAGTTATATTTAAAACTACAATTTTATAAGGGCACTTCAAGATTTCAAAATTTATTTCATAGGTGGTATGCATTTCAAATGTGGTGTGTTTTTTAAGATCTGGAAACCTTGCCCCAGATGTACTCTTCTTTTTTAATAGTGATCTCAATTAATTTCACTCAAAAATAATTACCATATTAAAGATTTCTAAGTATGGAGAAAGCAAGCAGGCTTTTCCCCTAGGATATAACGCTGGCTACCTGCACTGAGGAGCGGGAAGCCCGGGCCTTGTTCAGCGTTCTCCGTCGCTCCCAGCGGTGGATGGAGTCCTGAACCTCCACGCTCAGCTGCCGTGTCACAGTGATTTTGTCATAGTTCTTGATATGCTCCAGGACCCCATAGGTGGTGGTTAAATAATAGGAGCCTGCAAAAGGTGAAAGTCTTGTATGAACACCACACCCTCATGGGCCATTCGGTCCCGCTCCCAGCCTGCCCGCACGGGGCAGCTGCCTGAGCCTTGCTGGAGGCGTCACTGGTGTCCCCCAAGTGAAGGACACCCTGTGACCAGCGTCCTCCAGCCCCTCCTGCTCCACATCAGTGCTGCTCCCCAGACTGCTGCGGCTGTAGATGTCCTGGGAGAGAACCCAGGCTGAAAGGAAAGAGCTATAAAACTTCCTTTCACAAACAAGCCCCAGCCACAGATGTTTATTCTTTTGGCCACAGCCGTCTTTTTGTTGTGCGTGATAGGGCCCATGCAACAGATCTGTAACTTGGGCTCCTGAGCAGTCCCCACCATGCAGGGAAATAGAAATAATAGTAGATTACTGCAGGAGAGGCACAAAGCCTGGATCCAGCCCCCAGCTCCAGCTACACTACTCGCATGTTTGGATTTCAGGGCTCCTGTTGAGGGATGTCTCACACCTGCAGGAACGAGTCATCCTCTGTTCCCTCCATTCTCTACTGACCACGCAGGCAACCCAGGCAGTCACCTGTAATCCCTGGACTGTTCAGGGCCGCGGGATAAATCTTGGTAACGCAGAGAAACAGGGCAAAGCGTCAAAAGCCCCTTTCCCTCAGAACGCCGTGCACGGCTGCTGCGGCGCTGTTTGCAGCAGGCAATCAATGACCGACTGCAGCCGCAGGGCGGCACCCGGGCCCCGATAAGAGCCGGCAGCAGGCGCAGAGCTGCAGGCAAGCCATGGCAAGGACAGACACTCTGCTTGCTGGCAGGGCAGCCCCGAGGCAGGGCCGATGGAGGGCTGGCTCCCAGCTCCGCCCTCAGCTGGGATCGGGAGCCTCGGACCCGGGCTGGGGCGGAATCGGCCCGAGGCGCTGCGGGACAGCGGCGGAGCCATGGCCTGCTCCGGCCCGGCTCCCGGGGCCTGCAGACGGGGACAGCTGACGGCTGCTTCGGCGGAGTTTCACCCCAAGCGCAGTATTGTAAACCAAAGGTGACTCTGGCGTTGGTGAGGGAGGGAGAATGATGCATCTGACTCCATCATCAGAAAGCTAATTAATTACTTTATTATACTATACTACATGCATTTCATCTAAACTGAATCTGCCAAGCGCTCACTCTGCACACACCCTGCTCACACTGCACTGAATCTCGTGGCTGTCCCCCGACAGTCCCGACACACACACACGGAGTTGGCCCTGATAGGCCAAGGAAACAAAACCCCATCACTTTGGGTAAACAATCTCCATATTGCATTCTACTTTGGCACAACACAGGCGCAGCCAGTGATAAGAATTGTGTTTTCCCTTTCTCTGAGGTTCAGAGAATGTGAAGCGCAGAAATCCTTGGGAAGAATTGTGCCTCGCTTTTCTCTGTGGAGAGAAACGCGGCAGCACGGCAGTGCCTGTAGATGGCCCTCGCACACAGCCCATCCCATCCCATCCCATCCCATCCCATCCCATCCCGTCCCGTCCCGTCCCGTCCCATCCCATCCCATCCCATCCCATCCCATCCCATCCCATCCCATCCCATCCCATCCCATCCCATCCCATCCCATCCCGTCCCTCGCAGCCCGCGGGCTCCCGGGCGCTCGGGGTGTCAGCCCTGGCTGCTCCAGGGAGGCAAAGACAGCGCTCGATTCAAGAGCAGCGTTTTTAGAGCACCATGAGAGTTTTCTGTAGGAGAGGAGAGACCGAGACACTGCCATTTGACTTCCTGTGCTCTAGGGGATCGATAAGGATTGTCCCACGGTTTTGAAGGTTTTTGCCCAAAACACTCATTTTTCTTTAATGTCTCCCACAAAGAGGTGCTGAGAATAGACTAAGAAGTCTAAAAGTGCAACTTTTCTTGTCTTAAATATGGTTACAACCCTCCTTTGTCTGTCATTCAATATTTCTCCGCTTCTGGCTGAGTCAGAGGTAGCTGTGATGGGAACAGGGTGTGTCCCTTCCCTCAGAACCCCAGGAGGAAGAGCTCTGAGCTCTGAGGCCCCCCCGCTCAACAGGAATTTTTCACAACTTTTTTAAGAATTAAGTTTTTGCCCACTTTCAATTTCTTCACTTTCATCCAGTTGTTCCCTACAATCTGTCCTTGTCTTTGCTCCAGCATTCAGCATCACCATTGCTTTTAAATTCATTCAAAAGTGTATGTTTAATTTGGAGGCAAAATTGAAGTGATTTTGTACATTGATTTATGCAATTTCACAGTTTTTTTCACTTCTGCTTTACTTCTTTTCCTTAAATTTCTGTACCTGAACACTTTTTGCTATTCAACTTTGAAAGCCCTAACTCAAGTTGACTTTTGTCAGTTCTACACTTTGCAGTCTCAGAGCTATCTTCACTGAGATGTTCTTTTTTGACCCCCATTCCTCATATTTGCAGTTACTCCTACTGTCCTTTCTGATGTGATTATTCAGTTAGTTTGATTTGGAACTCCCTTACAAAGTTGTTTCCTTTTGACTGGAGTGTGCATTTCACAAAGTCTTTGCATCTTTGAGCTAAGAGAACTTCCAGCCAGCTTTGCCTTTGATATCCTGAGCTCCCCAACCCAGATGAGTTCAGCAACCAGCCTGGTAGTGTGCCCCTTTGGAATGTAGAACCTGTGTGCAGGATAGTCACCAAAAGCAGCTTGGTTATGTCCACAAAATGCTGTCCTTCAGCTCACATTTTTTTCTGCTAAGGATCCTTTTCAGCAGAAAAACTAGCCTGTGCAGAAACACCTTACTAATGTACTGTATTGCTATTAATCATACTATTAGTACTTACTTGTGTCCCACTCTGCACTGTGCTGGGATGACATGTTTAGTTTCAGACTTATATCCTCATGTATTATAAATAAAATTAGTCTGCTGTTGTTCATCCAGGACTCCTTTCTAGAACCTCAGTACTTACCAAAGTAAAGTCTAAAATAAACCCCATTTTATTGGTTTAGTGACTACTTGATGATAAATGATCTGTGTTCCTAATTCAGAGTGTGTAGTTGTCACTTGGGAAGCATGTGCTTTCCAAGCTATATTTAAGAAACTAGAGGCCCACTGGGGTATTTATCTTTTTGATAACAGAGGTCTTTAGTAACTTCCAAACTCAATATTCCTCTCTAACCTAACTTTATTTTCTCTGTCTCTCTATGATGCTCAGTCAGAGAACATTGTCAGAAGGTTCACTCAAATTTAGGAGTAGAGTGACCATGAGAACATAGCCCTCAGGTTTAAGAAATATGCCCTTTTCTCACAGGAATAAATAAAAATATCTGCACAATTTTTTGCAGCAGCTGTTTAATTTTAGCAAAAATCTTCCATCTTTTCAGCCTTTGGGCCAAGTAACACAAGATGTCTTGGTTTAGGTTGCTAATCCAGCACCGCAGTTATCATTTATGAGGAGTCCCTGCCTTTCTAGCTTGTTTCTTAAGACACTGCACTGCTATAAGGAGTTAAAGTGCTTGGCAGTAATTTTAGAGATTCAGATTTGAAAAGATTGGCTGAAGTATTATCCGCAAAATCTAGCCAGAGCCTTGCTGCCCCACTTTCACAAACACTGAAGTGAGACAAATGATGATTCCCAAAGTGAATATCCCATGAGCAAGCCTGTACTCTTACCTTCTCCCAGCTGCAGAGCAGGGTCCATGAGCTCCATCATATACTCCACATTCAGAAGGACTTCAGTCAAGTTGCTGCGGGCCAACACATACATGAGCACAGGGAGGAAGTCATCTGCACCATAGGGCTTCCCTGAGCAAAGAGAAACATGGTCCCAATAACACCAAAAAATCATGTTCCCACACAACAGTGCCAGATTCTCACATAGTGAGTCCTTTGCAGGCTTCAGCTTACGTTACCTGAAGAGTTACAATTCAAAATCACCAGTAAAAATGCTGAAAACATAAATTTAGGTCACTTAAAAAGTAAACTTGTTTTGAGCCCAAAATAGGATACTGAAAATTAACTGGAGAAATAGAAACTTAACTTCATTGGTGACAAACAACTGGAAATTTTTGAAGAATGCAAAGGCTTCCAGCTTGTCCCTCTGATTTGATACTGACATCAAGACTGCAGTTCAGGTAGGGAAGTTGTTTATATGCATTAGGGGTATTTATTCTCTTAGAATTACTCTATGTGTGATACCAAAAACCAGAAAATAGAATTTGAGACAGTGGTTTTAGGACTGGGGAATTCTGTGTTTATACCCCGTCAGAAGGCAAAACATCACACTACATGATCCTAATTAAAACAGTTGCCCAAGAGCTAGGATCCAAGTGCAATCATCTTTCTAAATATGCTGTCTAGCTAGGAAAACAGAAAGATTTTTAATTGGACTTTAACCTAGTTTTTGAAATTGGTGCACAGCAGATGCTCAATATTTCTTGTGCTTAAAACATTCATATCAACTAAGTTAACAAAGTGATCTAACAGACAGTCTATAAGAGCTCTTTGGGATCTCTTACAAAAACAAAACAAAACAAAACAAAAGAACAAAAAAAAGCATGTTAAGTCACAATTATAAATAATTACTACTTAAGGTAGAATCCAAACTGAAGCTTCCTTGCATAAACCACAAAGCAAACAAGGATAACTTTTTTTCATTTGAAAGATACTTTCACTTTCAACCCACATGTCATAAAGTCATCATGGAAAACCCACAATAGCAAGTTTTTTACCAGACCAACCTTCAGAGTTGACCACTCCTCTTAACCTATTCTGCTTTCATTCTGAATGTCTTTCCCAAGACTGTGGGGAGTTTTTTCTCACCTGTGCACTTGGATATGTTTGTTTTATGGACTATGTGTGTCTCAATTGAAAACTGCTTGTCTCAGCTCAAGGAATTGAAGCTACCCTTGATGTAGTTTTGTTGAAATTATGCTGTAGCCATTTTTGGCCCATAGCACACACGCTCTTCCATGGTAGAGAATACATTCCTGTTTCTCAAATGTTCCCACTGACTTATTTCAAATATTTGCCATGAGTCAGATTTCTTTTTTTGTCATTCATAGCTGACGCAGATTCTCCACTGGCTAAGAAAGATATTCTTCTGAAGCCTCAAATAAACATGAGCTTAGCCCCTGATTTAAAAAGAAAAAGTGTGGTTTTGAAATAAACCCAGTAATATATCTAGTGAACAGAGAGTTGATCCATTTAAAACAAAACGTTAGAGAATGAGAGATCATCAGGGCAGTAATTCAGTCTGTTTCTAACAGAGCCCACACATGCCACAACAGACTATTTATTTAATGAAACCTGGATTAACGCTTTCAATTCTGATTGCTTTGTTATGGCTGCCTTTAGTTAAAAGACACAGCCTTAGATCTTCAATGAAACTATAAATGGACTTCATTGTTCCATTAACATCTGTATGGACATTTTTTTGTCTTTGTTCCCTTGGCTTATGTCTCTGTGAAAGCTTTAGCTCTGTGAAGGGTCTAATTCATTACTGTCATATACATTACCTTAATGCAAGCAGCTTAGTATTACAGCTGTTTAATATTTTCCAGGGGAAAAAAAAAAAGATGACAAAACTAAAACATGAAAATGTAACAGAAAATCTTCTCAGCAAAAAGCCCTATTTTCTTTTTGCTCCAAGTACACCAGAGGCCAAGAGAGTTAGTTCTAATTCAGACTAGCATAAAGGAATACAAAATACCAAAAATTTGTTAGGCTCATTTTTCCCTTCATTAAAAAACTTCCTATTTGTGATCCGGTAGTTACAGATCAATGGCATGGATAGAACGATTCTAGTTTCCTTAAGGCCAAGGGATTTACAGTGCAACACCAATAGCAGAATTTCCCTACTACTTCTCTTTCATGACTAACTCATGTCAGATCTGATAAGGGCATAAAATAAAGTTTCTGCTTCACAATATCAATTCCTATTCACTGGAAAAAACAAACCCTGGGTTGTTTGTTTGTTGGTTGGTTGGTTGGTTGGTTGGTTGCTGGCTTTTGACATGTCACCAAAGTAGATCATGAACAGAGAACAGACTGACCAACTAATGCAGAATGGAAACAGCAGCTTGGAACTAAACAATTCCATGTCCCCATTCATCAGCTTCGGGTGTCTACAGAAGTGAAAGTTAGAGGAAAATTCTCAAGAATGCCTACAGAATCTCTCTGTTTCTTTTTTTGTTGCCTGAGAAGTGGTTGTGCATACAATCATGCATAGAGACAATTCTTTTTCATGCTGTTTATCTCATTTCTATAAGCTGATTTAGCTGCTCTGCCCTCCAGTCCTTGGTATAAACTCTTCTCAACTTTAAGACTTCATAGAAATATTATTGGACTCCCAGTTGTTTATATGCCTTAAATATGAAAATTTGATCTACAGATTAATAATAAATGCTGAGCAGGGATGACTCAGGTCTGACTGAAATAATGGAAAGAACACATGTTCCATGTGCTGTATGCCATGTGTAAATTACTAGACACCACGTTAATCCACCTGTGGCTATATGTCACCCAATTTTAAGTACCCATGTCTGTAGCAAAAGCTGAAGTCAGCAGGAGCAGAATGTATCAACAAGGGAAAAGCAAATCTAATCACCAGCGATCTAGCTCTGACTCCATTTTGTGTTTTTTTGTGTTGCCACAAACCTCTAGTGTGGCCAAGGGCAGGCCAGGCACAGTACATTGCACCTTGCAGGCATCTCAATAGCATCTCTCCACTGATGGCTCACAGAGCCAAGGAGAAGTGCCTGAGAGGGCAGGGCTCTGATTCTCCCCTGTTCTCCTGGCTCCTCCAGCTACAGGGACTAGCTTTGACACGTACAGCCATCAGTCCAAGCATGGCCCTGAGGTGCTCCATATCTCAGTCCATCCATGGGAAAAATAGGTTCTGTCAGCAACTCAAATATGCCCAGAAACAGGAGTCTACAAAGAGAGATGAAATAATGCCTATGGACCAAGATACCTGAGAGGTTGTTTCAGCATTGTATAACCCCCATGGTTCCTGTGCCAGTGTCCATCTGGGAGCTGCAGCAGAGGTATTCTCTGCAGGCTGCTGCCTCCTCAGCTCTACTTTCAAGCTGGGCCTGAGCCAAATTCCCAGACCTGTATGGCTTGCTCCATCTGTGGTCTCTCACAGAGGGGAATTTTTGCAGCTGACAGAGTTAAATCTTGCTCTGACCCTGCCACTGATCTCAGTGACAGTGAGACTGAGCTTGCCTAGTCAAGGTGGTGGTGTCCTACTCCAGAAACGACTTGTTTGCTTTGTTTCCCCTTCTTCCCTGCAGGGTCAGGAAACATTTATTTCATAAATATCTCTAAGAAGCTTAAAATAAGCCTTCTCTTCTGCCACAAATTCATCCTATTATGTTTATAGCAAAGCAAGTACAACGTCAGTTCCTGGCTGGGATGCAGCACTTGAATAGATGAGTATTAATTAAATACATGATTTAAAGCAACTGGAATTCTGCCCAAGCCTCCATAAAGAAATTACAGCCTATTTTAACACATTCATGCATTTCTTTTCTCTCTGTGTATATTCTGAAAACCAGCAGATACTGGTGATGCCCTGCACCTTGTTCTGATATTTTACAAACACTAGCTTGATGTCTAGAAGCAGATCTCCACAAAATATTAATTTTAGCCTCAGTTTGAAGCTGGGAAACCTGAGGTGCAGGAAGGATAACTGGGATTTGTTCAAGATCATAAGAAAAGATTGTGACTTTCCTTCCACGCACTAGCATTTGCTGTCTCTTTTCTATCCTATACTACTTTCAGCAAGGTTTAATTTGTGATATAGTGAATTAAGTGAGTTAATAGATGTAGACAGCATGAATTCACTTCAAAAATGTATGGTTTAGAGATCAGAGGAATTTGGTCCCCATGAAAAGTTTGAACTGGCTCTTTGTAGAAATTTTGCTAGATGGCAGAACTCTCAACATCTCTAGTCCATCAGTCTTTGTTAAAAGTAACTTAAATACTAATATCCTCTTCCAAAAGATATCAAAGTAAACCTGTTATGTATAGCTTTATTTTCCTTCTCAGAAGTGAGATATGATAATAAGCAGTGTAATGGGATTGCTCTGACAGCTTTAGGAGCTTCTAGCATGGGCTCTTCACTAGCTGCTGAAGTATTGGAGTCCAGTTTCCTTTCTACAAGCTCAGCTATCCCACTAAAGCTTTTGCTTTTGCCAGCTGCAGAGAGTTAAAGGAGTACATCAGGACAGCTAATAACTGGCTGCTCAGTTCTGTAGGGGTGACAAACTTCATTCTAAAACCTAAGGAAGAGAAATATTCCAATGGAATATATGTCCTATCTATCTTTTTTTCCAAAAGCAGACTATGCACATTATCCATGTAAAACTATGCAAGAGAAATTATTAAATCAGATGTTTTGGTCACCTAGCCAGTTCCATGACTAGTACAAACTATAGTTTTGAACTATTTAGTCCAGCTGCCTGTGCAGTTCAAAGGTAGTCCAAAAATGAAGCTTCATAATCTTATGTAGTTCACAAGTTAGAAATGTTGCAGTAAGAAAATTGTGCCTCCATTCTTCTTCAATCTCCTTTGAAAGCAGTCTGCCCATCTTTCAACCTTCCAGCCTAAACTTAGAGCTTTTCCATCCCTGATCTTCCTCAGTCATGGACTGACCAAATTTGGCCTGTTTGTCTCACAGACTGTCTCCATAAACCAATGCCTATTGCTGCTTTGTTTTTCCATCAGCTCTGTTCCACAGTGGCAGCTCCCAGGCAGCACAAGGCTGGGTGACCCAGGCACATTACTGCCAGTACACACCACATGTACTGCAGATTTGCATTATTTCTCACTCTACAGGTGTCACTTGTGTTTTTGATGAAAAGCAGAGATTCTCATTCTACCCATATCACACAATATGCATTTAATCTTTTACCTGAGTAAAGGTATTTATGAAAGACACATAATAAGCATTTTTTTCTATATAAGATAAGATAAGATTACTGTGTTTCTACATAAATTGGCTATGTGCCCCACTATCCCTGTGTATATTGCAGCATGCCTTCCAAATGTAAGAGCTCCATGATTCCTGCCTCTTATTTTTTCTAGTGCTAAAAAGAAATGCTAGCCATTTTGTGGAGCGTGGGCTTCCAAACTCTATTTTTTAAAATGCATTTTATTCTTACTAATCATTTCTAGTATTTTTAGCAGGCAGGTGACATATTTTCAGATGGTCGGTTATATTCTTGGGGGCATATGTTTCAGTTATTTAAGTTTGCATAGAAGTTGGAAAAGCTCAGTGAGACACCTCAATACTTTGCCTTTGATGAGGATTCACTTACTAATATCACTGCCTACGTAGTACATACAAGTATCTGAACCAGGGCCCCTTAATTTCTTTGACAACCAGCAATGAATTAATCAATATTGTCACTGGAGTTTGCCTTGAGTCATCTTGCTCTAAAGCAGAAACCTCTATGCAGCCAGATGAATCATCTGGACTCCATGGACTGACTCCACATTCTGTGTGATGGAAAGCTGGGCATGATACCCCTCTGTGGCCACCTACAGCAAGATGTAGCCAGAGACTGGTCCTGCTTCAACTCTATCATGGAGCTATACTCAGTGGTCTCTTGAGAGAAAGGTGGATGACTAAGACTGTGAAGTTGCCTTCCTGATTGCTTGTGATGAATCACTTCCACAAGCTGACTGCCTTCAGCTTGAGGAAGAAATGCTAGTTTAAACCAGTTTAGGGTCTGGCCCATTCAGTCCTTAGCCTTAAGTATCAGAGATTTCAACCACAGCCAATTTATCAGGCAGATTTTGTGATGTAATATGAATTGTAATCAAAGTTCTCCTCCTTTCTTAAAATGTCTTGATATACATGAAGTCAGTCAAGGCAGACTTTAAAGTTTCATGACTCTTTCAGCAGGGCAAAGACGGGCACCACCACAGGTACAGATGTTCCTGACTATGCCTGTCCTTAGTTCTAAAGGAAATTTGGTACCTCTTGGGACATCCTGGCCAAACCTGGAGTGCTGTACATGGGTCTCAAAATGTCAAAAAACTTGTATTTTCATATGTGGCTGAAAAGGTGCTTGATTAGTGTTGGCATTTTGCTTTGAGAAAGGAAACCATATTCCTAGGTCAGCTCATCCTATGGCCGGCCTAAAGTGAGTAAAACCTGGTCTGAGCTGACAAATTGCAAATTAAGTCAAATACAAGGAGCTTCCATGTTATTGAACAGGTAATGTTTCTGACAGAGGTAGACTGATTTTGGGAATGGTTTGTTTTGTGTTTCACCTGCTCTGATCTCGGAAAAGGAGGGACCTTTCTAATTGAGCAGTTAGGAAAAGGAGTGAAAAGGAGAAGCTATTGCACAGGAAGCTGAGCATGGCCTCTGCTCTTCCTGTGTGAAGAACACTGTGCTGCCTCATGGCTGGCTAAAAGCAAAAGGGGCCCTGTGCTGTTGCTCTTGAGATGGGCAGAGAGCAGGAGAATTCCCACCTGCTGAAATCTGCTCTGAGGAACCTACAGCATGCTCTTCTGCATGCCACCAGCTGGAATTTCCTGTCATAAAAATATTTCAGGTTGCTGAAATATTTCAGGTTCCAGTCTTTGCCACTGGAAAATAAAAGTGATATGGGTTCAGTTCATTTTGTGTAAGAGATTTCACACATTTTGCTTCTAAGTCTACAGGGCATTTCACTCAATTACTCTCCAAGCCTGCTGTTTTCCAGGAGTTAGATACAGCATTCTTCTCCCTGTAGCTTCTTTTTCAGGTCTGAATTCACTGGGGTACATTTCCATAATTCCAGGCCAGTTTTCTTCTGGCCAAGCCCTGACATGCATCACTGATCATGCGTGAGAGAGAGGGAACTCGATCTAAGGGAGAGGGAACTGGATGCCCAGGGGTGAAATCAGCTTCCAACCTACAGCCTGCTGAGTAGTACTCAGGATGAGAAAACAGCTGAACTGGCCGAAATGCACTGCTTTGGTTAGCATGGCAAACCACAGTGAAACGATCTAATTTCATGAATGTCAATATTTTATTCATATTGGGGTTTTGTAATTATTTCCCTGACTCCTCATTTCTGTTACAGAAAGTGACACAACAGTATTTCCTTCAACAGAGAAATTCCAGCCCTGAGCTAACTATGGTGTGATGTGTATATAACATAGCACCAGCATCAGAAGGAGACCATGTGGGTTTTAATGAGGCTTTCAAGTCCTTATCTAAACCAAATTTATTCTCAAACTTCACACTACTGTTTTAATAAAGTTACAGCAAATTCCCCTACATATTTCCAAATCTCATAATACCTGAAGATACCGAGAGGTCCTTTCCTCCCTGTAGCTAAGGCTCAGCCCTGAGGTGGTTTCTTGCTCTGCTGTTAATGTGTCTAGACTGGTCACTGAGCCTTGCTGCTTACTATCCAAGAGATCAGCTTGAGGTGCGGCTCAGCAGGGACATAACAATCCCTGTATGAATGCTCCAAGGCTGTTGCCAGTACAAAATAGAACAGCTAAAAACACCTTTGGTGACTGTGAGTTCTTGAACAACCACAGGTTATTGCAAGTTAATACCTGGCTTCTCTCCAGATTCAGGCATGGCTGGTCATCAGCTCACAGTATACAAAAAAAAGCTCTTAAACTGTCAAGGCAAATTGCTGGAGGAAGGGACTTGCTGGTCTATCTGCAAAGATGCATCCTGTCTGCAGGCCAAGGGTTTAATTTCTGCATTAGTGGTTGGCCTGAGGCCCATGTTGTGTTTATACTCAGAGCCTTGCATAGAAGTGGCTTTTAGAATTTACTGGAGCATCAGGAATTAGTAACAAACTACTAGCACTCTAAATCTCCTCCTCAGTTTAGGAAAAACTCTGTCAAGGCCAAATCAAGAGCCTTGTAACAGAGACCCTTTCCTAGAATTTACCATTACTCTGCAGCAAGCTGGGACTGAGTCCTGAGGATATTTGGAGAGCTGTGTGAAGACCTGTGCAAAAAGGATATTATCCCTAAAACACACACTTATGGGTAACTAGTTTTTGGAGTTGTGGAGCTTAAAGTTAACCAGGTAACATAACAGTTATTAGTGCAGAGAACTTCACTAACCATTCCATTCTGAACACAACCTGTGGACATCTGATACCAAACACATCAACCACCACTGCTACCTCCAATATGAATATTGCCATGCCAGCTGTATTATAAACACTGTTCCTTTGATACAAGGAGAAAGACCCATGGTGGATAACATTGCAACAGGTGTCCTGTACCTGGATTTCCCTGAGACATGGAGTCATAGATGAGTTTGCAGGTCTTCAGCAAGATGGCAATTTTCTTTTCTGGAGAGTAGGTCTTGTGCATGGTTGTGAACTTGTGAAGGATCTTTTCCAGCACAGCAGTTTCGGGCACGCTGGTTGTGACACCCAGGTCCGTGGTAGTTGTGTTTTGTATCACAAGTTGGTTCTCTTTCAGCTGCTGTAAAGATCCATCTTTGCTGTGTATTTCTTTTAGGGAAGAATTAATGGCTTCCTTTAAAGGTTTCAGGACACATTTGTACAAAGCTGTCTCAGCAATCACTTCTGCACAGAGAAGGGAGAACACAAAACATGTAATAAATAAGCAATCCAGTAGTACAGGTGCAAGTAAAAGTCCTAAGGAAGCATGTGCTTGGTTATTCAAACACTACTACATAGCTGTGAGAAGGGAACAGAAATCACATCCCAGAAAGTAAACATTTCATTACCAACACTATCCAGAAGTCCTAGATGGGCTTGAGATGGACATCAGTGTGTGGTCTCTGTCACTGGAGCTGTAGGAGACCTCCTGCTACCAGCAGTCCCTGCTCTCTTTGCCTGACTCCTGGCTGACCAGCATGGCATTGCCAGGCAGCAGGAAAGCCAACTCTGGGGAAAGAAGAGGAATCTCACCTAACTTTGATTTTTTTTCACAGCCCTGCCCATACAGATGCCCAGATGCAATTCATCTCATGTCCCTTCTGACCTCTTCTTCTGACTTGTTTGAGATATTCACTTTGGGATGAAATTAATTGCACCCTCAAAGCACCCTTTTCTTTCCTCAAAACAGCTGCACCCATCAGCTCAGAGACAGAAACCAATATCTGGTCAGAAGTTTCTCATTGTTACTGCTCAAGGGACTCTGAATTACTGATCCTGTAAGACACCTCTTATGCCACCTGCGGAGGAGGAAATAGTATGAGTGGGTTGAGAATTTTTTTAATGTTTGGCTGAAGATGAAAGGAAGCACAAGAGACTGTAAGGAAGCCTGTTGTCTGAGTCCTAGGAGCCAGAGGCAGAACTAGAGGGACTGCAAGAGATTCTCTTGTTGCACCGAGGCAAAAGCGTCATTGGCAGAGTTCATCTGCTCAGGCAGTGAGGAATGAACCAGAGGGCAGTAATATTTATGTATTCAAAATACAACTATTTTAAAGAATCCAAAGAAGCAATCAGCCTGAAGCAGGGCAAATTCAGGTGGTAAATCCTCCAGTGGGAACCTTGTTCTCCACAGAAGAAGACAGCCCTGTCAAGGTTGACTGGGCTACATCATCCTGTTAAGGAGCTGCCAGTGAACAGGGTTAGACACAGGGTCAAAACCAGGCACGTCTGTGGGAAGGTGGTGGGGTACTTGCACACATACAGCTCTACCAAGCAGAACAAGGACACTTCTTTCCTCCCCCTTTCCACTTTCACTAATCAAGATTCAAGACAGACTTCTCTGTGCTGCCCCCACACTCCCCACCTTGAAGAAGGAGGTTATTGGGACAAAGATTGAAGGTGTTACACAAGAGGCATGAGAAGTGAAACTGCAGGTTCCCTCTCTGTGCTATGGCAGGGGCTGGCTGCAGGGTCTGTTCTGCTGGGCACCTGCAGGATCACCTGAAGCCTTTGCTGGGGGAGAAGGAAATCAGCACGGTCTGCTGAGACTGACAGTGGACAGCCTTTTACTCCTGGCTCACCACTTAGCTGAGTCCCACCTAATACTGGAGCTGCAGGATCTCCTGGAATCCCTGGTCAATCCTGTGGTTCACTCCATATTCTGGGTCTTCCAGCTCCCAGCTTGTTTTAATCCGACTTAAGGATCCACAAATAGCTCTGCATTGCTTCTCAGATCCTCAAGAAACAGTTTTAAGCTTTCAAAGGAGCATGTGTGCACGTGCATGCACGCTTTTTCTGGCTGTACAGCTTTCGCTGGGATGAAAAGTCCTACAGCTCTTTTTATACTCCCTCATGGATGTACATTAAACAGACCAGTCCAGTCCTTAGCAAGGAGAGAAGTAGCCCATTATTCCCTCACAGGATATGAATGAGAAGCAATGAAACACCTATAAACAGTTAAAAATAATATTTTTTCTCCCCAAAGGCAAATTATACCTATGGCAAAGAGGTGAACACTTCATTTTGGAGCTGGCAGTAGTCTTGAAACAGACATTTCTTCTGTACCTCTGGGTGCTGAGGAGCACAAAGTGGAATCAAGTGATTCCTCTAACCTGCTACTCAAAATCATCCTAGTCTTGTCCCTCCCTGTGAGACAGTGATTGACCTCTAAGGTGTATGCCACATGCAAGGAGTTCTCCATCCTTGTAGCAAAGCAGTGGATGTGGAAGGCCATGGGAATGCAGCTGTGAAGGGGAAAGTTTGCCTTTTGTGTTTCCAGTGAATTCAGCTCTGTGTACACACCTGTACACACACACACACACACACACACATACATATATATATATACATACATAAACACACATACACATATATATATATACACATACATATATGCCTCTCATACACACAAACACATGTCCCTTTTGCTTAAACTCTTCCCTTTATAAATTCATAAAGGGATTCCCATTCATAAAGGGATTTTTTCCCCTCATTGGTCTCCAGGTTTTTGAGCTGTTCCTCTGAGTGCTGGCAACCACAGAGCAGACTTCAATTTAGGCTGCTCGAGTTTTAGGGCATGGTTTATAATTCTTTAAAGCAGAGCCTGTGTTTGCATAATACTTTCTCCCTTCTCACCTTCCTAAACCATGCCCAAGGATGAATAAACCACAGTTACCTACCTAACTGTTCCTCGGTGTAGGAGGCTGGGTCTATCAGAGATTTCAACTCGGTGCTCTGCACTAAGTAACTCTTCAGCTGAGTCATCATCAGCCGGATCTCTTGTAGCATCTCTGTGCTGGAGCTCTGCTTTGCCATCATCTCCAAACTGTACACTCTGTAGTCCCGCACCAGGTTGCCAAAGTAGGACTCCTTGTCCTGTGCCAGCTCCACTATCTTCTTCTGCAGCTTCCTGTCACTAGACAAAAAGACTGTGAAGACGTTGGACAGGTTCACCAAGGACAGCCTGTTTTTGGCCTTGGCCAAGATCACGGAGCGTGTCTTTTTACCAGATGAACCACTCAGCATCTCCAGGTCATCCTCTGTGCTGCTGGTGGAGTAGGAGTCTGGCTCAGATGTTGATGCCTGAGCCACAGTGCTGCCTCCCAGGTCCTCCAGGGACAAGTGTGACCCTGCCAGTTCAGCTGAGCTGACAGGTTTGTGGCCGTGTCCCGGTTCAGTCTTGGTGTGTGTGCAAGCGGCAGCACCGGTCACTGTGGCTGGGCTGCCCTTGCACACAGTCTGCCCTGTGGCCACGGCCGTCTCTCCCGCTGTTCTTTGCTTTGGCTGGCAGGAGCTGGGGGTCCTTGGTACCTGGGAAATTCTCTTCCTTCTCGGTGGTGGGATAGGAGGTGCCTTTCCTGTCTCTGTGGCATTGCTTTGTATCTTAGGCATGTCCTCCTTCTTCTCTGCCGCTTCAGGCTTTGTCTCCCGAAACTGTGATACAGGCTTTTTGGGAATCTCCCCAGGTATCTCTACAGCCTTTTTGCACAGCAATGTTTTATCTCTGCTCTCTGCACTTGTATCTTGGTTTTCTTCTGTCCCTTCCCCTTTCAGTGTTTCACAATTTTCAGGGTTACCCACAGAGCTCTCCTCTGAGGTCCTCTCACTCGGCCGCCTCCGCGGGGGAGCAGAGGGCTGGGAGCCCTTCCTGGGGCTCCCTGCCACGGGCGCGTTGGCCGAGCAGCTCTGCTTCCTTTCTTCTTTATCATCACCACCCTCAGTTTTCATTTCCTCGAAGCCCTTTCCTAGTGGCTTAATAAGGAGCTTGTTTTCTTCACAGGCAGTCATGGGGTCCTGTGGGAGCTTCAGGGAAGGTTTCTGAGTGAGCCCATGGGAAGGTGGAGGGGGAGGAGGACGTCGAGGAGACCTCTTTTCAGTAAGCATGGTGGCAGGGGGGAGTTCAGTGTTCCCAGAGTGGCCTTTAGGAGAAGATACATCTGGAGGACAAGGATTACTGTACTCTTCTATAAAAATAGGATTCACAAACCACAGCCTGTCATTTCCTATTGACAGCTCAATTTCACATGAGCAGTGGTTTGTGCTACTTGCAAAACACTGGGTAGATCTTAAACTGTCTGCCTGGGCAGTGCTGAAAGCAGAGTCTTTTGCAGGGTGGGATAAGTCCTGTCTCCTGTGGTTTAAGTAGGAATCCCAGAAATCTGTTAAAAAAGAAAAAGACAAAAAGAAAAATTTTAAAAAATCTGAGAGAATTTTAGCTGCTAATGATATGTAGAAAATATACTTATTTTTAAAAGAAATTGTACACAAATTTCAATGTTGAATTTTCAAACCTCTGCACAAAACAGTATGAAGAGAGAGTTACCTGTTTTATGCATATAAAAATCTTCAAGCCAGGGGATAAGCTCAGAAGCTTCACCAGAATTCTCTTCCCTGTCAATTTTAGGACACTTACCTAGTGAAAGTTGTTAATGCTGTTCAGCATTTTCAGAGCAGGAAGGTAAAGTAACAAATACAAATGACAGTGAGAAGGGATCTATGCTTGTTCAGTGATCACTGCCCTCCAAATGCAAGTAGCTGTGGATACCCAAGGAGAGGATGTGAAGACTCCAGGCAAGCTGTGTCTGCCACTTGCTCACAACTGGTACTGGCTGGGGAACTATTTTCCTCAAGCTCTCCAGCTGTACTCATTATCAGCAAATGCAGGACAGAGGAAGTTGTTTTAAGTCAGAATATAATGCTGTGAAGTCTCATGGGCTGAGGAAATGGTGAGTAAACCAATCTACAGAGGGGAAGTTGATCATTTTTCTCAGTAGTGGTCAGGTTAAGGCACTGTGATGAAAATGCAAAGCTCCACTCAGGCTGGAAGGAACAGATGATGTGGTTCTACCAAGTGACACAGCTGCTTCAGAGCAGGCATTTCCCAGCACAGCCACACTGTCTCAAACAGAGAAGGCTGTTTGATCATCTCCCACTGCTGTCCTGGATCTTCCCTTATCTTGCACTCTGGGAGGGATAATTAAGCAGTTCTTGGAGTCTTTGGCATGTCTGTGATGGTATGTGCTCTTTGTGCAATGCAATTATGCTAATTCTCCTCCTAAAAGAACTTCTGTACCAGTGAGGTCAGGACTAGAGGGCCTGCACTATGTTCTCTATGACAATATACAGAACAGCCAGATCCTTTGTGGAACACCTTAGCTTGCAGATAGACATCTTACTTCTATCCCCTTGAAACACATATTAGTTTGAAATAAATACAAACCAACACATGAGAATTTCAGACAATGCTTTGTTTCCTTCGGAAGTGCCACTTTGGGCAGCACTTAATAGTTTGTGTTCCCATTTGTATCCACAACATTTTGTTCCAGGAAGCAATAAACAGCATCTGTCAGTAGCTGAGCCTGTCTGACTCCACTAAGACAGCGTGGCACTTCAGGAAGCTAGCATCATTTCCCAGGAAGACTGCACACAAAAGCAGGTTTTCTTCTGTTGTCAGAAACTTGACTGGTATGAAATACACCATGACAAATAAATTTCTAAGCCTCACTACTTTTATGACTACCAGTACAGGAGAAAAGGAAAAAGACTACAAGCAATATTGCTTTGGTGCTTGTGCTTTAACTAATCTCTTTTTTCAGAAGTTGCTGGAAACTGTTGCCTGAATCCAGATAGCCTCTGCTGGCTGCAATTAGACTGAAGGTTGCAGATTCACGATACACTTCGTGCATTTTAATCCAAATTTTTGGACTTATTATAAAAAATTAAGTTTAAGATAACAAGTGCAACTTGTTATCTCAAGTTGTAAAGTACCTTTTTATCAGCAATAAGTGCTGGCTGGACACGTATATAAAAGGATGTTTTGACAAATTGGAACATACTCAAAATAGAGGATGCTGAAAATGTTAAAGGCAAATCTGTTGGTGATATTCAACAAAGCTGCCTGAACTGAAACCAGTGGGGTTTGCCCATGCCTTCTGGGAGGGAGAAAACCCAAAAATAGTGAGAGTGCTCTAATAAATACCTCTAAATGAGCTCACTCTTCAATTTTCTCCGTTGTTTGGCTGTTTTCAACACCTGAAGGAAAACTGAAAAACCAAGGAGCATGAAAGTGGCTTACTGAAGTAGCTGTCTGAAGTGGAGTGTGTTAAGTGAAAAGGAATAGAAACGAGAGCTCCTTTAGTTAACAGAATTGCTTTTCCTATCTGTGACTTTATACATCTCATCTAAAATTTGCTTGTTTGATGCTGTCACTAAAAATAATGTTCCTTTTGCATGTGATTTGTGTGAGGTGAGAGAACATGTTGGGACGATACATCTTTCTCTACCAACTAGAAATCCTGCAGGAGCAAGCAGAAATATCAAAACTCAAAAATATCACACTTTCATCAGCCTTGCCCCCACACATCAGAAGAAGTTGCAAAGGTGTTTTCTATATAGCTCAGATATGAGCCACTTCCAAAGTGCAGAGCTACCCCCAAAGGCTGTGCTGCACTTCAGCTCGCCTGGCTGTAGGGACCAACCCTGGACAGAGACCCAGGTGGAGGTTTATGGCCAAAGGGGAAACTGCCCTTTTTGTCAGCATTCTTCTATGAACATAAAGATCATAAACATCTTCCTCTTGCATTCAGACCTCTTTAGCTATTCCAAAGACAATAGTTCATCTGTCTTCCAGTTGCATTATGTCTCTGCAAGGCACTGTTGTTCTCACGAGTCCAAGTGAAAATCTGACTGCTTTGAGGGACTTACCTATCCCCAGACTAGAGATAATTTCAAGGTCTTGAAAGCTACTGGCTTCTAATATTGCTTGTGGCAGCTTCAGGGTAAAGGGCAGCAAATCCCTGTAAAAACAAACACAATGAAAAAACAGCAAAAGGACAAACCCCACAGTTGTTAGAACTCTAGGCTTCACTTGGTTTTAGTGATTGGACTGGCTCTCAATTTCAGCCATGTTCTGTGGCTGGTAAGGAATTATGGACATTGTGCCAGACTGCGCTGCTCTGATTTCACAAAAGATCACCAGCTTCTGTGGGGATGCTTCATGCCACAGCACTGACTGAATCACTGTGGCTTGGCTCTGTCCTCTGAAAAAAGCAGGAATGCCTTTCACCTCAGGGAAGGCCACAAGGGTTGAAATATCTTCCCATTAAAAGTGAGGTGCTGCAAATTGTAATTATTTTTATTAGAATAAAATAAAAATTTTTCATGTGGAAAGGATTTGAAGTCCTTTTTCTTTCTGTTCACCCTTCTCTCACTACTCTGCTTCCTCTTTTAAAAATCTCTGTAAGTGTAAGGCATGGGCACACAGCAAGGCACAGAGGGATTGGGAAAGGAAAGCCCCAGCTGGGGAAGGGTAACCCCTGGGTGAAGGAAGGAAGTGCTGCATGACACTGAGAAAACACATATCCCTCTAACTCTCTACTCTCAGACTTCTGAGTACTTGGTTTCTGGAAAGATGCTGTGCTTCTACTGAAAATAGAGTTTCTCAGAGGATGTTGGCAGGGTTTCACTGAAGCACACCCTAAGTCTCAAGCAATTTAACAGAGCCCTTGGTCTGCCAGTGAACTGTTCAGGTTTGCCTCTTGCCCAGTGACAATTTGCTAACCCTGTTCTTGCCTCAATTCCCATTCTAACAAGGACTAGAAAAGCCAGTCCCTAAATGATAGCAAGGAATGGTTCACGATCATCTTACACATGAAAAGTTTTACAAAACATTCTCCATGGTATGAGGAATCATTATAGAAAAAACTGGCCTTGTGAGTAGGTCTCTGCTAAACAAATGCACACCCAAAAAAGCACACGACTGCAGACCTATCTGCTGACAGATGAATGCAGGGGGCCCATTTCTGACCTTTTTAACAGATGCATACCTTACTGATGTTTTGTGTTTCCCATGAGTTCTCTGTGCACTGCTGAGCACTCTGTTGTCACACTCTGATGCGATCCCTCACCTATTATTTTTTCATGGCAGATGTGAGGTTTAGAAGATGAAGAGGAATAGGGTCCATGTACCTTCTCCTTTCTTTGTTATTTTATATGCATGAATCTTTCCATTAATTTTCTTTTTTTTTTACAAAAAACTTACTAAGATCAGGAACTATGAGGACGTTGCCCTAATAGAATAAAATCTGGTTTTATTAATGGAGCAGCAGCTTGCAGACCAGCCACCAAGTCATCTGTTACCTACAGGCAGGTAATATATGCAGGCCAAAGCTTTTTTTTTTAGAAGAGCCTGTCAGCTCTGAAAAGCTGTTTCCAGGTATTCATAGACAATTTACTACATCCCTGTTCTCAGAGCTCTACACTCACTATCACAGAGACCTCCTATGAGCTGCCAGCAAATGGTAGGTCAGTGTCTTTTTGTTACCTGCTTCTCTCAGAAAATTATTCCCTTTTTAACTTGTCTTTTGACAGTAGCCTGGAAAATCACATGAACCATCTGGATGTGTATTTGACACTCAGAAATAACATCTCTAACCGGAGCTGAACTGATGCCTTGTGAAGGCTGACCTAGAACAGAGGCTAAACAGAGTTAAAGAATGAAGTGGGGATTTATTAAAAGGCCTGAATGGATACACCTTGGGCAGTACAAGAGCCCAGCCAGGGCTGCACCCAAGATGAATCCAAAATGGTCACAAAATGGACACAGTCACGAGATCTCTCACTTTTAAAAGTTTTGGTCCATTAACATATTGGAGTTAATTGTCCAGTTACAGCTTTAGGTTATGAAGTCCCATCCCTCATGTTTTTCTCTCTTCAGTCGACATTGCTTATGCTTTTGGGCCTGAAATTTGGGTCAGTTACCCTTTGTTCCAAGCTAGGGAAGGAATTTTTTTGTCTAGCTACTCTGTGAAGAGAGCTTACCATCCCTTAATATGAAGCTCAGAACTACACACTACAGCAGTACAGAATCTGAAAAATATAAAAGCTAAAACATAAGGCATCAAATAGAAGAACTTTTCTTTTCTTTTCTTTTCTTTTCTTTTCTTTTCTTTTCTTTTCTTTTCTTTTCTTTTCTTTTCTTTTCTTTTCTTTTCTTTTCTTTTCTTTTCTCATGATCCTTTTTGCAGGAAATAGAAGTGAGCATATTTTCTCTGTCACCAGCCACTTACTATAAATGCCCACTTCTATTTTGCATTTGGGCTGTTCTTTGCTTTAGTGAGAAAGAAATCTTTATAAGGGTCCAGAGGTCAACTTATGTCCATTCTATAGGGTCTGTATCCATCTAGATGGCTAAATGTCTATTAACTGATGAGGGTGAGGTGGAGCATGGTTTCCTGTGTGCAGGTAGGAGTTGTGGCTCAGAAGTGCTGAACTCAGCTGGCTGCAGGAGCAGCCCTCAGAGCAGTGGGGGACTGGCTGGATAAGCTGCAGCACACTGTATGCTGCCCCAGACAGACTGTTCCTGCTGTGTGACCTAGCCAAGTGACTGATGTGACTGCCTTGTAAACATATCCTGCATCTGCTTTCTCCTCTTAAAAGGAAATAACTGCTTTAAGAGTCATGTAAGTTTATAGAGGGGAAGTCAAAAGTCTACAACCAGCTCACAACCAGGCCTGCTGCAGCAGCAGGGGCAGGGTAGGCAGGTGAAGGTATTGCTGCAGTGTGCCAAGCACAAGGACACAGATTAGGGAAGGCTGCAGACATCATCAGCTGGTGATCAAACCTTGCACTAGTGAAAATGACATTAGAGGTTTTTTCCGCCTCTGTACCCATTATTCTTGGCATTTCTGTGCTGAGCAAACAAACATTTTGTTTTCATTTCAAATTTTAGCCTAAGAAAAGACATTGTCTCAGGTCTACTTTCCTTGACAGATTCCCCATAGGTGACTAAGTGCTTTGAGTCACCAACAGGTAACAGTCCATTAGTAGGTTTGCCAAGTTGCTACCAGGTGTGTGTGTGGGTGTGTGTGGGGGTGTGTGTGTGTGTGTGCTTAAAGCTTTAAATAAATAGTTAACTCGGGGCCCTTCTTCCTCCCTGCCCTCCTAGCCTCAGTTCTGTGCCTCTGCTCTTTGTGGAAACAGCCCTATGGACAAAGCTTCCAGCTGCAGGGACAGCTGTGCTTGTGGGGTGATCTGGCCCCATTGTAGATAGAAGCATCTGGAACACCTTCTGGTCTGGCAGGCTGGAGGGCAGCAGAGGAAACAGAGGGGTCTGTGCTGGGACTGGGGAAGGGCAGACCGGAGGGGAGGGCAAAATGACTGTGCCATGGAAGCAATGAATGAACTCACCTGCTGACACAGTAGAAGGCAACCAATTTGAAAACATCCTCAAATACAAGAACAGATCCTTCCAGGTACAGGACTGGTGGAAAACAGAAAAGACAGTCAGCAGCTGATTTCTTTGAGCTATATGATTTAAAAAACCCAAAAAACAGGTAGGTTTGGCTGGCACATCTTGTGTTCTTTGACAGTTTAGTAATTGCATGGACTAATATGATGAAGAATAAAGAACTTCAGGTGGCCAAATGCAACATGATTCTTCAGGGAGACACTAGAGAAGAAATATCTCAGCTTGGCTTTCTGAAAAGTTAGCTCAAAATATCCAAGTGTTGTGACACTAACAGAAACAATGGGAAGCAAAAACCTCCCAGCCCACTTGCAAAGGGATCCTTACAAGCCCATCTGTCTCTAAGGATGTGCATATCTGCAATACATACAGGGCTGACCTTGTGACTCTCCACGCTGGAATCTGGTTTGGTCTGGATGGACAAAGTGCTTTGAAGAAACAAAAAATAGAAATGACTGTTTCATTACTGTGTGTGTGGGCTCTGACCTGGGTCACACAGGCAGTGTGAGCACAGCTTATTTGTATCTCTTCCGTCTTCTCCCTCCCATGGTGTTATTCAGTGACTGCACTCCCCTTTAAGTGGCAAAATACAATCCACCATATTGCAGAGTTCTTTAAGATGACCTTCTTTATAAAGACATGCATTTGGGCATTGTGTAGCCCAAATCTCACATGTTACTACAGAGCTTTTGGCTTTTAAACTAGAAAAAATTCACTGACTGGTGGAGAAAGTTTCACTGACTGATAACCCAAGGCAGAGAGAAAGACGTGGATCTGCAGGAGAGACGTGTCCATCCTTGCTTCACCCTGACAGTCTCACAAGCTCTACGCCTGTTTGCACACAACACGGCCCCACTGCAGACATTGACAAGGGTGAGGAAATCAGCAGTGGATTCTCAGAAATGCCCAGTTACTGGTGGGAAAGAACCATCTCAAAGCTGCATGCAGAGCTGCCCCAGGAGCCTGCCAGGAGTCCCTGGGGAGCAGCACCAGCTCCCACCCCCATGGCACTGCCCACAGGGGCTGTGCATCTTCCTTCACACTGTTCCAGGCCACAGGTCAGAGCTGGGGACTCAAAGCTCAGCTGTTGTGACTCAGCTTCCTCAGCCAGCTGTGATTCACAGCCCTGTGAGCCCCTTGCCCTGCCTGCCTGGTGCTTGGTCTCCTGCAAAGGGCCTCCAGCACCTGCAGGAAGGACACATCCACCTGGTCTCTTCTCCCTCACCTCTGTTTTCCAGCCCTGCCTCTTGTTTTCCAGCCAGCAGATAATCCCCCTGCAAGGAAATGCTCAAGATTGTCTCTTGCTCAGGTTCATACCTCATTCCCCAAATGAGGCATTTCCTCCTTTTACTTCTCCCTTTGTTCTAGCCCAGGCCCAGCAGGTTGTTATTTTGGGCTGAATACTCCAATGTAGGCATTTTTTATAGAGACAAAGACCATGTAATTCTCAACAGTCATGCCTAGTATCAGCTTATGTTGGATCAGCAGGCACAGTTTAACCTCAGTGAATGCACCCATACCAGATTGCAATGTGTAATTTAAAATGTACTTCAAGCAAAACAATCCCTTTCCCTCACATTTCTCTCACAACTGGAAAAAAAATGTTTGGCGAGTTTTTTCTTTTTCCATAGTAAGAATCATATTTCAGTCAGGGATTTTCATTAAATATCTACCATGAATAATTTCTGTAGTTTGAAACCCATCTGCTTTGCAGTTCTGACACAGGAAACAAAAATAAAGACAAAACCCAGTCCTGCTCTGGAGAATGAACCAAAACCCAAGAGTCTGAATTTGCTCAAATCTCCAGCTATTAAATAAGGTCCTTTGTACAGATGATGGTTTTAAGGGAGATTGTTTTTTTTTTTTTTTCTGTCAAGAACTACATGCTCACTTTGGCATTCTAAGTTGCAGGTATCCATAACAGACCAGGCTGCACCTGTACATGCTCACATATATGAGCAAATTGCTTGGATTGGGACTATCGATTGTATCTGTGCCAGGAAGCTCTGCCACTAGGGAGCTTGAATGTCAGGCAAAGAAATATTAGTCTGAGTGCCTCTGTGTCAGGAGTTTCCACATATAAGTGCCTTGCCGCTGCATAGCTACTTCTCCTCACATATACAGTTAAATTGCATAAAACACCACAAATCATCGGGAATTATACTGCTAAGACTAGGTGCAAAAAGCTGCTGAAGCTCAAGGACAGAAGTTTTTAGCAGGTGGTATATATAAATAGGACTGTCCCTGCTCTGGGAGGTCACAGAAGGTAAAAAAACCAAGCATATTTCTCAGCAGGCTGGAATTCATCAGACAGAGACCCACAGCCCTCCTGGGACATTTCTGGGCAGCCTGCAAACAAGTAAGAACAGATGGAAGAATAGTAAGAATAGTGCTTTAGATGTGTCATTACTCGAGGTACTAACACCATCAGGACCAATGCTCAGCCCAGAATTTATTCTGAGCTGTGGCCATGCCAAGGAGCCTGCACAGGGTTGCCATGGCTACTTGGATCTGCTCCCAGCACGGCACAAGGGGAAATTCTGCCTTGCAAACCCCTGAGGGGAGCATCTCCCTTGGGAGAAAATGTAACACTTTTCACCTATTTTTTTTCTAGACACCTGCTGATGCCAGCAGACATCACTGATAAGTAGAACTTTTCTTTTGGATGGCCAATGAAGGGTTTGATACAGGAACTTGTCTTGTGGGAATGGTTGCCATTCACCTGTGGAGATCATGTGCACCCTGCTGCATGCTTCTAATTCTTGGAAAGATGCAGAAAATAGCAATCTTGAACAGCTAAAAGGGCTCTGCTGACGGTTGGGGACAATATTTCTGCCCCCCAGAGCCATTGCTGCCTTCAAGGCACCTGCCCTGAGAAGACAGTCAGAGAGAGGTGATTTTCTCTGGCTGTGGGTGTGCTGTGGGTAGCTGGGGATATTTCATTGACATGAGAGCTGCTGCTTAGGGAGGGATCGTGATGCTGCCATTTATAGGAACTCATGACTTTAGCAGAATCTACAAGCAGACATCTGCCAGACTACTGTAATCCTGATGAAAAGAGAAAAAAATTCACCTTTCCTGGGCTTGTAAAACTAGATCCAAGGCACCTTAAGAGCAAAGAAATATCTACATCTCACCATAATGGTGCCTGAATGTCAAGAATGTGATCAAAAGCAAGAGAAAAATAGGGTGGGTTCTGTGAGCCAAACATATTGCCACAGCATATTGAGTTTTACCTGATATTTAGAAGCCCATTGAAAAATGTCACCTTCAGGAAATAAAAGGGGAAATGTGTAAATCAGTGGGCAATTTTGAGTAGTCTGAAACAAAGAGATAAGAATTAATTGAATTTTTCTTATGGGTGACAGAAGCATTACCAACATGAATTAGTGGTTCATTGGTGACTATACTCTGGTTTTGGGTCCTTTGGCAACTCAGTAAATGAACAGAACATGGCCAGGTTATGAACTGTTATACATATTTATGATTGTCTCATCTTCCTCTTCTGAACACCAGCATGGTCTGAAGAGTGTCATTAGGCACCAACTCCAATCTGGATTCATGTTCCCTTTACTCTTTGGATCTCCCCATCATTTTTCCATCCAGATGCAGATGTCTTTGAGTCACACTGTTCCTGAGCATTCTGCCATCCTTTCCTCTCCAATTTTTCCCCACAGAATTGTGTTTGCTAGTTCCATTGTTCTGGTTACATGGACAAACCAAGCCAATTTCCATCTTATTGCTTACACAGGCTCATGGGATTCAATTACTTCAGCTTCTTCTTCTCTAGTGGCACGGTAAGGGCTATCCACTTGGTTTTTCATTTGTTTTTGGTATCTGTGTAGTTCTTCAGAGACATCTAAATTCAAAGACACAAATTCCTTATTCTGCAGCAGTTATGTTGACAGAGGACTACTGAGAAAACAACCATCCTCAAAAGTCCTGCCTGGATGTGCTTAGATGTTCTCATTCTTCCAGATTCTGGGAAACTGTGAGATTTATCATTATGGGTGTGATTCCAGTTTTCTATTTCTATTTTCATGTTATAAATCCAGAGTGTCCTAACAAGTGGTGCTCTTCTCCTTTGATATAAATCTCTGGTTTGACACCACAGTTGCCATGACCATTGCAGTAAGCAGCACAGGCCAGCTTTGCACCTGTGCTGCCCTCAGTGAGTAAACCTTGCTCTGAGCATCACTCCAAGGCAGAGGCTACCAAAATTCTTGCTGCCAGACACTGACAGTTCAGGTTAGCAGCTTAGCAGTTTCCAGTGGGGAAGGTGTTTTAATGGAATGTTACAGTGACTGCTGTAGCCCCAAAGCTGAGGCTGTTGTGTCTGTCACAATTCGCTGTGCTTGCCCTACCTGCTGTGCTTGGCAGAAATGTGTGAGAGTGTGATGGAATTCCTTCTGGTTATTGTTCCAGTTCCCCAGTTCTGACCCTTATTCATCCAATTGGCTCATGGTGGTTTTAAGAGAAAGATCCTCAGCTGGATGGTTCTAAAGGAGGGAAATTTAGACCTCATTGGCAGAAGTCCTTAGTGTGTTTAAGGTACTTTTCTGCAACATCTCTGTTGGGAAGTTCCTGGTATCTGTCTCTAGCATTGTTTCTTGTGTTATTTCTTGATGACCTTGTGGATGATACTATATGGCCTTCTAATGCGGTGTTTTTGTAAAAAACTGACACTGTTTATCTTTTTTCTCTTCTCAAGGCCTTTTTATTTATTCTGTAATCCGATGCCTCTGCTTCTTCCACATGATTTCAAAGCTGTAGTTTCAGTTTTGGTTGCACAATTCTAGACTGTCCTGGTCAACCTATGTCTTTTTTGTCTTTCTTTTCCTTCCTAGTGGGCTTTACTTAACTGCCAGTTGCTTCTGGTGTTTTTCCTTATCAAGGAAGGGCTGAAACTTCCCCTGTTTGAACTTCTGCCTGAGTCTCCTGTTGTGCATCCAACTCCTGCTTTTACAAAAGATTTCAATTTTATGGTTTCCTACAGAGTTTAATCTTTCTGGATATGATGAAAAAAATCACTGTTCATGGCAGTTCCTGGGAAATTGGAACTAATGAATTATGAAAGTGATAAAGTGTTAATGAGCTTGGTTGTAGAGTATAAGAGAAATCTATTTTTAAACTATGTTCTTCACTAAGTACAATTATGTTGTGCTGAACAAAGTGTCATTAAAGAAGATGGAAATCACAGGCTTTTGTACTCTTCTCAGGCTGGAGCTGAGTAGAAGGGACACTCAATAGGGATGACAGTTTCCCTCTACCCTGTGTGCATGTTCTGCTGCTGAGGCAAGGAGCTGGCCTCACACCTAACAGCCACAGGGGTCTTGACCACTCCCCTGTACTTTGGCTCATCCACATTCACCCAAGCAGATGGGCAGCACCTTGGTGTCCCCTGAGGTTTAATGCCTTTAATTCAGTTTAAAATCCTGGGGCTGCCTGGTCTCGTTGTCTCTGCTGCAGGATGCTCAAGCAGGAACATGTTACAGGCATTTTGCTGCTCCGCTTCCTCCTCATTGCCATCAGTTTCAGCAGAGTGAGAGGGTGCCTCTCACAGGTACCTCAAGCACAGCCAACTCAGCTAAAAGAAAAGTGTCACAGCTCCTCAGTGCTTTCCTTAAAGGTATCCATGTGGATAGCACTGCCAGCTATTTCAGGGATTAAGAGCAGAGCACATGCTGGAGAGCAGCTCTTCAGTTTCAGAGCCTTTGCCTTACTTATTAGGTCCTCAACCCCATATCCCCTTTCCAAGTATGGAATAATGTGGAAATTCCAGCATTTCTTCAGCCAGAGGAGATCCAGGACCTCTTCCCAGGGGAATTCCCAGGACCAGATGTCAATATGAGGTACAGCTGAAGTTCTAGATGTAGCCACAGAGGGTTTGCTTTTGCAGGAATAAGGTAGGGAACATGGCCTTTCTGAAACACTGAGTTCTGAGGGGGACACCCAGGAGAGTAGGATAACATATTCAATCAATCAAATTCAATCAAAGGACCCTGCACTACGCAGCTGAGCAAGAGTTGGGATCCTTGCTGGAGAAGTCACATTTTTGCAGGTCATTCAGCATCCACTCATACATTACAATGGCAGTACAAGATTTATGCTGCCCAGCTGCCCACTAAAACTGTCAGGGCTGAGGCCCATGGCTGACGAGACAAACTCGATATAGATACTTGTAAGTTACTCTCAAAAGACAAATTTCTTTGGTAAAACTTTGTGAAGCACTCAGATATATAAAGGGTCTCCCCTGTGCCTCATGTAACAGGAAACAGTGCTATGATTTGAAATTCTGGGGATTTAGTTCTTAGCAACAGTCTCCATGTCCTATGGATAACTCTTGAGAATCAATCCTTATGTGAAAAATGCATGCTATCATACAGATGTATTTTATTAAAAATATTATTCTCCATTTACTTTGGAGAAGAGTTTATTTCTCTGGCTCTGAGATACATTGTGAAGGACCATAGTGCTGAGGTTAATCATACAGAACAAGGAAGTTTGCAGTGTTTTAAGGGAAGACATTCAGTATTCAGAATCACATTCTGCAAGAGAGACTCCCAGGAAAAAAAAAGCCTTACAAGCAAGACAATTTCCAAGGGTGAGTGATGAAAGGGAATAACCCACTTTGAAATGGCAGAGGTCAATAGGGTGTACAAAAAAGGAAAAATAATACACTTCTGCTTCCTAGAGCTGCAATCCCACCTAGTGACAACCTGGTGAAAACAGGTTGTTTTCTTTTATTTCCTGCTTCTGAGTGGGATAGATTGCACTGTCACTGACTGCGAGGGTCCTACTCAAGAGTCAAAGAGTGAGGTCCTTAATGTCCTCATTTCACTTCAAACAGTATCTTCTTTACCTCATTTACAAATCTAAACTCATGTTTATTAAGCTCTATAAGATCTTTAGATAGCACTGTCCAAGGATAAAAAAATATAATTTGTTTTAGTTTAGCCTCTGAGACAAGGGCACTTGTATTATGGGTACTGATTTAGAGTAGCTGCTTTAAAGCCAGTAAGCTTTTTGGGTTGTGTTCAAGGAACTAAGCAGAGCAGGGTAAGACAATATTATCCTAGAACAGCACGCATAGTCTCTAGCTCTGATTACACACAGATTTTGCATTTTGCCTCTTGGGAGGGAAAAATAAGGAAAAAAAAAAAAAAGCCAAAGTAAGGATTAACAAAGCTAACAAGACCCCGAGAGCTTCTTTCCAAAATGCTTTCCCTACAATCCCATCGGTTTAAAGCTTAGAGTAAAAATGAAAGTATTTGTATGGAGAGAAGGGAGGTAACTGTTCAGGATGAGAGTTAAAAAAAAAAAAAAAGAATAAAGCTACCCACTATAAGCAACCAGAATGTTTCCAAAACAACTTGTAAATCACAGAGAAGCCCGGCACTGTTCAATCTTGAAAAAGCAGCTGCACAAGTATTTAATGTTTTAAAATAAGCAGTGTGTCAAAGTGATGTGGAACTCAGCTCAAATGAGAAGGACTTGGTGCGGCTTTCTGCTTTCCTTGTGCACATCTGCATTTAGGAGAGAAATCATGGACTTGCACAACAGGTTATAAAATGTGTCCTCATACCATGTTTTACAATATCCCCAGGCCTGTGGTCACTGCTCTTGCCAAACCAAAATTCCTAGATCAGAGTATCTCCTGAAGGGGAGCTCCTTGACTCTAACCCACTTTTCAGGGTTAACAGGGATGTGGATAATGGAGAACTCATCCTTGGCAGCCAGACTGATCTCGGGAAGATGTCTAGGTTAGACATCCTTAGGGGACTAGAAATCATTCAGTGTCTTATCTCGAATCAAACCACAGGCAGCAGACTAGACAGAGATAATGTCTCCTATGTCCTCATTACAGCCCACATGGAGTTGGCCTTTGGTCTGGTACTGCCTGTGGAGGCAGACGAGTTCCAGCAGCACTCCCAGAGCTGAAGGTCAGGGCTGGGGCAGAGCTGCCCAGTTATCCCATGCCATGGAGCTGACTTGCTCAGTGGGAGCTTTTCCATACCAAGAAGCTGTGTAGGTGATGGCAGATTTTTCTTGTTTATGAGAAATATGCATAAACAGGGGAAATAAGCCCATGCAGAGCCCTGGGTGATGCAGGCAGATTGTTATCTGTGTCTGAGAGAGGCTCATCTGAAGATAACTAGGGTAGCTCTATGTCACATAGGCTGCAACAGGAACTATGTTAAGTGACAACATTCATCAGTCTACTCTCCTAAATGGCAAGGTGTCTGCCCAGAGGCCTCCTTAAATGCAGTTAAACTCCTTAAAATGTGAACCTGAAGGTTAACTACATATTCAGCTTTTCCAGTCTCCCCTGCTAAAAATATACAAACTTTTACTCATCAATTTGTAATCCTTGAAAAAAAAGTAGTCTTGGACAAGTTTTGCTGCTTCAATGTATGATTTGCTTAATTGAGATGGAATCAGCCAGTTTTGGGGAAAGAAGGGAAGAGGGATCTTCTGTCCCATGGGTGTTGATAACTTGTTATTTTTTCCAGCACATTTCTTCTTTTTTCAGGCTTGTCAGGCCCAGAGCTGACAACAGATTCTTGCTTTGCTTCAATCACACGCTCCATCATGCAACAATAAAGGAAAACATTCTTAAGTAGATTGGAAAAATTGACTATCCACTCTACAGCAGCTGAGCTGTCTGTCAGGCTGTACAAGAAGCACACAAAAGAAGTCTGAATAGCTGTGTTGATACCTCAGTGCTGGACACTGTCAAGAGCTCAGCAAGCAAAAGGTCTCTCTGCAGCCCAGTAAATACAATCATGGCCAGGATGGGCTTGCTCAGGGCTGGTGATGCACAGCTGACCAAGCCCCTTCAGCAACCTATGCTTCAGCCCTCAGTAAAATTGGTGCCTTCCTTTGAAAAGTCAGCTGGATTCATCTTGGCAGGGAAGGGAAAGGTCAGGTCCTCATCGTGCTGCCAGCAATGCTCTGCCTAGGGCAGGTTGGCTGCTATGGGGCAATTTGGTCACAGTTATGCATTGACTTCCCACTCACCCAACAGGGCTTTTGCCCTGCCTGCAGCCTCCTCTCCTGGCACCATGAAGCAGCTCTGATGGGCTCCTGCCTCTGTGGCCAGCCTAGGGCACACTGGAGGCTCATACAATCATTCAGCACGACAGGATGTGCTCCATCCTTGGTCACCTGCTGCCCCCTTCCAACTGGTTCTCAGACCTCTCTCTCCAGTCTGCCACCAACCTTTCCCAAAGTTACCTGTAGCCCCTCAGCCCTTTACCACTTTTTATACCTGTAGCCCCTCAGCCCTTTACCACTTTTTATACCTGTAGCCCCTCAGCCCTTTACCACTTTTTAATCTCCATTCCAGACTTTATTCCACATAACCCAGCATATGGTAACACCCCTAAGGAAGCCTTTCCCCCCACATTGCTCTGCTTTCACACCCCACATCCACATTTCCCTCCTTCCCAGCCAGAACCTGCAGAGAAAGCCAGGGACCAGAAGGGCTGGAGAACAGGGACATGGGCTGCTGACACATGAGGAATAGCGGGAGCCCTTCTTGTGGCAGCACAAAGTTACAGTCTGAGCTCACACAAACCTGACTCTTTCTCCTCAGGAGAAGGCCCATGCCCTTTCCCACCTACCTCAGTGTACTCACGGGGCTGCAGGACCTTCACTGGTTGCTGGGAAAAGTGACATTTTTTTCCTTATACACATAAATATATATTCAGTAAAGTCATATTCTGTAGTGAACTTGAAGAAGCTGAATGACCTTCCTGACTGGTAGACAAGTCTCCAGGGCAGTTCATGAGGTGGCTGCCAAGTCCTCTCTTTGCTGTATCGCTGAATGCCACAACGGGTTATCAAAAACACCCACACACAACCCAAAACCCCCAAAAAAGCACCACCTTGATCTTTTCACTCTGTAATGTCAGGTTCAGCCTCTCATCTATTCAGAGGAAATCAAAGCTATAAATACCTGCTTTCCTACCCTGCTTTCATGCCTTGGTTTACAGAATTAAGAAATCTTCTTTCTGGTATTGAATGCTGCAGGGCTTCCACTGAAGGAGGCCAACTGTTTTGTTTAAAGTGACCATTTTAAAAAGAGCTGTGGTACCATTACAGTGATAACAGAATTAACCAAATATACTTTCTGATGGGCCCTTCTGCCTGCAGTCTGATGAGCCAGAGATTGTTTTGAGAGGTTTGACTTGGGAAGGGTGTAATGTACATTTACTCCTTGGATTGTTCCATGCCAGCTGAAAATTCCCTTCAATATCTGTGCAACAACAGTCCAGGAGTATTGCACTGTTATTAATGGCACATGATTTCAGCCTGCAGCAAGCTCATCTCCCCAATATGCCTAGGACATAGAATTACCCCTGGGGGGCATTACTGGGCCTTTTCAAGTATGTTCAAGTACCTGATAGGAGTTGACTGCAAATCTGCACTGATTAAATAAACTGAGCACATTCTGTCTTTCCCTACGCACAAAGTGAGAAGAAGCTGAAGAAAGGAAGGTTATGGGTTTTGGGGGAAACACAGGTGACACACCAGTACAGAAAATATTTGTTTTATTTACTTTTTCACCATTATTCCTCTGTGAATTTTAGCAGTATTTCTTCAAGAACCTGGACCTTAGAGAATTGGAAGCGCTTTTGCTGCTCTAGTGAGACATCCCTTCTGAGAACTGCTGTCTGCCCTTCAGCTCACCCACAGGCTGGCTCAGTGTCACTTGTGGGATCCCTCAGGCTGGCAGGGACAGCAGGAGATCTCTGGCCCAAAATCCTGCTAAAAACAGGACCATGAGGTCAAGCCATGTCACTCAAGGCTTCATCCAGCCCAAACTTTAAAACCTCCCAGGAAAATCTGCAAGTGCTCCCCAAATAAATGTCTTTATCTTGGAAGTCAGGGTCAGGTATACCAGCACATACAGCAGTTTATTCATTTTAGCTATGAAGTGAAGGATCCCATCTTTCTGACCTCAGTCTGTACCACAGATTTCTATCTCCATCTTCATTCCCTTCCCTTCAGAAGGGATCCAAAATAAATACAATTAAAATTATTTTTTAAATGGCAGATTGTCTTCTTATAGGTTGTTTCCCCATACATTCTGTGATTCTGTTTTCTGAGTATTACCAAAATTGCAAGGTTTCTCTCTGCATTTGTGATGGTTATTTTTCTTTCTGGGAAAAACAACTGCCTATCTTCCCTCTACTTCCTGATTCCAGTAGACAGAGCGTTCGCAAAAGGACTTGCAAAACTGAGGAAGCTATTGCAAGAGCTGTCAGCACTTCCACAAAAATATTCATATCACAAAGTCCATCTACACAACTGGCCCCTTGCATTGAAGGAGTTAAATTGTGAGTAGGTTGCAGTAACCAAGCTATCCTCCTATTTTTTCCCATGACCTCATTTGTGCAGAATTACAATGTAGTTCACGTGGGAAAACGCCACCTGACCATACTGTGACATGTTAGCAGCAAGTACTTTAGCCCCTGAGTTCCTTAATCCAGCCTCAGCATAATGTATTAAAATAAACATTAACAAAATTAAACAGGGAAATCTGCCATAAATGACCATATTTGGCCATGTCAGCTGGGTGCCAGAGGAGTGCAACAGGCCAGTTCTCTTGCCAGCATCTGGAGGTGCTTGAGCCAACAGAGAGCATCTACTGAGTTGTTCCTACTCCATCTGCCTCCTCTCCCCTGCCCTGTGAGTGTGTCCTCACAGCACTGGGACACACTGATCCATGCAGGCACACTCAGGAATTTGTCTCCTTCATGCCTGAGCTCTGCCATCATGCCAGGTGTGCCCACAGCCCTCACCTCAGGCTGGCTGGGATGCAAAGGCCAGGGCTTTCAGCAGCTTTGCTTAGAGCTAAACCTGCAAGGATGAGCAGTGTCCATCCCCCTGTTGCTCTGATGCCTCTCTGTAAACCTGCTGCTCCCTGATCACTGTTTAATTTCCATCTGTGACTGTTGCAGGCAGTCAGAATGACTGCACATGTCCTTTTTATCTGTGCAAATGGCATTAGTCTATAATAAAAAGCTGTGGAGTTTTTTCCCATATGTGCTTGGGAAGGAGGAATGGCAGTGTTGAAGTGACTGAAGTGACTTTGAGAATTAAGCTTGCTTTCACATCTTTAAACTTCACCTGTTTGGGATCATTAAGGCAAGGAAGTATATTGTAAAATCTTCAGTAATCTTTTCCTGTTGATTTCACATTTGCTAACATCCAACATGGAAAGGAACACCTTTCCTCATCTAAATTTCTGTTTGGCCTCCCCAGCAAGACCTGCCTTCCTGCTTCCTCTGTATCTGGTGTAACTCTTCTTTCTGTCCTGGTAGAGTTTGCTGGCAGATGTTCACTGGTGGATGTACAAAGTGGTCAGACCCTCACAAACTTTCATGGCAAGCAGGTGGAAGCAGTTAGAGAATTAACCAGGCAGGTTGAACTGCTGCTGTGTGTCTTACTTGAGTTGTAATCCTTCCCTAAATCCCTCCTGTCTCAAGCATTTCGTATCAAACTCCAGTCTGCACTTCCTGAGCTCAGTCTCACTTTAAGAAAGGTTAAACAAGGTGACCAGGGCAGACATTGGATTTCTTTATCAACATCCTTTTTTGCTACCAGGCTTGCAGTTTTGTAGCAGCACTCAGTGATTGCTCTTAAACTGCTTTGGAGTGCAGTAATTGCCTGCACCTTTTCTTTCAAGGTACATTGTGGGTCCTTAGCACAAGCTCATCCCACATAGCCTGGAGTACAGCTGCTGTCCATAAACCAGAAATTGAGCTACAGTGTCCAATGGCACCATGTCTCATCATTCAAAGGAGGTATTAATCATGTTCTGGACATTTTTGTATTACTTGCAGATAATTTATTTTGGTTTTCCTGTTTGATTTTGCTAAGATTATTTCAAGACCTCTGTTACATTCCAGCTTATTTAGAGTTGATCTGCAGAGAAGCTTGGAGGGTTAGGGCACAGAGAACGTTAAGTCTCATAATTTTCCTCTAATAAATGAAATAGCCACACTAAAGCCAAGGCTTCACTACAAACCCCTCCTTCAGCTGTGCACTCATTGATTTTGGGGGGCTCAACCCAGCCTTGGCCCAATGTGTTGTAAAAGATGCTTCTGAATAGTTGTGTCTGGTGGCAGATTGTCCCCCCCAGGTACAGCTTAAATAAGGAACAGCATCTCCACAACATGGACTCCTGAGGAATGCCTCCAGAAATACACCTCAGGTGAGCCAAGCCTCTGCAGCCAGGGGGGAGGCAGGAGCAGGGTTACAGGAGATGGGCAGCTATGGCAGGATCAGAGCAGCCTCAAAGCCCTTATGGCATGAACCTGAAGAGCTCAAGGTGGACTTAGCAAATAAATTTCATTGTCATTTCTATTTAAAAAAAATCTAATAATATGAGCAATATGTTCTTTATTCTGTGAAATTGCAGATACTTCTGTTTAGTGCCATTTTGCTTACTTGGAAAGGAATCACATCCTTTTTTCTTCGTACAGAAGAGCTTGGAAAACAATTACTACACACCCCACACCAAAACATACGTAAAAAATTCCTGAGAAGTGTGTGATCAATTCATTTGTTTTGTGAAATCAAATTGTCTTCAGATATTATTCACAAAATTTCCAGAACAAAAGGAACTGTTAACCTCAGTTTATGGTGATAGAGCATTCCTTTTCTAAAGGACTTTACCCCTGTGGCAGGTGCCTTATGACTCTTTGTGAAAGTAAAAGCTACTGTCACTACCTGCACCACATGGTCTGTGGCACTCAGATGCTTCTTTCAAGCTCCCAGTATAGGCTGCTTCAGAAATGTACATGCACTTTAAACTTCTGATTCTTCCCTTTTTAATACTGCTGCAATGGAGCTGGGGTCAGCAGGATGACTTCTGAAGGTATATCCATGAAAAGGAGAGGGAACTGGGGCCTGATGTTGCCACCAGGTTGCTGAGAAGAGCCCAAGGCAGGAGCCAGCTGAGGAAGGGCTGCTCAGTTGGTGAGGCTGGGGCTCCATCTCAGAATGAAGCAGAAGTAAGGGGCAACTCTCAGAACAGAAAGTGCAGAAAGTAGACGAGATTTTGGCAAAAATTGAGAGGTAGATGCCCATACTGTATCTCTAAATGGTAGAAATCTTGTAACAAGCTTTAGGTCTGGGAGATTTCCACTGCTTTGAGTAAGAAGTAAGGGATCCTTCAGGCCAAGTGCAAAACCACAGAGATCCAAGGCTTTGAAAATTGCCAGGTTTCTCAGCTTTCTGATGAACCACGTGGTACCTGATATCAGATATTTGGCCTCTTCTATAGCTACTGATACCACTGGGATTTAGCTTTCCTGTCTCTGGAAGAATTACAACCAAAAAGAACCAGAAGAAAAATTTTAAAGTCCATTCTCCTGTTCTCTCTAAAGGCTGCTTCACAGAAAAGGTGAAAATTCCACCCCCTGCCACCACCACAAAAAACTAAAAAAAACCCACAAAAAACAAAGGGAAAGAGGTTTCATTTCTTTATTTTCTTACCTAATGGGTTCTTTGGGGATTTCCATTTAAAAAGAGAAATCACAATTAAATACAGCCTTCCCATCAGAAAACAATACTTCTCTAAATCACCAAGTACAAACAAAGTTGCTATGAGGAAAAGAAATTGTAAAACAATGAACCTCTCTTATTTGGCAGTGCAATGCCAAGAAGACTCTGAAGGTTTTTTTGTAATTCATTGAATGGCCATCTCTTTACAGAACACAGGGGCTGGGCAACAACCTCTGCACCATCATTGTGATACCAGGGAAAGCCTCCTCAGATCCTGACTGAAAAGTGGGATGGAATGAGAATGGCTCTACAAACAGACAAGAAGCAGCTGGCAAGGTTATTCAAAATATTAAGCTGGTTGCAACTTGAATTTTGCCAGGTTGCAATTTGAATTTTAAGTGAAGGGAGACTCTCCAAAAATCAGAACTCTGTATGTCGAGGCAAATTCAGATTTCAGTTTACATCTGAATGCACCAACTGTGTGGAGTCTAAGGAGTTGAAGTGAGGTGAGGAGAGGGATTTGTTCCTGCTTCTCTGAACGCTTTGGGAGGAGCCAGCTCTCAGAAAGGGACAAGCAGCTCTCCCTGGAGCGCATCACACACACCATTGCTCATGTGCCAACCCAGAAAGGAAAGAGATTTGCTGAAGTTAAAGAATAGATGTTTGGAAAAACAAACCCTGCCAGCCCACTGTGGCCATCAGGCTGTTCAGCTGGGGTGTTTTACATATTTTCAGGAGTGTAACACCCAACTTCCAACTTACTTGCATTCCACAGCAAGAGAATATCTCTGGGGGTGCTCAGAGGTCTCCTACCCTGACACTTACAGAATACCAGGGGTGAGTGAAGGGCACATCATTAATCTGAGGCAATCCAGACATACCAGTTTACTTGTCAAGGAAGCTCAGGTTCTAGAATCTTTTAAAGCATTTAAACATCTTTTAATTTTATTTCCGGAAAAAAATTTAGAAGGCAGCGTAGTAATGCAGCTGAAGCTAGAGAATTAATTAATCACCAAATTAATTACCAAATCTCTGTGACACAGAAGATTTACCATCTCCCCTTGTACTAGATACAGTCCTTTGGCTTTATTAACATGAATTCATTCAATTTCTTTTAAACTTAAAGTCTGGGGTACTTACCCTAAATGAGAAAGGAAGCAAAAGAGAGACCACTTCTGTAGCCAGTGTGTTCTTGTCAACACAGTGCAGGATGGAGAACTGAGAGGCTTTCTACCAACTGACACGCAACACTGACAGAACTCAAGCTAAAAATAATGTGAATATCCACCACAGGAATGCATGAGCCTCATGGCTGCTGGGATTGTTGCCTGTGATGGCAGCTCTCCTGCTTTATCAACAAGAGCTGAATTTTAATTACCCTCCTTCACTTACTTTGCAACTTGTATGAAAGTGATGGAAACTGATTTAGTTCTTGCTTCTGCCAGGAAGCTTGTCTCCCAGTACATCCTTTGCATTAAGGTAGTGATAGATTAGAAAATGCAAACAAGTTGGAAAACCGTGGCAGCAAAGTCTCTCTAGATAGGCTAGCTCAGTGACATTTTTGAACTACATTTTACTTTGCCTGTCCTAAAAGAATCAGATTTTTTGGCACAGGACACAAGTGAAGAAGTAACATTTCTATAACTGACATATTTTAGGGTGACATGATTTGATTTTTTTTAACTTTTATCCAAAGAAAATCTTGAATCATCAAAAACCGATTCCCCACCATGAAAAATCTAAGTCCTAGGTCAAGTTCAAATAGCTAAATAAAGAAAAGGTTTCTCTACCCTGCAGCTAACCCTTGCCCTTGTATTCTTAATTGAACACCTGAAGTTGTGGCAGAAGGAACATCTCCACAGCTGGGTCCTCCCAGGAGCAGGCAGGTGAGAGAGAAAGCTTCCCAGGGGATGCAGCAGCCAGACAGGGAGCTGCACCCTGTGCAGGAGCAGGGCTGGGACACACTGGTCTCTGGCCTTGAGATTAGAACTGTTTGAGAGATTCAGTTGTACCTCTGGCTTTAAAGTCTGTTTACAACACAGAGGTATGTGAAGAAATGTAGGAGAAGGAAAAACCATTTGAGCAACTGTAAAAGTTCATTTGAACAAGGGGAAAGTGATATTGCACACTGATCTGCAGAAACATGAGTGTTTTAGCAAAGAATAAAACAGTTTCTCTGGAGAGCTGGCTTTGGGACAGAGCTCAACAGCAGAGGATTTAAATGTGTTCAGATAAATAAATAGTGTGAAGTTTTTTTTTATGAACTCTTTTGAGTGTGTGTTTTTATGACTATCCTAAAACTCAGGTGTTTCCAAATATTCCTTTGAAAGTGGAAATCATGTGCCTTACACATCCATTTACACAGAGGGCTGGATTAGACATGGCTGATTTTGAACTGGGTTAATTTTCACTTGCTCATGGCAGACTTGGCTATCCAACTGGGAATGGCACTGAGACCAGCAGCCACCTGCTTCCCTGGCTGGCTTGGAAAACAGTTCAGGAGTGACTTGTTGTTCAGTGGGACTGCACCAGGTGCATGAAAAGGCAACGTGGCGGATGTCAGATGACTGGTGACCCCAAATTCAGTGGCTTAAATAGAGAGAGTCAGTGAGTTAACCAAGCTTAATCTGCCAATGCTTTCCACTTTCCTCAGGACTTCCAGCTGGTGAAAGGCAGCTCCCCTCGCTTGATCAAAGCACTGGCCTCCTCATCTGGAGGCGCTTTATTTCCCTATTGTGTGTCTGTAAATGATAACAGAAGGTGCAGAACCACAGGGGAGCTGAGGTAAAGCAGCTGCAGGAAATATTAACTGAACTACATCATGAAAGCAAGATCTGCTGCCAGGCACAAGAGGAACCTTTTCAGTGCGAGTGAGATTACATAAATATTGGTGATCACAAGAGGACGCAGTACCTTAACCAGAGCAAGACCAGAAAATGTAAAGACCTTACTTGATTTTTCTTCTTTAATGTTGTACTCCAGCACACCAGGAGCCTCGTTCTGCACTGGCAGGCGGACTGCAAGGACCATGTTGCTCACATTACCCTCTTTCCTAACTAAGAATATCTGAAAAAGGAGAAAAGAATCAAGAGCTCAACTACATTATGTGAGCTTCTAAATTTTATTTTAGGTCATTGGCAATGTAGATTTTATCAGTACAATTCACCTTTAAAAAGCCTTATTTTAGCTTCATTCCACTTAGCTATGCTTTATACAACAAAAAATAATGGAGAAAAGGACATTTCATCTAAGTGAAATTCAGACCTGCCAAGGGACTCACGAAGTTTCTATGCATCACTGATGTCCCACTTATGCCTAAAGCAAACTATTTCACCAACTGAAGATTTAAAACTGCACTCCCAATTTGTTAAGGGTTGGTCCTCACACCTGTGCCCTAAATCACAGATGAGTCACCCCAGAATGTCCCAGTCCAGGTCTAAAGCAAGGGAGTCACTTGTACATTTAGTCAGTAAGGATTTGAGTGTCCATGAGAGGAGCATGAGGCCAAAGGCTCTGGTGTCCATGGCAGAGCTTTTTATGGGACCAGAAGATCATTCAGCATGGCAGGTATCCTATGAGGACCCTTTTCCAATCCCCTGGGTGAAGCCATGAGGCCAGACCAAGTTTCTCAGGGATTTGTCTGTGCCAGTCTGGAGAGTGTCCAAAGCTGGAGACTGCACAGCCTCTCTTGGCAACCTGTCCCACCACTTACTGTCCTCACAGGGACAAAACACTCCCCTGCACCCAGTCTGGACCCCTCTGGTGTCAATGTACACTGCTGTCTCTTGTCCTCCCACCCTGCAGTGCTGAGCACAGCCTGGCTTCATCTTCCCCATGAGCTCCCTGCAGGTGCCAGGGGTTGCTGTGAGGTCCTCTGGAGGTGTCTCCTGGCTGGACAAGCCCTGGCTCCACAGCCTCTCCTCAGTGGGTCTGTGGCCACCATCCAGCTCGCTGGCCATCATCCCTACAGGTCCTTTCCCACAGAGCTGCTCCACTGAGAAAAAGGAAAAACGCCACATTCTTTGTATTGTATGAGATCCTAAGTGTGTTTCTAATTAAAGTTCATTGTCAGGGATATTTTTAGCTTGTATCTTGAAGGTGCAGATACAAAGACAAAATAATCTTCAAGTTCATCTGTTCTTTGATAGTAAGCTTAGGCAGAAAGGAGTCAAGGTATTTTTAAAAAACTGAATTTAAAAATCAAGCTAATTTTGTAGCCTGGATATTAATATTCGAAAGAGAAGTATGAGTAGATAAAATCATTATTCAAGTGTAATGTATGGAAATCTAGCAAAAAACCATTAATTTCTTGGGCAGAGGAATTTTAAAGAAGCTTGTCTAGAAACCAGGACCTTTCCCTGCATGAGTCCCAGTCCTAAGGGCATTTCCAGTCCCTTTGAAGCACCCATGCTGACCACACAGCTTCGGGGCTGCTTCACAACCTCACACAGTGCTGTCATCTTGGCCTCTGAGCTCAGGAGAAATGGAGCCCCAGGGCCTCAGGTCGACCATCAGGGCAGAGAAAATGCAAATAAATGCACAGGTGTGTGCCCTAAGCAGGCTGATTTCTGCAGGGCAGCCCCACCTTCTGCTGCAGTAAATGTCTACAGGCAGGTGGCACCTGCAGGGAGAGGCTCTGTCTTGCCCAGGTCCTACCGCCCACATGGCAGTGCCGTCCCTCTAACCATGACTGCCAGACAGCACCATCTTGTAGTGCTACATCTGAAATTTAATCTAAGCAACCAGGGAAATGAAACCTGGAAATGAATCACTTCTTTTTTCCTGATCGGCACGCCTGGTTGCCATGGATCCAGAGGCTAAAATTGGACTCTGTTCAGAGAAGGAGGAGGTGGGTTTTCTGAGCTGTACTTAGCCCTGAGTGCTGTACTTCCCCTGGGTCAGGGCCAGTACTGAAATCAGTCTCTTCTATTTTCACACAGGTGGGAATGGTGCTGCCCAGTTTCAGGTGGGCTCCCGGAGGGCAGGAGGTTCTGTCCTTGCCGTGAGACACCTCTGATGCACCAGCTCTCACCTCTTTGCTTGCTTCTGACTGCAGCTGAAGGCTGTGCCCCAGGACAGCGTGAGCAGCAGGAACAGAGGCAGGATGTTCCCCAAAGCCACTCAGAGGGGGGGAACTCCCTGCCTGCAGGGAGTGGATAATGCCCGAGGAGGCCTGGGGCCATGCATGGCTGCATCACAGACTCTGAATACAGACAGAGCAGGAAAACAAAGATTTTGCTCAATCCAATTGAGAAATCTGATTCAGGGTGAGGTGCACTGCACAGCCCAGGCTGCTCAGGTGAATCCCACTGGAGGGTGTCACTGAGCTGTGCCAGCATTTAGCCCTGGGGTAGACTGACTTGGCCAAGGGACAGGTCCAAACATCCTCAGAGCAGATGTGCCCTGGCATCAGCTCAGGTGATTTACACCTGACCTTCCCAAAGGGCAACCAGGACATCTACAGCCTGCTATGCCTCACCTCTCAGACCTCTCAGGAAAAGGGAGCAGCTCCCTTTGGCACAGAGCTCTTTTCCTTAAGCAAGCTCTAAGCTTTGCACAAGTGTATAAATCTCTAATACTCAGTTTATGCAAACCAGATATCAATTGTGGCAATAAAAATTACTCCCAGTAGCTCCCTGAATCTAAAGTCCTTTTCTTCACAGATTTTTTTTTTTTCACTGCTCCAGATCAGGAAAATCACCATACTTGTGGGTATGGTCGTGAATGGGAAGCCATCTCCATGAATCTACATGGTAAGCAAATAAATCCAGAGATAACATTCCTTGTTTTCCTGAAGCCAATATATCTATTTTGTGCTGTTGAGAGAGGTAAAGTATCAAATGGTAATGAAAACAGAGAGCAGTCTGCTGAATATTTTTGCTTCCACATAAAAAGAAGCACTGCTCTCCTAACCAAGGACAGGAAATGTGGTTGTCTGAACCGAAATTGCTTTGGACTTACCCCTGCTGTTTCTTTGCCAAGGATTGCCCCAGCCCTTTCCTGGCTCATGTTCAGCTGCAGCCAGACAGGACATGTCTTGATGAGTTTGTCAAGGATGCTGATCCCTGGAAGCTGGAGGCAATTTCGCACAGCACTGGCCTGACAGAGATGTGTCTCCTTCCCCTCTTCACTGGCATCTCTGACAGGGCTGAAACACAGCAAGGCAGTCCCTGGTAAGCAGAGCTGCAAACAGAAACCTGGCGGGAGGGAGGACTGTAAGTGCAAGCACAGACACGGACACTCAGACATCAGGAATGCTCCTGGAGGGGCACCGAGGTTGTTATGCCAGCGGGCTGGCAGGGGGCTCTGTGCTGGCTCTGCTGGTTTTGGCTCGTCCATCGGTGCTGCTGCAGCACAGACACAGGTAAGGGATGCACAGACACAGGTAAGGGATGCACAGACACAGGTAAGGGAAGCACAGACACAGGTAAGGGATGCTCAGGGGTGGCCAGAGCCACAGAGCGTTGAGCATGCCTGTCCCCTGGGTGCCACCCTCCAGCATAAGGATCTGAGAGATGTTTCATGGCTTCAAAAGCAGCAGAGGAGTCCCTGCAGTCTAATGGCAGACTGGTGATAAATACTGGCTTCAAGCTATGGTGCTGATTTGACAAAGTCAATTTATCCATGTGTTTAGCACTGCAGGCAGTGGAAATACTTGTGCTGAGAAGTCTGCTCACAAGAGCTCTACTGGATAAGACCATGGATTCATGGGGATACAGGTTTGTCATTCATTTCATTAATTGATTTTGCATTTAAAGAAAATGTAAGAGAACACACACAAAAAGTGTTTTGCTGCTCTAATTTTCTGCTTAGAGGTCAGAACTGAAAATAAGACTCTTTATTTGGTCATACTTCAAATATTTTTCCTTTTCCTTTTATTTTTAAAGATACAGATCTTAAGGTACTACATTTCAAATAAGGTCAGTCTTAAACTACTAAAAGAGAGTAACTTCAAAGGCCTAACCTAACACAGCAGGTCTGTCCCAAAAGTCAGTTTGTGTAAAAATAGCCTTTCAAATCCCAAAAGCAATAAAAAGATTTTATTTTTTAGTAGTTTTTTTCTTTTTCAACCCTTCACAGACAGCTTTCTCAGGTGCCTTTATAATTCAGGTTGTAGATAAAGGTATTATTTCACAGAATCTTGGTTTTAATCAATTCTTTTTTAAGATCATAGTCAAGACAGTAGGAATGAGAGAACTGTGCTTTAAAAAAAGCAAATTGAAATAAGTCAAACTCTCCTTGCGATAAAAGCCCAGCTTGTCACATAGGTGAGGGAATTTCTTTTAGATTTAACAGCATGGGATTTTAATCAATATCATCTGAACATATCGAGCAAAACAATGGAATATCCTTTTGGAAGTTACCCTGAGTCATCTCCTGGGGTTTTTTTACAGAAAAAAACAACCAAAGAAAAGCCTTGTGTGTCATGTGAAGGGAAAACATGTGTTGGATGGCAATATTCATACTCACTAATGGGAAAGAAGTAATGAATTGAAGGGAAAGTTGACATATAATGAAATGTTCCATAACACAAAAATTACTCCCCTAATTAGTCACAAAGACATGAACCTGATCACATCTGAATGATGTGTGAAACCTCAGTCAGAAGGAGGTCAATGCTGATAATGTCCTGCTGTCTCACCAGAAGGTGACATATAGGGCCATAGCTCCTGTCTGAGGAACCTTGTTAGCCATTAATTATGTAAGGTGGGGCCAGCAAAGGCACTGGTGCTCAGGAATCCCATTGCCTGGAGGGAAATTAGGGTTATCAGCAAAGTCAGGAAAGGGACACAAGCCAGCTTGGACCTGCTGAGCATCAGGCACACAGTGACCCCACCGAGCCTGCAGAGCATCCATCCCTCTGCTCCCTGCCAGGGGCACAACCTCTGAGAGCCCTGCCCACAGCACCAGCTGGGCTTTGGCAACAAGGGCAGACTGGTGAGGGAAAATAACAGAAATGACCTTCCAATACATGTGGCTGCATGTAGGGTCTGAATTTTGGAGAATGGATAGAAAATTGAAAATAATTCCAAACTCATACATACAAGATGAAAAAGTGAGAGCCTGAAAGCATTTGCCCTAATGGAAAATCTCATTATTTCAGTGTGTGGAGTCTTTCAGTGCAGCAAATTTAGGGCAGTGGATAAGGTTATTTTTTGGTGTTTTTTTTTTTTTGTTTTTTTTTTTGTTTTTTTTTGGGTTTTTTTGGTTTTTTTTTTTTTTTTTTTTGTTGGTTTTTTTTTTTTTTTTTAATTTTGGCAGAAGAGGCAGTCAAATATTTTGTGGGCCCTCAGGGATGAGGTATTCTCTCGAAAGCCAGACCAGCCTGGAAGGAGCTAAGCAGGCTCTTGTACCTGTAGAGAGGGAGGAAAGCACAGATGAATGAAAGGGGAGACTGTGGCAAAAGGAGAGGCAGGAAGAGTCATTAAGGGGATCATATGGAATCAGGGGAATGGTTGGTGAGACATTTCCTGTCAGTGAGTTATAAGAGATGATGGATAAATTCCCAAAAGAAGAGGATTGCATTGCCCAAATCTCTTAAAATGCTGGGTTTGGAGCAGTAGCACGCACTTTATTGAATCAAATCTGTGCTGGCTAAGAAAGGGGAGTGCATGACCCCCTGGGCCTTGCTCAGCTGCGATGCTCTGATCCATGACACACCAGTTGACGCAGTCATGGCACCGGCGCTTGACTTCTGTCCTGGGCACAGCTGTCACAAGATTTGGATGGGGCTGTGGGAATGCTTAATCCAGCAATTTAATCTGGCTCTGTGGGAGCTCTGTGGCTGCACAGGGAGGAGGGAGCCCAGGCAGCTCCTGGGCTCTTGCTGTGCTGCCAGTTGAAGGAATTTCCAGGGCCACCATGGTGAGCAGCTGGCTCACTCAGAATTCATGCATCAGATGATTGCTAAAGCCTCAGTTTTCAAAAATAACATAAAACTCTGCTCTTGTGTCACAGTCCTGCAAAATCATTTGGCTGATAGAGGCAGGTGCTCATTTTGATAGGTGTGATATGAAGGTGAAAAGCTGTCCCTAGAGCTGCCTGCTTTCCTTTGCTTTTCTTGAGTTCTTACTGCAAAGTATGTTTAAATCTTGCAGTGGTTCTGCTAAATTGGATTCAGCTGGGAAGCAGGGAGCTGTGTGCTGCATACTGATTGGCAGCACAGGCTAATTAATTGCACAGTGATTACATTCACACACCTGCCCCGGGCTTGCAGAAGGTATCAGGTTGCTTGTTGGAGGCAATAATAATGACAATGGTGGTTTGAATTATTGCACAGTGACTGTACAATGCAGTAATGACCACCATGACTCACTGCTTTAAAAACCTGGAGCCACACTTGCCAGTTGAATATTCCCAGAAGTCAGCAGACAAGCAAGGAGATATAATCCACTGAATCTCCTGAGCATACCTGAGTGAAGGCCTGAGCATACCTTTGCAAGGGGTTTCAAAAATATTGTCACAATCCTGCTGACACTAAGGGCTTCCTGGCTGGACTATACATGGCTGGTCACTGAATTTCCCTGAGGCAGCTGAGACACGCAGCAATTGTGTGAAACAGCAGCAGGGACTGCCAGATTAATTCTTCACTCCTGCACATTTGCTCTGAGAAGAGACAAAACGTATTTTTAAAATTAAATCTTAAATTGTTAATCAAATGCTCTGTAGTGCACTGATGAGTAATGACAGAGTGCCTTGGTATTGTTTAAGCAGACCAGATTTAAGAATTAGGAGCTAGTCTTTTATTATTATGTTTTATTGCTTTTGCTTCTTCCTCTGAAAATGAGAAGACATCAAGAAAGAGCAAGGGTTTGCTGTGCTGTCCTCAAGGAGGGAGATCCAATGGGATATTTATGTTTATAGCAGAGCAGGAACCACAGGTCTTAAAATGTGTGTGAGCTGGCTTGATACTGAGGGGGAAATACAGACACTCAGTCACAAAATCCATGTGCCAGGTGATAGAGCAACTTTTTGCACCAGAGCTACCTGGTACCTGAAGGGATACCATTAGACATAAACCAGCTTGGGACTGAAGCTGACATGTGGAAACCCTTCAAGCCCCATGGTTATAAGGAGCACTTGAAGCAGGAGGAAAAGATAGAAGCTGCTGAAACCAACAGAGCAGTCCTGATGGAAATTGATAGGCAGTGCTGTTAATTCCTGTGGTTAAAAGAGAGTTGGGAGCATGGAGCTTCATGGGGATGGGTGAGACTGACAGAAGACTCACAGGGCTGGTTTACATCCTGTGCCACGACCAACCCAGCTGGACTCAGCTGCAGGGCTCTGTGCCACTGGCAATACAGGCAGATCTCTGTATCCTTTTTTTTTTTTTTTATGGTCACCTGCTTTCCTTACAGGAGTAATTGGAGTTACATGAACAGCAAGTACAAGGTTTCACCCACTGCCAGACACAGAGCTGTCTATGCTTTCTTTGGTTTAGTATCAGTTCTGATTAGACAGGTGTTGAGGAACACATTGAATGGAGGTAGCTTGGTGTCCTACTGCATAGACTTATTTAAAGTCTTTGCTTAGACATGTGAATTCATGTGCTGTTACTTTCAGTTCACTGTGAGGGAAATTATGCAGTGCCACATTTATATAAGTGCCACAGCCAGAGGACATCAAGCTTCATTTTGCTTCCACCTTAGTAATGGCCAATTTTTGATACCATCTACTTACACTCATAAGCCAGCCCATCTTTGATCACTTCATCAGTTCAGATCAAATTAATCTGAGATGGAGGAGAAGGATTCCTTTACCCTCTGCACCTGCCTTTGGTCACCTTGCTGGGTTCTCCTTCCAGCTGCTGGTGGAAGTAAGACCCTGAATCCAACCTAGCTGCAGGAAGAGCTCCAACATATTTTTGAAATTCTGGAGTTATTTCATCATAAAACAGAGTATTAGGAAGATGGGAAGGTAGCAAAGTGATATATTGAAAAACCCATAGCACAAAAGCTAATTTTATGCACCAAACATGAACCCTGACTTGCAGAAAATTCAGGTTTTAATAAGTGCTTTTTCATAACAGAGACAAGGGATCTTACAAAAGTCAAACCAACAAATTGAAATAAGATAACCAACAATGAAAAACCCAATAGTAGAAAGAGAAGTTCTTGAGATCTTCAGAGATCACACAGGTGATTGTCACCCACTATTCAGAAATAACTTTCTTGTTGTCTGACAGGCAGAAAGAAGGGGAAAAGAAGTAGAATGTAAAGCAAGCCATGGGAGCTTCCTGCATTGTAAGGTTCTTGGTCATACAGAAAAATTGGATAATGGAAATGATGCGAGAAGCTGGACGTGTCCCATGAGGCAGGCTTGCCTGTCCAGTGTCCTCCCTACCTTGCAGAATGCTTGTGTTACTGGTCCACCCTGGTGACGAGTTTATAGCTCAGGAAGTTGTGCTTCTCAGCCTGTGGTCTGTGGAAAGCCTGTGGTTGGCAGAGCACTTCCTCCTGCTCACTGGTCCCCTTGTTCCTTCTCTACTTAATTGTCCACCCTTCTACTCTTTGGTCTACAGCTGATGCTCTGCACATCCAGGTGTTTTAGCTCAGCCTGGGAAAGACCAAGATTAATAGCCAGTGCAGTAGCTGTTCCAAGGATCTCCTAAATATCCTGACACCTCACAGCAAAACTCTCTGTCTCCCACCTACTCCACTTTCTGTTACAGACACCGTCAATTTCAGCAGGGAATTTTGCACTCTGCAATTGAAGTGAGCTCTTCTGTACCTGACAGGGATACCCAAATGCCCACTTCTAGCAGGTTTGCATGCATCTGGGCCCTGTTTGCACATGTTCATCTAAGTTTGCCAAAGTGGAACCAGTCACCACCCTGCTGGGGAGCTCCCTTAAAGGCACAGAGGGATCAGGTGTGGGACAGCTCACCTACCCCTAAACCACTCACCAGAGAAACCAACAGAGGAAGTTACAAAAATGAACAAGTTCTACTACACTTCAAGGGCAAAAAGGTGTCATGGCCACTTGTGCAGGTGGAAGAACTGTAAATCATGTGTAAATTTATTAAGTAACCAGTAGCCACTGAGTTTTCTGGTCACATATGACACCAGGCTGGTGTCTTATGCAGTGGCTTGGCTTGAAGGTCTGAGGGGTCAGCAGCACACTGGAGCAGCTGTGTGGACAGGCAGTGCTGCCTGCAGAGCTCAGCAGGGAGAGCTGGGCTGCCTTGGAGGAGCTGAGCCTCAGGAGCAGCTCTGCACAAACACATGGAGCAGAATGACTGAGTTCTGCTAAGTCCTGGTGCCCTGGCTCCTGCCATCACCAGGTTTAAAGATAACACAGGGATTTTCCTCGTTACTTTCACGGTGCAGACAAAGGGATGTGACTGCAGATTATCTGCTTTTGAACTCTGTAGAGCCTTGCCCCACTGAAAGGTGAGGAGTCAGGTCAGCTCTGCAGGAGCCTTGCTGGATGAGAGCTGCTGATGCTGCGAGGGATGTGTGACCACTGTCCCCCACCAGAGCACAAACCTGCTGCTCAGGAACAGTGGGGGCTCTCCGAGGCTGGGATCAGCAGGGCCGAGTAACCCAGGAACAGAGAAGCAGGGCGTGCCTGCAGTGCTTCCCATGAACCCTCCAATGCTTCTTCCTCCTAAATTAATCAAGATTATTTGTAAGTGCTAATAGAGAAGCAGCAGCAATATACCTGTCAGACCCTCTTGTCAACGACCTTTCAGCAAAGGGTTCTCTCAAGGGGTGGGGAGGTGTAACAAAATGTTTAAGTTCCCAGCTTCTCTGTGTTCCCTAGGTTCATTAGGTCTGCCCCCTCTATTTAAACACACAAGTCATGTATACAATAAAGAACTGCATATGCATAAAACCCCCAAAAAGTACAAGCTAATTCTCATTACTGATAGTTCCCAGGCCAGCTCTCCGTATAAACAAGCCTTCTCACACACACTCACAGCCATAGCATGGACAGAAACAACATAAAAAACAAACATCCAAAAATTTCCTGAAGGAAGAGCCCTTCTTTTAAAGATCCCCCTGCTTTTTTTTCCCTTTCAGTCTAGCCATTTCCTGCATCCATTAACACCAATGGAATAATGGAATATGCTGCCTGTGGCCCCACACTGGACTGGGGCCATTTTATCCTATTGTTGTAATATGTCTTGGCTGGTATTCACAAACTGTTCTGCTGCCTTTGTGTAACTTTGCACATTTATTTTTGCAAATTTATTTTGTATTTATTTTACGTATATATTTTGCAGACAACAATTTGTCTCACAAACATCAACTTTATCTCTTTTTACTCAGTCAAAACATACTTTATCAAGTCAAAACCGCTTTTCAGGTTTTAAAGGAGCTGTGCTCCCTTCCTAACAACAGTCAGTTAATGATAAGTTGTTGTCCCCAACATTTACAATCAGAGATTTTCAGGGCATTTGTCCTTCACCTATTTCAAACCCAAATTATTCTCTTAGGAATGTCAGCGTATCAGCAAAACTAAAGGTTTTTCTTTGTGTGCAGGCAACGAAGGATCATTTATACTTCTGCAAGGTCCTTTCAGTGCAAAGAGAAGAGAGCTGCTGAAGCACCAGCCGAGGCAGGGTCACAGTGGCGAGAGAACATTTTCCTCAACAAAAAACTGCAAACACGTTTGCTGGATAATGCAACTCGTCTGGAAAGGCTTGTGCAGTGGAGAAACCAGAAGCAAATGCTGTGAAGAAGAGAAACAACTTCCTAGGCTTTAAGACCATAAGGAAACCCCAGACCTCCCTCACCCTCCCATGTCAGTGCTCGAGAGGGGCCCAGCTGAGCCACGACCTGGACAGAAAGGTTTATTCTCTGCATTCCAAAACCACCTGAAATGCTGGAAGCATGGAGCATCCCTGCCTTTACTGCAGGGTCAAGGTGATGGGCAGAGGTTTTGCCCCTTTCCAGCTCATCTGGACAGGAAGGAAGACGGGAATGGAAAGCCAGGGAACGCTTTTCTATATTGTAATCACCTAACAAAGAGGGGAAAAGGAAATGGAAAATAAAGGGGAGGGACAAATTTCCAATTCCAACTTCATTAAGAATAGAATGACTTTATGAAAGCTGAACTGCAGTCTGTTTCAAACCCTATATATTAAAAATTATTTGAAATCTGCATGATGTCTTAGAGCCAAAAACCTGGGCAAAATATTTAGAGAAACATCAGACTAGTGATAAAAAGCCATGGCCTTGCTCACCCTGTGAGGGGATTGAGTGTAGGCATGAGGCACACCAGACATGAGAGGCTAACCACACACACTTGCATAATGCTCAGCAGTTTTCCTCTGCACTAAGAAATATCTGCAAACCCTTATCTCAGTCTTCATTTGCAACTAGAAATGGTTGTTTTGCTAAAGGAAATAAAGCCACTGGACTTTCATTCTACAGTATATGAAGGAGCAGAGCACAGGACTTCTGAGGTGTCTCATAAGGAACCACACTGCTTGCTTACACACAAATATTCATGTTTTGGGTAAGGTTTGAAAAGAACAAATATCTAAATCTGTGAACCTTCTGTTTGTCTGTCCTCCTTAAGCCTTACTCCAGCAATTTCATATGCCTCATGAATTTGGATTAGGCATTAGGGAAATGTGTTTATTTCTTGCGTTATTACCTGACGGGATCCCTCCCTGCATTTACAGTGGGGCAAGGTTAGAGATCTGCCTTCCTAAGGGAAGGAGAGGAAGAAAAGAGCTCATTTGGGTATTTCAGGGATATTTCACCTTCTAGTGGTGAACACCTGGAAACAGCTCAGGGTGGGAGAGGTGTTCTAGTTTGCTAAGTTGTGCAACCTGTCTTGTGGGTGGGCATGGCCCCTGTCCTCCTGTGCTGGTGGGACAGCCTGGGACTAAAGGGCTGGTTAGTGGAGCAGTGTCAGAAACTGCTAAAATGTCCCTGCAGTGACTGGCAGCTCAGCATGTGACTACAGATCCTGCCCAGCAGCAAGACAAACCTGTCAGCTCCCCCAGACCACACCAAACCACTGCTGGGACCTCAAGATTGTTTATTTAATTGGGTTTATGGTCACTGTGTCACCAGGGCTAAAATGCAGGTAGGTCATGAGCCACAGGCTTTGTGTTCATAGACCACAAGACAGTTTAAGACAATCCACGACACGGCTGGCTTGGTCATGTCCTGCTCAAAACATCTGTGCTGCAGCCACCCCTGCCTCCAGGCTGCAATGTCTTGTCTGACACTGGGGCACCCTGACTCAGAGTGGGAGAGAGGGGAGAGAAGGTGAGTGCTGGACACAGCTCTCTGGCCTGGCTCCCTGCTCAGCTTGGTGAGGTGTGAACAAATTTAAGACTTGGATTCAGCCCACTGGCACCAGCCACCCTGAATTACTCCCTGGAAGTGCTGCTTCTCCAGTAAGACAGATCACCATGGGGCCTGTGGTTCCTAAATGGACACAACAAATAAACATCTAAAGTTAGCCAGGGTGTCTAAATCCAGACTAGATCTAGAGAGCTAGCTCTCATAGCAAAGGGGGACAGCACAATGCCAGGCCAAGGGACTGAGGCCATCCCCTATCCCTGTCTCAGGCTGCTGCTCACAGTGCCTGTCCTGCAATCTCTGCTGGCTTTTCCAGCACCGAGGACCCATCTCTGCTGGGAGGGTAACAGTTGTTTTCCCTTTTGGCTAGAAAGGCTATCAGTGAGATCCAGCCTAAAATTAACCACTTTCTAATCCCAAGAAAGGATTAGAATGAGAGTTCAGGACACAATTACACAAAAATATTCTATTTTACATTTTTGTCCTACGGACAGAAAGGAAAGTTGGCCAAAGTCAAGCTCTTTCCTGTGTGTTGATTCAGCAGAAGAAGTTCTGAGCTTTGCTTGGTTTCTTGTTTTGTGGAGGGTATCAGGAGTGACAAATTCCTTGAAGAGAACTTAAGGGGGGCAAAAAAGGAAAGAGAGAAGAGAAAGATTCTTGGCAGGCAAGATGAAAGGCTGGGCTGGGTCCCAGGCTGTCATTTAGCCAAGTATGCGTGACAACCTTTTCTTGCCTAGAAGTCTGCTAGCAATTTGCAGAACAGTGATGCAGGTAGCCAGCAGTGCTGTCTGTCTCCAGACTCTGCTGTTTGTTGGTCTCTCTGTTTCCTTGGTGAATTTTTCCAAGCAGCAGAAAATTTAATCCAGTTCACAAGGGGCTGCAGCTGCTTTCTCTTCTGCCCAACAGCTGCTTTTACAAGAGAGAGCCTTCAAAAGACTGGCTTTCTCTGGAGGGCCATGGCAGGGATGTACATGAGCTCTGTGGATTCCCTATATTTGGCAAAGTTTTGCCAGCATCCAGAAGGTTGTCTGTTTTCAGCTACTTTCAACAAAGCACTTGGAATTCCCCAACAATTCATTAGCCTTACAAAACCAAAGAGAACGTATTAATTAACATGGTCAGGAGATAATTTCAAGCAGCAAGACAGGTCTTCCAACCCTAGCAGGGATACACAGACCCAGAGTCACCCAGAGCAAATCCCAGCAACCACACCTCCTGCAGGATCATTCTCAGAGCCAGGATTCCAGGCCTGCCTCAGAGAACAACTCTCAGGGTGGGGTTTTGTACTCCTCCTCATCCAGGGCAGCTGAGGGTGCTGCAGGAAGAGTACCTCTTCCACATCCTCCTCACACACCAAAAAACTCCACAGTACAAGGTTTTTTGCTTCAGGTGTAGAGGCTGTGTAAACACTGAGGAGAGCTGGTTTAGCTCCATAATCTAGCAGGGAACTCATCCACCAAAGAGAAAAGGCTTTCTGAGAAAAGGATTCTGCTCCTAGCATCACCCCAAACTTAAAGCATGGTGTGAGGAAGACAAAAGTTCCACTGCTCAACAAAGATCCAGGGGACTGGACTATGACATAAGTGACTATAATTAAATCAGCTCCATTAATTTGGGCCTCAGTTTCCCTTCCTATAGTAAGAGTACCTGTCTTTAGCTGGTTGTTGGGAGGCTTTAATATCCATGAATCACACAGAGATCGTTTCATAAAGACAAGGACTTCATATTAATCACACCATGTGATTACAGTTACTAAAAACACTTTGTCCCTTTTAAAGGTACAAGTAATTCAGAAGGCAGAAATTCTTTACTCAGGATATCCTTTACAAATACATTCTCTGCTTAGCAAAAAGCTAATAGAAAGTCTGGGAAAGGCAGACACATAGGCATGTGTGTATTAATCTATTTGGAAAGAGCTGCATTCCATAGCACTCCCTGGCTTGTGTGTATCTAACAGAATATCTATTTAGGAAAATGTGACTAGCACAACCAGCTATGCAATGCTCACATCTGCTAATCCTTTACTGCTCAAGTAATCATCTTCACTTGCAGAAAGATTTATACCATTTTGGGTGCAGGCACAGAGGAGCTAAGCACTTCAAAACTCTTGCAATTGATTATCTTGAGGGAAGCACTGCCCTCATGGTCCCCTTCAGCTGGGTACAGGGATCTCATTTCTGGAGGTAGGCAGAATTACTTTAGAGAGTTTAGACAGGTACAGAATGGACAGAGGAAAGGCTTGTGGCCACGATATTTACCATACTGGGTGATGCTTGTGGCTCTGTTTCATTTGCACAGGTTAAAGATCACTGCTCCCTCGACCACAGCTGCTTCACAGGGCTGTGCTACCAGGTATTGTGACAGACACATTTCCCCCTCCCTCCCCCACAAAGTTCACAATTAAAGGACACCAGCTGAAAGCTTGCCTTGCCCCTCTGAGATACACCCCCCTGACAGCCTGGGGTGGATTCTGAGCTCAGCCAGCCCCAGCTCTGGAGTTACTCCAGACTGACACCGAGCATGGCTCCAGCTTAGCCCTGTGCATCTGTGTGGTTCAGGAATTCCCCTTGCCAGGGTGGAGCGAAGGGAATGGCACTGGTGCTCCTGCATTGTATGAGCAGTTCAGGGTTGCCAGAGTGGTGGAGGGAGAGAGAGTGCCAGGAAAACACAGCATACACACAGGCAACCCTGTGAAACAGCCCTGCCCTCCTCAGCAGATGGGGTGCAGCACTGCCCAAGGACAGCCCTCCTCTCCCCTGTGTACTGCAGCAGCCCTCTCTGGCTGGGAAGCATTGAAATAGTCAGATTTTGACCCTGTGCAGCTTTTTTGGTGGCTAGCTCTCCATGGATGCCTGCCCAGCTGTGCTCTCCCCTTTGTGCAGGTAGATGAGTGTCAGAGCCAGGCTGTGCCCAGCGCCTGACATCTCCCCCTGGTGCAGCACAGACAAGTCCCCGCTCATAACAACCAATTCCTGGGGACTCCACTGCTGGCCGGCTCTCCTGGAAAAGCTCTTCAAGTGGTGTGTAACCAGGACAGGACTCAGGCACACATGTGCCCCTCAGGCTCTTCAAGTTCATGGGTGGCCCCCGGTGATTGCAGCCCACCAGTGCCATACACTGCTCTCTGTGGCCCATGGCCAGCACTTCTGGCAACCTGACCCAGCTTTGAACAAGTCCTGCAGCTCAGAGAACAGTCAGGCACCCAGGCCATGCCTACCAGGGCTGTGTGAGCACTGCCTCTTCTCATTCAGCAAATTCTGGAGAAGAAAGCGCCTTCACTAAACCTCTCATGTACCTGTGCCTAGATTTTTAAAAGGATATTTTCTCATACGGGCAGCCAGGCACACATGGTTTTGTCTACCTCCTGCCTGGCTCCAAATGAGGATTTATTCTACAGATTCTGCTTCAGTGCTCATCATTAAACACCTACCCAACACCACAGAAAAAACTAATCTCAGAATTGGGATTAGGGAGAAATGTAGGACATAGATGGAATTGCAGACCACTGCAGACCAATGCCTGCTTTGAGATCCAAGAATTGCAACTTCACTGTCCTTGTAGCATGATTTTGCTTTAACTGCTTCCATTAGTTCTGCAGTCTCCCTTCATTCTTGTTTTCTCAGTTTTGGTCCAGAGAAATCTGAAAGTTTTCTTTGGTAGTGTGAATATTTTCTTTTTTTTTTTTTAAATAATGATCAAACATCTCAGCATTGTAACTATTTCTGCTTTAATTCCTCAGAAGGAATTAAAAGTGCCAGATCAGCAAAATAATCTGTGATTCAGCTGCTGCTCTGAACACTGGGACTGCCAAGACCAGGTCCATCCCAGCACATCTCATCCCCTGTGGCTTAGGACCACCCAGAGCTGATGACATAGCAAGAGGCATCATAGCCTCTCTTTGGTCTTCTACAGAATATGTGCAAAACATGCTTTTCACTGGTTCCTTCTAATTCTAAATTGAATTAGAAAGATTATAATGACATATTAAATACCTAAATTCATTGTCATTCATTTGCAATTCCTCACAAAGGGCAATTGAAACAATCACAAACATACAGACACCCTTCCCTACACAGGGGGGATGCTCTTAGATATAGTTGGAAAAGTGTGATAGACTTCTGAGGCACCAAGGGCTTTTGATGACCATATCTTCACTCCACCCACAGATCCATCTGCATTAGAATTTGACCAGTCATTCCAAACAGCTGCCTGTTAATTTTAATCACCTTCCAAAAAGCTACTTATTTCTATTCTCAAATAAAAAAAACCCTTGTCCCTTCAAAATTACAAAGTTTGAAGGTCTGCGATGGACAATATTTTGTCCAAATTTCACTAAGGTACTTTGGTTTCTGTGCTCTTTATCAATTGACCCAGACAAGCATTTAAAACTCTCCAGATTTTTTCTTCCTAATGGATTTGGTTTAGGTATTTTCTTTAACATCTATTATTCAGGTAATTTTTGAGATTTTTCTGAGTCTCACAATCCTATATTGCTGGTCTCAGAGAAACCACCTATATTTACTGATGAATGAGTAGAAATATAGTCCCATTATCATTTGGAAATACACTATAAAATAGATAATCTCTAAAATACCTGGACTGTGTACACATGGTTTGATGTTGCCATCTTATTTCAGGGGTTCCATACTGCTGTCTCCTTATCACAAAAGCTTCATACCTCCTTGGTGTTTTCTCATAGGCAGCTCCTCAGAGCACTGACTCTTTCTTCTTCACAAAGCAGCCACCTGACTCCAGCTCCCTTCCTAACCACCCACCCCACTCTTCTATAGCACTCTTCTTCTCATTCATCACAGCTGTGGCCTGTTAAGGTCAGGCCTCCTCCTAATCTTTAATAATTGGCCCAGCTGCAACTCCTTAGGGGTGAGATTACTTTCTACACTATCTTTATTTTCTTATGTTGTATCCCCCTTCAGTTTGATAAGGTATGAAGCCAGCCCAAATTTGTGCCAAGCATCCCTCCCAGCTGCTCTCCAGGAGCCAGTGCTTTACATGAACCCCTGTGCACACAGGGCCAGGGAGATGTGTGCACCTTAGGTGCACGTTTTTCAGCCTGTGCTGCCTCTAGGTTGAAAAGCCAACAGTACAAACCAGCACGTAGCCATTTAGGACAGGAAGTGAAAAACTAAATTTAGCTGAACCTGTAGTAGCAAGTAGATGATCAGAATGTTGCTTACATTTGTGCTCCCATTCCTATGGGCACTGGTATAAGACTCCTTTTCTATAAGGAGTACTTTACAAGACTTCCTGAGGCAAAAAGAACTTTTCCCACTGATTCAAATAATCTGAAATTTAGTCCTTTACAAAGGATGGCTCTTGAGTTTTAAATAATTTTTTCCTCAGTTCAAATCTGAACCTGGTAAAATTTGGTATAAGTTTATTTGCTGTACTGTAGAGAGCCTGGGTAGAAGAATCCCTTGATAATAAAACTCTTGTGACCAACTAATAACACCAAGGTCATGGGTTTGATCCCTGTATGGCCTATTCACTCAAGGACTCAATGATCCTTGTGGGATCACAGAATATTCCATGCTTCTGTGGAAACTCCCATTCCAGCAGAAGTCATGGTTTTCATAGCCTGCTTCATAGGTTCTATGGTCTGCTCTACACAGGAGATCAGACTAGACAATCAAAACTCCCTTCTGAAGGTAAAATCTGTGAATCTATGAGAGTGGTTCAGTTTACAGATTCCTCCAGTATTTGACCTCTTTATGTCTACATTCATCACATGAAACCTGTCAACTGTGATGTGGGTTTTGTGCCAAAAAAAGACATGTCACCAAAAGATGCACAATCATTACTGCATTAGGTATTCTGCTGTCCCAGAAATGAGAACCACTGTAACCCATCCCAGCTACCTAAAACAGCCATTTTCTCAAAGATGGATTCAATTTTTGCACATAACATTTTTGTCTCAGCTCCTGCCTGCTCTACTCATCATATTCTCCATACATTTGCCAGATGTTGGAGTGAAGGCATTTATATTTACATGAAACCATGATCACCATGGTCAAGCAGCTCACAATCCTCCAGATGTTTTGTGATCTCACCACTTTATAATGTTCCTAGGAGTTAGCCTCACTCTAGGTGAGAATTAATGGTTAAATGTTAAATTCCCCTGCTTCTCTTCCCTAGCATTGTGGAAGAATTTGATTAGATTGGTTTCTATCCAGCCCCTAGCTGCACTTCTCCCTCATTCCTGTCTGAGTGGCTACTAATTCTGGAGGCAGATTTCTCCCCAGTGTCTTTCTGACATTTGACAGATATAAATCAGCAAAATTTGTTTATGGATTCACTAGATGCAGAATAGACCCTAGTCCTTACTAGGAATGAGTGCATGGATGTTTCCAAGTTGCTGGGGTACTTCCATGATAATTTGCACTGCCATAATTTCTGTGCATGTGAATAAGCTTTCCTTTTAAACTAATGTTAAACTATGCTGAACAGAGGGGAAATCTCAGGAATTTCACATGCAATTTTGGTGCACAGAATTTTAAACTCAGGTTTAGGTTCTCCATCAACACCTTGCTTTAGGTTACTATTTCTTTTGAAAACTATGAATTCCAAATACTTTGTGTAATTTGCACCTAATTCAGTGTAACCATAACAGGAAATCAGCTAAACACAACTAAGACATGTTTCTAATTCTGTAATGTGTTGGAAGCCACAATGTATGCATGCTAAAATGTAATTTTGAGGATCTTCAGCAATATTATAGCATGTAAACAGAAAGAGTTAAAATAGATTTTAAAATAGCCAAGTTCCTCTTTATGAGTGGAGGACAGATTGGAAATAAAGGCAATCAGTTAATGAAATAAAAGGTCATTCTGTTAAATTGTTCAGATGCTCAAAAAACCTATGAAGAATGCATGCAGCATGCCCATTAATGCTTCAATATTCCTCCAACCACTTGATTTACAGTCCTGATCTATGGTGTATGGCTTTTTTGCTTTTTCCTGCAACTCTATACAGCAAACAAACCTTGGCAAGCACGTGGCTCTTTTCAGACATCTCACAAAGAGATAAACAAATATATCTTCCAGTCTATCATACTTAACATCTTAACTGTCACAAATGCAGGGAATATCTGCAAAGTGCAAATAGTAAGTTCCTCTCACCAGTCCACAGGGATTGGATGCTTTCATTTTTTTTTCCTGACAGCTGTGTGGTCTTTGTCCCTGAGTGTTTAACGCTACATGGAACTGAGGAATTATACCTTGAAACAGGAGTGCCATTGTTCCACTTAATGCAAACAATTGAACAAAGTAAAAGCAGTGAGAACTGCAATGCAGGGTCCTGCCTCCATCCCCCCCACCCCATGTGTGTATCTGGGAGCAGTGCTGCAGTAAAACCATCACACAGTGCCCTGTCAGCAGCAATTACCCCCCTTTGACTGAGTGTGCTCTAAGTAGGGCAGCACCCTCAGCAACTGGAAATGCAAGTATCCCATATCTGTCCACCCAGCCACAGAGCTGCTTCTACTGGATCCTTCACAGAAATATCTGAAACCTTTGTTCATGGAAAACAGGCTAAGTGTGTTAGACAGATAAGAAGAAGTCTCAGTATGGTATTATTATGGTTTTCCAAGGGGGAAGGGCAGGGAAGTGTGACTGACAGTTTCAGCAGCTATGTAATTTTCCCTTGCTTGTTTAAAACAGGAAACAGAAATGCCCAGCTTCAGCATGGGCTTTATGATACAACCAAGCCTTGGGAGGACTCCAGCCTTATCCTGGAATCCCAGTAGCTTGCTGACTGTCCTTTGCATCAAAACCCATTTTCTCTCCCACTGTTTTCCTGGGATTTGGTCCTGCAAGGTGCAGTGTTTTGGCCAGAGGCAAGAGAAGCCTTTTCCTGACAGAAAGTACACTTGAAGTCTCCTGGGAGCGTGGGGACAGGGTTTATGTACACCTCAGTGTGCAGGCACTGAAGTGTCCAGCAGCTCATAAGGACAAGCCCTTATCCACTTCTGCATTTGAGCAAAAACAAAGCAAGCCTCCCAGAAAAGCTTTGTCACATTTCCAAAATCAAAGAAGTCCCTTTTTCTGTCCTTTGCCCCAAACTGTAGATTTGGATTTATCCTTCTTCCTTAAATAGCTAAGGTTCGAGCTAAATAAAGCTATTGCAGTTTGTTTTCAGCTGGAACATGTCAGTTAAAGGAAATACTGTAAATTACAACACAGTCATGCCACACCATTGTGACTGTGTAACTAGTAACTCAGCAGTCAGCTCACACATGCAGCCGAGAACTCTTTGTTAAGTAGGAAAGGGAAAGCAACAGTTATTAAAAATGAACAGTCACTAAAGATTCAGGACTTACCCTGAGTCATCCCTGGCTCCCTTCTCTCCTGCTGATGTTTTCATCATTACAGCAAACTTTAAGTCACTTTCTGTATCACAGTGGCTTGAGAGTTCCTCGGTCAGAAAAGCAATTCCTTCCCATCGCTGAGCAGAACTTCCACATCCTCAGGTTTTGTACTGAAGATGGTATTTCAAGGGCATGAGGGGGAAGATGTTTAAAACCAGCTTCAGGCTCAGTAGTATCAAAGGGCAGAGGACTAAACAAGCACTGAAATGAAAGCAAACTACCAAGAAGATCCGATTTTAGCCTCTCTTATTTCTACTTCCTGTATTTATATGAACGGGGGATTTCAGGAAGAGGCAGTCTTTGGTGGTCAAGGGTGTGTGTGTGTGTGAGAGTGTGTGTGTGTGTTATAAAGCCATATTTAGTAGTGCAAGCAGGTTAACCTTATTAGAAAGAAGGGCCTGAGACTTTCAACTAATTTGTTTCTCTAACCTAAGTAAGTTTCAGAGGAAATCATTTTACAGACGACAGGTATACCAGGAGGCAACGGAGCACAGTGAACTTTGTAAAGGATTTTGTAAGGCAGCGGAGCAGTAAGCCTCCGTCTGCAAATTCCTGAAGCATGTGTATTTCTACTGCTTGAGTAACTGGAACCAGATGGAGCTTGGAAACCTTTATATTTACACAGGACCTGAGAAAACGAAATGTCTAACACTGGCAGAGGGCAGCTTTGCAAGAGCATTCCCAGTTAAAGCAAAAGCTAATGCTAAGTTGTGTGATGCTGGCAGATGAAGAGCTCTCCAGGCTGGGAAGCTCAGTGGGGCTCGGTGCACGTTTGACCTGCAGCCACTGCAGCGATCCAGGCTTTGCTGGGCGGGAAACCCGACCCAAACACACCAGCTGTGCAGGCTGGGGGCTGCCAGATGTGCTGCCAGACAGGGCTGGTGGCACTCCTGTTTGGCAGCCCCGTGGCTCCAGACGTATTTGATGTATTTCCACATAATGGAAAAAATAAGGCAGAAGCAGAAAGAAGAGGTGGAGAAAAGCAATTGGCTGGAATGGAGTGAGAGGCAAAAGTAATTTTTTGCCCCCTTTATCTTTAGAAGGAATTTCTCAGCCTTCTGAAAATAGACAGTGCCATACAGTCCACAGCAGAAATGCAAATGCCAGGGAGCTGTCAGTGTATTGGCAAGAGGGAAACTAGACCTCAGTGCAGAACACAGAGCCAATTCTGCTGGCTGAGCTAGAGAGAGTGAAAGAGACTTTTACCATCACTAAGTCACACCTTTGATGGAACAGAAGTCAAAATTTTCCCTTTTTTTTTTTTTTTAATAAAGACTGTAAGTTCAGTTCACATTAGGAAATTTATCTTCCAGCTTTTGCAAGGATTTATCTTAGAAACTCTATTATCTTAGAAAGAGCCTTACTGAAAGACTGCATGATGGAAAATTTACCACCGTTCTAAGTAAGGCATGTTAGTGCTTACCTGCTGCCACTATTCAAATTCACACCTGATTTTTTGCCTTATCTAGTTTTAAATTTTCAGCTACTGTATCTTGTAATGCTCTTTTCTACTATATTAAGGATCTCCTTGCTCCAACTCCTGGAGTCATTTTAAGGCAACAAGAAACTCATTCATGAAAAATTTAGTCCTCTTAAACAAACTCGCTGGCTGAGATTCACTCATCCCTCACTGCAGGCTTGTCAGATCTCAGCTCTGAATTCTCTGTGGGTTCTGGGCTCAGAGGTCTAAGAAAAAAAAAATCTTCTAGATTTATTCACCAGCTGGGCACCTTTGAAATGCACCTCAGGTACTGGCAGGAGAACAATCCTCTACATGCATCACACAAATTCAACCCTACCCCAGTTTACACTTCCCTCCCCTGCAATTCAGCAGGGACCAGGCCCATTCAGCATTTGCCCTTGCTCTGCTGGAAAAAAAGGTTTGCTGTGACAAAAAAAATGCAAAATTGCGCTGTCTGCATGGATCTGCTCACACAGAGAAAACTGTTCACACAAACAGGCAGCCATCCTAGGAAAAGACTTAAAATTTTGCAAAGGCAGAACACAACAGAGTTAGAAAATTCCAATTATATTTTTAGGGAAGAAGAAAAAGAATTACTAGAACAATTAAAAAGGTCCAGGAAAAAATGGCAAAACATGCAGAATACAAAATTCCAGTATTTTGGTGCTATCTCAGTTTCATGTCATTTGAATGAAAAGTTTCATGCTATTTCCAGTGTAAAGAATGCAGTTTCAGAAATTTGAAGTTTTGAAATCTGTTTTGTTGTAGATATTGACCAAATTTAATTTTAAAAGTCACATATTTTCTGCAAAATACTCAGCACTTCTGTAAAATATTTAAAATATGAAAAAGAAGAAAAATTTTGTTCAAGCTTTATTAGGTGTCTTTTTGAGCTGAGGATTTGACAGGTTTAGTATGTGACAACATGTTCTAGAATCGGGCTTGGAAGGAAACAATTACAAAAAAGCTAAATGACAAAATCATATCCAGTTACTTCAAATTGACATTTTTCTGTTATAAATCCAAGCCAAACGGGAGGAATTTATTTCTCTTCTAGGACTGATTCACCCTTTCCATCTTAAGCCACAGCATCCTGCAGCCCTTTTTTGTAGTTTCATGCAGCTGGGTTGGAAAGGTTTAAAAATGGCTTATGGGGGAAGCCATTAAGTACAATGAGCACTCGAGCTACAATAAAGGGCTTTCAGAATATACCCAGATTACACCACAGTTCTGCTTTCCATACAGGAGGGAGAGGCTGTATATATGGCCTGTGATAGGAGCCCTTAGGAACTGTCATGCCTATTGTGTCACTAATCCATAGATTATGTGCCTTTTATAGAGCCTATTACATAACAGATCATGATGGGTCACAGTGTCAAAGATGGAAGGATTAAATGAAGAGGCACTTTTCACATTCAGATTCTGATTTTTAAAAGTTAATTCTGTGTAAAAGAAGGAATCTTTTTCTGTTCCGAGCTTAGAAAAAATTAGCCTAGCATACACTAAAGAATGAAATCTTTTTCAAAATTCAGAAAATGCAGAATATCCTTTTTCTCCACTTCCATAAAGCTTTCCTGTAGATGCACAAAAAGCCCCACAGTGGCTAATGCCAGGTTTATACAGCAGTAGGGATTCCAGTCTCATGCACAGTGCTTAAAAAAAAAGAAGATCAAGCTTTGTTTTAACTTGCATCTCCTGGGAGTAAACTGGCTAGGAGTATTCATGAGAAGACTCTTGTCTAATGAAAGTGATAACACACTGTGCCATGAGATGAGGTAAATGAACTCTCAGCCCCTCCTTTTCCAAGAACTGCGTTTAAAGCTTTTCCTGAGCCCAGCACAACCTGCACCACAGACTACACACAATATACTGGGAGTCTCCCACACCCTGAGGGGGACTGCAGGCATGCTGGAAATGGGAAGTCAAGGGTAAGGAGTATTTCCAGAGCCTAGGGAACTGGGAAAGGAAAATAGTACTGAGTGGCCTTCGGACCTTATTTCCAGCCTCTCATCAGCATGCAGCACTCAGTGTGAACCTGCTGGACACCAAAATATCACAGGATGAGGCAGCCAAAATGCTCTTGATCAGGGCTTTTTCTGAGGTTGCCAGAATTGCTCCTGGATCACTGCCTCAGTACAGCAAAATGTGTTATCAGCAAACTGAGCTCCCAGTTTTCTGGTCCCAAAAGAGCAAATTGTGCGTTTCAGAATTGCTGCAAATCAAACCAATACACTTAACTCACTCCAAAAATTGGCTTGATCCAGGCAATACTCCCCAGAATACGCAGAATGTGGGGCCTTCTGTCACTCACTCAGTTCAGCAGGGTCCAGATTTCACCAAAAAGCTAACATATGCAGGCACATGTCCTAATTGGGTCCTGAAATTTCAGATTTTCAACAATATATGTGAGAATGTTCCACATCTACTAATCATCTGAGAAAAAAAACAGCCAACACTCTTGTTTATATAATTTATTGATAGTGTACATATTTTTATATAGTGCATTATAATACTGAGTGCTATAATCTTTATAAATGCTGAGTTAACTATTTTTTAAAATTCTCACAACAAAAATAATCAAATATCATGCCAACATTTTGTAACAAATTATCACATTAAATCCACTTGGATTTCATGACATGTTTATCTGTACAATGGACCCCATATCACAGAGCATTCACAGTGCATAAGGTCACAGTCATTGAAAAAATAAGTAACATGAGAGATTTCTGTTATTTACAGTTTACAAACCCATCCCTTTCTGTTTTCAAAGTAAGCAGTTCTAGAAAGTTTTCATAATATTTAAAGAGGTATTGCACCTCTGAAGAGTGCACTACAAATATGAAACACAGGTTTTTAAAAGGTTCAGAATTTTTTTAGTGACCATAAACGATTTCAAACAATTTCTTGCAATGGAGGAGATACCATGAGCCAAATTCTATGCTCAGTTCCACTGATACTAATTTGTGCCAACTACCAGGACACTAAGGAACACTGGCACCACTCCCAAGAACGTGAAGGCAAGAATTTGGTCATAACTTTGCTGCAGTAACAGCCATTTGAAACACAGGAGAAGGAGATTGACAAGTTTTCTTTGCATACATAACTGGTATATGAATAAAGGCCATAATCTTTCTGCAAAAACTCTCTAAAAGGAAGCATCTCAGTTCTCATTAGTCTTTCTAGAGATGATATCTGTCTAGTTTTCACATATTCTGATACCTTTAGAATTTGCTACCGTGCCTAGTGCTATAAACCAATCTTCTTTGTCATTCAAATTTATCAAGAACATCTCAGCGACAGGACAGCAATGACTGCCTGATTCTTTGTGCAAGTGAGAAACGGAATTAAATTCCAACTGGCAATTCTTCTAGGAAAATATCCAAATGGCATTAATTTCCCATAGTTATTCACTTCAGACAGTGCACTGTATGGGAGCAAGCAGAACCACATGATGAACAAACTGCCACAATCACTGCACATCCTGGCTGTGGAGAAGCAGCCACACACATCTCATGTGTCAGGAGAGGATTTCACAATACAGGACTTCACAGACTTCTCTGGGGAAAACCATCAGGACCTCACATGGGGGAAAAGGTGAGAAAAGTGCTCAAGTTATTGAAAAGGAGGCTTTAAACATGTACACCGTAGGTCAGAAAGTGGAATGCACACATCAGTGGAATGACATTCCCTTCTTCAGCAAGACATTGATCACTTGCATACAGACTTCTCCAAACGGTTCAATGGAATAATAACAGGTTTGGTACAGAATTGCTGCAACTAAACACTGTCATTTACCTATGTAACCATCACATAAATGTCACCATCTAACAAAATGAAAAATGTGGCGTTCAGACTCATGGAAATAGAAAGAAAATTGCGCACCAAATGCATGAGCTGAAGTGATTTTCTTCTGGATGTTTAAACATAAATAACAGAGAGATCTGAGGCTGGCAATGACAGAACATTATGCTCCAAGGTGATGTACTTCAATTAGGAGATTCTTTGGTTTCACCTGGCTATCAGAGTTATTTTCGTGTCTGTTTCCTATTACATAAGATCTGATCTTTCCTTGGCATGAATAATCAGACAGTATTTCTACAGCTTAAAGAATTCTACCAAACCAACTAACAGTGGGACATGAGTAAATGGCATTAAAATTGCAAGAAATGCAAGAAAGGAAGACAGCAAAACTCATGAGGCATTTGTGCACCTAGAGCAAACACATAATAGAAACAAGTGTAATTAAAGCAGAGTCACAAGGGAAATCAAAGACAGAATAGAATCTTCTCTATAATTGCTAAGTATTAGATTAGTAAAGACCTTCGCCATTTGTTTACATGTTGACAGAAAGCTTACAAATATAATCTAAAACCAGGAGCTAACTTGGTTTGTTATAGCTGCAGCAAGCATATAAAAACAAAATAAAATTGGCACACCAAAGACTGAGCCAGGAGAAAGATGGTTGACTATGCTGAACCTGTTGGGAAGACTTAAGGTGTTCTTCTAGGTTAGACTTCAGCCCAGAGAGAAGCCCTTAGACCATCAAAGAGACATTAAGATAACCATACATGGAGCTCCTTAGATTTAGACATGCAGATCCTGAGCTTGAAATCTTTACTCAAGCAATACTTTATAATGCAGTTCAGTTGTTATGGTAAATAAATGGAATCAAACACTGCTGAACACAATGGAAACACTCCCAGTTCCTTGCTAGAGAGGATTACACTTCATGAGTCTGTGTGGGACTGTGCTACTCCAGGGGACTGCAGCTCAAAAGAGCTGATCAAAGCAGCTCTTGGCCAGCTGTAACTCAGTTTTGATCCTGCTCATACACAAGGGCAGATGCACTGGTGAGAAGTCTGAGACAAGGAACGAGTTCTCTTATTTACAAGAGTGGAAATCTAAAGTGGTATCAGCAGAGCAGAAGTCCACAAATTCTTTTAATTTGAGAAAGAAATAAAATCTTTAGACTACAAAACCAATAGAACATAGAAAGAACTGACTATGATAAGAAACCCAGAAACCATGCTCTGCTGTCATCTTAGGACACAATCCAGCAAGGCACTTGGATAGATGCTTAGCTTTAAAATGGAATCAAACCTATTGAAGTTAAGCTTTGCTGGATATGAGATGTCTTTTTCTGAGTTGTGTTACTTTTCAGTGTTAGTATGCTGGCAAATTTCAGATCACACTAACAGTTTTCTCTCTCACATCCACCAGCTTTCTTTTCACTCTTAAGCTGAACATTAACTTACAGAACATTGTGACATACATTCCAAACTCAGCCAGATAACTTTTGCAATGGCTAATGAAACAAAATGACTACAAAATTTTATAAATACAATCCAAACAGCTGCAATATAGAACCGTGCTATCAGCAGAGAGCCAAGCACAAATCACTCCTTTTCTTGACTAGAAAAATGGGAACATTTTTAATGGTTTCCTGACCACACAAGCTAAATGTTTTTATTTTCTTTCTTTTTTTTTTATTTTTTTTGTATACATGTGAAAGGCACTAGTCTGTTATTACTCAGCAATAGCCTCTGAATTACTGATACATTCTGATGTGGGTTTATCTGCAATACAACAATTTGTCAATCACATCTTTCTTGGACCATTCAGTTTACCTGCATGGCTTAGTGTATAACTATTTATTTTAGCATATGGACATGGACTACCTAGGAGCTTTTAAAAGTACTTCATATGATTATGTGTCATCAAAGCTTTCACACAGCATCTCATAATTCTTTGGCAAACAATACATCCTTGGTCATGTGGTAGTGTCAAAGGAGAACCCTACTAATGGTATTTATGATGATAAGCACAGCATGATACTTTTCTCATAGCAGCAGATGCAGATGAGAACACCCCATGAAATGCAGCATTAGAATTCAATATATATTGTCCTGAAGTGAGTTTATGTTTCAGGGAGAGCTGTAGATGACAGGAACCAGCCACACATTGTAAGGGTTGTTCTGGATTCTGAGACTGTTTCTGCTAAAACACAACACTGGTTTTCTGGAGCAGGCGATATTCAGATTAGGCAGAGTAATTTTAAATGATGTGTGAAGAACTTGTGGAATTAGCAAACAAAATTCATGTATATTTGGGCAGAAAGTCAGCTGCTATGGAAAAAAATGGTGCCAATACTCTTCTAAAGTTTCCTGGCTCAGAAATATGAAGGTACAATACAATTTTCTAGATCTGGCACTATAAACTTTGATGCCCTCATCCCTGTCAACTCAGCTGATCACTATGCATTCAAAACCAGACTTTGGAACTACTCTTCTATTATGTAAAGACAACCAAAGCTGCCTGAACTGTGCACAGGAGAGCAAATGTTTGCAAAGACCACAGAAACAGAATATAGGAAAAAACCCATTTACTCAGCCTCTCTCTCTGCTCCTTTCAGTCCCATATCTAAGTCATCACCAGATTTTCAGCAGTGAACTGTCCTCCTGAAAGACAGCAGGGGAGAGAGGAATACTAGGGAGGGATATTCCTACAGTGGTGCAGCACTATGCTGCATTTTCACAGCTTTTCTGCAACAGAAGACTCCAAGATGAACATGAATTCCATCTCCTCAGCTTTATACTGCAGCAAAAACGTTGTGAATGCCTGGAAATGGGGTCATTGGCATACTTGAGATAAAATGTGTTTACTGCCATTCTTGACTAGTTAATAAAGCATTTTCGTAATGCTATAATTGTGTCCATCTTTAGTTCTTAGCTTAATGACACAAACGTTTAATTAAGGTAAGAAACCCTAAATGGATACTAATACTGACATTTGTAACAAAATGTAAAGCAAATGAAAAATATGTTGCTCTTTTTCTCTTTAGAATTACATTAAACAGACCCAATTCTTAAAAAAAAAAACACCACCACCAGCATACACTCTTTAATTTATTCTAAAATAATTTAAGAAATAATTTTAGTTGTAAACTCATTGCCTGGTGTAAACAGTATTCTGCATGTCAGCTGGCTAAACATAATTGTCATATATGTCAAAAGAAGGAACTTTCTGAGTAAGTGCTTATTTGCTAAGATTTTATAGTATATTCTTATTGACACATTTTTTAATATTTAGTCTTAATGGAAAATATTAATACATTTAAAAACACATCAACTGTTAGTTGATAAGTTTGGTTGGTTTATAAACATTAAAAAATTTTAAAAATCTATGTATAAAGGTAACTGTGCTTCTTTAGAAACTTTATGTGATCATTCACATACAGCTTCAAAATATTTTTAAAGTTTAGTAGCAATTCAAAATATGCTGTCTCAGTGATTTACGATTATATCACTGCTAAATTGTGGAATGTTACCCGCTATTTTAATACTCTGGGCCGGATCTTGCTGTCAGTTATATCCAGAGTAATTCCTTGTATCAGATTTATGCTGGTGGAAAGGATATCAAAACTTGGCTTCTACTCAGGGTTAAAAAGAAGTATATCATGCTTCAAAATTTGCATGCAATCAAATCAAGGACCATATTCTCTTGACAGACTTGCTTTTGTCAGGGTGACTCCTATCTGCACTGCTCTGTGTCAGACATTCATCTTCATTAAGCTTCTGGGAATAAGAAAAAATGGTGAAGAATACACCAGCTTCTTGACTGATGAAATAAGCTTCTTCCTCTCACCAATCAAACTGAATCAAACCAAATCATAATCAGGGTGGGTTTTGTTGTCAGAAAGTCTGGATTATGTTCAGCTACTACTCCCAGCTGATAACAATAACTGATAGTTACTGAGCACCCAGTTATATTTTATTTCTTTAGCTTCTTCTAAATTTACACAATGGGCTTACAATGGCCAACGCAAAGTTTCTTTTGTGGTGTAAATATTCCACAAATGTCAGTTTATATCTATGTATACAGCATTCCTTATTAACAATAAAACATATTTTTCAAGTATGAATTTCTGCATGTAAATTCTCTTCTTCAGTATGCAGTTACTCTGACTTCTAGTATGCATCATCACAAGTGATACAACATACAACCATTTCCTCTTCTTTCTCTGCCACATTGTTCATTGAACAGAGTGATAAATATCCAACATTGCCATCAAAAACTGTCAGTGCAGTTTCTCTATAAGCAGAGCACTTGAAGGGGGAAATGATCCTCAACAGTGCATGCCATGATATGTGCCTTGGACTTTCTGGTCCTGTAGTTTAAATATTCTGGCTGAGCCAAGAAAGGTTCTGAACTCGCCTCTTATCCTTCCATGGAAAGTAAATGTCAAAACCAAAAGAACTATAAAGATTTTTCTCCCATCCTCTTGCTAACCCTGATGGTGGAGGTTGATTGTCTGCAGAAGGAGAAAGAAAACCACAACAGAATGCCCAGGAATGGGTCCTTTTAGAGTTCTGTGTAAGATCCATGTAGCTTAATGACAGAGCAGCAATATCCAAAGAGGAGGAAAATGCCTTGGTTGCCTTCAGCTAGCATGTTAAAAGAAAGGTATGCTCTCCTTCCATATAGGTAAAAGTGCTTGTTAGCTGATTAAGCAGGAATGACACTCAAAGTATTGATGGAAAGAAGGTAGAAATGTGAAATGCCTCCTGTCATTTACAGCATATGTAACCAGAAGAATTTCAGCGTCTCTCCTTGCTGTGGTTTAAAGTTCTTCTCGGCACATAGGGAAGTTGACAAAGGTGAAGACATTGAACTCTATCATTATAGATAAACATAGGAAAATAGCATAAAGAAGCAACACGTAGATGCCTAACTTCCTGTCAAGTTTCCACTTGTTTACATGGATTCCAAACACCTGCAAGCAAACAAAGTGTCAGTTAATAAAGTTCTGAAGGAGACTTGTGGAAACAACCATTATAAGCTAAAAATGAGAGTCTTTTGAATTAGAGGCCTTGCAAGAAGACAAAAATATATTCTCAGTATTTTACAGATCAGAAAGGCAACATACCTTGTTGACTTGGCTCTGAGTCTCAGTTGTCCTATGACTGTTTTACAAAATATTCAACGAACTAAACATAAAATTAATGTCCCTCCCTCAAGTGCTCCCCTGCCAATCCTTTATGTCCCAGTAGTACACCAGTACCTAACGCCCATTCTTTCAACACCTTCAAAAGAGGTGCTCTACTTGCTTATTTGCTGAACTCCAGAACTAAGGGGTTACAAGTTACAGGTAGCAAAGCAACAAAATCCTCATGAAGGCATCTATTTTCCACAGTGTTCGGTGCCTCTGAATTATTATTTATTTTGCTCAAAACTCTCCTCTGAGTTTGCTCTGGGAGGGTCTGTGCAAGTCAGGGTACTCAGCAGAACAAAGGACACTCTAATAGATGCCTCAAACTCAGGTGATCTGGCTTCTGCTAGGAAAAGACTTTTTCAGAAAAGCATGAAGGGCTAGCACAGTAATGCCTCTGCATAATCCTCCCATTTTTTCCCAATGTGCTGATTAACAATATGCATGCAGCAACACCAGATACAAATGTGTACAAAACACCAGTGCTGTTTCACAGGCACTGTGCAGTATGGCAGGCTGGGGATAAGAAATGAAAGAACACATTCTCACACCTCATAGATCAGATACATAGGAAGTTAGTAGCAGAGTGAACAGCCCTGGCCATTCTACCACTTAAGTCATGCACAGATGATGTGAAGCTTTGTAAGACTTAGTCATGCAACAGTGTGAAATCTCCAGTGGTGACCACCTCCTCTACAAAGCCTCCACAGGCAATCAGTGAAAGATGTTAGTATAAGTGGATTTTTTTATACCTTTTTGATTCCTTATACCTGATTTGATTCTTCCTACAGAGCGTTCCCTGGGAGTCAAGCAGGAACAGACCTTAAGTACCAGCAAAATTGACTTTTCAAACAGAATTATTGTTTTACCTTAAGAAGTCATGGGTTACAAGGGTGTCTCATGCTGAGGCACATTGCATGTCTCGTCCAAATCCTGAGGTTCAAAGTCCTCACAGACCAGTCTTCACTAAGGGTTTAGGCTACAGCACTTGATTTTGGCTGGTTTTGGAAATCAGAGACAGGGGCAAAGGGGATGAAGCACAACAGGTCTTGTCTCAGCCTAGAGACAGGCCAGGGGTATGGACACAGGACCACAGAAGTACTACTGGATTCAAGAATTTCAACACCGCTACTGAAATCCGTGGGATCTACACATATCCAGCATCTCTTGCACCAAATGCCAGATTGCAGTCCCCACTGAGGACAATGGTAGCTCTTCAACTCATGGTAGTGCTAGAAGAAATCAATGCTAAGTATTTCTATTTTATCCTTCTGTAACATGTAAATACTTAACAAGTATTTTCAAATTGAAATACTTGTAGATGCTCTAATACTTACAGTTAGTGCCACTGATCCTAGCAAAAGTGCAACTGAATAAACCAATCCTTTGCTGTTAATTTTAACCTGTGAAAATCAGAAAATACTTTTAAAATGCTGACCATATAACTGTGCTTTGGAGATCAAAAATCAATTTACTGATTTAAAGTCCACCTTCCGCTTTGAACAGTGCCTTACATATTTTAAACTATGCAAATCCATAACAGATGTATCCTAATGAAGAATGGGAAGATTAAGGAATCAAACCAAATGCAAAGTAATCCCATCTCCATTAAAAAAAGAAGTGAGCATTTATTACAGATTTTATGTAAAAAAATCCTCAGAAGAGAGAGATATGCTGTTATTTGGTCTTAGTTACAAAAGTGCTGAGGTACATGGAGACGGGTTTACTGGAAGCTGTGTAGCAAGAAAATGATAGAGCCATGAACCATCCATGGGAACAGTTTTCTGCTACACAGTGTATGTACTCCAGTTGACAAACTGGAAATTAATTGCAGCTTGTTGAAGACAAATTGCTTTCTTAAGTGGGTTCCTTAGCAAAGAAATAACACCTTATTTAGCAACTAATAACATCATCAACAGGTTGGTTTTAAATTTATTCTATTTGCATGCTTTCATTTTAGGATTTTTTTTAAAAATAGAATAAAAGTGCAAATGAAAGATTTGCCAAGTATACATACAGTTGATCCATAATCGATTGCCATGGTCTGCAAACCCCATGGAACACCAAGTCCCACCAGAATGTCAAAGACATTGCTCCCTACTGTATTGGATACTGCCATGTCACCAAGGCCTGCAGAGGAAAAAAACAAAATCCAACTCTTGGATAAAATCAAAGTGTATGGCCATTACTGTGTGCACTGGAGGAAACTAAAAGGGAATGATCCACTTTGATCCAATCCCCCTTGAACTGGCCAGAGTACCTGAGGTAGGGAGACAATTTCCACGCATTGGCCTGACTTCTGAACAAAGTGTGCAAAAATTGCTCACTCCAACTACACCTTCCTTGTGTCTTGCAAAGCCTTTACAGGGTGGGTGGTAGCCATGCAGCACCCGAGGTCTATGACAAAGTCTTGTTCTAGGTAGCCTGCAGCCACAGGGAACCTGAGGATTATGTACTGGATTTACTATGTGGATATGTGACCTTTGTCTCATGTGAATTAAAAGAGATCCTGGAAATAACCAACCAGATGATAGTCAAAGACATTAAGCACTTCCACGGGGCTTAATCAGTAATAATTTCACTTCAAGAACAGTAAAATACTACAGGAAAGGAAAATAAAGATAAATGGTGGTAAAGTACCTAAGTATTATTCAAAATCTACTTCTAATGCTCACCACTGGCTGGCATCTCATTCTGCATCAGTGTCAATAGATAGATAGAAGGAAGGCAAAATTCCTTCTGTCGTTGCTAACTTCCCTTAGACCTGGCCTAACTATTCAATCACTTCCACTAAGTGAATACTGGAAAGGAAGGAACTGAAAAGGAACTCTGACATGTAGGGACAATATAGTTTCAGAGTAAACAGAGTGCAGACAGACAGTGCCATACCATAAATACATGATCTGTAAGGTAATGCTTTGGATCTCATGACAGTAGTGTCCATCTGTACCTGTTTGCATTCTGGCAGTGAACAGCTCCTTGAATCCAAGCAGTGCAAAGTTCCTGTGCTGTCTTTAAGGGCATTGGGCCCCTTTTTGTCAATCTAGTGCTTACCTTAAATTTCAGAGCAAACAATCTTTGCAGTATTTTTGTCTAGTACAACAGAAGAACTAATCTAAAGAAGCAGTCTGTTAATTAAAAAATGTAACATTTTCCTTGTTCTTGAAAAAGCCTGTTCACTTGAATTAATAAATACACATGCAAAATTAAATTAGTAGGAAGGTGGTTCTATAATAATTCTGAAGACTTTGTTGTACTATTTTTGTGAGAATATTCTGCACACAACAAATAATGCAACATGGAAAATTATTTACTTTAAATATATAACACTTTTCAAGCACAGCACTACTCCTATCTCAAATTACAAAGGTGGGGCTTTTGAGTACTTAATTTATCATTGAAAAGCCCTTGTTTGCTCAATGATGTGTGGTGGAGATATCATTATCTGATAAAAAAAAAAGCTATGGGAATTGAAATACTGGAAAAGAACAAAATTAGATCTTTTTCTTATTCTACTGATGTGCAGAGGATCACACTGTCAGCTCTAATGTTTTCCAACAACAGGAAGGGATGCTGCTACCAGCATTTTACAAATAAAAAAAGGAAACACGATGAAACTTAAACAAAATTAAAAGATAAATGAGAAAGCCTTTGACAATTTCAAATGGACAGCTGAGGAGAATGTAGATGTCAGTAATCCAAAACTCCTTCCAGTGCAGCTATTCATACTTCCAGTGGGAAAGAGGTCTGCATTTGGATGAGAACTCTGCCTGGAGCAACAACAATTCTGCCAGATCCTCTCAAAGGATTTGAGAGGCCCTCTAGAAATCACTACAAGTTTTACATGGTCAGTGCTACTTCTTCAAAATAGTTTTTAATAGCTGATATTCTAGTTTTGTCTATGACTTTTGTCTTTTTACCCTGATACATACCATGCATGGGACATCTGAGGTTGAATTACCTTCTAGAATACTAGAATGTCTCACATCCCAGCAAGCAAAAGATAATTTTTTGGTTCACAATAATTAGCAAATAGTTTTGGCTTTTAATGAGGTTCTCAAACAGTAAAAATTAATATAAAAGTATAAAATTGCATGGAAGAAACAATCTTACATATGTAAGATTGCAGTTGTGCTTCAGCAGACACAGTACCTTGTCTTGCTACTATTAAGCTGGCCATGCAGTCTGGGACACTTGTTCCTGCAGCCAGGAAAGTAATGCCCATGATCACATCTGGTATCCCAAGGGTGTATCCAATCACAGTCACCTGAACAAGGAGGAAGGAAGATTAACTTATCATATTTGGAAAGTCTCCTCATTCCAATGAGGAGAGTATGCCAGTTGTGGCATACTCTTTAACTTTGATTTCTGGTGTGGACTCTAACAGGAATAGACTCAGAATACTTATCCCTTTCTGCAAATTAAATACTTGTGGAATAACTAGCCTAAAACCAACCCTATGCAAAGGAAAAGTACTTTGGGTCTTATTATTCAACATTCTGTGGACAAACAAAATCTCCATTTCCTGCTGTACTAACATGACATACTGCTGTTTAAAGGAAATACAGTGAAATCTGTGGGTTTGGGGTTTTTTTGGTTTCCACAAATGGCAGGATTCTCACTGGTTCTATTCTCAAAAGGACTGCAACCAATATTATATTGTAATATAGTGGCAGAGATATAAAGAACTTACTATAACCTAACACATGAAGAAGAAACTAGTTTCTTGTGTGACTTTTCATATAATCCTAAAGTGAGCACATCTGGTTATACTGTCCCCTGATATTCCAGATGCAGCTTGAAAAGAGCTTAAGGAATCACTGAAGATTGCAGCAGAGCTCTTAGAAAGGACAGGGAAGTTTATTTAGCTGGAACATCCAAAGAGGGCTGAAAAAAACATCAAGAAAAGGCAGCTGAAAAGGAACCAGGCTTGAGACTGACCCAGGGACAGACAGCTGTTTCCCTGCTGAGACTGCTAAGGATGGAAGTCTTCTAGGCTATGTGTTGTTTTCTTGAAATAGTTTGCCAGTCTATCACATGAGAAAAATTGGACCCTACACTAAAGAAAAGGTGTATTTCAGGAACTCCACTGACAAACCTTATCTTCAGGGGCAAGCAGAGGCCCAGGAATAGAAGTCAGCATGACTCTCTTGCTGAGACTGGTAACAAGGTACTGTGGCCCAGCTGCCTCTGAAAGCAGTATGGGCTGCAGCCTTAATGAGCACCTCTCTCACTTGTGAAGGGAATATCTATATATGGAACCAAGGTACACAGTATGACCTTCCAAAGGACATATAATATGATAAAAATGTGTGTCTTTGGCTGGCAAATGAATTTCTTAGACACAGTCTACGTTAGAGGGTTGTTTTACAATGAAAAAATTACAGAGAAAGTTGCAAAAAGTATACAGAAAACACAATCTTTCATGAGAGGAAACAAAGTCGTTTTCAAATGCCTGACAGGCATTTGAGGAAAACAGAAATGTTCTCCACTACCTTCCTGTATTGTATTGTGCCCTATAAAGTAAAGGCCCAATTATTTCTGCAGAATAAAAGGCAGCAAAAATCTAAAATTATAATAATTATTGTATGAGCTGAAGAGACTACACTACAATTACATGCCTTTCTTTGACAAATGCACAGAAGATTTTTACATACTTTGAGATGCACATTTCACTCAGCATGAAGTCCTGCTACATACACTTACCATCCACACCATGAAGTAGGAGAACAAGGCAATCCAGAGAGTAGACAAGACAAATGTCAGCATAAAGCACCTCTCCCAGCGTGGTTTGCTGCAGTTTGGAATTGTGGTAAACAGCACAAATATCAATGGCCATGTCAAAAGCCATTTAAGTTTGTTCATTTTCCCCTCTGTAGGACAAAGGAAAGAAAAAGTTGAGCTTTCCCATCACTATGCCAGGCTCAGTTACACCTCTTTCAGCAGAGCAGATGATCCCAGAAGGATGTTTACAATTGTGCATGTCAGCTCATTTTCCAGTGTACCTTTAAACTATACTTGGCCTTGTCACTTTCAGCCAACTTCTGCATGCTCATCCAGAATCTTCTCACAGTTAAGCCTGCCAAGATCTATGAAAATCCATGGAAGAATTACAATGATTTAAAATCACAGCTGATATTAGAAGCAAAATTAGGTCAAGTTTGTTGCTCTTTCAACTGTATTACCACTAATACAGAATTTTAAAAAAAACCCCAACAACAAAACCAGTGAACCAAAATAGCCCACCTTCTCACCTTAATAGAAATATCAAAGTCCAAGTGGTGAAAATACCTTGCACGTTCTGTGCAGCAACAGAAAACAGAAGCACAAGACCCAACCTATGAAAAAGGCAATTTTTTTACACACCTTATTGTTCTAACTTGGGCAGAAGTTTAAATAAACCAATACTTAGAAGATCGAGATTTGTTAAGTCTCTCTATCTGCATACAACACCACCTTGAAATGGTAAAACTTCTGGAAAAAGAAACAAGGGAGTGACCTCCCTTGTACATACAGCTCTCCAAAATCAGCTGGTAAGAAATACCCAAGAACTGTCATAGCTGAAGACTGGTACACACCTTGTAATTGTTCAAAATTTACAGTATTGCAAATGTAATCTCAATACATAAAACAGAACTATTTTATAACTGGGCCATAAGTAAATGGGGTACTATTCACACAGTTCATGAGGCATCCTTCAAGCAGGATGACAAATTTGTCTCTCAGCTGAGTGAGAGTATCACAACCAACATTGTGGCCATTTTGGCTTGAGCTTTCTTTACATTGTAGCCAATGCAGCAGTTTCCATCACTAACTCATGATGCCATGTTTGAGATCTACTAAAATATGCTGTTTTGAATAAAATCATTGGTCACATTGAAGGAAATTGTCAGGTACATCTTCCAACAAAGTTATTTAGCTACATCAGAAAGAACAGTTACTAACCAGCTCCTATCAATTTCACTAGTAATTTTCTTTCAGCAAAGACTTTGGGATTTAAGATGAGCTTAACGGGAAGTTTTGTTAGTGATTTTAATTTAATTGAACTCCGTTGTCTCGACCAACATGCACCAGGATGCAATAAAATTTAATACTTAACATTTTAAAATTCATAATACTTTTATCATTTATGAGGCTACTTACTAGTTCAATTTAACTTGTTGAGTCCAAATGTCTTTATTCATTTAGTTTTGTACGTATTCTAGAACTATATTTTCTTGCTTGAGTAATGAAACAGCTTTCTAACTTGCAATTTTTATTTTCTTGTGAATTTTGAGATGTCATCAACTCACCAGGAAATCTTAGACTAAGCTTTACTCTTTAGTCCCACTTATAGCTTGTGGCTGTGGAACTTCTAATGCATAAAGCTGCTGAAGTGCCCCAGGGTAATTTCTAATTCTAGACTTTTACATGTCACTGAGGATCTATTACAGATTTTACAGGAAAGACCTTTTTCTCTCTGCTTATGTATACTTTGGCACAGATTTTTTTAAAAGTTATCTTTTACCTGTTCTGTCCAGGAAATGACTTCTTGGCTCACTTCTCCCTTTAATTGTTAACAAGGCCGTAAACATTCTATGAAATGTCCTGTGGTAGTTTATACCTGCTCCTGCTTAATTTGTTATGATTTGGATTACTTAAAGACTCCTAGATAGTTAAGATTTACTCTGTGTACTAAAGTTGCTCAGCTTGGTTCATAGTCCAACAAGTCAGCATGGCCTAGGCCAGTAACAACCTCAGCACATAATCCCACACAGGGGCAGTGGGTGACTGATTGAAAAAACTGTGGACCAATTCTGATCTGTGTGGGTGTAATTTGACTGACTTTGGTGCTGCTACACATAAGCAGGGCCATTTCTCTATTCAGTAACATAAATAAAAGAAACAGAATTGCCTTAAGAAGAAACAGAGCCTCTGCTGGAGAATACATCTTGTCTGGGATCCTGTTTAGTATCCTGAATTACTCAAACAAATGCTTAACTGAGAATGAATAGTGCCTTACCACTGGCACAGCTATGTTTGCTCATTTCCAAGAAAACCTAATTACTAGTGGAGGAGGGCTTGCCTTTCCATTATCTTTGCTGAGTTTGAGTGGATGTGTGTCAGATGAAAATTCCTGGCTCTATTAGTGGTGATGTTTTCCCCACACAATGTCTTGAGTCAAAACTGCTTAGCTAGATGGTTTGTGGGAGTGATGTTTGCATTCATTACATGGCAACAGGCTAGAGACTTTGGGGAAGAGCAGTGTGTAATTCTGGGGTTTGCTGGGTTAATGAGAGAAGCCCAGTGGCCATTTGCAGTTAGCCTGGAGTACTTTGGAACCACCATGGCCAAAGCAGCTTACTTGATACATTCAACATTGGCTTCTCCATTGTGTTTTGGTTTTCTAGCTTTTATAAACTTTAAGAGAAAGCTTTAAGAAGCCTTGGTTTTACCAGATAAAGCCTTATCTGGCCTTGGTTTTACCTCAGGCCTTTTCATTAAGCTCCTACTGTTCTGGGTCCTTGTGTGGCACATAGGGCTAAAGAAGTTTACTCTTATGCTGTAAGTTGGCAGTTTTTTAAGACTTCCAAGTACATTTGGCAGCAACCTCAATGAAGTGAGACTTTATTTTCTCAGGAAACTGATGACTTTATACATTTCACCTGGCTTAGATGAATGCACAATCAATACACAGCTAGAAGATGCAACTTTTTTTTTTTTTAGTTCTTTTGAAAGTACTTTTGCTGTTCTGTTGTTTTGGTTTTGACCCACTCTAAAATAATAATTAAAAAGATTTCATGATAAAGATATTATAGTGAAGTATGCTTATAGTTCATGACAAATTGTTTTCCAACTGTTGAGTAGCTCCCTAGTACATCTGCAAGGAAGAAAATGATCATTCCCATTTAGGCCATTATTCAATGCACAGCTGTTCTGTCCCATCACAAGACCCCAGCACAGTTGTTTTAACAGTGGTACCACCCACTCCTGTGAGCCCTAGGTTTAAAGGTTGCTGCAGCAACCCACACAACTGAGGAAAAGTGTGTTTTGCACCCCCTCCCCCCCCAATTATGAAAGAATATTACAGAATATTATTACAGAAAGCAACGCTGGTCTACATTCTGCTCACAACACTCTGCTGTAAAGATGAGGGGTTTTTTGCAAGGAGTTGTTCTCACTACTTCATAGATCCATTTTTTTCTGTTTCCACAGATATTTGGAAGCCAAGCATGCCAAGTATTTCAGAGAGGTATCATTACAAAAGAGCTTGATTACAATGTTTCTGAAAATGAAGTAGCAGCCCTACAACAAAGAACTCTGCTAATTTTCAACACATTCCTGGGCTAATCATCTTTCCAGATGTTATGCTCACAATAATTACTTTCACATAGAGATAGTGTGTCCTGGTGAACAAAGCCAGCAACACATTTCACAGCACTGAGAAGAAACAAGCATTTCCTTAAGGAGCTAGAGAAAGCACTTCCTACAGAACAAAGAGAGTCCTATTTGCAACACTCTCAGGCAGGTGAGAGGAGTTCAATATGAAAGCATGAATTGACATTTTGTTTACCCTTAGACCAGAATTGTAATCTTGAAGTAAATGCACTGATTGACCCCCCACTTAGTGTTTTCTGGTTTGCAATTTTAGTCTGCAACACGGAGCAGCCTTGAATCACGCCAGTAGAACCAGAGGCACAAAATTAAAAGTGTTCCAAGTAATAATGGGCATTTTATCCACGGGACCAAGACAGAGCTAGTCTGAAACAGAACTTCCAAAGGCACATAGTGCAGGCAGCCCACATGTCCTAGTAAATAAGCTGCAGAGAAAAGACTTCCAAGTTTAAACAGAATGGAGTCTGTAACTACATCATCAGGAATCACATCTAAGTTATTGTAGCTAGCTAAATTTGACTGCTTTTCCACTTAGTTGTCCCTTTAAAAGTGTGTCAGGCAAGCACAGATCTCAGCTCCAAACATTAGTTACTTCAGAACATGCCTAAACCTTCCCAAGTGAAAGAAGCATCTCCTTACACAAAGCAATGACTGATCCAAAAAATTATAACATCCCTGAAAGGCATGAATCTAACTGGCACACAGGAGCTTCACAACTGCATGTTTGTGAATTCATATAAATCTCTTAAGGGAACTTGAAAACTGGGAAAGGTGTTCTCTAATTGAAATGAGAAAGGCTTCCTGAAGTTTCCTACCAACTGCTGTTTTTCCAGGCAATTTTGTTGACGGTAAACTTAGAGTAAAAATGGGGCACATCCAGGCTCACCTAAAAAGATTACTGCTGCAAACGTTTTTCATGCTTCACTTAATAATTATTAATATTTTAATTCCTTTTTTATCTTTTTTAATCTATCATTTTTCATTTGGGAAGGACAAAACTCAAACAAAAAACTCAACATGTTTTTTTCTCCAATTAAAAATGATTTTCCAAACACCTGTGCCCTTGGTTCTCATTAAGCTTTGTATTTACAAAGATGAATTTACACCCACATATTATTATCAATATCAAGTCAATTCCTAACCCCAAAATGTGTAAAAGTAACACATATGCCTCTACACTGGGAACTTTGTAATAACCCAGACAGCAAGTAAATTTCTGTTAGAAAATGCTGTCCTTTAGAGTTCAGACTGATTGGAAATCTTCAATATAAGTAAATTAGACAATTTGAAAACTTAGTTTCTAGTCATGTCCAGTATCCAAAACACAATGGCGAAATACAAATTTTTCTTCCAAGTATGGTACACAATATAGAAAAAAAAAAGGAAGCAGATACAACAAACTAGATCTAGTGTGAATTTTCCACCAGGATTATTTTCCGCAAAAAATATCTGTTGCAAAATAATAAAAAAATTGTTAGAAAATGCCTTTCAATTCTTCATTAGGAAAATTAACAAAGCAGCTGACTCTCCACCTTCTTGGAAAATTCTTATTGATTTCAGCTCTGCAAATAACCTATAAATTGTGGAGGCAAGAGATTCTCCCTATTAGCACACTAGAAAAAGGCTATGTAGTGTGTAAAACAGTATCCAAAGAGGCTTCCAAGTGGGCAGCAGACATAATAAAATATTTTTATTGCAGCTCTCCTGCAATAGACCTTTGGAAACTTTTTCTTCCTTTGGAAAATACCAAGGTTTTACTTCTCATCCTGATCCAAAACAGACTATTTTTCAACCTACTGATACTCTTCTCGGAAGTTTCATTTTCCAGAATAGAAGTTCCAAATTCCAGACCATGAAATCTGTCCAAAACAACTCAGATTTCTATTTTCAGCCTGTGCCTTTACCACACTTTGAATATTTGGATTTATGCCAATAATCTTCTCTTAAATGCACATTTTTGGTACAGAGAAAACTGGTCTACAAAAAAGAATTTGCTCCAGTACACAGAAACGAGCTTTACTCTCAGAGTTACCATAGCTTTACACAAGACAACATCCAACAAAAGATGTAACTGAACAGAGGTACTCCTTATGGGGTTAGACTGGGTTGGATTTTGGCCAAGTTTTAACCTTGCCATCCAACAAAGAGCTACAGCCTCCTGAGTGCTCAAGTGAGGTGCACTGGGTTTGCCTTGTTCGCTGAGTTTCCAATGAAGGAAGACATCAAGTGAAGTGAGTGGGAACCAGGTTCAAAGTAAGTAAAAGGTTCTTCACAAAATCATGAAGCTCCTTCCCAAAGGATGTTGTGGGTGTTAAATGTTTGCAAAGATTCAATGACAATTAGGCATTAACATTAGGTTAATGAAGAGGAAACACACTAAGAACTTTTAGATCAAAATTTTACATCCAGACCAAGAAGTTCCTTGAGGTGAAAACAGCTGAACAATAACTTGTCCTGTCTCTCTTCCCCAGGCTTCTTCATAAAATCATCGCTGGAGTCAGAATATTGAGATAAAATGTTTGTTTTGACCAAGTACAAACATTTTGCATGTTTTTAGTAGATACAGTTTAATTTTTTTGCTTCTATCCTACATGTTATTTTTATATTTTGGATCCAAACAAAAATGGATAGGATTGCTAATCTCCTTTATTGCCATCTCATTTTAGCTCGAGGAATTATTATTCCTGTTTTAGCTAACACCATCATGACTTATATAAAGCATCCATGCTCCAGTTCTGTAAGAGAAGTAGTTCTTCATTCCTGTGAAATGATCAGGAGCTGAGATCACAGAGTATTTTAAAGGGTGCCGAACATGTGACAATGGAAGGGATTTAAGCATCCATTAAGAGCTGCACAAAAGTGCTTTTCTGAGTCTGGGCTCTAAAAGACCACTGAGCTATGCAAGGGCTTTAACACACCATTTTGTTGTCAACATATGCCTGCCCAGTTTTGTCCTATTTTATTCTGATCTTTGGGGTGTGTTTTTAAAGTTTAAGACCTGTTTTCAAAAAACTGTAGAGTAATCAAATTGTAAAGCTTCAAATGAGCCTTTCTCTTGGGAGATAATAATCAAAGTCTAAAGGTTAGGTCAAGAAAGATATTCCTCTTCTAAACAGAATATGTTTTTCCCACACAGAAACCAAAGGCAAAGACTGTTTGAATGATATCATATGCAGTTCCCATAAAAACTGTATGTTGTCTCCTTTTTCAGGATGGGCCTGAACCACATCCACACCCAGGAGCAAATCTCTCTTGATGTCTGAAAAAGGGGATATATGCTGAAACAGTCTGAGGCTGTTTTCATGTAACAACTATATTTGTCTCTTTCTGCTTGCTAAAGCCCTACACTTACTGCTGAGCACTCCTGTTGACAGAGGATAAAAAGAACAAAATGCAAAAGACATATTTTGACATGACAAATAATAAATTATCATCAGATTAAACTAATTCGGAGATGAAACTTTATACTTCACTTACTTTTGTTTCAGAAAAAAAAACTTGTTCTTGCAAAAGTATCTAGAATATGCAATTTGTAGAAAGAAAGTAAAATCCCAAATTAGGCTAAAGAATGTGACTACAAAACAGCAAAAAAAAAGGAGTGGGGCCGACTCACTGCCATTGCAGTTGCAGCTCCTAAAGTACAAGAGTGGATTTTTTACCTAGGACACCACAACCAATTGGATTGAAAAGTCATATTGAAAACTGAAAGCCTATTCTTCAGAGAACACTTTCCAGTACTGAAAAAATACATGAACTTCTGATCTTTAGAAAAGGTATGTGCCTTATTCCCAGACTGAAAATAAATCAAAGAAGACCAGAAGGGATTCTTGGAAACTCTCTGAAAAATACCTTTTCCCTGAAGCCAGTTTTAAATGTCTGGATTTTTTTAGGCTACTGATTGTGCCACAGTACTTAAACAACAACAAAGCGCGATGCTGGGTCCTCACATTTCCACCAAACTCATTAAAGTAGTGCTATGGAAAGCATAATGAAAGAATTCTCAGTCAGAATACATGAGTTGAGCAATGAGAATCCAACCAATGGATAACCCACTCCAGACAAGAGGAGTGACTATACCTGAAGGTAGTGATGAGGATTTTATACAATCACGAATTCACTTTTATGCAACTCTCTTGAGCTCATGTTGAACTTTTGCTCCATTCAGTATGAACTGAATCACCAGTGTTCCTCTCTGACCTGTTAAACCTCACTTTATCTTTAAAGAATTTCTCAAAAATGCAGAAAAAAAAATTCATTTAAAGAAGACCAGTGACATAACTAATAACTCCCTCTTTAGTTCAGAGCATTTTGTCTATTGTGAATGTCACACACTTAGGAAGCTCTTATCTGGAATTTACCCATGTTTTATTCATAAAAAAGCTGCCTGGAAAGTAAGAAATGCATGATTGCACTACCCTAATCAAAACTTGTATCCAAAAACTTGTTAAAAACCATCTCAGTTTAAAAGCCTTCTTTGTCAACACATGCAAGGGTGGTCTATGTTTGGAACATGGAAGCAGTGGAATCACTGTCTCAGTAACTTGGGTTAGAGGTGGACACAGCAGCGCTGGGTTAACGCCTGCACTCAATTATGTCAGATGGTTTTTCAACCTTAATGATTCTAAGATTCCATGATGTTTAGATGGTTTGTGGAGACCTTTTTCCTTTCCAAGAATTGTTTATTAGTTCCTGTTATTATTATTATTACTACTACTCTTATCATTAGCACGCTCATGTGCACAAGCATATTGCTGACTTGGATCCTGTTAGATCACCACACAATAAAAATACTTCTTTTCACTATCTCATGAATGACCAGAAACTCATCTAATGGGCCTAACTTCAGTGCATTAGTTTGCTTCCATCTTCACTCCAATCTATAACTGCTGACTGCAAGAAGCTCCTGTGGGAGCACAGTAACACAGGAAAATATACAGTATCATCTAGTATTCACACAGTATGCTTCAATGTTTGTTCAAAAACATCGCTTCTACAATGACAGCCATTGAAGTAATGGGATCACTAAGAAATTAGATATAACATGGAAAATCCTTCTTTTTCACTGGATGTGGTGTTTATTCATGCCAAGCAATTCTTATGTTAAACAGTAATTATGTGACAGACTACATGTCTGTAAGGGCTGATCTAATCTCTGCTGTCTAATCTCCAAAGCATTTGGGCAGGAGTCAACCTGCTAGTGCCAAGGGCACCAGCACAAGAGGTTGGTTATACATAGCCCTTTACACCAAAGAATTTCCAAAAAAATTCAAAAGGTGAATACTATTGCATACAGCTATTCTAAAAATTTTAAACACGCTTTCTCTCCCTAAGTATTTTTTACTTTTCATCCAAGATGCCTCCCCCACTACAGTCACTAGAACAATTTATTATATATTTATACACCACAGTGCATCTGGCTTAGCAATTTCCAGTAAGTCATTATTTGTAGTAATTTTGAAGTACTCATCAGGTCATTCTGACATGTTTCAATATAAACTTCCCTTTCCTGTTTCCCCTTCACCTCTGGCAAATCAGCACATCTACCATGGCTGTCCATGATGACTGGAAAATGCTTTCCAAAGATCTGCTTTTAGCCACCCAGCCTCCAGCCCAGTTTTACTGTCAGCAAATCCATCCTTCAGACAGTCAAACCAATCCCTTTCCTCCTCTCTCCCCACATATGCTGTCTTTCTTACATCCCAGCATTTGGCATTTAAATTATCTTCTTTTTCAGGACTATAAACATCTAGAAAGTAAGCCTTACCTGGCACTGAAAATGGAGTTAGACTGTCCTGTTCATTCTCCTCCTCTTGGTTCCCCACAGGGATGTTTCCATTTTCAATATTCTCCTGTCTCCTGCTCTGAAGTGCTTTGCTTGAGCCATTGGCAGATTGGATTAACCGCTGGCGCTGCAGTGTCAAAACACAAAACTGCCACAGTTCAGAAAGTATTTACTTTGTGACATCTGAGTTTTGCTCTCTGTCCAGCCCCAATCACATGAGCCATGAAGTTTCTCCTCAAAGCTTTCCTTTCAGTCAACAACAAACCTGTCAGTGGCCTCCCTGTCTTCAGCAGGCATCAGGCTTCACCAGGTTAACCATTTTCAAAATTATTGGCAGGAGTCTTCCAAGCCATGATGGAGAATGTTGTAACATTTGTTGTTCCACCCATGTTTGAACCAATGTGGTATTCTAAAGCACTTCTCACTCAACAGTTCCCACTCATACCAGCAATAGCACCATAATTAAATGGTAACACTCAAGACACCTCTGCACAATTAGCGTTGGCTTATGAATGACTCATTATCCAGGAGCTCTCCTTCTCAGATCCAACTCTTCTCCCTCCTTCTCAACTCCATTCACTGAGGTAATTTTTCCTATTTTTAATTTCAAAAGCAAGACTAATCATTGTTGCCTTTGTCCGAGTACATGAAGCTCATAATTGGCCCTGCAGACATGTACAAGAACAGCTGCAGTCCCAACACACAGTAAAACAATTACAAGGCTAGGTTTTAAACATGAGTATATATACCCCACTCATGCACTGGAGAACGTTAGATGCAACATTAAGTTCTTACTTTTATAAAAATATTATTTAATTCATTACATGAGGCAATACAGGGTAAAAAAGCGTTCTCTTTTCCTGACAAACTAGCAAATTCCTAAAAAGTGCTCTGAAATGCCTTGAAAAATAAAATAACTGCACACCACGCAAAAAAAATTCTGAAAGCAGTATCAACATACTCTAGTGAAAAATATAGAAAAATCCTATCTGAATATTTTGCAAAACTTGTGAATATGTAAGTGAGAATACATAAGCCCATACATCCAAAATGCTCAAGTTCAGAGACTGTTTTTTGCAGATGTTTAAAGGGCCAAGTATCAGCTTTCTACCCATACAGCCATTAAGAATTTTTCTCTGATCAATGAATTGACTTCAAGGATTATGAAATCAACTATTGCCATGTGCCCTATCTGATCATCTACTCCTGACCGCAACAACTTTCACTATTTTACTGTCAAACTGGATTTTTGTTACAAATATATTAATAGTGCTTTCTTTTATTGTGAAATTCATAAAGCTGACTAAACACATGGAACTGTGTTATGATGTTGAAATCTATTTAGTTGCCAGAGTAAATATCTCTCATATTTGATACTGTGGGAGCAAACTATAAAATCCTGCCTTCATAAAACCCAAGGTAGGTAGGCCAAAGCTTTCACCCCTAGTGCTTCAGCAAGTTCAGAACTGGCAATGTATCAAGTAAGAGAAACCTGAAACTGTCCAGGGTAAATTCCCCTCATGAAAATGTTTTGGTCCATTTTTATTTTGAGTTGAGGACCACAGTGAATACTAAAGAGGTAGGCAAATCTCTGAAGGAATCCTGAAGTGTTAATAACACAAGAGTCACTTAAAAAAATTTTGGTTGCTTTGTCCATTATCCTTTTTTTAACCTAACCACTTTTGTAATAATCAAAACCAATTCTTCTGCTATAAATAAAATCTAAATGTGCACATGCGCACACACACACGCTGAAGTAAACATCTTATGGCAGGGAAATAAGACAGTCCCCTCCTTTTTGACTGCCCTCCCATAAGAACAGGCAACATCACAAACTGGAGATCAATCTTCAAATCTGTTCTCACATAGCTGCTTGAGAAAGACAGTTCTATCCCAACCATAGGAACATGGGAGAGTCTGAATTCAAGGGTCACTATGAGCACAGCTCTTTGTTAACCCCTCTGCCTCATGGTCATTTTCTGTTTTCCTAATGAACGTACCTCGTTAATGATGAGCCGGCTCGCCATTCGCATTCTGGTGCGTGGTCCAAACTTATTTGTGATCATAATCCGTAATCCAGCTTCAGGGAACCGGTATTTGGGAGGACTGGAGCAGATTATCTCGTCCACCATCACAACACTGTTTTTGCCATACTGCTGTATCCCCTTCACTAATGATCACAATGGACAGAGTTAGCAGTGGAATTGACCCTACCATGCATCCCACCATCCAGAGCTGGGTCTTTTCAGGCTCAGGTGGGGAAAACATTTATCTGAATGCCAGAATTTATGAGTGACTTTCCTTTAATATTTCTGCAGCCTGGTGAATCTCCTCATCAGTTGTGTGCTTTCTTTAGATCACATGCTGGAAAGGGATTTCACTCTACTGAGGCAGCCACCAAGCCTCTGTCAGATTAGTGGGAGAGGTTTTTCCCCAGCTGCTCATGCTGTAGTACCAGTTTCATTTGCTTATGTCCCACTAGAGTTTTGTATCTCTAGAAGTGTTTGGACTGTGGCAGTGTAGACAGCACTCCTGAAACCTCTAAAACTGTTCCACTGGATCAAAGTGCTGCACATGCAGAAGGCCCTAATGCTGTGCTCACTCCTTCTGGAAATCTTCACTTCACCTTCACAGAACACTACCAGTCTCTCACAAGAAAAATTTTTAAATGATGACAAGGATTGTCAAGAACAAATCTATGGTTCTAACTAACTAAGTCAGTCTTTGTTAATATAAAGGAACACATACCAAGATTACAAAGTTAACAAAATTCTACCATATTAAGAACACGTAGAGACAAAATTTTATTGGGAATCAACACAAGTACAGGCAAGGACTTTAGGAGCTCACCAACAAACCAATATTCTCACAAATGCTACAGACTACACAAATCAAGCAGAGCAAGGCTCAGCAGACAGGAGACATACCCATGTGGTGTTAGAAAGCAGGGCAGGAAATACATACATAATTATAATAAATATTAATTCTTACATAGTATGTACAGAAAAAAATTCTTTGCTGCTCATTTTCTGCTTTGCTTGGCCTCCCCCTCTCCCTCCCCTTTTGTATTGTTACTTACATTAGGAAGAGGAGGAGAATTAAGGAGGTAGAAGTGAAAGATAATTAGTGCATGGTTCCAGTCAGGAAGCAAAGGAAATCTAAGAAAACATTCAACTCAAACAATGGAATTAAAATGGACCTGTTCTAAACATACAGAAGCCTATATTGTTACACTTTTGCATTGTTACACCGTTGAAATATTTTTGTTTTCCAGGAAGACTGGATCCATGCATGCATCTATGTCACATCAAAGCAAAAAAGGCTTTGCTGTCTTAAGTATCTTCTAGCATAGTTGCAGTTGAAGAAATATATTTTCCATAATGATTCAACAAGAAAAACCAGCAAGCCTGTAAATCACCCAAAAACATCTGAAACTTTCACCCTTCCAAGCATTTGAGGGTCTTGCCTTGTTTCACTAAAATGGGTTCAGTGAGTACACTGGGATCACCTGAAGTGTCATAAATGAAAGATCTCTGGTTTCCCAAAGAAATGTGCCCTACTCAAAGAATCCACTCTGGAGTCTGTCTTGCAGTTTAACATCTCTCATACAGAATAGAACTAGTAGTAATTTTACATTTGCTAAATGTAAAGGAGCAATTATCCTCCTCTATCCCAACATCTACACCAAATTAACCTTGCTGAGTACTGTGGCTGATGATGCAAATAAGGAGCACATCCACTCCAGTGACTTTTGGAGTGCAGCAGCTTTCCTGTGAAGGAATATTCAGCCAGACAGGTTTCCTAGGAATCAGTCCTCACAGAATAGGACTCAACCACATAAACTTAACATTTGCTTTAGCCAAAGAAAAATAATGTTTGACAGCAATGCTGGTAGGGACAAAAAGGCCTGATATTAAAAGTCTGATCAGATTAACTGTTCCCAAGTGAGTTCCTCTAGAGAATTAAGCAAAATGCTTCATCTTACAGTGACAGGAAAAACAGAGGACTGAAGTTACTCTGAAACGGTTTCTTAGAGCCCTATGAAGACAGTGAGCAAACACTCAGCTTTGATAAAAGTATCATAATTAAAAACTCAGTGCTGCTGTAGAATACCTCATACTAAATATATATATAAGTACTGCAGCTATTCTGAATTGCTGTGGCGCATTGCTCTTATTATATTCATTATTTTCAGCTTGACTCCCTATGCCTGTAAAAACATCATACCTTAGCTCCATAGAGTATGGACTCCACCTAAAAGTTGTTTTAAGAAATGTGAAAAGGAGAAAAGCCTTTTGCACTTCTCCTTTGTGATAATCCTTAAGAAAAAACTACTGAGAACAGCTTTTCTTTCCAACAAACTTACTGCTCACCACCAAAGGTTCAGCACTAACAGCCCTGTCAAAATCAACAGAAAGCTTCTTGATGACTTGAGCTCTGAAAGCCAGTCCCTCAGAAACCTGCTTTTGTCCAAATTTCTGGTTTCAGGCAGGGGTCAAACCATGCCACCTGGTGGAAATTTGGGTCAACACAATAAAAGTCAAGGGTAATACAGATTTGTACTTTGAAAATTGGAGCAGCATTCACAAAGTACATCTAGTTTGTCTTTACCTGTAAGTGCAGAACTCACCCTTGAAATGAAATTTTTCTTATGGTGAAAATCCCTCCTTTTTCTTTCTGAAACTTGAGTGATGAAAGGTTTTATATTGTACCACAGGAAGCTCTTGAAAGTAATGAAACTTATAGCATTAAAGAGCTTTACAGGGTTACACCTTTCACCTGCACCCTGAACAACAGACTATTCTTGCTAAAAACAAAGTTCCTCACACAAAGCAACTGTTCCTCCATGGGAAGCAATCAGGCTTTCCTCCTGTGGAAAATCAGATTAAGGTCAATCCTACACCTTGGTGAAGCCAAGGGAGGTTTTTTGGTGGATCTAAAACTGTTAACCAGTGCAAGGCAGAGGCCAGCCCCAGTTCTCTCCTTGCTATTAGCAGTGCTCCTTTCTGAAAGCTGCTGCTGGGGAAAATGCAGCTCAGCTTGTGAAGCCAGCATGTGTCAGCTAACAGGGAGTCACTGATGGGTCATGGCATATTTTGAGAGAACAGGAGGGAAGAAGCTAGAGGCAGCCATGTGACAGTTTTCTAGGACAGCATCTTGACACATAAAGCAGTTAGGCTAACACTGCCATCCTGCCCTCCCACTGCTCACTCCAAATCCTTAATCTCTTCTTTCTGTACTTTCTCAGGCATGTTTGCCTGTGACAGTATCTACACTCTGGCTCTTTGAACAATTGTGCCTCCAATGCAGCAGGTATTTGTGTAATGGGTGCTGGAGAAGGCAAAGGGAATCTGACTGAAAGTGCAGTATCAGTGCCTCTTTGAGGCAAAATCAGAAAAGAAAACCGATGTGGACAGTTGCTAGTGGAGCTTTCTTGCCTTTTTTTATCCTCCATGTTCTTCACAAGCATTCAATAATCTACACATTTCTTTGAAAAGGAAACAGACAGGCAAGTAGTCTGTGCTATTGTCTCTTTACCACAAGGGCTAGAGAGGAGAGCCTCTTGGGAGATGACATCAGAACCCAAAAAATTCCTCAAAAGTATAAACCACTACTATCTGTGGTGTTTAACTGGATTACCCTTCTCCCATGTCTCCAACTTGAATACAGGAAGCTTCTGTGGAACCTTGCATGGACACAAATCCACATGCAAGTGACAGACCTCACTATATCAGAGCCAATGCTCCCAAAAATTCATTATAAAATGAGATAAAGTATTTCAAAGTCACCATCATTTAGTTATGCTACAATGTCCTATGAGAAATAATTTGAAATTAGAATTGTCCAAACACCTTATCTAGGACCAGAGCAGCAGTGTGCTGTCACTGAATAAACCTATATCTACCTTATGGTAGGTATAGCTACCAATATCTACCTTAAAGAAATCCCAGCCTAAACAGTAAAAGCAGAAAAGAGTGGGATTCTCTCAGTCTGCTCTAAATTCCTGTTTGGTATTATTTGTGGGGATCTTTCCAATGCTACCAACATTGCTGATGAGCTCAGCCTCCTAGGAAGGGAGATGTGTGCAAAGAACAAAGTGAGGAGACCTCATTTGTTAAGAGCAGCCCAAGTGTTCACTAAGTCACATGGTTTCTACTTCGAAAGTGGAATGATTTTGCTCTACAGAGAAAAGAAAGAGAGATAAGACAAAGATAAAAACAAGCTTGGAAACCAAGTCAAAAATACCCAGGTATTTTTGCTTACTTTCAGTACCACAAGCTGTATACCATCTTCTTTCCTTTATGACAAAGACACAAATAGCAAAGAACCTGCATTTTCCAATTTTACATGTGTCTGGTGATGTATACAGACTATTTGGGCATGTGAAAACCAGTCTTCTGAGGATCTGAGCTCAACATGTCTCTCTTGCCCACTGATCTGCCCATGTCCTTTCCTTCAACATCAACATCTCAACTTCTCATTCCAAACTAATTTTTCAAGTGAAAATTGCTTTCTTCTTGGTAAAAAAAAAAAAAAGTATTTCTTTCACAATGTTGTAGCTCATCACTGAACAGGAGATAAAATGAAGCAAAATTGCCAATGTGCAAAGCAGCTTGTTGTCAGAATATAAAAAAAAATCTTTTTTGTTTAATGTGACAATCTGACTGCTGAATTATCCAGTTAACCCTGCTTACAATTGAGAAGTGACACTGTTTTGATCCACATAAAAGAAATAAAAAGGATATCCTGTGAACTACTCTTTTTCCAAGTCCTGTCTGCTCAGCCTTACCTTTCCATAGTAATGGAATGGATGGGTCATCACAACTAGAGGCATAACATTTATTACCATCTTCCAGCTCATTGTTGACTGTGTCACCATTTCCAACATTCTTGCTTTTAAGGGTGAAGAAATTTTGCATCCTCACATTGTACCTGAAAGTGCAAAGAAAAGGTCTCTAAAAAGGCTGGATTTTTGCATTTTCTCAGCAAACTTTAAAACCATCTGAGAACAACTTATGCAGGCAAGCTGTAAAGCCTAGATGCACGCTCTCTGACAATTAACAGGAAGTGAAGAGAAAGGACTGTCCAACTCAGTGGCAAGCTGATAGGAAAGCTCTCATGACATACAGCAAACTGCAAAAAGGCACTAGAGCAGATTCAGTGAAGGCACAACACTAGAGCTGTTGATTTTGGAGCCTGGACATTCACTATACAGCAGCTTCTTTCCTCCTGCATCAGCTCACAATTCACCTCACTGCTTCTTTCAGTACTGTGTTCCCTGCGGGAGGGTTCTTGAGCATTTCTGGGGCTGCTGACCATACCCTTCTAAAGACAGCATTTATCTATTTTAGCACCAGGGTGGGACCTAAGAGGGCTGTCAATGACTCTGCTAAGACTTGATGTAGGAGAAAAGGGAGTTCCAACAGGGTGATTTGTGAGGGGAGGGCACCAAGGAATGTGAGTCTAAGCAACTTGCAATAGAAGGGACATACAGATACCTGCAGTGAGACCTCTGCCTCTCCTGTCAGAGGCAGCGACACAACAGAAGATTATGTCAGTAAACAACCTGGTATGAGATGGTCTGAAGACAAATACATGCTCAGCACTCTATTTAATGTTCCTTGACCTCATTCTCCAGGGAGTACAAAAAACGTGTAAGAGCTGACACGATGCGTGTTTACAATCCAGAGCACCCTGCAAACTTTTCATATACCTTTGTATAAATGACATTTTTCTCAACTTTTTCTGAAAGCCACTTTACCTCTGCGCACTATGAAAAGGATGCATGAAAATATTTGCTGCTGATTAAGCACAAACCTAGAATTAAATTGATTAAGCATAAAACCCAACACACCTAACACAGAAACACGACTGGCTGTATTGCCCTCAGGCAGGAAGGCAAAGGACAAAACAAGACCAAATGATGGTCAGTTAACATCTAAAGGGTACAGTAAGGAGAAGTACTTACTTCATGATAAGTATGTAGAATGAATACATAATAATGAGTACAAGGCTTTCCCACCTCAAAAAGACAGAAAGAAGTGTTAGAAGGCCATTCCAACAGCTGTATGCTTTACAAGTTTTATGTAGGAGTGCGCCTTAAACATCTGGTACAAGTCACATTTGTGCACACAGGACTCACATCATTAAGATTAGATGGTGTCTCAGCAGAATGAGAGTGGAAGCAGACTCTCAAGTTTCAATAAACATGCAAATAAACTGCATGCATGTATTTCAGAAATGTGCTATGCAGACTGAAACCACAGCTACCCTCTGAGCATCGTAACACCAAGGCTTTTTGCAATTCAGTGCTGAAGCACAGGCCAGGCACTCTGAGAAGGTGCCTATGTTTTTCCACTAGGATTCACTTGGCAGTGTTCATTGGAACACCTGGCATCCCCACAAATGTTAACAGAATCAGAGCAGAAGAGTTTTGGTTACCCTCCCCGCACATGGGAATCTTCAGGCCTTACACAGAGCCTATGTACTTCCTTAATGTATCCTGGTTCTTACATTGTCTTTCAGTTTTCCATGACCATCATAAAAACTAAGTCCAAACAAAATACAAATGATCTCCTGAGTGTTCAATCCAGCTCATACTGTCAGTGTGTAGAATGAAAGTCAATTACACTACAGCTCTATTTACTGGTGAGCCTCATGGCAAATACAGAACTGCACAGAATAATTTACACAACTTACCATTCTATTTTCTCATCATATATGAACTAGAAGAGGGGAAAAAAAGGAAACACATAAATTGACCATTTCTCTGATCTATCTCAAAAAACTGTCAAATTTCTTCAGCAAGTATCAGCCATATCTAGACAGACCTACTCAAGTTTTGATCCTTTCTAACCAGAACTTCCACTATATGCATCATGCCCCTCACAAAACAAACCTTGTGAACAAGGCCTGGACCCCTGTCAGTGGCTATTTTAAGAAATATTAAGGGAAATGGTGCAAGCATGTGAAAGACAGATATGTACTCATGTATCTACATGCTATGCTGTGCAAATGACAGCCAAGTCACTTATTCCAAAAAACCTTAACTCTTGAGTCCTTCTAACAGCTAGACTAGTTTTAGCAGAACAGGCAGCCATTTTACTTCTCCTCCTGGGTGAAGTGTTTATACAGATTTTACTCCATCCTGTGTAACTGCTGGTACTGAATACACAGCTAGTGATCTGCTTGTATTAAAAAATACAGACTCAGTGAATTCTTTCCTGCCTTGCCACCAGACACATTAAATGTGTACATTCAGGAACTATTACACTGCTGGAGATGGACAAAGTGGTATCTCACCTGTGCTCTACATGGAAAAACTTACCCAGGATCAGAGACAAAATTACTGTGTAGAAGCAAGAAACAGCCATCTTCTCTATTTAAAATAGATGTGTAGCTCAAAATTTTTCACCTCCACAACAAGCAGTCTCCTAAGTCTGAGGAGAGCGCTATATGTGCACTGCATAACAGTATCCTACTAGCCTGCAGAACTTTACAAACCCTAGGGACAAAATGAATGGACACTGATGGACATGGTGGGCACATATTCCATGGGGCTGTATGAAATTTTCATATTTATACAACATTGTGGAGCTCAGCTCTCACTTCCAGATGCCACTAGAACTAGCTAAGAAAATAATTATTTGCCAGTGTGTTTAGTGAGTAGGCTGGTCCACCAAAAATTCAAGTAATGAAACACAGTAACTGATAAAAAGAACTACTTACCACAATAAGTACAATCACAGATATCGTGTAGTACACAGAATCCCGGAACACAGCCCACTGGGTGAGACAAACCACCTGAAAAACACCACATCTTCAGCCAACAAAAATATGGTATTTCAAAAACAAATAAACAAAAAGGCCCCTATCTTGAAATAACTTAGGTGTGTGAGCAGAGTAATTATTATTACTAGCAACCATTCTGAAATGAAATGCAGTTTTATGCTACCACAAAGATGTATCAGTCTGTTAGACAATGGATCTATAATAAGTATCAGTAATTAAAATCATATAGAAACTTCCATTAATGAAATACATTTCTTACTAATGATACTTGATTTGGTCATAATTTCAATTGTAAGTAAAGTTCATTGTACTGCAGCAAATCAATTGCTCCTCCTTCCTTTTATTTATGGATATATTGGACTTAGTACCTGAAAAAATATGATAAACAATTTAACTATCTACTGAGTAAATGGAGAAATCTCATACTTGTGTCCCAGATTCTCTGACTGTCATCAGTACCAGGAAGGATCAGCAGATGCCAATGATCAGTTGATTGCAAACACAGTACTGTATTAGGAGGAACCATTTTCCTCTGTACACTATATATTCAGAGTGCTGACACTACAGCTGAACTTTTTGGAAACAGTCACTATTTGTAAAGCATTTGTATATTCTTTCCAATCTGAGGTTTTTCACAATGCCATTTTTGTCTGTGACTTTGTCTTTTTTTAACATATGCCCATGGAAACCTCTAAATTGTAAGCAATTGAACTATGTAAAGACAAGTATCTTACTAACCTGTCCTGCAAACAGTCCACAGACACCAACAATGCAGAGGATGTTGAAAACTGCTGATCCAACAATGGTCCCAACTCCTACATCCCCATGAGTGATAAATACACCTGCAGAGTGAGCAAAACATATATAACTACCTCTGTCATTTCATTTTAGGTCGCTCAGAACATGTACTAGTTGTGAGGTAAAGCCTGTTTCAAAGATTAACCAAAACATGTTTCATAATTAAGGCTCACTTCTCTGTGTAATAATTTGGTCTTTTACTCTGGCTAGCTGCAGCTTAGAACTTTACATGTATACTTTTAGTAAATGATTTCTTAACTAGTTAGTTCAACAGTAAGTTCTGTTTCACAGCTTAGTTTTTAGCTGTGTGACCTCCCAGCAGTGCTGGCCACACTGCTCCTGGTGCAGCCCAGGATACAGCTGGTTTTCTGGGCTGCAAGTGCACACTGGCTGCACAGTGCAGATCATGATGAGCTCATCGTCCAACACCCCCAAGTCTTTCTCTTCAGGGCTGCTCTTAATCTATTTCCAAATATATCAAATTACTTCTCAAGGGACTTCAATAAATCTCTCCTTTTGCGTCCTGTGCTCAGAATCAGACATTCCTCTCTGTGTTTTGAGAGAAGACTCTCAGTTTCATGAGATATTTTGAGTAGTTAATGATATCATGAACCACAGACTAGCTGACAGCTGCAATTGCTGATTATAAATTTTCAGAAGAATGGGTACCTGTGCTTGATCTGCTGCTGATTTTTTAACAGCAGATCTCAAAAAAGCTTGTGTGTGGGCTCCATACCTATAACAGATGCAAACAGTTCTGGGGTGGAGCTCCCTGCTGCCATGAATGTGGCTCCAGCAACATCTTCACTCAAATGTAGTTTCTAGAAGAAAACAGTTGGTAATTTCAGCACTGCTACTGTATTTCCATTGTGGACTTCTACAGTTATGTATGTAAATGAATAGTCAATTGTGGCTTAGATGGAGCTGATTAAAGAAAAGTATCTCTGCAGATTCAAAAGGATTGTCAACATCTCATTGTTTTCATTAATTTACTTCTGTAACTCTAAACACAGTCATTCAATTCCCCAACTCTTAGGGCTTCTAAAATTCAAAACAAAAAAATTGGTAACAGAAAAATACAACCTTTGTGAATAAATATCCTACAAACAGCAGGCTTGATTCTGGCTTCACTTTTCAACTGTGTTAATCAAAAGTGAGTCCTCTGCTGACACAGATAAAATTAGTCCAGTTAGACACAGAGAGGGCTGTGCATGGCAGGGAGATCTATTTTTATGATGGTGTCTCTTAAGCTCTAATAGGATATAGGTAACTTAAGAGTTCTCAGACCAGCAAAACACGTGCAGGTCCACAAGTGGGCTGCATCAATTTAGCAGTCTGAAGATCTTTCCCCTGAACTATAAACACGGTTTTATGGAGGAGTTTTTTTCCTTTTTGAGAGTCTCTAGGATCTTCATTACACTATTTTAGTGCACTATTTTTTAGTATACTATGTTTCTTTCAAGGATAGAAAAGTAACTAGTGATAAAAGGAGAAGTAAAAAAATCCTGTATTTTTCAAGCAGTTTGCCTGAAAACATCTTAAGCTGATAACAATGGCATCCTCCACTTCTTGACAAAGCATAAAACATAAACACAAATATGATCTATTACCAGCCATACTGCTGCAGGAGCTCAAACCTAAGTGTGCTATCTGAACTCTTGGTAGCTGTTCAGATGTTCAGCAGAATGTGAGACAAAATGTGAAGATTTTATGATGGATCAGTAGCCAGGGATTGGTACAACCAACTGGTATAACTTAAATATAGTGTCTAAAGCGCATGCTGAATACTGAACATCTGGAAAGATCCCAATTGAGTATTTTACTATTCCCTCATTATTCTATTTGTTCTTCTACTAAGGAGCATAAGCTTACAACTCTTGAGTAACACCAACACCATTTAGTACATTTAGCAACAGGAAATGAGACTATTAAAGTAGCTACAAAAAACCCCCAGGAGTTTTTCAAAAAATGGTCACTCTTATTTTTGTTTAAAAGCAAAGGAGCTTGAGATTTTCATTTTGTGTTTAAAAAGGATTTAAAACCTACATTTGTATTATGTAATTATTTTGTTCACCAAAATCATACTCAACACAACACTTACATGCCACGTATTAACTCTACCCTGTCACAATCAACTCAATTAGAATCCTAAATGTAATTTTGCAAAGTCCTCTCAGAAATTAGGTAAAGCTATTAGGTTACTTTTTTTTTGCATATAAAATTTTTATTCTAATTCCATATCCAAGGTACATATTTTCTCACAGATTTTCTCCTTTTTCCACTTTATGCTAGGACCACATATACTTCCTTTCTCCTTGATGACACGGTGGTAGATGTGCAATCGATTTGCATAGCCACCACATTAATTTTTCTATCTATGATATCTTTCCTCAACTTACTTTTTAAAAAAGGAGTACAATAATAAATCCAACCCATCCATAACCCATACCTCTTCTAGTTACATGCCTCAGGTATTTAAGAGTGGGCTTTGCCATCCGATCTCATTAAATCTTTGATTCTTTTTCTGCTCAAGTGTGGCCAGAGAAACAACTGTGCACAGACCACTAGTTCACTTTCTTGGTGGGAAATAATATCCCTAAGTAATATTCTCTAAATAAATTTCTAAAAGAGTGATAATTTTCATTAACATACCTCACAGATTTTCTCTAAGGATGGAACAAAGAAGTCATCACATACTATGGCCAAAGCGTAAAACATATAAAGAGCCTGTAAAGAAAATACATTCAAGGAATACTTTAGATGTTTCCTGTATATGAAAAGAGGGAAAAAGGTAATGCTACCTTTATTCAAACCAGCAAAAGATGTATTAGAAATACTGTAATCAAAGTATTAAGAACTTGTTGATATATACAGAACTCTACATAGTAAGGTTACTATGATAATTAACATGTTATTAAAAAACAAAAATAGAATAAGGAACATAAAAGGAAAATAAAAATGAAGCACAGTAGAGAAAAACTTACAGCAATGATATGAAGCAGAATTCCTCCTTGCTGACGTTCTTTATTTGTAAATATGTCTTCAGGAAACTCATTAATGGCTGGAAGAAAAACATACTTTTTTAAAATGTACACAGCATGTAGAAACAGAAGAATGAAAAATAGGGAAGCATCTGCAGAAACATATGACCAGACATAAGTGCCTCTTCTGATGTATTATATTACAGCTTGTCATTTCAGAATTTCTTTAGTGCTCTGTAGTTTTGAGACACTGTGTAATCACAGTTGATGCTCTTACAGGAACACAGTACAGGATAATTCACAAACTACTGGTCAAGATGCAGCAATCTGCAATGATTTAATCTATTTTATATGTTTTATAAACATTTTAAGATGCCAACAGAAGCACATATGCATGTAACAGCCAAGTAGGTTCCTTGTAGTAACACACTGCTATATATAGTAATATAGTAATACCTAGTATAAAAAAATACATTCCCTCCATGAGAATGGAATACCTTTCTGGAACAATACTGAAATACCATGAACTTTAAGAACTTATTGTCAGTTACATTAGCTGACAAAAGCAAAATTTTTCAGAGAAGTTACTCCTTACCATATTAAATAATATATGGTAAAAAAATTAGTAAGCACACAAGGCATGTGTTTTTTAATAAATTCTTCCTTTTAAAAACAAGGATTTTCTGAAAAAAAAATGCATTAAGGAAACTTCCTTAATGGAAGGAAAGTGGGAGAAAAGACCCAGATCTACAGCTGCTTCCACAATATGGTTGTTCTTACATCACTGGTTGAAATGCCATGCCCCTGTGGATGTATTCAGGACACACACACCATTCACACTGCAACCCCCATTTTCTGCAGCCCTCTGTCTCCTCCATTCAAGCTGTGGCTGTGAGAACACACATAGGACAGCAAAGAACAGAGCCCTGGCCTGGGTCTCTAGCAATGAGAACAGGACCCTGCACATGAGGCAGAGCTTTTCACATAACTGGATGCAAAGGTGTGCAGCTCCAATCACAAGTGTTTGTGCCAGAAGAGCCATCATCCTCTTACTGTCACCACATGGCAGAAGGAACATATCCCTGCTCCCTACCTTGGCAAACTGGATGTGTCACTGGGAAGCTGCTACCTACCTGGCTATCTCATTCAGATGACTGTATATTATTTCACAGTACAATGTTAAAAATGGTTAAGGTAGTATAAACTGAAGTTTTAAGAAGCATGAATAAAAATCACCATTTTTCTAATCTAAGGGGACTTTACTTCTGTGAAGTTAATACCAAATAGGAAATCAGAAGTTCCAAGGAGATCAAAGGTAAGAGCCAGAAAATAAAAAATGAGTGTAGGCATCTAATCACAAAACAAAAGCAAAGCAGCTTCAGTGTAAACTACCTTGCTTCATAGACAGTGGTAACAGTATATTCTGGTGATAACAGCATTAGTAATAAATAACTTCTTGGAATGAACACCTGCTTGTCTCACAGAGGTAATACTACATGAACTAACATGAAGACAGCTTTTCTCAAACATAATGCTCCTCTCTACAAAAAACTCATGGTGTGCATTTTTCTCACAATGAGACAACTCAAAATCTTCTATAAAAATCAGGGAAATTAAACAAAGCTCTGGAGCTTGGTAGGCAAGATTTCTTCCTTAATGAAATGGCCAACTATCAGTGAGCTCCAAAGTTATGGAGTTTTACTGTATAAACACTTGCTGTCTTTATGGCTTTATTATCCAAATGTTTGGTTTAACAATCATCTATAAAATCTGTGTATCTTAGCTACATGCACTGTTCTTTATTTACTAGCTGTATCATGGCTTTAGTATCTTAAACTATTTGTTTTTCTTACCTACTGCTGTGATAACCTGGTTTCTAAGGAAGAAGCTGTTTGGATTCCCCTGGATCCTATTTTAGGCCTGGGAATTCAACAACTCTTAGCTAAAGGGGGCAGTGGCATTCCCTCATCTGTATAAGCTGACAGAGGGAATACGACATTATCAGAGATTGAGAGAGCAGTCTGCCCTCGTGGTACATCTGATACATGTGCACAGCAAGGCACTGCTCTGCTTCACACAGAGATATTTTCTCATGTATGGGAGATGGAGTTATCTGTCTGCCTGAGTGGGAGCTACATCTCCTTGGTTTCTACTGAAAAGAGACAGAACAGATGGGAGAAGAAGATTAAATGAAGAGCAGTACATCTAATGGGGCTAACCTTTGCCAAAAAAAGGAGGGGAACATACACCCATCATCTTAAAACCAGATAGAAATACAGAAATATTTATCCTGCTGGTACTGTTGCAAACTCATGGGTCCTGCAGCTCATCTTATCCAGCACAGATCTCAGGAGGAAGGGAGGGCACCAAGAAAGCCAAGTCTATATTGAAATTGCCATCAATCTGTTCCCTCTCTCCAATCATTAAGTGAGTGGGGAAACAAAAGCACCTTCTCCAGTTACAACTTGGAGGGGACGCCACCGCCTTCTTCTCTGAGTCATGGACATTAAAAAAAACCCTTGCTTATGGCATGGCAGAAAGCATGATTCACCTTCGATAAAAAGCTCTGGCTGAGCTGTCTGTGGCTAAAGAGCTATACAAGGCATGCAAAGAGCATGCCTGAGAACAGAACACAAGAGCAGCTGCAGAGCATAAGCTGCCTGCTTGGCTCCAGAGAGAAGAGCTGGCACGGAGCAGCTGGGGCAACCCCGGCGTGCCCGTGACACCTGCCCTGACGTAGGCTGTGAGCAGATTAATTCTGGGTACCCTGAGAGCATTGTTCCCACATGCCCTACCCATACCCTGACAGGCAGGCTGCCAATGAAGTGAAGTTTCAGAATCCCCTAAGCCTGACAACCATCTCAACAACCACGTGGATCTGTGGTTTTATAACCTTCCTTGACATGTGATTTCTTCACCTTATTAGCAGCTGATTTACTCGCAACAAACATGCCAAGTCCTAACACCTGCTAAGTGTTCAAGCCTGCTACAACTCTTAAGGTTCTTCCTGACAAGGAAAATGGATCCATAGATTTTGAAGGCTATGTGCAATCAGATCTGCCTTTGAAGAAAGGGGGTTAGGCACATGATGTACCCAAAAGCTCAATGCCCCTTTTAATGCCTACATCTCACTCCTCTGTCCCTTCAGGCCCAGCTATAGCTACAGATTGCAATGCCTACCCCTGTACCCCAGCACCCAGGGACTGCTGATCATCAGACATCCCTACCCAGAACAGATGTGTAAGAGGATGAAGGATAGATAGAAGACAGAATTAGATACTTCCACTTTTATATCTTAAATAGCCATATTAACAAGCTAGTTTGAGTACTTAAAGTTTGTGTCATTTGTTTAAGTACTGCAAACAGCTTTAGGCACCTCTGCACTAACGTATATTTCTGTTTGTGGGCAATTCCCTTCCACATTCCAGATCCTCATCCTCCCCAGGCTTGGTGTTGTGTCCATACACACATAGTTGTGCCTCAGTGACAGTGAACAAACTCATCACCTCATCATTGTGCGCAGAAGTGAGCTTCTTCGTACCTGTCAAGCAAATGCATGCATCGTTACCCGGTGTCAGCAGCAAGGTATCAACAGTTTGTGTGACAGAAGTTTTGCAATGGACTTCATAGTACTGCAAATTGCACTGAATTACAATTCCATACTGATCTGCTTCAAGATTTGATTGAAAGCCAGAAAAACATCACTCCTTCCAACAGCATCTCCCTGAATGCAAGGCTCCCATATCAGCTGAGTTGCAATGAATAGGAGAAGTATGTCTTAGAACTAGTCTTGCTTTTAAAACATTTGTGACTTTAGCCCACACTGCTCTTCAAAATCAGTGCACTGGGAAGATTTTGACAGAAGGTGGTTAGCAACTTTGAAAGCATCCTCCCATATTCTCTTCACCATGAATGTCAAAAGGGTCAGTCCCCTGCCATGTCTCACCTATTACTCCAGGTGCTGAAGTGTACAGTCTCAGGAGGACAGCAATGACCTCAGCACATGTAGGCAGTCTCAGGGAACGACATAACACACTCAGCTAATCCTCTTGCACAACCTGTGCGCTGTAAATATTGTGATAGTAACTGTCTATTTGAGAAGAGAATAGCAGGTAGCTTTTGCTCCTAGAAAAGTACTGACTTCAGTTATGTAATGTAGTATTAATACTAGAAACAAAGCCAAACCCTAAGATCTTACCATCACAGTGAAACTAGTTTACTCAAATATAAAATGTCATATGGAAGTCCTCCTTTTTAATAATACTTCCTAAATTAGATGTAATGCATTTGAATAGTCATTAGAAAATCATAAGTGTGCCATAGTACCTTAAAAGTTTTTTGTTTTTTTTCACAAGCTAACAGGCCCTTAACTCTAAATTGGCAGTTAAGAAAAATAGTACACTCAGCAAGCACATTTAACCATGAAAGCTGGTAAACACAAATCTTTAAAGGACCAAAGAAGAAATAAAGAACAGTTCACTGATCATGTCAGATGCCCTCTGAAAATAGTAGGAATTACCAATCTTTAAGCTCCCACTCCCATTAGACAGCTGTTTCCAGGTTTCTGTAGCAGGACGCCTTGTGGATTTTCCCTCACGCTCAGTTCAGCTTTTGCTGCATACTAACCTAGGCAGCAGTCTTACAGCAAATCAGGAATGGGTTATTCAAAGAAATACACGTTCATTTGAAAAATTCTGCAAGGACGCTTCTGTAGAGATAACTCTTTAGTAAAATTGTCTCATGGATTATACTACCTAAGCAACAATAAGGCAATAATAACAGTAATCCAAATGACGTGCAATGAAACTATTTGAAACACCACCCAACTTCTTTGAGAGGCATTTGTGCACCCATGTAAAACTGTGCGATGCCAAAGATCAAGCTTTCTATTTGCAGGCAAAGTACCATCTGGCAGGAGGAACACTAAGCATCCTCCTCCATACCCCTCACCTCATAAACAGTAGAATTATGAGAAAATTTTATCTCTCTGGTATATTAATTCAATTTACATTGCTCAACCAAAAGAGGACTCCCAAGTGCAATCATATGTGCAATGGAAAAGTAGCAGCTTATGAAGCAAATGACTGACTCAACTCTCAACCATGAAATCCATTTAATATATGATTGTAAAGAATGGTATTATTTATGAAATAGCCTTGAAAATTCTCTTTCCATCAGTATGAAATTATGAAAATATCTATACAAAACTGGATTAGCTACAATAAAAAGGAGTATTAATAGCTTATTAAATCCTAGACTTACATTGAGTTTCTTCTCTTTTATATAAAAAACTATCTTGACTCATTAAGTTGATATCAAACAACGAAAAAAACACATTAAGAATTATCTATCAACCAAAAAATTAAAAGGCATGATGAAATTCCAGTTCCTGATGTAGGGGACCTCGTGATGACACAAGAATACACAAGTACTGCAACATGAGGATTCATCCACATACCAGAGAACAGCCTTTCATGTATTAAGCTTTTTGTGTTACTCAAAAAAACCCTCTAAAAGGTTCCCAAGGTTTGAAATAATGTTTTGCTTGGTTTTTTTTCTCCCTGACCTCCAGAGCATTCACACAATTTCTGAACTGTTCTAGCATCTTCTCTTATTACCAGTTTTCCACTAAGCATGAGTGTATTCTTCAAAATGCCACCTATGGACCCCAACCCTTTTATTTCACATGTCAGATTCCTAAACCAGGGTGTTAAAAAAATTTTCACCTTCTCCCCCTTTTCACTCACTGACTCATACTCTGTTTACACTACTCTGAGCCAAGGCTGGCAAAGCAGTTCAAACACTGCCAGGGTCCAGCACTGGTGCAGCTTTTTCAGATATGACATGCCATTTCCAGGCTCTGGGGGGAAAATACTGGTTCTCAGAACTGAATAAACACCATGGAATAATGTGAACAGTTTAAATGGTACTACCTCTTGACTGCCCTATGAATTAACTAAAGACATCAGTTACCAGTAAATAATTGTGTCTTCTACATGGAATTTGCCTCTACATGGAATTTCCTGTTCTGAGCTTCATACATTTGACACTCCCTCTCCACCTTTCTCTCATTTTTTGCTTCCTGAAAGTCTATAGTTTCTATGGTCTACAGCATCTTGTTTCATTTGAAGGAGAGAGCTCTTTGGCTGCACTGGGTTTTGGACTCAGTTTGGCTGTGTCCTTTTTAAATACAGATAAAAAGTGATGTCCCTGGCAAGATCACTACCTTTTAGAAAAAGGATAATGACTGGCTTAACAATCAATGCTGTGACTCACATGAAAAAGGACAGTTATTAAAAGGTCAGGCAACTTTTCAGCCCTTCAGAAAAGAATCATTCCTTATGTTTGTCACAGGCAAGCCTTCTTGCTGCAAACAAGCTGGAGAATCAAACATCACACTATGAGATTTTGGTATCTTCAGCTCAAGCTCGACGAGGTCTCGTTTAGAATTATTTTTACTTGCAGTCAGACTCAAAAATATCTTCCAGAACTAAAGGATGGAAAGTATTTATGCTAATTGTTCAGCCTAATCACTTACAAACTCAGTTTATTCACCTCACAATAACACCAAGAAGATGCTGCTTTGTCTAACATGTCAATAGCTGTCTAACATGTCAATCCTTCAAGGGGATTTCACTGCAGGTCTATTCATAAACTGTACTGCCAGGGGAAAAATGACAATCTGATTTCTGTAACAATGGGCTTTGAAATCAAGCAGACAAGTTGTAGCGCGTCACTGAAAAGATTACAAAAAGCGTAACATAATTTTAAGACACTGTGGACTAGTGACCCTCTTTGAAATGGCCAACTCCATTTGGCACAAAAGGACACTTTTTACACATAGTGGGTATTAACTCCCCAGTTAAAATATTTTTCAATACTTTAACAAATATATTTACAGAGTATGCATTGGAGCTGCTCTTACATATACTGTTGCATTATGCCTAATGAATAGCTTGACAATCAGAGCAGACCACTATCTCTTCCTTGGTTCCCAAAATGACTCTGTCAGCAGGCTTATACAAGGAACAACCACCACAGAAGCTGCCCTTGGCAGATTTCCTCACACTACAGAACTTCATAGCAGGGAGAAAATCTTCTTTGCACTGTTTGAATATGCAAGCAAGAGGGATCAGTTAAGTGAATTTAGTCCAAGGTAGAAATCTTCTTTTCTGAAGATCTGAAGACCTCATTGGCACAGGGATGCATTATTAGTCCATTCCAACATTATTCACACTGATGCCACATGAACAATGGGATCCAAACTGCCCTTCAAAAGAGTAAAAGCTGGCTACCATGGCATAGCTAATAAGAAAGACTATTACATTTAAGGGCAGATATAAATGAAGTGACAGGAAATAACATCTTTCTTTATAAAATATCACTGATCCTGTTCCATGAACACCTCTGCTTGCAAAATTACTACAAAAGTACTTTTCTGTACAACCAAGTTCCTTCTACCTACCCTTCTTCAGTGAATAAAATTGGGTGATTACTACCTCCTTACATGTATTGAGGACAGACCTCAAATAACACAGAATATGGTCTATTACCTGCCAGGTACACCCTCAGTAGAAGTGACAACCACATTCAAATGGCAAAATCACTGGCAAAATTGACAGGATCCAAGTCAGACCACAGATGAAGTTTGAACTGCTAGCAGCCAGAAGACCTATCAGGTTACTTGAAAATTGAACAGATCACATGTAGAAAACACTGAGACAAAATAATTAAGCAACCACAAGAGCTGGCACAGCAGCTATCATTCAGAACAGAAATGCACTTTAAATGAAATTCTGCTATTGTGCCTTCAGTACAGTGAATGCATAATAAGCCTTTGAAACCCTTCTACTTTGGTAAAAGCTTCAGCATGGCTCATTTAAAAGCAGCTGTATTGGCACACACCATTCTTTGCCCCCAAATACATAGAAAAGGAAACGAAATTTAATACTTAAAATATACCCCCATCCAAGTAGGAATTTTAACCATCTAGTAAAATTGTGATATTCTTCAAGTTGAAATAGCACAAAAAACTATACATGGCTAAGAGTCTACCAGGCTAAGATTAAGTTAAACAAATTGCTTTTTCAGACTCAAATAGGAATGAGATAACAAAGCAACAGCAGACTTTGAGTCAGGCCTACTAAGACCAGAGAAAGTCATACAATGGGTATGCATGGGTATTGTTTACTTTTCTTAATTGCTTCTCTTTCCAGATATAAAAGGAAAATTATGGAAGGCAGTTGTAAAAAGAACTAAATCAAACATTTATTCCACCTCTGCCAACTTAGGTCTGTTTCCAACAGTGAATTTTCCTGTACTTTGTCCGAAAAATTCCTTTAACCAAGAGGGAACCGGTAAAATTCAAAGATGCTGCACTAAGGCAGAGGCCTTAAGGCCTCTTTAGTGACCTTACTGAGGCCAGAATATCCAAGACAGTTTGGTACAGGCATGCCAACATTTTCATGGAACTCAGAAGCCCTATCCAGCCCTTAAAAAAATCAGGCTCTTGATGCCACAAACTGTGATCTGCTGGTTAATTCTCCAAATTTTGCTCCTCTCTTGGAAGAAGTTGAATTTTGGAAAATTATTTTAAGTTGCACCAAATAAGCTCCCAAAAAACCCCTCCAACAGTGTTAAAAACCTCTGGATGAGGTCAGGCTTTGAAGTCAAGCATTCAGTCTAACTTTTGGTTCCATGTACCCCTTGGTGCTTTGAAAGAATCATTTTCATATGAGAATCAGAAGCACAATAGTTTTTCCATGTGAGCTACACTTATGTGGTTATAGGCAAGTCTCATTACTTCTTTGTACAACATATCATATTTGGTTTTTTACTTTTTCTGAAACCATGGTCCTGAAATCGTGCAATTATGTAAGAACATGAGATTTCACTTAAAAAAACTCCGCCTGTAGCTCTGTGTTTGTAGAAGAGGGTACAAGCTCAAAAACCTAAAAGATTTACAAAACCCAGAAGACAAACAAAAAAAGAGACCCAGACTTGTTGTTTATCTTGTAAAGAAACATCATAACTTTGTGGGGACAGGTTTACACTTTTTGAGCACACAGGGTTACTAGCATTACTTCTGAGTTCATATGTTTTAGCTTAAAGTCACAAACACATGGGAGTTCCAGCATGCAGTTTCTGGTCAATAATAAAAAATGACATCAACACATTTCTTATGCCACAGACGAACAATCTGCTTTACCTTTTCCACATGGGTAATCCCATCCAAGGCAACCAAGACTCAACACTCAAGCTCCTATGTCATGATTCATTTACTGCATAAATAATTTTTCAAATGGCAGATTTGCACACTCCTCCCCAGACAACATCCCTTGGAGCACTTTCTCATTAGTCTAGAAACTCAGTGAGAAGCTGTAAACAGTCATGCAGTACTTCAAGAACAATCTCTAAGTTCTAGCCTCTACTATATATTTCAATATCCTCATATTTGATATGAAATCTGGTAAGTAAAAGCCAGTTTCTTAGAAGATATGGAGATTCCACATACTAATACTGCCTACTAAGCAGCACTGGAGATTTCAGGGAGGGACACTGATTTATCTCCTAAATGCACAGTAATTATTCCAGAATAAAAGTTGTATTGATGTAGAATAGAGGCAAACAGCAGGAGAATCCACTATTGGAAAGTAGTAAGATAAACATGAAAATACTTTCACAATCCAAAATTACAGTCCTCTTCGTGCTGTCTTCAATCACACAGAATGCTATTCCATGGCTATTTAGTATCTGTAAATAAATGTTGCAATGAAGCTCATACCAAGTCACAGAAAGGAGAGACAAACTCTACTCAGAGTAATGATAGACAAAGGGGAATAGAAGACCAAAAGCCATTGAAGTGAAATGAGCAAAAAGAAGGAAATAAGGGGGAAAAAGGTACACCTATTTAGTAATGTCACAGCCCAATCATGAAAGATCTGTACAGGCTTTTTTTAGACCTTAGAAGTTAAGTGTAGAACAAAGTACAGTCAAACACAACGCACAGACCTCTCTTTAATCCAGCCAGCTCAGATACCATTAACAGAGGAACTACTGTCACACAAGCTTCAGCTCATATGGCACAAGCCCAGCTGGAAGCCTGGATATATAGGTCATAGCTGGGGCTCCTGCTTCACTGCTGCTGGTTCTACAAATAGCTCCCTTGAACTCAGGTATTTCTCCATGTCTGAACAAATTCTCAAGCTGCAAGTCTGGAGTGTTGCTTTGTAAAACCAGGCATCTCACTGTCACTGTACTGCATTTACTGTGTGCATGCTCTCCTCATGCCCAAGTAGCCATCAATAGTGCACACAGTTTAAACAGTGCCAGCAGTTTTTATTTCTTTCCAAACACTGACAAGCAAATTGATGAGTTCACTCTACCTCATTCTGCACTGGTTTACTACTCAGTCTGCATACAGACTATGAGGTACCATTCTGCAGAAAATCCCAAACCAACACATCAAAAATGTATTTGTACCTGATGGACACATGCAAAAGGCTTAGCAGGCACCAAACTATATTGTCCAGCCTTGGGAAACAAGAAAGGTACATCTACTTAGACCATCAGAAAGGCACCATGGGAAATAATCACAGTCTATAAATATCACTGAGGTAACTACAAAAATAAAGACGGAATTATGGAGTCTCAGAACGTGGTAGGAAAACAATCAGCCTCTGAAAGCTAATGAAGAGAAAAAAAGTCAGTGAAGTATATGCACTAAATTCTCAACAAGAGGAGCAATAGGAAAATGACATCTAATAATACCAAACAGCAGCACATATTTTGGCTATATATTATAAATCACTTTCTGAAACCATATACATGAAATTAAAAAACCTCTCAGAACAACATCCAAAATTTTCTTAAGAAACATGACACCAAGATGGTGCCCACAAAATACATGCAGAAATTGCTCATTCAAAGGATGCTTTTGAGTCTGGTGTAAATGAGGCAAGTCTCCTGTGTTATCCACATCACACTCTGCAGTGCTAATCAAGGAATTTAAACATAAAGCTGCAAAACATACAGATTGCTTTCACTTCTGCCCAAGTAGGAACAACACTGCACTGCTCTTCTGTCTTAAAATAGTATCATCTTCATCTCGTTACATCATGTGGTTCAGAAACTGGTTTTGCTCTTTTAGAACTAGTTTAGGTTCTAAAAGGAATTGAAGAGGAAATACTACCTTCTTAACATATCACAAATACACAGAACATATATATATATATAGATGTATGTATGTATATTCCGTTCATATTCTCTCCATATGGATCTATTCAGATTTTCCTCAAACAGTTAGGAGAAAAAAGCCAACATGCACAAATAAGGTGGTTCCTTGTATTCTGGCTGTGCACCAGAAAAGAGACAGTCATAAAAAGAAATCTGATAGAATATGGCTGCAGAAACAAGAGTGTAGAAAGTAAGAGTGACCAGAAAACAAAGAAACGTGGACTTGGACAGTGAGTACTTGAACAGCAGAGCCTCACCACAAACTTCATCTGCTTTCACCTGATGTAAGGCAAGCAGTGCCTCCGATCAATCATATCTCATCTGCCCAGAGAGCCAGAGCTAACATTTCAAAACTTCTTTATATGCCCATTTTGTAACTCCCTTCAACAGCTTGGCACAATGTAGCTGAAAAAGACATCAAGATGACTGACCTGCTTGCGCATTTCAATTTACGTGGAATCAAGGGTTTGCAAACACCAAAGGACACTACCAGATGAGTACCATTTTTCTAGTCTTCTGTTCTGTGAAAATGCTTCTTCTGCTACTTGAAAAACAACAAATACTGGGCAAAAAATCTTGCACCTGGTATGTGAAACAGTAAGGCCTGATAACCTGTTCTTGCTTAATAAAGGATTATGCCTTTTAAACTCCTTAACTTGAGCATGGCAAGGCTTTGATTCCAGTTGGCCAGTCTGTCAGAAAGCACCAGTTACTGCTTACTTCCGCACCTCTCATCAGCCACTAACACAATCCCTGCAGTCATTCAATCACTGAGTGAAGCCCTTGTGTTATTTTCCAGCGCAGTTTCTCCCATCGAAGTTAAACTATTCAAGATAGATCATTCAAATTAATTTTGCACTGAAGACACAAGCTGAATGATAGAACATGATTTCCCCAACTGCATGGTGTGATTAATGCCACAATTGAGAATGATATGTACCAGTTTGATTTCCAGCAGTTGTTCCATCCACTAGAAAAACGTCTTCCCAGTCTTACAGTGAAAGCATATATTGTGGTTTAATACAAGACTGGGCAGCTAACCAAGTAACAGCTTGTTTTTATCAGTTTGTTTTTTTTCTTCCTAAATTTAGCAGTTGGGAGACTTTGAAATGTGTCTGCAGATGAATCAACAGCTTAAATGGCTCAGTGAGCAAAATAATTTTATGGGGTTTTTTTTTGTCAACATGGGGACTTTAACATATTTGCACTTTGCAGACATAAATTAGAGTAAAACTCATTTCAATTTTGGTTCCCTTTAACTCTCATTTCCTAACCATATTTTTGCTGAAAAGCTAATATTGAAATTAAGAAGCATAGCTCTACAGAAGTTAACGGAGCTCTGCTGATTTACATCAGTTTGAGATTCAAGCCCACATATTTTGCTTTAATTAGAAAGGTACAGAGGCATAAACAGCGCAAACATTGTAAGTGCATGATATAGCTCTCAAGTTTGAGTTTAGAACTAGACAAAAGAATCCTAGAGTAGAAAAACTGTTTGGATTATACATTTCAAAAAAGAAAAAGTTTTTATGGTGCATCATAACAACTACATGGCACAAATCAAGGACCTAGATTCCATAATGGACTGAGTGCTCTAAGTACGGTCATCAGCACAAATCCAGCCCACCAGTTACTGAAGTCCCTACTAATATTTCTCTCATTTGAATTAAACTTTTTAGAGTCAGGCACCTATTTAACTACTCTGATAAAGTTCCCCTGATAAAGACATTTGCCTTTGCAGTTTATTTCACTTACTTGACTTAAGACAGTGGCAGCTGTAACTAAACAGTAAAACTCCATTCTGCTAGACTGCAGGACTATTTACACTGAGAAATAATTATACTTTTATATTATACCAATGATATATTACATATATACCACTGATAGGCAAAACAAAATTCTAAATATTGAGAAACATATGTTGACAATTTAGCCATTATACTCAATGGCACTGGTTCCCTTTTTCCAATGGATTCACACCATTACCAGTTCATGCAGCTGCACCAGCAGCACAGACTGTAGAACAAAGCTGAGCAAGTACTTAGGCCATAACGTTCAAAGCTATAATGTAAGGCTTTCTACACATCTGAGGGGGAAAAAGTACCAAGACATCAGTGTCAGACTGGGCTCCTTATTCCAGCCTTTCACCTAGGCATGGTGGGCCATGCTCTGCTACCTGCATGGTGAAGCAGCAGCAGCCCTGCAATGCTCCAAACTACTCCATCACTAATAAAATGTGATGCCCCACCCAAGGCAAATGTCTCAGAAAGCAACTGGAACATGACCCCTTAAGGAAGCAGGGATAACACCTGAGAGTCAGAGAATTTCAGCCATACCCAGTAACACACAGGGACAGCAGCCCAAGGCCTAACCCCTTTTACTCAAGGGATGCTGCAGCACTTAAGAAAATAATTGCCAGACTGAAATAAACTCCATCATTTGTGGAAGTATCTGGAACACAGGAGACCACCAGAGGACTCAGATGTAAGTGGTGTTTCACACTTGAAGAGGTCTGCACTGGTTTTTGGGTGTGACACACCACACTTTAGACTGGGCTGGGAATGATAAAAATGTAAGAAAATTGCACATTCTGGCACACACAGTAATAACTGCGGACCTTTACAAATACCAGCAATGTTAGCAATGACAGAAAAGGCTGCAGCCAAGGAAGAGTGATGGGGTACTGTCCACAGAGCTCCTCTGCCACCTCATTGAGCAGGAAGAAATTTGGTAGAAGACCTGAAGAAGGCACAGCTGTGCCAGCAGGCTGAGGAGGCGTCAGTAGCAGCTGGAAGAAGCTGAGGAGCAGGTAATTGCCTAAAATTAACATGTAAAGAGGGAACACTGTACCATGAATAACTGACATGAACAATCAAAAGACGAGTAGAACCTTTCCCTAGTAATAAATGCAGCTACATAAAGGCATTAGAACATTGAATAGCCTTCCAAATAAAGCACTGATATAGATATTGGCAGCAAAAGTGCTGCAGGAAAACTAGATATAGGATACAAAACAATATCAATGCCTAAAGACAAAAAACAAACAAAACCACAGTCTTTACAAAGCCACAATTCTCCACACATTTGATATGCCATCATACATTTATTTTCCCACAAAAAACCTGAACAAAAACAACAGCAAAAACCCAAAACAAACCAAAAGGGGGAAAAAAAAACCACCTCAAAAAAAACCCCCAAAAAACAAAAAACAACCACCCCACTGGCAAAGCTCTGGGTTAAGGGACACAGGAGGGAAGTGTTTAGAGGAGATTCCAAAAGCCAGTTTACATGCATTTGGCTTAAATGTCAGCTGCACTTTAAATAAGCCTTTAAACACCACCATACTGACATGCTAGCGACATAAAAGTGAGATCACAGCCCTATACATATTTATCAATAAATAATCAAAGTAATAGCCTAATTTTGCAAAAAATTCTCGCTATTCAAGTCCAACAAAGTAGAGCTGCTAAACAGTATGCACAAAAGTCATCCTTTCATTATGGAATGTTGTCCTTGTTAAGAAGAGCTGAAGTAGTGGATTATCTTTACAGCATTCTTAAAATTTATTATTCCAAATACACTATTTGTAAAAGTTATGTACACAGTAACAGAACAAAGGACAATAGTTAATGTCATAAAACCAAAATTAAATCATACACTATAAAGGATTAAGAGATTATTGATAAAGTAATTGCTACACGAGTAAAAGGTTTCAACAACAACAACAAAAAAAAAAGCATGTAAGAATCACAGAGTATTCTGAGTTGGAAGGGACCACCCAGTCAAGGATCACTAAGTCCAACTCCTGGCCCTGCACAGAACCATACCCAAGAGTCACACCAGGTGTCCAAAAGCATTGTCCAAGCACTTCTTGAACTCTGTCAGGCTGCTGCTGTGACCACTGCCCTGGGGAGCCTGTTCAGTGCCCAACCACCCTCTGGGTGAAAAACCTTTCTCTGATACCCAACCTGAACTGCCCCTGACACAAGTTCAGGCCATTCCCCCATTGTCACTGGGCACCACAGAGAGGAGATCAGTGTCTGTCCCTCCTCTTCCCCTCACAGGAAGCTCCAACTGCAGTGGGGTCTCCCCTCAGTCTCCCCCAGGGTGAACAGACCAAGTGACCTCAGCCCCTTCTCCCATGGCCTCCCCTCAAGGCCCTTCATCATGGTCATTGCCCTCCTTTGGACACTCTCTGGCAGTTTAATGTCTTTCTTATATTGTGGCACCCAGAACTGCCCCCAGGGCTCAAGGTGAGGCCGCCCTAGTGCAGGGCAGGGCAGGACAATCCCTGTTGTCATCTTCTTGCAAAGGTTCCACACCTTCTGGCGATTGCTCGTGGGCAGCTCCTCACAGCACTGACTCCTTCTCCACAGCACAGACAACAAACTCCAGCTCTCTTTTCAACCAGCCAACCCACTCTTTTATAGCACTCGTCCTCAATGGACACAGCTGTGGCCTGTTCCTAATCTTTGGTGATTAGTACAGCTGCAACTCCTCAGGGGTGAGATTACCCTCTGCACTATCTTTATTTTCTTACATTGTACCCCTCCACAAATCCCTCCCTTGCCTGGCTGGTGATCTGGGCCTGAAGCACCCCAGGACATGGGTGGGCCTGCTGACTCATGTCCAACTTGCCATCGACCCCCAGGTCCCTTTCCACAGTGCCTGCTCTGCACCATCTCGTTCCTCCGTCTGTATGTGCATCTAGGGCTTTCAAAGAAGAAATCAAAGACTTTTTATGAAGACACAAAGAGCTAAGAAAGAGAAGACTGAAACAAGTGCAGAACTTACAGAGAGAAAGATAGAAAACTAAATGAGGAGTGGGAAATTACACAAAACGTGCGCAGTAAGGAATAATTACTATGAGGCAAAATGCCGTTTTTGACTAAACATTCAGGGATGTGCTAATAAGACACAAGGACATCCAGGAAGAAAAGCCTAAAGATCTGAGAACAGAAAAATGTGTGAGAATCAGGCACAGATACACACACTTGGAAAATAACCATCTAAAAAGTGATGATTGAAACCAGCAGAGATGAAGATGTTATAGAGAAGGCAACAGCAGGAAGAAACATGAATTATGCCGCAAGAAAAATAAAAAGGAGGGCAAGTAAACCACAAGTAAAGCACAGGATATCCAACAGAGCATGACACCAAAGAAGATAAGCAAAAGGAATAAACAGGGTGAAAACAGTATCAGCAGAAATAGACAGATCAAGTACTGTCCCAGTGATCTCACTCAACACACACAAAGAAATCACAATTAGCCCGCATATTTCATTAGGAGTGAACCTGTGGGGACCACGGATGTTAAAAACATTTTAACCAGAACACCAACATTGTAACTCCCATCAAAAAACCCACAAAAATAAGTAGTGTAACTGAACAGTACCAGTTAGGTAAAATCTGCAGTTCAGCTCAGATGATCAGAAATACTTCAATTTCTAACGGTGATTTCTAAAACAGAGTAAATTAAACCCAGCAGTACTTAAGCCCAATTATTTTCACAGTGGCTCTTCCCTGAAACATGACTTCACATTTTGGCCCAACTCATAATTTCTCCTTAGACTTTAGAAACTTTTCTCTGCCAAAATCTAAATTACTTGTTGGCTGACTTTTGAACAGTATCAATTAATAAACTGTAACAGTTAGGATATTACTCTATCCGCAACTCAGGCAATACTCTGACATATTCTGAATGTCAGAATTGGTTTGAGTAAACCATTTGGATTCAGATCCTACAGGTCACCCATCTCACATCTCACCATTTTGTCACTTTTGATGACGGAGACACAAAGAGGTTTTGCAGCTGAAGACTTGGTAAATAATAGTGTCTACATGAAAGGATGAGCTACAAAAATACCTTCCTCGCTATTAAACATGTCAGTAAGACATGTTTACACTTCCAAGACATCTACTGAAATCTAGGAGATTAGATGGTTTAGACATTTGTTAGTTGGGCTTGCTATTACTTGAATTTTTGTAAAAACTCAGTTAACACTATCAAACAGATGTGTGCTGTGTTTTTCTAGTTTTCCTAAATGTGTCTATAACACTTATGTGTGTGCATTATTTAGGTGATTTTGATGAAAATATTACAAACTTTAGCGTAACCAAACCTAAGGGTCTCAAGATTTTGCCTCATAAACAAAAATTCAGGAAAGGAAAAAGCCACACTCTAGTGCGAGTATATGCTGAGCAGAGTCACAAAATAGCCATTGTGATCTCAGAGAAAATGTTATTAGACAATGTTACATTTCATGCTTCAAAGGTTTAAACTCTATCAAGTCCAAGACTATCTGATCCTGTTAGCATGTGCCTTCCCACCAGCAAAAAGAAACACTGAATTGCAGGGGCAGAAACAATACTGCTTTTAGTCAGGTGGACTGAAGCAGACTGACTGCACCAAGTGAAAAATGGAGCTGGATGAAGGGGAAGCATGTTCCCTCACCTGACACAACACTGTGGATCTAACAAGAAATTCCATTAAGACCATACTTTGAAAGTTTTCGAGTGACAATTCTAACATGCCAATTATCTCAGAACACAATTGAAAATGTCATGTAAACCAGAATAAATATCTCCAGGTAAGAAGCTGCCATACCGACACTATTAAGAGTTCAGCTCCCAGTATTGCATGTAAAGAACCAGAATCTCTGATACAAAAATCAAGGTTCAAGTTTAGTCCCTCACTACTTCTACCATTCCCTTTTGAGAGAATCTGGAATAAAAAATAAAGTGCCAATATATAGCTTATCTTCCAAAGGAAGCATTAACTCGCTAGGAATAAGAACTGCAAAGCTTATGTATTACAGCACCACCTGGTGTGGATTGCCATGGATACAGATTTTAAGCAGACAAAACCTACCAGGTCATTTAATTTACGTGTCAACCAGTGCAGAATACGTCACGGTAACATACATTTTCTGCTTTTAATTCTGTTTATCACTTGTTCTGGGAGACATAATTCATATCTAATCAGATTTCTGAGCATGATTTCTATTTCATGTAGAAGTAGCAAACAAAATTCCACTCGCAAGACTGATAATTCAGTTTTAATTAACAAATAAGCCATTCCTAAACTCCATGACTTCCCACTTCGTGGTGACTGTTAAGCATGCAAGACAACACACCACTATCTTCTTAGAAATATCAGTTGATTAAGTGTTGCAAGCAGAAAAATGTGAAATCTCAATGTGAAAATGTAAGGTGGATTAGCAAAGATCAAGATACAAAGCAGCATGACCCCTCAAATCCTATGAGAGAAGATCTTTCTATCAGGTGATGAAGGGGCATCCTGCTGAGATTACACAGAGGATTACACAGCACACTTAATTGCATTGTGCTTACCTGTTTACATGCTTAGCTGCTCGGCAAGTCATAAAAGATAAAATAATACTTTAGTTCTTCTATCAACATTAGGACAGAGAGCCTTAGCAAAGAAGGTCAGGAACACACTAAAAGGTCTCAAGTATGTCTTAAGTATCTGGTACAGAGGCACTCAATACATTGTTTTATAAAGCATTCCATTTCCCATTACCTTTCAATGCTAAAAAATAAGTTACTGTAGGACACACATAACCCAAAAATCAAAAGGCCTTATTTACATCTTCTGTTGTCATACATTACAAAGTGCATGAAATTAAATAGAATGTGAACTGCTATAGCTTAGCAGAAAATCTGTCCCAAAAGTTTCTATTCCATCAACTAGACCAGTCTCTTGTCAAATATAAGAAGTGATTTGTTGTGCTCAGCTACATCAATTCTCTTTGTCCTGCATGTATTTGAGTGCTTATGTTTAATTTTTTGTCCAAGGATACTGGCAGGGAGGTGCATTTTTGGCTAGGTACAGAGCAAGCTGGCATCTGTCTAGTCAAACAAAATGCCAACATTTAGTACAGAACACAAATCTTATTTATTCTTGCCAAATCCTGGTGTCTAAATGTTCTGTAAAATGGATTTTCCTGTACATGGTAATCCACTATCCTCCATTCTGCAAAGGGAAGAGTATTCTTGACAACAAATACAACTTCCATGAATAGGCTGGTATATTTCACTAGAGATACAAACAAAAGAAACTAACGCTGAAGGATGGACACAGCTGCTTTCTAAAACACTCAATAGTAATACTATCAACAGTCTTGCTGTCATTTTCAAATGCTTGAACAAAGGCCAAGCAACTTGCAGACAGGCCTTTCTTTACAACCAGAAGCTTGCTAAGTTTCTAATTACTTCTCAAATTCTGCCACACGCTTTTGGCAATTTTTAAATTGATTTTTTTGGAATTGCAATGCCTTCACAAAAAGTAGCCAAAGTTGAATCCCTTCCATAGGTTCTGAGTCTGCATGCAAAAATCTGGTGCACATACATCACCCACTGTCCTATATCATGACCCCCTAAAAAGAGACTGAGCATAAACACTGTCACTCAAGCTGAAACAGTCTAAAGGTACCAGTAAATTTCCTTTAGAACAGTTTTCACTTTGGAGATCTGCTACACAAGAAACACCACCTGCCAAGTTTTTCTGAAATACAGAGGAGCACGTTTCAAAGAAAGAAAAATCATGAATGTTAGTCACAAGTACACACTATGCTCAAGTGGCAATTCAAAATTCATTCTGCTGTTTACTTACCCTCTTCATGTTTAATTTTATGTATATATAACTCATTAAAGTTTCCCTTGGGACTAGTTTATTCTTGCTTTCTCAGCTTCCTTTCTTTGAGGTAGAAAATATGTGTTGCCAGAACATCATCAACAGCCAGCAATTAAATTAGCTAAAAGGCCATGAAACAATTTTGAAAAGAATTTTCAAAGAAACTACTCCCTCTCCAAGAAAAAGAAGTGAGCAAAGTATCTGTAAATCCTTGTCAGTATACTGAAAAACCAATTACATCTATGCTTCTGATAAACTAAGCTGACACGTACCTTTCACCTCCTCTGTAAGATGCAATTTGCCTTGGAAATTTTTAATTTTTCTTTTGCTATACAAAGCAAACAGAGCAAAAAGAGAAGATGAAAGATGAAGTACTTTTGGACTTGTACTAATGTATATCATTATCCCAACCACAGTATAAGTTTTCTAAATCTAAACTTAGAGTTTATCAATCCAAATTACCATAAAAATAACTCAAGAATGCTTTTTTACCAAGAATAGTATAAACTGCCTGAAAAGTGGTTAAAATTACAAACTCCATTCTACTTATCTATCAATAGAATATAAACATGTTTACCTAAAAATATCGAGTATGTGCAAAAATAGGTTTAGAGAAGTTTCATGGTTCTTGGGAACTGCCTAGAAGGTGTTTAGCTTGCTATGGTATCATGTTTTGCTGACTGATTTAAAGTCATCTGTATGAAACACCCTGGTCACTCTAAGCGCACAGGGATCTTGGAAAAATGTCTTCCAGCTTAGCCATCACTGCTTTTCATGTTAGAAAGGAGAAAGCAATCCATTTAGTTTCATATAATAATTACATGCTTCATTTGTGGGCAGTCCTGCTTCAGAAAGGCTGAAGGCTTTTTTTAAAAAAACAAAAAAAAACTCAACTGAAGTTATATGTCCAAGAATCTGAAGACTCAGTCTTCAAAAAGGAAGAGGCAGAATGCCCATTTCCTCAGTTACTCTTAAATTTAGATTTAGTCTATCTTCTCATTTCCTGAGAACCAAGTCAAAAAACTAAAAAGAAGACAAGATATCAAGCAGTGATCAGTTTTCACATGTTGGACAAGATTCATATATATATTTTTTTTTTACAATCAAGCTCCTAAATGCTAACCACCTTTCTTTCAAAGAACAACTGGTGTGGTTTCTTTTAAATGGTTCCTTTGATAGGGGCTCATTTTTTCAGTAGTCTCCTAGTGTTCAAATCAGAAATGCAGTATTGTTTGGTCTTTGAATATTTCATATCAACTTATCAAGCACATGCAAAAATCAGTGAGGTGATATGCAAGTGTTAAGTTTCTATCACAGTGAATGCTGGTCTTTTGTCCCTTACCAATTAGTTTTCATAGAGCTGCACATTTTGGAGCCAGAAAGGACCTTTCTAATCAGGTATCTTAATCTTCAATTTAGCCTACAGCAGGATAGGTTATGCCAAGAAACCACATAAAATATTTTTTTATTAATCCACTGGGGATTTAAAGACAGTACATTACATTGCTAAGTAATCTATTCTGAAGCTGGATTATGCTCATTGTTAAATCATTCATTTGCTTTTTACTGTGAAATTATCATAGACTTGATGGTAATTTCCACTTCCTGCCAGATGAAAGTATCAGTTTTTCAAAGACTTCAGGACAGTTATACTTATTTTTATCAAGTCAGGATCTCATATCCCAGGGTATAGTTCTGCATCATTACTGCTTAAGACATGATGAGATATAAAACTTCAGGATTTTGAACAACTTATCAAATAAATTATTTCAAATTTCTCATAACCATATGCTCATTGAGGCATTCAGTTCTGGAAAAAAGAAAAAAAGATATGTTGAGCTATTTTGGTCAGGTATGGGTGTTCTTGTGCTCCTGAGTCACAGAAGCAGACACAAGCTTATCTCCATAAATAATTGTAAAAAGCAGATTCTGTTCCTGCTCTTGGAGGCCAGTGCAGTATATCTGCATACTATAGACACAAACAGTATTATATTTTAGTGCTATAAAATCTTATTACACTAGAATAACTTAGTTTCAAGAGAAAAAATGCATCTGAATTAGCTAATAGTAGCTAATTACTATCCAATTAATAATAAGCATATGAATCAAAACATGCCCAGGTAACAGGTGACTGCTGTGTTTACATGCTTTAGCTGTTTTCTGTATCTGAAAATATGTGCTGAAAACAGTGCTGAAGTTGCAAGCATGAATGATAGCAAGCACAGAAGGAGTAGAGGAGGAATGAATATTAGGAATGAAAGAAAGGATAAAATTTAGCAGTAACAGGGAAATGGTCAGATTCAGCTACTCATCACTTATATCTGCATTAGTAGGGATATGAAACCAGAGCGAAGAAAAAGACTTGGGGGGTGGGGAGGGAGAAGAAGCACCACAGATTCGCTGAAAAATGGACCTTCCAAACACACTGGCATGCTTACCTTCCCCAGACCCCACTTCTTATTGTTACCTAATAATAACAGTTAAAAAGATGTGTTTGGCTACAAGCCATGTGAGATGAAGCAATAAGCTGTCTCTCTCCTGAGGTCTCACCAGAGGTGACAGTCTTAGTGAACAAAAGCAAAGTTTCCAGCATTGTTGGGGAAGAGACAACTTCGGAGCAGTTTCATTTTGATGACAGTCACGAAGCAACTCAAAAAGAAAGATCTGAGAGTCACTGCCATAAATGGCAGTGAAGCAGTGAAGAGAAAAAAGAATACCAATGACAGACACCTGGGGGATCCCTAAAGATGACAGCCGTAACAAATTACTTTAGAAAATAAACCATGAATTAACAGTACTTCAAAACAAGCAAAAATGTCATTTATATGTTGTGAGAAAGCCCTTTAAGTATAAGCATTTAAAAGGGCAATAGGTGCAGAGATCCTGCTCTTCATTCCTCATGCACAGACACTCTTCCCAGTCTCTTCAGGTAGATGGTTGGATGTACAGGAATTCTCTTTATGTAATTCCAGAATGTTTAGTGAGAAATAGGCACTACTGTGAAGAGATTATACTGAGAAGCACTTAGGGGCCAGAGTGAGAAATATATAAGCTTGAACAGCTACCAGGACATCTAAACTAGATACCCATAGATTTAAGAGTTTTGAGAGTTGAGCATACACGCAGCACTGAAGTCAATGTTATTCTAGAGATTGAAAATACTTCCAATTGCAGAGAGAACATGTATCAAGTAGACCAGCAGTTACTTCTTATCACTGCAGTACCATCATTCTACTAAGAAAAAAAGACCAAACTGTTTCTTTAAACAAAACGCTTATTTTATGCACACACCTCCATTACTACGTACAACCAAGGAGTGAGAGCTATAGCATGGCCAACAGAGGTAAAGCTAGTAACAAGACAACAAACTAAATCTGTAACATTCCTTAGTTACAAAGTGAGTTTCATCTTAAAATCCCAACAGCACTACCACCATTGTCCTAAGGTCTGAGGCATGAAAAAAAAAAATCCACATCAAACCATGGCTGAATGGAGAGTAGATTAGCCTTCCTAGGTGGTGCTGCACTACTGATATAAATCCACATGCAATTAAAAAGCCCCACCAAATTTCAGGTGGTGGCAAAGCTGGAAGAAGAAGCTCCTGTCTTGTATGTGTCCTGTCAATCCATTTTTTTGTCCTTTTTTCTCTCTCTACCATCCAAGCTGTGCATGTATCTCTATTTCGAGATACCCTCAAATAAGGATAGCTCTTTACCTAGAACTTTACCTCAGCTGCCTTACAAGACAAAGGTAAAAGTAAATGAGAGTAACAAATCATAAACAAGAGGTCAAAGGTTAGGACTTCTTCAGTCAGTTTTATCACTAGAGCCAGCATCTTGCAGAAGGAGCTTTAAGATTTCACCTGCTTCCAGACAATTCTTACCACGCTGCAATGCTCCAGAAGCAGCAGCCTCAAGTGTTCTACTCTTGCCTGAGGCCAGCTTCTGACAGATTGCCTGCACTGGCATATGGGAAGCTGTATAAATGCCCTTACTCACTCACACAGACACGAATGCTATAAAAGTAGATCTCTATATCTTCTTTTATGAGATTAGATGGATTCTCTTCTCCCATTCAGTTCTGTTGTATCTCATGTGCGTGGGGTGGAATTGTGGGATGGATGTGTGACATCCATGCACGTGTATGCAATTAATGGGCATTTCAGTAACTGGGAACTCCATTTTCTTTCACTACCAGCACATCTGCTGCATGTATGACCAGAAAGCACAATATGACCAGAATCAAAATACCCTCTTTATAAACTGGAAAATATTATGTTGAGAACAAAATTTCATCTAGGTGCTTTAACACTCTAAACCAGCACATCTAATAATCTGTAGTAGTAAAAAACAACAGGCATTATCTTGCTTGCAGTACAGCAGGTACACTGTTTCAAGACACATTTGGAAAATGGTTCACAATTACAATGGGGTTTTGATCAAAATGTACTCCCCAATTTCTTCTCTTCTAGCATGTGTTCATAGATGACTCAATTTTCTGCCAAATACTTATTTAATACTTTTGCTGAAGAGAAAGATCACTGAGAAAAACAAAAATACTGATGGGGTGATCCCTAAAAAGGGTAAGGTACATGCTCTTTCAATTTTTTTCTTTTCTTTCTGCAAGCTCCAAATGTTTGATTTATTGTCTGCTGACCAGTTCTGCAGATGCTGCATGATCTGGAGAAGGACTTAGCCAGGGGACCTGGGGGGAATAGCTGGAATGAGATCAATAGTTCATGCAAGAAGAAACATCCAGCTCTTTGTAAAGTCAGAACAAAAGAAATGAAGTGGTGACATGATGGTCACTCCTTAAAATTAAAAGCACTGCTTTATGCTAATCTTGAGCATAATTCAATATATGCATCAAATGTCTAATATTCACAAGATAGACTGCTTGTATAAGAAGAAACAACATCTGTCTTTTCAAGGGTACTGGTTCATCTTCCATTGGTTTGGGAAAGAGCATCTCTCTCCCACAGTAACATCAGCTCAAATATAAACTAAATTTTATCCAAGGCCTCTGTTCAGAGCACTTAAATCTTCTACCTTCAGCAGAAGGTAGGACCCTAACAACATGCTTAAATGCTCTCCTGAATTAGGGCCATAATTTAATTATCTACTGCATGAAATCAAGCTGGCAGCCAATTTTGAAATATTTCCTTGAAACATCCACAGATGTAGATTTATATAATTAAGCTCTTTTAGATTATTTAATGAGGTTGCAAAAATGCACTAATAGTAATTCATCACTTGGAAGCTTGGGCTGTTGGACTTATGGTTACTAAGGCTGCCTGCTTAGTACAACATGGAGACAGGAAAATACATATTTGTGAAAAAAATACCACCTTCCAAACATTTTACTTAGGGGCAATTTTGCTTTAATATCTAGAGTAAACAAATGTAGGATGCAGTGTACTATACAGGCTTTATTTGTATCCAGCTGGGATGACACCTATTACCCACTACCAGATCCAAACACTGCAGACACTAACAAAATGTTCACATGACAAAACACAACTCCGTATTCTGCTCCTGCTTAGATCACTCACCACACATGGACATTTTGGTGATAGCAGGCATGTGACACTGCAAGATCTCCCAACTGGGCAAATCAGCCCTATGGGATTTTAGGCAATTATGTCAGAGGAACACAGAATCGTAGAAGCCAGGCTGGGAGTCAACCTGAAGGATCACCTGGTCCAACCTTTTTTTGGCAAAGGCATGCTCCAAATAAGATGTTCCAGCATCCTGTCCAGACAAATCTTAAGTGTCCAACATTTGGGAATTCACCACTTCCCTGGAGAGATTCCAGTGGCTGATTGCTCTCAGTGTGAAATATATTCCTCTTGCATCCAATCAGCATCTCCTCAGAGGTAACCTTTACTCATTACTCTCATCTTTTCCACAGACTGCCTGTAAAAGCTGAGTCTCCATCATCTTTCCAGCCACCCTTTAAATACTGGTGATAAGGTCTTCTCCAAGTCTTCTTTTCTCAAGGCTAAACCAACTCTGCTCCTTTCCTCATATGCCCAGCTTCCCAGTCCCTGGATCACCTCTGCAGCCCTTTCCTGGACCCTTTTCAGCCTGTGCACAGCTGTTTTTTCTATAGCTGAGATCAAAACTGAACAAACTATTCTGGGTGTTACCTGATATTTGCTGAGTAGAGCAGGATAGTGACATCTTTATCTCTGTTGCTGATGCCCTTGGTGATGAAAACCAGCATGCTGTTGTCTTTAATTTTTCCACAGCAGTGCACAGTTCACTCATTGAGAGCTTGTTCACCAGGATCCCATTCCCAGGTGCCATTCCACAGAGCTGCTTGCCAGTTGGTTAGATCCCAGCCTGTGCTGCACTCCTGGACAATGTTTTCTTAGGTGCAAAAACCTAAGAAACACTTGGCCTTGTAGGGCTTCCTAAGGTTCCTGTTAGCCCATGCTTCCAGCCTACCCAAGTCATCCTGCAGGGTGGCTCTCCTTTCTCATGAGTCCACTTCCCCACTGTTGGTATCATCAGCCATCTTCACCAGGGTGCACCTGATCCCATCTTCCAGACCATTTATGGAGATACTGAAGTGTTGTCCCCAATATCCCAGGGGACCTCACTTGTGACAGGCTGCTGGTTTGAAAAGGAACTACTTATCCCAACCCTGCTACTGCCTGCCAGCCAGTTCCCCACCCACCACACAGAGCCCTTCTCTAGACCCCAACACACCACATTCTCTAGGGGGAGGCTATGGAAAACCACAGTGAGAGCCTTGGAGAAATCCAGGTACACAATGCCTGCCACAAGCCCTACATTAGCCAAGCAGATTACTGCTTTGTCATGGAAGATGATAGAATTTGTCAAGCACAATTTGCCATTGGTGAATCCATGCTGTCTCTTTGAAATTTTGTGCTTCATCTGACTTGACAGCCTCCAGGAAGATTCATTCCAAAATTTTCCCAAGGACTTAAGTAAGAATGATGTGTCTACAATTTCCAGGATCCTCTTTTAAGCCCTTGTTGTAGATGGAGGTGACCTTTGCCTTCTTCCAGTTTTCTGGGATGTCCCCTGATTGCCACAACTTCTCAAAGATTATGGAGAGTGGCCTCACAATGACATCAGCTAGTTCCCTCAACATCTTCAGGCAGATATTGTCAGGGCCCATCCATTTACAGGGGTGAAGCAACATGGCTTGCTCTTGCAATCTTGTCTCTCCGAGTTCAAAATACTGAGCTCTTTTCCTAAGAAATCCATATTTAACAAATGCTTCAAGGCATACAATTTACATACAAGTGTCCAAAATCATAAAAGTAATGCTGACCACTGAGTCTGAAAAGAACAGGCTTGGTTGCTGTTCCAAAGGTAAGAGGACATAATGGAAATCCTCTCCTGTAGTAGAGGAACATGGCTATAAGCACTGATCTTGAGTGTGTCTACTCAGGTACTGTATGTTTCCTTTTTATTAGTTTGGCTGGCCAGATGAATTTCTACTTCCTGTGCTACACTGCACCCATCTGACTGAGAGGAGCTCAACTGGTTTTTCACAGAGGGGAGAACAAAACATGGTAGGGCTATAAAGACTATAAAAGAAAGGAAACAAAGTATTTCAGCTTTTATGTTCAACAAACACATACACTCAAGTTAAAAAAACCCCACATTAATATTTGTTTTCTAGTCAAATACACTCAATCAGAACATCCCTACTAGTGGACAGGCAGAACCATGCCAGTATTAATACATGGGTCTGGGAGGTGAGGGACATTCCCCCAAAAGGGATAACATAAACAATTCAACATGAGGGGGGAGCTCTAAGTGTAGTGGAAGAGAGGCACAAATGGCAATACATCAATTTCTTGTGACAGACCAATTTCCTTAGATTTCCCATAAAAACACTCTCTCAACTCCTCTAGTTAAAGAGATCCACACTAAAGTAAGTGCCCCAAGTTTATTACAATTTACACTCTTTGGATGGAAGAGGCATTACTATGTGTGCCTAAAAATTGTGACATCTAATTACTACCTACTCAGCTGAAAGATACTTTGCAAGTGAAACCAGTAAGTAATGAAGCATGCAGAAAGCCTTTAGTCCACACATATTAGTGACATTCCACACAGGAGCTAGTGATAATGTACAATGAGAATATGACTGGGAATTATTTAAATACATAATTAAAAAATATGTAGTATGAATAAGATATATAATGCTGCTACTGACAGATCATGTGTGCATGTTAAGAACAAATCAGTAAAAAAACCACTCAAAGGCAGACTGGTTAGAAGATAACCAGTAAGATGATAGATAGTACAGTGTCTAAGGCACAGTCTCAGCTTCTGTAGACCTGGCCTTCTGAAGAATTGAATCTTCAGTGCAGGTTTCAATCAGCAGTGAAGAGAACTGAGCTGCAGCCTAGGGCAGTGAGCAACAGCAGCGCTGGTGGCTGGGCTGCCTGACTAGAGGAACCTGTGTGACAGATTTGGTGATGAGCAGCATTTGAGGAGGGAGTAAGCAATGCCTGCTTGGTGAGAAAAGTAGATTTAGAGCACTCTATATTAAGAATGCTTAGAAGATGAATTGCCACTCTGGAAGAGCAAGGAGAGAACAAGAGTCCTAAAATATTTCTAGTGTCCAATATGAGATCCAAATCCTGGCAGAAAGCATCAGCTGCCATTTTTAAATCACATTCTGCATATAGAGATGGTGACAGTATGCACAATATCCTAATTCTTACTTCCTAAACTTCCTCCCTCTACTATATATATGTAATCAATAAGAAATGAATAAAGGAAATGTCCAGGCATATGACACATCTCTTGTCCCTTCCTTTTATGAGACAGACTAGTAATTGCTGCAGCAACAAATGAGACAGCAAAATGTCATTCAAAGTCACATATACACAAATTCTTCTAAAAACATAGAAGAGTCTCTTGAAGACAGCAGCTCACAAAAACCTAAGCTAAGTCAAAGCAAAATGAAAAGTCATGGACAAAATGCAAAGGAATACAACGCAACAGCAAATTAAGAAAGAAGTTGGTCACATTTCTTTCTACCAACTTATCTGGGCCATTACCAAAGTGTACTTAAAACTGTGTCTCTGGAAAGTGAATTTCATTTCCATAACAGATAACACACAAAGGATGCTTGTTTTAGAACAGAAAGTTAAGATCCCAAATTCATCTATCAGTGTACAAGTCTTTTGGAATGCTTGTCTCCACTGAGGATAAATATGGTGGTCTACATGACCATCAGTCTCAATTTTAAACAGTTAATGTCACTTGCAAGCTACTCTTACTATAAACAACCAACATAATATGCACTACAGGGAACCAAATTTTTAATGAGAAGTGCACTACTGTCTAGAGAGCCAAACATTCAACAAGTAAAGAAAAAATTCAACAACTGTCATCACTGTTTCTGAACACGTGAATATGATTTAAAATTTGCAGCTAAAATAACTATAGCATAAGATGTGGTATATATATATAATTTGAAAGGTCTGTAAGTTAGTAATTCAGGGAGGAGTTATTTCAAATGCAATGTTCTATTTGAAAAACAATTTAAGTGTATCTTGGGTATAACATAACTGCCTAGTATCAAGCCTTCCTGTTGTAGTATTCTGCAGCCTTCATTACTTTAGCATAGCATTCCTGTCTAAAGCACAAAACTCCACTGTACATTTGTGAGACATAAAAGTATTTTTAGGCCAAGTCCACAAATGAGGTCTGAAACAGAGAATTACATGAGCACGACCAAATTATGGGCTAAACTGGGATTAATGCAGAACTTGAGTAAATAAAGAAATTATCCAGAAAGTTTGCATTAGCAGACACCTGTCGCTGGAGGAAGCATAAATAAAGCACCTCCCTATTTATCCTGCAGGTTCCCTAGGCACTTTGAGCTGCACAGAGCTACTACCTTCACGCAGGGAAAGGGACAACTATGCTCCACCTGAGCAACACTACACTCCAGCAGCAAGGTGGAACAGCACTGAAACCTTCCAAAGCCTCCAGAGAGACTACATCAACTAGGTACATTCAAAGCACTCCTTACACACCTCAGTAAGACTGAATTCAGCACAAGCCACTGTTACTATGGCCACTTTAATTTTAAAAGTTAAATCCTTCCAGATTAGTTCTCTCACACCTCACTGGTCACTAACTGAAGGAAGTATCACCTCTCCTAAAAACCCCAAAAGATACAGACTGTAACTATGTCAACTACAGTCCTAAAGTTGATTCATACAGCAGAACACTTTTGTATCTTTGCACATTTACTAGTAAGTCAGTCCAAAATGAGTGAGGAAGTGTTGCTAGCAAGGCAAAACAGCCCCACAGTTCCCAGCCTGCCCCATAAGAACTGCTAACTTCTGAACATGAGTTTTCTCCTACAGTCAGAGACTTTTGCTCTGTGCTGCTTTACCGTCCCTCATCTGCTCCTTGTGTCTACTGTGAAAGATTCTGTAGTGAGGGCAACTCATCCACCCGCCAAAAGCTCCTTTTGTGGTCAAAAGTCCTCACCAAAATTAGCGGACACACCGCAGGTATAATTTGGGTTTGGAGGCCTACATAATTTCAGAAAGAAAATACAGTTCTTCTAAAACACAGCAGAAAGTTTTATTTAACTTTTCCCCACTCCTGAAGTGCCAAGATACCCAGGTACCTAAGGATGCACTTGGTGAGATTGCCAAAGACATCCAACTTCAACTGAAACCCAGAGAGTTGAGCACATTTACTCCAAAGACTTCATAGACAATCTGTCTACACCGAAGTATTGAGGTCCTGAAAAATCCCACTCTACATCCCATTTCCCTTTCCTGTTCAAGGGTATTTTCCTTACTGACTTTTATGAGAAGAGAATCCATTAGTTTTCAGTAATATACCCAGTTATTTCACTGTCAGATTTTCTGCGTACAGGGGTTCAACTCACACTACAAGAACATTTTGCTTTATTAGACTGCCAGTATCTGTTCCACAGCTTTGGATGCACAAAAATAGGTAAAGAAATTAAACCTTAAGGATGACACAGTGCTTTCAGACCACACAGAACACTTTCGAACGTCATCTGGCACTTTTCCACAGGCCAAGGACAAAAAAAAAACAATCTCAAACACAGAGATTTACAGTTTCTGTTTTACCACCCAAAGTCATTTAAAAAGATTCAAGGTACTTCTGAGCACTAGACAGCACAATAAGATCAGTTTTCATCATCTGAGAGGGAAACACTCCTAGCAATGGTTACTTTGCTTTCCACCAGACAAATTAGTTTCACTGTGATCTTTTCAAATGTATAACCCATGAATTTTAAGTTGGTTGCAAAAGTCCACAGAAATGCAATTTAGCATCTTCCATCTGCACAGATTTAAACACTCTTCTCCTCCTCCTTACCTATACACCAACAGTTTTAAACAGGGATATGCTCAATTTAAATACTGAAATGTCAGTGTTTTCACTATATAATTAACGGAGCAAATATAAACACCTGACCATAATTATGATTTTGTCTGACTTAATATCAGAGCAACTTCACTGTTTAAAATTATGAATAACCTTCACAGACTGCTATGTAGTTCTAATGTGAAAAAAATTATTTCACAGAAAATTATGAGAAAACTTTAACTTTTTTCTCTTTATCAGGTACATTAGTAACATGAATCGAGAATAATGTCTGAGAACGCCAAAATCAAAGATATTTCTTCCAGTGGAATTAAGACTTTAATACTTTGCCTTTGATCTGAATTACACAGTATTGTTTAAATCCAAGAGCACAAAATTCCAGACTTCCGTAAATAACCTGAAGCCTGCTAGCACAAATCTGCCAACTAACAAATCCCTCTTCATCTCTCCAAAGGCTGCATTTTTAAAGGTCATTAGATGGTCAGCTCCCACACTAGACTTACAGATGTAAATATAATAGACAAAAGACATATAAAATCTCCCTCACCCATTTTCAGTAGCAGTGCTTCTTAAGAGTGTATCATCCCTCATGTAAATCCGAGAAGCTGCATGCAGGAAATAGTCACAGACAATAGCAAGATCCTAACTTTTACACTGGATAAGGCAGTGCTGAATTTGCTGTGTTTGTAGGGGTCCCACTGACGTGAACAATGGCTTAGGTAGAGCACAATACCAAAATATTCCTCTAAAGAAGAAAAAAACCCAACAAACTCAAAACCTTTGATTCCTGCCTAAGTCTAAGGCCCTATTTTTTCTGAAACATGAATGACCCCAATGGATACTCAAGGCATTGGAAAGGTCTCAGTTCACAACAAGATCAACAACTTCAGTTCAACTACGTGTTCAGTGTTAAAGTTCCGCAAAAATGCTGCACTAAATCTGAATACTGGCTCAAGTGAGCCAAGTGAAATCATGAATTAGATCCGCCTTACTTTAAAATCTGCCCTTCAAAACAAAATGAATGCACTGCAGTGTGGAGTGTTGTAACAAACTTCTAGCTCCAGACAGCTCTGTCCTGGAGCAGAAATCCCTCCAGCTACTGCTGCGTGCGTGCCAGTACCTCAACCCCAACACTCGACTCCGCACTTTTGTTTTCAAAAAGTAAATCAGGAAAATACAAACTGAACAAAAAAAAAACCCAAACACCTAAAGTAAATAAATACAGACATCTAAACCCAGACATACATTCAGACTAAGGTTGCAGGCTTGGACTATTCCCAAAATACTGAAGTGTGACCATGTTTGCATGGGTCATTTCACTTCAGCTCTGCCTCCAGCCTGTCCTCAACACTATGTGGGAGGTTTACACTAATCAGCTTTTTCTGAAGTTTAAATTGCAGCATCACATCAACAGCTGTTACACAACATCAAGGAATAGAGCTTGTGCTGATTTATGAAAGCCAACCCGGTGCTATTTTCAAGCTTCTGAATTAGCAGATATTTTTCCCCATAAAATTATTCAACATTTTTAAGTTAAATATTATAGTTAAGAACTAATAAATACAGTGATGCATGATGTTCTAAAAAGCCAGAGTTATTTTACAGTTAGCATAAACTTACCAGCAATTAATACCTTACAACACTAGGATACTTCTTACAGCTTTAATTATTTGTAACTTCATTTACTGGAGAGTGAAGGCTTTTCCAAAAGGGAGAAAAAGTATACTACTTCCCCAAGTATGTTTTAAAGAAAATCAAATGATCCAAAATATCCTCTTGAAAAGCATACACCATACAGCTCAACAGCCAATAAAGCCAAATTCCAAATTTCTGTTCTTGGATTTTGTTACTTTGCAGCTGTAAAGTGTCTGGCACTCGCAGCAGCATCTGAAGGAACACCTATGGCATTTAAGCCTTTTACATTCTTTGAAAATCTTTCAGATAACAGAATTTTTCTCTAAAGGAAAAATAGGGGGGACAAAAACAAAAGAGAGAGAAAATGAAGTCAAACGTGCATCTAGTCAAAGCACACATGTATTCACATATCAGTCTTCAGAAAGAATCAAAACACAGTGTAACTCTTGTTAATCTCATAATTGCAAGAGGCTTTTACCCATGGCTGTTAAATAATACGATCCAAATGCCTCTTCAAGATTAAGTATATAAAGTCACTGTGCAACTAAAATAGCAAGACACCAAAGGGGACGCTACACCATTTGCATAAAGAAGAGAAAGGTTACTATTGTTTCCTTAATATTGAAGTACATTTACTAGCAGAATATAAACGCATTCTTTGGAAACATAATGACTGTAACTTTGAATTTTTTACTCCTAATGTGATTACTTTACTTTAAAACAAGCAATCTATTTGCTTTTCCCATATAAAAGATCCATTTTACAGACAGAAAAGAAGGAGAGGTATTTTTGCAGAGGAAAAAAAGAAATAATCGGAGCAATGAACTGAATAATCTGAGGGCAAGAAACAGGTGCCTCATTGACAAGCTACATCATATTTACACTTATTCTAAATCAGAATTTATATTGTGGCACCTAAGTAGTTACAAATCTACCATTGGGAAATCCAAGATCATCTTCACTCTCTATGGAGAACAAGGCTTACTACTTTGAAGATGCTTTCCATGTTCAGAGCCCAATCTAAATAGGTAATATTTGTAGGAATAGAGGTCAAGGTTCCCTGCTAGTGTTGAATTATATTTTCACTCCCTGGGGAATAAAAACAAAGGGTTTTTTTTGCTGGAGTGAAGGAATATAAGGGAAAGTTCCACAGAAATGCACTGCTGCAGGCACAGCTAGAATTGAGGATTTTCTGGTCCCCATATCACACTGAAACATTGGATCTCAATCTCTTGCAGTAAAGACTGGTGTATAAGGTTATTGTGCAGCTCTGTACATTTCATGTCAATGCACAGAACTACTGATTCTTCAGCTACTATAAAAAAATTGCCATTAAAACAAGAGACTTACAAAATCTGTTACTTACACAATGAGATGCAAGATTTTGTTGTAAAAAAACTCTAAATAAGACAAACAAAAAACCTCTCTCTACTTAGTGACTGAACTTAGTCTTCTATACAAAACAGATGATAATCTGGTTTCTTATAAAAATGCTAAAGATCTCAGTTTGGGGTGATGCCTGCAGGCACTCCAGAATCAGTTATTACAGTCTGAGCCCAGTGAGACGTCACAAGTCTTAGCACAGACAGGCACACAGCCAGCATTGTCCAACACAGCCATTTCCCCTCAACACTTGGGATACAGGAGGTTCTCATCTCTTCCAAAGTTATCAGATGTGCAGCCTCTCACAGCTGAAAACCCTTTGGAGGATGGAATTAACCCACAGAGCTGAGCCCTTGGCAGGAAGCATCCTCAGAGGTTCCTCAGAGCTGAACTGCAGTGCTCAATTCACAGCACAGCCTGGAGTCAGCAACACAGCACAACCAAAATATTTGGAATCGGTCACCAAATAGAAGGGAAGAATTTTAGTTGTGAAGATTACAATTTTATTTGTAAGAAGCATAAAGTACATACATTATTATTCCCATCCCATCTGTAATTTCATCCAAGAATAATAGTAATGCTAGTGGCATTTGTGTACTATTCAATCCAGCAACAGGTAGAATGAAGGAGAAAACACTGAATTTGAAAATCTTCAACAAAACCAAAAGGTTCTGCAAATAATCTCATGTAGTCCACCAAATCTGAACAATTTCAAAAGCCACTGGCTTATAAAGAAACTTCTATAGTACTTTTTAAGACACAGAAAAGCTTGTATGATGTGGTCAACAAACCTTTTTCAATATAACATCTTTCTTACATGTGCAAATTGGTTTTGTACCTGTATCTAAGGAGCAACTGGTGAAACACTGACTAAAAAGAATTTCACAAGTAGTTATTTAGCAGAGACTTAATTCATTCTTTAGCCAGTCTGCATTTTTTTCTTTAAAGCAAATTAGAGTCCAGAGTGCAAAATGACTGTATCATGACTGCTCCCAGCTGTAAGTACTCCTTTCAACCTAAGCAATTTGAGGTTTTGCTACCTCCTAGACCACATTAAATATAGTATTATTCTAACTTTCAAATCCCCCTAAGACAAAAGAAAAACAAAACTGAGTTGGGTGACCAGGCTTGGTGCTGTTCAGAAGATAACAGTGAACCAAGTTGACTAATTTCCCATTACCAGTCTGCTGTCTTGCAGAGAAAGCAGCCCAGCTCCAACCTTTAATTACCTAAGTAGTACTTACTAAACTTAGTTGCCCTAAATATCCACAGATTAAAGCAGTTCTGGAGATGATCCCAGATAGTCTTTCCAAGTAAGAACTCCCTCATCACGTGCTATTACTAAACAATCCTGTACAACCAAATATCTATAGTAAACACACAGTATTGAAATACACAATTGATTAGCTGACTACCTTCAAACCTGCAGTACATATTCTGCACTCAAGTCAACTGGCCTAAATAAGCCCTCCCCTCACCCTCCATGAAATACAAAAAAATCGTTTTCGAAGAGCTTTGGCTCAGGCACAAGCATAGGTTTGTTCACACATGAGAAAACACTGCTGACCGTTTTCTTTCCCTTTTCAGCCTGCAAGAGATCCTCATTTTACTCCTGGTAGGGCAACAGAGTGTTGGCATTTTACACAGTCATCCCAGAAAGCACTCCCCGTGGTAGAAGCATCACCACAGCAGAGCTGCAACCTCCCTAGTCACAGCTTTTAATCTCCATTCTCTGTGGAGAGCAGTTGGCCCAAAGATGGGTCAGCCAGGAATGCACTCACCCTCTTCTGTGGAGCAGCTAAGAAAACCTATACATTCCAAGACTTCTTCTCCCACTATGTGGAAGACAGGAAGAAATCAGAAGTGCTCTGCAGTGCAGCATTGAGCTACCAGTTTTAACTAGCTGGGAAGTTCAAGTTCTTTATTTTTTGTGAAAAAATCTGTCTTTCATTTTCATAAGCGCAGTAAAAGAGTCAAATCATGAGCTGACCAGGAGTGCTGATGGTGGCACTGAGCTCCGAGTTCAATGAACTTATTATGGCTACAATTTATGATTCTGTGGGGAGGAAATGAAGCTTAGCTACTAACCTTCTCTTCAGACTTTGGGTAAATCACTTTGCCTTTTTTCAGTCTTCTTTTCCTTGTTCATTAGGCACTCTTGGGGACTACCACTGCATCTCATAACAAGGAGAGACAACACTGAAGCTCTACAGGGACCTCCCACCCTCAACTAGAAGAACATCACTGAAACAGGACTAATTAGTATGCTAGCTTTGACTTCTTCTATGTCTAGCCAATCCTGGCTGGCCAATTTCTCAGAGCACCACAGTACTGATGGCTTCTCAAGTGAGATTCAAGAAAGGAGAGATTGATAATATTCCAGATAAGTTTCTTTCACCTTCTGCTCTGGAAGTGTCTGCATAAAAATAACAAGAAAAGGTAAATGGACACTGGAAACATCTCAGAGTATTAGTGCAGGTAAAAGAAGCAACAGAGAAGAGCAAGGCTTGCAATAGGCTACAGAAAGTAAGAAAAAGCCTTACAATTTTAGGCAACAGCAGCCAAAGATCCTATGGAGGGATTTAAAAAAACATAACATAATCAAGTAAAGAATGCAACCTTTACAAAAGCATGAAAAGTAAAGGGAGAAAGTGTTTATCAAAGAACTAAACCAGAAATATCATCCCACCATCCAGCACTAAATCTGTAGGGCAGAGCCTCAGCTGCTGTAAATGGTCATGGTTGTATTGATGGTAGAGTTAAGGGAGCACAGATATTCTCTCTGAGGCTCCAAGCACCTGCCTCTCTCAGAGAGTCAGTTTTGGTCTAGGAGTTCACAAAAATCAAAGCACAAGCTGACTCACAGTAAATGGGGGGAGTGAGTAATAAATCTATTCTCCACATTTCAGTCAATTTAAACTTCTAAACATAAATTTCATTCAAAAATTCCATTCCAGAAGCTTAAATGTTTCCTACCATCTGTGAATATCTTACATCTTGCTATTAAAAGGTTTAAGTACCTTTGAATAGCAATAGATCAATCACCTTGCCCTCAACCCACTAAACTGAATCCATCATATGCAAGGGAAAAGCAATTCATCAGGTTTAGGTAATCTGAGAATTTTCCAACAAGCATGGATGGAAACCAAACAGGCAAAGTCTAAATTATCCTCTTCTTGCTTGCAGGAAGGCCCATTTAATACTGTTCCTCACTATGGGTAGATAATGTCACTCTCAGCATCGTTAATGCAGTACCTGTTATTAACATTAAACCATCAATCTCATGTTGAAACACAAAGAAACAACTGGCTGACAATATACACATGGTAACCTGCATTCCATCTGAAGTGTTTGCTCTGCTGTACTTCAGCTTACCAGTAGAGTTTCAGCAGGAGTTAATCTGACTCAGTTTCTAAGGCCAGTACAATTTCTACTAGAATATCTTCAATGTCTGTCAACTTCAAAGAATAAAAAAAAAAACCACCACTCTTTACTGCCTGAAAGTCTTGCCTCCTTGATGTCAGCTGAATTGTCAGCAGGTTCATACAGTATTTTCAGCCTGCTAGGTGGGTAACCACATCTAATCTGTAAAATGTCATTGGCATAATGAATACAAAACTAAATATATATAATAAAATTTTGCAACTTGACAAAAAAAAAACAATTATAAAGGTTCTTATCAGAAATATTAGCAGAACAAAGTTTTAAACTAATTTACTATAATTTCTTGCCCGACCAAAACCAAACCTCTCTCTACGTTTTGATTTTCCTACCTCTTTGCCTTGCAATTCCCAAGATTCTCCCATGGTTCACCATCCAAATTCAGTCTCCCTTCATTCACACGTCTCTTTCATCTATCCTCCAACTCCAGGATGCCTGACAGGATAATCTTAGTCTTTCTACCACACAGTTACAACTCCCAAATTTCTCTATCCCTCTTGCAGGTTCTGGTGACAATCTTCTCTCTCTCCAGGTGCTTTTCACACTCTACTTCCCTGCAGCTCAATTCTGCACTTGTAGAGTTTTGTCTGAATCCTCCTTGGACACTGGTGGTCCAAGTGAGACTGGTGAAACACCAAGTGCACAGAGATGCAGAAATTAATTCAGCGTTTTATCAAACAACCCAGAATCCCATAAAGACTGTGCTAGACCAGCCCCTGCAATGTGGATTAATGCTCACAGGCTAATTTACAAGACCTTTTCAACCCACTTCCTACAACAGCAGAATCAGGTCTGGGAGCAGCTGCCCGTGATACAAGGCAGGACAGCAGCACTTTCAGTCTCAGCTGCAGTTCGAGGTGACACAGAAATCAAAACTGCCATAGACAAGGATAGGTGCATTTAAACACAACTTTTATACCAACAGCACCATTTGCTAAGTAGGAAGTGGAGCACATATCTGTTGTCATCTTATTGCAGGGGTTCCATACTGCTGTCTCCTTATCACAAAAGTTTCATACCTTCTTGGTGTTTTCTTGCAGGAAGCTGTCAGAGCACTGACTTTGTCTTCTTCACAAAGTGACCAACTGACTTCAGACCCCTTCCTACCCAGCCACCCCACTCTTCTATAGCACTCTTCTTCTCACTGCTTACAGCTGTGGCCTGTTAAAGTCAGGCCTGTTCCTAATCTTTGATAATTGGTCCAGCTGCAGCTCCTTAGGGGTAAGATTACTTTCTACACTATCTTTATTTTCTTATATTGTATCCCCCTACACATACCTACAAAATGGTCTAACTCCCCAGTCACACCAGAGAACATATCCAAATACACACACATCATCCCCCACTAAAGGTGAGTCAATCAGCAATACCATGAAGAGCTGCATGTCCAAGTCTTATTAACTTTGATTTTGAAATCCCTAATTCAGGATTTCAAATATGTCCTGAATGAAATGTAATTCATTTGATTTCCACACCACATCACGGAACAACTCAGGTTGGATGGACCTTCAGGAGGTCCAAACATCATTTTTCCAGGAGCCTAAATCAGAACTGAGGTATCTGGATTTGATTTGGTCATGTATTTCCTCTTTGACCTCAGGCTAATAATTTACACAGCTGCTCCCTCCCTGAGCTGTCTGCAGTTACAGAAAAAGAAATGTTGCACTATTACTACATTAATCTCTGAGGAATGCTTAGGTAATATGGTTTGAAATATAGGCAAATCAGATTTCTAAATATTAGATCTGGGCTAATACAGGAAACTTGAGATCTTAGTCTAGCACTCCACAGCATTCAGCCTGGATGTTTCAAGTACGAACCTGTGTTCACAAAGATTACATTTAGTTCTGAAGTGGCTATATTTTAAAAATTTGGATTTTTGTTTCAGGCCTGCTTCTTGGTTCCAAAGCAAAGACTTAGCAGAGTGTGCTTCAACTGGACCTAAGGCAACTGTAAATTAATCTGAGTCGTATGAAATAAGGATTATATTAAGTAGTATTTTTACTAGCTTTAAGAATATACAGTAACATAAGAAAATACTATTTAATATGTTTTATTTGCCTTTGTTTACTATATCTCAACATGGCATTTTAGTCAGACCTTAATTTACTGTGTGTTAAACTGCTTCCAGCAAACTTGACACCTAAACCTGGCAAAATGGATAAATTACCCCGGAGTTCGTTTTCGGTTCTCAGCTCCCAGGGGATGCTGCTGGCAGGTTGAGTCAAAGCACAAAGAAATGTTTGTCTCCTTTCTTTCTAGTATTTTGGATGTCAGTTTTAATACACTGCTAGAAAATTAACAGCTCAGAGACAAGGATGATTATTTTTCAAATTTTATGTTTAGTCAAAGCACGTTTCCTACGCTGGTTCACCAAAAAAAAAAAAAAAAAACCAAACAAAACAATAAACAAACCAACCAAAAAACTCCAACACAAAGAAAAACTCCACCACTTTCCCAACTAACTTCAACTACACCTACCTGCCTAACCATTTAATACTCACACCCAAAGGCCATGCAAAGATGTCAGAAGTTCAATCTCAACCTAGGTGTGAATTCTGATTTAGGAGACTTGGCAGTCACAGAAGAAAAACTTGTGATAACATGTTTGTCATTTGCCATCAACTACCCCACTAAAAGTGGTTTTAAATTGTCACACATCTATTTTCCCCAGAATCAGAAGCCATACAGATGAGATCACAATCAATAAAGTTTACCACTCAGCATCTACAGGGACAAGAGGGAGTCTGGAATCACTGGGAGAGGGGGAATAACCCAAAGCAGACCCAAAACAAATAAAACCTCACCAGCATATGACAAGTAGCTACATAAATAAGCTACATGCCAGCTAATTAGTAAGTCTTTCAACTAATTTATTTATTTACATAATTATTTACATAAATAAATACACATTCACAGGACACTGCACCTATGTTATGTGAATACTATAGGCATAAAGCAACTAAGAAGTTGTTTCTTAAACCTTTCTTCATTTTCATTTCTTTTTAGACCAACATGAAAATAGAATGTTTATGGCTGATAATATAACTTTCCTGGTCTTTGAGAGCATAACACACTGGAGGAACAAAACATTTTAAATCCATATGCATGCAGTATCAATAAATCCATTGTACTACAATAGCTGCATATATTCTATGCATCAAGGCAGAGAGGAAGTCTGACTAATATGCACATGGGGAATATTTGCAAATAACAGAACACAATAATTGTCTCTAGTATCTCAATGAGACCATGGTCTTCCTGTGCTAGGTATTGTATGAATGCATGGTAAGAGCACATGCAGGTCATGCTGAACTTACAAATTCAGGCTGTTCATGAAACTAAGGTTTACAATGAGATTATTAATACCACATCCTTAAAGTGGAGGTCTGAGGTCATCCCTGCTACAAACTAGGGAAGATCATGAGCACATTGTGTAAAAGAAATACACATTATCACATAATTTAAAGAAACTTTACATCAGTACAAAATTATATATTCCATGAGCCTCTATTACTTTATGATCTTATAGATTAAGGTGTCTATAAGGATTAAGGAAAAAAAGGATACATCAATCCAGCATGTTGAGAATTATGCATTTATAAGCACTGTGTTTGTTAAATACAATTTACGGATATCGATAGTTTCTATAGTGTCTTTACTACAAGTGTACAAGAAATAATGTTTTCTGCCCCTTTGGAAAATTGCTTGGAAGAATCAGTCCTGTCTTCTCCAGTCATCATTGATTTTTGTAGAAAAAAATAGCAGGCTCTTGTTCTCTCTGGTACACTAACAAAACTATCTAAGACTTCTACAGTTTCTCTACAATGCATGACATCTTACATGAGTCCCCAAGGTTATAACTAACAGTGTAAAATATACACAGACTTAATGACTTTGATCCTGACTCAGAACTCACACATATGCTGCTGGGAAACACACTTTACTGTAGAGGACTGATACTTTCTCTCTCACTGCAGGTACACAAAGCATCGCTACAACGTGCATTTTAATGCTAAACTAAAAATGCAGCATGGCTCAGGAAGAAATGCTAACCCTGACTTTCCCCCAGTCCACAATTCATCTTTACCCACTAATAGCAATGGAAGGAGCACATTTGAACCAAACTGCCACCTATTTAAAATCAGTGTAGTTCATGAACTGTCCACGGTCAACAAATTACAGGCAAGAAAATCCCACTGCCTTTCTGTTTCAAGGCCACTCCCTAACTAGTGTCAGAAGACAATGGAAATATATTCCCATTTCTAATTCACAGGGAAAAAAAATTCTACCCATATACAGGGATTACTTGAAAATATTCACAAGAGCAAAGAGTCTGGATCAGTTTTTCAGCAGCCTGACATGCTCCAGTGGAGGCATGTGGTAAGAAACATCATGACACCCAGTCACCCCACCTTGTATGTGCCCTGGAAATGTTACTTGGAGTTCTGGAGGACACGGAGTCATGGGAACATTTTGAAACAAGAAGCAAGCCATTGGAGCAGAGAAGCTACAAATCAGACTTTCTGGGCAGATGGCACTGCAAGCTAGCAAGCTGATGGCAGATGGAAGTGAGAGCTCGGATACGGCAAAAAAATCGGTTGCAAACTAATGAGGTCTGTTAAGATGCTAGAGACAACTACTCCTCTTTTCTGATCTCTCTGCTTCAAGTGAGGATCAGGTCAACTCCTCCTCCCACAGAAATCTACCCAGAGCCATGAAGAAAAGGTAGCTTGGTTTCCTTCCAAGAGGAAGCCATCCAGAGAGTTACTCAATACCAAATAAGCATACGATTCATAATTCAAAAATCCCAGGCTCTCATGAAACTTCCAAAGTCCAGAGCCTTCTACATACAATCTATAAGCCCTCTAGCCTCCAGGACAATATAAAGACCAATCAATCTGCTTTTATCAAAGCAGAGAAGCTTTCAACAATGGGGAAGCTTAAAGCCAGGAATGATCTTTAATAGAAAAATGCTGCAGAACATGTTAACTGTGGTGAGAATTTGGTCTCGGTCCAGACGAGAACCAAGGTTGGCTGGGTGCTCCCAAGGCTCCACCTCCTCCCTGCAGCTGACCTACAGTTCCTTTGCTGCTATGGGATAGAGACAATCTGTAACTTTTCATGACTGCAGAATACTACTATCAGAAGAAACATGGAAGACCTCGTAAGATGTTCATGGTTATCATTCCTCTGATATAAAAAGCCCAATTCTTCTTCTCTAGTTACATACATGCACATACATGCATTTTCTTATCCTCTTTCAGACTCCTCTGGTTCTTTTTTAAAGCACCATTGTTGAGACTTGAGCATTTTTCCTCTTCTGATACAATGCCCCAGAAACATTATCAATGTTTGCAGAAGAACACAATACAAAATTATCTACTAGCAAATGAGATAATCTGAAACAGTGTAGACTATGTGAGCTTCTAGAAGATAGCAGCTCTCACTAGCTTCTAACATTACTTCTAGAAGCTTACAGATTTTTTATCCCAAGGTATATTACAAAGGGTGAGCCTTTCTTGCCAGTGTTATGAAGTACAGGGATCTCATGATCTTATAAACTTCTGTAGCTGCCATTTCTAATAATTGAGATTTTTTTTCCACTTACACATTAAGTAAGAAAATCAAGTGAAGTGGTAAATATATTAACTCCATTGAAAGCCTTTGGAAAAAGGGAGGTAAAGCTGAAGACTTGTGTGGGAAGCTAATGAAAAGGGAGTACAGCAATAACTCAAGGGATTAACAGGCTCTCAGCAAGAACCGGCATTTCTCAAGGTACTATGAAATTCTTGTATCCTAAACACACACATAAAAACATCCACACAACAAAAGAAAACTGCTATATACCATACACACAGCCATGCATTTGTACAGCCCCTCGTGCTCAGAGCAGACACAGAAATTACATAGGTGAGAGTCTTATAAAGGAGCCCGCAGGGAACCGTGTATTCATATTCCAACTGAAAATCCACATTCTCACCAATCTTCTATGCAATCTCCACCAAGTCTCTTGACCTTTCCTGGGACTTCCCTCTCTGTGTCCATGTGATTACACAAGCTACATTCCCACAGAGATGAGCTAGATTACTGGCTCCTTTCTGATAGGTGTTCCATCATTGCTACCTTCTCGTTACATGACAAATCTCAGTCCCTGGCTACCAGACAAGAATGAAAAAAATAAATAGAAAAATAGCAAGTCAACTTCCCATACACTAAAAAACAAAACAACAAAAAACAAAGCCAGCAAAGAACACTACCCCAATGTCGCAGACATCTTTTCACTAAAAATCCTTTCTTGGGATTTTTTCCCTTCTGAGAAGCTGAGGCCTCAGAAACAAACAATGGTTATCTGCTGCTCTGGAATGCAACAGGTAGATCTGTAATTGGTCTCCTGTAGATGTTTAGATTAGTGACCAGTCATGGCAGAGCTGGCTCTCGCTCTCTGTCCGAGCCACAGATCTTTGTTATTCATTCCTTTCTATTCTTAGCTAGCCTTCTGAGAAGAAACCTTTCCTTCTATTTCTTTTTAGTTAGTTATAACGTAATACATATATCATAAAATAATAAATCAAGCCTTCTGAACATAGAGTCAACATTTTCATCTCTCCCCTTATCCAAGAACCCCTGTGACCACTGTCACACCCCAAGTCTACAGAAGTTGTTACTGGGCAATAACGATAATGGGTTCTTACAGACCCACTCCTGGCCACAAACCCCAACTTCAACTATTTTCAGATGTTCCCTTTATTTGCAGCTTACATCTAGTCACTCCTACAGCATCTCAATTCCCCCTTCAGCTGCAGAAGATACACAGTGATAAGCAGTACATAACTGCAGAATAACAGGAAGTGATTAAAAATGCTACAACTGCAATCCTGTGACAGATTTGATCTGTAAATCTGTATTCTAACTGAAGAAACACTTTTTAAAAGAAAGGCTACTACCATTACTGTGACTAGAAATTATTAATTTAATGCAAGTCTTGTGATATTTTTCTTAAACTTCAGCATCCTGAGGCATATTTGGGCCTCCCATGTCCATCTCTTGTGGTTAGAGAAAAATGTACCTCAGAGACCTGAATTTCAGAAAGTACATCAAAATGACCCAGCTGTATTTATCTATTCCAGTTGTTCTTAAACTAATCTTATGACTTCAGAAGAATGGAGGAAACGGAACTATTTGTTTTAAACATGTGCAGAAGTCAGTATTCCAAGTATCCCAATTCCAACTGGAACTCCAATTCACATGCAAGCATGTTTTTGCCTTGGTCGTTTTATCATATAATTGTGAAAAAGTTCTCATTAATGCTAAATGGAAGTCTCCACCAGAACTTTCACAGGTATTTTTCTGATCTAGCTTCTATAATTTTGTGGCCTCCATTGCCTTGACTCCAAGTGTACTGACAAGTATGAGCTCAGACATGATCACATTGATACATCCACATATACGGAGGAAAATGAAAAAGGAGTGGGAAAGAATAGTATTTTTGACTATTCATCAAGAGTCACTATGTGTGATACAAAGGTCCTTTCGGTATTCTTTCTTGTTTGTTAACAACTTTGACAGAAAAATCAAGAGCATCATAATGTTACAGATGCAGAACAGAGCAAACCGACCCACAAAGTTCTTAACAAAAGAACGGAGAAGCCCTTGGACATCAAGAGGATACAGTTAAAACTTTTGGACCGGCCCACTTTGAGCTATGTTCTTCCTCTCTCAGGAGTGTATAAGCACACTAGTGACCCTCAGTCTATAGAACTGGCACTTCAGTATCACCACAAACATGTGAGTGAGGGCAGGACCACTGCTCCAAACTCTCCTGGGGCTGACAGCATCCCAGAACTCATGCTGGCAAGAAGGAGCACACTCCATTGCTACCACAGAGTTTATCAAAGAGTCACATTAAAAAAAAAAAAAATCTGAACTTTAAATTTACTTGGCTAGTGCCATTGGCAAAATGTCTCATCTCCCACACACCATAAACCACAGAGAGGCAAGGAGAGAGAGAAAGGAAATACACACTGGAAAGACAGATGGGAAGATGAAAGCATTGTGGACTAACACTGATACTAAAATGCATCATCCATTCCTGCCCTCAATCAATTCTTTTTGCTTGGCCAAGATAGACATCCTGAAGTAAAATGGATTCCAGGGTTTCCGTATTACTTACCTCATCAACTCCATTCACACAACATAAATTCCTGCTCTGAATACACAGTTTATCACTAAACTAGCAAACCACGATTAACTATGTAACGGTAATTAACAAAAATCACTGAGCTCAGATGTCATCTAAAACACTGCATATTTAGCTACCCATAGTTTCAAGAGGAGCACACTCTCATGACTTGTGCAATATACACACATCAGCTGGACAGAAATGAATAATCACTGAAGGAACAAAGCTACAGAAATTGAATTGTCATGACCTAAACATGCCTTTATCTGAACATTACCTTTTGCCTTTGATACATAAAATCATGTCATTATGTAACACAATAAACCTCAATGCTACACAGAACAGTCCTGATTTGTTGGGTTCTATTAACGCTGATGTTTACACATCACCACAACTTGGTCATGACAAAACTACCCAATACATCTCAAGAGTTATAGGACATTACAAAGTCTTCCCCATCTTACCTGGCTCTGTACAGTTCTTCTCTTCATGTGTCCCATTAGGTGATGCCATCAACCTTCTATTCCTCCATATTCCTGATATAATGCTTCTGTCTGCAACAGCTGATTCTTGGCCTATATTAAATTAAAAGACATTATGCCCACAAGCAAAATTTTTTTCCTGCATCATCCCAACTGGACTACAGGTGCCCACTAACAAGGAGCACAGACAGACCATCAGAATGTAAATGGGGCAAAATCCAAGGTGTGACTGGAGCACATACTAACAGACATGTGCTAGGTGCTCCTAGCTCCAAAGGGTGCAAATGGGCACCATATCCGGGCTGTTGGCATGTTCTGGCTATTAGAGCTACCAGAACACTTGGCTGTGACCCATAGGAGGAAAATATTCTGTAGCAAGCAAATGCTGAAGCCTGTACCTGTGAAAGTCAACACTTGCAGCTCCTATAGATGAAACCAGCCCAGCTATGCTGACATGAGCAAAAATCACACTTCCATTTAGTCATCTGTACTTGCACATATTACATTACTGCTTTCATGAAAAAATAAAAATGCATATGGATATGTTCCAGTTACATTTTAGTTTATTCTGAACTTTTCAGTCTTGGCTATGCTTAATAATATCAAACCATTCATAACTCGTCAAAGAAAATGGAAATCACAGTGAATTCTCATAAGACTTTAAAAAAATACAAACTTTTTTAGAAATCAATGGAGCTTTTACCAAAATGCATATTCCAGAAGCATTCTCCACAAAACCTGTTAGAGTACAGGAGCACTTGGGAGATCATGTGCCATATGCAATAAAAGAAAGAATAGAACCCCCTTAATTAAACCACTTCCACCTCAATCATATCAATTTCAAATGAACATATTGTAATAACAAAAATTCTTCCTTGGCCAATTTTAGAGTTTATACTGTCATCATGTAATACCTGTGCTTTCTTAGTGACTCCTGAAAAAAAGAAATCTAGTTCGGAAGTTAGTTTTTCCAGAGTAAAATATTCTGAGCCACAATTATAAGAAACATAGACAACAGATGGTCAGTGTTTATGGATAATATGTACTGTAAATTAGCCAGCTAAAAAACCCTACCTGATGCAGCATACTATCAAAAATTAGGTTATGAGGGATTTAGTTGATAACCCAGGAGATTAAAAACTTTCATTAGTCATGACATTTTTCATGAAAACCAAAAAAAGTTGTGGAAAATAACAATTGCAACAAAAAACATCCCTCAAGCTATGCAAATATATTCATACCCCCATTACTTGTTTCCAAGTTGAAAGTTTAAGATGAGCAATATGCTAATATGGTCTAAGACACCGAATTCTTATATGGATGGCTTGTTGCCATCCTAGACACAGCTCAAACAAGCCAGGCAATAATTTGAGCACAAGAGCATTACAAACTATGACAAGTTCCAGCAGATTTTTCTTCCCTAAAGCACACACTTGAACTTCAGCTTTAATTTCAGCAGATGACCCATCCTAACTGTGCTGAAATCTGAGTTTCTTATATTAAATGTAGATGCTCAGTGATGGGCTTAGTCAATTTTATTCTTAAATCTTCGAGGACTGTCGGCAGCCCTACCTAGACCCAACTGCTATCCCAGCAACCTTAGACTTTGTATTTGAAGGATGCAAAGCATATTGCAGGATGAAGGCCTGAAGCTGCATACTTACAGCCCAAACTGTGCCAGCAGGCAGAGGAGCAAATGGGAATGATACGGTTAATTATAAATGCATCAGTTTACCAATACAGCACATGCACAAATGATGCAAAAGACTCTGTTAAAATACTCTCTCTATAAAACCTAAGATTAGCGCCGTTCCCAGCCTAAAATGCAGAATTTTCTGTCAAATCTATACTGTAACGGGGGGACAGGTGTTGAGGGTGCGTGTGAGATTGAGAAAAGAAGCAGCTATAGCTGATGGAGGTTTACAACCTGAAGACAAAACCAAAGGCAGCCCGAAGTTGCAGAGGGAACCACAGGCGGCTGGAGAGAACTCCACTCTGATACAGCGGCAGGGGGGAAACTCCTCCAGGGCCGTTCGCAGGCACAGCGCTGCCCCGCGATGCCCGGTCCGTGCCCGACCCGAGCGGCGCGGCGGGCGCGGCACCGGGGGAGCCCCGGACGAGCAGGGGCCAGCGGCGCAGCCTCCCCCGCTCCTGGGCAGCGTCCCCCTCTCCCGGGCAGCGTCCCCCTTTCCCGCATCCTCCCGGCGCGGGGCTTTCTCCCGAGGAACCCGCGCTGCTCCCCCGCCTCGCCCGCACGCCGGGGCATTTCCACTGGGAGACCCCAAAGGGGAACAGCCACCGCCGCCTGACCCCGGCAAACCCCGGCAGCCCCGGGGCGGCTGCATCTCCCCGGGCCACCCGCCCGGCCCTGCCGGGGTCCGCCGGTCCCGCCGCCGCCGCACTCACCCGCTCTGGAGAGCAGGCTGGACATGCACCAGGCGAAGAAGAGGATGGCGCAGATGAAGCCCAGCTGCTGCAGCAGCATCTCCCGCCTCCTGCGAACTTTCCTCAGCATAAGCAGCATGGTCTTCGGAGGGGCGAGCGGCGTCTCCTCCGGCTCCATCGGAGCGAGCGCGGGCGCCGAGGGGGCGGCCAGTGGGTCGGTGGGGAAGCGGGGATCACTCCCGGCGGCTTCCCGCGGACGGCTCCATTTCGGTCGGGCTGCAGCGCGAAGATAAGCCGATGCCCAGGGCCGCAGGTCGGCAGCGGCGCGGCGGAGGCAGAGGCAGGTGGCGGCGGGCGGGGAGGCGGCGGCCCGGAGCGGGGGGAGGCGCCGCGCTCGGGCTCAGGGGCCGGGCCGAGTCCCGCGCCCCATGGCCGGCGGCGGAGGGAGCGGCGGCGGCGCCCCGCGCGCCTCGGGCAGCGGCCGCCCCTCAGCGCGGCGCGGGCTGCGAGTCAGCGCCGAGGCACGGACGCGTCCATGCGGCTCCCTGCCCGCCCGGCCAAGTTTGAAGTTTATCCCTTTCCTCCCTCCCTCCCTCCGCAGGCGGCAGGTGGGCGACCCAGCCCCGCGGTGACAGCGGCTGCCCGCGGGCTCTCAGCGCGGCGCCGGGCGGGCACTCAGCCCCGGCGGGCGGCTCGGCCCCTTCTCCCCGCCCCTCTCCCGCAACTTTCTGGGTGCTCCTCCGGCACCCATGGCAACGCGCGTGTGCCCTCCCCCACCGCCGGGCCGGGGGAAGGCATTAATAGCGAAATTAATCCTTTCCCCGCACGGCGCAGGAATGCCCGGCTCTCGGCGTCGCTGCGCGGAGGGCAGCGGGCAGCGGTAGGTGCCGCCGGGCCGGGGCCGGGGCCGGGTGGCCTGAGGGGCTGCAGCGCCCCGGGGCTGGCGAGGAGCGCCGGAGGCTCGGGGCTCTTCCACCTGTGTCAGGAGATGCCTTTCAAATGGGCTTCCATGGGGACAATGGCGCTTCTGCGCGCAGTTTGCGCTGCAACCAACGCGGGGTGTTTAGGATGGCAAATTAATGATCCATTTTGTGGGATGGTGGTTAGTTCTAGGCTGTGCCACCGAGATTTCATGTCTTTTTTTTAACTAAAATTGTATGTTTACATTAATTAAGCGGTTACTGTCAGCCAACGAGTCGTGGGAACTTCCTCCTACAGCACACGCATCGGTTCTGTATTCCTCCCAGAAACGCATGGGAAAGCACATGCAGACAAACCGGGATTAACTCATCTGATCTTCTTTTGATACAGCGTTGGGTTTACGACAGAAGGCCTTTCAGGTGATTCCCTCTGGATCATTGTCTGTGTTCTTCAGAACATACAAGACATATCTGGCATTGTTTGTCATGGCTTCATAATTATAATACAAATACCCACGTAAACAAATAATCACAAATAAAATATCACCAATTCTCTGTTTTCCCATCATTCAAATGTGTTTTCTAGTTTTGCTTGTGAATTCTGTCCACTATAGGAAGATGCAGAGGCACAGTGCTCAGGATGCTCTGGTACACACTGCATGTGAAATTGCTCTGGATTCATGCTGAAGACTGCCAATTGTCTCAAGTGCAAAAGGCATTACTCAAGCTGGAGAGCCAAAGAGGAGCAGTGGTGTCGGTGTTGTTGCTTCTTTATGTGCACCTAGCTACAGAAACTTGTGTTTCTTAACTGCCCAAGCTCCATGGGCACCTAGGCTCTTGTGGGCTTTTGGCTTTCTAATTTACATTAAAGCAGGAAAACATGTCAGAAGAATGGCACTGAGACAGGCTCTAGTCTCCTCTTTTTCATTCCCTTTATAGCTGCTGAGAGTGAAATGGTAAATGTGAGAGCTCTTGCCTACTACACAAAAAGGTAATAGAGAAGATTATAAATCAGGTTATGTCTCTTGATTTCTCTCCATGGCCAGATAGGAAATCTCAAAGTTGAATCCAGAACAGTGAAAGCTACCCTTGACCAAAAGAATTTACAGGCTAATTAGACACAGAGGCAATGGAAGCTGGATGAAGGCAACAGAAGGTCTTTAGATCGGCACCTTTATTTATAGTGGGCTTGTTTTTTACATTGAAGATATTTAAGCTCCGGTGAAGGTGCTGGTTGGCCATGTCTCTACAGATGCCAGTTTATACCCTGTCAGCTGTTGTAATAGATGGGAGCTAACTCTTCACACAGCTTTCCATCACCTCTTTTCTGGGACTAAAGCCTCCCCATCCACTCAAAGTGGCAATGCAAATATTACTCTGCCATCCCCTTTTTGTGTGTTTAATGAGAGTTGCAGTGCTGACAAGACTGTAGTTTTCTGTACTAAGAAGGATGGTGACACTGGAGGAGATTGCAGAGATTTGTTCAGTTTTTAATAAAAGAAATCTATAATCTGCTTAGAATAATAGAATCATTAAGGTTGTAAAAGACCTGTGAGATCATCAATTCTAACCATTAACCCAGCAATGACACATTCACCACTAAACCATGTACCCAAGTGCCACATCTATACATTTTTTGAACACTTCCAGGATTTGTGATTCCACCACTTCCAGGGCAGCTTGTTCCAATGCCTGACCATTCTTCACTTACAAGGGCTTCAAAGAGGCTGTTCTAATGGCTGGATCTCTTCCCACAACTGATGAAAGTTGCTTGTGATTTTTATGTTTACTGTGTTTTACTTATTTAACTCTTTACACTGAGGACATTTTCAAAGCCATGGCACCCCTGATCTGAAGAGGTACTGATACTAAGTACTGATATTGTACTTACATGCAATGACAAGTTTGCCACAACTGAGGTAAATTTGTATCTGGAGTTGAGTCTGGAGTTGAGGCTGTCATTCACAGATATTCCATATTTGTGTCAATGTGTTGTTTACCATTGTTAGAGGTCCTGAGTTTCACATGTGAGGGATTTTCATTAATTCTGTCGGATCCTATGAACATCACATGGATCAAACCAAAGCACATGGTTAGTGACAGGAATGCTGTTATAATATTGCCTGCTTTGACATAGAGCTTTTTCCTTTTCTTGGCTGTTACAAAGTTGTCTGGTTTAAAGTTAACAGTTAGTGACTATACAAACCCTATGGCCTTCCCTGTGAACCCCTGAAAGCAAGAATCAAGAACCAAAACAGTGAGGAGTGCCTTTGTGAATTCCTTACAGAGGAGAAATCTGCTGCCATGAAAGCAGTTCTCAGTGGGATGGTGTCTCTCCCTTTCCTGTGTACACAAATGAGGCAGATCAAAGTTCAGACACTACTAATCTCCTAATCATACAAGCTTCTGATTAGCATTTTTAATCAGTCTGGTGATCACAGGGCAGTCTCAAAGTTGTTCTTGAATACTAAACTTTCAGAACAGAATTCCAAATCACTTTTATTTTGGTGAGAGTTTTTTGAGAAATGTGTCAGGTAACTCTTTGTGTAGGATGTCTCAAAGGGAAAAGGCGTGCTGCAGAATTCAGCTCCAGTTACCTCTCACCAGGAGGGTCTATTTGAGTACATTTGAGCCATTCACATGGAGGTTGTTACTGGAATAGTGTCCAGTACTGGAACTTTTATCTGATATAAGACATCCATGCTGTGTATGGGGGTACAGTGATGCAGTGTTGGGAAGCAAAAAAGAAGCAAATATTTACTGCATAGGGTGACATTAGAGAAATTTGCATTTGCTTTTTAAATCTTAAATTATTGCTATCTCTTACTGCAAGAAGAACAACTGTATATAAATTCAGTGAAGCCTTCCATTAATAGTCTCAAAAAAAAAAGACTAAGACATGCATGGTTTTCTGAGTGATGCTTTCACAGTGAGTGGTTTGGTGATACTTCACATGTTCTGTTTCCAGTATAATCAGAACAAAATGTTTTCCAGACTAGGTCTAGGATTGCTGAAAGAATTATGTTTTGAAAATTAAAGGTATGTGAGAAACATTGTCAAAACAAAATGTAGATGAAGAAAATATTAAATAGCACTTGTCTTTAAGACAAACACAAGAAATAAATCTTCTTTCTTATTGCAGTGTTTATCATTGTGATAATTTAACTTTTGTGTATGTCCCACGCCAAAATGTCTCACTAGAAGCACATACTAATGTTAGTTTCATTTAGCACTGCCAAATGTGCTTGTTTTTCATCTCAAGCACAATTAGTATCTTGAACTGAGAAACAGCCAAAAAGCTTTGAATTAGGGAAGTGTCTCACAGGAGATCCATGAAAGCAGCTCATCTGAGAAGAAAATATTGATGCTGCTGAGAGTTGAAGGAGAAGTATGTTTGGATTAATTTTCTATGGCACCCCCTAAAAGGAGCATAAAAGCAGCAGCATGCCATGGTTGCTGGAAGCTGAGGCCCTGTTAGTTGGCCATGGAGACTGTTCCAGCACAGAAGAGCTGGGAAGCTCTGGGTGGTTGATGGTTAGAAGGTGATTGTTTGTGACAGGTGCCCAACCAGGCCTAGGAGCCTTTTCAAGTCCGACTTTTCTGACTGATACACCTGGCATCCCAGTATCGACCCCTCTGTCCTGTCTGCAAGGTCAAGAGGTAATACCAAAGAAAAGCCAACAATGTTTCCTTAAGAAAGGACCCAAAAATCTACCATAAGCCATACAAATTTAACTGAGAGGAAAGGCATTGGAAGGAAAAGAGACTGGGATCCTACTTTTGCTAGCTGGCCCAGGTGGCTCATATAAGGGAGAGAGCCTTAGCTTGGCACTGTCCATAATCACCTGACTGTCAAGGAAAAAGCAATCCTGTGTTTATTTAGGACCAAGTCCCTGGCAAAGGAGGGCACACAAATATGACTTGACAATACAAGCTTGGAGAAAGCAAATCAATATGTAAGTGTTGAACTGTAACTCCAGGCACCCTACCTCCTTAGGTGTGTATATATATCCAGATGGTTCTTTAAGCAGTGGTGAAAGGTGCTTTGCTGAACCATACTTGAAATTTAGAAAGCAGATCCATTGTTATTACCCACTATATTACAGAGAAGCTCCAGCTGCAGTACTCAGGACTCATCCATGTGCTGAGATCCTCCATGTCTTTCTATGCAATCTCAGATTTTTGTCTCCCAGTTTTAGTGGAGAGTTGCCACTTGTGTTATCACATAGTACTTTAGCATGCTTCAGAGGCAGAGGTATTCCTTAATAAAGAGTTATTTCTATAGTTTAACTCAGACCTTTGTTTTGCTTTCAAGGCTGTAAATATCTGAACTGTGAGCTCAAATTTAAATGCTATGAAGAAGTCAGTCTCACATTGTAACATGTAACATTTTCCTTTCGCTTACCCAGCTACTCCCCTTGTGTTTTATGTCATGCTTTTTCTTTTGTCATGCTTTTTTTTTCATGTCAGTTTCCCTACTGCTGTTTTCTCTTTAATAATCTTGGGTAATGCTACTTTGTATTTCTGATGAACATCTGTGTTTACACCCCACATTCAACACTTAGCTAGGACCCACATACTCACCAGGACCATACTTGGAAGTTTAACAACGAACAGTATGCAGGAATGCTACAAGGCAGGAGTTTCTCATGTCCTTCATGCCATGAACAACCTCACATAAGCACAGGAAGGAGATCAAGCTGATGCTTATAATCTTCCTGCCATACAGTAAGTGCAAATGGTACCAACCAGATCTGTGCACTTGATGTGATCTTTAAAGTACAAGAAAATAAGATTAGTTGACTCTTTATCTCCCACTTGTGCTGTTAACACAGTTTAGGTACATCAGCTCTCTTCATTTCTCCAAGCCCACCAAAATGTCTTCTTGCAGGATAGAAGGAGGGACATTATGCATATTAGTGATATTCAATGTGTCCTTCTGCTCAAAAGGCTTCAATCAACACCTAGCTAAAAAGGGGGATTTTGTTAGAAAAACCTCAATATTTGCACCCTTAAATCAATATTATCTCAGCCCTTCAAATTCATCACAGCATTTATGTTTAAAGCCCTCTAGATTTCTCAGGGATATAGGCATCTGATTAAATCCTTGCCAGATTTGAAGAACTCATGCACGTGCATAAAGCCATACTGAAATGGGGGTTAAATTGCAGAGACTGTTACAAAGCATATGCTCCCCACACACAGACTGTCTTTCTCAGTTTCTCAAGTTTGCTGTCTGCAGTGAATTCCACTGTCAATTAACTTTACTATGTTTTCATTTTGCCCCTGGTTTTCTATTCCTCTGCTCTCACAGTCACTTTCTCTTCTGCCTATTTCTCAGCTTCCCTTACTCTTTCCCTGTTTGCTAAATGACTTTGTTCCCCACTTCTTGATTTTCTAGGCCCAGTGCAAATTTTTCATTTCTTCCTCTCTCTATAAACAGACGTCTTTTCTCCCATTCAAATCTACACATGGGTTCAAGCTGAGTATTGATTCTAAGCCCTGCTGCCAGAGGACTGGGGAAGTTGGACTGTGCTTACCCTTAACTGTGAGGAATGAGGTTAGCTGACATCATGCTAAACACAAGGGACTGGGGCTAATCACAGCACTTTTTTCCATCAGTATACAAAACATTTGTTTGCTCTTCATAATCTCATTTCACTCCCAGATAAAGAAATTAAATTCAGCTCCATAAAATGCTCTCCATTTTTTTTTTCTTTTTGGAAAGTTTTATATGTCTGAAATAAGTGAAATTCAAAACAGCTACTGAGGAGACATCTTCACACACCTCAGTGAAATGCACTTTTGTTCAGCTTTCATACCTGCTGGGAATTCTTTCCAAAACCCTTTGCTAGTCCCTCAGAATGAGAAGGATCATTAACTAAGCAAAAATTGATTCATTACAGTGAGAAAAATTTTCAACAGCTATATGTTGTTAGCCCAAACCACAGGCTGCTGTGATCTTATGAATACACAGGAGGAAGCTTCCAAGCTTCCTGTGTATTTGGAGAATTCTCTCACCAAAAAAAAAAGCCTCAGGTGGTGTCAATGCTTGAAAGCCTGAAGCCCAAAGAGGTCCAGTGAAATTCCTGTTGGGGTAGCTGGGAGAGATTTGACAGGGCAGCTCCTTTCCCTCATTAGATTAGAAAAAGAAGAGCAAGTATTTATCCTTAGTGACTATGGAGAAAAACAACTGCAAACTCCAAATGCTGTATCCGAGCGCAGGGATGTGTCTTGAAACTGATGTCCTTGAAACAACAATACTGGAAAGGTGGGAACTGTCTTTATTTGGTGACTTGTAGAACACATGCTTGAAGGAACCTGGAAAGGTCATCTTGTTAATTCCCTTCTCCTAAGGTAGCACCAAGTCTCCCTAATGTTGAGTGGGCTTGTTCTGAAACTTAATACCCATTTTTATACTGAAATTGCTGTTTGACTGCCTATCAAAACTTTTAAAATAAAATTATGGTGAAAAATGTTAAGAAAATTTACACCTCCTACTTTGGCTGGCATCTTTTTTTAACACTGCTAGTGAGCAGAGCTGGGTAGTTCTGGGAATTTTCCTCCTCATATGACCACAGATTTTCAAAAACAAAGGTTTATTCTATTAAAAACCTCTAATGTTAAAGCAAAAAGGAATTGTACCTGTCAATCAGAGAAGGAGAAGGATATTCTTACCATTTATTTCTGTAAAGTTAGTAGAAATCAGGTTCTTTTATAGACAGCAGGAAGAAAACAACCTTGTCCTAGGAAGATAAATTCAGTGTATAAAATCATGTAAAATGATAGTCTAGAGGGAATGGCAGTCAGAGAAATCAAGTGAGTGGCAATAGTGCTCAATGGAGTGTTTTGTATGAGGAATTCAGGGCATTTATTTCATTGTTGTTTCATGCTGTCTCACATGGAAAACATAAGAAAGGGAGGTTAATTTGCTCCCCATTATGTTCGGACAAGAGAGGAGAGAACTGAGAGGGCTGGTACGAAATTCAGGTTCAGAACAGGAAGGAGAAAGGTTTTTGTCTAAAGAGGCGTTTAAGGGAGAGAAGGGAGAGCTTTGGTAGGCAAGAACAGGAGATGTTCTAAGCCAGTGGGCTGGGCACAGTCAGTGGTGGGAGCAGGCAGAAGGAACCTGAATCAAAGTGGATCAGAAGGGTGAGTGAAACAAACTAGACTGGAGAAATGAGCATCACTACATCTTCTTTGAAGTTTCAGTCTTCAAATTTTGTGAATTTGAAAAGGGTTGGTGTAGCAGGGGAGAGACATCACTGTAGCTGCAGCACATTAAGACTCCTCCATAGAAGTTCCCTCAAAGTTTCCAAAAATGGCCACATCTGCAGCACAGATAAAAACCTCCATACCCAAAAAACTGATGTTTGTTACCATTAGTGAAAATGGTCAAAGCAAATGTTGGTGTATTTTCAAACATTGGCAGGAACGCTTTTTACAGTATTTCTGTGTTAGCTTCCTAACAGATTTTACAGCAAAATACCAAGAAAATGTGCAGTTATTGCCAATTTTAACAAAAAATGTTTATCACTGGCAAATAATAAATACAGCACTCCTGTAAATTAACTTTTTTGCTGTTCCTAACTCCTTGCAGAGTTTAGCAGCAGGATCTTTTAGCCAGGCTTGGTCATAAGTGTGCTCAGCTGCCTCTCAGCTGCAGGATAGCCCAGGTTCAGGACAACTCCTAAGAGCTGGCTGCTGTTTTCAACTTCTAGTAAGAGAACAATAAAGGTAGCACTGACCCATAGTCCAATTTACTAGCAGATATTGCGGGTGTCACCTGTAATGTCTGACTCACTCCACCATTTTTCTGTAGTTTTCATTTAATATTTAAACACCCAGATATTCCAGCCACTCTACGTTTCATCTCCTCAGAAAGAAGCAATGTTTCAGAGGTGTTACCATGGAAACAATGGAGTGAGGAAGGAGCTAAACATAAAAGTAAGTCATCTATCAGTAAAACCAGAGACATGCTTTGGGGTAACTCAAAATTATAAGATGGATAATTAATTGGACTGCTGCTGAGCATCTGTTTTTTTCTTCTAAGGGAGAACAGTTCATCTTTGTACATGTGACAAGAAAATAGAACTTCCCCATACAAACTTTTCAGTAGCTGAAGTCCTTTCTGACACAAGGGATAATACCACCCTGTGGAGATGACCACTGGAGTTACTGAACCAACAAGGTCAGGCAGCTGAAATGGTATTGTTAGGGGTCAGCAGCACTGGGTTCCTCAAGCAAATCAAAACTCCCTCCTGATAGCAGGGTGACCATTGGAAGGTTGTGATACAAGATGCTTGCAAAGTTTAATCAGACCATGGGAAAAGTAAGATTAGTGGAAATGAAAAGGCAGCTAGATATGTCAAGACCCTTCCAATTATGCAAATGAATACACAGAGCAATTCTGCTCAGAAGTGGGTATTAAATTATAAAAGTGTGGATAAATATAAAAGTGTACCTTTGTCCATCTGTCAGTATATATTCTGAAACACCATGATTTCCTCTCTCAAGCATGGGAAGGAACAACCCATGGTTTTTGCCTGGGCTCACATCATAAAACCTTTCCCTGTGACTTTACTCAGCCTTAGCTTTACTGAACTATGTGTTGCCTGTAGTGAAGGTTACAAAGGAAAATTCAATGTTTCAATTGTGTTCTGGGCAAGAAAACTCAAATAAACCTTTGTAATGAATATCATATTCACTTTAGGCATCAGCAAATTGACCACAGAAACACTTAATATGTTTAAATATTCCACACAAAATGTTCTCTTCAGAACAGGTTTAGAAACAAAGCATTGGAGACTTGAGTTTTATTTACTCTGTATAGCCTTTTAAACCATGTTTAAGATTATCAAATTTTCATTTGTGGGCAAAGGAAGTGTCCTGGGAGATGTCTAAAACCTCTTCCTAGTGCTAGAAGTTGTCTTGATGATTAAAAGAAGAATCATTCCTACCATCAGTGGCCACTAGAAAAATTTTATAATTGCAGACTGTAGAGTGGGATGCACCTCTAGCAAACCACCAGCTCTGGTTTGACTCGCACACTGGGCACCTGTGTGGGGGTGGCCTAAAGGACCCACTCCAGAGCTGCCTTCCCCAGGAATGGTGCCAAAACATGCTCAGAATGTCACCTTTGGTGTTGCCAACTGAGGTTTTTGCTGACTTTCATTTCCTCCAAGGTCCTTCTCCTTGAAACAATGGTTTTCTTCTTCATAGGAATCCACAAGCATTACTGGTGGAGCTTCTTGCTCAGATATTTGTCAGTGTTTTCTGTTCAGGTAAACAGCTGCCACTGCACATTAGGAAAACTTTGAGGTGAAGGAGGGCAGAGCAGATCCTACAAGGCTGAAACGCTGATTTGACCATGGAATATTGAATATTGAGAGCACCTTTCTCCTGGAGGGTCAGATGGTAAATGAGATCTCCACACAGCCCACAGCCTCAGTCAGCTGTGAGTGGGTCATGGGGGAACTGCTCTACTGAGCTTGGAGCACTGGTGAGACCTTGCTACCAGCAAACTCCAAGGAACAGATCCTACCCATACCCAGCTGGCTTGGAGGCACAGGGAAGTGAACAGCCAGGCCAATTCACAACTGGCTGGCAGAGCACCGTGGCATCAGACAGCTTGTAATGGTCATCATAAAATATATTTACACCACAGCTTTTGAAAAAAAAATATTTATACAATTATTTCTATGCACACACATCTTCAATAATAACATAAAAATACAGCTAGATAAATGTTTATCTGGAGAAAAGTGATCTGCCGTCCCTTTCACAATGATTTTAAAAAGTTGAATTTAGCCTTGGGACTGACGGAGTCTCACAGAATTGGTTATACTGTTGGCATTGACTGTGAAAAGAAAAGAGAGGTGGGGTGGTATTTTATGCAATATTTTGTTCTTGCTGTTGGAAATCTATTGTAATTTTCCTGCCCAAGCTATCAAGATGGTTGATAAGCTGGAAATAAATCAGATCATTGAGGTGAATGTTTCATAGCAAGCTATTGTGTAACTAAACTGTTTCCTATGTCAGCCTTCCAAATTCTAATAAATTAATTTTTTTTTAAAGGCAAGACTTGTGGAAGATTTAACTAGCCTGAAAATTTGTTTTTAGTTTTTAAGTTAACCTTAATTAATGAATTTTTAATTACATGCAGAGCAAACCCAGAAAATCTCCAGAGGCTTAGCCAAGAAAACCAAGTGAAAGGGCACAGCTTAGTTTTAGTTGTTTTTTCCCCCCAGAAGAGATCCGAAACTTCAAGAGCCAGGCTGCCTCCTGCTTTGCTTTTGCTCCATGTCTGGCACAGCCAACTCTGCCATGTGCCATGGCTGTGTGAGCTGCCATGGCAAACATCCTGCAGCGCTGCCTTGGAGCTGGGAATGCAGCAAGGCACAGCTCTTGGGATTTCTGCACCGCCTGCGGGGGTGAGGGAGCTCAGAAGCACAAACACCACTCTTCCCCTAGTGATGGACCCGGGACTGAGTCCTAGGAAAAATAACTCTTCCAGCTCATTGTCAAAACTCTGAGTAAGTCAGTCATCCGGGAAAAAAATATACTTCAAAGTCACACACACAAAATAAAAATCATGCTCAGGGCCTGATAATTTTTCCACATTTGAACAGGCAGGTGAACCAATTCATGTGAGCAGAGTTACATGAAATCCAGACCATTTTGCTGTCCCTGAGACAGTGCCCCTGACTCAGAGCTTTGTGCAGGGGATCACACTGAGTAACCTGCAAACACCGGGCATTTGCACACTCACCAGTGATTTTCAAATGCTAACTTACAGCAGGTAAGTATCCCAACTGCTGTTTTTCTTACTTACAATTTTTCTCACTTACAGGCTGTTGAAAAAGCTTCAACCAGAAATCATTGTAACAGAATCCAAACCACTGAAAATCTTTTCCTTGCCTTGATAAAATATCTGGCTAGAATGAATAGTCATGATTCCTCTGTTGAACTCAAGGGTACTAAGGCATCCTCACACTTTTAAAAATTTAATGCTATTTAGCAAGTAAAATATTTTACAGTCTCAGACTTCACTGAGAAGCATACTTTGAGGGAGAGAAAATGTTTTAGATCTAGCTCAGCAGTACTTTTAAACTTCTCAGTCATATCTCTTTTGCTACCTGGAGAATGTTAAAGAAGTGAAATCAAATGTCTGTCTGATTTTAGGTGATGTGCAATATTTATTCTGAAGGCTCAGGCAGCTTGTTTCACTCTTGAATTATTTACAACATGCACACAGTGTCATGTCTCAATAGATCACTCTATAACTTCATTAAGTAAAATGAGAGCAATTGCACATTTTATATCTGTATGTGTGTGTGTATGTAAAGGCTTAGTAAGAATCAGTATTAATGATCATCCATACACACAAAGGACTAAATAATTTATTGAACCCAGAGAGAGACTTTGCTGATGAAAACAAATAAAAAAGCCAGGCAGTCCATCATGTATCTTGGGCACCAACTAGTACTGGAGGTTGCAAAACAATGTTGAAGAGATTGAGTCTCAACAAGAAGGCTTGTTTTTAATGCCAGATAGCTGGCAACCAGTTTAAAAGCTGATACTTGGAGGAGTTTGATCTGTCAGTACATTTTGTTTGTTTATGACAAAGAAAGTATGAAGAAACCATTTTACCTTTTCTATCATCTTATTTCCTTTTGCTGGGCTAGGCCAGTTGTGCTTAAAAAAAGGAAAACAAAGAATAGCCTCAAGGCAGATGTATTAGTCTCTGCATCAGTATGTTTCTCTGTTTCTCTAAAAGCGATTTCACAGTAGGAATTCCAGTAGGAATTAAAACACTTTCTTACTAAAGACAAATAGAGAATGAGAGCTATGTGCTGCAGAATACAGATGGGACTCAGTCCCTAACAAGACTGATAATTTTCTTTGTCCCATACCATTATGTATACACAACCATGAAACCATAAAAACTCTCGTTAACAGCAAAACACTGAAACTTTGAATAGCTCCCAACCTTGTCATACAAAATTTTGAAGAACATAAAATCTGAGGATTCATTTGTCAGTCAACTTACAGCTCTCAGCATTCAAACTGTTTTTGTGTTGTATAGTGCACTAATTGTTGTAATCAGGACCCTAACAAGGTCATGACTAAAACAGGCCACAGAACCTGAGTAAGAACCTAGTGAAATCAATGCAAATATTTTTTTCTTCTTTTAACAAGAATCAGATCTTTTCCTTACATCATAGCCATAGAAAATAGATGACCATGCAGAAAAATAAGAATAATAAATTAATTTTGCCCAACCATCATTATTCAACTATTCCTTATAGTCATTCCAGCAATAGCTGCTTTGGATCAATTTGGAAACTGCTGTCTCAGGACAAGCTAAGAGAGATGAAAGGAAGGACTCAGCAAACCTCAGTTGATGTTAACTACTGTGATGGATCCAGGCTTCTGCATCACCATCTGATTAGATAAACTTGTGTGCAGAGCAACAGAAAAAATCAAAGATAACATGCCTCACTAAGCCTTCCCAGAGCATTTTTAGGCTTGCATAACAAGACTATTTGAGAGAAGTAGAAATTAAGGACATCCTTAATGTAGAGCCCTGGGAACATACTTCTGGGCATGTTGGAAAATATGTACCCAGTATTGAAATTTGATTTTTTATTTGGAGAAACCCCAGCAAAACCGATAGACTGTTCATGGAAAGAAATTGCAGAGTTTTGTTCTCTTTGTATATCTAAGGAGTTCCCAGACAAAGAGTTTTTCCATGTCTTCATAAGAAGATACTGCTTGTTTATACAATGGGTATAAACAAGCACCTATGCACCTCTGAAATGCTTGTTTCATACTTTATCTAAGAAAGCAAAAGTTTAATAAACGCGATATTTCAGAAACAAAGAAACAGAAATCACATTGAGATAAGCTTAGCTACAAAGGAACCAGAACAACTGCTACAGGGCTTACACAGTAGGTATTGAAAGTCATATAATCCTGGCAAGGTTAAATGGAAAAGGTGCTTAAACCAGTGATATCACTGGAGCCACTATTGTGAATGATTTACAAAGTAAATTGAATTTTTTAGTGGAAAAAAAAAGTGATAAAAAACAAGCTAGGACACTTACAACATGAGTCTGTATGTTAGAAGGAGCCTCAAAGGAAATTCAGTAATTGCCCTGAAAACCACACCCCATTTATAGGATATGCCAGCAAGTCAGCAGCTGTGATGCATGAGGGGAACACAACTTTCCCAGTTGTGTATGCATAAACAGTGAGAGAGAAGGAATTCTCTTTGGAAGGCACATCAGTTTCTTTTTCTCCATTCCAGCAAGAGTTATTAAAAGAGTAAGAGAAAGATATATTTTAAAACCCTAGAAAATAATCGCACGCACCAGCATGCTCAGCAGTGCAGAAAACACTTGACAATTCTCTAATTACCAGGGCACTCCTAACAGGTTAACCTTTTGTATTCACTTGCTGACTTATCAAGCAGTAGGTAGGTCCATGGAAATATGGGTTGTATGATTACAAAGTGAGAACAGTGTACCATCTGTCTATCTAATACTATCCATGTGGCAAGCACATCACTATTTTAAGCCTCAAACTTCTCAGTACCGAGGAGGCAAAAGACAAGTGTTGCCATTACATTGTAGTTATATTTATGATGTGTGTACATTTTGCCTGAGACTGAAAATCCAAGATTAACAACCAGAAATATTTGGAGAGTTATAACAGTACCAGTGCCTTTGACTTTTCACTACACCAGCTGATACTTCATTGTCCCAGAAAGAGCTAAATTGTTACCTAAAGCTGGCATATTTACAAAATGTAAAATACAGAAAAATTCTGTGTCTATGAAGACTGAGTTCAAGAAGGAACACCAGTAAGAAAGCTCAGTGGCTAAATGTCACCTGGATAAAAAGCCAGAAAGCAACCCCTATCAGCTGTCACCAAACTGTATGCAGGGTTGCTGAGAGTATCCAGCACTCAAAAGGTAGAGAAGGAACATCTCCCCATGCTGAAATCAAGAATGGCATTTACTAGATTGTAAACAGCAAAACTAAATCTGAGAATCGTGTCTATGAAAGGAGTTAATCAATTCACATAGCAATCATTCCATGAATGTGCATCATGAGGCATATTCTGTACTCATATATATGTGTACTGCTATGAAAAAAGTGGTGAGTTAACTAAGCCCTGACTTCCCTTAGCAACAGAGAATGTTTTCCTCTTAGTTTAGAACAGTAGCTCTTTCATGCTTTATTACCAGGTAGTTTTCCAGAGAAGTTACTTGTGGCATGAGTGCATGTCACAGGAAATGCAGGACGTCCCAGGTGGTTGTTCCTGCCACTGCAGCTCAGGTTTGAGTGCTCCCTCCAACAGCTGTTGTTAGATCTGTCTTTTCTAAGAATTGATGCTCAAATCTCAAGATTTGAATATTTCACCATCTTTCATCTTTGTGATTTTGCCTCTTGTTTGTACTGACTGTACATATTCATGTCCCCATGAAATAAAAGTCTGCCCCTTTTGCCCCCAAACAGTTAGATCCTTATATGACCTCACAGTATCAGAGTTCTTCAGTTTGCTGATTGGCAAGTGTCTCTCTTCCCTTTTTGTGAGCTGGAGTAGTGCTGGTACTGCAATCCCAGGCACAGCATCAGACATTGTGACAGGTTACCTTTACCATGAACTATTCCAAATATTCTATCTGGGAACAACTTACTGCCCATTTTCTTTGCTTTTTGCAGACCTCTTTTAAATTCTTAGCAAATTTATCTGTCTGTCGAGCTTTGCCCATTCTTGTAAGGGTTTTTTTTCTGATTCATCTTATGCAATTAAAGATGCCTTAATATTGTGTCAGATATCCATAACTAGCTTGTTAGATCTCTGCATGGGTCTGCACTCGTTTCAGTTAAGAATTGCTCTCTTTTTCCAGTTACCATTGTACCAATGCACCTGGAAAACCTATAATCTCATTTTCTAAGTATCAATGTTTGGATGATTTGCAGGAATTTGAAAGAATGACCTGGGTGTGAAAAGTCAGCTGTATTTGTACAGATGTTATGCTTGTCTCACTGGCTCATTGATGTTTCACAGGAAAGGGGGGACTGTATTGTTTGCATAGTTTATTTTCTGTTACTGCCTTTTTATACTAGAAGGCTGCTTCTTGATAAGGCAACACAGTTGTCTGTCTGCCCACCTGTTGTTCTCTTTCTTGTAATGCAGAGCACATTTGCAGTTTACCAAAACTATTTTGGGTTCCCCATGGCAGCACTGAAGGGCTTTGAATTTCTCCCCATCTTCCAATTTTTGAACCTAAGTCCTTCAATATCCTTACAGTTCTTGCATTATTGCAGGACACCCTCCATTGTGTCAAGGGTGCTTTTATTTTCTTGGCAATAGAGAACTTGATGTCTACATCTTTCTACTGAGATCACATGGGATTCTGAGAATTCCTAAGAGATTGCTTTTACTTTATTTTGATGTGAAAGCTGCCTATCTTTATTGTGGTTCAAAATTTATCATACTTGGTTCTTTCTATTACATAACTCATTTTGCTGGGTGATCCAGTTTCTCCTGATCATAAAGGAACTGTGCACTCTCTTTTGATGTTACACTACTTGTGTATCCCTATCTGACCTCTGCAGTTAAGTCAGATGTATGAAAACTATTTAGCTTCTACCATGTCACAGACATAACTAATCTCACATTTGAATTTATTGCTTTTTGGTTTAGTATAATGCTATTTATTTTTCATTTTATTTATTTGCAAACTCTGCAACAATTGTTGCATGTGACCAAAAACATTTTGCGTTCTCCATCCCTCACCATCATATATTCATGTGTTTGTTTCTATTCAGTTTGTTGCTTCTGCCATTTGCATTTGCACAAGTATTGGTGTATTTTCTATGCTTTTCATGAGCAAACTAATTACATAAGTCTCTTCACCACTTACGTCCTGCATTTGCAGAATGTGTTCACACGTGCATATCTATGGCTGTTAGTAGTTAATATCAGCTCCTTGAACAGGACTAGTAAAGCACATTTTTCTTTTCCTATAATTTCTGACGCTTTCGCCTCTTTAGAAATGACAGTGTAGGACCTGACTGTTTTGTGATATGCTGGTTTATAGTTTTTCCAGATCTTTTCTCATGAAGAAATCTTTTATTTATGACATCTTTTTAAAGATTAAATGATTTTTAAAGCAGCACTGGGATTTTATGGTTTGTCTTGTTTCAAGGCTCCTGCTAACACACATAGCTGTTTTTACCAGTGCAGCTGATATGGCTGAGTTTACTCTGATTTGCATTATGTCTATAGACAAGTGCTACTAAACTGATCCTCCCTTAGGTCCAGCATTGCAAGGATAGAAAACGAATACTGTTGCTATAAATATGTTTCTTTGATTTTATTTTTTTCTCCTTTTCCTGCATGCTATTTAGTAATATGAAAGACAGACATCCCACACCATGCAACAGGCAAGTTCTTTCTCCTGTTAATCTGTCCACTCATCTAGCACTTCCAGACAGTAGAATTCCTTGAGCTTTGAGGTATCATCATTCAACAGCTTCCCCTGTATTGAGTAATGTCTATTGAAAACCACTGGTCAGTACCCTGCTCAGTTCTACACTTCCTGCATGACCTTTGAGGATTCACTCATCTCGTCTGTCCAAGATGACTAAATATTTAATTGTTGCATTTATGTCAAAAGGACTGGTATAGAGCAATACAAACGCACAGGGACTATTATGAGGTCGTGAAGTTTGCAGCAGCAAAGTCACCAGTATCTTGCCCCTCAAGCTGAAATAGATCCATTGCAGGACAGGAAAAAAAATCTTCCTATTTTTTCTCCTTCTTCCTTCTCAAGGTTACACAGATATCAAGACAGTTTTGCTCGCTATTATGTTAAAGATATTTTCAAAACAATCCTATTAAAACTTTGGTCATGCTATGGTGCTATCCCTGTGTGGATATATAAGAATGTTCCATGCATATGGGATTGTGTTGGCACATTGTGTGCTCTTACCTGGCTGAAGATGCCAATATTAGCATTGCAGCTTTTCCCTTCCTCTCCAGTAAAAACACTTCTTCCTTGAACTGTAACCACTCTGAAATAATGACATGATAATAACCTCTGCGCAAACAAGGTATGGACTCCTGTCATAGATCAATGAAGAATGACCAAGAGAGGTGACACTGTAAGGGTTTGGTCCAGAATCCAGGTTTACACATGAACTGCCTTTCCAAAACAGAATGAAAAGGATAAAGGGTCACCTATACCTAAATGTACCAGACCAGGTTTTGTGGGATGAGCTGATTATCTGTATTTTAGGCTTAGTTTCATATGAAAGAGCTTGATTGGCCACATTCAAAGAATTTTCCCCGGCCAGTATTAATTTTCAGGGTTTAAGCCTAAGCAATGCACAGACATCTTGAGCAAAACCATGCACCAATTTGTCCTTGCAAGTCTTTTCAAGTAGCAGCAGGGATAAGCAATGTACAAGAGCTTTCCAAGCAGCCAAATACACAAGGAGCTCTCTTCCCCCCGGCAGCTTTACAAACCTAAACTAACTTAAATCTAGTGGAAAATTGACAGGTTTTAGGCACTTGTGTGGGATTTGCAGCAATCTCAGAGAAATCACAACCTGATGAGATGAGGATCAACTCATCCTCAGTCAGCCAGATAATCATTACCCACATGGAAAGTAATTTCATTAACCAGCCAAGTAGAAATCAGATTTTTTATTTTTTCTCAGAAGGGAAAGCAATTCTGTTTTATAGAACAACTTCTTAAATATGCAAGAGAAGTTGAAAGACAATGAAAATGTAGTTTTGGATGATAACTAGCTTGTAGGTCACATTTCATTTTAAAGGGAGTAGCAAACACAATCCTGTCTGCAAATGATGTTAACAGTGTTAACCAGACCCACAATTCTCTATCCTGTTACCTTTAGATTGCCTAAATTCAATCAGGATTTGTGTTTTTATTCACACTCTTATCCAGTTGATTTACTAGATATGAGTTAAATTACCTTCAAGTTTGTATCCAGAGGTTTGCTGGCTCTCAGCCATTAGAGAGAGAAAGCTACCACCCAAATGAAAGGTCAAGTTAGCTGCGCTCTGCAGAAGCCTGTTGCACAGGTGAAGGATACATGACATTTGTTTGTTCACTGACACAACAATGACATCAGTATTGCTTAAAGTGCTGGCCTCTGCATCTGGATATTTGGCTTGGGGATTACATAAGACAGTTAAATTGGACTGAGAAGAGATGAGGAGTTTTTAGACAGAAGAACAAGACTCAGGTGGCAGGCAAAATGGGACTTTGTCAGAGCTGCAGAGTGATGAAACCTTCAACTGTACAGACACTCACCAAGAAGCCAAATGAGTGCATCAGAGAGATAATGCACATGGACAGTGGGGTCACTGTTAGAATAAGAGCTGCAAAATAAAGAGCATGTCACCTTTTCTGAAAGATTTATATTCATGTAGCTCTCTGTAATGGTAATTTGTTACTGACAATAGCTCTTTCATATGTTCCAGACAGTTGTTTCACTGAGACCATCAGCCGTAAAGAATCTTTGTCCTTCATTAACTTCTCATGCAAGCATTAATTATCCCACAGATTCTAGTAATAATAGGCTTATGAAACTGATGTTTGAACGTACCAATAACCTCTCCAGTGAGCTGTCCCATCCATCAGCAAATCCAGAAAAGTAACTGGGAAGGCAATATATTCTTAGAGGCTTTCTACAAAGACCCTTTTTCCTCCTTTCAGGACAATTGGAAAATGGAATGAGGAAGCCTGTTTTCATTTTCCAGGTTGACCTTTTCAGTGGCTTCTAATCACTATGAAACTTCATTTTTCACGTCTCTGAAGTCAGACTCCAGATATTTGGTGTATATTGCTACGCAGTTCTTTTGAAACAGAACCAAGCACAGAAGGTGCTGTTCCCTCATACCTGTTTCTGTTATTTCTGTTAATCTGTGGTAAGACTGTGCTGGAACCTGTGGTGTTAGGCACTATTAAACAGCAACCATCAAAGCTGCTTGACCCTAGGAGCCAAGACAGCTGGAGAGACACACCAGAGAGCAGAGAACAGGGAGCACTGGAGCAGCAGGAGTTTGTATGACAAGCACTGATTGTAGCAGATGAGCAGAGCCAACTCCTAGCCTGATTCCTGATGGCCCTGGTCCTTGGAAAGTGCTCTTTATGTGTGGATGCTGCATGTACAGGGTACACCACTGAGCCCTTGGGAGCCCTGTGCAGGCACTGTGATCTCCCACAGGGAGCACCTGCCAAGGTCAAGTCGTGTGAATGCATAAAAATGCAGAAAATCTCCCCAGTTCTCCCCATGGCCTTTAAGTAGCACATTGCCATGTAGCTAAAGGAGATACTTCCTTGGGTTGGGAGGGTTGGGAGAGTGCTAAGGGTGCTTATTTTCTGTGATTGCACCCTTGGGTAGGCCCTCAGGCCCCAAGCCATCTCTCCTGTAGTTGGAACGCCTACCAGCATGCATGTTCTAGAAAGCAAAGTCCAGCAGAGTGTTCAGCAGATCATTCCTCCCCAAATGTGGCTATTTATTACAGAGGCTGTCAGATGCCATAAGCTTGAAAGAGCAACACCTTACTCTGTAAACCATGGATTAACGTGCACTCCTTTATGCCAGCTCTCCTGTTCCTAAAACTCTCATCATAACATGAGTTAAAAATACCTGAAGTACCAGAGCCTGTCTAATTTTCTGTGTGAGAAGTGAGTTCTCTGTCAGCACCGCACAACAATGAAACCTGCATTGCACTTCAGTGTGCTTCCTGGCCTTCTGTGACACAGACTAATGAACTGTAACCTGGGAAACCACTGCAAGGCTCTTGGCTTAATGCATGGGAGAGCTTTGGCTAGATTAAGGTGTCTTTCAGAATGGAAACTGAAGAGATCTTCAGCCCCACAACTTTGTGGTCTTCAAGGCTGTTCTTTAGAGTAGAGAGGTTTCTTGAAACTCCAGAACCTAGTTTTGGTAGGGTTTTTCTTCTACCTACAATGAAGCAATAGCAGGTGTCTGGAAGTCACCAAAGTAACTGGTGAAAGAAAGTATTTTCTAGATTTGGGTAAATAATATTTTGTACTTTGCTAACAGAATCATGCAGAAGTTTCTAAGCACTGTACATGTATCAGTTATCTCTCACCATCCAATTAACACTACCCTTGTCTTATACAGGTAGCTGAATGACAGGGAGTGTAGAGGAGGGTACGACATTCTCTCAAACTCACTATGAACTGCATTTGGACTAAAACTAAGAGTCCTCAACCCCTTCTGGCCCTCTGTCTGTAAAAATGCTGCCCTCCCTCACCTGTGCCTGCCTTTGACTCACACGAAAATCTGTCAGTCTGATAGCTGCTTATACACATGTGATACCTAACACAGAGTCAACAGGGCCACCATGTGTCCCACCATCTCTCCTTTTTTTTTCTCCAGCTCATTTGGGAAACACTGCTAGCCTTTCACCCCTGCCATTCTGTGTCTTATCTTCTGTCTCCATGGCCAGGAGATATCTCAGTCTGACAGGTTGGTCTTAACAGTATCCCTGCTATCTACTTGTCTAATTCAAAATCCTTCCAGAAAATTATTTTCCTGTGATGCTATTTGGATCCTTTACTTTTTCCTATCCTTGCATGGCATTAATGTATTTTCTTTATCATCTTTTCGCTCCCAGCTCTTCAGACCTCTACCTCTGTCTAGCTCTTGTCTTCTAGTCATTCTTACAAGGACTAAAATATGCTTCTAAACAGACTGTGGCAGGACCCACTCATTTGGAGCCTAAAACGTCTTCTTTCTTTACCTTCTTTACTTTTCTTTACTTTCTTTTCTTTTCCTTTACTTTCTTTTACTTTTCTTTACCTTTACTTTCTTTACCTTGCCCTCATGCAACATGAGTGGTCAATGAAGTTCTATAGACGTGCTTATGTGTACTCTCAAACATTTCTTAAAATCTCTTTAGCCATGATGTCACCAAAATATTACCAGCTAGCCAGGCTGCTGGTAGCTGGAGCAACCTGTCTCTGACAGTGAGAATAATGTCTCCACTGGATCCCACATATCCCTGTTAAGCTGTCCACCCCTTGCTGGTTGTATCTTATTCTTAGATGGCAAGCTTGGGGTTAGAGGCAGAAATTGCCTTTTGTTCTGTGTTTGCAGAGTACCTACCACACTGGGACCTGAGTCCATCATCCCTGACTCTTTGACATTAAGGTGACAAATAAGAAATTACAGTCACAAATGTGTCACAGGCAGCACTGACAACAAAGCAGCAGCATCCTGTCTCCCCTTCTTGCTGTTCATGCCTCACCAATCATTGGAGTACCTCTGTGGTTTTGCACCTGCACATGTGCAGCCACTGGAGCAGTAGGATTTGTCACTATCTCAAAGTCTCCTGCAAATTAGATGAGTAAGATCACATGGCTTTCTGCCAACCAAATAGTTGTAAGCTCTTCATTTACAAGAAGCTTTCACTTGAACTTAGCCGCCACAATCCAATTTGCTCAATTTCAGTAAGGTTTAAATTGTTCTCCCTGCTCTTTCTACACCAGCAGCCCCAGAACAGCATGTAAGAAGATATAGATAACACGTCTGGGAAAGATTTTCAATTAGATGTGTTAAAATCTTCCTTTTTTTGCCCCAAAAATGTCCTAGCAAGAGAAACTTACTAGTTGCAGACACGTGTTTCTGTCATATTTATCAGCAACCAAGCTAAGCTGATTTGCAGCCTTGGACACTAACCATCACTCTACTTTCAGGTTGCTGAGGACTTCATTTATAAACATGCCAAAAGCTAGCATGCTCCCAAAATAGAATATGCTTTAGGATTCAGCATAGTTAAAGCAGAACATTAAGGTGAAAAAGCAAAGAGCTGATCATATTTGGAGTGGAGTGTAACAGCACACTCGAAAGAAAGTAAGTCACCGAAATGTTGTATAAGAGGAGATCACTTGGATTTAGTGAAGATGAGGGGACAGAGGGAGAGGCAGAGCAGAGAGTTAACTGATTGTGTACGGGATAGGAAAAAGAAGTGCATTTTCCCAGCTTGAAGGATGTGCCATAGTTGTTAAATGGCCTCTCAAGCCTAAGCAGACTTAACAGTTGATGAATATTTTCTTTTGATGTTTCTTCATGTAGGGCGCTGGCCATGATAAACCTCTTAAATTTCAAGTGCTATTTTTATGGCCTCTGTATGATTGGAGTAACCTCACTTAAAGGATTACAGGGGTTACTTCATGTCTTTGTAGCCAAATGCATTCTGGTAAAGATGAGATTGATCTCAAGTCAGCTGTTATCTTTAGCTTTGATTGTTAATCATTCCCAAGACCTTTGTTCTTTGATTGTCACTAGGGAATCCTAAGTGCAGGGTATGTTAATTAGTACCTGGCTTATCAGAAAATGTGCATCATCAAATACAAGAAATATATCCCTGATATTGTTAGGAAAAGTATCTGAAAGTAAATTTAAAATAATAGTATTCACCTTATGATTACCACAATATTCTGCTGGCTTGACTTTAGTGTTTGCAACTGTTTTATAGCTGAGGTATTTAAAAGGGAAGGCAAGCAGTGTGCTCTGTTTTAAAAGGGATGAATGCTCTCTAAGTACAAGATTCACAGACTAGACTGAAGCATTTAGACAAACTAAAGTCAAATAAACAGTTTGATTTATTTGTGAGGTTATTCACTGCCAGTCTGTAGTAGAAATTATGTATATACTGCTTTCATATTAAATAGCACATTCCAGCTGATCATCACGAACATCAGAAAACCATGGTGATTGATTACAATCTTAATCAATCACTATTGATTAAGCTTAATAGAGCTTCTCAATGAAAAATACAACTATACAGAGTGTGCTTTGAAAAGCACAGTCCAAGTGCTGTGTGATGAGACCTTTCATAGTGTAAAGAACAGCTTGGTGTCTGTGTGCAGCTCTGCTCTGAGACTGCCTCACAGCACCTTCTTGTACCTGGGCCTGCCTGCTCACCTGCTGCCTGAGAGTCACCCTTTGCTGAATTGCTTCACACTGTTTACTTTTGAAGAAGGATGCAAGATCCCCATTGCTGTTTTCATGTTGCCCAAGCCAAAGGGTGTATCCACGGGAAGTTGTGGGTAGCAAAGGAGGAACATAAATGATGTGAAAGATGGCACCCAGATACACTCAGGTTTACCTGCCACATCTATTTTTAGACATTCTTCCTGTGGGTCCTTCCTTTGATCCCAAAGGTCTCAGAGAAAGGACTCCTTTTAATACACTCTAGCTCTCAAGCTATTTGATTTCAGAAAAGAATTGCACCAAGAAATTGTTCTCATATATTACATTAGCTAGAGCAAAGACATTCAGTATTAAATTTGAGTGACAAGGTCATCCCCTACATTACAGTCTGTAACAGGGAAAGATCACAGAATCACAGAATGATTGAGGTTGGAAGGCACCTCTCAAGGTCCTGTAGTCCAATCCTGTGCTCAAGGAGGGTCGCCTAGGGCAAGTTGCCAAGGACCGAATCCAGAGAACTCTTCAGTATCTCCAAGGATTGAGACTCCACAGTATCTCTGGCCAGCCTGTGCCAGTATTCTGTCATCCCCACATGGAAAAGTATCTTCTGACGCTCAGAAGGAATCTTCTGCATTTCAATTTGTGCCCATCTGCCTTTGGTGGACTGGACAAAGTGCTCCAGGTATGGCCTCACCAGAGCTGAGCAGAAGGCCAGGATCAACTTCCTCAACCTGCTGGGAAGGCTTTGCCTACTGGGTCCCAGGATACCATTAGCCCTTCTTTTCTAGGGCACATTGCTGGCTCCTCTTCAACTTAGCAGGTCCACCAGATTGCCCAGGTCCTTTTCTTCCAAGTTGCTTTCCAGCTGGAGGGTCCCCTGGGTGCAGGATTCTGCTCTTCTTGTTGAACTTGAAGATGTTCCTGTCAGCCTGTTTTTCCAGCCTGTCAAGGTCCCTTCAGATGACACCATAACCTTCTGTTCTATCAGCCACTCTTCCCAGCTTGCTGAGGGTATACTCTGCTCTATCATCCATCAATAAAAAAGTCAGTTGGGACTGGAAGAACACCACTTTCCATCCTGAGGATAATGCTAATGCCAGTGCCAGTCATTGCCTTCTTCCCTGGCATTCCAGGTGAGTGGCACAATTTGAAAAGTAAGTTAAGTTGTTAACACCAGGAGCTTTATGTTTTAAAGAGCAGGAGGAATTCCAGAAATGTAGCCCTGGTATGTGAAAGCTGTAGGAAGTAAATGGCCTGAGCATATGCACCAACTTACTGCTTCATTTTGGGCTGGAGAGTGGTAAGGGAAAAAAGTAAGAAACTGGTGGGTTCCACACTGGATACCAAGAGCTGGGTAGGTTCTGCTTAAAAGTGAATAAAATTCTGCTTCCCTGCTGTTTATCCTCATCTCCAGGAAAGTCTCCAAGGTGTAATTATTCAAGCCTTTCTCATGTGAGCTGAACAGATTTAAAGCTGCTGGAGCTCCCAGAGTGGGAAAAGCAGGCACACACCCACAAGACAATGAGACAGGACAGGGACTGGATGAGGCAGGGACCACGGGAGGCTGAGACATGAAGCACAGAGCAGTGCCAGCAGCACAGGCTCACAGCCACAGAGATCTGGCTGCACCCTCTTTGTTTAGTCAAAGCACTTCCTCTGCTGCTTACTAAACTTATTGTCGATTGCTTTTTAACGAAGTTATTGCTTTGATCTTAGGCTCAATACAAAGGAAATAAAATAGCAAAACAGTTACTATGATATAAAATAAAAGATTGGAGCATTATGAAAATGTAAAGGTTTCTTTCTCCTTGTGCTTTATTAGGAGTTGTGTTTCAAACAGAGGTTTCTACACAAACAGTACATTGAGAGTCAATAAGATAGTCATTGTATCTATTTAGATAATGAATTTAAATCATCCTAACTCTGCACTCTCCAGATACTCAAGCAGTGTTTACAAGGTGTCACTGAAGAGCAGAGAGTGAGGGCTCCTGGTTTCCTGTTGTTACCAGTATGAGAACCAACAATCCCCAGCCTCAGTTCCAAACCATTAGCTCTCCTTGGTTAGACAGGACTTGGGCACAGCTCTGCAGCCTTATGGCCTCTCTCTGCCTCTTATTCACCACACCTTCTCTAGGGCAGCCACACTAGAGTTCTCTGCTGCAGGTTTACATCAGTTTTTTGGGGTAAAAGCATTTCCTAGTGGGGTGAGAGCTAAATCTCTGACATCTAAGAACAGCATCTAAGAACTAATGCTTAAATCAGAAAATTTATACCCTCTTTTTAGATATAAGTAAAGTTAGAAAGATTATGTACACATATGTAAGGAGTACATGGTTAGACAAGGTGAACAGCATTGCACAGGCTTAATGTTTGAGAGGAAATTCCAATCTCTAGAGGCTCCATTCTGCCATTTGATATATAATTACCATCCCAGCCTAAGGCAGTAAACAACATCCACAAGCTTCATGTGGACGTGCCAAAGAAATTTTCAATCTACTGAAGCTTTCAGACCAATAGCAGAAGTTTTCAACCCAGCCAGAGATGGAGAGGATGAAAGAGAACTGCTACTATCACTTGAATCAAATTTCTACAAGTCTTACTTTCTCAGTATTAGCTAAAAATGCAGTGGCTCTAAGTTACCTTCAAGGAAGGCACAGCCAAACAAAATTCATATAAGCAAAGTATTTCAGCTGTAGAGTTTAAATTCTAGATTTTTTTCTGTCTTTCAAGGTAATTCAAGTTAAACAAAAGTTTAATTCACCAAGTTCATGCCACAGAGGTTTTGGTTTTCTCTGAAATTAGAAGAGATCAGAACTTTGAGCTAACAATCTGGAAGGGGGGCTTATGTAGGAGCACATGTGCCTGATCAGAGTTAAGCAAAAGAGCACAGAGACCTCAGAACAGGCATACAAACCACCAGGACAGTTTAGGATGTAGGAAATATGACTAGATTCATTGGGAAAAATTGCTGAATTGTTCAATATTGTTCATTCCCAGTGAGACAGACTGAAGCCATACTCAAAACCCGAGAATAAAGTTTTCAATAAGATGTAGTACTGCTGAGGAAGAATGACAGCAGAAATGGACCAACCCCTTGGGCCTATCTGATCTGTCACCAGTGACTGAAAAGTAATGCTGGATTTTGCATGGGTTTTCACCCAATCTCTCCAAATTTGTAGGTACAGAGAGCCATTCCTGCTGAACCTTCAAAATATATTCTATGACATTTTTAAGTATCTGAATAATTGATAATTTCTAAAAAGACAGTTTGAAAAATTAATCTGAAGAGGCCATAAGTAGCACCTGGGACTCTGATTATTTTTTTCCAGAAGCATTTCCAGCAGTGCTAGCTGCTTTTCTGTCCAGCTCTTCATGACTCAGAGGAAAGTCACAGAAAATAGACACTTATTACCCCACCTAATGGTCTACAATTAACAACTAAATCAGACTAAGGAACCTGGAACTAAGGCATGAAGGAGTTAAAAAAATCACCCCAAAACTCCAAACAACAACAAGCCTTTCAGGTAGAACATGACCATATCCTTGCCAGACTTGGCTTCACATCTGATCAAAGATAAAACTGAGATCTTAACAGCCCACACTGCAGAACTTCACAGAAACTCATGATTTATACTTTCAAAGGGATACTGCTGGGCTTGTCTGTCTGGAGAGGAAAGCAGCCACATATGGCTACTCTGCAGAAAGGACTTGTCCAGTTTAACCCTTCCACACACAATACAGCCTTTTCCCAGACAAAGTGCTTCTCTATAGGCCATTGTGAGTAAATGCTGTAATACATTGAGCTCATTGAGTAGAAGTATTTCCCAGTATAGCCACGGCAAAAGTAGTTTATTAGAATATTTTGTCTCCAAGGGAAATTTAGACTGAACATTTGGAAGTGTTTTTTTACAAGAGGGTGGTCAAACACTGAAACAGATTTCCTAGAGAGGGGTCAATGCCTCAAATCAGTGTGTTTAAGAAGCATTTGGACAGCTCCATTATTAACATGCCATCAAGTGGTGAAACAGTTGGACTAGATGACCATTGTAGTTCTCTTCCAATTGAAATAATTCTATTCTATGTTTATTTTTCCAGGAGTAATGGTAATAGAAGAAAAATCTGCCTTTTCTCCATGAAAAAACAGATGATTGATCAGATAGTGCCCAGAGTATTGAAATGCAGCAAGGTTAGCAGAGTCTTGTTGGGATTATGAAGAGCACAAGCCTCTTGACTTTTTAAGTCAAGGGGTGTTTGGATTAGCAGAGGAAGAGAGGACTCGAGGGAGTACTGAGCACACTGTTAGATCTCTGAAGAAGTTTGTCTCAGATTTGTTTAGCTCAGACATGCAGTCTCCAACCTGCCCCTGTGCAACATGCAAAGTTAGAGGATACAACATACTAATGTTAGTGTGTTGTAAAAAAATTAGGATCAATCACAAAGTAGACAAATTCAATACTTTGTCCTGAGAGCTAAATCCAAAGGGGATCTGAGTTTGTCAGAGCCTGAGAGAGCTCACAGGTCTATGTGGGGTGTTGGGGCTCCCCAGGCAATGCCACAGGCCAGTAGAAAGGGGAGCTGGTCACTGAAAATGGGCACACCAAGCAAAGGGCTCCCTGAGCCAAGCCAACAGGAAAGCCACCAAGGAGAGCATTGCAGTTGTGTCTGCTTAGAAATGTCAGCTGTGAGCCCATTTCTGAAATTGGCTGTTCAATGCCAGAGAGAAACAGGTCCAGCTAATGGTTAGATAATTCCAAATCATCACTTCTGGCTGATTTGGAGCAAGGAATTCAACTCTGTGATGCAGGCCTTCATGATCCATTTGAGCTCTGGAGACCTGCTGCATGCCAAAGGTACTTTAGGAAATTCTAGTCCCTAGAAGACAGATTCCTTTTTCACCAAACAATTTCCATGCACTACTGGCTCTCAAACTAAAGACTGACATCCCTGAATCCCCTAGAGACAAAAAGGGAGTCAAACTCTATGGTCCCCCAGATCCTGATTCCTGCTCCATGGGCTGTTTATACATTTCCTCCAATGCCATATACACATTAAACAATTGGTCAGGACAGTAGCCAGCACCAGCCTTTCAAGTCAGTGCACTGCTTACTCTTCCCTACTATCTCTGTTCCAGCCAACACTTCATCTTTTTTTTTTTTTTTTTTCCAAATCACAGCTATATTAGGGAAGGAAGAAAGCCAAAGAATTACACAGCCAAGAGGGCAGGGTGGTAAAAATTTGAATCCTTTTAAGCAGAGAAAAGGGCTGAAAGTGTGTAATAGGCAAGAACTCTTGCCAAACAAGAGCAATCATTTTGGAAGAAACATGTTCTATATTTGTACTTTAAATGTGCTTCAAGGATGCTACCTCTGGTGGGTTAGCCTTGGCTGACAGACAAACTCCCACCCAGCTGCTCATTCTCTACCCTCACACACCCAATAGGATGGGATAGAAAACAGGAAAAAATAACAGGAAGAAAGCTCATGTGTTGAGATAGACAGGAAGATCACTTAGCAACTCCTGTATTTGGCAAAACAGATTCCACTCTGGGTAGGAGATGGAAGATGGGCACAAAAATTGTCAAGGGGCTGAGAGAGCTGGGGTTGTTCAACCTGGAGAGACATTATAGCAGCTTTTTATAAAGGGGGTTTAATTGAGAGATGGAGAAATGCTTTTTACCAGAGCCTGTAGTGACATGATAAGGGGCAAGAGTTTTAAATTATAAGAGGTTAAATTTAGATTAGCAATAAGACAAAAAATATCTGTTATGAAGGTGGTGAGACACTGAAACACGTTGCCTGGAGAAACTGTAGATGCCCCATTCCTGGAGGTGTCCAAGGCCAGTTGGGAAATGGCTTTAAGCAAACTGACCTGGTGGGAAGATGTCCCTGCCCTGCAGGACTCTGTAGATAGAGTGCTTAGACATCAGTGAATGTTTGTCTAAAGACAATAAAACTTCAGGCAGTGGCATTTGCTATCCCAGCAAAGGTTAGGGCAGAAGTTCTTGCAGGTGAGGCTCAAAAATGGAGGCAGAACTGTGTTGGGAAGGGAAGCTGAGTTTTGCTGAGCCTCATGTAGTGCATCCCACTGTGGTGGAAGCATCCATCAAACTCCCTGCTCCTGCCCAGGGCCTCCACACCAGGAAGCTGCAGTGCTGGACCAGGAGGCTTTGGGGCCATGTTTGAGCTACAGAAAAACCACGTCTGCATTCCATGCATAACACAAATGTCCTGTGGAAACCTCTGCCTCTCACAGTCCTTTCTGGTTTTTTTCTGAGAGCTTGGAAAACTTTGTGGCTGTTAGTAAAACCTAGAGAGGAAGGTTGCAAATGTGCAAAAGCCTAACTAAAAATGAAACTTCATCCTTCTTTGTGGTTGAAATGGAAAGCTATTACTTTCTATGCTCCGGGAGGATGCATTTCAGAAAAGATCTGCATTGTCCTAAAGGCTCGCAAATAAATTGCTCTGTTTCAGGTTTTATTATAGTCCTTAGGAAGCTACTAAAATATTTGAGTAATGCTGATTAAACCTGGTAAGTGAACCTAGAGGAATTGAGTCCAAATGAGCATCACATAAATATTGCTTTCAATTTCATAAAACAAGCAGAAGAAGGGCACTGGCTTCTGCTTGGACATTATGGTTCAGAGGGAATGAACTGCTGCTGTACCTGGACAATGAGGAATGCTGGGCACACCAGAGTGCCCTGCTGAGCCTGGCACTGTAAACTCTTGCAGAATCTCTGTCAGAGGATACTCAGCACAGGAATACAGGTATCACTGAGGCTGTCTCCTACAGCCCTTCCCACTGGGATCCCTTTAAAGGAGCACCACAAGCAGGCCATTGCAAAACAAGAACAAAGAAAATGTTTGCTCAGCCTGTGGGCAAACAACCATACCCCCAAATTATAGTCTGGTTCCTCATTAGTGGATCTTTTCTGCAAACATGATCACCCACTGTCCTATACTGGAAACAAGGATAAAGAGTTTAAAAAGTTAAACTGGTTAAGAAGGACCTTTAGGGCTTCCCAGCATTGCAGTGTTAGCATGCAGTGAGCTGCTAGCTCTGCATTCATTAGTTGATAACACTCCTCATCATTTCCAGCTGTTAGAGCCTAATAACAGCTTACTGAAAATTCCAGCCTCATCCCTCCTAGTGAGCCTTAGGAAGTGCAGCCACTGGGTTTGGTACAGGTTGTGATCTACAAATGTCACATCTGGCTTACTTGTAACACCTGTCAGCTCAGATTTGCTGTTGACACACTGCAGACACACACCCCCAACTCCTGACAGTATTACCAGGTACACCACAGCTCAGTGCATGAGCCTGACTTCAGTAGCTCTTTTTGAAACATTGAAAGTTTGAAGCACTACACTATTTTGTCCCTTCTGCTTTTATTGCACCATTTAAATCTATTTCTAAAAATAACAATAGAAAACAGTAATCACTTGTTTCTACTCAGCAACTGCAGTTATAAGGAGCACAAACCACAGAATTTAGAGGACATGTCTGACCAAAAAGTACTTCCCATTTTCTATTTCTGAGAGGAAAAAGTCTTGCAGACTTGCATGAAGGAAAACTATCAGAAATAACTGTTTGCTTTGGGTTTTTTTTTGTTATTCTGACAGATTCTGGTATCTGATAGATAAATTCACATCTATTATCAAGTTCATTCACTCTAGCTTTGTTCTAGTGGTCAGTGTCAGACCTCAGAGAGGTGACAAATGTGCAGAAGCTCCCAGTGAGCACAACTTCTGCATTTAACTCTGGTGCCAAATAACCTTGAGAGAAAAAAAGGGGAAAAAAGCCAAAACAGGCTTAGTCTGTCAACTTTCCCCAGAAGCCCCAGCCCAAAAGGGAGAGTCATTCATCAACGTGTAGTTATCCACCTGATTTCAGGGTGTGCTTTATTTACTAGGATTTAAAGATCTATTAGAAACCTAAAATAGGACACATAAATAATGTGACTCTTGCCCTATACTATAGGCTGGAGACCTGAACAAACAGCACAGATAATTCCCAACAGACAGAGGCTGTTTCAACCTTCTTTTCAGGGCGACACTTTTTGGCTGCATTATCAGCTTTCATAAATCCCAAAATGACATTACTTTTGACCCAAAAAAGAGCCTTTTTCCAGTGCCTCTGTGTTGCACATCCCTTCCCCATTTCTCCTGAACACCAGGAATGCAGGTCTTACAGTCAGCACCCTGTCATTTGTCCTTTCCCCACTGAGGTACCTGGCTCCAGACCTCCAGCCTCTCTGCCTAAATAACAGCAGGCTGAGCCTGGGGCCAGGTGAGCCACAGTGGGTCATAGAATCATGGGACAGTTTGGGTTGGAAGGGACCTTAAAGATGATCTCATTCCATCTCTGCTGCTGTGGGCCACACCTTTCACTAGACCAGGTTGCTCAAAGCCCCATCTAACCTGGCCTTCAATGCTTTCAGGGATGGGGCATCCACAGCTTCTCTGGACAACCTGTTCCAGGGCCTCACCACCCTCACAATAAAGAATTTCTTCTTGATATCTAATCCAAACCTACCAGTTTGAAGCCATTCCCCCCTGTCCTGTTGCCTCATGCCCTTATAAAATGTCTCTCTCCACATTTCTTGAGCTCCATTAGGTACTGGAAGGTACCTTCTCCTCTCCAGGCTGAACAGCCCCAATTCTCTCAGCATCTCTGTGTTGGAGAAGTGCTTCAGCCTCCTGTTCATCTTCACATCCACACTGCAGAGACCAGGTCATAAATGTCCTCTGTAGCTTTGTGTCCTGAAGAACTGGGACAGAGGATGGTGTTTAATTCAAAAGGCCTGAAATAACATGACTTAAACACATTATGTGATTTCAGCAGAGTGATAATTTTATAGCCAATGCAAGTGAAATCTCTGTGCCATGCAGCAAGGCATGAGGGCATTACAGGAGTGCTGGAGGAAGCAAGGCTTGCTGGAGCATGTCAGGGGACAGAGGAGGGGTCAGACACCGCAGTATTTTCCATCCTGCCTGTGAGGGATGGTCTCTGGAGCATCATCTTCCCTCAGCCATGCCAAGTGCCAACTGGCATAGCCCAGCCACAGACAGCAGTACCCTGCCAGCTAAGTGACATGGATAATTACTGTCCAGGGCTTAAGCTCACCACCAGATGTTGGTTTATTTAGCTATGTGGACTCAGAGTCTTATACTCAAACACCCTCCCGGTGTATGTCAGCAAAAGAGGGACTAACTCTAAAGAGCAGATAACCTTTTAACCCCAAGAGCCCAATCTTACAGATATTTTTGCCCTTTCTCCCTCCCTCACTCCCTCAACTTCCTATCAGCAAAAAGTGATTAATAGCAAATCAGGGATGAAGCAATCAATTCACTGCAGTCCACAGAGCATGGAGAGGACAATAAGCACTAGGAAAAAGCCTGTCCAGAAGACACCAGTTCTGCTTTCAGACAGGACTCAACACACAGGAAATCCTGCTGCAAACCCTACTGTGAATAACAAGAGCAGCCTCCAACACATGAGACTGGGCCTTGTGCTCTGTGATGCTGTTTTTTAACTCCACCCCAGATGGACAAAGGGCAGGAGGCAGTAACCTGGATTCATCCCACCACACTTCTGTATTCAGAGACGTAACTTAAGCCACACAATTTAGGAGCTCTGCCACCCCTGGATTCTACTGCTAACAGAGAGAAATGAGATACAATTTTGTAAGATCCCCCTAAAATCTCAGTTAGGTTAGTCACCTACAATGGAGAAGGATGAATCTACAAGTTGATTTTGCAGTGGAAATTATCCCATCAAAATGTTTTTCTAAGAAGGACCATAGCTGAATTAAGCAGAACCAGCAGCATGCTGTACATAAATGCACCAGTGGATATGGCCCTGTAAAGAAACGAGGCCACAGAGAGGCTATTTCAAAAATTTTAAAAACTGATCAGATTTTTTTTTTCCAGGCAAAATTTAAAAGATAACCAGAGAAAAGGAAGTGAAAGTTTCTTACACAATCCCATTTTTTGTAATTTCAGAAACTATCAGAGATTGTAGGCAAATAAGGCATTTATAAAACCCATCACTCTTTCCTTGATTAAAAAAAAAGTTACTGAATAGCTTTTGCAAAAAGTTTTGAGCAGTCCTTTGCTCAGGACCACAAAGCAGAGATAAGTAGGTTGCTCTGTTGCAGGCTGGCACAGATTCCTTCACCTGGTCTCGCCTATAAAAAGACCAAAAGAGGGTACTGGTATTGACAGAGAATAATACATGTGGATGTTCCCTGTTATCCTTTTGGTACTGTTCATACAAAAAGGTTTCTAGAAAACAACAGAAATCTTTTCAGATGCCATCTCCACTGAACTGGGGCATTGAGGAGCTAATGGCTGTGAGAAAAATCAGGGAGGCAGAGCAGCACTTTGGGTGTGAAGGCTTTTTACATTTTTATTTTTCTCCAAATGTTCTTAACAGATCTGTGATGGATTAAAAAATGATTTACCACAAGATGATGCAGGAAGAAGAATAAAACAATTACTTCAATTATCATAAACAAGCCATCATTTGTTAGGAAAAATATCTAGCTGCTAAATTTGTTTTGAAATATAGGTAAATGTCTTCAGGGTGTTTTTTCGAGTATCTGTTCATCTAGTCAAAGGTCAGCTGCAGAAAATGCCCTTGTTTGAGATCAGCGATGCAAGACCTTCATCTCCAGCGACATCACAACTCAACAAAGACAGGATTGTTTGTTGAGATTCCATAAGCCAAATGTGTCCTTTCTCTCTAAGTCACACAATACAAACATTACATAGCTCTCTAAAGAGAGGAGCTGACCTCATGTCTCTCTTACTGACTTCCTCTGGACTAGATTAAGGCTGTCAAAACAGTGCCCATGTACAGCTCCAGGAACACAAAGATGCCACAAACATGTCCCAAGAAGCAGGTACACATTGTCTCTGCCGGGAGAAATAAATTTTTAGGCCATGTTGAGAAGACAAGACAAACTCTGTGTGCTGTTAATTCCCAGGATAGAAGCCCTGCAGAGAAAAATTTCCTGCAGAAGGGCCCTGGGGAGATCTAACCAGGTAAATGTGCTGCCGAGCCAAGTAGGGGCTGCTTTAACACTTGCCAGGAGAACATCAGCACGCTGGGAATCATTGTGCTGTGCCGGGCTCTCTTTGTGCAGGTTAGGTTCCTGTACAACACAGCCTGACACCCAGGCTTTAGGGTTTCATCCCCCCAGGCAGCCTGCTTGCCTTTGGAGAGGCAGCCCTTGCAGCCCAGCTATATACAGCACAGGAGATGTGCTCTGGTTACATGCAAAGCTGCCACATGCCAGGAGCAACCAAGTCAAAAATATTCAGTGAAGAAGCAGCAACTTTCAGAAACACTGGAGGAAGAAGGTCGTTTGTAGCATGACTACAATCTACATTTCACTTGGTTTGGGGCCACAGACCAGCTGCAGTGCTGATTATAAAGACTGAGGCTGGCCAGATATTTCATTCCAAAATTTAGTCAACAGAGAATATATACTTTATATGAAAGATTTATATGATCTAAAGAGAAACTAGAGCATGTTTCAACCAAATACTTTTCCGTGTACTCTTTTTAAAAAAATACATTTTTCTTTTGGAAAGCAAAAATATTTATATATTTGGCTAAGGTGTGTTTCCTGAAGTTCATTTGCTAAGAATGGAAAAAAAAATCCTCACTGATGTTTATTAATTTTATTTTTAATTAGCATTTTCCATGTCGAAAAAAGAAGATTTCACCATGTCTAAGTTGGCATTCCCTTACCCAGCAGCCTTCTGGTCCTGTTCTCCCCAGTATAGCCCTACTTTCTCTTCACATCCACAGCTCAAGTTGTCACATAAAATTGTAGAGAGTACAGACGAGTAAGAGACTTAAGTGGGGGCTTTCCTCTGAGAAGACATGTGTGACCAAAAGTAATACTGCAGCTCACAAGAATAATGGGAAAAGAAGGAAAAGCACTTGCTTTGGTCCACATCTCTTACATGCCTCCCTGTTGTCAAGAATCACCATGCTGAACTTTCCAAGGCCATGTATCTATTTGCAGCTAGAAACATTGCAGCTCCCCAGGTTCCTGGTGCATACATCTAACTTCCATTTCTATAATTACCATTTTCAGGATCTGTGAAGGCATTCTGGCACAGCTTCAGCTCTCAAAAGTGTAAGTACAGGGAACACTTCAAGTTTTTTTTTTTCAAGGATTAAAACAGTGAAAACCATATTAAATAAAAAGGATTTAAAATTCTGCAGCAGTTGAAAATATGCAGAAAATTTTGAAGTGCCAATGGGGCTAAATATTATTCAGATGACAAAACACATGTACCTAATTTGATAAACCATACTCTGATTTTGTGAAATCAATGTGATAATATACAGCATGACCTCTTTTCATATGGTTCCTTGGGCTGGGCAAGCAGATAGCTTCTGAAACACTACACAGATCTCATGATCTTTCAAGTGGTCATTCTTTCAGCAGCATCTGCAGTACCACATCCTGACTGAGGTCAGGTCCCCAGGGACAAGCTCTTCCTTGCTCTTTCTTCAGAAAAGCATCTTCCATCTGATACTAAACCTTGAAAGGAAAGGTGAGCACTTTCTCAGTGACACTGGTAAAGAGGAAAAATGCTTGCTCATGACCTGGGTCTTGAAAAATTAAACCAGACTAATCCTACAAGACAAGTCCTCTCCCTTGGGAGCAGAGTGAAACATGCAGGGTGAAAGGCTGCTCCTACTGCAAGCAGCTTGGGTTAGACCCATGATACTGTAGATTACCCTTGGGCAGCACTATTGAGGAGGGATAAAGCTCTAAAGCACAGCATCAGAGCAGTAACATTTGGTACTGCCTTCCCCACAGAATTCATTACACAAAGCCCAAGAAAAATCTCAGCCCTAGACATATTAATGATCATTTTTTCAACAAGATTTTATTATCCTGGTTTTCCAAAGTCTGCATTTTTTTCAGTTGTGGCTTTCTGTATCATGGAGCAGAATGAAAAGCAAGGCTATCTTTTTCCATCATTTAGAAGATACCTATATCTTTGAATGTGCTTTCATTTAATTCTCATAAATAGCGCTACTAGAAGAATTACCTAGCTATTGGGAAGGTGCTGTATCAGACTGCAAAGTGTTATTAAATCCACCATTAGGTGGACAAGAGTGGGATGAAACTCATCAGTTCTCAATTCACAGCAGCAGAACATCAAATGGAAACCAGCCAGCAAAGATGAAAGCCCATTTAGGGTGATGAGGTTCCAGTTAGAGGATATTGAGGCTCAGCAATGATACGACCTGAAAAGATTTATGCAGCCTCTCAGCACATAACTGAAAAAGGTACACAGCATGCAGGGACTAGCAGGAGCTTTGGGGCACTAAAATAAATTTCCTTTACTTGATCATGTGAGAATCCGGAGACCATCCTGTGACTTGCAAGCTATGACACAGCATTCATCACTGAAAAACAGCAAAAAATAACTCAAAGTAACTAAAATCTGACTGAATCTGAAAGTAATGAAAGAAAGTACATTTGAAAGTAATTGCTCATATGTCAAAAGGCACAGGCACACACACAGAGGACAGCCTTGGAATAGCAAAGGTGAAAAAAACAAAATTGCAAATTGCTATTTATCCCCTAGATTATCGTTTCTCATTTGCAAATATTATTGACATATATTTTGACAGTTCATCAGTATAATGGATTTCAAAGGGGAGACAGCCAGTGCCTGTCATAAATATCAGTTCAGCCAGAGCTCTCTAACAAGGCAGCAGAGTCAGCAAGTGATACCATAGGAAGCTCATGGGCCAACTTCTGCACTTTATGACAGCAATAGCAGTGCTGAGAGATTCCAGCAATTGATTTCCACAGCCACAAAGTGAGAAGTCCCTTGGAAGATATCTACTGGGAACATTGCTCTAACCTTCCTTCCCCTTCTCTTTCTAATGGAAGAAAAAATAATGAAAAGAGTTTAAAAAACCAAGCAGATATAACTAGATCCAGAGTGGAGGCTGGTGATGGGAACCTGCCGACAGTGAAGAGATTAAAAACATCTATTAAACAGAAGAGGATAACAGAGAAGTAAAAAGAAGTTTAAGGTATGAAAATACGGATGTCTCTATATTTATAGAGATGATATTAGTAAGATCTAAAAGGAAAGAGTGGAAACTGGAAAATCCTGCACACATTTCAGAATATGGCACATTCCCAAACATGATACTATGTGTGAGGTTTTGACACCTTCAGCATCTTCAGCAGGAAATAAATTTGCTGTAAGTAAATTTGCCATCATTGCTGAAGATCTAGTTAACTGACTAAGAGCAAATAACATCTGGTTTTCTTATCAAACATTATGTAAAACATTAACACATAGGTCTGCCATGTCAAATCCTCCCTTGGGGTACCTGGCCTCATGTGTAAGCCTAAAGCAGCTTTTGCTGGAAGCAAATGAAGCTAGCAAATCTATCCCACAACTACATCTGAAAGCTAAAACACTAATAAAGCTCCAGCAGATGCTGCAATCAGCTACAGCAATCATCAGGTTGCTTGGCCCCTCTTCCACTCAGGATATGTTTTGTATGTATTGAATTTATGGAAAAGGTGGCAGGAAAAGCTCAAGTCACTTGTCTGGAGCAGCTCAAGTTTTCTGAGAGTCCTGCTGCACTGGGGATTCAGCAAGTGGGGCAGTACTGGGATCCCTCCCACCAGGCACAGGTCTGGAGCTGAAAGTGGGGGAAGAAGGAAAAGGGGCAGCAAACTCAGGTGCTCAGGAGGTGAGAGCAGTGCAGCGACAGGGAAGAAGGTGAGAGGAATATCCCAGCTCATTTATGGGAGTAGAAGGAAAATAGAGAGGCTAAAGCCAGGTATTGAGGGAAGGAGCAGCATTGTGGTTTCCACACAGTCGTAGGGAAGCCATGATCCCAATCAGCTCTGGAGATGCTGGGAAGGAGGGCACAGGTCCCTTCTGGGGAGCACCTTTGTAGAGTCAGGGTAACCTGTCCCAAAAAAACCACTAGAAGACTCTGGGACTCTCAAAGGACTCTCATTCCTTTGAGAAGGAGAGGGGGTGTACCCCTACTCCTCCTTTGCTACAGCAGAGTTTATGCAGGGCCTCAAACACCAGCAGCACAGGTAGAACACTCTCCCATTTGAAATCCTCATCTTAAACCACAACAGTCAGATTATTAACTTGTATGTTTTTCATCAACAGATCTCAAACCATCTATTCTCAGCTCACAGATACAACCATGAGTAGGTTGAGGCAGAGAGACTCCCAAAGCCAGAGAGGAAGTGAGGAGACTGTGGATGAGCCCTGTTTGGGGACTGCCAGGCTCCTTCCTCTTCAGCTGGGGAGGAGGCCACAACGCACGAAAAGAATCCCCTCTCTTCCACTTCTGTTTTCAGGTCAGTGTGCATATCAGAAGTGACCAAATGTGGCTAGAGGAAGCTAAATTAAGCCCAAGTTTGTATTTATATCAATGATACACCTTTTGCAGTGAACTCATGCTACTGCTTTGCTGATTAAATATTTGAATGGAGAGGAACCAATTGGCAAGTGTCATGTGTTATTTGCAAGTGAATACACCAGATCTTTTACTGCAGTGAGAAAACAAATAATCAGACCCCCAAATTCATGTACCTTCCCTTTAGCAAGAGCCACATTGTGTTGTTACATCAGCAATTGAAATATGAGAGGGTGCTTGTGTTTATACTCAGAGAAGTCATATACAGATTCCATCTGTTCAACATTTGGAGCAAATTTGCAGTGATTACTCAGGCTGAAAATTGCTTTGGAGTTTTGTCTGTTGTTGCTTGATTTGAAATAAATCAGTGGTGCAGTGCCTCACTTCTGAACACAGACACACATGTCAAAGTGACAGGATAGCAGATGAACTTTGGCTGCTCTGATTTGCAAGGCATTCAGGTGCTGTTGACTCTCACATGGTGGTTTTCTCAAACATAGGCTTTGGAGAAATCCAGGAAGAACTAAAGCTGCTGCTGAGGTGAGGAATTAATATCCTGGAGCTTTGCCTCTGCAAACTAAGAGTCATTCCCCTTGGACAAAGTCCATCCTGTGTCATGGGTTCTGGGACAGAGCCATCAACAGCAGTGTCACATCCCACAGCTGCAGCTGCACTGCTAAAAGCAGCTGCCCAGGAGTCTAATAGAGGTATCAGTTAAACTGAGGCACAATTGATTCCCAGCTATTTGAACTCATCAGGTCCAGACCTAGATCCAAGCTTTGAAGCAGCAGTCTTGCTGAACAGGACAGCCAAGACTCTGGGTCTCAGCAATATCAAGAAGAGTTAAGAAATTTGGAGTTTCCTACAGTTTTGCTGATTGGGCTCTAAGAGCATTAGAGAGATGAATTTCAAACTCAATCCTTGATACGACCAAAGAGGAAACCACAAAAGAGAAAAATTAATTTCAGTCATTCAAATGTAGTTGAATATGCTCAGCTGCAACTTCAGGAAGAAATCAGAAGAAGAATTTAGCTGATTGGATTTTGAACCAGAAAGAACTCCCACTAAAGTGCCAGATGTTCAACAGTAGTCACAAATAATAAGGGTTAAGCCCTACATCACCATTATCCAATCCTTCAAAACCCCTGAGTGACATGAAGGTAGGCTATTCAAGTAGGCTACCTAGCCCTGCCTAGCTTGTGAGACCAAGTGGAGTAAAGCAAAAGGACTGGCTACCCCAGCTAACAAATTAGTAGGACGAGAGAGTGAAAGCATGTGCTGCTCTGAGAATCAGGCTAACTGTGTGGGTGGCAAAGAGATGGGAAATGGGTTGGAGGGAGTCAGTATGCATTACCAGCCCCTGATCCTCTGAAAAATTTGTTGACAATGGTACTGCAGCCAGGGAGCTTTGGAAGATGAACAGCTTGGCTGGTGGAAAAACCTGTTCTCTGGCCACCCACACCATGGAAACCAGCAAGCAGTTGGCTTCAGAGGGATAAAAGGTTATTTCTATGGATGAAACACACTCAACAATTAAGGGTAAAGTGGCAAAGTTAGGCAATAAGTGAGTCCTAGCTAACACCCAGTGACTGCAGCATGACTTGTGAGACACTGACACCATGACACCATCTGTTTATGATTTATGCTGAGCAGACTGCATATAGAAACAGATGGGAGGTGTCAGGTCTGATCAGAATTGTTGTGCTGGTGATTCCACAGCACATTATATAGCTGACAGCCTTACTTTCCCACATACTTCTATAAAGAGCAAAGTGTTTATGTTCTTGTTACTCAGGGAATCATTCCTGCTGAATCCCCCACTGGACAGAATCCTGAAGTTATATAGCTGGGACAGATCTTTATTATTGTAATAGGTGTCACTTTGTCTTGTTCAATATTCCCAAAATAAGGTTCCAAAGTATCTTTTTCAGGCTAGTTCTCAAGGTAGAGTTGGAGACTTGCTGAGACTGCCTTCAGGTTTGCTCTGAAGTGACTCTCAGGCCCTGCTGTTCTTTAGCACTGCCATCCCTGCTATTTCAAGTCTCAGCTTTAGAAGGTTTCCTTTATGCTTTCATGACTTCATGGAGTTGTAAAAGTTGAATTTTCATGACCATGGAAAAAGATGACAAATGTAATTCAGATTCAAAATAACAGAAATCTCCATTGGAAGGAGACTCCTGGACCGTCTAATCTCTCACTTGAAGGAGGGTCATTTCCAACACTGGAACAGGTCAACCATAGCTTTGTTGAACTGGACCTTAAAAACCTCCACCTTCAAAGACTGCACAACTTCACTGGGCAGCATGTTCAGAAGTCAAAATCTAGATATAAAAAACTTAAACTCTGTATTGTCCAAGACTGATTTACGATTTTAACACAAGCACCTGGCAAGGATACCTCCAAGGTGACTTCTCTAATATAGATAATACACCATAAAGCACATTTTCTGCATTATCTCTATCTGTGGACTTCCCTCAGTTATTAGGAGATTCAAATAAATTAATATTAGATCAAAATAGCAAAAAAAAAAAAAATTCTACAGGTGAAGGCAACTGTTAAAAACAAAACTGATTCAAAACTAAAATTTTGTAGGAGTGCAGAGGCTTTCTAATATTTCCAGTTAGCTAAACTGGAAAGATGTGGTTATGAGAGACTTTCCATCAGTGTCCAGAAGATTTTTTAACCTGGTTATCCAGAGGTGTTCTCTAAGCAACAGTGCATTCACAACTAATTTCCAATAATAGCAATGGCAGTAAAAAAAAAAAAAAAATATATATATATATATAATAATAATAAACTATTCCCTGAAATGACCATGCTGCAAAACTACTGTGAGAAACCACACCAATGGGCAGTGTGGTGCCATGCATGTTCTGCCATTGCTTTCCCAGTTTCTGATCTGGGTACAAATGTCACTGAGCGATGTGGGACAGAACGTAAGTCCCCATGTCCACTCTCACACAAAAAATCTGGGGTAGTCCAACCACAACCAGAGGCGCTATACTTACATTAAATGGGCACAAGGGTGAGTCAAGGCCTCTCACCTCACTTCACTGATCCCTGAGGATGTAAAATGTCTGTGGGTGTGGCTATCAACATCTTAAACTCTAATGCACCTTTTTGGCAGTCAGAATAAAAGAGCTTTCCCTGATTCCATGGGACTTGAGCCAACTGACATCAGCAGGGTACTGTTCACTATAATTTGAAGCATGACTGTATGTGCCAGAACCTCAAAGTCCAGGTCAGTGAAATGGACACAGAGATATGGATTGTGTAGCACAGAGAAAGCTGGCGCCCTTTCCCTGGAAGTAAGGGGATCCTGCCAATGCTGCTCCAGGGCACAGGACTGCTGGTGTTCAGCTGCAGGTCCCACTGCTACTGTGAAAGCAGGCACCTGAGCTGCTGGCTAGCTGAGTGGCACCCAAGAATAAAATGCAGCAGATGGCACAGCAAGTCGTTATAGAAACAAACAAAAAAACTTTTTCATTTCTTCCTTAAACTAATCAGGTTTTCAGAAACTATAGCAAAGTGGAGCATTGCAGAACTCTGAGCTGGCACTTCCTGGATATTGTGCCTTGGGGCAGTGCTGCAGTAGGAGTCACCAGTGCTGCACATAGCAGCCACTGCCCTTCCAGGACACCAGAGGGATTGTTTTAGGGACTGTTTGTCATTAGTATAAAGATAAGAAAGAGTGGCTTAAGAAGCAGCCACGTTTAGGCTGAAGGAGTTTTTCACAGTTTTCCTCAGCCCTGGAGAGAAAACGCAGTGTAATTCCCACACATGTGGGACTGCGTGGCTTCTCACAGTGTGTCCTGCCTTACCTACCTAGCATTATGGGAACTGATCCTGAAAATCACCTGCCAGATCAATCGCATTAACTTCCCAGGGCCAGATCCAATTTTGCACAGTAAAGATGCAGAACGCAGCTGGCCTGAAGGCAGACAGATATCATAGAAGCACAGGGTCTAGCAAGGAGGACACTCAATTAACTCTCTAGAAGCTGCTTCCTCATTAGTCAGTGACTGGTTTGCAGCTAAGGACAGAGCCATGGGAAGAAACTACTGGCAGAGAGAGTTTCCTCGTGTGTTTAGGGCAGAGAAGGGAGGCTGTGACCTTTGGAAAGATACCCTCCCTCTGCCCTGCTTCTGTGCTTGGTTCTGCTGCTAGATTGATTCCCTTCTGCTCAGCCCCAAGACTCCATGTGCTGGTGGGCTTAGAAAAGCATTCAGTGCTCTCACTGGACAGAGCTGGGGTGGTTATGGTAGCACACCCAGCCTGTGGTTCAGGGAGCAAAGCAAGCTGCCCTTCCTCCAGCATCATCCAGTTCCCTCAGTTCAGCTTTGCAGGGCCTACACAGACACATAGGCACAGCACATATGGACCCCTAACACAAGGACAGCCAGCATCACACTGCAAGAATGCTCCCCAGCCTCATCTTCACTTGTCAGGCATCTTGCAGGCAGGTCAGCAGAGCAGGAACCCGACTAGGAAGGATTTCAGGCTTGGCCAAGTGTTCGAGTGGAGGGGAAATGCTTTCATTTCTTAACTTTCCCTTAAAATAATGCGCACGATCTGTTCTGGGAACACCCACCCAGTGAAAATCCCTCTGGAGACTGCCTGCCAAAGCCTGTGAAAATCCCTTCTGGGAGCCCTGTCCGCTATTTCAGACACAGCCTGCTCATAGGAACATAAATCTGCTGTCCTCACTGGTGAAGATTATTTGAGCTGGATTTAATGTGCCTAGGCACATCTTTCTTAACTTAGCTCAGATAACCACCTGCTACTTCACGTGCATTGTTGCTCAGTGCAGATCTCTAACAGAGTCCCCCCTGCTGCTGACAGCTGCCCTGGGCTGCACACTCACCTTTTCCCCACCACCTGGCACAGTCTCAGCACAACTGCTGCTAGGGAGGAAGCCACTGATCTCTGCTCTGCCCAAATATTTTACTTTGGGATTCTCTTCCATTGCAGCATTTTGCCACCTTGTCAAATCTGGAGCAGAGAATATCTGGTGTTTAGGAAAGAAAGTAACAGAATATAGCACAACTCCCTGAAACCATAATAGAGATGACACTGATGGAAACTTATCAACATCTCTAAAAAGTTCCCTATCTATAGGATTTACAAGAGAATGTGTCTCTTTGCTGAACCTGTGACTAGAAGACCATATGGGAACTGCTTTGCCACTAAGGTTTCATTTGGGGGTCAAAGCCACTGAAGGAGGATTCTGAATTATAGAGGTGATTTCTCTCCATTACAGTAATTCCTATAGTAAAGAAGGGAGGTGGGGGAGAGCAGGAATAAACCACATATGTTAGCACTTCTGCTGGCAACTTGGTGGATTGTTTTAAATCAAAGGAATCCCCACATTTTTTTGGGACATCAGAACATTGGCACACAGAGACCTTTGTAAGATTTGGCATAAGACAACACTGTTTTTACCCACAAGTAGCTCGTGCTGCCAGCCACTCCAAACACACTCCCATCTCAACATGCTGCTGGCACCAACTCCACCTGCTGGAAACAGCCTCACGTCCCAGCTGGATTCAAGTTCTCTGAATGCAATTGTTAAATTTGAGAACTTGACTCTGCTAACATCCGTGGTGATTTCTCAGGATTAAAACCTCCAGAACCAACAAGTGCTTGGTGCTTTCACATCTTTCTGAATTAACTGATCAGAAGTTCATCCTCATTCTAATGCAAGGGTTTAATGCTGTCCATGTTCTTTAGAATTCACCCTTTTATCCATGTATATCAGAAAATTAAATGCAAGAAGCAAAATTTATCCTGTGCTTTCATTTTATAGATAATTTATGTGCAATCAATTCAAGCTGATTTAGTTTATCTAGTATGATATAAAGTAGATTATATAATCACAATGAAAGATTATTTGTGTCTTTTAGCCAAGGCTCCTGGAATACATTACAATACAAGCATTAGGCATCAGACTTCATGTTCGCAGATACCCACCAATATCTTATACACACATACTCAGAACAGAGGCTTTCACATGGCTGGTCCAGTTCTGAATCTACTATTTATAAGGCTCATAATTTTGAGTTAAAGAAAGTCTTATGAAGGTGTTCATAAGACTTCCACCTTCAAACTGAAGTTCTACCCAGTGGGGAAACTACCCTGTCAGCTGCTGTTGCACTGGGTGTTAATTACCTTCACTGTTAATGCTTTGCTTCGCGCCTCCTGTGTCATTTCATTTCCAAGAGATGATGGGCTTTTTATCATCCCTTCAGCTGCCAAGCAAAGCACACTCTATTAGTATAAGTGTCACAATGTGGATGTTTATCAGCTGAATAAATTATTGCTTAACCTTTCCTTTAAGCCAGCCATGTTTTTATTACTCTTGCATTCCTATTTTCCAATAGATAAAGAGGAAAGAGGAATATAGCTGATATCTACACAAGGCAATAAAGTCAAGCATACCTTGCAGGATCTTGATACTCAAACCTCTGTCCCTGATGCTTTCCTCAAACTGACATTTCTGCTTCTCTCCTAATACCATTTAACAGCAACATAAACCAGCATGTGCTGAGAAATCCAAGCATACAGATTGCAAGGTGGTTGAATTATTAAAACAGTAAAGAGCTGAAGATCTGTTCACTCAGATGAACTAATACAAATACTATGATTCAAGGGACAGGAAACTGTCATTTTGAGTTTTACTAAATATTATGGTCAAGTCAAAATTAATTATTTGCAAAAAAATTTGATTCATTTAATCTGGGAATCAGCAGTAACATTGGGATTTTTAAAAATCACCTTGTGTGCTAAATCCACAATTTTCTAGGTTTCCTACACGTTTGCTGAAATCAACCACATTCAATTCTTGAATCTGGCAAATACCTAACTTTATTTTTTTTGTTCAGAACTTTTCAAAATAATCTAAATTAATAACCAGATATGCTTAGATATGCACAGATATCAATAGTCACAGGAAAGTCCATGTAATGTTGTGTCAGTGAGTCTGTGAGACTCTTGGCATTTATCCCAGTAATTCAGTGATTTTATTATCCTAGTATGCTTGTTTTCTGGAATAGGCAGATTAAACTCATATTTTGTGAAGATACATCAAAACACCTTCATTAGAATTCTGTATGATTTCAAGTTTTTCTCAGGAGTATAAATCAATGCAGTAGCTATGATGGTATAATAACACCAGAGATAAAATTTGTTGACAAAACCAGAATCTGTTATTAAGGTGAAAAAGTGTTTATGAAAATATTTCTATTTTCAAAATATATCACCTAATCTAAAAAAATATTTGCTTTCTTTCTACCAAATTTTGAAAATGTCTTGAGTCATTTTTGGATATATGTTCAAATATAACAGATTTTATTTTTTTGCAGTAGCAAAACAAAAAGGAAATCGCAAACATAGTCCTCAGAACATTTTTACTTCTATTTACATCAAACATTACCTTCAAAATTACATGAAAGTTCCTCAAATTTTATACTATTCTCAGTGTAAGTTTTCATGGAAGACAGAGGCTGTAAACTTGACTCGATACTAGGGATGATTATCTACAGTTGTAGTGTTCTATCATCAACAGTAAAGATGTCATCCATTTACTATGTGAGTGGAACAGCTAGCTTTTTTATTTAAAAATAAAAAACAACAAGAACAACAAACCCCCCCCACACAAACAAACAAAAAACTAAAAAAACCAAAAAAAAAACAACAACAACAAAAAAAATCCACCCAATCAGAAATCCTCTCAAGATGAGTTTAAAAAAATATGTTTCCTTTTGATTCGTCTCTCACTTCTGGAAAGGCATTTAATCATTATCAAAGGCTGTCAAGTGATAATCTCAGATGTGGTAATCAAGTGCAGGCACAGCTTTGATGCAACACCTCACATGCACAGCAAAACATCTTTCTGGAGTTTGTCCCACCAATTAAAACCTTCAGCCTTTTTCAGGAGCTGAGCTGCTGTGTAAGCTCAGAGGGACACAAAGACTCAGCTGAAAATGCACTCCAGCTCTTCAGTGAGCTTCCTCAGGTTTCACACCAAGTCAGGACTGTCCAGCCTGTGGTTTTGGTGAGAGCTGCACTAACACAGAGCCTCTATCACTGCTTCTGTCTCAGACTGGGCATGAAATAATGCTTCAGACTGACTGCCGGGATTACTCCCATCTCTGGGGTCTTATCAATACTGAGAAAATGTTGACGATTTGATAATGAACCATTATCATTTGGGGAAAATGAGAGAGAAATTGAAAGCAAACATCTGGTAAATAGAATTAAACATATTCTCTTATCATACATTAGACATGCTCAAATCACAGAGTTTCTGCTGCAGGTCTGCTGCTCAGCATACACATTTACATCAAGGATTACAAAACTCTTCTCTCTTTTTTATATCAGCATTTAGTCTGATGCAACTCTGATACCTACTCCAAAATCACTTGCTTACCAGCCACTGCAATACCAATACTGCATCATGAGAATGTAAAAAACCCCAACATCCTGTGGCACTGGATGCCTTCATATTTTTTAACCTCAGAATCCTTTCCCCCTCCCTGCAGTGCTCACCTAGCAACTTTTGTTTACAACTCCAGCACTAACTCCTCCCCTTAGGCAGGCCAAGGTCTTGAGCCTTATGATTTTCCTGACTGTGGAAATTCTGTCATCTTAAAACTAAAACTAAGTCTGCAACAATGTATGAGGACACATGAACAGGCGTTTGTTGAAAAGACTTTTAAGTATCTATTTTCGCACCTGAACATCACATAAAATTCTTTTCCACCAAGACTAGTTTTTATAGTCTTCTTCTAAACTGTGTTATCAAAATTATCTACTAGCTAAGTAGAAGAGGGCTATGTAATTTTTCTAACAGCTGTCTTTTTTGCCAAGCAATGTACTCACTGAGTTTTGAGTTAGTTTATTTATGCAACTATCATGAAGTATCCACTCACTATTTAAAGAAATCCTTAAAAATCCATCAAACAAAAAAACCAAATAAAAGAACGCAGAAAATTTACATTTCTTTGCCTTCCTTTTATTCCAGAGGTAACCTACCTGATAATAAGCTTCCATTAAATGTTAATAAAACAAAGGTTACATAATTCACTATCCAGCAAGGACTAAGCAGGATAAATCCAGATACTAATGATGGTTTGTTTGGGATTAATGGTAAGCGTTGGATTAGTTGAGGGCTTCTTGGTATTTGCATTTCCCAGCTCACAACAAAAATTCCAACAGGAAAAGGCTAGTGCCACCTTTGGATGAAAACTCAGATCCCTCAGTCAATCTGATTTTCTGTTCTGCTATTTGCTGTGCTTTCAGAAAGTTAAGATTTAATCAGAAAGTTATTTTTTCCTTCTCTCACTTCCTTTTTTCTTTTCTTCTCCCACTCAACTCTAATTTTTAAGCAATAGAGAAAGAGTTCTTCCCTCTTCTCAGTGCTCAAACTCTTTGGAGTTTATTCTTGGAAATGTATCAGAAGGTCTATTAATTGTCATGATACTTGATTAAAGTCCATTTGTAAGATATTTCCACAAATTGTTAAGCATTTGAGAGAGACAAAAAAATAAAAAAATCAGTGAAACTTTTAACCTAAGTTTAGGTAAAGGTTTATGTAACTTTGATTCTTATTTTGGTACTTCACACATTTCCAGACTTGTCCTTATTTTACCTTGCTTCAGATAGCCAGAAATATCCTCATCAGTCATCAGACCTGCAGCACCTCATTCATCTCACTAAGAAAGGACTTCATTTTGAAAGGCTGTATCCAAATGTGGTATACAGCCACTGGCTGACATGGAGTTCACTTTCTTCTCAGGGAGCATGCCCTGCTGTGTTCTGAGTTTGTGACTAGAACAGTGTTACTTAACACCCCAGTGGTTTTGGCTACTGCTGAGCAGCACTTGCACAACATCAAAGCTTTCTTGTTTGTCACTCGGGGGGTGGGCAAGGATTTGGGAGGGAACAGAGGCGGGACAGCTGACACAGCTGAAGGGATATCCCATACTGGGCATCTTCATGCTCAGAGATAAAAATCTTGGGGTAGGGGGTGGAACATCTTCCAGCATAGCCACTGCTCAGAGTCTTGCTGGACACAGCTCTGCTCGTGAAAGATGGTGAGAGGAGCACCTTCCCTCAACCCTCCTTCCTTCACTTTTGAACTGTCTTTGCCTTGACCCAGGCAGAATAAAGGATAAAGGCATTTTCTTGCCTTTATTCTTCCTGCTGTGTCCCCCACCCCCCCTGCAGGAGGTGTGAACAAGCAGCTGTGCGGGTGCTTAACTGCTGGGTCAGCCCAAACCAGGATCTGTAAAATTTGTGCCTCCACAACAGGCACATGGGAACACCCAGCATCTTATTCCTTAAGGCAAAGTAGTGTAGCATTACTGACAACCAAATCTACAGTCATCCTTGGTACTAATAAAAGTGGAGACACGGAGCAAAAATCCCAGAGAGGCCAATGATACCATTCGCTAATTGGCTTTGGTTTTCCATCTGTGTGGGTTTTATAATTACATGTGAGCTTTATTTGATTTCAAGGGCCTGGAAACCTTGTACTAAGAAAAGAAAGAGATCAACCAAAACCTTTACTTCCTATGTTCAGACATACCTCTACAGCAACATGAAACAGATACCATTTAATCTACCACACACAGACAAGTGACAACTTGACAAAGAGAGTCTGGAGTGAGTCAAATCAAAAGAAGGGACTTTTCTTGATGATTTCCCAGTGCAACCAATTATGTCCACTCCCTGCACACCATGTGGCCTTGTTTTTCAATTTTTCATGACTTTTTTTTCCTTAACAATTCCCCTTATCCCCTTAGGGGTGAAAGGACAAGTGTTTGCTTTCAACTGAGGAAATGCTCTGATATCAATGCCCCTCTACTGCCACCCTATTTCTAAAGCTTCTGATTGCAAAGCTGAGCAAAATTTGGCCAGCTGACTTCTTTTGCTCTCTGCAAGTACCTCCTACACTTGAGGATAAAACTCAGGATCATCTGAAAAAAAGGTTCACATACCACACATCAACACATAACTGAAGTGATATCACTATTACCATGTGAGTCCTAACAAAACCATTTATTGGAGAAAAGGCTCATGTTTCCAGTTTTTTCATATGCCCCTGTCACTAACATCTGAGTGCCTCTACCTCACCACTTGAGTCAAGGTCAGGTGAATATGAGAATGGTGTAGGTCAGAAGATTCCTGAACTCCTGACATGCAGGAAAGATATAAAGAGTACCTAAAAATCATATCTTGTATAACAGCATTTCTTATTCATGTTTAGTTCAAGTGAAAGTCAGCCAACGAAGTAAATTGCACATGCAAATCTACTACCAACTCTTACTTCCTCCCATTTTTATCCAAATGAATTTAGTATATATCCTCAAGGGAACTCTGGAGATGCCAGCATGTCTGTGTACATTTATTAAAATGAAAATAAACCAAAGTAGATAAAACCTACCGAAGAGTAAATGCTGCTCTCTTCTCAGTTCAAGCTATGTTTCTTGGCCCATCTGGCACTCAAAGCCACCTTTAGGCTTCCATGAACCCAGGGCCATATGAAAAATATTATATCTCAAGAGAAAAACACACATCTCCAGACTGTGAGAGCTAGATTAAACCATTTGACATGTATTTCATCCCTGTCCTGCCAACATAAAATGCAGCAGCGAGCAGGCCCTTTCTGCCAATACAATCCAGTTCAGTTTATTCTATTTATTCAACTCACCACACACCTGCAGCCTCTGTCCAGGTTGCTTGCACAGGGACTGACATTCACTCAGACCTTGACCATACTCAGCTTTAACATCATGGTGGGACACACTCAGAAACTGAGAGCTGACACTTTAGTATTCAGAGTGTGGACCATCACCAGGTTTTACCTTTATGACTCCAGCCAACTCCAGTTTTAAAAGCAGTTACCTTGTACCCAAGTCAAGATTTTAATACAGAACATAAATCCCAGCAGATGCTGGAAAAATGCATCCAAAAAGCTGGGTAAATATTTGGCCAGAAGATCCAGCCTCCAGTCTGGCTAGTTTAGAACATCAGCTGCAGCAAGAAAAAATAATTTGCAGACTCTCATGAAGCAATTCATCAGAGCATGTAGCTCACAAATAATAAGCAACACTCTGCTAGTCTTACAGTACCTCAAGCCTAGGCACAGGATTCCAAACAATAACTTGCGACCATATCACATGATCTAAATTTCTGTATACTACCTTGTCCACAAAGGCTGGCTCCATTACTCTTAACCAAGATGCTAACATGGGCAGAAGCCAACAGGCTGACAGGGAGTTTTGCCCCTCTTTTCTTTCCCTGACCAGATGGGAGTCTTTCCTTTCTTCAGGAAGCAGCTAGAACTGATGTGACTGCTCTGATCTGAGAAAAGGTAAAGAAGAAATTCTGTTCAGACCAGGGGTGTAGAGGGGGACACTAAGACGCAGCACCATCTCACCTTGCAGTCTCCCTGTGGCAGGCTCTGGCTTTCCAGCAGCCAGATTAATATCTCCTAACCCACATTAACCTACACATTCCCTCATCCACCACTCCAGAAAACTATTAGGCTCTTGTCCAACATATTTAAAAGTGGTACAGCTGCAAAGGGTACAATACCAAAGAGAAACATCAGTATTGTGAAAGATACAAGTGACTGTAGATAAATGTGTTCCAAAATTTAACAACACGGTAGGCAGTACAACTGTAAATAGTCAGTTAAGACACACTATAATAAAAGTTTAGGAACACAGAAATGCAAGTGGACTCCTTATGTGTGAGGCTGTAAGTACCAGCTGAAACAAAAAAAGACCATTCTCTTGCAATGCTAGCAGAAATCCCATGTTGCCCAAAACTTCAGCACTAACCCCTGACTTTCAGTGCTTTGCTGTAACAGCTTATGCAGCCAGGCCCTCCCCATGTGCCTCCTGCAGAGCAGACAGTGCCTCACAGTGCTCAGCTCAACAAGAGCAACAAGAAAGTCACGACTGACACCATAAAGATGTTTGTTCCACATATGGTTGCAGCTCACACTTCATTAGTGCCTGTTCCTAAATGACAAGTTTATCTGCTGCTTTGACGTTAGCTGGCTCACGCCTGCCTAACCATATTGCAGGCAACACGACTAACCCAACAGCACCGTGGTTCCAAGAAATTCCATGAAATTTACTTATCTGGTGAAAAATCATACACTGGCAAAACCCTTTCAAAGGCAGACATAGCAAATGGGATGGCTCATGAAGTCTGTAACATTGTTAATCAAGCACTAGTGGCTGACAGCACTGGATGTTTACACAGCCTGGATCCACTCGTTGGATCAGTGGGCCCAGAGGGACACTCTCAGGGTGGACAGTCACAGGCTTCCCACAGGCAGAACACCCTGGGAACTTGGGTATTTCTGTCCTACTGTAATTTATTGCCAGTTAACACCAACTTCTGATTGCTCATCTGAGTGCTGGGGGGTGGCTGGGAAAGCATGAACGCCCCATGAACAGCTCTCCTGCCCCTCTCTAACCTCAGCTTCTCATGGGTCACAGCCCAGTTGCTGTCAGCCTGTCCCACTGCCCTGCTGAGGCAGTGCCTGGGGAATGTGGCTGGGGCTGCACGGTAACAGTCACACCTGCTGCTCTTTTCCTTCTTTTTTTTCCATGCCTTTATATTTCCAGCTCAGTGTGCCCCCTTAGATGGGTCCCCACCCTGGTGTGAGGCGCCCACAGCCCCCACTGCTCAAAGGATCCCTCCTTTGGTGTGGGTCACCTTCCCAGAGCAGGACCTCCACAGCACGGTGCCTCTGGCCCCTCTCAGCTGCCACTCCTGCTCAAAGGCATCAGCACTGCTGGCCATGGGCTGCCCACACCACGGGCTGCCCGTTCTGGCTGGCAGCACCACGGGGCAGGCGATGGCCCCGTGCCAGGCAGGGCAGCCCCACAGCCACACACGGCTGGGCAGCACCCAGCTCTGCAGCACACAGCTTCAAAGTGTAGAGACAAACTATTTGGGGAAAAAGAAAAAAAAAAGCAATCTCAGTCTACCCTTGCTCTTACAGCACTAGATAATTCAAAATATTGAAATAATATTAAAGTAGAACAGCACTAATACTTCAGCAGTCTTTGACATGAATTTGTGGAAAATCCTCTCATGATTTACTTGGGATTTGTTTATCTGTTCTAGATTTAGGGTATTTTTCCCTCCGCAGATTTCCATTTGTTTCAGCATATATACCAACTATTGCTATGCAAATTCTTTTATTCAATTTCTTTTCATAGTAGCTTTTGTTTCAAAGGCTTGCATTACTTGCTAAGGAACTTGCATTTTAAAAATATACATACTGAAAAATTAACATTTGCTGCAGGAGGTTTCAAATAACTTTACAAAGGGAGCTAAAAAGGAAAAAAATATCAATTATCCTTTTAAGTGGGATATCAGAAATGAGACTTTTTAAATTATTTGAAAGTTATATGGATGAGTTTTTTCAGACACAGAATGTAACTTCAAACACCATACCATATCAGAAGGAAGTTTCCTTGTTTCCAATAAAGTACTTTCCTGAAAAGGGACTTTATTTGGACCAGAGACACACAGACATCCTGCTTTTCCAAAGAAGCTTCCTTAATGCCCACAGTGAACTACATCATCAATGTCTTTTGGCCTTCAAAGCTCCGGCCTCAGACTACCCTGAGACACAAGCTGTGCCCTGCAGGCACAAATACAGACTTTGGGTTGTGATGGTGCTGCATGTCCTAGAGGACAGAACCTGGAACTGGGCAGGTGAACGTGGCAGCAAGACATCACATAAACACAGGGCCTACATACCTGAGCTGGGTTTCTACACAAAAGATTGGTCTTCACCAATACCAGCCATACCAGTTTTGATTTCTAGCCAGCTTGTATCACAAACTGCCTTTTTTTTTTTGTGTAGTTTTTCAACCATCAAAACGACTTGCAGTTGCATTTATATTGGCATAGAGAAAGTGTTTGCACTGAAATTCCTTGCTTACTTTCATCTGACCATTGCAGGAGAATGTACTTTTCATCTCTGAACTGCAATTTGTTCTACCATGTTCTTTTAATGATGTAGCTAGTAGTAACCAACCAAGAGGATTCTAAAATTAGTTATCTCTACAGCTTCTGGATATGATGAAAAGCACTCAAAAATATCTAGAACCTCCTTCATATTTTACCATTCAATACAGCATTATTATCTTCAGGAATACAATATTCTGAAAAGACAGTTCTGCCCATCAAATGTCACTAAAAGTCATGGAAAATTAGACATGTTTTTTATTCCCAGAAGAATAGAACCGAGGAAAAAACTTCATGCTTCAAACAGTGCCTGACAGTCTTTGTAACTTCTACACATTTTGTGACTGTATTATTGAGATGGTTATTCCATGAATTGCATTAGCTTATTCAGACAGTAAAGTTAAAGAAGCAGCAGCAATGCAGGGGCAGACAATTTCTATTTTATTCTAATATCCCATTTATTGACTGAAGCATTCAAACCAAGGACAGACTTGCCTCATGTAGGCATCCATGCATGCATCCCCAAAGAAGAGCAACTCCTCTCTCAATGAACACTCAATACTCCACAAGTGTTACAAGATAACCCCCAAGCTTTCTGAGCTACTGAGACTCTACATCCTAATTTTGGCTCCATTTCAGGACTGCTGCTGGCACAAGCCGAAAAGACTGGAAAAGCAGAAACAACAAAGCATTGAGTTTGTTTCTTAAAAGAGTTCACAGAAAAAAAACAAAAAAGCAGAACTGCTGAATGTCCCAAGTGAACCAACGAGGTGTCTGAAAGAGCCAGAATGTATGAAACTGTAAACTAGAGAAAGAAATTCAAGGATGCTGTTTTAATGTACTCTTCTCTTGAGCTTAGTCTCCCTAATTAAAAAATAAAACAACAAACAAAGGGCATTTCAGACAACCATCCATCCACTGTATCCATGAATAAACAGAGACTCCTAAGGGAAAGAAATGCACAGAGACCCCTGGAGCTGTAGTGCAGAAACCCAGATGATACCAAGGGAAGGTCTCAGTTTCTCATATTCTGGATCACATCCTCCACTTTCCATAAGCAGCAAGGGAGCTTGAGGCTTCTATTCACCTACGTGATACACCCGGTGTTAGTATAAGAGTAAGTGCTCTTCTATCCACACATCACAGCAGATCATGGAGTAGAACATTCCTACCCATCCAACTAAGAGAAAAAAGCCCAGAGGAGGTAGTTATGCTCAAGCAGAGTATTAAAAACATACATCACAAATAGGCTGAAGCTGATGATCCAGAAAGTAATTCTGAAGTATATGCCATGGGAATATAATTAGACAGCCAAGTAGGAATCTGCCTGTCTTCCCCACTTCCATCTTTCCCCTGTGTCTTCCCCAAAGCATACCATTTTTTTAGCGTAGATAAATGCCCAATCAGACTAGATATTAAAGGTGCCTTGCTACTAAATTTCAGCTGCTTGCACAGCGACACAAGCTGCTTACCAAGTCCAGGGCTACAAATTTGCTGGACAATCGAAAAAATAAACCTTGGGAGTCAAAACAAAGCAGCTGACTTGACAATTTTCAAAATACTGTAAATAATGCTATATTTCAGCAGTTTTCATCAATCACACGGAAGAAGCCAAAGTTCTGTACAATAAGCAGTGTGTGGCACTGCTAGAAGAGATTGTACACTTGTGTATCAGTGGGCAGCAGACTTTCAAAGTGTAATACCCTATTCAAAGATTTCCCTGTATCTTCCCTGCATCTAGAGCCACAATACACAGAAGACGTGGCAGAGCACTTGCAATCAGAAATCAAGGCTTACAGAAGCATATGCTTAGGAAATTAGCACTGTTTTAAACACTATTTCAGAAAGCTCATGGAATTAAAAAAAGGGCAACATCATAATGAAAAGTCCTTTAACACGAGGAAGATTTTTCAGTATTGAGCAGCCCAATAAAAATTCCCTCTAGGTCTGATTTCATACAATTACATTGCATATGATTGAACTAATGAATAATTAAGTGGCATAATGGTATAATCAATATAATGAAATAAAAAGCAGAAGTAAATATCAGTTAATCCAACAAGTTACACAAAGCTGTGTATTCAAAACCATAAAGACCAACACTTTGACCAGTGACAGTGGAGCGCTGAATTTATTAAAACTTTATTAATAGATAAGAAATAAAGAGTCTTGTAACTTCTTGTTGTTGGTGTCAACCCAGTATCAGTTGATAAGGTGGAAGTTTCCAAGAATACCCATGATTTGTCTTTAGTGCTCTTATGCATCTATACTAAGCCTCATTTCTGCTTTTCTCCCCATGAGGCTGCACAAAAATTCCATTTATAACCTGGTGCCCCTAACCCTGCCCTTAGCCATAACCTGAAGTATGAATCAAATAAGTCACCCAGCACAGAACTTCAAGTTGCTTTATAACCAACTTGCAGCCATCAAACCTAGACCTGCAGACTCTGCTGTGTGATCAATGAATTTAATTCTTTATGATGCTATTCATAATCCTAATGTAAACTCATCCTGGAAAAAAACACACACCATTATCTTCTTCTGACGTGACAGGCTTGCAGAAGCTGAAAAATTAGCCACTAAAACTTTCCAAAGCTTAAACTCATGCTTAATTCTAGGGGGAATAATTGACAAGACATCTGTAGCTCTCTCAAGCAAAGCAGAACACCATCTCCCTAGAAAAGTCATCACAGTGTTGGTTATTTCTCCTTCCTTCCATGTTGCCTAAAGCTCTTTCTTCACTCCATCCATACTGTATTTCCAAACCAAGAATACCAAGGCATATATGTCTTTTCCCAGTCTCAAAGTCCTCAACTTTGCAGAAAACATACTCCTCCCTGACTAGACGAGTTATTTTAGAAGCACTTCAGCACTGTTAGAGTGTATGTTCTGACAAGCAAAGGAAAATTCCATTCACAGACCAAAAAACAACTGTACAATTTGGAAGTTATTTGTTTCTTAGAAAACAATCAGCGGAACAGTCCTGCCAACGTAGGAGTAAAATTACCAGAAGCACTCAAGTGCTGTACTCTTAGGTATGTAACCATGGACTTGTATGTACAGCTCACACAATGCAATCTCTAGCTGGTTTTGAGATCATGTACACATGAATCAGAAATACAATCTTCAGTTCTGTGTTTAAATAATGTAAATTACCCATTTCCATACACAAGCTTAAAGGCAATCATTTTTATATGTAAATAGCAGCAAGGCTACTACTACGATGTTCAAAATGTTCAGTCTTTCCAAGGGGCTCCTTGAACACAGAGCTATGATTTCCTTCACTGGATGTTCTAATACCTCCACACCAGTAGTCTTCTTTTTTTTTTTTTTTTTTTTTTTAAGATGGCTTTTTGCATCAAGTTCCCAGCTGTGACATAAAACTCGTGTACACTTGAAATCAAGACCACACATTGTAACTGGCCAAAGGCAGTGCACAATGTTGCAGGAAAAAAAATCAGTAATATATGATGCCATGACTTTGTTACTTTTTCATAATAATTAAGTTATTCAAACAGTTAGACCAGACTACACAGAATGGATATTAGGTGCAGTTTTATAGGATGAGACTGCCATGCAGGCATTTTACAGCTATTCAGCTTGGAAGGTATGGACTATATACATGCTATCCAACTTTGTCCAGTCCAAATGAAATGAATGTTGATTCATTTCTCTTTTTGCCTCTTCATACCAGAACAATTTTACATAAGGAAAAATATTAACTTCTTAATTAAGTTCAGTCCTTCCAACCAATGGAGCAGTAACCTATGGGCTACTCAAATCACTTTTCAAAAGTTCAAGAATTATAAAAAAAAAAAAAAACCAAAACCAATGCCCAGAAGTAAATAAAATCATATTCCACACAACAAAAGTAGTATTTTGACACTCCTGGAAAAGAAATCAGAAAATGAAATATCAGACTGAATTCCTACAATAAACACAGTGTTAGTTCTATTCTAGTCATTAGTGCACAGAAACACAAAAGCTGTGCTGAAAAACTGTTACCATCGACTCCAAAAGGAAGCAGATTAGGATCTCGGTTTGCAATATCAGAGTGTTTTTTGACTGCAACAGAAACTAAATTTAGACCCGGTTACATAAAAAATACTAATAGCCTTAACACTTTTAATCAGCATAAGAGGTTTAAAGATACACGAATGATTTAAAGTCCGTTGACTAGTTTTATACTGCTTTTGCAATATTGTGCATTAGTAAAATCAGGGAGATTATGAAAGAAATACTAAAGCATAATAAAATTACATAAAACATGAAAAGCAGGCTATGCAGAATGACTCCAAACACTGATCTTATGAGAAATTTTACTAGAGTATGTCAAAAACATAACTTCTCTATAGATTCCTGCAGCATGGAGGTCAATCTAATCAGGTAATGCAACCCAAGTACCCGGTAGGTTCAGAAAATGGGTTGGACTCTTTATAAATGCAGTATTAACTTGTGTGATCCTCCAGAGGGCAAAGAATAAAATGCTTACTCTCCTCATAGTGCTGCAAAGTGCTGATCCATGACTCGCACAAAGCACAAAGCAATCTGGCAGCCTTTCAAATGCCAAGGCTGGCACGGGGACGGGCAATATGCTCCACCAGCTGTGCAACTCCTTCAGGAGCTGCAACACGGCAGAAAAAGTAATTCCCTGATGATTTTCCACAGAAGTTCATTACTATGTCTTGCAGAGCACCTGCCAATAATTTAGGAAGTATTGATTACATCATGCTCAGGGTTTTTTTCCTCCATGAAAGTTAAACAAGTTCTCTGAAAACAAACGAAGATACAATATTGCCCCAGCAGAAATGATTACTTGGGTATGCTATACCTGTTGCCCCAGATATGTAGTAAAATTACAAAATGAGTGGCAGTGTTATCACATCCAATATCACAATTTTTGGTATGTAATCCACTCCATGACAACATTTTCAGGTTCATATGTTGAAGCATATGCAACAGGTTAGTTAGGTAAATGTGGGTAACCTTTTTTGTTGCTGATCTTCTTTTTTGACAGTTCACTGCAGCGGCATCAGAAAGCATTTCTGAGATGCCTGTTACCATCGTTGTGTCCTAGCTAGATATAGAAATTAAATGGCTGACAGTCCTACTAAGTTTCACTGATGGTAAAGTTCTAACTATATCCCATTTTTTCCTTTCAAGGATCTTTCAAAATCTCTTGTACAACCTTACTACACAATTTGAGTGTTACTGCTGATAAAGACATATTACCTACCTGCCTCAGGATTATTTCTAAGAAACCTTGGTAATAACAGCAGAGATGAGCACACTATAAAACTTACACAGATGGACTTAAAAGACTAAAAACCCCATAGTTTGAAGCAATTACGATGGAAAAAAATATTGTAAAATAAAGTATACTGGAAAATATGGTATAATACCTGTCAGTGATGTTTTTGCTCTTTCTACAAAAATATAAACAGTTGGAGAGGAAGCAGTTCTCTGGATTAGATTAACTGTAATGGTTTTAACATAAAACTATAACCTTAAACACCAATAAAAGGTAATCTTCAAAACTCTTAAGCTATTAATGATCTCCTTTTTTTGCTAGAACTCAGCAATCTAAACTGCCTCACTCCAAATTAGAGTTCTTGTTCTTATTTACAGAGCCGCAAAGCACTCGAGTAAATGACTGTGCTGTGTATCACAACGTGGTGCAGAACTGGTGATAAAACTAAACAAGACTTCTTGCAGACAAGGCAACTGAATTAAGTGACAACTTTAAGAAGGTATCAGTAAAACCACCACTTGAGAAATCAATCACTCCAAGAGCTGTTGCTTAACAACTGTGTTCCTAAGAGTGCGTTCTTCACACCTATATATTCCCATAAACTAATTAGCCACAAACAAAGAAAAAAATTTGGTTGCATGTAAAAATAAAAACCTTCGACATTTTTAAAATGGGATTTTTATTTACTTGCAAAAGTTCTGACGTTGTTATTGACATTAAATGTTATGCTCTATTTTCTACATCTCAAATACCAGCAAGGGCATTGGTAACCAATACTACACAACATGATGAACACTCTCCACTGGCTTCCCATGTAATTTTCCAGTCAGTTTTACAAAAACTGGTATCAACCTTGGGCCAAGTTCGACAGAAAGCCTGTGGTTTGGGTTGTATTAATTGAATTGAATTTTTTAATTGAAATTACCATCATTGCAAATTTCTTTAGAATCATTTGTCAAAAGTGGCTTTCAGAGAAGTTTTTATCACTTCCAAAAAGCTCCACTGAAAATTAAAAATATTTAAGAAAAGCCTGCAGAACTGAAGTAGTGTATTTGTTCATTACCAAAATCAGTGACTGCCAGATTGCAGTTACAAACTATACTTTTTAGCAGATGCTTAGCTCATTATCATTCAGCTGTTGAATCACAAATCCAGCTTGCATCACCTAAGAGGATTATACAACAACAGGCAGGTTTTTACTGCTTAAAGCTCATAGAGCAAACTTGTTTCTTCTGATCTTAAGAGTTTGTATGGATCCTTCTCTTCCAGGAAAACAGTTACAGGGTTTACTGGAAGTTCTACTAAATAATGCAGGAGTGGGGTTGCTTTTTTGATTTTTCACTTATTATCATAGTGGTAATACATAACCTATCAAAGACAGTAAAACTTGAATCTCACTGCATGAAACAATCTTGTTCTCCCAAACACTTCTAAGTATATTCCTCTTCTACCCCTGTGAAAAAGGGTTAGAGCTGAAAGGAAGAATCAGTTCACTTACCACTGAACTGCAACTGTTCTGTACTTGCAGGAAACAAGCCATGCAGCAAGACTCCCAAAATAAATGCTGGTGGTGCAGGATGGACATGATCTGGCAACGTGCTCTTGCAGCCCAGAGAGCCAATTGTATCCTGGACTGCATCAAAGCATGGGCAGCAGAGTAAAGGAGGGGATCTGCCCTCAACTCCACTCTGGTGTGATCCCACCTGCGGTGCTGCATCCAGCTCTGGGGTCCCAGCACAGGAAGGACCTGGACCTGTTGGAGCAACTGCAGAGGATGGCCACAAAGATGATCGGGGGGCTGGAGCACCTCTCCCATGAAGGCAGGCTGAGAGAATTGGGGTGGTCTAGCCTGGAAAAGAGAAAGCTCTGGGGAAATCTTACAGCACCTTCCAGTACTTAAAGGGGTCCTACAGGAGAGCTGGAGAGAGACTTTTTATAAGGGCATGTAGTGATAGGACAAGAGGAAATGGCTTTAAACTGAACAAGAGCAGGTTTAGATTAGGTACTGGGAAGAAATTCTTCTCTGTGAGTGGGGGTGACATACTGGCACCAGTTGCCCAGAGAAGCTGTGGATGGCTCATCTCTGGAAGTGTCCAAGACCAAGTTGGAGAGGGCTTTGAGCAACCTGATCTAGTGAAAGGTGTTCCCACCCATGGCAGAGCACTGAAACCAGATGATCTTTAAGGCCCCTTCCAAACCAAACCATTCTATGATACTATGAGATTTTGATCTTTGTATTATATCTCTTACCCAATCAAAATGAGTCTCAAGAGAAGGTAAGACCTAATCTTGTTTAAAGTAATTTTAAAAATAAATGCCAACAGGCAATTTTATAGATTCTTTTGATATAGTTTCATTATTCCATTTTGATCAACCATTGATGACTTACACAGTTTTCAGACCAAGAACTACAATTCTGGTTACAAGATAAATTTCTTTATCAGATTTGACTGTGAGATCATCTTCCCCAGCACTTCCTTTTCAAAACTATGAAAACATCTCTAAAAGCCATGAAACAGAATATCATGCAATGTTCAGATCCTTAAAGTAAGATTACTTTTGACAAAGACTCAAAAAATTTTAGTTGTTTTCATGGTTTAGGAATGGTATTCTCCCATTTAGTGTTCCCTCCAAAACACTCCAAACCATGTGCCACTTGTTCACTCCTCCCTTCCCCTCTCCTTCCCCTCTTGGGGCTGAAGAGAAGAATTGGAGTCACAAAAAGTGGAGATTGTGGGTTGAGATAAGACCAATTTACCAGAAACAGCAATGAAATAAGAAAATGAACAGTGACAGCAGCAACATTAATAACAGAAGTGTACAAGGGAAGTGAGCATTCACAAGGGAAGGGAATTCCCATGTGAATGCTCACCCCTGCTCCAAAGGGAGCCCAACAATACCTTACCACTGCCAGGAAAGGACTCCTTACTCATTCTTGGAAAATGACCTGAGGTGGCATGGAATAACCCCTGGGTACTGCCCATGCCCCTCCTGGCTGCTGTAAAAATCAACCCTGTCCTGGCCAGAACCAAGTTCAAGTGTTTTCCCCAGGCAATACACTCCCCTTTACTGCCCTGAAGTAGTAATACATGTCATGCCTTAGCCAAGAAATCTTGATTCTGCACAAAGCAAGTGTTTTAGGGTACAACCATCTATAATAATTATTTAGATTGGAGGGTGGGGAGGGAGCATGGCTCTGCTTATTAATTCCTAATGAATAGCATTTGACTCCAATTAAAAACTAGTAGAGATATGGGAAAATCCTTACATTTCCAAGCAAGTTGTAGCAGCAAGTAGATCTCAAATGCTCTCCCAAGACTGTTACTGTGACAGAATGCTGGGCATCCTACCTTTCCATTAACAAGGTATTCTGAGAATTGGATCTGGTTACATATAAATACTGTTGAAGAATGGAGAAGATTGTCACCTTCACTTCACCTCCAGCCCATACTGTCAAAGTAAAATGATTCAAAATGAAACTGTCACAAACAATGTTATTTAACTAAGGGTAAAGCTATGTTTTGATAATAGGAACAGCAAAATAACTAATGCTAGAATTAGAAATGGTACTCTTTGTCACATTTTTACTGCTAATGAAAGAAATGTAGAAGCTTGAAAACACAACTTAGAGATCACAGCAGTCCTGACATTTTGTGAAGGTAAGGGGAAATCAATCTTTTAGTTCCGATAAAAACTAGAACCAGACTAGTAACTCTGAAAATCACACAGAGAAGTTCAATTACTGTATAGAGCAAATCATAGTTAAGAACATATCAGGAACTGACAGCAGAATAGGCAAAATGAATGAGCATTGGCTTCAGGTGCAGACTGCTTTACAAGCCCTGAATGCCCAGCTGAGGAGCACACCTGCCCCACAGCACCAGTGCAGCCTGTAATGCATTCTCTACAGACGTCCAGAACTCCAGTCCCAGCTCTCAGCTGACCACTTGCACCTTGCATGTCAGCTTTCATGTCTGATTTCACACTTCAGCCACACTCATGCTGAATAGACTAAAATAAGAAGCTGTTTTGCTTATACTTGAGCCTTTTCCTCAGTGATAGCACTAATTTGGGATTCTCTGTCAGCACACGTTAGAATTTCCAGACTGATAATACCAAAATTTTGTGATCTTAGCTGAATTTGTATCAGCAGGTCAGAAAAACAAACAAAACTGGATAGAAAGGTTTATGATCACACTGTGCTGTCTTTATCCTTTTTTTAAAAAACAGCACCATTTTGACTTCCTAAGGGTTTTTTTTCTTTATTAGCATATTCCATGCAGGTGTATGTGATCCCTTCCCATCCTAAGCCCTCAAGGTTAAAGTCCTACAGCCAATATGATTATGTACAAAGTAACTCACTTTATAAAAGTTCACTAGTATAAACAACAGTAGTAATACAATAGTATTCAGCAACAAGTATGCAGCATCATATAGATTTACATAGCATTGCTACAAAACCAGAGCATTTCTATGAAGTTCTGGATGGCAATATAAGGAAATACACATTTTTCTAGACTGTTAAGAAAAAAACCCCAGATTTTGTGTAAGAAAATACATTCTCACTCAATATTCTATTTTCAAGTTTTTTACATTTCTAGTATACAGTTCTATCAAATGTTTAATACAGTCTTCACTTTTAAGATACTATTTTAAACAGAATAGTCTGTAGATCAGACAGAAATTTTTTGTTGAGAATGAGTTGCAAAGTAAATTATCTTTCCACTGATAGCCCACAGGGCTATTTTTGCCACTTTTTCAAAATGTTTTATTTAAGCACACACCAAAGAGCATATATTACATTGTTTTATGTAAAAAGCAAACAACCCTCCACTGCCAAAGCTGGTGTTTCACACATGGATAGGGGAAAAACGGATTAAATAAACTTGAGAGGCCATTTGTTTTCATAACTTAATTTCTGAGAAATTAATGAACTCAAAACTGTGTTTATCCTTACTTAAAAGGTAAGGTAAATTCCTAGCATCAGCAGCTATAATAAGTCTTATTGTCATCTAGACCAGAACATGGTACAAAATCATTAAATAGATTACATGAAAAGATTTCAAGAGAAAAGATCTTCCTGAACTTGGCTCATGGCACTCTGAACAAACAGCAGTGCATGGATGAAGACTTTAGACTTCGAAAATTACTAAAATCAGAACTTAGAAAAGGTTTTATAATGGGCATAATTTTGCAAGAGCTAGGAGTTACGAATTCTGTAAGTCTGCACACAAGTTACTCTGAAGCATAATTACTGCATTTTAAACTACCTGAAAATATAATCCAATCTTCTTAGAGTAATTGCCCAAGTAATATTTTTATCCTGCAGATTACAATATGAAATGCTGTTTCAGAACAAATCAGTAAGATGGAACAGATACAGCATTAAGATGCAGCCAGATTAACACTGGGGAAATTTTAAGCAGTCTAGCTTTAAGTGGGCTGTTAATAATGTACTACAACTAACCTCAATTTAAAAACAAAAGAGGGAGATACTTGAGACTGTTCCCCAAATCAAAATTACTAAAAAAACCCCCAAGCAACCGAAACCAAAAACAACCACACAGAAACAGAACAAAACCAAAGAAACCAAAGCTCTTTATCCAATCTTATTTTAGAACAAAAGAATGACTTTTACATGTTTCGTACTCTTTGACAGGAAATCTGTGAAACCAAAACATGCCCTGACAAATTGAACCTCTTCCGAGAAGCATTCATAGTCATAAACTCATTTATAATGTGTTATGTGGGAGATGCCAAGTTGTAACAGTTTAAGAGTCAACTACATGGAATGTACCAACAGATTTATGAACAACAGTAGCAGTTACTCACATGTTGATGGCAGTTAACTGATCTTTGTGAATTAGGTTTCCCTGTATAAATTAGAAAACTACAAAAAGTCAGAACTGGGAGAAACCTCCTTTGTCTGTCAAAGTTCAAGTGAAAACACCTTTGCAGCACTTCTCTTAGACAATAGCATATTGCTCATATAAAAGGTCTCTTATCCTATAGAAGTCCTGGCAGAGGCAGCCTTCCAATCCAATACGCCCTGTTTCAGTCTGAAACAAAAGACATGTTTCAATTTATTATCTTTACATTAATTAGAAACTTCTTTTATTACTAAAATAATATACATGATTTCATAATATTATTTTCCAAAGGGATTAAAACACAGAACACCTACCCTGCGGACAGCCACCAGGTTGTTGCACACAAGCACTCCTCCAACAAATTCAGCTTGAATACCTTCCCGCAAGAGAACCTGCTTGAAGTCAGACAGTCTTGGCTCATTCATAAACACAGACTGATGTCCAAGAACCTTCAAAACAACACACATAATTTTACTGCTTCTATTTAACACCTTCCATTTTTCCAAAGATCTCATTACTGCGTTGGCAGCAGTGTGGCCAAGACTACAGGACTCTAAATTGGTTCTATTTCTGTTCACCTGCAGCAATACATCTTCAGGACAGAAAAGCCTTGGAAGTTACCCATCACAAAAAGCAAAAGGTTTTTCTTTGCTCCCATACTGAAGACAAATACAAAGCTACAATGAGGATCCCTCTTCCAAGCCACACTATGCCAGGGACCAAGCTGCAGTAAGCTGTACTGCTGATCAGTACAGGGTGCTGTGATGGCTGCCATGAATCTGAACAGACTTGGGAGTTGTTTCCACAATTCTCTAGCTCCCAGAACAGACTACATGTAGGACTGTGAAACAGAGAATCTTAAAAAGCATCTCTAGGATTAAAAGGTACTGGAATAATTCAGCAGAAAGATAAAATAGTTATCTCCTAAAATGCAAAGTATTTCAAGAGCTATGGTAAATTTATAGAAAAGATAAATTTAATAAACTCTCAAATCACTACTATAGAAGCAGATGTATGCATGTCAAAGATCTGTATCTCAAGTATATAAAGTATCTTCCATGGCATCAACAAAACGTAATAAAATCCTGAAGTGACTAACACCAACTGATTTCTCTATCTGCATGTACTAATTATAGATACGACACGCACTAATTAAAATATTATTTCATAAATATATGACACTGTTAATGGATGCAAAAGATCATCCTCACTGAAAAGCGTAAAAGCTGAACTAAGAACAGCACCAGGTTTAACAAAGAGAAACCCAAACATGAAAATCCAGTTTCAGTTAGGCTTTCATTTGAGTAAGATCAGAGTATCAACCTCTAAGCACTAGAAAAAGACAAATGAATGCAGAGTCTTCATAAAAGAAATCCAGAGCAGCATCATTTCTGTACCTCATGAGGTGGCAGAGGTTCCAAAGTAGGAATGATCTCGCTCTCCTCACACATCTCCTTGTCATCGTCACCAAAGAGGCTTTTCATGGCCTTCTGTTGTGCAATCACACTCGAGTCTGAAGAAGGCACATCCACTTGCATTTCTAAGTCTTCATCTTCCCTCAACTCTCCCTCTTCCAAAATAACTCCAGTATCCACTTTTGAAACCCTCATGTCCAGAACACCATCTATCCAAGCCAGCTCGGCATCCTTGGCTTTACAGAACTGAAGAGAGCTGACAAGAGAATCTTTCAACCTGACCTGGGTTACACAAAAATAAAAGCACTGTTAGTTTCATGGAAAATACAGAGGTCTTACTTCAAGCTTTAAAGATTAGCAAGTTTCTCTTCACCATCTTTCCAGTTGGTTTGATTCATGCACTCTTATGGAGACAAAGGATAGAACTGGTATCACCAAGGCAAGATACTTTAAAATTTAATGTATGTAACACTCATCACAACTTAAAAAGCAGCAGAGATCAACACCTTTCTCATCTTGGCTAAAATGAAAAAAGAACCTATTGAACTGCAAACTTGATGTAAATTTACAGCCAGAGCAATAATTTCCTTTTAAAAACCAGAAACCTTTTTTGCAGCCAAGTTGTTCCTCAGTTGGTCTTAGCAAATTCAGATAAAGTTTCTATAGATGCATTTAGGTTACTGATGAATACTTCACAATTTCAACCCTCCAAAAAATTATAATTACTATTTTATTGTAAGAAAAAATGTTGTAAATATGAGAATTTTAAGTGCCCTTACCCTGATTCCTCTGGTGGAATAAAGCTCTACTCTCAGAGATCGTTATCCACATTAGAAGGTCCATGATTCCCACAGTGCAATCAAGGCTGCATCCATGTGAAAGAACCCCCAGCTACCCACCCCTGTGCAGCACAGCGCACTCAAATGACACTGTGACACTGACACTTCACTCACATCTATTATTTTCAAATTCAACACTGCCACTGCACTTCTCCTGGGTCATTTCTTACACACTAGCAACTCCCATAGCCTTAAAAAACAAACAAAAACATCCCAACAACCAACAAACCACTTGCAGAAAACACGCTATTTTAAGGCTGCCATAATTAGATTTTTAATAACTGGGATTTTCTACTTTCTAGAGGATAACAGATTTTTTTCTGGAAAGAAACAGAAGTACCTCTTTCAACAATTCTACCAATGTTTTTCTATTAACTTTAAAAGAACAAAGGAATAAAGGACTACTGCAAAAAGTGTTTGTGAGACAATTCCCTCTAAACAACTTCAAAAATTAAATTGGAAGCATACACAATTTTCATATAATTCACACAAGCTATTCCAGCTTTCTAATTTAGAACTTAATATATTGCATTTAATTTTCATGGCTAACACACAGCAATACATGATCATAACCTTACTTTCCAAGAATCATCACATTAAGTTTCTGGGGGATATGGGTATCTAATTTGTTTTTATCATTAACTTGCTCCTAATTTTACATGTTCACTCTTAGGTACTATTTAAGTATGAAGCATTTTTTTATTCTAGCTCTTTAAGGCTCCATTTGAGATTCCAAAGAGAATCCTGAATTGCAGCTAGTATACAATGGTATTCTAAATATAGGCATTCTAAATTTGTAAATACTTCAATAAAGCAAACTGATGTCCCCATGGACACAAATGTGCAAAATTGCCTTTTGCACTTCAGTAAAAAACACACTGATATCACATTCAAGCTTTCAACTGCTTATGAATAATAAGCCTCAAGAGAATGCTTATCTAAACACAGAAAAACACAACTAATGCCTTGATGACACAAAACTAATTGAACTCACTGGTGGTATCACCTCTCCTCTCCCAAAGAAGAGAGGGCAAATTACATTCTGCTCATACAGCTCTACTACAGTCCACAGTAGTTACACAACTAAAAAAATTCCAGTACCTTACCTGGTAAATGTGAGTTTCACTTGTAGCATCTACAGTTTCATGAAGTTTGGGCATGTAAACTTTAATATCTTTTCCACCAAAAGCTCTGCAACATTCTGCAAGGTCCTGACTGGCCTCAGGTGGTCCATGGACAATCACCAGTTGTCTTGGTTTCATTTGGTTAATAATTTTTTTAATTGAGTCCCCATCTGAACGTCCTTCATAGTCAATGTATGTAACTCTAGCTCTAGTTTGAATTAAAACCCAAGAAAAATATGTTTTAGTTTAAAAGAGTAAACCTTGGAGCGCTCCAAAATACTTCATTGAGATATTTTTTAATTATTGTACAACAACAAAAGCTGTCAGCACTAGGTATATGATGGATCTGTAAAATACAGTTGTCAAATATTAGCATGCGCGTATCTAACACTATACATTCACAAAATTCACTTATGTAGTTATCAGAAAAATAAGTTATCCATGAAATAAGCATAATTGAACATGTTATCCTTTTAACAAAACATACTTAAGCATCTATGTTAATGTACTATTGTATCATTTCTTCTATCTCTTCCAGTTGTCTCCATAAGACAGGAAACAAACCAAATTTTTTAAGAGTGGGGAACTATAAGACTGTTCTGCGCTCCCAGAAAGACTAGTAAAATACAACTTAGCTTGAGGAAAAAAATGAACAAAAATCAAGTCCTTTCCCACTTTCTTAAATCCAAGCTAGCCTTTTACCCAATTTGCACAGTACCCATGCCACTGTTCCAGTAGAACTGAGAAGAAGAAAGTCACTCACTTAATTTCCATGGATTCTGTTGCAGAAATACATTTGGTAGGAACATCTGATAAATCCTGGTCCATAGGCTCCTCTCCATTTGCCAAACCAGACTCTAATTTGCTTTTTTCTTCTTCTGTTGCTTGAAGCTCTGGAACTAGAAAATCCTCAGGTCTAAAGAATGAAAGGTATTTTGCCTTTTAGAGTAAAACCAAAGCACTATCTAATATAAAAACAAACAGTGCTGATCATTGCTACTAAGATATTTTTGTAACTGCTACTGCCAGCAACAACTGCACCTGCCAAATATTTCCGCACTTGAACAGAGCTGATTTGGAAACTATGACCTTCCTATCTTAAAAAAGAACTTGAATAACTTAGGAAATACTAGCAAATTGAGGATTTCTAGCAAGTATTCCCTATGCAAAGCTGACAAATATCACTGAATTTTGTTAGGATGAATAGTGTTTTCTCACCTCACAAATTTAACATTAAGTGAAATTTAAAGCAGAAGAAAGTCAGGTTAAAATTATTTAAAATCTCCTATCTCAAAATATTTTTAAAAAGGCCTGGAGTGAAAATACATCCTAAGAGGTGTGAACACAGGTCAAAGATCAGCACTCTGCAGCTTCAATCCTTATCATAAGCTTTCTCTAAGACTAAGCAGTTTGAAGAGCATATTGCAATGCTGCAAAAGAGACAGAATGATGAATTTAATTCCTTCTCATTTTTGATTATTTCAAAGCTACTATGTTAGTATACATTACCACCACATACTTGATAATTTCACCATATTCATCCCATTTAATTCTTTCTTCAGGAGCTGGAAACATTGGATAAGATTTTTTTGCCTGTTTGAAGAAGCTTCCTTTCCGGCTACCTTCACCTTTCATCATCAAATCATGTTTGGTCTTATGTAAAGCTGGCTGGTCAATATCCTCTTCAGCATCACTCTCATCACTGGAATCAATATCTGCCCTGAAATGACATTCCAAAAACACCTAGCACTTCTTTTTTTTTTCTTCAGGTTTTATATTACATAAACACACTGACTAGAAAATAACAGTTGACAAAACACTAACCAAGGCCAAGGGCAGTTTATGTATCTGAGAAAGAGCTCACAGTTAAATGGCAGATGAAACTGGGTCTGTTGGGACAACAGATTAAAGACAACCACTCCTGATTCCTCAGGGCCCTCAGACAAGGCTACTGAAACTCTTAATTCTCATTTAGCCTGAAAAGAGTTGAAGGAGCAGAATAATCACACAGAAATCTCAACTCTGATCATAACAGCAGAATGAGCAACATACTTACTCTTTAGACTGCTCTAACTTCTTAGCTGCCTCTTTCTTTAGTTTTTCCTTTTCTAGGTATTCCTCAAGTTCTTTTCCTTCCAACTTGACACGTTTTCTCAACTGCAGATGGAATTAAAATTAATGTTATTGTGAGTAGCTGACACAACTTTAATACTTCTCCTATATGCTGCTGACAAGAATATTTGTCCTTGGGCACCAAGGGCAAGTATAAATTGTATGTCACATGCAAGACAAGACTATGGCAAAAATGTGGTACCTTGACATCATGATAGTGTCAATTTGTACAGTCTACTTTAAATGAAAGCATTTCTAAAAATATTAAAATCAATTAAGCTTTCCAAAAATAAGTGAAGGCAAATACTCTAGATGAGCAGTGGTTTTTTAGTTCTTCTATCATTAACATCAAACCAGAAGAAGCTAGCAAAGTCATACTAGCTGGCAAAACAATGGTAGATTTTGTTTCTTGTTTACTGAGTATAGTTCACTTAGAATAAACTGAATTCTAGTAATAATCTAGCACTATAATTCAATTATTTCAATCCAATCTAAAACCAAAATAAAGCTGCATCATCAGTGCTGAAATTATCACTGCAATCACAGGGGACTTCCATAAATTAACAATGTGCACCAGAAAGAAGTAGACACAGGTGTACAGATTATTGAAAACAATTTGAAAGCATGAATAGCAATTAATTATATCCTAATTTCCAGCATTTGCTTATCCTTCTAATCCTGTTGGGATATATTATACTAATTTGACTTGATTCTCCACTCATCCAAACCAGGAGATTTTTCCAGCAAGACTAACCCATCATACGTAGTGATCTGTATGTCAGCTGCAAGCAGACTTTTTTCTGTGTTTCTATTATAATAGAAACACAAAGGAACAAGTTGTCTAAGAATAAATATATAAAAGGAATTTCATGCTCAGCTCTATTAATTTTGCCATGCCGTGAAAAGCATTTTGCAGTTCTCAGTAGGAGACCTATTTTTATGTAAATTTACCCACAATCTGATAAATATGCAACATACTGATTTCAGGTTTCTCTCCACCACTAGAAGCATTTCCAGAAGATCAAAAGGGAAACCATGTTCAGTTTTGCCCACACAACCCCAGATGGCCCACAGTAAGAACCCGGAGCCACAGAGACAACTCTTACCTCGATATCTATAACTTTTTCAGAAGGATTATCAATCAGGAATCGTGCTAATGTTCCAGGTGTAGTGCGATAAGTTAAAATGATAGAGTTTTTGGAATCCTGGCACCACTGAATGAAAAGATCTCTAGAAAACCCACACTCCAAGTCAGGCTGACTGGCAAGAACAACTTTTGGACTAGGCACTCGAGCCAGATCAGACAGACTGTGACATAAGGAGAGATGGCGGAACTGAAAAGGGTTGTTTCTCTTGTCTTCAAAGCACCTCATCAACTTGTCACTCATCCATTCCACCTAAAATACATATTAGAGAAATTTATCTATACAACTTCAAGTTGTTCAACACTACAAGCTTCATGTGAAGTACAGGATGCAATATGCCCATGATTACTTCAGTATTTCTCAGCAGGTGTAGAAATAATGTTGAGCATAACCAACACTGAAACAAGTACTTTAAGTTCTCTTTTTTAACAACTATAAACTATGCTAACAAGTCTTATCATAAAGACAGAAATCAGTATCAAGAAACATGCCCACTGTCAAACTGGACACTGTGTTACTTGATCAAAAGAACTGAGACACAAACATGCACTACAGAATAAGGACATTCCTCCAGTATTTTGCCATTTTTTACCATTAAAAAGAAGAGCTTTTGCATAAATGTTCCTTTACTCTTCATAATTGGATTTTAAAATCAAAACAAACCTGTGATTTAGAGAACTCCACTACATTGTAGCTGACATTATTCAAAAGTGCAAGAGAGTAGACTCCCAGTCCTGCATCTTTTGTTCTCCAGATCTGATCAAGAAGCTGAGCAAGTTCCAGAACTCTGCCTGCTGTATCCACAGCTATTAATACATTTCCATCACCTCGTAATGTCTCCAAAACATTAGCTAGGAAGAATTAAAAATAAAACAAAAACCTACTTATACTCTGAACCAAAGTTAGAAGGTTTGTGGTGTGGCTGGAATTATTTTTTTTGGTCATGTCACACTAGCAATCATATTCAAAAGTATACTGAACACAGAAACAAATGAAATTTCAAAAGAGATCCAAATCCACACTTCCACCAAAATTTAAGGGAGCTGGAGTTTTCTCAGTACCTCTGAAGATCTCTCTGCCTTGGTAATTCTTCCTTTTCTTTGTTGGTATTTGGGTTTTTTAAATTAAAAAATGGAAAATGGAGTTTAAAAAGAGAAAGTGCTGAGGAAGGTAATTTAAAAATCCCTGAAGAGATTCAAGGATACTGGGTAAAATACACTGTTTTCAAATACAGTTCATTGTTGTTAGGAAAACATTTAACTCACAGGATCAGTATCATCAGAAAAGAGTAATTCAAAACTTGTTACATTTTAATAAGCGTTTGTAAGTTTAAATGTTAATGAATTTCTTATAGAAAAAATAATTTATAGTGGCTAACAAATCACATTACTGATATTTTTGAAGCCCAAACAATACATACTCAGCAGCTGTTCATCCCTTTGCTTCCTCCTGGGTTGTACATAAGTAGCATTAAATGAATCTGTAATAAGCAATGAAGGCCTGCTCAACATTTCCAAGGAACATCCATTCAGATGGCTGCGGAAAAAAGGAAAAATCTCACTTTTTTGCATTTCTGTTTTATGAGAAAAAAAAAGGCAGCTAGATTCCAGATATTTGCATGTACAGAAACAAAACTACTCAGCTGCTGTATGCTTCCTGCTTCAAATTTACAAATAAATAAAAACAAATGGAATAAAGAAACCCAGAGCTAATGCTTGCTTCAAACTGAGTAATCTGGATGCAAATGAAATTAGTGATCTTATTAAAACTGGAAATGCACTTCTGCTTCCATACCTCTTTATCACCCACTAAATAATGCACATCTTACACAGCTAAGAACTATACATTACTATGTTGAACTTACATCTCCCTCTTGTGGTTGAAATCAACGGCATAAACAATTTCTTCCTCCCCATCCTTGACAATCTTCCAAATTGTGCCTCCTATCATGTGACCAGCTGGCAATGGTGTGATTGACAAACCATGTCCTTTGCCTACAAAGGTTTTCAGTATTTTAGGTAGATTGCACATATTAAAATCTATTACTCTGAGCAAGACATAGGAACTTTAAACAACTGAATACCCAAATTACTACTGAGAAAAAAAGTAAAATGAAGTATGAAGAAGCAGTAATATCTGTCCTTCCTGTCTAAGCAGTAATGTCAAATATTTTGCAATTCACTTTTATATTTCCTCCAGAATAAAGAAACTAAAGCAAAGATCACTTCTTCCCTCCACCTCCCACTGATACTCAGAGCTGCTGTAACTATGGACATAAACAACAGTAAATTATATAAAAAACATATCACAAGAAAGCAAGCACAATGATGAAAGCCAGGATCCTCTCTGGGGCAACATTAAATGTTTACTATAGTATTCACTTTTGAGGTACTTAGAAAAACTTATATAAATTACACAATCTGGAAGCTTTCCAGAATGACAAACACACAAGTTAAACCACAGCAGAAAAAGTGTTCATGTGCTGCAGTCAGGGATGATAGAACTTTTCAGCACCTGATGCATTTTTCAAATACACTGTTGCTCCCTGTCAGTGATATCAGCCGATATATACATCAGATTAAAATGAGACTACCCACAACCATTACTCACTGACTCTGCTACATTAAATGCACAGTAATAATTAATAATTAAACACATATCATCTTCTTAAAAGCCTCCATCAAGTCTTTTCAAATCACCTCCATTAAATATAAAAGAAGTTGGTTGTTTTAAAAAAGTTGGATGCCAAAATTGCTCTTGAAATGTAAAAATTGCCAGGGCAGACATAGCCTTGCTACAACTATCTCAAAAAGGGGCCAACAGTCTTTCAAGGACAACATCCTCTTTCTATTTTCCAAATAAGAAGTCTTTTGGCAGCTCTGTTCATGAGCCTGTTAAATACTGCACTTCAGAGACAAACTGCTGGTGGTCAGCCTGTACATGTCTCTATTCAAGAAGAGAGTTTTTATTTTATTCTGATCTTTACATTCAACATGAGTGGAAAGTTGCTGATTATCACAGGTCCCAGCAATACACTACACTGAGTATGATCTGAGTCACTGAAGACCTCCCCATTAAATCCTGCACATGCTGTAACTTTATCTCTGCTCTACAAAGCTTTCCCTTGTGCTACTGCTTATGGAGAGCTCTGAGGTATCTGCTGCTAGAGGTAAGTAAATACTTTTAATAGACATCAGTAAATTCCAAGAGAGGTCCAAGAAAACACGAAAGAGAAACAAGTATCTAAACATTCTTTGGCACGACCTCCTCCTTATTGAGTGAAAATTCTATCCATTTCTAGCTACAATTGCAATTGATACAGACTGACATGAAGCTAATGAATTCAGCACTGCAAACACACAGCATTTCAGAACTCAGTCCCTTTAAAAAAGTTACTTTGACTCCTAACTGCTCTGTTGCTTTTCACTAAAAGTAATTTCTTGAGGTTTTGGCGACAACTTTACCTTTTAAGTTCACAATCTGAGAAAACTTCAGCTGTTGTATCTTATCAAAGGCTGCATCTACATCATCCAATGTAAAGAGTGTGAAATCTTCAGTATTATGGCGGGACTAAAACAAACAAAAGGTAAAGAACATTCAAACACTCCACCATCAAAGACGTTGTGTATAAAAGTATCAACTTAAACATACCTGGTAGAGATCATACATAAACATCTGTCCCATTTTATATACAGGAATAGTTGCATAAATGGCACAATTCAATCCCATTTTTCCAACTGCATATGGAAGTGCACCAAGGTGTAGAGGGTCAGGGTGGGAAAGAAGAACAGCATCAACCTGGTGTACATGCCTATAAAAAGAGGGCCAACAAAAGCCATTGAAAGGAGCTCTGTATGGTTTTATATATCTCCTGCTAGGGCTGTTTTGAGAATACATACACAGTCTGAATGCCAAACAATGAAACTTAAAACCTTCAAGAATTGGGACAGTTTTAAAAATCATAATTAAAACTGACAAGTGTTTCCAAATGTTCAAATACTTAAAAACAGAAGCGATTTCAGAAAGCATAAATTAAAGATTTGAAGACGTAAGTTTCATATCCAATTCCTGATGAGAAAGACCTTAGTATATAAGAGGACACCAGAAAGTAAATTAACTGAAGGACCAAGAATATTATCAGTCCAGATTTGCTACAAATTGCTTATACACCCCAAAACAGACTACAGCATTTCTTCTGATGAAAGTGACCAAGTAACAGGACTGAAGACACAACAATCCTTAAACTGATAAAGATCAAATCAAAATATGTTTCAATATTTTTTGATCAAATAAAAATATATACGTTAAATACAGAAAAGATCAAACATATAATTTAAAAAAAGTAGCACATGAGCTTGAGAGATTTTATCTTTTCCTTGCAAAGTGTTGCATAAAATTAGAACTCAGACTAAAACATTTCTACATATCATAACTGAAAAACTTGAGGGCATAAAATACATGTAACACTTGAAAAAATTTATAAATTATCCTCAGTACCTAACAATCCTCACTTAAAAGATTTTAAACACTACAAGTGTATCAATGCTACAAAACTAGTATCAAAAAGCTCAGTTTCTTTCCCAAATTTCCGTGTTTCAGTCCTAACTTGGCAATCAGCACTGCTCCTTGTTGTACACCTGAAGAAGTTCAATAGAGAAGTCTAGAGATTTTGGTTTGGAAGGGTTTTTTCCCTTTGCAGGGCTGGTGTCCTGACAGAAGGTGTTTTCCTGACAGTCTATTCAACTTGAAACAAGACCCAAGAGTTGAACTGCTTTGTATTCAGCCTACATGCAGGAAGGCTTCCTCTCTTTATTTAAAACTTAGTTAACTATTCTAAATTAGCTGAGAGTCAAGGTCTCCCCTAAACTGTGTCACATTTATGACAATAAAAAAACAAACAAATCATCCAAGCCAAAACAAAAACTGAACAGTTTGAGAATTACAGCTAAGAGACACAACTCACTGGACTGACAAGAAAAAAATCCCAAGTTTTTGCGGGAAATGTTTCAGCAGCGTGATTCCCTTCATGTAAAATATACGCTAAACAAAACCAAAAAAAAAAAAGAACAATTTTTCATTTAGCAACACCATACATTATACCACTGCATGGAATTTTGAAAACTTTCAAGACAGACCAAGCCCTATTTTAAAAATAGGTGTATGAACTGAACTACTTACTTCCTCAGAGAATCAATAATATCCATAGAAAAGTTTTCATCCCAGCCACAGTCCAAAAGAAAACGAAACTCATCTACTTGCAAAAGATAGCAGAGGGCAGATTCCTCCTGCACCCCCGAGAGCGTAGTCAACTTGATAATCGATGTCATTTTCCTCTCCAAGTGTTTAATCTCCAAAAGAACTCATCTGAATGGGGGACAAAATGTTTCGTTGACTAACACAAAGAAAAATTCCATTTACTTAGATCTAGCTTTACATATTCCTAAAAATATGCAGGCTAACGGTGTTAAAACTGTTCAATACAGCTGCTCGATACCAATTAAGTCTCCGATATTAACATTCTACTCTTGCAGGTCTTATTAGAGAGAGGTGGGGTTAATTTTCTACAATATACATTAAGAATAATTTTTAAAAGGATCCCTAGGAGCAGCGCAGTTAACAGCAGCTCCAAGCAGCTGGATGGGGGCACCCAGAGATGGCGCATCCAGGGCCGCGACCCCTCAGAGCCAGGGCCTGCCCGAGCAGGGGCCCAGCGCGGGGCGGGCCGGGGGCTCCGGGGCTCCAGCGCCCCGCCGGGCCCCGGCGCCCGGGCCTGCGCTCGGGCCCGGCCTCTCGCCGGGCGAGGACAGGGTGACGGGGGCGAGCATTGCGCCCGCTCCAGTCCGAGACGAGGAGAAGGGGAAGAGGAGGACGGTGTGAAAGAGCCGATACCTGCCACCCTCAACCACCCCCAGCCCGCGTCGCGCTCGCCGCCATCTTGCGGGCGGCGGGGAGGCGGGGCAGCCGGCGGAAGGGTGGCGGGCGGCACCACCAGCCCGCCGGGGGGAGCGCGCTCCTCCCCCGCCCCTGCGCAGCCCGTGGTCTCGCCCGGCCCGCCCGTTCCCGGTGCCCTTGGCGCGGCCGCTGCGGCTCCCGGTGCTGGCGCGAGCAGCGGTAATGGCGGGGTTGTGTGAGGGCCGGGAGCGCTGTCGGACCTCCCTGGGAGCGCCTCTCCCGTCCCCTACCCTTCGGCCGGGACACGGCGGCGGGCGGGAGCGCCCCTCAGCCTTGGGGCTTTATGGCGCTGGTGCTGCTGGAGGGGCGGTCGGGGTCCCGGGAAGGCCGGGGCGGCTCAGCCGTGGCGCGGTGGGGCCGTGGCGCGAGTCAGCGGCCGGGCCCGGCGGGTCCCGCCGGGGGTGCGTGCGGGGCCGCGGCGGAACGGCGGCGGTGCTCGCCCTCGAGGCCCGGCCGGGCTCCGAGCCCGCGGCCGTGTGCGACAGACTGCGCTGGTATCGCTGTAATTCCCTGGTCTGGAAGGGTCTGGTCGGGTCGGAAAGGTTTGCTGGTCCTCTTTAGTCTGGAGACGAGAAGACTGCGAGGGGATCTCATTGATGCCTGTAAATATGTCAAAGGCGGGTGCCAGACTCTTCATTGGTGCCCAGCAGCTGGACAAGGAGCAATGACCATAAACTAAAACACAAGAAGTTCTGCCTCAAGACGAGTTAGAACTTCTATAATTTGGGGGTGACAGAGCTCTGGAACAGCTGCCCAGAGAGGTCATGGCGTCTCCTTCCCTGGAGACATTAAGAAACCACCTGGATGTGTTCCTGTGTCATCCATCTGCTGCAGGTGATCCTGCCTTCGCAGAGAGGTTTGACTGGATATCTCCAGAGATCCATTCGAGTGTAATAATTCTGTCATTCTGTGATTTTAGAAATGTTTTTCCTTATTTCAGAAATGTTCTTTCTTATCTGTCAGCTCCCCACTAAATATACAACTTGTCTTTGAGACTTGACACAGATAATAAAGTGTCCTTCTACAGGAGTTTAGATGATGAAAGTGTTCCTAGTGTTTTACAGAGCAGCAAACTTTTCTATAGTTGCTTTAATGAGTAAATTAAAGAGATGTTCTATTTCTCTCCTGTTTTAGGATGAAATCCTTTTTCCCAGGGTCAACAGTTAGGATTATTTCTAAGAAACCCAGGTATGGGTTTGAGAACAGTGTGTGTCTCCTAGGAAGTGTTTGATAGCCCTCATGTGTATTATGTCATTGTAGAATCCTAACAAGTGAGAGTAAAGGTGCCAAACGTGCAACAGTTTCCAAGTATAGATTTATTAGTTCCTCTTACCTGTTCCACTTTTCTTTCCAGCAGTCATGGTGAATTTTGCCCAAGCTGTGCGTGAACACTGGGTTCACATCCTTGTTCCCTTAGGATTTGTAATTGGATGCTATTTGGACAGATGGAATGATGAAAGATTGTCTTCCTTCAGAAACAAGAGCTTATTATATAAAAGGTCTGCTTTATGATGCTTCTTATATACATATATAGTTATTTTTCAAAGTGCTTCTCAGTTCTTTTTTAGTTATGAATGTAACCAAAAAAAGGGAAGAAAGGCCTAAAAATATCAAGCATTCATGAAGTGCTTTAGGTCAGTAATACCTTCTGAAAATGGAATCTTTACGAGTTATCTTCATGAATGAAAGGAACATTAACCACTGTTAATGACTGTAAAGTTCTTGGTCACAAGATATGGAAACCATTATTTTGACTTTATAACTTCAGCAAGAAACACACTGCTTGAGTTTTAATTTTCTCTCTTAAATTTAAAATGGTCACAGGCAAATACTTTTATAACAGTGTGTTACTTCGAAATAATTACCAAGTTCTTGAAAACTAAAATATGCATGCTGCTATATCTTCACTGAATGATGTGATTTTATGCACTGATCAGTTTCGGTTTTCTGGCTGTGACTCCTCAGGGAGTATTTACATCAGAAAACTTCAGACATTGACTTATCTGTGTCAGTTCTAATTCTGTATTAGATCATCAGGTTAACAAAAGAAGAGGGGAAAAATCATATTGCATAAACTGATAGTAGTAGTGCTATCAGTTTGTGTGCCTGTGGATTTTTTTTTTCCAACTCTGGCCTCACCTAAATTAATTTTGAGTAAGAAATAAAACTTTTGACAGAATCTACCCCACTGGTACATTAGCATTTTTCTTAATGTATTTGTTAGTGAAGATGGGCTGCTGTGTCAGCATCTTGTAAAAAGTCCCTTCTTCTTTCACACCAATCTTTCCACTAAAGTAATGAATTATTATGTTTGAAAGAAGTAGAATTTTTCATTTTGGATCCAGTTAAAAGTCTGTTACCTACTTAGAAGTCAGCTGTTCTGTGCTTCCAGTTAAAGGAATGGAAGTCAGAGGACTCAATCCATTGAAGCTTTTGAAAGAAAGGAGGAAGTTTATCAGTATGGGAAGATTTTTAACTGACAGCAATTGCAAGGAAAGTTAAATTTTTACATAAATCTCAAAATGAAGGTATTATTGCATATAAACTAACACAAATAAGTACTTATATTTATTCATAATTATTCTAAAAAGAAAGATACTAATTTTAGTCTCTTCCCTCTTGTTGTTTTTTCTACACAGGGAGTTGAAGCCTGGTGAAGAAGTAACATGGAGATAAAAGCTGATGATGAAAAGGAAGACATTTTTGTTTGATTCATCATCTTCCCTCACATATTGAAAAAACAGGAATGTGGTTTTTACCCTGAGAGGATACTACAGTAAAGACATCTGCAATTCATCAGTGCTAGTTTAATTTCTGGTGTTACTTTTTGAAGTTGATTTAATTACATGACTAATATGTGTTCAGGAATTCCATTAGTCCATAAGCGTTGAAAAAATTCTCTTCCCTACTCTGGAAATGAGAGGAAGAACTATAGAATAAACTATGCAAAAATCATTTATGTTGAATGTGGTGGTGTTCGCAGGGGTCCCAGGAGAGGGGAATGGACGAGAATCTTGGCTGCATATTTCAGAAGGCTGATTTATTATTTTGTGATATATATTATATTAAAAGAAAATTATACACTAAAACTTACTAAAAGAATAGGAGAAAGGATTTCATCACAAGGCTTGAAAGGAATACAGAGGAATGAATAATAAAATCTTGTGGCTGAGACAGCTGGACTGTGATTGGCCATTAATTAAAAACAACCACATGACACCAATCAAAGATGCACCTGTTGCATTCCACAGCAGCAGATAATTATTATTTCTCTTTTCCTCAGAGGCTTCTCAGCTTCTCAGGAGAAAAATCCTGGCAAAAGGATTTTTCAGAAAATGTCATGGCAACAGTTGTTATTGTTGCGTATGGTGCGGAATGCATGTGTTTATAGCTATTTCATGAACTAGCTTTTAAAGGAATACTTCTATAAACCCAGAATGTGCTTGACAGCTACTGAACCTGGTTAAGTTTCTTTCTGGGTTTCCTCTGTAGGCTTGTTTGGAGTCGTGGTTAAGCAGTTACTGCGGCTTTGTGAGCGGAGCAGCAGGGTGTAAGGGGCTGGTGAGCGCAAGGCGGGAGCGGGCGGGGCCGGAGCGGGGCTCCGCTCGGAGCGGCGAGGAGCGGCACCGGGGCCGGTGCGGGGATGAGCGGCACCGGGGCCGGAGCGGGGAGGAGCGGCGCGGGGCCGGTGCCTTGAGAAGCGGCGCGGGGCCGGAGCGGGGCTCTCCGGCGGAGGAGCGAGCCGGCGGCGCTGCGGGCACGGCTGCCGCGCGGGGGCGCTCGCGTGCAGCGGCTGCTCAGCCCGCCGGCCTCCTCCCCGGCAGGGGGCGCCAGCCGGGGGGCGGCGGGCGCTGCGATTGGCCGGGCGGGTCACGTGGGGCGGGGGCTGCGGCCGCCACAGTAAACATGGAGTCGATCTTCCACGAGCGGGTGAGTGAGGGAGCGAGGGAGAGAGTGCGGGGGGACCGGGCGGATCCCGCTGGCCCGCCCGCCTTGGCTGTAGCGCCGTCGGTTGTGGCCGTCCGTGCCGCCGAGACGGGGAAGGCGCGCGAGCTCTCTCTGAGGAGCTGCTGGGGCGGTGCCCGGGCCTCCCGTCCCCGCGCTGAGCTCGGGGCAGCCTCCGGAGCCCCCGGCGTGCGCTCGGGCTGTGTCGGGCCCGGCCGCGCTGTCCCTCCCTGGCATCTCGAACCTTCGGCAGTGGCTTGTCCCCTGCCCCGGGGGGAGCCGGGGCCCTCGCGCCGCGGTGCCTGTGCCTATGGCCCGTCCCGGCTGGACGCTGCCGGCCCTGCAGGGAAAGGAGCGCCCGGGCTGAGCCAGGCGTCCGCTGTAGCGCGGGGACTGTGTTCTGGGGAGCGCAGAAACAGCCCCAGGTGTGCGGAGGAGCAGGCTGCAGCTGCCTGTGTTTCTTGAGAGAGAGCTCGCGGGGCAGAGACATGAGTCCGAGAATAAGCAGCGGCAGGCAGGGCTGCCCCTGTGCTCTCAGAGCCATCTCGTCACCCAGCCGGGCTTGGCTGTGCCTGTGTAATGAGCAGGGAGGGGGAGAGCCGCCAGAGAAATCGCAGTTCGTGTACTGTGATTCTGTGTGCCGAACAGTATTTCCTGTTCTGGAGGACAAATGCTGCTGTGAAATACTGTGATTTATCCTGCTTCGCAAATATGACCTATTTCTGTTTTAATGCTGTTCAAATTGTAATTGGATTTTTTCTTGCGCTTTGCCAGTGTCTCTTCAACTTTATTGTGTTAATCTTACTACTAGTTCTGTTACTTTGTTTTGTTATGTAGGATTGGCTTCCTTAAGAAATCAATAAAATAGCTGTGTACCTTCCTTTAAAAAATTGCTGTTCCGAAATCCATTAAAACTGGGGAGTAGGTTTAGGTTTCAAAATTTGGCAAGTGTGGTGGTGCTAAGTAGCTGCTGTTCAGAGAGGGTGAGTGTTGGATTTCAGCCGTGATGGCCTCTGCTTCAGTGACCTTCAGTCTGGCTTTGAAAACAGTATAACAAAATGTACTCTTTTTTTACATGGCCTAGCTTATCGCAGTATGAATTAACTTTTTATTGCTAAAAAGTTTCCTTTTAGTGAAATTACTACGTAAGCACGTAATACAACTAATTTTCAGTGGTACTTTACTATCTCTCTGTTTCTAAACCAGTTTCATATTATTCTGGTGGGGAAGCCTGTGATTGTTGAGCAGGTTCTTCTGTTACAGTTTTGTGATGTGACCAGCAGTAGGGATGTGCTCCCAGAGGGACAGAACCTGGTGTTTAGTCCTGAGTTTCTTGCTGCAGGGAGGGCGTGAGCTGGAGGAGGCTCCGGATTCCGCTGAAGCCTGGCTGTACAGCCAGTGTAGCTTTAGGAACTCATTGCTCAACTGAGCGATGAAGCCATAGGAAGATTCTGGAGTAAAGGGAACTTTCGAGGCTTCAGCTGTAAGGAAGATCATGGGAGAGTTCTACATATGATTTGTATGATGCTTTTATGGAATTTTAAATACTATTCCTCAAAGGCGTATTATTGGTTTCTGTGGGTGTGGCTTGAGGGAGGCGTGTTCTGTTCTGTTCTTGAGGGGTTTTGTTTTTAACGAAGAGCATGTGTGGGAGAGTTCTTAATGTAAACAAAATGAAGACTGATTAAAACAAAAGAGAAAAGCAGGTTTTTAAAACTGATGTTACTTGTCTTGCACACGGAGTTACAGTTATTTGTAGAAAAAGGTTGCTTTTTATGGGAAGCTGCTTTGGTAGGTTTACCTTATGTTTCTTTTTTAACGAGGCAGTATTTTATCTTATATGTGAAAATGATGGAGCCTATCATACATTCATTCAGATCAGAGATTTTTTAAATTTGTACTACAAAATCATGGCTGACATTGTTAATTAGCTCTTTTAAAATTTGTGCCAACGTTTTAAAAATCTTACACTATAGTTCTATTACCTGTAATGTGGTGGATATGTAACAAAGTATCTGAAATGCTTTTTATTTGAATCAATGTTAATTGGTCTATAAATAAAAAAAAATCATTGTTTAATATGCTGAATTTAATATTTTGTTTCCCCATAAATCTTTTCAAGTTTTTCAGACTAGTGGTATGACCTTAATTTATCTACTTCCTATATGCAAATTTCAAGTGGAAAAGGAGCTTTATTGTTCATCCAGCTCCTAATCACTTTCTCAGCAATAATGTGGGGAGCAGATTGTCAATAGCCATACCTGGAAGAGAAGAATAGTTAAAAAATAATGAGAGTGTCTGTTATAGAAAATGTTTGTTCTAGGAAGTAGAGATCTAAGTGTTTGGTATTCATGTATTGATGTTTTGGAAGAGGATAGAATCCATTGTTCTGATGGTTGTAGAGTCTTTGTGTGATTTGTTGGGTCATTAGCAATATTAATGGTGTTTTCAAAAACAATCTTTACATGAAATTTATTTCCCTTAAGGAAATAAGGTAGTATGGATGTTGGTTTTTCTCCCATCAAGTTGATGGGAGGATTGTATTCTATAACTTGCAGTGTAATACATTGAAAGAATGTATGATATTCTGCCTGAGTGGGGAGGGCAGGAAGTTTGCCAGAATGAAACAGTTGAGTCATTTTACAGAGTTTGCATTAACTTGGGGTGTTTTTTTTCTCTTTTTCCATTGTTTTTTTTTTTTTCTCTTCCATTATTAGCAAGAAGGCTCATTGTGTGCTCAGCATTGTCTGAATAATTTGCTGCAAGGTGAATACTTTAGTCCTGTTGAATTATCCTCTATTGCACAGCAATTGGATGAGGAAGAAAGGATGAGAATGGCAGAGGGAGGAGTATCTAGTGAAGAATACAGAACATTTTTACAGGTAAAATTCTGTTCATTTGAGGTTGCTTGATATTGCCTGAAATGCAATATTGTCTGGCACAGACCTGCTATTTTTGCATAGCTAGACAAGGTTAATTTTCTAGTGCTAAAGCTTTTTAAATTTATAGGCCTTTTCATTCATGCATCTTAGATGTGTCATTTTCAAATGTTACTAGTACAGCTTTACAATAATTCTACAAAAAGCTATATTACCTTCATTTTACAAGTAGGAAGATCAGGCATGATGAGGAGGATCAGTAATTTGCCTTTTGTTTTTGTAAGCCAATGTCAGATAGGAACAGAAATTCACGTGTCTGTCTGCCGTTTAAGCACTGAACATCTCTAAAGGTTTGAGTTTTAAATTAAAATGCCTATTTGGGGCATTGCAATCAGCCTTACAGACAAGGACACAAATCATTACTTTAAGAATCTGCAGTTACATTTATTTTCACAACTCAATTATTTTTGACCTTTTATGCTTATGTCATTTTTCCCCTTTCTCCCTTCCAACTTCACATCGAGCAGCAGCCTTCTGTAAATATGGATGATAGTGGATTCTTCTCAATTCAAGTAAGCCCAGCTCTCTTCTGACACCATTTTCTATTTATGCAATGTATGTTCTTTTATGTAATTTAAATGGCATTGAGCTTTTCCATCTAGTTACCACTTTATGGGCTTAATGGGATTAAGTGCTGGAGTTCCAAAAGTTCAGAGTGTTTTCCTTTAAGAACAGTGACTTGCAGTTCTTCAGTTCATGGGCCCTCAAATCCTTAGGAGAAACATGGATTCAGGAACTGTGAAATGGCCCCTGCTGGCAATAAGCTTGAGTTCTGAGCTGTTTCTTGTGGGCACTTCAGCTGTAGACCTTGGCTCCCAGGTGAAAAAGCAGAATTCAGATTGCTTTCTCAAATTATAGATTGGAAAGCCCTTGGCAATGGTTACAGGGTTATCACAGTGATCTGCAGATTTTTCTTGGGTGTTTTTGGTCTTTTTAAGGCCATAGGGGAAAAGTAATTAATAATAAATACTTAAACCAGACCTACAGCAAAAAAAGTTTTGAACACCAAATTGGGGGTTTTGTCTAGATTAGAGCTCTAGGCATCTTTGGCTGTGTCCCAAGCTTTCTGTGGTACTTGTCAATGCTCCAGACTCCCTCAAGAGCTCCACTTCCTTATGGCCAAATGGGCTGTTTTTCTTTTTAACAAGAAGCCATTAACAGTTTGGCTTTCCTGCTGTCTTTGGGCTGCTTCAGTAGCTGAAAAAAATGCTTCCTTGTTCTACTTTTTTGTCCTGTCATTGCTTTGTCATTTGAGACACAGTTGGCTTGCTGAAAGGCATTTGAATTGTTAACTTAAAAGTTCTTACAGCCTTGTTTCTTGTAGCTTTAAAGAGTTACTGTAAAAGAGTTGGTGCTTAGATCAATAAACTGACTGATCCTGTGATAATCCAGTGGTACAAATTTTCCAGCAGTTACTGTGAAGAAAGAATGATATTATATTGGGGGAAGGGGGAAGTAAGGCCAGAGCAGTGCATTGCAAGTAGAGAGATGACAGCTACCCAAGTGTCTGTGGAAGGTGAAATGACAGCTTTGTTTGGAGGAGTATGCTCATTAACACAGCTGAATTAAATCCTAGTTTTGTTACTTCTCCTTAGATGTGAGTGTTATGCTTGCATGTGGATTCACAACAGCTGAATTTTGAGTCATGTGATCCCTAGGTTTTCTGACAATGTTTTGAAATTAAGTTTTATGAAAACAATATAATTGTTTAGCATAGCTAAGATCGTTGCATTGCTTGAATTCAGATTTGAACTAGTCTGACTCATGAAAAGTGTTCTTTTTTGACAGGTTATAAGCAATGCCTTGAAAGTGTGGGGTTTAGAACTAATCCTCTTCAACAGCCCAGAGTACCAGAGGCTTGGGATTGATCCTATGTAAGACTCTTTTAGCACCTTGCTTTTATTTTACTGTAAAAATACTCTTAATCTATGTTTTAAATCTTTCTTTTAAATTGCTGTTTTATGCTCTGTTGCATTTTGATGTTTGCATTGCCCCCGGCTTTGATTCTTTTTTCTTTTCTTTTTGGGGGTGCATGAGAACATCTGTCCTCTGTGCCTTCATGATATTATTTAGTGGCATCACAGATAGATGGAGATTTCAGTGATATTGACAACTTCCTGAATGTTATAAAAGCAGTATGAGTATTGTGTAATGTAACATCAATGGTTGTATTACTGAAACTTTACTATATTAAGTTCAAATTAGTGATAGCAAAGATCTTAAACATTATTATGTACTCTGATTTTAGAGTATTTAATTTTATTTCTATCTTTTGTTTTTCTTTTTGCAGAAATGAAAAATCATTTATTTGTAATTATAAGGAACACTGGTTTACAGTTCGAAAGTTAGGAAAACAGGTGACACTGTCTTTTTTATTTTAAAATTAACTTCAGAAATGGGTGTGGAAAAGTGGTTGCAAGTAGATTGTGCTTCCCTTTTGCAAGCTTTTGCTGCAGTTTGGTTTAGTAGTATCCCATATTAAAAAAAGGTAAATGTTTTATCACAAAAATGCCAGGCAGGTCATTGTAAATGTTAGCCTGGGAAAAGACTGTAGGATCAATTCCCTAGTGAATGTCCTTTAGGGAGCTACAGCTCTGGTAGGGTCTTAGGTGACTTCTACAGCTATTTTCCTTTTTTTTTTTGTCTGCATGAAATACTGAAGAAAAGTTGTTCTGGGGGATCAGGGGGAGTAGGGAATCCTGAACAAAGATTAGGATCCCTACAGAACTCAAGCTTATTTTAACACAGTAAGATATTGGCATTGTAAAATAATTTTGTATTTAAATGTAGATATAAGGAAAAGTTCAAGTTTTTTATGGGTAATAATGGATACTCAAAAGTACATATAAAAGCTTGTGAGTTTTTATACAACATGAGCTGATTTGGTGTTTGGTTTTTTCAGGGCTTTTTTCATAGAAAACATTCATGGAAAACATCTTTTAGAGTCTGTAATAGTGGGACAAGAGTCTGTTTGCCCATTTGGTTCCTTTTTGCAAGTTCTGGCTACTTATGTTGTCATCCAGATTTAAAACATAGAGAAAAATCACCTGTGAGTGAGAAAACTAAACTCTACTGTTTGGCTTTAGTTTAAAAGTATGGCTAATGTTAACAGGCATTTTGTGTTTATTTGACATCAGAAAGGCTGGATGTTGTCTTAAAATTATGCTTATTATACAATGCAGCCATGATAGGTGGAATTTTATGAGAGGGCATTCTAACCCAAGACATCCTAAGCTGGAGAGGGAATGCTTTTTTCCTCTGTTACCTGTGGCATGTAACCACATGAAGACAGTACTAGGTGTCTGTTATCTAGAGGATAATGAGAACATTTGACAAAATAGGTCACTTCTCCTCATTAGTTTAACATAATTTTCTCCTCCATAAAAGTTGCTATAGTCTGTCCATCAATTTTTTTACAGAACTTTTTATTCCCCTACTCTTCTACACTGTTGGTCTTCTTACCCTTTGCTAGTGCTAAGGAGTGTTTTTGCCAAATGAAGTGATTGCATGACAGGGTGGTAGATAGTCACATTATTGTATGGGCCTGGCTGCAGGTGTGAGGGTGCATATGAAAGTTTGGGTGCATCAGTGTATTTCTATGAGAATGGAGATAAAATTCTCTTTCCACTAAGTCAAATGGTGCTTTCTGATTAAAACTGTATAATATTGAATGAGTAGGTCTAAAAAAAAGTTCTTTACCTACATTGGAATATCTATGGGGGTTTAAAGGTAGAATATTTTGTTTTACATGGAATATATTTCCTCTCCAGAAGTTTTTATGGAAGTATAATACTGTTTCTGTTTAGAAGTATTATAAATTACTAGTTATGGTCTTTGGGTAACTAGAAATGAGTTGTGTATGTTTATTTAAAGTGTCCCCTGTTGTAATACAGTGCTATACTCTCAGCATACTAAATTTGAGTAATTTTTTTTTTAATTTTTAAGTTTAAAAATTATCTGAGAGAAGGGTAAACTCTAGTTTTCAGCATCACCAGTTATTAAAGGTGGAATGTTCCATGAAAATATTTAATGGAAATAATTGAATGTGTGTTTTCTGTATCTGTTAATTTCTTAAGACATAACATTAACTGATGAAGGGTTTCTTACTGCATTAGTTTCAGATTTAAAACTAGGATTAAGCAGGTTTTTAGAATGATGTCTGAAATGAATCAAAATACAATGGTTAAAGGTTATCTGGTTTAATGTGTTTCCCTGGTACCAGTATTCAGTAATGGGAGAGAGCATGCAGTAATTTCCACACTTCAGATACCCTGTTAGAGTATTTGAAGGATAGCATTTAGCAGCATAGGTATTATGCTTAAAAACACTTCAATTTGATAATTTATTTTACTAGATTTACTTGGGTATTCCATAATAAAAAATACTATAATGTACAGGAATGGATTTCCAAGTAATCTTCATGCTAATTTGTTCTCTCAACCTTTTTTTTCTTTTTTCTTAATTACAGTGGTTTAACTTGAACTCTCTCTTGATGGGTCCAGAACTAATATCAGATACATATCTTGCCCTTTTCTTGGCTCAATTACAACAGGAAGGTAATAGTAACTTGCAGATGTTAAATCTCATTAATTAAAAGTAGGTAATAATAATTATTTTTTAGAACGTACGTATTCAGTTAACTACCCTTAGTTTTATGATTGAAATAGTGAAATAACCCAAGTTCTTAGAGTAAAAGGTAGAATGTTACATCTTAAGTTGCACATGATTGTATTCCATACAGCATGTATTTTAGAGTGTTTGTATCTGCACTTTAATGCTGTAGACTTACAATTTCTTTTTCTCAGGTTATTCCATATTTGTAGTAAAAGGTGACCTGCCAGACTGTGAGGCTGATCAGCTGCTGCAGATGATTCGGGTACAGCAGATGCAGCGACCAAAACTGATTGGAGAAGAGGCAGTACAGTCAAGAGATCAGAGGTAAGGTAAATAAAGATTTTATTTTAATAATGTTCAGTATGATTTGTAATTTGGAAGTAACAAGAAGTACCTTTAGTTCAGTGTGTACTGCTGTTGCACACAGGAAAAGCAAGCTGATGGACAACAAATGGTGTATTTTTAAGTGGGCAAAAGCTGGCTTGAGAAGGATTGAGTCTTTCCATGTGCATAAGCATATTATAGTGCAGATTTTTGACTTAGGGAGGAAAATGGTTTAGCAAATCTTACAAACTATGGTTAATAGTAATTCTTTTATAATTAAAACTGATTTGTGCATTCTGTCATAAGTAGAAAAGAACGAGAAACTGATCTTTGAATTCCAAATCATATAAATCATACAGCATTCCCTTTTGGAATAATTTAACTGTAACGTTGTGGTGCTGCTCATTTTTTATGCATTCTGCTAATATAAAACATCCTTGAAAGCACATAAAGTTAGTGATGCACTTCTGCAATGATTTCACTGAATTTTCATAGTGAACAAATTGCATACTGATAAAAAGGCTTTAGGCTTCTCAGAGGAATTCATTACTTTTTTCCCCTTTGTAAAGTTAAACTGCTGTTGTAAATTGATGGGATAATTAGCAGTTACATGGAAAGTGTGAACAGTTTACATGGGTTCTCTTGCTTTAGTGTGGCCTTCAAGGCCTCCTGAGAAGGAGAGACTGTATGCACTCTTTTCTGCTGGTGTAACTGTTTAAATAGCAGTAGGTTGGAATAACATGTATCACAGCTTTTTGTGGGCTTATCATTTTTGACGATTTACTATCTTAACAGCTTCTTGTCAACATGTACATTGCTTTAGAGGTCAGTGTGTGGCAAATACATGTTAAGGTTGCTCTGCAGCCCTTTTGTGCTTTTTCATTTTTCAGGAAAATACTTGTTTATGTAACAGACTTTTGCAAGAAAAATGTTTTTCCCAAACTTAAACCTAGAGTTAAATTGGCAGAACATACTTATTTAAACCTCATGATAAAATGTAATATAATTTCTGTCTGAATTTTGCTATAAATGTATGAATTTCACAGGCTACCCAGAAGTGATGTGGACCAAGCAATAGAAGTTAACCATCCTTTTGATGGAACAGGCATGTTAGACGAAGATGAAGAGAATTTTCAGAGAGCCTTGGCTCTAAGTAGGCAGGAAATTGATATGGAGGATGAAGAGGCTGATCTTCGCAGAGCCATTCAGCTCAGCATGCAAGGTGCAGTGCTCATCTCAATTTCTTACAGTGCTTTAAGCAGCTCCTGGAATCAGTTTGTCAGGCAATTTTTCCAGCATGTGTCACCATCTCTGGAAAGACTGGTTTGAGGCATGGAAGGACAATCCAGGATTGCACGTAACTATCTTCCTCCTGCTTTTTGAAAAGTTGTAACTTGCGTGTTGTCATTGATTATTAGGAAGGAAGAACAAATTGGCAAAGGGTAGCAGGAGGAAAGGGAATCAGTCCTAAGGTGAGGAGAAGAGAAATTATCAAGCGAAGTTCTTCTAGGCGCTTAGATCTCAAAAAAGTCTTTCTTCTTCTCAAGTTTGAGGACATTTTTAAAGTTATGTTTTATTTACTAACTTCATTTTACTATAATTAGTAGGATATGGCATGTTCTGCTTTTAGGTAGCCGTCGAAGTGAGCTCTCAGGCTCATTACCACAGAATGTGCCTCAGTCGTCTCACAGCAGTCAGACAGAGTCCCTTTCCTCAGAAGAGCTGCGAAGGAGAAGACAAGCATATTTTGAAAAGTAAAGTAGCTGGTAGAAAACTGCATGTGGAAGTACATGTATTTTTCAGTGCTTTTGGGGTGTGGATGGGTTTCTTACTGAGGTCCAGCTCAAATTTTCTGTCTTAATATGATTTCCTAACAGTACCTGAATTTTACTATTCTCAGGTGGCTCCTACAGAGAAACCTCTAGTAAGAGAGTGTTTGTTAATAATGCAGTAGTCTTGTTATTACTGCAAGTCTTGTGAAGAAGGAAAAGAAAACTTACATTATAGAAGTATTTTAAATGAAATCCTGTACATTTCTGCAACTACCTTCTCAACAAAAAGTGTTATTTCTCTAAGACTTTGCTTTGGGTAATGATGCTTCTCATGTGCATCACATAAAAGCATTGTACATATTTTATGTTACTGTTCTGGTGTACCTTCTAAATAGATAGTTGAGCTATTGTAGCTTTTCCTTATCTCTGTCTTACAGTAATAGAGGAAATAAAGACCAGGGAGAAATGCTATGGATGGGAGGAGTTAGACTTCACATGGTAGGATAAGAATGCAGAGCTACCAAATCTTGGGAAAATAGTCTTGTGGCTTGGAATATAATACTGGGAAGAAGGTTAACAGGGTGAAATGATGAAAGAGATTTTGGGCAGAGGGGTGTTATTGTACCAAACAGCTTCTACTTCTGACTTGACTTGCATCTCATATTGATGTTAATCTTATTCTCTTACAAATTTATGACACTTTCAGACAGCAACAACAGCTACAGCAGCAAAATCAGACTCCAAACCAGGACAAAGCAGCTCTTAGTTCAAGCACTCCAGAATCTGGCCCAGGTATTGTTTTTTAACCTTTCGTTCAACACTGAAATGTGCCTTTTTCATCTTTGTGTTTGTTAATTTTCCTTCCCTGCCTGCTTTGCACTTGAGCAGCCATTTGGATTCTGTATTACCGCCATTACTGTATTGGCTGTGAAGGAAAGGATCACTTTCCTGAAAAGCCTGTTTCCATTTGAATGTCAATATCCCATTTCAAAGTGTAGACCATTGCTATTACCCCAACTGTTTATTTTCTAAAGTAATTTTAAAGTTGTATGACAACTTGCAGTAGTATCTGACAAAATTACTGGAACCAGTTTTCAGAGGACCATGTGTAGACCTTACCAGTGGCAGGTATTGGTGATCCAAAACTGGTGTATATTGTTAGAAACTGACTGTTGTTGGTGAAAAACTATCTGCAAAATGTTCAGTGACTTTGAAAACAAAACCAGTTTTGTCAGTGGGGTAGGAAAAGGTGGGTGTGGACGAAAGCAACAAAAGCATTTAACTATAATTAAGAACTGTGAATTTATTACAGCTTGTATGCGTGTATTGTCTTTAGGAGGTGATATGAGCGAAGAAGACATGCTTCAAGCAGCCATGAATATGTCTCTGGAGTCTGTCAGAAACCACTTGAATTCAGAAGAGGAGAAATAACATCATTTTTTCCCTCTTATTGTCAAAACGCTAAGTCTCCATTAAAATTCTACTGTGTGGATGTTGCACAAGCAGGGTTCATTTCAGAGTTCTGGAAGCAGGAATGAAAGGGGGGCTGCTGGAGGTCAGTTTAGAGAGGATCTGCAAATACAAAAAAGATTGCACTAATTTAGAGAACTGTAGCACTCCTACAAAACATCTGCTTGTAAGAGTAGTGGTGTTAAAATTACTGGAACCATTCACACAAAGTTAGACAAGGGTAGCAGCTGTAACTTAAAAAAGTAAAGCTTTTAGAGCTTGCATTAAAAAAGCAAGTTTAAATTGTTTTGAAGAATTCTATAGAAGATACAAATGGTGCTGAAAACAGCATCAAATTATTTTCTTCAGTACTAATGGAAAAACAGATACAAGTAATAAGTTATGCTCATAAATTATTTTTAATAGATCACTCTAAAATGGAGAGAGTAATTAAATTCCAAGTATCTTAAATAATTTATTTTGTGATTGTTTATTATGAACGACTTAACGTCAACTTTTTGATCCTGCTGTCCACTTTTGAAATGATCCATTCTGCAGGAGAAACAAGAACCCATAAATTTCATACTTTTCAATTCAAGACAAAACTGTATTGTTGACTATACTGTTACTCCTGAGTCTTTCAGTGATTTCTGACTTCGTAACATTTTTTGGTTTTACCTGCAATTCCAATTGTAAAATTTTAGATCTGTGTTTAACATACTGTCTTTTAGCAGATAACTTGCCTTATTTGGCTTGGGGTTTTGTTGTTCTTGTTTGTTTTTAATTATTGTTTTATGTTCTTTCTTGTTAAAGCCACTTTCTTTTTATTACAAAAGCAGCATATATACTCAAATGGGTTTAGCAGGTTTTCTTTTCTACCTTTTCCAGAGAATTTTCCTCTTCAAGCTCAACCCCTTATTTTGGCCTTTCAGTATGAAAGAGCTGTAACTGAGTCTAGTAGAAAGTAGGAGGGGATTTAGGTGCCATAAAGTCAGTGCCACACACATAAGATGCACTCCTGCAAACTGAAATGACCCCTGTGCGAGTAGCTCTTTTAAGAATGAATATTTATGCCTGTGTGGATGTTCTTTCTGAAATGCTTTCTATGAGTGTCTGTCAGAATGTTGCAGTTTTTTCAGGAATGGCCTTTATTCACGCACCTTACAATTTTTTATTACGTTGTTTCTGATCCTGAGAAAAATTGGGAAGCAAAGTATGTGAGATGGCTTATGCTATTGGTTGCAAGACATTTGCTTTGATACCCAGGATGAATGTGTAACAGGGTGACCAAACCTGACCTTGAACTTCAGTGCAACAAAAGAGAGAGGTTTCATTTTCCTAAATGGTGCTTGAAATACAAATTCTGTTTACATATAAATTATATGGAAATATGTTGTAGATAGAGTATATAAGCTGTAGTCCAGTTAAAGCATTAACAGTTAGCACAGGCATTCTAAGAATCTTTCAAAGATAACCCCAGATTTCTGTATCAAAATATTCTAAAGTTACATCTTTGCACAATAGTAACATTTAATTAAAATTAGTAGGAAATGAATGGTAGCTAGATGGATATACATATTCAGCATCAAGAAAGGGCTCTTACCTCTCAGTAAAGATTTGTTTACAGCAATGGTTTCCTGATAGCTTGGGATATTATTATAGTATACATAATTGGGCTCAATTCTGTTTTTCTTATCTATGTGCTGGATTTTCACCAATGTCACCGGAACCACTGGTATGTGTTACACAATTTGGATTTTGACATGACACAGCGCTACTTTTTAAAAACTAATTTTTTTATTTTTAAAATAATCCTGTCATCCACATTATAATTATTTGTCATGTCTCAAATTAATATAGCTAAACAATTACTTTAAAAGTCCATGTATGCATATGCCATTTTGAAATGCTGTATTTTTCAGGGTGTCATTTTCTGCTTTCAGTTTGAAATTTCTGTGAAACTGAAAGCAAGAAAGATGTCTAAAGCACTGATTTTTTTTTTTCCTCATCTGTCAATTAACCACAGCTTAATTTTCCTTTCTCGGTTGTGCCATAAACTAATTCTAAAATAAGACTAATTTTTATAAATAGATGTAGACTGGCAAGCTGATGCCAGTACTTGGAACTCAGACCTTTTATCCTCTAAGAAAATAATAAAAATATTATTTCTAGCTCTAGCAGCTCTATATTAAAAAAAAAAAAAAACTCAGCCCCTTAAATCTCACTCACTGTAACCCAGGCCAACTACAAGATTTTATAATCACTAAAACATGGAGGTTTGCCTTTGAACTTTCATGTCACATCACAAGTCACTTCATCACCCCAGTATTTTAATATGGAAGAAATATAAAATGTCAGTGCCGGAAAGGCACAGCTGAGTCAGTGATCACAGGGACAACTATTTTCCTTTCTATGGAGAAATGCTGTCACTCACCAAATACCAGTTTGATTTTTAGAGAAATGCCTAGTTGAATGATGTAGGCATACCTATGTAGACAAGCAGTTACGAGAGGGCAGTTTAAGCTACATCTGTTAATTCACTTAATTCTGTCACCAAAAAAGACCTAAACCAACCAGTCCACCACTGATTGTAATGTTCCCAAGCACCACAGCTGCACCTCTTTTTTAAATAGCTTCAGGGAAGGGACTCAACCACTTAGCTGAGGAGCCTGTTCCAATGGTGGACAACCTTTTCAGGGAAGAAACACTTCTGCTACCCAAACTGAACCTCCCCTGCTACAAACTGAGACCATTTCCTTTCATCTTGCCACTTGTTACCTGGGAGATGAGGCTGACCCCCACCATGCTACAACCTCCTTTCAGGGCTTGTAGGGAGTGACAGAGTCTCTGTTTGAACTGTACCCAAGGGACAAATTCATACTAATTGCTGACAGTACATATTTTATAACCCAGGTCTCAAGTTCAAAATGTGTGGACCTGCCAAGAAGCTGTCAATAAAACACTGCTGTCATTTTTTGGTGTTCATTCTTTCAATGATAAACAGTTATCAGTGTGACTTAACTATGCTTCTACTTTAGAGTGTACTTCCAGTGTTACCCACCCTGTCAAGCTGAAGGGTTGGGTTTTTTTCCCATGTTACAACTTTAGCCCTAAGTCCATTGTAAGGGAGCAGACATTGGGTTTTGTTGGTGTTGTTTTTTTTTTTTAATTTTTTAAATTATATTTGATGGAATTTCAGGTTCATTGATTCAAGAGATTTTACTGTTTTCCAGTGAATGGTCCATGTGACATAAATCATGGTTTTGTGCCAGTAAAAATAAAAGGGGCAGGAGTAATACAGTAACTGCTTTCATGGTCTTACAGTGAAGGCAGGAGGAACAAGAGTTGTAATGCAGTCATGCTTGCATGCAGTTCTTGTTAGGCACAGCAGGTACAAATAGGAGCTGTTTAAATGCTTACATTTTTCTAGACCTGAAACTAATATGATATGATACTGGCTTACTTTTAAGATTTGGGCTTCCGGTGCCCTTCAAAGAACTGAAGTAAATTTAAGTGTAGTTTTCAGCTAAGGTACTCTTCTGACTTGTCATACTTTATTACTTTGCAGACTACTTCAAAATAACCAATACAAATTTAAATCTATGATGTGTTTTAATGTTGGACTATTGCTTCTATTAAAAACTCACAGAATGGTGGGGGGGGGGTGGTTAAAATGGCTTCTACCAGTGTTAGTAGAAAAATATTATCATTTACAAACTGTTTAGTCTTATTACAAAACTGACTGGCTTAAAAATTAACATGTTACAGTTCTAAAATGCGAAATTTCCTAGTATTAATTGGTTCAAATAATAATGAAAACATAAAAATGGTGGCCTTTGTACAGAAAAATACGGTATAGGGGAATAGGATCAGAGAATTAGAACTCAGACTTACAAAGAAGTATTTTTTGCAATTCACTTTTAAAGGAATGGAAATAAGAATCCAAGGAAGAGAATAACTGATGTGGAAACTTTTTTTAAGGGCTTAGGTAGAAAATTATGTTGTTTGCTTGGTAAGCAATTACTGTCTTGCATAGAACAAACTTAAGTCCTGAAAATCTTGATAATTATTCCCAAATCATTACAAAAAAAATAAAAGAAAATATGTCCAACATGTAATAAATACATACTATTCCATATACACAATCACTTGGTCAAGTGAGAACAATACTTAATACATTCAAACTGGCTGGGTCCAAATACTTACTTCTTCAGTTTAGAATTGGTAGCTTTGTCTTGTCTTTTTCATCTTTAAAAGCATGAGCTCTTCTGCAATAATTTTTTTTTAATCCTCATACACACATTTTGCCTTATTTGCATTTCAGAGATGGAGGGAATGCTGAAGTATTTAACCTGCCATAGTCACCTTCTTCCCCAGTTACAGTTCTTCAGACAGTTAGTACATGTGACTTTTCAACTGCTTTCACCAAATCAAAATATTTATATATTATTTTCTTTGTTAAAAAAAATAATTATAACTACACTTTTCTTTTAATCTCCCACCATTCTCAGTACTGTGTGAATTCAGGAGGGAACTTCAGGAGGGAGAAAAGGGATGTAATACTTAAATGCCACTGTGCAAAAGCAAAATGGAAAAAAAAGAAGATAAAAACCTTGATCTTGTCTTTAAAGCATGTAAGCTTTGATAAAATATTACTTTTTGCTACATGAAACCCCCTGTGTACAAATCACTGTAGAGTTAGGATTTTGTAAGGGAATAATTTTTCATCTCTTACCTAATAGTTGTGTATTTTAGAAATCATTTTCAGTAAGATTTTTTTGTCAAGACTGTTTTCATATCACATCTCTGGCTCTGGATTCCTGTATAATTTTGCCTATTTTGTGTATATAAAGCGTAGAATACTGAAAAGATTTTAAAAGGGAAAGCTGAAATGCTTTGTCATTGTTTTGACTGGAAAATGGCAGCACTGTTCGATATTTTGAAAATGCTCTCCAAATAGGCATGAATATATATGGTTGTATTTGATATCACTTTTTTAAATAAATATGATTATAGCTTCTAATGTTTCTCTCAAGTATTTGTACATGTGCTTTCCCTTATGTGTGGATTGGGCATGGAATCATCAAACATTGAAATCTCATCCCTGGTATCAGTGGGCTTTGCACCAGAGGTGTTTAGACAGAGCAGTGGGATAGTTTTCTGTTGCTGACATTTCATCATCTGAGTCTTTGTATCTGTTGATTCTCCAGAAGTTGTATAAAGACACTCCTGTTAAGGAAGGAAGTTGGTGCCAATGGTAGTTATGTTACATCTTTTAAAATCGTATGCTTTCTGATTTTTAAAGCTACAGTTTCCTGCTTTGCTGCCAGAGTACTTATTCTTTTTGTGACACAATGCATTGCTCTTGTAGCTTAGTCAAAACAGAGTATACTGGATGATTTCCCTTACTAACAGTGGATGAAGTCAGCTAAAAAAATTACTTGCAATGCTAAATAGTTTCTAGTTTTGCAAGAGTAGTAATTAAAAAGAGAGGTACAAAGTCTTCTGTGCTGCTTTACTGACTACATGCCTTACTTGGCATTATAAAATTTACCACCATAAAGGACATTTTTATCATCCCTAAATAATTTAAATGTCTGCAGGACATCCATGATCTTAGTTGAAAAAATGCTAAGAGAATTTCCCATAAAAACTATTTAGCCACACACTAAATGACACATCTTTACTGTCATGAGGACCCATATGGGTTTTGCTAAACCAATAGTAAGGGGTCTTTTGAGTATTGTAAACTTTTCATCTCCATTAAACCCAAAAGCACAAATTAATAAAAGTGATAAAGGTACACGCCTATATTCCATGCTGCATCACAGCACCAGTACTTCCTACAATTCCGATGGTTTTTTTTTTAAGCCAGAAATGGATTTTATTTGGTGTATGGTTTTATTGTAGATAATCATAAGGGTGACGCGTATGCCATTAACTTAATATACTGGTGAAATCAGTTATAAACCTGATAGAGAAATTGTTCCATGAAGAGGGAAAACAGTCTTTATTAGAGAACTTTTAACTTCTAAACTCTTGGAGCACTTACCATGCCCAGCCTTAGCATTGCCTGTGAGTGGCAGAGGCCAGTAAAAGGTGATAGAGTATTGCAGGCCAGCCCTGAACCCTTAACCAAGCTCTGCAAAATCCTCTTTGGGGAGCAACAAGCAGGTTGTTCCATGTCTGTCTGGTAATGTTTGCTAGCTTGTAACTCCAGAGCCTGTGTTTTGTGCCTGCTGCATTCTCAAACTTCTGTAAAAGTTTTCACCTGTGAAATGCTCTTCTCAGCTTCATTTTGCTGTTGATGTGGTGCTTTAATAACACATCTTTTTATGTAGTTATCAATTTGAACGGGGCAATCCAGCTGCCCTGTGTTTTATGTCCAACATTACGTATATGTATAAATATATATGTAAATATATAAATACATTTCCCTGTATTTATATCAGCCTTTTTTATAGCTATCGTTCTGACTGCTTTTTCAGTACTCCTTGTAGTCCCAAGTTTAAATACCTCACTTGATCAAAAAACAAAAAGAACTTTGAATTGGAGCAGTTTGGGGTTCTGGCTGGAAATACAGCCAATAATCACGGAATGGGTCAGGTTGGAAGGGTCCATCTAGTCCAACCTCCCTGCTCAAGCAGGGTCATCCTAGAGCACATGGCACCGAACTCAGATGATTCCCGAGTATCTCCAGTGAGGGAGCCTCCACAGCCGCTCTGGGCAATCTGTCCCACTGAGCAGTCACTGCACAGTAAACAAGTTTTTCCTGATATTCAGGTGGATTTTCCTGTGCATCAGGTTCTGCCCGCTGCAGAAACCTTGTCCTGTTGCTGGGCCCCAGCGGGAAGAGCCCGGACGCAGCTCCTTGGCCCCTCTCCCTGAGATTCTGACAGACACCGACCGGGTCCCCTCAGTCTTCCCATTCCACTCCACGTACATCCAAAGCAGCCGGGGCTTCAGGATCTTGTGTGTGTTGTGAGAACACATATTCAAAACACAAATCGTGTCTCATCTCGTGCACAGCACACTGTTTTGCTCATGGCCCAGATCCACCCGGACGGGCGAGTTCCCGATAATCACGCGGCTCCAGGCCGCCATCCCGGCATCCTCTGCTCCCGCCCACGCCATATCCGCCTCCGAGGCGGCGCTCTAGCCCGAGCCGCCGCTCTCGATGGTGTTTGGGAGGGGTGTCATGGCGGCCGTTGAGGTGGCAGCGGCCGGAGCCGCCGGGAGGAGTCGCTGAGCCAGGACGGGCCAAGACAAGCCGGGAGGAGCGGCTGAGCCGGAGGAGCCGGGAGGATGCGCACGGCTTTGACGGACGAGTTGCCCAGCCCGGTGTGCTGAGCTCGGAGCAGGAGCCGCGACCCGCAGTAGCGAGGAGCAGAGAGGCGCAGGCGGCCCCTTGGCCCGCGGGCAGCGGCTGCAGGGGCCGCCGGCAGGGCCGAGCGAGGCCCGGAGCCCTCCGAGCCGCGATGGCGTCGTGGCTGGGCGGGCTGGGCTCGGGGCTGGGCCAGTCCCTGGGGCAGGTGGGCGACAGCCTGTCCTCGCTCACCGGGCAGATCTCCAGCTTCACCAAGGACATCCTTCTGGAAGGCGCGGAGGAAGTGGGCGGTAAGGGGGGCTCAGGATGGGCCTGGTTCCGTGAGGGAGCTCTTCCTCCTCCTCCGGCCGCCCGTCCCCTCCGGACCGCCCGCGGCGGGGCCTGCGCTGCCCGCACCGGCCCGGAGGGAGCTGCTCGCGGCTTGGTGCCTTTCGCGAGTGCTGCTGGCTTTGCTGCCTTTGTTTTTGTTTTTACTCCGCTCTTGGGATCTCAGGATCTGGAGAATACACAGATATTGTCCCAGGCTCTAATAGCAGATGTGGACCTGTTTTAGGCTTATTATTGAGAGGTTTCTGAATTCCGTGAAGTGTTATGTTGCTCCGGGATGACAGCACTCCAACAACACTCTATTTCCTTTCTGTTTGCTTAGTTTAGATAAACTCTCAGTTAATTAGCTGCTTTTACACCGGTTCCATAAAACTGCCGAGTTGTAGTACAGAGGTTGTTTTGCCACTGGTGTGATCCAAGTCTGACGTGTCGCAGAGGCAAAGGTTCAATGTTTGTCATTGTTTTGTTTATATTTCAGTTGTGCCCAGAGAAACCTGTCGGGTTCTGCAGTTCCCCTACAGCCAAGTAGGAGAACGTGGCCCTTGCTTTATAAGGATTAGAGGCTAGAACGATTTATCTTTAAAACAGAAATTTAGAGAAAAAAGGAAATAAAAACCACCAAAAAAAACCCAGAGACATCAGAGTAAGATATTTTATAAACAAATAGTAAATCTGTTCTGGAATATAATATTTTCTTCATATTTTTCGTAATGACTTTTGTTTTTTTTGAAAAAAACTTTAGTAAAGCTGTTGTATAATGTGGTAATAAGTATCACTAGATTAATATCACTAGTATTACCATCGTGTAACTATAAATTATTTAAAAGTTGCTTTTCAAACAGTGTTTGAAAAGAAAACAGCTTTCTCAAAACAGTGTTAAGAATAGGAACTACAAAGAACAGCGAAGACTTCTGCACAGTCATTTTAAATGTGAAATTAAGCAATTCTACTTAGTTTACAGTCTCTCATCTATGAAGCATTGTGAAAGAATATTTTATTTTCCTGAGCTGTGCAGTCATCTAGAGTGTTTGTTTTGCTTTTTTGGAGGATAAATTGTGAACTCACACATTGGTGCATGAGTTTGTGCAAGAGAGATGTACAGATGTTTAGTAGTTAGTTCCAGGTGTACTTCACTGCTGGATACTGCTGTGGACAACTTCAGTCTCCTAAAAATTTCAGGGTAGTACATTCATATGGGTGACTGGATTCCAGGGTGTATAAAATCTAGTGCCTTCCAAGTACTCTTCTGTAAAAACTTTTAAATAATATGTGGCCTTTACAACACTTTTCAAGTAGTTCCTTACAGTCTGGGGTTTTAAATTTCCTAATTGGTTAAAATTTGCTAGGTTTTAATATTATCCTTTACATTCAGTGTTTTGACTCCCATCAGTTGTTTGTGGATATGGACTTGCACATTTTCCATTTCACAGTTTTCATGTGCAGATTGCTTCCTCTGTAGTGCTTAAGCTGTCTTGGTTTTAAGCAGCATGTGGGAAATTATGAAATATAGTATTTACTTGGAAATTAGTACAATTTCAAATTTTGAAGTATTGACAAGGTTGCTTTATAGTCAATTCAGGATGATTTCTCATTGCTAAAAGGAAACGTGGTGTTTCTGCCCATTAAAGGTGGGACATAGGAGAAGTAAACATAGTCAGTTTGAGGAGGATTGATCATTAAAATGTATCTGGAATTACATGCTTTTTCTGTTGGATAAACTGGGATGGTGGATGTATCCCCTTTTTAGAGACTAGGAGTCTTATGGGATTGATGTTTTGTTGGGTGTGGGTGGTTTGGGTTTTTTTTCTGAAAGTTCAGTCCCTATTATGTGTATCTAATGGAATTAATACTTGTTTTGAAACTTAGCGTGGCATTGCAGAGAAACACAGCTCTTAGGTCAGGAACAAGTCTGAAATGAGAAACAGATTCAGGGACACAAAATAGTCAAGTAAAACATTTTTATCTCCCTTACTTTAAAGTTTAAATCTATACTAATCTGTTAGGGTTTTGATTTAATTTAAAGCCTAAAAATGACTGAACTAAATTAGATGCAGAAAGACTGTCTTAAAAGTAATTCTTACAGTGTTCCGATAAAAACAGCTTTTGATATTTACCTAGGAATGAACATAAAAGTAGTCTGAAGTAAGATATGTATTAATAACTGGTCTTAACAGATGGAAAGGATTGTAATTAAAATGAAAATTCTCCCTTTCTTTCAGATGCAGCAACAGAACTCCATGTGTCCAATTCTAGACTCAGAGAAATAGAAAGTATTAATGCAGCACAAAAGCTTGAAGTAAGAAATTTTAGATCATTATTTTGTAATTAAATGCAGTGATTATGATTTGTTTTGCATGAAGTTGAAATATTGCACTGAAATTCTTTGTCCCTGGGTAAATCCAGAAGCAATGGTTACAGTGGTGTTAGAATGTTCTTTGTTAAATGCTCTGCTTTTGTGCCAAACTGCCATCACAGTTAGGAACACACATTTTATTTAGAGACAGACGTGTTTATTGGTGTATGCATGTGCTGCAAGTTTTCATCTTTTGCTAACTGTGACTGTTCCTGCCCTGTCAAATGGACTTGGACTGCAGCAGTAAGAGTGGGCAATTCCCCTGGTCCTGTTCTCTGTCTGTTGTCCTGCTGTTTGGGCATTCTCACATAGGATGCTTGTGCCTCTCCAAAACCACTTAAAAATCTCATGTACCCTCTTGGAAAGTGACTTTCTGTGCTCTTGAATAGGACTTGTTGGTCTTGTGACTTTCTTTATGTCTCTAAATAAACAACTTTCATGTATGCCTTCAGGCCTCAAGAGGATTGTGAAGTTAAGATACTATTTTGGGGATATAACTGTTCCTGCTTGTCCTCTTTCTAGTTTCTTGCCATCTGCTCTTGGCTGAGGTCAGAGAGAAAACACTGGATATTAGCTCCAGTTTGTGCTTTGTGGCCATACTTAAATTCTACCTGTTGATCATGCTAAGATGTGATTCAGCCCTGCCTTTTTTAATTCTTGGCATTTATCTCTGGTCATGGCAGCCCTTTTTTTTGGAAGTGAGCTGGAGTCCATGCCATATAATAATGGAAAGTTTGGCCATGACCATGATTTGGGGCCCACACATTGCTGTTACTGTCTGTTTTGAATGAAGTAACATGAGAAACAATTTAATTTCTTTGCTGTCCAGTAGCTTTGTGCTTTTCTGATTCTTTAAGGACTGTTCTGAATTTACCAACATTCATTTCTCATTTTTGCTAGAATGATAGACTGAAAAAAGTCTGTAGTGATTTAGAAGAAAAGCATGAAGCAGCAGAGCTGCAAATAAAGCAGTTGTCTATCGAATACCGCAATCAGCTTCAACAAAAAGAGGTAAGACACAGAGTGAAATTTCTCAGTATGTCCAATAAACTTACCTGTTGTGCTGTTTAATGCCTTTGTTCTAGTGTCTCTTCCCTGCCAGGGCAAATACTGGTCACAGCTATGGCTTCTTGGTTTGTTAATGTCGGCTAAGACATATTTCATCAAATCATGTAATGTAAGCCAAGCTGCCAGGAGATAGTTGAGACAAGAGAAAACACTCTGGGAATGTTGTGCAGCTGTCAGAATTTCTGTTGTTTCTGGGATCACTGTGAGAACAGACACTCTACTGCTTTGTATTTCTGATTCAGTTACTTTAAAAGAAGGCAACAGGAACAAATTCCCATTTGAAGCAATTATTTTGTCTTTAGGTATCATTATTTATCTTAACAATTAATTCTTAGGTATCATTATTTATCTTAACAATATGCAATTAAAGAGAACAGAGCTAGCTTACAAAATTCATGAAATATCCCTTTGTGATGGAAGCATCAGCTTTATAGGCTATTGTATGAGATTTCATAGACCTAAATGAATAAAGTTGCCAGTATCTGAGATGTACACAAAAAGGAGTTTCATTTCTGATTTGTTCAAAAATTCATGTGGGAACTAGAGGAAGCAGAACTATGAGATGTATGAAATTCTGCTTGTTAAATACCATAACAGAGTTGTTAGAAGAAAATTACATGCAGCTAATTTCACTTTATTGTAAGTAAGTAAATTTTCACTACATTGAGTTGTTAAGCATAAAAGAAATCAAGTGTAGTAAAAATAACTAGAAAATCATCATATACTGTTTAACTTTCATATCTGAATACCCTCTTATATATTTAATTTTTTTATAGCTGGTTAGCCTGGATATTGCTGTACTGCTTGTGTACCTTTGCTGCTAAAAAACCCCCTATATCTTTATCTGAGGTACTTTATAACACTTGAGCTAAGGGTGGGTTTTTTTCTCCATTATGAGAATGTTTGGAGTTTTTTCATTTTTTAGTGAAAGTGATCGTTATTTGTGCTGGGGTAGTTGTTTGGTTCACATTTCATAAGGCCACAGAGGGTAAAGTAGAGTGTATTTTGATATTCTTCTTATTCAAACAATGCATTTTATTTTGTATATCCAGGTGGAAATCAGTCATCTAAAAGCCAGACAGAATGCACTACAGGAACAACTGCAGAAAGTACAGACAGCTGCTCAGACTGCTCAGCTGGGAGGTGGTGTTTTGCCAGCAGCCACTGCATCAGTCTCCTATGTTCCAGAGGTCAGACATTCCTCAGGTTTTGAAGGAGATGACATGGATTTTGGAGATATAATCTGGTCACAACAAGAAATAAACAGATTGTCCAATGAAGTTTCCAGGCTTGAATCGGAGGTTGACCACTGGAAGCAGATTGCAGTGGTGAGCGGTTTCTCTTCTACCCTACCCTTCCCTCTCCCCTCCAAATTATTCTTTTCGTGGCATTTGGTGGATTTTTGAAAGTTCATGCTGAAAATTTTCTAGAAGCAACATGTTGTGATGGAAAAGCTGAAACTTTTTGTGCTGTCACCTCACTAAGGACACATTCAGTGACTAACTTCCAAATGCTTTTATGCATGATTTGTCAAGTTAGGTAAAGGATTTCATGAACATTCACCTAGAATGCTACTTGAGGGTTTCATTGTTGTTCAGCCTTTCAAAAACATACTTCCCTTCCTCTTGGCTATGTTACTGATTCTTATTGATAGCACAGTACTGTTCAAAGTAATGGTTGGATAGTTGCATGCTTTTTTATACCTTCTCTTCTCCCAGTCCTTGATATGTCAGTTATAATTCATGGTCTGTTGAGACAAAATACATCAGCAGCAGCTTGAAAGATAATATATTAAGTTACCATTTTTCAGGTATAGCCTGATTTCAGAGGTATACTTTTCCCATGTGAAAATACTCAAAACTAAGCAACCCTGTTGTCTTACTATGAGCAATAACACCCCCACTCCAAATTTTTACCCATTATATGTAGTAATGTAATAATAAAAATCCATGAAAAATTAAAATGAATTTTTTTAAAAATCAGAATTACAGTGGATTTTTATTTTGCTGCATGTTAGCTTTGTTGTTTTCTGCTTTTGAGTATCAATAGAGGAACCACTTAGATAAAAAATACATGTATTTATCACATTTTTCATATGGATATGTGGTTTGGGTTTTTTTAGTCTTCCAAAGTGCAAGGCACAAATGATGCTGAACAAAGTGAAATATGCAAACTACAAAATGTTGTTAAGGTAAGATAACAAATTAATCTTCTTGTGCTTTACACTTCATGGTTCGCATATGGTGTAAATGGTGTATGGTTTTGCACATGACTTGTAAATATTTTAACTAACACTATTATAACATTATTAAAAATGCATGGGGGCATGTAGTAGCATAGCAACCCTTCAGTCAGCAGTACAATATTTTAAAACAGTTACTCTGAGAAAGGGTGTTTGTATGATTTGATAATTACAGTATGTTAGCTTGAAACAGTGACATTCGTACTTACAAGGGCAAATCACTTTGTGAAGCTGTTGATCAGTTATGAAACTGTATTTTAGATTCACAGAATATTTTCTCCCTTCTCAGGAACATGTTGCCTTTTTTTTTGATGAAGGTGCAAAATATGGATTTTACATGCCATCCTAGAAAGTTCCTAAAAATGCATTCTAGTGTATCCACTTCGTATGTAAGACTTGTAATTGCTTTACATTGGTTTAGTATTTGCTCTTGTGGAGAGCATACTATTTGTGTAAACATATTTTTAAAAGGAATTTCTTTCCACACGTTTAAAAAATCCCAATCAACAAAGATCAAAAAACCTGACTTCTGTGAGCAATCCTTCAATAAATCATTTAATTAGACTGGGGAAAATGTCTTTCTTTTGTATTGCATTATTTCTTACATAAGAAGACACTGTGTTTATTTTGCCATTTTGTTTCTCTAATGATATTTTTAGGAGCTCAAACAGAATTTAAGTCAAGAAATAGATGAACATCAGCATGAGCTGTCAGTACTGCAGGATGCCCACAGACAGAAGTTAGTAGAGTTAAGTCGTCGACACCGAGAGGAGCTGCGCGAATATGAGGAGCGAATTGAAGAGCTTGAGAATCGGTTACAGCAAGGTCTCTGTTACCACATGCTTCCTATTTATTTTATGTGGAGTGAATTTGGGTTAAAATGCTGAATATGCATGTAGCAGTACAATACATATCAAATACATGATGTTTAGAATTTCAATTTCAATTTCAGTTCAGCTTCTTATTGAAGACATGTGTCCCTTATCTTTTATTCACTGTGGTTGGCTTGAGCACTGGAATGATAGCATTTCATCTGTGGAATGTATCAATCTGGAGGGTCATTTTGCATACATACAAATTGTTGTACTCTGAATTTTGCACTTTCTGGGTTGGTTTTTTAACTTAAACTGAATATGGGTAGGGATAAGACATACTGAATCGAAGCTAACGAAGTAAAGGGACAAAAAGAAACCTTTTTGAGAAGTATGATGTGCCAGTTGGGTTACTTTACAAAAAATGTACTTTTTGTAAAGTAAAGCTTTTACTTTACAAAAGCTCAAAGATTGGGTGGTGAGACACTGGAACAAATTGCCTAGAGAAGTTGTGAATGCCCCATTTCTGGAAATGTTAGTGGCCAGATTGGATAGGACCTTGAGCAACCTGATCTAGTGGGTGGCATCCCTGCCCATGATGATGCAGGTGTTGAAACCAGATGTTCTAAAGGCCCTTTCAACCCAAACTGTGCTGTGATTCTATCATTGCCATAAGGGCCACACCTTAGTGTGTGGCATAACTATAATGTAGAAGCTCTGTAGTTACCACAAATAACTTTTTGTTGCCTTGTAAGTATTTTGTCCTCCTTTAATATAGTCCTGCCAGTTGGGTTTCCTCGAGAGGCTTCTTTGCACAAATACATAAGCTTTGCCTGTAAACCTCTGTATGTACCTGGAAAAATTTGGACTTCTAGAGAGTATATACTCTCCTTTTGGAACAAGAGATCTATTCCCTTCCTGGAAAGAAGGGAAACTTTTTTTTTACAGCTTCTCTGACTTTAAAGGTAGTACTGATAGGAAATTATTCTTTAAAATTAGATGCCTGTTAAGATGTAATATGTTTTTTCACTTCACATACATACACCAGCAGGACTAATTTAAGAAAGTTGAAGGCAGAAGTCCCTTATCTTTTACATTACCACTTATCTGCAAAATAAGTACTGCTAGTGGCTTTTGAAGAACTAGAGTATTTTATATTTTTATTTTGTTCATTCTGTCTGAGAACACAATAGAGACTAGGGCAGGGTCAGGTGTTTGAGCTGACCCAGAAGTGAATTCACAAGTAGTGTGCTTTCATTTAACTTTTTTTTTTCTGCACTCTTCTGATGATGTCTTTTTTACTGTCTGACATATGTGGAAATTATAGAAGATTGTACAGAAATATGAATGTTAATATAGTATTGAGATATGATGGATCTGTAAAAAGGTTAATTCTGAAAACTGTTTTTCTTCAATTGAAAACATTTGTGCATCATTTAGCAAATTATTTGGAGCGAATTTTTCTCTGTAACAACTGTTTGCCAAACCTTTGAAATGTAATTAATTAAATTATAAGTGGATTTTGCACCAATCTGAATTCGATGGGACTTGATAAGTTATTCTTAGAAAACTGAGAGATTCCAAATCTTGATAAATTAGATTGTCATCTACTCACCAAGAGAGGTGGGGATCAAGTATATTCTAATTAAATTGCAAACAAAATATATATAAGTGTCTTGCAACACTTACATTTAAAATTATTTGGAGCCATGCATGTGAAAGTATTCAAAAAGCTACTCGTCCTACCAGTAATATGTATAGCACAGCTTCAAATGTTAAACCTATTTAACCAAGCCTTCTGTTGATAATGACCTGTCTTTGTTTTAGTCTATCTCCCTCTGTCAGGAGAGGAGGTGAAAGAAGAGAAGTAAAAGATCTAGAGTGATGGTTTTGGTTAATACTGCAAATAATCTCTTTTCTCTTTTAGATGGTGTGAGCACTGATGCCATGGATGACCCTAAAATTACCGAACAGAAAAAAAAAGCTCAGAGCCCAGATGGTGGACAGGTGGAAGAATTGCAGGTTGTAAAGGACCTAGAGGAAGAAATAAGAAAATTAAATCACAAATTATCTTCTGCCAAAGCAGAAAACAAAAATCTTCTGAAAGAGCAAGAATTTGCAAAGCTAGAAAAAATCCAAATAGCACAAGATTATGAAAAGCTTAAATCTGACTTTGATGCACTTCAAAGGTCTGTGACAGAACAAGATGCTCTCCTGAAAGAACAGAAGCAGCTCCAGTCAAAGACATCACTACCACAAGATGTTGTCAGCCTACAGCAAGCATTGTTAGGTACTAAGACTATGATTTTTTTTATTATTATTTTTTATTTTTAGTATATTTTCAGAAGTTTTCACTTCTAAAACTCAACATTTATTTTATGAATTTAGAACTGAATATGAGAATATGTACCTTTAAAGTATTGCTGGTTTAGGAAAGCATTGTCCATTGAAGTAAGATGAGGCAGAAGAGAGAATGCTGTTAGGACTAGTATGGTTGCCATAGGGGTTTCTGATCAAGGAAGTAATCATGTCTGCCAACTGTTTGATAGGGGTTTTTTTCTTTAAAAGTAAGTAAGCCTCAATAGTAGCTGTTTGTTTCAATGTTTGTGTGTGTATAAAGGTACTCAGTTGCTAATATCTTCTCCTTAAGGAAACGCTAACATACCTATTTAAAAAACATATAGGTAGAAAATACTTGAATATTTCATAACTGATGAACTCTAGTGCCAAAGTCCCCCTAATGTGGGATGAGTTGTGAAAGTAATACTCTGCTTTGAGGTGGTGGCTGATGGTATGTTTGAGTCTTTTATGGCACTGATGCTTGTCATCGCAAAATGCTGTGAAACTATTCTCTTTGGAGCAGCAGAGTTCTATTTGGGCAAGGTGGGTGAATGTTTTTGTTTTATTGTTGTTTGAAAAGTAGTAAATTATTTGATTTCATTTTCCTTTATAGAAGCAGAAAATGAAATAGCAAGACTTTCCAGTTTAAATCAGGTAAAGCAATTTCTAAATTGTTTTTTTGTTTTGGTATTTTTTAACATTTGCCTTTCTACATAAATAACAATGTAATATAAAAGGAAATAATTGTAGTTTAGTTCTGTAATTATATGTGGAATTTATAGAAACATTACATTTTTGCTTGTGAAACTCCACGGTGTATTCTATTAGGAAAACCATTCAAGTTCTACCCATCTCATTATTGCCTAGAAAGCTGTAACATACATTTTCAAAGTACTAATAGTACATACTGTAAAATATGTCATTTTCCACTTCTGCTTTAGCATGTTTCAGTTTTGGCACTTATCAGTTGTAAAATATTTCTCTTCTGTGTAGTACTCATAATAATACTGCATTCCATCTTACTGATGAAGTGAAGCAGTGGAACATATCACACCTTTAGTTCTTGGTGTTGTTGTCTTGGTCCTTTATGAAGTCTTAGACTTGAGAGATTTGGTTTATTTTACTTTGTATCCAGTAGTATTTTTCAACTGAGTTTTTCTGTGTTTTGCATGCATTCAAGAGTTCCCATAGCATTGTTCATAATGATGTTATTTAGATGTCCTTGATTAAGACTTCTGTCTCAACATGCAGCCTGGCTGTGTTTAGGGTGACTCTTGTCAGTTATAATAGTTTATCCCAGCTGTCAATCCATACCTCAGAGGTGGATATAACTTCTTAGCACCAGCTTTTTGTGCAGAAGTTTGTGCACTCTTAAACCAAGTGATGAAGAAATAAATATGTATGTATGAATGGTAGAGAGAAATACTTCCCAGCAGAAAATTTTTAATTGGGGTAGTATTTATGCAGGCTTAGAGATCCTAATGTAATTTCAGCAAGATAAAGTCTGATATTTACAATTTTTTTTTTTATTTTGAGGGACTTGAAAAGGAACTGACACAACATAAACATGAGAATATTCTTTCTTCGAATACAGAGGATCATAATTCAGAAATAAATCAGTTAAGACAAGATTTGAAAAGGAAAGAACATGAATTAGATGAAAGTGTTGCTGAAAGAGAAACATTAATAGCAGAGTTGGAAGAACTAGACAAGCAGAATCAAGAAGCTACTCAGGTAATAAATACTACAATTACTGAACTACTGAATAAATGGTTTGAATTCTGTGTATGTATGTTTGTCTTTTAAGTTGATCTTTGAACACAGATCACTTATTTCCCTGCTATCTTTTGAGGCCTAAAAACAAATACTTGGGGCCAGTATTTCTTGATATCTACCATCTCAATGTGAAATTCAGATGTGCAAGTAAAACCCACTTGTTATAGGCAAAGAACTAATACAGCATGTAGGCTATCCATAAAAGATGTTACTTCACAAAGTCCAGTTAAATAGTCCCTGACTTTTTGTTACAACATTTCTGATGAAATTTATCCTGGTAATATTCTGATCTGTCTTATGATAGTATGCATTAAAATGTTTTTTTATCTTTTTCTTTTATAATTTTTAATTATGTTGAATATTTAAGTTACTTTATTGCAAGTTCTTTATAATATGAGCATTCATGGAGTAAAAAAGTCACCAATTATATATAACCAGAATTACATTATACCTTTTTGTCAGAGTTCTAGTAGATTTGACCTGTTGCAAGCCATGTGTTTTCAGATTTATTGATTTACCAAGGAATCACCTATGAAATGGATCCAAAGTTGAAACAAAAAGTTGAAAATAGAATATACAGATAACTTAAATATAATGCCACCTTTTTTTTAGCAATGGATGTTTGCTGAGTTCCAAATGTCTTGACAAATTCTGACAGTTCTTTTTTTTTAAGAAGGTCTTTTATTTCTTCATTTAGGTATTTAAGGGTCTTTTAGGGGTGGTGTTTTGGTGGTTTTTTTTTTTTTGGTAGCGAAATGTAATCTGTTCTTATTTGATACTTGCTTTTAATTAATTTAGCATTGACTAGTTGGTCCCACTTGCCAGCTTATGTTGGCAACTAAGAAACATTTTTTCCTCTCAATTTTTTTTATTGTTTAGAGGATAGAAGTGAATGAAATGCATAGTTCAGCTGCTTTTGCTACCCTAACAAATTGTTTTGTGTTCATTTCCAGCATATGATTATGCTGAAAGAGCAGCTATCAAAGCAACACACAGAAACTGATAGTATCATCAAACAGCTGAAACTTGACATAGATTGTGAAAGAAAGAAGGTATCAGAGTTAGAAACAGAGAAGATGAAAGCTATTAAAGAGTTAGATGGTCAGAAAGAAAAACTAAGCCACTGTTCATATGCACTTAATGATTTGCATATAACTAATCAGCAGCTACAAGACAATATTAAAGACCTGCAGGAACAATTAAGGAAAGCCCAGGAGTGTAATTCGCATAGTAAAAAAGAAATTGGAGAGTTGCAGCAGAGACTAAAAGAAAGAGAGGAGGAACTTCGTGTATCCTTGAGCAAGTTAACAGAAAAAAGTAATGAGGAATCGAACTACACTTGTCAAGATCTGATTCTGAAAGAAAGAGAAGTAGAAATCGCAAAACTACAGAATGATGTTTCAGAAAACAAACAAATAAATGAAGATCTACAGAACTCTCTGTCTAATCTCAGAATAGAAAATGGAAAGCTGATGGCAGCCATTGAAGAACTAAAGCAGGAGTTAAGTAATGCCATTTCTGAGAAAAAGAAAGTTCATTTGGAAAAAGACACTCTTGTGGAGGCTTTGAAAATGGAAAAAAGGCAGTTAGAGAGTGAATTAAACGAGACAGAGAAGAGGCTTTTGGAACAAGCACGTAATTATGAGCAAACAATTGAGGAGTTATCAAAGGCACGTAGTATGGATACCAGTGCACTGCAGCTTGAGCATGAGCGCCTGGTGAAGCTTCATCAAGAGAAAGACTTTAAGCTTGCTGAGCTTAAAAAGACCGTTGAGCAGATGGAACTTGACCATCAAGAAACGAAAGAGATGCTGACTACTACCTTAGGAGGACAAAAGCAGCTGACGGATCTCATAAAAGAGAAAGAGGTATTCATTGAAAAATACAAAAATCAAGCCTTACAGGCAAAGCAGGAACTTGAGGAATATATGAAAGTTTCAAAAAAGCAGGATGTCTTAAAACAAAACTTGGAGGAAAAAGACAGAAGTCTTGCAGTCATGAAGGAAGAAAATAATCATTTGAAAGAAGAAATTGAACGGCTTAAGGATCAGCAAAGTCGATCTACACCTGTGGTTGAGCCTAAAACTTTAGATATTATTATTGAACTTGAAAGTGAGGTAACACAGTTAAAAGTGATAAAGAATAATCTTGAAGAAGAAATAAAAGTTCACAAAAAAACAATAGAAGATCAGAATCAAGCAACAGTGAAACTGCAGCAGTCACTGCAGGAGCAGCAAAAGGAAATAGATGAGTCCAAATTGCAGTGTCAGCAAATGAATGTCACACATGAAAGACTCTTTTTAGAAAAAGATGAGGAAATCAGAAATTTGCAGAAAACAATTGAACAAATTAAAACTCAGTTGCACAAAGAGAGACAGATTATTCAGACTGATGCTTCTGATCTTTTTCAGGAAACCAAGGTTCAGACTCTTAATGGAGAAAATGGAAATGAAAAACATGACTTATCTAAAGCTGAAATTGAAAGATTGGTCAAAGGTATCAAAGAAAGGGAGATGGAGATTAAGCTGTTAAATGAAAAGAATGTTTCTCTAAGTCAGCAAATTGATCAGTTGTCTAAGGATGAAGTTGGTAAACTTACTCGGATCATTCAAGAGAAAGATTTAGAAATACAAGCTCTTAATGCTAGAGTTTCCTCAGCTTCCTACAGGCAGGATGTTCTTTCACTTCAGCAGCAGCTGCAAGCTTATGTTCTGGAAAGAGAGCAAGTACTAGCAGTTCTAAGTGAAAAGACAAGGGAGAACAGTCAGTTAAAAACAGAGTATCGTAATATCATGGACATGGTTGCTGCTAAAGAAGCAGCTTTGGTGAGGTTGCAAGAGGAGAACCGAAGGTTATCCAATAGATCTGAAAACAGCAGTCAAGACATGTCTAGAGAAACTATTCAGAATTTATCCCGTATCATTCGAGAAAAAGATATTGAAATAGATGCCCTAAGTCAAAAATGCCAAACCTTATTGACTGTCTTGCAGACATCCAGTACAGGTGCTGATAGTGGGGCAGGGGGTGTGAACAGTAACCAGTTTGAGGAACTTCTGCAAGAACGTGATAAACTAAAGCAGCAGGTAAAGAAAATGGAAGAGTGGAAACAACAAGTAATAACCACAGTCCAGAACATGCAGCATGAGTCAGCTCACCTCCAGGAAGAGTTGCACAGGCTGCAAGCACAAATTTCAGTTGAAAGCGATAGTACTTCAAGGCTGCAGGTAGATTATAACGGCTTGATTCAGAGTTATGAACAGAATGAAAAAAAGCTGAAAAGTTTTAGCCAGGAATTAGCCCAAGTTCAACACAGCATAGGACAGCTTTATAACACTAAGGATCTTCTCCTGAGCAAACTGGATTTGGTAACACCATCTGTGGCAACAGCTGTCACAGTTTCACAGCTTTCAGGTGTTCAATGCAGTCCTCCTGAAGCACTCAGTGAGGAGTCTAAGCTCCTTCAAAATGAGTTGGAACAGCTGAAAAAAAAGTTACAAGAAAAAGATTCAACTATCAGGATTCTTCAGGAAAACAATCAGCGATTATCTGATTCTGTTGCTACAGCATCAGAGATTGAAAGAAAGAGTCAAGAAGGAACTGAATCAGAGATGAGACAGATCAAAGAAAAACACGATGTGTTACAGAAGTCACTAAGAGAAAAAGATATATTAATTAAATCTAAAAGTGATCAGTTACTTTCCGTGAGTGAAAATCTTAGTAACAAAGAAAATGAAAATGAGCTTTTGAAGCAAGCTGTAACTAATCTAAAAGAAAGAAATTTAATTTTAGAAATGGATATTCGAAAACTGAAAGAAGAAAATGAAAAAATAGTTGCAAGGTGCAGGGAAAAAGAAACGGAATTCCGTGCACTTCAGGAGACTAATATGCAATTTTCAATGATGCTGAAAGAGAAAGAGTTTGAGTCTCACTCAATGAAGGAAAAAGCTCTTGCGTTTGAGAAGCTGTTGAAAGACAAAGAACAGGTATGTATATTCATACTTATGATTATCTCTTCAAACTAGACAAGTTCAAAATAATATGCTTCCTGGATGTTTTTCGGTGTTGCAAGGGCATAGATGTCCTGCGCTTTTCCTTGTTAGATCAGTTGTATCTTTACGCTCTTCCTGGCAAAGACTATGCCTCAGGTAAAATTGTTGGCCATGTTTGAAATATTTGTTTATGTCTTCAACAGGGCAAGACAGGAGAATTGAATCAGCTGTTAAATGAAGTTAAATCAATGCAGGAAAAGGCTGTTACTTTTCAGCAAGAGAGAGACCAAGTCATGGTAGCACTGAAACAGAAGCAAATGGAGAGCAGTGCCCTACAGAGTGAGGTACTACCAAATAATTTATAGTTGCAAGAAATAAATGAAAAAAGAACAAGAAATTGCATCTGTAATTTTTTTTTTATTATTTTAGTATCAATCACTTGTTAAAGGCACTTAAAATTAATACACTTGCAGTGTGCTTCAATGGATATGTGTTACATTTTTTATTTAATTTTTTTTTAATACGAAGTAGCAGTCCAAGCAACTTAAGCTATGTTCTACACAGGTGCAGCATTTGCATGAGAAGGAGCAGCGCCTAAATCAGGAACTGGAGAGGCTGCGGAATCACCTTTTGGAAATGGAAGACTCGTACACCAGAGAGGCTTTAGCTGCAGAAGACAGAGAGGTCAAGCTAAGAAAAAAGGTTTTGATTTTAGAAGAGAAACTTGCATCCTCATCTACTGCAGTGGAGAATGCCAGGTAGTCTTAGATACCACAGTTAACTGAACCGATGCTGATGCCTCTATTGTACTGAGCTGCTAACCTCTAACATACTAAGCACTTGAAAAAACAAAAAGATACAAACTTTTATAACTCGGAATGAGGGTGATTTGAAATATACTTGGATGCTGTCAAGAATTTAATGTATTTCTCTTTTCAGTAGCAGCTATTGAAACCTTACATCATCAACGGTGCTTAGAACTAGAAAAAAAATCCTGAACCCATCAATTTAGCTGTGTGTTAAAGTTTGAAGGAGTCTTATTTTATATACTTCAATGCACAGATGTGCATTGTCTGTGACTGTCATGCCTTGTGAATTGCTTTAGAGACACATACACATTTGTACTTTGTGCCTGATACCATGGAAAGTACACACTGCTGAGAACTTCCTTCTTTATAGTGTAAACATATAGAGCAAGATGAATTTCTGAATTTCTCATGGGTAGCAGAATCTGGGAGGCTAGAATATTCTTCCACAATAAGAAATTAAATGAACCATTCAATCCTTAGTAAGTAGCAAGATCTACTGAGTTCTTGGAGACTGGGTTTAAAAGTAAAAACTGGTAGAAAGGCTTCTTGATTCATAACAATTGAAGCAGACAACTAGGAAGATACAGATTTGTTTTTTGTAAAGATGTTGTTATAATAATGAACAAAAACTAGGATTTTTCTCTAATATATTTCAAACAAAAGAAGTTAATTGGGATTTTTTTCTTTGATTGCCAAAATTTTGTTGCCAGACTTCTTTTAAATCTCTTTTTAGGTTGGTTTTATTTGTTTGTTTTAAAGAGGAATCAGGGGCAAAATACCATAATTTTTGTAAATTGAGCTCAAAAATTTTGCTAAGCTGTTTTTTGGTGGGATTTAATTTTCACTGTGATAACTTCTGTTATTTACGTAATGTATCTTGTTTTCATTAAGCCATCAGGCTAGTCTGCAAGTTGAATCTTTGCAAGAGCAGTTAAACCTCGTTTCCAAGCAGAGAGATGAAACCATGCTGCAGCTGACCATCTCACAGGACCAAGTGAAGCAGTATGCACTGTCTCTGACCAACCTGCAGATGGTACTAGAGCAGTTCCAACAGGGTAAGGTTTGTCATGAAGTAGCAAAGATTGCAACAAGTATTTTGCAGCTGAATAGTTACCATATTTTGGTGCTTTTGAAGTATTAGTTACCTTGTTTCCTTTTTGATAGCCTGAACTTTAGATTCTCTTCTCTATTAACAAACTTGGAAAAACCAATTCTGTGAAAACTGTTGATCGATATCACATTTATGGAATTTGAATTCCACCTCTATCTTGTGAAAACCAGATATGATAATGCTGATGTTTTGCAATTGCATATCCCAAGAAGAGTTACGTGTTGTAAATTAAGATAGTCCTGTTTGGTCTCTTATTTTTAATTCTTTAGAAGAAAAAGCTATGTATTCAGCAGAGCTGGAGAGACACCAAAAGCAGAGTGCAGAATGGAAGAAGAAAGCAGAAAACCTAGAAGAAAAAGTTGTATCACTGCAGGTAGGCTGAGTAATGAAATTAAACCTTGTGAAACTAAATTGTAATTCTTCACTGAGCAACCAAAATAGCATTTTCCTGCTGACCCTCTATATTCTGAGGGTGTTTACAATCCAATTATTTGAAAGAACAAGTAAATGTTGTCTCTCCATCTGTTATGTCTGATGTGTGGGGTATTGGGGTAGTTGTGATAGTGATTTCCCTGCTTCACTTTTTTCCCTTTCCTACCCTCTATTTAGGAGAGTTTACAAGAGGCAAATGCTGCTCTGGATGCAGCATCCAGGCTTACTGAGCAGCTTGACATCAAAGAGGAGCAGATTGAAGAACTTAAGAAAGAAGGTAACTACATTTTTTTCACTTCTGCTTAAAATATTTCAAGTAGCTGAGGAGACAATGTAGTATTCCTAGAAACTTTAAAAAATTCATATCCTATGAGGGACTAATTCTGTGCCACATTCTGAGGACTTCCTTGTTTATAAAGCAAGTATGAAAAAGTATATTCACCTTCTATTAGAGATCTTTCTCAAAAGAAAGCCCTGTAGAAGTTTTTTGGGTTTTGGGGGTTTTTCCCTGTAAATACCAAGACACTTGATTTAGCTTTTTTTTAAAGTGTCTTTTTTAAAAGTTGGTGAAGTGCCAAATGTTGTCAGATTTTCCAAAGTAGCTACCATATTTGACATAGATACAGAGTACAGTGAGGTAAAGGTGTGCAGTGGGTAAGAGACATAGAGGCAGCAGCTCTTGCACGGATGTGACTGCCATCTCTGCTGGATGCAGTGGTAACTCATGCTTTGAACATAGGCAATTAATTATTGCTATATCTTTTTAAATGATAATAAGTCTTACTCTTGTAATAAGTGATGCTTTCTTGAAGCATTCTTGCTTATGACAGATAGGTGGTGTGAGATCTCATTTGAAAATCTTCAAGATTCCAGCAAGAGCTCTACAAAAAACAGTCTGTTGCTTTTCTGCTACATATTTGAATGTGTACTTACTTAAATTTAGTTCTCTCCAAGTGCAGTTTGGCATCCAAGTGGGCATCATAGAAGTGCTCCCTGAGTCCACATATGAATTTTATTAGCTCAATAAATTTCAAACTGCTACATAATGTACAGCTACTGATCTGTTTTTGAATTGACTGATCTATATATCTATGTCTCACTATACATATTCACAGCAAAAGTTCACAAATCCTGCATTGAAATGAACTTTGGCATAGGCAAATGCTGCTCTTAAATGGGAAGTTCTTCATTACTGTTTATTTTGTTGTTAAACCCTTGCATAAGAAAGCAGGAGGGGTTTAAACTCAGATAAAACTGAGTATCAAGCAGTGTTGTATTGGCAAGCAATTTACTTGATAAACAAATTGAAATGGAATTGCTGCATAAAGGAAACAGCACTTTAATGTTGTAGAGTAAATCATGACTTTTATAGAAAGAAAAAATAACACTTCGTATTCTCTATTTATACAAGAAAACATAAAATGTCTTATTGCAAATTGGCCAAATACATTCCCAGACACAGTTTTGTTAGCCAAATCTTTTGAAGGATTTCTTCATGGATTTTTTGGCAGAAGAAGTGATTTTAATGGAAAAGTATAAGATGTACCAGATGCAGTTTTCTGGATTGCCATAAATGGTTAACAAATTATTGAAGACTGTAAATGTCTGGTTTACAGCAGTCCATGCTGAATTTTGGCTCAGGACTTTTTTGTTACTTAGTCTTTTCATACACCCCAAGCACATGTTTAAGTACTTTTCAGCTGTAGGATTCTATTTTAGAGGGAAATGTTCCATTTAAAAAATATTTTTAATGATAAAAGTTGCATAATCACTGTGGATGGAATATAGCTGTGTAGTGGGTCCTGAAAAGTTGATCCTCTGTGATATAAATTTTCATTCAAATTATTAACACTTTTCATTTTGTTTAAAATAATAATACTTTTGTTTTAAGATCCATCATAAAGGAATAAATGAAATTAATAAAAATTGAAAAAGCAACTCACAATTGTCTTGCTTTGTAGAGAAACAGCAACAGTGTAAAATTTTAATTGAAATTTGTTTTCAAATGCTGCTTGTTTATCTTTTTGTGGCATTGGTAGTATAATTCTCTTTATTCCCTTCTGTTCTGTGGACATGCAAATAACAACTGGCCTATGTATGCTCCTGCAGCTGAATCATCCTATAATCATATTACCTATGTCTTCCTTAAAATATTGGTGTCCTATTTAACCATATTTACAAAATAGCATAATTTTAAGTAAATGTAAACTTTGGAACCATGAATTAATTCTCCTGTGCCTCACCCTGGTGTGTTGAGAGAAGTGCTGAAGAGCAGTCACACATTATTGGATAGAATTTGATGCCTATGGATGTAGTTGTTGCAAGATACATTGTTGTATAATACATGTTTTCCTTTAGTTTTCAACTTGCTTTGAATGAGGAGCTTACTCTGTGTTCCTTGAATAAGAACTTTCCCAGCATGACATGAGTTTGTTCTATTCTGTACCCCTTAAAATTAATATTTGTGAAGTAAAATGTTTGCATAAAGATGTGGAGTATTTGAACAGGGCATATTAGGTTGCATCCATTTCACAGACTGACTCTTTGATGTCTCTATATATAAAATCTCTTGGTGAATTCTCATGGAGTTAATTAGTGTTAATTGAGAACCATGTTTTGTCAGCATAGTTGTGCCATGCATGTATTAAAGATTGAAAGTTGTGGAAATGAGCAAAATCCCTTTCCATGCACCACAGATTATTTCAAGGTCGTAAAAATTCATAGAAGTAATTTTTCTTACAAAGATATTGAGGTTTTTTAGAAATTAACTATGAGATAGATGAAACAAAAGTGTTTTTTAATAAAAAGTGCTTTTTAATAAAGCATTTTTAACTAACATGAGCCCAAAAACTGTTAAAAACTAAGTTGACCAGCCGTTTTTTCCAAAGGATTTGGAGGTAATCATTACACCTCATAGGGAGAGAGGAGAAAAAATTCATCCCATCTGCTTATATCTGTAACGTAGAGTTGGTCTTCACATGGACAGTCCATTTTACAGTATATTTGTCAGGTTTTTGTGTGTGAATAAGGCTTAATTGTACTTTTATTAGGCTTCAGAGGTAGAATGTTGCAGAACCCCAGTTTGGTGAGAAATGACACTTTTGCTGTCTTTCTGGTCTTAGGCCACCTTATATTCATTTGACTTACAATTCTGGCCTACTTATTCAGCTTGCAGGCCATGATGCCTGACTGAAGTGTTTGCCATTTTTTTCTCAGTCTTTTTTTGGTTCATGGTAGCATTTCATCTCTTCCATTCATGTTTTTGTTCCCAAAAGAAGGAACAAAAAGAAGGGGTTATCTTGCATGTCTGTCTCTCTTGCTAGTATACTGAATTTTGAAGCACAGCACTGTTTCTATGGTGCATTAGTGTGTCCCAGCATGCTGTTTCCAGGGCTTGCATCAGTCACAGGAGTGGGAAGGGTCCAAACAGAACAGGCAGACCCTCAACAAGCACCTGATGTTGCTCTGCTAGCAAATAATGCATCTAGGAAACTTAAGAACTCTTTGGTGCTTCAAAGGAGCAACTTGATGGTAGGGTGCACAGAATACCTGGGCTTGGATAATATTGGCGGTTATGGGCAGAGATCAAAAAGACCTCCTGCCACCATGGAATTTAGTCATTATAAAAAAGATTGCCACCACAGGACTACAGACCTTGCTGAAGAGTTTGTTTCTAGTTCTATATTATTTAGATAGAAAAGAGCAGTTCATCAGACCTTCTGCAATGGATTTATATAATGTGTGGTCCTGTACTTTAACTTAGAGTATAATTCCTGAAATTTCAGCTTGTGGTTTCAAATAGCAATGACTTACTAAGTTGAGACCTTTTTTAAAAAATCACATCAATTCTATGGTTTTGTTTTTTATTTATGAAGGTATGTATTACTGATCAATTTTGCAACAATGTTTCAAAGTTTTTGTTTCTTTTGTTGTGACATTACATATATAGGTGAGATCAGAAGAGAAATGTTAGAAGATATGCAAAATAAATTAATGAACCTTATGAACAGCACAGAAGGGAAAGTGGACAAGTAAGTCTTTAATGAAAGATTTGGTCGAAGATTTGGTCTTTTTGGGTTTATTCCTCTCAATGTACAGATGTGGCACTCACAGTTGCAGGTGTAGTACAGGACTGTACTTCTGCATGTTGCCTTGTAATTACGCTTTTAGTATTTTGACATTTTTCAATCGCTTGGTGGTTGTAAATAGTCATTTTGATTAGTAAAACTAATAGGTATGTGACTTTGGCTCACTGATGTGTTTCTTAAGCGGAAGTGCACTTCTGTAGCATCAGCTCTGCAAATGGAGATAAGAGTTCTTAATGAACATATTTTATAATGTTCAGGGTGTGAACAGCAAGCCTTTTCATGTGTCTGCATCACCTGGATGTCATGTAAATCTCCTCCTTGGTGTTTTTTTATTTTCTTTTCTACCCAGCAGAACTGGAATAGGGATAGGCAGATGGGCTCCCCTGCCCCCTTCGTTATGTCTTGGTTTGGGATGACAGAGCTTTCTTTTTAAATGCTCTGCTGAATCAAGATCTTAGAATAATTTTCCCTGTCTGTAGTGTGCACATCCAAATTTGCTCATGTTACCATTCAGTTTCACCTCACTGCATACAATATTGGTAATACAAGCAAAATACACACTGTATAAGAAATGTAATAACTTAGAGAAAATTGGTGAGGTACCCCTTAGTCATTTGTATTTGATGTGTTTATTTGTATTACTGTAAATTAGGCAAGAGTATGAGGAATAAATTCATCAATATTATGGTGTCAGCTGTTACACAATAGCAGTTTGTAAAACTACCTTTTTTATTCTGCAGACTGTTGATGAGAAATCTCTTTATTGGACATTTTCATACTCCAAAAAATAAACGTCTTGAAGTGTTAAGGTTAATGGGAAGTATCTTGGGACTGAAAAAGGAGGAGCTTGATCAGGTAATACTTTGCAGAAAACAAGGCACTTTTGGTTTTTCTTTTTTTTTCTTTTTTTTTTTAATTTATTTTCTTTTTGTTGTTGTTTTTTCTCTCTCCTTCTTTTCGTTTTTTCTTTTTTTTTATTTTCTCTTTTTCCTTTTTTTCTTTTTTTTTTTTCAGTATCCTTACCTGAAAATAGAATGACTTGCTGCTGAACTAAATGTCCCTGCACATTTTGTGGGGAAAGGGTGTTTTTTTTTCTTTGGTCTCACCTTTTTTGTATGGATCTTTTTAATGTTTTTTATATGATGATCTTAATCTTTTGATAATGTTTTAATAGTGTAGATTTCATTTTGCTGAGGAATGCTGATGCAGAAAGCAAAGGACTTTGTGCTGTTGCGTAGAGTAGCTGTAATATATCAGTTACAAAAAAGTAAGCCTGTTATATATGTACCCGTAGTTAGTGTGGAAAATGTGAGGCTTATGTTTTTAAATAAAGAGGCAAGTTTTTAGACTGCCACCTTTTTGGGAGGTGGAGAATATGATTTTGAGAATAATAAAAATTTGTATTTATCTCTAAGAGTGACACATTATGTGGCATTGCAGCTTGTATTTATTTTTCATTTTCTTTTATGTGCTGCTTTATTTTTGTTGTTTCCTAACTTTGTTTCCCTTAAATACTTCTCTAGTTACTATCTGAAGAGCAAAGAGGAGTTACAAGATGGGTGACTGGCTGGCTTGGTGGAGGAGCTGGGTCAAAGAGTGTTCCTAGTACACCTTTGAGACCAACTCATCAGAACATTTTTAATAGTGTAAGAATTAATCATTCATTCTTTTGGTTTGAGTGGAAAAATGGGGAAGTTGCATATTAATGCCCATGTTTGGTTCATCAGTATATTGAGCTGCATTTACTGGTGCTGCTGTATCTTGCCTTGTTTTGTGCAACTGCTTTGGCAAAAGGTTTTTTCCTGCACTAAGGAAATATTTACACAGTGATAAATCTTGTCTTCTAATCCAGAAGACAATTACTGTTCCACTGGTTCCTGGCATTACTTTCTTATAGTATGGACTTCATATTGCAAACTCTGAATGCTGGATGTTAAATGTATGTGACAGTATGGAATTACACAATTCTCAGCAGTACAGAATCTGATGACATTGTATTTTGATGACTGTGTTCCCATATGTCCTTTAAATTTAAATTGAAAAGCTTTTTCAGCTGCTGCAGCTAGTGTCTCTTACGTACAGCATATAAAACTGATACTTTAAGTTTTCAAATAGTTTAAAGTAACAGATCTCATAGCATGATCCACGGGAGCAGTTCATCTATGGAGCTTTCCATTTTGCAGGCCAGTAAATAATGTACTCTAGGACCAAGCACTGAGGGATTGGGTTTTTCCTCAGTTGAGCTAGAAATGTTGAGAATGGATCTCTGTAAATAATCTTGAAGTGTAGGGATTGGTTTTTTCTCCCTAAAATAGTGCAGGCACATAGGCCACTAAAGGACTGTGGTCTGATTAACTGTAGAAGTAAAAGAGAAAAATTAATGCTTTTGTGTGAATAGGAAAGACTTTACTAAGCCAAATTTTATCTTGTCATGCTACCAACACCTTAATCATTCCATGCTTTCCTTATTTAAGATTCTTTATGAAGTAAAGCATACAGGGGCTTTAAGAGAAAACATTGGGTTTTATGTGTTTCTGGAGGAGAGATTGGTTGAGTAAAGACTAAGGAGGTACTGTAATGTCAGTAATAGCATAGAATTCTTGAAATAACTGGCTTAAATCAATAATGGAACCATGGTAGAAGTATGTGTGTTATCTTTAGAGTTTTATCAATTTTATAAAAATGCCTCTTAGTGAGACAACAACAAAGAGTGTATTTTGAAAATAAATTTCATTGTCACTCACTGAGGACTAAGTGCTTAGTACTAAGTACAAGTAAAAAATTGATTGCAGGCAGTTGACAGCTTTTTATTTTATGTATATATATATTTTTGACTTAGTGCTTTTCACCAGAGCATTAGTGAAATATAATAATTAGTAGTTTCTTATAGTCTTTTTCAGAACTGTTTGTGAAATTCCTTGAAACTGAATCTTGCCCAAGCCTTCCCCCACCCAAGCTCTCTGTTCATCACATGAAACCTTTAGGAGCAGCAGGAACTGGTAAAACCAGCAGTACTCCACCCAACAGTCAAATGCAAGGTAACATTCTAATCTTTACACAGAACATAAGTAACTAAGGGTAGAATTTTCAAGAGGATTTTAATGCTTTGTGCTTCCTCACTTGTAAATGAAGAACTTGATTTCTTCTCCCCAACCATGTCCTACTTTTGTCTTTTTTTTATTCTTCTCCTGTCTCTCCTTCCCACTGCATCTATACCTCACTTTCTAAACTCTCAATAGAGAAGATTAGAGGGACCAAATTCTCTTTTGATATAGGAAGGATTTAACAGCACCTGTTAGAGCCAAACAGTTGCTGTGTAGACAACTTCATATGGTGTAGCAGTGAACCCAGTCCTGATTTTCAGCATCTCTGTTGATCAGCTTGTGTTGAAGTGAGTGAAGAATGTAAGTAATACAACTTTGCAGTGTCTCTGTGTAGAACCTGGTTGCTCAGAGAGGACCAAAATAAAATCAGTTAAGTGTATGGCCTGGTATGAAATCTCTGTAAGCTGTGCAGGAGTGTTGACTTTTTCTAAGACGGAGAACAGTTTGGCTTATATTATGCATGTTAAATTAATGTACTTTTGTCTTAAATAATGTAAAATTCAAATCTTCAATTTAGCTGGTCCAGTTTTTTCTTAATTTTTTTACATTGTTTAAGACTTCACCTAAATATAGACCTGCTGGTTTGCAGAAGCTTGTTTTGTTTGAAACTTACCTGTAAACTCAAAAGAAAATTAAAACAAAAAGCCCTGAACACCAAACCCCTACATATAAGGAGATTTTCAAGGACTTACATGTTGCAGAAGTAATAGGCAGTTTTAGAACATGGCTCTGAACAAATGCTGAAAAATTGGATGGATTTAGGAATGCTTTTTAACAAAGTGTTTTCATTGTTGATTTGGGTTTTTCTATATTCCAGATTCTCCAGTCTCGGGAATGGGTAGAAGACCAGATGCAAATCCATTTTTAGCACCTCGATCTGCAGCAGTGCCTCTCATAACACCAGCTAGTAGTTCTGGACATCTGCTTATGAAACCTATTTCTGATGCATTGCCTACTTTTACACCACTGCCAGTGTCCCCTGATGCCAGTGCTGGTGCTGTATTAAAAGACCTCCTAAAACAATAGATGATCTTGTATCAGTACGATGATAGCACTTTAAGGAAAATGAGAACACTATGTTGTATATAATTTACCACAATGAGGCCTTCTGTAAAAAGTCATGTATTTGATTGCAATTGTACCTTGCTTTTCTTGTACTTACAAACTTATCAGTGCTTCAGAAATTCTAATGGTGGAATGAATAATTGCCTTCTGTATAGCAGGCGTTAATTTTGGGTGTGGGTTAAATATTTAACTGAGAAAAAAATCTATCTTGTTGCTAGATTGTCACAAGACAAATTAAAGGATTTTTAAACCTTAGGTATACTGGGTTATTTCAGATATGGATAGACAGCATTAACTCTTTGGTGTTGAAATTTGTTTTTCCATTAAAATGATCTGCCATCTGCGTTCAAGAACCAGAACTAAAAAAAATAAATTAAACACCCAATTAACGGTGTTTATTTAATGTACTTTTGGACATGTATTTCTTATTTCCAAGTTTGATTGCATTTGGGGGCAATTTGAGGCGCATTAATCTCTTTGCACAATGATTTGGTGTACCCCCTCAGACTAACAGATGTTTTTAGCAGTGAATCCCATCAGCACCAAGGAGTTAACTATGGAAGTGAGGCTTCACATCTATGTGAAGAATGGGTAATTTAGCAGATGATACATTCACATATATATAAAGACACTGTGCTCTAATGGTCCAAGGTGTATATATGAGAGAATTTTTATCTTGCAAGATTTTGTAGATCCAAACATAGACTTAAAGCTTGAACACATGTATAGAATTAAAAGGGAGGAAGGTGCTTGCTTATCTCAAATGTGTAAATAGGTCTTTGTACAACCAAGGCCAAAGTCAATTATTCTGTAAATTTTGCTGTGATAACTTTGTTTAACAGGTAAAGAATGAAGTTGCATAGTAAAGAATGAGTCATCCTCATAGTGAATCTGAGATAAAACATCTTCAGTTTAAAATGTGTAATTTTTATGTCTTTTTACATGCCTCTCCTTGTTAAGTCAGTGTTAAAATAACTGTTGTGCAAGTTCTATATTAGAACTGTCAACCTTCTTCATTTTCATTAGGGTTCTGGATAAAATTGTTGTAAGAGTTATATTTAAATAAAACTAATTAGTGATCTTGTACAGAGTCAACCAAAATAATGCAAGAAATCTTTGCATTTATTTATATAGAGGTCATATAGTGAATTTTGTTCATTGAAACCTAGCAGAGGTTTTTTTATTTGCTGTACTTACTTTAAGAGCTGTTTGAATCCCTTTTCTCCAGTATAGTAATGTTTTATGGAAGACTTAGCAAATTTGTGACTGGATTGACCTACCATATTGGATTTTGATTTTAAATTTTTCACCTGATTATGGACAGTTTGGCAGTTTGATTTCTGAAAAGATAGCAGCCATATATTTACCAAAGTAAATTTTGTGTTATGTAATAAATGTAATGAGAATCTCAAATTACCTCAGCTGAAAATATTACAGTTAGATACTTCAAATGTACATCTTCATTTAAACTGGACTGGAACAGCTACCTTTTTTTCCCTATATAGCAATTATAAAGAAAAGTGAAATCAGATGGCTTCTGTGCAATCTCTCTTGGTCTTGTAGTCATGTCTGTTTAATGATATATAACTGCTTCACAATAAAATTGCCTTTTGGTGAGCCAAAGCAGAAGGAAATGGTTAGTTTTTAAAAATTATGTAACTTACGTGTTGTAAATTACAAACAGAGTCATGCTGCTCCCAATTCTCTGAAGATAATAACCGAGCAGTTCTTAACTTTTTAAATGCATTTTTAAAATGCATTTTTTATTCTTTAACTGCAGAGAACTTAATATGTACACATTTCTCTTTCAGGAAGCTTTCTAAATTGCAATAAAGAAAACGTACTAAGACCATTTATTTCTGCATGCTGTAAATGAGTTCTGTTTATACACTGAGCTATGAGTTTGAAGAGGGAAATCTAACACCAAGCAGAGGTACTGAAGAGCTTCAGAGTTCCTCATTAAGCTCCTTGATGGAGACAAAAATCTTCTACAGCAGAGATATGAAAGGCTTCAGTCCTTAAGTCCTAGAAGGTGAGCTCTGTTGAACTATGGAGAAAATCCTCATGACTTAGAGGTTTCTTTTCTTGGGCTTATTCCACAGGTACATTGGTGAGGTTTGATGCTGTGTTAGAAATCCACTGGGCTCTGTGTTCCAGGCAGTACTTTTGTGCAGAAAAGTATAGAACAACTTCATTATTTTGTTTCTTTCTTCCTTCTTTGAATGTTTCCCAGACCATTACAAACATTCAAGCTTTGTTTTCATTGAATGATTAGTAGATATATTTTTTCCTCTAATTTTTCTTCTGTGTTTACTTAGTTCTTGATAACTGTTCCATATATAGTTGCCTTACCAGTTTCCCACATGTACATATGTGACTCATGTAGTCTGTCCTGTTGCTTGTGTGGGTTTTTCACACAGCAGCATGAGGAAAAAAATCTCTGGAATTTATGAACAAGGTGCAGCAGCTGAAATTTTTATTCTTTCATTTAACGTAATTGTTTTCTGTGGCTTTTGCAAGGAGAAAAAGGTGTCTGATTCTCCTAGTTTTGGTCCAACAAGCTGTCAGTTATCTTTAGTTGTAAGGTTACAAAATTCTAGTAATAGATTTATTTTGCAAGCTTGATGTAAGGGGGGAAAATGAAGGTGAGGGTTTTCCATTCTTCTCTTTAGACTTTATAATTTTTTTGCTGTTCTTTGCTTATCCTGCATTCCAAGCACAGAGAAGGAAGTAACTGCTTGATCTTTCTAGTTGCCACTGTAAAGGAATGCACAGTGTGGGGTTTGGGAGTTTTTAAACTTTTCTGCATTACACCAGCTAGTCACAGCAATATAATCTCACACATCATAATGACCAGTGTAGAAATAACTGGGTTTTTTACCAAGTGCCAGTCCCTGCATTTTATTATTGTTCCTTTTTGTCATTCTTGACTGTTTTGCATAAGTAGTTTCCAATAAGGCAGGCAATCTGGACTACATGTTGGAGTGACTGATGGCTAAAGCGGAGGAGACAGAATGGAAGATGCTTGCCTTGTAAGTATTTCACATTATTACATATCTCATGATGGCTTTGCAGTTAATTAAGGTTTGCTTATTGTCTGTGTTGATATAGTGTTGGGTTTTTGGTATTTTCATAGAATCATGAAATGGCCTGGTTTGGGAGGGACCTTGAAGATCATCCAATTCCAACTCCCTGTCATAGGCAGGGACACCTTTCACTAGACCAGGTTTTTCAAAGCCCCATCCAGCCTGGCCTGGAGCACTTCAGTGGGGGGGATCCACAGCTTCCCTGAATAACCTGCTCCAATGTCTCACCACCTGCACATGGAAGAATTTCTTTTTAGTATCTAATCAAACCCTACCCTCTTTCAATCTATAGTCTGTGGGAGAAGTGAAAAAATATTATGGTATTTGAATTATGGTCAACTGTTATTAAAGGGTTTTGCCAGTTATTGATAGAAGAGAGTTTAGAAGCCTTTTGACATGTGGCATTGCAGCAAGCACTGACAGGCCACAGACCAGTGGTATCAGGGAAACAATTCATACTCATGTTTTGTGTTTGTTAACAAAATGAGTGAGCTGACCCTTGTACCAACAAACTGGAATGTTCTATCTCCCTTAGTGTAAAGGGCACTCTTCAGAGATGCCTGGATACTGTTTGAGTATCAGCCACATTTGAATATTAGCACAAAGGTGAAGGGAATCTTGGCAGTACTGTGTGGTTTACCCCAAGGTTTTCATTTTTTACATCAGATGCTGCCTGCATTTTCCCCCAGTGAATTTCCAGATGGTCATGCAAGGTGGATTGAATTGCAGCATGATCACATGTTAGTACAGACCAAGGAGTTTTTACAGATTTGAGTCAGCTAGGAATTACTTATTTCATGTCACTTATGAAATAGTAGCTATCAGCCAGCACTATAGTACAGCCACTTACTATCTAGTTTTTGTTGATGGAATAGTTCAAGGGGTTAGGAAAAAGAAGTGTGTAACACACTCCAAGTGGTTCATATTTTGTCATTTGGCAGCTTTCTGCTAAGGCTCTCCTAGGAGGTGAAGAAAGTCAGATGGTTGATTTTTAGGTAGTAAAAACTGACCAGTGGCATCTCCTGACTCTCTAGAATGGAAGCACTGTTAAACAACCCTCTGGGAACAGCATGTCCAAGAGTTATAATGCTTCAAATCTAACTTTTTGTAAATTAGGGAGTAGGGAGCTAAGGCTGTTCTAAAGTTTTGAAAATTATTTTGACCTTTTTAAGGCTGCAGAGAAATACAGAAGCCCACATTAAGTTTGGTGGAGGCAGCTGGATTTTTAGAACTAAATAAAGCTACCCTCATTTGTACAACTTAGGTAGCCTGAATCCATGAGTTTCCTGAACAGGTAGTGTAGTATGACCAAACAAATATATTTAGCCCAAGCCACAATGTGGCAACCGGATGTAAGTAGAGTAACAGTTAGAGGTAGTAGCAGTTTGAGTAAAATCAGGGATAAGAAGTTGGATAAGAATCTTAGTTCGTAAATGGGATCACGTATAAGAGTTGCAAGCTGCAAACATTATTTCACAGAATCCATTAGGTTGGAAAAGACTTCTGAGATCATCGAGTCCAAGCTTTGACCAAACACATCTTGTCAGCCAGACCATGGCACAGTGTCATTGCTTGACAGCCCTTTCTGTGAAGAAATTCCTCCTGATGTCCATCCTGAACCTTCCCTGGGGCAGCTTGAGGCTGCTGTCCTCTCATCTGGTTGCCTGGAAGAAGAGATGCCGACTCCCAGCTGGCTGCATCTTCCTTTCAGGTAATTGTAGAGAGTGATAAGGTCACTTTCTCAGGAGAATAGAGATCATGAGAGTGGTTCCAGACACTGTTTGGAGGCAGGTGTCCAAGAAGCTGCATAGAGAAAGGGAAATAAGGGATTCAGGTTTCAACTAGTCATGGAGAAAGCCAACCACGGATTGTAAAATTACCTTTATGTAAAACTGTTTCCTTATCTCCTGCAATACTTTTCTCTATTGTTATAAGATACTAAAGTATTTTAGTGATGCTTTTGTTTGTAATAAAAGGGTATTTTCAGAATTACAAGCAAATTACAGAGTTGATTCTGGTTCACCTATGTGTTTTGGTTTACATGCCATAGCATGGATACAATGCTAAATTTTAGCAGGAGTAAAACTATAGTAAGGAAAGTGGTTTGAATGGTAGACTGGAGCATTAAAAAATAGTAATTAAAACTGAAACTTTTTCTGGAAATAGATTTGGAAAATATTTAGACTGCACTTCGCTCTATGCTTAAGTAGTGGGTGCCAATAAAAATGAAGGCAAACAGAACACTGCCTTATTTTTGACAATAGGAGCAGTAACAGATGTAACAGTTTTCAGCTAACTTAGAGAAGGCTTATTATGAAACTACAAAAATTTGAGGAGTACAGGATTCTAAAGAAAATGAATGAGTCATAACTAGGATTGCCAGATCTGTCTGGACCCAGCTGCAGACTGAATAGCACATTGTCTGCAGAGTACTCTGGATGAAGGACCTGCAGAGTGCCACTGCAGGCAGAAGGGATGCAGGTGGTACCTCTGTCCTTACTGACTCTGAACAGAGTGTGCTTCCCAGAACCTGCCAAGTAGGCAGGGCTGGAGATTCCAGGAGCCTGCTGCACTCTGATGTTCTTCTCCTGAACTGAATCAGTGCTTCCAACTGCCTTGTACAGATATGTAAATAGCCTGATGCTTTGCTGGCAACCTGAAGCCTTCACTGCCCTGGCCAAATGGGACTAGGCAATCTAGTTCATGAAAGGAAAGATTTTCACTAGAAACTCAAATGGAGTTGGCTAGAGTCGGTTTCAAATGCATGGAGCTAGAGTAAATGCAAAAATAAATCTCTACACCTCTATATGGAGCAGAGCTATTTTTCTGAGATATGTAGTTCTTAAGGATTTTCTCCAAGAAAATCTATGTCTAAAAGATCATCAAATCATTAAGGCTGGAAAAGACCCCTGACCATCGAGTCCAACCTTTGATGGATCATCACCACATCAACTAGACCATAGCACTAATGACACATCCAGTCATTTCTTAAACACCTCCAGGGATGGTGGCTCCACCATCTCCCTGGGCAGTCCATTCCAATGCTTAATAACCTTTTCCATGATGAAATTCTTCCTGAATTTCACTGTCTCCTGTGCTGTGCTACTGATCTCCAGATACTTTGGGCTTACTGTTCTGTATTTTACTAACCATTATACATAAACCAATGAAATACAGGATTGTATTTGGTACTTTCACTTCTTCCAGCACCAAGGCACTTTTGTGAGAGATTGCAATTCAGATAAACAATTCAGCTGTTGCAAATGGTCGCATTTAATTCAGTTAACGATACTTAATTTCTAAATGTCAAGTGAGTTCTGATGAATGGTTTTTCTTCATTTTCTTTATTTGTTCTGCAACCTCTCCTGCTGGCATTTCAATTCAGACACATCCTCCCAAACTGGATTTGTTTTACTACTTTTTCTTTTTTTTTCCTTTTTTTCCTTTTTTTTTTTTTCCTTTTATTCCACTATGGTAATCTCTTGAAGTTTCTCTAGCAAATGCAGATAAAGAAGAAACATTTCACTTTCTACAGTGATTTTATCTTTTCTAAGCACTATTTTTATACCTTGTTCATCTGTTGGCTTTGCAGACTATTTGGCAGTTTTCCTGCTCTTGGTGTGTCTGAAAAAGAATTTATTATTAGCTTTTATGCCTCTTATGATTTGTTTCTCAAACCTTCTTGGCCTGACTTTCTGTTTTTCACATTTAACCTGTCAGAGTTTTTGTTTTTTTCTATTTTCTTTATCTGGCACGATTCAACTTCTTGAGTTTTTTTATGGAACTCTAGACAAAATGGGGACTGATTGATTTATCAGGCTCTGGCAATGGACTCCATTTGCAGTGCAAGTGTCTCTGTTGGAAGATGGGTCTAGTTCCACTGACTTTTCACATGGTTGCTTGAGGTTCTGGTACCCCACAATTCCTGAGTGGATGGGAGACCTGGGCATGGCCAGGCTGCTTCTGAATGGGGAACTCCTGGCACTGCTCATCTCTTTCTGCTGTGGCAACCAGTGCAACTGACGGCAAAAGCCAGCAGATTAAAAAAAAAAAACAAAAAAGCAAAAGACTGTGTTAGAAACTGCATCCTGTTTCAAGACTTCATAACCTCTGCAGCACATATAGCACAACTAGAAATGGGAGTGCCTCCCTGTTCAGTGGAATTTCTGTGTTCAGCATGCTAAATTGCTGCCTTACAGCAGCACTGGTTGCTGCAGAGGAGTGAATAATAAGTCTGAAAACGAACAGACAACACACATCATGTTTACCAACCAGTTTCCCAGCCAATTCTTATGAATGGCATGGTTAAGTCACAAAAGTAAACAGGTAACTTGTGAAATGGTGTCATCCCTGCTGTGGGAATAAGTAAATTAAATGTAGTAGTTCTTAAATCGAAGAAAAGTTTATAAATGTCTTCTGCGGTTAGGAAAGCAGTTGAGAAAGTATAAAAGAGTCAAAATTATTTCTTTCCTTATAGGGAAACTTTCTTTACTGCTGTGTTTGACTAACATATAACCCCAAAGATCTTAAGATAAGGAAAAGACCCAAAAATGTGCCAAGTGTCTTATTGGAAAAAGAGGCTAAGAGTCTTATATTGTATTTATTCACCTATGAGAGTGAAGCATGTTTTAAAAGGGAATGTTTTCCACCACTTGGAAGAAGAGAAGCTCTGGAAGAAAGGGTTGATGTCAAATATTTTCTACTCTGGCTTCATCACCAGGGTTCTGGCAGGTGCCCTTACAAAAATAGTGCACATACTTGTGAACATTCAAACACCCCTGTTGAGACATGGCATTTCCACAGACTTGTTTGGGTTTATTCAGAACCTGAAGTGTTTTAATGGAAAACACAGAATATGCTCAATGCTACTGTGGCTGATCTTTTGCTTTGGATCAAAACAAAGTGAATTGCCAAAGCAGAATAAAAAGAAGAAAGGATGCCCAACTAAATCTGATTTAAAAAAAAAAAAACCAACCCCAAACACAAAACCCACCTAAAATATAAGTTCCATGTGGTGGAATAAAGTACCTGGGAGCTGAGGAAGCACAGAGGAAGCTGATGTTTTACTGGCACTGATGCCCAGCAGCCAGGGAAAGCTGCCAGGTTAACCAGTAAAGGTGAACCACTGTCTCCAGTCAGCTGCTCTAAGGTGCCACCTGATCGTGCCAGACGTGCCCAGTGTGGTGCTTATGTTAGTAAAGGGCTTGGGAAACTGCAAAAGACTCAGCAGTCCTGAGGCATTTTAGCATGAAATAAATCAGTCCTGAATATTTCTAAGGAGGGTTTTAGTACATACTTCTAACTGTCTGGTCGTAATTGGAGCCCAATGGTTTATGTATCCCAGGCACTTGTGAAGACTGAATGTTGGCTTGCTGCAACAGTGAAACAGTCTTTAGTCTTGGTCCAGAAGTATTAAGAGGTTTAGGTCTTTATTTATGGAAGGTCATTATTAGCTGAAACGCGCCATAAAGAATTTATGCTTGCTGTTAAAAGGAGCTGGTAAACATTTTGTCACAAGATTAAAGAGCATTGTTTTCAACCACATTGTCTAGACCATTTGACAAAAATGCAGAGAAGGCTACAGCCCAGTTTATGTACATGTCAATCTTATAAAATAAACAAAAACAAACTAAAATATCTGTCTAGTTTCAGGCAAAATGTGAACTGCAGTTCTAGTTCGAGGTCCAGAGCTATGCTGAGATTCAACAGAAAAATAAGTAAAATATGAACAGGGGGCTGGGGCACCTTGTTCCTGGATACTCAGAGCAACCAAGGGGGAGATGGGAGTTCTCAAGTGCATCTTTTGTCTTTAGGTAGAAGATGATGTTCCATACATTTTTTTTTACAGGAAAATATTTTAAAAGTACAAATGTCAGTCATCTAAGGATTGAAAACTCAAGAAGAATGTTGCAGGCTGTTGCAAACTACTGCCATGAATAATTATTATTCTCTGCTGAGAGTTGTCACATACACCAAAAATGCTGTGAAAAGCTCTGTTTTGTTTTTTTTTTTCCTGAGAAAGTTATGGTAATAATTTAGTTTCTTGTTTTCCTTACTTCTATTGGGTTAAAAACCCCTGAACAATATTGAAGAATTCTTCCAAGAATATTACTCTTTATTGCCTCAGGCATCTTCTTAGACTGTCCTAGAAAGTACTACAGCTAAACAGATGGTCACGAACAACAAACCTGGTCTCACTAAAGGGAATATTCCTGAAATGGTTCTGTCTTACAGTAGGTGCAGTTCACTGGGCTGTTTTAAACTGTTTGGGTTTTGGTATGTACCTGCTAGATCCTAATACTCCTATCCAAAGGGGCAAGTAATGTTTTCAAAGCAGTAAAGTGGAGTCCATATTTAGTCCATGTTTAGAGTAGTTGCATTTCAGAATGGTTACAGTGATGCCTGGGCTTTCCACTGGTAATTTCTATCCTGAAAGAAGCTGGCTGTTAGAAACTGCTATCAGAGTGACCACAGACCTGTAAAGAGAGTACAGCTTTGGAGTGGTGCGGTTTAACCCCAGCTAAAGCCAGGACAAAGATGCAGAGTTAGAGTAAAACAAGGATTTTCAGGTTTAGTCCATGTGCTTGGGCACTGTGAGACCACCTGGTACAACACTGCAGGGGGCTCAGCATGCTACTCTTTGGAAACAATGATACCAGCTGTGTCCAAAGGAGCACTGTGCCTCAGACAGACAGGTGACGTCCCTGCCCAGGAGGAAGGAAGGAGTGCTGTATTGGCTCTGTTTTGCATGGATATCTCATGCAGGTGGGAGCTGTTGAGGCAGCTGAGCCCCAAGAGATGGCAGCACAACAGGAACTGTTACATTTTCTCCTTCCTAAAAGTTGTACTGTGAGCTGCAGATCAACACACCACAACATCTCAGGGATCTTAATTCCCAGTATATTTTAATTAGCACTACTGATGTCTTTACAATTACATACTATGTTAATTTTCACTGTTAATTCTAGCTTGTGTTATGTTTGGCTAGGAAAGGAAAATATGTGTAGCACTGTGCTTTTGAGCTTCTAGCCTGAGTCATCTGGAACAGGTTATTTCATCAGTCATGTTATAAAATGGCAATTATAATTCAGACAGTGAGCAAAGCAGACCTCAGCTGATAATCTAAGGTAGTCTTTGAAAAATTATAGGCAACCCTCCCCAAACACCTAGGGGTTGCAACTGAGGTTATTTCCTGGGAGGCGATAGAAGTGAGCCCTACCCTTTCTCAGGCAGAATTAGGGTTTGAGACCATGTTTCCCATGTGGTGCTATTCGAGGAGCGTTAGGGTGAAATGTGTGTGTCAAATTACTGTCTGTGTTGAAACGTCAGCATGTGACAATATCAAAAGCTTGCTTATTTGGCAGTCTCCAGAAACACTTAGATCAATCTCCACATCAGGCAAAAACTCAACTTGTGAATCTCACAGAGCTTAGATGCTATCAAAACACAGTTGTTTCTGCAAGTGCCCAGCAGTTTTGCTGTTTTACCATTTTTGCTCATAAAAACATTTGGTTCCCTAAGATTTGGTAGGAGCAAAATGAATGCTTTTAGTGTCTATAGCTTGGACATGCAGGGCCTAAAGTGTCAGTCATTGGAAAATTTCTTTAATGAATTTAGGTGTGTGTGGCTGGGTAAAAGATGTCTATGACTTGGCATGTTGAATGACTTTGGGCTCACAGATCTACCACCATACAGACTTGTATGCTTTGATTCTTCTCACAGTTTGAAAATTTTCTTGAAAATGTTCAGAATGGCGGAATTTTAAAAAATGACAAGAACATCCAAGAAGGGCGTTTGACAGATGTGGTTCTGGAGAAATGTAAGAACAAAATCAGAGTTTAAAAATGAGATGAAATGTTGTGAAACTTAGAGGAAAAAGACTTGTTTCTGCAAGAAAGATTTTCTGTTCAGGGGTGCTAAGTGTAATTAACTGTTCCTAAATTCCCTGATCTATTTACAGCTTTTGTCTTAGCATTTAGAATCAGTCAGATTATGTTCACCAGTGCTGAGGGCTCCTGTTCATCCAATGCTGTGCTTTAGCTGCAGGAGCATAGCTCAATTCACATGTGCAAAGAGAGTAAAGTTATACAATACATTTTATATCCCCCTTACTATAATATATATTACACAATTTTCAAAATCCAGGTCTTAACTGGAGATGTGGTTTCAACCCTAGCTATGCATAAAGCAAACTTTGAGAACATAGTTAGTTAACAGAGCCCCATTTTATACTGGGGACAGTTCCACACCTCCCCATGACGACAAAGACAATGTCAAGGTAATCTAAATAAAGTAATAGATTTTATAACTCAGAGGGATATTTGAGATCACTGAAGTGAGAGCACCACTACACATGAAGTTTAGCCAACATCTTAAGCATAACTGCTGAAGGTGTCAGCACAGGGTGTTGAAAGATGCATCAAATTGCTCATTTTTATAGGGTGAACAAAAGGGGGCTTATGCACCACAAAATCCTTCCTTTATACAACCCTTCATACCAAACAGAGATGTGAAAAGGCTGTGGCTGCATCTTATTGTTTTGTGACTGATGGTAGTTACAGAAAGGTACTGCAGAAATTCCACTTAGCCACAACATCAAATCCTTTTATTTTGGAAAAAAAACAGTCACCAAGCTGTAAACTAGCCCAGGTTGTGGTTTGGTACACTTTTTAATACTCTGGTTTTTATCCACTCCAGCTGTCAGATGGAGACAGGAAAAATCAAAACATTTGTACAGTATTTCTTCTTAAGGGAGCCCCTTAGGTGGTGAGATCTGGATTCACCTCCTGTCTCCAGGGTTGGAGCACCTCTGCCAGTTGGCTGATGGATCAGAACTCTGAGGCAACTATTTGGGAGCAGACTGGTGCTGCACTCATACAGTGATTCTGGCATGCATGCAATGATTTTACCATGTGATTGTAGAAAAATTCAGTGGATTAGCAAGTGAAGTATTATCAGATGAAGCAAGCTCTTCGTCCACACAGCTGGATGCACGGAGAATTTGCTTTCCTGTAAAGCTGTTTCTCATTGCTTCAGTAGATTTTTCACGCTTCTAACATACAGTAAGCACTGCTACCCTTAGATCTGTTAGCTCTCCAGGTTATTGAGTGTATTGAGAAACTCTGGTGGTATGGAGCAGTGAGAATACTCACTGTTAAACATTTGCCACAATGAAAATTTTCCTGGTCTTTGCTTTCTATCCTCTCTTGCCTGTTTTCTGATCCATGACAAAACTTCACAACATGCCCAGCAGCTTCTTCAGAATTCCCTTGTGTGAGCTTTTGTTAGGCTTTTGGGAACTTTGTTAAAAGTAAGTAAATTAGTTCTTGTTTATCTGCCAATGTATAGACACTTCTTGAATGATTCCAGGTGAGTGTTTAATTTTCCATGTAGTGCAAGTGATGCAAGCAAGTCACTGAGAGATAAACTGTCAGAAATGGCCTGGAGCCTCTGGTACTGTCATTTTTGAAAGGTAATTTGGACAATTACAGCCAGTTAACAAGATACAGAGGTCTCGAGCTTCCCTTTGGCTCCAGTACAACTTGTAAGGGCTCAGTACCTCTAAAGCAGCTCAGTCCTTGTATCTCAAGCTGGATATCAAGTCTTAGAGGCAAATATTATTATTATTATCTGTTATATCAACTGTAGTTCTGTTTCTCAATCTGTTACAGAGATGTTCCTTAGAAATAAAGGGTTTTCTCAAATGGGACACTCAACAGAAATTCAAAGCAGTTGTTTAATGTCCATGTCTGACTTTAATTTCAGTGTTCATCTTTGGATCCACTATAATCTTTGTTGCATCTGATTGCTTACCTTTCACATCCCATAAATGTTCTTCTTGACCTACTTAAGCTCTGCCTGTGGCAAAGTTGCAAAACACCTGAAAAAGTACTTTATTTCCTTCCTCTTCAGTCATAACTGGAGATCTGCAAGTTATGCTTTTCCTGAAGAAATATTTCATATCATAAACTGCTCCCTTAAGCATGGGGTCAGTTTAAAAAGAGCCAGTGTTTGCAGAAAAGCCATTTGTTTTCCTTTGAATGTTTAATTTGTTTATTCCTGTTTTCAAATAATCCCCAAGCAATATAGTTCCTGTAGCTGTGATCATCATGAATTCGAGTTATTCACCTCCCAGAGGGTCAGACCTTTCATCAGTATGCCATTGGCACAGAGCAGTGAGTGTTGCATATTCATTGTCCAGGACACCAGCTAGAGGGCCTCCAAAAACCCCTGACTTTTTTTTGTTCTCAGAGCAAGGAAAACAATCCCTTCCCTTCTCCAGTCCCTTGATAAGGGTTTCTGTCCAATAACGGTGCTCTCTGCTCTGAGGCACATTTAACTGTGAAGTTTGCAGCGGGAGAGGCTTTCCTTCAAGCTGTTAGTGTTTTATCCTGGCAGGCTCCTCGAGGTTGTTGTGAGGAGTCTAGCCAGTTGGTGAGCTTTGTAATCTAAACCAGCTGTCCCAGGCTGAGGCCCCCATTTGCATTGTTTAACATACTTAGAAAATGAAGTGTTCATTTTTAACATTCCTCCTCCAATTGGTTTAATGCTGAATTACAGAAGAGAACTAAGCAAAACCAGGTGCTTTCTCTGTATTCTCTCCAGTGTCTGAGGAGGTACAGACGGCTCCCGATCTTCTCCATTACTTGCCATTTCATTCTTTGGACTATAAAGGACAGAGGAACTGAACTGCTAGCAGAGGGTAATGTTTGGAAAACTTTCTAGTTATTCATCAGCACAGACTCTGGGTTTTTTCCACCTTTCCCCAACGGTTTTGGACATGCAAGGATTAAGAAGGTAAGTGGTATGCATGAAACTTCTTTGCTTACTGACGGGAAACCTGTTTGTGGAAAATAGCTGTGGCAGGGACGTGTTATGCCAATCCACTTGCAAAAGCCATTCGCACAGAGATGGGATCTCAATGGTCAGAGGTGGGGAAAGACGATCTGCCTGTTACTAAAGCTGTGCTGTCTCTGACGAGTTCCTTCTTGATCTGTGCTTATACTCTGCGCATCTGCGGGAGTGCTGAACTGCAGCAGCCACGATCCCACTGGCTACAGTGATTGATTGAAGTTAATTAGTTACTATTGCAGAAGTTAATTGCTGGTTTAAAATATTTTGCCTGCTGGGCAAGCTACTGTGACCAGCTGCATGCAGTGTTGACAGGTTGTGCTGCATGTCTGTTAATAATTCTTGAGGGGATTTTAGATCTAAAGTAACGAGCAAATTGAGATCATGGGTGCAGACAGAAAACGTATGAGGCAGTAAGGTCACTCCCCCACCAAAAGGAAAGAATATATCACCTTGTAGCAAAGGAAACTAAAGACTGTCTAAAAATGTATGCATTTTCTCTGACTGTTTTATGGGGGATTTTGTTATTGTGCACTGTCCTGCAGCAATGTGCAGCGCAGCCCAGTTGCTGCATGTGTCAGTATTCTGCTATAACCTGTTGTATTCCCTCCCAATGCTTTAATCACTCTATGCAAAGTGAGTATGCAGTCTTTATAGAAGTGTACACTTTAAAATCTCTTCAAAAAGATCTGAAGAATCAATAAATTAAGTGCAAGCCTAAATGGACAAAATTGTAGTTTGAATGCTTTACATTGGACTCTAAGGAAAACTCTGTGCAGAATTTGCCTTTTCTTGTCACTCAAAAGTTGCCAACAAGCACAATCTGTCTCCACAGCACTATGAACAACCATTTTAGGGTTTTATGTTTACTTTTCAGAGCTTGTCAAATTTGTTGTAATGTGTTGGTCATTGTTTGTGGTTTTGTCTGATGCATTTGTAGGTCTTGCTCAGCAGCTCAGTTTGCACTCTGGAAATCAGGCACAGCTCTAAGAGAGAAAGTTGGCAGCTCACATGGGTAGCAGAACTAAGGCTACCTAAAATATCCCCTGCTTCCTGTACTGGTTTTGTGGGAATGTATTGTATCCAATTGCCATTTAGACTTACAATCCAAGATAAGCAAGGTGTGGATCTAATGGTACTAGGAAGTTTTATATAAATCAGCAGCAAAAGACTGAAATCTACAGGACCTAGAAAAAAGTTGTTTCTGACTGTGCTTTCATGGTTTTCTATCTGTTAGTAAATATCTAGAGGTGGGAGGTTATTTGACCATAATTTTTATACTCCAGGTAAGGAGCTCCAAAAATAGGTGTAGGGCTCTTTTAGTGAGGGGGCCTCATCTTTCAGTTGCAGTGGAGAGAGACCCAGTAGGGAGCACTAGATGTGAAGATGATGTACCTGGGAAGGCTCCATTGAAGATATCAGCTTCTGGTAGCTGGTGACCTGGCACAGGGTGTCTCCTTCAAGAATGACCAAAGGGACAGAATCTGGCCCCAAGCAAATGGATTCATCTCAGACAGAGCCTCTGGGGATGAAATGCGGTTTAGCGGTTGGAGCAGCTGGCTTGGATTCAGGACCTCCTGCGTGACATGTCTGCAGACCTGCCAACACTTCACGCTGTGAGCTTAGGCAGGGCCTTGCTTGGGTTTACCCATTTGTAAAACGTGCACAGTGTGCAAGAGAAGCTTTCATTTTTGCAAAAGAAAGGTGACAGAGAGGGGGAAAACTGTTTTATTGAATATTGCACACTTGTTAATTTAACAGCTGCTGCATGGGGTGTCATAAAAATTAGATTAGTCCATAGACATGTACAGTCTGGTTTCAATTCCAGTACCATCAGAGCCATTGGTCTGAGACCTGAATCTGACCCACAGTTATATTACTCCTTCTCCAAAGGCCAAATTCTTGTTAGCAAAACTGTGGAATACACTGAAGTGTCACTAGAAATTAATTTGTCCATGTGTATTTAATTCTATGTAACAAGCCTGGATATCTGAAGGTTTTCAGCCTATTTTCTATGCGCATTACAGGATACTGACTGCTTTCACACTGGCTGTCTGCCTTTCAAGCCCTGGAAAAGCACAGGTGAGAGGTGCATGCAGAGATGTGTGTACTGGTTTGTACTGAAGTGCTACATGGCATGAAACTTAACTGGCTAGCAGGTGGATAGGAAGCTCTGTGGTCTGGGGTTTACATGGAAAGGAAGTTGTGTGGTCTAAGGGTTTAGAGGGGAGAACTTGGAGCCAGCAGGATTCTGGAGTTGAACATGGATTGAGCTTATTGACTCATCCTTGCCAGCTCAGCAAAATATCCCTGTAGAAATCTGGACCTCACTGAAAATCTGATGCTGCCTCTGAACTGAACACTTCTGGAACAGGAAATAAGAAAAACTATGCCATGAAACCAGAGACCGCTCAGTTCTATTGTGAGAAACATCCATATTTGGAGAATTCATTCATAGAAATACATCTTTTCTGTGTATAGCAGGATCAAGTCTTAAGACTGTTTAACTTTGGACTGTGATCCTGAAGGACTGCATCCCAGTTTTCATTTTCACTTATGCCCAAACCCATTTCTGTTCAAGAGGGTGGATGGAAGTAAAGCAGTCCAGTTCTTGAAATAGCAGAATCATTAGTTCTTTGTGTGCTCAGGCTCCAAGTAACTTTAAATCAGGAAAAACTGTTCCTAAATGTATGTTGTTTGGATTTCTAGTTAATAGTCCAAATATATTTGGTATCCAGAGCTGTGTTTCTAAATACTGTTGCCAAAAGCCTCTGAAATGTAGTTGTTTTTCTTCTATTACATTGAAAATTTCCTGCACAGGTCATGCTTATTGATATTTTTGTGATTATTGGATCTGTATGGGAAATGCTTTTCATACCCCTGGAGAATTTTTGAGATGTCTTTAAGGGTTTGTTTTTATAATTTAAAAAGTATTGTTTACATTAGAATTTTTATAAAAACATCTTTTAACATAAATTGAATTTTGAAATTGCTTTGAAAAAGCAACTTGAAGCTGAAACAACAGCACTGAGTTCTTTCTGAAGATACTGAAACTGGTAATTTTTGACAATATTGGAATCTTTTCTAGAATAAAGTTCTAGAAAGTTGTTGAAACCAGTCCTACAGTAGTTTCAGTGTTTCTGAATCATCATTTTTTGACCAAAACAAAATAATTTTGTTAACAACAATTTGAGCTATTCCAGCTAACCTAGGTATAGCGTATATACACAAAAAGGAGAATAAAAGATAGAGTATATACATTCTTTAAAACATGAGGGTGATTATGCATTCTCCCATTAGAATATCTAAGCTTTCCACACCATGATACCAAAATATCTTTGAATGCCAAAACAAATGAAGGCAGAATTCCTCCATACTTGTCTGACACTTCTAGCAGGGTTTTTTTTTTGTGTATTTGTATGTGCAAGTGGCAGGTGCAGTCCAAAGAGTGCCATGTGTTTCACTTCATGTCCTGTCCCTGGATCCTGCAATGACCCACTCCACTGACTCACCCCTCTAACCCTTTGTTTCCCATCTACAACTTACTACTTTTCCAAACATCAATTAAGTACTTTACTCTTCCACTCATTTCTTCCATAAAGTCCAAAAATAAGTGTCTTTATCATTAAGAAACAACAAAAAAGGAAGAATCTTGAACACACTCCATCCCTCTGCCAGCTTCAGTGGTTCCTGTTTCCTGGATATCTCTTGCTTACATTGCCTAGTACAACCTACTTACTGGGCTTGTGTCAATTGCTTGGCCCCCTGCTAAATAGCTGGAGGCTCAGTCAAAAACTAGGAAGAGAAGAGAATCATTTTAACAGGCTTTGAAACCATTATCACCAGGACTTTCACCAATTTAGAGATGCTGAGGTGGTACTGAAGATTCAAGGCTGCAGCCCTGATAATGACCAACAGAATAGGAAGGAACAAGGCTTCCAGTAACCATGAATGCCTATAACATGTTGTATAAAGATCTATCCTCTAAAAACTACAAGGTTTGGTGGAAAGGAAGAGCCTTATTTTTTTAAGCTTGTTATGTTTCAACTGTGGCTCTGGATCAGTCAATGCCTGAAGTGCTATGTGCTGACATGGGCTGTCTGGGGAGCTTCAGAGCCCTTGGGAGATGCAACAAGCACCTTTGAGATGAACCCCCCTGTTCTGGCAAAACCAAGACCCCAAACTAGAAGACTGTAATTCTGTGCTAACAACTCATAACACACTGTACCCCTGTACTCATAACTCATTGGTGACCCCTGGGCAGAAGAACAGCCTGACACTGCCATCACCTGAGGGTGCCACTCCTGAGCTAAGGGCTGGAACCTGTGCTGAGGCCTCAGGGACATGGCTTGCTGACTGTCCTCTGGGGAAGGAGCTTTATTTTGATGTACTGAACAACTGTACTAATCATAATAATCCAGATGAGCATTTGACTCTGCAAACCTCTCCATCATCACTGAGTGTCCTTTTTTCTCTCATTTTAGCAGCAATGCACTAATGGGTTTGACCTGGACCGTGCCTCTGGGCAATGCTTAGGTAGGACTTTAATTAATCAATACATTTAAATTTGGGTTCAAAAATTGAATTTATTGAGTTAACATTGTGGTGCTCTTACTATGTTTTAGATGAAAAGTTCTTACTGTGTGACAAATATATGTTTGTATACATGTTTATAAAAAAATATGTGTATATATAAATATGTGGGTGTACGTGTTTGTGTGTGTGTCTTTACATAGCACTGATCTTTGACATTGTTGAGATACTAACAGGCTGTCAGGCCTACTCAAACAACAATGATGCGTTTTGATAGGAGCTCAGTGTAGCTGCCAAAGGAGGAGGGCTGTTCACCCTCCTTCTCTTTCTCCTTCAAACTCAGGATTTATTGTCTTTGTTGCCTGTCTCCACCTGCAGGCTCAAATAAAGTCTTCCAATCTCAGAAACTGAAATTCCAAGTAAACTGAGCTGAGGTACTGTAAGGAAATCTGCACTTTGCCCAGTAGCATCTTTTTGTCATGTCATTCAGCGTCCAGGGCAGCATCTTATATATGCCATAAAGTCATCCAAACAGAAAGGGAAAAACCTGCAGCAGATTGTTTGTCCTGCCATAGCCTACTGTTTCTGTGGCCCAAGAACCAGGGGAATGCTGAATTTGGCTAGACCAGTTATATCTTTCTAAATTTAATTCAGCCACAATCTCAATCAAAGCAAGAAAGAGGCCTGAACTGTGTCCCCAGATCTGAGCATCCCTAACTCAGAGGGAGGAAACTCGAGACTTCCAAAGCAGGATCAAAATTTCACAGCTAGGCAGACCAAACAATCACTTTCTGAAATCCTGATCTGCATGCTGTGGTTTGGACAGACCCTCCAGCAGGAACAGGCAGTAGCATGCTGCAGCCATGTGTAAATCAGTGTTTAAACCAAACTTCTATGGAATAGCAAAGCAGGCCTTGTCCTCTCCCTCTATCCTCTAATAGTATGAGTACTCTAGAGTGCTCACAGTTTTAGAGGGTAGAGGGATAATATATATCATATTATATCCTCTAATACTCATAGCATTAGAGGATATAGCACTCGTACTATTAGAGGATATAGTATGAGTACTCTAGAGTAGTTTTACTACTCTAATAGTATGAGTAGATCACAGGATATGTTGAATGCAAGAGATGTTTTCTGTTTTAGTACAATCTAACGTCAGAGTGAGGCTCCACAAGGAAGGGTTAGCCATTTGATGGAGAATATAATTTTTTTTTTTTTTGCAATATTATGCAAAAAACACATGAACTATTTTTTGATAGGTCCCATTAAGGAGCAATCACTCTCTAAACCCTTGCAATCTCATTGCAGATATTGATGAATGTCGGACCATTCCCGAGGCCTGCAGAGGGGACATGGTGTGTGTGAACCAGAACGGGGGCTACCTGTGCGTGCCCCGCACAAACCCCGTGTACCGCTCGCCCTACCTGAGCCCCTACTCCAACGTGTACCCCCCACCCCCAGCCCCAGGCCCCGTTCCCAACTACCCCACGGCCACCCGGCCCCTCATCTGCCGCTTCGGCTTCCAGCTGGATGAAAACAACCAGTGTGCTGGTAAGCACTACAAATCCTTCTTCTAGATTTTCATTTATGTTAAAGCTTGTCTGACATTACAGAAACAATCGTCCTGCAGTTGTCCTTCAGTTAATGCAGCAGCCAAGCCCAGTATTTTGAAGTCAAATTTTTTTTAAGGATACAAGCTGTATGTTTCATATCATTATTCCATGCAAACTAAGATATTGCCATCTTATTTCAAAAGTTCCATACTTTCTTGATGATTTCTCATCAACACAAGAGCTAAAACTGACTTGTCTTTTGGGCTTATTCTGCCCTATTGTCTGAAGTTTCTGGAAGGACTTGGTTGCAGGTGATGTACTTTCTTTGTTTTCCTACTGAGGAGACCACAAGAGCTTTACAGGAGCTTTGAAAGTCTAGAGTTAAATTCAGCTAACATTTGGGACACATTTTTTGTATTTGAATCATTGGCCTTTCCAAGGTGGGAAAAACATATTTTCTAACCAGCACTAACTGTAATACTGACTGGAAAATTAAAAAAAAAAAAAGAAAAAAAAGAAAAGAAAAATCATAAACCCTGGGGTTCTTTTAAGAGTTCTTAAATCCTGGGAAATCCTGGGATCACTGAAGAGCTGAATATTTTGATGTAAAAATAAGCATTTTTGCTATCTGATTCTTTGAAAACAGCCTTTAGTACATTTCATCTTAGCAAATTGATCAACCTGTTATTTTATCTACTGATTTGTAGATTTCCAGGAGTGTTTTCATTTTGTTCACTCTGCTTTAGATGATTCAGGAAATGGGGTAGTTAGTAGAAAAGAAGTGCTGAAATGAAAGTGGAAATGAAACCTCTGAATTATACTGTCTGGTCTGTTTCATGCAAACCAGAATAATCAAAACAGGAAGATTTAGGGAGCTTTTACAGTGAACTTTCCAGCCTCCAAAGGGCACATATGTTCCTGTTTATGCCGGCAAAAATGGGAGAACTTATACTTTTTTCAGTCAGGCTGTTCGGTCATTTTTACTTTCAAATATTTGGGATTTAATTGTAAGGAAAGTTTGGTGATGAGAGACATTAATGAGAATACATGGGAAAGGACAGGCTGCCATTTGAGCACCACAGCAAGCTGAGAGCAGTTTTTGTAATTCTACATCAGATTTGAATTTGGGTAGATGATGTGACAAAGGAAGAAAAACAAAACTAAAAGAAAACAAGACCTGTCAGGGGTCTGTGCTGGGTTAGATTTCATTTTTTATTTAGTGAAATTCTCTGGAAATATTCACTATCTTAATGCAGTATTTATTGTTGTATCCATGTGCCCCCAGATGGAAAGTGTGGTCACCAAAGGGAGTGATTTGGTCCAGGTCTCACTGTGGTGATGGTAGAAAGGCCTGATCCCCTGTTTCCAAGGTTCCTGGAGCAGTTAACAAGGTTATTTTAGTGCCATGCTTGAAGTCCTTGGAGGCAAGACAGCAGGGAACCTTGACAGAGTCCTCAGGAGCAACCAAAATTTTACCCAGGTCACTCAAGAAAGTCTGACCCACAGGATCATGGCATCCATAAGCCAATTATAGGCATCACTCATGTTAATGGTATTTCAGTTGCTCTGTGCTTACCTCCTTGTCCATATTCAGTGTGTTCTTAGGATACAAAGCACTCCAAGGGCAAGTTGTGTGGTGGAATGGTTGAAAAGAATGAACTAGAAGTAATTTTGCCCAGTAGGTGGGCCACTATGTAACAGGTTTGTTATGTTGGTGTACAGACACCACCATCTAGCACCTTCTTTCCAATAAAATTAGTCAAAGGTATTTCCATTAGAGATAATGAGATTTTCTGCTATTGACTGCAGGGGAACCAGAGCTATTCTCATGCCAATGTGTCTGAGCAATCTGCAGGTTTTAACAGAGTACACATTTTTGTCTGGTCAGATATGGGGTTACAGATCAGGGTCACATTTTCTACTGCTAGGACCACAGAAATCTCTACTTTCACTTTGAATTTGAGTCAAAACAGGTTATTAAATACAGGAGCATTTTCTGGGAGATTGGGAGATTTACAGCCTCAGCTTTGAAGCACTGAGGTTGTTCAAGAGACTTCCAAAGTGAAACAGGACAAAAATTTGATCTGAAAGTTCTGTGAGTTTTAACAAGCTCTTTCTAATTTTTTTTCCTACCACTCCACAAAATGTAGGGAGGCTGCAAGAAGGTTGTTCCAGTCTGGCACCTGGCCTGCCTACCAAGGCCTCACATTCCTTGGCTCTCAAGGGAATGTGTACCCCTGGCTGTTCACATAACATTCCCCCTCGTGGGGCTGATATGTTTCCTTGCAGCAAAAAAAGAGATATTATCCATTCTTCTCCCTTTCAAGCTTTTTGGCCTCATCATTTCTGGCCTGGATGGTCACAGACAGTGCTTAAGTGTCCACAATCCTTCCCTGTCCTGGTCACCACTCAGTCTTGCCAAGATTCTTCCATCTTCAGATCTTGTCCTTTATGAAAACAAAACTTTTCCTGGCTCAAGTGCCTCTCAAAGACACCTGTCCGTGATGGCTTTGCCCAGTCCAGCATCTTCTGTGTTCTGCAGAAGTACCTGTAGCCATTTGTGGTAGCAGACAGAGAAATGTTTTAATGATAATTACTTCTAAAGTCTTCTGTGGGTTTGATTCCAAATACGTGGTATTTTTTACCCCGGGGTTGCTGAGTGCTTTATATTTTGTATATGTAAATGGTCTGTGTTTTCAACAGCACAGAGTTTTCGTAAATCATTCCAAAGCAGGTTGGGAAAGATTTATAACCACAATTAATGTTGGAATAAAAGATCGCATACAGAAAAAAGCAAAGAACATCTAGTGCAAGAGCACTGTTTGAACTGTTTGTCTTCTAACATTACTTCTCTATAAATACAGAATGGGTTAGTCATAATAATGACTTTTTGCACAAGGAACTTGGTCTAGTAACTGTTGGCTCCAGATTGCTGAAGTGAGGGCCTGTATTCTTGCTTTATACATTCGCAAGCTGAGAGCTCTTTCCAGTTTCCTTTCACTCCACCTTGCTGTTTCCTGATTTACAATGATCTTCAAAACATGTCTCAAACACAGATCCTTCTGGGCATTGTGGAAAGAACTGTACTGGGTGGGCTCTTATTATTGCTTTCTCTGCAATTAATGCAAACTCACAATGTGAGGAGATGATGGGGTTGGAGAGGGTTGAATAGAGAGTTCAGAGAAAGCAGACCACAAAGATAGAGAGGCAAATGCTAGGAAAAGTATGAGCATAAGGTCAGATAAGTATTACCTAGATACAGAGAGAAGGGAGGAGGGCAGAGGAGGTAATTTAAAAAAAACCAACAAAACATAATTGTTATTTTTAAAGCAAAAGGTAAAAGGAAGAAGGAAATGGAAGGATGCTGTCTCTAAGTGCAAGAGAGAATTGTTTTTCATGCCCCATTTGTGCAGTAGTCATTGCATCAGCTTTCCTTGTTTCCCAGAGATTGGCAGGACCTCCTACATTCCCCACCTATGGGTCCCAGTCCCACATTTGTGGAGTGAAACTCCTTCCTTCAAAAGATTACCTTTGCACAGATGGCTTTTAGATCATTATCTTTATATTGCAAGCATACCTAAACCCCACATCCAAGCCCACAATGTACTGCCCTGCCTTGTGCCCAGCCTCATTAAGAGCAGCCCATGTCTAGATGAGTTTTCAAGCAAAATGAAGGAACCAGATGTTGCTGTGTGGGGAAAGGGGAAGGAAATTAAGAGACAGAGAACTGAAAGGAGGTGCCCAGGTCTTGCATCAGGCTCATGGCTGTGCTGGGATAGAGCCCAGAGTTCCTTATCCAATGGCTTAGCTATCAAGCCAGGCTGCCTCCTCCTAATGACTTTCCTAGTGACCTCTCAGTGCATATAGAAACAGGAGGAAGAAAAGTAGGGAAATGCAGCAAGGAGATTATCCCTTACAAGGGTTTGTATGAAGTAAATAACAATGGAATCCACTCCTGCCATTTCCTTTTTTAACCTATGTGGTTCAGCTCCGTGTCTTTCCTTTTCTTCTTGGTCTGTGAGACAATCTCTTTTGCTGCTCCAGAGGGCCAGTTCCTGAAGGTTATGCATGATCCCTGTTAGGGAATGACTGCCATCATGTCCAAATTAATCAGAAAAAGAAGGAAAGATTACATGAGAACAGATTCTGTGGTAGACTGAGCTCAGACTTCTGAAAGTATAGGCAATTGTTGACAATTCCTGATTAAATTAAGGGCCATGATGTGTAGCTTTTACTTGTACTATGGTTTTCTGATGGGCTTTGTATGAAGAAACATGAATTGAGACCTCATGCTGCCATAGCAATGGAAAAGTTTCCTCTCAAGCATCTCAGGAGTTTATAGCTGGTGGCTAAGGCTTGGGCTGGAGGAGTTTGTTCAGTCAGTTCCTGGCTTTGCCATAAAGCATGCCATTCCTGGAGTCACCACCCCTGGAAGTGTTCAAGAAACACCTGGACATGGCACAGTACTGTGCTGTAGGGGACAACATAGTCAAAGATTGGACTCAATGGTCTCAGAGATCCTTTCCAGCCCAAATGATTCTGTGATTCTGTACTGGATATTTTGGGGCTAAAGTGAAATAACATTCGTTTTCAGGATGATACCTGGATTAATTTCACAAGGGGATGATAGGTGTGGAGGTGACTTCCAGGGAAGTATCATGTAAAGATACACAGACAGGAGAAAAAGGTCCAGTTTAATAATTCTACAGCAGTGAAGCTCAAAGTGAGACATGTGGCACTCAGTTACTTCCCCAGTTGTCCTAGTTCCAGCCAGGACAGGGTGCATTTTTTGCAGTAGCCAGAGGGGGCATGGCCAGGACCCAGAAGTTATTCTGTACCCCTCATGTCATTGCTGGGGGCAGGCAAAGGGATTGTGTGTTCCAGGATGCAGGAGCTCCTTCCAGCTGAGAAAATTCATCCAGGGTTGTTTATTGTCCAGGCTGCAATGAGCATTTTTGTGTGTGAATCACTCTCTTCTGTACATTTTTGTCATTAATATTGTTGCTGTTATTGTTCATTTTCTTATCTCATTGCTGTTTCCAGTCTATTGTTCTTATTTCAACCTATGATGCCTTTTGTGCTTCCAGTAAGAAGGGGGAGGGAAAGCAGCTTGTGGCTTTTTTAGTGGCAGTACTAAATTGAAAAGTACCATCCCTAAGCCACAACACCAGTGCACTAACCTGGCTGGAATTCAGTGGCCACTTTTGTCTATGTTTCTGCAATGATCAGAGAAGAGGGGAAGTCCAAGCCCTTTACCTGTGTCTCCAATTTGCTTCAAGGAATATCTGAGCTACAAAAGCTTTCAGCAGCCATTTGATCCTGGAGTTTTTCAATTGTCTTCTACTTACGCTGTATTTGTTTCATGTTTTAGCCCAACTCAAGATGGTTTCCCTTTGATTATTTAATGTAATCAGACTAGACAAGCTAGGTAAAGTAAACATGTGGAAAATACAAACTATATACATTAAGGTTCAAGACCATATGTCAGGAGAGTAATGAAAGAAGGATCATTCACATCCTGGAGTCCAGATAAACTTCACATAATCCTGTCCCATTGGATAAACCCACATTATACAGCTCCAGACAAACATAACTATAAATCTTTTCAATCCAGCTTCTGTGCTTCTGATCTGATGGCCTGATCTATTCACAGTCCCAACAATCTTCATAAAGGTAACCAGGAGTTAACTATAAAATAATCACAGGTTAAAAGGTGCATCTAAAAACAGTCAGAGCTCCTTCCTCCCTCAGGAAACCATTGCACCAGCACGGAGAATGGGTAGGGGCTGAGGAAAGGCAAGACTCATCCACCCACTACAGTGGGGTCCATCAGTAGAGTCATTCCTACAGAAATATGACCATCAGTAAAAGTATCCTGTCCAGCTTACCATGGGAAATGAGGGTCAAAATGCTGTTTTTCACTGAAGTTAATCCATTTGTAGTAGAGAAGTCAGCTTGAGAGAAAAAGCTGCTGTACGTATCGATCTGTAGCAGGGTAAACTGAACCTTCTGTGGCTTGGCTTGTTCCTGCTTTCATTCCTCCCTAAGTGCAGTGTGGGAGGAACACAGTCTGGTGGTTAAAGCACAGGCAAGTGCTTCATTTATTCATGAAACTTCTACTACTAACAAAGGAATGAGTAGAATTGAACCAAGAAATATAACATGCAAGCCAATAATGCTGGCATGCTATTAAGCAAACGGGCACTCTTCACTGGAATGAAAACTAGCAGGCTCCTGAGTATCCAAAGGGTAACAGTAGGAGCAAGCCCATCATTCTCCATGTCAGTGCCTTTCAAGCACCACTCACTGACTGTATTTATGTGTGATGATGTGAAAAGTGAAAACAGAATAAATACAACTACAGTATAGCCACAACTGAACTTGAATGAACTACAGTCATACTGGGTAGGTAGCTGGACAACAACTGGACAAAATCACTTAGACCCATGATTACAGCCCCTATTGACTTTGGTGAAGCTCTTACAGCAGAAGTTCTTGTAGTGAATTTATTAGGTTTAAGTTAAGCTGTCTTGAACCTAACTTTAAGTATCTTATGGTCAGGCAGTCAGGTACCATATTTTTCTCCTGCTAAAATACTGATACCACAAGAAGGATTTCCTAGATTTTGTGGCTTCCTTGACATTTCGAGGTCAGGATAGACAGGTGGTCAGATCATCATCTTATGATTAAAAATTGTGACCACAGGAAGTGTTTGAATTTGGTTTCAGCTTTACCTTGAGCTAAACTAATTCTGTCTGTGGAAGTGTGCATCTGCTACTTGGGAGTGATTGAAAGTTTTCTAGTTTCTTTTTTACTGAGCTGTGAGCCAGGAGGGAAGCACAGTGACATACTGAGGGAACAGCTGAATGAGAATGGGTCATGTCATATCATAATGGGTTTGTGTGCAGAGAAGGGGCATAAGCACAGAAGGGACAGTGTCCATGTCCTGTTAGATGCGCAGGCTACAGTCGAGACACAGGAAGGTTGAAATTTTTCTAGACTGTGGCCTCTCTATCTCATGATGTGTTTCAATTTTCCCTCTTTCTTGGAACTGTATGATACTTTGGAATACAAAGTGGCAAGAACCCAGGAATCTCATCTCCCTTGAGATCTGTAGACTACAGAGGGAAAGGGTATGCAAGGAGAAGAAGTTCAACAGATACTCTGGGTTAATGGCCTCCGTTAAGCTTGGTCTCTGAAATGGGAGTTATTGCTCACTGGGCTCTGAGCCAAGCAATACACAGACTTCAGTTGTCACCCAGAGTGGGCTGGCAGGAGGCTCCATCTGACTCAATTCAGAGGAGCAGTAATCATGCCCAGCCTGCCATATCCTCTGGCATGTGCTGCCAGGGCAGGGCTCACACCCCTGCCATTAATCTCAGAGTGATTCCTTAGACTCCCTGCCAGCTCTGGTTTGATACGTGGGGCTTTGTTGCCGCCTTGCCTTTATTATGTCTTACTTCCAGGGATTTCAGCAGTGCCAAATCAGTTAAGGCCACTATGTACAGATTAGCTTTGTCTGCTCTGGGATAGGTTTCATGAGCTTTCCTTTATGGAATAGCTGTCATGCAAGACAGTCCCACCAACTAGGCCATTCAGGGCTTAAAAGAAAATCAAGTCACTTAACAGTGCTGGGAAACTGACAGGTATCATGAGTACCCTGCCCCAGTCTGTCAGCTCTTTGGCTTGTTTTTCTCTCATTTTCCTATGAGTGACACTTTCTCTACCTTCCTGTGGCATAATGTGCAGAGTTCAGTATGTGACAGTCTCTCCTCACATGGAAGGCTGATTTATTCCAGTGCCCTTCATAGCACCAGCACTCTACTCAGGCCTATGCCAATTTTTGCATATATTTGCATCACCCACAATGCCTAGAGATGGCAGTGTTCTCAATGACTTAAAAGTCACTGTTTTTCTTGGCCTCTCCCTTATATGCTTTGGGTCAGTCTTGCTTCTTTTCATTTGGTTCCAGCCTGAAATTGGCCATGGTTATATGTCACAATATAGATGTTAAGCCAAAATATATAGAAAATATGAATTCTCTTCTTTGCCAGTATAAATCAGCCAACTGGACCATATGTTTTGCCAGACTATATAGAAAGTGATAATGTGCTGGCACTGTTCCTCTGTCCTGTCCTTAAAACACCAGACCCATGACAGAGCTGCCGCACAGAAATAGAAGAGCTGCCTGGAGTAAGATGTTGCATGGAGTTTAACATGCTCTGACCCCTTAATCTGCCAGTTCTCTGCCTTCCCATTTTACTACTTCAATGACATGAGAGAATTTTTCAAAGAAAATAAAGCTGTTAGAAAATAAATGTGAGTTACAACCAGCCCAGTTAAGGGCAGTTTTTTAAGCATTCTGCCTCTTTTCTGGGATGTTCTGCCCCTTGGGGATGACAAGATGCACTGAAATCCATCTTCATTTTTAACACCAGGAAAACCTTCTCTTTCTTCAACTGTAGCTCATGGTTGCAGGTGCTCTGTGGTATAAGAGCACACAGCAGTGTGAGCAGGATGGTGCAGAGGACAGGCGCCAGTTTAGGTGTCAGGACAGCTGAAATGCAGGCCCAGGTCCCCAAAGCTTGGTTAAATCCCCTGCTCTCACTCACCTGCATCCTCCATGGGAGTTTAGTGTAGAAATGCCCACTAGTCTGGTCTGCAGCCTTTGTCATGGGCTGACAGTACTGCCTCACACCTCTTCACTCAATATTGTTTCCAGAACTCACTACTTCTCTGAGGAATCTCAAAATCCCAGCAATCATCTGGAAACCCTTGAGGGGTCTGGGTTTTCAGGAAGAGACCTTTAGCAACTGAAAGTTGGGGTGAGAACAGTGTCTTCTCTTGGGCATCTGCAAGTTTGAACATACAAATTCATAAGTCCATCTGGAAATTTTTCTTGGTTTTTCTATGTATTAGCTATATGTCAGTAACATGCTACTACAGTGAGAATAAATCTGTTTGTATTCATGAAGCACTCAGATACTGAAATAAAAGTGCTTCAGCTAAACAGGGAGAGTCTAGGAGGAGAGGGAGAGGAATGCACCATAAACTTGCAGGGTCTGAAAGAATCTACAATCTACTGCTTGGTCTGAAACTGTGTTGTTTGTTTTGGGTTTCCTTTTGGTTTTTTCCACAAAATAATTTTAACATCTGCTTTTTAATAACATTTTGAGCTTGGTTTTCTTTTCTTTTTTTTTTTTTCAAGTAAAATTCTTGTTTTCCATTCAGCCACCTAAGTAAATGAAACATTAACTTGTGAGTCAGTAAATTGCTGATTGGATTAAAGGCATTAATTGGCTTTGTGGTACAACCAACATATCTGTAGGTAGCACTGAATGGGAAGATTGTATAAACAGTAATTCACAGAATTCTAGGAAAGCTACAATTGTGATCAGGAAATTAAGGGACTGGAACCCAGCAGTAGGTGAAAAGATAACACAGGGTCGTCTGGTGGAAGGTGATCAGTAGAAGGCAGTGATATCAAGAGCAGTGTAGGACTAGGCAGTTTCTGGCCATGTTATTAAGACTTCTCATTCCAGAACAGAGAGCAAATAGTACTTCAGAATGTTCTGTTGAGAATGGCTCCAACCTACTGCCATTAGGTGTAAGTACTTTACTACCAGAAAAATGTAGACAAGTTTATGGAAATCTCAGTTTAGAGCAGCAGCAAGTTGGGGCCATTACTGAGGCTGACTTTGATTGAACTAGTAAAGTGGATTGTAAAACTTAGGGTAAGATGACAGTAACTGGAACTGTAAATGACAGAAGTAGAAGTTTGTATGGTGGGTGGTACAAAAGAATGATTATTGCTGAATAGGGTAAAATTTGCTGAAAGGAAGGAAAATTACTTTTAGGCTGAACATAATAAAGCCCTTTATGGCACTGCAGTGTATCACGTTATTCAAGAACACACTAGGTATGTTGTAGTGGAGGAATAGTACAAAATGTAACAGTAGAATCATTTAAAAGCTGCCTGGAACAATTTTTAGCAAGAAAGAGTCTCACTCAAGTTGGAGGTGCAATAAATATTGTCAGGTGTGGTTTGCTGTACTTTTGAGTCCCTTGATATGTTTCCAGCTTCCAGTGTGCACAGAGGCACAAAAAAAGTCCCAGTATGCTTTATCTAACTCTGCAGAGAAAAGCTCATTGCATGGGTTAGAGCCTCCACCCATTAAAGAACATTTACTGTCACTGTGGCTGAGCAAGGCAGAGCTGCGAGAGCTTGCGCGGGTAGCCTGACATCCCCTTTCCAAGGAGGAATCTTGGAGCAGTGCACAGTCTGTTTGCCAGACTGCCACTCCTTAATCCTGGAGCAGGAACCAGGCCAGGGAGAGGAGATGTGATCTGAAAGCCATAGCATGCTGCTAATTTCCTGCTATTGCAAACCCTGTGGGGAATCCCAAACCTGGCATAGGCTGGAGCAGCCTTGGACCAGGCTCCAGTTCTTCAGAGGTAGACTGCAGCAATATATACAACACTCATTGCCAGCAATTCACTAACCACTGCATCTGGAGCTTTATTTCAGAAGCAGATTGAAATTATTTTAATTAAAAGCAGGACTGACTTTGTGATGGAATAGCCCAGAGCTGTGCATTGACAGCTATCAGTTGATTCCATGCACTCATCCCAAAAGACAGGAGCACGCCAGCTTTAGAAAGGAGATGTTTTTCATTCATTTTTCAATCAGTGCTGTTTGAAGATACAGTTCTGTAAAACCTGTATTGTGTTTTTCAGGTGGTACATTGCATTTTGGGACAAAGTTTTTTCTCATTAACATTTTCAAGGAGTTTAACTAGTCATAGATGAAAAGTGGTATAAGAGAACTTTTCAGGGTTGCACGTAAGACTTCAAACACTGCCCATGAATTTAATGGAAAGAAATAAAAAGTTTATCTCCATGTTTCTCAGGCAATAAGCCCACATATCGATTTGAGTCCAGAGAACTATGGCATAGGTGTGTCCTCTACAGACTAGAGAATGCCTCTAAAGATAATGAGCAGCTGACAATTTGCAGTATATCCATTAATGACCCAGCAAGTCACATGCATTCTGGAGCTGGTAAATTCATCATCTAAAGATACAAAATACTATCATATTCTGCTCCCCAAAGATCACAAGCTGACATCTAGAGAACTGGGACATGAAACTGCTTCATAAATACATGATCCATCCATGGTTCATTCCCTTTGACATGGAGAGGGACATGAAATGCTAAACTAAGCACTATCTGCAGTATCTGATTTGAGATGATTAGAAAGACTATGAATTGTAGAATGCTAATCGTGCTAAGAATTTGCTAGGCCTGCTTCTGTCCTGGAGACTGTGCCTTTTAAAATGGAACTGCTCCCTTGCATGACTCAGTATGACCTGAGACCTTGTGGCAATAAGGTTTAATAAAAGAATGTACTATAAAGAAAAAAAAAATTAAATTAATTTTCCACTACAGCAGGCCCACATGATGGAAAATTCACTGGGATGTACCTTCTAGAGAGTAAAAGCAGGAGTTTGGTCCAGGAATAATCACAGAGATTAAATGTTCCTGCTGGTTGGGAACATTGTCTCTTCTGTTTGTTTATTTATTTACTTTTCATTTTTTTTAATTACCCAAAGAGAACATAGGGTTTTTTTCAGGCCAGGCCACTTGAAAATGAACTGTTTGGCTTGGGAATGCTAGTTTGAACATGTCTTTCTGAGCTTTCATGGATAATGTGAGAGCTGGTGGGACTGCCTATGACACTGCTCATGTGGCCAGTCCAGTCAGCTTGTAGCACTGGTCAGGAATTTCTGAGTTCTGCTATAGGAAGGCTGGCCTACCTTGGAGATCTGGGGACAAATGTGTGCAGGTCTGTGTGTGTGAGTAGTGCAATCTGGTTCTGTTTGTTCAGCATCCAATGAAATGGTTCACCAGCCTCAACAGTTGCTACTAAATTAAACAGAGATTCACATTTTAATTATTTTCTCTTAACTGCTTCCAGGGGAGAATTCAAAGTGCAGTCAATTTCTGCCTTCACAAGCACCCAATTCTCCTAATCATTCTGATTTCCTGGCACAAAGAAGACCTAGGCACACTGAAGATATGCAGCAAAGGTCTGCTGTGGTGGTTAGAGGGTGGCAGCACATGTCATACAGGGAGAGAACTGGACTAACCTGCCTTAAGAACATAAGGCTTCTGAGGGAATTGTACTGCTTGCTGCCTTCCACTGTCTAATGTCAGTGTGTAGAGAAGATGAGGCCAGATCCATCTCAGAGATGATGTGGACAGGAATGGGCAAAAGTTGCAACATGGGAAATTCTTATTAGTTATCAGGAGAAATGTTATCACAGTGAGGTGGTCAAACACTGGAAAAGAGGTTCAAAAACTTTGTAGCTAAAGGTCGTACCCTTGGAGAAATTCAAACCTCAACTGGAAAAGGCCCTGAGCAGCCTGACTGAATTGTCCCTGCTTTGAGTGGAGGCTGAGACCAGATGACTTACAAAAGCCAACTTCAACATGCCTTGTGCCATGGCTCTGAAACTGCAGTGCCTGAAGTGTAGTAGCCTGTGTCTGATACTGGTTTGGCCTTTAATATATTGAAGGCTCCCATAAAATGAAAGTGATACTTTCTTTGTCACATGGACTATGAATTTTAGCACTGATTTTAAAGTGCTGTCAGATCTTTGAATGGACTGGGGTGCAGGATCTGCAGAGCTGACCAGTTTAATTGTGACTCAAAATTTACATCACAACATCAGGGTCTGCAGTGAGAATTAGAGTTCCTTTTTAAGAAGGGAGACATTCAGATCTCAGCCCATGGCAGCAACTCCTGCCAGCTGCTCCAGAAGCTGTCATGATTGACTAAAGAGAGTGCTATCCTTGGCACTAAGGGCACTGGGGACCTTATCAGGGAAGAAAATTGTTTTTCATATTTCATCTGAGTTTCAAATCTGTCCATGTGTCAGCATGTTTTATAACAATCTCAAAAGTGCCACAAAGCTAAGGTAATTCTTGTATAAATGTTAGGGCCTTTTGGGCTCTTTTATAAGCAAAGAATGGGTAGTGGAATAAAGCCAGTGGAGAAGAAAAATCTCTGCAAATACTGGCTTCCAGACTCAGACAGCTGTGTCCTCATTACTCTTAATAGCAAAGAGCTATGAATGTTGGGCAACATTCCCCCCTGAGTGTATACATAGCAAGCCATCTATTTATTTATTTCAGTGGTGGTGATCATTGGAAAATGCCTATAAGCCCTGCTCAAATAACTGGCTTTAACTCAGATTTGGCATTCACTGCTTTATAATGCTTGAACCACATTTTCTTGCAATGTTCCAAAAACTACCGCCAGCCAACCGAGTTGCAAACTGTCCTGGATAAATGAAAACTGTGTGGATATGGGAGGTTTACTTTGTTCCAATTAGTGTGTGATGTGGATGTCTACTGGCAATTTTCCTGCTCTCCTTACTCCCAGTTCATGGCTCCCTGGAAAAAGAGGTGTTTCATGTCAGAGGGCTTTTTTACTCTCTCTCTCTCTCTCTCTCAGAAGCCCCTTTCAGTTACCTGTAGGGCCTAAATTAAGACAGAAAATTTCTAGATTTGGGAAATTCTGATATAGCAAGATCTCAAAGGAGATGTGCTGAGCCTTTAGAAGCAGAAAGTTGTGTTTTGTTTTGCCCCAAGAACTGCCAGTTTTGAGCAGGACCATGGCCAGGTTCTGGTTGTTTGCAAAACTCCCAAGCAGGATAAGATGTGAGGCTGAAACTGCATCAAAGAAAATTTGTAATAAAAGTTGCCTAACATTTGCAGGAGTCCTGTCCCCCACATGTCAATCAATAAATCCATTGAGATAAGGGCAGATCTTCTTCCTCTGTATTGATCCTGGCATAAAACAGAAGTATTGATCTGGATGGTCTTGACTGAATTTTCTCTCCATTAAACTGAAGATTCATTTCACTGAAAAACTGAGAAAATATTTCACTATAGGAACTTTGAGACACACATTCTCCAAGCCAGGCTCTTTTCCCTAGTTTAATGGCTATGTTAAGGGAGTAAGGTGTTAGCCTCTTGGAGAAAGTCAAAGTGCCCATTATATGTGCATTTGACTCATGTAGCTTCAAGTGACATGAGGCAATCTACAGCCACGCCACCTCCAGCTGGTGCCTCCTTGTGTGCTCAAGCCAAGCTGTTTTGAATCCAGTCCTTTACTGAATGAGATGCTGATTATTATTTTGTGAGAGATCAGGTAGTGACAAATCCCATACAAGGGATCTCTATCATGATATCCCGTGATAGAGATTCCTGGTTGTCTTCTTTTCATATATACTGAAGATTTCAAGTTATCCTGTCAGAGTGACTGCAGCATTCATACTGAATTTTCTCTATGGGTATGTACATATTGCTCACTTAGAATCTCACTTGTTTTTTCAGTTGTTAGCACAACACACTTGATGTTGCACATCCAAAGTGGCTGCATTTTAGTGGAAGAAGCAGCCCTTCCCATAAAAGTTTCTGTTATAACCTGCAGGTGGATATTTGTATCCCATTGTTTTCACTGTGGCTTTAATTTCTGGATCCATTTGGATCAATTTCTTCTGCCATATTACAAGTCAGACTGTTCTCTTCTTTACTAGTTATTGTGGTTTATTCACAGTCCCAGACCTCTCTAGCCTGCCAAAACACTTGGAAAAGGAGCTCTTAATGACTCAGTTAAAATGTACGGTCAAGAAGTTCACTTATTAGAGGAAATGTAAACTGACCACCAATTGGCTAAACCAGCTGGCTGGACTATTTGTGCTTGAGATTTCTCAAAGCTCCCCAGGGAACAAGAGTGGGAATAGCAGTTCTCTGCTTTTAGTTCTCTCATGTTCTGTACCCGGGCAGAAAAGTCTTTGAAAAAATTTGTTGGAGGAGAAGCCAATAGCATTTGACTGACATGTTTGAAAGCTTTATAAATAATGCTTTAAACACCTATAGTTTTGATATATTCTTTCTTTCAGGGTCTTTTTTGACTAACCCATACTAATGCAGAGAAAATACACAATTCAGCCATAGAAAACTCATTTCTTCACTTTTAATAGTTCTGCACCTCTTCTGTAAAATTTTATAAGCCTTTTCTAGAGACTCTTGCATGAGACTATTTCATATCATGCAGCAAACTGATGATTGTAATGATTGTAAGAATCTCTTTTCTTTTTCTGAGTGTGCATTTCCTGGCTCTGACTGCACGTTTTTTGTTTCCATTGCAGTAGAAAGTGCTACTTAGATAACCTGCCAGCAGCTGGGAGCATTCTTAATAAAAGCTCACTGGCTCCTCTTACCACTCTGCCAGCAGATCACAGTGTAGCATATGATCATACAAAATAGGTAATTTTGAGAAACCACAATAACACTTAATTTATTCAGTTGAAAAATATATTTCCTGATGATGAAGATAAAACCATGATGAGCAAAAACTTCTTTGTACCTCCCAATTCAGCAGGTTCAGTGTGATCAGTGGAATGGCAATGTGTCTACCTCACTTCTGCAGGGCACTTGGGTCTCTCTTGTTCTGCTATACTGCAGCTATTTGACATAGAATAAGTGCAGCAGGGAAATAGCTGAGATTCCCAAATCACATGCACTGGTCTTGTATGTGCAGAATCTGCAGCAGGAAATCATGAATCAAGAGAATACAGTTATGTTGCAGCCCATGGAGTTTCCATCTTTTAGCAAAGCCCTTGGTTGAAATTAGTAGCTTGTCTTTTTTTTTGATCCCAGAGTCAGCATACTGACTGTGCATTTGTGCAAAAGCTTTCATGGGACACCAGGAATAGTCCACACAAGTGACTGTGATCTTGTCCCAACAGAGAGCCCTGGGAATTGGTGGGAGTGAGATCTGTGGTCATGCAGGTGATGCCAAGTGTATGAACCACACACAGGTCTGTTCTGAACAGAGAGAGGAGAGGCTGCTGGCCCTTTAGTCCCCTTGCTATGCACTTCTTTGCATGGCTGCCCTGTAAATCTCAGCCACAAAAGCAGGACAAGAACAGTGTTCAAAGAGCAAAGTCCTTCACAGTTTAGCTGTTGTTTATCATCTTTGAGTAATGTGAAAAGTGCTCTCGCTAAGAAAAGGCTCAGATAGCTGGCAGGAGACCTAGAACCTGTGACACATGTTGAGCAATTTTCATACCAGGCAGAGGGAGCAGAATTACAGATTCATGCCTCACACTTATTTAGTATCCATTTATTTAGTATCCATTTCCAGACTGACCCTCTGTGTGAAAAAACTCGCTTTAATCCTTGTTTAGCCATCAGCCAATAACCTAATGCATATGGGATGCAGATAGAAAATTAATTCAGCAATCAATGGCCAGTCCTCAGACAGTGAAATATGCAATTAAACAGGTGTTTAGGGAGTTGATCTTGGACTGTGTCCAAGCTCAGCGGGGTCAGTTGTCCTTGGAAAAAACACTGACCCCACACAGCAGCAGTTTGAATTTGGCTTCAGTCTGCACTTTAGGAATGTGGCATTGTTATTTCTTCCCTTTTCTTATCAAATGTAATTATCTTGAGAAAAAAAAAAGTTTTGAGAAAACATGTGATTTCACTGAGTAAAAATCTACTACTGAGGAAATTATTTTTCAGTGTCCAAATAAGGAGTGGGGGAGAAGTCTGGGGAAAGTGCTCTGTTCCAAGTAATCTTGGACCTGATACCCATGTTACTGAGCTCGGATGTTTAGTCCTGGCCTGCAATTATGCCTATAAAAAACAGACATCCAATCTTTGTATTATTTTAAAATGGAGCCCTGAGGGTTATAAATGACTGAATGAGCTTTAGTGTTTGAGCAGACAGAGATTCTGGAACGAGCTGTCAGCTTTGAGCCTCTCTTCCAGATCATTGCATCTTAAGAGCCGGGTTAGCTCCTGAGGTTGTGACAGTAAAACAGTGGGACTAAAAGACAGACAGAATAAAATAAAGACATGGGGTCCCAAAATCACCCACACCTCCTTATAAAAGGGGGAAGAAGATTTTCCATGGTAAATGTTTTCCAGTCTGCAAGACCTGTGCTCTCACAACTGTCAAATTAATCTCCAGTATTGCTATCTTGAACCCCATGGTGCTAGTGGCTCTCAAACAGTCATGATGGCAAAAGCATATCCACTTTTGTCAATGGCTGACCAAAAGAAGGAAAAGCAGCCTTAGCTACTACTGTGACCCACAGAAATTTGTAGCATGATTATCAGAATTCATTACTTAAGAAAGGAAGTCATGCATGCTAAATATGTTCCAAAGAGAACAAAATGTAACAGTCCATCTGCGAAGCAGCACACATTGCCAAAAGCATATTGTCTTGGAAATCTGCTGTCCACGTTGGCTTCCCCCTTCATCACTGAGTCCAAGCAAAGTTTCACTTCTAATTGTCATGGTCTCCAAGAGCGTGGCTCTAGCTCAGAGATGATAAGCCCTCATCCTTCCATGACAGCTCTCTGCTAGTGCTGTTATCCCACTGTCAGCCAGCTGGGAAAGGAGCTGCCATGGGGGAGTGGGATGCTCACAGTGCACCAAGCACAGACCCCACCTGTGGAGGGATGAGTGCAGTCACAGATCCCACCACTCACCACCCCTGGAGGCACTGAAGGACAATAGTCTCCCTTGTTCCTGTTGGGGCAGGTGCAAATCATCTCCTTGGGATGGAACTCCTGTGGTAAACTTTGCACTCTGTGCATTTACTCTGTCATGTGGTATTTAACCACATGCCCATAAGTACCAAGATTTTTTTTTTTGCCTTTAAAAGTAGTTTTTTGTCAAGAAAATCTTTTTTTACCTGAAGGGCTCTGAAAAGTGTCTGAACTGATGAGTTGATCTTAAGGGCTTTGTTTCCTTCTGTATGCTTTAGTGCATGAAGTCCTGTTTATACAAAATCCTCTTTTTTTTTTTTCTGAGCAGAAGAAAGGCAGTGTCTTTGCTTACAGTTTTGAACCACACCTTCCAGAGGGCAGGTGCTCCCAGTTCCTAAATACCTCTGCTGCTTCTCCTGTTGTCTGCTGGCTTCTTTCACTGGCTATCCATCTTGTAAAGTTACTTAGATTGCTGAAAAATCTACTACTTCCTGCAAGACCACATCATCTAACCTTCAGTTTAATCCTCTTGAGGCTCTTTGACTCAATGAATTGTCTGTGGTAATAACTTGGATTCTTCCTCTTTTACTTGGTTCATCCTTCACAAAGAAGCAATCACTCTGTGTATTCTGAAAGGAAGGTGGTTGGCATGCCCAACATATTTAGGCTGATGACTTAACATCTTCTATCACAAAAAAATGTTATTAACATTTTCTATGTTTTTCACATATTTCTAAAATTACTAAAAGCATTAGAGGTACAATTTCTTTCACTAAAAACCATTTTTGTTGATTAAACTACAAATATAAAATAAAAAATGCACATACATTTAAATATTTGCAATGGAAAAATCATTTGGAAGAACCTTTCAAATTCCTATTCTCATTTTCAGTACGTTTGCTGGCCCAGTTAGATTTCCTAATGGCCTAGGAAATGGAAAATGAGTAAGGCAAACAGAAAATCTCAGGTTATGGATATAGACAAAAATAACTAAACATTGAAAGGTGTTAGATTATTCAGTGAATACTTTAAGACACTGTTTTGACCACAAAATCTGTCTTTTTTGTGACCCAGGACACAGAACCTTACCCATCAAATGGTGTTTTGAAGACACAGTTTTTTGCTACAGCTTGTTTGAAAGTATAAATACTGTTGAGGTATAAGACCCTAAAGGACAGGAACAATCTTTAGCATCCTAGTTTGTTTCATATGTAATTTCACAGCAATACTCACAGCCCTATCTGTAAGGGTAAGAAGAGGTGTGAAAGCCAGATAATTATTTCAGCTTGCTATTGACTGCATCAATAATTCTCTTTCTGCTTCAGTAACTACTGGAAAGGTCTGAGGTTCCATGCACCCTCTAGCATGTGTTTTATTATGTTTTTCAGATGCTTAATCAGAAGCACTAAAACATGTGTCTTATTTTTACTTTGAATTTGTCTTCTAAACACTGAATTATATCTCTATGTCCTTTGCTTTAGTGACCATCTCAGATAACATAGTTTCCATGAAGATGCTGACAGATCACAGGCAAATATACCTTGAACCTTATCTTAAATAGATTACTAAATAGAGCATTATCTTGCTCTAAGATAAATTTTTGTGGCTTGGAATAACTCTTTGGAATCTCTTGGTATTTCTTTACAATATCATTTTTTAAAATGTTGATGCCAGAAATGTATTTCAGTAATTATTGCACTAATGCAATGTACAGTGTAAGAACAATTTCCTGTGTCTACTCAGTGTGCTCATGGTAATGCTTTTCAGCAACATGATGTCAGGAAAAGTTCATGTTCAAGTGATTACCTGTAACAACCCCAGAGGTTTTTTTTTACCTACATTTTTTACTCTTGATATATGACCTTGCAGTTGTCTGTCTTGAAAAGCACTTTCAAATGTGCCCACCATACCTAGCAAAATGCTTTCATATAAGACTTCATTTCACATTTTAGTTCTTTACTGCACCAGCTTGTGATCCTCTGCATTTTATCACAGATGTGGAAAACAGTGGGCCAAAACCAGATCCCCAGAATTCTACATTTATGATTTTCTCTCTTGAGATTATTGAACTCCTAGTCTTAGTCTCTTTGGTTTGAAAAGTACTGAATATATCTGGTCTTCATTCAAAGGGTTAGAGTGTTGGTTTTCTTTTTATGCTGTGATTTCTTGCAGTATTATTAATACAAATATGAGTGGTCTCAGTCCTGCATTCTTGGTGAACATGAGTCAGTGCCATAAAAAGACCTCCTGATAAGAATTAGCCTCCCTGGTGAGATGTAGTGTTTTGCTGCAGTTTCACAACTATCTTTCCTTTCTATATTAATATGTTGCTCCATTTTTTTGTGCATGCATTGCTTTTAAATTATTTATTTTTTCTTTAATTTATGAGTTGTGGATTAAAAATTTCATTCATTGTTCTATGATGTGGCTAAATTCTAAAGAACCCACTAATATCTATTAATATTAGCTTTTACAGATAATAAAACACAAAGCCAGGAATTTGCATGCTAAACACCATGAGTTCACTTATTTATTTTGACATTATAAATGATATCTATCCAGTCATCAGGCATCCTGCCATCCATTAAAAATACAATCTGTACCAATAAAAACAAAGCATCAGCACATCACATCCTACAAAAGGCAGGCAGCCAGCCAGAAATTTAAAAAAAAACTTTCTCCACCCTTACAATCCCCAAATGAAATCTCATTGCCCCAGCCACCTCACCTCTTGTCAAAATGTCAAGTAAAGACAACATCACACCCAGAGCTGCTAAACCAAACCACCACAGCCATAATTTTTTTAAGGCAGACGCACTGATCTAAGAGAGAGGGATGTGGTTAATTTTGGAGTGCTCAGGCTTCAGCTCTTTCAGCCCATGTATCCTTGCAACGGGATATGGAGATGCCATCTACCTATTCTCTCCTTCTCTCAGTAACCCAGAGATCTTTCAATCTCATGGCTCAGAGCCACGAGGCTCTGTTCATTGTAGGTGGTATTTCTTAGGAGGCAGAGAGCAGTGGTCTGGACAGGCCATGTGGTTGCTCTCAGTATTCATCTGGGAACTAACAAAGTAAATCGTTCCCACTTCAAGTCAGATTTTAATTTGTCTGGAGTCCTGCCCGAACTTCTGCCTTTGGAATTAGCTGTGGGAGCAGTAATGTGAATACAGCAACTGGAAAGATGGATAAGAGAAGTTAATACAACAACTGGAAAGATGGGTGAGAGAATATAGATGACCAATAATTTAATAGCACACAGCAGGATACTCAAGAGCTGAAACAACTAGAACCAGCTTTGGCCAAGCATTCCTTGGCAGGAGAAGTTTTGAACAGTGATCCATCTATCCTGCCTTGGTTCTCTAGTGTGCTTACAAAGTGCTGAACAACTGCTCTCCCAAAGGAGTCACCCAGAGCCACTAGTCATTTGGAAAAATCTGAAATTGTTCAAAATTATTAGATATGATAACCTTTAACATCCTCACTTTTTTCATATGTAATTTCACACACAGTCCTGTCTGTCAGGGTAAGAAGAAGTATGAAAGCTAAATTACTCTTTTAACTTGCCATAGACTACATCAATAACTCTCTTCCTACTTCAGTAACCACTGGAATCTTTGAGGTTCCATCTAACATTAGGGTAGAAGAGCAACATTCCATAGAATTTAGCTGAAAGAAACTTTGATGCTTCCGAGATCCTCTAGTAGAACATGATGCCTTCAGAATGATGGTTAATCTTTTATTTTAGATCTCACTAGCCAATGTAGAGTCTGCACAAAATTTCTGAAAAAGTGGTATCTTGAAATGTTCATAATAATAGGTGCAGGTTGTACATGAGAGACTACAAGACAGAAAGGTCTGTCACCTGCTCCTGTTTCTGTTTTGTTAAATGCCCTGTCCTGAAGAGTTTTAGGTGCTAAACAGTGAGGGAGACTGGACTATGGCAGAGATAAAGAATGTTCATGGATTTTGTAATCCCTGCTTTTCAAATAGGAAGTGAGGTGATAGAAGATGAAAAGCGAGGAAGAGTTCCCAAAAGATAAATTCTCAGCCCATGAGCTACAGTGTGGTCAGTGTATCTGTGCTGTCTCCTTGTCCTGCACAGTAACCACCAGGTATTTTAATCTATCTTCACTGAGGACATATCTAATTTGTATTTCCTTCACAGTCCACCTCATGGCGATTCTTCTCTATTGCCATATACTGAGTCATGTAGCCAAAATCACGTGAGGTATCCCTTAACAGTAGCTATTATTAAAGACTAGACTTGTTGCTTGGGTGCAGGTAAGATTTTCTAAGGATCTTAGTGATGAAAAATACTAAAAGCAGGTTTGGTATAATGAAAACCATCCCTGGATTATCAGTGATGGGTGACAGCATCTGATGCTTTCATGGCATTGATGCCGAGATCATCAAATATCACAATTTGTTAACATCTTGAATGGAGAGCAGTGGAGTTTCTAGGGTTTAATGCTCCCCTTTAATAACTCTTCTGCTCTCCATCTGATTATATTTTACTCTGGAGCTCAGCTGACAACTCACTGCAGTATTTCTGTCCATGGTGAAGACCGTGACATAAGTTGTGCTGTGTAGGACACACTCTTCCAAACTTCAGGAAAATGCACCTCAGGGATTTCTTAGCCACTTGTGCTATCCTTGCATTGAGTAGGCTTTACAGTTCTTTATTCTCTGAATTTGTCTTATCTGCTTTGATACAAAACCTACAAAACTATTGAAAATCTATAACCGTGTGCAATTAGATTGCTCGGGTGTTGTGTATGACCCATCAGAGAGGCAGGGGTAGTACAAATGGGCTTTGAAGTTCCAGAACATGAAGATACTTAAGATTTATGCTTGAATGGGACAGAAATAAGCTGTGCAACCAGAAAAAGAAATTATTCATTATTTATTGATGGATTGTCATGTTCCACTTGCAACCTCTTGCAATTTTCCACTCAAACAAAAATCTCCTGGAGGTGTTTTGATGTAACTTCTAAGTCTATCCATTATAGGCAACCTCTTGAAATTCTATGGCTAGTTTTCTCCCCAGTGGAAATAATCTGGGACTGTTTGGGGTTTTTTTGGTGTTGGTTTGGTTTTTTGGGTTTTTTTTGGTTTTTTTCCTGCCAAATGTCTAGTTTTGACTTTACCAACCACATCTGCTCTTACTGTATGCTGCACTGTGCAAATGGGCAAGACACCCTATGTCTCCCAGGTCTGATGTCCTTCAAGAAGATACCTAATGTCTGGCCAGCTGTTGCACCAATAGTTTTTTCTGTGCACAAATATCTGCTCTCAGTGAGCCCATATAATGTGGATTAATCCAGGGCAGACAGCCTGGGATTATACTACCTGCTTCAACTGTGAAGGCTGCTTACCAAAAATACTTTATTTGATTGTACTGGCTGTGTCAGTAAGAGTTTAATGGCACCTCATGGTAAGGGGCAATCTTAGAGAATGCCAGACATGAAATACAGAACTGGGTGTGCTCCCTCAGGCCCAACCAAAAAGATTTGCTGCTACCAGTAAAGCTGTTTACACCTGTTGGTTGCATAAAACTTCTTTAGTGAAGTCACTAAGGTACTGTTCAGTGCAAAATGTGAGGAGTCAAGGTGTTCTGCATAGACAACTTCAGGATCATCAGGTTTTCTGGCAGAAACTCCACAGGAGGCCTTCATTGTAAAAAATGTTGCATTCAAATGGAAAAATGCTTCCAAATACTACCACAAAAGGTGAAGACTGGAAGTAAGCAAATAAATCTGCTTGTTATAAAGCAAATGGAAGAGGATCAACGTTTTACTTCTCTGGAGTAGAGCTCAAGCAGCTGCTACAAGGATAGTTTGGGAACAAAACCAATCCCATGGCCACCTGTGGCTTTAAATGAAAGATGTGGTATCCCTGCAAGAAAAATGCCCCACAAAAGAGTGGAAAATCTGTTGTCTTCAAACTGTCTTGCTACCATATGTGGTGATACCATGACCCTCATTTTGTTTTCACTTTGCTTCACCTATTAATATTACTGGAAGCAGGGAGCATGGAAAATGAAAATCTCCTTTTTAAGCTTAGTGCAAACTAAGAAAAAGCAGAATTGGCCAGATCCCAAGGTACCACTCCTAAAACAATAAGCAAGCATGACAAATAGAAAGCTTTTTCATTTAGAAAACATTAATGTCATTGTTATTAAATTTATGGTCAGATAAAATCTCTGTTCAGATACTACCAATTATGTGTGATATGCTATGAAGAGAGGATCCAAATTTTTTAGCTCAATCGCAGAAGCAATAGCTGAACTGAACAACATATTTATGGACCTATACAGTCTAGACTTGTTATCTTACCCTTTTCTCACTTCCCTCACCATTTTGCCAATCTTCATCTGGCCAATAAATACATGGGAACCGAATTCTGACAGAGTTAATTACCTCTAATTGTGCCCCTCTTGTTATCTTACCAGCTTTGACTCACCATAAATTGCTCCAGTACAGATGTTGGCAAGATAAGAACCCTAGACTCCCTCCATATGTACAATATGTTAGCATTTATTTATGTATCTGAGCATGTTAAATATGCTGCTGTGGTAGCCTGGATCAGTTATTTCATGACTGCTAGGATTGTACAGCTGACTGGCTGTGCTTGCTGCCCTGGGGGCAGGTACAGAGATGGAATTCCTGCCCTCTGCTGCCTGCTCCAGCCCAGGGCATTGGTGAGACACTTTCAGGCATGACCTAACAAAGTCTGGGTTAATAAGAATCAGGGGAGGATCAAGGGAGTAGCATTGCTAGGATGACATAGCGCTTCAGCAAAGGCCAGCGCGCAGTATGCTGGAATGAAAAATAGTTTAGGTATCAATAAATAAAACATAAAAATTTAGGTTGGCTGGGAAAATGACACAATTTATCTTTTGGCATTTACATTTCTGACATCTAGAGGCAAACCTGATGCCTGAAACATCAGGAAAGATATTGAGCAAGGCGTGATTCAAAATGAATTTCTGACTCTGAAAGGCATTTTTAATCAGTTAGGTTCCAGGGTCCTGGCTTATATAAATGTAAGAATGTTATTCACCTCCTTTGCAAAAAAAAAAAAAAAAAAAAAAAAAAAAAAAAAAAAAAAAAAAAAAAAAAAAACCAAAAACACACACACACAAAAAAAAAAAAAAAAAACCACAACAAAAACACCCTAAGGGATTGCAATAAAAACCCAAATACATTAAACCAGTAAAGATGGTGAGGTGAGGGGGTGGAAATTAAAAGAAAATAGTATTATTGTCAGGAAATTGATTTCAGGGAAGTATACATTTCTTGGTCAGGTAAAGGTTGATTTTTGGTTGAACTTTCTGTCTGAAAAATTACAGTGAGATGGTCTGCATTGGTGGGGGTAGGATTTTTTTTTTAATGTCTCTGAGTTGTGTTTGTACGTCTCTCAAAGTCCCCTTCATCTCTTACTTTTCAATGGGGTTGCACAACCCCTTCATCAGCCTCTCCCTAGGACTGAACACTGCTCTATAGCATGGAAATCCCAGCTCAGTGACATAGCAAATGTGGAAGCTACAAAATGTTCGAGATAATGAGAGACTTTACTTGAGGAGAAAAACTGAAATACTGAGCTGCCTGCAAAACTGAGAGATTTGATGTGCATCCTCAGTTCCCACTGCCCTCAGACATTTATTATTGTGATTTTCCTTCAGGTTATGGTCATTCTCTCTACTCCTCCAAACTCTGATTCCTTGCACAGAGGCAGTGTACACACTGTACAATATGAACAATCTTTTGTTGTTGCTATTTCTAACATTTTCCTTTGTATTTCTGTGTTGCAGATGTGGATGAATGCGCTTCAGATTCCCACCAGTGTAACCCCACCCAGATCTGCATAAATACTGAAGGGGGCTATACCTGTTCCTGCACTGAAGGCTACTGGCTGTTAGAAGGCCAGTGTTTAGGTAAAATCCTCAATTGCTACAGTATCTGAGTATCTATTTGTACCTGGGGCTCCCTGAATTAAAATCACTAAGCACTTTACAAGGACACAGTTAAACCTTCAGCAATGTGGAAACTCTTTTGTCTCTGAAAGTGCCAATGAGGTGTTTGGCAGAGAGGCTCCCCCACAGAACAAAACTGTAGCTGGAAATGCCATATGACTAGCATCATAATAGTGTCATAACTGGGCTTTTCATATTCCCAGTCTGAAGGATTCCTTTTCATGTAAGATCAATTGCAAGCATGTGTGCATAAAGATTTTTGCCCAAACAGACTTGAGCTTTTGTTACTGTGACAGTGTGGACCTGAAGGGGTCCGTATTTGACACCAAGAAATGGGAATGACAGTAAATCCTAAGTCAACCAATTCTTTTGTTTGGGGGTGAGAAAAAAATTACCTCTGAGCTGGGTGCCATTTCATGATCTTCCATTTGGTTTTATTTCAATTTTATTATTTACCTTGCATCAATGTCCTGTTTTTCCTTTTAGCTCAGTCCTGTTGAAAAAATATTGCTCAGGAAAACAAACCTTCCATCTCTCCTCTCCAACGGCCCTTTCCCCTCACTTGACATACACATGGGATGATGATGTAGATGTTAATTTTAGGTACACAGGTAGGACCTAGGAATCAGCATGCAACTTTTTTTTTCCAGAAAATTTACCCATTATTGGTTTTTTCCCTGCAGTGCAGGCTGTTTGGTGCCAGCTCTGCAGAGCTGGACCATCCTGTCACATCTCCACTGGAAGGAGAATGGGCTTTCCCTGCCCATTTGTCCCTGGAGCATCTCCAGTTATTTTCCAGCTTTCTCCTCCCAAGTACCAATTCCATGAATTCATAGCTGCTTTCCTAACTGCTGCTGTGTAATTCACCTGGCAGGCACCAGGCTGAGCCCTCTCCAAGCTGGGGTCTGTGCAGCCACAGTCTCCTCAGAGAGTCACTGTCTTGCAGTTCCCCTGGGATAAGAAGTCTCCAAGGCCCCTGCTCCTTAATCTATGATAAATCAACTTCTCAAAGTTTGTGCTGGGGAATGTGCAGGCATATGTGATAGGGTGGGGATGAGGGAGGGAAGGAAGGCAGATTCTGCTCTGCATCACCTGTTCTGTTACCCATTTACTTCTCCCAGCTACAGGCCAAATGAAAGGGTTGTATGCAGCATTCAGGATTTGAACACAGATCTAAAATACTCTTCTGCTTGATGGTTATAGCAGAGAATTGAAAAGGCTGCATTGATGAATTGATTTGAGTACCTGCTTATGCTATCTAAAATAGGGGATAACATCCCAGTATTGTCCTATTTAAGTAATCATGGGGTGGATTATTGCAAGGCAATGTGAAAAAGCAAAAGCAAATTGTGTTTAGAATTGCTATATTTTCCCCTAAATTTCAAAGAAGTCTCAGTTTTCCATACTTTATACTGGCTTTGGAGAAGTGATTTTTGCTGCCATAAAGCAGTAAAGCAATACTTACTGTAATCAGAGGGCCATGTTGGGGTTTAGAGACAGATTTTTTTGGTGCACTGTTAGCAGTGCAGTGGAATTCAGTGGAATTACCAATTACTGTTAGTAAATCACCATTGCAAAAACCTACGCTTCTATCTGTTGCAATTATCCTGTAAAGCTTACACAGAGAAGCCAGTGCAGCAGTATCCACATGACCCACCCACAAGAAGCAGCCCTGTAGAAGTCCTTATCCTCAAAATGTAGCACTCTTGAGATAACAGTCCTGAAAAGACAAAGCATGTACTTCATGTAATGCACTGCATCAGTGAATGAGGTATTCATTTACTTAAAACCCTTGTTATTTCTGCAGGATTTGGTGAAGCCTGCTCTTGGTGTACTCATCACCACTGACCTGGCCTTTACCTTATCTTGCTGGCTGCATATAACTGGGTTTTCTATTGCATAAATTTAGTTTCAAAGCTTTAACACAGCCATTTTTTTAAAAAAATCTCCATAAATCGAAAGCTGGTTGATACCAAAGGAAATGTTAGGGCTTTGAAAGGACTGCTATTCCAGGTGTTTCATTTTAGTTTTTAGTTCTGATGCAAAAATCTTCCAGCACTTACCATCTTACATTTCTTAGAGCATTTTCTGGTGCTCATAGCACTCAGTTGCATGCATTGCCAATGCTGCCGTTCAGCCCAAACTGCTATTTTGGCATTAAACTAACTGTTTATACAGTCTGTAATTTGTCAGTTAAAAATTCATATAAAAAGAGAATGTGACTATTTGGAAAAAATCTTTCAAAAATATCCTCACTCAAAAAAGAAGCCTGTAGTAACAAACACTTCTGTTCCAGTGAGCAGTTTTGGTATATGTGGAGGCAAAGAAGGTTTCTATTTTGATTCTGCCAAAATTTCGCTGCAATGTTGGCTGTGGTTGTGCTGGCAGCCTGTGCCAGCTGTCAGGTATCCTTTGAGGGAGCTGCTTAAAGGGACAAACTGGGCTGCCTGATTTAAACTGAAGGTTACAGCAATGCCAATCAATTCATCAGACACACTGGTAGAAGCCAGATGTGGATAACACCACATTACCACATTCTGCTGGGGAGAGGTATATTTCAACTCTAACTCCATGTCTGAACGCCTGGAAGTTTGGCTGTGACACCATGACCAGTGTGCTGGGGTATTTCTGTGTTATCAGCACTGTTGGCTCAGTGTGCTGGCTGCTTTGTATGTCATGAGGAGATGCAGACCACTCCAGTTTCCCTCCTTTTGCCCCGCAGACATAGACGAATGTCGCTACGGCTACTGCCAGCAGCTGTGCGCCAACGTGCCCGGCTCCTACTCCTGCACCTGCAACCCCGGCTTCACCCTCAACGACGATGGGAGGTCGTGCCAAGGTAGGAGAATGGTGAACCAGGCCTGAAATCTTTGGTCCCCCCCTCAGCCACACCCTTAAGACTTGCTTGGTTTTCAGAGCACAAGTGACCTTCCCAGCATTGCTTTTGAAAATGTTCACAGGTTGGTCACACAGATATTTCTGGAGTTTCACAGTACCTCAAAGGGGTGCAGGTGCAGTTGTATCAGGAGAAAAATGATAGAGGCCCCCAACCTCAATTCAGTGGAATTACCAAGCGTTCACTGAATTTATTATTAAAATCTGAGGTTATGTGACCCAACTGAGACAGGAAATCTTTGTCAGATCAGTAAATCGGAGTCTCCCAAGATCCAGACTGGAGTCCTCAGCATTAGACCACCTTTTGCTGTGATGTGTTACCTCAAAGTCAACAAAACCCCTTCACAGTCTCCCTGGCAAAGCAGAGAGCATCTTCCCACGTGCTGCAGGAGGAGGTGTGTGCTCATGATGACTAGAAGTTGTTAATGTCCTACAAGGAAAAAAATACTGCTTTTGCCTTAGCCCAAGGTTTCCATAAGGACCCCTTATCATTGCCGTATCTTTCTCAGGAAAATCCTGCTGCCTTTTTCTCAGATCTGTTATGACAATATTGGTTCTATGGTTTTCAAATTGCAGGATAAGGACAGAAACATTCATAATAAAAATTTCATTCCCATCTTCCACATTATTTTTTTAATTGAAGTCATTCCCAAAATGCTTCACTTCCACACATGTTGTGTTTCCAACATGCTATTCCCAGGCATCAACCTGAATCCAAATAAACAACACTGACTTGGTTCTATTTTTTCAGAACAAATCGTTCTGACTGTACAGCTAATCTCTTTGAAATGCTCTGCAGAAAAAAAAAATGAAAATGGAGTTTGGGAAGAAGTCACTGATGAATTTGGTCTTGTTTTCCCATAGATGTGAATGAATGTACAAGTGAAAACCCTTGCACTCAGACCTGTGTCAACACCTATGGCTCTTTTCTCTGCCGTTGTGAACCTGGCTATGAACTGGAAGCTGACGGAGTTAACTGCAGTGGTAACTCTCTTATTTACTCTTTTGGTTTCTTTAATTCTATTACATTTACTCTTTCAAAGGCATTGTTTTTACAAACTTTCTTAAAAGCTTTTTGCCTTGGCCCATGGTAGCATCAGGATAGCTGCAACTCATATGATCTTCTTTCCAGCTAAAGCACTCAGCAAATACCCAGGAAAACTCCGTGGAGGAGGGCCACAAATTGTTTTAAGGAAATAAGCTAAATATTCAAAAGCTCCAAGGTAACAGCAAAACATAAGAAAGCAGTCTGTAATGCTGAACAGGAAGCTTCATTAGAGCAAGTAGAGATAGCCTGAGGACATTCTTCCATCATTAAAGAAATAGTTTACAGAAAGCACTTTTCCATTTGTCTGTTCAATGCATGTATTTCCCTTGCTCTTAACAACTGCTCACTTCTGCCTGAAACTTTCCCCTGTATGGCTTTGGCTTCACTTTAAAAACAATATATGATTTCTTAGTACAGTTATTGCTGACCTGTTCAGCACACAGCAGAATAAGTTGTGCCTATGTCACTGTAATCTTTTCTCTCTGGTTTTTGGTTTTATTTTATTACTTTATTTTAATTGAAGGCAAAACTTATTTCTTTGCTTATTGTACCATCATCCTGATAAAATTAGAAAATTCAGCCAATATGTCTTGAAAAAACACACTGGAAAATACTTGAGTTTTAATTTACAGTAAACAGATGTAATGTGCTGTTTCTGAGAGAGAAGACATGTGAGATGCAGTGTATATGATTAGTGTTTCCCAAGATATTTTCCCTGGAAATCTCCTTGTTATAAGGGGAAGAACAAATATTAAATATCTAAAGGGTCTTAAGAATTAAACACCTACCTTAGTGTCCTGCATCCTAATGTATTTTCTTCTTCTAAGTTAGACTCCTGAATGTTTTTAATGTGTTCACCTCCTGAGCTACCTGGGGGCCTGAACCAGATAAGTTCATTGCAATGCCCAATAAGGTGGTGCTTGAGCCTCATCCATGTCTCAGAGCTGAGCCAGCAAAAGGGTCCTTCCACCATCCAGATACAGAGCAGAAAATCTTTTCCTGACAATCTTGTGCAAGAGATGTTTGACAAAGCAGGTCAAGTTTCTCTGGATGAGCTTCTTCCACTTCACAGAAGTCACTGGACATCTGAGGCTCACAAAGGGAATGCCTGGTCAGGGGGACACTCTTAAGAGACACCCAGGATTCAGATTTATTTCAATAGGAGTGGGGTTAGTCCATGGCCTAGCAGCCAACTTACCTTAAAGCTGGAAGGCATTCTTGCCCCAGTTCAAGGAGAGAGGCAGAGTTTCAACCTGGCTTTCCCAACATCATCATTATTTTCTAATCACAGAGGCCTTCCAAGTGTATTAGATGTGCTCTGAAATGATAACCACCCTGTTTGTTGTCTGCACACAGTCAGCCAGGAGAATACCAGGAGTGTTTAGGAACACTGTGGGCCCAAGAGCAGGAATGTAGGGCTCTTGGGGCTCCAAGTCCCTCAGCACCAGACAGCACCAGTTACACAAATCCAATATGCTGGAGGTCCGGGCTAGGATGCCAGAGGGTGGCTGATGTCTCAGCCACTTTATGGAGTCAGCCCTCAGTCCATGTAGCTTCAGAAAAGTGTTTGTTTCAGTGAACTCACAGGGGAAACTCACACAGCAACAGGACTCTGTAGGTGTAGAGTTCCTTTCATCTCCCTTTTGAGAATCTGATTTCAGCCCTAAAGCCACTCGGATATATTTGGACTTCAAATACTTTCCAATCCATTTGCACAAAACACCAGAAGTGAATAAATGGACTGAGCCCAATTTAGAAGAAAGGGAAATTCAGTCTGAGGAGTAAAAGTGATTTGCCTGGGAGAGTCAACATGTCAGAGCTGGGAATAAGAACTTGGGAGTTCCTGGCTGGGGCCCTGGCCTTTGTTTCTTTCTTCCCCTGAACAGGGAAATAAGGAAATGATTAGTGGCAGCCTCCCTCGGCCTCGTGCCTTTGCATGCGTTTTCCCCTCAGTCAGCCATGGCTCCATGTGCAGCTCTCTGAAGTTCATCTTTCTCACTTGAGCACAGCTCTGCAGAACACAATGACTGGTCAATTCATGGGAGCAAGGGGCAAAGAGCACAGTTTCTGCTTTCAATCAGTATTTGACAGATTGCCTGGTTTCCCATGTATCTGGGAGAGGGCTGGGCCTTCCAATGTGTCTGACCCAGGCTGGGATGTGCTCTTGTAGTCTTGCTGGAATGACTTGGAAGTAACTGACTAGAGGCTAAAAAATATGAAACAGACAGGGCTGGCTGCAGGAGTTTTGCTGGAACCCATGTGGCTGGAACCCTGAGAACGTGAAGCTTGTTCTCCAAAAGAAGGGGGAAAAAAAAAAAAAAACAAAACTGCTGCCAAGTCTTTCCTTTTAAATTACAGTTGCAGCTTTGTTGTCAGAGTATCTATCTCTGACGTAAACCAGGAATGAAAACATGGCCAAGTGGTGACAGGTATTAGAAAAGAAAAATAAATAATTAAAAGCCATACATTGTGTTCAGCAGCAGCTTTGACTTCCTTAGGAAAAAAAGTGTTTAATGAAGAACTTGTTGTATAGCATTTTGTTGGGTTGCTGCAGGGCTCTAGGGAGCTGGAGAGTGCCAGCCTCCAGCTGAGGTAATGGGCCCGTAGTCTGGGTGGCCACCTGCCTGCAGAACTGCTCTTTTGACAGTAAAGCCAAAGACACTAAACTTTAGTCTTTGTTTTCCCACTGCAGACATGGATGAATGCAGCTTCTCAGAGTTCCTCTGCCAGCATGAATGTGTGAACGGGCCTGGTTCTTACTACTGTACCTGTCCTTCAGGATATAACTTGCTTGATGACAGTAGAAGCTGCCAAGGTAACATTTCTGCACTGATTAAAACCCATGGGGACCAGAAAGTAGATCCTGTGTCTGGAAAGAGGTTTTCAAGAATTGAGATGCTTGTTCTTGGCATTGCACAGTGAAATACTCGTAGGGGCCAATTATGCAATTCTGGTAACGGCGTCAGCACGTGAACATTCCTGCTGAGGTGAACTGGTGTGATGTTTTAAGACTTTATTAGCTAGGAAGCAACTACACAGGAAAGACCTCAAATGCTATCCCCTCTGCTGTACATCCCTACTTTTCCCACTCTCTAAGGTCAGAGAGTTTGAGCAGCCAATTCCCTTTTTTTTTTTTTTTTTTTTTTTTTTCCAGCATTCAGCATGTGGGAGCACTCTAATTAGCAGAAGTGAATGGAGTAAAAACTGATCTTAAAAGAGGGGGCAGTTATAATAAAGCCACCTCTCACAGTGCAAGAGTTTTATGAATTTTGGGGTAATTCTTTAAGATGAAAACCAGTTTGTAGGAGTGGAATCTCATACATATTTTCCTGCTTCAGCCATTCTCTTATTCCTTGTGTTTTAGATATCAATGAATGTGAAATCAGAAACTTCACCTGCACTTCACAGCAAACATGTTTCAATATCCCAGGAGAATATAAATGTTTAGATCCAGTACGATGTGAGGAGCCTTATCTCCAGATTAATGAGAAGTGAGTAACATACCCACAGCCACAAAAGCAAATTCTGTCTGTGAAAGTTGTATCTAAGGTAAACCAAAGAGGCTGGAATTTTACACTACAGCCATGAAATCTGTCTAAACAGCTATACATACATACTGTTGCTAAATTTACCATTGATAAGCTTTATAAAGATAATAAATTGCAATTGCTTTCCAGGTCACCAGGTATGATGATATGATATGATATGATATGATTGATATGTCATACTCAGATGTATGTAAAGTTAGAGGGTCTGGAAAAACAGCTATCAGTTGACAAAACAGAGAGGCTTGCGATGCAATAAGAGACATTTACTTACATTACTGACTTCATAAATGCTCAAATTCAGCCTGTTTATTAGTTGAATATTTCCTGCAAATGGTAACTAGTTTATGCCTGGAAAGTACTTTAAAATATTAGTTAGAGCAGGATACAAATAGTTTCTTATTGCTTAAAGGTTAAAAGTTCTGAATAGTTCACAGACTGATCACTGACCTTGCCCAGAAATTGGGTATGTCTGGATGAGGCTGTTAGTGCTGTCTCAACTGGGAAACATTTGAGCAAGCAAACAATAAACTCTACATTTCTTAAAATAGCCTGTTTCTTTTACATTTGTATGTAGTTGCTGGGGCTCAAAATATTTCAGTTCCAGACAGATCTCAATATACTGCAATCCACATTATTTCATCCACAATGTTTGCACTAAACCAAATAACCTGGAATTGCTTGGTAGTCTAATATATTTTATAGAAAATCAAGAGGTTACTAATTAGCTTCTTTTCTTTAGAATTCATGAGTGTATTTGCATTGTTTTCTGAACTAGGGCAGCTGAAGGGTGGACACATAGTGTCTGTCCAGTTCTGGGTTCTCCTACCTTGGTGATAGAGTCTTAGACTGGAATTTGAAATACTGAATCCTCTGTATCTAAATTCCCCAGAGCCCAGCTACAGAGTCCTTGCAGAGCAGCTTGCATCAGAACATGATCTCTGAGCTTTGTGTTTGGTGGCTTTGGCTCATCTCTAGATGGGCCTGCACTTAATTAGTGACATATGTCCAGAAGTGGTCAGTATAAAAGCCAAGTGAATTCCTTGCATCTGTGTTTTCTGTGGAAGGAATTGGGTGCTCATAAATGCCAAGAGCCTCTTGATGGGGGACATGCCAGATGCACTGTCTGAAATTGATGTCAGCAGTGAAGGTTATAGAAAAATAGTCAAAAAGACCCTTGCCCAACAAATTCCCCTAACATGGCTTTTATAAAGGGATATCCTGCTTTACAACTTCCTTAGAGCTCTCTGAAGAAATCAGCAGCATGTGGGTAGGGCACATGGACTGATGCAGTCTGTTTGCATTTCCAAAGGCTTCTGAAAAGACCCTCACACAGTTATCATGGAAATTAAGCAGTTATAAGTAACAGAGAAAAGTCCCTGGAACAGAAGAATAAGAAGCTGAAAGATAAAAATTAAACAGAGGATAGTATTAAATTGTCAACTTTCATGCTGAATTTCTGCAGAGGTCTGAGCTGGACCTACTTGGTCCATCATAAACAACCTGGGGAAAAGAATAAACCATGAGATGGGCAAAATCTGCAACAATATCTGAAGACAGTAGATAAAAGTGGGTAGAAAAATACTACAGAATAAGCCTCAATGACTGTGCAATAAAAATGGCAGATGAAATTCAGTGTAGATGAATTTAATGTAAAAAGAAAATCCCAAATTCACAAATTAAATAAGGACCACTGGTCTTATCATAATCTATGCAAACTGAGATTTGAGGGTTCTAGCTCCATGATCTGCGGTACTCACTAGAGGTCAGAAAAGCAATCTGAATTTTAAATGTTAAAAGGTAGAGAATATCCTTGAAGAACATGCTGTTGTGTACCATATCTTTAAGACTGTGCCATCCCTTCCCCTCCTGTCAAAAGAAATATAAGTGGATAAAGATTCATAAGAAGCAATGAGGATGATCAAAAGTATGGAATAGCTTCCTTGTGAATAACAGCCAAATTAGAGCACTTCAGCCATGAACAGGGTCAAATATGAAGCCCTGAGATGGGTGAGGAGGATTGACTGGCTGCTCTCCTTTCAGGTGAACAGCTGGGAGCACCAGATAAAGTCAGAAAGAAGCCATGCAAAGAGAGATGAAAGGGGCTGTGGGGCTCCTGGCCACAGGGGGCTGTGGATGCCAAACATTCGTGTCGGGAGCTGGAAAAGCTGATGGATAAGAAATGCATTAATAACTGATGAATAGAAAGAAGAAATTTTTGTTTCAAGGATTCCCTGAGTCACAAACAATTAGAGACTGTTGGTGGAAGTGTTGTATGCCTGTTGGATCTTCTTCTTCCTTAAGGCTCTGCATTTGGTGTTAGAGCTTTGGTTTGATCCAGAATGTCTACTGTATGTTTTCATGTAGTGTACAAAATATGGTGAAACAAAAATCACTACTGTTTATGTAGTACTACCAGTGAAATTATCTAATAATATTCTGGGGACAGTTCAGTATAAATTACTATCAGAACAAACATATACAGAGTATTCTACACCTGCAGGGCTGCTTCAAAGAAAGTTCACATTTTTGAGTGATCTAAGGAGAATGCCAAAGTATTTTGGAGGCAGGATATAAGCCAGAACAGCAACACAGAAAATGCTAGAAGTGAGAAAATGCATTACAAGTTTCATTGATTCTCTTAGCTGGTCAACAACATCATTTGTTTATTTATTGATGTACCTATATTAGTATATAAAGAATCAAATATTGTAGCAATTTGTAACCCCTGCTGACTATTCTATCTCTGACAATCCTATCTCTGACAACCAGCCGCTGCATGTGTCCAGCTGAAAACCCCGGGTGCCGAGATCAGCCCTTCACCATCCTGTACAGAGTGATGGATATGGTGTCTGGGAGGTCTGTGCCTTCGGATATTTTTCAGATGCAAGCAACAACTCGCTACCCTGGAGCCTATTACATCTTCCAAATCAAATCAGGGAACGAGGGCAGGGAATTCTACATGCGGGTAAGTCCGGTGCTCCCTGGGGGAAACACGGAGCATCTTGTCGCTACCTGAATGTCCTGATGGCACAACTGAGCTTCTCGTGACTGTCATTTAAACCTTCAGTATGAGGCATTTTTTTTACACACAGATGTGCACAGCAGTGTGCTGATCTACAGGAACTGCTGGATCTCTCAGGAGAGTAACCTACCCAAAGCAAACATGCCTCTCCTATGAGACAGCAGGTTTAGGAAAGCCCAGAGCTGTACCCATGTCTAAGAATAGCTCAGGCTTCCCAAGCTCAAGAGAAACTATTGTGCCAAAATATTTTTTCTTTGATGGACAATCAACAACTGTCACCAAAAGACTCAGTGTTTCTTGTCTGTTTTATTAAACTTTTTCATTGGAAATTGAAAAACGTGAAAACCCAAAAAGTAAGCAAAAAACCTACCCCTTTATGCCAACAATCTGCTTTCTGGGTTTTTTGCTTTCGTTATAATTTTTTTCCACTGAGAACATACATTTTTTGTAGACACTGTTAGAGAAAAAAAAAACTGAGGTTTTTAAATTTGTTTTCCTCAGAAGATCCCTGTTCCCCAGTCATCTTTGCCACACCACCAACATGCAGAAATTACAGGAGTGTCTGCAGAGAATGGGGCACATCCACAAGGACGGTGACTCTCAGGAGGTTGATTTTCAGCTCCAGGCAAAACCTGGCTCTGACATTCACATTAAGTCCTGTTCTGTGGCTACTGAAGGTTCCCATCCCTCATGGACATGGGTACTGGGATAGATTCCCAGACATATTTCTCACAAGAACCTCAGATTCCCACTGTAAGAAAATGAAAATGTTTCAAAATCCTGAACTGACAAGCAGTCCCGTTACAATAATTTACATCTCACAAGAGCTTTCCTGTTGCAAAGTCACCACTGATCCCCTCATCTGGGCCAATCTAGCAGGTGCTGAGGCCCCAGCATCCACCCCCATTGCCCAAGGCTGCTGTTCCAGTGATTCACCACACAGCCATTCCCTGGGCACTGGGAGGGCATGGGAGGGACACTGTGCCCTTGCTGTTGCTGGTGCGGACCAGGCAACATGCCCAGCACCTCCTCATGGCTGTGTCAGCCTTCTCTGATCAAAGGTAACAAACACCCAGTTCTGAGGTAGAACTGGACAGGCAAAGCAGGACCCACTGTGCCTATGTAAGCTCCTGATGGAAAACAAACTGCAGTTGGTTTTAACATCAGCAGATCTGATTTTTAAATGCACATAATCCACTGTTCTGGTCAGATATCACCAAGGTCTGCTTCCATTTAATAAAGGACTTGTTTTCTGAAGTGCCATTGCATATTCAAAGTGTAATGTTTGTACAATTAGCATACACAATGTACCACACACCCAGACCCCATTCACATGGGAACACCTGTTCTCCAGGTTCTTTAACAAAAGCCCTTCTGGGCATCTGCTGCTTCACAGTAACTTTACATCAAACTAAAGAGTACAACAAACAAACAAACAAACAAACATTTATCATTACTTGTTTATACCCTAAATCCATGTTTTCACCTTTTTTCTTCTTTGGGCAATAGCAAGTGTCTATGTTCAATAGCTCCTTTAATGTGCAGGGCTCCCAAAGGCTTTACAAACTGTAGAAGGTGACAGTTCACACTGAAAAGAAGCCAATTGCTGAAATGAAACTCTGTCCCATCAGTTGCAGTGGTTTCAAACAATGAAACAGAAAACACCTATTTTAGCTGCTTGAAGACTGTAGTGAGGCAGTGGTTTTGAAGAACTAGTTTTGGCAATCTCACCTGCTCTCTCTTGTTTCATGCACAGCAAACGGGACCCATCAGTGCCACTCTGGTGATGACCCGGCCCGTGAAGGGGCCGCGCACCATCGAGCTGGACTTGGAAATGATCACTGTAAACACCGTCATCAACTTCAGAGGCAGCTCTGTCATCCGGCTGAGGATATTTGTATCACAGTACTCCTTCTAAACCTCCAGTCTGTGCCCTGGAAACATTAAGCCAAAAGAGACAGTTTCTCCTCTGCACAACTCTCTCCTCAGAAGCCAGTACTATAGAAGCTCCAGACCAAATCACTATTTCCACAGAGCCGTGACCTATGCCTGTCTAGAGGCCTCTTCATGCTCAGTCCTGACCAGGATGCAAACATCTGAAGATCTCATGTGATTGTCTGTGTGGTCATGTTATTTTAAGGACTCTTCTTCTCATTGTAAACACTTCTAGGGCATGAGTCTATGTGAAAGACTGTGAACCTTTGTAGCTCCAAGGCTGCTTAGCAGAAAGCACCAAAAAAACTGAGGAAAAAGCTGGCTTTTGCAATCTTGCCTTTTTAAAAAATATTTTCATTATAAATGAAAAGCAAACAAACAAGCAGAAACAGAAACAAAAAAACCCACCTATTGAAACAAGGGACCTCAGGAGTCCCAATTTACATTCTCCATTATCTCTGGAATTATGTCAGGCACTTTGTTTCAATTCACCCTGCATTTGTCTTAGTTTCACCTGGTTTTTTTCATTCTATTTTATAGTTAAAATTCATTGTAAATTCATTCCAAAAAACGTGTTGTACTATGTAATCTTTTGCTTTCTGACAAAGTGTCACATGTTTGGGTTCCTTTCTGTATTAAATCTTTCTATATAACAGAATTCAAAGAAATCTATCACTGGATGGTGTGTTTTACAACATTTAGGATTTTATGCTTATTTACACTCAAGATTTTTGACAGAGGCCCCCACTGCCAGAATAGTGTCCAGCATAAGTAGAGACTTTAGAGCAGATAAGAATCAGAATTTTATTTTTCCCTGTTTTCCTGAGTGTGATAGTTGCAAACAGCGTGTAATGGCTACAAGGTAGTAATACTAACTCTGTAGGTATGGCTGCAATTAATCTCCTGTTCAAAGACCACTCAGGTCAGACCTGTCCATATTCCTTCATAAAATTTTTGTTTTTCACTTGCAATCTGTCTCCTACACTTCTAACACAGAGGGAAATAGCTGAGAAGGACTAGGAGCAGTCTTATTCATACAGACCAGAGTATACCAGTACCCCAACCTCAAACAGTGGGATCCCACAGTTTTCATGGGCATTGTCTTCTCAGGTATAACTGCTGTAACAAAACCAAAAAAGTTTCTTCTGAAGTCTAATCTGAATCGCCATTGTAATCTGTTGCTTTTTAGCCTACTTCCAGTAGAAATTGAGAACAGTTTATCTTCCCCTTTGCAGCAGTCTAACGTGTCTGAAGACTGTTGTCATGTCTCCCCTCAGACTGTTCTTCTCTAGTCTAAACAAACCCAATTCTTTTGGTCTTTCCTCATACATCACATTTTCTGGACCTTTGATCATTCTTGTTGCTCTCATCTGGATTCTCTCCAGTTGGTTCACATCTTTTTTGAAGCACAGTGCCCAAAACTGTGAAAAGTATTCCAGCTGAGGCCTCTCAGTGCTAAGCTAAATCTATACATATGTTTAATAGTTTGAAAAAAAAATTTAAAATTGTACAGTTGGAAGGTATAATGCGTGTTGAAGCCACTGGAACTTTGGTCTTTTATTTTAATAGGGATGAGGGTTTATATGCCTTGTTCTTAAATCTGTTTGAAACAAGCTGTTTTACTTTGTTTTTCCTTACTGGCTTTTTGGCTCTCTAGCATTGCTGGGACAGGAAGGATAACCTTTGCTTGTCTTTTGAGAACTGGAAGTGCTCAGTTCTACTTGGGAGAGGTTTACAAAGATTATAATGTGAGCAACTTGGAGCAGAGTAGCAATGTGAGGTCTTCATTAAAGTGGAGTATTAAACTGGAGAATACAGACTTGGAAAGTTATTACAACATAGACTGCATGATACAATCAGAAAGCTGCCTCTTGTTCCTAGTAAGATTTGTGAATTAGTAGAAACTCTGCTCTTTTCCCTTGTACTCAGCTTGAAGGAAGCCCTGATGCTCTCAGCAATGAAACACTGAGTTTAGCAGCTTCCGTTTCTTAATGGTTTAAAGGTTTTCTCTCTGCTGCTACAACATCCCAGGATGCTGTGGCTCAGAGCTCTGTCCTTTATTGTAAAAACAAAAAGGCTGGAGACTGACTCCAGGCTTTAGTGAGCCAAGCTGAAGGCAGAAAGCCAATGAGTTTTATGAGCAGCCGACTTGGAGGAGATAAATGCAGAGGAAATGGGCAAAGAAATATCAGAAACAAGAATTTGTTTCCTGAGTGTATCATGGCTCATCAAGTACCACAGTCTTGGAGGGGGAAATAGAGATGACTGGGAAGGAAGAATCATAATTTATAACCATGGGACTGAAAGTGCTCCTGCTTCAGACAATGGAAATAAAACATGGGAAGCATGCAGGCTCTGGTGGACCAGATAGCAGCCGTGGGGCAGACAGGGTCTTGCACTGAAAATGTCCAACACTTAAAATGCTGACAGCTTTCCCAGTGCTTAAAATCCCTCTTCCCCCCTTTTTGTGCCCTTGTGGTATGGCTCCTTCATGTCCAGTTGAGGAGCCCTCTTTTCCTGCCACCACATCACCTCCTGGAGTGGAAGCACACCCTGTTAGACATCAGACAGTTTGTCACTTCTGGCCTGTTCTCCCATGGCCCCCACATACCAACCTGATTTAACCCTAATTTAGAAACATCAAAACCCAGAGGAATTCCATAACAAAACACTTTGTTAAAAGAGTAGAGCTTGAGTGCTTGGTTTTAGCAGGGTCCAGCAAATACTCATAAAACAATATTACACTTTCTATATAAACATTCTGCGCCTTAAAAAAAAGTGAAAAGTCTGGAAACAAAGGAATTCAGCCACTTCTCAACCGCCATAACATCTTTCATCACTCACTATCACTCCAGCCAACTTAAACTTTGCCAAAATATATGCCAATCTCAAAATAATAAATTACTAGCAGTTTATAACATCTAAACTCTCTATTTCCTAGTCAGGGGTCTGTTTTCAATAGACCATTGCAGACTCAAATATTACAGCAATTCTCACCAAATAAAAAAAGCAGACTACGCATGTCAGGTTTTTACAGCATGAAAGCTAAAAATGTAAACATGCAACTGTTTCATATATTCATGTTCCTCCTTGAGGCCAGGACTCCTCAAAAGCAGACAGAATTCCAGGTCTGCTCAGAAAATGATTCTTTACTCTAATCCACTGCTGATGATTTTCTACCACGAAGAATTTTGCCATATGGTCAATGGCCAGTGCTGTGACCAGCACCAAGGGAGAGCACAGACCCTGCTCTGGGTGCGTGGGGCTTCCCTCTGGCTCTGCTTGCTCAGGCTGGCAGGGAAGTTTCAGCTCTTTGCCTCTCCTGCCTGTCAGCTGTCAGGTCTGTTTGAACATAGGTTCTCAGCAGAAAAACTGCCCTCCACTGTGTGTACTGCGCCTATTAGCAAGGCAATAACTGGAATAAAGGTAAAAGAAAGCAGATATGGCAGAATCTTTGATATAGATCACAGTAATTGGGAAGGAGAAGCTATTTTCATAAATGAAAAAATTGGTTCATGCTAGTTGGGTTAGGTGCCAGAGGGAGTAGAATGAATCCTATCATCTGCTTATTTGACTTTGAGATATTTTAGGGAACTGACCTTTTTGACACAGACAACAAAATGTTATTTCACCCAAGAGTTTCCTGGATCTCACAGAATCACTTTTCAACTGGTGATTTTCACTGACTACAATAACTTTGTTTAAAAAACTCAACTTCTTTTGAAAACCTGGTCACCCACCATCACTGAGTGTAGTGTCCAGGCCATTCATATGAGCTCTCTCCTCTTCAGTTGGAGTCCTGTATTCATATTTACCTTTTTTTTTTTTACTTAGCCTTCAGAAGAGCCAAATTTTATTGTCTCATAAACATGGTATCAGCATCAGCAGAACTTGTATAATAATTTTTCTCTGTCTAGAGATGGCAGAACAATACAATCAGTACAATTTTTGGTCATGCAGGTTCTCTAGTCTGGCTTATTCACAGAATATGCTACTGAGTATCTTCCACAGCATGTAGCTGTATTAGCTCACAAGGAAAATATCGTAACATAAAGATGTTAAAAAAAAAAAATAAAGAATAAAAGTATGCCCTAATGTTATTCAATCCTGACAGGCACTATTGTCAAAATAAATCTCTATCCTCTATGGACAAACCCCTCAGGTGGCGTCAATCTGCATGACTGATGCTTTTCAATGAAAAGATAACAAGCATCCTTGGAATCTTCCCTGTGTTTGTGTAAAGCACTGCACATGTATCTGCATACAGGAGAATTTACAGAAGTACAGAAGTCGTGGTGTGGCTCTGCATGTGGAAGTCAAAGAGCTGTAAGGCAACATGGCACAAGCAAATTCAGTTTCCTCATCTGATGCAAGTCCAGACAAGTGTTTTACACCCACCACATTTTGTTGTTTTAAGTCTTTGAACCAGTTTTGAATAGCTCAGCCCCAAAGCAGGTGCCATGCATGAAGACTGAGGATGATGGCCATGACTAGACTTTTGGAGACTCTGCAGAAAGCCTGCCTCTGAAAGGTGACATGAGCCAAAGGGGTCAGTGCCACAGGAGTGTCATGGTCCAGAGGCATTTGTGTGGGGATGTCAGTGACAGCTGCCTGCTCTCTGCACCTGCCCCTGTCCTCACCCGGGTCAGTGCAGAGTGTAACTGAAGTTTTTAACTGCACATCAGCTGTGGAAATCTCACCTGTTCCCATTCTTAGCTCAAACCTCTGAGATCCCTCTAGTGGTTGGCAAACTGATCCCCCTGGGTAACTCAGCAAATACTGGTGAAGCCACAGGAGAGAGAGTTTGGGTACAGCTTTTACACCAGGAGGTAAATAATGATGCAGTAAGTAAATAACGATGCAGTAACCTAATTGTAAGAATTGAGGAATGTATCTGAGTAAAAAAGGGATCTGTAGGAAACACTACAGCAATTAATAACTCCTGAAATATTCAATCTCTTCCAAATCCCTTTTCTATATCCCCAAGGTCATTCATTTTCCCTTTCTGGTTTGTCCTGGACAAATGATCTCATTATGCTCACGCACAGCAAGCACAGGCTGAGTGAACTCCACTTCTTCTCTGGCACTTAACACTCACTTTTTGGAGATCACTTGTAGGCTATTTGTTTTTCTAGGGCCTGACTGACCTCAATTACTCTTCTCATATCCAGGGAAGATCCATTATTTTCCCACCATGTTATTCTGCAGCCACCACCTGTTCAAGCTTTTCGTGTGTTTCACTGGAGATGCAGGCACTGCCATGTTCTAAGCACTCTTACAGCAAAGTATTAGCTGGGAATGGCTGAAGGGATTGCCCAGCCTGCTTGGTAGAGCCTAACTTTATGAACAAGATTTTTAAAACCCCACAACTCCTCACTTTTGAAGGTGAAAGATGCTAAGTACAGATTTCCTCTGGAAATGGCATCTGTTATTGTGTTGGTTTGATAGTCTCAAGGCTTTTTAAGAAGTCTGATAAGGACATGTTTATGCAATACACCCTTAGGCTTTACAAACCTTGGATGAGGTTTTTCCAGTTTGCAAACAGAGTATGTGGCCCAAGTCAGAGAGAGTTCAATGTGTTCATCACTGTGCTGAAGTCAGTGATCACTGAACACCTCACCTCAGGTCTGGATTTAGCCCAGTTTTACTTTAAGTCTTGAATCTCAGTGTCAGTGGCAGAAATGTAAGCAGATATGTATTATTGTTAGAGTAGAGCTGAAAGCTTCTTTCCTGTGAATAAATAATAGTATGATTGCAGTATCTCTGTCTTTGTGGGCACTATCTTTGGGTTCTTTGTGATTTCCTGAGATAACCTTTAACATTTCAAAACTTCCTCTGGTATTTCAAGACATTCATTGATGCATTTCCATGAATGATTCCTCACTCCTGCTCTTCAAAGGCCAGCCCAGGCACTAGATTCTGTTTTGTTAAAACATGAAGCTACACCCAAGCCTCTGCACAGTCACATCATTGATAGGAATTGTTCCTCTCTGTAACCTATGAGGGATTTTTTTGACTTCCTTGAGAGTGTTCCATGCATGTGTTTGTCCAGACCAGGACCTTAGTCTGGAGATTGTTCATCAGCAACTTTCTGCACATATTCTCCAACCAACATGTGAAACCATAGCTACAAAGGTTAGTTTTTGACAAAAATCTTCAAAGCATGGTGTTTCTTGGCTGCCTACACATAATGCAAACACAATTCAAAAATCCAGGACCAGAGTTCCCCAGTCTTCATGAGAAATTCCTGTTTTTCAGAAACATTTTGGTTAGTAAACTTGCTTTGTAGATTATGTGAAATTCAAACAAAGAGGAAGAAGGTCTGCCAAGATGAGACAGATTTGTTATTAAAATCAGTATCCCCAGGAATACTGGAATATAATTCATCATTTAAAAATATTCCTTTGGACCCTGACATCTGATGCCATTCAAGCAGAGCAGGGGGACAGGAAAACTGACTCCTTCCAAAACAACAGCAGCTGCTCAACAGAGGTCCCTGGGCTCCTACAGTGACCAGAAACACCTGCTGGCCAAGTCTACACACCAGGTCAGTGAGGAACAAGCAAAGCTCATAGAGACATAGAGCTGAAGGAGAGGTAATTTCACTGACTTCTGTATGATATCAAGTGCAGATTTACATCATAATGTCTATAAAATTTCTCACTGCATTTATACATCTGTATAAATGCAAAACTTAAAATTACCAACATTTAAAGGACCAAGCTGTTACCTACCACACACATAATACAGGCAGGAAGCTTTAGTGTATCCCTCTGCCTTTTCTCAGGGTTGTGCTCACTTGGAATTACCCAGCCTGATTTGGTGCAAGTTAACAGTGGTGTGACAACATTTGGTTCACAGTAGTGTAGTCATATCCATGGATACAAGAGAATTACAGAGGGATACCATTACAATTGAACCAGAAAGTTAATAAAAAAGAGCTTGCTGATTAGTTAACCTTCAGTGCTTTGGTAATGAAGTCATTGACATGGACAAAAATATTCAACCAGAAACACAAAATATTAAAAAGGAGATTATCTCCTTAGAAACATAAGTACCCATGTAGCCTATAAATAGCTCTGAAATTAAGACATCCCAGACAACATCTGTAAAAGGAAGAATTCACTCCTTGACCTTGTCTCCCACAGCAGGATTAAGCATAGTTGATCCATATCAGGATCCAGACACAATGGCTGTTTGATGGTGGAGCCAAGAAAGAGGCAGGCATGGCCAGAGGCAAGGGGGAGGACACTAAGATAATGTAAAAGTCCTAAAGAATGCTCTCGGTGTGCAGGATCTCTGAGACAGATCTCTCTTACTGTATGAAGCATTTTAGCTCTGCTTGGGAAGTACAAACAGTCACTTCAATAAAAAATAAAGGAATAAAGTAATTCAATAAAAAGGGGTGGCAGGGCATGGGGGAGGATGGCAGCATTCATGTGTTTGAATGCAGAATCAGTTGACAAAAAAAAATGATGCCCTGGCCAATCTGTCACCTGATGAGATGCACTCCATACCAGAAACCTCTAAGTACAATTTTAGGTGTAGCACATTTAGTATCACCTTATTCCAAGAGTTTATCCTGCAACTAGTAGAGATGGAAGGAGGAAGACTCACTGCTCTGCTCAAAGGATGCTCTGTAGTGTTGCTGCTGAAACAGTAATTTCCCTAACTCTGACTTGCAGCCTGTCTGGATTAATAAACATGTTATATTTTGAAGTGTTCTTTTCTTTTTTTTAAGAATATTTTTTACTGCAATTTTAAAAGGATAGTTTAAATGCCCCTCATCCTGTCCCTTTAGCCTATAATCATTACTTCATTTCTAGCAGAAAATGAGATTTTAAAGCTTGTATTGTTCTACATTTGTGAACAATTTGCATTGAATACAACAGTTGGGACTATTTTGAAGTTTTTTTTTTTTTAATAAATATGTTGTTAACAAAAATTATAATTTAATTCTAGTTTAATTTGATCATTAACTGGTTTAGTGGTGCTCATACAAGATCTCTGGAAGTATGCATGACAGAATTATGTAGCCTGTTTGGAAAGCAAGGTTAATGAGGATTGGTGATACTGGTACACCCACTGATCATAAACACTAGTAACAAATGGGCAATAGTAGAGAAAACTTCAAAGCAAAATACAATTAATTTTCCAGAGGCTAATTTTATTTCACAGTTTTTATGTTGTACAGTTGTCCATAACTAGAGGTACCTGTGTGTATTTTACCTTCATTTCTTGGTGGGTTTATGTGTGATAAGGCTCAAATTAACATTTTGTGTAATACTACTTTATCTATACTAGGAGCTTGACGTATCTGAGGCATTTCTTCCCCCTGCAATTTCACTCAAGGATGGAGAAGGTCACTGCTTCTGAGGGTGGGGATGGCTCCTTTGCCCAGTTCCCCCTCAAGCACCAGCCATGCTTTATCCAGCACATTTGGAGGGTGTGCAGGCTGCATGCCTTGGAAGTATTCCCAGAGAATCCCAGGAGACGAGCTCTCCTCCCATCCTGACATGGTGCCATACCCCTCTCTCAGTTGTCCTGGGTCTTTGGAGCCTTTGAAGGCAGGGGTTTGTACAGTGACCATGAAGCTGTGGCCAGAATTTGGCTTCCAACTGGCAGAATAAACTTGTCTCCATAATAAGTAGTGTTAATATATGGGGGGATAGAATGTAAGAAAATAGTGCAGGAAGTAATCTCACCCCTGAGGAGTTGCAGCTGTACTAATCCCCAAAGATCAGGAACAGGCCTGCCCTTAATAGGCCCCAGCTGTGTCCAATAAGAAGACAAGTGCTACAAAAGAGTGGGTTGAGGAGAGGGTTGGAGTTTGTTGGCTGTGCTGCAAGGAAGAGTCAGTGCTGCAAGGAGATGCCCATGAGAAATCAATAAGAAGGTATGGGTGCCTTGCAATAAGGTGACATCAATATAAGAGAATTTAGACTGAAGTGGTTTCCTCATCTATAAATAATTAACCAGTGGCTAGTTCTCACTCCCAACTGCACTATGTTTCTTATGACTTCAGTACAACAAAGGCTTTTCCACCCACATGATACTCAATGACCTGTGCCTAATGAGGCTTGAGTTTGTTGCTTGGGTTTGTGTTTTGCAGGTGGAATGTTCTTATTTCAGCAATTTGCAAGGACAGCCAAAACTGGCTCTGGTTTGCTTTGGGGAAAGTGAAGGAACTTATGTTACACAGTTGCTCTCCCGCATTCTCATCACTCAAATAACTCACTGCAGAGTGAGGTAGGTCATTGACTGGGCCTGTGATGATTTACAAGGCTCTCTGAAAGCTGATCTGCACTCAAAGAAAGCGCTGCCGCTCATTTCCAGCATCACCAGAACGCGTCATTTCCCTTCACTACACTGCAAACACATCAATTCTGAATCACATGCTCAAGAGAAATTGCACTGAAATGAGCACACATGCAAACTGAAAGAGGAGAGGCCCAGTGCAGGAATGCTGAGCTATAAAATTTCAAGAGAAGAAAACAGCTCTCTAGAACTACTCAAAGAAAATGAGAAAGTAGGTGTGACCCTTGATCAAAGACTTACAGCTCTACAGTCCACTCTGGTTGAAGTGGCCTGATGCGTGAACAAGGGGATGGTTTGCCACTGAATGTGGTAGAGAATGGACACTTCACAAAACACAGCTGCTCTGACTTTGCTGTTGACATACAGCTGAAGTAGCCCCATACAAGTTTTCCACCCCTGAGTCACTTTATTTTTCTTTCTCTAGTTGTTTAGAATTTGCTTTTTAGGTTGCTATTACACATGCTACCATGTCTGTCTGACATGGGCTGCACAGGGGACTGAATAGTGTGATCCCCTCCCCTTTGTTCTCTTTTCACTATGCAAGACCAATCTGTTCTGACAGTGTCCTCCCAGCTAAGGAGGTAGAGCTCTGTGGATAAGGAAATTGTCTCTCCAAAGCTGACTCATGAATGTGGACAAACCTGAAATAGGTTGTACTTAATCTTCTGTCAGTGCTATCCAGCCAGCTGGTAAAAGGACACTGCACTGCTGGAGAGATGGGGTTTTGCTGGGTTATAAAATTGACACCCTGCAGGGCTTTAACCTCTTGCTGCACTTCCTTAAGGGTAAACTCCGAGTTGTATTTCCTTGAGAAGTCCCATGGGCTGTATTCTGTGTACCAGAACTCCTGCTATCTCCTCCCTCTCTGTTTTTGGTGGCACCAGTTCCTCCTCAGGCCTGCAAGTACTGCTGAATGTTGTTGACCTGTCCTTGGTGTCAGCCTGCACACAACCACATCAGTGATGGAAAAAATGAGCCTACGTGGATTTTTCCAGGAAGTCAGAGAGCAGCTCCCTGTCTCATACAGGTGAACACTTTCTCACGCCAGTTACTCATTAGGACAGCAAGTGTGATCTCAGCTCTTTCACAATGATGTTTATAGTCTGTGCCAGTTTGTAAGGACTGCTCTGAATGGCAGCTGGCTGCTGATCCTTAACAGCACTTCTGCACTCCCATTTTTACTCTTTCTAGCCTGTTTTATTCCTTCTTTCTTGGGCTCTGGCACAGTTCAGTCACCATACCATCCCAAAATCATCATCAAGGCCTCCTAAAATCCACTACTGAAACATATCCTCCAGCTGCCTGCTAATGAAAATCCTTGTCACTCATGGGATCACCATGTCAGTTTAAGCAAAGGAACAGCCAGTTCCAGCCAAGTTTTGGCTGAGAAGTGTTTGGTCAGGTTTTCTAAGATCTAGAAGAACTAGTTTAATAAATCCTTGCTTGCTTCTATGACTGCACCTTCCATCTCCTTCCATGCTTTTCATTATGTCACTTGGATATAAATGCACATGATTTTAATGTGAAGTTAAATCCTTGAGCTGCAGTGAAATAATTAACCCTTCACCCTTGAATTCCTTGCTACTGTACAATCTAGTTTTTATAGAGCCAAGAGTTAAAGCAATAGTGACAACTGAAAATACTTGAGGCAAGTGGGTATTTGGTCACCATGGAAGGCCAGCCTTAGTCATACATATATAAACTTTTGGGCTTGGGAAGTACAGGTAAATAGCATAGCAAAGATATTGTGTCCCACAAACAAATATTTGTACCTACAGTTATTGGTGCTGACTCAGGATTCTTGAAAATAATCTCTGAAGAAAATACTACCAAGAATAAATAACCTGCAGTTTTCAGCTGTGAAACTTCTTGGTAAAGCACTGGTTTGTGATACCTGCACCCATCCACTCAGATGTACCATTGAGTGGTACCAAGGTGTAACCCATTTCAGCCTGTTTGGCAGAGCAGTCTCTCAAGGGCTGTATGTTCTCTCCTCTCTGAATATTTTTGTATGTAACCAAACAGAAGTTAAACATGCAAATCCTCACCTTTGCAGTGAGAGTTCATCCTTACTCCTGCCCTACAGCCCCTAGTGATATCAGCCAGGGCTGTGGCACATTTACCTCCCAGTGATTCTGGCTGCAAGGCTGAGGAGTAGCAATTGCTGCAGCACAGGGAAGGCTGGGAACGTGGGCAGCAGGTTGGTTTTCCTTACTTCCTGCATCTTAAGAGTGCTGCATTCTGGTGTGTTTGCCTGGGAAAGGAGCAGAACAACCTGCAGCCGGGTTAAAGTGTTAAAATTAGGGTAGAGTGGGCTGGTAACTTCTGTTTCTAGTTATGTCATTTCTTGAATGGCTTTAAGCACCTTGCCTTTCCCAGGGGGATGTGCCCTAAGCTCCGGTTTGGAGGTCATTGTGTGTTCTCCTTTTGAACCAAGCAATTTTTGATGGAAGAACAGCATTCCAGCTTCTGTGAGCAACTGGCCTCCATGGGTCTTCTTCTGAGGCTTTAAATTGCAGTGATTTCTGTAATGGCTTTTTGTCATCACCCCCCCTCAGCAAGGGAAATGAGGTTTGCTTTCACCTGAAAATAGGAGACTGTCACGGTTGGATGCTGGCGCAAACCAGGACAGAGTCCACAAAAAAGTTTTTTACAACTGCAAAAGCTAAGTTATTTTTGTGCTTTTTGGCCTTTTTCTTGACTCAATCCTTTTCAGAAAGGATCTTTTGTGTGCTGTCCTTGCTCTGTGCATGGGTGACACCTGGCTGGCCTCTTCTTCCTGGGGACAGGAACATCTGCTCCTCCTCGGGCAGCCCTGTGTCTGCTTTTGGGAGACAGGCCAACCCTGAGGCTCTCAGCAGGCTCTGGAGAGATGGTGGCGTGAAAGTACAGGGCAGGGCAGCAGCACCTGGCCCCAGGGTCCTAAAAAGAGAGATGGGAGGAAAGGGCTCAGGCAGGGACCCAGGCCCTGAGCAGGCTGGGACAGGCCAAGCTGCCTCCTATCCCCTCTTCCATATTGAAAGAGGCATTTCTGGGCAGTATCACAAGCAAGGGGGACTGTAACAGAGATTGGGAAGACCCCATGAGGTGGCATGACCCCAGCCTAGTGGGAGAGCATATTCTTGAGATTCACAAACAGCCCAGGGAGCACTCCCCAGGCAGGGAAAGGGCTGTGCCTGTGAGCTCTTCATGGGCATGGGGAACACAGGGGAGAGAGGATAAAGGGTCAGAGTGACAGTGTCCAGCTCCCCACAGCCCTGATGTTCCCCCAAGCCCCAGGAAGGTGTCAGATGCCTTGGGCTGGGGATGCTGCTCAGCTCACTGCCTGGGGGGCACAGGGGTGGGTTGGCTTCCCCCTGAGCTCTCAGCTTCCCCAGCTACTGAGCCTGCCTGCCAATTCCCTCCCCACTCCCTTCATAGAGCAGGGAGTACACAAACACAAACATTCAAGCCATTGCCTGCATTTGGACTTCTCCTTTCAGTCCATTTCTAACTGCAGTGTTTAAGCCCCACAGATTTTCACTGCTAACTGCTCACAGCTAGCATTCCTTGATGTGCTTTTACATCAGATGTAACTGAAATAGTTCTGTAAGATCTCTTATGTCTCTGGCTTGTAAAATACAATAATTTCTTACCAGGTTACACTAATATTTTGTAATTCATTCTTAATATTATTCTTCAATAAAGCTCTGTGCAAACAATCCATCCCACAGGAGGAACTTCTGCCAGATCCCAGATGTCAAACGCATTTTCTTCAAATACAGGAGTTCGTGACCTTTTATGTTTGTTAATGTGACGCCATGGAAATTATTTCTAATAAATAAGCATATTTCAGAGTCAGGTGTTCCATGGGCCCTTTTTCAGTGATACAACAGCCTTTCCTGAAACAGGTCTTTCCTGTTTTGTTGTAGGGGGTTTTTCCCCTAAAAATGAAAGTTTGGGAACAGTTTGAAACCCTGTTATTGAACCAAGTCCAACTACTGCACTGAAAGGTAGGCAGGAACTTTTAAGATAATTCATTTTTTGTATCTTTCCTGAAATCAGCAGCAGATAAGGTTCTAACCTTCTCTTTTATCCTGAACCCTGAAAATTTTAATTTTTAAACTGCAGACTGTATATTGTCTTACAGCATCAAATTAAAGAGGAAACTACTGGAATTGTTTGGATCTAAATGATACATTTGATACGCCAACTGATTTTTGATATAGCAAGCTCATTTTAGAGCTGGGCTAGAACCATCTACCCACAATCTCCCAGGTATAAGACCTATAAAAAATATCTGAAGGTGTTACTATGTTGATAACGTTTAGTCTTACCTTTTTTCAGTAGATCTGACAATGTCCTCCCAAACTTGTGCCAGATTCAGAGCATCTGGTTCTTAATGAAGTCAGGCAAGAAAAGGATAAGGTTAGAAAACACTGCAAGGAGCGTGCCTTGGCTCTGTTACATCCTTTTCTCAACTACACATAAAGGTTTATAACACCTCCTGAGTTTATTGGATTCATCATCTTGGATCCCTGGACACTGGCAGCAGCAGCAAATGTCTCCTGAGGAGGAAACAGAACTGTTTGCTCCTGCACCCACAGTTACTCCTGTTCATCGCTCTGGGCTGAAGCTGATGGCCTGTCCAGAGCAGCACCCTTGTGCCTCAGTGATTATCCACCCTGGAACCTTTCCTCACCTTTGGACAGTCTGGGGCTGGCAGCCCTGACAATGTTAAAGGCCACTGTGGAACACAGAACAACTGCTGCGGCTCACACAGATGTGGGACTGGCTCTGGAGAGACAAAGTGTTCTGGTGCACAAAGGATGAGCCCTCCTTGGATTTATTATCAGGACGGGTTAATGATGTGTGTGCAACGAAAATCTGCCTTACAGCATAAGGCAAAACATAACAAGCCAGAAAATCTATTTTCAAATTCTCAGTACAGCAAATCTAAATGAGATAAAGAGTGTGTCTAATTTGAACAGCAGAGTATCTCCATGTAATTGCTTGTCTAGGCATTGTAGCAACATTTTCAAATGGTACTGGACATTGTGCAATAAAGCTCTCCTTCTGCAGCTCTGTGAAAGAAGGCAAATGGCTGCAGTGTCAGATGGTGGACAGAATTACAACAGGTAAGAAAGCGTGATGTTAAACATGCATTTGATAAAAGGAGAAAATAAAAAATAATAGTCATGGACTGAATTATAGCAGCTTTCTCTAATGAAGTGTGTGGACCACACCCAGCATCTGTGGCAGAGGAGGGAAGGTGTCAGCTAAACCCAAAGGTTATGATGGGAATGGAAAGAAACCAGGCTCCAGCTGAGAGCAGGACAAGGAGGATGAGGAAACAGTTTCATGTTGCTCCCAAAAAGCCCTCAGGGGACAAAGATTACTGCTGCAAAAACTTAAATGGTAGTAAAATCCTCTGGCTGCAGAAGTTGTTTGTAAGGAAGGTGTATTAACTTCTTTGAGACTTCAGCTGAAAACCACTCTGCTATTCCACTGAAATCTAAGTTGCGAAATCCTTTTTTTCTCTCAAAAGGTCCCTGCCTCAGAAAACCTAATTTAGTGGTTACACAGGGACTTTGGCTATGAGATGGTGTAGGCTGTGTGCTGGACTTGTCCTGATAACGCCCTGCTTTTAGGTCCTGATGGCTGAGCTCATCCCTTGGCTACTGCAATATACACTGGAATTTAACTCTGATCACAAGTACATCACTTGATGTTAGTTTCTGCAACTAAAATATTTCATAAGTAGTAGTGTTAAATGCTTGCTTGCTCTGAAGGATTCTCAGCTGGGAAAGCTATTTGGAATCATCAGCTGCTTAATTTCATGTAATTCTTCATAAACTAGGCAAGAACTTCTAAGCAATTGTCTTCCACTTTTGTGTTTAAAGGATTTCAGTGTGCTCTGTGCAAACATTGATTCAACCTCTGAACTCCTTGATTTCTAGCATGGAAGTTGGCATGTTAGTAAGTGTGCACAGGTGGTGGGATCAGGTTTCTGATGCAAAGGATCATGTGGGAGAATTCAGTCTGAATTTATTCAAAGCTGCAGCCTCTATCAGCATTCCTGCTGAAAACTTTGTTCACTGGAGCATTTGCAGAGAGTGGAGAAAAAAGGTCTTAATCTGTTTGAAAGTGTTTGCAGATGTAAATAATTACTCAAGAGTTGTGTCAGTATTTATACATGGGGTTTTTATTATTTCAGGTCTAGTTCCTAAAGGTTTGAGGCCCAGAGATGATAATATAGACTCCTGCTTGTAGCTACTTTCTATAGTCTTCTGGCTACTTCTCTTTCAACAAGAAAAACACTGGGAAGTTGTAATCCAATAGCATAAACAGGCTTAGCAGCAAGTGAAAAAGTCTGCGGTGCAGAGGTTCAAAACAGATGAGACAGGCCTCACTGGGGAATATGAGAGGTGAAGCATAGCCCAGACTAATAAATTCTCTTCTATTGGCCCTGCATGGGTCTGCTCAAGTATTTCAGCCCAGCATTTCTGGAGCTGAGAGTGCTGTGGTTTGGCAGAGCCAGCCAAAAGCATCCCGGTTTATTAGCTTGCTCTGAGTACCGGGGGTGCCTGGAGCAGCGGCAGAGAACCAGGAATGAGTGAGGATGAGTGGCTGCAATGACAGCCTGGAATGGTCACCAGAGCAGAGGGGAGCCAACAGCAGGAGCCAGCGAGGCAGGGGAACATCACCAGCTTTGTGAAGCAAGGTTTAGTTACGGAAAGATACAGCAGAACATGGAGCACTCTGGGCACTGGCAGTGAAGGGAGATCATATTTGCAGCTGACAAGAGGCAAATTGGTTTCACTGCTGATCTTCAAACTAGGTTTGTTTGGAATAAAAATCTTTCAAGGAAGGGGGGAGGTTTGTCTCCCATCCCAGCTAAAAACATCACAGGACAGTAATGCTCTCCCCATGCACACAAGATCAGGTTGTCCACATCCCTTACCATACACAGCATATTGAAACAAGCTTCCCAATTTTCAAGCAGCTTAAAAGACTGAAAGGTGTCCCAAACCATCAGAAGAGCCACAGAGATGTGTTAATAGGCCCTCTCAAATGACAGGGCACAGTCTTGCCTGGATGAAGAAGGAAGGTCATATTGCAAACTGGCTTTTTTCCTCTAACTGCCTTGTCAAAAATACTGGTTTTAATGTCTTTTCCTTCATCAGAGAGGCAACCTGCAGTCCCAATGGACGGCTGCTGCTGCCCTGCAACTCCAACAGCTGCAGAGCCGTTCAGGCAGGACTGGAAGTCGCTGAGAGCCCGAAAAACCCTGGAGCATGACAATGCCGAGGTAACTTGATAGCAGCAAGCTGCATTCGGGGGTCTTATCAGTAGTTTAAGAACACACTTCCGTGAACAGCGAAAATAAAGCTGTTTGGTCGTGTAAATCAATCCAGTGAGATGCCTTGAAATGTGTGATTAATGTGCACCTCAGGAGGACTCAGATAATTCTGGAAGCACACCAGGTTACTGGCATTTCTTTAAAACAGTGACCATGCGTAACCTCACGAGTTCCATTAACAGGAGGCAGAGACTCTCTGCTATGTGATACCAGTACTTGCAACTGGCTCTGTGCAGAGATGAACAAAGATGCTTTGTCAGCTCAAAATTTATGTCTGTGCTTTTGGCAGAGGGTCTCTCTCCCCTTACAGTGGCTCTGGAGCTTGAAGAAGCTGTGTTACACTGCATGATGACAGGCATGAAATCCTTAGTTAGCAGCAGATCTGTAGTGTTATTAAATTTAAAATGAAAAATATTGTAACAGGAAAAAATACAGTCTTGGTGAATGGGGAAGCCACTAAAGACTGCAAATCAAGACCTATGAGGACAATTGTACAAAACTTCAATGACTGGAAATGTAAATGCTCTCAGAATGTAAACATTTCTTTGGGGAAATACACACTTTCCCCTACTAATCCAGCCCCACCTTTTCTTCATATTTGCCTCTTGGGGTATTGTTCCACTTACCAAAACTAGAATCAAGGAGAAACCACCTTGACACTTACAGAACTTTTCCTTCCCGCAAAGAAATTTCCAAACCAGAACTTCCTGCTGCAAATTCTAAACCAATCAGCTGTGTGTGAGCCCTGAATTACCCTGCGAACTGTGCGCTCTAGTGGCAGGGGCTTCCTCACGTCTCCGTGTGAGCCTAGCACGGATCCATATTCCGACTGGACATGCCGTTTTCTAACACTGTAAAACATGAAAAAATCGCCTTTTCTCTCTAAAACAGAAGCCTGGTTGTGCTTCTAGCAAAGCGAGGGGCAGCTCTGGACCGACTTCGCAGGTGTCACGTCCAGCAAGAGCCAAGGAAGAGTCACTGGCAGCCATTTGGAGGCAGGTTTGCCCCGGCGAGTAGCTCAGGTGAGGCGGGAGAGTCCCGAGCCGCCGGGGAAACTCCCCCTGGGCGATAGCGATCAGTGAGTAAGCGCTGCCGAGCGCACCTGGCCGGGCGGGCGGCGGCAGGGCCGGCTGAGAAGGGCAGGCGGGGGCCGGGAGAGCGGCCGTGCCCGGCTGAGGAGGGCAGGCGGGGGCCGGGAGAGAGGCCGTGCCCGGCTGAGGAGGGCAGGCGGGAGAGCGGCCGTGCCCGGCTGAGGAGGGCAGGCGGGGGCCGGGAGAGTGACCGTGCCCGGCTGAGGAGGGCAGGCGGGGGCGGGCGGCGCGCTCCGAGCGGCGGCTGCAGCGCGGGGACAGCGGCGGCTCCGGCACCGGCTTCGTCCCCGTCGTTCGGCAGTTCCGGCGGGCAGAGGGGCCGGCAGCGCCATCCCGGCAGGTACCGGGCCGGGCAGCGGGGCCAGGGCAAGATCCCCGTCAGGGGGCCGCGGGCAGGGCACGGAGGTGCGGGGAGCAGGAGCTGTCCCGGCGGAGGCGGCCGAGTGAGTCCTGTCGACTTTGGGAGATGCAGGCAGGTAGGAACTATTTTGAAGTACTGGGGAATGAAGTACTAACTATTCATTCGGTACTAACTGGGGAACGAAGTAGTAACTATTTCGAAGTTCCGGGAAATTGACTCTTCATTCAAATTAGGTGCGAGGTTCAGTTGTGCTTAGAACAGTTGTACTTCAGTTGTACTTAGAACAGTTTCGACGCGGTATTGCTGTATGAAAATGGCCTTCTGAAATTCAAATGTTCTGTGTGAATTAGCTGCTAAGTGATGTCACAGGCCAGCAATAGCTAATTAGACCATCTTCATCTAGGCTTCAAGCAATTAGAGATGTGGTTTAGCCACAACTCCAAAGGAAGTTGTGAATATAGCTAGACAGTTTCCCTCTACGTGGGATGAAATTAGCATCAGAAAACACATATTTACTGAAGTTATGTCCTGCTGTATACACGAGCACTGCTAAAGCAGCAGGTATAATTGTAGGCTGTTTCAAGTTGTCCTGTTCACAGTTGTTGAATCCATACCATGAAGCTGGATCCTGGGTGTTTTGGATCACCCAGGTTGTTAAACATCAATCAGAAATAAATACCATCATTAATTAAGCTGGTCTTGTAATTCTCCTTTGATGTAGATTTGATTTCTCTAGATAAGAACGAGAAGGTTGATATTGTGACTGTTCCTACAATGCACACTTCCAGTCAGCCTGCTGTAATTGTGCAGGAAAATAACTCGGGATGTCCACAGGGCCGCAGCTGTCCAATGCCTTCCTGTCTAAAAGATCCTGTGAGCACCCGCACCTTGGAGCTGGACCCTTGCAGTCCCAGCCCTCAGTCTCGGATCTGTGCAGGCTCAGGTTTTTCCCAGTGATACTTGCTGAATGCATTGAGGTTTGCTGCTTTATGTGCCTTTAGTTTTTACAGTGGAGAGTAGCCGGGTGTCCAAGCTGTCCAGGCACTCAGAAGTGAAGTGTACCTTGGTAAGTTCTTCTTGGAGAGTCAGGAATCAGGGAATCAGGACTACTTAAAAACCGTGTAAGGGAATACTTTGCCATGCCTTTTTTCTCACCCTTCCTGTTCTTTCTAGGTTATTTCTATAGCTGTTAGACACATGTGAAGAATCAAGTTCTGATTTTGCATTCTTCATTTCTCAAGAGAGTGCTAGACCCATAAACCTTTGTGCTGTTCTGGGCTGGTGGTCTCTGGCTTCTTACTTATAAAACTGTTTCACCTTGCTTTCAGTACACAAATATTAATTAGGTGAGCTGTGATCTTACAACTCAGTGGCTAGGGCATAAATCCAGGAGTGGAGAAGTTTAATTTTTCATCCTTTTTCCAACTGTATGCTAAATATTAAAATATATATTTGCAGAATATATGTGGTTAAGCAACACTTAATTTCAAGAGAATACATTCATTACCAAAGTGTCCCTTGATTCTTGCCAATACTTGTAAAAATGACACCTACTAAAAACGTTGCACCCAGAGGATATGTTGGACTTCACAGATGTCACATGAATTCCACTGCTCTCCCCTGCATTTAATTTAAATGATGGATCCCCAGGTGATTAATTCCTCTTTCTTCTTCTGCTGTGGAAAGAATGAATGTGGGCGGGATTGTTCAGTCATGTGTGTGTAGGGTATTAATTTACAAGGTTGGAAAAAAAGTGTAGGCACTGGTCTCTTTTTCTTTGTCCTAAACCTCAGGCTTAGTTGTTTTCCTTGTTTGTTCTGTCACTTGTTTAGTATCTGCTGGTTTGGTTTTCTCTCATCCTACTGGTGGGTGGTTCAGTTTCAGTTGTAAGTTACTCTAAATGCACTCCCCAGGGCTGTGGCTTGGCTGTGAAATGGACAGTCCAGCTCTGGCCCCCCATTTTCCCCACTGCATTCTGACCCCACCTTGTGCAGTCAGCCACAGGGGGAGTTAAAAAACTACTTATTTTTTTAAAGAAAAAAAAAAAAAAGTTGTTTATTTTGGTCATTTGATTTTGTATCTAATCAGTGAGCTGAGCCAGCTCACTGTGCAGCTGCATGTTTACTGGGTCCCGCAGGAGAGGCTGTTGGCAGGGCAGAGCTGAGCAGCCCCCCCAGTAGCAGCCAGCCCTTTCAGCAGGTTTGGGACAGGCAGATGCAGCCCCCGTGTGTGGGGGGCAGAGCCAGAGGACCTGCCTTGCCAGGACAGCCTCAGCTAGGAAACCAGACTTTGGCTGGCTTAGGCCTGTCCTGTCTCTCCTGTCTGCTGTGGCTTATACCAGCAGTACACTTTGACTTTGGTGAAACGTTTGTTGAACTTTTTTGCTTGATTAAGGTGCTATTTGCTTAATTTAGTGAATTTTATGTGATGCATATCCTGATGTATTTCTCCTCTCTTTGGACTCTTGTTTAATTTTCTAGAAGAATGGCTTTGTTTACTCTGAATTGCTATCTCCCCAGATACCTTAAATGTGGTAAATATTCTCTCTAATCTAAGTAGGACAACACCCAATCTCTGTCAGCAGAGAACTTAAGATCTCGTCTCTTTAAAGTGAAAGGCAGAGCAAGCTCTGATTGGAAGTAGAACAGTCTCTGTTTGAGTTAAGCCATGTTGTTGTTGTATGCTCAATGCTCAGGCTCCATCAGGAGGATTGCTTGTGCACAGAGAAGTTAGGCTGCCTTTTGCAGCCGGGATGGGTCTTCACATGTAAACTGAGAAGCCTCTTGTGGGAAGAGGTTCAGAACCTGGGTTTGCTTGAGCTTCTTTGTGTTCCATTATGTTTTTTAATGATCTTAATACATCAAACCATGCAGAATTGGTGAAGATACTTGTCTTAAGCTTAGTATGAGCATTTGTTTGCCTGTCATTGCAGCTGAAGTTTTCACTAATTCAGTGCCAAAAATAAATTATGTCGTCAATCTGGTGCTTATCTTTCCTGTAAATTGTACCCTAGTGATTTTGTTTTGAATCTTTGTTTTTCAGTGATCTAATAGCCAGACTTAAAGTGGAGAGAACAGATAATTAGGTCCCAAATGAAGGGTGTTGATGTTTGGGGGCTCCTTGTGGTCACTGCAGTGGCCTGAAGAGCGAGTTCTGGAGATACTCCTTTGGCAATTAAACCAGCTTTGAAAAAAAGCAGTCTAGAAGGGCCATGTCCCAATGGCTTTGAAACCTCCATGGCACTCCACTAATTTAGCAGTTCTGCTTTGGAGGCTGGAAGCTGGCTGTGAGCAGGTGCAGGGTGCTGCAGCCTGGGCAGGGGAGCCTGGCTCCCTGCGTGGATGCATAGTGCAGTGCCTCAGCCCTGGCTGAAGCACAGAGAGCCTAAGGCTGCCTGCCTTGGGTGGCACAGCCTCATCATCAGAGCTGGGGGGTCCCTTCTCCCTGAAGGAATGCAGCCCCTCTCTCCCCCAAAGTTCTCTGTGGGCAGAGGGGGCTGGAGGTGGCTTTAGCCCACCCTGCTTGTTGAAGCTGGGTCAGGGGGTTCATGGGGCAGAGATGGTTCAGCCCTTGACCAGGACTTGACAGGGGCTGGAGAGGGCAGAGGAATGTGAGGCTGTGGCAGAATTCTCTTTATAAAGGTCAGGCCTGCAGTGAGTGCACTGTGTTTGTAGATCTTCCAATAAGGAAAGCACCTACCATGCTGAGAGGAGGGTTGGTCAGGATAAGGTGTAAAATCACTTGAGCAGTGCCTTTGTGGTTAGTGGTGAATTGATACAAAAGTAAGTTGCATCCTGTTTCTGAGATAAATTCTGTTGTTTAGCACTCCTAAGTGACAACAAAACATTCTCAAGACCAGTTTAATTTTGCAGTAGGGGGAAATTCTAAAACTTTTAATTCTGTGTTGGTTTTGTTGGGGTTTTTTTCTCCATTATTTACTTTTGCAAAAAGGGAGTTGTTGGCCTCTAGATTTGGAACTTTCTCTGACTTTTCCATTCAGGTTCTCAATCTTCTCAGCAGTGACCAGAGTTGCAAAAAAAATTTCTTCCATGAAGCCTTAATAAAACACAGAACATCTCCCTAAATTACTCTGGCTTTCATTCCATTCAGTGATATATGTACTTCCAGATGTAGTTTGACCAGGGTGTGAAATCATGGGTCAAAAATCTTTTAGGAAGAGTGTTGATTTAAACTCAATAGAATGTTTTTAAAACCCATACATTTATGGTGTAGCTATTGTTCACTGGGTTGTTAAACAGTTCTGTCCTAAGGGAAGACAGGGAATGGCAGCTTCATGCTGCCAACTTCTGCTCTCAGGACCTCTGTCTCCTCAGAAAGGAGCAGAGCCCCACCACCATGTCCCAGAGTTGTAGCAGCATTTGGCCAGTAATGGTTGGGATCTTAGATACTGCCATTAAATTGAGACAGTTTTGATTTCTGCTGTTTCTCCCGGTGTCTGTGCAAAGTCCTTGAAAAATGCCTCTGTTACACAATGCCTGGTTACCACTCATCTGGCTGGGCAGCTGCCAGCAGCTCCAGCCAGTACAGCTCTTTGAGAGGCACTGCTGGGGCTCTTATAGTGGTTCTGGGTTCCTGGTCTGGGTGGATTTCATGCAAAAAGTAATAAATAGTTGTACTTTATAAGGACAGTATCCTTCTGGACTTTTATTTCAGTGTGTGTTTAGGCAGCTTCCTGAGCTCAGTACACATGCCCTGCAGAGCCATACTCCCAGTCTGGTTTGGATTTGAATTATTTAAGATCAGTTCCCATTTCCTGCTCTTGAGTCATTCATTTAACCTGTTTTCATATATGAAATGTACTTGAGTCACCTTTCCTTGGTTAATCTCAGACATGGTCTTTCAGCTTTCATCTCTACAGCCTACATGTTTGCTTCCTCTCACCACTGTGTAACTGGTTCTACAATGACAGTTTGGGGCAGAACTGCGGAACAGGGAATCCTCACCTATTGGAAACTCCATAATTGATGGGTTTTTTGTCTTCATCATGAAACAGGATAATGATTATGTGCAAAATGACTATTAAAAAACTGCTCCATCTAAAACAAAGCAGTGTGTGCCCAAGTATATGTAAAGAAATTGTCCATCTTCATTCTTGTTTTAATGGAAATGAAACTTTTTCCATGCAAAATTCCTTGGGTTTCCTTATTTCCTTTTTCTTTTTTTTTCCTTTTTTTTTTTCCCTTTTTCTCCTTTTTTCTTTTTTTTTCCCCCTCAAATATACAGAAGAGTTGTTTGCATTAGCTGTCTGGATGGTATATGTGTATCCATGTGTTTTCTGTATGGCTCTGTGGTCATGGCAGCAGCTGAGGAATCCTGAATTCCATTTAATGCTCTTTTTCAGTGTTGCGTTGAGTTGGTTTCCAAGGGCCATCTTTTCAAAACTAGACACATTTAGCCATGTTAGGGAACTCCACAGGCAGATGCTCTTGCCTAAAATACCTTCTTCTTGGCTGTCTTGTTGAAAAATGAATCCAGATGTTTCCAGTTTTGTTTGGTATCAGAGCTATAGAAGGACTGCTGACAGTTCTATTTTCATGGCTTCTTGGCATTAACAGCAGAAAGAGAAAAAAATTTGATTAAAACCTGACACAGAATACATAAAGTCTTAAGTTTTAAGTTAGATTATAAAGTAACAATTGGTGATTGTTGTGATTTGTTCCTAATCTGCTTAGAGCAAAGGACTTATCTTATGTTGAATTCTTTCCATGTTCTCATCAAAAGCCAAGTTCTTTTTTTACAGATATTTTAGTCTCTTCAGCTTTCTTTTCTGGTGTCCTGACTTCAACTCTTGCTTTGCCGTTTTCCATCTGAATCCAGAAAGGTCTGCAGTCCAACATAATGGATTTATTCTTTTGTTTACTGCCCCAATACATACAATATTGTACATTCTTGTCCAAGTCAGTGAATTTATCTTTTGTTCACAGGAACAGTGTTGTCAGATCAGTAATTGGATAAATTGGTTACTTGCCTAATGCAACATTAGGAAGAAACACTATATCAACTTTTACAGCCCAGAGCAGAGGGGATTCAGCATATTAAAATCCAAAGTTTTAAGCTTTATCATGGGATAGATTTATAATGTTTCCTTCTTAATTCAAATATAAATCTCACACAAGAAAAACTGGTTCAGATTTACAGAAATTTTTCTTTTGGCACTTGTAAATTATATTATTAATGTTTTGCATACTGGGGTAGGATTGGATTAGGTCTACATTTAAGGGCTGCAGGTGCAAGGCTGTAGTGCTAAACCAGAGGCAGGGTGTCCCTGGGGCCCCTGTCAGAAGGACAACTTTGGATCCTGTACTCGTGCCAGGGTTTGTTCCCCTTCTCCAAGGGGTGCCTGAAAAGCAGAAGCAGTTGTTCCTGTAGCACAATAGCTCAAGCACACACACCTGCTCAGCTTTATTTTTCTTAGGGGAAGTAGGCAGGAGCAGTTAGTTCTTCTTTGTGATGTGCTCTGGTGCTCTGTGCCTGGGCTGTGTGTGCAGATGTGCTGAAAGCCCTTTGGCCTCCTCCAGGCTGGAGCCCTGGGAAGAAGCAGCTGCTGAGCTGAATGAGACCACAGCTAGATTGCACAAATGATCTTTAGGGTTCAGCTCAGGGCCTGCACGGAGAGAGACATACATTAGATCATCTTTGTCTGGGCAGAGAAGCTGGAAAGAGAAGGCAAAGCTGGAGTGGGACACGGTATGTTCCCTCAGAAGTGTGTGTGGGACGATGTGGCTGCTCCTGGAGAAGTTCCTGCCCTGGCACAATTAGAGCTGGACCTCATTGGCAGCAGAAGATGCAGAGCAGCTCATGGGCTCACAGTGAGCTCTGCTTTTACTGCTATGACAACACCTAAGCTAAGAACTGATATCTGAGGTAGTTTTCTTTCTCTCCAAAGAAGCTTACTGAAGTTAAATAATATTTTTGTACAGTTGTCACATCCTGGGTGATAGCAGTAACATATTAAGCACTCCTGCTAATTACAGGAGTTTTAAACTCTGCCTGCAACTGTTACCTGCAGGAGAACCCAGCAAACAATATCTTACCTGAATGCTATGGCAGTCACCAAAGGCAGTGGGGAGATGCTGTCTGCAGGCTCCCACCTTCCACATCTTTTTCACTTGCTCAAAATACAGTCAGAAGGATGCAGAACCAATAGTGGACTGGTAGTTTGGAATGTCAACACAGTGCTGTGAGAGCAAGAGCAAGCTTGTCTCTACAAGTGTTATTAAATGAAATATTTTCTCACCTTAGACTATCTTGTAATATTGTTGAGGCTGAGGTAGATTGTTCCTGGAGGTAGTTAAAATATTAGTAGTGAAGGAAATTATTATTGTAATATTTTCTGAAATAAAAACATGTCTTTCTGCTAAAGTTGTTGAGTGTAGTACAGGCATAACTTGTTGAAATCCACTGGTGTCAGAAACTGAGGGGAGTGGGACATGGGCTCATAATGGGCCTTCTGGTCTTCAAAAGCAAAATTCTGCTTTAGCAAACTGTAAGTGAATGAGAGGAGGTGGCAGCACAGGACTGTGACAGTTCAGACCCATGATCTGTTCCATTCAGTTTCCTGTTTTTGTGATCAGTGAGAGGAACATGTAAAACTTCCCCTGATGTGCTGCTGTGTCATCATTTACCAGTGTGGGAAGATGCTTCCTGAGCCTGGGCAGTTGGTGGTTTGTTTTACCATCTATTTCTGTTACCTGATTCCACTGCATAACTGCTCAAACAACACAGGCAGCCTCTTTGCCCAAGGCAGGCTGTGCAATGGTCTGTCATAAAATCTCCGTCAGCTAAACTAGGTTAATGATGCATGGTCTACTTTTCAGTTTTAAATATGCAATTACACCCTTTTTTTTCATTTGCTGGACTGGGAGAGTTTTGCATCTGTTGAACTGTTTGTAAGATGTCTCTCACAAGAATGTCTTTCTGGTTGTGTCCTTCAAAAGCCTTGAACCTTCTCTTTTTCTGTTTTGTGTTCAGCATCTTCTTTGTGATCCACTGCTTTCAGGGTGAAATCCTTTTTGTTCCAGTCACAAAAAAAGAGAAAGCCTCATATAATTATCTTAATTTCTTTGGAAGGCAAAAGAAGTGGAATAATCTCTGCATGCAAATTTCCAGAACTTTGATGCTCTTGCAAGAGTTGTGGCTACAGGCAGAGAAGGGGAATGTATGTATGTACACACCCACCCACTGGTTACTGCAAATATCACTGCTGTGGGCTTCTTCCAGAAATAGGAATAGAAAGGAGCTTCTTATCATGCACCTGGTAGGTGTGTGTTGGCATGACATTTTTTGTTTCCTCTTTTTGTAATTCCTGCAGACATCCTGCTATTGCTGAAGTTTATGATGAATCGGAATGAAAGCTGTGTCCTCTCTTTTCACATGCTCAGGCCCACTTGAAGTACCTGTCTCTCCTATGTGGGCAGTACAAGTCAGACCTGCATACAGTCCCCATAAAACCAGTATTTTTAATTTTTTTAAACTGTGGACATTGTTTTTGGTAAGTGTGTGTGGGTACACGTGCTGTCCTTGCTGCTGTAGTACTCAAGTACCTGGAGGCAAATGTCTCAAAACCATTTAGGCTGCTTTACTAGGGCTGGCTGGTTTTGAGACGTGGTGGCCATCAGCCACCCCTCTTCAGCTGAAGAGCTCTGCTGAGAGGGCTGCACAGCTCCCAGACACTCTCCCCCAGAAGCAAAACCACAAAACAGCTGGCTGTGGAAGGTAAGCCTGGAGCAGCATCTGCACCATCAAAAGATAATCCATCTGACCTACATCAGAAGCAGCTTTTGCTGTGCTCTGCTTCTGTAAAACATCTGGAGAGCTGAGCTGGTGCTGTTATGCTTTCTGAAGGATTTATATGACTGGGACTGACTGCATCTTGTGGATCCAAAAGGCAGAAAGTCATAGGGCAGCATAAACAGGTAGAGGAGAGGTATCAGAAATGAGGTGTTTGGCTGAGGTGTGAACTGGCAAGCTTGAGCTCACTTTCTCCAGAGGGCAGATCCTCATATGTTGCAGTGTCCTGGCTCCTCTGGGGCTCCTGGAACTGTAGACACTTATGTCATTCAAAGATCTGTCCTAAATGCTTTATAACAACTGATAATCCCTTTTTTCTGGGTATTTTGTTTTACACATCCTGCTGTGTGAGAACTTACTGCTACTAGAATTTTGCTGTGGTATGTTTCTAAAATGCAGATCTGAGAATGCATTATATACATTTATGACTGGCAATAAATCTCAAAATGTTTGAAACCACTGGCTTAGCTGGCTTTCCCTGTTTGAGAACAGCTATTTCACCTTTGTTTCTATTGTGTAGTTATAAATGTGTTACCTGTTCAACTCCTATGGGGCAGAGCTGTGACTAAATGCAGTAAAATTCATTGGCAGCCTGCAGTCTTGTTGCAAAACACCCTTTCCTCATAAGGCACTAAAGACCTGACATTTCTTTTCAGACTGCTTTCAGCTTTTAGTATTTAATATTTCTATCATCCGTTTTCTATCATGTTCTTTTTATTTAATGAGTTGTTGAAAATATTTACTTTCTTCTCCAAACATCTCTGTCTTGTAATTGCTCTGGAGGTATTTGGAACTAAAGTCTTTGATACTCTGTTTATCTGATTTTAGCTCAGTCAAAATTTCTATCTGAGGAATCTGGAAATCATTAAGAAAATTTATGTTTTCCATCTAAACCCATTAAAATAATAGTTATTATAATTCTCTAGGCTCAGTGTATGTGTGTGGTTAGGTTTTAAACCGCTGTTTCCAGGATGTTCTAATAAGGTTGGCTTTCTTTTTGCCTTAGTGTGGAAGTACTCTTGCTGAGTTTCATTTGCTTATCTGACTTTGGCTTGATACTGGGAAGAGAGAAATTAAATGGCTTATTGAATTTGGTGAAAAACACCAAGAAGGAGACAATTTGACACACGAGTGACAAGATGTGGGTACAGTTCCCTTTTCTGCAAAGTGATTTCTCTCTGTATGTCTGAAAATGAGGGCAAATGTTCTTTTCACCATCCTTTTGTCAGTCTAGAATCTCAAAAACTGAGGATGTCCTTGTTATGTGCATATTGCCTAACAAAAACTGACCCCAAAAAGTAGAGTAGAAAGTCTAGGAGTCTTCTTGTTAAAATGGATGACATTGCTGGGAAGTCAGTAGTTATTTGGGGTTTGGTGGTGCACCTAACGAAAGTCCCTACAGATTTGGTTTATTTCATAAATATATTCCCAGATAAATTCATGTTAGTACAACCTTTTAACAACTGTTAAATTATATACTGAGGATTTCTAGGGTAGCAAACACCAGCAAAAAGGACATGGCATGTGGGATAAGTTTAACTTTTGATAGAAATGTCAACTTCTGTCAAGATCATGAAATACTTGCTTAGTCTTCTGCAATGTTTTTGTTTATTTTCAGTTAATAAAATATACAACAGAACCTGCTAAATTTCTTTCTCTCCCACACGGTTAAGAGAAAACTTTTGCATGCAGTGGCAGTTATTTATATAACTGTAGGCAGCTTGGAAAATACAGATACAAGAAAATATTTAAGTGGGAGCCAAGCCATCTAATTTACTGCCAGGATTGCTCAAACAAAAAAACCAACAATATTTATCATGGTAGTTTAATTAAGTGAATTAAAACTTCTAAAAGTAATTGAGACCATCCATGTTATTGATTGCATAAAGTGCTCTAAGCAGAATGAGGGAGCACTGTGTCTAAATGGCCTGTCCCTCAGCAAATGCAGTCTTTTTTTTGTAATGTGGCTGTGGTGGAAGTCTAGGGACCCAAGTGCAAGGTTTGTCACTGAAACCATTACATTTGTAAGCTTAAAGAAGTGTAAACAGTGCTCTAGTCTCTTAGTCATAGAACTTTCTTCTCAAACTCCTATAATTAAGCTAAAACTGAAATGGAGGCTCTAAGAATGTGTGTCTATATACTTTGGCATTCACTCTTGATATTGCCTTGCCTATTGCTAAAGAGCAATCTGTAATCCTAACTCTTCTTTACAGTAGGCAGTAATGAATTGCTTTATATTTGTCTTTAGATAGAAGAAAAATGTCTGAACATTGTGTATTGATAAATGAGGAAAAATGCAATGGTTAAAGACTATCACAGCTGACTTGGCATTACTGTGAAAAACATGGTCTTTTTGGTCTTTTTTAATGATAGAAGAACAGGAGGTGGAGAAGTGCATTACGACTGGTAAATCCTCAATACCCATAGGAATTCTTCTTTCTAGGTAAGGCACTCCTCACTCCTATGAAGGAAAGGCACCTGCTTGTGACAGATGATTTCCATTTGTTTCTTTGCTCACATTAATTGTTCCAGCTAAACAATTCCCTACCATGAACTGAATTTTCTCTGATGCAGAAAAATTAATTTTTCTACTTTATGTAGCTAGAAAGTAGGGCAGTACTAACATTTTGGTTTCTTCACTAGCAGTAGCGAATAAATTCTATCTGGACTTTTGAGATAAAAGTCTGTTTTGCCTGTGCAAACTGCCACTGAGGCTTAGATACCATTGTTGCAAAGCTTAGAGCAAACAGAGCAGCTGTTTCAGTCCAGTTTAAACATGGTGAACAAGAGTGAAGCATATTAACTCCAGCTGTATACTGATAACAGCTGGGAAGGAAAATCACTGCAAGGGAACCCAAAGTAAATTAGCAGCCTTGGCTATCATGAGTATGACTCCAAGGGAGGAGCAGCAGTAAAAGTCTGATCATTTGGACCATGGAGAATTTAATGAGAAATTCTCATGCCTCTTTTCATGCTTCTGTAAAGATGCAGAGCAAGTTCTGGAGCTGGTGGCATTGCCTCTGAAGATTTTTGATGCAGATCTCTTGCTGTACTTACACTCATGGGCAATTTTAAGATGAAGGCAAGTACTGAGAGAGGGATTCTGTGCATAGTAATGGTCTTTGAGTTAGAGGAAGTGTCCATAGCTTACTATCTGCACTTGACATCTACAGTATTTGAGGGGCTTTTAATGCAAGAAAAAAATGGGGGATATTACATTTATTTCCACAGACTTTGTGTGATTCCCTAGGTGTCTTTGTCTATACAAAGAATATGATGGCACTGTTCAAGCTGCAGTGGGAATGGTTTCTGTGTTGGTGCACAGATGCTTTTGAAATTTCTTGTAATTGAAAGAACTGAGCAAACATGTCCATTTTTCATTTTTGGTAAAACTGCGTATTTTCTCCATGCTTTCCCTCTCTGTCTTACTTGATGTCTTCCTCAGATCTTCAACCTATCTTCATGTTTTGTTTGGTGTCTTCATTGAATTAGAATTGTGTCTTGGGTATGTTCTCCTAAGAACCTTATGTACTTTAGGTGGATGTAAAAGGACTAGACTTAGACAGCTAAAGTTTTGGACAGGAGGCAGCACAGCTGTCTGTGTCTCTCTGAAAAGAGAACATAAGGATATGAATAAAGACATTTAAATGAGGCCAGTTAGCATTGTCATAAAGTTCTTATAATGTTATCCAGCTGTTAGAGACTTGTTCTCATTCTTTTGTAGATTACATGCCTCTTATTTTGCTGAAAGTCAGCGTGCTTTATTTCTGTGTGCACAGCAAACAATTATATAATAAACCAGGTCTTCAGTTTCATGTGTATACAATTATGAGAAAGCAGTAGCTTCTCAAAGAAGGCAATTTTGGCATCATTCATAAAGCCTGTTTTCAAGTTAAAAGTATGGAGTATGTCGAGTGAAAATGTAAACATGTATAGATGTATGTGAAAATAGTAGGGGAGTGAAAGAGGATAGGAGAAACATGAACAAGGGAAACAGAATTAAAAACACATCTTGCAAATGGCTTGACAATACCATGTCAAAACAGTTGTAAAGCTGAGTAAGCTCCAAAGCCCAGTGGCACACACAAATATGAGGAGAATTTTAGTGTTCCCAAAAGACAGGGACCTGTCTGGGTGGATCTCTGAAAGTATTTGAATGCCATATGTTAAAACTACTGCTTTCCTTGTGCTTTTATATAAAAGTGATTTTTCTCAGTGACAGAAATCTGGTGGCTCTGATGCTTTTATGACTGAAGTAACTTTCTGATTGATCCTGGGACTGTGTACAAAAAGTGACTGCATATTAAATATGATAATGCTGCATTCTGATTTTACTTACTCCCATCTACTATGCTTTGTTTTATTGTGTTTTTCAGGTTTGAAAGCTGCACTGGATTGCTGATTGAGGTCCCCTCTAAATTATAACACTGAAAACAATGGCAACAGAATGTATAAAAACCTGCTGTAAATTGTGTTTCTGCGTGGACAAGGAAGAAAATGATCGTGAGTTCTGACATAATGAGGGTTTAATAAATGTTTTGCTGCATTCGTGATGAGATATCCCATTAATAGAATTACTGTTACCCCTGATAAACTTGATTTCCCTTCCAACATCCAAAATTCTTTCCGTACCTCCACTTGGAGATTGAACCCATGCTTGTTAGTATTATGAATTGGAACTGAGAAATAACAGTTGTCTGAAGTCTGCTCTTTGCAGTCTAGAATAAAAAGCCAGCTTTTTAACCCAAGGTTGTGTAAAGGTCTTATATCTTTCAAACTCTGAGAATTTGAATGCTTTTTGGTTTTTTTTAACTCTGGGTATTTTTAACTCTGTTAGGTTTTTGTTTGGTGTCTTATTTGTTTGAAGAACTCGTCTATGATACAAGTGTAGCTCTTGTGCAAATCCACTTAAGAAGAAGGTAGTTATAAATATAGAAGCTTGGGCAACAAAGAGTTTGGATCAGTACAGGTGTCAGGAGGATGAATATCTTTTCCTGGTGCTAGTCCTGAATGCTGTAAAACTGAATACTAGCAGCTGTTAAGTAAAGTATCAAGCAGAGATACTATTAAATAAAAGAGATCTGTTCATAGTATTGTTCAAAAATTAATGCACATGTGTACTGTCTGTCTTGCTCTTTATTTTTAGCAGTTTCCATGGTGCAGGAATCTGAAGCAGTAGCTGCAAGCAAGCCAACTATTGTAGAGCAGCCTCCATTGTCTTCTGTGTCAGTGAAGCGTCAAGTTGGCTGTTCTGAGGATTATTTGCTTTCTAAGCTGCCCCTGGATGGTCAGGAGGTACCATTTGTGGTCCCTCCATTCAGAATGGCTTATGTACAGCCAAAGAACCTTCCTAGTATCTCACATGCTGGAGGGATTAAAGGTAAAATACAGAAAGTGTTGCTGAAATTGTTGTTTAGCTTCTGCTGCATCTTGAATGTTAAGTATTCCTACTGAAAAAATGTTTGCAGAACTTTGCTAGAAGCCTGGTCTTGTTTCAAAGAATCATATATTATGCTGAGTTGGAAGGGACACACAAGGATCATCAAATCCAGCTCTTGGCCCTGCACAAGACATGCTGTGAGTCACTCCAGGTGCCTGAGAGCATTCTCCAAACACTTGAGCTCTGTCAGGCTGGTGCTGTGACCATGTCCCTGGGGAAAATGGAGAGCTTGTTTCTTTTCTCTCTGGACACCCAGAGAGGTTTTGGGAAGTATGTCATCCAACTGTGAATCTCTGTGATGTTGTGTGAATAAAACTGAATGGGATGATTGCACACCAGTGCTCATATTCAAAAGTAATGGAAGATGCTTAAAGGAAATGGAATCTTTAGAAAGAGCTTATTGACTTTAGTGGAGACAAGGAAAGACCTAACATACCCCCAGTATCCATATCTCTCAAGTAAAAGGAGGAGGGTGTTCTGCCTTTCATGGTTAATATTCTGGTATGTTTTAACATACTAACACATCTTCATTTTCAAATTTTGCCAATAGATGGCAGGTGCTACTATCTGGCAGAATTTTTTGTCCCTATTATTTCCTGCTCCTTTTGCTGTTTTTTGGGAGGCCAGGGGTCACAGATCCCCTTTTATGATAATATTTCTTTTCCGCATCACAACAGTCTTGTACTTCATCCTCTGTTACTCCCATACTCAAACTGCCAAAATGAGGTACATGCAATTTAGACACAGTGGCATTTAAAAAAAAATAGGATTCTGTCCCACTAATGTGAGTTATAGAGCATATGCTACTGTTAGGCTTTTACTCCTGCCAGGAGATGCAGAGAATTACGTAAGGGAAAATTGTGGCACAGAGACATACCTGATCAGTTGTTTTCTCTAGGACTGCTTTGCCTCAAGGACATGATAAGCTGGTAGTATGTTCTTAGCCTCATGTGACTTTATTTCCCCTCTGAAGGTGAAAAGCCTAATAACTGAAAGAAGGCAATCATATGTTGCATAACAACTAATGCAGTACTACCTACCTTTTTTGTGTTTGTGGGGTTTTATTCCCACCCTGCTCTCTTCTTCTCCCTAGGTCCCTGCTGTTGCTTCTTTCCTGCTCTTGCAGGGCTATTACCAAACCTCTTCCCCACCCACTGCAGCATGTACCACTGGCACCACAGCAAAGCTAAGTCAGTACAGGCTGTCCATTCTGTGCCTCATCTTCTAGTGGGCTTCATTTGGCATGTCAGCAGCCATTAACAGGCAGCTGAAGAGCTGGTGGTAAAACATGTGAGGCCTCATCTCTGAGCCTGATCTCCCCAGCTGCCTGCTATTTCAGTAGGTAGTTCTTTTAAGTCTGTGGTTGGTTATACTGTGGAAAAGCAGGGCATGCTCCTGATTATCCCCTTTCTTACTGGGTCTAGGTTTAGGCTCTGCCTTGCTTAGTCTAATCTCATCCTCAAGATACAGTACAGAGAAGTTGATCAAGGACTCTAAGGCATTGAGTTTCTCCAGAGAGAAGGAAGATGTGTCTAACAGCCTTTAGATAAATGTTTTCCTTGTTCATGCTGTTCTTACACAATCTTAACAGTCAGTGACTTGTCTACATTGAGAATTCTGCTTCCTGATAATTTCTAAGTGACCTGATGTACAGAGTGGTCCTTCAGGCTACAAGCTGTTGAATCTTCTGGCAGGATGACCTGACTCTTCATAATTGAGTCTTGAGCAAATATTTTAAATTTTTGAACAAATATTTGAAAAGTGACTCTTATGTCAAGTAGGCAACTTTCATTTCTCTTTCCAAATATAAATACTAATTTTTGCAAGTACAGCTTTAAGCTGCATAAAGTTGTGCTTAAAAGTGCAGTGTTTACTTTTAAGGGAGATTTACTAAATAGAGTGAAGTGTGCTGTTGTTCTTTTTTCACATTAGCCAAAGCACCAGCAGACTCAAAAAATGTATTCAAAGTACTTTTTTCTTAGACTGTTGTTAAATATCTGTAGAAGTCCAAGTGTTGCTCTCAGTTCCTCACCATTTTCTGTGCATGTCTGGCCATTTTCCTTCAGTGAAACAGGACATGCTCAGTGTTAGCTCTTGGCAACTTTCTGAAAGCAATTATGTTCTGGCAGCCTTTCTCTTCAGTGCTCACTGCAGTGTGTCTCATGCTCTCACAGAGGGAAGCTAGCAGGAAGAAGTGCTCCTGATTTTCCATCATCTGCTGTGTAGCAATTCTTTGTGGCCTCACTTTTAGTGTTCATCCTGATTTACATCATGCTCAAGCCCATTTTGCTTGAGTTCTTGCTTTATCATTGCCCATGTTCCATCTCAGTGTTTAAGTTTTTACTTTACTAACACATGCAGGAGAGGACTCTAGTTTGCCTCTTATGGTGCAAGACATCTGCAGAACTGAAAACACTTTATTGTGGGATAAAGAATTTTTTAAGAGATAGGTTGAAGTCCAGGGACAGGAAGTGAAGGAAGCAAATATCAGAGTTTGGCAGAATCCAGGTCATGCCGTTCTCTACTGTGCTGTTACATATGGCTTCTTTTAGTCCAGACAATAAAGAACACTACAGCAGTGTTCCTCACTGTTTTGCTGACCAAGGCATACGTATTTTTTCTGAAATTATTATGAGCTGAGTAAAGGGGTGGGGATTCAAGCAGTCTCAGATATGTCTACTTATGCCTCAGCCCACAGTTCAAGTAATTTTGGACTAGTGATTTTATCATGGACAGACTTGCCATGGAAAGTAGATAAGGAGACTGCAGTCACAAGCTGCGTTATCTTTCCATACAAGATCTTCCTGAAGATCTGGGGGCCCAGTTAGTTCAGTAAGAACATACTGGGGGTAGGTAACTAATAATTTGGAGATTTTCTATACACAGAGACTACTACTGTTAACACAGAGGCTACTTTTCCTGTTAACTTCTGTCTTGTTGTCTGTCTTCGAAACCTTCTGTATTTAACTACTTAGGCATTTACTGCAAAACCCCAAGAGAGGGTATGCATAGTTTTTTATGGCCAATTTAATTCCAGTGTTTGCTCACACACTGTGGAAACCTGACATAATGTGAATGTGCTTTCTTTTTCTTTTTTTTTTTTCCCCCTTTACCCAGAGTAGATAATACTGAAATATTTTGTCCTGTGCCCTGAAGGCACTCTGCCTGCCTTATGAAGCCAGGCAGCATGTGTTCTGTCTGGAACTCTTGCATTTGCTGTTTGTTGTGCCTCACAGAGTCAGCCAGAGCCTCGTTTGGCGAGCGGAAGGCAGAGCTGCACGGTGCGTACCAGTGGCCCGGCTGTGACATCTACAACCCCTTCTATCTGGAGCATCGCGTCTCTCCAGATCTCATCAGGCGCTGCCAAGCAAAAGCAGATAGCAGGAAATTGTATGGATCAGGTGAGAAGGACCACACCCTTGCTTCTCTGCCTTTCTCCCCTTTTCATGGTTTATAGGTAAGAGGAATAAAAGCCATTAGTCTACAGAGGGCTTGTTTGGTTATCGCAGTTCTCGAGCTGGTCAGTGCGCTACAGGCACTCCTTGGTTGATGAATCAATCTGCAGAGCCAGCTCTGCTTAATTTTCAGCTGCACCGTTACTTTTTGTCTTTTAGGGGCTTAACAAGACTTGTATGCATCTCACAAAGGTAGAGAAATTGGCAAAGTGAGATACTGTAGCTGCCTCTGCTCTGGATCAGGATGCAGTACTGGAGATTTCAGCTACCAGTAAGAGGAGTGAGGGAGACAGAAAAAGGAAGCCAGGCACTATGTTGAGTAGGAGGAGTGCCTGAGGAGTACATATATGGGGAGAGGAGTAAGCACCAAAAAGCATTCAGGAGCAGATGATAAGAACAGATGCAAAATGGGGCATGATGCTATATGTCAACTTTTTTTGTCGTTAGCTTTTGAAGCTACAGCAATGTCCCCACTTCTCAGTGTGCAAGAATGAGGGAGGGCTGCGAGATAGTAAAAGTTTAGATAGAAAGTGTTTGGCTACCCAGAATGCTGTTCAGACTGAAGTAAATGACTAGCTGTTGCTTGTGATTGCTAAGGCAAATGCATTCAGAAAACTCCAACACCCCAGGAAAGGTACACACTCTCTGTGAAATCAGAAGCTGGCAACAGCTCACGTTTTTAAAGATGTTTTATTTAGAATGGTATAGCATTCTTATTTTCAGCTGGGAGAAAATGTCTCAGTCTGTGTTCTGTTTTAAAAGAATTCCGAATCACCATAGAGACTACATGAAAAGACTATTCCATACACTTTTTTAAGAGAACAGAACACATGTAGAATTTTAGCAGCCTTTAACACATATGGTTTTACCAGGCTTTGTAAGCACCTGTGGTGGGAGCCAAATGGGTTTTATTAAACTGTCTTGAACATCTTCCCTTCAGCCCATCATCTCTTTTTCCATTTTTCCTCAAGCAAAGAGAACACTTTACTAGTTTGGTCTTACTAAGTTTAAACGCATGAAATGTTTTTCTAGTATGTCTAGAGTACAGTTCTAAAATTCTTCCTCCAGAGTTTTTTGACAGCTGTTTCAGAACTTGGAACTTCATATATGTATAAACCATTAAAACAAATTAAAACTCTAAACCTAGTTTGTCATAGCGAGTGCTGTGATACTTTTCACGTGTGTGGGTTCAGAACTACAGAATGTATTTATTTGGAAGGTACAAAATTAAATTCTTGAGTTTTATGTGAAGCCCCTTCTCTTCATGTTAAAAAAAAACTTCACACAAATTGAAAAGTAAACTCATTGATGATTTTCTGAAATTCTACTTATTACTGGTAAACAACATATTTTTATGATTAAAATCTTTCTGCATTTTTATATTTTACAGACAGCTTTCTGTATAAAAATTGACATTTTTTCATTAAAAATTTAATCTTTTGAAAAAGACACCATCTCTTCACCCCTGCCCCATCCCCATGTTCCTTAAAAACATTACTAGATAACAGCAGATCACACTGTGTTTAAACTATTTTGGTCATTTGTAATCTATAGGATTGAACAGATAATTTCCAGCAGTTTGTGAAAGTTATTCTTAGTTAGGTTTTTTCCTAGTAATGGTGCTAATGTGATTTTTATTGTTCTCTTTGTCTTACTAGTTAGTGATTTAAGAGCCAGTGCTTTGGCTGGACCCCTGGATGTGAGCCGTTCGATGTTTGATCTGAGGAGCCCCCCTCACCGGTTCATCAAGGTGAGTTCCCCTTGGAGCCAGGCTTACACTGGAAACTCAGCTTACTCAGTCTATCTGTCCCCACTGCATTGTTTCCACAGTAAACACTGGAGGGCATTGCACTGTACACTGGGAGGACTGGAGGGGAAATTTCAACTTGACCAACTTCAAGAGGCTTTTTCCTGGTGCCTCCTCTGACATTTGCTGTTCTGGCCCAGAGGGGCTGTTGAGAAACTCAAGTAGGCAGTTAGGCAGGACAGGACAGACAGCATGTCATGGTTTATCATCTTGTGGTTTCTCCCATCAGCTGAACAGTGGAACAGTGGAAGTTTCCATTGACACAAAACACTGTGTTTATTTATTTCTTCTATAATAATCATGTCTTACATAGCAATGAAGTTGTGTATTTATTCATGAGCAAAAAAAATGTTTGCTGGTCAAATGGGTCCTCTATTAGCTCATTGCATCAAAATAGTAATCACATGCTGCTGGATCAAGAAACTAGTAGGGAGTGAGGCAATTATTTGAAATGGAGTATTTAGTTTTCATCATATCTTGTCTGATGGTATAATCTCTGGGTTTTGCATCTGTTGCTCTGAATTGATTCCTTTTTTCCTGTCCCCAGAGATATGATTCAGTCTCCAGTGTACCTAGCAGTTCTTCTTCCAGGAAGGATTCACAAGGCAGTAATAGGAGTCTGGGTAATGTTTTGTTTGTTTACCTTGTAATGAAATATTTCCCTTTGCACATGAAATGTTAAACTCTTTCTACTCTGCTGTTGATGTTTTTGTTTGGTTTGGGGTTCTTTTGAGATGAATCTGACCAGGAGATCACCTGGAGATGACTTGGCAATTTGAAATTAAGAGTTTTGGACTTGCACTGTCCTGTTGTTTGGAGATTGAGCAGATGAGACTTGGAACAAAGTTCTCATGCTTTTGAGAAATTCATTCTTGGATTTACTACCCAAGTGAGCTATGAAATCACAGACACCTTGTTAGGATGGAATGCAGCACCAGGTCCCAGGTCTAGTCCTTTTCCATGCATCAGTATTTTTCTGTGTGAGGTGCCTGAAATCCAGTATCCATATTACACTGGTAATTAGACAAGAATATTGCATGCAAACCCAGTGTCCTTATTTATGAAAGAATGCTTAAGAAGTGGAGATACAGCAAAATAAACCCTCAAAAACGAATCAACTCCCCACAAAAGTCACCCTGCTATAAGTCAAAGTTTGACCCAGTCTCCTTCTAAAAGAAGACTGAGGCAATGACCTGGTTCCAGTCATGACAGAGAAATGCTGGATATTAAATGGTATTTCTGACTTGGAGACAGCATAATAGTAAAGTGTTTACTAGACTGGAATTGAAATTTGAGAAACAAGAGACCAATTTATAAACTTAACAGTGAAAGAGATTAAGGGAAGTGATAGGATATAAATGTGTTCTGGGTGTCTCAGAACCATGCTTTTTTTTCTTTCTTAAAGTTGTTTGAGTATAACACAAGTTATTAAGTTCAGTAGAGATAACCCAGGCACATGGTGTGATTCTTGGTGTGGTCTCCTGTGCAGGGCCAAGAAGTTGGACTTCTGTGATCCTTAAAGATCCCTTCCAACTCAGGATATTCTACGATTACATTATTCTCTTCCATGAAATGTGAAGGCTTTTAGCCATACAGAAGGTCAGGTTACTGGACTATGTGGATATTTTGTCCTTGAAATGTAGGTGTTAAAATATTTCAAACTTATTTTGAGAGAAGTTTGTGAAGATAAGCAGTCCACTTACTAGTGAGTTCCCTTATTTCTGGAGTGAATTTTAAGATACTGCATTACTTTTAAAACATTAATTGGCTTTCTTCCATAGATACTATTACATTATCAGGTGATGAACGAGACTTTGGAAGACTGAATGTGAAGTTGTGTTATGTTTCTTCTGTAGAGCAGATTTGGATCACAGTTTTACATGTAAGCAAATATAAATAAGTCAGTTATTTATTCAAATAATGACTATTCAATAACCAATGACTATTCTACTATACTTAGTGGTAATTGTAATAAAATTTGTCTCTGTGTTACTTTAATAAATACTTTTAGGAAAAAATTAAATTATTTATAAATGTTAATATAAACAAAGTTCAGTCAAATGTAATACTAGGCTTCAAAGCATCTTCCTCCCCTTTATTTTTTTTTCTGTTGCAGTCTCTGTTCTGCTGCAGTCAATAAGAAGAAATAGTATATCTCCTTAGGTTACTACACATATGTTAACATATGTTCAAGTTGTGAAGTGAGGAACTACTCAGCACATATTAGAAAGCTGAGCTGGTCATAGGCTGGTCCTATGGGCATTTTCCTGTGAAAATTTGAAGGCAGTAAATGGGAACAGCTGTGGAGGCACCATTTAAGTGAATTCTGTGATTCTATGACTTTAAATCTAACAGTTCCTTCAGGGCAGAGCCCTAACAGAACTTTGAGGACAGGTAGCTTCTTGAGGCTTTTTTGTCAGTCAGTGTGGTACTGTTATGGTGGCTGTATATACTTCCAGAACTGTGAATGATTTTCAGGCAGGGGACCTTTGAGTAGACAGAAACCTTGTAAGTACATCAAATGGTAACTCTTGCATTGTCTAAACTGACTTTTTTCAATGTTGCAGTGCAAGGACTTGAGCTGGCCTTCTAGCTGTGGGGAAAATCCTCGTATCTGTGTCAAGGGAATTCTCACACTGCCCAAGCCAGTGCATTTCAAATCTTCTGCCAAAGAGGGGTGCAGTGTAAGTAGAGGCATGCAAAATACTGAGAAATATTTTTCCCCACAAAAAAATAAATGTGACAGATAAATGAATTTTTAAAATAGAGCAAACATCCACTCCTGTGCCATATTTGCTGTAGTAACTGCCCAAGTGTATTTTACTTCTCCCAACTTCTCAAAATCTTATTAAAAGCCTTATTCCATTTCCTCCCCCTATATCCTCCCTTGCATTGTACTCTAGCCCTCCTTCTCTCACAAGCTGGCAGGACAGAGATGCTCACAGGGCACTGAGCCATGAGCTGCTGGCCGTGGCACCTCTGTGGTGGGGGACCAGAGGAAGGCTGGGCATACCTGTAGGCACACACTCATCCCAGGGAAGGGAGCTGAGGTACTGCCTCTCATTTGGCAGGAGACAATTTTCACACTTTGTCTCTACAGAAAATTGTAAAAATTGGTCACATGGGACAAGATTCCTGATAGTGGCAGTAAAGGAATATTAAGGGGGTGGAAAGTAAAGCAACATAAATCTCCCACAATATGAGCCAAAGGTGAAAGAAAACAAAATTAGCTGGAGAGACTGTAGCAAAAGGTTAGAGAATCGGTTATCACAATGTGTGTGTGTTGTTGTAAAGCTCCAGAAGAGATGGCCACAACTTGTTATTGTAGTGAAAAATAATCCAAAACTTCAGCTCTGTTGGGGTGTGACAACACAGGGGTGAGTGTGTGTGGATTTTGCACTCTAAAAGCACACTTTTCCAAGGCAACCTAAAGTGGCAGTCAGGAGCAGTGGCTATAGAGCCAGGATGCCTTGGTTTCTAGGTTTTGGGCTCAGTGGGATTCTCTTAAAATGATAATGTTACTCATCTGTTTTTCTTTCTAGGACATTGAATTTATGGAAACTTTTGTTTTTGCCATTAAACTGCAAAGCCTGCAGGCTGTCAGATTGGTATTTAAAATCCAGACACAGACTCCCAGGAAAAAAACGATTGGAGAATGTTCCTTGGCACTGCGGGAGCTGAGCTCACAGGAGTCCAATCATTGGCTGGATATATCTCCTCCTTCCAAAGCACCTGTAAGTGCCAATACTGTGAAAGTATCTTCTTATCTCTCCTGGAAGGGGTTGCTGGATATGGAAGTACAATAATTCAGTAGTAAAAACTGGAGGGATTCTTTTTTGGTTTTTTTCCTCTTTACTTCCTTGGAGAAAGGCATTTTGATGGGGAAAAAATGCAGACTTTTGAACTCTGCACATAACTGTTCTGGTCATAAACTGCAGATGTTTCTAGGAAAAGAACTAGAGCAAGCTCTTCCACACCATGGCTCACAGCTTGAGGGAGGGACATTCTGGGGAAATGTTCAGCAAAGAACACCGGGTAATTGTCTTTTCTGACCAAAAAAGCATCAGAAGATCCTTAGGACTCACAGCAAGAGCTCAGAGCAAATGGAATCTGCTTTTGTTATGGAAGAAAAGTGCTAAGATCTTCAGTGGCCTGAAACTGCAGAGACAGCCATATATTTAATGTTCAGATTGCATGCTGTGAAGTAATAATTCAGGCAGTTCATTTCCATTAGTGTAATAAGAAGCAGGTGGTTTTCACAGTGGGATTTCCTTTCCCCCTACCCTTACTTTGTTTGTTTCTTTTATAGATTGTGTCTAGACATTTGTATTTTCAACAAATTAAACTTGAATTAGCAATTCAAAAGCAAATTTTATTTAAGTGTGTCTGAGTAATATGAATGATACTCTTGATTTCTAACATAAGTTACACTTGACATTTTTTAGTTTTAACTTCAAAAGCAGTAAGATAAAGTGACAGAAGAAGCTGGTATCCAAAAGCCCTCCAGACACTCTGAGATTCATGCCTGTAGTACCCTGTGAGGCAGCAAACCCTAACCTCTCTGCCAGTAGAAAGCCAAAGCTCAGAGTCAACAAAGTGGCTTCCTCACAGGGTTACACAGAAATTTTGTGGCTGAGCTACAAAGAGAATTTGGGTCCCTTTGATGAACTGGGACCTGACTTTTCTTTATCTAACCTGTTGCTCTCTTGCTTAGTACATTTTGGTTCGTTGAAGTGCATTAAAACTTGAAGGCAACAAAGACTAGCAGAGTCCATTTAAATGAAGGCTGTCAGGAAAGTTAGGTCTCCATTGGCCTTTTCCTGCTGCTCTTACAGTGTTCTGAGGACATTACAGTGTTACAGAACAGTAAAGAGGATGACTCAGTGCAACTTTGATACTGGCACAAATTCTAAAAACCCCCCCAAGAATCAGACTGGAGATCTCGATACATACACTGTGTGTGTGGCAGTGATGTATGTGTGTGGGCATGTAAAACATGAGTACTTTCACAGCACAGGAAACTACACAGTACACAGTCGCCCTAAGCACTCATGACATTGAGTGACAGGCCCTTGTATCAATGGAAACCATTGCTTACATCTCTATATTGCAAAATTCAGAAGTCTGGGAGGGCAACTCTGAAGGTTTTTGTGTCAGTGGAGCTTTCGTGCTCTCTCACTTCCACACCTAGATTTAGTAAAGTTGCAAAGGCATGTCTGGTTTCCTCTGTATGTGCTCTTCCCACTGCAGAATCTGTACCAGGTAAAAACTGAGGACCAGGTGATTTGGCCAGTATCCCTGGCTGCAGCCCACGAGGGCCATATGTGCACCACACATAAGCAGTAGCTCATCAGTGGAGCACGTGAACTGTAGCTATGACAAGTGCAAGATGCACTTAGTGTGCATCTGCAGGTTCTGTATGCAACACATGCTTACATTTCTGTCCAGGAAATCCCAGATAGAAATGTGGGAGCCCAACATATGACAAAATTCCTGTGTTTCCTGAGTTTATAAGCAACTTAATCCAGATGTTATGGTAACATTCTTCTGCTTGTAGGTGTGCCGTGCAGAACTTCAAATAGGAACTTGTTTTCAAGCAATAAACAGGAGGATACAGTTACAGATTCTTGAAGCACAAAACCTTCCTGTTTCATCTACGCCACTGTCTTCAAGTAAGTTAATCAGCTGTTTCATGCCTCCTCCCTGAAAGCATTTGTAACAGGTAAATTGCTGCTCAAATGGGTTGGCAATCCATAACATTCTTAACGACCCTCAGACTAACACATTGTGTGGTAGATTTCCATTGCCAAGGCTTGTTTCCCCAGATGTCTTACTTGATTACATTCTGTTTGGTTTGAAGATGTGTGTTTATGTATTTTGGAAGATTTTTTATCCCAGTATTAATCCTGACATACAAGAGCATTAGCTTGCACTTGCTGTTTGGATGCTGTGTTAATCAGTCCAATATTACTGAACATGTTGTGTTTATGTGACTGGTCAGGAAAGCTATTGTAGTGTTCTTTTGGCCAGACTTTTGAGAAACTGATGCAATTTGAAGCATACATATGGATCTTGTTGGCTCCTTTTGGGTGTGTTGTGAGTAACCCTTTGTGTGTTATGCCTTTTTCTTTCCCTTTTGTGCTAGATTTCTTTGTGAAAGTTGGAATGTTTAGTACAGAAGGGATCATCTATAAAAAGAAGACACGCCTTCTGAAGTCCACTAATGGCCAAGTGAAGTGGGGAGAAATGATGTTTTTTCCAGTTAGCCAAGCAGAGCAAGGAATTAGCTTTCTCATCAAGCTCTACAGCAAAAGCTCAGTGAGAAGAAAACACTTCCTAGGACAGGTTTGTTTCTGCTAACAGCCCAATACACTTTACTTGAAATCCAGTTCCACAGGTTTCTTGGTATGAATTTCAAAATACTTTAAATGAGGTGACATATAACAAAATAGTAAATTCTACTAAACTCTTCTGTATGTAATACAAGCAGAAATAGTGCTGGGCTCTTGAACATGTACTGGCATGAGAATGGGAGTTGGCACTTGAATTTTCTTACAAAAAGAAATCCTAAAGTCAGTTTTGTGTGGAGTATTACTATGTGACAGATTCCTTCCAAGAGATATAGGATATCCTGGTTGCCTTTAGCTTTCTAAAGAAAAGCATAGCACCCACAGGAGGTCCATAAGCTACAAGGTCCTGTACTGTAGGACCTCTTTGAAAGTATTTGTGTGATCATATTTATTTAACCACCATAAAACTTAGTAGTCTGGTCACATTATTCTCTCAGTCCTCTTCCCCTGCTTGTTCTAATTTACCATCATCCTGTACTTTCTGTCTCTCTTCTTCTTGATATAGTGAGCCATAGCTGTTCGTAATGCTCTGTGCTTTTCTTGACCCAGTTAAATGCAGTAGCAGAATTTTAATAAATGCATAAATTAATAATGTAGAGTTGATTTTGAGACCCCAGCTGTAACATCCCATGTCAGATGGAGGACTGTGCTGTCCTCAGGTACAAAAAATGGTACTGTCCTATTCTGGTGGTGTTTTTTGTGCCTGCTGAAGACATGCAGCTACAGGAGATGCTCATGTGCTATAAGATATAGAAATGATGCGCCAGCAAGAGTTATGTGAATTTCCTCCATTTTTTGTAACCTCATGTTCCACATGTCCCATCTTCCTGTTGGTGGAATTAGATTTGACATAGGATAAAAAAAAAAATTGTTCTTCTTAGCTGTACTGCCTTGGAAGGAGGGCAGGGGGAAATAACTGAGTATGATTTTGCAGTCATCTAGCAATATGTGAGGTAATCTCAATCTGATGAGTTACATTTCATTGTGGATCTTATTTTTAAGAGGAGGAAAACTTGTGCTCCTCAGAGGTTTTTTGGAAAAGGTTGTTTCAGCTCATGAAGGCAGACATTGCCACATAACACATGAAGACATAAAATATGGCTCGGGGAAAAATGTACTTTGAGCAATTGGCTGGGAAGCTGGAAAAAAATGAATATAGCTGGATCTATTAACTTTGTTCTTCAGAGAATGGTGTTTAATTGGATGCTGTTCTAAGCAGACAATACTTAGATTAGGCTGCTTTTACAGGCATGTCTTTAATCATGAGCAAGATGTACATTGAATCTCTGTGGATGAAATATCAGCTGTCTTACGGTATTCTGGAAGACATTATTCTCACTTCTTGAGGACTCATGCCCCAGCAGTATAGGCTAAATGTACTTCATGGTCAAGGTTTCTCAGAAGTCTTAAAAGGACTCATTCTTGGAAGACTTGAGGAAATAGAGTCCTGTAAATAACGTTACCTACTTACATAAGCAGCGTTCTTTTGGCAATGGAGGCTGGTGATAATGTTAAGGGGGAAATTTTCCTACTTGTACTTCATTTCCTCATTTAATGGCCACCATCCACTAACTGAATACCGAGAAGAAACGGACTCTTACTACGTGACTATGTGTGGTATGGGCATGTTAGTAACCTCTGTGGAATGCAGGTTTGGCCCTGGCTGTGGGAGTGTGCAGTTGGAAATGCTCATGAAAGTGCTGGACAGCTCGTGCCGGATGCTGCCTGGCCTGGAGCCAGCTGTGTCCGACACACAGAGCCGCCACTGGCCCGGGGAGCCCCTGACCCCAGCATGAGCATTTGAATGCAGCAAGGAATGCTCCACTTAAAACATCTTATTAAGTACTGAAACATTATTATGTAGTGAGTTCTCTAAACTATTTTAGAGGCTAAATTTAAACACAGACTCCAGCTAAAAGCCAAAATGTTAGTACTAGCAGAACTGTATTTGTTGCTGTTATCCTTTGGTCACAGTCTACACATTGTATCCTGTCCTACACATCCATGGTATTTATTTGGAACTAGTAAATGCTGGGTTTTGTTATATCAGGTAAACTAATTTTTTTTTTCCTTAATGCAGATCTGGTTAAGTTCTGATAGCAGCAACAGTGAAGCCGTAGAGCAGTGGAAAGATACCATTGCAAATCCTGAAAAAGTTGTTGTTAAATGGTACAGCATTGGCCCATCTTGAAGACCAGAGATGAAATTCAGAACTGATTTTTCTACAGAAATTCATATGCTGTCTAAAATAGTATAAATTAAAAATAAAGATATTGTCTATGCAAGTTCTTCAGCAGTTCTCCTCTGCATCATGCCTCTGTGGAAACGGAAAATTCAGTTTCACCAAGAGAAATACTGACTAAATACTACTAAAAAGAAAACTTCAGAACTGGAAAAAGTGCTTATTTGATTTCACAAAATCCATCTTGAAAAAAGATATTTGAGCCTTTTGGATTTCATAAAAGCACTGAAATTCAATTTTGGAGAGAAGCAGCTTAAATCAACTCTGTTTCACTAGCCACTGACATCATGCTCATCTGCAGTGTTGTCTTTGGCAGAATTCAAACCAGGGAATGGGTCATGTCAGTGGCTTGATTCTGGTTACCTGTGAGCATCTGGGCTTGTTGACACCATTTGATCAGGATAAGATGTGCCTGAGCAAGTGGGGAAGCTGTGGCAGCAGGAGAAGGCATAAAGGGAAGTACACAATAAGGCAGCACCCATAGGCTTTTCTGATCTCCATTGTGGATGAAGGGTTGTTCAGAAGGCTGTAGCTTGAGCTTGCCCCCATCCTTTTCTCAAAACAGATGGAAAGATAAAAGTTCCTCTGCCTTAGTGATCTTTACAAGAGGGGCCCTCCAGACTTGCTCTGTTTGGGTAAATTCTGGCTGGAATCAATGGAATAGTACAAAGAGGCAATGACCCTGCCTAGGATCAGAGCCAGTATTTGTAGATTGCTTTCTTATATAGAATAGTTATATGTCAACCACTTCCTATCTAGTCAACACACTCCAGCATTTGCTTACATTGCCAAAACACAGGCTATCATGTAAAGAGGAGTAAGCAAAAATGTACTGACTTATGTGCTTTTTGATATTAATTAAAATGCAGCACTGTAAGGGATTCAGATTTTTTAAAGGATGGGTTGCTACTGCAGAAGTATTTGTTACCTGTCTAAGATGCTAAAAAATTATGTGTGGGAGTATATTTTTATTGTTTCAGTAAGAAGAAATTAACAATTTTTTATTGCAAATTGTATTTTTCCAACAAAATCCCAAGATTATATTTTCTACTACTTGCCATATTTTCAGGTGTTTATTCACAGTTATTTTTAAGGGGGGGAAATATCAAATATGTAATTGATAATGTATAAATCTAAAAGCACAGATCTCTTAGCACTACTTCAACTACCTGATTAAAAAATACATATTTAATTGACTCCACTGCTTACATATGTACTGTTGGCTGTCTGGACTGTACAGATATGTATGTTGGTATAGATGCTGAATAAATCTACCTTTCTTCATAACTTGGATCTGATCCCACCATCTGACAGGAACCAGAGTGGCAGTGAGAGCACTCACTGCTGGGAGGCAAAGGAACATGGGGAGCAGAGAAAATGCTGTTACAGGAAGTCACATCCTCTTCAAGCATACAGCTCAGTGCATCTTTACTTCAAGTTTTTTGTCTTTGAGTGTCAGGAAAAAATGGAATTGCTTAGAATTAATCTTTTTCATCAGCTGACAATTGCAGCGTTGGAAACTTCAACCATCCACTTTGTTGTTGTTGAAATGTAATGTTTTCAAGACAGAAGGATTTTTACAAACTTGTACATACTCTGCTTTTTAACCAGTCATTATAAAAGAACTGAAAAAAGGTTCTGCATGTTACTTGGAGAACAAATATTGGTTCTAGCTCTTACTCTTTGCAAAGCTCCCAGTAGGCCCAGAGGATCTTGACTGACACTGATAATTTCCAGCCAGTTAAAACAGTCAGGAGGAGCCTGGCCTGCTGGGAAAAATGAAAAAAGGAAGTGGGCTGAACTGATATTTTTGGAGTATCTTTATTTGAATACAGGGATCTTTTTTATTCATTGTGGCTGAACATTTTATTCATTGTGGCAATAAACAAAAGTGCAAACTAACTATTTCCTGATGCTGAATGCAGTTCTGTTTAAAAGAGAGAACAGGGACTATCCCAGTGTTTTGTAGACTTCAATTACCACAGCAGTGGTTCTACAGAGTTTGCCAACTCAGTGGATGCTGTATAAAATAGATTTCTGGGACTGTTTTAGGACACTTATCCTTCTAAAGGCCTAACTAGTCTGGGATTTTTTTTTTTTGTTTTGGTTTGTTTGGGTTTTTTTGCTATGCTAATATTTATATGTTTATAATAAAATCTATGAACAGCAAATATTCCTTATCCCCCAATTGTTTATACTAATGTTTAGCAGCATCTCAAAGTGAAGTTCCGTTCCTACTTTGAGAAAATGCCAGCTAACACACACAGTTCTGTGTAGTGCTGTCTGTGGGGGAGTTAACTGCTGACACACAGAGGAGATCCATAAAGCTTCTCCATGCAAGGTGCACCCAGGTACTGCAGCACTCTGAAGAGCTGCTCTGAGGCACTGCCCCATCCTGTGCTCATTCCCAGGCTTTGGCATGTTCTGCATTTGTGTGCATTCATCTAAGGATTCAGCAAGTTAACAGCTGACAAGCAAGAAGAAGGAAAAAAGAGGTGTCCTGGGACACTCTTCTATTGGTCACAGCTGTCTGTTGTCCCTCTAAAGCATCCTCAGCCTTTTGATTGTTACATCCAAGTTTACTGTCATTGAAAATACTGTTAAAGCTATTTTGCCAGTTCACTTTATTTGTACATAAAAGGCACACGTGGTTTATAGTTGGATTTGCTCTTGCTTCTAGCCAGTGACTCACCCAGTTTCCTAACCTAAAGCGATTCTTATTAAAGCAGCAGAGGTTCAGAGATGCACCAGTTTTATTGTGGTCAGCTCCAAAATGGATGTGGATGAACTAGAAGAACAATTATGATCTTATATTAAATATTATACAGAGATCTGTGCCTGCATAGTTAGAAACCAACCACAGACTAAACTTGATCGGATTTTCCAAAAATTGTGTGTACAATTTCACTGGTTAATCAAACAATCTTGTTTTGTTTATTTATAATTAATAGTATTCTGTATGTAAACAAGGTTAACCAATTTATTTTTCAAGTTTTTATGTCTCAGTGATGCACCATGGCATCCTTTTTAAGGAAAAAATGTGAGATTCTACCACAGAAGATGAGTGGGTGTAACAGTTTGTAAACCACATTATCATACAACATTGCATGGAAAATAATTGTATTTGAGCATCTGATCTTGTGTGATCACAACAAGATAAATAGAGCCATGTTGTTAAATCCATTAGGCATCTCTGGTTTTTCCTTTTGTTGGCAGAACATCTGTATAAAACAAAAGGTGATTTTGTAAGCATTCCATTAAGAACGCATGCTGTTTAACTCCAAAATTGTTTGCCTGATGAAAGTTCCCTTTAGAGTTATGAGTTGATTTTGCAGCCAAAACATAAGTTTGTCTAGAAGTTTGGGGCAGAGTTGTCCCACATCTTATTTTCATCTTGCCAACATATATATGACATGGCTGCACAGTTGTGGAATATACCCTCCTTGTTTTTCCAGCTTCTGCTGCAAAATTACATCACCATGTAAATACAGCCCTGTACATGATCTCATGCTTGGTGCATGGAAAAAGCCATCACTAAAATCAGCACCATGTTTCACAAACACTGCTCCAGCACATGTACATTCTTTTCTCCAGCCTGCACTGAGGAACGGGCCCTTGGCTCTCAGTCCATGGCAGAACTCCCACTGTGCTCAGCAGAAGCAACCAGTCTTCAAAGCCGGTTTAGTAATGGAATGATTTATCTAAAACGTTACACACAGCTTTTTTTTTTTTTAATCTGTTTTTAAAATCAATGAAAATCTCTTCACACTGATGTTTCTGTAGAAAATCAATTTCATTAAAGTGGAACTGCATATCCTAATGTAAAGCAATTATTCCCATAGATTTCAGAGTATTTAAAATCAATCCTCTGTGCTTATTCTTCCCCCATATTTGACTGTAGGCTGCTCTTCTCCCTCAGCATAAACAAGACTGCTTTTTGCAATTAATGTTCTGCATTTCTAGTAATGTTTCCCCCTTCTTTACCAAGTACTGGGACCAACATTATACATGTGTAATTTGCTGTTTAAAGAACTAGCTATAAGCAGAAGGCTTTCATTCTAGGGCTTGGCTTCTGTCTGATGCTCTTCATGTCTGAGCTACCTTTGTTCACAGCTTCAGTGTTACGGTTCTTTTGGTGCTCCCCAAACTTCTGGGTTGTCTACCTCCATTGAATACAACAACAGGACAAATGAGTTGTAGTTTTTCATGTGTACCTGGGTATCTTCATTTGCCTTTTTCGTCCTCCAAAAATTACCTTAGGAAATCATTTTGTGGGATGAGAAGGAGCAAACTGTGCTTCTGACCTTTGAGGACAGTAGTGTTGTTTGACTGCCGCTGCAGTGCTTTGAGATAGAGGAAGGCTCAAGGAAGAGTCATAAAAAGCTGCACCTCCAGGTGGAGGGAAGCCTGTACCCCCTTCATGCATGATCTGGGAAACCCTCATTAGCCTGGGGACTGGAATCCCTTGTCAGATGCATATTGTATTTTTTATCCTTGTCTTGCAAAACTTTCTGGAGCTATGGAGTGGCTAAATAGAGACATTTTCCATAGGAGGAATGATACAATTTACATATTTCTGTGAAGCTAAGAACTGACTAAAAGATCTTGGAGGTCTTTTTAAAAAACAGTCATAGGAATGTACTTAGTTTGAATATAGTCAAACTTTGTCATTTGTCCTAGGAGAGGAGTGGATTCTTACTTTGTGGAACACAGCAGAAGTAAAGGGCACATACACCCCAAAACAGGGCTGCCTTTCCTCTGCACTGGTATCATTAGTCCTTTCAACACAGGGGTGGAACTAAATACGCTTAGCTGTCTCTTTTCCTGCAGTGAGAGCAAGTTGGGTTGGGAATTGTTGAAAGAGAGGTAGTGAAGGAGGTAAAATAAAAGCAGTGCTTTTGTTTTGAAAAACACTGCTTTTCAAAGCAATGTAACATGCTGTAACTATTGACAAAGCTTTTATTTGACATAGCTAAAGGTAGATGCTTACGCATTTAGGTATTTGCTCAGGTTCTACCAACACTTCCTGGCATGAGACTGGATTCATCCTCTATTTATATAAGGCTTCATTCTGCTGTGTTCATTGACCTTTGAGCTCTACACCTAATTATGCCTGATTTCCTATGAATCTGTCCCTTGTGGCTGATTGACTTTGGTGTGCAAAAAGGGATGGACTTCTCCCATCTTTTTGCAGCACATCACATAATTACAGAGTTTCTGTCTCTGATGGATTCTCCCAATTCTGATAAGAGGAGAGCCTATGGCAGTTACTCTTTCACCTGGGAAACTGGGAGCTGGCTCTCCCTTTTCTACCTGAATGTTCTTGGGTTTTCTTAAATCCTTTGAAGACAGAATTATCTGTGACATCCCTGCTATCAGTCAAATTTGGCTGCAATAAATAATAGGCTCAAAAATTATTGTGGACCTTGGAAGAAAAATGAGTGAAAGCAAGCTCTGCTGCTTCAGGACCCTGGGGCTTAGCTGTGTTTTCCTCAGTTCTGCCACAGGCCAGAGGAGCTTTTCAGATCAGTGCTGATCATGATTCCAGCAATACTAGTTCTCAAGGCAACTCAAACAGTCTCTCTAAAGATACATTTCTTAAAGCATGGACATCTTCTTGAAACATGTCCCTCTGTATGAACAGATCGAAGCACTATTAGGAGCACATGAGCCATGCCAACTGCATCAACACTCCAGCAGGAATTTTGGCAGTACAAGCCACAAATCCAGTATTCAGGTGTAATCCCCAGGTGGTGCAATGTAAACTGGATTGTGCATTGGTACATCTGAGCCAGTTCATCTTATCTGGGGGTCTGGACATGCAAGCCACAGAAATTACAATCTTCAGCTGAAAAAGTAAGAAGATTGTGACTGTTCTGTTCATCTCTTGGAAAGCTTCAGAAGGGTGTATCAAGGGCTCAGAAGTAAGTGTTCAGGGCTCAAAATACATTTTCAGCAGCTCATATGAAAATGAGAAAAAAAGAACCCTCAACTATAGTCTGGGCTGATACAGAGATACTCTAGAGCCATGATTTACATTCTCAGTTTTAGTGCTTCCTGATTGAAATACAGCTTCATGATCAACAAGCCTTGTCCATTTGTATCTGTCTTACTAAACAGAATTTCTTGATATGGCAGGGAAGAAGCTTACACAAGGGAGAGCTTGTATAAGCTGCTTGAAAATTTCTTTGCTCTAGTTTTCTGAGCTGCAAGTGGGAAGCCACTTTAACAGAAAATATTAAGATACTGAACAAAAAAAAAAAAACCACAAAAACAACAAACTAATACTTTGGCACCAAATCTGTTTCTTCATGTGATGCAACAAAGACAATTCTTTCTTGCCTTACAGAAGAGACCTACATCAATAATTACAGAAAATGCAGTGCTTATTAATTAGAATACAGTAACATCAAATATTTTGCTTATTCAATAAAATATAGTATTATATATTCATATCTATGCTACTAAATAACTCAGAGTTAAACCAGCAATGATTTTTTCAGTTTGTTTTTACTTCATTTGAACTCTTGCATTTCTGACTTTGAGCAATGCAAATAAAATTGGCTGTATTACCTCTGAGTGAGACTGAACTTCTCTCATGCAGTACTCACTCAATAGCTGTCTATCTTCTTTATTTCAAAAAAATCTAATAACTTGTTTTAATGAATTGGATCTAAAATCTGAATTTTGGTTTAATTTTTACATTACATTATCTGTTTATCAGTATGCAGTATATGAAATCAAAACTATGTAGGCTGTTGGAAGCAAGGATGGCAAAGCATCTACAGGAAGGGTAGGCCATGAGGGATGCAGAACTGACTACTAACTTAAAATTCCAACAAGTGCAAATAAGACTCTAGCTGATTATCCCTGGAAGTAGTGTCTGAGGCTGTTCAACAGTCTGCAAAATAATACAATGCTTTCACTCCCAGGATATCTCCTCTCAGAAGGTGTCTGCAGCTGTTACAAAACAACAGGGAAGACCAGAAATGTTCCAGTGAAGTGCTTGTGCACAGATTTCTCATTTCTGTGACTCAGTCTTTTACAGGGGAGCCAACACACATTCTTGAGAATGCATCTGCTAAACCATTAGCCCAGCAATCCTCACCCTAGGGTCTGAGTTCCATGGTGCTCAGTCTTACAGGTAACTAATGTCTTACAGGCTATAGCCAAATAGAGCCATGCAACAAATCTTAGTTCTAAGGATAAAATTAGACAATTGGGGATATTAAAAAATATTTCCCTAACAAGAATCTGAAATGTTCTGAATCTGCAACACATAAAGATCTCAGTAATTTCAAAGCATGCCTAGAGAAATGAGAAGGGGGGAAGCTTGACTTTTGAGTCTGGTCTCCTGAGAGCCCACCTGACACTGTGGTGGTGAGGCTTTTATCACTTCTGAACAGAGATCTATTTTCTAGTTAGTGAGATTAACTTAAACCATGTATGAAATGTCTTACAGAAATACACGGACTGCATTACATGAAAACAGGAAAATTACTATAATCACATTTTTAGAAAGACAGAGTGAAGTATGTTATAACCTGTGAATTTGGAGAAGTTCATTGAGGGCCCAGGAGGAGACCAGAACACACCTGGAGACTGAAATAAAAGACTGTGACACTGGAAACCATAAGATAAATTTGTGCTAATACCACTGGACTGTGCACAGCAGTGACATCCAGCTCCTATATGTTTACTATGGCTATGATTACATAGGCGAACCAAAATATTAGAAGAAGGTTAAAGAACAAAGGCAGAACAAAGGCAGGTAGCACTAATGAAGAGGTTATAGGAGAGAAACCCACACTACTTTTCCATGCTGCAGCAAATTGCACAACCTAAGACAATGTTCAGCATTTTGGTAAAGATGCAAAACCTGCAGTATTCTGGACAGCCTGGACTCAGGAGTTTGCTCATGCAGTAGCTTGGGCAGAGGTGAAGCAGTGACACTGCTACACCAAAGGAGTTCTTCGTGGTGGAAGGGTCAGGGGACCAGGTTGTGACAGGTAAAGCACATGGTTCTCATGAAAGCACACAAGCTACTGACTGCTATCAGACAGGGTCACAGAGTGAAAGCTAAGAAACTAATGGGACTGTGTTTGTGTTGGAAACTGGCATCCAACTGCCTTGGTGTCAGTTAGAGCCAGAGATGACAAAGAAAAAAATCCTGATATTCTGGAGTTCTGGGACCTGTCAACACAAACACACACACACATATGCACACCCCCATAGATCCACAGATTGGGGGACAAATGGTTTAGGCAGCAGCCTCACAGGAGGTGGTCCTGCTGTTGACTGTGTTTGATACTGTGAATAGAAGTAAACCAGCCAAAAAAAAAAAATCCAACTTTCTTCAACTGCCACACCACCAAAGAGGACATTTTGCTTAGGAAGAGAGAATTTCTATGATCCCCCAGGGATGTTTGCATCTTTTCTCTACAGCTATCAACCAGGCAGTCATTTACTCCCAGACATACAGTCGTCACAAACCTATGCTGAATTTTTCCACAGGAAAAGGCTGTTTAGCACTTTGACAGCAGGCCTTTTTGGAAAGTGTAGGCAGAAGGTGCAAAACAATCTGAAGTGCAAAGGGAGCACAGTATTACATCTGTATGGAGACACTACAGATTCAGCCAATTATCAGACAGAAAGAAAGGCACGTTTTGGTACCACACAGCCATTGGGGTATGATGTGATCACACTGATTCTTTGGAGTCCATTCAATTTTGAGTGTGCAATCATGTCAGGGATAATATTCCAGTGTGACGAGGTTAATTGTTTTATTTGTGTTTATCCAAGGTGATTGCAGACCTCCCAAATTACATACAACCTTAAAATATTGAAACATCTCCTGACAGCTGTAATAAATTAGCCTGCTGTTGTAATTTGCAGGAAGGAGATGGTAAGGACAAAACTACCTCCAGTAATTTCTGGAGGTTGATACTGAAAGCACAAATGGGCACAGCACACATTTTCAGAGGGTGAAACTGGTACTTTGAGCTTCAGAATGAAGATTCTTGAACTGGCAATATATTAATGTTAAAAAAAAAAGCAAGTACCATCCTGAGACCATAGTTAAGAGTTTTGCACAGATGACACAGTTATGCATTGCTTCACTTTCTACTGGGAAAGCCCCAGCTGCAGAATAGTGTTGAGCTGTAGTCATCACCTTTAAAGACAGATACAGAACAAAACAGAGTGAGTTTAAAGCAAATTATGATATCAAGAACAAGAAAATCTGACCTGTGAGTAAGCAGTAAGGTACTGGGTGGTTGAAGATGGAAGAGAGAAAGCATTGAGATAAAATTCTAATATTCTAATATGTACATGTTTGTGGGAAAGGAAGACAAAGATTGACTGTTCTCCATGTCACTAGGGGTGAACTGAATACTCAGATATGAGATGATAGTATCATCACAGATTACAAGGAAGTTTCAGCTAGAAAATATCTGCTTTGATTTTTTAAAATGGCCCAGCAATATTTTACCATCTCTATAAAAAACTGAAGCAAAAAGAATATTCTCAGATACAACCTGAGTATCTTGAAAGTTTGATTATTACTCAACACGAATTAGAAGGTGGTTTTCTTTACTTCTTTGGTCTGCTGTCCTGCAGAAGAGTCTTTAAAAAACAGTTCTTTCCAGCAGTTCAAAAATGATACATGGGAAGTTTTAGTGACATCAAAATTATATCTCTTTTTGACTGGCTTTTTAATCCTTTCATGGTAGTTTGGCAGTATTCAGAAAAAAGACTGACCAAAAGTTAATTTTGCAAAGGCAGTATGATGCACTCATGTCACCACTGATGAGGAAATAACCTTATGCAATTCACCCATTAGGTAGATATTTATTTCTGATACAGTAATGGTCCACATGGTAAATGTAATGGTAGTATTACCATAAAGCACAACTTTCAGCAAACACAGCTTCTCCACTTTTGTTTAATTCACTAATTCCCTACTGTCTGTTCTGTCTCACAAACATTGCTCTGTAAAAGCTTTCCATTACATCAGGTTTGAACAAAAAGCTAAAACAAAGGTTCATTGACTTCCTCAGTCAGGGGCCTCATCACACTTTCCTTGAGCACCTTTCTTTGCATGGGGTGTGTCAAGTAAACATGGGGTTCCTTGTCAGGCCATCAGCCAGAAATATGAGTTTAGAAAGTTCTATTGAAAAAGTGTAGTAAGTGTTGTTTCCTGATCCCATTTTGGAAGCCCATCTAGTGATTTTCACTGCCCAAGTCCACTTTCATCAGTGTAGTTATTAACAGTGACTTCAAATGAAACAAGATGAAGATGCCTGCAATAAAATCATGGTGGTATATGACCAGCATGGGATTTGTTCCAGTTACCTCTCCTGGAACAAATGGGACCATACTGAATCAGTAAAAATGCTTCAAATTTGAGGGGTTTTTTTCTTTTTAACTCTCATCCCATGGTACCATCAGTTTCTTTTTCACTTAGAATCTGCAATCTATTTCTGTCTGTGGGAATGGCAAGGATTTCGTCAGAGAGAACAGCTATGCTAGTAATTTGGAACAGAACACAGGCAGCAAAAAAATATCATCTGTTCTTGGTTCTAAGCTGAATTTGCCTTAACTTGGTGAACTGTTGGCTGCTTTGAACTTGAGTATGTTTTGACTTGCTAACAAGTAAAAGGTAATTTTAAAACTCCCACATTCTGTATTAATGGGACACGTGCATAGAGATAAGTTTAAGAAGGGAACTTTTGCTTACATATCTGTACCACATTGGTGGAAACCCAAGCAGCACCACCAGAGACTTTTACAATTAATTTATTTGCATTTCAGTCCCAACATATCTACATTTACAGTATAGTCTGTATCATAATCCAGATGAAATTGAATAAGCACATCCTGAATTTCAAAGCCCTTCTGTATCCAGTCATATTTGTTAAGAGTTTGACGCACAAGCAGCTTTGCTGATTCCTGAACAGGTTCAGGTATAACAGGACCAGGCCTATCATGTCTCATGTTGATTTTCTGATTATGATATTTTATTACACTTCATTTATACATTGAAACGATTTCTTTTTTTTCCTACAGAGCTTCCTGTTGGCAACGTGCCACTATGTGAATGGCATACAGCCTTGACTGCTTTTGTAGTATCGTGTGGTCTAATGCCAACTTTTTGTTTAAAAAGGGTGTGAAAGGATTTGGTCTATGAGAAAATGATGCTAAGCATTAGCTGTGACATCATTTGAGTACCTTCCTCATGCACAACCCCAGATATTCTCAGAGATACAAAGCAGAACAGATATTCTTAAAAATCAATTTCAGCAAGAATTCTGCTATAAAATCCTTTCTGTCTTTAGTTTCTAGCTTAAGTAAAAGTTTTGTTCTTGTTCATAAACAAATTTTACCTCATACCAAATACTTAACTACTATAAATGTATGCTCTGGACAAAGGCCAACTATGATAACCATACTTGGCCTTAGTAAGCATCAAATTAATTTCCAAAGCTGTTTAATGTGGTTATCAATTTCCTATTTCCATTTGTTATGCAGTGTTGCTAAGTGCTCTTAAAACACCTGTGATACAATCTCTGCTCAGATGATTTTGTGTTTTCCTCTGGGCACAGAAAGCTTTTAAAATGCATAGGTTGTATTACAGCAATAAAAACATCACAACAGAAATCATTAATAGATATTTTTACAGATGAAAATGAATATGCAGATGATCTAACTTACTTTCAAATTACTTAGACCTTCTTTCTTGGAATGAGTATTAATTTAAATTAGAAAAACAATGGCCATAAATGGTTCCAAGATTTATATGTAAAGCTCTGCATGAGAAATGGAACAGAATTAAGTGACTTAATTGAGTATTTATTGTCATGTTTTCTTCATAAGATGTTTTCTTGTGGAACAGACAAAACAAAATATTATTATTATTATTTAGCTCCACTGCTAATTTTTTGTAAAAAATTTAGGTCTCAAGGTAAGGCCCTTACAAACCAATGGAGTTACTTTTGAAAAGTAATTTTTAATGCTGTTCTTTTCCTAAGGAGAATAGGTCTGTTAATAAGAAATGACAGAATCATCATTAATTTTACTTATTTTCTTGATAGACTATTCATTGACTCAGGTATATTCCACAAAGATGGAATAAGAAAGAAGCAGAAGACTTAAGAACAAGCCATGCCCAAATGACTATGGGGTAGCAGAAAAATGATGCGGGCTTCTCTGTGTGAGTTCGTGCATCTGGTTTGTGTGTATCTACAGAGGAACCTGCAGAAGGAACTGTAGGAGAAACTGGCAGAAGGACCACAAGATAGCTGTGTGCAGATGAAGGCCCCCAGAAGAACAGAGAAGCCCAAAAGGTAGCAGGCAGCTGACACATGAGCAATAGAGCTGAACTTGGCTAGACACTTGTGCTGCTCTGGCAATACCAACTATTCCTGAAGACAATTTAATTATTCAGTGTGTTCTGGCTGCTCTAAAATGCTCCAGAGTAAATCAAACCAAATAAACGGGGTTTTTTTCATAGCTATCAAGGTAAAGCATGAGAAAGCAGCCATTGAAGTAATTTTCATGCTCAAATGATGTATTCTTTGTATCTTTAATGTGCTACTTTTTCATTAACCTTAATTACAAGTTTTCTTGGTTTATCAATTTTAGTTTAGGAGTAATAACAACATCACTCTATAGTCATCTGGAAAAAATTGTCTGGATTTTACTCTACATTATGAAATCCATTTTCAAGTAGTTTTGTCAGTGACTAATTCCAAGCATCAGTTGAAACAGCTTTCGCGGAAAATTAGATACACATTTTTAAACAAAAAGACTGATTTCTGGGGAAAATCTTGTTTTCTTTTAAATTAACTAATTAAATACTCAGAAATAGTCTCAGCCAAAAACTGAAAAGCCTCGCTTTGGAAATACTCCCATATCTTCCTATGGGAGCTGTAGCTCAAATGAATCACTGTGCTCTGTTAGGAGTTGCTCTCTGTAAGGAAACTGCAGCTCCAAGGAAGCACTGCAGGCAATTGACATGACAGGAGACTGACAGACACAGTCACAAGCCAAACCTGAAACCTTGAGTACAGCTCCAAGGAACCAGCAGGGTGACGTTTTCTAGACTCTAGCTTTTGGAGCTCTTAGGGAATAGCTGGAAATGTGGCTTCCTCTTGTATTTCAAGATTCTACACCTTCTCCTGCAACATAAAATTTCCAAGAGCAATGGACTAAAAATTACTATCAACTTGTCTTTCTCCCTGCTCCTTTGAAAGTAGCATTATTCACACACTGGAACAGGGGAACCACACAAGGTTTTGATATTGTGGGAGTTTGGCACCAGTCGAACTGGTCCCACTATCTTCCAGAAGTGTCATCTAGCAGCTGACTTAAATCATGTTATACCTGGTACCTGCACATTTATTTGCATATGCCAATTAGAATTTATATAACCCTAAACTATTATAAAGAAAGTTCATCCATCAACACAGCTTAATACACAGTCTTATCTTACCTTAGGCTTCCACTCTTTGCCATTCAGCATATGGTTTCACTTTGAAAGAGCAGACTTACAATAAATGCTGTCATCAGTAGGCTGATAAATGCTGCAATACGTAACACAACATCTGTTGGAGGAAGATTTCCCATGCCTAGTCAATGCTTAATTGCTTTCTAAAATATTAACTTTTGCTATACATTTAGGCACTGAGTACTGCATATAGGAAAAGAAATTACGGTTCTTGCCCATCTCTCCAAAAATTTTAGTTTTTCATTTATTTTACATGTACAATGCTGGTGTTTAGATACTTAACAGAGATGCTAACCTCAAGATCCTTTGCATTTAAGAGACAAAAGGAATCTTAACTCTACCTCAATGGCCTGGGTTTGCTGCTCTTGTAACGTGGCACATCAAAAGTTCTGAATAGTGGAATTTACATTTCACAGCGCAAATGTAGCGGAATCACCAGGTCCTGCACTGGGTGCTGCAAGGTTCCTGAAAACCTACTGGGCCAGGTGAAGACTTGGGCCTGCCTGTACGGAACATTTTACTTGGAGGTCAGATGAGGTGCAGAGGTGACAGAGATCCTTGAGGTTTCTGAGGTTCCCTGTGACTTTCTTCTTTTTGTGACATCACCAGAATATATGCAGTTTCCACTTGAACCATCAGTGCTTTTTGCCTAGGCAGTGAAATAGGTCACTGCAGTGAGACTATTTCTCTGTGGTAATTATGGATGTATGTACACAGCTCCCAAAAGAAACAAACCACATGTATCTTTAAAATAATAAGGCTAGTATAGGTCTATGCCCAGTCCTTTTTCTTATTGACATGAGTATGCAAAGGAATGCTCCCAGGAAAGTGCTCAGGTAAGTCATACATAAAGTGCTATGAAGACTGAGAACATCCTAGGGCTTAGAGTCTGCCTGCTGATGTACTGCCATGACCTGTAAACATGGAAAAGGATTAAGGTTCTATCAATGTCTATAAACCTCCTCCATGCTGACGTGGGAGGTTTATGACTAAGTCAATCATCCTGTTTAAAATGCAAACTTGCGCTCATCAGAAAAACATACAAAGAGGCCACCAGTAGTGCCCGGAGCCAGAAATTTCCAGGTTCTGCTCACACATAGCAGGTGGCAAAGACAGATTCTGCAGATGAAACAGAGGCAAGGCAGGAGATGATGGGACTAGAAAAGCAGGCATCCCTCCCCCAAGTGGTACAGGGTCCTAAGTCTAGCAGAAACCATCAGCCCACCTCTGGTGTTGGATGCAAACCTATGTCTCGGGATAGCAACTCCTGGATCATTTGGCAAATGAAAGAGCCAAACCCTAATCAAGTTTTTCGTCAATCTTATCACTTTATTAAATATAATAACACTAAGATAATATAATAAAATAAATATATACTAAATACTATAATAAATATAGTAAATATAATAACTATAAGATAATATAGCACAATATGATACAGTATATAATACATAATTATTATGATAACACTAAGATACATTTTGTAGCACCCTCAGGTGAATGAGGTCACGATACAAATGCTGATTCTGAAGGGATATGCCAAAGAAATTAAATCTGGGGAGGTTCCAGCCTCTTGGGAAATTGGGAAACAATTCCCCATATAATTGTCATTCTTGCACATTTTTTGGCATGGGACCATAAGAGCACTAAAATGCTTTTTCTTCTATGTCCTCAAATCAAAGCTTTACCAGCTAATACTGGAGACATTTGGACATCCAGTTTCTCCTTCAACTTCTTGACAAAAGTATACCAAGCTGGTATCATGCTTTAGGCTGACAAACTGCTACATAAGCTTGGGAAGGCAGGGTACCTGGAAAAATCTAGATTGACTTCAAATCCTACAGTTTCAAAATCAGCCTGTAACTGAATAGACAAGTGGAAATTGGATACAGACTGATGCCTGTTTATTAAGTGCTTCTTTGCTTTTAACTTTGCAGTGCACAATGAAAACCAGTCTCAAAGGACTACCAAATTAAGAGGCCTATGCATAAAGATCACATGAATGAATAGCTCATTGTGAATTCAGTAAATTTGAATCACTTTGGTTTTTTTCCTTATTCTAAGATCTTCTGTTTGTTCCATTTGGCCATTTCTGACATGGATTTTGCTTCCTCATTCCGTGTACACTTCAAGTTTAGTCAGGGTGTCCAAGAAGTAGGATCAGTCTTGTCATTTTAATTATTTCTTGCAGCAATAGTGTCTTCAGCTGATCAACATTAAACTTTCTCACAGTTCTTTCCTGTTTAGTTGCAAACCTGTTTAGCCTGTGCAAAGTGCAAAGGTGTTGCTTGTAGAAGCGAGGGACTTAAGAGTCTTATGCAGGCCAGCTCAATCAAAGCTTCTAGGAAACCGCCCCACTGAGATTAATGCCCACGTTCATGGACATACATTCTGCATGTTTTATAAAAGCCAGGCTATGTGCATATTGCCTTTTGGAACTAGTATCGTAGCGCTGGTAGTTCTCTGCCAGGAGAAAGGGGAGACAGACATTTTGGCCATTGAAATGTTGCACTGGTTTGCAACACCTAGTGCCCCTCAAACAAGATACAAGGCACAGATCCATTACAGAATTTCTAAACATTTCCCACACAAGCGAATAAGGAGGGAATAATTGTATTTGAATTCCTTAATTTTTTAAATTTCCATGGGTTTATATAAAAAAAAAAAAGTTGCTTAAAATTTGGATCATGTTTCTTGAAATTTTTGCAAATCCATATGGGTGTTTTTGTGCTTTTGCTTTTTTGTAGTCCTGGATTTCAACATCAATTGTTCCCATGGTAATGTTCAACACCGTTGTGTAAACACAGTCTGGTATCGCCTCAAGTGTGTTTTGGCACAATGACTTCTTTTAAGTGATGTAGGTTTGGGCTGTTTTGGTATGGTTTTGTCTTTTAGTATGTCAATACTTAAGCAAATGGCTGAGACTGTAGCTTATTACACACACTACATCATAAACAATCATATTTCTCTTTTATTTTGTATTACCCAACTCTGTGTTTACATCTGTTGTCTACAAGCACACTGAGCCGGTGCCATCTTTCCTCTATATGTGTGTCATTAATTCAAAGAGGCACTGACTCATTCCTGAAGCTTTTAGTATCTAATTTAAAATTAACATGAAAAAAAGGCGCATTTTTTACTTAACACCTGGCCAGGACATGTATATAGTAACTGTAATACCTTTCAGCATCAATGTTAAATACTGAAGTGCAGCTAATTAAAACTCTGTCTGTCCTTCAGATGTCTTTCCTGCTGTTGTGTGGGGATAATGACATACTAGCTTCTCACTTCAGTGGCCAAACTAAACAAATGGAAAATAGTTCTGGTTTGAGTAGAACGGAAAACATTTTAGTCAACCCCAAACAAAAAAGTTTATTTCTTTTTATGCATCACCTGAAAAATCAACTTTTAAATGGAAAAATTGCTTCACAACTACAGTTTTGTCCCAGTTTTTCAGCAACATGCACAGTCCTTTTCCATATTGTTTTCAGGTATTCAGAAAGCATTTCTTATTAAGTGGCAAATGACTTTGTTAATAATTACTATGTACTGTGAGCATGTTTTTAAGGAAATCTATTACTTGCAACGAATACAGCTCCCCAGTCGGCTGGATTGTAAGGGAAAAGCCATTTAATTTTTTTCCCTGTGCCAAAGAGGAACTCCCTGGAGTTTTATTTATTATCTTCTAATGAGGGGATTAATTTTATATTCAGCCGTCGGGTGCATCCCGGCAGCTCTTGCTCAGCACCAGCTTCGCCCGGGCCCGCAGCCACGTCCCGCAGCCGCCACTGCGGAGCTGCCCCGGGCACGACTCCCCCGCCACCGGCTCTGTGAGGGGCGGGCAGCGATAGCGGGACCACCGTCCTGGGCAGTGCCAGCCTCTGCCCCTGCCCGTCCCCTACGAGCTGCCTGCTCCCGGGTCCTTCCGCCCGCTAATGTTAAGCAGCAGCAGCCAGCGGCAGACCCGGGCCCCGGGCCGTGCCTCTCTCCCCGCCGGTGCCGGTACCCGGCCCACGGGTCCCACACGCCGCCCGCAGGGAAACAAGATGGCGCCCGTCCCACGCTGGCGGCCGCGCTCTGAGAGAGAATCCATCCTCTTGATCTCTCCTGCCACGCAGTGGTTGCTGTGGAGAATTGTCGGAAAACCGTGTGTCAGGCCTGGGATAAATCGGAAGGTTTGAGGGCAGATTTAGTTCCCCTGCCCTGTTGCGGTTAGTTCGGAGTACAAACCCACCCCTCCACTTTCTCAGCTCCGGCTCCATCCAGGTTCGCACATCGACACAGTGTGCAGCCAGCTCACAGGTTGTTCTCAGGCTCCTCGGCTGTTCTTTTCTTTTAGGGAGGAAATAAGCACTAAGAGTGATGTGTTTGATTTATTCCAACACCGTTATGATCTGTTAAACTGAGCACGGGGCCAGAGCCGCATTGGAAGCCAGGAGCGGCTGGTGCTGCTCTGAGGCGGCAGGACCGGGCTGGCCCACGGAGCGCTGCAGGCGTCAGGGCTGCCAGGGTCATGTCCACTCCTTCAGGGCCCGTGTGCCCCCCATCAGGGCTGCCAGAGCCATGTCCGCTCCTTCAGGGCCCGTGTGCCCCCCGTCAGGGCTGCCATGGCCATGTCCGCTCCTTCAGGGGCCGTGTGCCCCCCGTCAGGGCTGCCATGGCCATGTCCGCTCCTTCAGGGGCCGTGTGCCCCCCGTCAGGGCTGCCAGAGCCATGTCCGCTCCTTCAGGGGCCGTGTGCCCCCCGTCAGGGCTGCCATGGCCATGTCCGCTCCTTCAGGGGCCGTGTGCCCCCCGTCAGGGCTGCCAGAGTCATGTCCGCTCCTTCAGGGGCCGTGTGCCCCCCGTCAGGGCTGCCAGAGTCATGTCCGCTCCTTCAGGGGCCGTGTGCCCCCCGTCAGGGCTGCCAGAGCCATGTCCGCTCCTTCAGGGGCCGTGTGCCCCCCGTCAGGGCTGCCATGGCCATGTCCGCTCCTTCAGGGCCCGTGTGTCCCTGGCAGTGGGGCTGAGCAGTGCTGGGCTCTGCGGCCGGAGCAAGTGCTTGTGAGCTCCAGTCCTAAATAGAGAATGGTGTTGCACGGCACCGACACCACTCTAGGGGCTACCGCAGCTCAAAGCAGAAACAACGGCTATCAGGGAGTCGTCGACCAAGAAAAGCAATGCCTATAGGTAAGTAAATAGCCCTATATCTATCTTATAGATGGTTCAAAGGCAATTAGGCCTTCTCAGATTGGTTTGGCAATTTCAGCTTATGTTGCTGTCAGTCAGGTGAGAGAACCTGCCGCTTCCCCTCGTTGCAGAGGGTTTGAATAAGGAGTCTCTTTTGATTTGTAATTCACAGAACTGGATTTATGGTGTCCACAGAGTCTTTGGTAAGGAGCCATCTGATGCATTTGTCTGATGAGCTGGAAACACCCAGACTTAATCACTATTTTGACCTGCCTCAGAACAGGCATCGATTGGGAAATATTTCTCTTTACCAGCCCACCTACCTAAAGAAGATAAACAGAGAGACTACTTTAGGCTAGTTCAAATTTACCCCATTTTCCAGGAAGGCTTTTAAGCCAGTGTCTTGCCTTCCATTCCATTTCTAATACTACTTGGCAAAATGAATTCCTGCTCTTCCTTGAAAAGAAATTCTCTCCATTTAAGGTCACAAATGTACAGTCAGGATGGTATTAATTTTAATTTATATGTCTGAGAAAAGTACAGTTTAAAAATATGACTTAGTAATGCCATTTCATTTGCAGAAAAAAAAATTAGTTTCCATGCTACTTGAAAAGGAAGAGTGATGGCCCTTCCAACACTCTTGGTGTTGTGCTTCCAACAATTGAAATACACATGTGCAAAACAGATGGTTTCTGGATTGACTTCTCCATCTTTCTAGCATCCAGATTGACAAGAAAAACACTTTCAATCATTTTTATCCTTTAAATAAACTCTTAGAACCTGTTGAGACCCTCTTTTCAGATATTACTCCCTAAAGGTCATGTTCTATATTAGTGAGGAGTCTCGTTTATTGCCCATTGAAGCCAATGGCAAATTTTCCCTTGACTGACCCTGTGGTCACAGATGAGGGCCAGGCAGGGAGCAGGCCTCTGTTCTGCCAATTTCAGCTAAAGACACACAATAAAGAGGTAACACCTCTCCCAGAGAACTTAGAATCTAAGATGAAAGGTAACAGTAATCTGCCATGTCCTAATGTTCCCAACAAACAGTTTGAGGGTTCATAAATTTCAAAGACTTCACTGCAAAAAAAAAATTACTTCCATTCTAACATAGAATTATAGAATGGTTGGAACATTACTGGGCTGATGAAGTTCACCTAGGACATTCTCTTCCCCATTTAGTTATGATTCCAGCATTAGCTGAGAAACACTTAGTAGCACTAGAATGACCTTTAAAAACATTCCTTTTGAAATGGATGCACTAAGCCAAGCACTTCCCATGTTGCCTTTGCTAAATCTGGGTCCAAGTGTATTTGAAGAGAAATGTATCTCCTTAACCTTTGTTTTCTCATTTGGCCGAGCCTGCAGTCATCCTGTGTTCCATGTTTGCAAAGTGAGCTTTGCTGCTAAAGTTTTACTGCAGGGTCAAGTATGATGCAAAAGTATGTAGAGAGAAAGCCAAATCCTTCTTAAAACACAGATGTCTTAAATTTTCCAGGTGTCATCCATGTTTAGTGAATATGGATGCTGATGGATTGACCATGAGTGATCAACCTTTCACTGTTAGACCACTGGTCCTAAAGAGGCACACAACAGTGAGAATTGCCAGTTACAGGTTTGTATTTGATTCTATGAAATATGCTTGCTGGCCATGACCCATTTCACAGTGAACAAATCTGCACTTCTTAAAAACCTGCAGTAATATAAGAACTCATTATCACAAATACCAACTTATACAAACCCTTTTTTCTTCCAGAAGTCCTTTACAAATCCTATACAAATACTTTTTTCTTCAGATCCTTTAGGTTTGGGAGAGAAGCATGTATTGTTCTGAAGCTGCACTTCTGCTGCTGCTAAGCAGTTCAGGCCTCAGGAATGCAGAGAGCACCCAGTAATGGCAAGAAATTTAGAAAATAAGAAGTCAGCCAGAATTATTTTATGGAAACTTATGGAGATTAGACCTGGGGACACCTCTCACCTTTAGATTTCTGTGAGAGGGAAGGAGTGTGCTATTTACAGTAAGTATTTGTAAAATACTTACTGTAAGTATTTGTAAAGCTCTCTTAGCTTCCTTGAGACTGAGAAATTGATTGGTTTGGCAATATGGACTGCACTATGACCTTCTTTATACTTCCCAGTGACTGCTGGGTTTTTTCATGGTTAACTTTTGGTGAGCACTAAACTTAAAAGATTACTCTTATAATAACAAGTGATTTCTTTCATTTTAATTAGAACTCTCTTTAATATAGAAGTTTCCTTTATTTTCCTCTTCAAATATTCTTTTCTGCTGTTTTAAGTGGTAGTTTTCCTTACTAAGTACAACTTTCCACTTCTTATTTTAATTGTCATATTTTACTGGCTCATAATTGCTTTTGCAGCACTATGTTTGGCAAGCATTGTTCTCCTACACTGATAATATACTGGTATCATAATGACAACATGATCTTATTTTTGAGAGAGTGAGCCAACAGGCTCTGTAATATATAAAAACCTTTTTACAGACTACCATTGTGCTTTGCATCAGTGTTTGATATCAGAAATTGAACTTCTGAGATCAAAAGTCTTTTCCTGGCTATGTCAGAGACATTTTTGGTGAATTAGAGACAATAGTTTTCACCATCACACTGAGCCTGTCTGGTTCTCAGGCACATTATATCTTAGCTTACTAACATTTTTAAAATACTTTAACATACTTGCAAGTGTTACTTGCAATTGCTCTATGAGCTGAGCATTGTAATACAGAGATGTTAAGGTGTTCTAATATGTAGCTGTGAGAACTGTAGAAGACTTACTGGTGGTGTGACTTTTGCAGTTCTGTTGACTTAAGGGGCTGTTGTGATGTTTTATAAACATCTGTTTTTGTCTGTATATAAATGTATACATTAATATGTACAGGGCATATATTGGCTATGCAGGGCAGTAATGTAACTACTGGTTTTACTCCTTCAGTTTCTGCTTCCACCTGTTGAAATTCATTATTTTGCCCTTTGTTCCAGGATATTTGCCACAGATGACCAATTAATTCCTGGTTTTATTACCCTGTATTTGAAGTTCTTTCCTTTGCAAACCTGTGCTTTGCTGTGGCTTTGTGTTTGGCCAGCTGTAGAACTGCAGCCATGTCAGCAGTGTCTTGCTGCACAGCTGTGTACGGTACAGGCACCTGCTTGTCCACACTTGGCTCCCTGTTCTGTGAGAAGGAGAAAATGCTAAGCATTCAGAGCTGACTGATGCTGTCATCTTTACTCACTGTTTACAGAAGGATAAATATGGATACTTCTAAAAAATTTTTCATCTTTAAAAAATAGGGGTGTTAGTTATTTTCTTTAGATTTTATTCTTTTCTACATCTGGCCTGGAGTATACAAAACCTGCCATAAGTCCTTCAGAGGGAATAACATACCTCATACCAATTAACAGTGTGAGCAGATGATTGCAAGCAGATGTGTGAGGGCTGCTTCAGATGCTGCTGACCCCTCCATTCAGCTGGCTGTGAGCACACATATTATTGTTTCCAAGGTGAAATGAGATGTGTTAACTCTCCAGGAGGAGAGATTGGCAGCAGGCAGCTCTGGTTGTCAACATTTTTAAACTTCTGCTGCTGGTCTTCACAGGGTCAGAAATGAAATGCAGGTGAATTTCAGTTCTGTAGGGATTGAAGCAAGACTGTTAGTCCAAGGGCTGAAAGGAGACAGAGTCCATAGCCTTTACTCTCAGGGGGATCTGGCTATCAGCAAGGCATTACCAGTAGCAAATTTAAAGTGTAATGTTTTTTTTTCTGTGCTACTTACCTTAATGTACATTAATGCACATTTAAGAGGCAGACTCCTGTTTTGATTTTGGTGATGACCCCATGTCATTTAAAAAGTAGATTTTCTTAGGCATGGAATAATGGATTTTCTTCTATATGCTCATTCTTTATTTAAATGTTGTTAAAAATCTGTTTAGTCTGTTGAGAGAAGTTATCACACAAACCAGTTTGTGGTATGTGATTTACAAAATTTTTGAACTGAAGCATGCAATTGAGTGAACTGAATGGAATTACTTAATTAAATTTGACTGGTAGTCAGTGATCTCAAACTTTATGTTCACTCATATACTTGTCACACAGTTTTTCTATGAAAAATATTACTGGAAACATTGTTGTTGGACTTGGCATCCCAGCATGGTCCTGGGCAATTAACTCAAGGTGGTCCTACTTGAACAGGGATGTTGGACCAGATGCCCTTCAGCAGTCTCTTCCAACTCCAGCCATTCTGTGATTCTGTAGTCAGAAGTCTTTGCATGTATTTTGAGTGTGAATTCAGCCTGCCATGGCACTGACTACATCACAGTTTCTTTTCTCTACCAGCAGCAAGCTCAGCAGCTATGAGTCCTGCACTCTGGTTTTGGTTATGAAACTTAAAATTCCACCTTGAAAATACATATTTGTCACCTTTGATTAAATGCAACCTATCTATGACTTTCAATTTGGTCCTCAATATTCTCCACTCATAAATTTGTCTTTTTGCATAGGACACATAACTTGCATATGTTAACTTAGACTGAAAGTAATGATATATATGAGGTTGTTTTCACTAAGATCACAGCCTCTCTGACCCCAGAATTGCTACAGCACCTCTGCTTTCAAGGAAAAAAAAGGTGTGTACCAAGAATTTAACCAATTCAATCAGTTATTAATCTGTGAAGTCTGAACCAGTTTAATTGCACAGAAAGAACAGCAGAAGACTTCTCAAGGTAAAACATGTATTTTTCTAAGAAAACCAGCTATTATTTATATAGCATAAATGAGGAGAATAATATGGAAATGAGAAATAAGCTTTTAGTGATGTATAACTCTAGAGGGCTTGTTCCCAACAAAGAGATCGTGAGCAGCAGCCATTCTTGCATCTTCCATTTTAAAATTAAACAGTTCAGAAAAATGAAACTGTTTTCCCCAGTGCACGTGTGATTTGCATGAGGTAGAAATTAGTTTTTACAACGGTGCTGACACACTTGTTTCACTAATTCTCTGTGTTACCACAGGCCTTGTGGAACTATTTAGATACCCTACCTATCGTTTATTTTTTGTTTTCTCTGCAAGAGAAATTACATATTTAAATAAGGCTTCATTCACTCTCATTTCTTCCTTCTTGATACAGTATTTTGAAGCTCAGTGCTAGTAAACTTGATGATAGCTAATTGAAGGTGAGGTGAGTAGCGGCAGGTGGCAGCTGTTTATTTCAAAGAGGTGAGTTGCAGAATAGAAAAAGAATGGAGTGTGAAGCTAGAAGCTGATATTTCCAGACAAATGGATGTACTGAACATGTGTGGCCCAGAAAAGAATGAGTGCATATTTTAGGGTAGGCCAAACAACTTTGAATTGTAATCCTGGAGTTTAGTTGCAGCTACTTGAATTTGACTGGGATGTTACCAGTGAATATTCTAGGGATGCAAAGGGATGTTTTTAAACAGAATGAACAAAGCTTTGATCTTCTGTATAATCAGAATAATTAGATCTCCAGTGGAGGGTGGTGGTGCTGCTGCTGTTTGTTTATGTTCAGACATTTCAGTTTCCTGACTAGGAGAATAATTCATGTGCTGTTCCCCTGGAGGTTTTTCAGAATGCTGACCAACTTCTATCTTTTTTGCCTTGAGAAGCTTTTAAGTGATGTCGCTATACCCAAATACAATTAACCATTCGTTTTGCCTGTTACTGTATTTCCAGAAAGTTAAGTTGTATGATTTATAGATTTATTTTTATGTCAAAGAGATTCAATCACTACTGAAGTATTTTTATTTTTCAGAGAATGATCGTTTGGCTGTGCAGCGCCGCCTAGTGCACAAAGCTGCTGCTGCACCCAGGGACAGCTGCGGCGCTTCTCACAGCCGGGAGGGATGAGGAGCTTTTCCCGGAGAGCTCAGCGTTACTCAGATCTTGAGGAAAAGAAGCTTTTTTATTTCCAGCTTTTCTTCTCCAACACATGTGTAGTATTTGCCTTTTCCTGACTTCAAATTAATTCCTAGCTTAAGTATAGTCTGCTCTTAATTTCTCGCTAGTCTATATCATAACTACGGGGCCATTATACTACTACCTATTGACACTTAATGTGGGGTTTGTTTTCAGCACGAGTTCTTGTTGCTGTTTGCAATATAGGAGGCCACAAACTGGAACCCCACATTTCCAAGGTTTCTACTTCCAAACACCAGATTTTTGCCACAAGGAAGGCTTTTCACATAGTAATTTCTCTCTGTTTATGGAAATGAGGTATGCATACAAATAAAGTAATTTTAAGTGTAATGTAACCTTTTTTTTTTCCCCCTTAAGTAGTAAAGATGTAAATGGTCCAAATCTGCTGTTATAACTGTTTTGGCAAAGTTTCAAAGGAACCAAGCTCAAAATTATTAATGTCATGCATTTTCACTGTTTTGCAGGGTTTGTATTATTTCTATCAGTGGTCTCATTTAAATTGTGAAACTTTCTAAAATAATACTAATTCATCATCAGTACCATCAGTGGAAATTGATCTTTAGTGTGGAAATCCTTCATTTTAGACTTTTGTGGAGACTACTGAAAAAGCTGTCTGTAAATCAGTTTTTGTTACAAAGAAATTTCAACAGGGAAAGATTTCTTTGTAAATGAGGTTCTGTGTTCAGTCAGTTTAGTTTATGCACATTAGTTTACAGACAATTACGAAAATAAATGGCACTTTTACAGTTGATGAAGTAGACAGCTACTCTTTTCAGAAAATATTAATTAACTAAAATGCAGTCTCTGCAGTGGCTCTGCCTCTAAGTATGTGTAATAATTCAGAGTGCTATTTAACAGGTGTAGCTATCTAGTGATAGAGGCAATTGTTTTCAATTATTAAATCTTGAAGATGAAAAAATTGTAAAAGCAAATATGTGTGTACAGTCACCTTCATGAGCCATAAGGGAAGCCTTTTCTTCCGTAAGGCAGGTACAGAACTTAAGCCTACTTTTGTCATGAAGTGTGGCCTGACAGCTACACAAAAAAGCTCCTGCTTAGCCAGTCTTTACACATATTTTGTTAATACTGTTTTACCATAAACATGTTCTCTGCAGAAACATTAATTCTTCCTGTTAGTAAGTTCTGAGTGAAGTTCCAGGTTAGAATACTGGATAAAGAGACAGGATTTGTAGAAAGCAATAGTAATGATCTTGATTAGTTGTGTAGTTGGCAGAATCAAGCACAATCCACAAGCCTCTTCACCTAGTTGAAGAGCAGCAGGCTCCAGACAAAGTGTTAGAGTGATACCAACACTCAAACAAGGAAAGCGTAGTCTGTGACTGCTAGGCATGAGCAGTCATGCTCCATGACTTGCTGAGAGGTCATCAAAGACATAGCAAGCTCATCAGTCATATACCATATATTCCTTGTTCATCTGCTACAGAATGCAGATGGCTGTAATTAAATAACTCATGTATTGTCACTGTATGAATTGAATCTTGACAGAGGGACTGTCCTTTTTCCCCTTCCATTTGTTGTAGTGTGCTAAGTATAACACATTAGCATAACATTGGCTTATATAGATGACATCAGGAAAGTATAGATTTAATTCAGCTGCATTTTAATTAATCTCTTCACTTGACAAAAAATAGCCTCTGTAAGGAGAGAACTCTTTAGAAGTCACTTTCTGTGACAGCACAGTGATTCACCAATCCAAGAGCTGATTTTAATTGACTGGTTTTGTACTATATTTTGCCATGAAGGAGAATAAAATGTGTCATTATTTTTGTGTGGTGGAAGTTCTGTAAGAATCAAAATCCATTTGGCTCACTGCTCCTCTGCTATACAAAGAAACCTATCAAGTTCAATGTATATACATACATTTCACTGAGGGAGGTGTGTAATGATGCTTTAGAAAAAGGAAATTGGGTATAATTCTCTGTTGTAGTGTGATTGTCATTACCGGTCCTTCTATGCTCACTGTCATGACATTGGGCATCCCCAGTGACCTGGAAAGAATAAATGGATGAAAGCCAGCTCAAGCCTGTTGCTCTCTTCAAAAGGTATCATTTGTCCATTTTTTATGCTTTATGTTGTGCCAAGCTACCTATGCAGTGCCCCACCACTCCCATCCTCCAGTGTGGGTCTGGCTGGCTCACAAAGGCATTGCTCTTCATTAATAGTCTTGGAACCTGATGATTCACTGATGCAACTGTCTGTAACTAAAAGCAAAATTACCATCCAGTTTACCTGATATTGCAGTAAGTTCAGCTTCCTTTATATTACTTTATTCCCCGATCTCACTGGGGTTTGCCCTTCTTTGACCTCTCCTCCACTGCAGGTGTGTGTGGGTTGGTTGCACAGCTGAACTGCCAAAACCCCTACTGACACCAGCAGTCAGTGCATGTTGGTATCATGCATGGCTGTGTTTCATTGAGCAGCAGTAACAGACTTACAGAAGTCCTTGCTGTCACCACACAGCTCAGGATGCTACCAGCAGCCCGATCTTGTTGTGAGTAGCAAGGGATCTCAGAAGCTATTGCTCTGTGAGCAGCAGCTCCTGCCTCACATTTCTGCTGAACTTGTAACCTAAGCTTTTAAACTCATAACAACTTCAATTTAAATGTATAAACATTTCCCATTTATTTCAAGCATGCATATAAATGTGGTTATAGCTGTCTGTAAACAAATAGGCCCTAAATTGGTTTTTTTCTCTTATTTGTGATATGCTTTTAACATTGTCATATAATCATTTGAGAAATCACTGTAGTAATTAGTGGTTACTATAGAGGCATCTGGGTGAGACAGTTTAGGGGTTACAGTGATAGTGCTGGGTTTACAATTGAGTTTCATGATCTTAAAGGTTCTTCCAACCTTGACAATTCTATGATTCTATAGTATCATGTTGTCAACTACAAGGGGATTATTAGCACTTCAAAATCTTTTATGAGCTCACAAGTGATTTCAATACCTCATTTTCCTTAGTGTTTATTCTGCTAATTCTTGGCTAATTGCTCTTTTTTTCTCTGAGTTTTTGCTTATTCCTTTTACTTCACTTTCTCTGAGGCAACGCTCCCTTTCAGCCAATTTCTACTCTTCGGGCATAGCTTGTGCTCCACTTTTCCCCACAACTTTGTTTGAGGCAGAGGCCTCTCAGATTTTGTCTCTTTCAGAAAGAAGCTGACTCTTTTTAGATTGCTCTTACTAACAGGTGAATTCCATACCTACCAATACTAGAAGTCTCGTAAATTTGTAACATTCTTATCTTCTGTCAACTCATAGTCCTGGTGATGTTTAAAAGAACCTTGTTGTAAACAACCATTTCCAGCAAGGCAACAGTTCCTATTCCATGTGGACACAGTTACTGCCCCTCATTCAGTTACACAACTTCTTAAATAGCTGGTGCTTAGCAGATCACAGATTAGGTCAAATTAATAGAATGGAAGCAAAGTGAATATAAGTAACAGAGATAGGCACATAAATAGAATCTTGCTCTAAGAAAAAAATGTGTATGGTTTGATATTTGTTGTGTGAAAAAGAATGTGGATTTTGGTGGGGTATGTCTTGTAAAGAAAGTTATTTCTATTGGTAAAAATTTGCACGATAAATTGCTTAGGAGGAGATTGTCTTAGTTACTAAGATAAACATCTCTCACCCAGACCAGAGAAGGGTAATTTTGCAGTAATTGGTCTTCTCTAGTTAAAGCTGGAGTTTACCCTGACTGACCATTTGTTGAAAAGACAAGCACATGGTATTAGCAGTGTTCACATCACTAAGGAAACCAGTGTCTAGATACTAGAACTTAACATTCTAAACCAGAAGGAAAAAATACTTCAACAACATATTTCCTAAAGATTACAGCATTTGTGAATGCAGATCCCTTTAAGAAATTTGCAAAATTTATGTGCTTAGATCCCAAAGAACACCTATGAAAATCCCAGCTCTCAGAGGAGATAAAATCCTGTCCCATGCATCTGATGTGATGTGAGCTACACTTAACCCATTGGGGGAGGCAGGAAGGAATTCAAGGTGTTCTTGACACAGCAGTCCTTTATCCTGTGCTGAGCAAGCACCCTGCTGATGATCACAGTAACACCAGGATTTATAGCTGATCATGATGGGAGTAGGTGACCTATCAAGATGCTTATATAGCATGCATACCCTTCAAGAATGCTAAACTCTTGATAGTCAGTTTATTAGTGTCAGGCTCAGTTATAATACCTGTCCGACCTTCCTGCCTTTTAAAGGAAAAACAATCAACTGTGCTGCTGCCACTGATGCTTGTCTACTCCACAAATGTACTGATAATCTTGCATTGTTTGCTGTGGCTGGAATTCTGGCTGAAATTGTTCCCTCCCATCCATAGAGGATGAGTCCATCCTCTGTGTATGAGCCCTTCATTCTGGATTCTCGCTCACTGCAGAATGACTTTGCAGCCAAATCATTGAACTCTAGTCATGAGACTATTGTTATTAGTCACTGGAGTAGGAAATTAAAACCAGTCCCAGCCATCAGCCACGAACTCAGGACACCCTGCTGCAGTGTTACAGGTTGAACCACCAAGCTTCCTCACACATGCTGTATTTCTGGCTTCATTTCCCTGTGTAAATGCCTATGAGGAAGAATTTTTGCACTAGGAAAAATGAAGACAGTAACATCCTCACTCAGCTTTATAAGCTAACAGTCAGGATTGTCTCTTGAGAAAAGGGTTTGGACTCAGGCTGTGAAGGAAGTTGAACACAGGGCTTGAACTCTCTGGATGAGTGCTCTGACTAGTAGAGTTGTACTGCCAACAACCAGCACACCCAGCAACAGCTGGTTTTGGAAAACTAAAATAGCTGCACACACATTTTAAAACTGAAGGGGGCACCTAGGACTCCTTTCACCTAATTCCATGTGCCAACAAAACAGATCTCCTTAGGAAATTGATGTGCCACTCCACTTATATTTGGATCCTTATTAACTTGGGAGAGGAGGTGGGAGGTTCCTTGCATAGGCCACAGCAGGCTTGGTAATTCTCAGACAAGGGTTGAAAAAACACAATGGCAAAGGCAATGGTCACAAAAGGAAGCACAGGAAATTCCATTTAAACATAAGAAAAAACTACTTCACTGGGAGGATGCTTAAATACCACTTGGGGACTCTCCATCCTTGGAGAGTCTGGATCCTAACTGGACAAGATCCAGAGCAGCCCTTTCTAATGGATTCTCTTTTGTGCAGGGGATTTAGACCAGGCAGTCTCCAGAAGTCCCTTCCAACTTCAATTATTCTGTGTTTCTCTGAGCACTGAGAATTTGAAGGCCAACTCTGACCCCAAACTCAGATTTTTGTTCTTGAAACTCAGATAAATCCTATTTTTAGTACCCAAATCCTCACTGAGATCAAAGCAAAGAAAACCAGCTGTGGGAATTTCCTTTACACTTGCATGTATTTTCTTTCATGCATTAACATGGTTAAACTTAAAAAGAAATGTATGTGGTGTGGGGGTGGATGGGTGTGTGGGTGGATGGGGGTGTGTGTGTATGTTAAAAAAGAAACAACAAAAAGAGGGAGGGAGCTGCCTTGTAAGAAAGAATTAAACCCAAGGGCTGGAAAGCTCAGAGCAGTTTAAGTCAGAAAGGAAACTTTCAAATCTACACTTTGGACAGATTTTAAAGCGTGAAATAAGTGGAGATGGAAGGGCTACAGACAAAAAAAAAAGTTAAATATCCTTCCGTAGTTACTTTAATTTCCTTGGCTGCAGTACAATAAAGCACTGGTTAGCCAGTCAGCCAAACTGGCAAAGAAGGAATAACTGGTGGTGGGGAGGGAGAAGGCACAGTTATGATGAAAAAATTTTCCATATTCCATTCACATAGCATTGAATAGAAGTGAGTTCTAAAGCTTGACTTTTTTTTCTTTCCTTGGGATTTGCTTAAACTACAGAGTACTAAATACATACTTTGCTTTCTTGCTCAATTTCACAGCTTATCTAATGCTTCAAGTGTGTTTAATAAACCTTGTTGTTGGCAATCAGTCACTACTGGGAGTGAATGCAAAAGAGGACTGGGATTAAATGGATAGCTACACACTGGAATTCTCTGTTTGCAGCAAAGTCATTACATTTACAAAATGCATCCATTACAAGCCATTAAGGGAGAAAAAATTAATTCTGATCAATAGCTTTGTTTTCACATTTTTTTTATTCCAAATGATTGTTCAAATAAAAATTTTATTCTGAATAGTTTTGGGAAATGGGAGAGTTATGTTTAGGCTGAGTCAAAAATAATAATTATTTATTTTACATAGTGTAAAAGATAGTTATATAAAATTTTACTGAAATTCCCTGATCATCTTTTCTCAGTCCTTGGATAGTATATTCATATGTGTCAACAAAGCATTCCTCTACGTAATGAAAACTGTTCCAAAAAATGTTATTCTTTATGAAACTTAAGGTAAAGGAAATGTCCCTCTTCTCGTTTTGGTTCAATCTTATTACTTTATTATTATTTCTTATATTCCTTCATATCATCCTCCAAATAGTCAGTTTCTTTCTGGTCTTTCTGTTTGATTCCATGGAAATGTGCATTTAATTACAAATATCTCATGAGATCGTTCAGAAGGATTGAAGGAAATCAAACTATAGGCATTGAGTGAGATCAATCTTTGTAAGAATGCCTTTTGATGGAATGGAATGACTTTGATATAGAAGGGAAGTCTTAGATGGGTAGTGAGACATTTCAAGAAGTGAAAAATAATCTGAGAACTCTCTTATGCTGATCTGTCATAAGGAAAGGTTGTCAAATTAATCAGTTAAAGAAATAGTAAATTACTGCCAGGGCATGGAAAGGTCATTCAAGAATTTTAAGCATTAAATTCCTCACTTGAAAACTGTGGTGTTTAACCCAACATTTCAATCAACCAGGAGAACAGAAGATGACAGACATGTCACCAGTTTTTAAAAACTACTAATCTCAGGGGTTATCTGAGGAACAACAATAACCAAGTCCGACCTTTGTGGGTGGCAAACTAATTGAAATTATTGTAAAATTGAACAAGTAGAAATTGGAGTAAATTAAAATATGAAGGAATAATCAATATGATGTTTGAGAATGGAATTTGCATAGCAAATATTGTAATTATGAGGTTAAACTAGTGATTTTTATGTATTTAGATTTGTAAAATGCTTCTTTGAGAAAGGCACCTCACTAAGAACTTTTAAAGAAATTAGCTTCTCATGGAATGGGCAAAGATAATCCATGGGCAAACAACTGGATGGGAGATCCAAAAAAATTATGATTTTCCTCAAAGAACAAAGAAAATAGGGTTCCACTGGATCTACAGCTGTCCAGATCCTGCTGTACAAGCTATTCACAAATGACAACATAAAGCTGAATACTGAAGCAGGGAAGTTTGCAAAGATAACAAGTTGTGCAGCAAAGTCACAACTAAAGCAGACAGCAAGGAGCTGAGGAAAATTGTAACCAATGCTGAGCAGCCAGACAGTAAAACCTCTCATACAATATATGCTTATCAAATTCAAACAGACACTTGAAAGAAAAATACAAAACAGAAAGCTCTTAGCTGTAATTACTTGTGAAAGGGATTTGGGGGTTATTTGAATAGGCAACACCATGCCCTGTGGCAAGGAAACACAAACTGAACATTACAATTATTTCCTTATGAAAAGAATAGAGAACAAACCAGGAAAACATTATAATGCTGTTGTACCAACCTTGAATCTCAAATACATGAACTTCTGGTTATTGATCTCCAAGACCAATGTAGTAGCACTAGATAAGATACAGGTAGGTTAAGCAGTATGAATCAGAAATAATTAATAGGTTCTATTCAAGGGAAACCAAATAGCACATTTCTTCACTGAAAATAGATGATTAAAGGTGGAGGGAATATAAAATCAGTCCTATAACTATGGTGATTCATTGTTTCTCAAAAGCAAAAAGTTGTGTAGTAATTGGAAACAAACAAAAGGAAACACTTTCTTTTAAGCATCACCTAGTTGTACAGAATGCTGAAACAGATGGACTTTGATCTGACCAGTGTGGCAGGTCTTACAGTCTTGTGACTGACACTTCTCTGACTGTGTTCAGTGTCGTGTTGAGGCAACATCAGTTGAGCAATATGAGAAGCTCAGTATAAAAATAACATCCTTTTCAAAGTATTCTTTCCATTTGTATCTACCACCCCTCTCTACTGTGACAGGCATTGCCAATAGCTAAAAATATGCAAGCACATAAATAACATCAGCGCCTATCATGTGGCTGTGATCTGCTTGTACCATACTCGTCCACGTCATTTCTGTTACCACTTTTACCAATTCATAATTGGCAACCGCTCCTCCCAAGTACTCTGGTAAAAGTATGGCCTTGCCACATACACTGAAAACTAACAAAATCAGGCTTTTATTACATTAATTGTAGAACTATGAACTCTTCAAAGACAGAGCAATCAAAGAAATGGTCTTGTGATCATTAGTGTAGGAGCATTACAGAAGGAGAAAGCCAGTTTTGAAGTAAGAGGTTCCAAGATAAATTCAAGCAAGTCCCTTTATACCTTTGCACTAGATTAATAAGCAGGAGGAGCAAATTTTGCAATGCAGATGTATCTGTCAGTGCAAACATGGTATTTACTGCATTCTTTTAAATGGCTATCTTTGCTTTGGAAGTTACTAATTTATTTTAACAACACAGCTATTTATAGGGTAAATCTGTAACAACTGTGATTATTCCAAAAACCTTGTGTATTTGGGATATGGTAGGCTATATTATAACACAGAAGAGTTGCAGCATATGTAGGAAATCAATTAATTACATTCCTCCAGTTCCACTGACTGCTGAACTGTGGCTACAGGAAGATACAAAAGATGAAAATGGTCTCCCTCTCCTCAAAGAACTGCTGTTAAGAGAGCTAAGACACTATTAGGTGGTGCCTAGGGATTGATGTAGAAAGAGAAGAACTTCCTTGCACATTCATTTTCGCAAAAGAACCATGAGCTTGTCTATTCTTATGTGCACGTTTTTCCAAAGAAATTGCCAACAGCCTACAAATTTCTTTAAGGAGAATGCACTGTGCAGAAATAAATTAACAGCAAAATCAGACACTAGACTGAAAAAGTGCATAAAATGAATCTATTTTTAATATATGCTAAAATATGCCTTTTGCTACTTAGGATTAATAAATTAAACTACTATTTTCCATGTAACCCTATGACCTCCTAGGGGGTTATTTTCAGTACAGTGTTTTGGAGGGGAAAAAAGATCCCTCAGGATCTCTAAGTTCTTCTGCTATGAAAGATCTGAACTGAGATAGCTGGAGGCAAGAAACTGCACAGTTCCCAATTCTGATACCATTCAGTGTACTACTATTAGAAAAGTGGCATTTAATTGCCATTCCAAATACATCTCCTCTTTAAATGGCTGAAGTCTTGTTTTGCTAACAAGTTTTTGTTTCATTTTGTGAAATGCATGGATTTGAGTTTAAGCTTCTATAAAATTGTGTAACTTGTCCTGTGCTTAAAATGCAATTGATTAACGAAACTTGTATCTCCTATTAAACTTATATTTCTGATTTTTCCCCATACTATTACTTTTTCTCATGTCTATGCCTTCATCATAGTTTGTGGCTACAGTGGATTCTCTATACAGTTATTTTGCAATATTGTCAGGGATCTTCTTTTCCCCTTGCCACTCCACATGCCTACAAAGAAGCTATACTGAACTAAATGACAAGCTTGTGTGCTGGAATCACCAAAAAATCACTTCCTGGGAAAACTGAGAACAATATTTGCAATGTGAAGAAGAAAAGGCTGATACATGCCAGTTGATAGGGGAAGGCTTTCAAGGCAAGTATAAAACAGGAAAGAGAAGGATAGGAAAAAACCTCTGAAAATGTGTTTGGCTTGGGGGGAACCAAGTTGTGCAGGACCTTGCAAGCACACATATTAGTCCTGTAGCAGGGAACATGGTACAGCAGAGATTTCAAACAAGTGATAGCTATGAGCAGGATGGCAGGTGAGAACACAAGCTAAGCACAACTCATTTGGGTGTGCTGAAAGAATTGGGAGGAACATAGAGATATAAAGAGAGCATCTATATGAGTAAAGGAAGGAGATGAGCTTGATTGGATCCATGGTTTCCTTGGTGAGAAGGTCAGGGAAGGGATTTAGGGCTTGTCCATGTGATATATAAAAGGTAACAGGAAAGTATAAATCATAATCCCAATGATTTGGGATTACGAGAAGTGAGAAGCACAGAGGAAAGCAGGAAGGGATCAAGGTTTCAGCTTTACTGACTGGAACTAGTCTTGTTTTCCTTTATCTCTGGTTGCCCCAGAATACACTCATGGCTGCAAAGCACTGTAAGATCTTTAGGTGATCAAGGCTCTAGGGTGGCTGTTTCAGGGGACCTTGACAAATGCCAGCTGGCAATTCTGTTTTCCCCATACATTAAATTGAATGGGTATATTATACCACATATTAGAAATTGTAGAGAATGTCTTGACATCAGGGAACCCCAAGCACCTATCTACCAGAGAATAGATGTTTACAAGATTTTTTAATGTGGAAGATTTCAGACAATTTAAAGAATTCTCACCATACTTTTTTAGTCAGTATTTAACACAAACACATAGAACTGTGATATATTCTTACAGATTATATGTTCTCTCATTATTATTTTCTCAGGTTCTGTCATTAATGAAAGCCATTAACATCACAAATAAATCCTGCATGTTAATTAGTTTAGACAATTGTTAGTGAATATTTAATATCTACAATTCTAATAATATAATAACTAATTTCTATATGGTGACAAGCTGCAGTGATGATTAATGAAATGGTATGCACTTATACTGTCTTTGGTAGTAATATCCAAGTGTGGTTCTAGTTGTATTTATTTAGGACTATTCATTCTCCCTGTGGATTGAGCCCCACAGCCCTGCACCAGCCAGTGCACCAACCAGTCCCCACAGCAGAGCCATGTCACTGCCATCACCCCACACTTCAACACCCTGGGGTGTGAAAGCTGCCAGACCCCCTTTGCACCTCAGTGCTCCAGCCCCTCCTGGCACACACACCATTCCCAACCTTCTTCCTCCCGCACATCCACTGATAATCCCCACATGCCTCCAATGCCTTTGCCCATTAGTCACACAAGTGACTTGAGAGCTCTGCATGGAGGCCACCCAGGCTCTGCAAGAGACACTTCTAGGAGATTAGTACATTGAACTACTAAGGTTGACTTCAGCATCAGTGTCTCCTTGCAGCAGAGCCTTCTGTCACTTTCTTCAATGAGCTGTGAAAACAGAATAATTATTCTTGTTTTGACCATCCCACCTACTTGCTGGACTTCTTGATCCTCAGTTCTTATACTGGAGTGGACATTAAACAACTGAGCCTTGCTAACTTTCTTCATGCTTTTCAAGATCTTACAGATATTTGCCAAATCCTGTCTCAGAGGTGAGGCCAAATCCTGTCTGGTGTCAACCAGAAGAGAGGTAACATATATGGAAAAAGAGGAGGCTAGGCTGAGAATGTAGAATCAGAGGAGTTTCTGTGCTGCTACTGAGGTAAACCCATTCCATAACAATTTAGGTGTTTTTCTAGGTAACAATAATAGCAAAACCTCTAGTTTTGCATTTGGTCTAAAAGCTTTGCTTTTAGCTAGAGCAGGGGTGCAAAGTGAGGACAGTGCACATTCCCCTCCCTAAATGCTTGGCCTCTGTTACTGCAGAGCTCATCCACAGAGCCTGGTGTCAGGTTCTCACCTCTGCTTGGTTGGCTTCATATGCAAAATGGAAGACACTAGAACCAGCTAAGATAATTAGTAAAGTAATCTCTCAAGTAATTGGATGTGCTCCCAATCTATTTATATTACTTAGTTGCAACTTGCGCCACAATCATTCCTGTTCTGTGCAAGTCTTGAATTATTTGCATCTCTAAGACTATCATTGTCACAAACATTGAAGTGACTCATATATTTTAAATTTGGAAAAACCAAACTTATATTTGAATTGCTGACAGTACAATGATTCTAAATTGCTTTCTTCAGAAAACTTACCTGCCTCCTTTTTTTTCAGGTTTCTGACATATTTATACATTTATTACACTTTATTACATAGAGACATATTGTCACTTTCACTAGCTTTTGTCCAGGAACCTGATCCTAAATTTACACAGGTCTAGTCCAGTTGTCCCAGATGACTGCTCCAACTGAAGTACCAAGCTGCTGAGACTCTGTGTGTGTGTAAGGATGAGTGTCCACCTACCTGTGTCCATGTGCTGCTTGCTTGTTCTGGCTCTGACAATGTCCCTTCTCCATCCCTTTTGGCCTTTCTCCCTTTTTACTCTAAATTCACCTATGTAGTTCTTATTTACACAAACTGGAAACACCTTCCACAATTCCCACACTCACCTCAGCATGTGCCTAAGGTAATGAGGAATTTATTTGAATGAGAGTATTGCAGCAGATAGTACTATTTTAGGTGATTAGGTAGGGATATAATAGAAAAATTGAGGTAGGTTTTACCCTTATGGGTTTCTGATGGATTTTCAAAACTTCCTGGAAACAAAGTTATCATGTGGATCTCATACTTCCTGCCTCTCTGTCCATCTCTTTCTCAAAAGACCATCAAATGTATGGGTCTAAGGGAAGCCTGTTGTAGTCTGAGCTATGGATGAAGTACTGGAAACCTTATTTTTAAAAAATACATGGGAGCAAAAGTTAGGAAAAGGAAGTCTATCATAGAAAAAGGAAGACTCAATAACTCTTAGTAAAACTTTACAAACACAGTCAACAGGCAAAATAATACATGTGAAAACATAAATATGTACTGCATGGGGACAGCCAGCACAATTCACATGTCTTGTATTTCCCCTCGCAGAAGGAGGGGAATTTTCACTGCTGGATGAATAAATGATGCAGGCACATTCTCTGCATCAGCAGTGCTTTGAAATTCTTCAGTCTGCTGATAATGAGGCCTACATATTTAGATAAAGAGTAGCATTTCCAGAGAGGCATGTAGGAATTAAAAACAAATACAGACTTTGCATGACTGTGCAGTTTCAGAGAACTCCTAATTCTGCTTGGAAGTTCTGCTTGGAAGACAAGGGTCTCTTCAGTACTGTGAAAATTAAGATGACAATAGGGGTTGAAAGAAAAGAGATGACATTTCTGTTGAGGGGATTCACATGCACATTATGTAGGAGGAAGAGTCCCAGAATCTTGACTGCTGACCTTCACAGGTTCATGTTTGTGGTTCAGGTACAAGAACAGAGCTACTGCTTCTCAGGGATCTGTGGCAGGATGTGAAAGTTGAGTGGCAGCATCTGCGACATGGTTCAGAGGGTGTGGCTGCACAAAAGTGCATGCTGCAGGAATCTGCGATTTTGGAGTGTGACAAATGGATCTGCAAAAAAATAAAGCTCTTCAGAGCAGTCCTCTCAGGTCTATTTACATTGCTTAAAATTTGTTAACCATGAGGACACCAGAAATATAGAATGTGGCATTAAAGCTACTTTTATTCCTGATGTTACATTATTCCACAGTGTGCTAGTATACAATCTGTCCAAAAGTCATATTATTATAGGATCTTACAGACACAGAGCAGTATCAGAAGTCTGTGTTGGGTTGCTTGTTTACTATGCAGCCTTGCTTCTTTCAGAGCTGCCTTACTATTTATTGCCACAGATGTGACCCTGTTTTTGGCTGTATCTGAAGGGTCCTGTTAGCAGGTGTAAGTCAGAGCACAACCAGGCCACAACCTGCCTGAGCTGCTCATCCATCAGGTCGTGAACAAACACTGTTTACAGCTCAAAATTTTAAGTGAAAGTGTCACTGCTTGCCTTAAATTACTGGTAAGCACTAATGAGCTCACAGACATTTGTAAAGCTGGAATAAGCCAGAAGCAGCCACCAGTAACCTTCCCAGCTGCCCCAGGCTAAGCCATTCTTTCTACATCAGCACCTTCAGTAAGTGAACCTTTCTGTTTCTGACCCTTACGGCCTTATCCATTTCTCGCCATTTCTTCCAGGCTCTCTGAGTCATACACAGCTTTTATGCACAGAGATTTTACATTGACTTTCTAAACATTACAAGAAATCCTAAATAGCATCAGTCCTACTCTTGATTTCTCACAATCATCTAGGATCATCTCCACAGATCAATAATTCCTTTTGAGCTATACCAGTGAGCTCAAATCTGACCCATGCAATGTTAGCTTTCTTCACAGATTACAATTTTACCTTTCCAGAAAAATACCTGAGAACTATCCATATGTATTATACTGCACCATTACCCTTAGGAGCAACTTTGTAATTTAACAATAAATTAAACATTTTTCTTCCTAAAGCCACATCAGCTGCTACTGCTATAAGGCCATCTTGTAATTCTTCATCGCATTCTGTGTGAGCATGTATTGTCTGTGACTGATATCAGTCTACTGTTATCTGGGTTCTCACTTGTCCAATTTGAATACTTATAGTCAGTCTTCATGTCCTCCAGAATTTCTGCAATAATTTAAGCTTTATTAAAAGCTAATAAGGTTTCACGCTTCCTGAGATCACACATGCAAGCCTCTTTAGGACTCTCAAATTCAAGTTTTTTAGGACCTGGATACTTCAATATGTTTCTCTCCAAGCAAAGTTTTTCAATATCCTTGTAATAATGACCAGGAAAACACTTAGTCATCATCATATGATACAAATTCATCACACATTCTTTCAAGTATAAAACAAACTTATTTATTAAACAATTCCTTTTTTTGTATCAATATCAATATTTTTAAAAATCTTAATATAATAGGCCTATAATAGTGTTAAGATTTAGGAAACATGAGTTGTTCCTAAAACTACCAACCATACAAACTTCTTGACATCCTTATCCATTTTTTCTGTGCTTCATAACTTGTAATGATTACTAGGTTTGCTTTTTGTCTACTGTATATATTTATTTCAAACTGCTGTGTTTGCTTCCCCACTACACTAGAAACATTTTTTTTCTGAATCTCGCCTCTTCTTGGTCACAAAATTCTGACTCCTTTACAGACATCTTCTTTATAGCCTCCCCCTATTATGATTTTTCCATTTAATTTTTTCTTTGTACTCAGTCATACATTTTCCACAGGTTTTTGGGGCACAAGTCAGAATACCTGCCGTGGGACCAAGCAGACATGGAGAGTGTCCATGTGTGTGTAGTATGGATTGAAACCTTGTTTGCACATACGGAGTATAGCCATATCTGTATACTCAGGCAAGCACAGACTTTCATTCTAGCAATAATCACCATAATAAAGTCTGTTGTTGGTTTCCCTAACTTTTTTTGTTTTGTTTTTGGGATTTTTTTTGTTGTTCAGAAAATACTTAGCTAGGGGTTTTAGGAGCTCTAATAATGCCTTAGTACATAAGACCAAATTTATACCTGTGACCTGAAGTTCTTCACAATAACAATGCAATTTTCTTTCCCAAAATTATTATTAGACACTGAAAGAAAAAGTTATCTTGTTCTTTAGTCTTGACTGCTGTGCAAGAAAGTAGCTCTCTATGGTAAACCCTGTTTAGGCTTATTCCTATTGCATTGATCTATGTGTAGTTACTTTCCTAGGAATATGAACGTTTAAAACTGTATTCAACACTCCATTCCTCAATTAGTCCACTACTCAATTCCTGGTGGGCAAAAGATTCTGTCAGGGCTAGGTCCTTTATTATTTCCAGGAACTAAAGGGGCCTAAACCTTTTAACTCAGTTAATAACAGCCTCTCCTGATGCCTGAAGATATTTCCTTCTGGACACAAACTTTCAAACCAGTAGAAATGGAGAGAAGGAATTGAGGTGTGACCTGACAGACTTGCTTTCTAACTCATTACTCCCAGAAAAGTAACCAGAATGTTTCTTTCTTCCCCAACTACTTTCCAGCATAGGAAGTTGCTCTCAATGCCCAACTTTTTGTTCTGGAATGACTGGGGAAGAAATGTTTGAAAAAATAAAGCCATCTTGCCAAACATAATGAGAATTGGGTTAAAACCTGACAAGTAGGCACTATTGTTGGACTGAGCATTGTTCAGACTGGTATCAAAATTGCACAAGGCCCATTAAAAAAAGGTGAGCCCAAAATTTTCATAAAGCAAATGATGCAAACTGAAATGTGATTAAGTTCTTGTTTTCAATTAACAAAAATAAATAAATAAAAAATTCAAAACTGCAGTGAGCAGTGTGGTCTCTACTTAATCTGATGGCCACAAGAGGGTACAATTTGTAAATGGTACATGAATATAACAGTTCTATAGAGTTTTCTCTAAGTGACATCAATCTTTTCTGAAGTCACAAAAATCCATCTCCAGGCTGGCCTGAGGAAAATTTTGGCAAGAACAGCTGCCCAGGAACAACTCCTTGAGAGCTGCCCAGGCCACCAGGTGAAGGCAATGGGCACCGAGCCCCTTTCTGTGCAGTGCTGTGTGGTGGCTCCCCTTCCGCCAGGCCCACAGCCCCAGACATCCGAATCTCTTCAAACCTGTCCCTGCTTTAGCAAGAACACCGTGCTGAGAACAAGCAGCACAACATGCCTTCAGCTACAGCACAGGAACCCAAACAACACCACCAAAGGCCCTTGTACTCTTAACCAGCCCTTGGGCATCAGAGCAAAGGCCAAATGGCTTTGTCTGGGCACATCAGGAATCACAGAATATTCTGATTTGGAAGAGACCCATCAGGATAATGGAATCCAACTCCTGGCCCTGCACAGGACTCCCCAGGAGTCCCAGCAGGTCCCTGAGGTGTCCAAACACCTCTTGAGCTCTGCCAGGCTGCTGCTGTGGCCCTGGGAGCTTGGTCAGGAGGCTGCGTATCAATCCTGCAACCACTGTCTTTCCACAGGGCAAACAAAATAGAAGACAGACAAAGGAAAACAGGGCTTGACTAGAGGCTTCCTTGTGATACTGATTAATCCTGGTGAAAGCTGCTGCCACAAACCACCCTCAATACAACTCACTGTGATAAACGAGTGTCAGGACTTGTTCAAAAGCATAAAATAACAGAGTACATATTGCAGTGAGTTCCCATGTACACTGTTTATCTAGAATGTACTGTGAAATGGACTATCTTCTGCAGTGGTGCTGCTGGGGTCCCAAACGCCCCAGTGTTTTCCCATATTTTAGGGAAATCTGTCAGACATATGCTCAGATATTGGCAGCAGCGGCAGAAGCAGAGCCTCGACAGCTTTTGATATTGGAATTCTTTGATCCCATCTCTGACTGCAGAGATCCAATTCAACCAAAAGCTGTTTAACTCTGGGATCACTCGGCAAGGGGGGGGTGAAGACAAGAAAACCTCAAAGCGGGGTTCGCCGGCGCCCGCCCCAGGCCCGCGGTAACGGCGCGGCCCCGGCCGCACGCGCGCTCCCCGCGCGGGCCGCTGGCCCTTTAAATGCCGGCGGGCGGCCCGTGCCGCCGCTGGCTGGGAGACCCCGCGCCTCCAGTGAGAGGTGAAACCAAGATGGCGGCCGCGCAGTGACTGAGGCGGAGCCGGGGCCGGAGGGAGCCGGGCCGCACCAGCCGCTGCCGATCGCCCCCTCCCTCCGCAGGGCACAGCGTTTCTCTGCCGGCCGGGTCGCCGAACGCCTGGAAGCGTAGCCACGTCGCGAGGCGCGCTGGGGAGTCGGGACTGAGCCGCCGCAGCGCCGGGAGGAGGAGGAGGAGGAGGAGGAGGAAGAAGAACATGGCGGCGGAGTCGGGCTGGGAGTGAAGCCGCCGCCTGCGACCGGAGCCCATGGGGAAGACGGGGCGCTGAGCTCGGCCGGCCGTTCACCCTGTCGCTGGACGGGCAGTGTCCGCAGGCCGCAGGCAGCCCGGGCGGGAAGGAGGGCGGCTCCTTGGAGCCCCGCGCTGACGGACGGCGAGCGAGGGGCTTCGGGCCTGGGCAGCTGCTGCACAATAGAGCCGGGCTACAGGCCGGGGCGAGCGGCCCCTCTCCCGCCTGCCTCCCTTCCTCTGATTCCCTCCGGCCTCACCAGCTTCCCCCCTGTTTTCCTCGGCAGGGCTCTGGCTTCTAGGAACGCTTGCTCCTGTCACGCTGGGCCGGCTGCAGTCCGCCGCCGCTTCCACGACCGTGGATCCCCTTCTTCTCCGGGATCCCTTCTTCACCGCCTCTCCCGCCTGCCCTTCGCCCTGCAAAGAGCCTCTCTCCTCTCTGCGGCTCTTCCTGCCTAGGCTTACTCGCCTTTTGTGCAGCGCCCGACTGTACCTGAAGGAGCAGCTCCCCTTTTCACATCTTCACCTCTTGTTTCTCCCCATTCCCCAATCCTGTTACCCTCGATTATGAGGATCCCGTTGGGGCACTGAAGAGGAGTAAGAAGAGCTTGCCTGGCGTGCCCGTGTGGGGCTGCTGCCTTCTTTCCCGCTCCCCTTCCCTGAGGGGGGCCTGGCCCCCGAGCAGCCTTGTGCTCCTGCAGCGAGTGCCGGCCAGAGGGGTGGCTGCGGTGTGGCAGGCGGCAGGATGACGGACACCCGGCGGAGGGTGAAGGTTTACACGCTAAATGAGGACCGCCAGTGGGATGATCGAGGCACGGGGCATGTGTCCTCTTGCTACGTGGAGAGGCTCAAGGGCATGTCCCTGCTAGTCAGGGCAGAGAGTGATGGTAAGTGTGTACGGCTGAAGGCACGGGCTTTCCTCGTCCTACCCAGAAAAGGAACTGGGTGTTGCTTTGTGTCTCTGTTAATGTTTTGCTGCATAATTCAAATGGTATTCCTAAAAGCGAGTGGGCACTAGCCAGGGTTCATTCGTGCTAGGCCAAATGAAAGAAACAGAAGATTGCCATCAAGTGCAAGGATAGTAGGCACTTACTGAATACACAGTGTTGCATTCAAAATGCCTTCGAGTCTCGTTGTAGATCTTGCATGGGCTTGGATATCTACTGGTCTGGTTTCAAAACTGATCACTGGATCTTTCTGGAAGCGATCCCCTCATGAAAGTTGTTCAAAACTTAGGTGTTGGTTTTTAGTATTTGTCTTTAGGAGATAGTTGGATGGCTAACACCCTTCTGTTTCCACCTGCCCTTTTCTTTGGTAGCTTGTAGAATTATGTAAGATGTTCTAACAGCTATCAACGGTTTTCAAAGTACAGTTATGGGAGTAAAGACAATACAATGGACGGAACAGCATTGTCAGAGATGCCCTTTCTTTAATGGAATGGGAGTACTCAGCCCTTCAGCAGTTCTAGGTCTCCCTGAAAATAAATTTAAAATGATGGATTATCAACTTCTTTCATGGTTTCTGGCAGCATATGTCAGTAGTATATGTTAAGTAGTAATATCTAGCCCTGTAGCTACATGTTTGGGCTAGTCCTGACTGTTGGTTAAATGAGTTCATGACTGCTGTGATCAGAGATTTTAAAATGTGTACTTCACAGTATTAGCCTTGTACCATTCTGCTTTTAAAATCTGTCAGTTTGTGACTTACTACTTCATTAGATGTACAGCTACGGTATTTAGTGACTTGTAGATCTAGTTGTAGCTTTTGACTGTCAACAGACCTTGTAATTTTATTTATTAAACTTTTTTATCGTAGGAAGTAGGATGAGAAGCAACTTGAGAATCATTAATCGTTACTTTTTGGGAAAGTTACGATAAACTGTACAATATGTAATCCCTACAGCAAAGATCATAAACTGATATGGAAGAATCAGTCATCTAAGGAGGATTTTGGAATTGAGCTTCTGATAAGCCCCCAGAGAGATCTTGTCGTTTTTTGATTATACTTCAAAAGGTTAAACTGACACCTGATTTTTATTTATTTTACAGTGAGGAAGATGCATTTAAACCTTGAGCAGCTTCATATTGCAAGAGAAAACATTCAAAATGGAAATACATTTAGTTTAATTTCAACATGAGGAGGGAATTAAAGAAATTATCACTAAATTTTTTGGCTCATTTTTACAGTATGTTCTGTCGTAGATATTGTCCATGGCTGCTGGGGGCATGTTTAAAAACTCTTGTATCTCGTATATATTAAAATTTTTCTGTTTTTTTTCTTTTTATTCTTTTCTAAAAAGAAATCAAAAGAACTGCAGTTCCTAACCTCCTTGTGAAGAAATAGCTCATTCAATTTAAAATCCATTTATTAACTTTCAGTGGGATATACGTGCTTCAGACTGATTAGAACCTGAGCTGGACTGTTGTTGCCAGCTCACTTGTAAATAAATGAAGTGCTGTAAGAAGGAAGATACAAATTGGTATTAAAAACTAAAATTAAGTCATTGCTTCATCTTGCACAGCTAAGATACTCTAATCAAAGCAGGAGCTGTCTCAAACTTACTAATTGCACCCAATGCACAGATGTTTATTTGGTAGGATATACACTTTAGACCTCTCTCAAGCTGCATGCTTTCAAAGTACTGAGTAATACACAGAATAAGAATTAAGAATAAAATTCTTAATATAGTAGGTAGTATCAGTCCTGTGTAAATGTGCACTCTATTAATAGGCTAGTTTTCCTAACTTGCTTGTGTAGACACCTCATAAAATTTGATTTATATTTTGTTTACTCCCACTGTCTGTTGTTTGTGGGCTAATTTTGAAGGCAAATAGTCATTTTTACATGTGAGCAAATGACTTGGGAAAAGGTAATGCCATACCAGTGTTTTATATACTGTGCAATTTGTGTTTCCTTGCATGCTTTTTTAACTAAATGAAATAGTTGATTGTGATTTTTAACTTTTTTCCAGTTAACAAAGACATGCAAGTAGTATGAACTGAGTAGTAGAACTGCCCTGTACACCATTTGTCTCCATGTTTCCTTTGCATTCTTGTATTGTCTTTCTTTGTCAGCTCCTCCTCTTTCCACAATGAAACTTCTTCCTTCCTGCATTTCTAAAGCAGCTTTTCCTAGCCTTTGAGCTGAGATTCATCCTGTGCACACTGGCATATTCTTACTGCCTTACTCCAGGAAGCTGACAGGAACCCTCAGGATCTGCCTGAAGGTGAAGGCTCCATTTCCTGAGTAGGGGAGGTGCTGGGGATATGAGCAGCGGCTCCTTCTGTGTGTGGGAAGTTCCCACTCCTGTTCAAGGGCCACTTTGGCTGTGCACAGATCAACAGCAGAATTACCGTGGTTTCTTTGGCTGACCATGTGGGCTGGCACATGGCTCAGTCTTTGGATTTTGCAGCTGTGACTTGGTGTAGCTCCTTTACAAGTGGTTGAGATTTTATTGCACTGTCAGGGTGTGCAGATAAGGGAAGTACAATCAGTATGCCACATCCAATGTAGGCTATCATTTGGAATTGGAGGAATAAGAACTGAGTAAGAGGGGTTTTTATCTGTAGGAGTGCTTTTTTAGCTTGTGCTGATGTTTAACACCATCATAAAAGAAAATAATTTAGAGTAGATGAGTGAGTGATAGCAGCATGTCTAATGGTGCCAGGCACTAAACTGTTAAGAGTCATTGCAGACAATCTGGAATAATCAATTTTAGAACAGAAATACCATGAACTGCTTTCATATCAGGTATATTATGCTTTGAAGCATAAAATTGTAATTTTTTTTACACTATAATAGCTATTCACTTTTTATTTAAAACCCTGAAAAGTTTCTCTGTGTGATTCCTAGTTGTAATTTATTCTACTTGAATTGCAGCAGAGTAAGAGTGAAATATTTTCTTACAAATTATCACCTACCATGAGTCTGTGTGTAATCAGAAGTCTTTGATTTCTTACCCATTTCTAACATGGTATTTTAGGCTATTGTGGCCTACCTTATTCTTAAAATGTCTTTGTGCTTCTTGGGGTTTACTGCATGGTTTCAGATCACCTTGTTTTCATTCTGAGCCCAAATGACTAAAGTGACCTCTAAAGTGAACATTTCTATTCAAGTAATTTATGTTAATTTGAAAGCTTAAATCTTTAATTAAACTTACTGGTTCTGTATCTAAACTTTTTGACAAGTGAAAGTTAACCCTCCATTGCAGGCCATATTTGTGAGCTCTCTTTTAGGAACTCTGATAATTGTCATTCAGCAGTTGTAGTTTGCTGCTTCTGAAGTCGGTATGTTAATGGCTTGTGCCACAGGGCAAGCACCTTTCCTTGCTGCTTCTGTAGTGCAGCTATCAGTAAACCTGCAGGACTGGCAGGCCTAAAACTTGGCTTCAGTTTTTTTTACCTTGTTCAAACTCAAGGGTCTGATGTTATTGGCTTGTGTTTTGGTAAGCAACACAGTATTTATCTTGGATCAAAATGAAAAAAAACATGGGGGAAAATGACTTGGGGTTTTTCTGTTTCTTTTCTCCTGGTTCTCCCCTTTCCTTAATATTTGGGTTTGGCCCTCCATAAATGTCTTGGGCTCAGGAATATTCTCTTGGAATTGTAGGGCACTTTCTTGGGCCTCAGTTTTAGCTGTTCCTTGTGTTTCTGAGGATTAGTTTCTGTGATTGGTTTGCAGCAGAACTGATTGCAGAACTTAAACCTCTGTGTGCATCTTGCAAGAAACAGCTCTTGAATTGAAACTTTCATTTAAATGTAAACATGTTTATACTGGTGAGGGGTAATGAGCAGCACTTTTTCTTCTATTTTTGAGGAAGACTCCATGTAACAGCTTGGTGGGAGAGCAGCAGTGTGCCAGATTAACTGGTCTCTTCCATGTACGTACTTGTAAACAAAGTTGCAAATTTGCTGTTTAAGACTGTTGAATTGGGATATTTGATGTCTCTAAATATAATTGAAAATAGCATTGAATATCTGCATGTAATAATCTCTTTTGAGCAAGTCTTTCCCTATACACGCATTCCTTCTGCAGCACAGAATGGTGTTTTCTACTAACAAAAGCCCCAGCTGTGCTGTATTGCATTACAGTGACAGGTAATAGAATTCTGCAAGTCAGTTTTCTTCTTTATAGGTGGTTTCAGATTTTTTTTTTTTTTTTGGCTTCAGTATTTTGCAGTTACCTTTATAAATTCATTCATGGCTGTAATTTAAAAAATAACTAGATCTGCATAATTTTGGAGCATTTATAAAAACACAGCTTGCAGTAAGGGGACTTTTCAGCTCTTACCTAACTTTGAATAGAGTCTTTGGGTCAATGAAGATGAAATTTTGTGGGAGTATTTTTATTTTTATGTTGATGTATTTAGGCTGGATAGTCTTAACATTTTCTAGGATAGTACAAATGGAAAAATACCTACAGAGAAAGTTATGCTTATGACAAAAGCATCTCAAACAAGTGATAAGGACTTTGAATGGAAGTTTTTGTGGTGTTATATTTCTGTAACCTTTTTCTAAAGAATATATCTGTGTTTCAGATGTCTGTTACTACTGCCTGCTTTCCACATGCAAGTAACAAAGGCTTAACGTTGCCTCATACCAGGAAGGGGCCTGATCCTGTAAATTCAGTATATGAAATAAACTCACTGAACTAACTGGTAGATTAGTCACTGATCTTTGACTTGTTGAACCCTTTTTGGGGAACTTATTGCACAAATGGAGCATCATATTCTCCAGAAGGATAGATTTGGGGCAGTTATTAATTATAGAGCACAATAAACTTTGACTATGTTTCTATCACCTGATCAATATTTTTCTAGTTATTGTCCAAAATGGTGAAGAATAAGTTGAATCATGTGGTAGTGAGAAGCAATTCAATCCTTAAAAAGCTTGATTTGTCTTTCTTGCAAGCATCAGGTTTAGTAGAGAAGAAGAAATGCTCTTTTTTGATGTCTAGTAAAGAAGTAATTCTCTTCTAGCTTAGAAAATGAATTGTCTGCATTCAATTGTTTTCAATTTTTTAAAATAGTATTTTGCCAAACATGCCATTTAAGTTATATATGATATTCTTCTAATGTTGGGATTTACATGTTTGTAGGTCTTTGCTCAGCCATTAAAATATTATGTTGAAGTTATCAATTATTTTTGATTCCTAGAAGATTCTAGTTCATACTTGCTGGTATTAACTATTTCTAGGTAGTAAAGACTTTCTAGAAGTTTGTCTGCCAATTTAATAGCAGACAGACAACAACTAAATAATATTCCAAATCTTCATGTAGTAGAAGCTGGGACTTTGAAAGTACAACTGACTCTGTGTATCTGATGATTGTAAAAAGGAAATGCTGGGTTTGGATGTCCTTGAGGCAAACCCTAAATTCAAGGCTTGAGACTGTGGCCAAAGTATTAAAATATGAGCAATGAGCAACATATTGGATTCATCTGTAAACCTCATCTTTAGATGTTTTCCTTCTGTACGCTCTATGGTTTATGATTTTTTTTTCTTTAGTTATGCACTTACACTTAAGCTGTTTTGGTAACAGAGATGATGTGTGTCAGAAAACTGGAAAAACTCGAAAAAACCCTGAATAGTATATTTGGGCTTGAGGAGAGCTTTTCCTGTGTGTGTTGTTTTCCTTTGAGGGGTATTTATTTCGGTTTTGTTGTTGAATTGTGTTGGGTTTGTAAACAACTTTTACTCCAAGAGCAGTTGAGACAGGGTGAGAGCTTCTCAAGCCAACGTCATTAGTGAAGGCTGCCTCTTGCAGAACAGCAGACTTAGAAACTGGAAACAAGCAGCCTTCACAAGTACATTAATTTGAAAAAAATAATTGTATCTGATGGTCACATACATAGTAAGCTGGGGGATATAAAAATCATTGGTAAAACTTCTAAATTTGTCAAGAAGTAACCTTTCTTATCAGACAACAGAATGTTCTGATATTTCTGTCATTCTTTAATGATACACCACTCTTAGAGCAAGTGAAGTTCTGTGATGTGGTTCTTCAGTCTCTTCCCTCACATCCCCCAGCCTAACATGTTCATGAGTGTCACACACAGGGATGGAGTGCCCCCTCAGCAGTTTTGCAGGTGGCACCAAGCTGCAGTAGTGTGGTTGATATGCCTAAGGGACAGGATCCCATCCACATGGACCTGCTCTAGCCCGAGAAGTGGGACCTTATGAGCCTCAGGAGGTGCAAGGTGCTGCACCTGGATCAGGGCAGCTCCTGATATCAGTCCAGGCTAGGGAATGAACAGATGGAGAGCAGCCCATATTTTACTAATACATTTGCCTTAGAACTAGAGTGATGAAACTGAGACGTTAACACTTTTCTTAAAGTTTGGACATTTCTTAAGGCCTAAATTTAACCAGGTAAGTAAATGGAGAAATGCCACTTTAAAGGGATGCTTGCAGCCTTACATTTTAATTATATGATTGACAGTGCAAGTTAATTTATCAGTATTTCTTCATGTAAGCTGAGTGAAGCTGTGCAGATACGTGAATTTAAGTCGTGCACTGGCATTAGTGCAGCTGAGTAGCAAGGTGGATGAGGGAAGTGATTGGTCCAAGAATAAAATCAGTTTTAAAAGCTGTTTTTGCATAGATCAACACTTCAAATTGTTTAAATGTGACACAAGAATGCTAACATGCAAAAGGAAGGGAAAGAAGACCTGTGAATGGAATTGCTGTTCTGTGTCTTACATCAGTAAAACCTGATGTGAAACCATTGTTCTGAGTTGGTGTGAGGTTTTCTGATATTAGCAGTCATAGGGGTTACTGCTCTAAATATTAGTTTCTAGATATGCTTCCCAGGAAAATAAGTGTTTTAGCTAACCTTTAAGAACAAATACCACACAATTAGAATTTTCACACAAAACAGCCATAAGTGATCTCTGGAATGCAGTTGTGATGCTTTTGGTGTGCTTGCAGACTTTATTACATCTAAAACATTTTCTGTAGAAAAGTTCTTACTCAGAATAAGAAAGGTTTAAAATTCAGTCCTCAGAGCATTATTCTGAACTGTGTGAATAGTATCTCTTAGGGGTTTAAGGGACTTATTGTTGCTTAAGGAAAGAATGATCAGAAAATTTTAGTGCACATATGAATAAGTGGAACTTTTTTTTTCTAGGCTCTCTTCTTTTGGAGTCCAAAATTAATCCGAACACTGCGTACCAGAAGCAACAGGTAAACATAATTTTCTTTTCCTCATGTTTAAATGCAAGGTCTTTAACAGTATACAACCAACAGTGTAGCAATATAGTAATTTTTTTGCCTCTGTTGCAAATTATATTTTATGTTCTTGTGCCAGAAATAGGCAAAGTAGTTTGCACCATTTTTGTGCATTACATGATCATGTGTTACTTCTCTGTATTTTTGGTGAAGTTATACAGATATATTGCACTCTGTTTTGCACCAGAAATTGCTTTGGGAGAAACAGTCAAAACATAGTTGGGAAAATCACAAAGTAGCTGAGGTTTCTGAGGGTTATAGTATCTGAAACTTAGTATCATCTGGCTTTTTTTCTTCTTTATATTTCAGATGCTTTAACTTTAAATGTATTTTTATTCAAGGGAAGACTAAAAGGCTTTAAAGCTATTTACATGTTAACCTTTGTTTGTCTTTTACTTAGAAGGTGGGTACGGATTACTACTGCTCCAAAGCATTCTGTGTTCAAAAAGCAGCTTCTCACCTTTAGTTTGCACATTGCTTCAATTATTTAAACCATGCATTGTGAGCCCCTAAAGAATGCTCCTGAGATGGGTGAGAAGTGAACTGTGTAGGCTTTGTACTTTATTTGCTGTGCTTGTTTCATGGATGCTGGGAATTGCCTTTACAGGTTTAAAAATGCTGAACTAGGTTATATTTTCTTGCCTGTTTGGTCAGCTCAGACTTGTTAAAATCTTGTCAGGTAGAGTTAATGTATGAGAACACCCTTCAGTCTTTCACCTTTAATAGTTTATTAAAGGTACGGACAGGCATGGACATAGTACTTTGTTCACAGGCAGTCCCAGTAGTTGTGTCACTGCAGCTGTTTGTAGAATTGTATTTTGAACTGAATTGGGAGAACCAGTATGGGCTAGAAATACCCTTCCTTGAAAAATTTAACCTTTATCTGTCTCTTGATATATTCACAGTGCACAGTATAAGCAGCTGATACTGAGCAACTCATAAGGGCAGTGTGGGTCTGGAGGGTCAGTTCCAGGGAGTAAGGACAAGACCAGTGAAAATGCTAGGAGGACTAAGTTTTAGCTGTAATCCTGACTAGCTTGAGGTCATGGCTCTATCATAAACTTGAGCTCTAAAGCTCCTAAAGTGACACTGAATATTTCACAGCTCTATGGCATAAATTGCTGATCTGGTGTAAGCTTGCTTTGCTGGCTTAAATCTGTTAAAATAGCATTGAGGGGTGAGTTTTGTATCAATAGGCTTTGTGCCACATCAGACATGAAACCTACTTCAAGGAGGCATAAAATTGCAAAATTGGTGCAAACCACTCCATGTGCCAGTCAGTGGAACAGCATTTCCTGCTCTGCATCAGACACACATTGTAATCTAGTGCTGCATAAATCATACTGGTCATTGTGAAAACAGGGTTGGAGGAATAAAAATAATTCACGAGTCTGTCCCATTAGAGCAGCACTGTACATTCTCTGTGCTGGAGAAGGAGAAGTGCTGGTTTTAAAGCTTTCAAATGCTGCGTAGACAGAGATTTATATTTGCAGATGGATTGTTCATATTTAACCAAACCAGTTTCTAATATAAATTGAATATGGGGCTCCATTCCGAGCCTTAGAAATACCAAATGTTTCTTGGTGTATTAAATCTCTGTAGCCTGTTTTCTTTCATGTGAGGCCTATTTATCCTTTCCCTTGGTAAAAGGCAAGTTCAGAGTTTAAACCTGATTCCAGATGAGCTAAGATTGGAGTTTAGCAGCTGAAAGAAAGAATAGGTTTTTTTCCAGCTCTGCTTCTATAACTCTGAATGGCTTAAACTTATTAAAGCCACAAGAAAATCAGCTTGGTACTTTAAATCCTTTTTCAAAAACTGGTAACTCTCTATGCTGGCAGAATTTTCAAACCACCTTACACAAGATCCGTTTGTGAAACTGAGATGCAAGAGTGAGTGAGATATTTCTTTTTGACTGCAGAAGGTCACTTATGTCACCTCACTACTAGTGAAGTTGCAGCCTGAAATAAAAGACTTGCTTTTGAGCTTGCCTGCTGTTGTTAGTTGCACATAGAAAATTTCAAGAAAAATCTCCCAGAAATCTAAAACTTTAAACTTCAAAGTAGCTGTGTAGTGTTATGATCTTACCAGGCTTTTATCTCAGAATTTTGTTGTGAGGATGAACCTATTTTAAAGGGTACATAGCAGCATCCATTTCTGCTGTGACACAGCATGCAGCTTGTGGATACTTTGAATATCTAATGGAATAAATGGATGGGTTCTGACTTTTGTCTGGGCTGACATGAGGTTTGTAAGAAGAAACAGTCTTATTGGACTGACTGAAACAATCTGTGGTTGGAAGCAAGGAGAGATAATGTGTACTAAGCTCTTGGGGAACTTTGCTATGCCAGTTGTTTTGGATCCTTAAACAAAAGAAGCCTATAGATACCTTCATGATGAACAGTGAAGTCCTTCCACTGGTGGAAGAACCTTCTGCCTATGCTGATCTGTTAGTGCTAGTGTGAAGTAGATGGTCTTGTTAATTGTTGATATCACAAGTTTTGCAATCTCATGGTTTACATATGTGTGTTTTAATAACTGCATAGCTTAGATAATTATTTATCAAAATGCTAGTGTGAAGACCTGAGGACAAGTTTGTCTTGCTGCCTCTATTCCCTTGGAAACTAAAGCTAACAAAACCAACCAAACCACCAAAAAAAACCCCAACAAAAACTATACCTGGGAGGCTGAGCTTGTTAGAATGATTTTGTCCCAGTTGTCTGCTTTATATTTCTTAGTGTTGAGTGTTGAAAGCACTGACCACCCTTTGTGGTGGTAAATACAACTTTCTGCCTTTGGAGAGAAAGATTACTTGGGAGATCTTGAGTCCTGCTCAGGGACTCATTTTTCATATGTCAGCCTGAGATACTTCAGTTTGCACAGTCTACTTCTCAGTCCTCCCGGACTTACCTGCCATCTGGAGCTTTGAAATAATTCATTAAAGCATGAAATTCATAGACAGTCTTTTTGACTACCTTTTCAGTAGTCAAATTAATTAGTCTGTCACAATGAAGAGCTGTTTTCTGCTATGTTCAAAGAGAGATAGGTCTGTGTATCTGATTCTGCAACACAGAATTGCTACCAGTGGAAGTTCATTGATGCTCTGAACCATGCACTTCCTGGCAAACTCATCACTGTTTATACTAGAACTAGAAGAAAGTAAGCCATATGAGGAAAGAAGCTAGGAAGAAAACAACTTGAGAAACTAATGTCCTGTGGCTCAAAAAAAGGACTTAATATTTTTTATGTTAAAGTACTATTTGTAGGCAGAAACTTCTTCAGAAAAAGCAAAATTTGCACAGTACAGCCGCATGAGCACCTGATTTCTCTTGTTTACAGCTCTGTGTTAAGTTTTTGGCATTTTTATTTTAAAATGTTACAATAATGGTCCTATAACTTTGCCATGGAATATTACTGAATTTACTCACTGGGTAAGTAGTAGCATTCACCTTAAAAGCAAATTTTGTTTAGGAAGTGGAATTTAATTATACAAAGCATTGCTGGGTCACACATGGAATACTTAGTTTTTTCATCTGTTGTTGGTTGTTTTCTTAATATTCTAGTAAAGGTAGAAAATATTTATTTATGGGTTGGGGGGCTTAAAGGCTTTGAAATTTCAGAATGTTAATGCCAGAGATGCTGTTCTTAAACATGTGACCCTTATTCAGAAAATGAATAATTGCACTAGTATATTAGGACAACACCTTTTCCTATAGCAGCCCTAAATGATTAAAAACCCTCTATACACATAGCATTTACCTAGGGAGAAACCTCATACGGGTGTAAGTGGGGTAGAGCTTTTCAGTATACTTTGGCAATGCTTAAAAAATAGAACAGTAAAGACTTATATCCTCAGCTTTTTTAGATGCATCCATGTGCATCCTGTAACACAGTGATGGAGTATATATTGCATCCTTTTCTGTGCCTGATACAAAGAAGACTTGAGTTATTTACAGCTTCCACCTACAGAGTCTTGCCTCTGCCCTAGAGGTGTCTCTTGTGTCCTTTGCTTTTGCAGTTTCTTTTCCAGTTCCTCATGAGAATAAAAAGCTAAAATTCATCCAGAGTACTATCTGCTAGCTATGTAACTTGAAGGTGGCCGTCCTTGAATAATGGAGAGCAGACTTATTAATAAAAAGCCAAGTTTTGAAACTATCCAAAAGGGCACTGACTGAATGCTCAGAGAAGATGAACTTCATACCCTTGCTGTCATGACAAGCAAGCCAACAGTGAAAATATTTCAATAAAATTTGTGCATATTGTAGCTAAGATAGTAAGGAAGAGTGTGTGGCTTTGTGGGGTGAGGGAGTAAACAAGGGGCAGGGTGGGCTGCTCTTGGGTTTGGGGTGGGGTTCATCTATTTTAAATTAACATAGGTTTATTTTCCTTTATTTCTGTTTTCCTGTGTATTCTGATTTTTTCTGCTTTTCCTGAGTATCCTGGTTTAGGGACAAATTTGAGAAGAAACTTCCAAAGGGGTCCCTCTAGAAAGCAGTTCAAGTGGCCCTCCCCCAGATGATTTGGGAAAAGATTTCCTTGGTGAAAAGTGGGGAAAAAGCATTTATTTAACAAGCAAAGTATTCATAAGCATAAAAAAATAATAATATTAAGCAATAAAACCTCTCACTGTTCTGAAGAGATGGGAAATTCAGCAAGTGCTTGTCGTGGGGTGTAGCTCGGCTCGCTCAGTCCCTTACCTGTCCCTCCTGTGTGGGAAAATGCTGCAGCCTGGGCCCTGGTGGGCCACAGGTGTGAGCTCCTGGTGTTCTTCTGGGTTTTCAGTCCAGAGCAGGGCTGATCAGTTCCAGGAAAAAGAAAAGCCAGTCTGGGGAACATCTCTGCCTCAGCTAGCTAAAAACTAACTAAAAAGCAAAGGAGAACTCTCTCCTACTTCTCTGTGCTGCAGTCAACACAGTCTGTGAGAGGGAAAAGCTGAAGCTCTTATCTCTGTGTTTTGAATACAATCACCTCAGACATTCCACTGCTTCTCCTTCTTTCCCCCTTCACTCTCAGATCTAGTTTTAAGGGTGCAAAACTTATTTCTGGGTTAAACAGACAAATACAATTCAGGATACAATTCAGCATCAATAAGTCATCCCAAGACACTGAGTATGGCCAGCAAGTCACATTTCTGCTGCAGAACTAATAAACTGATTCTATTCCTTGTGATTCATGGGAATACAGCTATGAAGTCACTAGCTGAAGTTGTGTATGACTGTTGAGCTTTCACAGAAGCTAGTGGAACACATTCTGTGTGTGCCTTTGACATGTTAATCAGTTTTTTGAGTAAATTGTTAGCTTTTCCAAATAACCAGCTTCTAGGTGAAAAAGTGCGTGAAACCAAATGCAGAATTGAAACTTTGTTACGTTACTTGGGTGGTTTTTTTTAGCTTGAAGATTCTGCCATGACCTACCACACTAGCTCTATTTGACTTCAGATGTCTGGGTAGTACAAATAAGTATATTTCATAAAGAGAAACCTGAAATTATGAAGGTGTACTTTTGATTGAAGGTATTTAGATAGCAGGATGCTGATAGGTGGGTTGGCATGTCCAGGAAAGTGTCTGTGACTGTAAACAATCTAAGGAATTAGATGAGGAATTAGCAATCAGGCAGTCCAAGAGGGGAAGAAACAGCCTGGCTGTGTTGAACCTTATGTGGGCCAGGAAAGTGTCATTAGCCTGAACCATGTGAGGGCTAATATGAAGAGATTCATTTGCTTTTTAAGGCTGAAAGCAAGAATTTATGGAATACTTACCGAATTTAGGGCATCCCTACTCCTTGAATGTAGATTAAATCTCATAGAGCTATTAAGAGAATGTTTTGGAACTACAGAGAAGTCTTGTCCCTGGACATGAACAGTAGTGAGAGTCCATTGTCAAACAGTAAGTTTTGTTAATTTAATCATAGCAGAATCAGATCCTGAATACTAGTTGCTCTGAAATTCTTCATTATGAAATCCCAGAGCTTGCTTTGGAGATTTGTGTGAGTGCTGTACAAGACACCTACTAATCAGCTTTCTAACAGTTAAATAAAACTGATTTAATGTCTAGTAAAAGTTGATCTTTAGTGAGTGCTGTGGCAAGAACTTCAGACTAATAGTATGTATCAAGAACTTTTTACTCTTGAGGTAAGTGAGAAGCCTTTTGGCAATAGTGTCAAAAAAATAAAAAGTCATAGGGTAGATACTAACCCTATCTTTCTCCAGTGCAATTGCCACTGTTTCCTGGGTTAAATTATTGCAGGTTAGTTTCTGAGGCATGATGTCTCATACAAAATATAGCACACAGCAGTGCCTCTGGAGAACATCTAACTAAACAGAACTTGCTTCTTGAGGGCTTGATGCAGCCAGCAGAGAGAAAAGCAGCGCAGGAATCACTGATTGTATTCTGAATTTTTGCATCAGGCTGTGTCCTTATAAGAACTAGAGTGTACAAAGCTATCCTCCACCCATAGAAGTGATTGATACCCTTATGGGAATGTTAAGTACATAGGTCTCCTAAAAGGAAGCCATACTCAGAAATTTGCGTTACATTTTTAAATTTCTCATTTTGTGCGCACAGTTATAACGAGCACTGTTGTAACAGAAAACAAATTCATGTAAATAGTCCTTAGGAGACAGCAAATTTTGTAAGGACTAAGATAGTGATGACACCTCCAACTGGTGCTACTGCCAAGATATTTTTTTTGCAAAGCAGAAAATTATTTTTCAATCTTTGAATAAGATCATGAACTCTACATAAATAGCTCCTGATTATCACCCTGTTTAAAAAAGATCTTGCCAAGAACTGTGATGCATCTTGAAAATGCTGAGGTTGTCACAGAGAACTCAGTATAAGATCCTTCAATAATAAAACCTTTGTCCAGGTTTGTGACAGTTAACACAGTGTAGCTATGATTTAATACTGCTGTTTCACATTTTAATTGTTTACAAAGAACAAGATAAGAACAATTTTTAGATGTTTTAATTATCCCATCCAGTTCCTCGCATGCAGATGCTAATATTTTATATTAAATGCAACAACAAAGATTCTGAGCCAGAAACTGCTGTTGTGAATCAAATGAAATTGAAGATCTTATGCTCACCAAGATATAATGTTCAAGACTTATCTCCTTATCTCTTTAACCAATAGCCACTATTACTAAGCATATTTATCCTTACTCCTGTTTTCTCTTTGAATGGAGGAGGCAGTCTTAAGAAATTTCAGTTGCTTTCTGGATGTTTCAAGAAGTAATATTTGACATTGGGAAGCAACAGAAACTCCAATTCCATAGCTGAGAGAGCCAGAGGAGTTAGTGGATTCAACTTACACTGAGGAAATGTCAGATCAAGCATGTACAAAGATTTCTTTCAACAAAATAATCTGAAAGTAGACTGTTATTGATGTGATTCTTCTATCTTTAACTCCATCTGGAGTTTTCCTTCAGTAATTTCTTCATACGTGTGTAAGTCTTGTACTGTTCTTTTGATGATTATAAGCTTTGTAGGATTGAAATGAAATTACAGTCACAACCGTCTGCATTTAACAGTGAATTTAAAGTTAGACAAAGCTGTATATTGTGCAACAGAGTGAAGTGCTTTTTGTTTCATGTTCTCTTTTTAAAAGCCCTTTCATTCAAGAAAGGTTGTACAAACAAATACAGTTTACTAATGATCCAGAGAGCAGCAGTTGGTAGGTTTCTGTTGAGGAACCGTAATATATGAAACCCTTCTGTGCTAAGACAACAGATGCTAATAATTTCAAATTTTAATGTTGGCAATTGGAAACCACTTTTCTAATACTGATAAACTGGAAGATGATTGTTCTGCTGCTCAGATGATTTCTTTAAGCAATTTTTTGTTTTGTTTTTCAAAGAAGAAATAAAAAAAAATGAGAGCGTATGGAGGTGTGATCTTCCATGTTCAGTAGTAGATGATCTTGTTAAAGAGAAAAATTGCTATGCTATCGCCAAATACACTTTTCTACATTTTCAAAAGCAGGTTTAAATTTCTGTCTTCTCTTTCATTTTTCTCTGCCTGCCTTCCTTTCTCTGTCTTGATCTGTTGCTGGATTTTATTCAGAGACTTAGAGACTTGGTTTATTAAACTTAAGCAGTTAATGTAAATAGTACTGCCCTTAATAGTGTTCTTTTAGTCATTTCCTCATTTGTTAGTTATGCTCTTTATCAAGAAGAAAATACATTTTGGTCTTTTGGAAATGACTTACTTAAAAATCTAACTACTTTCACCTGGATGGAAGTGTAATTAGATGGGCATGTTGCAAGTTCTGCTAGGGTCTACTTAAAATTTAATGTTAGGGTTGCTGGGGGTTCTTTAATTAAATAAGCACTACTCAGTGTGAAGCTAAGGAGAGAGTGGCCTTGAAAATTACTGCAGTAGAAATACAGTTGGAGAGATAAATATATTAGAATTTGAACCTGATACCTACACTTAACATGCAGTAAGGTACATACTGTTTTTTAAAGATGGTAAAGGGAAAAACTTCTTGTTTGAGATGTTCACTTTTCAGATTTTTGCAAACTAATTTTTTTTTTTTGCTCTGTTGGAGTCAGCAGTACCAGGTGCTGTCAATCTGTTATTACCAGAGAATTTGCTCCATGACCTGTCTTGTAGAGAATAAACTATTAATTATGATTTCTTTTCTTCCTTTTGTATTTTGGAGGTGGTCTTCCTAAATCCCTTTCTTCTGTGTACCACCTCTTCCTCAACCCTTTGGAAAAGGAAAAGGTAAACTATTTGCCATTTACAAGGTAAAGCCATTAGTGCCTCTGAAGCAGCATAGCTGCTCTGGTAATGGCAAATTGATTATATTGTATTGCTTGACAATCCCATTGGAGCTGGCTGATTGTGCTGTTTAGATAACAGTTTAGTTCAAGGTGTTTTCTAGTAAGTGCATATCAAAATCTAAATGTTTAGTTTCTTTTTATTGTCGGTATTCATTTTAATATCACTCTAAGCAAAATCTGTACTTAATGAAGTAGAAATTCTGTATTTTATGTATAAGAAAAATTCCCATGTCTCTTGTCCTAGTGAGTGAATGCATGGTTTAGCACTTGGCTGAAGTAATGCAGTTTCATGGAGCTGTGTGTATTTACTGTGGCTATATTTCAGCTGTTACAGGAATACAAAAGACTAACAATAAAACTTGATTCAATACATGAAAACAATGCTGATTTTATTTTCTTCTTTTATTAATTTTTATTTTCTATGTACTTATTCTTAGAGTTATTTAGTAGACTCTCTGTAACCTACTCCATCAATACCTTGTCACAGTGTGTGTGACATTGCTGCTTGCAGCACAGCTTCCCCTTTCATTTACTGGTTTTGCATGCAATAGGAGGGCTCGGATAAACTCTTGAACTATCCTAGTAAGTTGATGAGAGCTTCAGTGTCTAGGAAGTGATCATAGCTAAGCATGGCTTCAAGTAGTTTCTAGAAGTTTTTCTAGAAGTAGTTTCAAGTATTTTTCTTCCAGAATTGTAGTTTGGAATAAGTAAAACTCTCACACGTGGTTCAGTGTAGTGGGTGCCTGTGGTCCCAGGCAGGGAACTGTGGTGTTTCTCCTCTTTAAAGTTTGTAGCCATCTTGGGACTAGATTTTAAACAGCTGGTCTGTGCATTGGCAGAGTGTCTTCTGGGGCCTACAAAAATGAAAAAAAAAAATATTGTAACTTTCATCCTACAGAAAAAGTACAGTTTTATGTGGTCCAAATGAAACATTAAAGAAACCCCTAACATAAACCCCGCAAAACCTGTTGCTTTTGTTACTGTATTTTATTAGAGAATACATTGAGGTAGAAGTGCATTTTCTAGGTCAAACTTTTCGCGTTTATGGTTGCATAAAATAAGAACAAAGACTTTTTATATCTTTCTGGAACTTCTGATTTATGCAGGAATGTTTTTAATAATATAAACATATAAAAATTTTATGAAGTGTGATGGTTGCATTTGTATTGTAATACTGTCCCGTCATAATTAGGTGTCAGGCTGTTTTTATTTTAAAATTTTACTCTTTAAACACTATTTAGGTTATTAAAATCTGAAATATATTGCCTGAAAATACTCTTCCTCTCTTTAAAGGATACCTTGATTGTGTGGTCTGAAGCTGAAAATTATGATTTGGCACTTAGCTTTCAAGAAAAAGCAGGTTGTGATGAAATATGGGAAAAAATATGTCAGGTAAGTTTGATAAATGTAAGATTGAGACAACCTAATTGATCTAAATGTTTGTGTTCAAAACTTACAGGCTGTTCTGAGAGTTTGAACAATAGTAGATAGAAAGTAAAAACTGTTACAGCGAGCTCTCCCAAGTTTTGCATTTTTCAATTTAAAAACTTTCTCCTTCCTTCAGAAATTTAATACAGACCTAATCTAAGTTTTGGGTACTTTTTAGAGCATTTTCAGGTCTTTCTACTCAACATAACTTTTTTGATTAATCTGATAGTAGGAGATAGCTCCATCCCTGTATCATCACCTTAATGTTTTAAGAATCAAACAATGTATATGTAGCATGTATATATTTTAACATATGTTTTACCACTACAGCCAGGTGACTGTATAGTCATGGAATCCGTGTAATTTGTGAGTAATAGTTGTTTGGGTATTAAGTATTGACACAAAAGAGTTTAATCAATATATTCACTGATGCTAATTCACTTTTAGTTCTTGTTTGGGCTTTTTCTTCCCTTCCAAGCATTACAACTTCTCTTAATTCTGTGCTACAGTATGTGGGATTTCTCTAAATTACTCTAAATCTCTCTCTTTCTGTTCTTAACAGACATCTAGCTATCCCCACTCTGCCTTTTGAAGTTTGTTCTTCATAATTTCAGAAACAAAGCAAAAGAAATCTGGTTTCACAATTACATGTGTACAGATTATTCCTTTTTTTTAAGAATTAGTCTTTTCAGCAGTTTACCATTTATGTAAATAAGTACAGAAACACTTCCAAGAGCCCTAGCAGTCAATGGCCCAAAAGCTGGGGACAGAAACAAAGTAGGGAAAGGGGGAAGTTTTGTTCTTAGGAAACACCCAGATAAGAAGCCCAGTTTCCTCACCCTCATGTAAAGATCTCCTATTTTTGTAGGAAACCAGTGTCTTTATATCCTGTTTTGAGGCCATGCTTTGTAATTGTGTCTAGTGTACTTTATAGATCTTAAGCTTCCTCAGTCATTAAAACTTCTTCTAAAAGGAAAGCTTTGATACCATTTATAGATAAAGTGGTTGTTGCTCTATAAGCAGAACAATATGTGGGGTTTAGCACCATTCTGAGTATAGGCTTGCTATTATAAATGAAGCATTATTTCTCCCAAGGATTTTTTGCTGAATTTCAAGACTAAAAACAACAGCACCTTCTACTGTTCTGCTCAGCAGTGCTTCTCTGAATTTGACATCAGATTCCCAGCAGATGCTAAAATTAAGATGTCATTAAAGCTGATACACTCTGGTGCCCAGGCATCTGTGCATTTTTTTACTATATCATAGTTTCCACAGTTTCTGCATATCTCTGGAGAGATCTTTGCAAGTCCTGTGCATTATTTTTCTGACAGTCAGTCCTCTGTTATTTTGTCAATATTGGTTTGAGCTTTTTTGTTCTTAAGAGAAGACTCTGTGTCTCTGTTGAGTATTTAGAAAGTGCACAGTAACAGATTTTGACTTGCAGCTCTCCAGTACTGAAAACAACAGATAAATTAGCAAGACTGGCCTCTCTCCTCTGTTTAAGGTAGTGGAAGCTTTGAAAAGCATCAAGAGCAGTTAATAGCCTATAGATAAATGTTTAAAGCTATCACTAGAATAATGAAATACTGATTTGCATTTGTAAATCTGTCTGCAGAGAATAAAGACTGGAAATAAACAGCTTAGTTCAGTAGTCTGTTAAGAAGTTGCCGTCCATATTAATAGATGTGAATTTCTGTTTTTATTTGAAGTACTCAGGAAATGTATTTTTTTCCTTATTCTTCCTCCCATTTTTAATAAATAAGTTAAATGTTTAAGATAGGAACAGTTCTATAAAGCTTTCTAATTGAAGAAATCTTGTCATTATCTCTTTTATTTTCCAAACCAGCTATACTCAATGTCAGACTAGATTTGCATTTCTATTTTGCCCATACAAATTAAAAATGTCTGATACCTTAATAGTATTTTTGAGAAAGCATTCAAATAACAGTAAAATTAAACTCCACTTCTTGACACTTATTTTGCAGGTTCAAGGCAAAGACCCTTCTGTGGATATTACTCAGGATCTTGTTGATGAATCTGAGGAGGAGCGCTTTGATGACATGTCATCACCAGGTCTGGAATTGCCATCGTGTGAGCTCAGCCGGCTGGAAGAGATCGCAGAACTCGTGGCATCCTCCCTGCCTTCACCCTTACGCCGTGAAAAACTCGCCCTAGCACTGGAAAATGAGGGCTATATTAAGAAGCTCTTAGAAATTTTTCATGTGTGTGAAGACTTGGAGAACATTGAAGGATTACACCACTTATATGAAATTATTAAGGGAATTTTCCTTTTGAACAGAACTGCACTTTTTGAAGTCATGTTTTCCGAGGAATGTATAATGGATGTAATTGGATGCCTAGAATATGATCCGTCTTTATCGCAGTCACGGAAACACAGGGAATTTCTGACTAAAACAGCAAAATTTAAAGAGGTGATACCTATATCTGATCCAGAGCTGAAGCAAAAAATACATCAGACATACAGAGTACAGTATATTCAAGATATGGTCCTACCCACTCCCTCCGTTTTTGAGGAAAATATGCTATCAACACTTCATTCTTTCATCTTTTTTAATAAAGTGGAAATAGTTGGCATGTTACAGGTAAGTTTCAAAAATTCATAGTCTCTTACTTGTGCTTGGGCAAAGAAAGTCAGGTGATTATTCCTGGAAAGATTGAGGTGCTTTGGTGGAACCTTCACTTCTGTGATTCTGTGATTGTGAAGTGTGACAGAAAAGAAAAGGCGTGGATTTGAGTACTGAGTTGTCAAATACACATCATTTAATTTCTGGATTTGGACTAGATGCTGTGCAACTGATTTAAATGGAGCAAACCTATAGAATATTGAATGAGTTTCTTTGGAATGAACAGTACTGTTTGCACTTTGAATCTTTGATTTTAATAGGAATTTTGACGGTTGTTGGGTTTGTATTTTTGGACTTTTGAGTCACTAGACTTAGGGATATCTCTTGTCATATTACCATGAAAAAATCACTTTGCCTAAATTTCACAATACAATCTCCTACCACGATGTAGCTGTTGCTAATTTTGAAGTAAATTAAATTAGCTGTTTGGAAAGTACAGATTCAGAACATAAGACCACTTCAGATGCTTGAATGTTTTCTTAGTTTGTCTTAATAAATCCCTAAATAATAGTGCTTGGAATTACTAGTTTTTCATGAAATATGTCTTACTGCAAATGTAAAGAGATTATTTGGTGCTTTACATAGCTTACCACTGTCTAGGGTGTTCTGCACCAAACCATGAACTTTTCTGAATGGTGTTAGAAGTTGGTGGCACATCTCTGTAAGGGAAGCTTTCAGCTATCTCAGCAAAGTGTTACAGCACATGTATTTTGGTTTGTAGAAGTTAATTATCATTATGTTATTCCTCCCAGAGTTCAATAAATGAATAGTCACTGTCTTAGTAGGGGCTGTCTGATCTGGAGAAACGGACCTAGTGTTAGATGTTACTGATTACTTTAATAATGTTTATCTTCAGTTTGACTCTCAGGATGTACCCTGTATAATTTCATGGAAAACATATAGCAAAGGAGAGTGAAAGTTCCTTTTGCAAGCTCATAGAGCAAATAATTCTCAAAACTAGTCCTCCCAACTTTTACTCCATCTCACTCGGTTATCAGAACACTGATATTACTTAATCCACTCTCTTGGAGCTTTAATCTGGCCGGTGAAACACTTTGGGCATCTTCAGGAGTAGCAGCCCCCAGCTTATGCCCAGGTGAACCAAACTGTTCGTGTCTGGATGTGTGTCCTTGATAAACAAAGTCACAGTTGCTTATCTAAAACAGTCAGAAGGCCTTAAGCATTTTGGAGTTGCCCCTTTGAAGAAGTTTACAAGTGTGACTTTGAGAGAATGTTTAAAAAGACTCAGTTAATGGATCTCAACTGGAGCATCCAGTATGACTATTGTCTCAAAAATGTCTTGCCCTCTTTGCAAGTGTTGCTAAAAGCAAATTTCTGAAGATTATGTATTTTGACTTGAGGAGGAAGAGGAGAAGAATTTTTCAGGAGTCTTGGTGACAGTGGCTGATTCTGAGAGAGATCTTCAAAAAAGAAAACTGGGCAAGGAAAAAGAGGGTCTGATCCTGCAAAATCATGATGAGTGTGTTTGCCAGATATCCTGAGATAACTTTATTGAGGACTGAAGACTGATGAGTTTCCTTTTTTCTGTCTCATAACTTTTGTTAGGTTAATAGCTGTAGGGTAGGTTTAAGTTACAATATCAAGGGTTTGTGTTGTTGCCAGACTTGTTAGGTTGCAGTTTAAAGTTGAAATAAAGGCTCAGATCTGATTTTGATTTGTTGTGTGACAGCTGATTTTTGAATGCTATCTTCTCTGCTGTTCTCTATGGTCGAGAATAAAGTATACTTCATGTATGTTGGGGCCAGAAGAATTAACATTGCAGTTCAAAATTAGATAAACGTTTGGAATTGTTGAAGTGCTTTCCACAGCTTTGAGGAGCCCAGAATGAGAGCACACAAGAAAGATAATACACCCTGTTCTATACTGCATTTCCTAGTACTGTCACACTACAGCACTCTAGCAAGGAGGGAGAACTCCTTAAGTTTTTAAGTAAGAATCTGTTAGAAATAATTTGACATTGTTGATCAATTTTTGGGTTTGAGGGAATTAAAAAAGACTCACAAATTATGTGTCCATTGCATTTTTAAGAGTTTAAAAGGCTTGATTGATTGATTGATTTTTCAAGTTCTTGCAGTGTAGCTGTAACCCAAGGTTTCAGCCTACTGACCTGGCATTTATTTATTCATAAAGCAATAGGCCAGGTTGCACTTTTCTGTAATCTCTGCACTCTACCTTCATTTCATCCCCCATACCTACAGTCTGCATGTGTATAAAACATATGATACTACTTGTTCCTATTCCTTTACACAGAATAAATAATGTTCTAAGAACTGAATTAAAAGACTGATTTTGTTGATTTCACTTCCGTAACTAATTCCTAAGGGCTTTCTTCCATTCATGTGTGGTTTAGCATCATGCATTCCTGTAGCTGGTATTACAATACTTGTGTGTGTGAGGGGGTGTTACTGCATGAAGGATGTCTAGTTCTCTGTAGTTCCTGGCATTTGTTATTTTGGATCTTCTGAGATCTTGGTGCTCACTAACTTCACATATGTACTTAAGAAGTGGTTTCTTTTAGAAGTCATTATTAATTGAAAGGCTCTGCGTTGCCTCATGGTAGTTTATTGGAAGCCATGGGTGAGTCTCAAGTTCCTAATAGATAAATAAAGAAGGCTTTTAATGCCTCTGCTGTTGACTTTACTTTGTCTCTCTTGGACCATTGAGGATGTGACAAAAGAGATGTCTTTTTGGGGAGTTTCACTTGGCAGGATAAAAGTAAGCTCCCTGAGAGGCTGATACCCCATGGCATCCTGCAACTCTTGTGTGTACAGCTGAGTTGTTGGGTATTCTGTTCTTCTCTCTCTCTCTCTCTCTCTCTCTGGCTGTGAAGGAACAGAAAAGAAAAACTCTTACCTACATCATGGAAAAGAAGTGAGCTGTAATGAGACCTTTCCATGTCAGGCTGTGTATTAACCAGAATGGCATCTTACAGTACTCTCATCTCAGTGAACTCAGGCAGACTGCAGTTTCAGAGAGGTGAATAGAAGTTTGTACAAGACTGTACAGATTGTGTCTTACGCTTCTTGACAAGCTGAGGGACTTTACTCAGAACTACCACTGTGTTATTTAAGGCATTCACTGTCAAGATAGGCCATTTACAGTCATTAAAGGTCACTGGCATTTAAAGTCAGTTTTTCAGTTATAATTAATATTGAAGATGAGAATATGCTGATTCTTCAGAGTTCTTGCTTTACTAGAGAGACTTTTCATGTTTTTTAAAAAATAAATCCTGTAGTCATGGAAGATTCTTGCTTTGATCATTTTGCTTTCTTTGGTAGGTAAAATAACTGTTGCCCTTTCGTGCTAAAAGCAAAAACAGAAAATAGGTAACCTTTGGCATTAGGGTTATGAGTCATATTCTTCCTTCCTTCTTCATGAAGGTAGCTTTCTCATAAGCTTTATAAAAGTATGCTTATATTGATGGGCTTTTCTGAGAACTGGAGGTAAGTTTGTTTGTGGTTTAATTTTATAAGATAGGTGATTTTAAGTGAGCATGTCATCATCTCACTAAACTAGATACTGTTGTTGCATGATGAATAGTAAAGCCATGAAAACAGTATTCCCAGACTGCAGAGTTAACTGCTGTGAAAATTACTTAATTACAGATTTTCTCATTCACAGTGTGTAAGATACTTGTAAGATATGAATTGCATTTTTTTGCAATTTCAGCCCCTCCTAATATACTCTTACTGCTTGGGGTCCAGCCTTTTCTAGTCCTGAGATGTCATAGCCACCAGGAAACTTGCTGAAACATGGAATTGGCCAAGTTTTGAAAGTGGGGGTGGGACAGGTAAGTGGTGTTTCTTGCTTTATATGACGCTCTTTTGCAATTAAAAATATATATATATACTAATGAGCACACTGGAGACCACCAGTTCTTTCCCTTTGTGTTATTAACTAGTTCATTTAAAAAAAAAATCTTGCAAAACTGCGCCATAGAGTGAGCAAACACTATTTCCTTCTGTTCTCTCCCCTTTGTCTCATTGGTGTGTTATTTTTGCCAGCAAGATCATGCAATATCTTTATCTTCCAGAATAAAAAATATTGTTAGGATTACTTTTGGGTATGTACATTGAGATTTCAAGGTCTTTAATTTTCAGGAAAGTAGAGAGCAGAAGGGGAAAATTGGCCAAATGTTAAAATAGTTTTTGTGCCTGGTAGAGCAGTGATCAGATTGTATTATTGTACTGGTAAATCAGAATTTTTTTAATACAGAAGTCATATTACTGATAGTCCCTATATCCCTTTTCAAGAGCTAGAAGGTATTTAGGTATATCTTACTATTTTTTAATATTTTACTCTATTAATGTGTAATGACAGGCAGGTTTTAATTTTGAAAGTGGTTTTACAGATAGTTGCTTATTCTTAACAGAGTCCTGTGGATGCAAACATAATTATCTCTAGTTGTTTTGGAGGAAGAGTTGTGTAAGTGCATACTGGTAGTTTTGCCCAAATCCTGTCTGCTTTCTTATAGTAGTTCACTCAGGAATACCTGAAGATTTACTTTCACCAAAATTCACCTTGCAATCAAGTGCAAAATGGTACCACTTTCTGGGGGAAATGACTTGGTGGAAGACATTTGCAAGTGGTGCATGCTTTTGATTTTGGGAATCGCTTCTTCATTGTAGAAAATTATTTTTCACGTGTTCAGAAAGTACAGAAGTAATTTGCTGGATGTTGCTACTTTTCCAGCATGTTGATTCAAGCGAAGGTAGTGCATGATGAAGGCATGTGTGGAAAGGCAGTCTGATATAAAGGGGATTTTTAACTAAGAAATCTTTTGTGTGGTAGCAGGAAGGAATGTGTATCTGAAGTGGTAATTATCTGTTTGCTAGTAATATTTTATGAAAATTTCACTTTATGGGCTAAAATATTGTTTATACCCAAAATGAATATGAAGGTGAAATATAGTGTGGAATGTGTGCTCTCTTTCTAGTTTGGGTGGTGTTGAGTTTCTTTGATTTTTTTTTTTTTTTTGAGAAAAGTATGTTTTCTGTCATTTATCTGTAATCAGAGACACAAAAATACCTGATAACTGAATGTTAATTATATTTAAGAGAGACCTGGTTTTGAAAAATCCCTTCAGGAGGAGGAAGGCTACTTTGGAAGTTGAATCACAAATGTAAATAGTGTCCTTTTTTGTGACCCTAGCTTATCTGTGGGTTTTCTGGTTTTTAAGGTCATAAATAATTGAGTGAGTAGTTGGCCTGGCTTGTTTTTATCTTCATAAGCTTTGAAATGTATTAAATCTAGAAGCATCTTCTTAGATCTTGCAAAGCATAAATGAATATACTTAGTGTCTGGTATAACATACCTTAAGTATTGCACTTCAGATAATTTCTGTGCCTGGGGAAAGTACCTAGAATCCACAATTACATCATAAACTAATGTTTGCAGTTTGGTTTTCTTGGAAAACAGTTGTGACCTTCACAGCTTCTAAGGTACAGCTAAATGTGTTTTGATACTTGTCTGTGTGAAAAGACCACATACTGCAGAGAATTACGCATTTGCACTGTGTTCACAGACATACATTGAGGGATTTTTGCAAGTTGAAAAAGAAAACATTCAAATTGGTGTAATTCTGTCATTCTGTGTGTTGGTGCTTTGTGACTTCTAAAATATGTGAACTCTCAGACTGTGCATTTCCTTGGGTCTTGGCAGTATTGTTCAGGAATGTTTCTTTAGATATATTGCCTTTGTCAGTAATTTTACAGCTTGAGAGACAGAATACTTACAATGTTCACTGCAATGACACTTTTTCTATGTATGTGAGAGGATTGGGTCTTTTCTCATGAACAGCAACCTGTCTGCCTTTCATTAAGCATCTGGAATGAGATAAATGCTAAATACTTTTCAGGGCTAAGCCCAAAATGTGAAGCTAGTAATAAGTCGTTTTTATTTTCTTGGAGTAAGTGCTATTTACTGCATATTATCCATGCAAGGGTGGGATGTTTCAATCACTCAGATCCATCTTAATCTGTCTGATTTTTAAATAGGTCATGGTTGTTCTGGAGCCTAGAGATTTCAGGTAATCTTGTTAATTTAAAAATGCAAGGTATTTAATGGAGTTTGAGAGAGGACATGACATGGAGATATGTTTCAGTATTATATTTAATGCAGAATTGTAAAATACTGTATTGTAGTCTATATTTGGAATGCTGGAAGATAGTTATATACTGAACTTCTGCAAATTCATTCTGAAACATTAAGTGCCAGCCTTGAAGTCTTTATCACTTGCCAGTTCAAGGTTCCCTCTACAAGTCCCATATGTTTGAAGCCCAGTACCAGGGTGAGTGAGTGAGTTGCGGACAGCCATGTGTTGGACAGGTCAGGGATGTGGCACAACCTGGTCAGAGAGCTGAGCTGGGGTCCTGCCCAGCAGCTTCTGCCTGTGCTGCTCTGGCACATAATGCCACATGTGCAGCTTCTCCAGCTGACTCTGTCTCTGAGACACTGAAATGGGTCATAAATGAGACCCACATATCACTCACAGTACAGGGGCTCTCCTCCTTCCATAATGTAAAACCCCCAGTTTGATACTTCAGCTAATATTGTATACCTTTTTTTGTTTGTTTTTTTTTTCCCAGAGGCACGCTACTCTTACATATGTAAGAGCCATGATTGAATGCTGCTGAAGTTTCCATTATTTTTTTCACAGTGTTCACTCTTAAGATAGTTGACTTGCTCTTACTCTCAGATATCATGGAAGAGGTGAAAAGTTGCTTTCACAGTTAGAATGGAAATAGGGGTTATGCTTTCCAACTGGGGATAAGCATGCATCTTCTCAGTAGTTTTCATAGATAAGATTAATTCTGCATCTTGATCAAAATAGTGAAAAGAGAAATTAAATCAAATTATGTGGCCTTCTCTTAAATGCCCTGCTAATCAAGGAAGAGAGCCTGCATATTCTTCAAAAGAACTGGGTTTTGTAGGGTTTTGTTTTGTTTGTTTGTTTTTAATTTCAGTGACTAAATATGTCAGTATGTCTACTGGGGTTACTTAAATTACCTGTGATGTTTAATGAGAAACCTTACAAAGCCATATAACAGCTGGATAGCAGCTAGTCAAACAGCCTTGCATTCTCCCATCAAAGCTTAAGGTATATTTCTTGAAATCAAATACCTTAATAGTTGTTTGGAACATATTTCAACGTTGATATGGAATTCAAAATTTATATCTGTGCTTGATCCTCCAGAGTGAATTTTGGTATCTCCTTTTGTTTTGATTTTGCAGTCACTGAAAACAGCGCCTGAACTTGTGTACAGAAATCACTCTTTTTCATTGTCTGTTGGGTCAGGTTACGAGCACCAGCTCAGCGTCAGACTAGAGAAAAGGTGGCATTTTCTAAATATAAAGTTTACCTGATAGTGCAGTGAGATACAGTAGCTCATGCCAACCTGTTGTGGGTTTATGTGTGTTGTGCAGTGCCAAGTAGAGATGCTGATTGTGTTGTGGCAGTGTTGTAGCAGCCTTAGCATGGTGTGCTATCAGAACTGAGGTACTCACTTCCTCAGCAGGGCTCCATGGTGAGCCTGAATGAGGTATTGAGGTAATTCACAACAAAAGGAAGTTTTTGTGTGTGTATCTGAAGTACTTTGATGGGTTTGCTTTATGCAGTGCAAACTTGGGCAAAGCAGCTTGGATTTCTGGCGCTGTGGTGTTGGGATGGAGGGATGTTGCACATCCGTGTGTTACTGACTTCACAAGAAACAGCAGTGGCAGCTTTCTGAAAAAATGCATTAGTACCTGATGTACTGGAGCAAGCAACTGCTGCCCTACTACTGCATAACATTGGGAAAAGGATGGGAGAAAGTTTATTTCTGTCTTAATAATCTCCTACTTGTTAGAACTGTAAAGGTTTTGGGAAGCTAAATATTGCTCCTTCTTTCAATCTAAATACACATTTGTAATGTGTTTGGAGCTGTTTGTAGTTTTGCTAAGGTACAGCCATGTGAAAATAATGGAATGGGTTTTGGTTGCTGTCAGCCAGAATGTCCAATAAATTCTGTATGTGATAGGAACAGTTGTTTTGATTTGGTCTCTAAAATTCACTCTTTTCACAACAGTGAGAGGGAAGGAAGCTCACCTCATTGCTGCTGTTAGGCAGCTTTCCCTTCATTGTGTCCTTGCTTTTGTTCTGCTTCAGAGGTCTAGTAACATTCCAAAGATATGCATGTATGTGTGTGTCTGTGTGGGGATGTTTATAAATGTATGTAAACAGCTGACCAAGGGTAGTGTGATTTAGGGGGGCTGGCATGTGACAAGGGGGAAGGAAGTTGACAAAGTCAAAGACAAAACAATGAGAGTTGCAGTAGAAAGTAGAAGAAGGACAACTAGAAGGCAGTGCAACAAACATCGTAATTGAGAGTGAATTGTTCTGGGGGTGGAGGGATGCTGAACATGATTAAAGCTCAAAACCAAGATGCATGTTAATGTATTTGAAAATTGAATTAGAAAGTTGATACTGGTGTGATTAATTACAGTGTACAAACATATGTTCTCTTTATCCCAGGAAGCATGGTCTACAAGAATTTTATATTATACTTGGACGCCTTTTGATATTGTCAAATAAACAAATGGTATTGTTTTGCTTTTGTAGGAAGATGAAAAATTTCTGACAGACTTGTTTGCACAACTAACAGATGAAGCCACAGATGAGGAGAAAAGACAGGAATTGGTAAGAAATCTGTAAAATATGTGAGTGTTACCACAAAGTGACATGTGAATCCTTTTTTTAAATTATTTATTATTTTTAAAATTTATTATTATTTTTTTTAATTACTAAACTAGTATATTCCTGATTTTCAGGTAAATTTTCTGAAAGAGTTTTGTGCATTCTCACAAACACTGCAACCTCAAAACAGAGATGCATTTTTCAAAACTTTGTCAAATATGGGCATACTGCCTGCACTAGAAGTCATATTGGTAAGTCATTTTAATTCTATTTGTCATAACAATTTTGTTTATCTTTAGAGAGGCTTTTTTAAAAAGTAACTTCAGCACAAATTTCGGCAAGTGGTTTTCTTTTTGTTTGCTTCATTTGGCTTGTCCTAGCTTAAGATTCAGAATGTTCAAAATATTTTTGTAAAACTTTAAAAGCTTTTACAATATGACATTGGTAAGTACCCTGGCATTCTTCAGTCTTTGTTTTCCTATTTGTTTTCCTAGATTTGCTTGCTTTTTTGTATCCAGATAAGTTAGAAAATAGGGAAATAGATCAAAGGGCAGGGAAACCATAAAATTTATTTTGTCCAGCTGTTGTCAAATTTACATAGAAGTACGAGTTGACTTAGTTTTAGAATCTGGTTTTAGCAATAGTTAGGTGTGATTTGTGAGAAGGAATTAAAGCTGTATGTTTTCTGGTTCATTTAACCCTTTCAAGAAAACAGAATGATTTTATTTGACTTTTCTAGGGTATGGATGATGCACAAGTACGAAGTGCAGCCACTGATATATTCTCATATTTGGTTGAATACAACCCATCCATGGTACGAGAATTTGTCATGCAGGAAGCGCAGCAGAATGATGATGTAAGTAAAGAGTCCTCAGAAATGGGGGTGCTGGTTTGGAAATTACTGGGGTTTGAAGTTACTGGTGTATATTTATGACTATGAATGACATGAGCCCTAGTTTCAAAGAAGGAATTTGGAATTTGGTAACAGGACACCGAACTGCTGTGTTTTAAAGAGTTCTGTTAGGTGAGATGAGTTCACCTGTTCACAGATACTTGTTGCATTGTATGATTTCAGATTTGTTGCAAGGGAGTAACTTTTGAAATGAATTTTTTTTTTTCCCCTCTTAGGATATATTACTCATTAACCTCATTATAGAACACATGATTTGTGACACAGATCCAGAACTTGGAGGAGCAGTGCTACTCATGGGTTTGCTTCGTACTTTAGTTGATCCAGAAAATATGCTTGCCACTGCCAACGTAAGTAAATAGCTTCAAATGAAATTATGTTTGATTTTTTTAGGGTATTTGATGATATATGTTGCATATATTTTTTTTCATTCCTTAGAAAACAGAGAAGACAGAGTTCTTGGGTTTCTTCTACAAACATTGTATGCATGTTCTGACAGCCCCTTTATTGGCCAATACTACAGAGGACAAGCCTAGCAAAGGTAATGACACTGCATTTTGGACACATCAAGGCTGTTGAATTTCAGTGTTTAGAATGATTGTCAAACATTTTCCATCTAAATAAATTGAGTCTGAGATTATGAAACATAGTTCAAAGTAAAATGCTGATTCAATATTTAGTCATTTGAATAATGCATAAGTACAAAACTCTGCAGAGAGACCTGATTTATGAAGTGAACAATATTTGCTACAAATTTGGCTTTAGCAAAAAATAAAATACTTTTACAATTTTTAGGAACTCATGGGGCAGTTCATTGACATAGACTTCTAAACATGTCTAAATGGTTTCTTAAGGTCAGGGATTACTAGAAAAGTTGCAACATTTCCCCTGGGAAGGTGTGCAGAGTTGTTTCTTCAGCAGACTAAGAAAGCAGAGATCACTGATGAAGTAATTGTTCATGCTGCTTACTAGCAGCATTCTTACAAGTGTTGAAAGACCCTGAGGTATTTCTTGCATAGTACTTTAGTTAAAAGGCCTTAGAGATCACATTTTTGCCATAAACTTAGTCAAGGCATTGCATATGGGGCAATTGTTTATTATCTAGATTTGTGGACATTATAATGTGATTTGGTTGAATAAGCCTGACTACACCTGTTAGGGTTAAGTTCTGTACTCTGAACCTTCAAACGCCAATTTAAGAAAAATGTAATTGATTCCATATTTTAAGAGTTTCCTGCCATATCTGTATTCATAGAAAATACTCAATCCATAACAAATTTCTGTCTTAAAGACTAAATGTATTCTGCAGCATGTTCCATAAAATGTCTGTGAGAAAATAAAAAAAACTTGTAAACAGTAAAAATGTTTACTGGAGTGCAGTTGGATAGTTGAAGTTAGCTTCTGAAGGCAGTATTCCAGATACATTTAATTATTTTGGTTTTGTTTTATTACAGATGATTTTCAGACAGCCCAACTCTTGGCATTAATACTGGAATTGCTAACTTTCTGTGTAGAACATCATACCTATCACATAAAAAACTACATTATTAACAAAGATATCCTGCGAAGGGTACTTGTTCTCATGGCCTCAAAGCACGCTTTCTTGGCATTGTGTAAGTTTGAAAGCTAAGGAATAAACTAGAATTTTGTGGATGTGAACTGATACATGTCTTCACTCTGCTGGAAAAAAACTGTTCATGGATCACGACAATTTTTTTACTGAATACAGAAATTCTACCATTATAGTCTATGGTTCTCATACTAGATTATAGTTATATCAGATACAATTAGTAAATAATTTTGCATTTATAGATATGTTTTTATCCTTAAAAAAGAAGGATTTTGTTTCATGTCAGTGGAGAGGGGAATTTAAGAGATGGTATGTCGGTTTTGAATATACTAAGAGAACATTGTAAGTTTTGATGGCTTTTTAGTAGAAATTATCAGAGGTACTTAATTAGAGCTATGACTACCTGAATGCATTAAACTGCACAGAAGTTCAGTGTGCTGCTCTTCAGGCCGGTAGTTTCTTGACCACGCTGAGCTCAGTAGTGTCAAAGCAGACTTAATTCTAGAGGCAAGTAGGAGGTTTTCTCTGTAATTCTGTTGTGCACATGGAGTTAAAAAAACAAAGCCTTAAGTTGCCTGAGCAGTACCATACAATAAGTACCTTTTGCATTTTGTAGCCAAATAACCTGTACACATGGTTGCTAAGCAAAATGTGCTGCCATGTGATACTGTACTTTCTCTTTATGCATGGACATTCTCTCACATGTGTACACTTTGGAGTTTCAGAAAGAGCTTTAAACTGGTTGTAAATCAAGCCTTTGCCTTACTGTGTGTGTGAATAAAAAGTCATTTACCAATTTTAAAATGAGATCATTTATATTCTAATCTGATAGAACTAATTAAATCTAACCAAATATTTGAATAATGAGGATGATAAGCAAATTCTTAGCTCTTTTACTGAGAAAATGTTTTACCTTTACCGTAAGGAATTTAAAAAATTGAAAATAGATTTTTATGTTAGTAGTATTATAGTTGAACAATACTGTATGAATTCTTTGGTGAACAGAGGTGTCTTCATTTGTACAGTTATGATGGAGGAGTTCTTTATGATAGAACTGCTAAGTAATATTCAGCAGTGTAGTCAAGACTATTGAGAAGCAGAGAAGGACTGAATGTATCACTATATGAACTGAGACTGCAAATTGCTGTAATAATGCTGAGTAATTTCTGCAATTTTGCTTTTAAATGTAAAAACTCTTTTGATAACACATGTGTTTCAGGTGCCCTTCGTTTCAAGAGAAAGATAATTGGGCTGAAGGATGAATTCTACAACCGTTACATAATGAAAAGTTTTTTGTTTGAACCCGTGGTCAAAGCATTTCTAAATAATGGTTCCCGTTACAATCTGATGAACTCTGCCATAATAGAGATGTTTGAATTTATCAGAGTGGTGAGTGCTAGTATATGCTGAGGATAATTACTGCATTGATTAGTCTTGTAATTCAAGATTACTTTTCTTTTTTGCTTTTGCCCTTAATTACGCTATCATAATGGGACCATATGATACTGTATTTATATGAACCTTGTTTTATATCACTATTACATATTTGTTACATGTTCTTTCTTACATTCAAACAGCACCATTACTTGAAGATTAAATTCACTTGATACTGTACTCACAGTACCCAGATTTGCAAAGGCAGCACTAATCAAATTTCATCATGCAGATTGGATAGGCTTGTTATGACAGGAATGTAATTAGAAACTACTGCTGCAAACCCATCTAATTTAGCTGTGCTCTGTAATGTCAATTCAATGGAATATGGAATTATACAGAAGAGATACCAATCTCTTTTGATTATTTTAATGGAGTGCTACCAAGTTCCTTCCATGGGGAGTATCTTAAATATTCATGCCAGTTTGGCTGTCTGCACAGTATTACTTCCTTGCTGTTGTTTGCATCCAGATCCTGACAAGATGCTGTGCAGACTGTAAGTGTGGTAAATGGGGCCAAGCTAGGGTGCAGACAGTTGTGGAGGAGTAAGTCACCATGCACTGTCACCTCTTGAAATCTGTAGTGTTGATCACCTCTTTGTTCTTTGAGTTGGGACTCAAGGTAATTCAAGAATTAGATGACCTGATCATCATGGAAGAGTTGGTTGGAAACTGGTTTTGAAGCTATGGAAAAAGTTCACCTTATAGGTGGTCTTGACTTGTACATGGTGTATTGGGTTTGCAGGGGCAGTGGTGGGCAGTGGCTAAAGGGGTGGTTTCTGTAGAAGCTGCTGGAAGCTTCCCCTGTGTTCAATAGAGCCAATGCCAGCTGGCTCCAGATGAATGTGCCACTGGCTGAGGTTGGAGTAGAGATTCCCCTGCAACCCGTGGTGATGTCCATGGTGATTGTGGTGTCCATGGTGGGGTAGGTGTCTCCCTGTAGCCCACTGGAAGTCTGGTAGAGCAGAAATCCCCCTGCAGCCTGTGGAGGCCCCAGGCCAGAGCAGGTGGAGGCCTGCAGAAGGAGGCCCTGACCCCGTGGGCAGCCTGTGCTGGAGCAGGCTCCTGGCAGGACCTGTGGCCCTGTGCAGAGAGGACCTCACGCTGGGGCAGGTTCACTGACAGGACTTGTGACCCACAGGGAACCCTGGCTGGAGCAGCCTGTTCCTGAAGGACTGCATGCCATGCTCTCTATCAGTGTAAAAATATCTCTCAGTTAGAGGAAAGACATTTTAGGATTGGGTTGGTACAGTTTTTATCAGGCTTTAGGTTCTGTAATGTTTTGAAGGAGATACTGCTAGAAAATTTATGTTGTTTGCTAATCAAATACTTGAGGCTCTAGATTTTTAATTACACTTATATACTCATTTTTGCATAAGTTAATTACTACAGTGCTTGCTATGGCATTCTCATTTCAGATACTTTTTATATTGTATTAAATAAATTATTTTGAATGAAAATAAGTCACTTTATGTTTGTTTCTTCCTATAGGAAGATATAAAATCGTTAACAGCTCATGTAATTGAAAATTACTGGAAGGCACTGGAAGATGTAGATTATGTGCAGACATTCAAAGGACTGAAACTACGATTTGAGCAACAAAGGGAAAGACAAGATAATCCAAAACTTGACAGGTAAAATGCACTAAATGCTCTTAATAGCATATTGATGCTCTAATTCTCTTACCAGACTGCTGGTGGGTTGTTCTCTTCTTCTGGGAAATACAGACAATTTAGACTCCTGCTTGCATCTCTAGCCTTGCTGAATTTACTTGATTAAAAGCGTGTTTTTCAAACGTGTTTCTGTAGACTTTTCAGCAAATCCCCCTGCAGCCTATGGACTAGTTGCTGGACTCCCAGTCATAATGCTAATTTACCATACCTTAAACTTATCTGCAGTACTTTAATGAGGCTGGAAGCCTACCAAGTATCTCTGTCAAGTTGGTTTGTCTAAATAACAGATTTCCACTGCTAATTTGAAAAACTGTTAGTTGTGAATTACCATTCTGTGGATTTTTCCTTCAAAAATTTCCACATCAGATTTTCCTTCATTCTAGTTGTGGGAGTAGATATTTAGATAAGCTTTATCAAAATGCCTGAGGAATAGAACATAGAAATTTTCAGAGAATGCTTTTTTGTCGCTGTTAGATCTGCTGATGGAGTAAAAAGCAATCTGATGCAAAGCTTGAATTACTCTTTCTGTTTGCCAGAGCAAAAGTTCCCTTCCTTAGTACACAGTTGCTCAAGTTTAAAAGGTTGAGATGTATAAAAATAGGAAGTTTAGGTGTTTTTGCTCCATTTATTTTTGCTTTATGTCTAGTTTCATTAAAACAAAATTACTGCTTGTGTGAACAGATGAGTTACTCTTAAGAATTTTAGCATTATCTGTTCTTATTTTCCTGTCTTGAATTAGTTTGAAAACACATTAAAATTAACTCTGATTAGTCCTACTAGGATATCTTGATATTTCAGACTTTTATTTCCTGCCACAAGATTTCTTAATAGTTAAATCTGAGAGTTGTACAATTAAAATGAGATTAGAAGTGTAGATTTATTTTAAAACACTGAAGCACTTTCAAGAGCATGTGCAGTATCTGCAGTTTTCAGTACTAAGGTGTTAAAAGTGAGATGTTATTATTTTGGCTTATGTCAGCTAAGAATATCACTTACGCAGCTATGAAATCCAAGGCTGTGATTCTTGCTTACATTAATTCATACGTGGGAAAGAACACCCAGCTGCTTTCTTCAGTAATTTCCATCCACTATAGCAAGTAAAGTTGGAGTTTCTTTCTTGGCTTAAGTTGAACTAAGTGGTTGTGCTGCATGAGTTTATCCAACACAAAATAGTTCAGCCTTCTTCCTACAGCCGATGTTGTGGCTGCACAAGTCCTGTCACAGTGCATGTAATTTTTAAAGTGAAAACTCAGAAATAATAAAACACACAAATAACAAGAATCTATTTGCATATTTTAGCAAAGAATAGTTCAGTAAGGAAGGAGCCCAATATGTTGTGGACACAGGCCATAAAAGTATTCATTAGAGTTCCACTTAAGCCATAGTTTTGTGCTCTTAGCAGAACTTGAGTTTAAATAAAATGTAAAATGATGCAGTATGTACAGATGTATGATAATGCTGGCAAGCAATTTACTTAAAACTAGATTTATTATTAAAAATGCATTTAGCATTTTTACTCAACAGCTTGTAATGTTTTGATTTTTCCCTTTGGCTTTTTCCTGCACTCAGTAATGCAGATGTCTAGGTTGTATTATTAACATTTTGATCCCAGTAACCAAAACCACTACAGACACTTTCTGAAAAACATGAAATTTCATCCAGTAAACTCTGAAGTGCTTCATCAAGTTTCATGCTGCTGTTGGAAACTGACTGTTAAAATCAACATCCAGCAATAAAAATGTTTTCAATGTCTATGCCGCTTCTCCCCATTTTTCAAGGGCCACATCCCTGTCCCTCTGCTCCAAGACCATAGTACTGCTTCTTTGAGAAAAGAGGAAGGTGGAGCTGAGATAAACCAATATTGATAATAGATCAAACAAGGGGAGAGAGGTAGCAGTTCATATCCAAGGCTCTGAAAAATGGAGAATACTGATAAGTGACCAAAAGTTGTAACAGGTGGATGTGACAGAGAGAGTTTTCTCTTCATGTATCTACTTAAAATTGGAGTCATATTTAAGTCAGAGTTTTATTACTTTGTTTTAACTTGTTGGACTCTGAATACTAACAGGTTACAAAGTATTTTCAGAGAATATGTCTATGTTTCTAAGCTCTTTGTTTTCCAACTTTATTTACCAGTGCAAACTGGTAAACCAAGCCTGAATGCAACACTTTGGGGAGATTTATTAAAAGTACTTTTAATAGTGCTGTTTATATGCTATAGAATTTTGTACTTATGGAGTAGTCTGCATGTGGTGTTAGCAGAGTTGTACTTTATTTGATTCTTTTTACAGAGAAATTTTTAATGCTATTTTATTGAAAATACAAAAGTTCACAATAGGAAATGATTTGCTGGTGTTTTTATTGCTCTGCAATGTATGGATCTGTAAGCTGTCACTGAGTGTCAAGTAGAAGTTTTATTATTAATTTAAGTTGGTTTTTGAATCTAAGCTTTTCAAACCTCCTGTTCTGCAGCATGCGCTCGATTTTGAGAAACCACAGGTACAGAAGGGATGCAAGAACCCTGGAGGATGAGGAGGAAATGTGGTTTAATACTGATGAGGATGATATGGAAGATGGAGAGGCAGTGGTGCCCCCTTCTGACAAGCCTAAAAATGATGAGGATATTATGGACCCTATCAGCAAATTCATGGAAAGAAAAAAATGTAAGTGATGAGAAGATGAGTGCTGTAACTTGGCATTATTCAGTCCTGCTGCAGTGAAGGATTTGCATGTATTTATTTTGAACTTGCAACATCAATTTGGTAGACCACATATTAAAACAGTTTTGTTGCCTTTAGAGGCAAGATGATACAAAATGTGTCATAGACTTCTTAAAGCATTTGAATTAAAATCTTATTTGATAGTCAAGCTTTTCAGTGTTTTATTTGGGTTATAATTAAATATTATGTGTTACCTCAACATTTTCTATATAAATGATCAGGTGATACCATTGGTAGAACAAAAGTGTTCATTCCTAGCCAGTGACAACCACTGGTAGGTGATACAGTAGTAAGGAAAAGTCTGTGATGACTCACTTAACTGAGTTATACATAAAGTATTAAGCCTTTTCCCAAACGGGGAAGTGATTTGTAATTAAATGTTTCACTCAATAATACTGCCTTATTTTTGGCCCCTTTTTTTTCTTTCCAGTGAAAGAGAGTGAAGAAAAGGAAGTTCTTCTGAAAACTAATCTTTCAGGTCGCCAGAGCCCGAGTTTCAAGCTTTCTTTTTCCAGTGGTACAAAATCTAACCTTACCAGCCAGTCATCTGCAAGTAATCTGCCTGGATCTCCTGGGTCCCCTGGGTCTCCAGGGTCCCCTGGCTCACCTGGATCAGTTTCTAAAAGCACATCTCAGATGGCAGCTATTACAACTAAGGTAATTTTGAATGGTTGGAGGTTGGCTTTATTGTTACAGCGTAGGAGTTTGCCTTTGCATCTCTCTGAAGTTCCCGTGAGTCCCAACAGTTAAGCAGTAATGGACTGTCTGGCTTATGTGTACTTCTTGTCTGACCTTCAGTATTTTTAATGAGATCTGCTGTATATGAAAGAAATAAAAGCTCTTTCAATGCCCAATCTGGTCAAGTAGGAAGGATGCCATTAGTTGCTCTTAGCAGTGCTATTTACAGTCAAATGCAAACAACTCTGTACTCATGTTAAATTGCACAGGGGTATTTGACAGGTAAAAATACATATTTTGGAAACACAGCCAAATTGTGATGGATACCACAATGCCCTGCACATCCTCTGAGGATTTCTACTATCACCATTTTAATATTGTTCAGAATTCTATAACTGACCTATGTGGAAGAAAGAAATTGCATTGGATGGTGATTGTTGTAAGCTAGAACAATTTTTAATACCTGAGTGTGTCATTTTTACCTTTGAACTAACTTACAGTTTGGATTTGGAACATTCTGAAGTAGAAGAAGAAGGCCACTTTAAAAGAGCATTGTAACTTGCAATGAATATTCAAAACTAGCATTTTAGAATACATTTGAGGACACTGTTGGTTTTTACCAGATTTTTGAATAAAAATGTTCAAACTGAGTCAGGAAAATAGAGTGACTGCTATTTTCTCAGCACAGGGGGACAGATAAGGTAATGTTGACACAGTGCAGTTCAGATAATGAGAATTTATTTTCATAACAAGTAGTGTATCTGTTTCTAAAAGGTGGGGTATGTATTTCAGTTGTCAGGTAGTCTTGGAATAACACTGATAATAACAGTCTTGGAATAACAGCTTGTTTTGTAATGCTACCATACTGCTTGTTCACCTAGCTTCTAGTGAAGGTAAATGGGGATTTAGGGTTTGAGGGATTTTTCTACTCCACATGGCTCAAGAGTTTGCATTTGGATTGTATTCTCTTGAAAACACCTGGATCAGAAGTGTTTGGCTGATGGAAGAACCTAAGGACACTTTCTCTAAATCCTTCTGTGGAGGAAACTGCTTGCGTAGCCCAAGAGTTAAAGTGCTTTTTAAAAGGGGTGGAATTGGCTTGCAAATCCATTCAGTCTATTAGAGGCTTTTCTTTTCCAGACAGTGTAATTCCTTGAGTCTGAAATGGAGTCTTAACATATGGAATATATTGGATACAGTATTGACTCCACAAATTCAAGTAGTGGTGACAAAATAAAAATGTTCAGGTTACAAAAAGGAACATGCAGTGGACTGAAAAACATTCCTGGATTCAGGCAGGAGTGAAGGTATCTTACCTTCTTTCAGAGTAAAACATAACAGTCACAAACTAGAAACAGTGTTGAAATTGGGTTTTTCATTAATTACCTGATGTCGTTGCTTTAGGTGTAGTGTACTCAGTGTTATGTGTATGTGACTGTACAGAATATGTGTAATTGTTTTTCAAGTTGTATTTTGATATACAGTTGACTGAAATGTTCTGGTTTGGGTGTCCATTATTAGGCACCTGAATAAATAATAGGACCTTTGAGTAAAGTATTTGATTATTCAGAAATTGCAACATAGTATACTTAGGGGAATTTTCAGAAGTTCATGCTGCTTCTTCAAGGGTCCAGAGCTGCCTAATCTTAAATTTGTGGGTATTTGCAATACAAGAGAGTTTTTAGTGATACTAGATACATATTCATTTTCAGCTGACAAGTTATTTTAACTATGTAACCTGTACACATCATTCAGTTTTGTTATTAAAAAAATTCTTCATCACTATGCACTTCAACTTTTGCCAAGACAAACCGTGTTCTAAAAGTATCATAATGCAAAAATTTAAATTGAAGGTATTCTGCATTTGTTTTTGAAGTGCTTCCAGATTGCTCAATACAGTCAACTGTGCTCAGTAAAAATAAACTATATCTTTACACCTGGAGCTGCAGTGACACTTAGCAAAATCATGTCAATTTTTGGCTTTACTTAAATTTCAGCTGGCAGTATTTCTAGTTGGATAGGCAAAACCCCATTTTGGATTTATTCATTTAAACATTTCTCAGATAATGTAATTTTCGTTCATACTGATATGATGAAATAAATCTATTTTTGTTCTGCATGATTTTATTCAAAACTTTCTGAACCAGTGTACTTACAGCAATATTCTGTGCAAACATCATGTTACAATGCAATCGTGAATTATCAATGTACAAACATTCTCTTAATTATAATAATTGGGTCTGTCTTTGTAGGGAGGCCTCGTTGGGCTTGTAGATTATCCTGATGATGATGAAGAGGATGATGAAGATGAAGATAAAGAGGAAACTTTACCTTTGTCAAAGAAAGCAAAGCTTGAGTCATCATAATGGCAACTGCTGAAGAATATTACCAGTTGGGGAAGGATTTTTTTCCAAAAACAAAACAAACCCACAGCAAAGCAGCAATCTTTTGTGAATTACTGTGTATGACACAGATCAACCTATACAAATGGATTTCTGCCAATCAAGTGCCAATTCAAAGGAGCAGAAGAAGGAGAAACACTTCATTTAGGGGAAAGACTTATGCCTTTGAGCTCTCCAGCTTGGACCACATGTTGCCCTTTTCTCAGGGAAGGAAATGGAAAACAAAACAAAACAAAAAAAGAAAAAAAAAAAAGAAAAAAAAAAGCCAACAGGGCAGGAGTTTTGCTAGTGGAACTCTGGATTGGCTGGTCAGTTGCTACAATCAGAATATGCTTTCTTGGACCATGTATGAGACTTCTGAAGAAAAGGCGGGTTTTGCCATAATTCTTCACTAGTTAAGAATGCCAGCAGTTTCTTTGTATAAAAGAGACCTGCCTTTGAAATCGTACATTCTGAACATTTTACTCAAGCTACAACAGGTTTTAAAAACCTCTGCGGGGGAGGGCCGAATATAAAGTTTCCTCTTTTTTTTTAAATCTGTTCCCTTTGCCCTTTAAACTGCAGAAATTTTTTTTGAGGTGGGGGATTTGTTTGTCCCTTCTTGATTAAAGATTGAGTGGAATTCTAGATGTGGTCACTTTTGTGTCATAATTTTTTTTGCCCCCCTGAGTGTATGCTTAGTTGTTGAGTATATATTTGGGACCATTAAAATTTTTTGATGTAATATAATCTCACTGTTGTGCTGGTACCTGTTTCACACCGTGTAATTTTGTTCTGCATCACAGTTCTTAATATTTTGAGGATTTTGTGGAATATGGTAACGTTTTTATTGGAGAAAAAAATCTTTCAACAATGTGCATAAAAGCAATACTATTTTGTGACTAAATATTTTATATTAAAATTTACAGCAGCACCTGTTGAGAGAAAAATCAGGGAAATAGGATGAAATAAAAAAAATTAAACCTATAGATGGGAAATCAGTATTCCAAAGAGACTGAAATTGCATAATGCAGAACAGTGATAGTAACTAACTCACCAAAATGCAGGATGGATCAATTAGGAATACCAATATACCCACCCATTTGACTTAGAAAAATAAAAAAGAAATAATTAAAGCTGAAGGAAAACAGCATTAGTGGTATTTTTAAAAAATCTCTGATTCCCTTTGGAATACCAGTTTTCATTAATAAAAGATGGTTGTAGAATAAACTCTTTACAAGGACACCATCTTTTGAAATTTATTCTAATACTCAGTTGAAAAACAGCAATTAACTTCGTCTAAATCCATGACCACCTTCTTTCCCCTTTTGCCAAAAGTCTAAGTAATACTAATTTGAAATCAGGCATGGTATCCTACTTCCTTACAGAAGATGGCTTTGCACAGCAGTGCTTCCTATGAAGGGTTGTTTATTCAGTTCCTTTCTTACATCCATCTTCAAGAGCTGATGTCCTTTCGGGCATTCAAAGCACCAGGTTGCAACAATCTTGATGTTTAATACGTAAATGTATCAATACAAATAGAAATAAGAGAAGTGAGCATCTGAGGCAGGATCACAGGTGATCACACCCAAGGGTAGATGAGCACTTTGTTTCTGAATGTTGTAGATGGCATGGCAGGTTCTGTGCCAACCACAAAAGGCAAAGCTTCAGTGGTTGGGCTTTTTGAGTACATACCAGCCAGTTTGGATTTAAATAAAAGTGTGCATTAGGGAGAAATTACTAGCCATCTTTTCCTCAAAGAGTTCATTTGTGATCACTTTCTGAGGTTGTGTTTTTATAATGTATTTGAAATGTCTGTGACAGGGCAATTCTCAGCAGTTTTACAGAGGTCAGGAGTTATGCACATGGTCACTACAGGATTAGACCCAATTTGCTGCTGCAGGCTGAGTCCCCATGCTATTGCAACAAACTGTCTGAAACTTGATTTTTGCAACTTTGGTGTCAGAGCAGACATTGTGACAAGGAAAGCTGCAATTTTGCAGGTTTTCTTAATTAGTCAGAATCTAAATCCAGCTCAAGATGTCAAACTTTTCTTGAGCATAAAGCTCTCAAAATTCATCCATACAGTCATCTGCAAGTCCTGCAGGCTCTATCTCAGGAAACCATTCTTCTGAGTTGGTCAAAGGAATACTTTTGTTAAAGATTTTTTCTGTTCCTTCAGCAATCAAGTGCTTGAATCTTGTGATGTTTGATGCTGCAGTCTTCAAGACTTCAGATACTTTCATAATACTTGTAGGAATCTTGGATTTTGAAACATTACATTTAACAGAAGAAGTATTATGCTGAAATGAAATGAAATCAGGAACTTTTTGAAGCTTTTATATCTTTATATTTTTATGAAGCTCTAAAAGGCTGGTAAAACATTAGGCTGCATGTCTTTTAATGCTGTCTGACTTGTGGTTGGGTGGTTAGTTGTCTTCCCAGTTATCTAATGCTCGTAGGCTGACAGGACATGTCTGCACTGATATAATACAGTCCTGGAAGTTGGAAGCAGATGAATGGTGGGTATACTCTTGCTCAGTGATGTTCACTTTTGTATTCATGGAAATCTTGGAATGTATTTTCGGGGAAAAAAATACTGGGATTGTGAGAAGTGGTGGATTTTTTTTTTTTTAAGAGTGAGTTAGAGTTTTTAGGTGGAAGAAATTATGTTAGGAAACAGTATCTGTTCTAGGTCTTTCTTTGGGCTGATTTTTAAAACCATTTGTCCTTATCCCAAGAGACCTGCATGTATATTGTACTAAGCATGGCTCAGTCATCTTAATTGCATTTTAACTGTGCCCTGAAGTATGGTTACAGGGCAAACCCTTCAGTATTTGCAGACAAGAACCAGGGTGTTTGAATCATCCATACAGGCCCCTCTGTTCTGTCAGTGGCTGAAAGACGTGATGCCGATTCCTTGGATGAACTTCCAAACTTTGAGCCTAGACTTACTGGGAATACCAGACAGAATGTATATGAACTACCTGGTCCCTCAGAGAACCCATACACTAATGAAAGAAATTCCAGGTGATCTGGAATATTTCCAGATTTTCTTCTAATGTGTGCAGAGTGTGGCTGCATTCGGGTTAACAGCGCACATCAGCACAAAAGAGATCCCCTGTATCGTGAAGGTGAAAGGATCTAAAACCTGGTGTATCTAAACAGTGAGCTGTCCGTAGAATGTGCTGTGTGAAATGTGCCTGCTTGGGAACAAAGATCAGGCTATTCATCTATTTATTCATCTCTCATAGCCCACCCAGGTGAGGCATCATGTTCTCATAGAATTAAATGCCTAGTAGGCCCAGTCCTTCTAATGTGCTGAGGATGGAACTGTTCAGATCCAGTGCAAAACAGTGGTTTTGCATCCCTGCAGAGATGGTTAATTGGAGCAGTGGTGGGGCTCTGATCTCCTGTTGCTGCTGTGGTGCTGTTAGGCAGGCAGCTGCCTTTGCAGCCCAGCACAGTGAAGTTGGCTGCCTTGCTAAATGACATTTCCTGGCATCTGTAGAGTGGCCTTACCCCTCTGAACAGTTCTACAGCTGCAGAGGCACCCTGGAGCAGCACTGCAGTTCCCCTGCCTTGAGAACATCAGCTCCCAATCCAGGTTAAGTTGTGAAAGCAGGAGATGAGATGGGTCACCCACAGCCTACGTGTAAAACCAAGCAACCATTCAAAGAAGAGAAGTTGTCTGTATGCGTGTTCTCCACCACCTTCTCTTTCTGGAGTCCAGAAGAAATGAAGGAATGTTCTCCACCACCTTCTCTTTTTGGAGTCCAGAAGAAATGAAGGAATATACAGCTCATAGTTCAGTTCAGAAAGGAGGGAGGGCATGCGGGTGTGCTGCAGATAAAGGAGCACCCCACAGCCCCCTCCTGTGGGAGGGCCTGTAATGCCCACCTTCAATCAGAGCCATAATTTAATGTCTTAATTCATGTGAGGAAGGCATAACTTAATGTATTTTAGGTTTGTCTTGTACAGAGCCAGGAGCTGGTTTCAACTCTTGTGGGTCCCTTCCAACCTGTGATATTTTGTGGTTCTGTTCTGTGGTTTTCTCTCATGGTTTTCATCAGTGCCTGGCTACCTGATGAGCTGGTAGATTTGATTTGATATTGCTCTAGTTGCAACCACATTCACTGGAGTATGAATCTTATGAGGGTTTAATATAAATTAATAGAATAATTGAAAGCTGAAATGAAGTCCACTGTAGCTGCTGAAAAAAAAAAGGCAATTAAAAATGGGAGGGGGAAGATGCCATCTTCTGTATGCCAATTGTATTTATTAACAATGTAAAAATAATATATAAACCAGTAGGTAAAGTTAAAAAAGCAAAATGCTACTGGCAAATGTTTGAAATAGCCACTGATTTACAGTGACCTCAGATCTATACCCATGGCCTTGCTGTGCACTGTAGAATGTCCCAGGGATGTGCAGTATCTGTCTGTCTCAGGACTCTGAAATGGCCCCATGGGAACAACATTAGTGTTAGTGGTTTAGGTTGAGATCTGGAGATTCTCTAGCACAGGATGGAACTATGCTCATTAAATGTACATCTGTAATACAGAAGGGGGATAATTTGGGCTGAATAGCACTGATCTTCTAAGCAAGTGTAAATTTTGTGCATAAAGATACTGTAGGTAGGCTGCTCACCTGAGAGGGCTCAGCAGCGTTCCCTGGCCGCGTGTACCAGTGTGGATTAGCATTCCTTCTGGAAGTACACACATCTCAGAGCCCATACATCATGCTCCCAAGTTTTTAGACAATGCTAATCTTTTCTCTTGTGTCTGGCAGCTTGCAGCCCCATGCCATACTCTGCTGTGTATTTTACTGGCCTTTGTAAAATATATAGCAGAGTATGGCGTGGGGCTGATGTAGGTCAGGAAGAGAGGCTGTACCACTACAACGTGTCTGATTCTCTCTGTGCTTTTTGGGTACCCCAGCTGCTATGCATCAAATAGTGATAGAACTGAGTAATGCTAATTGGTAAGCTGTTACCGGTCTTGCATCAGAGTATAAAGACAGGTAGGAGATGTGAATAGCCAGGTTAAAAAATGGCGTTGAACAGTATTGTCACCACAGGAGAGTCCTTGTGTGCTCTGCAGTGAGTCTGCAGTCACTCCAGCATCTGTGAAATAGCAGTGTTATAATGCAAATAACAATTCTCTAAAGCATCTGTAATTTAAAAAGTCTCACTTCTAAGGGAGTAAGTCAAGTCCATGTGATTTAAAGTCAGTTTCTGTCCACACTGAGCTTCTCTAAATAACATTAAATTTTTATATAATTCAGCTAGAATTAAAGGCACCTTCTGTGTTTCTGCAGTCAGTGCACATAAAGTACTGACCACCAATTTTTACCATAATCTTTTCAACCAGCTATATCTAACTCTATCACTGGACAACCTTAATTTTGTGCCTTCTGTCACAACCCCATAAAACTGGAGTCTTTCATTAGTTCCTCAAATTCTTCTTCCCACATCTGTGACTCTTGCACACAGAAGTGAATTTGGGGTACTATTTGAGCAGGTAGCAGGGACACAAATTTCCTCATTCCTGTATTGTTCACTGTTCCAAGAAATGGCTCTGCCCTTAGTAGGTATCAGAGGTGGTGGTCCCAGCCCTGCTGCCATCCACCTCCCTGCTGAGGCTTTGTTAACTTCTCCCTGGAGTGTTTTCCTTTCTTTGAATTCACACTTTCCTTCAACTCCAGCCAGCCTCAGTACTTCCCAAAGCTGCTTACAAAACTTTTGGCTGTGCTCGCCTATTATTTTTACCTCACTCCCAGTGTCATCAATATAGATATTGATGCACTCTTGTAAACTAAAGTGGCAAAACAGCTGTCTGAAAACCTAAAATTCCCAGAAGTGCTGGACCTTCAAAATCACATTGTTTTTATAAGGACATTTGCTAGTTACGATTGGTAGGAATTGATACTTATAATTTCAAATATTTTTCATATTAATAAAACATTTCTTCTCTCTTCTTGCAGGCCCATGGGCGTTCCTCCACTGCTGTGACACTCATTGCCTCTCTGAAGGGTTCAAGTCAAGGAGGTTATGTCACCATTTTGTGTTTGCCTGGGATGTTGAATACTCCTACCTTGCTTTCAGGTTCATGCAAAGAGCCATAAACTGCTGGTGCCCCTTCATCTCCTCCCCATATCTTTTGCTTTATTGTTTGCCTTGTGTGTTTGACTCTCTATTTATTTTCTATGGGCTCAGAGGTTTATGAGATATTTATTCTGCCCAAACTCTCTCTCTTTGTATTTTAGATTCTGTATTGTGTTAGTCTCTTCAGGAGCCTAAGCAGCTGGTTTATATTTCAGCACTGAACAAACATGTGCTGAAGGTTAATTCTAGGGTTTTTTTTTTCCTGGGAGTTTCTCTCTGAATGCTTCAGATACCAGCCATAGACTGTAAATCACTGGAATCCCGCCCCCCGCCCTCGCATTCAGATTGATCCGAGGCACATTAGCAAATACTTCCAGGGTTTTGTTTGTGTTTTGGTGGCACGTACAGATCCGTGTCTTTTTACTCTCATTCAAATTTCTTTACCGCTTTTATCTAAACAGAACAACATTGAAAACAGCATTTCAGAATCAAATACTGCGAGGGCCAAAGCTACCTTCCCACCGCTTTCTTTTTCTCCTGGCACGCATTGTTTACAGCTCCAGAGTCTACTTAAAGCAAACTTGCTCCATAGCTGAGAATTTGGTTGATGAACAGTCAAGTCATATTTACAAGAAAGCTGCTTAATGACAGTCCCAAGCAAAGGAGGAGAAAAAGCTCTTCCCTGATTACCATGAGTTTAACTCTTGTATTGTAACCTCATGAATTCTGTTATTCCCATCCCTCAGCAACTTACACTTCAGACAGCAGATGAATGGTGGAGCTTTGTTGATGGTTGTACTCGTTGCTAGGGGACAGTCTGAGGGGGGTGAATCATGCCATTTACAGTCAGCCTAAAGGAACATTTGGAAATGTTTGAGCTTAGAAAGTTCCCTCTGTAGTCTGTCGTTGGAAATCGAGTGCTTTGTGGCTGTGAAAACTGCTTTAGAAATAGACATGATGATAACGAAGGCATTAAACACACTGGTGTCTTTAGTAGCTTGTACCTATGTAGGTATCTTAAATCACAGTTCTGGTGTTTTTTAATTGTTTTATAATTATGTTTTTAGTTAAAAGCTGAGCGTGCGAAATGGTATCAAATCGAAATTATTGCAAGTCATATTAAAATTAAATACTACAAATTTTCATCATTGCTCTACTGTAAGAATGCAATTGCTTGTACATGTCTGGATCTGAACTTTCTCGGATATATTCATTGGTATTTGTTTTATTTTATCTGCTCTGGGAAGGCGGCAGCTTCAGGTACCATCAGAAATGAGAACTTGACCTGTAGTAGGTAGGTGAGGTTTAACAAGATACATCTCCGATGGAACACGGGTGGGTGAATAAAAGTCCTCCCACTCTAAATGCTAAGGCACAGTTTGGAGAGGACGTGGAGGAAGCACACACCCAGCTGGGGCTGACAGGGATGGCACAGAATTACCGAGGGGAAAGCCCTCCGCACGCATTCTGGGGCTCGTAGCCAGGGCAGGCGTTTTGCCCAATGCGGGCAGCCTGCCCTCCGCAACCCCGCGTCCAGGGCTGCTCTCGGCGGAGCTGCGGGCAAGCCTGGGCTTGTGGTGCGCGGGGCCGCGGCGCTCCCCGCCCGCGCCGTGCGGCTCGGGGGGTGCGGGAGGCTCGCAGCTACTCAGCATCTCCCAGCGTGCGTCCCGCGGCCTGCAGCCCTTCGCAACAGCGCATCCCCCTTGCCCCGCGCGTCTTGAAGCAGTTTATCAGTGTTTTCCAGACTACTTTCAGCGCTCCCAGCGCGTTTCAAAGCGAGCCAAGTGTTCCTGCCCGCTGCTGCTGCTCTTTCGGCATCCGAGCGGAGCGCGCAGCCGCTTCCGCGCCGCCGCCAGAGGGCGCCCGGCCCCCGCCCGCCGCGGCCGAGCCGGCGGCATCCGCGCCCCGAGCCCGTTCCGGAACCCGTCCCCGGCCGAACTCCCGACCCCATCCCCGGCCTGCTGCTGGGGCTGCACCGCCAGCACCCGCCCCCACACTGCCCCAGGCTAAATGTTTCCTGTAACAGAGGCAACCACCTTGAATAACGCGCGAGCATGTGGCCGCTAACAGCATCCCCAGGAACGTTTCCTGGATAAGAAATTCGAGTTTTATGACCATGCTCCATAATGCGCCCTCCCTTTCAATTGTCTTACTACTGGCAACACCTGGATCGGACTATCCAGCTGTTGCTTCTTTTCAGGAGTCTGTCCTACAAATAAGTTGCATCCAAGTTGTGACAATGGGGAAGCATTCTTGCATCTGTCTTCTGCGAATAGGTCTATATAGTTTTCAAATGCTAAGGCGTTTTGTTTTTGATTCTATTGATTAACACTCTCATCTGTCGTAAGCATTGCAGTAAATGCTTTGAAAAATTATTTAGTGAAATCTTTCCACAAGACAGGAAATCAAAAGGCTTCAAGAAATGAAAGTATGGCAGTCCATGTCTCTGAAGAGTTGAGAAACTATTAACCGATCTTTTTCTCTCCATGGCTGTTACACTCAAAAGCATACTTCTTTCTCCATCCAACAACAACAGATGGTTTGCTTGCAAAACTTTCTTTTTTTCAGGTTCGGAAACAACTGGAGTACATGACTCACATAGTAAAGGGTTAATTAAACCACTTGTGCCCTCCTGGTACATCCTCTCAAGAAACTGAAAACAAGTTGCAATTCACATGAGCAGGACTTACCCGTCTACAGGGCTGCCTAAAATGAGGATCCTCATGAAGCAGATCATTAAACCGGATCTTCAGTGGGACAAACAGGCCTCTGCAATGAACACCAGTGTCTATCATTTAGTAATCGTTTGCTTGCAAACTTCTCTGGTCCCTCAGGCACAACAACAGATGTCTCTCCCTCAGCCGATGCACAAACACGCGTGTACCCAATCCCTTACCAAACACACGTATCGAAGGTAGGTGGTTAATAATAAGAAGAATTTCAGATGTCTCATCTAACTGTGCAAGATCCAAAATGTATTTTGTGAGTTCAGTATGATTGAACAAGAAACAGGCAGAATGCACCAAGAAGTGGCTGATGCACAGACTGATAAATACCAGAGACAAACGATTACATCTGTGAAAAGTAGAGCAAACTGTCAAACAGAAATCCTGACACAACCAAGCCCCACTGTGTGACACCGTGCCTTACACTGTTCAGCTCCATGGCTAAAATATTTCTCTTCAAGTTCTGAGCCTGCGATAAATAAAGCAGCAATCATCCAGATTACTTGGCATTGTTTATTTTCCTAACTGAAGACGGGATAAATTCCGGAGCCGGTGGGCGCTGTGGCGGAGGGACGGACGGACGGACGGACGGGGCTGCTGGCCGGGCTCACCGGGCCCGCGGGCCCTGTCCCTCACGGGCACCTGCTGCCGCTTCCTTCCGAGCGGGAGCGCAACAGGCTGCGCCGCTCGCCCTGCTCCGAGTTTCCCCCTTACTTCTTTGAGCTGCACTAAGGGCTTTACGCGGCTCGTCTGGAAGCGCCCCTGCGCATTACTCTGTGGGGAATTTCGTGCTTTTTAAAGCGTAAACTTCGGACCCGCGCACTCCCGCTCGGCGCTGGCGCCGTTCCCAGCGGAGGAGGGCGCGGCGCCGGGCGGTTCCCGGCAGGTACAGCCGCCCCCGGCGCGGCCCCGCGGGCGAGTTAGCCGGCGAGGCCGCTCATCACCCCGGTTACAGCGGGAATGAGGCTCAGCCGCTCCCGGGGCCGCCCCCGCCGGGCGGGCAGAGGCCGCTGTCGCTCTCGCTGCCGCGTGCGGGCGATGCCCCGACCCCCCACCGCGGCCCGCCCCCAAGGCCGCCCGGGGCCGCCGCCCATTGGCCGGCGCCGGGCCCCTCCGCCCCTCCCATTGGCCGGGGCCGCTGCCCGTCACGCCGCCGCCGCCGCCCGGGTCTAATTGCCGGGGCACGGGCGCGCCCCGCCACAGGTACCGGGGCGGTCGGAGCGGTGCGGCCGTGGGGCCGCTCGGAGCTGTCCCGTCGGAGCTCCGCGCCTTTGCTCCCGGCCCCTGGGCATTCGGTCTAGTGGCTAGGCTGAGCTCTCTCCTCTCCCGGCGTGGCTCACTCTTGCCTGGGGAACCTCTTCTGCAGCCGCGGAGCGAGCTCGGCGGGGAAGACTGGCCTGTTGCCGTCGGGAGGACGGACCGCGGCGATCGGCCCCGCGTGTGTCCCCGGCGCGGGGCGGGGGAGCGATGAGCCGCGCATTGTTTGCCCTGTAGGCAGCGCCCGGCGGGCAGCGGGGCGGCGGGCCATGGGCTCCGCGCCTTTGTCTCCCGAGTGAGCCAGCCCCGCGCCCCCAGCCTCCCGCCGCCCCCCGAGCCCCGGCGACATGGACGTGACCGTCTCCGAGCTCCTGGAGCTCTTCCTGCAGAGCCCCTTGGTGACATGGGTGAGCAGAGCGGGGCGGCGGGGAGCGAGGGGGCAGCCCTGTCCTGCCGGGGATGGCTGGGACCGGCCGCCATCCCCCAACCCTGCTGTCCTTCCTCCGGCAGGTGAAAACCTTCGGGGACCTGGGGAGCGAGGACCAGGACAACCTCGGCGTCTACATGGACCTGGTGGATGGCGTGGTCCTGAACAAGATAATGTTGCAGATGTGAGTGGGGTCGGGGGGAGCGCCCTGTCCCTCCCGCGGGTGCCGGGCTCCGGCCCGCAGCTTTCCTCAGGCGCCGGGGCGGCCTGGGGCCGGAGCGCTTCTCATTGTGGTTGCTCTTTGAAATTAACAAAAAACAATGTGGGGGGGAAAAGCTCCGAACTAATCCAAGTCCAGTGTTCTTTAACTCGTTTTCCTAACCTTTTTTTGCGTAGTATGTGTGTGGTTTTCATATTCTTTCCTTTTTTTTTTTTTCTGCCAGTTATCTTAGTCAGTGTTACAGTGGAAGGTGTGTGGCAGTAAAAAGAAGGAAATGAAAGTACAGTATCAAATAAAGCTTTACTGGGAGAGTTTCATCTGAACTTTGTCTGCTGTTGCGTAAACTTCGATACTAAATACATAATTTGGAAAAACCTTTTAGTGCTACCTCTTTCTGGCAGCACTGTAAGGCCATGTGTTGAAGGAAGTTAGAAATTGGTTGAAAGATGGAGTGCTGAAAATACCCTGACACCGAACTGAATTGTCGTTAGGACTTGTGCTGTTTTTAACCACATCCTTTCCTGTTGCTGATCTACTGTGCTGCATGCAGAGCCTGATTGTTTTCTCTCTTCTGTGTATCTTATTTTAAATTTCTGAAATACATCTGAGAGAGAGTTTGTAGGGACAAGTGTCTGGCTTTCAGCGGAGGAGAGTTTGGAAGTCACTCAGTTTTGGCAGTGTGCTCTCTTAAGTGACTGAAATCAATTGAAGCTCGGCCAGTGGTTTGCAGTGCTAGTCCACGCATTTAAATGAAGAATTCGTGTTAGAATACTTTACAATCTTGAGAAATAACATTAAATCTGACAGTGCCTTGCCCACTCAGCTTGTGAAATTTTGTTATCTTCTGGTACCTGGCTGCTCCACGTGAGAAGGTAATAAAATTTTCTTTTGATTTGATGTTACCGGGAGGGAAAATTGTGAACTGAAGCTTAAACAGTGAAGCTGGTGAAAATCCATGATTCAGAACAGAGCCCAGATCAGCCAGCACACGGAGGTAACAAACTAGTGGTGTAAAAACTAGGAGGAATAGAAGCCTCTTGTAAAGCAAAGGCATAATTTCCAGAATTTTTAAAGGAATAATTATACTTTAAAAAGATTATTTTCTGCAAATTGGAGGCTCAAGTATGAAGGTTTAGGTACAGGCTTGTAGCTTTCCAAGATATGAGAAGTTAAATTTTGATTCCTGGCTATTGGGTTTGGCACAGTGATGACCAACCTAACCATTAAAGAACAGCAGCTGAGTTGGCTGCAGGTTTAACTAAACAGCACTGTTATCTAATACATTCATATAATTACATATGTGCAATAGTCATCTTATTTCAAAACAAGAAAAATTAACCAAGTCGTAGTTAATCATGAATTTATGAAGTGATGTGGCTTTTGAATGACTGTGGCATTGTTAGAAGGGTTTTATTAGGTGACGTGTGCAAACTTAAATATTTGTACTTGGCCACTGAATTATGTCTAAGGAGGTAAGAGTTGGTAAACTCTTATTTGTTAAACTCGAGGGAGCAACTGAACAATGGTCTGGGGACAAGGAGGCAATTCTAAGATCTCATGGAAATAAGGAAGAGAAGCATGCAGGCTGGCTGAGTGCAGTGACTGACTCTAGTTGGCATTTTGTCTGATCTCCTGTGATGGTGAGAGGTGCCCTGGCATGTTTACAAGTTTTCAGCTGTCAGGTGAATAAGTTGGTGAGGCTTTGGTTTTTCTTTCTTTGCGTTTTTCCTCAACAAACATCTCTGGCAGTGGTGTATCAGAAAGTGAAGTGTTGGAGTTTTTTAGGCAGCTTTAGCAGTAGTAGTGACTAAAGAGCTTGAAACCAAAAGCTTTGTACTGAGACCCCAAGTTTGTTTTATATAGGAAGGATTGCAGTTTTGTTTAGGTCAGTATGTCCTGACCTAGCAAGGTACTCAGGAAAGGTGCTGACTGACCTTTACTTTTCCTTGATTTTAACTTTTGAAATTGCAATGCAATTACTGCTTACATGTAAGTCAGGCAAGTCTTGCAAGGCATGTTTCTGCCCCACAAAGCTTTCAGAATTAAAAAAAAAGTGTTTTTAAAAATTCTTCCTCATCAGTTTTTTTAAGTCCTCTTTCCTGAAGATGGCTTTCGGTGCTTGGCTGGAGATTTCTTCCTGCTAAAAGCCTATTAATGAGGGCCTTTGATAAATCTGGAATTGGATTTGCCATGCCATGATGGTGTTGATTGCTTGAAAGCACAGATGCAGGCATGCACACACATGTAGAGAGTAGGGGGAGGCAGGTCAAAGAGCTGGGCTCCTCATGTGGGCAGCTGCCTCTTTACTTGTGTGTTGTTTCACTTTGAATTTTTTTTTTCCTGCTTGCCTGATTATGGGAACAGAAATAACAGGGGCATGTGAGCTTGCATCTAAACACCAGGTGTGATGCAGTGCTTTGCTGCAAGTCAAGCTGTTTCTTTCAGTGAAGATTTTGAAAGCCAGATTCTTGGGAAATTCATTACTAAAAATACAACATTTCTGCCCTGCAGCGAAGCAGACTTTAATTCAGGAGACAGTCAAGACAGGTGGATCTGTGAAGAAATCCAGATACACCTGTTGAGTGGAGATTGCTGAGTGAAAGTAAGGCTTCAGCTGCTTGAGTCATGGGGGGGCTGTAGGAGTTCAGCCAGCCCCTAATTTCTGCTGTAATATTTCAGGTTTTTCCTAAATGCTGTCTGGCAGCTTTGGGTGGAGAAAATCCCAGCTGCTTTGTGTTGCAGTGTCAACGTTTTTTAGGTGGTGGGTTCATCTCAGCAAGGCAGCTGTGTCACCAGAGAGATATGTGACAGCTATCAGCCGCTTTTCCAGCCTGCCAGGTCCCTGCTGGCTTTGTGACAGGAGGTGAAAATAGGGCTGTGCCTTAACTTCATCCTCTTCAGAAATGAGCTGCCCCTGGGAATGCCAGCCCAGAATAAAATGTGGTCTGCTCAGGCTTACCAAATGTAGCCATGGCACAAGGGCAGAGGGGGGGGAACCTGGCCTGGGCTTAGGCAGCCTGCCGTGGGTAGGACACCAGCTGCTGGGCTTGGCTGGTGATCCCTTTGCTTACTAGTGATCTCTAAAACAGGCAAGACTGTTTCTAAGAAAGCTGAGCATTGTTTTTTCCCAGTAGGGGCACCTGGCTTTTAAATGAGTGAATTTAATAGTAAGAGTCAAACAGACAGCAGTGTTTAGTTCCCCCAAATTTATTAGATTTTAAAACAAGATAAATTATTTTTCAAATAATTCTGTTGTAAATTAATGGTTTCCTTTGCCTGTGTCCTGCTCAAGTGTATGTCCCAACCTGCTTGTGCATGAAGAACAACGTTGATTTTTGCAGACTGGCAGTACTGGCTGAATGCTCTGCATACAAAAATGTTGATCTTCAAAGTGGAAATGCTGTGTTTCAAGCTTGTGTTGCTGATGGATTTATGTGTACCAGGTTAATGATGTTCTCTGCAGACATACTTTAAAGAACTTTTTTGAGATGGCTGTGTGTCACTTCCTGGTGTGGAATTAGCACGTGGTGGCACTGCAATGACTGCCTTCAGTGTTACAGTTGCAGCTGTGGCATAAGATCTACAAGCATAAGCAAATATTTGCCTCACTTAACTTCCCAAATAAAACTTCCTGTAAGAAATTACGTGGAGGTTTATGCAGGCACATAAGTGTTTTCACTTTGGCTTGTTCTAATTATTCTAATTGAAAATAGACTGCTCTCCTGTCAAAACATTTAGCAAATAGGAATGTGTGTTAGGAATACTGCTGATAATGCTCTTTGTGTTAAAATCCTGTTATAACAATGCACAATAATAGGTTTCTCCGTTTCAGTTGCTGTCATGGTTTGCGGTACCGTTGGTCTGTTGTCTTTAATTTAGACCACGTGACAGGAGCAGCCACATTGTGAGTGCCCACTCCTCGTGGTTTGGAGCAAATGGCACAAATACCAGAAGATGTGTTAGAGATGAGTATCTGCTTGATTTAAAATTCTAGAATGCTATGTAGGGGTGCATTCTTCCACCACTTTCTGGTCAATTCAGGAATCTGCCAGCCTTGATAGCATCATCTCATTTGATAGAGGAAGGAGTTAGACTAGCCCCAGTGTGGTGCATTTTTGGTTAGTGCCTTGCCTGCAGAGCCAAGTGCCACAGGATGCTGGGCCACTCAGTTCCTTCCGGCATCTCATAACCCTTGGGCCTGGCTTGAGGGCTTTCCCCTTGCTCATCAGAAATTGTAAGAATTGGACTGTCTTTTTTTTTTTTTTGGTTAGTTTTATGACTTATGGGATTACATTATCGTGCACTTGTGTTGGTGGCCTCATGCCTGCTGAATTTGTCCCTTGATTTGTGTCTCCTGACCCTTCCTTTCCTCTCTTTTCCTAGAAGACTTGAGCTTGTATGAACCAGATAACTTCTTTAAAATGTTCAGGTATATAATGAGGTTTGAGACTTTTTTCCTGTTTATTTGGCTTGGGTGGGTTTTTACTGGTTTGTGGAGTACTTCCCTAAGTCACACCTCAGCCATGCCGCCTCAGTCTTATTTAGGTAACTTTTTTGATCTTGAGAAGTAGGTGGTTTTAACAAAAAAAGAAGAAATGTAATTTTCCTTATATTTGTGTGTAAGGGAAAGACCAAACATCAAAGGACTGAAAAGGCATCTGAGGTGGTTGAGGTGGTGTTCAGCGTTTTTTCAGATAAATCCAGACTTGAATTTTTTTGGGTTACCTGGTTAGTGTTGCCAAAAAAAAAAGCCAAGAACAACAAAACCAAAACCAAACAAACAAAAAAACCCAAAAACCCCAAACAAACAAAAACCCCCCTCTCTTTAATTTTCAGTGTGATCCTTAAGAGTTTCTTTCTATACAATTCTTAATGAACAAATTTCACCATACAGGCAAGGGCTGTAATGTTCAAAGTGTAGTACCAACAGCCCTGTCTTCTTTAGGGTAGGATTGTCTTTAAGCACAGAAAGAAGAAATGGGATCTTGCTTGTTGAGGAGGCATTGTTCCATTTTCCTGTGAAGACAATAAGCTCGGTGGCAGTTTGAAGCGTAGGCTGCGCTGGATTTCCACATCTTGTTCAGAGGGTCCTCTCTGAAGTAAGCTGGGGTGCTTTGTGAAGCTCGTTACACAACGTGTTCAGACAACATGCTTTTGAGCTACATTCTATTTTCAGAAAAGCTTTTCATTTTTTTTTTTTGTGATGGAGAAGTGGCAGGAGTGCCAGAGCTATGCTGTGCTTCAGCTTGGCTGGAGGTTAAGAGGACCCTGAGGTCAGTGGCATTAAGGGCTCTTGGAGCAATCAATTACCCTTAACGAAGATGATAGGATAAAAGCTCTGGAATTGCTCCTGAGGGCCTGGTCCTGCTGGTGCTTATGTTCTTGTAAAACAGTCTCCACTGTGCAAGAATGAGCAGGTCTTGTTCAGGGAGTAGCTGTTCTGTGTCTTATGTGCCTTTGAAAACGTCATCCAAGTCCTGCAGTTCCACTAGTGCAGCTGTTGAAGAAATAGCCTCTGCTTTCCTGTGGCTGATGCCCTCTGGTTTGTGGATTTTTGGCCCATTTTGTGCAGCTCTGGGAAGGATTGTGGAGTAGTGACTGCTAGCCAGTCAAAGATGTCAGTTCCTGGCCACAAAGCTGGGAACACTGCCAGACAGTGACCAGTGGCGTGGCACTGTGCTGCCTGCATGAGCTTTCACATGAAAATGAAAACTGTAGGCTGACCCTTCTGTTTGGCCAGCTTCTCTTTACTGAATGCTTCTTCCCTTTTAGCTTCCCACTTTGTTGTCATGGCCTTGCCTAAAAAAGCTGTGTCCAGCTTCCTTTGAGGTGCAGTGTCTGCTCAGAGTGCACTGAAGGCAGGGTGCTCTCTGAGCTCAGCCCCAGGTGGCATTTATTCTTCTCCCTCAACCAGGACCCATCCTGTCAGACTGTTACAAGTATGGCTTCTGCACTCCTGTGTCTGAGCAGCAGTAACATGGAATACTTACTACAGATTTTACTTAAAAAAACTTTACTTACTACAGATTTTACTTTAAAAGCTTGCTGCAATTGCCTCTTTTTGTTCTTTCTTTCATAATTTATTTTAGTATAAATGTGTATACAGAATTCTTTGCTGCTGAAAGGCAGTGTAGTGTCTTGCTAGTTTATGCCAATATTGGACATCTGCTTAAATGCATGTACATAAATACCATGTGTGATGTTACCTGCTGTCAAGGCAGTTTTCTCTCATCTCTCAAATATCTGTGTATTTTTTCATACTTATTCACATAGCACTGCTTTCACTCAAGAGGTGCTCTGGTTGTGCATTTTAAAAAAGTAAACATATTTATGTAAGCTCTTTGACGTACTTATGTAAACGTTGGCAGATATATTTTAAAAATAAATATTGGATCAGTTCCTCTTTTATTTCCTTGTCAACGCCTGAGTTCAATAGTTGGCCCTGGAAGAGCTGTGAATGGCTTAATTAACAGCCAGAGCAGAGCTCTGGGAGGCAGGTGTTTGGATTGTGTAGGAGTCGCTGATAACAGTCATTATTAGAGGACAAACACAAATCTTTGATCTGTGCTATTGGCAGATAAAGATTTTTGGGTTCCTTTTTTTTTCCAAAATCGTAGAGTTAGTGTATGGAGATGATCTGAAGGTGTACATTTGTATGAAATAGGTTGCAGCTTTTTTTCTGTCTTATTTTTTATGTCAGAAATAAAATTCCTTTGGGTACAATTTTGATTTGTTTTTAAAATCAAACAAAAACCAGCATGTATATTAGAGATCTAGTAAAATGGTATGGGGGTAATATGTGCAGTATTTTTTTCCCATCATTTTAGGATACATCTGGTCTTTGAAGTTTTTACAGTAATCACCAATCAAGTATCAATACCCTTTTCTTGTCATAAAACTCCAAAGCCAAAAAAGGCACGATAGTATTTCTTAGACTTGCCTTTATTTGGATAAGGAAAACCCCATCTTATCAGAGACTGCTTTGATCTAGCTTGCACAAACTAGATATGCTCTTTTTTCAGGGAAATATGTGTAAGAAGGGAAGCTGACTTGAAGTACTGTGTTGGTTGCAGTAGGGTACTTTGTGACATGCAGGAAATATTTCCAACTTACAGATAGGTGCAGAGATAATGAGCTTGTTCTATCATGAATTAATGCTTATATACTCTGTATAATTCAGTGTATTTAATTCATAAACTTAAATGTGCTATTGAGGTGTTACGTCTTAACACCAGTTTAATTAGTAATATTTTATTTTCTTCCTTTTTAATAGAGATCCTCGACCAACCAACCAACGTGTCAACAAGCATGTAAATAATGATACCTATCTTCGGGTTCAAAACCTGACCATCTTGATCAGAAACATTAAGACTTACTATCAGGTGAGATTTCTGCTCTCTGCTCATTAGTCTGTGGTGACTGCTGTATTGTTTTAGCTTGTGCAGGGGCTGGGGGCTCAGAGAAGCTTGCTACAGGTAATGGAGAGGAAATTGTGTTTGTGTAAAGTACTTTCAGCCATGCTTTTTCTTCTGAAAATGACAATACGGTTATCTTCATCTATTCCTCATGGCCAGAGGCTGCTTCCTTGCCTTCCTCTTTTTTTTTTTTGAAGAAGTTGTTGTCCTCAAAGACTGTCAGCATTTGGAGATGTATTTACTAAAAGAGCTGTTTTGTGGTAGGGTTGTGTATGTGAAGGGGTTTGCTGAAATGGAAGTAGTGTTTCTAGGTATAAGAGTTTTAAAAAAACAGGAAACCTTATCTTAAAGGGGCTGCTAGAAAATAAAACACTGATGAAGAGATGTTTTTAACACTAGAATATAAATCTTGAATTGATAGGAAAAATAAGTCTGTGCTTAGCTTGAAGGTAGACTTCTTATGCTCTGTACTTTGGTGTTCAAGCAATTGTTTGTTCAGAACTCCTAAGAGCCAAGTGCAGGAATGACTGCAGAGTCTCACAGTGCATTTGCTGGGTGTCATTCTTGAGCTGTCAGTGTTCCTCTACTGTAACAGCGCTCACCTAAAATCAGGCTGGTGACAGCTGAGCACTTTTGCAGAGTTACGAGCATGTTGGCTGCTGCTGGAGAGCCATAGCATGAACTCAGTTACTCTAAATAGAATTTCTGTATGCTCACTGTTGTGTGTATTTGGACTTCTTAGTGAGGAGGTAACCGTTCTACGGTTTCTAGGTGTCTTTTGCCAGATTTGAATGCTGTGCAGTATATAAACCAGGCTGAAACCACTTAGGATTGTTAAAATGCTTCTGTGTGTCTCAATCATATAATGAACAAGCCAGCTAAACTGTAGGAGTTTATGCCAGTGTGTTTACCCTGGACACTTAATCTTTTCTCTATATATAAAAGAGACTGTGCATTGGTTTTGTCTTCAAAATACAGAAGATATGTGGAGTAGTGCTTTTTCATGTCATTCTCTTCCAAAGTTTGCCTGCTGCTCTTCAATGTGATTGCCACAACTCTGCTCCTGGACTTGCCTAGGGAAGTCTGAAAGAGAGGCACATGTGAAAAATGACAAAGTCAGATGGCCTGTGTGAATCATCTGTGCAAGTTCCAGTAGCTTGCTAGAAAAACAAAGTAACTCAGGTCTGAGATAGAGTAGGGGAGCATATAATGTATTTCTGAAGATGACTGATTTATGTCTCTTGTTGAGATCTGGAGATGCTCATGCATCTCCATGATGTCATTCCTGAGACTTGTGATTTCTAAGGGGAAATTCCATTTGGTCATAACTAGAGGCTGAAGTTTGGGGTTTAGTGGGGTGGTTTTTTGTTTTCTCTCGTTGTTGCTGTTTGTTTCTGTAATTCAGTGGATAGTTTAAGTGTACATGGAGTCTGCAAGAGAGACTAGTCCTAACCTTCTTTCTCCTTGTCCTGCACAAGATTTGCTGTCTGAGAGTCGGGCCCTTCAGATGTTGAAGCTTTCATTCATGAGCTTTTTTTTTTTCTTTTTTTTTCTCTCTCTTTTTTTTTTTTTTTTTTTTGCTTCTTTCTTGAAGCTGATACTCTAATTTCTTTTAAAAGTACCTGGAGCAAGATCAGAGTCAGGAAAAAAGAAAAGTGATTCAGAGTCATGTGTTAATGTTGCTTGTTGACCTAGCTGTTGAGCTATTCAATAAAGCTAGTAACAAGTAAAATAGGTTAAGTCAAAGAATTTTCAATGGAAAACAGTAGCTGAGGCTTGCAGTAGCAGCTGTAACAGTGATGTTCCTATTGTGGTCCAGAATTTAAATACTGTGATTCTTGCTGCCTGAGGACTATATAAACAGTATGTAAACAAAGCAGTTGTGAGAGAGAGCTCATCAGTCTTTGTATTTGGTCCTGAAAATGTAATTACAACAAAGTTTACAATAAAATAACTTTTTTTGGGCAATAAGATTATATAAGAAACTTATTTTTCCTTGACACAATCATATCTTCAGGGCAGATCCAAGGTCTTGATGCTAATCTGAGATTCCCTTTCATGTGGTGTGTGCAGCCTGCAACTCTCCATCATCTGGGGGTAGCTGAGGCCATCTATGCTGTAATTGACCTCTGTGTGAGATTGATGTGCAGTATAATGTTGCATCTGTACTCATGTCTCTGTTAGATGTTGGGAGTTTTCTTGTTGTTTAGTGTATGATTTCAGTAGGTTTTGCTAGGGTTTTTTTTAACATGCAACTGCATAAGTGCTTTGGGATACTAAATATTTCTAATTATTAAATATTTTTATGCTACTTCTCTCCTGACTAGTAGAGATTTCTAAAATAGGCTGAAGTTATGGGCACTGTTTAATGAAGCAGTATAAATACATTAGCCTAAGTTAAAGTGAGGGTAGTGTCTTACTGGCTGAAAACATGTTTGCAGACTGTGAGGGAGAAGTTCCTGACAAACAATAGGAACACAAATTTTCTGCTTGCTCAAGAGAAACAAAAGCTCCTAAAAACATGATATTGGCCTTGAAATTTTACATTCATCTTTGCTTAATGGACTAAAGCCAAGTTTATGGCATAATTGCTGAATTTGGAAGACCAGATCATCTAGAATGAAGTGGCATTTTCCTCTTCATTTTTTGAAGGACATTGGTAGGTATGAAAGAATACTTGCCCTTCTCTGTACTGGGCAGGAGCAACCAAGAGTGTGACATGAATTCATAGTACTGTAAACAGCGTCTGAGGAAGGTGACATAAGTGCCTACTAAAATTAATGCTGATACTCAGAAGGTAGCTGACATTTCAGATCATGTAATTGTCTAGTCTGTCTGTGTCTAATATCAGATTTCTCTGTATAGCTGTATCACTGATCTCTTCATTAAAGCAAAATTCTCATTAATACAGATAATGCTACTTCAGAAAACAAGGACGGGTCTGTTCCAGAAGCACAATTCCAAATATTACAGTGTTAGCACTTTCCTGATCTCACAAGCTGAGGGTTTCTGCTGGAGATAGGTATGAGCAAGCCAGGTTGTTGGTGGAATTTGGGTTTGATTGAAGCTTTAAAGATCAGCCTCTGTATGTGCTTCACCAGACACAGCTTGGGAGGGGTTAGTGCGATGAAGAGGCTTTTTTTCTGTTTGAATAACCTCTGTTTTAGAAATTAGCTAACTGAATTTGTTCATTTGCAATTTTCTGCAAAGTTGCCATCTTGCAGCTTTCAACTGCATGAGACTTTATTGCTGGTAGTGTCAGGACTCTTAAAACAGAGGACAACACCGGTTGTTGCTGGCTTTGGTGATTTTTAAATTTATTTGTTGGCTATGTAATGCATGTTATCAGTGGTACCATGCAACATCTTTGCATTTCCAACTTTCTCAACAGTTGTACCTTTGCAGGTTTTATTGACTTGAGAGGGCCCCTCTTTTGAAACAGAGCATATGACTCATTTTGCTGTGGGATTTTATGAGTGTTCAAGATAATGTCATTAATTGCATTTAATAACAGTTACACTACTGGTTCACTAGAGCAATGGCTGATCATAAACTTCTGGAATTGGTGCCATATCTTGGAAAAGGCTGAACACAGCAAAAAGTTTGCTCATAGTGTGAAGTTTGTGACTCTTTTTGCTCTGAATTCTAATGCTTGTCTGTCTTTAAACTGAAAGAAGATGGAAGAATGCTAGAAAATCAGAAGGGTGTTAGCCTCTCCCTTTGCTGTGTTGTAGAGAATATTTAAATAGGTAGGTGCTGCAACTTGAAGAGTCCATGTAAGAGCAGCACCTGATGTCTGCAGTGCTTGGATAATATGCTCATACCTGTAGAATTTTGGAAGAAACCTAAGGCAGGCTGGCAGGGGAAGCTTGAACTGGCTTTATTGAGCTTCCTCATGTGTCAATCTTTGGATTTAATGTTTTTTCTAAGGAACAAAAAAATTACTTTGATACCAGTAAATAAAAAAGTTTTATGAAAGGGTCTTTTTTGAAAACAGCTAGTTTCCCAACCTTAAAAATGTCAGTAATCCACAGTATATAATGCACTCTCAAGCAAAAATTCCTTGCATTTACATGAAAAACTTGAAGCTGACAAAGAAAAGAAAGTGATCATCCCTTGGCTGTGCCTGGATGGGAATTATGGTCGCATCTGGAGTATGTGGATGAGAAGTGCTGTTGGAAGAAATGCTACTGTGTGGTCATGGCTGTATTGTTGTTGCCTCTATTCCCTGCAGTTGTGGCTACTAAATACTTAGTGGATTACCTTGTGTTTCTAAAAGGTTGGAAATATCTCTTCATTAAATAAGTTGTACTGAGGCACAATTCTGACAAGAGTTGTGACTGTGTGGCATGTGCAACTTCAGTAAGAAACTCATAAAAACTCTTAGTGTTCTCATTAAAGTGAGGGGGATGAGTAAAGGGAAGCAATTCACTGAGTTTTTGGAGACTATATTGCCACAAATCCTACTGTCCCCACCTAAATCATTTAGCTGGGCCCAGAGATCGTGGAGGGCAAGGGTGCCTTACTTTTAAGGCATATTTCTTCAGACATGTGTCCTCCTTTTGCTTCACTGCTCTGTACTTGTGTAAAAGAAGTGCAAGCAGTAGAGTTTTTATCAGGTGTGTTAAAGGATGTTAGCTGCCCAAGAGTTGCTGAGGCTGTTTCTAACCTTTGGAATAGATAGGAGTTTGTTTTCAGGCTGAGGCAAATTCTGCTTTTCCCTGTGGATCCATGAAGGTCTTGCAATACCAATAGCTTCCAGATCAGTGAACAACTCCCACTTCTGTAGTTGATGCACTGAGTCAGGTTTAGAGCTCTTAACTGAACTGTGAAGAGAAATTCCAACTTGGAGCTCCAGATTTGGGCACAGCTTAGAGACTGGCAACTGTACTCAAGCTATAAATAAAGTTCTGGAAGTAGCAGTGTCCTCTTTTCTGTGCTGGACTCTTTCCCCACTAGGCAGGCTACTTCTGCTGGGCTAGTGATCTACTCCTTAGCAAACAGCAAAATTCTAGAAATGCACATAAACGCACACACCCTGAAGTCAAAAAAGTATTTTTCTGTTCTTAGGGGAAAGTTTGTACCTGCGGTGGCCTGCTGAAATGAGGTAAAACTGAATTTCTTTTTGCTAGCTTTGTCAGTTTGATGGGTTAAGCTACACTGTGCCTGAGTGACTGCTTTCCTTTGACTCCTAGGGAACTGTTTTGGCTTAGGGCCAACCTTTCTTCATCTTGAGCTTTAAATTCCAAAATTATTAACTGAGTGTCAACTTTCTCATGAACAAAGATATCCATACAAAGGTATCCAAAGCTTCAACAGAAACTTTTTAATTCAAATGCTTTGCTGATGTCATGCACTCCTAAGTGCAGTTCTCTCCCTTTTCTGTACAGCTGAGTGGACTGTGTTCATGGAGTCTCCAAAATTTTCTGCCTTGGCAATTGTGCTGCTGCACCTCCCAGAGGGAGCGTGCATGTTCTTGTGGCCTGAAGTTTCAGCTGCACGAAGCAGCAACAGGGAGCAGCCATGAAGCCTCTGTTTTTCACCAGTCTACAATAAATAAACCAACTCCTGTGACAAACAATTATTTGTAAGGTGCTGTTGTAGGGATGGTTGGTGTTTCAGTGAGGCAGTGGGCCTTTCAGGACTTGAGATTCTGCCACTGGCACGACCTGGAGTAGAACCTTATTAGCTGTGTGTTTGCTTCTGCTTCTGTTCTTCATTTGACTTCTAGCTAGTTTAAACTTGCTACAGGCACAGACTGCCTACATGTATTTGTGCAGTACTTGGCTTAATGAAGCTTTCTTGGTTTTGCAGTGACAAAAATATTTTGAGTTAGGCTTTCTCTTCTGCTGGAGCATGATCATGAGACATGAAGGTTGCATGTAAGACTGGTACTGTCCGCACTGAATTGTGAAGACATTCACTTACTGTGGTGCTGTGTGCAGGGCAAGGGAGTGACTGACCTTGGTGCTGCCATTCTGGGAAATGCTGAACCAGTGATTTAGTCTTTGATTTAGTTCTTCAGTTGAAAATGGGTACCACTCTGCTGCAGTGGAACAAACAAGCATCACAGAAATCAGGGTCATTTTGTATAGGTCCTGTTATCAGGTATTTCAGTGGGAAAGAGACAGACAAGTGACTCATCACTAGCAGCCAGACTGTCTGATGCTTTGTTAGTGAAAATGGTCTTGATCATTTCCAGAAGAACTAAACAAACATTTCTGCTTCAGAGTTGAAATAAGTTTCTGCAGAGGTCAGTTTTAAAAGTGTTCCCAGGCTGGTGAGAGGTACCATTCCAAGTGACCTAGTAGCATGCTGCTGGACACATGATTGAGATTAGTGGCTTTGATTCCAGGATGCATTTTGGCTGATAGATTGAGTTCTATCTGGAAGTTCAAGGGAGGACTGGTTTTAGAGACCTGTTTTTTTTTTTTTCTTTGAGGCTCTATCTGCATTTGAATGCAGAATGAAATAGTGACCTCAAACAGATGGAAGGGAATGCGTTGACTTTTAAACTACTTTTCTACTGGAGCTAGAATATTGGAAAGGGCAGAGTAACCTGACATATGTCTGCAATCGTGTCTTTGTTTTGCCTAATAGCCTAGAGGGGTGTGAATGTATTGTGCAGACAAATGAAGAAGCTGAGCTAAGAGAGGAGCAGTGTCCTAACATACAGTGGCAGATGGAGGAGACCTGTAAAATTTTACAGTATGGAATAGCTGTTTGGTTCCCACACAGCAGCATTTACTTAACCTCTGACATGTTAATTGAGAGCAATTCTTGGGATGTCTGAACTGCAGAACTCACCCACAGTGTCCTTTATATGGCTTAAAAAGAGTAATGTGAGAGTGTGTGTGACTTTACTTAAGCAAAGCCAAGGCCTGATGTTAATCTCCTTGACTGTTGCTGTTATTACCAATGCTAAAGCCACAGAGTATTTCAGTCCTCTACCACTTATGTATTTTTGGATATTAGGTTTGAGATGTAAGTTGCTGCTCAGACAGCCATGTTCACTCCTGCTGCCTCAGCTTTGGACAAGTGTTCTATTTTTGTAAGCTGAAATTCTGCTACGGGGTGAATTAAGTTTCGTAGAGCCTACCAATTTTGGGTAAGTTAGAAAACGGCCTACATGCTACTTACAGCTGAAAATAGCTTTGAGGTTTTTTCTGCTGAAGTAAAAAATAAAAGCTAAAGATTACTTTATTGCCTGTGTTTCTGTAATGAGCTCCATGTCATTAAGAACTTTTCGTTAAAAAGTCTTTAAAGAGAGAAGATGAATTCCACAAATGTATGAAGTATGATTTCCAAACAGTCCCCTAATTGCATTCCAGTTCCCAAAGCAAATAACTTCTTTTTAATGGCAGGTAGTAAAGGAAAGTGATTTTTAAAAAAATTTTATTGGCATGTTCTGCCTATAAAAGTGTTATTTAATCCAGTGTCACTTTCATTGAGGTTATTGTCACATTCTGTATTGTGATACACAGGGTTCAGTCCACAGCCTTGATTTCACAGAACTCTGACTCCAGATTAAGGTTTGGTGTCCAGGCTTGTTCCAGGCACTATCTGTGGAGCAAGCAAAGGTGTCTCTGTGCCTGTAGCTCAGCTGGCCTTGGCTTTCCACTCAACAGCATCCTAGTTCAGCTGTTGATACAAAGCTCTGGAATGAACTTCCACCTTTCTGTACACTGCTCTTTTTAGTGGCTTTTTATACCTGTAAGCAATTCTTCCACAGTTCATTTTCATCTCAGACAGGTATTTGACATGTCTTTTAAAGCAATGCTTCCCTGTCCTTTTGAAGGAGCATCGGGTTTCAGAACTGTGTGGGAGATCATGGGTCTAATGCAGAGTTTTATTTACTTCTGAAAGCTTTTGTGGTTTGTCTTGTAGAGATCTGCTTGAGTTTATGTTAACCTCCAGTATTTTGGCAAATGTGAGTGCTCTTGGGCCAAGAAATGGGTGCAAGGGTTGTGGAGACACCTATCCTGGTTAAGAATGATGGGATTTATCCTGCTGAGCAGGTCACTGGACCAGAGAAAGTCACAGACCTGGGGACAGGAGGGAGTTTTAGTGTGCTAATATCTTTGCTAAAGATAGCTCGCAGGAAAGGGTATATTTCCTACTTTACATGATGCATGGACTTTACACCAATGCAAGTTAAGAAAGGCACCTGCTCATGAATGCACAGAAATTGAAATGCTGTCACTTCCTCATGCATGCATGCATCTCCCATTTGCACATGTTGGTTTTTGAAGAGAAGGATTTATAAAATGAGCAAACTTGAAGGAGCAAATAAAGCAGAAAATCAAAGTGTGTGCACGTTGTACTTAGAGTAAGCAGAATGACTTTTTGAAATAGCTGTTCAGATGTGCTGCTTGAATATAAGCTGTGTGAGCTTGTGCCTCTGTTTTCCATTATGATTAAGAGATGGAGTTGAAGTGTTTAAATTCTGCTGGGTCCTCATATGGCCAGTAAAAGTGCCTAAATAAGAATCTGCTCAGCAGACAGAAGCGGCCCCTGTGGAGTTGCCACTGTCTGTTCTCTTTCATAATTAGCATTATTAAAAGTCTCTAGGTGTTTATTTAATTTGTTTTTTAGACTTAAAATGACATCATTTTGTGTGTGTTAGGTGATCAAGATAACAGTGATAGACATCTGCTCCCTTTGGGAGCTGGTAGGAAAGACTTGCCTTGGCACAAAGGAAAAGTACTGTATTTGTATCTATTTTCACAGGGCAGGAAGATATTTATTCAGTGGGTTATTAATATTTTTAAACTACAGTAGGTGATGCTCTTTCTGTAAAGAACTTGCTTTTATTTACCTTGCAAAACAAACTGACTTCAAAAATGTGTAAGTTGTTTGCTGTATGTTTATGAAGCAAAAGAAGACAAGTTCCCTTTGGAACCTTAGAGTTCTTGGGTGTCTTGGTTTGTTTTTGGTTTTTTTGTTCGTTTGTTTTGGTTTTTTTTTTTTAATGGTGCTCCTATTGTAATATATCCACTGGAACAGTATTTGCAAGGGAGTGGAGCATCAAATTTATATTACAGAGAGACCTGTTAGGTGTGCAATGTGTATTGGAGGGGAGGGGAGGTTGGTGCTGAGTTTAATACCTGGTTCATTTTGGAGCAGCTGTGTTACAGTAAAGCTAAATTACTGGGGTCCCAAGGAAGGCATGAGCATTTACTGGTAAAAACTGGAAGAAGGTGAATTTCTTTTAGAATTTTTTGATACTATGGGCAGAGCTACTAAGTCTGTTAAAATGGTCATTTGTCAGGATGAAGTTTCTGAAGAAACAGTGTCAGTCCCAAGAAGCAGTTACTCTAAAAGTAAAATACACTTCACTTAAAAAAAATACCCCCAAACCAACCAAGCATTTAAAATAAAAATCAAAAATTATAAAGAACCCCAAGCAAAACCAACCAACCAAAATCCAGCAACAGCTACAAAAAAAATCCATCAAAAACTGCAGTTACTAAAAAGCCCCTACAGTCAAAGCTCTTCTAGTTTGACCTGTTTGAGTTACTTGGAGTCTCTCAAGACTGTGTAGTTACTTCAAAGCAAAACAACAGTTCATCTACAAGGAGCTGCCCCTTTAAGGTAATAAGTGTCTTAAGGCCAGTTCTTCAATGTTGATCTTTAAAAAAGTAAAAGAAACCCCCAAAAACCAAATCAGAAAAGCCCCACTCTGTGTTTGTTGTGTGTTTTCCTGAATATTCAAAAGCTGTGTGTCAGTGCTGAAAGCTTTCTCTTTGTTTTCAAAGTTTGTGGCATTGCTTATCTGAACAGCATGTGGATGTATTTTTACAGTTTTACATGCAGAAGGAATGATTCCATAGTAGAGGACCACAAAAGCTGCCATTATTAGAAGCCTTGCTTACACTTCAGTGCTCTGGCACTTAAGCTAGCTCCCAGCTTCCAGTCATGCAGAAGGAACTAAACCAGAGTGCTCTAATTCTCTAACTTGGTAGAGCTGTCTCACATTTCTTCCAGTATGCATTTCCTTTGTAGCCTGAGCCAAAATCTTGATTGGAGAGGTGATTTTCATCCCCCTTTTTTCACTTAGCCCATTCTCTTTTTATGAATTGCTAGGTCCAAATTCTGTGCAATTGAGGGATTCAGATTTCAAATCATTTGCTGTTGCTTGAAGATTTGTCTTCCCTTAGATGCAGCTGCCGTTTTGCCTTTTGTTTCCTAAAGCATTTCAGTTAACTTGCAATTGTCCTTTCTTTGTATGGCATAGGACCTGATTTTAAGTGACACTGACTTGATGGGCTAGAGGTGCTGAGCATCTTGCATAGCAGGGTCTTCAAACAGTTTTGCTTTGAAAGCCTTGGCTATTGTGAGACCAGAGCTGTCTGCCAGATCATGATTTGTTTTGGTTCTTCTTGACATATTGCAGCTTTTACCAGTGTTGAGGTATGTATCACACTTGATCAGCACTTAGAGGTTTTGCCGTGTTTATGGCAGCTGCTTGAGTATCCAAAGAAGATACACCGGCTTGCTTTCCAATCTTGAGCTTAGCAGGGCACCTAATTTTGGAGGTTTTGAATGCTCTGCCAAACCTGCTGTAAGAGAGACACATTGAGATGGGAGAGCTGAGTTGGCATGAGAGAGTAAAAAGCAGTTGTTTTTATAACCCAGTAAATTGCTGTGCTCTTCTAGCACACAGACTTTGCAGTCAGGCTTGTACTGTCACCCGTTTGTAAAGGACAACTCATTTAAAGCTTCTTTTCAGTAGGTTTTTAAACAAGTAGAAAATATATTTATAACTAAGTAGATACAGAGTTATTGGTAATAACTCTTGAGACTGTAAAGGAATAATCTTAAATACCAAATACATTAAAAACTTCAACAACAAACCCCAAACCCACAAGCCACTTTGATCTTACTGATACTCATGCAAGTCTCTCCCTTCAGGGTGCATTAATCTTAATTCCTCTAAGTGTTTTCTAAGTTAAGAAAGTTAATGGTGAAGAGTGATTTATTTTTAGTTGGTTAAATGCCTCTGAATGGTGCTTAAAACACAAACAAGTTCCTGAACAGCTGCTTTTTCTGTAATAGGTAGCATATAATTCCCAGCTCAAAACTTCAGCAGTAACTCAAGTAAAATACTTAAGTTGTTTCCACCAACTTTATTTAATATGCAAAGGAGGTGAGAAGCAGATTGGCCTTCAGCACATTTGTTTTAAATAAGCTTTTCTATGTGTGATAATTTTGAATCAGTGAATCTGGGATTTTAAAGCAGCTGTCTGACTAGTGTGCCAAAGGAGGTTACCAGGTCAACACTAGATTTAAGTCATTATAGTTGTGGGGGTTTTCTGTTCTGTGTGTGGGTTTTTTGTTTTTGTTCTGTGTGTGGGTGTGTGTCTGTTTGTTTTTGATATATAGTGTTGCAGTTTGAGTAGTTTGTGTAACTGGTAAAGAGGTGCTGAAAGATATATCTGCATAAGCAGAAGCTGGGAAATACTCAGTCCTTGTTTTTCATCCCCACAACAAAGCCATATTGAAAATAAAATCTCACACACACTTCTCCCTGCCCATAAATTTATAACAAAGACTAGCTTTCTGCACTGTGGGTTTCACTGCATTTGTGTGTGTAGTTTTTGGGATAGTTGGTTTTTTTCTTCTTAAGAAAGAGTAAATGCATGCTGCTGGTATGTGCTGTGACCTTGCAGTTGGTTCCCTGTTTATCCTCTTTGGTGCCTGTGGTGGGGAGTGTTTGGCTGCCCAGTGTCCTTTTTTTTGGGATCTGTACAACCTTTGTCTTTCCTTTGCTGAGATGATAAGGAATGGGTCCTGCCCAACCCGGTACCACCAACACATTGTGAAAGGGACAAGTCTGAAGATACATACCTGGAACATCTTCCTCTCCAGAAATTGAATTTTCTGATACTGTCAAGTTAGTCTGAGAGTTACAAGGAAGGTGCTTGAATGTAAAGAAAGGGAGATTAAACTACAAAAATGTACTGTTCAATATTTCATACCGGTCAGTTCAGATGTGTTTGAGGTGTTAAATTTAACACTTGTTTAGTATTTCAAGCATCTCTTTGATTCTACAGCAACAAAAATAATGTATGAGTACATAGGATGGATTTTTAAACTATTTTTAATGCAGTGTAATAATTTTGTTTTCATTGTTGTCTTACTCCACTTTCAACTAGGACTAGGGTTCTGTTTTTTTAAAAAAAACCTTTTCCTACTTTCTTAGCTGTCAGATGAAAGTTTAACTTGCCCCAAATGAAAGCTTTCAGGCCCCTTGTAAGAAAAGAGCTAGTTTCACAAAATGAGAAAAAGTGGTATTAAAGTACATTTGTGTGATTCAGGTGAGGTAAGTTAAGAACATGAAATGAAATAAATGGAGCAGTGGTCAGAGGAAAAGACCCCAGAATATCTGCACTCTAGATATTGATAGATTTACCTGGGAGAAGGGGGACATCTGAGATACAATGCTGTTTGCTGGATTTGAACTTTGAAATCTTTGCTTTATTGCCAGGTAGATGTGCTGGTGTTGATGGTGACTTAGACTTCCTTAAAGCATGAATCTACAAACTGAAATTTATAGCTTCCCAAATTCTGAGAATTTGCAGCACAAGCCTTCTGACAGATAAATGCCATGTTCTAAGGACTGGTTTTCTGTCTGTTGGGTGTATTGTGACAGTGGTGGGCAGAAAGCCTTTCCAGCTGGCTCATGTGGGGTAGGGCACAAGACCTCAGGTGCAGGAACCATGCCTGGAGGCAGAGATCCCAGTGAGGTACAGGGAGCTTGGTTTTTGTGTGTTCCCTTGGAGTGCTGACACCCACCTGCCTCTAGAAACCGCAGCTTTGCCATCTTGCAATACAAAAGGAAGTTCTCACTGAATATATTTTGCTCCCCCAAGTACAGTGGCTGAGAATTGCAGCCGTGGACAGCTGCTTCAACAAGGCATCTCCTCCCCACAAGCAGTCATAAGCCTCAGTTTATTTATCTCAGAGTAATCTGTCCCTTTGGTATCTATCTGGCTGGCATAAGGCATGTCATTTAATTACTCCCTGTCTATGTGAAGCAGCATTCAAATGTCATGATGGAAGTGCAGTGCTTTGCTTGGTGTTCCAAGGAGTCTCCTAGAAGGATATTCTGGACTCCTTCTGCTAGTCTTAAATTAGGAAAGGATTTAAACATTTTTGTAAGCTGTGATGCAAATCTTAGGGCCTTAGGGAAGCTGTGTGTTAATAAAAAGTTAGAATTTGGCTCTTAGCTCACTGCTCTTACTGGGGGGAGAGGAAGGTTTTTGCACTGTTAGTCAGTTTAAGCACTTCCAGTTTGTTTAATCATTGTTCTCTCTGTGTGATACAGGCCCTTTTGAGTTCCATGTATTTGGCACACACTGCTGCTGTATCAGAGAAATTGTGAATGAAGTGAACTGGTTTCCTGGCACTTGGGAAGCCATCAAAGTTTGTGCTTAACAGAGCAACCATACTTAGTAATGTAATACAATATTAAATACACAGGCACCTAAAATAATTTCTGTTTGCAGAGCTGGGGATAAGCCTTTTTTGTTTATTTTTTAGGATATCATCAAAACAACTATTAAAAGGGAAAAATAATATTTATTTTAAATTATTGTCCTTCCAAGGAACCAGCTAGAGGAGGGTAGAGTTTAACTACTACCTCTCACCTTTTTAATGACAAGTCATTAATTTTTCCTTGATATTCAGAGCAAGTCTGTTCCAGTTCCCAAAACATAGGCTGTATGCCCTTGAGGAGTAAAGCAATTAAGAATTACAAGGAGTATTATGCATTGCAGATTTAAGCAACCTGCTGAAATAGTAACTTGCCATGTGCTCCTAAGTCTCTCTGTATGAATCAGGGCTTTAAAGTGGTGACTGATACATGAGGAATATGTCATCTTTGAGATTAACAAGACAGCTGCACTTGAGAGGAGGAACACATTTGTTTTCATGTTCTGTAACACTGACCTTCCTTCATGCAGGAAGATTCAGGCTTGAGTAACCACTTAAACTGCTGCCACAATCCTTGAGATAATATTGCTCTCTGGTGAGACAAAGCAGGCTACAGGTTTAGCTGCACATACTTCATTACACTCTAGCTCTAAACTCACAAACTCTCATGTCCTGACTGCGTTAACTGCCTGGCACTCTTTCTGAGACTTCCTCCATTGCAGAAATAGGCCATTTAAACTAGTCTTGCTTTTTTGGGTAACTGGTCTCTGTAATGGTTTCTCTAGCTTTCTCTCAGTTGGATAAGTAACCCTGGTTCTGAAGATGTTTTAATACCCCATGGTATAGCAGTACCTCCTGGTATGGAGTAGTGTCTCATTCTTGGCCACTGGATTTTATGCAGACTGGTTTGGGAAGAGCTTGGGAAGGCAATAATTCACTTTGAAGAACTGTGGTGGATCTGTGTCCCATGTCTGTCCAGACTCAGGAATTCAGACACTGTCTTCTGTATTAACCATTGGACTGCTGTCTTCCTCAATTACATACATGTGAAGAGCAGAACACTTGATGAGGCAGATGCACTGGAAACACAAAGATTATTAAAACACACATCAACATTTAATAAAAAAATTTCCTAGTGAAAAAAGTAAGTGTTAATTAAAGAATTTGTGAATATTAAGAGTTCAGAATTTAAAGTTCTTGTTGCTTGGCTGTAAAATCTCACAAAAATATGTTCTATGAAATGTCCAAAGAGTAAGAGTTTATGCATCTGGCTCTATATAACTGAGATATTTTTAATCCATAATGAGGAGTGGTGTGTTTCAAAACAGTGGAAAGCACTTTGCATTGTGTGGATTCATAAAGAGATGCTCATTAAAAATGCACTTTTAGCCACCACCTGTTATTTGTTTAATTTGGTGCTTTACTGCAACGCTGTATTATTTTTGTCATCCTTCTTTTTTGAAGCACATTATTCATCACTTTGAACCATATGGCCAGAAATATATTCTGAACATCTGATTTCTGTACTGGCCATTCCCTAAGGAAAAACCCTCGTGTCCATGTTTATGACCAACCAGCCAAGCCTTCCCTGTCATCTTTTCATGAGCATTTCTTACCTTTTGCATACTAAAGATGCAATTAGGAGACTCACAGCTGTGGTGCTACAAGGCAGCAAGGGGGTTGCACTTGATTAGGCAGAAAAGGCCTCTTTGCTCAAATTCATAAATAAAAAACAAGTATTATGGGAAGAAGGGAGAGCTTTTTACAGATCCAGTGTCCTCCTCTTCCCTTGCTGTTTCCCCATGGCACCAGGCACACGTGGCTGGGGGCGTGGGGTGTGTGCAGTGACCTGGCTCCTGCTTGCTATGGCAGCCTTTGTCTTTCCTTGCCTGGGGTGATACCCAACGGTCTCCCCTGGCAAAATTTCACAGAAACCTGTAAAACTTTGATTCCTCTGGAGTGGTGTCATAAAAACCAATATGAAAGATGCCTGTGGAATTGTTACAATTCGTTTTCCTTGTCTACTCGAAGTGTTCTGTAATGTACAAGCATAACTAGGGATAAAGAACCCCATTAAATGTGCTGCAGCCCTGCATTTCAGCACTCTGGCTTTATTGACTCTGCATATCTCCTCTGTTTGGAGATAAGATGTTGGCATGGTGCTGTCTCCCACTTATCTTTTGTGATAGCAGTGTGTCCAGTAATGCTTGCAGGAGTTATGCACTCTGAACAGGGCATGTGTACAGTGTACTACAGTGAATTTTCCTTTTAATGGAGGGCAAGGGAATGAATAGATGGCAAAGTGTCCTTTTCTTTCAGTCTGGTGTGAAATCTTGTATTTAACATGACTAGTGGGCAGGTTTCATTCTTATTCTTCTATCCTGAGCACATATCAAAAACCTGCCATACGACCTGGTGTAATCAGCAGTCTGCTCACAGGAGGCCCTAAGTTTGAAACAGCAGGAGTTTTGCAGCTTGGAGCTGAATGGTGTTGGCAGAGCTATTTGAAGAAGTTTGCTTAGTTCCTGCCTGCATTGTGCTGAGCCAATTTCAAAGGGCCTGTTCCCTCTACCTCGTGAGAATGACTTCCAGTCAAAATTCACAAGGAATCATGTATCTACTAGTCTGAAATGCAGCAAATGCTCTTTTTAGTTTCAGTTGTGTGTGGTTTTGTATTGCTGTTTACTTAGAAAGTAACATCACTGAATACAAATTTAGTTTGGGGGAAATTCTGGTCTTTACTACGGTGTGTTCAGCTTAGCAGATCTGCATATTTCCACTTTCAAAAGAAATTGTTTCGTTTGGAGGTTCAAACTAAAATGCCTGATTTTAGCACCCTGTATTTACTGTGTATCTTAATGTTGTGAAAATACAAACTTCGTGTTTCCTGAGATTTAGAGGAACAGTGGATTTGGGTACTGCAACTGAGGTGCCAGAGTACCTAGACTTGTGTTAAGGTTCTGTATTATAACTGCTGGGTTTCTCTAATTGCTTCTTCCAGGTAGTAAGCATCTATTTATCCCTTCATAATTTGTGGGAGCTGCATGTTTTCTGAGCAGTGTGAAGTAAGACCATTAGTTTGGATGCCCAGCTTCAAAATGCAGCCATTACTATAGGTTTGAAGAGCACAATTTGTTTTACTGTAACATTCTTTTGGTGAGTGACTGCACCAGTTCCCATAGGGCTCCAGTTTCTGATGGGCCATTCATCACTGAACTAATTCATGGTACTCTGAGACAAACTGGTTTGTCAGAGTAATTTGATGCCTCCACTGGAGTATGTTTAAACAATGATGCAGAGCCATTTTAATAAGTTTTGTGAAAAGCTGCCACTAAACCAGAGTAAGATAGTCCTTATTCCAGCATTTGACATCATTGTCATTCCAGAGTTTGCAGTGGAGCTCACATGGCTCCTTTTCATGTTTTATAGTGGAACTCCTTGCCAAGGTTTTGTACTTTACTGAGGTGAAAGGTGTAAACACTGTCTTTGTAGATAAAATACTGCTTGTGCTACATTCTTCTGATTGTAGTGTCCCTTAAAATATCATTGGAAGCTACTTCCAGGGATCAGACTTCTTCCAGACCACCGAGGACGTTTCAGCATGCTTTGAGTGCTGCTAGGTTTAGATCTGGTACTTAGTAGATGTAACAACAATATAAACATTTTTATAACCTATTTCTTCTGAAATACTAATAATCTTTATTTCTACAGAGCAGTGCAGCCCAGATGTGCTGAGTGGGAAGTGCTGCTGTTCTTTGCAGCCTGAGGCTTGAATTTCTCTTGCCTGGAGCAATTTTTTGGGGGGTTATTGTCCCCTCCTCTGCTTCCAGCTCATAAGGTTGGCTGCTGTTGTTTTGTGATCTGGTTGATAGGGAGCTCCAAGTCACTTGATACTTCATATTGGGTTTCCCTCCATTATGTTGCTTAAATAATAAACCTGAGCTCTGCTGGTGGAGGTAAAGGATATGAGCCATGTGTGAGGCAGCTTAGAAATTGCTGAGAACCATACATGCCTGCCACCTTTGTGTACCCTTCAAGGACACTGAAAATTAAGTAGTATGATTTAAAAAATTATGCTAGTAATAAAGAAGGGGGTTGGTAGTATGCATAGTTCTGCTTTTTCTACCTATAGCCAAGGCATCTCCTTGTGTTTGGGGGCCCTTGCTGACTTTGAGTCTTTTGTGACCATTTTTTAAGGTTTTCCTCTGTAAATACAGGGTCATGAAAGTTGCTTTTTCTTTCAGCTATAAATGAGGCTTTTGTATGAACATAGGATAGATTGACATCCTCTCTCGGAAAAATGCTAAACATCACAGCTTAGAAGGAAACTATTTTTTTATATTAAAAAAAAAATCAGTGGTCAAAAGCCTAAAAACTGGCATAGTAGTGTTAGAAGTTACTTTATCTGAAATGTTATTACTAACATAGTGGCACAGCTTATGTTGGTTTCTCTCACAGATAGCATAAAGAAAGGATTTCCTAGGATGCAGCGGTATCCTTCACATTTTTTCTCTTCTTCACATTTTTTCTCTTATCATAGGTATTTCCAGTGTGAGTTGCCATTATTTGAGTGTGTGCTGTGACTACTGATCAGTACTGATGAAGAGAAGTATAAAATGTGGGGAAAAGTCTTCTCTAAAACAGTGTCATTACTTAACTGAGTTTTCTATATCAGAAGCTCACCATTGCTACTTAACTGTGGAAGCTGTCTGCTAGGACTGTAGTGAAAGAATGCTTAAATTGAGCTCTGTGGTATGAGGCTGGTGGGGGAACAAGAAGGGTAAAGCTCTGCTGAGTTAATTAATGTTAACAGTTATGAGTTATCTGCAAGATTCACAGTAGATTACACAGATTGTATTAAGCAGGGTTAATCAGTCCTTTCAGATACTTAAAGGAGCACTGTTAAGCGCTGGCAGGACTGAAAGTTCTTCTTGAGAGAGTGTTTGCATGAGCAAGTATGCATATGTGTGTGAATGCATAGCCTGGATTTACCATTGATAAGTAAATTTTGCCTAGCAGCTACCACACAGGGATATTGGCTATTTCCTGTTCTGTGTATAGGTGCAATTGTGGCAGCTGTTGGAAGGGACTTTTTCCTTTTTTCTATTTTTGGTCACAACACTCTGAAATATTTCCCCTGCTGTGCAGTAAGGAGATCTTTGTTATCCTGTGATACTAACTGCTCTTTGAATTGTGGACTCGGTGTGGCTTTATGGCTTTTCAACATTAATTTTTAATGTCTTTCTCTTGCACATCTGTGAAATAGAATGTGGAAGTTGAATGAGGTCTGTAAGTGTGTAGGGGGTGAATTCATCATAAGAAGAACTTGATAATTGCAGATGTAAAGTCTTGATGTACCACAGCACCTTGTGCTATGATTTTCCATATTTGTTCAAAGTGTTTGTGTGTTCATTTTTTTTTAAAGCAGGTGTTACAGCAACTATTTTTGGTGTAAATTCTCAGACTTGAGCTAAGTTGGGTAACTGACCTGACCCTGAAAGACTAACGTTAAATTTTATCATGTGTACAATGTGTCACAGAGTCTGTTTTCAGCCTTTTAGCAGCCTTTAGCAGCCTTTGCAGTGTTGTGTGTTTAGGAAGCCACCTTGTTGCTGTGGTGTGGGGTGAGACTCCTGATGCTCTTGCTGTTGAGCTGTGGGGACTCCAGATGATTGAATGTGGGGGGACAGTCTTGCACATAACAAATCAGATGGGGCTTCCAGAAGGATTTTGCCTGTTACAGGTCTGAGCAGTTATATCCCAGAGTAGTAGGTGGGACAAATAGCAGAAACACATATACACAAAACTCAGTATGTGTACATGTATCCAGATACGTATATGTATAAACATTTCTTGTTAGAGGACAGTATTTCTGTTACTGTGGCATGCCCGGAAGGCAGGGGCAGCAAGTGAACTTCCCTGAGATGGGGATGGCACAGGAGAAGGCAATTCCCACAGTGTCCTGGGATGGAGGATGTCCTGGGGCTCACCCAGGTTCCCTCCTGGACCCGTTGGCTTCGGGTGGGTGCTGAGCTCTCAGCATCGTGGAGCACCATCGCTTTTTGCCCTGGCAGTTTACAAAGGGATCAGATGCCAGCCAGGGGGTCTCCGTGGGCTGGGGACTGAGGACGAGCTCCTCCGTCGCCTCCCCGCTGGCAGCACGATGGGCCAGTCAGGGAGGCTGTGCTCGGCAGCTTGACCCGGGAATTGCCTCTGGTTTGCGCCTGACCTGCCTTGCCGAGGTGCAAATTGCTGGCAGTAAACTCTGTGAATGGCCCAGTGTCAGCTGCAAATAACTGTGTTTCCTCTCCGTAGGTACCCGTACCTCCCTCCGAGGGGGACGCGGTGGCTTTCCAGATGGAAAGGTTGTTTGCCTTTGAAAACAAATGGACGTAGAAAATCTCCAAAGGGAACAAATAGCCCAGAGGCCGTTTTGAGGGACGTGGCTTCCTTTTCCTTCCTTCTGATTTTATTCACTGCTAGATCCCGTGGTCATCTTTCTTTTTCTCCTTTTTTTTCTTCTATTGTAACTGCAATTCAGTTCTAATGGTAAAACTGATGATTTTCACAGTAAATGCTGGGAGTGTTTTCCTTCCAAAGGGTGCTTGGGTTACCTTGAGAAAGTCACGTGAAATTTATTGCAGCTTCTCCACCTGTGCAGTGCAAGAAGTGTTGACAGTCTTGAAAATTCTCTGCGTGTTCCCTGCCTGGGGCAATCTGCTAGCTATAAAGAGAAACACCACTGTACGTTTGTGCATGGGAGACCCATCTGATCTGCCTTGAAGCTTCTCCCTTAAGTTAAGAAGAAAAAATGAGATTGTTGCTGCAGTGGCAAAGCACCTGGCGAGGGATGTATGGGTGTTTGTTGAACTTGTTAATATTGGGTAAATTAAATGATAGTGATAATGCAGTAATACACTGAAGTAATGGTGTGTTGGATATAAATTCTGTTTCAGAGTACTTGGAAGGCTTATAACATTAACCTGCAATAATACCTGTTAGAGGTTTTTTAGGAGTATTTGAGAGAGGCATGCCTGAACTGCAAGGAATCTCTCTGCATTAATGGTACTTAAGTTTTTAGTGCCCTTGGTAACTGGTTGGTAATGGGAGTTTGCCTACAAGAGACCATCAGGTGGCTGTAGCAGAAAGCACCTAATATAATCAAATGCTTAGCAAGTACGGACTCTTTTGTTTCAACTTACAGACCTTCCCAAAAAACACTTCCCGAGTCACCTCAATTCTCCCATAGCACCATACTGTTGGATCTGGCGTCTTTGTAGGGTAGAACAGCTTGTTCCCTCTTCTCCTCTTCAGACCAGCTGGAAACTTCCCTCTTCTGTAAATCCAACATGGGTTTTTGCATGGTCACCTGCAAATGCCTCAAGGACTCTCTTGCCCAGGCTGCACTCTCTGTTGCAGTTAGATAATAAGCTGATGGCATAGTGACTCTGTGCATGCTTCCTGCAACATTAATTTTTTGTCCAATACTACGTTGCATGTAAGCTGCGCAAGCACAAGTTTCAAGCTTGTGTGGAGACTCATGGTTAAAAATCTTTAAATTAGCTTTTGGAAATGAGTTGGTTTAAATTAAACTTAATTGATTTTTTTTTTCCCTTCACATTTATAAACATGCTGGGTGGAAAAAGTAGGACAAGTGCTGACACACCAGTTGCTCAGTTCTCTAACAGGTATTCTTCAAGCGCTGTCACAACTGTTTTCTTCACTGGAAGAAAAAAATTTGTTCTGGAAACACTGTTTCTTGAGTTAGAGACAAAGATTTTCCTACATTTCAAAGTGATCTTAACAATAACCTAAATGTTTATCCCATAAAATTCCTGTTGGTCATCACTTCATGAATACTGTCCATGTATTTACAGTTCCTCAGCTTCTGGGTTCATTTTCTGTGTTTCTCCAGCACTACCCATTTGGGTCTCTGAAAACGGTTTACCAGTGTAACGTTAATTAAATCTTGTTTGTTCGGGGAGTATTATCCTGGAAAGACCAAGCATGTTTGTGCTTGTTTCTGAGCCTTTAGCTGCCTTATATTTGAGCAGCTCTGAGGATGTTTGGATGTAGTGAAGGCAAAGCATGGAGCCTTTTGCTAACGAGAAATACTTTTCTCTCTGAGCTCTGACACCGTGGCAGTCAAGATGGCTGAGACAGTGGGATGTTGCTCAGCATTAGTAAGAGTGGCAGGGTAAAGCAGCTTGTTTTGTTTGGTGACTGAGAGGTAGATCAAAGGTTTTTCATGAGTTCCTGCTTCAAACAGGACATAAGAGTATCAGATTGGTAACAGTCAACTTTGATGTTTGTTTTTACTTCTATTACCCTTAGTCACTGATGAAATTTGACTCATACATGCACATTAAAGTCATTTGCATCTGTTAGGCCTTCTGTTTGCTACTAAAATATTTTTCATAATACTAGAAATCATGAAATTATCCCATTTTTTTGTCCCCTTTCTGCTTTATTAATTTTTTCTAGTTTGGTAGATTTGTTTTCATATTTAAACTTCAGCATTGATTTGGCTTTTCAATATTTGTACTAGAGAAACCTCAGAATTATTCTTGTTGCACATGCCCCTGTGCCCTCACAGGAGTAACGGTTTGTTTTAGAGTTTTCCCCAAGAAAACACATTCTTTTTAAAGCAATGTTTGTACTAATAAATTACAAAAAGTATATGTTTGTGCCATCTAGCTCCTGCTCATTATTCATCTTTGGGAAAGTAGTATTGCTATAATGTGTAGCTAGTATTCCTACATCTTCCCGTCTTTGACTCCTTTTTTCCCCCGCTTTTGGCTGCTGCTTTTTCAGGAATTGTGTCATAATTGTCAGTCTGGTGGTCGCCTGCTTCTTTAGAGTCTTAGCACATTTTCAGAGCCTGGACCCCCACTGCAGTGTTGCAGTTGCAATACAGATTTTTAGTTCTGAACCTCTCTAAGTAAGCCTCACAACTTGCCATATACTTGCCTTGGGTTAATTAAGTTTGGTCTTCTTCATGGCAGTATAGCAATTGTGTTAAGAAATTCAGTGTATTTTATGTGAACTGGTATCATGTGCCCAGATAGGTGTTTGCTGTGTATGTTTCATATAAACACATAAGCCCCCCAAGATTTAGAAATGCTTGTAATAGGAGAAATGGCAAAAAACAGATCTTACACAGTCTTCCTTAGAGAAGCTTTTATTGTGTTGGTTGCTTGATAACAAGCTGTATTTTAAAATAATTGTTTTCACTCCAGTGATCAAGGGCAGTGGAGCAGAGTTTGTACCTCAGAGCTCTGCATGGCTAATGTGTTTTGGTATCAGGCTCCAGAGTTATGCTTAAATATAGTTGCTCAATTTTAGAGTTTGATTTGAAATTTTTTGATTATCCTAATAAACCATGCCCAGTGTATGGGGGAAAAAAGTCTTCCTTTTAAAACAAGTGAGTGTGCTTGGTGCTGAGTTTCAGGGAATTCAATGGTGCTTCAAGTCCATTCTGATGGCCTGTGGTGTTTTTTTTACTGTGTTAAGGTGAATTTGCTCCTTAGAGACCACTGTAGATTAGCTGGAAGTGTGTTCAACAGATGGGTTGCATTTTAGCTGGTTAGATTTGTAATGTCAAGTGACAAGCCTTTAACACAGAACATTGCATGCTCCCTGTTACTGCATAAACCACTGCAGGGCAAATCTAAGATGAAATAAAATACAAGTCAAGAGTAATTTGTCAGGACACTATTACTAACATGCATAGTCACTTGCACATGATTTGAAAAGAGAAGTTGAGGAAAAATCAAATAGGCTGTTTATTTGCAGCAAAAGTAGATAAATTAGTCAAAGGTGCTGCTGGCAATAAAAGCAGGAAAACACAGCGCTCCACAATTGGATTTTCTACTCTCTGGGTCAATTCAATATTGCCACGAGCCACAGCCATAGAGCTGTATGTTTTATTAACACAGATGACTCAAGCTGGAGTTAGTGAAACTAGGATAAAAAAATCTGCTGCTATACATTTCATTGTTCAGAAGTAAATGTACACTTTTGTATTTAGATTGATTAAAAAATAAAATATGTGTGACTGATATGTCAGATTCTCCATTATTTATTCCACTAAACTAGAAGTAAAACACAATTGTGTCCTAAAATGCTTTTTGTACATACAAAAGTACCTTTATTTAAATACACAGATTTTTTTTTTTTGGGCGATGTGAGCAATTCCATCTTAAAGCAAAATGTGTTTATCAGGACGTGTTTTGCTTTCCATGCCCTCTGATATTTGGGGAGATGTAGTTCCCCCCCAGCCTGGATAAGTTGATGTAACCAGTTCATAAAGCAGTGTGAATGTACACAATGAATCCTCTTATAGCCACAGAATCTTATTTTCATTTCCTTCCTCCATTGCTTGTTACTCCCCCTGCCCCCCCCCCCCCCCCCCCCCCCCCATTACTAGTTTACTGATACTTGGGTGTATATAACAAGTTCTTTGTTCCCGGGATGTCTCACTGTTTGTACTTCCAGGGGATGAGATTTTGCTCCTGGATGGGACCTCTGCACTATTTGAATACAAGTAACAAAACCTGAGCAATAGCAATGAATTGGGTGGATGGTTATGCCTGGGTCCTTCTGGTATTTTGAGAGGTTTTATATGATAGTCTATTATATGCCATCTAAATCTTATATGTGTAATTTTTAAAAATAAAATCTGTTCTTACATGGTGTACTTACACACTCGATAACAGTTTTTGTCATTTAGTTGGTTGTCTGCACCCTGCACAGACTGAGCACAATTAAGACTAGGTATGATTCCTTCACATGCCCTCCCACTGAGATTCCAGCCCACAATTGTCAGAATGGATTATTTTCACCAGATGAGGCCACAGTTATTTTAGTGGCTTTTGGGTTTCCACTTGAAGGGTCTTTAGAAATGTGCTTTGTAATTTGCTGGTTTTCAGAAGGAAAAAAAAATCCATTTAAAGACAGTTAAGCCTCTAGTCCATCACATAGCGAGCACAATTGTTGCAGAGATGAGCAAAGTTCTTAATCAGATTTTGTCATGTATATAATGTGTTGGCAGGGAAACAGTACTGAGTCACATACATGGTGTCATCAGGCGTGCTTGCATGGTAAGATGTACATGAAAAACACGTCAATAAACCATTTGTGTTTCACTTCTTTGTAATTTCTGGCAACAACTTGTTTCATCTTGTCTAATCTTCTGTAAGACCCTGCCATACAGCTCACAGAATCTTGCTATGATTTCTCTGACTCTGTTTATAACTCCTCAGATAATTACAGCAACCCCCCAAACTTTATGAAGTTTATATCTACTGGAAGACAAATATATTTTTTATCTAAAGTATAACTTCTTTGTAGGCTGCAAAATAGCTTTTCATTATTATTTTAATACAAAACTGGGAACTTTGAAAAAAAACTTTAAAAAAAACAACCCTTGTGTCACAAATTGCTGTTTAAAATGTGTTTTGTTTTAAAGCTTATTCATTAGCATGTTTGCTCTTCCTTAAAATTCTGATTCTGGAAATATTTAGGTTTGGTTGTCCCTTGGAGTGCACTTTGCCTGGGAAAAGCAGCTCCCAGCCTGTCTTTGAGGCAGCATCCAAAGGGCCCTTAAAATGTGTAGGGCAGAGCTGGCACCCCATCCTGCTGTACAAGGCGTTGGGCTGGTGCAGATGGCCACTGACTCCTGCTGAGACCTTCTCTAAGGATTCAGTGTTTCACCAAATGCTTCCCACTCCAAGGATGTTTGTGAGATCAGATCCATACTGAGGTTATCAGAGTAAGGTGTTGCCTGTGCTGCACAGATAGGACTCTTCTTTCCTCCTCTGTTGGCCTGAGTTGCAGATAAAATGTAAGCCAAATTCCCTGGCTAGGTACTGTTTGCTTTTGCTGGTATAAATAAAGCTGATGATGGTTTTTCCTCATGGGCATTTTAAGTAGGAAAGCACCATTTGGCTTCCAGTCAGCTGGGCAATTAGCATTTTATAGCTAAGCAATATACTTAAATGGAATTGCTTGGCTTGAGCATTGAATTACAATGACTGTTAGACTGCCTCTCTCCTTACATAATTTATTTAGTACTCCCTTCTTGTTTAGAATTCAGGCAGAGGTTAATTTAATTCTGCATGAGAAACTAGTAGTTACTCTGCAATAATGCTGTGCTGTATGGTAATGCAGAGGAAGGTTTTTGTGTAAAGCTTGTGTTTGCTGGGTCTGTCAGCCATGAAAAGGACAATTTTACCTACTCCTTTCCTAGCAATTCATTCATTGCAAGGGCTGTTGGCACACTGAAATTGGGACTAAAAAAGTGCGTCCAATAATAATACCTTAAGACTACTTTATTCTATGCTATGTTGTCGCATGTGTATTTTTAAGAAGCAAATATGTACTGAAGTATAGTATGGACCAAGGAGACTTTGTTCCTACAAAGTTTTCCTAAAATTACAAGAGGCCCACTTACCCTGTTACAGGTAACTAGAGTGTTAATATGTGACCATGGAGATTGAGAGGCAGAGCTTCCCCTGCATCTCTGCTGAGGATCTGAGGCAAAGAGCAAACATCCGGTGTGGGTGATCTTGGAGGAATAAAAAGGGGATGTAGAATATGCCTTAGCACTCCAGGAATGATTAGAAACTTTCAGATGGAGGGAATGAATGTGTTTATTCATGCATTTAGTAAGCCTAAATGCTTAATTTGGTGCTTAGAATTTTATCCTTAATCTTGTATGTGTCTTGATTTTTCCTAAGGCCCTTGACTGTCTGAATCAATGTGGAGGAATTTTGGCTTTATTTTGTCTTAAGCTTCTTTTTTTAAAAGTGATTGCAAAGAGCTTGCAAATGTCAAGCAAGTTCATAGCAGAGGCTTAGACATCAGAAGGCTGCTGAGAGAAACAGAGCATTTATATTTATGTTTACCTTAGGATTTGTAGGTAACTCACTGATGTTTCTTGGTGTACCAGTCCTAGGTGCTTTCAGCAAAGCTTACCTCTGGCTTGGCAGTGTCCCTCTTGTTGCTGGGGCACCACAATTGTCCCAGCCAGCTTCAGGCTCCGTGTCTGTGTGAGCAAGCACAGCAGTCGAGGTGTGGACACCCAGTGTGACCTTCACTTGAAAAGCCCATGAAAATTGAGAGAAAAATACATATACAGGGTCATGTAACTCTTGCTCAAACCTTTGTGGGCTTTATCTACTGGGTTTGGGTGCCTGGCTCAAGGAGTGTAAGACTTGGCTGCTGATCCTTATATTTTGTGATCATGGTGTTGGATGTACTACCTAGAAGTCTCCGTTCTTGCAACCGTTACTGCTGTCAAAAGACATTGGACAAATCTCCTCAAGCTTAAAATATCCTGATCTTTGGGTGAGGAGCATTTCAGAAACCTACAGGCACTGCACTGAGCACTGACAGGGCTTTGTTTTGATTCCTTAAATAACCCTTCTGATACCAACATTATTTTTTCACAAACCGTAGTCAGAGGGAGGTGTTGCTGACTTGCAGTAGCTGGCTTCTGAGTTGGTTAAGCTGTAAATCTGGCAACTCAGTTTCTAATGGTTTTAATAATGTGGGAATTTTTTACCATGTGTTGTTTTAACCTTTACTGTTTCAACCAAGCTTTAGTTGTGCTGTAAAAATGATTAAAGGACTTCTCACTGGAGGAGTTAGAGTTTTTGCTTGTACAGTTTCTCTCCAGGGTACTCTGGGTTGCTGTGGGCTATTTAAAATGTTTGAAAACGCTGCTTCCCTCTCCAGCAGCTCCTGCCTGGATGTGTTGCCCCTAGCCATGCTGGTTGCCTGAGGCAGAAGGGCAAGCACACACCATCTCTGCCTCTGCTGCTGAGTCTTACAGCTGTGTTTGATTTCAAGCATAACATTTATATGTAATACAATAATATAGCTTGCTGTCCCTGTGGGGAAATGGGTAACTTAATCTACTATTTCTTGTTTTGTCCAGGTTAAGTCAATGCCCAGAGTAGCTGTACCCTGGGAAATGGTCGGGTCCACGAGGCCCTTTGACTCTCAGTGCCAGTTCACAGGCTGGAAACAGCCCAGCTCCCTGCCTGAAGCCAGAGTTTGAATTCATGGGGTCTTCAAGGAGGAACAATAAGATCTCAGGGGAGCTGAGAGGCCAGGCTGAGGCACAGCATTTACTTGTCTAAAATGTTTTTATTGTGTAATAATCTGTGTTATTGCTGCTTCAGAGGAGGAAAACAAGAAAACTTTGATAAATTATAGAAGTTGAAGAATTCCTGATTTGCTCTTAGGTGAGGGGGATGTTAGTTCTATTTCCAGATGTGGGATTTGAGCAATCAATCTGACACATGGTCACATTATCCCTGTCAGTCACTGAGTGTCAGCTGAGCTTCGCTAACTTTCTGGGGTTTCAGTCTGGACAAAGTCTGAGCTAAATTCATCAGTGTGGAGCTTTCCCTTGACATGTTTTATCTCATGCTTGTTGGTTGTGTGAGTGGATGGTTCACTGGTACATTGGTGCACAGGTGATAATTTATTAAACTGAAGTAACTCTGTTTTTCTGACTTGCTTTCCTGAGCTTGAAAATGGAGAGCAGTGGCATTGACCTGCCTTTCAAAAGTGTTGAGCTCTGCTGGTGAGCTGCACTGTAAGTCAGGTGTTACCATCACAAGCACTAATCTGAAGGCAAAAGCTTTTAGAATAATACAGATAATTATCTGTTTAAATATTTTACTTTAAAAATAAACGGGTAGAGTATCCCCTCTTGCAACAACCGGAATCTTTCAATCTGAATTAACAAATCACTCTTCCAGGCTTGGGGCCATTTCAGCTTCTATTCAGTGACTATCAAATTCTTGCCAGAAGATACTGAGCTCAGACAATTATGAGGCATTTCAGTCATGGTTGTGTTAGGTGGTATACTCAAATAATTTTGCAGGAGGAGCTCATGGGAAGGTTAACAGCATAAAGGTTAGCAGTAATGTCTTTTGTGTCTGCCAGTTAAAAAGCTAGTGATCTGATGGTTACACAAAGACAACGCAAATTCCTTATGCATTCCTGCCTCAGTGCTGCTCCACGTGCTGGGTGACTGGAAGCAGAATTCCTTCTCCTCTTTTTTGCCATGGAAATTGCTGCTTAAGTCTCAATACTTCAGTATATGCAAAGTCTGATTTTTTTTTTGTTTAAAGCCTCAGTGTCATGATGTGTTGTCATAGCACATGTTGCAGTCCAAGCGTGTGCTCTTATATCCAATAGATTTTGCACCTGTTACAGTAAACAAACTTTGTTTAATGTGTCAGATTCCCAAAATAGAAAATGCATTTGGCTAATGAGTCAGTGAATGTTTGGTCTGCGGTAGCCAAGCTTCACATTACATAAAGGACTATAGAATCTTTTTCCTTAACAGCTCCAGAAATCCTATTAGCTGTGACACAGATATTTCTACTTTTTCCAACAAGAAGTGTGTTTTGGTATGGATCAGAAGAAAAAAATGAAATGTGTTCTGTCCAAAACATTTTTTTTAAATATGCATTCTGATTGCTTATCAAAGACTGCAGGCTCTCTGAATTATTTCCTCCTTCAATCAGGCTTAATTTTCCTCCTGTGGTATAACTTTAAAAGCAGAGAATAACAATGGATAGCTGGGAGAGGAAGTGTCTGGGTGAATGGGTGATTGTTTCAGGAAGTGTGTTACTTTGCTGCGCTGTGGTGCTTTTTCCCCTGGTCTGAATGCTTTGCAAGTATCAATGCATGTGCCCTTCCAGTGGCCTGGGGGTAGTCTGGGAAGTGGAGACAAGCCGGAAAAAGGCACCTGCCAAACATTTGGTTGAGTTGTATCTGTGAACTTTTGTTTCCTGAATCTCAGCACAGTGTTTCAGTCATTTTCAGTCATGTTTTTCTCCCTGGTTTTTTATGTGAAATAAAAACCTGCCTGCAAAATGTTTTATCCGGATCATCAGAAGTGGGGGTGCTGGAAACTGCAAGTCAAAGCTAACAACTGTACTGCTCTGCTCTTTGTTTCTGGGGTCCATGGCTGATTGTATTACTGTACAGAATCCCCTTTGCAATGTTTTTATTTGAACAACTTCAGACATTTTGCCTGCCCCAGGGCTTGTAGCCTTTCTTCCCCTTAAGCCATTCTGTGATTTCACAGCAGCTTCAGACAGATGATCATTCAAATGTTGAACCTGATGTACATCCCCCTTCTGTCATCTCCCCCAAAATAAAGTGACCCTTAAGTATGTAATGAACATAATTTAATTCTGTTTTACTTCTGATTAAAAACAATGCAAATAAATGTAGAACTTTATATCCAGCTTCTCTGGGCAGATGCCTGGTCAAGTGCTTTTCCCTACACCCACTTCCCCAGCCCATCCTTAAATTTTCAGACCCATGAAATAATTTGACCAATTATTTGAGTTACTCAGACTTCACAGAGTGGCTTAGGTATGTTTGAACCAGCTGCATTTGTATGCCCTGAACCATGGCAGCAGCTGTATGTTGCACATCAGATGAATACAGGTCATGCCTGGGGTAGAGGCATGAATGATTGGTGTGCCTGGCATGGTCATGCATTTATCCTGATTAGTGCCATGGGGCCCTTTAAGTAGCCATTGTTAAAAGAGGTGATTAGTGTGTGTTAGCTGTGCAACCTGATGCTGTCTTCAAATAGTGATTTCTGTCTCAAGTGGGGCTTCCTTTTGTGACCTCTGACCTAATAGTATGTTAAAAGCTTAGTAACTGATGGAGCTTTGTATTCTTTGTGGTTGGATTGATTTGGATTCCTTCACAGTTCCTGAAGTTTGTCTGTTGTTCTCTTTTTGTTTAGGAGGTCCTTCAGCAGCTGATTGTAATGAATTTACCAAATGTTTTAATGATTGGCAAAGATCCTCTTTCTGGTGAGTAGTTCATTGGGTTCTTCATCTTATCTCCTCTGTAATACTAAATAAAGTCTGTATTTTTTTTTTTTTTGTTTTCTTGAATGATTCTGTAATTCTGTTCTAATTTAGGTTGGAAAACACTTCAAAGAGTCCAGCCCTTAACACTAAACTATGTCTCTAAGCACTACATCTGTGTCTTTCAAATACTTCCAGCAATGGTGACTCAACCACTTCCCCAGGCATCCTATTCCAATCCTTTACCACTGTTTCCATGAAGGAATTTTTCCTAGTATCCATAAGAGTATTCTTAAGCCTCCCCTGGTGCAACTTGAGGCCATTTCCTCTTGACCTGTTGCTTGTTATATGGGAGAAGAAACCAACCCCCACCTTGCTACAACATCCTTCCAGGTAGTTGTAGAGAGTAATAATGTCCCCCAGAGCTTCCTTTTCTCCAGGCTAAACACCCCCAGCTCCCTCAGCAGCTCCTTGTCAGGCTAATGCTCCAGACCCTTCCCCAGCTCCATTGCCCTTCTCTGGACACACTTCAGCACTTCAATGTCTTTCTTGTGTGAGTGGCCCAGAAGTGAACACAGGATTTAAGCTGTGACGTGAACAGGGCCAAGGTGGTATACAAGTACAGGGGGACAATCCCTGCGCTGCTCCTGCTGGCCACACCATTGCTGACACAGGCCAGGATGCCACTGGCCTTCTTGGCCACCTGGGCACAGCTGGTTCATGTTCAGCTGCTGTCAGAGGCACCCCCAGGTCCTTTTGCACAGGGCCACTTTCTAACCACTCTGCCCCCAGCCTGTAGCACTGCCTGGGGTTGCTGTTGATCCAAGGGCAGGAGCTTTACTGCTTGGAACCTCATACCACTGGCCTCAGCCCATCGATCCAGCCTGTCCACATCCCTCTGCAGAGCCTTCCTGCCCTCCAGCAGATCAGCACTCCCACCCAATTTGGTGTTGTCTGCAAACTGGCTGATGGTGCCCTTGATCCCCTTGTCCAGATCATTAATAAAGACATCAAACAGGGCTGGCCTCAATACTGGGCACTGGGGAACCCTACTTGTGACTGACCGCCAGCTGGCTTTAACTGTTTGGACTGAGAGTTGCTCCTAAGGGACTCTGGCAACCAGTCTCCTAAACAAGCCATAATACAAACATGATTTTTAATAAACTCTATGTATTTGTAGGCAAACTACAAGTATTTGAGCATCTCTGAATCTCACAATTTTATGTTTCTAGAATGTAACGCTGAGGTATTTCTGTACCTGTACATATAAATATACATGTGTATTTGCATATGATGCATATGTATGTGTGATGAGTGAGTTCTTGCCAAAGCCAGAAGAGCAGCTGTTTGTTTGAAAGTTGTCTCTTCACCCCTTACTGCAAGTGACCCAGGATGTAGTCTGCCATAGAACAAAGATGTGCTCCAGGTGTTCTGTGTGCCTGTATAATGAGTTTAGTTCTTGCTGTATATGCACACCACAATCTTGCAGAATTGCCATAAGGTGTGAAGGAACTGTAGCAAATGAAATGTGAGAAGAAATATAAATGAGAATGGAGAGAAAAATACATATATGAAAAAAACAGGAAAAAATGAGGAACAGAATGGACAAAAAGAAAAACATTTGTCTGACCATTTTGTTTAGACAGTGATAGCTGTTGCACAAAGTATCACATCAGAAGTAAGGTGGAATCCAATAAGCTCATGTCCAGAGTCCAGTGCTTTTGGTGAGACAAAAGCAAGCTGTTTAACCTGAAAATTGAGTTGACTTCTTTGAAACACATATCCAAAATAGAAAGTTTTTTGCTGTTTTTTACTTTTTTTTCTTTTTCCATGCCCATTCTATCTCTCCCGAAGCCCAGTGCTAGTGCCAAAGATATTGTATTTGTTTTTACCAAAGAAGGTAAACTGAATGAACCCTGACAGCAGTGATGGGGAATGATGCTAATCAGCATCTCTAGAATAAACAAATGGCAGAAACTTTGGCAGAAGATTCTGTTTTGCTGCTCTTAGGAGCTGTAGAGTGCATATGTAGGAAAAAGCATTTGTCAGAAAAGAATACTAGCCAATGTTGAATCACTGAATGTCATAATCTTGGCACTTCTGTGTAAAAATTGAACTGAGAGTAAGAAATCCACTTCTTCAGCAAGCAGAATAAAGTCTCCAAGTCTTAATTGGGCTGTATAGACTACTGTTATGGGCAAAGAAGAAAGTCAAAAGACAAGAGCTTTGTTCTTGTCAGCAGTATGGGCACTGGGCTCCTTAGCATCAGGAGTGCTTCTGAATAGAAGTGTCTGGGCCAGCAAGGCAGTATCTCTGCTGGCTAAGTGTCAAGGGGAAAGGCTGGCTGGTTTCTTGTCATAGCCATTCCTGAGGGACAGCTGGCAGGAGACTCATAGTGTGTTAAATACAGTTTGGGTTCCTGGGAAAATGCACATTTGAAAGCTGTCCTGTACTCAGCTGTAATTTGCTATCGTTGCCCTGCTGATTTTTGTCAGCACCTCAGATCTCTCTTTGAGGAAAGTACCTGTGTCTCTTTAGGAAAGACACTTGGTCATACATGTGTTGCTGTCTTCTAGATCCTTTAATTACAACCAAAAAACTTTCTTCTCTTTCTGAGATATTTTTGATAGTGGTGGTTTGGAGCTCTTGGCTTGTTGTGTTTTTGTTGTTTTTTTTTTTTTTTTTTTGGGGGGGTTCAGTTTTTTTTTTTAATGTGATCTTTTAAAATTTATTTTTCCCATTGCTGACTTATCACTGGCATTATTTGGACAGAACATGAGAAGGAAGGATAAAAAAATGTAAAAATTTAACTTCTGGATTGTAATGTCTAAAACTGGTGGGGTATGTGTACAAAAAACCCCCAAATTTCTCATTTAGCCATATTATATAATGATTGTGGAGAACCAGTCCCAGCTTAGACACGACAGAAGAAGGTGGTGAGCAAAGGAAGACTCCAGATGTATTTGCTTTAAAGAATATACTTAAGGAGGAGAGTGTCTGAAAAGCTCATCTTAATCTTAGTGTTGGGTGGGCATTCACTGGTAAGATGTGCAGGGGAAATGGTTAGAGAAGTGGAGAACTGGAACTTCTCTCAGGAAGAAGAACCTGGCTGAGAGCTAACGGGAAGCTCGGAAAGGGGGAACAGGAATGAGGTGGCTGAGGCAAATGTAGGAAAGCCAATTCAAAAAGCTGAATGAAGGAATAGGCCATGATGAGCAGTGTGAGTGATGACCAGGTGATGATGTCTTTGTTACTGTCTGTGCAGAGGGGAGTCAGAGGAAGGCAGGAATGCTTCTGAGGGGAAAAACAAGAACAACAAAGATATTCTCTCTCTCTGTTAGTGAGGCAATGATGAAACCCCAGTTTTGCCTTCCTTATCTTGTAGCTAAGTTATCTCACTGAAGGGTCCCTCTTAATCAGAGGAAGAACTAATCCCACAGTCACATTCCTGGAACAAATCCAATATTGCTTTGTACTGTTTCAGCTGGGAAGGCTCTTAATGACTGTATTGTCTCCACAGGTCCAAGACCAGAGAGCCAGTAGATGTGATGCACTGTGTGCAATTTCAGTGACTTATTTCTTGTAACAAGCCCGTGTGATGTTTTGCTATGCACAGTTTTCAGGAATTTTACTTTTGCCTTCTAAAGTACAGCCAAAAGGGTGTTACAGACATTAAATGATAAACTGAACAGTTCCGAGGCTGTGAATGCTGTTCTTGCTATTTAGCTTTCATTTGGCACTCACCATTTGGGACTGCTGAGGGCTTCTGCAGCTCTGCTTTGAACGTGAGATTATGGAAAAACAGACCTGCCATCACAAAAAATGCAGTAGCACTTGGGCTTTTGCATAGGACAAGGTACATGTCTGCTGGGTTTATGAGCTTTATTTACTTGCTTTCATGTCCTCTAAACAATTCCAGGTCATGGCAAATTGGCCTACTTTATTTGTCTAAGAGCATAAAAACTGCAGAAATATTTGTTAGAAGATGAAGGCTTGACTGTTCTAGAATATAGGGAGCTAAAAATAAACTTAAAAGTTTAATTAAAGGATTGAAAAAAAATTCCCAGGAATTTGACTTGCAGAATGATGCAGCTGATGTCAGAGGATTCATTCTTTTCACTGCACTGTGTGGTAGACAGCTACTACCAATAAATTTCCTCTTAATTTCTGTCTCCTCTCAGTTCTTTTTGTTGCTGAACAGCTTTTTCAATTCATTACTGCACCACAAATCCCCCCGTGTTCAATAAGAGAATCATCAGCCTACTTATCATCTCTGACATTGCTGTAATCACTTTTTCATATTATGTCTGGGTTTAGCATGCCTTATAAATGGCCACTCATTCATGTGGCCACATGGGGAATATCAGTAATGGTTGTGAACTTCCATTTAGATGCATTTAAAAATTTCTTTATTTCTAGACATTCTTAGTTTTACAGAGCCTAGTGTACTTGGAAACGTACGGCAGTTAATCTTTTGGAACAGACATAATCATGAGGGGGAGAGATTTTAGCTTGTTTAAGATCAAGGATGGAAATGAGGTTTTACTTGCCTAAAATAGGCTCATTTCTGTCCCTTCAGGGAACTTATCTATTTATATATGCCTTTCAAATCACATGTTAAGTTTGTGAATGGGAGGACCCCAAAGTCCCTGCTAACAAGTGCCTATAGAAATCTAGTTTTCATTAAAATTGTAAAAGTCTACTCTCACTTGGGTATGTTTCATGTATGGTTTCCTTCCTCATTTTGTTTCACAGTCCTCCAGAGGCACAAAGGTTCATGAAATACAAAGTTTATAACAAAACACTGCCTCAGTAGTGTAAATTTAGCATTCAAACTTTTCTCACTGAGGATCTTGCTGGAGTTGGGAAAAACAGCCATTGCATGTTTCACCCTCTCCCCACATTCTCTGCACACCCTCCAGCTGCACGTGTGGCACTCCCTCTCCTGTACTGGATGGAGTAACATCAGAGTAGAAGTATGGAGAAACTGGCAGCACATGCCCAAAATTGCACTTACTCAGACCCTCTTGTTCACATTTCCTCTGATATCTTCCCATCCCCCCCTCATTTTTATCATTGTTTGTGTTCTCTCTGTACCTTGATCCTCCTTTTTTGTTGTTGTTGCATCTCCTAATCCCTGTGCCCGCCTTCTCCCTGAGTGCTGCCATCTGTTTCCCAGCCTCCATCCCCATGAGAGCAGAGGGATCTTCTGGCTCTGGCACAGGGAGGCTCCCAGGCTGCACAAGTGGTGTCTGGGCTTTCCCTGCCTTTATTTTCCAGGAAACCTGCTGGCCCTCTCTCATGGCTGGGAGCAGATGGGCTTTCTGCAAATGCTCCAGGTGCCTGGCTGACTCCCTTGCAGCACAAACATGGGGCCTGAGAGAACTGCCCTGGAATTTTAAGAAAAGGAATAAAAAACCCTGTTTATTTCTTAATTAGCACTTTCCTGTTTAAGAGATAGTTTGACTCTTGTCCATTTTTCTTGTGGGTACCTCTCTGCAAGGAGCCAGCCTAGACAGAAATGTTTGTGTCCTAGGTTGCCGGAGGACAGTGTCTTGGTAAGATCAGCTGATAAGCATGAGGAGACTTAGACTTTTCTTCCCAGCTGTCTGGGAAGCACTTGTGGCATCCCAGCCAGCCAGCACATTCCTGCTTATGAGGTTGCACAAGGAACTTTACCATCTTATAAATGGGCACAAATCAAGCTTTTTTGAAAAACATGAGAACTGTTTAGAAGGCATGATTGAATTGGGGATGAAGGTCACCTGCCTTTCTTTAGCATTCATTGCAGGACACAGGCGCTGCCTAGAACTTCACTCCAGCACTCTGTAATACTCCTGGAAGTGCTTCTGACTCACTTTGTCAGCCTGGGCATTCCACTGAAGTATGTGGTAGCTCAGCTCTCCTGTGGGTGAGATGAAAGGGTAGAGGGGTAATTAATCCCTTCCTGGCTTGTTTTGAAGTTTAATTGAAAACTCTCTCTAAAGCACTTAAGGTTGGTAGAGAGGTTTTTCATACTCATACCCTATTTTTGCTAAGAATCTTCTGTAAATAGTGTTATTCTACAGGGCTTTAAAATGTTCTTCAAACCTAGCTTGAGAATGAGTGATCTGGGAGTGCCTTTATGTCAACAAACTGTCTCCTCCCCATGGGAAACAACTTCTGAGTGAAAGCCCAAGGTATGGAACTTTCAATCACACATGATCTTTTGAAACACTTGTGTGGCTGGTATATTTGCTGAGTAGACCTTTAAGCTTTAGAAGTGTTTCTAGTGGGTAGTACAGGCTCACTTTTATTACGTGATAGAGCTTGTCTGCAAGCATAGAAAAAATTACTGAAAAGGAAACCTTGGAATAATCCTGATAGCTAAATTTTCACTGCAAACTGCCAGGGGAGAGAGCAGACTGCCAAATGCAATGTTTAAAGCATTAAGAAACTAGTAATTAATGATTATCTCAAGTCTTAATTTCTCACTGTTTTCTATAAAAGAGCTTATCCAAGCTTTCCAGATAGTCCATCCCTGCCATGGATTGCCGTGTCTGCCTCCACGTCACTTCCTCCTGGGAGGACTGGAGTGGGGTGAGGTCTCACTCAAAGGGCTATTTCCAGGCAAGGTCTGTCCCTGTTGGGAGGCAGGGTTAACCTTGATAAGTTACTTTGCTGTAATAGCCAAAGGTGTTTCACCTCACAGGATCATGCAGCAACACCAATGCCCATCTGTTACCTCACTGAGAAGATAGCAGAGCCTTGGTGCAGAGAGGTAGGGTGTGGTGTGAATGGCTGTAAGTAGCTCACATGTCTTTAGGATGGTATAGGTGCTGTCACAGTTGGGAAGTTGTCCTGGTGTTTCCTAAAATGAGTGATTTCAAGCCACTGTGTTCACCCCAAGAATTGGGATGCTGCGGTGCACACATTGGAATTTATGGTTGACAGATGAAGGTGCCCAGAGCACCTAAGGGTGTGCTTGTATCTGGCATGATCCAGAGCAAGCAGTCTGACTCCTTCAGTCTCTCCATGGAGATGTTCTGCCTAAGTTTAGGTCAATGAGAGACATGCTCGCGTCACTTGGTCTCCATAACTTAATGATTTGATTTTATGTCCTACAGGCATGCTCTGCATTTAGTACCTGGTCTGTATTGCTTCAAAGCTGATGTAGAATGAAACCTAGTGCTGAAACTACTGACAACTCAGTTTCTTGAAAAAATACCTTCTGACCAAACTAATAGTCTCCCAGTAGGCCCCTCAAAGGAACTGTTCATGAAGTAACAGATTTTTTTTTTTTTTTTTTGCTGTTGGTGAAGGATTTGTGTCATTGTCTATGCTTAAGATTGTGTTATTGAGATTCCTACAGAACAATCAGACTTTCACAGATTGAAATGGAATTTGTATATTAAATTGTAACTTTTCAGGAAAGAGGAGGCCTTGTGTGCTGCTGCATACAGGGAGAAGAGTAAAAATTACTGTATGTCTTTCAAAGCCAGCTTTCAAATATTCTGCAGGGGAATAAGCTCATATTTACAGGGTGAAGTGTGAGCTAGCATGTCTTAAAGATGGCTGTTGAAGAGAAGAGTTTCTGCTTGCAAAATCTTAATGGTTACTAATGCAGCACCTGGATATTGAGAATTGTAGTGTTCATTCATAGAGTCTACTGATGATTTTTGTAGGGCATTCTTGAGTCATTATAAAGATGAGCATACTTTAAAGTTGTTGAAAATTTTGTAGGTATGTTTAAAGACTGGTTTGGGACGTTTGTGTGCCCGGAAATCAGGAAACAAGTTACTTCCTAAGCTACTTGCACATGGCTGTGCTGGCTTGCAAGGTTGTGGGAATGGCAGAGCCCCTGTGGTAATTTAGGTCAGTGGCTTTGTGCAGCTGTGGGGCTGTGGCAGCTTAATTGATGAGTCAGATTAACTCCCCTTCCCTGGCCTTGGGTCCTGCACATGCCTCTGACTTTCTGCCAGGGCAGCCTCGCAAGGGCATGGTGTTGGTGGAGGAGCACAGTTGCACCAGAAATTAGTATCTATTTAGTGATAGGAACAATTGAGTACCCAATTAAATCAGGGTATAAATGACAGCGTTAGTCCCACAATTACGCACTCAAGAAGAATGCAAATATGTAGGGATGAGAGAAATATGTATGTGGCTTGTTTTGTTTCTTTGTTTCTCTTTCCTCATCTTCCCCCAGTGTGGATGAGGACAGGCTTTTCCTGAACATAGCTCTGTAAAGATGTCTTATTTTCTCATTGAAACTCCTCGCTTTCCTTTTGCCCTCTTTGTCTTGCCCTTTGTCTAACCTTGACAAACATAATTTCCTTCACCATCCAGGGATCCACATAAATTTTGTTGAAACAAGCTGGTTCTAAGCTGTACCAGTTCCCCTTAAGGAACTTGAGGCTTTCCGTCTCCTAACAGTGGGAAATAGCAGGCAGGGCTGCTGCTCACAGCAGGATTCCCTGCAGCAGCAGCAGGGCTGTGTCTCCTCTCCCCAGGGCTCCCAGCATATGGTCAGTGTCCCTCAGCCATCCCTCATTCTCTGCCCTCCTACCACATGGGGTTCAGCTTCAAAGTGTGAACAGGCTTTGATGCAGAACAGGCAGAACTTATTTGCTGCAACATCTATCTATCTCTCAGAGGGAATTTATATGCACAGAATGGCATTCAGCTTTGGGAAGTCTGAGTGGCAACTGTTTTACAGAAGAATTTAGGGCAAGTTTTTTGTGAGTAACCCTCCTTTGCCTCTCCCATGGTGTTTTTGTTTTATTTTAATGGGGTTTTTTTTGGAGGAGGGAGAGCTGTTGGTGGTTTGTTGGGGTTTTTTGCACCCTTGTTAATCACAACACAAGAGATAAGCACTGGTCATATGCATTGAACTATTTAAAGGATTTTTTTGGTGATATATTGATCAGAAAAGCCTTATTAAATTATGGGTGAGGATAGCATATAAAATGAAAAATGTCTTGCTGGATTTGGGATTTTAAACTAATCCATAAGAACTGTGCTGTTGCATAGAAAATATGGTACCTTTATAACAGGCTTATATATTGTTCAGGCACTTGTTCAAAGGTCTTTTTGTTGTAGGCACATATTTTGGAGAGGATCCCTTGCAAGTACTTATCTGTTATACATATGTACTGATGACTTTTCTTTGTCTCCAGGTAAAAGTATGGATGAAATCAAGAAGCTGCTGTTGTTGGTTCTGGGATGTGCTGTGCAGGTGATAATTCATGGAAATTAAGATTTTTTTTAAATCTGTTTGTTTTCCTAGAATGAGAAAATCTAACTAAAGATCAGTGCTATATGAACAAATCTTGAGCTCAAGACGGCTTGTGAGCTAAATGTGAGAAACACAGTATGTGAAGGAAAGAAATGCAGGGGAGAGGAAGCACATTGTGTGATAGCAGTAGCCTCAATTTGTTGCCAGTGCTTAATCAGACACAGGATGTGTACTTTTAAACTTCCATAACACAGTGGGACAAGAAGTTTTGAACAGTGTTCTTGATATCAAGATTGTTGTTGGTTTATTTTCTTACTGTTTTAAAATATAAAATGGAACAGTACATGTTAATGCCAAAGAAATAGTTTAACAAGCCTAAATATTTGTTTAATGAGTAATGATTTTATTTGCACAGTATTTTGATTTAATATTATGTGTCAAAAATCCCAGATTAATAGATACTTTGTATATTAGTGTGAGGATCTTGATGTGACATTTTTTTAAATAACTAGAGGGACAATGTATATGGGAAATTCTGGAGAAATGCACAGCAGTTACCAGATAAAGAAATCAGTGTTCTGCCCACCAAACCTCTGAGGCAGTAAACAATGGCCTTGTTGCAGGCAGGCCTTTGCTGATAATTGACCTTGTTTGTAGGTCTGTCTTGTGTTTTTGCCCTGCCTTGGGACACTTACCCTGCTCAGCTATGTCAGCTCAATTATGTCAGGGTAAAGCTGTCTATGTATTGCTGCTCTGAACTATGTTAGTGTTGCATTGCAGCACAAAGAATTGTTTTGGCTGCTGAGTATCCTTGGTCCTCATTTTCTGGTCTGAGGTTCTTCCCAAGGAAGTAAATGGTTGAGTCTCAGAACCAGGCCCCAGAAGGACATTGTAAATGAGTTTAAAAACACCCTTTTAAACACTGCTTAAGTTCTTCCCAGTGCAGTGTTGTTACTAGGAGGCAATAACGTTCTTAGTGCACAATCACAGATATAGAGATAGCAGATGTCTGCCTCTTCTAAAGCCTTAAGTAAAAGATTTACTAAAATCTGTTTGTCTGAAATGTCACTCATTTTTATCCAGAATGTTTCTTTTTTTTATCTAAAGCATATGTTGATTTATTCCAACAAACAAAACTGAGTGTTGATGTAAATAGTATCTAAAGTGATGTGTCTCTTTTCATTGCCAAAACCAAACAAAATGCAAACAGCAAGGCAGACAGGTTAAATGATGCAGTGTAAATGAAGGTTTACATTTGTGCAGCTCTGTTAATGAAGCTGTGATGATTTCCTCTGGCTGTTTCCCTGCCTCTTGATCACATTGCATGTTGAACTTGTTTTTAAGAGCAAAATCAGCAATTTAACTTAGACTTGATTGTAATGACTAAAAAGTTTAAATAATTTAATGCATAATTTGGTTCATGTTCCATATGGAGCAGTGAACTGTTATACCTCCTAGTGTGACCAAGTGTAGATCTTGAACAGTTTTTTATTAGCAGTGTGGTTTGTTTGAGTTTGGTGGGTTTTTTTTAATTTAAATGAAAAATGAAGCAGTAAGTTTTAGGGTATGTAGCACTGTTTCAGGGTGTGCTTTATTTTAACAGTGTGAAAGAAAGGAGGAGTTTATTGACAGAATAAAACAACTGGATATTGAAACCCAAGCTGCCATTGTGTCACACATTCAAGAGGTAGGATTATTAGTATTGTCTATTTTGGTGTTGTATCTCTCCATTCCTTGACTTAACAGGATTTTTTTGCTATAAATGTTAATGCTGGGAGTTTCATAATGGATACATAAATGCCACAAAAAAGAAAATTAAATATGCTGCTGCACTCAAACTGTAAGATGAAAATGATTAGTGTTGGGATCATTACTTGGTAAATGCCTTGCTTGCTACTTATAGGTTATGCAGGAGTTGTTGTAAGGATCCATGTGCAATAGTGACAAAATGTATGTGTGTCTTAGAGGCTGCACATTCCCCAAGCCCTGTGGGAGGTGACACAGCCTGCCCAGTGACTTGCTTCAGACAGTGGCCTCTGAGCTAGAATGATCTTGAAGAGCTGAAATTGGACATATGCTCTCTTTCAAAAGGTGTTTGATCCAATGACAAACATTCTTGGATTTCTAAGGCTTCAGAGGAATTAATGACTTACTAAAGAATAGAGAAAGTCTCTTACTTTGTGAGCCAAGTGGAAGTGCCCTTCACTGGAAATGTGTGCTGACTGTGCCCAGGTGTCAGTGCATGCAGGTGTAGAAAGCCTGATACACTCAAATTTGAGGAACAAATTGGGAAAGTCTTAAGACAGGAACTTTTTTCTTAACATTTAAAAAATAGTTCATTTTTTAGGAAAGAAAAAAAATTGTGATGAGCTAAGCACATGGTTGTAACAAAGGCTGGAACAGCCATTAACTGAGCTGGGGAGACATGCCTGATGTTTCTGCTAAATGATTCAGAGTGAATCAATTTTGGTAGGGTAGCAGTTGAAAGATACACTGCTGGCAGCAACCAGAGGTATTTCTGCAGCTGATACAGCTCCTCCCAGCTGTATCAGCTGCAAATTGCAAATTCATTGATATTGGAGGTTCTTCTCAGTAATGTTCAGTGTGGAATAAGTCCCTTCTGTGGGGAAGTCACCTCGGGGTCAGTAAGTCAGCTGCACACTTCTAATATGTGAGTGCACATACTATTGATCATAATATTTATCTGATCACTTTTTAAAATCAGATATAATAATTATAAAAATGCAAATACCAAAAATTTCTGGGTAGTGTTACAATTAAAGTAGTTGCATTTATTATTTTCAGCCTTCATTTGGTAAAATGGATATGTTTTTTAATTTATGGGTAGAAGAAATGGGGGGGATGCTGCATATATGGTTAACAAGTTTTCAGCTCAACCAGTGGAAAGACATACTTTTTTGTTCCTACTTCTAGGTGACTCACAATCAGGAGAATGTGTTTGACTTGCAGTGGCTGGAGCTTCCAGATATGGCCCCAGAAGAACTAGAGTCTCTCTCCAGGAATATGGTTTTCCACCTGAGGAGGCTCATTGATGAGAGAGATGAATGCACAGAAGTATGAGGACATATCTCTCCCATATAGAGCTCATGAGAAACAGCAGTTGTGGGCTCCATTCCTTCTCTTGTGTCTTGTTTGTGCACTAGGTTTCTATTTCTTCTGGACCTTTCTACTACACCTCTGAAAATTTGTAGAAAGATTTTGACTTTTCCATTGATTCTTGTGTAAGAACTAAGATGTGGTGAAATGATTGGTAAAGAGCAGTTGAGCAGTGTTTCCATGAAGTGGAGACCAAATGTCTCTGCATGTCTGTCCAGTCATTCAGGCAGTGTTTGCTAGTCTCTCCTGGGCTCCTGGGTCTTCTCTAGTTTTTTTGATTCATCAGTTCCTTTCCCTTCAGATCTCTGGAGAAGCCTTCTCCTCTTCTTTAGCCTGTTAATCTTCTGTCATGCTTTTGACTGCGATTGTGTTAGTTAAAACTGTTAGTTGTTGCAGGTTTTTATGAATTCTTCAAGGGAAACAGACTACTTATTTTGAGCTTTGGAAGGGGAATGTTTTAGTGGTTGGAGCCCAGCGGAGATTCCTTTTCTTTTCTGTGTAACCTTCACTCATGGCTGTCGCTTGAATTCTGTATCATGCCAGACAAGTAATTTCCCAAATCTAAAAATAATTTTTAGGTGTTTTTAAAACAATGTATAAATACACCATTTATCTCTTGGAACGACACAGTCTTCTGTATTTCCAGGTCATTGTAGATCTCACTCAAGAAAGAGATTATCTGCAGTCTCAGCAACCACCAAGCCCTCTGAAAGTACCAAGTCCAGATTCTTCACCAAGCCCTGCAAACCCTCTTTCTAATGAAGAAAAGCAGCACCTTGCAGTTGAGCTGGCAGACACAAAGGCTAAATTGAGAAGAATCCGTCAGGAGCTGTAAGTCACCATTATTTTGTGCTTCTAGAGAGACTTGCATATTAAGTCTTGTACATCCTGAAGGTGCAGGAGCCTGTTGGCTCCAATATACTGGCTTCCATAGGAGCTCTCAGAATCACAGCTTTCAAATCAGAGCAGTAGGAAGCTGGTGGTGTGTTCCATCTTTTCTTCTTTCATAATTGGCCTTTAAATGTAGAGTGAAGGCTACTTCCATTCTTCTTTTTGTGTCTCATCTCTCTCTTCCCCCTTCAAAATACCAGCTGCTAGCTCTGCTTTTTAACTTGAAGTGGAAACTGTCTATGACAGCTGGTGCACCAATGAGATTTGAACACAGGAACTTAGTATAAAAACAGGGTTGCAAATTCGGATCCATGATATGTGTATAGTACCGTGAGAAAATGATGAAGCTGTCATAACAAAGAATGTGCTGGGAGATTTTTCTCTTCCTTTACAGATTCCTGGCAATGTCCATATAACCAATATTGTTTTAGGAAAGAAAAAAAATTACTAAGATTTTTCTAATCCTTTTCAGGGAAGAGAAGTCTGAGCAGCTTGCAGATTCTAAACATGAAGTTGAGCAGCTCACCCTAGAGCTGCAAAAAATAAAGCAAGAGGTGAGATGGGCTCATTTTACTGTGACAATTTTCCCTATTTAAAAAAAAAAATCCTGTTTCAATGTGAGGCTAAAATTACTACTATGTCTGTTTTATAATGAGGAAATCAGTCCAGCAAGCTGTTTAAAGATTTTCTTTGTGGCATAGCAGTGCTATGCTTCCCACTTAAATGTTGAGATCAGTCTCATCTGTTCAGCTTGCAAATAGCTCAGTAGTGCCTGAAGCTTATGCAGCATCAGACATGCTGTATCAGGCATAGTAATGTCAGAGGTCCAACAGGCTGAAGAACCTCTCTGTCTTGTAAAGAATTTACTGGCTACTAGGAGAATTCTTACTCCTTAACCAGAGGAATACTATTTGTTTATGCTTACAATCAGTAAGTACAAAAAATAAAGTTTAAAGTACATGCTTAGAAGTATTAAGCTAGGTTCTCCTCCCTGCTTATCCCTCACAGAACATGCACCTTGCCTCAGATGCTCGCTCTGCCCGAGCCTACAGGGATGAGCTGGATTCCCTGAGAGAGAGGGCAAACCGAGTGGAGAGACTGGAGATGGAGCTGGTTCGGTGCAAAGAGAAACTTCACGATGTGGAGTTCTACAAAGCTCGCATGGAGGCAAGTGAAAATTAGGAGAAAGATTTGATGATGAATCCTTAATGTTTGGCTTTTGTTGTGTTACTGGTTCATGTGTCATTTGTCATTGAGCTGACTGTAGCAGAACATCTGAGCAAGTAGAAGTTTCATAACATACATCGTAGCTATTGACTGAGCATTATTAAAACTTCTTTCAGTAGAGGAAGTACTTGGTGCACACAAAATAAATGCCCATTAGTCTTAAAGAACTCTGCTTAGTTCAGCATTATGTGGCTAAACAGGACAGATCTTTTCTAGATGCTATTTCTGGAGTCCAGATCTTTAGTTTAGCTTTAGGTAAATTCCCTCTGTTCCAAAGTTGTTCCTTGGACAAACATTTCAAATAGCATTTATAAATTAGTTTAGTGAATGTCTGGGTGTTTTTCCTTAGGGTTTTGTAGCAGATGCAACTGTTGTTAAAAATTTTAAGGATGACCTCAGATGACAAATTCTAGCCACCCCTTTTTGCAACTGTTAATTGTAGTAGAAAGGAGAAAAAAATTTGGATCCTCCCTAGTGTCATGAGTGGGGTATGTCAATTGGTGTGTGGCTTTTTTCCAGTAGTAATGTCAGTTGCTTAGTCACCTGCAGCTATGACCATCCTGGAATTATTAATTGAATTAGGTTGCAAAGGACTTTAGAGATCATCTGGCCAAACTCATTGGCTCAGCATGGCTGGTGTTAAATTTAGGTAGGACTGCTCTTACTTTCTGTTCTTTCAGTTCTTTGAGGAATTCACACCAAAACTCCCAGTACGCCTAATACACAATACTTCAGCCAAGGTCAAATAAATATCCATGCTGCTGAACCAAATGGAGGTTCAGTAATTGACAGCCTCACTATAATTAGATAAAATTCCAAGTCTGAGGTAGTAGAGTGATGTTGCCAGGCCTCTGGCTGAGAGCACAGACCTTATTTTTCTGCTCTATAAACTCTACTTTGTAGGTTATTTTTTTCCCCTTCTTTAACCTAAGGGGGCAGCTAGCTGCTGCTTCTTATGAATAGGTTCACTAAAATGGATGGTTATTAAATATAGTAATAGACTACAAAAGCCTGTCCTGCCTCTCGGTAATTCCCAGCTTGCATTAGGAAGAATGAAGCTCTGCCTCTCTCTGTTTTCCTCCCTCAAGCTGGCAAATCAGTCATGCTCTGCCCTGGCACACTGGCTCTCAGTGAGCCATCCTGGTGTTCCCTTCTGGCTGTGCACTGGAGGTGCTTAGCTGTGCCTGCTGCTCATATCATTTACCTGGAGCTCGGAGAGGAGTTTTTGTGTCCCCTTCATTTGTGATCAAGGGAGTAGCTTTCCTGATTGTCCCAGAGCCAGCAGTTTCCTGGACTGCTGTCTGCACATCCTGCACTGTTAATCTTGCTTAACTTAGCATTCAGTTAAGAGACCTTCACGTTAGTTTCAAATTTCTTCTAACTCTCCTTGCTCTCTCTTCTATCCTGTCAGTTTTTGGTGGAACTGCAGCATGTCAGAGTTTAGTGGCTCTCCAGGGATGCCTCCCTGCAATACTGTCATGGTTTAACCCCAGCCAGCAGCCAGGCCCCTTGCAGCCACTCACTCACTCCCCACCAGTGAGATTAGAGGGTGAACTGGAAGGGTAGATGCTGGAAAACTCATGGGTTTAGATAAAGACGGTTTAATAGGGAAAGCAAAAGTCACACACACAAGCAAAGCACAGCAAGGAATTAATTCACTGCTTCCCATGGGCAGGCAGGTGTTCAGCCATCTCCAGGAGAGCAGAGCCCCATCACATGTAATGGTGACTTGGGAACTAAAACACAATCACTCCAAATGTGCTCCCCTTCCTTCTTCCCACTTTATATACTGAGCATGATGCCATATGGTCTGGAATATCCCTTGGGTCAGTTTGAGTCACCTGTCCTGGCTGTGTCTCCTCCCAGTTTCCCATGCACCCCCAACTTCCTTGCCATCATGGCAGCACAGAAAGCAAAAAAGGCCTTTGCTCTGTGTGAGCTCTACTCAGCAGTAAGAAAAACATCTCTGTATTAACGCTGTGTTCAGCCAAATGTAAAACACAGCCCCATACTAGCCATTTGACCTACCCCAGCCAAAACCAGCACAAATACAGTAGTGGGACCACGAATATTTCCCATTGATCTGGCACATGTCTAATTTGGAGCCACATTGTGGCCTTTAGCAAAAGTCACTTTTGTGGGAGCTTAGCTTTTCTAACAGGCAACAGGATTGCACAGCTGTGTGCAGGGTGCTGTGTGGTTTAGAATAGACAGCAAGTTTCACATTCTCACCACTCCCTCTGGCATCATTGATCAAGTTTTGAATCCAACCATGGACTGACAGCATTGAGCAGCAGGCAAACTCCATTGGTCTCAGGCTGGTGCATTCAGAGGATTCCACAGGGGCCCTATTCTGTGTTTTTATGGTCACAGAGTAGCACAAAGACTGTGCATACTAGCCAGTATCCAGCTTTCCATGGGGCCTCAGTTTTCTGTCAAATCTGACTCAAGTCCTCTGCTGCTCTGAAAGAATTAATGCTTGAGGTCAGTATAGTCTCTGCTTAGATTTGTTCAGGGATATAACATGCTAGAGATTTTTACCTCTAGACAGTACAGTGATTATTCATTTCATGGCATTTACTGGTTGCCAATGGCTTGCTAAGCTCTAACCCTTAAGATCTGAACAAATCATCCAGAGCATGCAGTGAAAATGTAGGTGTGTTCAGCATCAGCTGCTTTTCTGTGGTAATGTGATACCTTAGGGCTCATAGGATCTTGACAGGGTTGTTAATAAGCAGTGCCAGATTGGTAGGTGAGAGGAGAAAGAGGATTTAATGTTGTGCATCAATGCAGAAAGCTATTAAATGAGCCCTTAAAATCTTTTCCTTCCTGCTATTGCAGGAGGAGTGCAAAAGGTTGAAATCTCTATGCCAATGTAACACATCTAAGGCTTGTGTGGTGTTATCCTTCTCTCTCTGTCTTGGCAAATTGTTTCAGAGTGACATTTTAATTGAACCATGATTCAAGGAACATGAATGTCCTCTGGAGCCTTCCTGCTGGGGTTGCTTAACGAGGTCACAACTGCAAATGTGAAGGAACAGCTTGGTGCAGGGTTTCCTCCATGGAGTTGCTTCTCTGCAGTGCAAAGCTCCCTTCCAGGATCATCTCCACTGAACCTTTTGTTGTTCCACGAGATGAGATTATTTTCTAAGGACAAGCAGTATGCCTTGTCCAGTTTTTCTTCTTCTCATCATAATCAAATTTCTATGCAGGATGATGGGAGGAGTCTCTTGTCAATTAAAAAAAAAAAAGCAAAAGCATGTCTTGTATGTTGTCATATGAGTGTTCAATGTTTGATTGTCACAAGATGTTAACTGTTATGGCTCAGTAGCAAAGGCTTCTGAACTGCCTGAAGGCAAGGGTTTGAATTGGGCCAGATGTATGTGAAAATTCTTTTTTTTTTCAGACTTAAACAATCTCATTGCTACTTTAGTTTCTGAAAATGTTTCCCAGTGGCAGCACACCCTGATTGTGCAACCACTTATCCCCAGATTTAATTGTAACCATCTGAATGCACAGTGCACATTGTTAAAGCTATTTCAAGTTACAGTTGGTAGGGCATCAAACCACAATATGCAATTAATTTTAGAAAGTGCCAAAGCTGAGTTATACCCAGTGTATTAAACAAAAAAAAAAAAAAAAAAAAAAAAAAAAAAAAATCCACAGCCAACTGTTTTTGTTGCTGATTATTTTAAAATAACCTTACAGTTATAGAATAATGTTGGTGATTTTTAATATTTGAATTATATATTTGGTTATTTCTATATTTCATTTCGTTAATTTGATTAAAAATGAACTTTTAATTCCAGTGGAAGCAGCACCACCCCATGACCACCACCTGCTGACTGTCTAACAAGTGTGATTTGTAGCCAGTTAGATTTTTAGGTCAGCTGTGTTATTCCAGCAACTTCTGGGAGATGTTAGTGCTGACATGTGTTAGTTAGGACAACTTTTCTTCCCATGGAAAGCTCCCATGGACTAATTATTTAAATTATATGAACTTTTCAGTATTAAGGCAACCTCAGATCTGAGAGTGAGCAATGTCTACCTCATCACAGCAGGCATTTCCACCTGGTTATTAATTTAATATTTCATCAGAACTACTTTGAACTGGCCCATCCTGAGTGCTCAATGGAAAGTGCTTCAGTTTTCCATATAGTGCAGCTCCCACTGGTTTGTGGTTTGTACCAGAGCCTGCATATGTGTATGCTCTTGGCACATAGTTTGGCTCTTGATGAGACACTAAAATAACTAGTTCTTGCTTGGTAGGCAGTTTTAAGGATAGTTATGAGGTCATGTCTTTGAGGTCAGACACCACTTCAGTTCTTAGGGCTGTGGTCCAGATTGAGTGTGGTGATCTAGCAAAGTAAACTCTTGGCACGTTGCTGTTTCATTACAGATATTCTGGCAGCGTCCATTACACCCAGCAGTTTTTGTGCCATGTACTTCTTCTGGTCTGTCATCTGTTCAGTGTCAGCCTTTAAAGTTTGCCCACCCTGAAATGACCCTGTTAGATCAGACTTGGCCCAAAATGTAGGTTCTGTAACCTTAGTGTTTCAGTATTGTTATTTTAGTTACTTGCATACTCAGACGTTTTAATTGAAGATGAACCTCTTCACAAACACTGACATACTTGTCCTTTTAATGCTACTATAGTAGGGAAATTTTTTCTCTCGTGATTTGCAAGTTGGTAGCTGACCCACTGAGAGATCAAGGGCAGTAGGGTACTGCATAAGGTAGACTTTCCATATTATGCCATATACAGTCAAGCTGTAACAAACAACCATGATTATGAAAGACTTGTAAATGACGGCCCCCTGTAGTACCACAAGGCAGGGGGAGTGGCTGTCATCAGACCTCTTAACTCATTCTTTACATCTGTCTTCTTTCCTTTTTTTCTTCTTTTCTGTTTGCTTTTAAATAAATGAGCTTATATAAGGCTTCTTAAGGCTGATTACACCCCAAAAAATGAGAAGATAGTTACTGATTAAGTTGTGAAAGTGATTTGCTCATGCCTCGTGATCTTTCAGGAATCTACTTGGTTTGGATGTTTGTGGTCTGAGAGACCAGACATGAACACTGTGTCAGCAGAGGCATCACATTTGAAGTCAGTTATCCAGGAATAAACTTGTCTAGCAGTTTGTCCTGTTTGCACATTTTCTGGTTTTGTATATTTCATTGGAACAGCAGAGTGGATGGGGAGACAATGATGAAGTGTCTGTAGAGAATCAATCTGCTTCTTGCCCAGTTGTAACTCATCTGGGGAAAATTCCCTCCTGTATCCATTTAATCTTGAAATGCTGATGACTTCCTGCCATAGAACATATGTCTTGGACTCAAGACTTATCTGAGGATCAACTAAAGTAAAAGCTAGCAGTGAGGTATTATAGCTTAAAATAAGACATTTTTGATAAATGTGTTTAAAACATGACCAACATTTCATGACCAGATTTCATGCTTTGGATATTTAATGTTTCCAGAATAAGATACTTGAATGAACAGAGTTTCATTTGATTTGTCATTTGCAAGGAGCAGTTGCAGTGCAGTATAATTCACCTGTCTCTTAATGCTGTGGCTGCAACAAAGGAATAAATTAAACTTTTACTCAGTTAAACCAGATCCAAAAGTTCTAATGAGGCAGTGACATGGCTTGTGCAGTTCACGCTCGTGTTTGGTGGGGAAGTGGCAGGGAGGGATAAAGTGTTAAGTATAAAACAACTTCTGCTGTTCAAGTGAATTAAAATTCTGTTAATGGGAGAGAGACAAACTTTATTAAACAGACATTTGCACATGAGTGTACTGAAACAGGAATGTGGATCTTGAATGTATTGATGGATACTGTTCCCCATCCCTTGAAAGTAAATAATTTATTTTGAAGCTGGGAAAACAAGGAACTCTGATGAATTGGTGAAGGAATTGGCAAAGGAATTACAACAGTGGAATTGAAGAGTTGCTCTTTAATGTGCACCTCTTGATCTAGCCTCATACAAAGCAAAAGAAACTGTTAAGCTTGTAAAATTCAGGAAAAAACCCTAAGAAATATTAGATTTACTTGCATAGTGACTCAAAGGTAATAAAAATATTATCATCTCTCATTAAAACAGTAAGTAAAAGTCTTTCTATGAAACAAACGTGTCATATTTCCTTCTTGGTTTTTTTGCAATGTCACTTTATTAAAATCACTTGGTCGATGAAAATCAGTAAGAAATTAATAATGTTACTTTTTTTTCCTAGGAATTAAGAGAAGACAACATTGTATTAATTGAAACAAAAGCCATGCTAGAAGAACAGCTAACCATGGCAAGAGCTCGTGGTGATAAGCTGCATGAATTAGAAAAGGAAAATTTGCAATTGAAATCCAAACTTCATGATGTAGAGCTGGTATGCACCTTCTTTTTAATTATGCTACTTTTTTAAACTTCCATTTTTATCCTTACATTATAAAATCAAGTCACAGAAACTGGTAGATGCAGGCAAATAAATCAATAGTGCTTTTGAAGAGGTTTTTAGATTGAACTTTCAGTACATGAATTCTTGAAATAGTGTAATGTAAACAGTGTAGTTATTGCCAATGCTGCATTGTATGAGACTGAGGGGTTTTTATGCAGAAGGCTCATCACAATTTTATAATACAGTCTGCTTTCACACATTTTGTTAATGGAGATACTAAAATCTGTTTAAGTAGAAATCTCTTAGATTAGGAAATTAAACCTACTCTAGTAAATAGTCTTTCTTGTTGGAAACAAAATCCCCAGCCATTGCAGAGTCTTTAAGAATCCATTACCACTGTAAAAGACACAAAATTCTAGAATTTCTTTATGTGTAAATCAGAGATATGTTTAATTGCTTCATAAATAAGGAAAGGTAATAAGTGGGAGACTATTGTCTACAAACCAAAAGCAGCATTGGACTTCATAAACCCACCAGAAATAATAAATACTCTTTTATCCCTTGTATTTTACTTAACAGTCCTCCCCTTATCCCACCATGATTTGAATTCTTGTGGTTTATCTATAGAGGATTTTCAACAGGTTCTGTTGGAAATAAAAATGTGGAGGATGCTGTATGGGATGACTGAATCTTGATGTACATCACTGACATCCCTCAGGGATCCGTATTGGGACCAGTGTGACTTAATATCTTTGTCATTTATGATGTTGTCAAAGGGGTCAAGTGCACTGTCAGTGGGTTTGCAGGTGCCACCAAGCAGAGTGGTGTGGTTGGCACACCTGAAGGATGGGATGGCTATCCAGAGGGACCTGGACAAGCTCAAGAAGTGGGCTCATGGGAATCTCATGTGGTTGAATCTAGTTCAAGGTGCTGTACCTGGGTCAGGCAACCCCTGGTATCAACATGGGCTGGGGATGAACAGATCAGAGCAGCCCTGCTGAGAAGGACTTGGGGGTGCTGGTGGGTGAAAGCTTGGACATGACCCAGCAATGTGCACTCACAGCCCAGAGAGCCAAACATGTTCTGGGCTGCATCCAAAGCAGCATGATCAGCAGGGTGAGGGAGGGGATTCTGTCCCTCCACTTCCCTCTGTTGAGACCCCACCTGGAGTGCTGCATCCAGCTCTGGGGTGCCAGCACAGGAAGGACATGGACCTATTGAAACAAGTCCAGAGGAGGGTCTCCAAGCAGATCAGAGGGATGGGGCAGCTCTCCTGTGAGGAAAGGCTGAGAGAATTGGGATTTTCCAGCCTGGAGAAGAGGGGGCTCCAGGGTGACCTAATTGCTGCCTTGCAGTACCTGGAGGGAGCCTAAAGGAAAGATGGTGGAAGACATTTTACAAGGGCATGTGGTGATAGGACAAGAGGGAATGGCTTCAGACTAAAAGAGAGTAGGTTTAGATCAGATAGTGGGAAGAAGAAATTCTTTACTGTGAGGGTGTTGAGGCACTGGAAGAGGTTTCCCAGAGAAGCTGTGGATGCCCCATCCCTAGAAGTGTTGAAGGCCAGGTTGGACAGAGCTTTGAGCAATGTGGGCTAGTGGAAGATGTCCCTTCCCTTGGTAAAAATTGCATAATCTTTAATGTCCCTTCCATTCCAAACCATTTTATGATTCTATGATTCAGGATATTATAGAGGTCATGTCATGCTCAGCTTCTCCAAAGTTGGCGGAGATTTTGCTTGCTTTTCTGGTGACTTGATGAATTTTTGAGTTATAGTTTCTGAAAAGCTGAGAACCACTGAGGCAGCATTTCAGTTCCCACAAAAGCAAATGGCCCAAATAGTCACAATAAGCAACAATAGATTCACTCTCCAGGTCTGTTTTCAGGAGTTAGAATTCAAATTACGAGGCAGGTGTTACTTGCTGATCCATACGACTGTGTCCATCACTGATGTGATGAGTTGAAGCTCTGCAGAATTCAAGGTTCTATCTGAAGAACTTCCAGTCTGTCAGAGCATGATGCTGCATGTTTTTGAAGAGCTTAGCTCTGGAGACATCTTGAATCCAGTCTGCCGTACTAGTCCTGACTTGTAGTGGCCCTGTCATCACCCAGTGAATTCTCACTGCCATTCCCCTCTCTCCAAGTGTGTCTTGGACCAAAGCTGGTGCTAAACGGGGCCAGTTGGGCTTTGCTTTCTGTGGCTCATACAGGTAGCCCACAGCAGATGTTTAATGCTGAAGATGTATTTCATTATAAAACCCCAGTGTTTAAGGAGATTCTTCTACCCTCAGCTTACACTGTGCTTGCAGCAGCTCAGACTGCAGTCTTAGAGATGAGCTGAACACACTTTCATTCACGTGTGTCTTGCACAGGACCGGGACACAGACAAGAAGAGAATTGAAGAGCTGCTGGAGGAGAACATGGTCTTGGAGATTGCCCAGAAACAGAGCATGAACGAGTCTGCACACCTAGGCTGGGAACTAGAACAGCTGTCTAAAAGCACTGATCTTGCAGATAGTGAGTACCACCTGGGGTAGCTGTGGTGTTGTGGTCTCTTTCAGAATAAACAGATCGGTTGACTGGGAACACAAGTCGAATCCAAGATTTGGAAAGCTTCTCTCATTCAGCCACTTGACTTTGACCTTCATTTTTTTGAACTTCTAAAATGTATTCCTCTTCCTTTCACTCTCTTTTGAAAGCATCAAAATGTTTTCCTTTTGTTATGTTCATCACTGAGAGAACGACTTTTAAGTATTACACTTTAATAAAAATCTAAAACTAAAGGTTTGTAAATGACACAGCAGAAATGTCACATTGAATATTTCTAACTGAATGGTTGGGTGGAGTCTGTGATCTTTAGTATTCTTTAGTACAGTTAATACAGACAGTTATGTGGTCTTTAAGTCCCAGGAAGTAATGTATGCTGAAGTCATTTATTTTTACAAGATGCTGAAAAATATGTGCAGTTAAAATAACTGGCTGATTTTTTTTCTTTCAGTGGTTGATTTGATTTCCGTAGCTATCACAAACATAGCTTATTCTTTCTTCACTGGACAGGTTTTAGCATTGGTTCCTGTGTTTAACATTTCTTCTGTCTGTTACACCAGCCTAAATAACAATTCTAAGTGGAACTTGGGAAATATAAGTTATTTCCTCTAATTCAACATGCAGCTTTGAGTATTGAGTATTCATCTTATTTTGCTAAGACTTGCATGCTTGCCTTTGTGAGCCAGGAACAGTTGAACTTGAAGACAAAGGAATAAATTAGAGTAAGCAGATGTTAAGTTTTCAGTGAAACTGTCTAGAATAGCTTTGTTTTGTAAAACAGCTGTGTGTGTGGCTGACACCAATTCTGAAATCTTCTTGCTGTCTAGGATCCGAGTTCTCTTCAGTAAGATTAATGGCTAGTTAATTGTTACTTCTAAATAATAATCTTGCAAAGCAGGTTATGTTAGCCTGAGAAATGAATGTCACTCTATTACTTCTTCTGTGTAATCAACAATAGTGCTCATTGCGTTAGTGGGGGGAAAACAGAGTTCTCTCAAAACTTAAAAATTTTGATCAAGAGTATTTCAGGAAAATGAAAAAATACCTAAATTTTATGGCCCGTTTAAAATACCGGGTTTTGTTCCCTTCCTGATTTGCTTTCACTGTTGGTGTAATAGAAGGAAGAATGCTTAGTTACCTCTTATTTACTAATTTCTATCAAACGTAACTTTAAAAATGTGCTTGAGTGATTTAGCACTGCACTGATGTTTACCACTGGAGCTTCAGAAGCTCTCTGATTAACCAAAGAAAAAGAATAAGGAACTGAGAACATCCATAAATTTGTATTCAGTAGGAAAATAAAATGGTGAAGGAAGCAGATTTTTTTTTTAAAAAGAACATTTAACTTTGGACTTTTATTTCATAGAAGTGCTGTTTTGACTTTACCGTAATTCTCTGTAAGAAGTTTTGTTTCAATCCATGTTGCTGTCCTGAATGCAGCTTGTTTGTACAAATAGAGTCAGACTGCAAAACTCTTCTGGAAAATCTCCCATTCCTGGCTATCAAGTAGAGTCTGCAAGGGTGGCAGATAGATTTTACCAGCTAGTTTGGTATTTTTTATTAAAAATAATTTAAAAAATAAGCATGAGGAAAAAGTAATTTAGGTGGACTTCACTTCAGAACAGAACTCAACTGGAGTATTTAGTTAGTAAATGTTAAGTATTTGAGTCTTCACTTGACCAAAGTTTTCCAGGTGATGCTTGCAAAAGAGACAAACAGAATTTTACCAATCTCAGAAAGTTGCCAGCTTAAAGTACTCAGTATGCTATTGTGCTTATTTAGAAGGAGTTACTAATTTTCTTAGGTTTAAAGACAGTGTTAAAGTCAATTTCATATGAAATATGGTTTTGAGGTGATGGGTAGCAATTATTTCATGTCTACAAGAAGGTTGCTCTTGTAATTATTCAAATGCTGGGCAGAGAAATTACCAGAGCAGTGAGGCTCAGGTGATGGATTTTTAGGTGGAGAGGTAGTATGACTTTTGATCTACCAGCATGGAGTAAAACAACATCTCTGTTGTAAGATTTGAATAAATTTAGTTCTGAGATTTCAACTTCAGACACTTCTCCAATCAGCATTCTCATGGGTGTCTAGTGCCTGGATACCTAGTAGTAAATTATTCTCTGTGCTTCAGCATACTCTTGATGAAGAAACTATAAAGATAAGCACTGGAATTCTCTTTTGTAAGAATTCTTTCTGTGACTGAATGTGATTGAATACCTGAGTTTTCACTAGCTCTTGGAAGTGCACCACCTTGCTGTTTTAGCAAAAACTTAGCAGGGATTTACTTTCTGCCTCAGTTTATTTCTGTGATGAAAGTATGAGATGATATCACAGTATATTTTGTTACTAACATTAGACATGCTCCCAACATGACTAAAGCAAATTCAAGATGATTTAAGAAAGTAAGCAACTTTTTATATGGCTGGCTAGGTTCAGATAGCAACCTATATATTAAAGGTATTAATGATTATCTGTGAAAATGGTTTCTGTTTTTAACCAAGTATTTACTTAGCAGTCAAGATGAAATTGTAAGACTGACAGCAATAATCTTCATCCAAGTGGATCTTGTGCACCTCGGAAGGAAACATTGGTGAATTGATTAGTGCCACCTTCTGCTTCTCATGTTTCAACAGCCAGAAAGTCCTTTGTGTTTGAGCTGAATGAATGTGCTTCAAGTCGAATACTGAAGCTGGAGAAGGATAATCAGAGCTTGCAGAACACAATCCAAGAGCTGAGAGATGCCTCCTTGACCTCCAGAGAGAGCAGCCTAAAGTTTGTGGAACTGGAAAAGGAAAATCAGCAGCTTAGCAAAAAGGTAATTTGCTCACAGGAGCAAATGGCGCTCTTAGTTTTTTTAAACAGTGCACAAAGGGCTGTGCAGCATTCCTGAATGATGAGAGTTTTCAGGGAGTTCACTCATGATCCCCATAAGACTGACCATGATTTTGGTCCTGTCTCTTTCATTGCATTCTAATGCAATTGAATTCTAATAATTTTATTTAATGCCTTCTACTTCACCGCCTGCTTACATGCATCAAAGTAAGAAAAAGTGACTGTTCCTGTTAAATACAAGCTGGTTTTCAGTGCCTGTTTGCCCCTGTCAGATTGTACCGTTGATTGTGTCCCTCTCTGTTGTCTCACAGAAAGGAAGCCATGGCCACATTGAACTATTTTTGTTTTTTGAAAGTTAAATAATTTTTACATGTAAGTCAAATAAATTACACAGGTGAATTCAGGTTAGTATATTCTAAATGTGTTTCTTGCTGTCCAGAGTCCTGGACCTGCTTTTTCTTGTCCTCTTAGCTGTTATAACTTCTCTAGTGTTTCTCTCTCTCTGCAAAGACCTCAGCTCTTTCCATCTTTGTAACAAACATGAAGGTCATCACTTTGTAAATTTACATACATGTACATGAGTTGCACTCTGTTATTAACTTTGACTACATTTAGCTCAAATGCCAGCTCAGTCCTTGTCCTTGTGAAATACACTGCTCAGTTCACCTCAGACTGCCGGCCTTATTTTTGTCAGACTAGTTACTTGAATCTTCAGTTCTGATGAATTGAGCCAAGTGCTGCTGGGGAAAAAGGATGCTTCCTACTCTAAAGTATAAAACATTTTCTTGTTGGATTTTTCCACATTCCTACCATTCATAAATTATCCAGAATATAAGGCTCATTTCTCCTTTTCCCACTTCTTCTGTAACCTGTGTGTCTGTGAGACATTGATGCAATGATTTCAGTTCTGTTTGGCTTGTCTGTGAGCTAGCTGGATCCCTTAAAGGACAAGGGGAGAAAGTACTTACATATGAAATACTGCTTGTGGATTCCTAGATTGTAACAAGCCCATGTCTCTGCTAGGGAAAGCAGTATCCAGCACTGGATCATTCCATCTTCTGCAGAGATTAATTTGCTAAGTTGAGACCAGTTCTGCTCTTTTATTCTTTCTTTTGTGAAAAAGGAAAACTGCAAAGATTGAGTTTAGTCTCATTTTTCTTCCACACTTCCATTTATGACCTGCTGTGTATAAGTAATTCAATCCAGCTCTAATGTACATGCCTAAAACTGGAGGCATAGAAAGCACTCAGCAGATACCTGTGGTATACTGCAGTTTAAGTCACTTGAACAACTGTGATCAACCTCTTGCTTTGCCCCAGGCAGATTCCTGTGGGCACCTCCTGTCATGGCACTGTATTGGTGCCCACAGTTGTGATTCCCTTCAATTAGAATATAATAAGGTATGCCAGGGGAAATAATAGGCAAAGTCTCTGATTTGTTACAAAATATTTGCTACAGTGGGCAGGGGAGAGTGCAAGAGCTCTGGAGGAGTGTTAAAGTCAAGCATGTGTAAGTCAGAGGACAAGAGATAAAGTATTTTTCTCAAATGTTCTTTGTCTTTGGGGTTCTTTTGGTAACTTTCCTGAGGTATCCATAATAAAATCGTGTCTCCCTGAAGTTGTTTAACTGAGCTGAGATTATATCCACTGTCTGAGACTTTCAAAAATTGTTGTTTGAATATGCTTGTTTATCTGCTGATCTAGTGGTTGGTGGGATCAAAACAGGATTATTCAGGCAAGAGGAGATGTTATAAAGAAAAAGTTACATACACTTTTTTTTTCCTTTTTTACAAGGCTTTCAGCGAGCTGGTAGTGGAAAACCCTCCTTTCAGGCACACTCAAGTAGTAGCAGTCCAAGTAGCAGTTCAGTATCTGTTGTCTCTGCCTTTCTGACTTACTGAAAAGAGCTGTAAATAGTAATGTCTTACTTGCCTCCAGTTTTCTGGGAAGTGCAGATGAAGATCAGCTATTGCTGAGCTACTGAGTTTGTTGCAGCTTTCTGTGAACAGCTCCTTTGAGACCAATGAACCTCCACATGGTTACATTTCTGGCTGCTGAGCCCTCCTTATCTCCAATCTGGGCAGCCCCTGCTTGTTTAAACACTTCCTGTAATGAGGGGCATGTTGACATAGGCAGAGCCCAGCCTCCAACTATTTCCCACTTGTAAGAATTAGGTTTAATACCCCTTTCATTGAAATTTTCACTGTTGGCAGAGTTGATAATACCAAAACAAAAATGAGCTGATACTTGTGCAGAGCTGTAGATGCCTACAGTACTTTGCAAGTTTAAAAAGGAATTATTTCCTGGCTTGGGGAGTACAGTTCCCAGAACCTCTTGGTTCTAAGTACTGAAGAGCTTTTCTGCTTCTTATGCATTACAAGTACATCTTTCAAAATGAGTAAGTAAGAAAACTGTTTGTTGTACGACTGGAGCCTTATTCACAAATCTTTCAAATGTGAAATTGTCACCTGCTGGGGAAAAGAGAGCACAGGGAGAAGGGAGCATGAACTTGGTCGCTCCAGTGTTTTAGTGTTTTTCCTCTGTTCCTGTTTTGGGTTATTTTTTTGGTCTTTTAGTGCTGTTGCTCACTGAAGTGTCTTAATAACTGCCTGCATTAACTGGTAGAGTAAGACCATCAGTGATGGAGAGGCTAGGAGGAGGCAAGGTCCTCAGGAAGGGGAGCATCAGAAACTTAATTCCTGTTGACAGGAGCACAGCGGGGCATTCAGCAGGCAGGTGAACTAAGCATTTCTTACTGCTGTGCCTTATATGCTCTGATCTTAAAAAGCATGAAGAAGATTCTTAGCACTGTGAGAAAAATAAGACAGTCCATTTCCTCCTCTGAGAATGGTAACTGCAGGAGAGAGGGATTTAATATTTTAGCCATAGTCCCCATCTCATTTCTCTCTGGTCTTCAAACTGACTTAAAGTGCAGACAGTCCTTGTGTCCAGCTGTGGTTGATGTGTTTTGGTGTGTTCTCTTCACACAGATTGAGAAGTTGCAAAATCAAATTGAAAAAGAGAAGCAAAGCAATCAAGATTTGGAAACCTTGAGTGAGGAGCTGATAAAAGATAAAGAACAGCTACAAGTTGTCATGGAGACTCTAAAAGCCGACAAAGACAGACAGGTGTGAATTTCTCAAATATAATATAACAACATGTGCTCAGTAATGGTAATTCAGTGATGCCATTTACAGCATCTGGTTCTCTCAGGGAGATAAGGCAATTTGAGAGCTGTTAAGTGCAAGTTCAACTTGTTCAAATCTAGGTTAAAATCTTCTTCAAGTGTAAAAGCCCAGCATGTTATGCCGATCCCTGCTCTTGTTACCATAAGGGGACCTTCAGGCTATTATATGAACAGACATTCCCCCTTCAGTGAAAAAAGCCCTTGGATCTTACTAAATGGAAAACCAACTGGTTTTAGGATGTGCAAATAAATCCCCATTTTGTTGCTGAAGGTTGATCTTCTACCACCTGTATGGCATGGTTGGTTCACGTTCTTTAGCCACCCAGCCTTTTTGCTGTATTTAAAAGAGATGCTGAGAAAGTGCTTGTCTTCAGGATTGACATTTTACTTGCCCTTCAGCTTTTACCACTGTGCTGCAGTTCATGTGCAATACCTGAAAACTCTTATTACAGGTTTGTGCAAATATCATGTGTACTGATTTGACAAATTAAAAAAATACAGACACAGATCATTAGAGACTGGTCTGAACATTCTCAACATGTATTAAAATCTACTCTAAAGTTTTTGTGAGGTGAAAATTAAATAGCAAAATGTCTAATTTGTGTAGTTCTTTTCATCTTGAAGGATTTTTACCCAGACTTCTCCCTGGGAAACTGCACTTCACCAACAAAGTCTTATATTTTAGTTAGAACAAATACAGATTCTCTGTGTCAGCAATAAATAGATGGTTTGAAGGTAGGGCAGGAAGTAAAACCAGAAATATTCCTAGTTGTTAAAAAAGAGTAGTTTGTGGTTTTTTCAAGTCTAGGCCCTTTTGATTTGTGTGGATGTTGTCTAGCATAAGAATCAAATGCAAATTGCAGTCCAAATTACAGTTGCATCAGCTGAAATTTGATCAGCGGGGTAAGTGTGCTGTCCTTACAGGAAGTGTGTCTTTAATGACATCTGTAACTGCTCTACATTTTCAAGTATTGTGAGGTTCCTGGCACCTTACCAGAGATAATTTCAGTCTTCAGGTCCCCAAGATGAAGGTAAACCTAGATTGAAAGATACCCTCTATTAAGAATGATTTGTAACAAAGCATCTTCTCCAAGGTGTTCTCTGAAGGTCCTCTATCTGCTTTCTCCTTCTGCCCCAGCCTTCTTGGATGGTAGCAGGAATGTAGCACAGTTTTTAATTTATTAAAATCAATTTTTTTAATAGTTTGGGTTCTTGGTTACCTAGTCAATAATTTGCTGAGAAATTTGTCATGGATTAAATGGATATGATTTTGTTAACAGTCATCTCTCTGCTTTAGGACTAATTTGTACCATACTTGTAAGTAGATGAATAACATTTGCACAACTGTTTATGTAGATAAAGGACCTTAAACAAGAAAATGATCACCTTAATCAAGTTGTCTTATCCCTGAGACAAAGATCGCAAGTGAGCAGCGAGGCAAAAGTGAAAGATATTGAAAAAGAGAACAAAATCCTTCATGAAACGGTAACTGAGACAAGTAGCAAACTGAGCAAGCTGGAATTTGAGAAGAAACAATTGCAAAAGGATTTTGACCAGGTTAGAGAAAAAGTGGAAAGAGTGGAAGAAATGGAAAAAGAGCTCCACCGGCTGGAGAGGGAGAATGAACAGCTCACAAAAAAGGCAGCAGTGATGAAAATAGTGACAGAAAAAGTGGAAGTTCTTGAGCAAGAGAATGGCAATCTGGAAGTGGAAAATAGGAAACTAAGAAAATCCTTGGACACATTACAAAATATTTCTATCCGTCTTGGTGACCTGGAGAGGGATAACAAGCAATTGGATGAAGAAAATCTGGAGCTTAGAAGAGTGGTAGAAACCATGAGATTTACCAGCACAAAAATGGCACAAATAGAAGCAGAAAATAAAGATTTGGAGAGGGAGAAAGAGGACTTAAGAAAGAATGTGGAAATGTTAAAAGCAATGAACAAGAAATCAGAGAGGCTGGAGCTAAGCTATCAGAGTATCAGTTCTGAAAACCAGAGACTTCAGCAAATTGTGGAGAACAGCAGTAAAAAGATCCAGGAATTAGAAAAAGAAATTCAAGGAATGGAGAGTGAAAATCAGGTCCTCCAGAGGAACCTTGAAGAGCTAAAGGTTTCTGCCAAACGGCTAGAGAGCTTAGAAAAGGAAAACAAAGCCCTAGAACAGGGAATGTCTCAGCTAGAAAAAGACAAAAAAACGCTAGAGAAAGAAACAAAACGGCTTTGGCAGCAAGTGGAGCTGAAAGATGCTATTTTGGATGACAGTACAGTAAAGCTAGCAGTCGCTGAGAAGGAAAACAAGACACTAGAAAAGGAAATTGCTCGATTCAGAGAGTCATCTTGTAAACTGAAACAGTTTGAAAAGGACAATAAAGACCTCCTAAAGCAAGTTACAATTGATAAGAGAACACTAGCTACACTGAGAGAGGTAAGCAAGTTAATTCTACTGGTTCTATGCTGCTTTTTTTTTTTTCCAGCTCAGTGAAGTACTAAAGGGATATATCTCTGTCCCACAGAAGATCTTCACAGCCTTAACAACAGTCACTTGAAAGTGTTGCCTTGGAAAGTGGAACAGGCCAAGAACTGCACTTGGTGTAGTTGTGCAGTGTCCACTTTGTGTCCACAATACAGTCTGTAAATTACATCTTTTTTTCATGCAGAATAAAATTTTACAACAGCTCTTATGTGGTGCCTGTTAACTAAAGACTTTGATACTTTCTCTAACCGTGGCTACAAAATTTTTTGCTAACTCGAGAGCTCCAGTGGGGGAGATTGACTCTCAGGCCTAGAAATGTCTAGCACTTGCTGAGGACACATAGAGATCCCTGTTCTGAAAGAGACAAAACCATCCCAAGTGACCAACCTAAACCAGCTGCATCAAGGTTTTGCTTTACAGCTGTCTTACAGCATCTTTCCCCAAATGCTTCCCTGCTGGATGAGAGCATGCTAAGCAGCTGTGGTCTCTCCCTGTGCCAAGCATTAGGACATTGGCAATCTGAGGATGTGTGTGCTAGAGCCTGACACTCTTACAAGTGGCCTATGAGCAGATTCAGATTATTGCAGCTTGCTCTCATTACCTGTCCTGGCTGCTGTTGTCCTGCCAGCACCAGATTTCCTGTGAAGGACTATTTAAAGGAAAAAAGGGTTGTGCTGCAGTAGCTCAGTGAAATAGGTAAGTTTAGCAAGATTAATACAGTAAGCAATTGCTTACTTCAAGGTTTAGTTTTATTTCAATTTTTGAAGCATTTGTGTAATTTTGAGGAGGAGAAATAAAGTCTGTCAGAAACACTTGATGCAGTCCCAAGTTATGTTTCTATCCAACTTTCCTTAAAAATTATTAAAACAATATAATTTCTGAGAAGGCTCCTCTATAATCATTCAGTTCTCAGAATTTTGCAGATTGCCAGTGATGCACACCCATACAGTAGCCCACCTTCTTTTCTTTAGTTACTTTCTATGGATCCTGCAGAAGGAGTTCATGGATGTTGAAGGGACCTGTTTACAGATCACTGGACTGGCACTGACCTTAACCAGATTTTTTACCTTGACATGCAAATGAATTTATGGCTAAATTTGTGATGTTAGAGGACTATTGAATACCTATAGGTTGACAAAGTATTTTTATAAAATTTTATTCTAGATTCTTGTTTGATATTCAGGATATTTTTTTTTTTAATTTAAAGTCCTTCAGTAGCTTTTTTGTTCTTTCTTCATGTGTTTAAGAAAACTTTTAGCAGAAACACAAGCAATGTAGATCTCTATGGTGCATTTGTATTTCAGAGAATTTTGAATGGTAGGGATCTTCACACTTAGCTATGCACCAAAAATAATCTGTCCTTTTTAGAAATGCAGGTGGCGCTATGTCTCCCCAGGCCATTTCCACACAGACCACTTTACTGGCTTAACAGCAAAGCATTTACCATATGTGAGAAACTCAGTGCATTTTTCACTGCTGACCCTGTTACCAAGTCCCTTGGTAATAATATCACAGCCACAATACCTCAGGAGACTCCCATACTGAAGCCCTGTTGCTCCTGAGTGTGTGTACCAGTGCTGGCAGGATTTTTTCTCCTAGCTGAGAGGTGGAAACTCCCCCTGCTGGTGTGCCCTGCCCTGTACACATCCTTGTGTGGCACGGAGATGGGGTGGTGTCTCCTGGCCTGCACATTCCCTCCTTCAGCAGGCAGGCACAAAGCCAGTGTTGGCAGAAGTAGTTCAGTACAGTGAGTGAAACAAAGGCCAAAAGAAGCATTTTGCAGATTTATTTCAAGTGACCTATAAATAAAACCAATCAGTTTAATTCTGCACTTAGCTGTCACTGATGAATTTTAACTGACCTACTTGAAACTAGGATTTTATCCAATGAATTTTTCAGTACTCTTAAAAAAATGTATAGTGCTGGATAATTGCCACCACCCTTTGCATAGCAACTAATTGTGTTAATGCTGTTTTAGGATTTGGTGCTGGAGAAGCTGAAGAGTCAAAAGTTGTCTAGTGAGCTGGACAAACTGAGCCAGGAACTGGAGAAGGTGGGATTGAACAAAGAGCTGCTGCTGGAGGATGATAATGGCAATGATGACACGTAAGGAAATTGAGCTCTTCCAGTCATTCTTTTGGCTCAGCCTAACTGAAGCCCTTTGCCTTTCTTTTTTGTTCTCATCTGCCTCCTTGCCAGTACCCTTAACAGTTTTGGACATAAACCACATTTTTCTGAGGCAAGCTTGGCAGCGTACTGTAAGTTTTGCAAAACATTTTCTTGGGTGGAAGAAAGAAATGCCACTTTGTCTCCATGCTAGCAGTGATACTACAGTTCCTCTGTACTGCCCAGCAGAGTAGCTGGGTAGCTATTTCAGTGTGTATTTCTCTTCATGAAGAATGGTGTCTATTAAGCAGTCTCTGACATTACTTCATGCAATTGGTGGTCTAGATACCTGTTTATATAAACATAGATGTTGCCTAAGAAATATCTGATGGCAAGGAATTCCTTTGTAAGTCCTATAGTAATGAACAGAACAACAACCTGTGTGTATATTGGCTTCTTGGTAAGACCTACTTAGAGAAATCTTCCCATCTTGTAGGAATCGGTAAATTGTGGATCTTCCTCCTTGTTAAGAATGTACAAAAGAGCCATAAGAAGAGTTTTCTGTAATGTAATTATGGGGAAAAGAGAGAAACTTGTTTTCTTTCAAGTTACATAACTCTTTGATATTTCTGTAGAACCATCCTGGTGTTAATCTCTGTTAAAATTGATTGGATTTTCCATAAGTGAATTCCCCAGCTATAATATATCAGTAGCAATCTGCAGCAGTAGAGGAAATTATTTTCCTGAAGAGGCAGGCATGTATAATTTAACATGCAGGGAGATTGGGAAGAGGTGAAGGTGAAGTCTGCTGTTTAGATGGTGGCTCATATCCTAGTGGCAGACAGCAGAAAGTTATTATCATATTTTTCAGAAAATACAAGGTTCTGGAAAGTAAAACTGAATCAGCACTAAAATCAACTCTAGCTGTGAAAGAGGAGAAGATTGCAATGCTGGAAGCTCAAGTGAAAGACTCTCTGAACTTAAACCAGCAGTTACAGAATGATCTAAATACGGTAAGAGCTTAAGTGAATTTTAATTTTTCACATCGCAGTTCTGCACATTCACATGTTTGGGGATTTTTTGGTTTGATGTTGGATTTTTTTTTTTTAATTGGAGAACAGGTTTGTTCCTCTCATTGCCCCTCCCTATACGCATCCTTCCCAGGAACTTTTTTTTCACTGGACTGCCTTTTTTTGGTCCCTTTCTATGTAATGACACAAAATTCATAAAAACAAATTCGGCTAGGGGCACATCAGGAGGGGTTTTCTTGGATAACTGCTCTTTGTAGATCTGTTTTCCCATGTTTTTTTCATTGGCATGGCTGTGTTTTTCTGCCTTGTTAAGTGGAAACATGGGCTGAGGAAGACTGCAGTTGAAACATCGTCCCTAAGAACAGCCTGTTTGTTAGGTGACAGTGAGCTTGAGTCTAAAGGCACCTGACATGAGGGCAAGAGATGTGGATTCTTCCACCTGTCTGTGTCTCAGCTTCCCTTTCTGTGAAGTGGGGTAATGGTTGTTGAATCTCTGAAAGTCAGTGCAAGAGAGGAGTGACATATGCCATCATTATTAATGCATTATTTCAGTTCTTTCAGTGTTAAAGGTTGTTGCTTCTTGCCTGTGTAGATGAAGAAGGACTTTGATGCACTCAAGCAGACTCAGCAGGATGGGCAGTATGCTCAGAAGTCAGTGAGGAATCCAGCAGAGAAGCTCATTGCCAGCCAGGAAATGAATGAGAAATTGGAAGCAGGGCACCAAGAGGCCACTACAGAGCTGCTGAAACTGAAGGACAGGGCCATTGAACTGGAAAGGAATGTAAGCCTTCTCCTATTTCCTCTTAGCTCATAGACTTCTCTTGTGCTCTTGAGTGGGCTGGTGGAAATTGCATTTTTGAGCTCAAAGGAATCTGGTAGGTTTTCTGGAGCACCCAAGTCTACCAGATTCCTTGGGTGTCTCTTAGGACTGCATGGGACTTAAGTGCTTCATGTGTCTTGTGTCCATCTTGTCCCATCTTTGGAAGGAGTAATCCTATGTGTTAACATCTGTCCTACCTTCGTTTAATGCTGCAAAGAGGTTTTTTTATGCCTTTGTTGCAGAAAGAGCATCACTAATTGGTTCTCATCTGTGATTGGACTCCAGATAATCAGGACAGCTGTTTCTTTTCTTCCCGTCACCTCTTCAATGCCATCTCTCTTTCAGAATGCAGCCCTGCATACTGAGAAGCAGCTGCTTAAGGAACAGCTAAAGCATTTGGAAACACAGAATGTCTCCTTCAACAATCAGATCCTGACACTACAGAAGCAAAATGTCTTCCTTCAAGAGCATAACACTGCCCTGCAGACACAGACAGCCAAACTCCAGGTCAGAACATACTTGTGCCACTGTTCCAGGAGGTTGGATTTGATTACTGTAGAGTGGAGGAGATGACAGCCAATAATGAAATGTTTGTGTTGGTAGGCTGATGTCATGATGGAAAGGTGAAGCCCAGGAGGTGGAGCTTAGTTTGAGGTCTGAATTTCTCCAAGCTAGAAGGGAAATTGGGTCTGTAGCTAATGTCTGGTAGCTACCTTCAACAAGAAGGTGGTTATTTAGAGAGAATAAATTAAAATTAATACAGCAAAATCCAGATAGTTATTCCAGAAGCTACACTTCTGAAATAATAAAAAAAAAGCTTTGCTTTTTTGTGTTAATGCTGTGCCTGTGAAAGAGCTCAGCAGAAATGGAAAGAAGAGACAAGACAGCTCCCCTTAGGTGTTGTAGTAATGAGCTCCAATCACAGTTTTCAGACAAAATGTCAAAGTTGACAGTGGAAAAGATACTCTTAAAAATTACTTGACTTAAAAAAAAACAAACTTTGAGAAAACGAGTTTCAAAGGACAACATTGGATTAACTCTATTTCTTGTGCATGACTTTCACTTTTCAAGGTTTTCCTCTTGCATGTTCCGAGATGGGGAGATGGGGTTTTTTTTGTTCTCATTAATTGTTTTCCATCTGCAATTGACTTATATTAGCCAGTTTCCCATTTGTAACTGACTTATATAAAATCAGTGCACTATCTCTCTATTGAAACCAGACTTGTTAGGAGTACTGCTCACATACATAGTGTTAGGAGTATTGTCCACATACACAGTAGTGCAGTTAATGTTTCTGAGTTTGGGTGAACTTGAGTTTCATTACTTGTACACAAATACAGGGTAACTTTTGACTCTGATCATGATTGTCAGAGATGCAGTTGAGTTATGAGTAATCCAGATCATCTTGGTCTTTGGGCTCAAGAGCTTCTGGTAAAACAGTGTATTGTCAGTTGAGAGGTTATTGTGATAATTTTCATACTTCTGACAGCATAGCTTTATGTGGTGCATACTGCCAACAGTAGTACCAAAAGGATGCCAAATTGTACGTAGATGTCTTAAGTCGACAAGGCAGAGTAGGCATTCTTGACTAACTCTGTATGGATGTAAGCTGCTAGAAAATGTTTGCTGTATGTACCAGACGTTGTGAATAAGTAATATTTACTTTTTACTTGCAAAACTTTAGGTAGAGAATTCAACTCTCAGCTCCCAGAGTGCTTCACTGACAGCCCAGAATGCTTTACTGCAAAATCAGCAGACAGCCAAGGAGAGTGAGAATGAAAATCTACTGAAACAGAAGGAGCAGCTGAAGGCTGAGTATGAGTCGTTGCTTCAGGACCATGAACACCTTGCTTCACTGCATGAACGGCAGTCTGCAGAGTATGAAAGGCTAATAAATCAGCACAGCTGCCTGAAAACATTACACAAAACCCTGGATCTGGAGCACAAAGGTCTGCGTGAGAGGTACGCTCACTGCTCAGGGGTATAGTGGAGCAAGAATGTGACTGTTACAATTTTAGCCTTAAATGTTGTCTCCAATTGCAAACAGAAATTACAAAGTTGTTGCACTGAAAAAGTGCCTAGTCATTCCTATTGTCATCGGGATATTAGATGAAAATATTTGCAAAGCTCTAGATTTTAGATCTCTGAAGGTGGCAGAACAGAGGTGACTGGTGATATTCAGCAAACATGGGCTTGGATCTTGGATGCTTTGTCAGAAGTAACTTAAATGCTTCTGCCACATTTAAGGATTTGTGGTATAACAACATACAGCCTTAAAAACATTTTCCAGTTCTACTGTGTGGAGTCTCTGTCCTAACCATAACGTCTGAAGGTCACCTATATGTGAGTAGTGTGTATCTTGAGAAATTTCAGTCATTGAACCTTGTGGCATCTGTGTCATGTCAAAGGAGGCTCTCTGAAGGAAGCTATATTGACCTAACTATGAGATAATGATGTATTAATGATTTCCTTGTAGTTCTCATAATCTAAAGTTTTTGCTTCAGGGCCCTTCAGTTGACATAGGAAATCAGTAAACTGTTAATTGTTTAGTCTCTAGTCACTGTCATTTTCTGACAATTGTGCAGGGATTGAACAATACACATAATGTATTGCTACAAAAACGCTGTTCTGCCTACCTCTCAAATGTCTCTTGTATTTTCTCAGTGATCTTCCTCAGAACAATTTTATTTAGGTTTAATTTCTGTGCAGGATCATGAGTTGGGTTCAGAGCAGCTTTAGTAGTGATCCTTGATGGTGGACTGCAAACTGATGCTAAACTTTTCTTCCCAAAAGACTAAGGAGCTGGCAAATACAATGTGTGGTAGATTTTTAAAAAGTACAGAAGTAAACTATTGTGATTAAAATATCCACTGGGGCTGTGTGACAGGACAGCTGCTTGGCTGTCAACTAAATGAGCTGTAAGTGATTACACAGACACTGTTCCTGCTTACCAAGTCTTTCTCAGACTGATTAATGGCTCTCATTGATTCAGGCTTTGCTTGAGATTACTACGCTGCAGTGTGTTAAGGCAATTTGCTGTGTTCTTTCTTTGCTTGATGAGTACCAAACACTAAGCAGCTCTAGCCTAAGGAGAAAGTGTTTTTCAAAAGAACAGGTTATCTACAGAGGGTCACCACTATAATCATTAACAGTTTGGACTCTCTTTCTGAGATGTGACTCCTAGTGAGAGGTGTTGCAGGGGAGCAGATGGCGGTCTTCTCTATATTCAAAACAATTTGAGTTTGGCAGTAGTAAGTGTGCAGTATCCTCCTCAGCAGATCAGTCTTAAAAGATACTTATCAAGGTGATTTGTCCAAGGACTCCATTTGGCTGTCAGGAAAAAAGCCACAAGCTACTTTTTTAGCACATGTTTTGTTCTCCCTGCATCATGTGCTGCTGAGGGAGCAGAAGGGAGAAAGAGTAGCATAAAAAAAGTTTTCTTACACCTCTTCTTTTTAACTAAGGTCTGTGACTGCTAAGATGGAACATTTCACTTTCAAGTTCAGCTAGAATGCACCACCTGCTAAGTTTTCTGCAGAGCAGCTCAGTGCAACCAACAAGTTTTCTTGTGTGGTGTTTAGGAGATGGCTTTTGCATGTCACAACTCCAAGGTGATTGGTTTTCCTCAGCTGGTGACAGCACTGTAATCAAAGTTCTGTTGCTTAAGGCAGGATTACACTTCCACACAAACCTATGACTGCAGCTTGTTTAGGAAGATCCACAGCAACTTCAGTTAGCTTGTGCACATCCAACAACATGTACAGCCAAGGTCCCAAAGGTTTGTGTAGTTCACTCTGCTGCATTCTAACCACAGAATATTTTTTGCACCTGAGCAAACTTCATTAAACCTCTTTTGGTTCTGTCTGCACATATTAACACTGCAGTGGGGATTTAATAATGGGTTGTTTGTAACTGCAGTGAAATGGTCTGTCATAGCCCAGCAAACCACAGATGTGTGGGTTTGGCTCAGCAAGAAGAAGAGAGTTAGTATGGTAGGGTCATTTACCATTAATAGCAGTTTCTTGACTTTGAGGTGTCTGTCTGATGGTCTCAGTGAACACAGAAAGGCTGCATTTTTGAAACCGCTTTACATATTGCATGTTACTAAGGGAAGGTAATAATTCTGTAGCTATGATTAGATGATTAACAGATCTCTGAGCATTTCTTTGTGGCTTAGTCTGGAGAAGTCTAATCCTGCAGAGACTGGGAAAAGAATCCCTGCTTTGTAGGGTTCCATATTGCAGGGAGTTGTATTACTGTCTTACCAGTGTTGCCTGGTAGTTATTTTTCTGGGTTTCTTTTGTCACACTTTTTATCACAGCTGAGCATTTTCAAAATTGTCTCAGTCACAAATATCTACCCATAGTATTTCTCCTCAAAAAGCAGCAGAAGGAATAAAAGCCAAAAGAAGTAAAGAGGACTACATTTCCACAGTCCTAGGAATGGGTTGTGTCAGAGCCAAAATGAATTCTGTATGCATGCTTAAGAAAATCTTTTTGAAACTCTTCTAAGAGCCTGATGCCTTAAAAAGTGAAATGAATGTGAGTGTTGAATAATCTACAGGAAGGGTAACCTGGTTCCCTGGTGGTAGAGCTTGTCAGGTTGCACAGATTTTCCTCTAATTGTAGACTCCAGGCTGAATCTCTACTACAAGAAGATTTTGCCTGAGGATTTCATTAGGGCTCTGGACATGAACAGTCATTTCCATTTTTGCAGACAGTCTCTCTCCTCTTTCTTACCTTTCACCTAACAACTAGGGGAGCAGCTGTGGTCTGCCTCAGACTCAGTGTGGCAGCCTGTGGTGCTGGGCCTGGCTGGTAATGCTGGACCAGTATCCTGCTTCTCTCTAAGGAGCCCTCTTTAAAACATAGAGGGCTTGGATAAAAGTGAACAGAGTAGCCCCAACATACAGAGACAGCAAAAGAATTTACAGTGCAATTTCTGCAGAGACAGCCATGGTAATCTCTGCCAAAGGACTGACTGGAGTTTGTGTTCTCAGACTCTGCATTGGCACAGTTTGTCTAAAATGCTTCTTGGAGCTGGATGTGAAACCTTCCTCTGCTTTCAGGTTCTTCCATTTGTTGTATGGACATTGAATTTGAAATGTCCCAGAGCTGAATGGAGCAAGAAAACAAATAAATAAGGTTAATTAAACTCTACTGCTGTTACTGGGAATAAGTAGCATAAAGCAGCTTTTGTCTGGGAGACAGGTACTATCCTGTGTGGCCCTTCAATGGACTGGAATTTGGGACAGGCTGTAATTTGACCCTGGGATGAATGGAATGGTAGCCTGAAAGAAAAAGAAGTTGGCAGGAGTCAGTGTATTTGGTGCTGTCTGCTGGTTTTGGTTTTGTTTTGAAGTTTTCATGACTGCAGAGTAACTGTGCTCTGCATTCATCTCTGCTGGCATGAGAGTCACAGAAAGATGCTTGTTCTCTTTAGCTTTTTAAGCAATGCTGCATCTTCCACTTAAATTCTCTTTTAAAAGTGCTTGGAAGAGTATTTCTCCATTTTTGACACAGATGTACATGATAGTCTGGGGCAATTCCCTTTTATTACAGTGACCAAAATTGTGCTGACGACTTTTGACATTGACTGCACCAATGGTCCCAGTGGCCTCTGCTGGTGTGTGTGGGCACAGATTCTGACAGAAGCCACCAGAGGGAAAAAAGATCTGGGAACACCTTGCTGCCTTGTGAAGTGATTTCAGTCCACCTCTTTCTTCTCAGAGTTTTCTGGATGCAGGTGGTGTAGCACCTCAGGGAGGCTGAGCCTGCCTAATCCCTGCCTGTGCCAAATATCAGGGAAGTTGTTCCACACCTCGGTTACTTTAGCATTCCAGAGATCAAAATTAAAGAGAGGGCTGATGCCACCAGCTCTCTCTCTCTCCCCATCTCCCTGCCCTGAATGGTTTATGCACAAGTTACATAAACCAAATAATAGTGGAAGTGTGGATGTGAACGCTGGTTTTGCTCTTGGTTTTTCCACTAATGAAAACTTACGAAGATGAGTCAGACTCTGCTTAAAGGTGTTTTGCTGTCAACTCACTGATACCTCATCATCTGTCTGGAATATGCAGGAGATTAGTAGATGTGCAGGATGCTATTACCTATGCATATAACCTAATATGGATTAGGTGGCTCCCTAACAAACTCTTGCTCATTGCACTGTTTTCCTTTTGCTCTTCGGGAGCTACTTTCTAGTCAGGTTTTTGACTCTTGCCACTCTCAATTATTTGTGACTGGGATTCTTGTTAGTGGTGCGGTTTCTACTCATTTTGCAGAATCTCATGCTTTTGCTAAATGACCAGAATCTGAAACTGAAGATTCTGGCAGTTGTGTTCCTGTTTCCTTAAAAAATGCTTTTCTTTTTTTTCTTTTTTTCCTAAAGTCTTCTCTGCTGACTTGTATACTAAGAATTTTCATGCATAGTGTTGAATTCTTCAGCTTTGGTAGAAGTTTAACCACATAAATGTGGATGAAGTAAATAAAGCCAGAAAAAAAAAGATGCTTTCTAATTATTGTGGTATTAAAAATATTAACCCAGAGGAAGAAAAAATTTTAAATGAAAGCTGAGTGTATGCTATTCTTCCTTTTGCAGATACAACAGTTTAACAAAACACAAAGCAGAATTGGAAGAGTTGGAATTAGTTTTAAAAAATGAGAGAGAGGTTTTGCAACAAGAGAGAAGATCAAATGCAATAACCACTGGGGAAAATCAGAAGCTGAGGGAGGAACTGGACAGGTATGGTACCTTTGTTAATTGTTATATATATCAATTAAAAGTCAATTATGCAAAACACAGATGTGTTTCTTTAGCTCTGAAGTACCTTCATATAACATGCCTGTTCTTTTTTTCTCTATTTTGGTATTGTTAATTTGGCAATTTTTACTCATTCAAGATTGTCAGCTTCATGAATACTGCCAACTGATACTCTTATTTGGTGCTTCAGACCTGGGACCTTTGCTCATAAAAATAAGTTTCCATGTGTGGTTGGTTCGGTTCAAAAGCATTTTCTGCAATGAATTGTTTCCAAGCACTTGCCTTTAGGCAGAACTACAAAAGCCCAAGCCCCCAAATTTACTGGCTTTTTTCCCCTTGAGGAGCACTGGTCTGTGGTTTTTACACAATATGATTTTAGCTCTAGGAGTTACCATTGTTTATTTTCTGCTGCCCAGAGAAAATTTCCATTCCTGTTATTGAAAGCAGTCTTAGAGACTCCTGATCAGTGGGTAGCTGTTAACTTGGGGCAGAGCCCTTTTGAGAGCCACACCCAAACCCCTCCCTGTAGCCCTGTTTATACTGCAAAGGTGTTCTGAGAATCTGTTTGGTGCAAATGAGGGGCCAAGACCACATCAAGTTAAAGCAATGTCAGGTTGAATAATTTAAAAATTAAATTTTAAGTTGAGCTACAATTGTGCAAGTGTACTTTAGAACAGTATAGAGCTCTTGAGAGGTTTTCTCAAGTTTGCTGTTCCTAATTAATTTTCTTAGGTTGTTGCATAAATGTTGATTACAGGGCTGGCAGAGAGTGAGGCTTATCTGTCAGCAGATACAGAACTTAATCTGTTCATTTAGTTAGTTAATGTTATGCCTTCATGATTTGTAGACATTTTTAGATTTACCTAAAAGTGCAAAAGAATGCCACAGTATCTTCTTACAACACCACAGTGTTTCTCACTTCAGGACACTTAAATGCTCATATTTCATGCATCAGGATAAAAAAATAACATCTGAGTTTTCTTTATTTGTGCCAAATAGAGCTGTTTTTATATCCCAATGCCCTTTAATACATTGTGCCTCAGAAATTTGTGGTGTGTTTCTTACATATTGAAGAAATAGCAGTTTTATTTTTCAATATTTTCCTTTCAGTTATTTTGTAAATTTGAAATTTTTTGTAATGTTACCACTAGGTCTTAAAATTCTATGAAATACTTAGAATAAAAATGTCCTTAGGAGTTACTCTTTGGAACTGTGTTTGATTTAGTGAGAGCTGCAAACTGATGGTGTGGTCTTTGAATGTGAAGTCATTTCTGTGAAGTGTCCTTCATAGGCCTGCTGTCTTCGTGTTTAGGGTGAATTTCTTGCACAACCAACTAAAGGCAGAGTATGAAGGGCTCCATTCACACACTAAAGAGCTGAAAACTTCCTTGAACAACTCTCAGCTGGAGTTGAATCGTTGGCAAGCTCGCTATGATGAGCTGAAAGAACAGCACCAATCCATGGATATCTCTCTGACCAAGCTGGATAACCACTGTGAGGTGAGTGGCTGTGAATACCCAACTACTGCTGCTTTTGGGTTAGAGAGCTGCCATACATGGTGTGAAGCTTTGGACATGCTGCATATAGAAGGTTAAAGTATGAAACAACACCCCCATATAGTTTGAAGTGTGTAAGTTTTTATCTTAGGTTACTATGTTATTGTGTTATCTTGATCATGATGCACTCCAGGGAAGCCAGATGCGGAGTAAAGATTAATTTGTCTTGTTTAATAGCTCCTGTCCCGTCTAAAGGGAAATCTGGAAGAAGAAAACCATCATCTCCTGAGCCAGATTCAGATGCTGAGTCAGCAGAATCAGATGTTACTGGAGCAGAACATGGAGAGCAAGGAGCAGTATCATGAAGAGCAGAAACAGTACATGTAAGAAGAAAGATATTTGAATTGTGAAACCTTAAGTAATTTAGAGAAATATAGAAAAGAAATGATCTATCAGGACTAGAAGAGCAGACAGTGGAATGATAAGTGTTGAAATCTGTTGGAAAAGGGGATGTTTGGTAGGAGATAAGTGTAATGGGAGAAAGCAGAAAATGTTTCCACATTGCCTTACTGCAAAGGGTTGTTCACAAAACACCTGGGCAAACAGCACTTTTCAAATAATTCAGATGAACCTATGTGGAAAATACAGTCAGAAGAGATGGAATGCTAAACCCAGTGGTACTTCTCAAAGAAGAGGAGGTTGAGAAAGAGTTTTAAGGTTTTGGAAAATAGCCAAGTTGCAATAAAAATATAGTCTTATGACAGTTATTTTGTATTTAGGTTCCTGAAGAATAGCAAATATTCATACTCCTCTTGCTTTTTTCATTTGCATTTCAAGAAATACCTGCTTTGATGTTGTTTTTAAGGATACAGACATCAACATTAATTGCTGTGTCCTTCATGGCCCGGTTGACACATTGAAGTGCAATATCCTGTTTAAAGATACTGTGTGTTTACAAAGAATCCTGTTTTCACTGCAGTGAATTTCTCTTACACATATGAAAGAAGGAAGAAGAGTGTTCTTTATCCCAAGAATTTTAGTTTAAGCACACCCTGATGATGTGGGAGTTACTGAGTTGGGTTTTATAGCAGTACTGGCTTATATGGTTGAAGTGTTAGAAATTGATTGCTGGAATAGGTTGAATTCAGTTCAGGTGTTCTCTGATCTGTTTATCCTGGTGTCTGACTGTTCTATGATGGAGGTGCATTTGCCTTACTACTTGAATGAAAATGAGATTTGCTAACTTCCCTGCATAGGTTAACAAAATAATCAGTAAAAAGCTCAGTTAGTCTTAACACCCACCAAACAAAATCTGCCTGAGATATTGTTAGTAATCTTGCACCACCATCTACCGTTGTTCTTTCACCTTTCATGCTTTATTGCCCAAAAATCACCCATCAGCATGGTTGGTAGGCTTTTGCATTTGCCCTCTCCAAACAGGCTGTGAATCCTGAAGGTTCAGGATAGGAAGATATTTCAGTCTCTTTCTTCTCTTGGTGGCTTTTGGTCTTCAGTTTTTTGATTATGCTTAATTTAATACAGATGACTCAGAATATGCTTTTCACCCTCACAGTGATAAATTGAATGCCTTAAGAAGACATAAGGAAAAACTTGAAGAGAAGATAATGGACCAGTACAAGTTCTATGATCCTGCTCCAAAAAAGTAAGTTCCACATGGATTCAGTTCTGCTGTGAGGGCAAGAAAGGGCTTTCCATAACTGGGGATGACAGAAAATTCATCTGAAGTAAGGGTGGTGTCATCTCCACTTGTCTCTTCCCCCTCACTCTGCAAGACATTCCCTGAAGCAGCAGGTTGTCTTAATGTAGAGTACAGGGCCTCATGTGGGGCCCTCTGCATTAATACAAGAATCTGAAACTCCCAAAATAATTGGGAAAGACCCACTTTGCTCCTAGTATGGTGACTCTAAGCAGCCCTAGAAGCTTTCAGAGCTGCTCTTTTCAAACCAGTCTGTTGGAGAGAAGGACTTAAAAATTATACTAAAAACAACAAAAAAGAGCCAAGTTAATTCCACTATACATAGTTCTGAGTGATAACCTTAGCAAAGAGGCTTCAAAGCAGCTTTCGTTTTTCCTCCTCAGTCTGTTCCTGTAGTGGAGTTTGTCACACTGTAAGAATGTCTTATGTGGCCCATATGTGTAGTTTAGATTTCTAGCAGAGGGAACAGTTGTCTTTCTCACATTTCTCATGCTGAAGAAATATTTCTGTAAAAGTAATTTTGACTTCAGTAGGGAAATGGATCTCAAGTACTGTGAAATTCATGGAGCATTTCTTAAACCAATTTATGACAGTAAACAAAAAATGTAGGATGGCTTGATGGCTTTAGCACAGCTGTAAACTTCTTTGGGGAGTATTTCTTGTAGCATTTTCTGAATTCCATTCACAAAACCTGCTTTATCAGGAAAAACCCCTGGATTGGAGCCAGAGCCTTAGTCAAATTTATCAAGCCAAAGAAGGAGACCCCAAGGGAGAGGTTGAAACCAGCAGCAGAAAGCTCCACATGGCATTCTGAATCCCCAGAGATGGTAAACTCTCCATCTGCCTCTCAAAAATTGAAACATCAACATGAGTCTCAGGATAATACTTCTCAAGGGTCAAACCCTGTGGAAGAAAGAGAGAGCCCTGGGTGTTCTTCAAACAAAGGTAAGGAATGCCCAGCCTAAATTCATGAGCTGAAATAAAAAAAAAACAGGATTTAATATATAGAATATATTAATCCCCAATCACATTATATTTTATGTCCTTTTTTGTTTCTTTTAGGGTTTTTTAGTGGGTTTTTTTTTTGTTTGGTTGGTTTTGGGTTTGTTTGGTTGGGGTTTTTTAGTACAATAGAAGTTTTAGTATGCATAGAACCCTAAATTAAAAATTTGAGTAAACTCAGAAGATAATAGGTTTGGTTTTAGTTTAGTTTGCTTTCTTCCTTTTATCTTCTACTTCTCCCTTCAGCCTCTGTTTTCCCAGATGTATTGCATAATACATTGTTACTGAATAAGTTGGTTCTAATACTTCATTTTCTGGGGTTTTGAGGAAAGCATTTAAAGCTGGATTATGGAATAGTGTGTGGTTCAGGCTCTTTGAAGGGTATGAGCTGGCTGACAGCCACTGCCAGCAGGTGGTGCACGTGCAGAACAAATAACCCATTTATTGTAATTCATAATGTGGGATTTTGGAGACAATACCATGTTTTGATTTAGAATTAAACTAGGAAATTTTTTCATGTCAACTGATGAAATTTTTTTAACACTAAGGAATATGTAAGGAAGATGGAATGATTTTCTGTTAAGTTAGTTTATACATTAAATCGGGTGTTCCTAATTATGGGAAATTTAAAAGAAAGTTTCTCTAAATAAATACTTTTCATCCTTATTAAAGGTAATATATTATGTCCCAAGCTCTGTTTATTCCATTGAGATAACTTCTGTCAGCTTCTATACATAGATTGTTATAGTCCAGGAATACTTTCCAAGAAGCAATTTTGAAATTGATATTTGAATAATAATGCCTGTCTTCCAGCTGTGGGGGGTGGGAAACAGAAGGGGAGTAGCTGAGAAAAGAACTCTTACTATAAAAATTACTGCAAGTACCTGTCTGTCTGAAGCTTTTGTTTTGATTGGGTAAAACCCTTTCTCTACTCTAATTCTTTGAGGTGACTTATTCACTTAAAGTAAAAAGAGATGTTTTATGGAATAGGATCATCCATATGATTCCAGGTGTTTAACATGAATCCTAAGTTCAGCATGGGAAGTTGGGCTTGGGTTGCCACAGAACAAGGCCTTTGTAGAGTGCCAGAGAAAACAGAAGGTTTCTGGGGCTTAATTCATGTTTTTGTTAGATGAAACACACTTAAGTGGAGATGAGGCTCACCAGTACTAAAGCCTAGGAGACATCTAGGGAATTTGAGTATAAAAACATTTTGAATTATCTAACAGTAATTTCTTAGTGGACTTACTTAAATATTGTGTGTATGTGTTAATCTGTGCCTTAATCTGAGTCAGATTAGATATGTTTAGCTATGCATTCATCAGTCCTCCATTATAGATGTTGGTCATTGTTTTAACCTTTTCTGTTCTTACTGATTGTGTAGTCTTTAATCTGTGTTAAGTCATTTTAAGTTTTATTTATAAGGCTTTTTTTTTTTACTTTTTTTTTCTCTTTCTTTTTGGGATACCTGGGTGATAACAATTTAGCTGCACAGCGCAAAAAGATTGCCTTTTTGAGAAGCAAAAGCAAGGATAAAGAAAAGTCTCCTAAGTCTCCATCGAATCATCAGTCTTTCCCTAATCGGCTCCGGTTCTGGGCTTCTTCCGACATCCCATCCTCTCCTAATGAAATTCTTTCTTTCCCGGAACTGGGAGTTTTCTAACACCTTTTCTGTAACATTTATCTTTGTTTATTTCTGACAAATATTAAAAAAAAACTAAAAAAAATCCCACGTGCCATAAAAGAACACGCACATTGATAGAGACACTCAGCATGTCTGTACAATACTCTAAATACAAGCAAAGATTAGTGAACATGGACTTAATTTTTCCTGTAGAAGATGAATCACTATTGCACACTGTGGATCATTTCTTCAATGCAGCACACTTTAGGGGACCCCATGGCATACAGTTGGCGTATGTATATTGGCTGTGGTGCATGTTGTCAGTAAGTGAAGTTGCTATTCGCTTCAGTATTTTCTTGCAGTCGTGTACTTGCATTGTGTCCAGTTAAAGTGTTGAACTGATTTGCTGTTGCTATGCTTTCTACAGTGTGGTAGTCCTACTAAAATAAAAATACACTTTCAAGATCCAGATATTTTTCCAATAGTCTGTGCTGATAACTGATTTCAAAAAGGAAGGTTTTATAACACCTTTTTCTGCTTTTGAGTAGTCTAGCTTTGAATGGAAGCTGCTGGAAAAATTATTCTCAGCCAAGTGTCTTGATGCTCACATTCAGACCTGATATTTAGCAAGGTTTTGTACTTCTAATTAAGAAAATTCATCTTTGAGCTGACGTTTCAGTTTCTTCTGCTTCAGTTTCAACAGATTTTTTTGGAAGAAGAATGTAGATTTGTTCTCTGGAGGCTGGGAATAACCTTCATTAATCAATTGCCCAGAATTCTTGTTGCCTAACATTCATGACCTAGTGGTTTCTGAAATGAATGTGCAGGTCCAGTCCCCACCTGTTAGAGAATTGGATGCAGCACAGGCAGTGTGCTACCAGGGGCTCAGCAGAGAGGCCAGAAGATCTTGTTTCCCTTCTCACTCTGAGAACTGTCCCCAGTGGCACAATCAGTGACTCTGGCAGAGCAGCCTGGTTTTTGTTGCCCATCTGGGGATTTGTGGAGAGCATTAGTCTCCAGGGTAATTAATATTTTTGGCATCCATGGAAGGTGTTAAGTATATCTACAAAGTCAGTTAGAAATACAGATTTGTGTGTGAAGCTTTAGGCAGTAGTTGCCCCTAGAGGCACGGCATATGTTTCAATTCTGAGAGCAAGTGCTGGTCCAGCCTGTGGAGTCCATGCAGACCTAGGGAGAAAATACAGTTCCTGAATGAAGTCAGCTTCCAGGGGCCACCTAAAATGACAGCACATTGGTCCATTTCTCTAATACAACTTCACAGCTGTTCTGTGCTTTGAACTGTCTGTCCATTGTCTCCGCAAGTTGTTTATTTCAACTGCTGCACTCTGCTGCCTTTTCGACATTTAGTTTCTGTTACTTAATCAAGTATTCCATAGAAGCACATAAAATCTAGAATCTTGGATCTCATTAGGTGTGTTTTCTGCAGTAAATTGTTTTAAATTTTGTTCTGTGTGTGCCTTGAAGCATTACATTGACATTACAAGAAATTAATTAATCTGCTTTATCAGTAGAAAATAATTTTTCAGGTTATTAATCTAAATTATATTCTAGCAGAGATTTTGTTGTTCTCCTGCTAAGATCCCAGGAACTTCACTTAAAAATCATTGCACCAGGACATTGTAAGAGCAGAGTTTCAGCCTTGTAAAGAGTGAGATCTTACCCACAACAAAGATAGAAACCTGAAAGCAGTTAGCTTAGTGCACGGATCATGATAGATAATTTTCAAATCAGCATTATTTTTCTTTTAGTAAGTGCATGACTACTGTCACTCTTTCCCTATTCTATTTTATTACTGAAGTAAGGTCTTATAAAATGCACCTACAAGGAATAATGTTATGGGAATTTCACACCTCACTTATCTTTTCTGGATTCATGTCTTTGCTTCTTTTCTTCCTCATTTCACAGTAATTGTTGCATGTATAATATCAGCCCTCCCACTGGCACTAAGCAGCCCTTGTCACTCCCACACTTTACAGAGAGCACACATGATTGACAAGCTGGTGGCAGAAATTTCCTATCCACTATTGCACTGTTTATGGAAAAGCTTGCCAAATTAGCGCCTCTGTTGTGCAGTTTCTTTGTGCCTGTTTGTCATGTTTGTATGGGCAGATAAATACAAATCCCCTAATGCTATTTTTCATTGAGTCTTATTCATTTACTTCTCTCTCCACCAGTGCTAATGGACCTAAAGCAAAAAAGGAATTCCCATCACGGAGGCAGCAATGATAATGCTGAAATCTCAGCAGACTCTGCAACAAAAGCCAGCTGTGTGGAAATGGGTACCAGGACTTACTCAACCTCAGCCATTCACGTGCACACTTCCACCCCCATCTCCCGGCTCCAGAGCAGGCCAAAAGGTGTGTGTGCATTTGATACAGCAGCTGGTAGTGCCAGGCAGGCTGCTTCACACTTCCTGCAAGGCTACTAGTGGCATTCAAGTACAAGAGCAGAGCACTGATAGTTTCACTCCTGCTTTATCTGCTGAATGGTTTAATTGATGAGGTGTGGGGTTTACTCACTCTTGTAGTGTCATCAGCTTGGCAGAGTGTATTTGAGTGTCAGTTCTTCAGTGGTTCCTTGCCCAGTGCTTAGAAGATGGGCCTGTAAAACCCTCTTGATCTCCTCAGTCTTATACACAGCTAGAGTGTGTTGGAGACAGACCTGAAGGATTAACCTTTCTGTGTTCAATTGGCCTTTAAGTTTTATGTTCTTTTCCAGGCTATAATTCAGATGATAACCTGTGTGAGCAGTCCCCAGAGGTGGAGTTTGCAAGCACCAGACGGCAGGGTAAGCTTGTAGCATGTGTGAGTGCTCTAAACATCTGCATTAAGACTTGTTTCATTGCATCCACATGAGCTGTCCTGGAGTGGTTTAGTTGCATTTATATTACAGAAGGAGGTGTAGTAATTCAGCACCATTTTGGGAATGGGATTCTAACTGCTTCTGGTTTTCTGTTGAAGCTTTTAATGGATATTTTGCCAAAATGAATTTTCTAAGCAATGCTGGCATTGAGGCAAGTTGCCTTCCACCACCAACAGACCTTTTAATGCACGTCCTTCAGATTAGTTGTTGATTTTTCTGGAGAATGTTTAATTCCTTCCTTAAAGGAATGAATCAGCAGTAAGAGAAATTTGGTGTGGGGCTTGTGCATGCACAGTGGGAATGCTGTTGAAGCAGCAGCACTGCCTGCTTAGAGAAAACTGAATTTGCAGAAAACTGAATTTGCGGAAAACTGAATTTGCGAGCTGGCCACCAGCTGCTTCCAAAGAAAACTGAAAAAGAGACAGCAACTTATTGTTGGACTTTTTCAGTATCTGCATTACTTTATAGTTACTGTAAAAACCCAGAACGTGTTTCTTTGTGCAAAAAATGAGATAAACAAGATGGATCCTTAAACAACTTGAAATATGAAGATGTTTTCTACTCTGTCCAGATTTTGGCATCCTGTGTTTATTATGTTGTTAATGTTTTCAAAGTGACTTAGTTGCACAGGTCCTATTTTCAGAACAGAGACTGTAGCCAAGTCTTTTAGAGAATCAGAGGAACTTAAGATCTGTTTGTTCAATGCTTGATTTGTGTTTTTCAGTGTCCAGGCCAAACAGTTTAGAGAGCAGTAGGAACGCTTCCAGCAGTAGTTCACCTCTCAATTTGAAAGGTAAAGCTTTTACAGCTGAGTTGTGACAAACAGGAAGTGAAATTCCATGAAACTGCATGTAAAAGGCCGTTTTCCTTCCAATTAATTTTGAAGACTTGTTTTGAAATGGTAATGATTATGCAATCTGGACATGGCTGTCTTGGGAATCAAAAGTGCTGGCCAGAAGTGCTTTTCTAAGATTGATTCTGGCAAGGGATGGTTTTAAGGCAGACAGTCGAGTTTTGCTTCAGTCTGACTGGCATCGTGTTGTGGGAAATATCAGGCCACTCTTAGGCTCTTACAACAAGAGAGCTCTGTGGTTCTTACTCTGCACACAGTTTGTGTATGGAATCAGTGTGCTCTGGAGATTTGCTTTTGCAAATTGTGCATCCTTGAAGGATGCCAAGAGACCTGATACTGTGGAAAAATCTGCTTTCTGCTTTTCCACTGTCAGGTTCTGACTCTCAGATCGCACAGCCAAGACTGAGACATTGTTCAATGACGCACAGGTTGTAAAGAGGCACCCCAACATTATCTTACTAATATAAGGCTTATTAGCCCTCAGTGCTATTTTTATTGTTTGGTGAAGTAATTGTGCTTGTTTGAGGTGCTGTAAGATGTTTAGTAGTCCTGATTTTTCAAAGCTCTGGTTGCTTTGAGCTCTGTAGGAGAAAAAATGAAGGTAAAAAATTCCACTCAGTCTGTGTGGAAACAGCTCTGGACGCTAAGTTCGCACCTGAGAGTGAAATCTGTGAAATTATGTCAGAGCAGTGTCATTAATGGTATTTATGCTTCTCCTCAGGTTCCTTAGACCATATCCATGGTAGAACTGAGAGCCTCAGCAGTGAAGATATGGTGCCAAGCAGAGAGGCACCAGTCTTGCTCCGAGATACATATTCCCTTCACTCTGCTGCTGCTTTCTTAAACCCTGGCAGCAGGCATGAGTCCTCCTCCCACAGGAATGGTTTGATGTCCTGTGATATACCTCAGAGGAGCAATCCATCCCAGTCTCACACAGGCAGGCAGCGATCTGCCTCGCCTGGCAGTGAGATGGTAACTTTGGAAGAGTTTTTGGAAGAGAGCAACAGGCTGTCTCTACCAAGTGTAAGTAAACAGAGCTAGATAGCCCATTTCAGATGTGAAAAAACTGTTCAAAGCTGATTTAGGAGGATGAGGGCATAGGGAAACAGAGAGACAAAGATGATCCTTGTTCATATACACAAGTACTATCAAATCTTGCAAAACAAATGAGACAGTTTCAATAACTAAGGTAAAATTAGCTTTCATATAGCTCTCTGCTAATTTATTTTTGTTTATCAGCTATGGCAAATCAGATAATTCACTGGAAGTACTTTTGCTAGCAAATAATTGTGGTCAAGGTTTCGTATCATCAGTTCTCAGCTCCAGGTATCTTTATACACTGGTACATTTTCTGTATAATTTTCAGCTGCTAAATCTATAATTAGGAATGAAACCTAGAATAATTTTCAGTTAAAGTGCAAAATATGCAGTTGTTAAAACCATCTCATAATCTGAAAATATCAGCGTGTTTGAGAAAGGCTCTTCTTGCAGAAGGAAGTTTTTGATACTTTCACCATGTTTGTGTGTTGACTGACACTGCCTTTTGGTTCAGTGACTGCAAGAATATATCACTCTTTGAAGTGCTTTTTTCAAGAACTAAATGTTTATTTTCAAGATGGCATTTGTCTTTCACTGCTCAGACATACTGTACAATAGTGAGGCAGTGCACTATTGAACAGGTTAGTATCTTAAAAGCAGTTAATTGATAGTGTAAGTGAACGGAGATTTCTGTTTTCTGAATGCCTTGGTAAAAGTATTGAAATCAGCAGAGCTGTGCCATTTTGTGGCATCAGTAAATTCTGGTCCTTGAATTTTCACAGTAATGTTGAAATGTACTTCCTACTCCCTCATTACCCTAATTACAATTCTTAGATTTTAGAGATGTTTAAAATTATTACTTTTGTGTGTCTGTAACTACCTGACCATGTCCATTTTCATTCTTTCTGTCATCCTGTTCCTTTTCAGCATCGGCGCAGTTTAAATGAGAGTGAAATGATTTCATTACACCAATTTCTGTTAGAAGCTGATGCACTGTATCCCTCTTGCTACTCCCTATGTCCTTCCATTCATCAGGAACATTCGCAGTCTCTCGAATCGGTCCTCAGTGTTTCATATCCCAGCAGCATGAGGCACAGAACAGGCAGGGGAAATAGGAGATCTGCTTCATTCTATATCCCCAGGGTATCCATTGTTCTTATTATGAAGGCAACAGCTCCTGACTTACCACAGCTTTTGCTAGCATATTAATACCTATAGAAGCATACTGTAACTCCTAGTTGTTTAAAGGCTATCAGATCACTTGCATTAATTGCTCCTAAAGTATTCGCAACGTTTGTTCGTACACATGCGTGCTTTTGGAGGACTCGTCATTCTGTAATGCTAATGTCCGTAACAGCTGTTTAAATAAAGTTAAAAATAACCTTAACACTTTAACACTTAGTTGAGCTTAGAAATTTTCACACTGCACTATTGCCATTGATGGTGTTTGCTTATGGAAAATGAGATTTTTGACTGGAAGAAATATTTGGAACACTAGTGAAATCAGTGTATTTAAGCTTTAAACATACTCCCTAGAGAACAGTAAAGAAGTAAATTTCATGAGCTTGTTTATTATTGTTGTTTGTAATGACAGCATGTCCCTTAACTGTTCTGAGCATGTCTTTTACTAATAGTACAATGGCAGCTGATCAAACATCACCATTTTTGGATTGCATGGATCATCCCCATGAAATACCCACTGTATATTTTCTTTTACTGCCAGGTTAATTGTCCGACTTGAAATTTGCAAGTTCATTGTAGTCAAACAATTTTTGTAATGATTTTTGTACATTTCATTGTATTGTACATGCAGCTCTTACCATACTTAGTATATTGAATGGGAGAGGGGAAGGGAATCAATGAAGAAGGAATGAAATTTTTTTGTATTGCTAATACATCTCCCCAAGGTATTGACTTCTGTTACATTCCTGAAGTTACAGTAGCGAGTTATCCAGATGAACTGTATTCTGGAATATGGCAGATATAATTGATATCTGCTGATACCAATGTCTGATGTCATCAATATGATATTGATGTTAAAGTGACAGTGGGTGATGTGAAAGGAAGCAAAAGAGCTGCTGTCCAGGTTGCAACCAAAATTATTTTAAAATTTTGACAATTAACCTGGCAAGCAAGGTTGTCACAATCTAATTACAATAAGCACATTATTCCTTGAGATGGATTTATACCCATTTAAAACATTCATCTCTTCTGTTTCCACAATGTAAAATCTATTATTGTGTTTGGTTTAAATTAAGTGGGAAGGAAGATTTTGTGAATACAGTGTTCTGCATGATTCTTTAAACAAAATGTGTTGTCTTTAATGTGACATGCATATTTTCTCACACCAGGACACCTCCACAAACAGAGATGACTTGCTCAGTGATTATTTTAGGAAAGCAAATGAGCCTTCAGCTACTGGAAACTTGCTGGTTCAGCCATCCAGAAAGGAGGCTGCTAAGATGCCCACTAGTCTTGTTGCTCCAACTGTGAAGATGGCCGTGGCTGGTGAAGAAGGAAGAACGGCTAAGCCTGACAATTACATGAAGCCAAACCTCAGACAAATTGAACCTGATGCTCTGGCAAACCCCCAAGGGTCCCTTAAGCTTCCTCACCCAGCACAGCAGCAGTGTGCCAGCGGGGTGCGGCAGATGGCACAGCCTCAGCAGCCCGGAACCGCGGGCAGGAGGAGCGCGTCACTGAACAGGGCATTCAGCTTGGCCTCTGCAGACCTCCTCAGGGCTGCTGGCCCAGAGGCCTACAGGCAGGAGAGCCCTCAGAAGTCAGGAGCAGAGCTGCATGGGGGCAAGGACACTGTCTGCCAGAGCATCAGGGCTTCTGTGCCAACGAGCTCCCAGGCACCCTTAAGGGAGAGGCCGCAGTCTGCAAAGGTGGCAGGTTCCGTGCAAGGTGTCGATTCCCGCTGTCGGCAGCTCGAAGCGAGGCGCCTTTCCCTGCTCCCACCAAAAGATGAGAGGCCACTCTCCTTCCATCAGTTCTCTGCCTCGCCCACTGCATCCAGCAGCAGTCTGAATGTCCAGCAGCAAGAGCGTGTGAGCGCCGGGCAACACTACTCGTCTGCATCCCATACTCCCTCCAAAGTCAAACCCAAGTCAGCACCTCGTACTGAGGAGGTGGCCACAGTGGCCCCTGCCAGAGCTGTTTGTAGCAGCGCTGAGGCAAATACTTCCCCAGGACAAGGCCAGGGTGATGCCCTACTTACCAAGTGCCAGGGCAAGCTGTTGGAAAGCAGCTCTGGGGCTGTGGAGGAGCCTGTGAGAGGAAACAGCTCCAACAGCACTCCTGGGTCTCCTGACCCCCAAGGGGATCAGCAGACGGTTTGGTATGAGTATGGCTGTGTCTAAGCCACAGGTGTAGCTGTAACGTGTGTTTGGTATGGCTGATGTCCAGGTACCATTTATCTAGAGACTGTCAGGTCTTAAAAGGCATCACCTGTAGGTTGCTCTGAGTTTTCTCTGGGTACTGTTTCCTAGTTGGACAAAGTGTGGTAAAGAGAATCAAGGAGCAAAACCCCAGTCCTTCTGACACTGTTGTGCCTAAAACAAAGTGGAAGCCTGACCTAATCTCACAGCAAGCTTGGCACCTGATTCTCACAGGTTCTGAGCATTCCCCAGTCCAGCAGAAGCTTAGCAGGGTTTCCTGTCATTGCTGCACTGTATGCCCTTTCTGCATGCATTAAAGAAAAGTTTCACAGGTCCTGTGTGTGCTAAACTCAGCCCCACCATTGGTAAATAACCATACTGAAAAGGTCATATGAAAGCCAGACTTCTCCCCCAAAGACAGAAGCTACTTAAGTAGCATAGAGATGAAGAGCAAAAGTGTCTGGCTTTAGCCATGGATCTGGTAAAATCTGTTTTTCTAGCCACAGACACATCTTGTATAAGGTATTGTATAGACTTCAAGGGTCATATCTCAACCTTTCCCACTTGGGCTGTGTAAACACAGAAGCCAGCAGAATTACCCCACTGCCTTCACTATAGCTGCAGCTCAGTGGATCCTTGACTCTGCAGAGTGGTGCTGCCTTTTGAAACTTGTTTTATCTTTTATACAAACACTGGAACTAATGCAGCCTTTCAGGGGAGGTGCCATTTCAGTTGCAAAGGTGGTATCTCATGTACAAAAGTGTCTTGTAAGTATGTATATAAGAAGCTCAAGTACTGTATAAGAATGCTGTGTAAATTGTATTATTACATTCTTCTGTGCATGACAGCCCACATTCTGTGTGGCCTTTTGTCTCTTAGAAGTCCTTGTTTGTCTCCAAGAACTTTTCTCAGTATAGAAAGCAAAATAATTTTGTACACATGTGAAAGAAATATACTTTAAAAAAATCTATTTATGTGCAAAGAAGTTCTTTGTATGTTTCTGTCCAGAGTGTCATCAGCTGCTTATGTATATATGATCAAATGTGTATCTTTAATTCCATGTTTGTAAAGCTGTTCTTCTTGCAATAGACTAAATCCTTAAAAAATTACTTATTTGCTGGTTCTGATTTAATTTAGTAAAAGATAAAACTGATTCATTTGATGTTTTTGTTATCTAATATGTAGCAATCCCATTCTGAAAACTACAGAATTGTTTATAATAAAGACTAAAATAAAACAGATTGATGTTCTACTTTTTGTCTTTGGAAAAATAAAAACCCCCAAAAAATGTGATTGACTATGCTGGAGGTCTGTCTGCAACAGCTCTTCACAAGCCGTAGTATTGATTTTCATGTCTGTGTGGTGAAGTTGTGTTTGTTTTTATAACATAGAAGGTGTACCAGGACTCTTTTGTTTGATAGTCGCCTTCTTACTGAAGACTACAGGAGGGTTGCACATGCAAAAATAAGTGACTTACAATTCACACTATAATTGGACTGTTTGATTTTTATGCTTCTCTGACCACTTCAGACAAGCAAACATGCTGACAACTTTGATCAAGCTTGCATCTTATATAGTCTGTTTTGTACTTAACTCTCAGGATGCCTTATGAAAGTGAGAAATTATTCATCCTTTAACATGGAGTGAATGGCAAAAAACCCTTTCTGCCTTCTCTGCTATTTTAATTGCAAACTATAGTTTTGCAACAAATTTAAAATTAATGTGTGCTGTATGGCAATTTTAGAACATAGTGAATGTTCTTAGTAAACTGAAATTCTTCTTCTATAAATTTTATCTCATAATGGATTCTTGGCCAGACCACTATGGGTTTGAGACTGGTGTTTCTCCCTTGTTTCAGCTCCTGTTTGGAGGACACCTGCAGGCTGGGCTGCTGAGGAGGTGATCTGTGACTTGTTAGTTACTGTAGATCTGCTTTTGCTATAAATACCTGCCCACTGGCACACCTTAGTTGACAGTTTCTGAGTTATTTACGACTACTTCTCAGTTCTACTGAGCTTGAATTAAAAAGCACCGAACACATTTGCAGTACCATTCAGATGTGGGATAATTCTAAATACAGAGGTTTTGCCATGGAACAGCTGTTGAAGCACACAGTGCTGTCTGTGGCCCTCGGGCCTCTCTGGGGATGTTAGGGTTGGTTTTGGCAGGTGCGGTGATTTTGCCATCGGCTCGGTTCATCGATGCTCAGCTGTTCCCGGGCCCGCCCTCAGCCCCGGGGCTGCTGCGCTCCGGCCTCCTCAGGCCCGGCCCAGAGCGGCATAAAACGCGCTTTGGTGCCTGAGGGGGAGAAAGCGATTGTGTTCGGAGAGACACATCGGCAAATCCTCCGGGGCTGTGCGGGTGGAGGCGCCGTGAGGCACCAGCTCGCGTGAGGTGGCGGAACTGTGGGGAGAGGTGCTCTGGGAGGGAAAAGGATGGCGCGGAGCTGCCCGACCCTCGCTCGATGCCTCCCGAGAAGTGCAGATAAAGCCGCAGCAGTTCCAACCTGCAGCTTGTGGGCCCGGCCCGGCTGCGGGAGGAGCGCAGCGAGCTGGCTGAGGCGGCCACAGCTGCCGCCGCCGCGGCCTGCACGGCGGGGAAAGGATCTGCAGGCGCCGCAGGCTGCGGCACGCTGGCTTTGCTGATATTTCCTGACAGGAGGGAAGGGTGTGCTCCCTGAAGGTTGCTAATTGTGTGCTAAGTGCTGCTGCGAGTGGTTCTGGGTTCAACGCTTCGAGCCGTTCAGTGGCTCGCTAATTCTCGAGATGGAGCTTTTATTAAAGGAGGGGTTTTTGAGGGGGATCCATCCCGAGGAGGGAGCTGAGCTGGCAGCAGCTTCCCAGGAAAGCCGAAGGGCTGTGGCTGTGGCAGCACCGCTCCCTGCAGTGGGCCCAGCCTCTGAAGTCAGTGAAGCTGTTTGACTCAAGGAAACAAGCGATGGTGTGTGTTTGAAGCGAAATAAATGGCTGCTGTGGGAATAGGTGCCGGGGCTGCGTGCTCTGCAGTGACAGAATGTCCTTTGCCAGAAATCTGAGGTCACTTACAGTGGTAGCGTGTCACGGAACCTTTTTCCCGTTAGATATTCTTCCACTGTTCTCAGACTTGGGACCTGATTGTGAAGTGAGCAAACCTCTTGTGATTTCAGTTAATTGAGTTCAGAAGTTAAAACCACCAGAAGAAGAATTTGAAAATATAGAATTTACTTTTTTTCTTTGTGTAAGTGTTAAGGATATTGTTAAAATAACTAGTGCTTAGCTTAGGAAAACCGTGCATCAGCATATGGTCGGAAATTATTTCTGATTGTCCCAACATTTGGGGACATACTAGGTCAGCTACAGGTAAATGACTTTTAAGACAGAACATGGAAGACATTTACACAGAAGTTGTTAGTTCATGTGAAAGGATTACAGCCTGGATATTAAATTGATGTACAAAGAACAACACAATTTCATTTCTTTTTCTGGTTGAACATGAACCCAGCTGTCCAGAGAGCATTTGATTATGGTTTTGTATTTTTAGATGAAGGAGGAAGTGGAGTGTGGAATCAGTTGTAGATTTCACAAAAAAATTTTGTCCTAAAATTTGCTTCCCTGCCCATCATGATCATGGAATAGCAGATCCCAACACTGAAAATGTTCAAGACAAGGTGGAAAATTTGTGGATATTTTTACAAATCACCACTACCAGGCAGAATCAACCTGATATAACAGTGCAGAGTGAGATAATTCAGTTTCTGGAAATAACAAGTGAAGTTACTGTTTTGAAGAGCTGCTAGACTGGAGAATCAGACTGGGCTGTGAAGATCTTTCTTGAAGGTTGGTGCTAGAGGCTGCTATATGAACTAGGAGAGAATGGCATCAGGTGGAAGAGGGTGGAAAAATTATGATTTAATAGAGTACTGACAGGAGTTTAAAGTTACTATGGCAAGTCTTGCAAAACTAAATGGTGTTTTTCCAGTTACGAGGAATTTTTCAAAAGTATGAAGAGAACAGTAGAAAATAAAGGGCTGCTGTTCAATAGCTTCTCAAATAGGAAAGTCCTTAAAAGGCTTACCTGTGCCCTAAAGACAGAAACATGAGTTGGTGAAGTGTGGCAGAGAGCTGAGGTTAGTTCAGATTTGAAGGTTTGTGAAGAATCCCATTAAAGAGAACATGGATGAGTAAGGGGCCCCAGTGGAAGAGCGCTTGTGCTTCTCTCAGCTAAAACATGGAAGAGACACTTTATTTATTGACTCTTGTGGGGGGTTAGGATGTCATGGTAAGGAAGCAAAACTGGTTTTCTCCTGGGAAAAGGACAATGAAAGTGTGGCTATTCCACAGAAACTAGGAATTTAAAACATGTCCAAAACAGAGCACAGAATGCCATGGAAACTGTCAGCTCATCATTCCCAGATGTTCTAATCAGTTCTAGTTAAAATACTTGAACATTTTTATCCAAAGATTATCATAACTGAGGATTATGTGGCTCTGATGGTGAGACCGTGCCAAAGTGTGTGATGTGTGTGTTGCATACCAGAATGAAAAAGAGCAGCAGATCTGAGCATTGGCACCAGCCTGTGAAAAGCTGTATTGCATGAGGGAAAACAAAAGCAGCCCAGCTCCCTCTGCAGTGAGTGACACCCTGTGGGTGATCTGAAACTCTGCTAAAGGAGAGAGTGCTTAGGAAAGGGAAAATGAAGCTGTTGGTGAGAATCATTGCACCAGGCTCTTATGAAATGAAATAGATTCATAGAATATCACAGTGTTATAATGATTTTGATTTATCATATAAGAGGGTTCATGGCAGAGCTTAACAGCTTCTGCTTTAAGAAAACATCATCAGATAAAAGTGTAAAATCCTCCTGCTTCCTCTCCAACATCATGTGCTGGCTGCCTTTGAATTCCACACTTGGAGCAGAAAGCACCCTCTCCAGGTAAAAAACCCTAAAATTTACAAGTCAGAGATCACCTAATTTTTGCAGTTGTTGAGTGGTCTGAAAGTGCAAAATGCACTAATGGCAAGAAAAGCACAGTTTTTGTTTGGGAACATGCTGCTAAGGAAGAGCATGAGAGTTTGAGAAGGATATTCCAGATGGAGCAGCACAACTTGCCAGTGGACTGCTGAGGCATCTCTAGAGACTTGCATTGGAGGGAAGAGGGAGTTTTCTGCAAGAAGTGGAAAAGTGTGTCTGAAGAACTGAGGTGAGTGTTTCACAGGGCTACTACTGTGATGTTTTACCATTTGGCAGGATATTTTGGAGGTTGTGTGATTTGGAAGCCTATATTCCCTTATTTCTAACCAAAATTATCCCGTTCTTGTTAAACCCACCGAACATTTCTTCCTTGCACCTTTGCAAGACAACTTTTTTCCTCTAGTTATGCAAAACTTGGACTTGCATTTGTGTGCACTGTGAGCCCACAAAATACCTAATCCACAAATAAGTGTGTTTTAGAGCTGCTGGGGATGTTCAGCTGCACTATCTCAGCCTTCCACAGGATGGAAAACTCCCAGTCACTTTGAGTGCCCCATAGGACCCTTATGGCTATTTATAAGTGAAAGTAGAAAAAATCATGCAAATCAGGGAAATTTATGTGAAGGAAAAATCTTGGGACCTTTTTTTACACCTGTAATTCTCTGAACAAGGACTGCTTGCTCATTGGAGTGTAAAAGCCTGTCAGAGTTCAAGGAGCATCTGGATGATGCTCTTAGTCATGTGACTGAGTTAGATAGTCCTGCAAGGAGCAGGGAATTGGACTCAATTCCTTATGAGTCTCTTCCAGTCCAGTAGAGTCTGTGATTCTGTGAAAAGGCAGATGGAGAAAGCAGGTAGGCACAAACTGTATGGGATAGACCTTGTATCAGTTTAGTTGGGATTTAACTAAAATTAAGCTGAAGTTGGTAACCTTAAATTATCTCAGTCTCTTGAGCTTGCTCACAGCACGTTTGGTCCTTCAGTAAATGATGTAAAGGGGTAGAATGTTTAGGAAGATGTATTAAGAGCATTGTGTAAGCAGGAATGTGCAGTTTATGTACTCTGTTTCCATCATGCCTCCCAGCTTTCTGAGACAGTTGTTCCTTCTCCATGCAGAGTAGCTTTAGATCAGCTAGAGCACAAAAGTTTTAAAGCAGCATCCAGTGAGGGAACCATTGTGGGCACTCCAGAACACAGCTTTGGTACCTTCACTGGCAGGAGGATCCCTGTGTCTTGTGTTTCCACACAGTGACATCTTGCTCCTGGATAGCTGAGGCTGAAATGAGGTGGGGGTTATGTAAGTTTGGTGGGGAATAGTATATTTTTAGTGTTTTGGTGTGTCCTGAAAACTACTTCTTCCAACAACAGCCACATGGTGTGTTGGTAGAAAATTCTTTGCATGAAGTGTTTGAAGGAGCCTTCTTGCTAGATCCTGTCCTACAGCTCAGATAATGCAACCAGCTACAGTCTGCCAAGCCCATTTCTCTTCCAGCAAATTTTCTTCCTTTGTGACTTCTCCTTGCCAGCCCTAGACATCTTTCTGTTCTTCACCCCAGAGTATTATCTTTTTTCTCTGTGGGAAGTAGCTAACACTTAAAAACACTCATAGAACGATACATTTAAGAAGATCCATGTCACTGTTCGCATATTGAGGCAATATTGTTTCTATTTAGTCTTCAGTATTTTTACTGTACAAGTTTCCACATAATTTTCATTGTTTTAGAATTTCCTTCCTTGCTTACTTTGGCTTCTTTAATTGAAAAAAACTTGGAATTCCTGAAGCCCAGTTCTATTACCTACATTTAACTCCTGTGAACACAGATCCTTTTCCTTGTTTATTTAACCAGCCATATCAATGGTAACAGAATCCCATTTGGCAGCTCCTGAATTCCCACCCTGCCCTATATGAACATGTGCTTGTTCTCTCCATATGTAATCAGGCAAATCAGTGAAAACAGATACCAACAAGACTTTATTGTATCAAATTTCATCCATGTGAATTTTCATAAGTAAAATCAGAAGAAATGTTCCCTTCACATGTTAAACACTCAGGTTATATCTGTTTCACAGGGTTTATCTGGAAAAGGACAATGTGCTTAGAAGGGAATCTAAAACTGAATGTGAGAAGGAAAGCAAAAAGTGAGCTCAGTGACCCCTGTCTATTGTTTTTAGCATGATGTCTGTAGCAGTGTTTTATGGCAAACACCATTAGCTGAGGAACTATGAACATGCATACTTTGAGAGAAGACTGGGGACTATTTTGTACTTGAAGTATTGGTTCAAGGGCATTTAGGCCTCATCTTCCTCACTGCATTGGGGCACTGGTGTGTGGACTACCTTCTGACTACAGTTCTTCTCAAGCTAAAATTCCCACATCTGTGTTAATAGGGGAAAGAGGAGCAGCACAGGAGATCAGGTTCACATGGCTGTCCCTCTTGGTGAACTCCACTTACCTGTGACCAGCCTTCTTTTCCATAGTTGAATGGAAGTTCATGCATACATTTATAGTGTACCAACACATCCAAAATCATCCATGGGCCCTTGCAACCAAAGCCTGTGTCTCTAGGGGCATCATAACTGGGGAAGAATTAATTCAGTCTGTTCTGTAGATAACAAGAGCAGAGGTATTTTAGCCTGGATTCTGGAGTAGCTGTAATGCCTACCAATAATTTCACTGCCCTTGACGCCAAGATTTTGAAAAACCTTTTTTATTCATTCTGATAGTCCTGGCATAGAAATTTCTACATTCTCCACTTCCTTGGTGTCTGTGTCTGTGCTGTTGAGTGTTGCCAACAGAAACAGGCAGAGCTCCTGGATAGCTGTGTGATGCTCATACCACCTCACTCTTCGCTCCTCTGTAAGAGTGAGGCCTTTCTGCCTTTACAGGCAAAGCTGTACCACAGAGCACTCTAGGACAGGCCAGCTGATCCTCTACAGGTCCTTAATCCTCTGCAGATGATGACTGGTAATCCACATGTAGCCACCATACTTGGTATTGGTTGCCAAGTTCCTCCCTATGAAGCCCATTTCTAGTGTGCAAAATGAAGTCTCTCTGTTGGATATTTGCAGTCTAGGTGCAACAGATTGTTAAATTGCATTTTCAGTGCCAATGAAACATGTAGAGAGGCATATGTTACCTGGCAAAAAACCACAACCCCATGGCTATGGCTTGCTGTCCCTAGCTTATTGAGTCCTTGCTGCCCTTCCAGGTTCCTGCCTCTACTGAGGTGGGCAAAAGTAGGACATTTTGAGTGCTTTGGAATTTAAATTTTGAAGGAGCTTGGAAAACACCAGCATAGCGAGGACAGAGAGAATTTCCTGCTGGTAACATGTTCCTGTGAACAACCTGTTGCCCTTCTAACTTGTGGGAAAGGTTAAAAATAACACATGGTGCAGTGCAAATGGGAACAGGAGCAGAAGCAAAGGAAAATAGGAGAAGAACAGCTGGATAAAGCAAGATGGCTGGCTGCAGTGAAACCTCTGAAACAAGTGAAGCTTCTGCTGCACAGCCACCCCACCAGGCAGTGTATGAGCTGGCCCAGCAGGGATTCTAGGGTGGCACCAGGAAGAGCATTAGCAAGTTCTTCTTACTCAGCTGTAGAAAATGGGAATGGCTCTGTGGCTTGTCACTGCAAAAGAGAGAAGTTACTTGTTTTCCTCTTTTCCTCACCAAAATGGGTGCTTGAAAGGATTTAAATCAAATTTCATCAGAAAGTTGACCCTCATAGGCAAGACATAGACCAGGTACTTGGAATCAATGCTGACACTGCCAGAAAGGGCCTCTGCTGGAATGTGCTTAAGGAGGAATGCTGATGACTGGAAATGAGACCAGTGTGGGTGAGCAGAGGCGTGGAAAACACGATCTACAAAAAACACTAGAAAAGTGGAGTTGCTTAATCTGCAAAAATCTGAGAGGGACAGCATGATTAATCCTCAGACATTTAAATAATCGATACTGAGAAAGGGAGCAATGGTCTGTTTTTCATGTACATTCATAGAAGGGTAATAAAAAGATAAATTAATTGGAAACATGGAAGGTAAGGATTTTTATATCAGTGCAAGCTTCTTAAGAACAGCCCTAGCCATGGAATGGAGACATTGCAAGAGGTGAGGCAGAATCTTCCTTAATGGCAATTTAAGAAAATCTAAAGCTCTAGAGGAGCAAGTCTAGCTTTCCTCAGTGGATAAGGAAATGGTCTAGATTACCTCCTTCCTGCTGCATTTCCATGACATTTATACCAGTTTAGCTCCATTCTTTTTGAATCTTGCTGCTTCTGGTTTTGACATACACAAGCCAGGAGCAATTCAATCCAACAGTGTTACTTAATCATCACACGCATTAAAATGATTTGACCAAAGTGAGCGAAAAGCTGGAATTGCTACTTGCAGCGAGTAATAGCTGTTTGTCAGCCTTAATAACTACTGTATAATTCATGGACATAAAAGGCTACAAAAATGTTATTTCTTTTCATTTTGAGAGTTTTAAATATTGCCAACAGGCTGTGGCTGTGTGTGATGGAGGTGGCAACACATGGCTCTGCCTCCTTGGAAGTGATGAGAGCAGACACCCCAAGCCCCTAAATCCCATTATTTTAGTTACCTGCTTCATAGCATCTGCATGCTGAGACAAGGAAAATAAAATGTCTGGATGAAAAATAAATAAACCCAGGATTTTTCTGGAGTTTATTTTTTTCTGTCATTTTCTGAGAGGGAGGTTTGTGGAAGTCATTGTTTCTGCTCCACTTGCAAGGTGTAATTTACCAGCTGCATGAGTCAGGTGCTGCCTTTTAGCCTGCTCTGATAGACCTGTATTGTGTCTGATGAGCAAGGTCCAGGCAGTGCTTTCTGGATATTCTGTCCACCTGTATCCAGCACTGTGTAACACATCTTTGAGCATGTACACACATCAGCATGACAAGACAACTGCAGCCAAAGTGGGAGCCAGGAAAGAGATACTGCCCTCAATGTTACCTCTGCCAGTATCTCTGCTTTCCCTGGCACCCAAAGGGTAATCACTGTCTGTGGGTCTTCTCAGGGCTTGTTCCCTACCTGCAGCCTGGACCCTGCAGAAGGTGGAATTCTTTCCCTGCAGCCACCAGTGAGAACTGGGTACCACATGATCTCTGCCCTAGACAGTTTCTCAGGGAAGGCAAGTAGCCCAGTATAATGCCCTGTTGCTTTTTACTGAAGAACAGTGCATATACTTCTAAGGAAGTTACTGCATTTCATTTTCTTAATACCATCTTGTATAAATTCTTCAATAAAAGTGTTGCAGTGTCCAAGGGCACATAATTTTGGATTAAGAGGTATTGAAACAAATGTTTTATTTCACTTCCTGAAAGGTCCCAGTCTGGGTGATTTTCTCAATAAATGTTATATATGTATTTAAAAATAAATAATAAAGATTAAATGAGTAAAAAATAAAAAAATTTAAATCACAAACAACAACAACAAAAAGTAATCAGAAGAGGGAGTATTCCCAGTAGTCCTAATGAATTTGACACCAACCATTCACATTTCTTAATATTGCAGAGGGTGTTCAGCCTCTGGCTGTGCCTTGCCTGTTCAGCCAGGTGTGCTGCCTGACCTCTGACATCCTCCAGGCAGCATAGTGAGTTCTCTGCTTGCTGCAGCCTTTCATGACCATATCCAAGAACTTCCTATTTTCTTTTGCTGCTTCCCTCCTCAGAAACTCAGAGACGTTTCTTAACAATGCAGGTAATTTTAGATCTCTGATCTGCCAGAGGCCCTGACAGAGGAAGGGCTCTGCTGTTTGGTAGCCTGTTGTACCTGAAGAGCCCTTTGCCTGTGTTTGGAATGAGGAATTATTTTTGATACTGTTTCTGATGTTAGCCATGGGTACTCCTGAAGTATTTCCATGTTTTCTAAATGTTCTTGTGTCTTCTCCCTGTTTTCGTTAATTTTTCTACTTTTTTTCTGTGCTTATGTCACTCTGCTTTCCACCAGGTTGGACATGGACGACGCGTCATGGAGTTGCCTGTACAAGATTCTGTTTCCAGACTCTGTGTCTGGCTGTCCTCAGAGCATTGTTGCCCATTGCAGTGAGCAGAAGGGGGTTGGGTGCTGCTCTGACCAGGCAGTGCCACTGGTGTCCCTACCGCTGCATGGCAGAGCATTGCAGCAGGTGAGTTACACACCAATTTAGAGCCTGAGCTTGTAACAGCTTTTGTTTCCAGCTTCAATGGTGTAATTTGTACTTCCTGTTTTTAAATTTGTATTTATCTGTGTTTTTAAAAGTAGTGTGTTTTAGTTTGAGTGAGACAATTGAAACATATCCCACAGAGCAGCTTTCACTGCTGTGGGAGTAGGGGTGTGAGTTAGCAGGAGGTCAGCTTTTTCATCTGCTACACCCTTCCTGGATGACCTTGGGCAAGCTCTTCAGTCTGCTTATGCCTCTGTAGTCTGTCTGGCTGTGTAGACAAGAGAGGAAGGCACTGCCCCCCCTTCACAGCCCTTGCTCTTTCACAGTGAGAGGAGATACTTCCTTGTGCAATGATCACCTTCTGCTATGTTTGGATGTAATGGACTGATTTCCTCGAGCTCTAGAAACAAGTTCCTGTAAATGATACTAATAACAACACTAACACTCTGTATACTTTACAATAGCCTGTGTGAGGCAACATCTGGGTGTGTTTAGATAAGCTGGAAGCAGCTGGATTTGGCCTCTGCACCAGCTGCTGTGATCACAGTGCAGCTCTCTGCTGGGCAATGTGTGCCGGTGGGGACGGCTGGGAACACCACTCATACTTTGCAATCCTGTATTCAGTGCCTGCTTTTGGCACTCTCATCTCTGTCTCTTATGAATGAGTGGGTGAGGGAGGAGAGGGCTGGGCTGGGCTGACTCCTTCACAGATGAACCATAAAGAGCACGGGAGCTGAAACACAATCTCCTCCTCCTTTCCTGTGCTGTTTCACGGACAGGCTTGCTCACAGCTGGGAGGAGGACAAGCTTCACCAGCAGCCTGAGCAGGAGTGAGGAGAAGGGAAGATTTGTGCTCTTCACATTGTAGGCAAAACATCTTTGCATAAACTCTGCTAACAGGTGAGTTTCATTTTTATCTATTCATTCTTGAAAGCAAGTTAATTTTCCATCACTGAGCAGGTCTCACCTCTGGAGAGGTGGTGAGACAGTTTTCTAGCTGAGTTGTTAAAGAAAACAATGAGGTGCTCCAAGGACTCAATCAAAGCAATGTGTCCAAAAGAATTCACAACTTCAAAATTAATTTCCTACTAACAAGAACTTTGAATAAAAAAAAAATTTCTTGCATTCAATTAGACACAAGGAGAGCTGAATGTTCAAGTTGTATTGATGAAAGGAAATTGTTAAGATAAACTGAGAAACTGTTTGCAGCAAGTAATCAGAGCAGTAGCCTGTAGATAAGTTCCTGGAGTAATTTTCAGAGCACTTACTTACTTGCACAGAGTACTGTGCAAGTTGAATAGATACAAGATATTTTGAAGGACTAGTGACTGACTTTATTTCCCCTGAGAACACAAGCCAAAAGTTACACCAAACTTGAAACTGCTAAACCACATACCTTGATGTGTGGGTGCTTTGTGTACACCTATATAGTTTTGTCTTTGTAACTCAAATGTGTGTCATTACTATATTTTCCAAACACCAAGCCGCTTTTCTTCCTGTTGTTCAGAATCTGGCTTGGAAAACTTGAGATGTGAGGGCTTATTTAGAGAAGTAAAATCCATCACGTGAGAAATTAATCTTTTTTTTTTTCAATAGGATAAAAAACTTTTTTTCATGACTGTAGCTTGTCCTTGTTATGAGAGCGTTTTTCCTATTCTTGTCAGTCTGTAAAGAAACAAGAAAAGCAATTCACTGAGTGATGCTTTCTTCTTTTGTGTGTTGCATGGGGGGAAAGCTGAGAAATAGAGAGTTTAGAAGAATATAACAGCTTGTCCTGTTCTGTTCAAAACACATACAGATATTTATTAATAAAAATATAAGGGAACTTAACCATAAAGTAAGTAAAAATGGCTACACGTTGGCTCACAAGATGTGACAGTGTCACTGGGAGCATTATGGGACTTTCTGACCAGTCTGTTAGTCAGTACCCACTGTGACTTTTTCCACACTAGCACCCTGCATTCACACTGGTCCCAGAAGAGCAGTGTCTAACCACTTCTTCTTTCAAGTTTTCTTTAATCAAGAAGCCAGTAAAAGGTGGTCAATTCTTTGTATTTAACACCCACTCTTTCATTTCTTCTTTGAGGAAACAAATTTTTCTACTGTCCTTGCCCCTATCCTTTCTGCCTCCCCATCCTGCTGCTGCTATGTTGTTGTTCCCCCATATCAGGCTGCTCCTGCACATGCACTTGTAAAGCCTTTCTGTTACAGGAGCAAAGAGGAAGAAGGATGCTGTTTCCAGTTTATTTAACATTCAGTGCTATACAGCTGTAGGTAAGCATGGAAACTACATCCCCTAAGTTTTAAAAGTCTTTGTAGGGTCTGGGAAGAATACTGTAAGAAAATGTTGGGTTTATAGGATCAGACGAGTATGTTGTTCTGTGACAGAAGAGGTGAAAATGTCTACATCACAGCATTGTGATTTGAATATCACAGTTTTGCATGAAGAGAGATGTGGTGGTTCCAATATCTCATTTAAAAAACTTGTGTCACTTGACACCTTCAGTGAGAGGTATTCATTTCACTTTGTGGTTGGTGGACAAAAATTGGCTCCCTTTGCTCTAGATCTGAGGACTGGAAGCAATCTTATAGCAGGGGGAAAAGAGAGAAGTGGGATATGGGGAAAGGGAAGAGAAGGGAGGGAAGTGAGTCTGCAGAGCTGGGGGTGCACAGGTGTCATTGTGCTAGATGTCATTGATTAGGGGGAGCCCGAGGCTGCTGGTGAGGTCAGACAGACAGGAAGCCTCTTACCTGTGGCTGAGCACAGTTGCACAGGGCCGCGTGTTCAAGGGTGGGGGCAGTAAATTTTCCTCCCCTAACCAGCCGTGTGGATGGTGTCACTCAGATTAACCAGCTGATGCTCTAAATGTGAGGTTTCATGGCACCCCAGTGAACAGTGCATGGAGGAGAAAGTTTCTTCCTTTCCAGTTTTTCTATGACCTGAGGGTGCATTCATGATGCCCTGGGGCTTCACTGCTGATGGCTGAATTGTGTCAGTGTGGTGGTAACTAAAGAAAGTTATGTCCCCTCATGAGGACATTTATACAACTTGGTAATTATTTGTAAGGGAAGAACTGTGGAAAGAGAAGTCCAGACATGGCAGCCTTGTGAGACTCATTACCTTATAACTAGCTGTTTGTCTCCTCTAATATGTTTGGTTTTTCTATAAAGCTTATTCTGAGTGCTTTTATTGCTTGTTATGAATTATTCTGCCAGCTGAAGCATTTGCAGAGTTGCTGACCCTGACAGCTGGTGGCAATTGTTTTTGAAAAGACATAGAACAGCTTTAATGTTTAGAAGAAACTGACCAATAATTTTAACTAAAGGTATTAGTAAGCAACAGCAGCTAAGAAAAACATTGCAGTTTATTCTCTAAGGGATGCATTCACTGTAACACTTTTTCTGCCCTAGAAACACATTCTGAACTCTGTTAATAGGGTAGGAAAACAAGAGCTTTTTAGGCACTTTGTCTGGAAGCTGTAGCTAATTTTTCTGAAAAAGAGAAAAATAGTAGACAATAGGTTTAAAACTCTGTTAGGGGAGAGTGAGAAACAGGCTCACCTGAAAGTTTATGCTCTGTTCCTCTCCATGGAGCCCGCTTGCCAGAAATTGTTTCTGTGGCAACAAACTTCTTTCTAGCTGGGTTGTCTTGGGGTTTGATCTGGGATTGCTTAGGCTCAGATCTGCCACCATGCCAGAATCAAATAGAAATGCAAAACTGATCTGATCTACATGGAACAGAGAGGGCATTCTGCTGCTGTCCCTGTTGCTCCACAGGAGCTGTCCTCCTGACATTCTCCATTTAGATGTTGCTACAGACAGCTTGTGCAGCTGGGATGAGCCTGGACTTTCCTTTCTGAACACTGTTGCTTTATTCAGCAAGGCTTCAAGCTTCCTTTCTCTTGTGTCCTATGGGCCAGCAGTAAAGACACAAAGCCTTAAAGAGAGGTCGAGTTGCCAACAGAGGAAGGGGAGATAAAAAACAAATTAATTACAAAAGCAAATGTAATTGAACTGTCAAAGTTCAGTCACTTTAATGACACCTGAATAAAATGCTAAAATATCAGTAGGGAAGAATGGAAATATTTCCAAGATCTCTGGGTTTGGCTTTCTTTTAACTCAGTATTTTAGTAATCATTAGAATGTTTTCATTTTATATCTGGAAACATTTCATCTTCCTTCTGCCAAGGAAGGACAGCTTTTACTCTGTGATGGATAATGATTTAGTGTCTACTTATATCTAATTAGAGAGTGTATCTGGTTTAGGCTCCATGTTTAAGAACTGTTCAGACATAGCTTTTAAAATAGCAATTTTCTTTTAAACTTACAAGAGGCTTAAACTAAAATCCCTGAGACTATCATGTCAGAATATTATTATTTGGAATTTGAAATTATGTCCAAATTTCAGAGCTGGTTTTACACCTCCACCCCAAAGCAGGACCTGGATTTCTGAACAGCTTTCAATTTGGAATCTCACATCTCCTGTGCCAGCTTTTCCATCTCCTCATGAGCTCATCAGAGCTCCCCTGTAACAAGCATTTGATTCTCTCCCTTTTTTCTGGTCAGAAGCATGTTTGGAAGTGTGAATGGTTTACAGCAAGGTTGTTGTTTTTGCTGTGAATTGCTTCTTTGATACTATTAAAGGGGGTGGGGGCGTGGGGTTGCATTTCTATGAGGTCATGCCTCTCCAACTATTTTACTCAGTTTTCGTGTTGAACCTCTCTTATCCAGAAATGGAAAATCAGGAAATGGTAATGTAAGCAAACCTGAAGATACAGATGCCAGCACTTTATTTAAAGTGATTAATCCACTGGGAACTAGGTTGGTGGAGTCCTGTACCCTCAAGTGAAAAAATAAGAGGACTGACGTTTTCAATAGTCATCTAGGGAGCAAGAACAGCAACAAGGGAAAGAGCACAGAGGAAAACCTTCCACAAGGCACACTGCTTCTCGTGAGAACACTGAAAAATAACAATGGAGGAACATGTCTTCCATGTGAATATTGACTCAGTTCTACAGGAAACTTGGTTAACCTCCAGAAGGGAAACTGAAAAAAAGAGAAGAAATTTAATTAAAAATAGCAATAAGGGATAGTTTATTAGAGTTTTGTTTTTACCAACTAGATGGGGACTATTTGAAGACATGCACAAATACATATGCATAATGCACCCCACACACCACCCCTCCAATTCTGTATCCAAGGAAGAAATACAGAAATACAATACAAGAGCCAAAAAGACTCAATTGAGCCTAAAAGGAAATGAGCTTAGCTAAACAGAAGTGTGTGGAAGGGCGGATGGTGTGCTAGACTAGGAAGAATTGGATCTAGAACAGAAACATGTCTGAAGTGCACAATGGTGATCAGTGTAAGCTGGAAACACAAACAGTACAAAGGCACAAAAGAATGATTTAAGTTTTTTAGATGGCAACAGTGCACACAGTGTTAGGTGCTTCAGTTGAACAGGCTCCTATCCCATGATAAATTTATTCTCTTTGATTTAGATAAATCCAAACAGAGGAAATATAATTAAGTCAAAGAAAAATGAAGAGTGGAAGGGAAAAGTCTTCAAATATTGTAAGCAGCTTTTCATTTTACCATGTGTTAAAACTTTTGCAGTACAAAATGAATCATATATTGAATCATATATGCAGAAAATGGCATTTTAAAAAGAGATTACTTTATTGAATGTATCATTATTTGCTGATGCATGAAATATGCATCAGCAAATAGCAGAAAATGCTACCATTCCCCTTAAATGGGAGATCTGCTCAATCTCTTTAGACATGCCAGAGTTTCAACCACATTTCAGTTAGATCTAGCAATTTTTCTATCAGACAGCTTTTGCTGGTTGTCAAGTGCTATTAGTCAGGCATTGATTATGGATGTCCCAAGCTTATCAGCAGCACTGTGCAATAAGTCCTGTCCATTGAATTATCAGTAAACAAGGAGAAAAAATTGTATAGATGGGTGTTTGGTTGCTTTCCAAATGACTTTTAGTTAATGAGATAGTTTTATTTGGAAGGTATGATGTTCTAGTCCTTGGGTTCAGAGTGGCATTACAAAAGATGCAAGCAGAAAGATAATCTGGTCCCTGCTTCATTCTCTAACTTGTCACTTTTTGAACCAGTTTTCCCTTGAGTGAGGCTGGGGAAGCTTGACAGAAGGGACTGCCATGCATGTTGCTGGCATTCCATTCCCTTTCTAGGTGAGCATGTGGGTACAGAGAGCAAATTGTTCTCAGTACACTCAAGGTAGAGGCTGACAGCCAGTTCTTCACTCAGATTCGGTGTGCGCTGCCCAGGACGGGCTGCTCTGGCCAGGATGGAGTGCTCTGGCCAGGATGGGGTGCTCTGGCCAGGATGGAGTGCACTGCCCAGGATGGGCTGCTCTGGCCAGGATGGAGTGCTCTGGCCAGGATGGGGTGCTCTGCCCAGGATGGAGTGCACTGCCCAGGATGGGCTGCTCTGGCCAGGACGGGGTGCTCTGGCCAGGATGGTGTGCTCTGGCCAGGATGGGCTGCTCTGGCCAGGATGGGCTGCTCTGGCCAGGATGGGCTGCTCTGGCCAGGATGGAGTGCTCTGGCCAGGATGGAGTGCTCTGGCCAGGACAGGGCGCTGGCAGTGTGCTATGGCCCATGGTATGTAATGGATGGCTCAGGGTCAGGCAGCAGAGAAATCTGTGGGTGACTCCCACGGCTCCCTTTGGGTAGCCACTCTGAAACAGGGGCTGTGTGGCAGTCCTGGGGCTACAGGGACACACTGGCAATCCGAGAAAGGCAAAAGTCATTGAAATGCAGATATGAATTAAATACAGATAGGAATTCAACCTGAAGTCACTGACTTCAGTGCAAGATATCTAGCACTGTCTGATGTAGCACTGTGCTGTTGTCAGAGCAGGCTGCAGCATCAGAAGAGGCAATAATACAGTTTAGGAAAATGAATCAGAAGGATGATTTTCCCCAAGACTGTAAATGGCAAAATGAATCAGAGCTCATTTAACTCAGAAGGGTGAAGTTCCTATATCTCAGTCTAGGCTACAACAGTTGTTCTGGTCGTTGTTCCTTAGTAATATTGTATATTGATCATGGCTTTTGTGGCTTCTAATAAGCAAGACCTGTGTAATCTTGGCTTTTCTTGCATTGTTGTGTTCAATGAGGATCAGTGTACAAGTATGGAATTATAAGCAGTTCTGTTGTCTGTGACTGATTATTACTTGCCTGCTGCTTCTTCAACAGAGGCAGGATGGATTTTTGGCTTTTGTGTCAAGGAGGATTGTGGGGGAGAGGGACACTGACTTGGTTGAGATTTTATTTCAGGGGAAAGGAAGATTTGAAGTTTTTTCTCTGAGTAATAGAGTGATTTAAGATGTCTGCAGGAAGTGGTGTGATGTGTTTTCCTCCACCCACTGTTCTGTACTTGAGCAAGTCATACCCGAAGCTTCAACATGTGCCCTGTGGGTAGGATCTAGTCACAGTAACTCAGCAGTGAAATACTTGGGAGGGTCATGTTGTCCACTTGGTTGATCTTTAGCAGCAGGAAGTGGGGGGCAAATGAGGGTCATTTTTTAAAGCTTTGAGGCAGCTATAGCATGACTAATTTCAGCTGTGATTCACCTCCCTGATACTACTTGGACTGCTTGCCTGAAATTACACATTGCATGAACTTCTTATTACCATAAATAGGGATTTTCCAAAGATTTTTTTTCAGCACTTTCTTGTGCTCAACCAGTTGTTCAGACCTCACATGAGGTAAAAAGACCCTAATCCTAGATAAAGAATAAGTAGTAGTGTGAGATAGAGTGAGCAGTCTGAGGGAACAGGCAGATGTATTTGCCAAGCTACTGTCCATGATACTTGAGAAGTCCTGGCAGTCAGAAGTCCCAAGTGACTGGAAAAACAGAAACAATGTACCCATCTTTTAAAAGAATAGAATGGCAGACCCTGGGTACTACCCAGCTGTTAGCATCACCTCTGTGTCTGGGGAGGATCACAGAACAGACCCTCCTAAGGAGGATCACAGAACAGACACTCTGCTAAGGCACATCAGAGACAGGGAGGTGATTTGGGACAGCCAGCAGAGCTTTACCAAGGGCAAGTCCTGCCTCATCAGCCTATGCCCTTCTGTGATGGAGTGACTTCATCAGTGGGTAAGGAAAGGATCACAGATGTCATTTATCTGGACTTCTGTAGAGCCTTTGACATGGTTCCCCCAACATCCTTCTCTCTAAATTGGACAGAGATGGATTTGATGGGTGGACTGTTAGGTGCATAAATAATTGGTGGAACACTTGCATGCAGAGGGTCATGGTCAATGGCTCAGAGTCCTAAAGGACCTCAGTGACAAGTGGTATCCCTCAGGGATCCAGACTGGGACCAGTTTTATTTAGCATTTTCATTAATGACATAGATGAAGGGATTGAAGGCAGCCTCAGCAGATTTGTAGATGACACCAAAGAGAGGAGTGATGCACCTAAAGGATGGGATGCCATGCAGGGGGACCTGGACAAGCTCAAGAAGTGAATGCATGGGAATCTCATGAGGTTTAACAAGATCAAGTGCAAGGTGCTGCACCTGGATTGGGGCAACCCCCAGTATCAACACAGGCTGGGGGATGAACAGATTGGAGCAGCTCTGCTGGGAAGGACCTGGGAGTGCTGGTGGGTGAGAGGCTGGACAGGAACACTTGCAGCCCAGAGAGCCAAACATGTTCTGGGCTGCATCCAAAGCAGCATGATCAGCAGGGTAAGGGAGGGGATTCTGCCCCTCCACTTCCCTCTGTTGAGACCCCACCTGGAGTGCTGCATCCAGCTCTGGGGTGCCAGCACAGGAAGGACATGGACCTATTGGAACAAGTCCAGAGGAGGGTCTCCAGGCAGATCAGAGGGATGGGATGGGGCAGCTCTCCTGTGAGGAAAGGCTGAGAGAATTGGGATTTTCCAGCCTGGAGAAGAGGGGGCTCCAGGGTGACCTAATTGCTGCCTTGCAGTACCTGGAGGGAGCCTAAAGGAAAGATGGTGGAAGACGTTTTACAAGGGCATGTAGGGAATAGGACAAGAGGGAATGGCTTCAGACTAAAAGAGAGTAGGTTTAGATCAGATAGTGGGAAGAAGAAATTCTTTATGGTGAGGGTGTTGAGGCACTGGAAGAGGTTTCCCAGAGAAGCTGTGGATGCCCCATCCCTAGAAGTGTCGAAGGCCAGGTTGGACAGAGCTTTGAGCAATGTGGTCTAGTGGAAGATGTTCCTGCCCATGGTTGGAAATAGATGATTTTTAAGGTCCCTTCCACCCCAAACCATTCTGTGATTCTATGATATTGGACTAACTGTGCTAATTATCCCACTTGCCTCCCTTGCCCTTCATCTCAAGTTATCCTTTATAAGTGCAGGCATAAACAAAGAAGTCCAAAGTCATAAAAACCTGAAATGGAAAGGTATAGAAACAGAACATGGAATTCTCAAAATATCAAAAGATGGAGTGAATGAAATGATTTACTCAAGACTGTAAAAAATTGCATGTCTGTGTTAGGAAAAATTGGACATTGATGACTAATTAGTCTTTTGTTTATGTGGTTTCTGATAAAAATGTTCCCGACTTCCTTCTTTGATAATAGGTTTATAAGACCAGTCATCTGATAATGACAAAAGTAATTTGTAATTTACAGAACATTTTTACAGTTCCCTTCACCAGAAACAGATATGCAGAGTAATAATTATTATAGTCAGAGGTTGACATTAGAAAAATCCACTTGCAAGTTACAAACACTGAATGGATTTTGCATAGATGTAAATTACTGTAGTTTAGAAGCTCAATTTGACTCCTCTTTTTCACAAAAGAAAGTGTTATGTCTGTTTTACCCTAATTTGTCATAATTTCTGAAAGATTACCAGCAATAATTCACAAATTGCTGTAACTAAATTCCCTGGAGTGCACATAGATTTTAAAATATCTGTTAGCCTTTGCTGATCTATTCTCCTCTATGCCCCCATCCTATTGTTAAAAATAATTTTGTTAGATGTGTTAGATGCTGGTTAACAATTCTGTTTCTAAAGACTGGAATAAAAACCAACAGCAAATATTTCAGCTATCTTTATATAAATATAAATATACTCATATACCATATAAACATATAAAGTATACGTTATATATATTATATATAAAAATATAATATATATAATATATAATATATGTTATACATATTATATAATATAGACACTATTATTATATATTATTTTATTATTATTTTAGATTATATTATCTAAATTCTATATTATAAAAACAAATATACATATTTGTGTTTGTGCTTCATATGTACTTGCCTTTGTTTTCCTTTACGTATTTTGTGCTAATAGAAACATCTTTCATTGCCTTTAATGGCTCTTTCTACTTGATATCCTTCTAGAATCAGAATAGTCTGGCTTGGAAGGGGCCCTTAAAGGCCCTTTAGTCCAACTCTCCTGCAATGGGCAGGGGCATCTTCAACTCGACCAGGTTGCTCAGAGCCCCATCAAACCTGACCCTGAATGTTTCCAGGGTTGGGGCATCCATCACCCCTCTGGGCAACCTGGGCTAATGTTTTATCACCCTCATCATAAAAATATTCATCCTTGTCTGTAGTCTGACTCTACCCTCTTGTAGTTTAGAACCATTGCCCCTTGTCCTGTTGCTACAAGTCCTGATTAAAAAGTCTGTCCCCATGTTTCTTGTAAGTCCCCTTTAGGTACTGAAAAGCTGCAACAAAGTTTTTCCAGAGCTCTCTCTTCTCCAGGCAGAACTACTCCAAATTTCTCATCCTTTTCTTGTAGGAGAAGTGCTCCACCCCTCTTGTCTTGTTCCTGTGCTCCAACAGATCATCTTTTACATCATAATTCTTCCAATTAAACCCAAATATCATTGTGCTCTTTCTTCATTCTTGGTGGTGGACCCAAATTTCTGCTTTCCTCTACTTCTTTTTTCCCTCAAACTTGCTCTAAGGGTCTTATGCCTTTCCTTCCTATTTTACGTTGTTTGACCAGTCCCTCGTCTCTTCTGCTGCTCATCACTTCCCTGTCTTCTTATCTGACCTTGTGCTTCCAGGCTTTATGAAACAGGATCAAACAATCTGACAAACCTGCAAGTGTTGAAGGAAGCTTAGTGTGTGAATTCTAGGGCTGGTGTTTGTGTAGATAATGACCTGAACCAAATCCTAAACTGAAACCACGCCGGGTTTCTGATTCCAAGATTTGCAGGAAAATTGAAGTCCTGCAATGACAGCCAAGTGTCTTGGGCCTGTCTGCACTGTATGACAGGTGCAAGGACAGATTAAATAACAAGAGACCATGCAGGCACACAAGGATGCTGCACTCTGTTAATGCAAGTGGGTGCTTTGTGGATGAGACAAGCTGTGCACAACGGTTGCAAATTCCAGAAAGGAAATTCTTTGGTTCAGTCCCATTTGTCTCTGCCAAAAATATGTAGACCTAGTTGCAGACAGATTTCTTACAGTGAAAATTGTAGCAGTGTTCACTGAAACTGAAAAGACCCACCTGGGCTCCATGCTACTACTTGGTCCAGGATGAAGAGGCTGTTGCTGCCAATGGCTCTGGCTGCTTCCTGTGCCATTGCCAGCAGGCAGCACTTGACATGTGAGCTGCCCCATGGTTCATGGTGCAGGGGCAAGTCATGTGTTTGTAGACAGCTAAGGCACACAGGAGTTGGGAAAGAAAAGAACTGTTGTTGAACTCTCCAGTGAGTAATAAAGTTGGCTTGTTTAAACCATGAAAAAGTGAGGCTTTCTGAAGCTCTGGGATCCTTGGCTTTTTTTCTAATCCAGGAACAAAAGAAGTGTTTGGAGCTCATGTAGAAGGAGAGAGTTGTCTAATTTACTGCCAAGACTTAGGCTTAGATGGGTATCATCTAAAAATGTGGGCATATAGAAGAGAGGAATATTGCCTGGAAATGACTGCAGACTTGTGATATTGAAGGTGTTACATAAACTATGATAAAAAAAAGTCACACAGCTGCACTATATCTGTATTAAAGCTGTCTAAAAGAAATGCCTGTGTGTTCCTTCCATAACTGCCTTCAGCTTAATGATTGTCTGCACCCCAGATGTTTTTCATAGAGCAACTTTTTAAATTTTTCTCTTCCCTCTTTACAGAAGTGGCCAATAAGTAATGAGGGAGCTATTTATCTTTTCTATACCCTGCATCACCTTTCCTTCATGTTCCACTTTTTCAGGCAGCTTGTAAAGTATTGTGTCACATCTTCTTAATAACAGAGTGGGCTCTTGCATGCCCATTGTTTAAACCTGCTGGTGCATTCCTTTGATACCAGGTTTGTTGAGAAAATCCTACAGTTTCACTCCCTGGCTGGTGCAGAGCTATATTTAGTGTGCCTGGTGCTGGGGAAAAGTTGAACTGCCTCTGTATTTCCATTTGGCTGCTGAGTCTGTCCTTAGCCAGGCATGAGTGGTCAAAGGGTACAAAGGCAGCCCAGAGCCCACACACTGAGGAGGCTGAAACAAGGGAAAGATTTCCTGGCTCACTGTTGCCACTGACCAGAACAGCTATTGCACAAGAATCTGGATCTTTCTTTTTCATCCCCATCTTTGAAACTGGGGAGGGATTGATAGCACAAGGCAAAGAGATTTCTTACAGCCAACCTTCTCTTCCTGCCCCTTCGAACACCCCAATCCAGCATTTCCTCCAGGAGCAGGAAATGTTGCTGTAATCATAAGTGTATATTATATTACCATAATATTGTATCAATAGGACTTTTGCTGCCTCCTTCACATTCTGCATTCTGGCAAGACTTTTAAACTGAGCAGAAATGATTTTACTTATTACAGAGAATTATATTCTCTGTATGAAAACATAATTTGATAAAAACATTTAGAGTTCTTAGAGGAAAAGAAACATTTTCAAAAAACACTGCAGCTGTAGAGTACATCTGCTTTTCCTCATACTGTGATCCATAATGACTCACTGGGTAACACTGAATGTAACTCAGTGGTAGACATATAATGACAGTTCTCAATTTTCAAAACTGTCAAAAGCTTTTGAATTACTGTTTGGCCCTATTGACAGGAGCTGGACACTGGCTGGGCCCTGTGCTGGTAAATATCATGACAGGTCTCAGATTTTAGGTATTTTTGAGAATAACTAAGGTGTGCCAATAATCCTCTGCAGGCAAACCCTTACACGTAAAAGTCACCAAATCATTATACAGAAATGCAATGAAATACAAACTCAGGCCTGGAGCTCTGGATTGAAAAGGTGGTTTGGGGTAAGAAGGTTATCAAACCTGCCTCAGCAAAGATTCTGTGCACTGCCCTTGTCTGCAGATGGAAGAGATATGTGATGGTTATGAAGCCTTGGAGAAACTGCATAGTGTTACAGGGGAGCTAATGGCCCCTAGGTACCAGTGTTTGGGGAAATTTGTATTTAATTTTAGTGATAGATTTCTGCTGTACATGTCAGCACTGCTAACATTGTCATATTTATTCCAGGGGAAGGTTATGGCAATCTCCTGGAGCAAACTTCAAACTGAAGCACAGGTGCTTGTCCCTGGGTCCCCTCACAGGATTTCTCCTGCTGAGCTTGACAAATGAGCTCTAACTATTGTGACAGCCACAGTGGGGAGTGTGAGTCTCTTAAACCCCAAAGGAGCTGTTGAGACTGAGAGGTGGAGAAGAGCAGAGTGCCAGACTTGAGCAGTCTTTCATACAAATTGCACTGGACAGTGAAAGTTTTGAGGGAGATGAACTTACCTTGGCCTGTTGTTTCATGACCAAGAATTTCTGAGCTCCCAAGGATATTTCCACCAAAACCAAGGCTGATATTCCCTATGTTGGAAAGCAAAAGTAAAAGTAAAGGGATGAAAACCACATCCCAATTCTTATTTGTGTGTGTTTGCTGTGAATTCTGTGGAACTATGCTGGTTGAAGCTCAAAAATGAAAATCTGCCAGTTTGATCACTTATTTCAGCCAGACAATTCTTTTCTGGCTTAAAGCAAGTAATTTTTTTTCCAGTTTTTATGGGAGTAAAGCCTATCTATCCCTATTTAAAAAAAAAAGTATTAAAAAATAATATGGCAGTAGCATTCTCAAATGCCACGTTACAGTAAAATTACTGTAACGTGGTCGTGTTTTTGTAAGCATTGCCTTGAAAACAATTTTATGGTCCTAGATGGGACAGAAGATGATGACAAAAATGCAATTTAGTATAGCAAATAGGAAAAAGCAGCCAGGCCTTATGTTTGGATAGTGCTTCTTTTGAATCCATAGTACCTGAAGCTGTGAAAGGAGTACACAAGAGTACATATTGTTACCTTACAAAGGTGTACCCAACATCCTTGAATCTTCTGAGGAGACATTGAAAGAAATACAGTCTTGCTGTTCTGCACCACCAGGTAAAACTGCATTCCCTTCAGACTAGGCACAGCTTGCCCTGCTGTTCTCCAGTGCTCAGCATCTGTGCCCATGTGAATATACCATGAGGTGGTAAAATGCTGGATGAGGTATTTCACTGTTCATTTGAGGGTTTCATCACTGAGAGCTGGGTCCAGGCTTGACCTAGTAGAACTGAGTGCAAATCCACTGTCAGCAGTGGTTTTGGTGTATTAAATTGTTATAGTATAGTTCAGTATAGTATACTATAGCATAGCATAGCATAGCAATGGCTAATGTGGATTATACCAGATTCTTCAGGTGAAAACAATTACATCCATATCCAGTGAAGATGAAAGGGAAAGATACAAATGTATAAGTCGTAAGTGTGTGGGTTTTGGAGTTGATGGCAAATAAGGAATATTTAATAGCATATCCTGTAGAACTGAGACTATAGAGATGCACTGTACCAGAGTTTCACCATGTCCTTCCAACAGAGGAAGACAGCTTGCTTTCAGGATTGTTTTAAAAGAAACTGTAAGAGAAAGTGCTAAAAATTCCCTTTTTTTTTCATCCTGCTGAATTGAACTGCATATTACATGGTATCTTGTATGTAAAGGGAAATTTAAGAAATGGAAATTAGTAATCAAGAGTTTTATGCACCTTACATCCTCTAAGGAAGTCTGTGTGGACTTCTGGTTTACCAGAGACACCCTTTCCATCACAGTCAAATCTAATTACTGCTTTTCTGCCCCATCTGTAAACCAGAGATGATATTTCTTCACATTTTAGATAGCTCTAAAGTTAAAACAACAAATATTTGTAATTTGCTTTGTGATTCTGAATCACATAATTTTCTGGCACTTTTCTGTTATGTACTAGGAGTTACGTGAATCTTGATTTCCCAGACAGGCTTTATCTTTATCAAAGATTTAGAGCTAGGAAAAGGCAGCTTTCTGAAAAGTGTACTATATATTTAACAATTGTATCCCTTCTAAAGATTTCCCTGTGTTTTATCTTCAGGTTATTAACATCCTGCAGCAATTTGTCACATCAGCCTAAAGGTTTGTGGAAGAAATAAACTCTACGTGAAAACTGGATGAATTAAGTCTTACATTCAGGACCCTGATGAGTGATACACAGGGAGAAGTAGAAGATGGTGAATTTCACAGAGAATGTGACTGAGAAGTGCAATATTAATCATGAAATCCACGAGACATTATCCCCTGTGGTGTACATATTTGTGTTCATATTAGGCTTGCCAGCTAACTGCCTGTCCCTGTACTATGGCTATTTACAGATCAAGGCTAAAAATGAATTAGGTATCTACCTTTGCAATTTGACTATAGCAGACCTGCTGTACATATTTTCTTTGCCTTTTTGGCTACAGTATGCTTTACAGCATGACAACTGGACCTACGATGAGCTGCTGTGCAAGGTGTGTGGCATCATCCTGTATGAGAACATCTACATCAGCGTGGGCTTCCTGTGCTGCATCTCCATCGACCGCTACCTGGCCGTGGTGCACCCCTTCCGCTTCCAGCGCTTTCGCACCATGAGGGCTGCTGCCATTGTGAGCAGCATCATCTGGGCCAAAGAAATCATCACATGCTGCTTTGTCTTCACACATGGAGAGATCAGCATGGATGCTGAGAGCCACTTGGTGTGCTTTGAGCATTACCCCATCAAGAAATGGGAGCACAATGTCAATTACTACCGCTTCTCTGCGGGCTTCCTTTTCCCCTTCTTTCTGCTGGCCTTCTCCTACTGTGGGATTTTACGAGTTGTCCACAAGAGTCCTGGCACCCAAAAGAAGAAGAAAATCCAAATTAAAAGACTGGTATCAAGCACTGTTTTCATATTTTTAGTCTGCTTTGGACCATACCACATCCTACTTGTAGTTCGTAGCTTGTTGGAGAACAACTGCTCATTTGCTGAGAAAATATTTAATGTTTACCATATTTCTCTCCTGTTAACCACTTTTAACTGTGTTGCTGACCCAGTATTGTACTGTTTTTCCAGTGAAAGCACTTACCAGAACTTTGTCAAGATGAGAGACTCTTGTCTAACATGTTTAGGTCATCTGAGTACTGAGACAAAGGAATCCTATCCACTAAACACTACTGAAACTCCCAACAGAAAACAGCATGAGCAACAGCCAGGGTTATTACAAATACCACTTGATGGTGCTGGAATGAAGGACTGCTTCACAACTAATGCAGATAGCCTATAGCATTAATCAAAAGGACCTTAATCCTACACCTGCAGCTATGGCCATGTTTGTGGATCTGAATTATTCATGTATTACAACAGTGTGACCTCCCAAAGGCTTATGAGCAATGCTGTACAGTGGAGCTGTTTCCAGAGGTGCTTGGACCCTGGCAATAGTGAGGAAAGTATGTGCTAAGTCAGTTCAGTTATAATCACATATCTGTTGTGCTGCCACTAAAAACCTGTTTATCTTGATGACTACACTGACTGGAATAAGCCAGTACTCATGGTGTGCAGTTCTGGTGAACTCATCTTTAGCTGCTTCTGTTTGCCCTGTAGCATCTAGAGAAAGTAATTCTCTACAAGCTGTCATCATCTGTTGAAAAGGTCAGAGACCAAAAAATGAATGTCCCCATATATACTTTTAAAAAGTAAAATCCCAAAAAACCACTTCTGCAACATCTCTGTAACTCTCTGGAATAACTTCTCCTGCAAGTTTCAAAACCTGCAGAGACCATGGCAGAAGCAGGTTCCTAAAACAATCAGTCTGATAGTGCGAGGCATTATGGGAGAACACGCAAAGGAACTCAGCACCTGCTGAGACCTTCAGGCTCTTATTTCACCGTTGAACTCAGACTGTTAAACCTCTTGGGAAGGCTCCTAGAAACTTCTGGAAGTAGGAGACTCTGGGCTCCAGTGGGTGTCAATAACTTGGTTTGATGACTCAGAAGAGAACAAGAGGTTGGTAGTACATGAGGCACTTTGATCCCATGCGCTTCTATGAGTCACAGTGTTCAAGAATATTTATTTACATCTAAATTCTGCTACACCTTGCTAAGGTTTTGATTGTGTCCTTTGCAGTTTGTGTATCTTGTGCAGCACAGACCATGCAGGCAATTAAATAACAATGCATTTGTCAGGGAAACTGTTGAATTAATTCTGTTTAAACCATGTTTTTGCCCACAGATAACATAGTTTAGGGTTGGATCATTGTTCAGTAAATACAGTATCAGAAATAGGATGTGTGGACGATCTGTGTCCTGGTTTAGACAGAAATATAGGAGTAAGTGGAAAATAATGGCTTTTAAAGATCTAGGAGTTGTGCTCCACAGTATTGTTTCTACCACCACCTCCTCTCTAGGTTCCTTAGGGTTTTTTGTTACACTAATGATTCCTGTGTAATTCTTCTTTGTGATCTGTTCATCACACCTCCTTTTACCTGCAGCTGTTACACCATGAATATTGCCTTGTCCTTTCAATTCTCTCGTTTCAAACCCTCCTTGAAACACCTCTTTCTATGCAACCCAGAGCTGATAAATTCCAGCAGTATAATCAGTTTGGTTGTGAGTCAAAAGATTGTCTAGACAGATGGTCTACTCCTGCCATCTGAATATGTCATTGTAACACAGCCTTGCTTGTCATCAGATTCCAAAAGGAATACAGTCTAACAGTTTTCTGGAAACCACCTTGAGAGCTCAATATTGGATATAATTAGTAGATGTGTTTAATAAAGAATGTTTTTATAATTTTCTTTTTATATTTTTTCACACCATGTTTGAAATAACTATCTTTAGCTTTGGTGCACAGTTTCTATTTGTGAGACTACAGATCCTCTCCTCCCTCCTCTTGCAGAAAGGATTCATGTCCCCAATTCCCAAGAGGGGATTAGGTTTGCTTAGGTTAACATTTGGTTTGTTTAATTATTTTACATTTCTTTATACTTTGACCACTCAACTGGATTAATTACCTTACATCTGCATTTTTTTCTCCTGACTATTAGGACTGTTTAGCTTTATTTTCTCCTAATCTTTCATCTCCTCTGCTGTGTCTTCCAAGGGGTTTGTAAGGCAGGGACTCCCTCCCTGGAGTGCTGACCTTGTACATTGTCAAGCACCAACTCCCTGGATCCCCACGACCTGTCAGGCTGCAAGACACACGTGGTTTGTTCTAGGATGAAATATTTGTTGTTGTGTTTATGTGTTGCTCCTTTACAGTTCCCCATGCTGTTTAAATTAGACAGCTGGAATGCAGAGCATGCTGTACTACATGGAATTGTCATCTGAGGGATTTAGGCTCATTCGAGATGGAACTTTGATGTGGTCAGCTTTGGGCAGCTGCTGCAGTTTCAAATCAGACAGAAACTTTTGTAACACAGTGCAGCATTCTGCTCCAGTTCTCAGCACTTAACCTGCTAACCCAGAACACAGAGTTTTTTTCTTATTTTCCCCTTTTTTTTCTTGAAGCCAATATTATATCAATTCTTTCTGTATTGTAACTGGTTAGGCTGCAGAACTGTAACCAATAGAGCAGGAAGGTAACTCCCACTCAGCGCTTTTCCTTCCATCTCAGTCAAAAGACATTCACTCAAGGGTCCTGCTAAGGTTGCTAGAGACATGCTACACATGCTACTGAAGGAAATGCCACGCTTGGGATGCATACAAGGTAGCATTTTAAAAGCACACACTCTAGAAAAAGAGAAAAAATTATTAAATTTTGTATTTCTTAATGAAATCTGACTGTTAAGACTTGTATTTTGGGGCAAAAAACGAGCAAACGAGCAAAAGGTTACTAAATGAAATTTTTTTGACAAAAGTTAGTGCTTTAAAATATCCATTGCACCTGTTAGTGTAACATGTCAGTAGCACAGAGAGAATAAAATCAGCTCTTTCTTTTAAAAGGATGCAAATTTTATTCTGTGAGTTCTGTGCAGCAGCGAACATATGCCATCCTGCAGGGTTACTGGCTTTGGCAAAAAGTTCAAGCATTCACATGAAATATTTTACTTAATATTTACAGTTAGGAGAGTTTGGAGACTTCTAAAGGAGATATTTTCTAATCGTGAAACTTCCAAGATACTTTTCTAGAACATCCTTTGAGAAAGTTTTAGATAAAATGAATCTAAAAAAAGAAGACTGATCTAGAAAATAAACATTGGGATCTTTGGTGAACCTGAATGTCTAGCAGAATTCTGGCATTAAGATTTCCTTCTGTCATGTGTTCTACTATTTTTTGTCTTTAAAGGCCCTGTATCCTCAGGGACTTCAGGAGATTAATGTTCAAAATATACTGGTGTTTGTAGTATGAAATAATTTTTCTTATTCTGAAAAAGTTACTTGTCTTGTATCAAAGAAGGAATATAAAACTCACCTGCCAGGAAGGAAAAGAAATATAAAGTGTTGCTCACTGCTGAAAGTCCAACTAAAGGCAACTTCCATTTTATGACAGGTAAAGCACCAGTGCTCTAGGGGTGGTGTCAAATGTACCCTCCTCTCTCTGCTGGCAGGGCTGACAGCCAGCAGAACTGTCGTCCTGCCACTCACCTGGAGTTAAGGTAAAATTACAACTTTAAATGACAAAAGCTGGGCACAGTTCACAACCATTTGTCAGGTACTGCTTCAGTGTTAGTAATCCTATGGGATAGAATTCAATGTTACTGCACTTGGTCTTGTCAGGAGCTGAACTTCTACAACAGGAATTCATGCAAAAGTTTATTAACAATGTTATACTCAATGCAAGTGTTTATTCATTTAGAATTATACTTTAATTTATAATTAATTTTAATCATTTTTGTATTAAATTAATTTCTTTGTAACAATAGGATACTCTGAAATGTCTACAGCTTTTCTCTATTATCCATAAAGTGGCAAAATATCTAAGTGGCAAATTACTAATATGACAGGGGGTAATGACACAGCCAACCCTTTACACAGAAGATCTGCAATGCTGCTCTTATTTTCATTAGTTCAGTTAAAATTTTCTCCTTCTCTCCTCACACTTCCACAAACTATCCCCCACCATAAGAACACAGTGTTAGAGGGGGGCTACAGGAAGTGTGCAGTGGAGCTGTCACTACTGTAACACTGCAGTTTTGTTTTGAATCTTCCCTCTCTACTGTAGCTGTTTTCCTCACCACAAGTATTTTTAAATCCAAGTTGCTATGAGAGTTACTTCCTGTTGCAGTTATGAGGTTAGTAAAACAAGAACAGCAGTGCAGTAATATCTCATTGTAATTTCATGCTTTCTTTGTAAAAGCCAGATCACCTCTTATTATATAATATCATTTAATATTCATTTTCCATTATAAAATTATAAAATTACAAAATTCCATTTTCCATTATAAAATTAGAGAAAAGAAAGGTAAACCAAATGGATTATATCCTCCTCTTGTTTCACAGAGAGGTTGTAAGGATAACAATGAAAGGCTGTGTGTGGTCAAGACACCAGAGATGAAAAGTCATCTTTTTCTGATCTTTTACACCTTGAGAGAGCCTCAAAAGTAAGGAAATGACACGGGAGCAACTCTTGGTGTAGAAATCACTAGGGGCAGTCAGTGCTGTGCTTCCTGCAGCAGCTTTTCAATCATCAGTGAATGGGTGCTGTGGAAGGGCAGCCCATCCACCTCCATCTCCAGACTGGCAGTTTTGCCACTGCGGACCCCGAGCTGCACAAGTGTTTTCAGAAGCTTTTCCTCCTTGAAAAACAAAGAAACAGAGTATAATTAAAATTCTGAATCAGACAAGGGCAGTCATCAAGATCTTTGTTTTAATTCTGGGAGAGGCTGACCATATCCTTCACATTTATTTTGCCATCCACTTGCAAGTGCTGTCTTGCCCCAAAGAATATGTTTAGCAGCTGGAGCTCAGGGAATGTCAGATGGTTTATAATCTTAACTGCTACTTAACCACTGAATATTATTTTTCTCCACACTGCCTCCAACAGAACATTAGTGTCAATTCAGAAACATCATTTTTTGCTTGATTTCAAGTTTCTATATTGCACAAATCAGAATCAGAGGAACCTCCACCGAAAGTATCTCAAAAATCCATCTGTGGTTTCCCCAGCCAGACAGCTGGCTGCAGCTGCATTTTTATAGAAAAAGACAGAAGGGAAGGAGGGTGCACAGGAAAAAAGGTTACAGAGAGCACCTGGATGGGCTGCACACTCACTTTCCTCTCCTGTAGATTCTCTGATCTCTCTGTGCCTTTGGCACTCTCTTCCCTTTTCATTTTTGATTTTATGAGAATTCTGGTTGCTTAGGGAAGGAGTGGGGAGAAAACAACCTTGGAAATTGTGCTTCCTTGGCATGCTCTGAACTAGCATATGCTTTGTTTAGAGCTACAGTTATTTTCTTGCTTAACTAATATAAGCAGATAACAAAGCATGTTCCAAGTTGAGCTGTAAAAGTACACAGAGGGAAAAAAATCCTTTTTTTTTTAATGAGCTATGGGCCAGTTAGCATTGTGAGATGAAAAGATGGGATAAAGAGAGCTCTAAAAAAACACAGTGAACAGTGAAATTTGAAGATCTGGTTTCAAGTGAATGTATGTCTGGCATAAACTGCTCTGCTCTTCATTTGCCATGAAATGTACACAGTAAAACTTCCTAATTTTTAGCATTCACTATAGTGAGAATTTATTCCTTGACTTCTGTTAATAAAAGTCTAAGAAAACTAAAAACCTGGTCACTTTTTAGCTTTCCCTATGCCAACCCTGATAGGTTCTATAAGACCTTGAAACACTCGCCTATCTATCTTTTCCTCTCTTTTCCTTTTCCTTCCTCTTTTCCTCTCTTTCTTTACTAGGAATGCCCTTTCTGGGCTTTGTCTACGGTGCCATTTCCATTTCCATGCAAATTGCTACTGCAACAATCCTACCAGTGTCCTTGACAAGGAGTTCTCTGGGTTTGAACACTTCATATTTGACATTACCACACAATAACCTAGCAGAAGTTATCTCCTGCACACACATGAATGATGAAAAAAAAAAGTAACGTTAAAATATCTAATTTTCTCTTATCAAATGTTAGCATTTTTTCTAGGAACATTTCTAAACCACAAAGAATACAGTAGCTGTGGATCTGAAGTGAGACATAATATGGTTGTATTCTATCTAATGGTAAAATGGCCAAAATATAATCATTTCTGAATGAAGCAAAGCACGCCCTGTGTGATCAATTCAGTTTAATTTTGTAACCTGCTCTCTGAATGCCCTTTCTAAAGATCTGTCTTTTATTTCCTGGTAAATCATCCTAATTCTTAGCTGCAACAAAATTAAATGAGGCTCTGGTTTTCTACTAAAGGAAAAATATGCATAGTTACATGGTGTCAGCAGTGACACAGCTATTTAAAGAAATTATCTGGATACACTAGTAGCATAAAATTTGCTACTTTATAATTAATAAAATTATAAATGCACATCAGTTTATATCATATGAATGATCATATACATAAATGCAAATATATACAACTCATCTTTCTGCACAACAGAGGTTTCTCTTAGCACTGAGTGTATCTAAAAGCAAAAGGGCAAAGGATATCTCTCCTGTCACAAAAGAGACACCTAAATTGGATACACAAAATGTAATCTCTAATATGAATAGTTTGTGCTATGTTTTTACATATTAGAGCTCTCTGATCTGCTTATGAGAGTTAAAAAAGTTTGCTTGCTTAATACTACATAACTATGCCTGATAAACCAGAGCCTGCCATAAAATGCTACAGCTTCCATTTGTAATAAGCAAATACAGTGTATAGCACACTTCCTTAGCTGTACAGTGCTGCAATTTGACCACAGCTTTCTCTTTAGTAAATAATTATGTTGGGAGTGGGGTAACTGGAAAAAATAACAATATTAATAGAAAAATATCTTGTTAGTTTGTGCTTTACTCAAGGGGGAAAACTTCCTTAGACAAAGCTAATAAAGCACACTAAAAATATGTCATACCGTTATATATTAATAATTCATATTCTTATAGATCATAATTTTAAAAATACTATACAGCTAATAGGTTGCCATTTATAAAGAGTTCAGTAAAAGAACAAATGCTTGATATATTAACCTGTTTGTTAGATGCAATGTAATGCAGAGTTGATTTAGGATGTTTAGCATTAGCTACATTTGGATACGTATGAAGAAATTAATTTCATTACACTCACTGTGGTGTAAAAGCACTGTGAACATCTGAAAAACCAAGCCAATACCATAATCAAATTATTAGGTAAGGAAAGGTAAAGGTAAGCAAAGATTGTTTAGCTCCAGTTGTTTCCTGCTCCTGCAGTTCTCAGCACAGAACAAATGCTTTGCAGCATCTCTCACTAAATCGTGTGGAAAGGCTCATCCGTGAACTCAGAGCAATCTTAGTTTGCTGCTCAGTGGGAAGGGAGAGCTCTGCAGTTCTGGGGTTTGGCAGATTGGTTTTGCAATCCTGACACTGCTTGAACACCAGCCTGAAAGGAAGTAATGTTGGTGTTTCAGGGGAAGTCTTCACTTAGTGATTATGACCTACAGCATTCATGGAAGTGCCATTTTTTGAAGAAAAATACAACACATTATAAGAAAGCTTCTGGGGCTAAGGGACTCCTTCTAATGTCCTCTTTCCAGTTACAATCACAAATATAAACACCAAGATGGATCTGTGTGGTGTTGCTCTTTATCTCATTAGGGTAATTATTATAGCATTAAATGAAGCTGAATTTTGCAGAAAGTAGCCATATAAACAGAAATTGTCTGATTTTTTATATTAATGGAGTATGTGAATACTAATGTATTCAATCTTCTGCACTGTTCATTGTTGTGTGATTTATAATTAAAGATATCATATTTTCTTGTCAGACATTTTGTCATTTTCTCTCCTCCACAAAACTGTTTCCATTAATTTCATCTCAACAGATTTTAGTATTTCACTTTCAGTAGCCCATTATTGGATCATTAATATTCCCAGCTGTATAGCTTAGTAAAACAAAAACAAGGTTTTCCTGTACACAATATAATATTTAATTACACTATCTCATTACCAGGAATTTTGATCAAAGTCATTTCAGGATGCATTAATTTAAAGGTCACAAAGCAGTAGATGCAACTGGAAAAAACATTGAAAACTGAAAAATAATTAATCTGTCTGTTTATAAAAAAGACTGCTGAAAAGGCCATATAAGCTTTGTTAAGCTATATGACTATGCCAAGTGTTGGGATCAGTTTCAGTTTTATGACCTTTAGATGAAAAACTAAGATAGCAAGAATTTAAAAAAACACATTAGTGGGATCTACTCTAAAATACTTCAAAGGTGCTTTGTTGGAATTTCATGCAGAATGTCCCATCATCTCAGGAGAAAAACTTCTTTGTTTTGGGCAGTAGCTATGGTAGATGGATTGCATGTTGCTTCACATTCTTGGACATCACACATTTAATGGGTTTGTCCAAATCTCTGCTAATAAAGCTGAAACTTGAAATATTGAAGCTCCTAATTTATTAGGAGCAAAGTTGTGGAAAAAATTTTATTTAATCATTAGTGGTGTGTGTGTGTGTGTGTGAACAGACAGATTTTTTTTTAACCACTGTTAAGTTAAAAATAGAGGCACGTGCTTCACAGGATGAGCACAGATCAGAGTCATTTCTCACCCCTCTCAGTTATTTTACTTTTTCTCAGTCTGAAACCTTTGCATTCCCAGAATATCACACTGTACAGAGCTGCATTAGTCAAAACACATTTAAAAATATTCATGTACAAGTTTTTCTCCAACTTGAATTTAGAAACATTCAAAATTAATTGTAGAAAGGCTCCAGCAAACTAGAAAAGGGGGAAGATCAGAAGTAAGGTACAAAGATCAGAAGTACAGAGTGATGGAGTGGCTACTGCATAAGAACTATGGCTTTTGATTTTGGAAGCAGCCATCTAAAGGACACTGCAACAGAGGGTTATAAAATCATGAAAGATACTAAGGAAGCAAACAGGGAATTTTAACCACTGTATCTCTTGCATTGCCCATAAAATTGTAGCACTGTCTTCTGCTTGAAGCCACAAGACATGAACACATTCATACTGGAGGATTTTTATTTGTAATCTGTCTCCTTTGTGCAAAACAGTCTAAGCACAGTGTGGCTGCTCCTTCACAAGGAATCCCCAGAAGCACCCAAAGACTCTGTGAAGGTGAGGTTTTGAGCCAGCCTAGGCAGGATTCAGCAGCTGCTGGCCACCTCCACCTCCCTGTCCCAGCAGCCCCATCCCTGGGCTCGGGAGGTACCTTGGGGATGGAGGGCAGCGCTGGCAGCCAGGGCCGCTGGCTCGGGGCGCGCGGGCAGCCGAGGGGCGCGGCGCAGGTACCGCTCGTGGGTGTCACAGCAGCGCAGCACGTGCAGGGCGCAGGCGATGGCATAGCCACCCCAGTTAGAGACCCCTGCAAAGAGTGACACTGTGAAACCAACCTGCAAAATTGACTGCTGAGCGCCCAGAGTGTGCCAGAGACACCTGGGTTAGAACAGAGAAACCTGAGCCCAAGGACAATTCAGACCATCCAGTTCAGAAGTTGGGCTGTGCCGAACATCTCTCTCTCACTGTGAATTTTATTTCATGCTGGTGTAAAACAGAATTTCAACTATAACATTCAACTACATACACTTGTCCTTGAGTGATTATTGAAAGAACTTATCTCTTTGCAAAGGGGCGATATGACTAATTTACGCCTGATAGGGCACACACTAAACAGAAGTTTATCAATTATACTGAAAATTTTTATGTGCACAGACATTTTAGTCCCCACATAGATCACTTCTGCAGTCTTCCTTATTAATATTTGTTACTGAGTAACCTGGTCTAGTGAAAGGTTTCCTGCCCATGGAAGAGGGAGTAGGAACTGGATGATCTTCAATGTCCCTTCCAACCCAGACCATTCTAGGATTCTATGGTTCTATGATTTTATATAATGCGTGATTTCTCAAAAATATGCAGGATTTTCCCAACTATTTCCAATTAAGTGCACTTTGTTAATGGAACATTCTCAATTTTCAGTCAGTTCTTCTAAAGCAACATGTGCTTAACTCCAGAAAATGTCCATAATACAGAGATAGATCAGTTTGCTGAGGATGACTTGGAAAGGGCCAATAAAAATTACTTGGAAAGACAAATGTTTCCTTGTCAGTTCTATTCTCAAACATCAGCTACTCTCCCACCCCACCAAAAATCCCTTACCAGCTACAACAGTGAAATCAGCTTCAACATCACAAGCTATAACATCTCCATTTTTTATGTGCTTCTTCACAGCATCTTTTACTTTGCCCATTCCTAATTCATTTCCTCCATCTCCAACACCTTTATAAAAGGGAAAAAGACAAAATGAGTATGAACACTGCATATAACTGCAATCCCTTTAGAAAACATCTAATTTCTTCCCCACAGTTGCTGTGATAGTTCATAGCTCCATATGAGATGGTTTATCCTTTTTCATCCACAGCACCTAAAACCAGAAGACTGTGAATGAAATAGCTGAAAGAATCATCTATTACATGCCAACCTCTAAGTTTATCATGCAATGTACACTGTACATTGAGTGCATGCAAAAGAAATCACAGTTATCAAGTGTTTGTGAATTGCAGACAGAATCAAGACAGTGAACTTTGCTTATGGAAGGCCTTCCATGAGTGTTCTATATAATGTGTTATCACAAGTACATCAGCACAAATAAAGAAAGAAGATAGAAACCGAAACCCAAATCAACCTGAGAAATCAGCCAACAATTACATGATAAAGCAAACATAGAAAACTTTGGCTTGTTACAAGCTTTAATTAAAAAACCAGAATTGAAATAACAATTATTGCAGAAAGGCAAGCAAAAATATACATAAGGATTTGGGCAGAAGCAGGCCTGACTGCACTGCCCATCTGTTTGATACACATCACTAATGTGCTGCAGAACACAAAGAGCCCAGCCCCATATACTATTACTGTTTTCATTTTCCACAGTCACTTACCAAAAAAATAGCTAGTTTTTATTTATTTTATTTATATACTGACGTGGGACCTTGATTTTTGTTGCACAAATAGAAATACTGTGTATTTGTCTTACTGCTTTTAGTGAAATCAGTTGCATCTATGTAATTTCAGGAAAATTCTAGGCAACCTGATATTTAGGGCATTAAAAAAATGTCAGATGTCATTTAGATACCTGGAGATGAGGGTAACATATAAACTAGCAGTTCACATAAAAACTGGATAGTACCTCTAGTCTCTTACCAATATAGTAAAAAACATATTAAAATGATTTATTATTTGTAATTATTAATAAATTATTATTACTATTGAGCTGGAAATTCAAATTTCTCTTTCATCTGTGAGTCTGAATGGCATCTTTTTCACCCTGAAGATTTTACAGAAAAATCCTGGACATTGTCTGTGAAACAGAACAGTGAAGGGCTCCAAGTCCTCGCTGCAATGTATCACATTTGAATTTGAAAAGTGACTGTGCTCTAATGTATAGTGTGTGTTACAGCAGAGAAATTACAATATTTATAATTTACACTTCAAGGCCTGAAAACTGGTAAATTTAACACTTTTAGTAACTGCATAAATATCTCATGTGTCTGTAGCAAATTTCTTCTTTAAGTGAAATGCAAAGTTATTTCTCAGCAGCAATTTTTATTTGATTCCTTAAGTCTATCCAGTCAAGGAGGGCCTAACTGAGTGACACATAGCTTACATAAAAGGATTTGCCATGGAACAGCTACTCTTTTCTGTCTGCTTTAATAATCTGCTCACATTTATTTCACCATTGGGAGTTAATGGTGCTTTCAAAAATCTCTTTATTGGTAGTACTTTTCAAACAGGTATTGATATAATCCTGGTGCTTCTATCCTCATATATAAATAGGGAAGTTCTACTGCTTTGTAAGAATCACACACAATGTTCTGCTTTTTCTTATACTCAAAATTAAAATTTTTGCTCTCAACATTCTTTAAAAGGGCTGAGATGAATTCTTGTCCCATGAAAATAACCAACAGTTTATTTAACTGAAATATATTGCTCCATTGCTCAGGGCCTTTTCTATCTGCCCTGCTTTGTTTTTCCTGTCTTTGCCGAGTCCTGTCACCAGGATGGCTGCACAATGAGTAGATCTATTGCTGTGGATGGATCCCATTTGTGTGACACTGGGAGGAAAAGAACACCCCACTGAAAAGTCTCCTCTCCCATCTGTTTTCTTCTTCCTCCACACATTGCCAGAGAACTGTACTTTACTGTAGATCTCCAGGGTGAAATTCACCTGTGCAGCACAGCCATCCATACATGAGCCAGTCAGCTTTGCTGCTTTTAAAGTCAACAGAGAGAAACACTCTCTTCACACATTCAGTTCATCTCACCCCAAGGCAGACATCTCAAATATAGATGTCTGAAAATAGGCAAGATGAATCTAAAGGCCCAATTTCTTTCCAGGCAAAGGAAAAATAGTTCTGCTGGACCTTCCATGCAAGTTCCCACTGACTACACTGTTTTCTGAAACTACATTAATGAAATATGAAGGAGATATCAGACTTCTGTCTAAAAATCTTTTGCATGAAAGGAAAATGTGTGACACCATTTTTTCATTAAGTACTTTAGAAGGCATTTAATTAGCTCCTATATAAATAGCATATAGCTATGTCATTTGTAAGACAGCTGAAAAAAATAATATGTGGTTCCAGTAACATTTCTTAATCTTTTATTTTAGACTTATGTGGAAAATGAGTCCCTTCCAAACTCAGCCTCTCATGCCTTCTTACTCTGTGAATTCCTCAAGGCTGCTCCTCACTCCCTGAGTTTTTAGGATGTCAGTACCCATACAATTGCAGCCACTACTCATGGTTTGTCTGTGGTCAAACTACCAGATCAGATTTTTTAAGAAAAACCACAGATCTTGTTTTAAATGCAACACTTGACAGCAATTAATCAGCGTGTAACAAATGTTCTAACATTTCCCCTCTCCACCTACTGACACAGTGCTTCTTGCCACAGAGCACACTATATAAAGAATTTCTGTAGGCTGAAAACTTGATCTTTCTGGTATTCTAGCCTATAAGGTTATTCAAGTACTCCACCCTAATTCTGTACAATATTTGCATTTATTCTGGAATTAGTCATATGCCTCCAAATTCCTACTGACCACAAAGAAAGTTGAAGACAGCCACACCACACAAAAAAATTATCCCCATCAGTAGCAACACGTTGCTATCAGTAATGGGAGACTAAACCCAAAGGCCACAGTGGCCAAGTTAAATTACACTTGGCAGAAAGACATTGAAAAACCCAACATCCAACCCAAGAAATTGCTACCCAATTAAAATAACAGACACAAAAAAATTAATGTGATAAGCAAAACAAGAAATGTTAACTGGATAACAGACATTGCTTTCTTATAGACACCAGTTAGTTCTCCAGAGCAGAATATCCACTTGCACAAATGCCATGGGAGAACAGAGCAGATCTCTTCATTGTCCTTTACAGCCTCTGACTTGTTAAACCATTTTCTATGCAGAAATCTCTTTAGATAAAGTTCACAGCACTGAGACACAGTGAATCTGAATAACTGCTTTTCTTCTTTTTCACAAGCCTGTGGTATTTTTTATTACTGACATTTCATAGTATATTTGAATATTTAGAGAATGTTTGAAACAAACTGCATTCTGCTGAATAGATTCAAATTCTCAGCTGGCAGAACATTCCAAACTCCAGCAAATGAATAATATACTTTGAGCTGCTGTGGGAGATATTTGAAGAGATTAGGGTATTTTTACTAAAGGAATCAGGTTGTGATGTTATGTAAGTAGCTGGAGAGATCAAATTCTTTTATCAACAATCTATAACCAGGGACAGGAGTTGAAACTAACAGCAGCAGATGAAGCTCTGAGGCAATTGCTCGACATCTTTACAAAACAGAGCTTTTCCTATATAATACTTATTCAGTCAATCTTTGTCCTCTGTTGAGACTGCCAAGACAGTGCCATCTAGAGTGCTTCCTTTTGAATGTTGGAAGATACATCTTAGGAAGAGGAAAAAACCCTGAATTAAATCTAAATACAAAGTATTGCAAATTTTACAATAATAACACATATCAGTGAAGTCCTCTGCTACACAGCTTTTAAATGATACCAATAGAGTGAAATCAGACTATGCATTATCTCTGCAGAAGCTCTCTAAATTCTGTGGAAACATTTGAAAAACAACATTGAGAAGACAAAGTTCCCATGCTTTTGGTAATACTTTGGAGTGAGTCCACAGCACTATAAGAAGAAAATAAGCTAAATCAGCAGGTGTGTTCTGAAGTGACAGAAATCAGTCTGGCATGGGTACTTATTTCTAATTTGATTTTAATATCTACAGAGATTATATATCTCCAAAACTCTCATTTGGGCCACACATGGTAGCAGGAAGCATTTGATTATACAAGGATACTGTACAATGGTCTAATAGCACATGTTTTCCAAACCAGATATAATAAGTTTTCAAGAAAAAAGTTTGCTTTTTTTTTTGCCTAAAGAGAGAAGCAGAATGTTGACAAAAGCATTCTCATTCAAAGTATTAGCAAAGGCCAATGTCATTTTGGTGGGAAGGACAAGGCATTCCTTTCAAGATTCTTACTGTACTCATGGATTTTGTTGGAGAAGGCACTATTTTAATAGATGCAAATATGTAATCCCTGCTTAAAGGAATGTACTGCTAAAGACAATATAAACAAAGACTCTATCCAGACTGCTGTTTTAACTTAGGTGTAACAATCATAAAACCAATACTTTAAAAAGGAATGTTACCATCCAACAACCATTTATGTTCTATGTTCAACACAAAAAGTACAGAATAAAGTCACTATCAAAAACTGCACTTAGAGTGTATGTACATAGACTTATGTATAGGTAATACAACTGGGCTTGCTTTTTTTGCTTTTTTGTCCTTAAATAACTTTAAAATAAAATCTTTTTTTTTTTTTTTTGGCTGTTAGAATCCTTCAATAGAAACCTGTAATTTTTCTCCAGCAACAGTGTCTTCAAATCCAATCCCAACAAACAGCTGTAGCCTGAAAGCAGCCACTCAGCACCTGCCTCCTGCTCCCCTTCAATACCAGAAAAAGTTCCTGCCCTGTGCTTCTCTTGCTTCTGAGAACATCACACAAACTCACACTTACCTGTTGTTGTGATTCCTGGAATGGTTTGTGCAGCTAAAAATAGTTCATCTATGGGATCCACGAGATGTTTAATGTTAACTTTCCTGGCATTGTAATAATTGCCATCAGCAGCCATCCCAGCACGCTCTATTGCTACCAGGTGATCAAATCTGGTTAGAAGAGAGTGAAAAAACAGAGGGAAGAAGTCAAAGCTGGGATTTTCACATGAAAAATACTTCTGTTGGCTGCTTGTGCTTGGTTCTACTTTTTGACCATTTGGGATTCAAGGTAAAACTTGGACACTGTTTTGTTATTTCTGAATGTAGTTGTCTATGGGTTTTTTTTCCAAAGGTTAGTTTAGGGTGTTTTTAATAGCTTTAGTGCAGTTCCCCCAAACCACATTTGCTACCAAGAAATTGAGAAGTTCCTGCAATCCTCCTAGCCAGCAATCCTTTGGGTCAGCCATCTGGCCTGGCTCTGTTTCACATTAAAGCAGACAGTATCTTGTAAAATATTAGTCTCTGTAAGTGCATTCAAAGAAAGCAAAAAAGTGGAAAATTAATGATCATCTAAATCCTTGTTAGTGCAAATATATTCTCTGCTTAAAGTCCATTGCTTGGCAAATATTCATCTGTTTCTAGTTAGGCAATGTTTGGGTCTTTAGATTTGGAGGATTTATTTTTAAGTCCATGGCTGTTTTGGTGGTTATGAAAGTAGACAGATGTACTGCAGCTGTCCTACATTTTAAATAGAACTATAGTACTCAGTTCTGCCACTGCATGTTAGAATTAAGTTATTTTGCTTCTGTTTCTCTGATTTTACTGTTAAGAGGTTACTAATTCTGCTGGATTACTTAATGTTCTTGTGGGTGCATATCTACAATGATTCCAGAAACCTTTAGCAGGTTACTTGTCTACTTTAAAAAAATACTTCAGCCTTTTGGGACTAAGAGACCAATTTAAATATAATATGCCTGTACTTTAATTAAGCATAGCTATAAAAGACATTTTTAAAACAACACATAAAAAATGAAGACAGTATCATGCATATTGTTATAGTACCCATTAACCTGTGGAAAGAGATGGGAATTCAATAAGTTAATGAAGCAAATACCAGGGTGAAAGACCTTTTTATTAAAGAATGCAAACTGAGGGCAACTATATTGAAATACTTTAGAAGGAAAGATCAATAAAAATGAGCAATGTGTGCCTACTTCAAGGAAATATAAGTTGCATGCTAAGTAATGCAATGAGAATACAGCTACCTAGCAAATTCTCCAGTGCATTTACCCTAATCACACCATTACAAACACATGACATTTTATTAAGTCAGATCAGATTCCCTAGCTGTCAGACTAGAGCTAAAGCTCTAGAAAATGCACACTTTCCACAGCACTTTTCTAAGCTCTTTCACTGACTTTGATATAATAATTTTTGATCTTCTCGGTGATTTAAAAATTGGTAAAATAATATACAGTGTGTGTATATATATTTATACAATAACAGATGAAAATATGTTAGAAATTTTTTGAAGGAAAAGAACTATTGACATATGAAGAATTTTTTCCTTTTTTTTTTACTCCAGAAGTGCATAATTGCAGAGTAGTGTGGAATTCTGTACTCTGTGTATGCTCCTATAACAGTGTTTGGCTTCAAAGTTTGTTCTGCGCATTCAAAGTCTTAAGGATTTACTTGCAGCCATTGTGCCTTCTTAGACCATGGTCCTCATTTTTATTATAATTTTGCACAGTAGGAGTGTGACCCATTCTCAAAAATGGAATGCACATACCTAGGTCTTCTAGGGTCCCCATCCTCACACAAAAACATTAAAGCTGAATTGGCACTTTCCCTTTGGTAACTCAATAGAGGGATGGGCTTCTTCAGGATTCCTACAGGAAAGCAAAATGAAATTCAGATACTACGTATTTTTCAATGTATCTTTGAGTAACTTAAAAAATAAAAAGAAAGCAAAATTGCTAGAATAGTAAGAATTCAAGGTCTTTACACAGTTCTTGATGAGCTCTCTATATCCTTACTTTAATTTAAACTTGTTTAGATGTAAATGCTGTTAAATGGGACCTTGAAGTAGAAAACAGATCTACAAGAATAAGAACAGACATCTGCAATTCATCACATCCAGAATCAGTACTCAGCTATGTACACATTAACCTGATGCCAGCTAGGTTAACCAAAGATCATTGTAGCAATGATGAGCAGAGCTTAGATGATGAATTCTGATTCATCCTCTGGAGGAAAAAAAAGTCCTGGACTAGGTGACAGATGAACACTGAAGCAAACCTTGGCTGAAATTAGCAAGATAAAAACCTGAAAAACCCATGTCTCTTACCTAGTTGAACAGCTTCTTCAATAATCTTCCTATTCAGCTCCACGGCTCTGCGGTCGGTAACCATGGCAACCTGCGTGTGCAGGGCCTGCAGCATGGCGGCGATGGCCAGGGCCCCCGGCGGGCCGTCGTTCTCCTCGGGGGGCTGGTGTGTGTAGTGCGTGGGGAAGCCCGTGCTCAGCAGCACCGAGCCCGCCCGGGACAGCGCCAAGCAGGCCCCCAGCAGCTCTCCCGGCCGCCGCAGGTGCCCGATTCCCCGCTCGCCTGGAGCAGAGGGTTTAAAGAGAGCAGTACACTTCAGTGGGTCACTCTCCTTTGGAAGTTTCCCTCTGGGTGAAAGTACATACTTTAGCGACATAAAACGGGTTAAAAAGTAAAAGGGAGAACCCTCTGGTCAAGGCAGGAATTGGGGTAATTTCCTCAGGAAACCTAAGAAGATCTAGGATATGAGTAATGAAGATAATGGGCCGTGCTTCCAGGTTAAGAATGTCAGCTTTTGAAAATTATTATACCTGCCTTTTCTAGGTATAAGTGTAAATAGCTTTTTCTGAGAGCTTATTGCATGTTGTCTCCTTTCCTTAGGCCCTCTGTTTTCCTTTGACAGTCCTGCTAGACCATGTTTAGCTACTGAAGCTGGATTGCAACTCAAGCATCCCAGCCCTTACAGCATTACTGATGCAGACTTCAATGTTTGAACTCATCCTTTGTCTCTAACTCCATTCCCTTCGGGAAGAGCTAATTCCCAAATTAATTTCACTTAGTGAAATTATTAACCTCAGAAGTGAGGTTTCAGAGACATTGCAATTTTCCTGGGGATTTCATAAACTCAGTTAATACAGTGGTATCCAGGTGACTACCAGAAGTTCTTTTAACACTTCATGTAGCAGAGAACCACATTATCAGACCTTGAGAAATAGGTGAATATTAACAGAAGTCTCTTCTCGTAGGTCAGTCCCTAAATAGGCAACATGATTATCTGTGTATGGCTTTCATTGTTCAAACACTTCCTATCCCATGTTCCTTCCCTGTCGCTTGGAAAAAAGTTCACAGCTCAGTTCTTTTGGTTTGCTAGTACTCAAGAAAACCATGAGTGCCAGCATGATGGGCTTATAGAGGTAAGCCTTCACTGGTGTTTTCCAGTCTCCTCACAGATTCATCCTTCTTGCTCCCCACATTTTCCTCTTTTTGTCCTTGATTTCCCCTTTGACATTTCTCCCTCTGTTCCTCCTAAATAATACACAGGCAATACACAGATAATGGACAGAGAAAAAGTTCAGAAAACTTAAAGTTAACATAAGCAGAATACAAGTCTCTGAGAAGTGGGGTATATTAACTGAGACAAAGTACTGTACTCTCCCTTAGCAATAAAATGAGCTAACTTTTAAGTTAGGAACTGTATTTCTGCAGAGCATGGCATCATGCCAAGCCAGCTCCAGAGAGTGGGAAAGGAGAGGCCTTGTGAGTAAAAATAAACAGACCCAAATGTATGCACACAGCCCAAACCCAGAGCTTGGGAGTGCTGGGTATAAGCTGTTTTCCACTACTGCCTACAGAGGATTTCAGAAAATTTATGGCACACTGAGCTCAGACTTTACAGCAGCCAGAGGGGACTAGCTCAGGGTGTATTTTAGGAATGGTTGCACTACTCAGTGTGCCTTTACTTCCCTCCCTTCCTTGCACACAGAGGCAGCCCCACCACTCAACCAATTGTGGTGACCTGGTCACTTTGGTCCAACATACAACACCTCAGTGATGGATATGTCAGCAGAAATTAATATAATTCCACCCATCAGAGAGTGGTGTCTGAAAAACACATGCAACTACTAGAATTCTCTGGGAGGACCACAGTAGGCATGAATATATATAAAGAAATGTGCTATTTACTCCACAGTGAATATCCATGTAGCTGTTACCAGCAAGCTGAGGCACTCTGTACTTCACATACCAATTTCAGTTTTACTCAGTAACAGTTCTTATTCCCTGTGGACTCTCCAGTCTGCTTCTGTGTACTTTGGGAGCATACAGTCATCAAGATCAGATACTCCGTTGTCCACAATGAATTAATTTGGCCAGACTCTGATACTAACTACAGTAACAGAAAATATAAGACCTAGTTATATAAACTCACTGTATTCCATAAAGTAGTCTTAAAATCCTCTTTAGAGTCTTACTGTGTTCTTGAATTTAAAATATCTAAAAAGGCCAGATAGGTGGTATCTACCCCATAACAAACCCATTAAAGGGAGACAGTTTTTGTTTATACCTGGATCTATTCCAATTAGGGTCTCTAGAGTATTTATCTTTTGGGCTGCTTCTGCTGACACAATGCTGAAATGCAGAGGATCTCGAGAGATGCAGTGGACCTGTGGGACTCCTCCTGAGGATCTGACATTACCTCTCTCTAGGTCGGTAATGAATGTGCAGTCAGGAGAATTGGTAAAAGCTAACGGAGCTCCTAAAATGAATGAAAATACTTCAGTTAAATGTTATTATTGCAATGTAAAAAACTATAGGCATGATAAAATTTTAAAAAACCACTTACTATAACAACAAAGTCCCTGCCTGATGACACTTACAAAAACAGGTGATATTTTAAGTTACATTGGAGCAATTAATACACTTTGAGAAAGAAATGTACACATGTACATCTGAAAATTTTTTCACTTTTAAAAAGCTTATGTGGGTTAAGATCAGTTTTTTCCACAATGTCCTCTTTGGTCTAAACTTGAGGCAATCTAAGAATGGAACTCTGGTACCCTTCCAGAAGGTCTATTGTGATGTCATTTGTCTTCCCAAGTCATCATGACCTGTGATAGGGTCCTGGTCTCCTGGAGATGGCTGAACACCTGCCTTCCCATGGGAAGCAGTGAATTAATTCCCTATTTTGCTCTGTTTGCATGCACGGCTTTTGCTTTCCCTGCAAAACTTTATCTCAATGCATGAGTTCTCCAGTTTTTACTCTTCCAATTCTCTCCCTGATCCTGCTGGCTGGGGTTACACCATGGCAATTTAAAGTGGCAAGGAGCAATGACAAAAGTGGACCAGTAAGCATTAGCAAAGGAAATACGAGTAGCCTCAAAAACCTGGAGAAAAATAAGCTTCTTTAGAACTGACAGCATAGTAGCTTCCTAAAATGAAAATATTTCCTGTCTTTATACTGACTCCAAAAGTCTGAATCGCGGTAACACTTGATTTGTCAAAATTGGTATGTCGTTGGGTAAACCATAACCGGTATACTTAAGCAAAACTTTCTTGGTTAGGAGAGTGAAAGTGAGATGTTTCTTTACTAAGTACATATGTGCTTGGTTGGAGCTACATCTGTTGGGACTCTATGGCCAGCAGTTTAAAGCACCTGAGGAACATGGTTGTTGAGGTTTACTATAGCTCACCGAACACTGTGAGCAGACAGTTTTTTGTGACCGGCCAGCAGATTCATCTAAAGTATGGGTACTGGTAGTGTGGCAGATTTTAAACGTCCTAGCTGAGAAAGTAGCGCAGCAAAATAAAAACTATCCAAAAATTTCCTGGACTGTACTAATGTCAACTGGTTTTAATATAGAAAACGGAGAAACAAACAAAAGTAAAGTCTGTTCCAGGCAAGGCCAGGATAGACAGTCACTTGTGCAACAGATTGGAGAGACATTGGCAATTTTTTTCTCTCTTTTCCCTACGACAAGGATGCACAAGGAAGATGATCAGGTTTGCTGAAGAACCCAGAAAGAGTAGGATTTTTAGTATGGATTTGGGACCGGAGAAAAGAGATTGTATGTAAGAAAGAGCAGGAAGACACTTCTTAGAGCTGAAAATAATAGAGCAGGTGTTGGGAGAAGTTCAGATAAACATCTATAAAAAACCACAAGGATTCTGCAGGGAGAGAAGGACAAAGCAGATGACCTCCCAGGGTTCTCCCAAATATATTGCTTATGATGTTTAAGCTTTTTTTCCTAGTAAGAATGAAAATACAGTATTTAATTTCACACTAGTGACTTAGAGAAGTATATAATACTGTTACTATGGTTTTGTTGCATTTTCTTGCCCTTGGTGCTCATACATGCATAAATGACTGCACACAGTGCAGAAAAACTGTACAGCAGAAAAAGTTTCACTTATGTAAAATGTGTCACATTTACTTAATTTTGGAGAAAACTAAAAGCTCAACATTCTCCATGAGACACTTCAGAACCCTTTTCCATGTCAATCAATTTGCTAGCTCTTGACAACATTTTGGAAAGATTTCTGGCTTCTCTCTTTTTATTCCTTCTTTTTATTTTTTTCTTTTTCCTTTACTATTGCTTTACTTAAATGTGGTACAAAATAATATTTTAAAAACAAGAATCTTAAAAATTCATGCCTTTAAACTTCTTGTTTTTATAATGCTAAAAAAGATGTTTTGATGTTGCCAGAGCTGTAGATTTAAACATTTAAAATACACAAAAGTGGTGAAATTTCAGTAAGAATTTTCTTTAAAGCAGACCTGTATTTCACAACAAAAACTCTCCTGCCAAAGGATTTTTGTTGTTTGCGATGTTTTTTATCTTCCCCTAAAATCAAGCCTTCTAATCAGCCAATTGAGTATCCTTTTAAAAAAAGTAAAATAAAACAGAGAGAGAGAGAGAGAAAAGAGATTGAGGGATAATTTAAAGAGAGTGTCTAAGCAGCACATACGGCTGTTGATAATTGCTTCTATTCCTGTTACTCCTGAGGCCCAAAACACTGGAATGTCACCAGGGTGAAGGTGAACTGGATCTCCATAGTCTGGTTTAGAAAGATCTTGTATTCCCAGCAGACCTGGAATTGATCAAAAATTAAATCATGAGTGATTCTAATTAAGCAGTAATACTGCAAAGCTGGGGGCTGGACCCCAAACATCATTCAATGACACTGAGTTCAAGAGTGTCAAGTCCCCCTAAAGTGGAACATTTAGTTTGCCTTTGAGTGCACATCCTCAGAGCCTGAGCTGACTTGATTTCCCTTTTTTTGTACTTGATAACACCAGTAAAAACGTATTTACCTTATTTCTGCAATAAAACGCAGTTTAGACATCTATGCTGAGTTTCCAAGATAATATAAATCTTCTGGATCAACAGAAGAACTGTATTCATAGCACTGGCAAACAAGAATAAATGATTGCAATGCAAAATGAGTTCTTTCTAGAACATGTTTTCTACTGCGTTAACTTCCTACATTCTTTAGCTAGAGAAATGATCAATCTATCTTTTCCTCTCTGTCTTAGATAAATACATCTCATTCTTAGCTGCCTTTCATTAAATTGTCCTTTTCTTTATTCTAACACCTACTTGTAATAATCTGGGTCATTATAAGTACTTGCTATCTTCCCTTGGTTTTAAATTCTGCAGATGCTTTAATACACCACTCTCTTTTCTGAAAGTAGTTTATATAATCTGTATATATGTTAATTTACCCTTTTTAATGACTTATTACTAGTTTGTCAGGCTTAAGTACTCAGATATGTTACTCAAGTACATTACTGGACTGTTGTGTTAACCAATGACATCTCCTTCCATGCCCTGCAATGTGATCCTTCTGTGTATGCAGCCCATGATTACCAAACTTCTGACAGCAGGGGGGAAATTATTGCAATCTATCTTCATATTAAAGGTGTTTGTTTGGTTTTGTTCTTTTTCAAACAGCCTCCTCTCTATTTTTTTTTTTTATTTTTGTTCAAACTAGATTTAAAAAAATCTTGTCATATTTCTATTCATTTTGGTTTAAGCGTTGGGCTCATTGTATGCTATTTCAGTATTTTTTAAGATAATGCAGTATTTACTTTCACATTCAACCACTAAGACACAAGATGCCTCCACACATACTTCTCTCCATGCTGTCACTTATTGCTATCCTGTCACTGGAATCTCTGACAGCAAGAAAGTATTCACATATAAATGAAACTGCACACATTTCAGAAAAATGTGATTACACTTCTTACCAAAACCACCCCTGCTAGATAACTTATCTACATCTGACAACTATCTTTTATCTAAGAAATCTGTGTGTTCAGCTCACTCAAAACCTTCTTTTTTCTTTTTTTTTCTTTCTTCCTTTTTCCTTTTATATTCAGCTTTGTGACCATTAGAAAGAATTAAAGGAGATTAAGTGGTGCAGGTATTTGAGTCCTACCACTTCCCATGCTTTTCCCCTCACTTGTATAAAGTCAGGTGCATGCAGAATGAGAAATGAAAAGCACTGACCAGGGTCACCTATGTGAATTGGTGCTCCATGGGATTCTTTTAATCCAGATGTTGCTAGCACAGCTGCTCCCAACTTGCTTTCAGGTATAGGTCTCATTGTGACTACTAAGTTGCAGTGAAACATAGAAATGCTGTTGCAAGGCACAGATGTCTGGCAGTTCAAAAGAATCCAGTGTTAGCAGGAATATTGAACAATACTTCTAAAATGTCAGAATAAATAAAACTAAATCTTTGTGTTGCACTTGAGTTTAGAAAGGCTGCATTCGAACACCCATTTTAAATCCTTTGAAAAAAAAACTCTTGGGATACTGTATTTTTTTCCCTTTAAGATTCCATCATTTAGCTGCATCATATAGATCACTAAAATTTTCAACTTAATGCATTCCTTGTTTTGGTTCACACAACAAGATGAGCTCAGTATGTTGAATATTAGCTGAGAACAATGGTGTGTTCCCCCTGCAGGAGGTGAAAAAGCTAATAGAAAATTATGGCACGCCTACAAATCTACTTAGTGTGACTCTACCCTCTGTAGTTGAATACAGAGCCCAGTAACATGCCAGGGTCAGCTACTGCTGATGGCAGTACCCTCCTGTAGAGAAGCTGCATGACAGTTCCATACATATAAATAGTTCATGCCTCTACAAAGGCTCTATGGAATTCATCATTCTCACTAACTGGGAAGCTGAGGCACCTTTCCTATTTGGAAAGAAAGCAGGTCAGCTTTTTAGGAAAAATTGTCAGATTTCTGAGTTGCAGTTAACATAAACAAGACATCCAGAGAGCTAGAGCTGTCGAGAAAACGTTCATTTAAAGCCTTTATAATGATAATAATAATCACACCTGTCACTGAAGAAACACACTGTGCAGTTCTTCACAGCATTAATGTGCTATAAACTATAAAATTTTCCTAATTCTGAAATTCTAGAAGCAGATACATAGTTTTATTTCTTTTTTCTTTAAGCTTGGTAGAAGGACTCACATATGAGATACACTTGCACCTTTGTTTTGACCAGGAGTGTAGCATAGATTGTGTAATGACAACACTGAAAATAACAGTAACATTTCTCCAGTAGCACAGCAGCTGAACTAAATGAAAAAGGCATGCAGATGCATACTTCAATGTTCTTAGTATTAAGGGGTTTATTTACTGAAGACAGAGTTATTCTAAGACTTCTGTTACCATTAAAATGTACACCACAAACTTTTTGAGCACAGTCATAATTTTCAGTGCTATGGTAGACACCTCAAGTCTTTGGGAATATCTTGTGGCCCAGAGGCCTGGATTTGTAGTAAATGTGCAGTTTAAATGTGCAGCTCTACTGTTACAGGAAAAATCCAGAACGTGGCTGTCAGGCAGAAGAAACCACTAGTGTCATGGTTTATAAAAGGAATACTCCAACTGCAAACAGGAGCTGGTATGGAGAGCAGGACACACGTAAAGACATGGTCAGAACAGTGCATGGATCACTGGGTGAAACAGAGAGGGCAAACCAGAGAAGAATCCACATGAAATGGCTGCCACAGGAAATAGGGAAAGCTTTGCCATGAAAAATGAATAAAAAAAGAGATTGGCTTTACACTGAACTGAGGCTGGGAATGTTTTACCCTGTATTTTCAGCACTAGCACATGCCTTAAGTTACTGTGTAGGTAGAGAAAAAAAGTTCTGATTTGAACAATAAGTATATGCACCTAATCTGAATAAGGGCAAAACTCACAGGCAAAATTACAACAAAGATTATGTGTGTGTGCATATACTTACTTTGTACATGCTTGCATTACATTTTTGCTCAACGTTTCTGATAGGAATGCCAGCTTTTTGGATTGCTTTTTCAGTAGAGAAGCTGCAGCCTAAATAAAAAGTCACCATGTCCTTGAGTTGTTCAGAATACTCCTTAAGGCTTTTCAGTGATCCAGTACAAGCTCCATGCTCATATCTTCTGTACTGTAGGCAGTCAGTTCTAGTGAAATAAGAAGTTATCACAGCTTTGTCACATTTTTTAAAAACAAGGCGAATTGGTTGAATTGACATAAACCCAGTGTGAAACCACATGATACAGCCTGCTTTATCCATTTTGTTCTTTCTGACTAATAACGAAACAAACACAGGCAAAACCCCCAGAACATATTATTCTGCACAAGACCAAGCTGGCAGACAGAATGTCAGAGTTTGAGATCCTTCAGGTTTTACAGGTAGAGGCCCCTTATCCACATCTTGTCTCAGGCTTTCAAAAATTAGGGAGCTGGTTTAAACCTTGTTTTTAGTGTTTACCATAGGAGTAAATATTTCAAATTTCAGAGACTCTACAAGTATCATGCAGACACCATGACCATGTTTGTAGTAAATAAAAGAAATATAAAACCCTATTCTTGAATTCTGCAGGGTCAGACGGCAAAATACTAAAAAATTACACAAAACTTCACCTTTGGATTAGAGAAATAACTTGTAATACTGACAATTATCATAACATGTGGCTCAAGAACAAGATAATCAGGCTGTTATACATGGTTTTCACTCAAAGGTATAACTCCAAGAAAAGAATGTTGTTCAAAATCTTCAACAGTGTAACCAGGCTGTTTCCTCAAATTCTCCTAATCACCACCAGCATTCACTTCAGAATATTAGCCAGCAGAGTTGGTCTGTAGTTACCTGATATCAGAATCACTTCTCAGGGAAGGACATTTCCAGTCACCTGGTTGACTTCTGTACAGCAGTGGCAGGGGTCCATCGTTTGCATGGCAGAACTTCTCAAAGTCATCAGCCAGGGACTTGTGCAAAATCACAATATTGGCCTGTTTATAGCCTTAAATGGTGGAAGGTAGGAATGAATAGCTGGGCATTAATTCAGCTTTTTGTTTGTGAAACAATAACTTTTCTGTATGAATTTCTTTAGATGGTTTATAAATTACCTAAAGGAAATTTTTGATTCAGAACTCCACAATTAGATCAAACTTCTTGAAATGCTTTAAAAATCATAGCTAGGCCTACTCTATATGAGAAGTCATTCACAGCTAAAACAGTGGGCAAACATGGGTAGTAGCAGAATATGAAGACACCATAATCAAGAAACATTTCTATTCATTTATATATAAACATAATTTCCTTCCTAACTGGGGACATCAGAATATAGGAATATGCTTTATTTGCAAATGTTAACTCAGAGCCAAAGAAAGGCTATCACACACCACACTTTCACAATTATTTTTCACCACACCAAGATATAATTCAATCCAAAAGTAAACTCCTGGTATCTTGATATTCGTAGCACATTCTTTAAAATATTTTGGCTATGGAATTTTAATGTGGGCTGCAATTAAACAGATATGATTACAGCTCAGGAATAAACTCTCGACTGTCCACTGAATCTCAGTAATTTCTAATTAAAGTTCTGATTTAACTTCTTGTTTAAAAAAAACCAAACTAAAGCAGAACTGCTACACTTTCTTCACTTGGAAACAACTTTGATGTAAAAAGTTCTTGACTACTACCATGAAATAGCTTCTAAAGACATTAACATTTTTAAAATGTGTACCATTGAAGAAAGGTCCCATTGAGCAAAAATTTATTTTCTTAACAGTAGTAGTTAATACCAATGCCATTTAAACTCTCCTGCATGGAAATATCAACTGTTCAAATAATGGGGGGAAATCTGGAGTACAACTGATCTGGGGTGTATATACCCAGCAATTAACAATCCCTAAATTCTGTACCCATTCTCTCTTGAAGAGTTATTACTGTCTGATATCAGGCAGGTGAGTGGGAGGCTGCACAGAAGCACTAACTTTCTTAAATACTGCAGTAGTCTGTCATCAAAGAGGCAATAATTTAGTTGAAATCAATGAGCTGTCTTCAAAGGCTGTAGAAAATGAGCCAAATCTTACTCTTGACTAAAGCTAACAAAGACATCCAAAGAGCATTCTATTCCTGATGGAAAAATGCAAAGCAAAGGCTGAGGTAAGCATGCATTTGCATACTGAATTTGTCCACAAACTGCTCTCTTGGGAGTAGTCAGCACAAAAATTCATTTTATTACTAGCAAAAGTTACTAAATACAGAACGAGATTCTTGCTAAATACAGAAAAATATTTTTGTTAAATAAACACACTACATTAACCACTGAATAAAACATTAAGTTCGGTTACCCCTCAATTTAATTCCCTGCCATCCATGAGAAATCCACAGGCATCTTCTGCTTTGCTGGTTATATCAATGAGTTCTTAAAATTATGGGTTTAGTCAGGGCATTCAACTGACAACACTGAATTTCACATACTAGTTACAGATGAGAGGCTTAATCTTTAGGCAAATACTCAATAAACTCAGGAATTTTCATTATGATACTTTGAAAACTTTATTGCTCCTCCTGACAGCTATCCTTACTTTTTGTACACAACCCATATCTCCTGATGGATTCAATTGCATCATTGGAGCCATCATTAGGAATGTATTCACAAGCAATGGAAGTGGAGCTGGATGTGTTGACCAACCCAGGCAGTAATTCAACACACTCATGTCCAAGTTCAGAGAAGTTTAGAAAGAGCTTTTAACTTCTCTGGTGAATGACAATGAGGGCAGTAAGAAAGAATAGGTTAACAACAATATAAGACAATTTGTTACAATGGTTCTTTTTGTATAATGAAACTGTTTGTTCATCAACTTGTTTTATATGTCAACAAAACTTCTAAAAATGTTAGAACGAATACATTTAAAACTACTGCAGCAATAAATTCACTTTAAAAATTTGGTTGGAGCAAACTGCAAATTATTAACATTATAAAATGTCTTCCATTAGTATTTTTCAACTTAGGAACTGATAGAAAAGAAAACCACAATTTCAAGACTCACTACAGTTCTAAATTATGACCTTTAGCATATTTTATAGTAGTATAACATATATAGTATGCTACTATTGTACACACAGCTTTGTTGATCAGGTATTTGCCATGGTATTTTTGTTTACATTATTTTTTAAAGTTGATCAGAACAATGACAGACTTCTCTGCTTTTGTAAAAGTCCAGCTATGAAAGGCAAGACAGAAATCAATTTTCCAGAATGCATTCAGTTATCTGAGTATAAAACTAATTTTCCCCTCCCCCTTATAATTCCCAGCCTTGCTGACCCAGTAATCTTCACCTTCTGCAACAATCGAAGCAGAAAACCACTCCAGTAACAATATGTCTCTAATTCTTCCCCAAAGCATATCTAATGTGCTAAGTAAAGCAAGGTCTCTGTGAAGAACATAGTGAAGAACATCTTACAAATATGATAATATGCAAGAAAACCCAGATTTGGTTTAAGATTTTCAAATATTTTCTACATCCATCATTTCTCAATGACAATTGGAAGCTGAGGGTTGCACTGCAGGCACTGAAAACAAAGTCTGTGTATATTATTCAGGTAGGATGGTGCATTTCCTCTGATATATCTTTATGATTTAAAAAACAGAGTCAGCTGCTTACAGTATGATTTCAAAAACACCCAAGAACATAACATTTTCTTCCGTTTTACTTTGGTGCTTTTGATATTTCTTCAATCCTTTACAAACAAAACCAATGTAGTTATGAATCTAAAACAGAACCACTTTGCACCGAGAGCTGTTAGGTTTTCTTACCTTCTGCCATTCCAAAAGTATTACTAATACTGAGTCTGTTGCATCTAATTATTCTTCTTAGCACATGGGGAAGGAGAGATTTCAACCCTCCTGTCAAAAGCATATTTTCCTCCTTAACAGAAAGATAATTATAAATTTAAACACAAATCACCTTCCCCCCCACCCTCCCCCCTTTAAATTCTGATTTTATTCTGATTTTCTGGAGAAATGTAGCTTACATTTCCTCCTTGTATTCCACCAAAGTTATTATCACTGGGAAATTCTAAGTTGTAGCTCAAAAGGGAGATCAAATTCAAAAGGTTATTTTACTGACATTCTATGACTATATGCAAACTGAATCTTTCAACAAATTAGTTGGAGAGGTGCACTTTAATATCTGGGATAAAACACAAAATTTTGCTGCCCTATAATGTAAAAAACATTTATTTCCTCCCTGATAAATATTAATTTTCCAAAAGTCATTGTAACTTTAAAATTGCAAAAGCACAAGTGGATTAACCTACCAGGGTATAATCTATAATATTACTTCTCTGATCAAAATACTTTTAGGCAATTAGCAAGGCAGCCTTGTGGTAAAGAGAGAACTATATTCATAAAGTGTCACTGTAATACATTTCACATGTATTATGGTTTTCAAATATTAATTATGCAGAAGTGAATACTCCTGTGGCTATTCTTCCACTGGGATAGCACACATAGAGGTGTTTAAGTCACTTGTCACACAATCTGGAGTAGGTACAGAAATGTTTCCTAATTATAATCAATATCTGCCTCTTTTTACTTCTTTTGAAGATTTAAAATGTCATTTTGCTGTAATCCAGACAAATTTCACACAAAGCTTTTCTCTCAACCTGAACTACTAATAACTAAAAAGGATTTATTACATCACTATTAGGAAGAAGAGTTAAGTCTGGCTAAAATAATAACTTGGCTGCATATGATATTAACCTTGGTTACTTTCAGGTAAAGAAACTGAACTGTCCTCCAGTTAATTCAATTACCAACCTCCAAGTTTTTCTTTAAATCAGAACAAGCCATTCTTGATGTCATTCAAAAGAAGTAATAAATATGAGAGAAGCTGTGCTGCTTTTTTAAAAGTTGTTGCTAAATTAATATATAATAAAATGTTACACCCTTCTAGCAAAAGTTAACTTTTCTGTTAAAGGTCCAGTTTTTTGTTCTGTAACTATGACAGTACAAAGTTTCACTCTCACAATTGGAGAGTGGAGTGGAATAGTGTAAAAATTTATACCTCTGAGCAATCATTCTGTAATCAACTTGAAGAGCAGTGATATGTTTTAACTGAAATGATACTTTTATCCTAGTCTGTCCAAAATGTTTCCCAGAGTTTGCAGAGCTCTGAAAGGTTAAGTTGGGTGCACTGAAATTTAAAGTAAACTTTGCCTCTATTCTCAGTTCTGAAATCTTTATATAACATTGTCAGCCAAAAGAAAACAATCTTTTTCTGAACTCCAACTTACTACTTTCTAGATCTTTGCTGCTTTTACATTATCACTCTGTATGCTGTACAAAAATAGTCTTCATATACAAAATCATGAACAATTCCAAACACACACTTTAAAGATAACAAGAAGTTGGATATAGAGATGGTGCTGAGCACTAATTCAGGCCCATAAGTATCAATTTAAGATACCCTATTCTTACTGTAAAGAGAATTTCTAACACCAGTCTGGAATGATTAATTCAAGACATTTCAAACTAAATACAACGATCCTAATAGAACATTCAGATGTGTTCATTAGATTCTTTCAGATAATTTTTTATTTCCAAGGCTCTTTAAAACCATCTAAATCATCTGTAGGATTGATGGCCTGTTACTGATGAACTACTAGTTTACTTGGACATGAAAGACAGTCTGAAGTCCAGAAAATTAGTCTGGAACAAAAGCTGTCTTTAGCTAAGTATTTTTGTCACAAATGCCCTGTTCCGATGTTGGGAAAGCCCTCTCATAAAATGTGTGCCCAGCAGCAGAAACAAAAGTACCTAGGAGATTTTATCAGCAAACATTTAGGCCCCTAAAAATTTTTGGTTCATATGACAGCAAGTGGCTAACAAGCTACAGGACTATGAATATCAGTAATGCTGAAATGGAAGCTGTAGATACCACACAGAAGCACTTGGGCCTGCTGCTCCTACTTGTGAATAAACATATACTATTGATGATGACTGGTTAGAAAGTGAATAACTTAAACATTAACTTGTGTAAGCACAGTGAGACAAGACTCACCTTCCTGGGGCAATCTTATATAGTAACAGGAAAAATTCAATGTGATTAATGTTCTGAGTTTTAACTTTACATCACTGTATTTGCCATACAATATCTGTAATAAATTGTGCTGTTATTTTGTTTATTAATTACTAAATCAATATTGGATAGACAATAAAACCAGTGAGATGCTCACAGCAAAACCCAGCTTTTGCTATATGACTTGCCCACAAACAGTTGGAAATGCAGTATGCTATTTCTCTAAGCTAGGAGGCATAGTCAGGTTTAAATTCCCCAACCATCTCTAGAACTTCCTGAAAAATCCTTGGAGCTATCATGACCATGGCATGTTTGAAATGACTGGAGAAAGGTATGGAGGTTATTAGGATCTTAAAGCATCTTTTCCATTTTTTTCTGTCAGGATGCCTAATAAAGTGCACAGACTGACTTCATAGGGGCCTCAAGCAGCACTCTCAGTAAACAGTGTGAGACAGTAGTTAGTTAATCAGTTAGCAGGATCTGTGCCTTGGCAGAGGTTTCTTAATTCCTTTACTTTGTTCTGAGATAGTTTCAGATAATGATAGTATCAGTTACCTCATGGGTGTATGTTGGATCATGACATAAGACAACGTGCAGGGTGTTAAAAAGGCCTTAAGAGAAGAGGCTGACAGAGCTTATAAGATGGCTGACGTGCCTGAAGGTGTGCTATGTGCACAAAGAGCTCCTAAGATCTGGCTTTCCAGTGTGTTGTCTTCATTGGAACAAACGTCTAAAGCAGATAGAATCCTGTGTAAACAGTGTTTGAAAATCAGGTCATTGACTGGCTGCATAATGACAAATTTCATACTTAAAGCATCCAGTCTGAAAAAAGACCTTGTTCTAAGTCATGCTGCTCACATCAGACTTCCTGACTTTCAACCCCAAAAACCAATACAGGAAAGTTTCACAGCACTGAAGCATCAAGTTCATTCTTGAGAAGCATTTTCATAAACATCTGCTTCCACATTAGAAGCACAATAAACGCTTTACTTTTTAGAGTTTTCATGAAGGTATTTCATGTGTAGCTTGAATTTTACATACTGAACTTAAATGGCTAAGTATTAAAATACATTGCTGTCTGAGACATTAAGATGGCACTTACCCACTACTGATTTGTGGGCACTACCATATCCTGAGCTGCACTTCCAGATCTTGACAAGGATGATGAAACTTCAAAGCTGGAAAGAGATGAAAATTGTGTAGGGAGCTGTGTGATGAGGCAGTGAGGACAGTTCAGCTTATGCCACATAAGTAGTTCAGAATAATGAATCAATTTGTCAGGAACAATATTGTAATGAAACGACATTATATTATAAAGATACATATAAACATTCAAGAAAAAACCTCTCTTTGCATCACAGTGGCAGTCAGGAAGTACAGTTTGGTAAAAGTTCTAAACAGATCTTGGGTCTGGCTCTAATAAGTAACATAAAATTGTTAGATGACATCTTCATTCAGTAAATACTTGTGCAGCACCACTTCAGTGGAATTAAGCAGTTACCACTGTCTGATTAATTTGGCCCAGATGATTTTCAAAATATCTCATTACTAAGACAATAACAATTTCCAAGAAAGCCATATTTGGAGGGTGAATATTTTTTTCATTAGAAATTGTGCTCCCTGGTTGCCATATGAAGCTCTAATCATTAATCATTTCTACATGCTGTTCTCAGAGCACTAGTTGAATACAGGTGACTGCAATGCTGTGCTGATCTTTGCTGAGATGACTGGAACGGGACTGGTTCTAAGTCTCAGATTTGTAACCGATTGTAAAGAACATGCTCTACTTCCCCCAAACTCCACAACTCATGCAAGGAAAATAGCATGTTGAGAGGAAGACATGAAGCAAGAAAAATATAGTTCTAGACAAGATTTTAAAAAAGAGATTGCCCTGCATTTCAGATTACTTGCATGATGGACCGAGTAGCCTCTTTGCATCTTCCAGGCTATTCCTTATTTTCTTCTCTCTTTTTCTACAGTGTGCCTTTATCTCCGCATCTTTTCCTCCCTGAGCTCAGACCCCTATCTCCATAACTCCAAGCTGGGTTGACCTTTGTAGTGCTTGCTTCCTTGGTTTGTCTGACTGCATTCTCTGGCAATATGGGAGTTTAAATGCCTTCTCTCCTTTCACTGGCTCTTTTTAATTCATATAGTTGATGTATCTCTCAGTTGTACCTTAACATCTCAATTTCTAATCTTAAATGAGCTTTTTCTATTCCTAGTGTGAGACAAAATAGTCTAACATCAGAACTCATAATACACATAAATAAATAAATAAATAAATTCACAAATGTTTTCTCAGACTTATATTTAAGGTTTAGACTCCTCTGACCCCACCTATACTCATAGGTGAATATGTATTAATATTTATATATCTCTTTTAATATTACAGACAGGCTTTGCTTAAGCATAGTTTTTCTATTTCATTCTTAATTTTCTATTTAATTTGTCTATTTCTTTCTTAATTTCTGACAGTGGAACAACCAACTGCCTTACAAAGTTATATATCTTACAAGCTACAGTTTATGAAATGTTTTTGCAATCTGCAGAACAAAAGCTCTTTATGGAAAAAGAAGGAAGGCCAGTACGTGAAACATTTTCTATTATCTTAGAGCTTTCAAAATGAAAAAGTGAATCTGTAAATTTTGCAGATATTTAAATACGAACATAGATTCTTTACAGGCCCACATTGTAAATTGTTCATCATCCAAGAAAATGGAAAAATATCATTTAAGTGTCAGAGAGATTACACTTTGAGATGCAGTGGGTGGGTCCATACTGCTGTGCTAAACCACATCAGATAAAAAAAATTTCAGAATCAAGAAATTATGTAACAACACAAAGGATTAAAACATTCTTCAGAAGTGTCAGTGTGACTACTTTGCCTTCACACATATCAAGTGAATTAATGAAATAGAAGTAAAAAAATAGCATTTCTGGGGTTTCATAAATGGAACACATGAGAATACACAGCCTGTAAAAAGTATGGGAGGTAACGGTAATAAACAGGTTTGAACACTGCAAAGTAGTGAACACCAATTTCTGGTGTTATGAATTACAGGTCTGTTTCCCCAGTGGCACTGATAGGCTTGTAAGAATATGGTTTAATGGAGCATATTCTAGAGACTTGCTTGCAAGGAGCCCAAAGACTCTTACAAAATATAACCTTGCATTGCTCATATCACTTTTGCCCTATTTTCAGTTTAAAGTTCGATAATAAGAATGGGTGGTGGCATGTATGGGATCATGGGCCAAAAAAGTGCAAGGGTCACTACTTAAAACTGCTGGGCAGGGTTTTTAGATATTGTCAGGCAGATACCTTACCCAGAGCCACTGCAGCAGAGTAACCTGAAACATGAGCCAGCCCATGGGCTGCCTTTACCAATACATAATGGAAAGTAATCTAAACTAATTATAATCTAACAAACACTTTGTGTACTTTGCCTTGCCCTAGTATGAATATGGTTACAGAGGCTTGTTAACATAAACACACTTTAAATGACCTGCTGTTTAATCATCAAGCTGATTTGAAATTCTGCCAGCAGACTTCTGTGAAAAGCACAAGCTTCTCTGAAAATTTAGTCCATTTGATTTTCCAACAGGATCTCTCAGTTACACTTGTGATCTTTTATTTGAAGAATCAATTAATGGTCCTTTTTCTTCCCATCTGCTATGAATAATTTCAAAGCACAGAAGATCTTTGTGTATCATTCCAAAAGGGGAGTGTGTTGTGTATTTTCAGACAGTAACTCATCCAGCAAATTATTATTTAACTTTACATTTGAAATATAGGGTATTTGTGTTTGAAGTTTATGCACCTCTAAATGAGGGCTGCAAATAGAAATTTAAATTAGCTTCCATTAGTGTTCTGTCTGCTGCTTAAAGCAGCCAGCCTATACTTGAGATCCTGCAGATTATGTCAGGCCGAGAAATTGATAGGATCAATATGTCTTTGATGCAATCTTGTTTATTTGCAAAAAAAAGGTACACAACATCTAGTTTCTCTCAGTCTATTAAGAATAAATAACAGAAAGCAATTACCAGTTTCAAAGCAGCCATTTCAGACAGCACCATATGCTGCTGCAACCACTGCATTGGTATAACTTTACACTCAGCTTCTGCTCTGGAACAAAACAAATTGTTTCTCAGGTGGAGAAATATGGGCAGAGACTAGAGAATAGTTCACACTGAGCCCTGCCCTTGCATGGGCACAACCTATGCAAGATCCCAGTTGTTCTGGCTTTTTTATCCTGCAAAGGATGAGCCCTCATGACTTCACACACCCTTCCAACCCCTTGAGTCATACCCTAATACCCACTTTACTGCATCATCACCTTACAAATACATACAACCAACAAGTTTTAGAACAGCCACCTCACTTACATGCACCTTTGGCAAGATGCAGCATACACCTAAGAGGAGACTAAGAAATTCATCAAGATTTAAAACTGCTATATTCTTGCCTTGGACTTTGCTGGCAGGAATACTCACCAGTAGTAAGAAGAGACTGCAAATGATCCACCGAAGGTTGTTTTCATATAAGATGACAAGAGTCACTTATTCAGCTTCAAGAAATTGAAAAAAAAAAAAAAAAAGGGCATGAGGATAGTATTTAAATACTGTTCCCCAATCTATGCTGAGCTACAGATTTTAAGAGTTGCTCCTCAATTTTTTGGGCTGGGTCCAGATACTATTTCTCTATCTTGGCCTCTTCTGGCACCAAGACAGCGCAATAATGCAGGGGGACCTTGCTGCAGACCACCAGTGCCAGCCTCTCCCAAGCCCCTGTGACAGCACTGGCCAGCTAACACTGCACACAGCAAAGGTGATGGGCATTGGCTTCACAAAAAACTCCTAAAGTGAGGGAAATTTTTCTTTCCAGTCTTACCCAGAAAGAGATAAAATGGAGTCCATAGGACAAAGTACAATTACTTGTACTGCTTTGTTGGCAAGGCAGCAGCCACTGGTGCTTGTTTTGATAAGAACATATGTCACCACCTAGGTTACACCCAATCACATCATGCACGGTCACAGGGTTGATGGGGTGCTCCTTCCTACCAAGGAATTCCATCTGAAGGTAAGCAGGTAAGTGATGTTCTTCTACCTACACATCATAAAAATAGAACCATGCTCCCAAAAAATGTGCCACGCTCTTGCTGTCAGCTCTTTCAGGCTACCTCCAGGATTATGCCATTCCTTTTTTGTTCACGTCTGCCACCAAGTGCTGTCACTGCACCTACCACTGCTCACCAAGCAAGTCTCCTCAGCAATGGTCAGTAAAATTATTCCAGCCCATGTGTTTACACAAAGTTAGTGTCCTTTAGATGTGGGTATCTCAGCAGGCTGTGTGTGGGGAACTTCCAGTGAATTGTACCTCTCCAAACTACCAAGAACAAATATCTCCAGCTCCACACATACCTGTGATGAAGAGATATTAACTTTCATTGTTCCACCGCTTCCTTCAACTCCTAGACCAAGAAGTACTGGGAACAGCTCAAAAGGACAGAGCATCATTTCCCTGACGTACCTCCAGGCTTAAGTAGTGCTATATGGATGATCAGATGAATCTGTGGCAGGATCTCCAAGAAAACCTCACTGCAACTTTCAGGAGTAAGTACAGATAAATTGCTGTTAGCAACTGTACTATGTGATAGCAAATGGTCTGCATTTGGACCGCAATTTTTTCTTGGAGCATCCACACTGCCCCCCTTGTAATAAATGTTAATTTGCGTCAAGGATACCTGGACAGCTCTGTTTTGCAGCATCCATTCTAACTTGAAGGATTCCAAGTTATGGACAAATTATGGCTGCACTACTATGCTTTCATCAATGCATACCTGACAAGTGTGGTATTATGTGCTGACTATAGTTGTCACGATGATCTGGAAACTGCCCTCAGTGGTCTGTTTGGTGCAGCCAGGCACCTGCAGACACATTTGTCCTCTATTTGCAGGAGCTCAGGGTGTGTTTGACCAACACTTAGTACAGCAGGACAATGAGAAGGAATAGCAATGAGCAGTGCTATCAGCAATTAGAATATACTCTAAGGCTGACAATACCACAGTCCTTTTGGAGAAGAGAGTGCTGCTTTGTCACTAGTGAAGATGGCCAAGCTCTGAAAACCACAGATGTTACATATTTATTTGGTAGATTTCATCACAGAGTCCATAAATAATCAACGATAATCATCACCATCCTTAAACTTGTGAACAAGAATGTGTAGAATGAATGAGTTATAGCTCATGAACAGTCAAAGCTCCTTGTGGTGGGCTTGAATGAAGAGCTCAACATCATTCCTAACTCTTCTTCCCCTGCCTATACAGAGAAAGCACGAACCTCTACAGCATGTGAACCTTTGAGGACCTCAGCTGTGCAGTAATGTGACTGATGGAAGACCTGGATGATGTGGCAGTTCAACCAAGCTGCACTGACCTGATTGTCCACTCATCCACAGGAACCAGGAATGAATTAATTTTATAGGTAAGTGGCAATCATGATGATCATGAGAAGAGACCTCCTGCAAGTGGTGCATTGGTGCTGCAGAGTGTCAACAGTTGCCCTCACCATTTCTGAACTCAAAACAGTCCTTCAAGACCAGTATATGAGGTAATTACACTGGGAAACTGTCCTCATCCACCACAGCGACCCTTGGCAAAGCAGAGAATGTTATGTCATAGCTAGAGGCTGCCATAGTGCAGAAAGGAGAAAGGTGGGCTTGAACTGAAGCGCTGTGTTCTGAAAAGAAAATTCCCAATTACCTTACTTTTAAGGGCCTGAAAGGATACAGGCCCTTATCAAATTGTCCTGGCCTGCCTGATCCCACAGCATGTGGGTGCTCCTGATGCAGTCACTCTGTCATGGCACCCTTGGTGCACCACCACTGGTGGCAGCAGCAACATCCATGGCTATGCAGCAAGTGCAAGGAAGTGTGACAGCTACAGCAACAAATGCAACAAGGAAGCAGCTCAGGAGCTCTGCTCTGCTGTTGGTCTCAGCACAGGCCACGTGAAGAACTTCTCATCTAAGTTCCTGCTGACAGATTAGATCAGGTATCGGTTGACTAAATGTTCTCACTCTGAAGCTATTCAGTGCCTTACACAATTATGTACAATACACCACTGCGTCCAGTGCAGTTACAGCAGGCAGACTGAACATCTCAAACCACTGTGTTCATGAGCAGTATCAGCTAAGAGCTCAAGATGTTGAAAAATGAAGCTACATTTCTAGCTCATAGAATTAATCCTGAACTTTTACTGCTTTTCCCTATGTTCCATGAATAGAGTAAGATCTGTACATGTATCACCCTCAAACCTTTTCTCACCATTAGTTTTTTTTTTTAAAGCAGTTTGGTGTTAAAAGAGATGACTCATAATTCTGCAGCATCAGTTAGCTGGCTTGAAAGGGATGCTGATGTCATAATTCTGATTTTCATTACCAAAGAATATGAAGGTAAGGGCTGAAAATGTTTTACACTTTTATCACCTCATTTTATATTTTAAAGATATAAATAAGCTATAGTGATTGGTATCTTGATGTGCTCTAATTCAAAAATTGAGCCTATATTTTGTATAGAAGCAGCACAAAAGTTTAAGTTTTTACTATTATTATTTTTTTTTAGAGTTTTGATCCCAGATATAGTAGATTTAAATATGCCTAAAACCTTACCACAGAGCTTATAGTTTAAAGACTCAAACCTCTAGTACTTCTGTGAATATAAGTAAAAGACATAAGCAGATAATTAGTCCCACTGAGCTCATGAACAGATGAAGTGCTTAAACATTTGCTCTATTGTACTTCAGCTGCATACATATTTGCATACAAGCCATATCCTATATGCAGAGCTACATAAAGACATGACAGAAAAGTAAGCATAAAGACAGAAAAATATATAAGCAATACACTTGCTTTTTATAAATATGTATATGAAACAAGCTAACAACCTTGATCTAAGAACCTTGATGTAAGTTATAACTAGTACTGATGAAACATACAGTTCAGAAATAAGGTTTAGCCTGCCTAGCAGTCATTCATCCTTTTTCCTGGTTTCTGTATACATGCCAGATAGGAAATTGAATAACATACCTTAAAATTCCATATCCCAATTTGGAATTTGATAGGACAAAGGGTTGTATCTTTAAACTGAAAGAGGGTAGGGTTAGGTTAGATATTGAGAATAAATGCTTTCCTGAGAGGGTGGTGAAGCACTGACCCAGTGCTGACCATCTCTGGAAGTGCTCAAGGCCAGTTTGAAATGGGCTTTGAGAAACTTGGTCCAGTGAAGGTGTCCCTGCCCATGGAAGAGAGATTGGAACGAGATGATTTTCCAGGTTCCTTCCAACTCAAACCATTCTCTGATATTCCTATTTAGGAGGCTCTTTTAAAAAGTCCATTTTTGTTCTTGGACTTTTTTTCACATATGTTATTATAAATCCTAAGTATGGGGAGTGTGCTAAGCTTTGGTTTATTTTATTTTCAAATGAGAAAAGACTCTTGGCTTGTTTGAGCATTAGTTTTTGATCTGGCTGAATTTCCCTCCTCCTCTGAAATGGATTTTCAATTGACATTACATCATAGACACTGAATAGTTTCATGGTACAGTTAATATATACATAAAGTCCAAATAATTAAAAATATTATTAAAACAATATTCTTCAGAAGATAGAATTACAGCTACATCTAGCCCAGTATCCTGACTTTGATAGGGATCAACAATGCACACCCTAAGGAAGAGCTCAAAAGCAGAGAAAATATTCACAAAACCTAGCTGGTTTATCCTTCCAGTATTTCATGACCTCTGGTTCAAAAACTTTGGAGCTAAGGGACATTTCTTTGTTTATAGAAGTTAATGTAAAATCTGATATCCAAGTGGACTTTATCCCATATAACTGCAGCTTGCAGCATTTCATATGGATTTCACCAGCTAACTCCTAAATTACTTTACTTGGAAAACTAGATGCAACTGCTAAGAATTACGCATGGATTGTTTCATTAGGATTCCCCTTTCAAAGCCAATATATTTAAAAGTAACAAAACTGTCTTTGTATTAGAATGCAATCTACAAACACAGGCATTCCTTTGATCCTAATTACATAAATGTATTTCCTCTTGAGACAAGCATCTTACATGAGTCTTCCAGCAATTTTCAGCAGTTACTCCTCCCAAAGAAGAGTCAGACTACAGAGTATATGCAGTGGCAAAAGACAAGACAAATTAAAAGCACTCAGCAGCTTGATTTAATGTGCTCCAAGTCTAAATGTACAATTAAAATAAAGCATTCACATTTGAAAAACAACTCTGAAAAGCTGTGGGGTTTGTCTGCAAAAGATTAGTCAAATGTGTGTGATTTTGATTATGGGGAAAGGGAGCAATGAGTTTGGTTCAAACCTAGACCTATTTGGTTAGCTTCTCTTTTAATATAGTTCTAATAATACATTTTTGAGACCACCTGGAATTTTGAAGATGGAGTATATATAGGAACATCATTTCTGGAGAGAAAAAAATAAACCTACAGAATGGATAATTGTTCAGCTACTTGGAAATATAACCAAACCAAAATCATATAGAGCAAGGTGTATTTTGTCATATATAGCTGTATCCTAACTACCAGGAAGTATTTTTAATAATATGCAAAGACAGAAGAATTGATTTGAATTTTATTCCTGATTTGAATAGAGGACCAAGGTGTTTCTCATTACAGATTGAAAAGTGATTTTAATCAGTCAAAAGGAAGATTACTAGATCAATTACTAGAAACTGCTGTGATTTCCAGTCACGCTGATGGAGCAGTAGGAGACTGGTATTAAAAAAAATAGTTACTACTACTAAAACATTTGAATAGATGATGGTACCTAATGACTTTCAAACTCCATTCTCTACTGACAGATTTCCCTAATGGAAATTTCTTTCCTATTCTCATAATACTTGTCTTTATAAATTAGCTGAGTTTGACACAGAAAGCTTGCTATACAAGGCTGATTTTGAATCTATTAAGCACTTCAAACTGCAGATATATGAGAGATACAATCATTGTGTCCATGGGAAAATTGTCAGAAGTGATGCAAGCTCACCGAAGCATTCAATTATAAGACTGGAATGAAGTGAGACTTTCTTGCTAGATATCAAAGATACCAGAAGTTTACCAGAAGGCACATAAAAGAATTTGAAACCATATATAAAAATGAACAAATCAGTGTCCTTTGCATCAAACAACAAGCATGGTTCTCTCCCCACCCCTACCCCATTTAGTGGAAAGTTTAAAAAGCAAGCATTCTGAGTAGATCCAGCTTCAGTTTGGACAATATTACACAATATTTTCCACTCCTTTTGAAGGAGGAAAATGTTGTGATCTCTACTTGGTTTCAAAATCTAAGCAAAAAAAAAAGGAGATATATATATATGTTTATAAAAACTATAGATGCATTATATATTAATATATATTCATTCCATGGTTGATTACATAAAGCAAACTGCTCCCAATTAAACACTTATTTCAAGACTGTATAATTTAACAGAATAAAAGTCCAAAATGCATAACCTATAATTCAAAGAATAGAATGATCCATATGTGACTTTTCCACGGTAACTAAGTGTACAAATTAAAATATGTGAAATAAAATGCATTAAGTGGGCATTGTTTAGGATATAAACTATGTAAATTAAAAATAGCTGAGAATATTAACAGAATATTAACTTCAATGACCTTGGGTTCAAGAGCTCTGCAGAAGTCAAGCATCTCAAATGTCTTTCTTAAAAATAAACAGGAATAGAGAAGATATCACACTTAGAGATGGCTGATTTTGTATCCGATAGACACATACTTCTGATGGACAACCAATTTTGGACCTTTATAGTATTTATCAGCTTCACTGAAAAAGTCATTTTCCCAGTTTACAGTTGTCTCCTAAGGGCTTTCATCATAACACATTAATAAGAAATTTTGGGGGGTAGTTGTTTATTGTGAGTCTACATCTCACTGAGCATGAAGTCTGTATCTTGCCCAGCTATAGCAAGGGCTCTTCAGTGTTATTGCATGGTGATGTAATCTCTCATCTGCACTGAACACCTGTCCTGTTGGTAAAGCTGTATGGCTTCAATTAGACATTGAAACTTTTGCTGAAAATAGCCTTGATACCATCTATAAAATAACATTTAGAATCAATTCATTAGATCTTTTTGTAATAAATCAGAATACATTTGTGGCTTCTTTGAAACAACTTATGAATATTGGGGGTAACTTGATGGCTGGAATATTTATTGCATGAAAATGTTGAGTTAATAGGTAGATGTAAGACAAGCAAATAATCAAGAAACACAAGGGATAAGTTTCTCCGAAGTAAATAGATGAGGATTAGCAATGATTATTCTACAAACAAGGGATGGTATGATTATTAAAATGGATAGGCAGACTTTCTTTAAATGTTTTGGTTTTATGGTTATTCTAGAAAAGGCTCTGGTTTAATAAGAGTAAATTACTTCTATATTAGTCACATTTAAGAACTCCAACAGAAATAAAGTTTACAAAACCAAAGAGAACAACCAAATCCATAAGGCCAAACCAGATTAAATTGTAGCCCAAAGCTTCAACTAAGAGGATGCACTGTGAAGCTTCAACATAGAGGGGTAAAAGCAACAATAGGAAGAGACAAGCGATGATGTGAGAGACACTTAACGTCACCTTCAGCTGTGACAACATCCTTAACTCTGTAATTAAAGGCAAATGGATGTCGCAGAGGCAGGGAGTGGGGGGAAGGCTGCTCTCCTGGGGTGTGTGGGTGGTGTGAAGGCATTTACCTCTGCAGACAAAGAGAGGCACTGGAAAGATTAGGCAACTGCTGTCTTAGAGGAGGCATGATTACTTTTACATGGCATATCTGAAGTCTGAAAGGGTACATAAAAGGCTACAGAAAACATGGGTACGGTCTGCCTTGAGACACAAGATTAAATAAGGGATTAACACTTGCTGTTTGTCAAAGCAGTGAGGCTCTGATGATTTCCTCAGAAATCCTCTCCATCTCCTTCTTAAATATCCATCAAAGGATAGTTCAGGGACTGCAGAGGGTTCCTGTCCAAACTCAAATGATTTATAGTTCTGTTGTTTTGGTACTCGTTATCCAAAAGTCATTATTTTATCTTATGCATAAACCAAACCAGTACCTCCACTAATCACAGTTTTCTAAAGAAAAATACTGTCACACAGTGGAACAGTTTAATCAACTGGTTATCTAAAGAAGCAGGAAAATAACAGCAAGCATCTCGCAACTCACTACTGCCAAAACCAAATTCTTGGGCGGGAAGATATTATAAGGCCACACCACATTATAGATACATGTTTCTGTGCTGGTGTGAGAGACTGGAAGAATTGCTGGCTCAAAACCTTTTGTGTGTGTGGAAGAGGCAGGTCAGGCCTTTCTCAGCTGAGGCAGTGCCCTGCCCCATACAGCCCCTGGGCCTTTATCCCAGCCCCACAGCAGCCGCCAATCCCAGACACATCGGAGGCAACGCTCCACAGCTGCCCCTGGAGCTCTCAGCCCAGCTCCTCAGTGGCCAGATGACTGAAGTCCCACCTGAGGAAAGGGCCCAGGAAGGCCAAAGGGTATTTAAGGCCAAACATGAGACAAGAATGTCTTGACCTTCCTCCTCTTGGATTTTATTAGTTGAACACTGCTGGAACTCAGGAGTTACTGGTAGCTATATTTGTTCTTTTCAGTATCTTTTCTCTCTTTCTCCTGATTCCCACTAAGAATTCTGAGTAACTTAAAATTGAATGGGCTTTGAGTTTGCTAAGTTGAATGGGTGAAACTAATACTTTGACAAGTCATCTATGTTGACTGAATGCTGCTAAAACCTTTTGTCAAAGTTCTTTGACTTTCTAGAGTTGCTAGTAAAGTTTGTTGATCTCTTGAGAATATCTTGTCAGTATTTCTCCCACGGATCTAACTCAAAGTACATGAACAACTGTAAGCCCTGTTAAAAGTCTCATCAAATGAGTTGTTTGGGGCCTTAAAACTGGTTTTGGTGAGGGTAGAGTTAATTTTCTTCACAGTGGATGATACGGGGCTGTGTTCTGGATTTGACTGAACACAGTGATGACAGTAGAGATCTTTTTGTTATTGCTGAGCAGGGCTTGAACAAAGCAAAGGCCTTTTTTGCTCTTCCTACTGCCACGCTGGCAAGGAAATTAGACGTGCATGGGAGGCTGGAGGCAGACACAGCAAGGGCCAAGTGACCCAAACTGACCAAAAGGATATTCCAGACCTTATGGCATCATGTTCAGTATATAAGGTGGGTGAAAGAAGGAGGAAGGCAGGACACATTTGGAATGATAGATTTCATCTTCCCAAGGCACCACTACTTGTGATGGGGGTCTGCTCTGGTGGAGGTGGCTGAACACCTGCTTGCCCATGGGAGGCAGTGAATTAATTCCTTATTTTGCTTTGCTCATATGTGTGGCTTCTGCTTTCTCTATTACACAGTCTTTATCTCAACCTATGAGTTTTCCAGTTTTTACCTTTCCAATTCTCTCCCCGAATGTGCTGGTGGAGCAGTGAGTGAGCAGGTGGTTTGGCTTGGCTGGGGTTAAAGCAAGACAGTGATTGAGAGAAGAAGTGATTTAATCAAATTTATACACTAACTTCTCTGCATATTATGAGTAATTCTAAAAATCTGTGGCATTTGCCTCATCTGACTTCCAGTTTGAAGATGCATCTCACTAGAGCTGCAGGAAGGCAACACTGAGTTGAATGGGAAGCAAATAATTGACAACAGTTTCTGTAATCACTGTTTGGTCTGGAATAAAATCTGGTTGAATAGAATGCATTGTTTAAAAATGTAGAGAGATGTGTTACTAGAATAAATCTTTATTAAAACTCAAAAATGCTTGGGGTGAGAGGGTTGAAATACCTCAGAGTTAATAGAGTTATTTACAATGTCAATAATCTGCATTGCTGTCATGCTTCCCATCAATACGTTAAGAAGCAGTCACAACAGAAAAGTAAGCTTGAATGTGACATGTTGTAAGAAGGAGGATGCCAAACCTCACTCTTAGCCAGGCTTAATAAATGACAGCCAAAGGAAAATTGCTTAATGGGGCACTTATTTGCATAGAAGTCTTTAACACTTCAGAAAAATGCAAATCCCAAGGAATTTACAAAAGGAGTGTAAAATGCCTTCTGACCAACTGGAGCTTGACATCCTCTTCAAAGACTGTCACAGCAAACACTTTACATTAAAAAAGAAAGATTATTAAAACGGAGTGTTCTAACATTTAAATAACCTAGGTTTCCCCTAGAAGTCCTCTACTTAAGAAAAATGAAAGAAATGAGGCTGTGCATGGATTATTGAAAGCTCAAAGAACTCCAAGTGCCTGGTGCATAACCTCTAGAGCAGATTATCTACAGTAAATATTTTACTGGATATTTTTAGGTGGTGAAGTTACTGCTCTGTATTCTGGGCCTGCCTATGAAATAGGCAATAGGGGCAGATGCAACAAAATCATGGAAGAAATAAAAGGTAACAATTCTTCACACTCTTTTGTAACTAAATCATTATGGGTCATCAGATGAAATTAGCAAATGGCAAAGTCAAAGCAAACAAATGGATGTCTTTATTTAGGAACTGCATTATTAAACCACAGACACTCATGACACTATGCAGCTGCTCCTGGCCAGTGTTGGAGACAGCAATGCTGAGCTAGAGATACCCTAGTTTTCATCCTGTATCTAAATAAATCAGTATGGGATGAAAAAATTAGGAAAAACAGTAATGAAATTATAGAACTGCTTCAATACCAGTTACCTGTTAGCTCTAGTCCCAAGTCATACAATTTACAGTGCCAGCATCAATTATACAGGTAAAGTTAGAAATCCCCATCTTTTGGATGTATTGAAAATTTGTAATTCACTCTCATAGTTTTTGCTACTTGATTTTTCACAATAGTATTTTATATCTAGGCCATGTTAATGGAAACGTATTTATCTACTGGTTTTCTAACACATTTTAGTTTCATTTTGTTCTTTAAAATTAAGGGTAATCTTTCAAATCTTTCATCAAAACATTTTCCTGGTCCTTTTAGAGGTGTTTTAGTTGTAATGCTGATTATATTAAATAATATTGTATTATAAAAGGTTATAATACTCTATGTTAAGAGGTGCCTTCCAGTCACCTAATATAGTACTTGAAACTAATGGGAGTTTTTGTATTTTTTCTGAGGAGCTCTAAGTTCCTTTCAAAATCCAGGAGATACACCAACTGAGTTTGAAACATATTATCTTAGTTTATCCACTTGCTTCCAGATTTTCTTTTCCATTATTTCAATTCATGGAGTGATCCTATCTTTTTAATTTTCAAAGAATAGGCTCAAAATCAATAATCAGACAGCTTTTCTCAAGATAAAGGGAAAGGAACCTCTTTAATAACTGTTTGTTTCATTAAATCTCTTTTTGCTCTGTGGTAATTTAACAGATGCAATACCTTTAAATACATCATCAGAAGAAAACTTGTCGAAATTAATTTGATATTTCTCATTTCTGCTTTTCAAAAATTGTCCTTCTCCCTTCATTTTATGTGGCACTTCTTTTCACTCTTTTTATGCAGGCTCTCTTTAAGAACTACAATGCACAGCTTTAAGTTCTGCCATTTAAACACTTTTTTTCTGATGTTTATCCTTCCTTCTCTGGGATAGAAAAACAGAACCATAAGTTCTGCAACTATCAGAATGTACTCACAGTCTTCATGATGAGTTATAAGTTTTAATTTCATCATCACTAGCTTTCAGATCACCTTGATTAACTTCTCCTTTCTAAAGTCACCTTCTCCAAAGTTGACAGTAAATTTTCAAAATAGCGAGAAAAGAACTTTGAGTTTACTCAGTGAGTATTACTGAGGTTTAATGACAATATTATGTAGAACAGTCCTCTGTGTTCCCTCCAACAAATCTGAAAAAAATTCACACTATTGTGAGGATTAGGATTCAAAAGTTAATTATTTTTATTAAAGAGAAATTTCATTTCTGCCTACCTTAAGAAGTTTTAGCAGTTCAAAAAGTGAAATAAACCCCTATTTCTGTTTCAATGGCTAGTGCTGCGTTCTGTCCCCTATGGACAGCATTCATTCATTTTCCTCTTCCTCATCAGAAACTGAGAGACATGACATTTTTTTCCCCTCTTTTATAACCAGGTAGACTTTTAGTAATTAAACTTCCTAAAGTGCCTGTAATAATGGTAGTTGCAACTGTGCAGTGACTGAAGGAAAAAATAAACAAATCACCTTTCAGTGAAGAAATGAATACTAAGTGAAACAGGACCCCAGAAGCAGTAATGCTTAAATGCACTCTTTCAAGAAATCCACTTCCTGACAGAGTTGTACCACTTCCGTTAAGAGAATTATTAGACTTGGATGCTTAGCATAACTTCTCCTTTCATGGTAAAAACATTAAGTGGTTTTAGAGAGATAAAACTGTTGCCCAGAGCAGTTTCATAAAAAATACTTTTAACAGCAAATATACCTACCCAGTCTACTTTTCTGACAGTTATCAAGCACAGAGTGTTCAATTAAAGGTTCAGATTAAACAAAAGATAAAAATCACAGAGAAGATATGCAAACTAAAAACTAGAACTAATACTAAACTGAAATTTCTCACAAAAGCTGTTACATGTTATGTTTGTCTTTCACAGTGAGTCCTTCCCTGAATTCATTTTGTGGTTTCCAAAATTTGATCCTTTTTTATTTCTGCTGTGCAAATGTTCTCTGTGGAATGATCAAGAGGAACATTTTGTATCATCTAGCTTTCTGAAATTTGTCCTTTGAAAATAACACCTATTTCTGTAACAATTCAATGACCATAAGAAAGCACCAAACACCTTCAACTTTAGCTCCATAGAAATTACAATTTCCAAAAGCAGCTGCCCTTCAGAAAGAAAGTAAATCAAATACCTCAAAACTGTGAGGCCCCGGCACCCTGGAAATAGTCAGCTCTAGCACTCATGTTCTTCTTTTTCTCTCTCATTTCCTCTCAGATGTCTGTGCACTGAGCACTTCAATTTCACCTCAGCCCTCAAACCAGCTTGGCATACCACCCCTTTTAGAACCAAAAATAAAATATTGTGACACTTTTTCTTTAATGAAGCTCAATAATATCTTTCCATGTGGGAATTTCCCACAGCGTTTTTTTCCTCCCTCTTTTCACAATTAGGAATGACAAGTAAATACACATATTTTTGAACAGTTGTGTTGTGGGGTAGAGAAAGGACATCTATCTTTAGAATGGTGTTACTCCATATTCCCAAACTTGCAGCACATGCTCAGCCCAAACACTGAACTGTTGGCTGACTGACCTGTCGGGTTGCGCACATGAATATGAAAATGCTGCTTAAAAAACAAAAACCATTGACACTATGGAGCATGTGTAGCTCTGCACTGCCCCATAGCTTTTAATCATTTAAACATCAAATATTTTTCCTTTTATACCAGAGGGGTAATTTATTGTATGCACATCATACAAACAGTAGGGTTTTTTTCAGTGTTGTAGCATACACACAAATGTATTTAAATGCAAGTAACACTTTTGGTCAGTTAAACTGCACTTTTAAAAGCAGAGTTTACATACCAAGGGTGGTTTTACTTCTCCAAACTAATAAAAAATCTCTTACAGACCAGTCTGTACTCCCTCTGGGTCTAAGCCCATCACTCTTCCTGGACTTTCTCATGCTGCTTTGGCTGCAGGCTTGAGCCAAATTTCCTCCCTCATCTGACTCTGTGACCATCCGTGCAGTGATTTAAAGAGGACAAAGGCCCAATCACTGCTGGCACCTGACTATCCATACTTCTGACTGCTGGCGTGCTTCCAGGAATGGTTGGCTCCCTGGCCAGTATTCTTCCAGGCAATGTCTTTGTACATCCAAGCTGGAGGCTAGCACAGCTCAGTAATGGAATGCTGGCTCGACAAATCCAGGAGGCAGTGAAAAAAAAGGCCACTCTTTTGAAGGGGAAGGACTGTAGCTGCACCATGCTATGTTGTGCCACTTCCCTGACACCTACAGAATGAGTCCTAATCAGTTTTATTTTCTGGTACAGATGTAGCCTGCATATTTCCACTTATCTGTAATTCCAATCTATTGTTAAGGCTGACAGAACTCTGTCCTTTAAAGCCACCCACAAAAGCCATGTGATACTGCTGTATGATGGAGGCAATGTCACCAGCCCACTACGCCTGGACCGTTCTCCTCAAGGTAGATCTACTCTCATGTCAAGCACACAACCAAGTCTAACCCTCCACTGCTCCCAAAGTTCAGCTGAAAGGAAAACTTGAGCACAGGCTTGTACTCATGGACCACTGACAGGAGGTTTAGGATTTCAGTGCAAGTATAGCTCTTTTGTCTGTCAAAAGGTGGGATTCTTTCCAAGCATTCAGCAGGGCTGCTTTGCTGTTTTTGGATATGACACAGGAATCCCAGTGCAAAAACATTTTAACACTGGAGAAACTGTTATGTAAAAAATCTTAATTTTTTTTTAATGGAATGACCGTGTTTCAAGTACATCAGGGGATCCTTCAGTGATAATAAAGAACCTTCAGTTCATACAGTAGTACTTTGCAAGGCCAGTCACATCTTAAACTGAAATATACACAATAATCACTGTGTTTTATTATATGCATCCTCAGCATGGATCAGTATTCTTGGTTTGGTATTTTAGGGTTATTGCCTCAATTTAAAAGCTGTTTTAGCTGAAATTTGAAAGGAGAAATTTTCAGCCTGGGGCAAATAAGCAGATATAGCCTCTCAAGTTATGAACATCTGAAACCAAGACTATTAACAACTACTGGACTCAATGCCAGCACCCCTCACACTGAGTACTAGTAAATGGAGTCAGATTTCAGCTTCTCTCCTCTGAGGCTGCCAGGGACAGTTAGTCCAAGCATAGGCTAGTAGAGCCACTGGATGAAATATAGCACCAGGCTCTTTAAAATCTAGTATCTGGGACATGGAATAATGCGAAGTGGTTGTTATGCCTTGTAACGAAGAAGTAAATCTCACAGTCCCCACCAGATGTACGCAGGAGCCATCAGTTACAAAGATGCAAAAACTTATTAGTTTAATAATAAGTTAATTAATAAACAATTTAATCCATTTTTCCATTTTCCCTTTTATTGTTTAATACTATACTTTTTATAGAATACTTACTTTCTCTGCAATAGCAATGCTTCTAAAAACAAGTGACAAAAGTTAGGGAATCAAGTATTTTCCAGTTTGAAAACATCTCACATGTTCAGACTTTTTATTTTTATAGTCTTTATATAATACTGGTGGAAAGGCAGTAACTGGATGGACATTTTTGGAGGAGTTATGTGTGTACCATACGCCACAGGGAGATACCTCAACAGAACAGCTGTACTGCTTGGTGGAAACACCTTCAAAAGTTTTACCAAAAATACTATGAAACCCTTAGGTAGTATTATTAATTTCTGGGATGACAACTGCAAAGGCACCCTAAACCTGAGGTCTGGTATATAAACAATTATGAAGCAGAAAATCTCACTGACTTTAAATAGCCAAACTCAATCTCTCCACAGGAAACTGTAGAAACATATACAAGTACATGCATTTTTTACATATATGTGTACAAACACACAAATATTTAATACTGGAGTGTGAATAATGGATTAACATAAGACATTTTATTTCATTGACCTTTGATGTAATTTTATTAGACTGTGTGAACACTACTGCTGAAACATGGCATTGTGAATTAGCAGCTTGTGTGTAAGGATAGAAGCAGTGGCATTCAAGAGCAACAAGTCAGAAATTACTGTAAATAAGAAACGGAGAGAAAAGTCATTTGAGTTATCTGTTGCAAGGAAATGAGCACAGCTTTAGAAACAACAGCTTGCCTCCAAAACGTAGCAGACTGAGCGGCTTAACTGAGATGAACAGATCCGATGTGATTTGAACCGTATCTCCCCCAACACCGCTATCAAAGCCTGTGCGAGGACAGCGTTTTACTCGCAGCTGAAGGGACCAGATGAACGCGGCCCAGGCAAGGCAAGGTGAACCGGGGCATGGATGCACGGCCCCAGCAAGCCCGCCCACTCCTATCTTAGGACCAGCAAGCCCTTGCCCGGCACCTCCTGAGCTGCGATCACCCTGCAGGCCGTGCGCCCTTCTAGCGATCACCAAGGCTGGTTTCACTTCAGTACAGGCGGCCTCTTCCACCTCCCAAGAGGCGGCTGCGCTCGCCGCCCCCTCCAGGCCCCGGCCGAGGGGAAGGCGGCACCAGGCGGGGCCCCTGCGTGCACCGGGGGCCGCGCCACCCGCGCGCCCGTGCCGTGGGGCCCTGAGCCGGTGACCGGAGCGCACGGCCCGGGCCGCAGGCGGGCTGTCGATGTGTGTGCCGCAGCCGCCGCCGCGAGTCCGCACGCAGCGCCCGCGCCTCCCGTGCGGGACGCCAGGAACTCAGCGGGCGGGCGGCCGGGCCCTGCGGGAATCTCTCCGTCCCCGCCCGTGCCTCGCTGCTCCCTGCGCCGCCGCATCCCCCCGCGGGGATACCCCGCTTCCCATCCTGCTTCCCATCCCGCTGCCGCATCCCCCGCGCTAGGCTGGAGCCCGGCTCCCCCCCGGCCGCCACTGCGAGTGGGTCAGCCCACGGCCGCTCCCCCCTTAGAGTACGATGGAACCAGCCCGTAAGGCGAGGAAGGGCGCCATGGCCCCTCCCCCAGGTGATTGCCAGCTCCAGTGGTCAATCAGCGCCGTCCCTTACCTCTCGGCAGCCCAGCGCCCGCCCTCCCGCGGGGGTCGGGGGTCAGCGGGAGAGGCGGGCGGGAATGTTTACAAACAACATCGGGGAGTAGAGGGGCCGGGGGGGAAGGCGGGGGGCGGAGCCGGCGGTTGGCGCAGCCGCCGAGCCAATGGGGGCGCGCGGCGCTCGGCGGAAGGGCGGGGGCGGCGCGCGGGGAACGTTCTCTGCCCGACGGCCGCCGGGGCTCGCGGGCGCGCGCGGCCAATGAGCGCCCGGCCCGGGGAGGGAGGGGGCGCGCGCGCGCCTGAGTAGGAGCCGCTCCCCGCGGCGCTGCCGCCTCCTCCCCCCGCGCCGCTCAGCCTATCCCGGCCGCGCTCCGCTCCGCTCGGCTCCGCTCCCCGCTGTCGGGCGGGGAGGGCGGCCGGAGCCCGGGGGAGGGGAGGCGCAAGGACATGGGCTGGTTCTGAGCGCCTGGGGAGGGAAGCCGTCGTGCGTGTGCCTCCCTAGATTTTAATAACTGTTTGTTGTTAGGCGGTGTAGGTTTGGGGTTTTCTGCCCCCACCTCCGCCCCACCTCCCACCCCGTCTTCCAAGAAGGCGGAGGGGAGAGCGGCAGACCCCAGCGCGCTTGCATGGCTCCTGTGCCCCGGAGCGCCCCTGGAAAATAGAACCCGTCTAGGACCAGGTGACATCTCCCCGCCGCCGCGCTCGCACTCACGGGAGCGGCAGGGGCGGGGGAGCCGCCCGTGAGGACATGGAGGGAGCCTCGGGGGAAGCGGAGCTGCCGCTCCTCACGGTGAAGCACGAGCTGAGGAACGGTGAGCGCGCGGGCCCGGGGGTCGCGCGGGGGCGGAGGGGCACGGGCGGCCCGGGCCGAGGAGGACACGGCGGAGCAGGGAGAGAACAGAGTTGGTGGGACCGGTGGGGAAATCTCAGTGGCGGGGGGAAAAAAAGGATGAGCTGGAATATAAGGGCAGGAGCGCGTACGATGGGGGCGGGGAGGGGGCCTTCTCTTATTTCTGAAAAAAGTAGTTCAGTTCGACTTCTGCTCCATGCCTGGCTTCCCTGTCCCACTTCCTGGTGGTATTTGACGCTTTTGAAGGAGATAAAGGGTAGCCACGCTCTCTTATCGGCATTATTTTTTTGTAAGTTGTGTGTTTGATCGACTTCTATAGCTATGTTTTGGGGGGGGCGGTTTGTTCCAGTCCTAAATGAAGTCGTTTTATGTGACAGCTTTTCTCTGACCTCGGTGAAATGCCGGAATTGTAGGGAGGGGAATGTGCCAACACGTAACCACAGAGTTATCTGGGTTCTCAGTCCATGGATTTCTTGTAGCTCGGTAGTTACTTGACGACCCTCTGGAGAAGTAGTTCAACATGTGAATTATGTATGTATGACCTTTAAAGATCCAACAGAAATCCTCCGTTGTAGGTTGTGTTGGGGAAGAGCTTTATTTCTTTTTAGTAGGGATTCTCTGCTTCTCAGAAGTTTCCAGGCAACTTGAACACTGCAGTAAATCTAAATTTTAACGTCACTTTAGAAGAGCGTGTAAAACACAATCAGAACGTATATTCTCCGTGTTGATAAACACTGAAGGTGCTGTTAACTCGTGTCCTTCGTTCCTTTTCTGTCATCATCTTTTTCTCCATGGTGAAATGAGAGTGAGCATATGACGCCGTTCACTGCAGAAGTTTGGGAGGGCTGCTCGCCGGGTTAATGTATTTGACATTCTCGGGTGGGCCGATGTAAAGGCAGGTGGTGGTGCTGGGTCCCCTCGGTGGCGTCCTGCCTCCTGTCCCGCTGTCCGTCCGTCCTGGGTCGGGGGAGCTGCCCCAGAGGAGCACGGCTGTCACCGCTGCTTGGCGGGGCGAGGAGGAGGGAAGGAAAAAAAAAAAAAAAAAGGCGGTCTCTTGATCTCTTGATAGCTACAGAAATCGAAGGGACTGTAGTTTCCTTCTTTCAAGGAGGAGCTGCTGGAAAACATAGTTGTCTCGGTAGGTGTTGCTACATTTAAGTGTGGAAAAGGTAAGGGGAAAGGAAATGGGACACATTTATTCAATATATTTACAATATAACTATGTCTCTTTTTTTCTATATTTCTTTTATAAAGGTTGAGAACACGTATCCCTGAGGGGTTGTTATTTAAAGATAGTTTGAGGAATAAACAATGTAGCATAATAAGCAACTTTGATTTTAATCCTGATCACATATATAGCTGTATGAAGTACCAATTCTCACTTTTATTTTAAAAATTCTCAACCTTGTTTGTCTTTTAAGCTTCTGAAATTCAATTTAGTAGGAATAAGTTGCTTCTCTCCTCCTTGTTCTCTTCTCCATATTCAGTTTAGAATACTCTGCTTTCTGAAAAATGCTTTCTAGCAATGACTTGTCTATTTCTGGAGCACTAGGGTGGAGGAGGGAGCTGCTCTGTCATGTACTCCTGGGAGACTCCTACTCCTGAAGGTGTCAATAGTGTCATTGCTATGCAAGACGTATGCAGATACTGCTTCAGGACTTCTCTATACAATGCACAGAGATACAATAATTTGAGGAGAAAAGTTGCAGTCAGCTTCTGTTGATACAGAAATACATAAAGGTATAGGATACTTTGGACGTTCAAAGGTTTTTTTGTACTGGGTCTGCTTGTGTGGATGCTTAGCTCTGACTAGGGTCAACCCACCACATCTTTAAAGCATATGCAGGATGATTATTTAATTTTGCTTCATTTTGGGAAAGAGTGAGAGGATGGGCAAGAACTAGAATTTGGAGCAAGCGGATCTTTGTTGTTCCTAAATATGTTCTATATAATGAATATCCTTTATTGTGCAATTTGTTTAGATACCAGTGTTTCCCTCATCTGTGTTTTTTCTTTGATGCTGCTAGCTCTGTGACTAATTTAATAATTTAGAATTACAGATTGAAAGTAGCTGTCAGTTGGCAGATGAAAAAGAGGTTAGTCTCCAGAGTGCTTTGAAAGAATTTACTATTGTAGTAGAAATAGTGGCTTCTTTGAGGAGGGAGTATCTTTTCATATTTTGGAAGCTGTTATTTGAACCCCACGGTAACAAGCTGACTAATTCAAATCAACTGAATGCAGGTAAAGCCACAGTTACACTTTGCATTTGCAATTACATGGTCTTGGGATTGCTTTAAAAGTGTTAAATGAGTTAGGGACAGGCATTTATTATGGTCAAGTGAGTAAGTGAACCTACTTTAAAATTTGAATTTAAGATGAAATGAGGATCTTAAAGAATTAAACAGATTATTGTCGTTAGCTCCAAGCAACTATGGAGGCATATGAGAATGCATTAAGTTAAAGCATATGCAGTGCTGTTTCTGCATAGACCAGCTGGTTGTTAACCCTATCATGCCACGGCTTGACTTCTCTTTAACTTTGAAATTACACTGCTGGCTTTGATATGTAGGGTCAGGTTTAATTTTAGCTTTTTATCTCATAGACTTAGAGCCCTGAAATTCCTCTGTTGTATGACCAAAAAGTAATTGCTGGAAAAACATCACTTGATAGGCATGTAGATCAGGTCTGTGATAGCGAAGGAACACTTGAGTGCCTCTGTGTGATAGCATGTGATGTGCTTGTTACAAATACTGGGCACTGCTCTGTGTGTGTATATGTGATGTTTCGCAGGTAAGTCAGAGCAGTGACTTTTAGGACACATGTCATTTAATAATGATATTCTTCTAATTGTATTTGTTAAGTTTTTTTCTTTTCCTAACACCAAACTATTTTTGTTCTTAATAGAAGGCTCACAATTCAGCCACTTCAGAATAGTCACTGTCTTTCTTGTCTCACTTTGGGAAGGAAAATGAGTCTTTGGGGAAAGTGGAATCTCTTTTCAGGAAGTAGAAGCAAAAATATGCCAAAGTTGAAATAGTAGGAAGTGGCGACTCTCTCTGATTCTTGCTGAATCTCTCCAGTGAAAATAATAAGAAAATGACGTTTTCTTTACCATTTATTTCTGGAATCTTGTAAAGGGAAAGGTTTTATTTTTTGAGGGCTAACTTTCAGAGTTAATGCAGCTTTTAATCTTTTTGCAGTCCTTAGAAAATACATATTGTTTACACTGAAAAAAGAACATTGTTGTTCTTTTTGTTGTTAACATTTCTGTTGCTTGGTAATGCTTCAGAACCGAACAATGGCAAACATAAAGCCTATCAGAGGAAACATTTTACACGATAGAGAAGGATATGGAAAGAGAAGAAAAGGGTTGTGATATCAGAAGATAAAAAGGAAACAGAACAGTTAAGAGTGAGATTTCCTCCCCACCTCCTCTTGTTTCTGGAAAAAAGGATCACAGGATCCTATACCTTAAGTGTGTGTGAGTGGCTGGTAGGAGATTGCCCATCTTGTGGCATGCTTGTGAACCCCCTGCTTCACCCAGGGAGAGGCAGAGATTCCCAAAACTGGGATCTTGAAGGGAGCTTGAGACATTCTGTGAATGTATGGGCAGTGGGGTTTAAATGCATTGTTTGTTTTGCTTTACAATAGCTAAGTCTTGTTCTTTTCCTTATAGCAAGACTGTTTTGAAGAAGATACTGGATTTGTTATAATGTTATCACAATCTTTAGGCTGAAGAACTTGCTTTAGTTTGCAGTTTGCCATACATGCATGAGAAAAGGCACGTATAGCCCAGAAATTAATGTAGCACCAGACTGCAGAACTCCAAAGGCACAAGAATTTGGAACTTCCCCTTCATTCAAACTTATAATTCAGCATGAAACTATAAAAGGCTTCAGAAAATAAATATGTATATTATCTATGGGGTTTAATATTGCAAATTCTTGGTTATACCTTCTAGAATGGGATCTTCAATTAGAATGGATTTATTTGTAAACTAGAAGGTTCATGTTACATTCTAGGGAATTGTGAAAATTCCTATGACTAAAAAATATGATGGATCATGCACTGAATGGTGAATGCAGCCTTCACTGTGGAGGTACATCTGACACCTGTGGAGTACTTTATTTTTTCTTTTTTTTTAAAGGAAACTTTATGAGACTTAAAAGATACTTCTAAAATAAAATTTTCTGTAAGACATGTTTTTGTTTTTACTTATTTACAATATACAGATATAATATGTTATAACATTACATACTAAACAATACATTATATATAATAAAATTATATTATATAATATGTTAATATTAACAATAATTTTGTATATTGTTTAGGGATCAGGAGGTACTAATAGTTGGCTGTTTCAAAGTTTGGATTGCTTTTGCTTCTACTTTTCTCTTTTGAGCACTAAAATATGTTTTTTCTTGGATTGTGGGAACTACAAAGAGTATTTTATGTTTATTAATCATCTTTAATACCACTTAAATCTCTGGATTTTACTCTTTACACAATCAATATTTCCTAAACATTCTTTTTAGTCTAGGAATTTATTGTTATTTATCTTCTGGTAGCCTTGATTATGAAGAAGGATAGCTATTGATCTTTCTTGGGTTGCGTTTGGGCTTTTTGTTTGTTTTTGTTGAGTGGGATTTTTTTTTGTTTGTTTACTTTTCTCCCAGCAGGCCTTGGAATCCAACAAACCTGGCTAAAATGATGTGTACAAGGGTCTAACAGAACAGATAATTTTGCTCTCATTGTTTCAGAGTGTAATGTAAATGAGGATTAATAGATCAGTCTTCACTGTCAGCCTGTTTATTAGCTCTGATCCAATGTATTCTAAATGTGATGGTTGAAAAGCTCGTGCTTGATTCCACGAAAGAATCAGGAGTCTTACATGCCATGTTAATGCATCTTAGAATTTTATTCAGAAGGCTGTTCAAAGAACACTTGCTGAAATTCCTTAACCATATGACAAGGCTTGGGTATCTGAGGATGTTTCCCCAGTATATTTTTCATGTCAATATTTCTGTTATATCCCCATCATTGCATAATTTGGTATGTTATGGTAAGCATGCTCTCTGTTTCCTCCCCCACTACAGAATCCCAACAGTGCAACTTCTACTGACATTTCTTTGCTTCTGACTCAGTCTGTAGATAGGCAGGCTGGTTTGTGAAAGACTCACGTTACATGCAGTCAGTTTATTTGGGTTTGTGTTTTGTTTTGGGGTCCATTGTGACTGTTTCCTCTTCTCATTTTCCTGGACATCTGTAAATATTTTTTGCTGTCCTGAATAGATGGTTATAAAAGCTATAGCTGGGAGAGGATAATTCTTAAGTTTTCTTGTTAATGTCTGCATAACCAAATATGTAAATACCTTCCATCAGCATATAAATTATTAGTTGCTCTTTTTTTGTTGATAAATTAATTTGTATTCTGTTACTTTTGATGTGTGTCCAAGGTCCCTGTGACCGAATTTTTATAAATTATTTCATTCAATACTAATGATAGAAAAACCTGAAGTTGAGTTGTGCCTTGTACTTAGATATAATTTTTTGTTTGATAAGATATGCAGAATCTTTAGCTATCTGACTGTTTCAACTCTCTTCAGCATTAGATTATCTGTAGCGGTTTTATTCATTAGCATCTTGTCTAATTACATTTTGTTGGGTGGTTTTTTTTGTTGTTGTTTTTTTTTTTGTTTTTGTTTTTTTGTTTTTGCAATTATGTGACATAGAGTGTTGCTACACATTAAGTTTCTAGCTGACCATGGAGGTGCCTCAGGGTTCAGTCTTGGTGATCTCATAGTGATTCAGCTCACAGTAATGATAAACCTCATGAAGTCACCTCTGTAAGAGGAAAAGGGCTGCTGCTGAGTGCAAATGGATCTTAACATGGAGCAGTTTCCAGTTCAGAGTACCAAGTTTGTGTCATTAATCTCAGATGTGTAGACTTTTATATTTATTTCAGCTTTCTGTATGCAAGTAATATCTTTGGTGAGATAGTCTTCTGTCTTCTGTTTTCATTATTATTCTGTTCCACAGCATTTTATGCTTCTGAATTTCCACGTACTGTATTCCATGCAGTATACATGTATGCTGTTATACATATATGTACATACACACATGTATACATACTATATTAGCTGGTACTTCAGAGTCTTTGTCATCTTTGGCTGTGTAAAGTTTGGCTTCCAAGCCTTCTAGAATGGGATCAGCAGCTTTGTGAGAGCTTGAATTTTTTTCCAAATGTTTTTCAAGTTTTCAAATTTTTTTTCTCAGCTCGGGTGGTCTTACATTTAAGCATCTAATATTCTAGAGAATCAACAGTTACCAGCCCAGCTACCTCAACTGATACCCTGGAGTTCAGAGCAACATGAACTGCATATTCTTTTCTTTTACATGAGTTCAGAATTCTGTGTGTGTTTTACTTTTGCTCTACATTCTTTTGCCTAAGAAAAATACTCTTAAGATGTTATGGTTTTTAAATTCCACTTTAAGCTTGTGAGATAGAACCCTGAGCTGATTAAATGGTGCTCTTGTTCAGCGACCTGACACTTACTGGGTGGCAATGGTCTCTCAGATTACAAGGACTTCAGGATACTTTTACTTCCTTTAGAAATAGTTCTAATTGCTGTAACCAGTAACAAAGTATAACTTTATACAGCACATAAACAGTATAACATATGCATTTTCTTCAGGGTCTAATAAAAAATAGTTGCATAGTTTCTGTTGCATGGTGTCAGGGTCGTTCCCTCCCCCCGCCCCCCCAAAAGGAGTGTGCACCCTCTCTGAGTAAGGCATAAACATACAGATTATAAAACAACATCTGTTCTTTGATGCTGTGACCTCAATAGGTCTGTTAGGTGAGTGGGGATGGGCCATTCTCTGAAGTAACAGTTCAAGATCAAGTTGATACTGATACTAGACATTGCAACCTAATATTTGGAGTACTGCAGAATGTCTTCTGTTTAATTTTCCTTCTTGCTTTCTCTGTTCTTAAAATTGCCTGAGGTTCATTGTTCTGCTCAATGAAACTGAAGAATTGGTCTTGTGTTGCAGAGACAAGTTTCAACTTTCAGGCAGAGCTCAATCTAGTTCAGTAGAGGAAGCTCTGGCTTTGTTTGTCTGCTTCAAGACCTGGATGCAGTAGGGTCCAGAAGCAGAAGACAGAGCACATTTTAGCTTGAAAACAAACACTGTTAAAATGTTATTTCTCAAGATCTTAGAAGTGTAATTAAAAGCTTATAGAATCATTGCACAGTACCAGCTTGTACAGTTCTCAGTTCAGTCTTGGTCTTCTCAAAGTTCAGGTGTAGTGCAGATGACAGTCACGTCTCTTACATCATCTGGAGATCCTCCATCAAGAGAGCTGGCAGTCTGGATAGACAGGCTGCCCTGTTTCCAGGGGACAGAAAGTGACAGCTCTGGTCTTTGTGCACTGGTGTCCCTGCATGTAGAGGGAGGCTTGTCTTTGCAGTGGTAGTATTTCTGCATATTTCCTTTCTTCCTGCTTTCAGAGGTGAAGATGGTGACTAGTATCTCTGTTTTCTCTTTATTTTTATGGGTGATATGATGTCCTGGCCTTTCCATTTGCTATTTTTTTCTGAGTTGATTGTTATTTCTTGCTGTTGCCCTCAGCTGTATACTCTCTTTAACCATGTTGGTTCAATGCTGATTGGTGTGGACTATAGTAGAATATTAGTAAATGCAGGATTCTTCTAATTGTGCCAGTATGCAGTGAGCTAATCTCCAAGGGGATTTGTTAGCTTTCTTCCTTCCCATTATGTACAACCATCCCTTTTTAGTGTCATGTATAGCTTCATATTATTTGTAGAGAAACTCTCATCTTGTTGACTTGGGCAGTGCTTCTCTTCCTATCCAAATTTTGTTCCATTCCTTGGTGCACTTCTTAAGCTGATGTGTCAGACACTTGAAGGAAAAAGTGCATGGAGAAGTAAATTTTCGGTTTTTGAAATTGCTTTCTGTTCACCAATGTACATCCCATTGCAGTCTTTACAGACAGGCTGTGCATTTTGCACAGGCAATTGTTGGATTGGGTTCTGACACCATTTCCAGCACAGTGGTGTCTGTGAGGTGTGAGAAGCCTTTCACTGTTCTGTCAGTCCTAGTAGTAGTAGTGGCCTCATTGCAATCCTTTAAATTCCTCAGTTTTGAAACAGTTTTGTAACTGCAGAGAGCATCCCTGGTGAAAGAAATGGTCACTCAGGTTCCTGGGAGTGAGTGGTGAATAGAATAATTGATCTTTTGAGATTTATGCTTCCAAAAGCAGGTTGAAGGAAATGTTGGAATGACAACATCTCCTTCAACCTTTTATCCTGACTTCATCTCTGCAAGAGTGTCAAAGTGCTGCACCTGCTTTTAGCAGATGAAGGCAAAGGACTGCTCTAGGGGAGTTACTAGAAAATGGCAGAAACAGGCTCTGCTCTTCAGCTTACTTTTCTTGCAGTATGACTTCAGAGATGGACTGAGCACTGCCGCTGAGCCTCTTGGAGCAAAACCATTGCCATGTGGCAACACTGGGAGGAGCACATTCTGGGAATTGTTCATCTTTTCTTACAGCTTTGATGATTTGTTATTCCTGTTTTTTTAATGAAGGATAATTTTACTTCTTGCTTTATGGGGAGTAATTGTGAGAGAGTTTGTCTCAAGTATCCTGTCACACTTGTGTGTGTTATGCAGCATCTTTTAGCTGTCTTGTGGGATGGCTTTTTTCCTCAGTATAATGTAAAAAGAATGAGGTGGGTCTTATTTGTGGTGCAATTTTCTCCTTTTATTATGAAAATAATATTACAGTAACCTTCAAGATTTTTTTTTTAGGATAAGGCCATTAAGCATCCTGAGTGAAGTAAAAATGGAATTAAGGGGAGAGTGCAAGATTACAGCTCACATTGAAACAAGTACATAGTAATTCAAACTAGATAGCACTCAGCTTTTTATTGTGTAGCCTCATGAAAGTGGAAAAGGTTTTACTAATGTTATTGAATGTGAGTTTATGGTACAGTTTAGATTAATAGATTGAGGTTTAAGACTTATTCCCATTTTAGGATCACAGCCAGCACTGCAAATTTTCAGCATATTACTGGAGAAGGAGCATTTCTCTGGGTTCCACTCTTCCTGTAACTTCCTTAATCCTACCATATTCAGTTCCAAGAATATGGTAGGATTAAGTGACTGTTTTACTTTGTAGAAGGGTGTTTAATTGAAAAGCTTTCTGCTGACACTCTTAAAGGATGTGAGGTAGTAAAACCTTTCTGGAGTAGTCCATTGTGGGGAATCCAAATTGGTGGATTTTGAAGTGAAAACTTTCTTCCCACCCTAAGTTCAGCACTTACTTAGCTGGTGTCCAGAGAAGTTCTGTGTCCTGAATCTCTTGAGTGATGTCCACTCCTTCATTTAAAAATGGATACTCTAGCCCTGGTCTCTTTAGAATAGCCTGTGACTTCTGATGTCCCTGGCAGGAAAGATGGTGTTTTAAAACTGTGTATGTTGAGTACCATTTTCAGTACTTGTTAAGAAGAGTAATATGTAATATTAAATTGCTTGGTCACATTTTACCTTCTGTGACAGAACATACCCTAATTGTATAGACACTAGCTCAGTCTAGGTTTGCCTAACTTGCTGTAACTCCTTTATTGGCACAGGAGAGTGGCTTCCTTACAGCTGTCTTCTTACTACTGTGATGTAGCTCTAGCAGGAGTATTTGTTCTGTTTGCAATCAGGAGCAGTACAGTGAGCTTCATTCAGCTCCTGTGGTGCATATTGACTCACTTGCTACTTGATGCTGTTGTGCTTATGAAGTTGCTCAGTAAAGTGGATCAGGGAACTGAACTTGTGCTGGAATTATCAAGGTTAGTTACTTTATTGTCTTGCTGCTTTTTAGCCTGGATCATTTCAGTGAAGGCTTTTGCTGAATGGTTTGTAGTCATGTTGATGCAAATGGATGCATAATAGTATGACAGGAATCAAAGATGGAAAAAACGGCAACTGCTTAAGGCTTTCTTATAGGAACTTAGGAAATGAAAAAAAAAGAGGTAATAAACAATAAACCAACCCTGCACAATCCCTTTTTTCAGAGGTCTTTACATCCCTGCTTAAAAAAATGTATGTTAGACAAAATAAGTACCCAAAGTGGTATAGATTTGTATAAAGATAGAACCTCCTGCTTCCAGACTGTACAACAAATTACACCACTTTGTAGCAGCTTAGTTTTTTTTCTATACTTATGAGTTATGTACACTTAAGGTACTTTCTACTTCTTACTAATGGAGAGTCTTTAACAATCCTGTGTTAAATGCATGAACAGCTGTTGGAGCTCTGTTTGTCATCCCATACACTGTAAAATCCAAAAAGAAAAAAGAGGGTTCAGGGTGCTAGGGCTAAGAGATAGTCCAGTTCCACCTTGTCTGTAATCTCCAATCACATAGTTACAGACAGCAATCAGGCTATTTTCAGAGGTGCCCAGTGGTACACTGGAAGATGTTGTATACAGACTAGATGGGCTTCAATTACTGTTCTTGGAATTTACACCTTTGGGTACGCTGATGGCAGCAAGAAAATTGCTTTCCCTTGCTTTTCAAGTTGAATACAGTATGAAATTGGGATGTCTTCTTAGCACTGCTTATTTAATTCAACTGCTAACTTGGTTTTACTGGGGTTGTAGTAAGATGTCAGTGATGTTTTTGTGTACTACATATCTGATGTGATTTTTTCTTTTTTCCCTTCAGCAAATTTGACAGGCCATGCAGAGAAAGTTGGCATTGAAAACTTTGAGCTCCTGAAAGTTCTTGGAACAGGGGGTAAGATGCACTATTTTAAAGTTAAATGTTGGAAGCATTACTCTTATGTATGATTTTGTTTTCTTGCTGAGGTTTTGGTAATTGGAACATTCTTTAGGAAGATAGCACTTTTGTATTGCATAGCTTATTTTTTAAAATTTTTTCACAGATATGGAGGTCACATGTTGTAGCACAGCACTTTTGAAGATGCAGTTTTTTGGAAAAAAGAAAACATATGGTTGAAAATTTGTGACAATTTAATATAGTTTGTGAAAACCTAATCTGCATTAAGACATAGTCTTGATAATTATGTTGAATTTTCAGAGTGTGTTTGGGGGGAAGAAACCCAGTAATTTTGATACATTATTAACTAAGATGCAGCATTTTTTAACTAATCTGTTTTAGGGTTGCTGTTGGCTCCATAACTCTGTCCTAGTCAGATTTTGTATTTTTTAAGAAGGATAATGTTCATTGTTGTATTGTGGGTTTCAGCACAATGTTGGAGATTTTTAACATGCTGTAGGATTATTGACTGTAATGAAAAAAATAACTTTGTTTCTTCTTTGCTAAAGAGATACACAGCCCCATGTACAGACAAGACTAATGGCTTTTATTCTTTTTAGGGTGTTTATGCTTTTTTATTTTTTGGTCGGTATTAAGTTAGATGCATTGGTGAGTAGATTGGGATAATCATGAATGTGGATGGTCATCAAAGTCTGCAGGAGTTTTATGCTAGTTAAATGATATTAAATTTTTGGGTGTTATCAGCCATTAATAGCTAGCAGTGAGGCTCTAATGAATATAGATTCTTTTAGAAATTAATGAAGCTGTTAAATCACCTGAGAGGATATTTTTCTTTCTGAAGTAAAGTTTTTAAAGTTTAAATTTAACATACTAAAAAATTGAAACCTTGCTGCTAAATTTAAATAGAGGTAGATATAAGGAAACTTTAATATTCATAGATAATGTTGCATATTCCTAGGTAGAAGGCATCATGATTTTCTGAAATGGCCTGTATGGATCTGAGTGGGGTTGACAAAAATGAAATTATAAACAATTATGCATTTATGTGAGGATGTCTTTCCTGTTGGTAGAAACATGGGCTAGATTTGTAAATTTTTTAAAATTTTGTTACATTTGCCATTGGTCTGAGATCACGCTAGTGTTACAACTCTTGCATTTGGGTTGCAAGGTAAGTTGGTGGTTTCATAAGGGTCAGTCTTCAAGTTCAGACTAGTAGTAGCCTGACCTTCTCTTGTCTTTAGGCAGTACCTCTGAAATAGCCTGTCTTATTGTTAAGCTGTAGTCAGTCATTCATTGCTGCCTCCCATGTCTTCTCTTCTTCAGGAACATATTGGCCAAATTTGTCTTGGCCTGGAATACTCTTAACCGTAGCAGGTAATTGTTAGGCTTGCAGTGCAAAGCTATTCTATTCACTCAGGTTAACAGGATATTTTTTGAGGGATCTCTTTCAGAAAAGGCTACTTTAGTAGGTTGACAATGGAGTTGACTCTGTGTGTGTGTGTGAAGTAAAAAGCAGTTGAGTAAGCATGCCTGTCTGACTTCATCCTGCTCTAGTAGTCTTGCTGCTCTAGAAATGTCTTTTGTCTAAGATGATCTAATCTTTGTCTAATCTAGAAGATTCCTCAAGCTTTAGTAATTCAAGGATTCCTTGGGTATCCTGGAATGGCATTTGTAGGAAGAGTAGTTGGCATTTGTTGTAGTGTTTGGTTTGTTGGGGTTTTTTTTTTCACTTTTTTGATATGCAGTTTTGCTCATAGCCTGAGGTTTTTGCTTCAGAAATCTAGACCATCAGGGCAGTCAAGAAGCTTTGTTCAGTCTCAAGCCTATGATAGTTAAGACTTAGGCACTAAATGTGTCAGAGGTTGCTGCTTGCTAGTTCCTGGATGGCTTTAAATGCCCATGATCTGATCAGAATGGAGCTAGTTCCTTTTGCTTTTGGTAAGTGACCATCTGTCAGCTGGCAATGTTTGCTGCCACATGGAGTTGCTGAAAACAGGATTTTGAGGAGGTTGGACCTCAAAGAGGTGCCTTAATTGCTTGGCTCAAGACACAGTCAGTTATACCTGCATCACCCCTAGTGGTGACTCATTCTTAAAAGGCTCCAGTGGCAGAGATTCTGCAACCTTCCTAAGATGTTTTGCTGATGAAGTTTAATTTCCTAACTTGAGAAACATTCTGGTCATTGCTGTAAGTAAATAGAGACAAGCCACCTTTACTCTGGCAGTGAAAGCTTTATCCTGGTGTGAGCTTTTAGGTCACATAACTAATGCTCAATAGAAATGTGATGCTGTTTTAAAATGTTTCACTGTGGAGTTATGCAGCATGGAGTGTTTTCAAACCAATACTTAATGGATCTAATGCAAGGGAGAATGTGTTGAAACCTCACAGTTGCATTAAGTGAGCTGTTGAAACTAATTACAATACTTTAAATACAACATTCTGCCATGAAGCAACTGGAATAGCCACAGAAGATACTTAAAACATGTTAAATTAAATGATACCTTGCTTAAGGATATGTAATTGTGACAGACTCAGTGGTGATTCTTTTCAGCAGTAACAGCAGTGAAGGTTTATTTAAATCTACATTTTTAAGCTTTATGTTTTAAAATTACAAACATTTAAGATTATTAGAAATAGTATCTGTGTCTGCTGATATTTCTCCTATGGAAGCCATTTTTTGTCATAACTTTTTCAGGCTGTGGCTTAGCATAATTTCATATTTACTATTTTATTTATTTGAATTGCTTTCCTACATTCTTTTGTCTGCTTTCTTCTAATGTATACACTCAGTTGGAAGCATGCTTGTTATATTTTGCTTTTTGGTATAAAATTGTATCATACCATATGCTTTCTTCTTTTGACCTGTGTCTCAGTGCAAAGACAAGAAAGCAAAAGTTTGAGTTGGATCCTTTTATGTTGCATTAAGGGGGTATAATAGAATAAATTTATTCATTGAAGAAATCAGTAGCGCTTGACATCAGTAAAACGAAAGACATGACACTGTTAATGAAGCTATTAATAGTGTACTTGTTGCTTTGGGAACAAACTCTTACTGGCTTGACTTCTGACTGGCCCATGTTCTTGTCAGTGTACTGAGTAGTTTATTGAAATTGGATAAATCCTTTTCTCTTTCTGTTACTGTTATAACCGTGCTAATATGGAATTTTCAGATCTCCTGTCCATGTTTGTGTATCCAGCTTGTCCCTTCTATTCAGTTAAAGCTTTTCTCCCTGTGACAGGGAAAACTAGAGTCTATTCTATAGAAGAAGGTTACTTTTCAGCAAAGTAATCTAATTGCTTCCCAAAGCCGGAAAGGAACAACAGGAGGAGGTGGCTGTGTTGATTTATGCACGCCCACTTGGCTTATTTGCTTCATTCTTTGAAAATGTGTTTTTAACCACTTGGCTTATTTGCTTCATTCTTTGAAAATGTGTTTTTAAAATAAGAAAAAACACTGTAGAGTGCATTCTGGTTTATAAATTTTCCTACCAGTGGATTATTCCTTTTTTTTATACTGAACTTTAATAAATGCCACTTTTGTTCACTCTTTCAACTGTGGTTAAAAAGAAAGAATACAATTGGTTCTTGAGCATGTGCACTTATAATCCATTCTGCCTTTTGAACTACAGTCCACTAATGAAGACAAACAATAACGAGAAACAAGAATCTAACTACCATATATGACAGAATGTTTTATATGTGCTCTTCTGGATTAAGTGCTTATGTGGGAAGGATATTCACCTTATATGTGGAAGATCCTTAGTATCTGAACGATTTATTCATATGAAGGGAACAAAATTAGTGGGATGAATGTCAGATTTAAATAACCATCTCAAAAATCTTGTTATACAAGAACATATCATGAAGTTTCATCTAAGAGGTCAGAAAGTATTTTGATAAAGTTAAGACTGTGAAATGAAGTTAGTTCTTTCAAAGCATATTGAAGAAAATATAAAATATTCTCTCATAAAAGGAGGAAAAAGAAAGAAATGGGGATACTGTGTTCAGGAGAGTGAGACAGAATTAGGGAGTGTCTAAAAATAATTCCTAACTCCAATTAAATATTTTACTTCAGTTTCTGTTGAGGACAGCTAGAATGTATACTGAATGGTAGGTGGGATGCCTAATTGGAGACAAGGCTTGGATATGGAAAATTGGTTTTCTTCATGAAGAACAGACTGAAAAGAGGGGGCTGTGTTCAATCTAAGTACCTGGACAAATTTTTCCTTTTCATACACCAGAGAATTCTGAAAAAAATCTGCACATTAAATTGGAGATCAATAGCAAAGATTCTTATTGGAACTAATGCCAGAGAGAGTAGCAAAACCAGCCTTACATTTAAGAAGGAAAGGAGAAAGTAGGATGATGTTCCCAGGCAGGTCTCAGTTGTTCTGACTTCATCAAACTTCAGTGGTATGCAGTACCTTCAAAAAAATTTTTGAAGAAAATTATTTACCTTATTTTTTTAATAATTAAAAATTAATGATATCCATATCCAGCGGTAGATTGTCTTGCATTTGAGAGCTGCCTTCTAAAAACTGACATCCTTTAAAAATGAGAAAAAAAAATTAGGCATGTATTGTCTGCCATAATTATTTACTGTAATAAATTTACCTTTAAAAAAAGGTAAAAGAGAAACAAAAGCAAAATGCTGACATAAAGTACATTTTAAGATGCAACTTACCCTTTCCTGTCACTTTTTGCCTTTCATATTAATCATCACACACTTGTTTAACGGGAGAGGGAATTTATTCTCTGAGTAAATAAGAATGTTGAAAAAATTCCATTAATGATTCTTGCCTATCTGATATCTCTAAACAGAGAATGCCCTGTTTTAACAGTTTGGTCATAGACAATAAATTGGAAATATTTAAAATGCTATTATTTGAAGTTTGTTAAGGTTTCTGTTTGGCTTTTCCCCCCATTTTTAGCTGCTAGAGCTATATGCTTTTCTAACTTTGTCAATCCCAATTTTTAATTCATATGGACTGATACTAGCACAGTAAGAGTTCTGCCTACAAATTCCTTAGGCAGACTAAATCTAAATCCAAATTGCAGAGCAAAGATGTCATTAGGCATATATAGTGCAGAAATAAAATGAAATTTATTCAAATCCTTAAATATTTTGTACCTCTTAGCCTTTTCCTTTGTAGTCTCGTGATTATTCTTACATTGGCAGTAAAAAAGTGCTTCAATAAAGAGGTATAGTTTATATCAGCACTTGAAAAGAGTAATTTAAAAATTATGGATGCAAGTGTAAAGTTTTGATGACTTTAGGAGTCCCCGGAATCCATCCAGTGTGCTATAAAGAATAAGAATTGTGCTCCTTTTCTCTGTAAGAATCAGCTGCTGTGATGCAATGCCTTAATATGCTTGCATTTGTACAGAAATAAGAAAGAAGTAAAGAACACTTCATAGTTTTAACTCATTGTCTTTCAGCGAGTGTGTATTTTAGACTATTCTAATGACCTGCTGAATTGTTACTTAGAATATGTATTACTATGAATATAAATATTTATGTATATGTTTATATATATACAATTATGTTTAAGTATACTTATATATATGCTTATATATATTTATGATATATTACTATGAATTTGTATTAATGGGAAGGGCAGTAGTAAAAGGGAAGTTTTAGCACCCAATTAAATTTTTCTATCTCACTAATTGAGTGCAAATTTGGTACAAATTGCTGGTGAAATCTTAGTCATCATAAAGGCTGATAACTATTCTTTAAATTTTTATTTCTCTTAAGCTGTCAGGTCAGTCTAACAAAGTTTGTGTCTGTATATGTAGTTTTTCTATCACTTAATGTATTTTCAATGAATTTGGGAGGTGGATATTTGGTGATTGTGTGTATTTCATCATGGAACATATATTGCTGGCTGAGTACTTCTGCCTGGGCAGTAGATAAGACGTGCATGAGATTTTTGAGAATGAACATAAAAATGTTGCTCTTTAAAAAATTAAAAAAGCTTTACTGAAGTACAATTTTCAGGTGAGAGTATTGCAATTAGCTCATGTGCTCTCTCCTTGCTGTCACTCAAATAAATAGCTTTTGCAGTGTTGTCTTTTAAGTAGATTTCTTGTGGTGCTATCAGAGATTCTGATGTTGGATATATTATGAGTCATTTGATTAAAATAGTGCTACTTAAGATTTATTCTCATAAAAAATGCTGAGAATCGTCATAATTCTGTCAGTCCTTGTCAGATTCCTGAAGAAACAATTTGTACCATGGCAAAGTTCTATGTTGCAAAGTCTTTTATGGCAACAAAAAGTGTGATTTCTAGAGATTTTTACAGCTATTGCACTAACCAGATCATTTTCTCTGATACTGCATGAAAAGCTGTAGTAGGTACTGCATTCTCTCACCTAAGATGCATTTTTATATGTTTTTATAAAATGTGATTAAAGATACAGGTAACTGAGTGTTACAGTCATGAGGCTTTTGTTCCTTTTAATTTAACTTAATGTTCTCCAACATTTCTGATAAAATTCCTGTTCCCTGGTGATGAGTAGCTGATGACCATTCAGTCTGGCTTACGTATGCTTGAGATCTCGTAACTGCAAAGCTGGAGACTGCAACACAAAATACAAAAATCTTGAAATCTTGAAATCTTTGAAGTCTCTTTCAAAATCACAAAATCTTGAAAGAGACTGTCCTGCATATCTCACAAAATAGAAAGATGTCACCTATTCTGACTCTATTTGCCATTCTTGAGAGATATGTTATGAAAACTTATTTTATGAAAGCTCTTTTTGCAGATAATGAGTTCTGTAAAGAAGGGAGGCATGATTCCTTAGGGTACAATGAGTCAAGTAAAGAGCTCCTTAATTGTTCAGTATATGAGTAGAATCAGTTCTGTACACTCACTGAAGTAGAACTCAGATCTAGGAAAAAAGCTCACATGTAATTTGGTAGTTAAAAACTCTAAATTACCCATCTGGAAAAAAATCCAGAAAGAAATCTGGAGTTACATGTGATGCTTATTGGGAGCTCTGTATGCTATAGCTTTTTTAAAGGCCACCTAAATTTGAGTGACTCACATCAGGACTGTATACACTTGTCCAGTTTATTTTCAGGTTTGAAATATTTGAGCGTTCTCTTTGAGAAAGTAGTGTGAAGGTAATTACAAGGGTTGGACAAAACAATGAACTGGTTAGTTTTTCTGTCTCATGATGGCTTAAGGAGAGGCTTACAGTGATGGTTTCCTTAGTGAGCTGGGAGCAACCTACACTTTGGGGTCTGCCTGAGCCAGAGATTCTCTTTAGAGTTTGGCAACACTTGCTGTGGTTTCCTCTCCCTCAGGGATTTATGTAATCTTTTTAAATTCATCTGCATTTTTGACAGCTTCAGTATCATGTAACAGTAGTTCCACAGCTTAACTGCATATTTGTTTGTGGGCTTTGCTTAGTTTTTAATGCTGATACCTAATGACTTAATTTGTTGCCTTAGTTATTTTGTTTCTAAAAATAATGAAAATTTGTTCTTTACCAACCTTCTTAGAGTTTTTGATTTTTTTTTCTTCTTTAATTCTCTGTAAGAATCTTAAGTACTCTTTTTCAGGCTAAATAAAACATGGCAGTATGTTTAGTACCATTCATGTTTAGAGGAGTTCTTTTATACTTTCTTAATGTTTTATACTTTTTTTTTCCTGATGGGAGGGTAGTTGGGGACAGAAGAGAGAAGGTACCAAAACAGTGTGCTTCATTCAAGATAGGAGTACACAAAGATTTCTACCACAGCATAAGAGATTTCTGGGTTTGTGTTGAAGGTGGGGGTATACTTGTGTAATTTCTTCAGTATTTTCCTTGAAGTTTCTAACATTCTATTTGGGGTGGTCTTTGGTAACTTCAGCTGTTTTTCTCTCCTCAGTTCTAACACTATGTGCTATTATGATACTTCACATGGATTACGTGTTTACTATTGGAAATTTTCTCTGCCGTTTTATTTTTTCATCTACTTGGCATTTTGATACTATTTTTAGCAGTCAGCTTCAATTTCTGTTGCATTGGATAATTTACTAAAAAGCAACATTTTTTCCTCACTTGTTCATATATGGCTGAATTGGGCAGGATGGATTCATGTGGTGACTTGCTTCCTCTGAAAAAGCTGATATTTGTTTTTAACCTTTTAGCTTTTTGTCTTCTAATAGTTCTCAATTTTTGAGAGAATTTCCCCCTTTGCACCCATAACCTTTTAGTGTTTTAAAGACCTTATTTTTGAGAGCACTTATTAAGTACCTTGATTGAAATAAGTTGACCATTTCATAGTTCCTTTCTCCTGATTCTTTGAGCAATGACTATTGCCATCTACAAAAGTAACACTCATTCTTTCACATAACGTCCTGTTGTGTCTACTGCAGAATCACAGGATGGTTGGGTTTGGAAGGGACCACTGGAGGCCACCTGGTCCAGCTCCTTTGCTAAAGGAGGTTAACCCATGCATGGAATTGTGTGCAATTGGGTTTTGAATGGCTCCAGAGTTGGAGACTCCACAGCTTTTCCACGTAGCCCATTCCAGTGTTCTGTCACCCTCAGAGAAGTTTGTCCTTATAATCTTATGGAACTTCATGTTTTCAGTTTGTGTGGGTTGCTTCTTACCCTGTTGCTGAGCACTACTGAAAGGAGTGTGGCCCCATCCTCTTAACACCTTGTCCATAAGATATTTGTGCAAGTTGATGAGATTCCCCTCTGTCTTCTCCAGGCTGAAGAGAAGAAATAGGCTTCTTCTTATTTCATGTAAGAAATACTCCAGTTCTCTAATCATCTTTGTATCTCATTCTTCATAGAAGGATGCCAGATTGTTCAAGCATGATTTCCCCTTGGTGCATCCATGTTTGCTATTCCTGATAACCTTCTTTTCCTCCACATGCATACATAGGTGTTCCATCACCTTTCCAGGGATGCAGGTGAGGCTGCTTGGCCTATGGTTTCCTGGATCTTCTTTCTTGCCCTTTTTGAAGACTGGTGTGGTATTGGCTTTTCTTCAGTCCTCAGGAGCCTTTCCTGTTCTCCATGACCTTTCAAAGATGATGGAGAGTGGTCTAGCACTGACATCTGCTAAATCCCTCAGCGCTCATGGATGAATCCCTCCAGGGCTCATGAATTTGTGGGTGTCAGGTTTGCCTAACCCTATCTTCAACCAAGGGAAAGCCCCCAGGGCCTGGGATTCCTGAGGGCCAGCCTTAGCAGTGAGTAAGAAGCAAAGGTGTTCATAACTCTGCTTTCTCTGTACCTTTTGTCACCAGGGCACCTACTTCATTGGGCAGTGGGCCCACATTTGCCTAAGTCTTCCTTTTGCTACTGATATCCTTGAAGAAGCCCCTCTTGTCTTTGGTATCCCTTGCCAGATTTAGTTCCAAGTGGACCTTTGCTTTCCTTGACATGTAGCTGCCATACTCTGACAGTATTCCTATATTCTTCCTAAGTGGCCTGACCCTTTTTCCACATTCTGTAAACTTCCTTGTTCTGTCTGATTTTTCCCAGAAGTGCCTTGCCCATCCATTTAGATCTCCAGCCCCTCCCTTTGCTTAATGTCTTATTCACAGAGATGTCCTGATCTTAAACATAGAGGGAAATGCTACTTGATTATTCAGCATCTCTCTTGGACCCACCCTACCTTCTAGAGACCTAGCCTATGAGATTCCTCCAAGCAGGCCCTTGAAGATTGGTCCAGTTATTTTTCCTGAAGTCCAGGGCTGTCATCCTACTTACTGCCATGCTTCTTCCATGCAGAATCCTGAACTCCACCATCTCATGGACACTGCAGTCAAGGCTGCCTCCAGCCATTGCATCCCAAACCAGTTCATTTTTGTTTCTTAACACAAGATCCAGCAACACATCTCTCCTTGTGGGCTTCCCCACCACCTATGTCAAAGTTACCAGTGCTCTGCAGGAACCTCTGGGCTCCTGTGTGCCAAGCTCTGACGCCTTTCCAGCAGTTGTAGGGGTGGTTATGAGAACTGTGGACCTGTGATGGTGACAGCTACTCCTACTGTCTGTGGAAGGCCTCATCTACTTCCTCTTACTAATCAGTTGGCCTGTAGCAAACACCCATAACAGTAACACCCATTTTAGCCTATCCCTGAATTCTTATCCATAAGCTCTTGGCTCCTCCTTCATCCACTCCTAGGCAAAGCTCGATACATTTTGCTTGCTGTCTTACATAAAGAGAACTCCACCACCTTGCCTTTCTGGCCTTTTTCCTAAAAGGAATGTAGCCATCCATGACAGTATTCCAGTTATGCAAGAAACCCCACCATATCTCTGTAATTGCAGTGAGATCATGGCCCAGCAACTGCTCACGAATTCTAACTTGTTTAATGGGAGAATTACTGTTTCTACAGGTTTGCCTGGTAAAGATAAAAAAAATTATTTATGTGGAATTCCCAGGAGTCCTTTTAAGTCCAGTATGAGAGCCTCAGAAAACTCCTATGTATGAAATACTGCTGGGAAGAATTCATTGGCTTTTCTATGAGTTTTTGTAACTTTAGTGTTATAAAACCATTAATGAAAGTATATGAGTTGTGCAACTATGAGCAGACTATTTTAAGAAAAAAAATAGCATCTCATACTTTGAACTCTTCCTTAATTCTAGGTATGGATGTCTTAAGTTATTACAAAGGACGAAATCATCAGCTTTTAAAATTGTTTTTAAATACTGAAGAAGTTCAATTGCTTTTCCCACTCTTGCAGTGTTCACCTAGGAAGCTCATTGTTTGAAATTTTGCTCAGAAGAGGTCAATCTGAAGGAGGAAAAGTGTTTTGGTAGATTTTTAGCCTGAGTGATTATTGTCTGCCATAACAATGAGTAATTGAAAGTAATAATGACATCAGCCAGATCTGTAGTACAAGTAGGTAACTTGTGATTTTTGTCTCTTTTTTTTCTTCCTTTTCTTTGTTTTTGGGATTTTTTTTCTCCCCAATTTTTAAGCCTATGGAAAAGTATTCCTAGTGAGGAAAGTAAGCGGCCATGATGCTGGGAAACTGTATGCCATGAAAGTATTGAAGAAAGCAACAATAGTTCAAAAAGCCAAAACAACTGAGCACACAAGGACAGAACGACAAGTCTTGGAGCACATTAGGCAATCACCGTTCTTGGTCACATTACATTATGCCTTCCAGACAGATACAAAGCTTCATCTCATTTTAGGTGAGTACTCTTCAGGATTCAAGTTCTATGAAAAAAAAAAAAAAACAAAAGCCAAACCCTTTTATCTCAATGTTTTTTTAAGGGTTTTTTAATGTGGTTCAAAGCACAGTGTGTTTGGAGATTGCATGAGAAAGCATAGGAAGTAAAATACTGTTTATCTTTAACAGTGCCTGTGTTTGTGGTTTTCCTGTTTGAGCTTGAATGTGCTACTTTGACTTGGAGAGGATAGTGGCTATAGTGACTTATGTGCAGCAAAAAATGTTTATTATTCATCAATAACCTGGAAGCATTTGCTTTTGTTAATGTTTTGTTATAATTTATCTTTGAGTATTGAGATACCTGCATATTTCAATTTTTGAGTGCTAAGAGACAGTCCAAAATCACAAAATTCTGTACTGAAAGGGGAGCTTGTTAATAAGGTTTGGTACTACTCTAATTTTAGAAATATTTCTGCCTTTCAAATTAGCTGAAAATTTTAGTGTTTGCTGTATGAGGCGTATTTGTAAGAAAATTGCCAGCAATTTTTAAAACCTTCTTACATAGAGTATTGTAAAAGAATTGTAAAATGAATGATTAATTTAAGGCTTGGTTTCATAATATGCTTGTCTATTGAAATGTTTGAGGAAGTAAATTGTCTTTTAATTGAAGTGTAAGTTTTGCATTCCTTTTTATCCATAACTTCAATTTTTTAACCTTTGTTAACAGTCTGATTTACTTCAAATTAGCAAAATTTTTTGTAACATTAAATGAATATACACCTCTAGCTGTCAATTCTTAAAAAGGTCTATACACATACCTTAGTTTCATGTACTATAGTGAAATAATAAATATGTAGAACTGAAATGGAGTGGTCACTAAACTCCTTTTGAAAGTAAGAGTTCAAAATTGTAATACAGTTTATTGAAAATTCCTCTGACTAGGATATTCAAGAAATAAATAAAAGGTTGTCACAAATAAGTTGAAATATATTGATAGCTTTGTGATTCCTTGATGGTAACTGTTAAAAATTAAGGTTTTGTAATTTATATTGGATTTAAAGTTATTGACTAACAAGTTGGAAAAAATGGAAATATTAAATGAGACAAAATGTGAACATTTATTATAAATATTATGGAAGCATTCTTTAAGTCCAGGTATTTTTTGCTAAAATTCATCTTAGATCCCATAAGAAATATAAAAAAAAACCCAAAGGGAAACCCAAACAAAAAAACACCCTCAAGCCTGAGATAGATGGAGTTGCCTAAAAATAAATACATAGGAGGGGGGAAGTTTAGGTGATAAGCATAATTAGAAGGCTATAAAAGCCCTCTTGTATGAAGGAAAATGAAAAGCTTGATATTATATTCTCATAAGAGTCAATTTGTTTGGGCCAGAAAGGTCCTTTTTAACTTCATTTTCAGCAGAAAGTAAGAATGATTGGTTAAACTTGTTTTAATGACTTTCTGTAACAGGGAAAATTTCTCCTCCTTAATGTGATTTAACGCTGCTTTATAAATCAACTGGGCTTCACACCCTCCCTGAGGGGAAAATACCCAAACTGTTTGTTACAAGTTTTTTGTGTCTTATTATGTAAGTCTGTGTAAATCACTTCAATTTAGTTTAGGAACTAAAGTGTTTCAGAGGCTTCTGGATTTTGGGGGAAACCAGTATTTGTCTTGTTTTTGTTCTTGCCTGAATTTAGTGTGTGAGCTCCTGCCATTTTAGTTTTTAGAGGTTTTAGAATTGGAGCCTCAGTGCAATATTTAGTACAGTTCTTCATGCTGTTAGATTACATAGCTATATGTAGCTAATTTAGACTGAATCAAGTACAGACATGCAGCTGCATTTCTGCCAGATTTCCAGAAAACAGAGTTGGGAGTTGATTCCAATTTTTATGTTGGCTTTAAACTATATGGAACGAACCAAGTGCTGTATCCATGTGAGTACCATGAATTCTATACAGAACTTGTCACACAAGGTTAAACATCTAATCATTTAAAAAATAGCTAAAAAATCTGAACTGTCAGGTCAAGTTTATCTGAAGTAACCAGGTTTTTTTTTTCCATTATGCCAGTGATACATTTGATTTTGCCCCAAGAGTTTGAAGTCTGTTTCATTGGGCTGTAGTTAGTGTTACAACCTGGATAGAATTTAGCTTCTTGTGCCACTCCTTGTGGCAGTTTTGGTTTGGATCTCTCACAGTCCTTAGAATAATTTAATGGCAATTCAATGCTTCCCTTCTACTAAGTTAGCAGATCTGGCTGGAAATATTTTAAACACTTGTTTTCTGTTACCTTTTTCTATGTGTTGAAGTTTTTTTAGAAAAAGGAAGCAACTGTAAATTGTAGATTATTTATACTTCATTCAGTCTTTCTCATTTGCTTGCTGGTCTAGATAAATAATCCTTCTCATGTTGTTTGATTCCACTAATATTCCTTTTCAAAGAGAGAACTGGAGAATTCAAAAGTGGAGAGAGATCAGAATATGTATAATTTGTATATATGCTTTCTCCTTCCAGCTATTAAGTTAAAATAGGATTGGATGCCTTTTATGGATTTGTGTTTTATACCAACAAATCTATAGAAACAATATTCAAGAAAATACTGAGGAAGATTTTGTGGGGCATGTTCCCTACTATACATGTGTATGTAGACCTCAAATACAATAATGGGGGCTGTGAAGTTGCAAATAATTGGCTGTAATGTACACTGCAATCATAAACAGCTCTACATCTAAAATATGTTTGTGTTACAGTGGAGCTCTGTTGTAATAATTTTTTTCCCCTCTCCCTTATGGTGGGAAAATCCTTGTGTCATAGCCTGCAAAGAATAAAAGTGTGGTTTCCATGAGGGAGTGTATGTGGAAATAATCTCCTGCAGTAAGTTTTGCCATCAAGATTTCCCTTGTGTAGGGAATATTTTGTAATCATCCATCAATAAATTGATTATTTCCCCTAATATCTGTTTTCTGAATTGCTTTTCTTTGTGTCAGTCTGCCATGTTGCTCGTCAGAGTATTTCATAAGAGTCTACAAGGGTTCTGTTTGTAGATATGATTTGTGCTTCTTTCTTTTCATATTCCTAAATAACTAAAAGTCTGATTTTGTGAAAAGACCCATCTTTATAATTTAGGAATAGTTGAGGCTTATTTTATGGTTTTGATGCTTATTCAGAAATGGGTCTTGTTCTTCCTTCAGTTCTCTAAGAAAGAAATTGAATATTGTGCAGCATGATGAAACACTAGTGAATTACAATTAAGGAAAAGAATCTGATAGTAGAATGTGTTACTAAATAGCTTACAAAGTACCTAATAATATTCAAATAAGAAAAATAAAATTGTCAGAGAGTGAAATTATAAGGTTCTGTGTTCTATTTTTTAGACTATATAAATGGAGGAGAATTGTTTACTCATCTTTCACACAGAGAGAGATTCTCAGAAAATGAGGTGCAGATTTACATCGGAGAAATTGTTCTGGCACTTGAACATCTCCACAAGGTAAAATAACTTTACTCTGTTGCTGATTTTGAGAACTTACAGCTGTATTCTTTTTGTATAATATAAAGTTAATAAGGACAACTATTGTTTTAGATAGTTTTAAAATGAAACTAACTTTGTCTAGCAGTGGTACATTAGTTGTATAATTAGAAATAACCCCCAATGAAGTGTCCCTCCTTGAGCACCAGATTAAGGCCACCATTTTTTCCCTGCAGGGTGAAGAGTAATGTTATTGACAAATTATTTGTTCATTTCTAGTAATCCTTGTGAACTGGTGTGTATCACCAAAACTAATTTGTAGTGAACATGAACAGGTTTTGGGTTGAAATGTTTGATTTTCCTTGTTTCTACACGACTGAGTAATAGAGTTCTAGCACAGCTGTAGACATGAAAAGTGTTACAGTTCTCAGAAGTAATAAGCAGATTTGTAGACTATTACCAAGCATGCATGTATATATGGTCTATGTCTACGTTGTATAGCAGAAGCATCCATTTTCATTCTTAATGAAAGGAGAACTGAGTTTTGCCCTCAACAGCAAGTATTTGGTCACTTTTAGATTCAAGGAGTATAGAGTATGTCCTTGAAATTTTAAGACATTAATGCCCAGTGTAATTTCTAAGATTTTAAACGTAATTTTAGATATTTCTTCAAGTGCTTTTAAAAATTGTCTTTTTTGAGGTGCAACTTTCATGTGTCAGGTTACTTTAGTAATGTGAATGTTGGTATCTTTATATTTAAAAACATTCAGCAATATCTTCTTGATGTGGTGACATTATTTTGAAATACCTTTTCCTATATTCTCTTTGCAGTTGGGGATTATATATCGGGATATAAAACTTGAGAATATTCTCCTTGATTCTGATGGCCATGTGGTGCTGACAGACTTTGGTCTAAGTAAGGAGTTTCTTACTGATGAGGTGAGTATTTGGCTCTCCAGCAAGTGTGGACAGAATTGAGCAAGATGACAGTGTCTTGTTGAAATACTAAGCACATTTAAAAAGGATGGAAATCCTGCATTCCAGACTCCTACATCATAGAACAAAATGTAGTTGTCTGTTACTAGGTTTTGAGCTTTCAATTTATTGGTTTTAGGCCTGCCAGTGTTGTCATACATATTTGTTCCAGTTTCCCCTGAAAAGCTTTCATACTTTCTTCTGCTGCCCTTGACATGAAAAGGGAAAGACCTGCATAAGTCTGAAAAGTCACTTACATTTTCATTTTCAGATGCCTTTTTAAAAAAAAGCTTGACTGTGCTAATTCATTGGAATGACTAGGCAAATGGTATGCTATGACTCTTCCCTATGCTAATAATAATTAATGTATTATTATCTTGTCTTTTTCTCATCTCTTTGTGTCACTTTTAATAAGCTTAATTGCAAGCTTTTAGGATAAAAGCTTATTTCTTACTAAGTAAGTACATAGTACCTAACAGCGATCTCTGACTATTGATGTTAGCTGTTAATTATTTGTAAGGTACATTTCTATCTCCAAATAGACTTTTTAGATTTCAGAGTCAAAAGTGTGCAGGATTTTACTCCTGAGAAAATTTTTAAATGGATGATTTTTGGCTTTCACATTAGGTTTCACAGGTATTGGAATCTGGGATTGCAGATCTAAAAGTCTTTGTTAGAAGCAGCAGAAGGATTTTCTAAAAATAGATAGCTGGTAGTTTCCTCTTGAATATTTGCATTTCAAATGAAGTGTGGTAGGATTTAGGAGGGACCATTTAAAAAGATATTAAATTTTACTTTCAGAAGCAGAGAAGTAGTAGAGAGAATGTCAGTATATTCCTTCTAAGTTACAGCACAAAACCAAGAGGAAGTTCCACTGGTGTAAGAAGAGATTAGCAGCAGATTGGCACACAGTGCCATAACTGCGCTGAGGGGTGAGAAAAGGAGCACTACCCCAGCCTCTGATCCAAAGCTGAATGAAGCCTAAATCTTCACTGTGTTAGGAATGTTAGAATGAATCAGAACCTTTAAGTCTCAAAGCAGTTTTTTTTAAGAAGCACATCTCATCTGTGCTCACCTTTGGCACATCATTTACAAGCAGTGCAAGGAAAGGGGAGGACTTGGATAGGCATCAGAGATAAGTGTTTGCTTTATCCACACTCTGAATTGGATTCTTCTTTCTCCAGTCATTAAATAAAGCCATCTTGCTCCTTGGAAATTTAATGTTGGTTCTTCTGACTCTAATCCATTCTGTTTTCAGTATATACCTTATAAGTGTGTTCATTTAACTATATGTTTTCTTTTATTCCCTTTTACATTTTATATTTGTCTTCCCTGTAAAAAATCTCAACAGTTCTCATGGTTTTTTTTTTAACAAGAAAAGTAATTCCAATTGTGTTGTTTGCTTTCAAAATCTAAGATTTTGCCTGCATTCGCTTAAGTTTTCATCTGTGCTATTGTAATTTAGCTACTGGATTTAAACATGATTAAAACTACCTATTTACACATAGAAATTGACATTTCATATTGTATTTTTTGTGCTACTACTAGAGCACTTGAAATTGATTGCAATAGATACTTAACTTATGCTCCTGAACCAATGTACTCACAGCAGGTAGAATTTGCCTGTGTAGTGTTTTCAAGCTCACTAGGCTAAATAAAATTACGACTGTGTAAGTCAGATAAAGGTGTAGCATTTGCAGTTTAGTCAGAGCTATGTACTTTCATTTCTCTCCCTTTCTTCACATGTTCTTCCTGGTCCACCTGCTTCTTGCAAGAATTTTGCCTTTAGAAATGCATACTTAAGCAAGTGGAGTTTATTCCAGTAGCCCTCTCTTTGGACTGATAATCTGGAAAAGGTTTTATTGAGGTTATTAAAAAGGGATAAAAATTATCATAGTAGAGATGTGTACTATATTTAGAGTTTTCATTAGAGAGAAATACTTCACAATGTGTTTATGAAGTTTGGATAGTTTTGTAGTTAGTGATGCTGGCTAGAAAACATCATGATTCAGTATTTCCATTATCTCTGCTATAGTCTGGTAACTGTTAAAAATTTCCATGTACCTGGTCACCTAATGAATCAAACAGGACTACAATAATTACAGCAGATTGCCTGTTCTACAGTGGAGAGGTGGGAAGCTGCTTTTCCTTAAGCACTGGTTGAGTGAAAGGAAGCAAATGCCTATGACTTGTAGGAAAACAGAAACCTATTGATTTCTGCCATGCAGCTACGGAAGCATGTGTGAGGAGTGCATTGTCAAGTGTTCTCTCTGTTTTAGTTATCATGTGAAAATAGCATGGGAGAAGTAAACATCCCAGTTAAAGCAGTGCAGCTTTAAGAGCTTTAAAGTATTTTATGGTATTGCTTTGCTGAAACCTGAAATTTGTCTTTTACAACTGAATCAACAGTGATGTTGCCTTTGTTTTTCTTTAAAATGAAGCAATATGCTTTTACTTACATGCAAAAAGAAGAAATAACCTGACTGGAATGAAGTAGTTAAATTAAAAGGAATTTTCACATAGGGTAGATCAGTATCACAAGGTATTTAAGTATGAAATTACTTTTGATACAAACTTTATTTAAAAGCTCATGAAGACCTACAGTTTTACTAGCCTAACCAAATAATGGGGTTAGGCAAGAGATTAAGAGATTGAAAGAGATTCAGTGATGAATTTAAGGCTAGTGTATATAATTTTTAAATCTCAATTGAATTGTAAACATAATTGGGGTAAAAAATGCATCTCAGTCTAGTGTTTGTCTAACTGGGTTTCAAAGTACATTTGCACGTGACACTAATATAAGTTATTATTGGGGACATGGAGAATTGGTAGAAATTGAAACTTCTGCAGTACTATTTTGTTCATTGCACAAGTGAAATTACTTCAGTGGGGGGTTTTTTGTTTGTTTGTTTGTTTTCTTTTTTGTTTTCTCAAGTCTTGTAATACCTTTATCTTTAAGAACCCAGAACTCCTAAGTTGTTGTTTTGGGGTCTTTTTCCATCATATTTCTCATATGTTATCTTTATCTGGTGGATTTGTAGCTTATATCTTTTTATCTCATTAATAGCTCCACTTCTGTGCTGGACTTGTTTTGATTTGGTCAATGTCAGTTTAACCTAGTAATCAGGTCTGGTCTTAGTTTTGATGTGTATTGCTGAAGTGCTACTTCATTTTTTAAAACCCTTCTTTCCCCTCACATTGCCTTTAGTTCTAGAACTACACTGAAAATCTTATTTTAGTATACATGGAGATCTTTGTCTTAAGCAAAATAATATGAACACATGCATTGAATTATTGTAAAAATTTTCTATTTGCCCATGCGTAATAATTGTTTTTTCTTTTTAATTAAATCCAGTAAAGTACACTTTCTTCCAGAGTGTAGTGGAGTGCTCAATTCTGCATTGGTACACATCTTTTGCATTAGCTTAAGCTTTTTCTGAAGCTTTTGTGTTTGCTTAATGAAGTTAAAAAAAATTAGATAGTAAATACTGAATGTTGTCAGTCTTCAAACAGTGTGTCTGTGAGCATACAAATGCCTTGGTAATAAATAATATAAAAATGGTTACTCAGTATGAAAGATGATTGAATTGAAGCCTAAGACAGTTGGGTGGGTGTCTGTGTACTTCTATCTGATGTGTAGAATGAATAATTCGTATACATTGTTGTTTCTTCATCTGAAAATCTCTTGATGAGAGTTGCAAATTTAGTTATAACTCAAATGCTTTTCGCTATTGAATTATTTGTTTTCATTTATTTGATGATAGAGTGAACATTCTGTTCTGGAAAGAAAAGTAGTATGTATTTTTAAAAGATTTTAAAAGCACATTCCATTGGAGGAAAAGTGATTAAATGGAGGCTAGTCCACTATGGGTTTTGGTAAATTAACTAGGAAGAGATTTGTACACATTCTCAGTGCATTTTAAAGGTAGTTCAGAACAGAAGGAAGTGACTATAACTTGACTCATTTAGTGCTTTAGGAACTGTCATCTAACATAAATGACCTAGTAGATTAGCTATGCATTTAACTTTAAAAGACCCTTTATAATTGCCCAATTAAAGTGATAATGTCTTATCATTGCAATTAGTTCATCCTCCACCACTGAGCATGCTCTTGCAAAAATGAGTAAAATTATCTATGCTTCAGATTACTTGCTACATATGCTTGTGTTTTAGTTAAAGGATTGTTCAGTGATGTAGACATAAGAAACAATTATAAGAAGTAGATTTACATCTCTTCAAAGAGAAAAAGTCAGAGTAAACTGAACAGTGAAATTAGTCCACAGAAGTTAACATCGGTTATAAATCTGTTTGGATAATTAGTTTTGGAAAAAGAAATGAAAGAGTGGCAAAAAATTTTTGCTTTGTTTGGTGTACTTCAGTTGGCTCAGTTTAAATGTCCTGAAATTGAATATTGAGAACATATCAAACACTCTAAAGGCACATCATTGAGCTGGACTAATTTAATTGCAAAACCAGGTCATCAGTGATCAGTTGACTGTTTTGAGCCTTTACTCAAGAGGTTTCCCTTTTCAGTTCTTATCACAAAGAAGATTGTGCTTTTCCAGCATGGACCAATAATGCAGAGGACCAGAGCATAAAATAGTTTCTCTCCAGATTTTGATATCAAAATATTAAAGTACTGTTAAGAATATTTGCAAGACAGATCGTGATTTCTTACAATGACTGCTTTAAGGATGCTGTTTTCCTATTGTAATATACCATCTAAAAAAAAAAAAGCTGTTTTAAGGAGAAACATCAATCTGTGTTAAGTAGTCTGTTATCCAATTTGCTATTGGATATTAGGTTGCTAGTCAATCAGAAAAATTCTGATTCTGTTTTTAAAGGGAAAACAAGTAATTTTCTGAGGGCAAATGCTCCCGTTGTCATGAATCCATTCTTCTCATAGATTTTTTTTTTCTTTTGAATAACTAGAATACCTTACTGCCATGAAACTTGGTCAACCAGGTGAAAAACTTTGAAAAACTTAAGTGACCAGAGATTCACAGCCAAATGTAAATGAATTTAGAACCAGATGGATTTCATTGGAGCAAAATTGTCCACTCCTACTTCTTTACCTTTTACATCTGTATCTCTCTGAAACTATAAATATTTAAATGACGTGTTCTATATGATTATCTCGTTAAAATAAAAAGTTAACTGTTGAAGGCTTATAGTAACAGCTGGCAGAATTCTTCCCAGAATTAGTACTCTTCCATATCTTATCTTCTCTGTTTGAAGAGATATTAGTTTTTCGGGTTTTGCTTTGTATGCTGTTCTTGATACTACTGCCTCTCTCTTCTTGAAAAGGTTTTGAGAAGAACATAGTACAAAAGGTTCATCCAAGTTGACAGTGGTACATTCTTGCATTCCTCCCAGAAAATATGTTGTTTCTGGATTTTTTTTTTGTCTGCAGAATTGAGGCTTTTGTTTTCTTTACTCTTAGTTGTTTGCTTTAAAATCCATTATCAACAACTGGTTTAAATAATTGCTTGTAGGTTTGCAACTGAACTGTGCTGTGAAAGGAAGCACAGGTATTGTAAAAGTCTGTGAAAAGGGTTCTTGAATCTCCACTTGACATTAGATGAGAGTGTGGCCTTCCCTTGGCTTTTGCTCTGGGGTCACAGAGGTAGAAGTTGCAGATTTCTTGCTTAACGCAGTTCAAGGATTAGCTGCCCTTGCTGTCCCCTTTAGTTGCCTATTCTGATGGCATCTGCTGGCAGGCAGATCTCGTTCTTCCTTGAAAAATTCAGTAGCATTGTTCCATATGTGTTTTGGAAGCAGAAATCATTAGTCTAGCTGTGGCAAGAGGCATAGTAACCAATATGGTATTTTGACTTGACTGGCTTCTTCAAGTTGGAACAGCCACCAGGATAGGATGTTCAGTTAATTTCCCTATCCTTTAAAAAAAATTATTCATATGATGACATTGCAAACTAGTGGACCTGGATCTGCCCTATTGCAACCATTCTTGCTCTAGTCTAAACTTTCATTTTTATGTTACAGCCTTCATTATAATTTTGTTATATGTAGCAGAGCAGTCTAACCAGTGTACCACTGAACTGTTTTTTGCCTGTCTTTGTTATTCCTCGTTTGTCTCCTGCAAAGGTCATATTTTTGATTGTGAATAGAAGTTTACAGGTGCAGAAGCAACAGTCTTCAGCTGATAGACTTTTTGGTTGAAGTAATACTTTCTAGTATGGACAGCTTCATTATTCAGTGTTAAATCTGGATATTATCACCAATAAGTTTCCCAAAATAATTGAAATTTAAAAAGGTGAATAAAAAGAAAAAACCAGTCAGTATGGCAAGGACCTTGTTAAAGCAGGATTCCCCCCCCATTTTAAACCTATATCACATCTTTGAACTGTGAGAAGTCTCTCTGCCAATTTTCATATGTCTTCCTGAATTAAGATGTAATTATTGTTATTCTGGGCTATTAAAATGACAGCTAAGGATGTCATAGGTAAAATTTCTATGGAAGTTAATTTTTTCCTTGGTGTGTTTTTATTTTTGAGGTAAATATCTATGAGATAGGATCACCTCTAAGGCTTGCTGAAGGTACAGCTCCTATTTCTGCCAAGTATTCAGGTTTTCAGTCCTTACTTGTGATTTTTCTGAAATGCAAAATCCATTCAGCAGGGCAGCTTGTTATAACCTCTGCTATGTGGCCTTTATATATTATAAGTGAATTTCAATGATAGTGTTCTTTTGATTGATCCTATGGTCCTGGTTTTCTTTTTAAGCTTACCAAGGGAACTCTAATACTTGATCAGTAGCTTGCAGCAGTTTGCTGATAGCTAATATATGAGATATTCTATGTGATACTGCTGAACTCTTCAACTACTTAAATTCTTCAGTCCTGTAAGCTGTTCCTGGAGGAACTGTGGTTCTGGGCTAGTTTGTCAGGAAGCAGCAGGATGGGGAGGCTGCTCTCTGCATTAGTGTGAGCCAAGGGTGACCACAGCAGGTGTGGATCCATGTGCTCACTGACCAGTGGTGCAGGAAGATCAGAGGGAGTCTAGTGCCAGAAAAACAGGCTTGGCCAACAGTCCAGTGGTTATCAGAAAAGTTTGTTGTGAGGAGAGAGGCTTGAGGACAAGTCAGGATTTGAATTTGATGCATCAGCAAGATACCCAGCCAAGT